>OU744728.1:39082630-41841292 GCA_916613615.1 Steromphala cineraria
ATTCAAAACACCATGATAACCCTCACCAACATTTGTTAAATAAATTTGGAATTTGAAAAAAATGAAAGTGTTTAAAATTCAGCGTCTCTTACCACTTCAACATTTTTATTTCAATCAAACATAACTATTCCATACTCTATTGAGATAAAACATATACTGCCCCTCCTGTCCAAAACATCACCAGTTACACAGCAGATTACATCGTCTTTTCAGAGCACACAGTCCCGTCCCACGCTGTTGGGGTCACTTGTAAAGAGCTCAGTGCTTGTCGGCCGGAATAGCTCAGTTGGGAGAGCGTTAGACTGAAGATCTAAAGGCCCCCGGTTCAATCCCGGGTTCCGGCACAGAGTGCCTGACTCTGGCGGCTGACCACACTTTTGCACTAGTTTATAACACTCAAAATCTCCCATTCAAAACACCATGATAACCCTCACCAACATTTGTTAAATAAATTTGGAATTTGAAAAAAATGAAAGTGTTTAAAATTCAGCGTCTCTTACCACTTCAACATTTTTATTTCAATCAAACATAACTATTCCATACTCTATTGAGATAAAACATATACTGCCCCTCCTGTCCAAAACATCACCAGTTACACAGCAGATTACATCGTCTTTTCAGAGCACACAGTCCCGTCCCACGCTGTTGGGGTCACTTGTAAAGAGCTCAGTGCTTGTCGGCCGGAATAGCTCAGTTGGGAGAGCGTTAGACTGAAGATCTAAAGGCCCCCGGTTCAATCCCGGGTTCCGGCACAGAGTGCCTGACTCTGGCGGCTGACCACACTTTTGCACTAGTTTATAACACTCAAAATCTCCCATTCAAAACACCATGATAACCCTCACCAACATTTGTTAAATAAATTTGGAATTTGAAAAAAATGAAAGTGTTTAAAATTCAGCGTCTCTTACCACTTCAACATTTTTATTTCAATCAAACATAACTATTCCATACTCTATTGAGATAAAACATATACTGCCCCTCCTGTCCAAAACATCACCAGTTACACAGCAGATTACATCGTCTTTTCAGAGCACACAGTCCCGTCCCACGCTGTTGGGGTCACTTGTAAAGAGCTCAGTGCTTGTCGGCCGGAATAGCTCAGTTGGGAGAGCGTTAGACTGAAGATCTAAAGGCCCCCGGTTCAATCCCGGGTTCCGGCACAGAGTGCCTGACTCTGGCGGCTGACCACACTTTTGCACTAGTTTATAACACTCAAAATCTCCCATTCAAAACACCATGATAACCCTCACCAACATTTGTTAAATAAATTTGGAATTTGAAAAAAATGAAAGTGTTTAAAATTCAGCGTCTCTTACCACTTCAACATTTTTATTTCAATCAAACATAACTATTCCATACTCTATTGAGATAAAACATATACTGCCCCTCCTGTCCAAAACATCACCAGTTACACAGCAGATTACATCGTCTTTTCAGAGCACACAGTCCCGTCCCACGCTGTTGGGGTCACTTGTAAAGAGCTCAGTGCTTGTCGGCCGGAATAGCTCAGTTGGGAGAGCGTTAGACTGAAGATCTAAAGGCCCCCGGTTCAATCCCGGGTTCCGGCACAGAGTGCCTGACTCTGGCGGCTGACCACACTTTTGCACTAGTTTATAACACTCAAAATCTCCCATTCAAAACACCATGATAACCCTCACCAACATTTGTTAAATAAATTTGGAATTTGAAAAAAATGAAAGTGTTTAAAATTCAGCGTCTCTTACCACTTCAACATTTTTATTTCAATCAAACATAACTATTCCATACTCTATTGAGATAAAACATATACTGCCCCTCCTGTCCAAAACATCACCAGTTACACAGCAGATTACATCGTCTTTTCAGAGCACACAGTCCCGTCCCACGCTGTTGGGGTCACTTGTAAAGAGCTCAGTGCTTGTCGGCCGGAATAGCTCAGTTGGGAGAGCGTTAGACTGAAGATCTAAAGGCCCCCGGTTCAATCCCGGGTTCCGGCACAGAGTGCCTGACTCTGGCGGCTGACCACACTTTTGCACTAGTTTATAACACTCAAAATCTCCCATTCAAAACACCATGATAACCCTCACCAACATTTGTTAAATAAATTTGGAATTTGAAAAAAATGAAAGTGTTTAAAATTCAGCGTCTCTTACCACTTCAACATTTTTATTTCAATCAAACATAACTATTCCATACTCTATTGAGATAAAACATATACTGCCCCTCCTGTCCAAAACATCACCAGTTACACAGCAGATTACATCGTCTTTTCAGAGCACACAGTCCCGTCCCACGCTGTTGGGGTCACTTGTAAAGAGCTCAGTGCTTGTCGGCCGGAATAGCTCAGTTGGGAGAGCGTTAGACTGAAGATCTAAAGGCCCCCGGTTCAATCCCGGGTTCCGGCACAGAGTGCCTGACTCTGGCGGCTGACCACACTTTTGCACTAGTTTATAACACTCAAAATCTCCCATTCAAAACACCATGATAACCCTCACCAACATTTGTTAAATAAATTTGGAATTTGAAAAAAATGAAAGTGTTTAAAATTCAGCGTCTCTTACCACTTCAACATTTTTATTTCAATCAAACATAACTATTCCATACTCTATTGAGATAAAACATATACTGCCCCTCCTGTCCAAAACATCACCAGTTACACAGCAGATTACATCGTCTTTTCAGAGCACACAGTCCCGTCCCACGCTGTTGGGGTCACTTGTAAAGAGCTCAGTGCTTGTCGGCCGGAATAGCTCAGTTGGGAGAGCGTTAGACTGAAGATCTAAAGGCCCCCGGTTCAATCCCGGGTTCCGGCACAGAGTGCCTGACTCTGGCGGCTGACCACACTTTTGCACTAGTTTATAACACTCAAAATCTCCCATTCAAAACACCATGATAACCCTCACCAACATTTGTTAAATAAATTTGGAATTTGAAAAAAATGAAAGTGTTTAAAATTCAGCGTCTCTTACCACTTCAACATTTTTATTTCAATCAAACATAACTATTCCATACTCTATTGAGATAAAACATATACTGCCCCTCCTGTCCAAAACATCACCAGTTACACAGCAGATTACATCGTCTTTTCAGAGCACACAGTCCCGTCCCACGCTGTTGGGGTCACTTGTAAAGAGCTCAGTGCTTGTCGGCCGGAATAGCTCAGTTGGGAGAGCGTTAGACTGAAGATCTAAAGGCCCCCGGTTCAATCCCGGGTTCCGGCACAGAGTGCCTGACTCTGGCGGCTGACCACACTTTTGCACTAGTTTATAACACTCAAAATCTCCCATTCAAAACACCATGATAACCCTCACCAACATTTGTTAAATAAATTTGGAATTTGAAAAAAATGAAAGTGTTTAAAATTCAGCGTCTCTTACCACTTCAACATTTTTATTTCAATCAAACATAACTATTCCATACTCTATTGAGATAAAACATATACTGCCCCTCCTGTCCAAAACATCACCAGTTACACAGCAGATTACATCGTCTTTTCAGAGCACACAGTCCCGTCCCACGCTGTTGGGGTCACTTGTAAAGAGCTCAGTGCTTGTCGGCCGGAATAGCTCAGTTGGGAGAGCGTTAGACTGAAGATCTAAAGGCCCCCGGTTCAATCCCGGGTTCCGGCACAGAGTGCCTGACTCTGGCGGCTGACCACACTTTTGCACTAGTTTATAACACTCAAAATCTCCCATTCAAAACACCATGATAACCCTCACCAACATTTGTTAAATAAATTTGGAATTTGAAAAAAATGAAAGTGTTTAAAATTCAGCGTCTCTTACCACTTCAACATTTTTATTTCAATCAAACATAACTATTCCATACTCTATTGAGATAAAACATATACTGCCCCTCCTGTCCAAAACATCACCAGTTACACAGCAGATTACATCGTCTTTTCAGAGCACACAGTCCCGTCCCACGCTGTTGGGGTCACTTGTAAAGAGCTCAGTGCTTGTCGGCCGGAATAGCTCAGTTGGGAGAGCGTTAGACTGAAGATCTAAAGGCCCCCGGTTCAATCCCGGGTTCCGGCACAGAGTGCCTGACTCTGGCGGCTGACCACACTTTTGCACTAGTTTATAACACTCAAAATCTCCCATTCAAAACACCATGATAACCCTCACCAACATTTGTTAAATAAATTTGGAATTTGAAAAAAATGAAAGTGTTTAAAATTCAGCGTCTCTTACCACTTCAACATTTTTATTTCAATCAAACATAACTATTCCATACTCTATTGAGATAAAACATATACTGCCCCTCCTGTCCAAAACATCACCAGTTACACAGCAGATTACATCGTCTTTTCAGAGCACACAGTCCCGTCCCACGCTGTTGGGGTCACTTGTAAAGAGCTCAGTGCTTGTCGGCCGGAATAGCTCAGTTGGGAGAGCGTTAGACTGAAGATCTAAAGGCCCCCGGTTCAATCCCGGGTTCCGGCACAGAGTGCCTGACTCTGGCGGCTGACCACACTTTTGCACTAGTTTATAACACTCAAAATCTCCCATTCAAAACACCATGATAACCCTCACCAACATTTGTTAAATAAATTTGGAATTTGAAAAAAATGAAAGTGTTTAAAATTCAGCGTCTCTTACCACTTCAACATTTTTATTTCAATCAAACATAACTATTCCATACTCTATTGAGATAAAACATATACTGCCCCTCCTGTCCAAAACATCACCAGTTACACAGCAGATTACATCGTCTTTTCAGAGCACACAGTCCCGTCCCACGCTGTTGGGGTCACTTGTAAAGAGCTCAGTGCTTGTCGGCCGGAATAGCTCAGTTGGGAGAGCGTTAGACTGAAGATCTAAAGGCCCCCGGTTCAATCCCGGGTTCCGGCACAGAGTGCCTGACTCTGGCGGCTGACCACACTTTTGCACTAGTTTATAACACTCAAAATCTCCCATTCAAAACACCATGATAACCCTCACCAACATTTGTTAAATAAATTTGGAATTTGAAAAAAATGAAAGTGTTTAAAATTCAGCGTCTCTTACCACTTCAACATTTTTATTTCAATCAAACATAACTATTCCATACTCTATTGAGATAAAACATATACTGCCCCTCCTGTCCAAAACATCACCAGTTACACAGCAGATTACATCGTCTTTTCAGAGCACACAGTCCCGTCCCACGCTGTTGGGGTCACTTGTAAAGAGCTCAGTGCTTGTCGGCCGGAATAGCTCAGTTGGGAGAGCGTTAGACTGAAGATCTAAAGGCCCCCGGTTCAATCCCGGGTTCCGGCACAGAGTGCCTGACTCTGGCGGCTGACCACACTTTTGCACTAGTTTATAACACTCAAAATCTCCCATTCAAAACACCATGATAACCCTCACCAACATTTGTTAAATAAATTTGGAATTTGAAAAAAATGAAAGTGTTTAAAATTCAGCGTCTCTTACCACTTCAACATTTTTATTTCAATCAAACATAACTATTCCATACTCTATTGAGATAAAACATATACTGCCCCTCCTGTCCAAAACATCACCAGTTACACAGCAGATTACATCGTCTTTTCAGAGCACACAGTCCCGTCCCACGCTGTTGGGGTCACTTGTAAAGAGCTCAGTGCTTGTCGGCCGGAATAGCTCAGTTGGGAGAGCGTTAGACTGAAGATCTAAAGGCCCCCGGTTCAATCCCGGGTTCCGGCACAGAGTGCCTGACTCTGGCGGCTGACCACACTTTTGCACTAGTTTATAACACTCAAAATCTCCCATTCAAAACACCATGATAACCCTCACCAACATTTGTTAAATAAATTTGGAATTTGAAAAAAATGAAAGTGTTTAAAATTCAGCGTCTCTTACCACTTCAACATTTTTATTTCAATCAAACATAACTATTCCATACTCTATTGAGATAAAACATATACTGCCCCTCCTGTCCAAAACATCACCAGTTACACAGCAGATTACATCGTCTTTTCAGAGCACACAGTCCCGTCCCACGCTGTTGGGGTCACTTGTAAAGAGCTCAGTGCTTGTCGGCCGGAATAGCTCAGTTGGGAGAGCGTTAGACTGAAGATCTAAAGGCCCCCGGTTCAATCCCGGGTTCCGGCACAGAGTGCCTGACTCTGGCGGCTGACCACACTTTTGCACTAGTTTATAACACTCAAAATCTCCCATTCAAAACACCATGATAACCCTCACCAACATTTGTTAAATAAATTTGGAATTTGAAAAAAATGAAAGTGTTTAAAATTCAGCGTCTCTTACCACTTCAACATTTTTATTTCAATCAAACATAACTATTCCATACTCTATTGAGATAAAACATATACTGCCCCTCCTGTCCAAAACATCACCAGTTACACAGCAGATTACATCGTCTTTTCAGAGCACACAGTCCCGTCCCACGCTGTTGGGGTCACTTGTAAAGAGCTCAGTGCTTGTCGGCCGGAATAGCTCAGTTGGGAGAGCGTTAGACTGAAGATCTAAAGGCCCCCGGTTCAATCCCGGGTTCCGGCACAGAGTGCCTGACTCTGGCGGCTGACCACACTTTTGCACTAGTTTATAACACTCAAAATCTCCCATTCAAAACACCATGATAACCCTCACCAACATTTGTTAAATAAATTTGGAATTTGAAAAAAATGAAAGTGTTTAAAATTCAGCGTCTCTTACCACTTCAACATTTTTATTTCAATCAAACATAACTATTCCATACTCTATTGAGATAAAACATATACTGCCCCTCCTGTCCAAAACATCACCAGTTACACAGCAGATTACATCGTCTTTTCAGAGCACACAGTCCCGTCCCACGCTGTTGGGGTCACTTGTAAAGAGCTCAGTGCTTGTCGGCCGGAATAGCTCAGTTGGGAGAGCGTTAGACTGAAGATCTAAAGGCCCCCGGTTCAATCCCGGGTTCCGGCACAGAGTGCCTGACTCTGGCGGCTGACCACACTTTTGCACTAGTTTATAACACTCAAAATCTCCCATTCAAAACACCATGATAACCCTCACCAACATTTGTTAAATAAATTTGGAATTTGAAAAAAATGAAAGTGTTTAAAATTCAGCGTCTCTTACCACTTCAACATTTTTATTTCAATCAAACATAACTATTCCATACTCTATTGAGATAAAACATATACTGCCCCTCCTGTCCAAAACATCACCAGTTACACAGCAGATTACATCGTCTTTTCAGAGCACACAGTCCCGTCCCACGCTGTTGGGGTCACTTGTAAAGAGCTCAGTGCTTGTCGGCCGGAATAGCTCAGTTGGGAGAGCGTTAGACTGAAGATCTAAAGGCCCCCGGTTCAATCCCGGGTTCCGGCACAGAGTGCCTGACTCTGGCGGCTGACCACACTTTTGCACTAGTTTATAACACTCAAAATCTCCCATTCAAAACACCATGATAACCCTCACCAACATTTGTTAAATAAATTTGGAATTTGAAAAAAATGAAAGTGTTTAAAATTCAGCGTCTCTTACCACTTCAACATTTTTATTTCAATCAAACATAACTATTCCATACTCTATTGAGATAAAACATATACTGCCCCTCCTGTCCAAAACATCACCAGTTACACAGCAGATTACATCGTCTTTTCAGAGCACACAGTCCCGTCCCACGCTGTTGGGGTCACTTGTAAAGAGCTCAGTGCTTGTCGGCCGGAATAGCTCAGTTGGGAGAGCGTTAGACTGAAGATCTAAAGGCCCCCGGTTCAATCCCGGGTTCCGGCACAGAGTGCCTGACTCTGGCGGCTGACCACACTTTTGCACTAGTTTATAACACTCAAAATCTCCCATTCAAAACACCATGATAACCCTCACCAACATTTGTTAAATAAATTTGGAATTTGAAAAAAATGAAAGTGTTTAAAATTCAGCGTCTCTTACCACTTCAACATTTTTATTTCAATCAAACATAACTATTCCATACTCTATTGAGATAAAACATATACTGCCCCTCCTGTCCAAAACATCACCAGTTACACAGCAGATTACATCGTCTTTTCAGAGCACACAGTCCCGTCCCACGCTGTTGGGGTCACTTGTAAAGAGCTCAGTGCTTGTCGGCCGGAATAGCTCAGTTGGGAGAGCGTTAGACTGAAGATCTAAAGGCCCCCGGTTCAATCCCGGGTTCCGGCACAGAGTGCCTGACTCTGGCGGCTGACCACACTTTTGCACTAGTTTATAACACTCAAAATCTCCCATTCAAAACACCATGATAACCCTCACCAACATTTGTTAAATAAATTTGGAATTTGAAAAAAATGAAAGTGTTTAAAATTCAGCGTCTCTTACCACTTCAACATTTTTATTTCAATCAAACATAACTATTCCATACTCTATTGAGATAAAACATATACTGCCCCTCCTGTCCAAAACATCACCAGTTACACAGCAGATTACATCGTCTTTTCAGAGCACACAGTCCCGTCCCACGCTGTTGGGGTCACTTGTAAAGAGCTCAGTGCTTGTCGGCCGGAATAGCTCAGTTGGGAGAGCGTTAGACTGAAGATCTAAAGGCCCCCGGTTCAATCCCGGGTTCCGGCACAGAGTGCCTGACTCTGGCGGCTGACCACACTTTTGCACTAGTTTATAACACTCAAAATCTCCCATTCAAAACACCATGATAACCCTCACCAACATTTGTTAAATAAATTTGGAATTTGAAAAAAATGAAAGTGTTTAAAATTCAGCGTCTCTTACCACTTCAACATTTTTATTTCAATCAAACATAACTATTCCATACTCTATTGAGATAAAACATATACTGCCCCTCCTGTCCAAAACATCACCAGTTACACAGCAGATTACATCGTCTTTTCAGAGCACACAGTCCCGTCCCACGCTGTTGGGGTCACTTGTAAAGAGCTCAGTGCTTGTCGGCCGGAATAGCTCAGTTGGGAGAGCGTTAGACTGAAGATCTAAAGGCCCCCGGTTCAATCCCGGGTTCCGGCACAGAGTGCCTGACTCTGGCGGCTGACCACACTTTTGCACTAGTTTATAACACTCAAAATCTCCCATTCAAAACACCATGATAACCCTCACCAACATTTGTTAAATAAATTTGGAATTTGAAAAAAATGAAAGTGTTTAAAATTCAGCGTCTCTTACCACTTCAACATTTTTATTTCAATCAAACATAACTATTCCATACTCTATTGAGATAAAACATATACTGCCCCTCCTGTCCAAAACATCACCAGTTACACAGCAGATTACATCGTCTTTTCAGAGCACACAGTCCCGTCCCACGCTGTTGGGGTCACTTGTAAAGAGCTCAGTGCTTGTCGGCCGGAATAGCTCAGTTGGGAGAGCGTTAGACTGAAGATCTAAAGGCCCCCGGTTCAATCCCGGGTTCCGGCACAGAGTGCCTGACTCTGGCGGCTGACCACACTTTTGCACTAGTTTATAACACTCAAAATCTCCCATTCAAAACACCATGATAACCCTCACCAACATTTGTTAAATAAATTTGGAATTTGAAAAAAATGAAAGTGTTTAAAATTCAGCGTCTCTTACCACTTCAACATTTTTATTTCAATCAAACATAACTATTCCATACTCTATTGAGATAAAACATATACTGCCCCTCCTGTCCAAAACATCACCAGTTACACAGCAGATTACATCGTCTTTTCAGAGCACACAGTCCCGTCCCACGCTGTTGGGGTCACTTGTAAAGAGCTCAGTGCTTGTCGGCCGGAATAGCTCAGTTGGGAGAGCGTTAGACTGAAGATCTAAAGGCCCCCGGTTCAATCCCGGGTTCCGGCACAGAGTGCCTGACTCTGGCGGCTGACCACACTTTTGCACTAGTTTATAACACTCAAAATCTCCCATTCAAAACACCATGATAACCCTCACCAACATTTGTTAAATAAATTTGGAATTTGAAAAAAATGAAAGTGTTTAAAATTCAGCGTCTCTTACCACTTCAACATTTTTATTTCAATCAAACATAACTATTCCATACTCTATTGAGATAAAACATATACTGCCCCTCCTGTCCAAAACATCACCAGTTACACAGCAGATTACATCGTCTTTTCAGAGCACACAGTCCCGTCCCACGCTGTTGGGGTCACTTGTAAAGAGCTCAGTGCTTGTCGGCCGGAATAGCTCAGTTGGGAGAGCGTTAGACTGAAGATCTAAAGGCCCCCGGTTCAATCCCGGGTTCCGGCACAGAGTGCCTGACTCTGGCGGCTGACCACACTTTTGCACTAGTTTATAACACTCAAAATCTCCCATTCAAAACACCATGATAACCCTCACCAACATTTGTTAAATAAATTTGGAATTTGAAAAAAATGAAAGTGTTTAAAATTCAGCGTCTCTTACCACTTCAACATTTTTATTTCAATCAAACATAACTATTCCATACTCTATTGAGATAAAACATATACTGCCCCTCCTGTCCAAAACATCACCAGTTACACAGCAGATTACATCGTCTTTTCAGAGCACACAGTCCCGTCCCACGCTGTTGGGGTCACTTGTAAAGAGCTCAGTGCTTGTCGGCCGGAATAGCTCAGTTGGGAGAGCGTTAGACTGAAGATCTAAAGGCCCCCGGTTCAATCCCGGGTTCCGGCACAGAGTGCCTGACTCTGGCGGCTGACCACACTTTTGCACTAGTTTATAACACTCAAAATCTCCCATTCAAAACACCATGATAACCCTCACCAACATTTGTTAAATAAATTTGGAATTTGAAAAAAATGAAAGTGTTTAAAATTCAGCGTCTCTTACCACTTCAACATTTTTATTTCAATCAAACATAACTATTCCATACTCTATTGAGATAAAACATATACTGCCCCTCCTGTCCAAAACATCACCAGTTACACAGCAGATTACATCGTCTTTTCAGAGCACACAGTCCCGTCCCACGCTGTTGGGGTCACTTGTAAAGAGCTCAGTGCTTGTCGGCCGGAATAGCTCAGTTGGGAGAGCGTTAGACTGAAGATCTAAAGGCCCCCGGTTCAATCCCGGGTTCCGGCACAGAGTGCCTGACTCTGGCGGCTGACCACACTTTTGCACTAGTTTATAACACTCAAAATCTCCCATTCAAAACACCATGATAACCCTCACCAACATTTGTTAAATAAATTTGGAATTTGAAAAAAATGAAAGTGTTTAAAATTCAGCGTCTCTTACCACTTCAACATTTTTATTTCAATCAAACATAACTATTCCATACTCTATTGAGATAAAACATATACTGCCCCTCCTGTCCAAAACATCACCAGTTACACAGCAGATTACATCGTCTTTTCAGAGCACACAGTCCCGTCCCACGCTGTTGGGGTCACTTGTAAAGAGCTCAGTGCTTGTCGGCCGGAATAGCTCAGTTGGGAGAGCGTTAGACTGAAGATCTAAAGGCCCCCGGTTCAATCCCGGGTTCCGGCACAGAGTGCCTGACTCTGGCGGCTGACCACACTTTTGCACTAGTTTATAACACTCAAAATCTCCCATTCAAAACACCATGATAACCCTCACCAACATTTGTTAAATAAATTTGGAATTTGAAAAAAATGAAAGTGTTTAAAATTCAGCGTCTCTTACCACTTCAACATTTTTATTTCAATCAAACATAACTATTCCATACTCTATTGAGATAAAACATATACTGCCCCTCCTGTCCAAAACATCACCAGTTACACAGCAGATTACATCGTCTTTTCAGAGCACACAGTCCCGTCCCACGCTGTTGGGGTCACTTGTAAAGAGCTCAGTGCTTGTCGGCCGGAATAGCTCAGTTGGGAGAGCGTTAGACTGAAGATCTAAAGGCCCCCGGTTCAATCCCGGGTTCCGGCACAGAGTGCCTGACTCTGGCGGCTGACCACACTTTTGCACTAGTTTATAACACTCAAAATCTCCCATTCAAAACACCATGATAACCCTCACCAACATTTGTTAAATAAATTTGGAATTTGAAAAAAATGAAAGTGTTTAAAATTCAGCGTCTCTTACCACTTCAACATTTTTATTTCAATCAAACATAACTATTCCATACTCTATTGAGATAAAACATATACTGCCCCTCCTGTCCAAAACATCACCAGTTACACAGCAGATTACATCGTCTTTTCAGAGCACACAGTCCCGTCCCACGCTGTTGGGGTCACTTGTAAAGAGCTCAGTGCTTGTCGGCCGGAATAGCTCAGTTGGGAGAGCGTTAGACTGAAGATCTAAAGGCCCCCGGTTCAATCCCGGGTTCCGGCACAGAGTGCCTGACTCTGGCGGCTGACCACACTTTTGCACTAGTTTATAACACTCAAAATCTCCCATTCAAAACACCATGATAACCCTCACCAACATTTGTTAAATAAATTTGGAATTTGAAAAAAATGAAAGTGTTTAAAATTCAGCGTCTCTTACCACTTCAACATTTTTATTTCAATCAAACATAACTATTCCATACTCTATTGAGATAAAACATATACTGCCCCTCCTGTCCAAAACATCACCAGTTACACAGCAGATTACATCGTCTTTTCAGAGCACACAGTCCCGTCCCACGCTGTTGGGGTCACTTGTAAAGAGCTCAGTGCTTGTCACAGATATTTGTGTGTGTTTAATTTTAATCCAATCGGTGAATGTCTTACTGTTTTGTCCGGGGCTTGATGTACCATACGGAAATTGATGATCGCACCAAACGCCAACTCCTTACCTGTTCTAACTTTGATTCTCAATGTGGCTTTGTTTTCGATGTTACTATGATACCATATCATTTCCCTGTATATACATCACTTTTAAGAAACATTATATATTTATTTTATTCGTCAAGTGCTCCAAAAGCTATTTCATTGCTAAGTTGTTTCGTTGAGATACCCTTATACAAAGCATGCTATATGTTACGTGATTTTTGAGAGATTATGATTAAATATTTTAAATGGTTTGTTGCAGCAATTTAAATATATTTCATCCGTTTTATCTTCAATTTATAATCTCCTTCTGCGAGCACAGCCTATTAGCGATTTATTTAATGAATTCTTGGTGGTAATGTATATTCAATATATATCAGCAGAAAACTAGATTCTTATCCCCCCCCCCCCCCCCCCCCCAGAAATATTTTTTTACATAAAGAGACCACGATTTTACATTAAAAATGCGATTCCACGTGGTGGGGATATCACTGATAAATGTGACATTTAGATAAATTTACATAAATATAATCTTCCAATATAATTACAGATGGGACGGAGGATATAATTCTATCACGTTTTAAACAAAACGTGAAAGAGAAAGAGAGTGTTTAAATAGATAAGTGAGAGAGGGGAAATAAAGGGTGATTTAAATAAGAGAGAAAGAAAAGGGTGAATTAAGAAGTACTTCTATCAAATATTCAAAGAAATAAAAAACAGCTACATATATTAATCGATCAATAGATTAATCATCCATACATTATACATAAAAAAATCGACATACGTTCTGCCAACAATTCTAAATTTCAGTGGAGTGACATGGGAAAACGCTGCGTTGAAAGAAACTTACAATATATTGAAGAAAATTTAGATATATTGATAGAATATGTTTTTTTTTACAAATATAACTAAACAACAATTCCTTTAAACGCCGATGTATGGCTACAATATTCATTGATGTTGTATATTGAACTAGTGTGCCCTATTTTGTCAAGTTGTAAAATTGAAATCAATGAAAGTGTTATCCTCAGTACCATGTTTAAACTGGGATGTGTTAGGATTATGTACTAATTATTTGTTTGCCTTTACTGGAAGGTCTTCTTGAATTTCGTTTTATACCAAATACCCCGACAGGACTTTCCTTCGTGCAATGAGGGTAAAACCACGAGCCTTCACATTTTGATGTGACCGCTAGTGCAAAAATATGCACAAGCGGAGCTAAAAAAATTATCTCTTTTTGATGTTGACACAGAGTATGTTGATAGGATCACATATGTCAAATTTTGAAATCGATGTTATTATATCGGGAACCACTAACTGTTACTGAAATAACTAGTTAAAGGTCAATCAGTACATAAGAGCGAAAATACGGCCATGCATTCAAAGTCGGGATTTTGATCGAAAACCGGACAATGTTGCGTGAGTGGCGCGCGCAAATTCGCTAAACGTAATTTTGAAACCTTGTCATAAGTTGACAGCAAGATATATTCGATTCGATAGTGTTTATTAGGTATTGTAACTAATAGGTAGATTAATTGGATGCATAATTTCGAATATTAAACGTATTTGAGATGTTTTCTTGATTTTTCCATAAAATCAAGCATTTTAGAGATATTATGCATAAATGGATATATTTGCAATTCCTGTGATGAGATATGAACTTCCATCAGCATATTAGAAATTTTGTAGCTTATCAAAACCAAATACAATTTCAAGAAAGATACTCTGTGTCACTTTAAGAGAAAAAGTCGCAAATGTGAAAAAACGACACTAAATGCTCTGACAATAGTTTCCGAAAAACGAGCTGAAGTTGCTATTCATAAAATTGTCTTACAAAATGAAGGTGAGAGGCATACCTAGCGGAGATATACAATTGGTATAGATAAGGCGATTGATAAATGCAAAAATATATACAGTTTGTGTTTATGTCATTAGTATCAAGTATGACACTGAATGGATTGCGTTCTTCGTATAATAATTAGTTAGGCCTTACCTATTAGAAATCATAAGAATATTTTTTCGAAGGATAGGATTATTCATTTATTGGCCCTAATCTGTTAATCGTTGTATCTTCTGTAGTTATTAACACCTTTCTGTGACGAAACCTTTTAGTCCTAATTGTTATCACTAATTTACTGATTGATGAGAGTAATTATTCATGAGCTACGGTGCTGAAAATCTTCTCTCCGGGGCGTTTCGATCAATAATCTATAAATAATTTCTTTCAGGAACAAACCTTATTTACTCGCTATAATCAGCTTATTTATGATAAAACATCGTTATTTCTCCCTCATGTAAAGTAATAACGTCATATAATGAAGCTGTTTTGGTTTTATCGATTATCACCCATCAACAATTTCAACGCTGCAAAAAGAAATAATCTAAACATGGGATAACTGCTTATCACACACTAAGCGACCACTTTCGCGTTGGATAAATTTTACGCGTGCGCAGAGGAACCTTTGCCGCGTCATTTCCGTAACGGAAGAAGAGCAAGCGTGGTAAAATGTTGACGGTCGCCGGTACCCTGTTCCAACGACTTGGTCAGTTATATCACAAACAGAACGTTTTATTCAGTGCAATATGTGTACTGTCGCTATTCAGCCAGTCGCTAGGAATAGGGGATGTGATATGGGCGGTGAACTGCGGGGGAGCGAGTCACACAGATGTACATGGCATTCGATATCAGGGGGACCCTTTGAAACTCGGACAAGCCTCCGATTATGGGAAAAGTCTTCAAATCCAGAGGGTGGTGCCACAGGATCAAATTCTCTACCAGACAGAGAGGTATCACATGTCAACCTTCGGTTACGATGTGCCGGCCACGACAGATGGGGATTATGTCATGGTGCTAAAGTTTTCTGAAGTGTGGTTTACAGCCCCAAGCCGGAAGGTAATTTTTATTTAGACCCATTCAGGGCCCTGTCTCACCTTTAACCCTCTGTACTTGTGGACTGACAAGAATGCTTTTCATCAATGCAATTACAATATTATATTTCATATTGTTGATTGGTTATTATAATTGCTCTATTCAGTATTTGGATAAAAAAAAAATATGAAATAAAGTGCCCCTCCCCCTTTTTTCAGTAGTGTCACAAACAGCATCAAGTAGATTTGTTAATTTGTTGAAAATTTTTAAAAGAAAAGATCTTGTCATAGGCCTAGTTTATTATTCCACTTGACTATAAACTGGCTTACGGATTTAACAATAGCTAAAAAATGAAATACGAGATTCGACAAAATCCAACAGTATATTATATAAAAACCAGCGATACTAAGACTTTAAATTACTACATAATAAATCCTTGAATAATCAACCGGTGATTATTAATTTTAGATGCCACATTGGGTGGTTATTCAAGGCAAGCAATTATTGATTGAAGACATAATTTGTAAGATTTCTTTTATCAAAATTCAATCGAAACAATCTTTTTGCAGCTTTTTTCGTGTGAATATAAGACCCATAATATGTCTAAATCCTCTTTAGAATGCCTTTATGAAGAATTAAGATGATATTGAAAATTGTTTGCTTTTTCTATCATGGCGATTGGCGAATATGAATGGCAGACGATTTATTATTACCGGTAAAACAAGGCTTATACCCAGCAACTAATCAATTATTCAAGGATTTACGGTATGCTAAAGAATCGGTCCAAAAATGAGGGCGGCTCTGTTAACAATCTTAAATTGTTTCTTAATGAGATAGATTTGGCTAATTGGAAGTCACTTCATGTCCCAGTCAATATCTTCTGTCTGACCATGATATTTTCAGGTTGTATTGATGTATACTTGTTATTAGACTAATATTTAGTCTTTGAAAAATAATTCTATAAAATAATTTTTTGGCCTATTGTTGGCCTATTCTGAGCATATGCAACCCTTGCAATGGTTGAAGTATCCTCCTCCTCCATATTTTAAAGGCACCACTTGACCGCGTTTTGTCCGCCATTTTGAAACGTTAGCATTGCGAGAAAACAAATGTGCTGTATTATGCTATATTCATTAAAAAAATAAAAAAATAAATACTTGATTTATAGAAGAGGAGCATATTTACAAATAATTCATAATAAAGGTTATCAGTTACGACAGCAGTTTGTCGTAGTAATGCATTCCACGATCGTAGCTTCGATGATTGGCTTCAATTCACGATGTTTTTATTTTTTGAGCGATACACTTTATTCTTTGGCAAATTGTTTAATCTTGAACAACTGAAATGCTAACCTCACAAACATATTTGAAATTACATGTAGGTGTGAAATTATCATGTAAAAATCATATATAATTGTTAACAGGAAAGTCCTCCTGAATTTCGTTTCCACAAAAAATACCCCGCTCGAATGGTCCCTTTAAGGATCACCTAGCCAAAAGGTGGGAAAATTTCCCCAGGACCCTCTCTAGGAACAACACTGTTTATATATGACGGAAAGACATGATTTTTCTGTAGTTCATTGCTGATCTAGATTTGCTATTGAAGGGATTGTTAGGATGAAATATCATACAGCCTGGCTGTTTGACAAAGTTTTTATAAATTTCTCTCTCTATATATACAGTTTCACTCATCTCATTCTGTCTGTAAGCCTAAAGTCAGTGTTACTGTCACTTCTTACCTCCATCTAGTCTTGGTAGTTATTAGGGGTGATCGAACTACCGACTTATCGCAATAGTTGCTCTGCCGATAGTACTTTATCGATAGTCTTTTTTAGAACGATCAATAGTATCTATAGCACGTCTTAACTATTGATAGTATCGACAATTTGAAAAAATCAGTTGTTAACTTGAATGTTAAAAGTAAAATCCACACACAAACACGTATTTTTACATTTGGAAAATACTGGAAATGGCTAACAGCAAACAGATCGCCGCGAGCTAAAAATTGCAACAGGAAAACACGAGTTATTTCCACGACTTCCACGAGTGCAGCCGATTTTGAAATCGTTACAAACAAAGTGACAAATTTTCGTGAAAATTGTTTTTATTTCCTTTATTGATAAACTATCGCAATCGTACCCTGCAATAGACTATCACTATAGCAATAGTCCCTTGGGGGTCAATAGTCACCCCTAGTAGTTATACAAAGACTATTTTTATACTTTCCTAAGATATTAGCTTCTTTGTAAGTTTATGATGAGTGAATAATAATAAACCGACAATATGAGAATTTAGAGGAAAGATGATTTTAATCAATCCTTGAATTTATTTATTCTACTACAGCCGTAATATTCAAGGACACAAATCTTTGTACTTACCTTCTACTACAGTCATAATTTTCAAAGACACAAATCTTTGAAAAATAATGATGTAACAAAGTGTCATCATGGTCACTCTAGATACTAATATCCATGTCTGATATAAGATTACTGATCTTGGAACCTCATTATTATTATGCTTATTATTAGGGGTGTAACAATACATCAAACTATCGATATATCGCGATAGTTAGCTTGGCAATAGTACACTATCGATAGGAAACACAAAAAGACTATCGCTATCGCAATAGTAAGGTTAACTATCGATAGTATCGAAAGTGTAATATTCCGCTATATTTGGAAATATTAACTCATTTTTCTGCCGGTTGGTTAAATTATTCATTCTCGAATGAGGACAGATGTGATATTAGAGTGAGGAAGTCATTTGCTAGAGTGAAAAATGACAAAAGCTGTTTAATTCATGATTTTATCACAGATTTTGCCGCATATTACTTTTAGCAGTTACATGAATATAATAAAGATTATGAATATTCTAGCTAATTTTGGATTTTCTTAAGATCCAACACTATCGCAATAGTTATCGCAATAGTGGCTCAAAATAGTCTATCGTTATCGCAATAGTAGGTTGCAATAGACAATCGCTATCGCAATAGTCCCACATGGTCAACCCCTACTTATTATCATTTCCGTGGCAACAGTTAATACATGCTGAGTAGACTGGACACTTCATGGCAATCAATATATTTATAATCTCAATCAAGCATTAGGAATCGCCCTCACTGTGGCATATTGCCATTAGGTGGGAGATGTCGGAACAATGGTTATATTGCCCAAGTTGATTATTATAGGAAATCTTTATTTATGAACTTTGATAAGGATGTAATGCTAAAATAAAGTGAATTCACAAGTAAGATTGCTATCCTTGCATGGATTTGGAAAGAAATCTTCAGCTATGGGTCATTTTCAGGGTTTTTGGTAATTTTCCTAATTTTTAAATTTCAAAAGGGACATTGCCCATTATATCAATAGTCAACTTCAAAATCTAAATGGGCCATTTTTTCATTCAATGTGCAAAATGGCCTATGGCCCATGCCTTTCCCAATCACTTCCTTGACAAAGGTTTAAGAGAAGGACTTTGACTCAAAAGTTATGAGTGGCTATTTCATGACTCAAATGTTATGAATATTTTTATGTATTTTTCCGTTTTGGAAAAATATTTCTTTAATACTCATTTGAATAACTATTTAATAGAAAAGGCATTGGTTTCAAGAGTTGTACAAATTTAATAACAACAGATTTTCTTAGCCTTTCCAGTTGTGATATTAGTTACATAAGTAAATCAATATTGATTAATGCCAGTGTATAAAATAGATTGGAAACCTAGCCTGTCCTGAAAAATAATTGGCCAATTTCTAAGGGGAAAATAAAGAAAACTTTTGAAAAGTTACCAGTGAGTCCTGACCAAAAAGTAACAAGTCCTGGTAAAAGTAGCGAGTTTAGGACTGGTGGGTGGGCTATATCTTAAACACTGTTAATGCATAGAAAATCAAATATATTATGTTGCTTCTTATTTCTCAATACAAGTCTCAACGAGTTCAAACTTCAACCAGCCTATTCCTATTCAGTGTGCAACGAAACATGGTAAATAAGAGCTGTAGCAGTAGATCTAGTGGTTTGATAGTGCTTGGACAATGGGTAAAACTGAGAGGCAGTACAGACATTGTACTTGTAGGCTATATCACGCTATGTCATCACCCTGTTAGGAGATATAGGATTTCTCTTGTTGCATAGCATGCTATTCCCTCCTAATTGACTATGTAGCTCCGTGATTTCATTTGTAAGTTCTCGGTGATGTATCATCTTAATTATACCTGCCAACATCATTTCCATAGAAAATGGAGCTTTTGTCTTCAAGAAACCGTCAAGCCTATTCATCAATTTGTGTTTATCTCCAAAGGCAATACAAGGAAGTTTGAGGACTCTTCATTAATGATAAATATTGTCTTTAAATTCAAGGGGACAGTTCTTTCAGGTGTGTTTTTTAAAAATATTCAAGGGTAAATTTTGGCTTTGACTTAAGTGTTATGAATACATAATTTTAGCATTATCAATATCATGTTAGAACATGTTACTGGTGGTTATATTTTGGTTGTTTTAGATTTTATATAAAAATTTAAATAAATATTAATATTTACAACCACTGTAGAAAGCTTTCCTGTGATATGACAAGGCATTGTCTGATCTGTGTTACAAACATTTCTTTCTATAGATATATTTTATGAATATTATGATCCTCAGTTGGAAAATAATTAAAATCTACAACACTCCAATTTACATAAGTGGATGTATCACACTATTTTTGTTGATCTGTTTATATTGAATGTCACCAACAATTTAATTTATGTTAACAAATTTGTTCTAAATTTTTAATGCTCTTGTCTTCAAGTAAATTGAAATAACTATCTTCCAAATGCATTATGAGTATGACACAATTTGCCTTGTGAATGAAAACTTTGAAGGCCTTCTGAAAAATACAATGATTGATATTGGCATTTTAATTACCGTAGGTATAATAAGGAAGGACTATTTTCTATCCTCTATTAAGCTAAAATTAGGAAGAAATTAGCAATTAGGGAAAAAAGGCTTATAAAATTTAAATAGATAATGGGGACATGTATTTTGAAAACAGTCCAGAATGGTAGCATCTTCTACTTTAAGTATATAATTGGAGGTTACCGACTCGACAGCCTTTGACAATGATAATCCAAATTTTGTTGTTGCAAATTCTTTGAAAATAATGCTATACTGGTATTACAACATTGAATCTTTAGAACATCAAAGAATGGGAACATCTGATCTCTTATGTCTTAAAAATTATTTTCCATTTTTAGCTCATCAGGACTGAAAGTCCAGATGGGCTTATGGCATGGCCCGTCGTCCGGCGTCCGTCCGTCGTCCGTCGTCCGTCCGTAAACTTTTGACACTTTCGACTTCTCCTCATGAACCATACACATTAGAGAGCTGAAATTGTGTGTACAAGTACCTTAGCATATGGAGATTCTAATTTGTAACTTTGGTGACCCTGTGACCCCAAATAGGGTCACAGGGGTCACAACTTTAAAAACCTATTTTCATCTTCTTCTCCAGTTCCAGAAGGACTAGAAAGTTAAAAATTATATGTGCAGACTCCTTGGACAATGGAGATTCTAATTTGTAATTTTGGTGACCCTGTGACCCCAAATAGGGTCACAGAGGTCACAACTTTAAAAACCTATTTTCATCTTCTTCTCCAGTTCCAGAAGGACTAGAGAGTTAAAAATGATATGTGCAGACTCCTTGGCCAATGGGGATTCTAATTTGTAACTTTGGTGACCCTGTGATCCCAAATAGGGTCACAGGGGTCACAACCTTAAATACCTATTTTCATCTTCTTCACCAGTTTCAAAAGGAGTAGAGAGTTAAAAATGATATGTGCAGACTCCTTGAACAATGGAGATTCTAATTTGTAACTTTGGTGACCCTGTGACCCCAAATAGGGTCACAGGGGTCACAACTTTAAAAACCTATTTTCATCTTCTTCTCCAGTTCCAGAAGGACTAGAAAGTTAAAAATTATATGTGCAGACTCCTTGGACAATGGAGATTCTAATTTGTAACTTTGGTGACCCTGTGACCCCAAATAGGGTAACAGGGGTCACAACCTTAAAAACCTATTTTTATCTTCTTCTCCAGTTCTAAAAAGACTAGAGAGTTAAAAATGATATGTGCAGACTCCTTGGCCAATGGGGATTCTAATTTGTAACTTTGGTGACCCTGTGACCCCAAATAGGGTCACAGAGGTCACAACTTTAAAAACCTATTTTCATCTTCTTCTCCAGTTCCAGAAGGACTAGAGAGTTAAAAATGATATGTGCAGACTCCTTGGCCAATGGGGATTCTAATTTGTAACTTTGGTGACCCTGTGATCCCAAATAGGGTCACAGGGGTCACAACCTTAAATACCTATTTTCATCTTCTTCACCAGTTTCAAAAGGAGTAGAGAGTTAAAAATGATATGTGCAGACTCCTTGAACAATGGAGATTCTAATTTGTAACTTTGGTGACCCTGTGACCCCAAATAGGGTCACAGGGGTCACAACCTTAAAAACCTATTTTCATCTTCTTCTCCAGTTCTAAAAGGACTAGAGAGTTGAAAGTGATATGTGCAGACTCCTTGGCCAATCGGGATTCTTAATTGTAGATTTCGTGACCCCATGACCCCAAATAGGGTCACAGGGGTCACAACCTTAAAAACCAATTCTCATCTTCTTCTCCAGTTCCAAAAGGTCTAGAGAGTTAATATTGATATGTGCAGACTCCTTGGCCAATGGGGATTCTAATTTGTAACTTTGTTGACCCTGTGACCCCAAATAGGGTCACAGGGGTCACAACCTTAAAAAACTATTTTCATCTTCTTCTCAAGTTCCAAAAGGTCTAGAGAGCTGAAATTATATGTGCAGACTCATTGGCCAATGGGGATTCTAAATTGTAGATTTCGTGACCCCATGACCCCAAATAGGGTCACAGGGGTCACAACCTTAAAAACTTATTTTCATCATCATCTATGATCAAGGTCTATTGAGCTGAAAGACTGCATATAGACTCCTTGGCCAATTGGAATTCTAAACTGTAGGTTTTGTGATCCCATGACCCTAAATAGGGTCACAGGGGTCACAATCTTAAAAACCTATTTTTCTTCATTAGATGACAGTCTATGGCAAATTTATTTCTCCTTGGATATTTTAGTGTGGACTTCTTTCACTGTCTGATATTGGCGATCTAGAAAGTGTTGAATAAATTTACATTTGTTTTGTAATTTTTTTATAGGTTTTCTTGCAATAGGTAACATCAGTTTAATTTTTAGCTCATCTGGCCTGTATAAAGCAAACTTGATATGATGCCTGATGAGCTACAGAGCCAATGGCTCTATTTTTTTTCATATTCTTTTAAATTAGATACAACAGCAATGTATATACAATAATTACAATAGTTGCATTATACAAATTTCATCCCTTTATGGTCTTAGGGGCAGCAGCACGTTTTTTTAAATTTATATTTTAAATTTTCCGCTGATAATTGTATGTTTATGCTAAATGTACTACATCTTGTATTAACTAGTATTTAGATAGTGTCAATAGTCTCTTTACGCAAACCAATCATCCAAAATCCGAGAACAAATTAAGATTCACATAAAGTTCATTAGCGGCCATTTTTGTGTGAACACCTTTAATTCATTTTGTGTAAGAAAAAGCAAAAGCATAGCTGAACTTAGTCTGTCATCCAGACCCCTTAATTGTTTAAGCGCCTAGGCAAGTCTACAACAAGACTCTGAGCTCAGTTTCTGAAAATGAACACATCTCAGAGGCTCCTTTTTATTATATTTAATATTCATTTCAGAGTCTAAATGTTAGACTAAGCTGAACTTTACATTATATTATATATTTGATTTATTACTGCTTCCTAAAGTTTAAAAACATTGTCTTTCAATTGGAAAAATTTATTTTCATTTTCCTGACATTACCTTACATTCCCCCTAAAAATGTGCTTTTGCCCCTTTAAGATTTTGTTTTCTAAAATATACAATATTAATCGTCCATGTGGATTGCAATAAAGTGGGTAATTTTGTATAGGATGACACAGGCTGAATGATCAGTTACTTTAGATGAATTATAACAGTAAATCTTCGCTGAGCGATTGATTGAACAGCTGTTGAAAACCATGATTACACAGTGGGCTTCAGACAACAGCTTGAAACTTATGTCAATTTTACAATTTATTGTGATCAATCAATTATTGCTTTCCAGGGGTCTTGAGTAGCCCATACAAGGATGAACTATTTAAATCACTTTTGATGCAAATCTCAAAGTAATGAGCAGAACTCACTCCTGCACAAACCGACTTAACACTAAGGTTAACCCTAGTGCGGCTGCCATCTTTTAACATTGCACTAAGGCTACCTTAGTGACTTAAGGTCACCTTAGTGTTTTGTAAGGATGTGCAATATTATTGTTGTATCGGTATATTGGGATACGGCAACACAACAATACGTATTCATTACAATTTCAAATAACCAATATATTGATAAAAACTAAAAATGCACTTTCAGTATCCAAAAAAAGTCAGAAGTAGACCTAAAAATCATTACGGATACCAATTTATAAATGTACCAGATAAATGTTCCAATTTTTTAAAACGAATAAAACCAAGCAAGTATTTGAGCAGGGTTGTTATCAGCATCATGCACAGTCTGTAGTGCTTATCAAACAAGATATCATTTGGATACTACCCTTTACATGATCGACAAATAATATATCATTCAGGTACCGTATAGATAATGATAAATAACATGTTTTATGATTTTTTTCTTCTTTCTGGTTTTAAAATTAAATGTGTTTATTTTTGTTTTAAAAAATATTGCAATACATATCCCAATACATTGCTTATCTATCGCAATATATTGCAATTATAAAAATCAGGGCAATACACAGCCCTAGTGTTTTGTGCAACGGGACCCAGCTGGCTAAGTTTAAATTTTATCTTTACTTCACTTCACTTTATTCTCCAAAAGCCACCAAGAGTACAAAGAGATAAATTATGATGTATATATATATGTACTAACAGTCAACATCATTTTGTAACTTTGTACATATGATAAGATAGTTTGACTTTGACAGCTGAATTCATATATGCATTGACAAGAAACTAATTTCTTATTTTAAAACCTTCCTACAGTATACAGAGCTTAGAGCCGTAACTGCTTCAAACTTTCATCAAGCCTAAATCAATCTTGATATTTCCAGATTAGATCACTATAGTTTTCAGCAGATTCCATCAATATGTTGATAAAGTACAAAAATTAGGGTTAAGGTGTCATATTGTCAAACTTTAGTGACCTTTAGACATGAAACAGTAATAAATTTACCACAAAGTCCTGCATAATATACTCATAAAATTTGGAAATGACTCATAAGAATTTGAACTTGGAGCCATGGGGTGCAAATTGTTTTTCGTAGAATATTTACTTTAGGCTCCCTAAATCTGCTCTGACTCACAAGACCTTTTGGGAACCGGACATGATTTCATAATTCATCATCGCTTACAATCTGATTGACCTAACTGATCATCGATAAATAATCTTTGAATCTGTCAGAAATCATGAAAAGCTTCAAAATAAGGAAGAGCAAAATGCATGTTGTTTCAGACCTCTTATAACATAAAATAGATTGGAAACCTAGCCTGTCCTTAAATTTAATTGGTCAATTACTTGGGGGAAAATAAACAGTCCTGACAAAAAGTATCCAGTTTAAGGACTGGCGGACGGGCTATATTTTAAACACTGCTAATAAGTAGGCTTAGGCCAAAACACTCTTCATACAAGATACATTATCATTTAACTGTATCGTGATATTAATTTTAGTGAATATCGAATCAAGAAATCGAGAGTTTGTTAAAAAAAACATTTTTTTAACTTTTTCATGAAGAAGTTGGCTTATTTTTGTGTTTAAATGCTGGTTTCTCAGATAATTCTCATTAAAAATATTAAATCTAGAAATTTAGTCCAGTTAATCAAGTGAATTTGTATCTCACAGTAATAATGTTCATTGTTGCATTTAGTGTATCACGATATGTATGGTATCATGATACATATCGCATCGCGAGGTACCTGCATCGTGACATCCCAACTGATGTCAACAGGTCTTATTAGTTGATTCATGACTGATTAATTGATGATGATGATCAAACCAAATGACATCACTGAAGTTATTCTCATTTCTTCCAGGTGTTTGACGTGGTATTGAATGGTGAACATACAGTTGTGAGTGAACTTGACATCTACAGCAAAGTCGGCCGAGGGGTTGCTCACGATGAAATCATCCCGTTTTCAATCAAGGGGGGAAAACTTAGGGTCAATGGAGAAACATCACAGATTGATGGAAAACTTGCAGTAGAATTTATAAAGGTGAGTAATCCATTTATGTCATTGTTCTATATGTCTTTTCGTAACTACTTGTCATACTCAAAAGGTATAAAAATAATATGTTAGGAATAACAGCATTAGGATGCAGTGAGGACCAACAGTGGTTGGTAATAATAAATAGCCACTGCATGATTTCCATCTTAATTTTTAGCTGGCCTGTAAGGCCCGATGGGCTTACAGCATGACATGGTGTCCGGCGTCCGTCCGTACACTTTGTTCATTTTCGACTTCATCTCCAGAAGCATAAGGGCTAGAAAGCTCAAACTTTGTGTACATACTCCTTGACTAGTGAGGATTAAAAATTGTAGCTTTGGTGGCCCTGTGGCCCCTAATAAGGGTGACATGGGCCAAGCCCTAAAAAACCTATTTTCATCTTTTTCTCCAGAAGCATAAGGCCTAGAAAGCTGAAACCTTGTGTACATACTCCTTGACTAGTGAGGATTAAAAAGTGTAGCTTTGGTGACCCTTTGGCCCCTAATAAGGGCCACACCCTTAAAACCTATTTTCATCTTTTTCTCCAGAAGCTTGAGGCCTAGAAAGCTGAAACCTTGTCTACAGACTCCTAAGTTAGATAAGGGGGATTCTAAATGGTACATTTGGTGACCCTTCGGATCCTATTAAGTGGAGAACCAAATTTGCCACACCCTAAAGCAAAATTGACATGAAGCCTGATGAGCTACAGAGCCAATGGCTCTATTTTTTATTTATTTTTTTAAAAGTAAATGGCATTATTCAAAATGTATAAATCCCAAATTTTCATCCAAATTCATCTATCAATTATTTGTTTTCAATGAAAAAACAGTCATTTAGACAGAAGGCAAAATCCAATTTACATGTATACTTGTTGTATAACCTATCAAACATTATCAACCCGTAACTGTCATTCTGAATGATTTCTGTAAGTTTCCAAAATATTGTTTGACTGTATTTCTATAACTTGGTATTGAATAGTGAACATACAGTTGGGGGTGACTATATTCCTTCCTTCGGTCACAACACAACATCGATTAGCTCTAAAATTACACTTTCTTTCAACAGTCGATACTTTTTGATCAAATGACACTATTCATTAAGTAAATCATATGTGTGTCACAGTGACCCCAACAAACAGGTGAAGTGGCTCTTTTAGAATTCGCTGGGGGAGCAGAAGGATAGTCTGACTGATGAAGGGGGGTCTAACCCCGAGAAACATTTAACTACTAAGTCTGCTGCTCCCCGCGGCCTAGTTTATGTGTTCATGATGGTTTAGTCTCTCAGCGTGACCCTAAAATGAGACAAGAGCCAAGGAAAGTTTACTAAAAGACTTGAGTGCTTGATTTCAGGAAAATGAAATTCCCCTGAAAATTCTACTAAAGAATGCTACTAAAATCAGACAACCTTTCAGTCATAATTCAGAAATTCAGTGTGTTTAGGTCTGTTTACTCTTTATGCAAATTAACAAACTTTTAATTCACTATGGCTATGTCAATCAACTTTATTATAACAAAAATGAGTAAATTTCCTTTGAATCTCGTTTTCACAACTTTCTTTGTTTTTCCTATTTAGATGTCATGGTTTATTACCATTGATTTACTTTTCTATGAACAGAAATACCCTTTGTGTAAGGTTTCTTTCATTTGCCCCAATATGTCAATATAGCCCTTGGCACATCATCCAAATCTTCCCACCCACTAGAGGGGCCTTGGGGAAATTGCCAACCCTTTGGTTTGGTGTTCCTTGAAATATTTAGAAGTTGGATACTTTTACCTTTGCAAGGGTCCCATCTTCATGATATCCCCAAATGACCCCCTGGTATGGTTGAGATGACAAGAATTGACAGATTGCCTCAGGCATGCTAGGCTAGGGCCATTAAATAGTTATATACCGTCGTAAAAATTTAATAAAGGTTATGAATGCATCTATAAAAGCAATCATTATCTAATACTTACTTATTTTGTTTCAGGGAGATTACGACAACCCAAAAGTAAATGCAATCTACGTTATGAAAGGAACAATGGATGGTAAGATCTCTTTGTAAGATACAACTAAACAGGGAATATTATACTTTTATTATATGCTGAGTGTTGAGAGACTGAGTTTTCCCAGTTATAGAAAAGTATTCTCTCCACTGAGTTTGATATCGCTTTTTCAAGACCCTGGAAATAACACAATGATGTCACGTGTACAATGGTCTGACGTCACTTCTACAATCAAAGTTACATCATCGCAGTTGCTAATTATGATACGACTATGGTATGACATCAAAAGAAATCTTGAAGAGAGCCAAGTACTATCACACAGAACAAAGGATATCCTCTAATTATTTTTACTTTGAAAAAAATAATCAGTCCCACTCCATGGAGATAAAACTTTTTATCAATAAATACAAACAAGACAATGTGTCTTGCTTGACTAATCATTGGCAGCCAACAATATGATGTTTCTTTAATTGGCCCAAAATATGTTGTAACAGGAAAGAAATTACTAAGTGACATCTGTCCGGAGGTAAAAATTATTTCATGATTTGAAATTTCTATTATACAGATGTTCCAAAGCTGCCAGCGCTCCCTGGTGACACGTCTCGTGAAGAAGTTGAGGAGGAAGAAGAGGAAGAAATTACACCCGGCAAAACCAACAAGAATAGACGACCCTCCGGCGCCCCCAAGGTCAAGGACCCTTACGCAGGAGACGACACGAGCACAATGCTACTTCCTGTCTTTGTTGCTATCGGAGCCTTCATTCCCTTGTTGTTCTGTTTATGCAAGTTGTAGGGCTAGTAGTATCTGTTTAGTACTTGAATTCTTACTTTGATTTACCTCTAGTGTTTTATTGGTAAGAGAACCTAGCTGTAATGTTATCTTTCTTTGGTTGACGTATTTGAACCGTTTGTTATTAGGTTGTCAGCTGAGGGGTCATTTTGCATTTTGAAAGTATATGGGACCCTTTGCAATAGAAAGAGTATCCTGCAAAATTTTAAGGGACACTAAGCTAAAAAATCTTGGCAAATTTCCCAGGACCCAATCTAGGATAACACTGCATGAAGAGAAATAGTCTCTTCCCGACTTTTTGATATTTTAACATCTCATTGACAAATATTTTTTCATAAATTGATTCCAAAACCTTAAACAATTTCTGAACAAGAAATATGAATAAAGAATTGATAAACAATGTGGTGAAGTGCAAGCAAATATCAGTAATGTCAGCCAAAATAACATTACAACCAGGTTTCTTATGTTTTGTAAGGTCAGGGAGAAAGTGGTTTGTTTATTTATTGATAACATGTGAGTGTGACGAAGCATTTAATTTGTTGCTCAAAGTATCTTGGTCGATGGAGCCAGCGGTAGAGTTTGTGTAGACAATACAGGTTGCAATGTGGCGCAGTCTAAGTAAACCTAACCTCAATTATACTTGCTATACCTCGATATTGAGTCTAGCTAGGTGTAGTAACGGCTCGCGTCAGCCGACTTATTGAATTGACCAATCAGGGTTCGGCTTACCATGCAGCAATAGTCTGCTTTCGCACATATAACATTGGAGGGTTATAGGTCGCCGAAAGGTTGCCTGACACATCCTCTTACTGTATCTTTCTAGACTCAGTATGGGAGTACAAGTATTGTGAAGGCTAGGTTTACTTAGACTGTAATGTTGTGCTGATTGTACTAGTTTTCATTTTGACAACCAATGTCACTGCACAAAAACAAAGCCTAAGTCCCATATTTCAATTTTCATCTTTTTCCTTTCCTAACCTAACCGACCTATCGAATTGACGCACATTACCAAGCCGCAATAGTCTGCCTTGGGACATAACGTTCCAATTTCAAGCTTACAAATATGTAGCCGCTTTATGATTGGATAAATCTATTCGGCCAACTTGGTTGGAGGTTCATATGTCTCTGAAAGATCGGCTGAAACAACCTGTTACTGCATCTAGCTTGACTCAATATGGGAGTGTAGCGAGTATTAGAGGCTAGATTTACCTAGACTGCAATCAAAACTTCATTTTGAAAGATGAATTCAGTATCTTTGTTACATGAACATCAATGACAATATTTTAAGAAATCAGTTCCATTATCATCTGAGAAATGTTCATCCACAATCATACAAAAAGAAACGAGAGGCTAATTGATGAGCAAGTATTTACATTGACAATTGTGAAGGCTTCCAAAACCAATGTTTGCCTTACACAGATAAAATTTAAAACTAGTCCCTGAGGTTTTAACAGAACCTATCTTTGTTCAAGTGACTGTTTCTCAATAGGATATCCTCCTATAGTCTTCTGTCGTATCGCTGACAGGTGGTTGCTTAGCGCTATTTATAGCCTGTCAGTTTTCAGTCAAACTATTTCGAACTCCATACACTTTTGTTTAGGAAAGTAGCACGTGGAAATCTAAAAGCGCGCAATTTGGAGCTTAGCGGAAGACTGCAATGAGAATCAGATTTATTATCTAATAGCACTCCTATTGGTTAATTTGAATCACGAGGTGAGCACGCGGAACGAAGCCAAGAAACTAGTTTGCCGCTATCGCTGAAAAGGCATCATTTGATTGGCTTGCTATATATAGCGATACGACAGAAGACTATAGAAGGATATCAGGGGATAGGTTGTAGCATTAGCGGAGACATATACGCTGATATAGCAGGATGGGAGGTTAGGACAAATTCTTTTCAAAACATCTTCTAGTCCAAACGGCTAGGTATCAGTAGAGGTGAATGATTGCTCCAAAGATGTGACTTAAAGATTTCACAACTGTCTCTCTTATTACAAACATTACTGTGTGTGATTGTTGTGGGTGTTGATGTGTGTGAAAGTTTTCTTAAATAGTGCATTTTTCTGTTTTAAGCAAGTATTTATCTGTTATGATAGCAGATATTGTCATTCCCCAATAGCTGTCTTAGAAGTGGCTTCAAAGATCATTCTATTTAGCCTTTCAGTGATTGGGAAAGGCAAGGGCCATGGACCATTTTGCACATTGGATGAAATAGTCGCCCAATTAAAATTTTGAAGTTTACTATTGAAAAATGGGCAAAGGCCCATTTGAAATTCAACACAGTACCAAAAACCCTGAAAATGGCCCATTGTCAAAGATGTCTTACCCAATTCCTTAGGCCTAATGTTCAGTATTTGAAATAGTGCCTGTCGCCTGGTTAATTCTAGTTTTGGCTTGTTGGCTTGGCTTGTGTCAATTTAGAGTTCCTAACAGCTTCATATTGCAGGTCTTGTTTAATGTTTAAGAGGGCTGGTAGAATTTTCAAACCACAAACCCTGCTTGCTTATAGGGACTTAAACATATTTCAAGCACTGCTTATGTTATTGGTAACCTTTTTAAGTTATATGAAGTTTAGGAGTCGCAATGCTTTTAAGTAAAATAATGATTATTAGATAATACCGGTAGTAATACTGTATTAGCAGATCATGTCAGGTTTAAATTTGGTTTGTTTGATTTACTTCTATAATAAACCTACAGAAGGTATGGAGGATAAATGGTTAGACCATTTTTGTAAAAGATTGAATCAAACTTGTTTACTGAATATAACTGCTCCTCGTCTTCATTTAATGTTAATTTTTAGGAAATTTAAGTTTAGAATTTTAAGAACTTAATTAATTAATATTGAAAGACTAGACATTTTTCATATTTCATTTTTTTGTTTTTTCAACCGATTTTAAACTGTTACTTAATCCTCCTTTTGCCTGTTGTAGTTTTTGTCATCAGATGATATAAGCTAAACACTCTTACCCTTACATTCCCTTTGGTATATATATATATATATATTTACAGATATGTGAAGAATATATATAGAATTTACATCTTCTATTCTACTGCCTGTAAAAGGTTGTTTTTGTTTCATTTTAATGACAAGTAATTGTAGATATAAATGTTGCTTTTCCTTTTTTGCCTACCACAACTCTCCCCAATTTATGATTCTTCATGCTATTCTTGGATAGTTCCAGCTTATGCTCTCAGGTTTGACAACAATTTGTAAACATCATCGTTTTGCAGTCTTTCTTCCAACAACCATATTACCTGCAATTAGATCATTGAATTATTTTTTGGCGCTTTCTATTCTCCATCATTTTTATTCTGACGCTAATGGCTGAAATATTGCCCAAGCATAAAACATTAGCTCATTCATATTTATTCAAATCGACCGAACCTTGAAGCTTAACTAGTTTCCTTTATGTGACCTTGAATCTTTTGGATGTGTTTGACTGGAATATAAATGGATGACATAATGGACAGATTTAAACGATAATTGTATTTATAACCTGTAGATTTGATGTATTTCTGAATGATTTCTACCCTGTCATAATAAATGTTGTGCCATATTTCTATTCCTCCTAATGAAATTTGTTAAAATGTGTTAATTTTATTTTTTATTTTGACATTATTTTTCAATAGATGAAATATATGTGAAATACAGCATCACTCTGATTAAAATCGATTGTGGTATGTAATAAATTGTAAAATATTGACTATCAGGGTTCGAACTCGTATCAGCCAGGATTTCCTCTCTGTCGCTGACCACACACACCTGTTTCTGACGATAGCTCATCTAGCCAATCGCTAGGAAATGGTCAGTACCAACTAAGCAGGTAACTCTGTTGTTACTTGGCTAATCAGTATTTAAACATGACAATATGATGTGGTCTCTGATAATTGGGTTTCATCAGCACTAATTGGTTACAGCAACATGAGAGGAGGTGGGCTGTATTCAGACCTCGTGGAGAGTAAGCTCTCTGATAGAACGTGTTCGGTTCCCAATAGCATCAAACTTTTGAAATTTATGTTGTCTTGAACACGGTCAATTTTAATTAGACTGCTGTAAGCTTTTTTCATATATTTTGTATACTTTATAACTTTTTATAGTTTATTTGTTTTGGAGGTACAACAACATTTTTAATGGTGAGCTTTAACTTAATGAGGGAAAATATGAATGAAATGAAATGGGAAAATGGTTATTTATTTGAAAAAGTGTATAAATTATACAAATCAATGTCCCTTGAAACGTGTTTTGCTGTACATGGAGATTGTTAAAGATAATTTATGAGTGGGGAACCATAAAACTTTGATCAACATTATAACAACTCCTTATATTTCAAATAATTTAAAAAACAGTCATGCTTATAGAGAAATGTTTTGCTTTTTTGCAAACACAGTATTCAGATTTTTGTCATGGATAACAAAAAAAATAACATCACTCTTTTAAGGAGCTCTCTTGAGAAATATCATTCTAATGTCCCCAGCTCAATAATTTTAAGTACCAAAGGGCTGTTTGTTATTTGTTGATTGTGGTATAAATGTTTCTTTTAACTATTAGGCTTTATTTTGAGTGGGTTATTCATCATTATTGTTTGTAGGATAAAACATGACCCGCGGGCATTATTGAAAAGTATGCCCGATGCCCGATGCCCGCGGATTTGATAAAATAACACGAAGGGGGATAATAATGCATATTTTGCTGCTTTATAAGTATTTACCCATCTGTGGGAATTTGAAAACTGCCATAAATTCTGATAGTCACTGTTTAGCACCAGGGGGAAATGTTGGAGTTTCATTTGTAATATTATTATTTAGTTGCATATGTTGGAACAATTCACTGTTAATGATGCATTCCCTGTATGTATGTATATAAATGTATGTAGATAATATATGTGCTTGTTTTTATCACCATGGAAACATTAAAACATAACTTCATTCCCTGTTTACTGTAGAACTTGGCTTTGATCTTTGTAAAAACTTACATTCAAGAACATAATCTTGACCAATTGAAATTTAAAATTCTTAATTATAAATGTTACATTTCAAACAATAACATGTTTTTATTTTCTTTGTAAATCAACAAAATACTAAAGTTAAAGGACCAACAAAGATTTGATTATTTCAATAGTTTTAAAAAAGTTTAGTAAACAGATTTTCATAATCATTTTTAAAGCCAAATTCTGAAGTTGCTTTGTTACTTCATTCATGGTATGGTATGATTGAAATGTTTGATATTGTTTGATATCTGTTCTTGGAAAATATTCAGTATAGTTACAGAAAACATTTTGCCAATAAAGATCTAAATGAAAATGATTTGTGTTTGTTTATTTGTATGAAGAATCTTGAGCAAACAGAACACAAAACCAAATTATAGCCAACAGCATTTGTCCTCCTTTAAATCCTTTTACTTATGACATGGATATCCAGCATTTGGTAGATATCTAACTGGATAGGCATGTTTGTTAACAGGTTGGGGTTCAAATTCCAACGCCAGTATTCTCCTCAATCCTTGTCTACTGTCAACATTTGAATCTGACTTTTCACTCATGGGAACAACAATATTTTCTAGATAACAACTTCTTTATTTATCTTTTAAAATCATGTTTTAGACTATATTCTTATTTCTTCATCAGGTAGGATATGGGAACATTCGATCCTTTTCGATCAAATTACAATATTAATAATTTAAGCCATAAACAGCCGAGGCAATTTCTTTGTTTGTTTGTTGTTGCATTGTTTACCAATGTTTGCTACACATACAAAGAAAATTAACAAATGGTGTGTCAGATTTAACAATGAGGAAATGCATCTTTAATGATATTGCGAAATGGAAACGTTCAGATCGAATGATTTTTAGTTGGAACATTCCACTTTGCTAATAGGGTGAAAGTTGCCGATGGGGCATGAACATGTTTTATAAGACTGTAGGCATGTAGTGAACCCATCCGAAGATATCAAGAAAATCTTGCTGCCCGATGTGTACCACTAACCGGCCTTCAAAACATTATTTGTGACACCTATATGCCCTACAATATTTCATGGATTATCAGTGATGTTCTTTGTATCTAGAGGAACATGCTTCAGATATAATGATTATTTTGATGCAAATCACTTCAGTTTTGTGACAATATGAAGATTTCAGTAATGTTTGTAAAAAGTTAATGAATAATATAAAATGCTACATGTTTATACAATAACCATGGACTTGAAATATCCGGCATTAAAAAGTTAAATATCTAAGCTATCGCATTATCGAAAATTTGAGTTATCATAGTGAAGTTTTGAATGAAAAATGGATAGTTAAATGGTGCAGGGATACGTTGAAAAATGATCATTGTAGAAACCCAAGCACTTCAGACTCGTCATAGAAGGGCATTCTGACCAGACACGCTTGAACAGTGACCACAGATTCTGGTCACCGGGGCTAATTAGCCAGTGTAATTTAACAAGCCGTTTTCAAGCAGGTTACTGTCTGATTTTAAAATAATCAGATAAGATTCAAAGCGAAATTTTACCTCTTGGTACGTTTTGGTGAATTGTGTTGAAAATCTATTTTATTTTATGAAACTGATTGCAGTTAAATGAATGTGCAACCAGTCATTTAATAACATATAGCATAGCAAAATATAGGTATTTTGTAACAGAAACTTGAAATTTTTAGCCACAATATTTGGTATTCAAGTGGGTTTTTGGTCCCCTGAAAATAGGTTCAGTAATGTCAGGTGGCGGTTTTTATGCCCCCGAATAGGACATTCCGGGGGTATATTGTTTTTCACCTGTCCGTCTGTCCGTCCGTCTGTCTGTCCGTCTGTCTGTCCGTTTGTCCACAAAAACTTAAACCTTGGTCATAACTTTTGATTGGTCGGAGCTAAGTCTTTGATACTTGACATATGCATCCGGGGGCATTCGTGTTTCACAAACACATCTTGTTATATTAGTGAACCTTAAATATCAAAAACTTCCTTTTTCGACATTTGATTTTTAGATTTTGCCCTTCAGTTGAGAATGAGTGAGTTAAGTAAGTTAACTAATTCAAAGTTTAACCATAGCAGATTTCACCGCAATCAAGCAAGCGTTTCAGAATAGCTATATCCTTAAACCATCAGATTAATACCATTACTAGTTTTCATGGATAATAAATTCTTTCCAGCACTCATGCTCATAGACCTAGGAGCTTAAATAAAGTATTACAGTGCATACGTATTTTTAAATAAATGCAAATAGTTTAATATAAATTGTAAAGTAAAGGAGCTTATCTCTGAAAAATTGCACAAAATGGTGACCGCGTGAATTTTTTCAGACATATATTGTTTATTATCTTAATGAATGATAAGTTGTGGTGTATTTTTTTACCCCAAACATCGCACAAGAGTTAACAATAACATATTTATAAATATCCAAAATGATCAGCAATTTAAGACAATTTTCTTTAGCGGCAAGCAAGGGCGGGTAACTCTGAATCACTTTGAAAATGTGATTTTCGCTCCAATAACATAAGGACATAAACAAACTGATTTTGTCATGTTCCTGATATTACAACATGGCTAGAACGAAATTTACACCAAGAAATAAGCCTAAATCTTCAGGCAGCGAAGTTCAGAGCGGCCCTTCAGCTTCGCGTCAGAGCGCGGCGAAGAAAAAGTCGAAAAAATCAACAAGTTCGAGTTCGAGGGGAAGACGATCTGAGGTTGGCGAAATAACATCGAGCACTGATGCTAACGAGAGAGGTAGTTTGATGGCGACGATATATAGTTATATAATCTTGACCTTGAGCTCTCAGGTTTGAATGAGGCCAACATTTGATCAACATAATCATAAAATAAAACTTACTGCAGTAACGTTTTTTGCCCAGAAAATGTATGACTAGTGACCCTATTATCGTGGTAACCCTATTATCGTGGCAAACTCAGTTGAGTCTCCAATGCCTACAAGGAATATTTATATTTTCAAAGCACATTATAGATGAATAAACTAAATACTGAGGCATCTAAAAAAACATTTTTTCTGAAATTCAAATGTTCAGTAATATTTTCTCACATTTTCAGTGATCTGAAATATTGAGTATCATTTTCATTTATGAAATATTAACTGCATGTGCAATTAATTAAGAAATGATTCTGTCTTCACGAAATATTGTCCGAGAGTTTTTTTTATTTTGTTTGTGAATAGTTTGATAGATATTAAACAGAAATGTATGAAAGGAAAATGTACTAATGGTTTCAAAGATGTTGAACGAAGTATTACATTTACTGCGCAAATAAGACACAACCTCTAAAATTATAACCTTTTCGTCAGATTAAAGTAGGTTATTTATGAGCATAAAATAGATTGCACCATTCACTTTTCATTTTATAGGTACGATTAATGTGAAAACGATGATCTCACTGTTCAGGAGCAATATAACTTGAATATTATATATAAAATTTAATTGTAAAAAAAGAGCATTTTGTTAAGATAGTGTTCAAATCACTTATCAAAAATGGCTGCTCAGTAAAACTGCGACAAGGCGCCTTTGTATTAGAATTTTAGTGTTACAGCTTTGCAAATATTGTGTTTAATATCCTGATATCAAATGAATTTTCATTCAATTGGTAAATAATAATCTTACATTGGTGGTTTTGTCTACAGAGAATAATTTATTAATTATATACTAGTTACCTTGATAATAGGGACACTTAGGATTAAATGCATTACACAGATAAGATTTTTTAGATATCTATGTCCAAAAAAATATTTTCCATAGATAGAAGTTTAATTAACATATTTTGGAAGGATATATGTGCAGCAGGGGTCGAAATTAGTCCTAAATGGGTACTAGCCATTCGGACTAGTGCATTTCTGTGAGCACTAGCCCAAACATATTCTGACTAGCCAAATACACAGATATAATCATATTTTCTTTAAATTCAACTAGTCCTTCGGACTACCCATAATTACAATTTACTAGCCCAGCATCTTTTTCACTAGCCATTGGCTACCGGGCTAGTGCTAATTTCGAACCCTGTGCAGAGTTTAGAAACAAGAAATAATATTTAGAAAGTACTTATTTAAAGGGAAATATACATGTAAAACAATAAGACCCACGATAATAGGGACCACCTTCATAGATGCTTTTGTTATCTTGAATAATTAAGTAGATACGAAGCCTAAACATAACATAGCTGTATTTTCAAATGATTCCAAGTTTGTTATGTCTTATATTCAAATCAATTAACGTGCTTTTGAATTGTCCAGTTATTAAGTTTTATGAAAAATTTATTGATAAAGTAAAAAATATCTTTTAATTATTCCTTTACAGAAAATCGCTCACGGTCTTTTAAACGAGTTGTTGCAGCCAAATCTCTCAAGGCATGGAAACCATTGAGGACTTCAACAAAGAGATATGCCCTGCAGTTTTTTGACACAGCCGTGGAGTAAGTGTTGAATAAATTTGCAATTAGAAGTCCTCTTATTATTTCTTGGCCTCTACTGAGTACTACTTATATATCGAGGGGTCAAGGGAAGTTGCGAAAATATGTGTCAGGCCTGTGATATGTACAGATTCTGTATAATGAGTAGCACCGAGTCTAAGCTATTATATCAATTCTGACTTGGGGAAACATTACACATATGATGAACCAAAGGACCCTGATTTATTTTTCATTCACGAAATAAGCTTAGGGCGGAGGCGGTAAACTAGTAGACAAAACCGGCTCATAGACACGAAATCCGGTGGAGTCGTAGACAAATTGAGCAGTGAGCTCGTAGACAGGTTTTTAAATAGGATTTGAACTAATAATAACAAACTTTTATTTATCAAATTCAAGGATTCGAACACTCATAGGTTCCGTTAATCAAATAAAGTGAATAAAAGCTCTAATTAAAAGCTCCAGAACGTTATTTGGTGTTGAAAAAATAAAGCTTGAGCACTTATTAGAGGATATTAGATATGTGTTTGATATTTTCTCCTCAAGTTTTACTGTGTTGATTTATATATATATATATATATGAATTACAACATGTATAATAATAATGATGATAGGACTCTTTAATCTTGCACTACTCCATGCTTAATGCATGCTCAGGGCATCTTCTTATGCAAAGCCTAAAACACCACTACCGAACTGTCAGTTTTATGCTTTGCTGTCGACCCTTCAGTTTTCTGTGCTTATATCAGCGCCCCTACCAGCGATTGTTAGCATCCTCCAGTTACTTTCTATTTGGACTATTACTTTCTCTCATAGTAAGCTAGAGAGCAAGCACAGAAAAATCAATGGTCGGTAGCAAGGCTGAAAACTGACAGTCCGGAAAATTGCTTTTTAGGCTTTGCGTAGGAAGATGGCTCGAAGGGCACAGTCATGTAAATGGAGTTCAAAGCTGATAAAGGTAGGTCTTCAAATGTGTCTGTTGACATCAGATCAGGAAAATTTCTGAGTGGTTATGGGAGGCTGTTTCAAGCTGATGACAATGCTAATTATAATGAGCTGTCTTATTTCTGCTTATATTGGACACTGTTTTGATTAATCCTTAAAGCAAGAATAGCTTATGAGGTATCTTTTACTCATAAGCACAGTGACGTAGTGGTAAGCATGCTGGCCTCTCACACTAGAGACCTGGGTTTGAATCCCGGTGGAGACACAAAAAAGTTTTGATTTGCGTCTCATCCAGTGTTCTGTCCCTGGGCAAGGCACTTCATCCGTATTGCACTCAGTCCGTCCAGCTGTTAAAATTGGTACCTGAAAACTGGATGGTGCTGACCTACGTGCTTGTGATTCAAGAGGGCTTAGAAGCAACTGTGAAAGTACACTCCTTGAGGGTAATAATGTAGTATGTAGAGCATGTCCAAGGAGTAAGGACGTGAAAAAGGCGCCACATAAATATGCACAGAATTATTATTATTATCTTTTAATTTGTGAATAATATTGTCACAGGATGCTGCTAACGAGGACTAACGAATCTCTGCTGGGGGACCTGCAGCTTCATCTGGGACGCATGAGAAGGAGGTGAGAAGGGTTTCATTGGTCAAAACTTGTACACGAGGGTTTTCATTGGTCAAACTTGTACACAAGTACTCAAGGTGTACCTCAAATTCTTATCTTTGTCCAAGAGATCCTGTTATTAACTTTTTCAGTGACATTCTAGAAGTTGGTGTTTTTAGGAAGACAAATGAAATTCTATGGATGAACAACTTCTTTATCTGACCTTGCCGCTTATGGCTGAAATATCGCCCAAGCTGAGTAAAACAATAACTCACTCACTTACGTTATCTGGCAGTAGCAATGTTAAGGTGTAGATCCTTATGCTATTTCAAGCCAAAATATGTTTGAAAATGGTATAAGGATCTATACCGAAATGATGCAACCCCTAACTGAATCTAGCTAGACTCAATATGTCAGTGTAGCGAGTATTATTGAGGGTAGGTTGACTTAGACTGTCCTGTATTATACTTATATATATGTATATGTGCATGTACATAATGTTTTCATTTTCTGTTTCTACGGAGATGTATGTGTACTCCTGTAACTATGTTGCACTGTGACGTCATAATTGTATTTGATGACGTCATTACAACTGACTCAACGTCATTCACCTGAAGATACCGAAAGGTTGAAAGTACTAGTGAATAAAGTCATCGAAGTTTCAAGACCTGAGAGTTGGACACATTTGAACTGTTTATATATGTATATATATATACATGAAAAGTTCACAATCTTGAGATCGTTGTTCAGCTCTCAGGTATTATATATTAAAAAGATAAGTCAGAAGTTGAATGAATACATTATACATGTATATACTTATATGTACCGTATATGTTTGAACCAAGATATCTTGTTGGACAGATTTGCTGACCGTTTGGACAAGGCTAGTGGACCAGTGAACAACGTCAACTCTTACAACAACCTCCATAGACTACTGGTCAGTTGGATTACAAATAAAATGTTCAAAGTTATTTATATTATTCAGATCAATAATTTAACTTAACGTGTACTGTGCCAATCTTACAAAGTTCACACTAGCCAATCAGCCATGAAGCTTAAAAAATTATTTGATTTCCAGTTATCTCTGCAAAAATTGGTGTTATCATAGGTAATAACAAAAAGGTATGATGAATCTTACACAAACCAGACAAATAAAATGATAATGTTCATAGGGATGACTACAGGAATAGGATGGACTGAGTAAAATATGTATACCGTTCAAACATGCGTGTGTTAAAGAGTCCGAAATTCAAATTAACAAGTTGAAATGTGTACCAAAATTCAGATTAAATCCACATGTATTTACATAATGCTCCTTTCTAGATTGAAAACATTTATCACTCTCAAAGAGTGTTTCTATCTGTTTTTGTATGATTGTCAGACCTGATTGTCCCTTATTATTCATTTTGATTTTATTGTTTTATGAAACTTTGTTTCCATGGTAACAGGACACAAGTCAGCAGGAAGCAGACGCAAGGATTCAGGAAACACTGAAGAAACAGTTGGAAGAAGAAGAAAGGTGAATAAATAAGTATACACATAGTTACACTATATTCTTAAAATAAGACTTAGAGTGGCCTATTGGCATTAGGATACAAGAATAAAAAATCCTATTAAAAACTTGACATTACCAAAAAAAGTTTAATCAGAAATTAAATCAAGTAGTCTTGACAATGCCATCATTAGTAATTGTTGTTTGAGAGGCATTTTAGAAGTTGGATATATCAAGAAAACTAGGAGTTTTATATTCTGTATTGTAGAAAGTAGCAATTTTTCAGTATAGACTCTTGAAAATGGTATAATTAGGATCTTTTCGAAAACTTCGCTACTTTCTACAATAAAGAAATTGATCATCCTTAACACTCCTAGTTTTCTTGATCTGTACCCTGGGCTCAGATGCTGGATTCGCTCGCGCGGCCCGACTTGAGAAATAGCCAATCAAATAATTTTCTCGCGACCATCTCGATAAAATTTAAAAGGGAAATGATTTGATTGGCTACATATGCGAAGTCCGGCCGCGCGAACGAATCCAGCTTCTGAGCCCAGGGTACAGATTAGTGGAGTTAACGTAACGTTCGTACCCTGAAACAGGATGATCATTTATATATGTTTTACATGTTAGGATGAAGAACATAAATTTATCCTCTCTCCCTGATGACTCCAAAAGATTAATGCTACTGAAATAAGTTTATCTGCTCCCACTACATTGAGAGTAAACCCCTTTGCCCCTCTACAACCTATCCCCATGTCTTCAAGTTACAGAAACCTTTGAATAATTGAAAGTTGTATGGTGACAATGACATTTTGGAGGATCACAGATTCACTGACACTATCATGTTGCAGGGAGTGCCGTGACCTTGAGGAGGAGATGGAGACCTACCAGCTGTACTCCGAGGGAGCTTCAGAGGTCAGTTGAGGTCAAGGTCACTGTGTAATTCAGTCTTATTAAGCTGGATATGTACATGTTGTAATCTACTTGGTTTTCTTTCCACATAATCAGACTACACTTAGTAAATTTGCATGTGCAGGTGTGAGATTAGGAGCCGCATTAGGTAAGAAGGGATAAGTTGAGGTCAAGGTCACTATGTAATACAATCTTATTAAACGATCTACAAATCCAAAGCCAGGGAATGTACAAAATATATTGATATTGTCAATGAAGTGTTAAGTTTTGAGACTTTTAAAGCATTTTTAAAACGTAATCAAGACATTTGCTATCTTGCCTTTTATTTTCAGCTTCATCCACTCTTGAAGACTGATGATTTGCAGGGTCGGTCAGCTCGTATAGCTCAGTGATCATGGACAAAATCAAAAATCATTTTTGGGAGCTCAAAAACATTGGGGAGCTATTTTTTCTTTTAAAACCTTGATGAAAGATGCAGTTTCAGAAGTTCTTGTCAAAGCATTCAACTGATCACTCTCCAGAACACCCAATCCCCCAAAGAGCAGACAAAATGATCCTTTTTGGACCAGAATGTTCTATGTAATATTCTGGATGAAATTGTCATGCTGGGAGACATCGTCATGCCAGGAGACATTGTCATGCCGAGAGACATCGTCATGTCGGGAGACATCGTCATGCAGGGAGACATTGTCATGCCGGGAGAAATTGTCATGCCGGGAGACATCGTCATGCTGGAATACAAAGAATACTACCGGTGTGGATTGAGGTCATTTAACAGACTACCGTTAGATGCTGGATAGAAATGAAATAAAAAGGAAAGCGCAACTAACTCCATCTTTGAGTATGAATGAAATATTAATGTGTTGAGAAAGGAATGGAAAAAAAGAACAATTAATTAGTGCCGACCTTCTTAATTTACAATTTTTTGAATGCATGTGTTTTTGTGACAGCTTACAAAAAAGGACATAAAAAACACAAGATAGCAGAATAAATTCTAATTTGTTGACATTTTTTTACCAAACAAGGATGTAAAGATAACATAACCACAAACATATTTTACTTTTTTCCTTGGAATATATGAAAGTCTGATTAAATAATTGATAGTGCGTTAAAGGCCGCTACTCAATTATGTTCAGTTTGGTAATTAAAATCATTTTTGAATTCCACTTTTGATGGGCAGCTTAATCTATCTCACGACAGAACAGTGAATGCATGACTGGTCACACGCCCTTTTTGTGACATCATATACAGAGTGATTGTAACGAGTTTTATACATCTACCATAACGAGATCACCGAATAAACCAAATATTTAAAATAACAATTTTCAGAAAATGTTAACCACTCAGTTAGATAAGTTATTTGAGGATGTAACACTATTAAGCGTTTGAAGTAATTAAGATATGCACATCACTGGTAAATAAACAACTATTTAAGGCGAACCAATAAGTTGAAACAATAAGATTCTTTGACTCTTTGTCTGTATAACAGGTGGTTGTGTCCCAAGACCCAGACACTCATTTCGCCGACGCAGTAATTCGCCGACAATTAATGAACATCAACCCCACAGACATAATAGAGTGGTCCACTAGAGTAGATTAAGCCTGGGTCAGGTTCATTATTGAAAAGTTTGGAAATATGTGATTATAACAAAGCTCAATGTTTAACGAGCAAATTATGAAACAATAACCATGGTAGATTATGTTTGTACAAAATTTAATGAAAATGAAAATGCTTTATGACATTGAGTTTACATTCAGTTATTGTCGGATTAGAGTATATTGGTCCACAATGACATTAAGTTGTCTTTATATAATTGAGGATTAATTGTATTACCCTCTGGATTAGGGATTGCTGTAAATGGATGGTTTGGTGTTGGCCACATAAGACTTTTGAGAACAATTATTCTACCCATAGGTGTAAGATCTCTTTGAGACCATAGAGTCATCTGGTTAATAACTTTCTTGAACTAATCTATGTAATTTCTTTCAACCATTTCTGCCACATTATAGTGAAAGTGTATACCGAGGAGTGTAAAGGAACGTCGAGCCCAGTCCATGTCTATTGAGTCACAGTATTTTGTAGAGGAGAGTTGTTTTAAACCAATTTACCTTTTTTTCAATGTTTATTTCTAGGCCAGAGAAAGATGCATATTTGTTTATGATATCCAAAGTTGCCTTAAATTTTGTTTCGTTTCATCGAGAATTATTGTCGTATCTTCGGCAAATCGAGTCAGGAGATATGCAAAGTCAAGCACTTCAATACCTTTGCTATTTTCATTTTTACGAACAACAAAAATCTCATTACACAAAGCAATCACCCATAGTCAGAAAACAAACAATAAACATTTTTGTGTGAACACCTTTAATTCATTTTGTGTAAGAAAGAGAATCGCATGGCTAAACTTTTCATTATATATTTGATTCATTACTGCTTCATTTAGTTTAAATACGTTGTCTTTCAATTGGAACCATTTATTTTCGCAACGGAGAGAAGACATCGCTCGAGTTTCTTGATGCCGTCTCCCACTTAATGAAGCTGGGTTAAACTCTGAACTCTGACTTGAGACTCTAGTGTTAACAAATCAGTGCTAACTATCCAATAAATATATCCATGTCATTCATGTGTTTTTATTACTTTTGGGTCTATTCCACTATTCTAGTAGGGGTCACAGGAGCTAATTAACCTGTTTACTGAACCGTTAAAGTGTCTGCGAAATGAAGCGTCGGCATTTTGGGAGCCTACCTAACAGGTCACACCGGCGGATTTTATGGCCCCTAGCCCAGTTAGGTTTTTACAACCGTTAATTACGAGGTCTTATTGAAAGGCTAATTAAAGGTGTTTATTGGACAAAAAGCATGTCCATTTCTTATTTTGTTGAAATATATTTGAAAGTAAATCGAAAAGTGATGAAGTCGAGGTTGTTTAAGATCTTTTTATGCAATATATTTATCTTATGTTGTTGTTGGTTGTAAGAAGATATTGTCCATTTACTATTCTAATAAGGCAGGCACCAGTTCATTCTATTAAGCATTATTGTGAGTAAGAATGTTAAAATATCTGTTCGTAACTTTGATTGTAATGCAATGTAAATTGAAAGAGTGAGGTGAATAAAAAATTTGAAACGTTTAAACTAGTGTTTTTCTTACACTTACATGTTGTAAACATATGATTTCCAAAATGAGGTAGAATTCAAATTATTAAATAACTTAAGGGTGTGTCTCCGTTTTACCTCAAATGCAAATGCTATGATATATTTGCTGATATAGCAGGATAATGTGAAATAGAGTTTTACAAATAAGGTACCATAAATCCTTGAATAATTCAATTTCAATTACTAATTTCAAACACTGTTTTAACACAGCAATTATTCTAGGCAGGTGATTGACTTTTAATTTGTTTGTTGCGCGTTTGACATTCTAAAGAAATTAAAACAAATACATAATGAATTCACTAACAATTGTTGAGGCACACCCACAGGGTTACACACATTTTTCGAAATAAGATGTAGTGCCTGCTCGCCTGTTGGTTACTTTCAGATTTGGCTTGTTGGAGAAGCAGTTGGCAAGCCCTGCTGACTTTGTGATTTTAGGAATACTAACTCTCGTCCTTGTCAAATGTTAAGGACGTTTGGTTGACTTTTCAAACCACAAGCCCTGCTTTAAGCCTTAAGCATATTTGAACACTGCTTGTATGTGTAAAAAGGTAACATTACATAGTATACTATACATATACTTACATTGCTTCATCTAACACAGCTACTGTATTTCAAGTTTATTAAATGTCATAATGTAACATAATTGAAAATAAAGAAAAATAGCAATATTACCGTAAGAGAATGTTAGCCTTTCATTAAATAAAAACATATGGGAACAAAGTATAAATTTGAAACAATATGAGAGACCTTTCTCCAATGTCCAAAAATCTGGCAACATAAGTTTTATTACAGTGTCTACAGTATGAGCCTATGGTATCATGTGTTAAACACACACAAAAAATAAAATGACTTCAGAAATCATTATTAGGAAAAATGGTCTTATAAAATGTGTGCCATAAACACATTTGGAGACTTGAGAAAAGTAATTAAAGAGCGTGGAGATGAACATATTTATAACACCGATGAATCACAATTATTTTCATATGTTGAAATAAAATGTAGGTTTATAGGTGACAAAATGTTCCACGGACAAACAGACAGACAGATTTATTTCGGAGAGTGGCCATGACGTCAATACTACAAAATGAAAGTATTTCGTATGTTACATCCGAACGTTGTCATGGTAAATTCATTATATGAGTATCATACACTATGTAATTTGCTAACAATTATAGATAGTCGTAGGATATTCATGGCAGGGATGTTATTTAAGTTGTCCTTATCCGCTATCTAAATAAATTTAGATCAACAGGTTTTATATTTTGGTTATACTGTTGTATCAGCATGACCTAATTGTATAAAACCTGTTTATATAAAATTAGTTTAATCAATTATATAAAACCCAATGCCATTGAGTTTTTCAAAAGGGACGAATGAATGATTTTCTTTTAATGGTAAACATCCTCGTTTTGAAATATGTATTTTGTAAAATATTTTTCAAATAGTGAAGTCTTGTTTGTAGGGTTTGAAATATTTCAGGTGATATTGATCTAAATATACCCAGCAACTTGCAATTGAATACCATGCACAGTAATTAACACCTCACAAAGGTTTAAAGATAAACGACCATATGAGTTAAAATTAAGACTAACCAATGACTAATAATTGTATGTATGACGTAGTTAAAGAAATTGCATATAGGTGAGAAAAACAAGTTATTGTTTCCATGGTAACTCAATTATGACAATTTCTCAAACTCTTGCTTATTAAGCTGTGAGGAAGATTTGACATCGGAGGAACAATTCGATTCGGTTAAAAGTGTGCGGTTATAACTTTGGCCGACTCAGGAAATAGAGTCTTAAAATGTGAAAGCGATTGGAAAATTCTTGAAAGAAGCTCAAGGTGCATTTAAGAGATAGTTCTTCAAAGGCAAGGTGTTGAACCTTGGAGGTAAATTGCTTTGAACCTGAGAACATGATTCGTCTAGTGCCACACTTTTAGGGAATGCGTGTCTGGAGACTTGAGACGAAGTTTGGTACCAACTGTTCAGATGATGTTCTTTGAATAGGAGAGGAAGTGCTAGCCAAAGTTTGGAACCTAAGATTCCTCCGGGTTAAATATTAAATATGGCAGATGACGTTCTTGGCCAATGATACAGATTATGGTGTGAGTTTTCATGTTCCACGTTTGAAGACGTCTGAAAGAAGATAAAAAAGAATATATTCGTAAGACGTGAGACCAAATGTTGAAGAAGACGTGAGATATTTTTTCGAGTCAAAGATTCAGACATACTTAAAAAAATAGAAATGTTAAGATAATGAAGAAAACTTTGAACCTTCGATAGCAATAAATTCAAATAGTTTGACATGTCTTAATGAACAAAAGACTATGTCATATTCCACTGTTTCAAATTTTGTGTGGAATTGATAAAACAAATGAACTTCACGAAAAGGAATACAGTCCATTGACAGTGAGGTCGGTAGGATAGATAAGCATCCAATAGACACTACCAACCGACACATTTTCACCTTTGGAAATGACTCAAACTCAACTTTGTGAAACATTTGATGGTTAAGGACTCAACACTACGATATCACAACTAAAAGACTTTACATAACTCAAATATTTACTTAACTGCTTATGATATCAAAATTTTGACAAGAAGCGCCTATTGGTTGCAATAAAGGACTGCTTCAAAGGACGTATGCTAACAAACCTTTCAACCAGTGAAAGTTGTTTGACTGACGTCAAAATGGACGCGTGTTCGCTCTCCCCGCCAACTCTTGGTTGCCTGTACACGATGGTGGCAGTGGCTGTTGTAGTCAACGTCGCTCACATACTAGCGGTAAAACCACCCAAAAAGGCCTCCAATTCCACTGATGTGCTTCAATGGTGTCGCACTGGCGTCGTTTTGGTGGTGTTGATGGTCGTCCTGCCGTTACAAACATCGTCCAGTGGAGATGGGGGAGGGTTTACAGAACATGGTGGAGGATTGAGCACATTGGCTCTTGCATGTAAGTTGTAATTCTGAAATAATGATTCACTTGACCAACCTTTCCGATACGTTTACATATTTGAGGTTTGAGCATATTGGCTATTGGATGTAAGTTGGAATACTGAAATAATGATTCACATTAGCTAAGACCATCCTTCCTGCTACATCAGCTTATTTGAGGATTAAGTATATTGGCTTTTGCATGTAGGTTCAAATTTATTCTGAAGTAACATTCACATTGGCTGAGAGCGCCCATCCCGATAAGCTAGTTTATTTGAGGATTGAGCGTATTGGCTCTTGTAGGTTGGAATACTGAAATAAGGATTCACATTTTCTAAGACCCGCAACATCAGCTTATTTGAGGATTGGGCATATTGGCTCATGCATGTAAGTTGGAATACTGAAATAATGATTTACAAATTCCCATCCCGCTGCATCAGCTTAATTGTATCCGCACAACTCCTAGTGTACCCTGGCATTTGTCTGAGAAAATGTGTCGTGCGTTTCGAAGCATCTTTCTTGATATAGCTATCACATCTATGTGTAAAAGCTACAGGTACAAGAATTCTAATTATTGCAGTAAGTAACCTCAAATTTAACAATGCTTCAAAAATGATAATATCCAAATTTTACAAATATTTTATTCAGGCCAAGTATCGATGTCCTTAAGATCGATCAAGGGTTAGATCCAATTTAAAGTCAAAGGTCAATCCCTTAATACATTTTATGTTATTGAGATTTTATTATCATTATACTGTTACTGTTATCAATAACATCCTCAAGATAACCCTCGTGCCTGTCTCGATCACAAATTAAAGCTTTGCTGCATCTGTCAACTTCCTGTGCCAGCTCCTCGGCGCACTGAACTTGAGTTTTCTCCTGGAAGTGACTCCTTATCGCGAATGATGGCGCTAACCTCAAACCACGAATACTGGCCCAAATGCAGCAAGGCTTATGTAAGCAAGTGGTGGAGATAGACACGATTTATATCTTGTGGAAGTTATTGGCAATTGTCACATATCTCCCCTTTGAATTAAGGCTCTATACAGGTCGCATGTTTGAGGAAGGAAGGGACCCCTTGACTATAATTATCAATTATTTCAAATAATGACGTATTTATCCATCTTCCTACAGCTCTTTCTGATCAACTCCTTGTCGATGTGTACCCTCTTGGTCTCCTAGCAACGGCCGTGACGCGGTTCCGTGTGTGCCTTTGCAGAGGAAATGCAGACGTGCTGGTCACGAAGACGTCCGCCATCTTGACTCTTGTCGCCTTCTTCCTCCCACTTATAATTTCAGTCATAGTTATCTCCCTTTCCACACACTACGAACATCCATTGATACAGCACTGTCTGAATACAACGGAGTCTGTAAATGAAAGTCCTGCGCCTTGGTTTAGTCTCGTTATAATCGTCGTTTTCGATATCGTGCCTATCATTCTAACCTTCGTCATGTATGGTCTAATACACTGGCAGTATCGCAAGTCCGAGAACAACGTTCAGAGGCGGCAACAGAACGCTGGAAGACAGAGAAAGATGACGATAGTTCAGATGACAAGACGAAACGGAAGATCCATATGTCGTTCGGTGTTCCTGCTGGTTGTTACAATCATGTTGACGTGGATGCCCTATGTTGCCTTGAAGCTTGGTTTCAGATTGGAAACCTTTCACTTCGACAAAAAGGCGGAGCATGCCGTTTGTCTGTTCATAATTGTAACTCTGTATTTGGTCTCACCCATAGCTGAAGGACTCTTCCTGAGACAAAAACGCGAAAACTTGTCAGAATTTGTCAAGCAAATTGGCGCCGCCATTCGGTCTCGGTTTGAGGTGACCCCTGCTGCAGACGAGTCGGAACAACAAACCAATAGCCGCTCTCCTCCAGTCTTCATCGTCGAACAGGACTTACCAATCCCCCAGCATACCATGTTACAGGACATTGTGTCGGGAGTTAGTGAGGTTTGCGTCGACCCACTTCCGGTGACGAAGGGTCCAAAGAGGAGACGTGTTTGCTTCAGTTCTGATCTTGATTATGACGACGTTGTTAGCTTGAGACGTTTGTCAACCTACAGCAGGGCAAGCAGACATATGACACGAAGGAGAAGAAAACTAACCGGTGATCGGCGATTACGGAAAGTAACCGGTCCGGATGTGGCTACGATATACAAAAGTGACACGCAAACGGATGAACAGACTGATGACTGTTTGAATGAGATCAACGTCGATCGACGAAAACTAAGTGGGCGTCGTCTCCGAGTTCGCAACCGAGAACCGGATATGGAAAATGAGTTTTTCACACCGGAAGTGGTCAAGTGTCCCTGTTTCCAAGACAACTGTGGCCCAACAGACGTCTCACACAGCCATGCTTACCTAACGCCACTAATGACAAGTCGAAAAGACAAGCAATCTCCGATTCTTCAGCGCTGGCAACACGATTTTGTTCAGGGACCATTGCTGTCACCAAAATTAAAGAAAGATGAAAATCGAGAATTGAGTCCGTCTTATTCTTCCGATGTGTTTTCATTCGACACGGCTGCTACTGGCAACCATTTCCGTCCAATGTCCGCCGTCCATCTTCAACAACCGGCTGACTTACAGTCTACAAAACTTTTTTTGTCAATGCCAGAGCTCAATTCGACCAATGTTATCGTTCAAACTCAGCAAGACTCCCAATCTGCAAAGGTTTACGTGCGGAGTCCAGATGTGACAGCCAGGAACATTAGCGTTCACGTCGATTTCAATGGAACTAAAGTTGAAAGCAAGGTAAGCGTAAGCGAGAAAGTGGTTAAGTCTGATCAGAAAGAGGCTAAGGCTAATCAGAAAGTGGCTAATTCTGATCAGAAAGAGGCAACGGCTGATCAGAGAAGTGAACAGAATTAACAGCTTAATTAGGATGGAACTAAATCTGAAAAGACCAATTAATATATGAAAGCGACCCTTGCCTACGAGAAAATGACTTACGTTGATCAAAAAGAGGATCATGATGAGTAATGAGAGGATCATGTTACTCAGAATGGTGTTCATGTTGCAGAAAAGGGCTCATGGTGATCGGAGATCGGAGGTTTATAGTTAGCAGAAAAAAGGCTCATGAAAATACCAGAGGAGTCTCATGGTGACCAAACAGAGGCTCGTGGTGATCAGAAAGAGGCTCGTTTGGATCAGAAAGAGGCTCATGGTCACCAGAAAGTCTCGTTTGGATCAGAAAGAGTCTCGTGGTGATGAGAAAGTGTTTGATGGTGTTCAGAAAGAGTCTCGTGATCAGAATGAGTCTCATGGTGATCAAAAAGAGGCTTAAGGTGACCACAAAGAGGCTTAATGTGACCAGAAGGGGCTTTCGCTGACCAGAAAGAGGCTCGTGGTGACCAAAGGTGATCAAAAAGGCTCATGGTGATAAAAAGACGTTTTCACCTACGAGATATAATTTCGCAATATTTGAACTTGATTACGTTGATAGGAAGAACACTTGCGGTTTCATGTTGTACGGTGTATGTGATGTAGATTTAGTTTATCTTATATGCAATGTCCTGTAGTAATCTTTGACATCTTTAGAAGTAAATGCTTTTAACAAAATGATATTTTAAAGGGGCAGTGGCACGTTTTTGTTGTTGAAAATTTTATCTTTCAAGTTTTCACTGTTAATTGTACGTTAATGCTAAATGTTTTACTTTGAAAGTGTCAAATATCTCATTTCACAAACCAATCATCCATAGTCAGAGAGCAAATAATAAAGATTTGCTGAAGGTCAATTGGCGGCCATTTTTGCGTGAACACCTGAAATTTTGAGTGTGTAAGAAAATGAATCGTATGGCTGAACTTTACATTATATATTGGATTTATTGCTGCTTCATTTAATTTAAATACATTGTCTTGGAACAAAAAATTTTCATTTTTCTGGCATCACCTTATTTTCCCCTTAAAACGTACTACTGCCCCTTTAAACCATTCCAAAAAAGGCTGCATGGCTCGAGAAATCATGATTTAAGTGATCAAAAAGTTGCCCTTCCGGTTCTGCCGAAGAAGTTACATTAACCTCTAAACTAAATTCAAATTACATGATATTTGCAATATAATGAGGTATAGTATTGATTTCAACTTCTAAATTTAAACACGACGTTTCTTGGGCTAATTCTGTCCCCTTCATCGGGTGACATTCTTACTTTCAATGTATAGGATTTACAGGAAGCCAGATAGATGGAGGTAAAGAAGGACAGAGGAACTGAGGTGTTGTCGTCTGGAGAGTCCTGACTTTCTTTTAAAAAATTGTTAAAAGAATAAGGAAGAGTTCTATGGATTTTCAACCTCGTTTTTCAACTTCTTGAAAATCCATAGCACCCCTGCAATAAGGAAGTTATAATCCATAGAAGTATTCAATATGTATTTGGAGAATTCTGGCGTTATATGGGATACAAAAATGTATAAAAATTCAAATTGGTGTGTGTGTGTCAGCGAAAGACTTTCATAAAATCTTGATATACATCCGCTGAAAATGGCTGAAATATTGACCTAGCGGAACTTAACAATTCACTTAATATATTTACACATCTAGCATATTTCTTTTCGGGAAAAATGAACATACGTTGAAATCAAGTACGAATGAATAACAGGCAGAGTTTACAGAATATTGTATATATTATGACCAAGCAGTGTGATCTAAATATCATGAATGAAATAATCCTGCTGAAATATTGACCTAGCGGAGCTTAACAATTCACTCAATATATATACACATGTAGTATATTTCTTTTCGGGAAAAATTAACATACGTTGAAATCAAGTACGAATGAATAACAGGCAGAGTTTACAGAATATTGTATATATTATGACCAAGCAGTGTGATCTAAATATCATGAATGAAATAATCCTGTCAGGTGTATTGCTTACGTTTGTTGCTGCCAAATAAAATGTTTTAACATGTTTCAAACGACTGATTTTATTGACCTCATCCAAGTGAACGTGTATATAGTTAGATTTATCAAGTCCTTATACATGTACCAGATGTTGTCATGATGTCAGTATATTAGAAGATGTCTTATTTATTTGTATGACTTTATTGCTTCATATGTTGTTCCTTAGATTAAACGGAATAATGATGCAGTCGCCAGTAATACTTTCTTTTATAACATATTTAAGTTCAAATTTCATTATTTTGTTTTGATTATAATGAATCAGTATTTTGATACAAAAATACATTCATGGGATAGACATACAGCTTTTTTCACCATGAATCATAATTTGACATAGTCGATAGAGACGAAAACAATGTCATTTTACCCCTATTCGTAAATAATAATTATTGGAATGTATTCAACGTAAATCTTGTTTAATCAGTTCAAAGGGACAGTCCTATCGGTGTATCGGTTGTGGAAACAAAATTCAAGAGTCCTTTCCTGTTTATAATAATATAAATATAATGGTAATTTCACACTTATTCTAATATAAGTCAGTAAGGGTAACATTTTAGATGTTTGAGAAAGAATAGAATGCATCACTTTCGTCTCCACAAGACATACCCCGATACAATGACTGTCCCTTTAATCACGAACAATGATCCTTCGAATTGAATAGCGAACAAAAGGTAGATCGATTGAAATTTTCATTTAAGCTTCCCTATATTATAATCTAGACTTGTTTTAACACTTGAGAACAGCATAGTGTGAATATAAACGACTCGACATAAACAACGAAAAGACTTAAGCACGATCGAATAAAAGTATGTTCTCAATTCTTGAAATATACTAAACACGTCACCCGCAAGCACATTGCAAGCTATCGCGAATAGAGCGAATGAAAATGGCGGAGCACGGGAGACTAACTGGTATAACTCGCAAGGCAACAAGTTAAGTGTTACTACTACTCCTATCGCTAACTCTGACCTAGGTCGTGCAACAGTTTGACAATGTTTCGTATCGATGAATGTTGTTCTAACGCCGATCTTGAGACGCTAAACTACCTTTGATTGTCCGCCACGAGGTAAGCATTCGTGAAATTATCTTGCACGTAACTGTGGTAAACATCGCCAACAGCTTTTAGTGTTCTATAAATAGCAACAATGTTTTCAGCTTATGTTGACCATGTATTCATGGATGTAGCTTTCCAGTGTGTTCCAGTTGAAGTTCATTCTTCAAGGTCAAGTTTCCAGTAGACTAATGTTGGTCACAATTGCATCATTCTCTAAAACAAAACGTTTCTTAATATATGATGCAATGACTACAAGAGATTGTATGAATTCACATTCTTTAAATAAGGTGATGCAACCATATGAAAGTTTGATATTGATGTACAAAAGTTACTTGAGTTTTATCTGTCATTGACCCATATAGAGAACGGGTGCGGTATCAATAGGGTTTTTTTAATCCGCCACGTGGTATAATCTTTCAATCCTGACTGTAAAGTATGAAGGCTTCAAGCACCTGTTAAGGTTAAAACACGAGATCGAGGTTATGCTCCGGATTTCAAAACCTTATAGAAAGGTTCGCGGAGAATAAGACCAAAAGCAAAGCTTGAGGTCTTACTTCTCGCGAAACCCTTTTTTCAAGGTTTTGAAATCAGGTTATATCATTTAGACTTTTCATAAATGAAATGACAGCATATTTTGGGATGTCTTGGATTGGCGTTCTACCAAATCCGCCATAAACCATAACATTTGGTGTAGATTTTCTTAAACCAGACGCAAATTTTAAGAATTTGATATGGATACTGTCAATAAGATCAAGTTTCTCAAATCCCAATAAGTTAATTTAGGAACAAAATTTAATGTTATTAATAATAAAAATTAATAATGAAATTTGATAATATCAAATGCCGACATTGAACAATGTAAGGACAAGTTCAGATTCTTTGCTTTTTACAGCAGACTATACATAGCATTTGTGGCATTCTCAACTATCATTAAATTCCATTTAACATGTTATTATTTTTATGAAACTTTATTCAAAGATATACGTATGTCGACTTAATACAGATGCATATATTTCTGACAGTTTTAAGCCTTTATGTCAACCACACTATGATCGCAAAAATATCTTAGGGAGCTTTCTTAAGTCGAGAAAATGTTGGCAAGTCTAGATGCCTCAGATATAGGTCTGAAATAAAGTTTTGTTTCCGACTCCTGTTTATTTCTTTTTGAATAAAAGATTAGAAAAAAGAGATTAGTCATGGACTCTTTTTTTCAGGTACTTTAGTCTAAAAGTTGCAGTGACTGTACAGGTAGTTATGTATGCCTTGTGAAAGGTATTCGGAAAATGTATTTTCACAAAATGCGTGTAGGTTTATTATGTATGATATGCTTAAGATCCGGAATCCGGGTGGATTTTTAAGGAAAATTATCATTTAGGTCATATCGTCCTCACGACTTCTCATAATTCAGACTCTTTATGCAGCTTGTTAACATTCAAACATGCGACACTTTTATGGAGAAGAAAATGGATAAGAAATCCCGTCTGAAAACTACACAGATAACTGTTTTAATTATTTCAGTGTCGAATCTGAATTACGTCTTTACATAGATTGTGATTTTTTTTCATCAAGATGTAACGTTGCTGACTCGTTAGTTTATCATTTATATGACAGCCAAATTGTATTTGGTTTGTATTAAGAATTAAATTGGACTGAATTAAAGAGCCACTCATTGAGTTGTCGGTGTCATATTTGCCGAACAGTGTAATCTGATCGAGTACTATCGACTGTTCCAGGCAAGTATTGTTTTAAAGGTAATTGACATCGTATAGTGACAACAGGAAGTTTGAACTCGCGATGATTATTGCAATCCCCGGACAATAACAAGCGCCAATCTGTCAACGTAATTTGGAAACTTATCTGAACCATTCATGATAACTGTAATGAGTGGATAAGCTTTGATTATTATTATTATTTTACTAGTATTCAATTAAATTTGACGTGTGAATTTGCTTTCCGTGAATATGTTTGACTGTCTAGAAATTTAATTGAAATTCTGTATTTATCATATAATTACAATTTGGGGAATTGATAAATGACATCTTTTGAATTTATATCATCAATATTGCCATTTACTTTACTATCTAGGCAAAACAATATGGGATACAAATCACGGAGTGGCTCTTTAATAGGGAGGGCAATATTCCCGTTTATAAAAATACAACGTGACACTGCATATGTAATGCAACCACCCTCTGTAATTCAATAAAAACTTAACAGATGAGAAACTAAACAACAACATTTAAATATTAACTCAAATAAGGTTATTGAGATTCCATGAGGTGGGGTGGATTCGTGAACATAATAAACAAGCCCCAAAGACCGAATGCATTTTCAATATTGATGCATGTTTGACTTAATGATCCTAAAAACTTTTAATTTTTACAAATGTGTCCCACATTTTGCGCACATAATAAATGCAAGAGTCTGTGCTCACTATTGAAATGGTACATAACTTTAGGCCACGCTACAAATGGGTTCATGTTTTCTCGTGCATTGACTAATACGGGGTCTTGCACGTGCTAGACATGTTCTCTTACAACTAAATACGGGGTCTTGCACGTGCGAGGCATGCTCTCTTACAGCTAATACGGGGTCTTGCACGTGCTAGACATGTTCTCTTACAGCTAATACGGGGTTTGCACGTGCTAGGCATGCTCTCTTACAGCTAATACGGGGTCTTGCACGTGCTAGGCATGTTCTCTCACAGCTAATACAGGGTCTTGCACGTGCTAGACATGTTCTCTTACAGCTAATACGGGGTCTTGCACGTGCTAGGCATGTTCTCTTACAGCTAATACGGGGTCTTGCACGTGCTAGGCATGTTCTCTTACAGCTAATAGGCATGTTTATTAACAACTACTACGGGATCTTGCACGTGCTAGGCATGTTCTCTCACAACTAGTACGGGATCTTGTACGCACTAGGATATGTTCTCTTTCAACTAATACTGGTTCTTGCGCGTGCTAGGCATGTTCTCTTGCAACTAATACGAGGACTTGCACGTGCTAGGCATGTTCTACGTACACTCTCTGCAAATGAACAACACAAACTGACAAACTTTCTGGGTCTATGTGTCCTTTTAGCGCAGTGCCAACCATGGTTCGCTAGTTCCAGCCGATGCTCACATGATTCACCGCAATACATAGCCACACTAGTGTTGCGGGCTTTCTCCCTGTATCAATACTAGCAGCAACATATTTTAACTAACAAAACCTGTATGTGGAATCTTTGAATGTGATCGATGTGTTATTTTACAAGGTGATGTTCCAGAGTCTTAAACCGATGCCAAACTAACCCCCTGGCAGGTTTACATTTTTCGACTTTACACCAGGTTTAAGCAAGAACTTGCTTCGATTATACCGGAACGGTTTAAACACTAGTTAGACTAGGTTTAGAGCTTAACTACCTCCAAACCATGCACGATCATACGGCCCTATGTGTCCTCCAAAGCCGACTGGATAAGGCGCTCGGAGGGTTGCATGTTCGAATCTGGGCTCACGTGCTTACAAAAGTGAGGATTTGAAAGCTTTTAGACTCATCATTCTTGAATCATTAGAGGAGACTCTTTATAACTAAACAATTATATAAACCTGCCATCCCCAACTTTACCAAGATACTCGATGGGCTGTGGATTCTTAGAAATTAGTACATTGTTGACACAGTGGCGTGACGTCATCACCATTGATTAAGTGGATAAAATAATATTTATAAATCATACTCCATCAGCTTTCCATCTTTTCATTGATCGCTCTTATTCCTTAGAAAAAACTTCACCATTTATGAAATAAAACCTTTTAAAATATATAGCCAATAAGTGTAAGATGATATTTCAGTATTTATATGTAAAAAAACAGGTTGCCTTGACGTTGAACAATAGTTTATCCACAGCTCAGAGTAGGTCACTTAGCACGTGCATTGTGCATTCACACATAACGTCTTTCTTTTTGTTGAATGTTGTTAACCGCTTAACTCAGCACAGAATCCCGATTCAGATCTGAATGACGTCATCACGTGATCCATGGAGTTACGTCATCATAGTAGCTGGGGCGGGATGTCTGCTTTTCTGTCCGTCCATGACATTTGCCCATGGTATTCTGATGGTGGCCCTGACGGAGACGGGATTATACAAGGAGGGGGAAATAGCTTGGCTTCTGGCTTTCACCAACATGATGCAGTGTCTTGGAGGTAAGTACAGTAGTGAGCAGTATAAACTTTATCTCAACTCACAGTAAAATACTCGAATATGATTAACGAGACGGGATTATACAAGGAGGGGGACATAGCCTGGATTCTAGCGTTCACCAACATGATGCAGTGTCTTGGAGGTATGTACAGTAGTGGACAGGAACTTTATCTTACCTTACAGTAAAATACTCGTTTTTGATTGGCTGATGATCGACTCGTTTTAACTTATGAACCCTGCGACGTTGTATGCTTCTCCCTTGATACGGTCAGATGTACCATCTTTGTAAAAATGCGAACCCACGCCTGGTGACTCGGGCGACATTTCTACAAACGGGGTCAGGCGAGGACACCCGAGGGAGAAGAAGCATGCAATTTAGTTGAATCTACTACATCCAATATTGGTGTCCAGAAGAGGATACCAATGAATTTGATATTTTTTGATGAAAATGCTCATGATTTTCCATTTGGATTGCAATTACTCATTTTGTTTCCAATGCTCTACATGTTCTATCAATTGGCTGTCCAGTACAGGTTTCTTAAACCCTATGAGTCAGATAGTATCCTTTCTTTTCTAGACTATATGTAAAAATATTTGCTATAAATTTAAACTATAGACGAAACATATCTGGCTTTGGACGAATATTTATAATTTATACTATAATGTTATTAATCTTGTTTTTCCGTATTGGTCCAGTTACAGGTCCGAGGTCTGCTGTATTCGGAGGATATGTATATGAGGACCTGTAACTGTGCCAATATGGAAACAAACTTGATTAATGACATTTTTATTAATTAACTTCTTTGTGATTTACTTGTACAACATCAGAGAGTTCATTTTCAAAATTATAAAAGAGATTGGTGAACTGTAATATATGTTGAAAGTTTTGAAGCGATAGCTTCGGACTTGCGCCAATTGTGTATATGCGCATGCTCAGAGTCGTATTGGCCCAGTCTGCTCGTATTGGCCCAGTTTGGCCCGTATTGGCCAAGCTTACCTGTATTGGCCCAGTTGCCGAATCGCATAGTGTAGGCCGTTTAGTTTGTATTAATGCATATCATTGATAGTTAATTAATAAAGTGTTGTATGAAATAGTCATACAAAACCAATATTTAATAGATAGATAAAGAAATGAAGCCAATGAATGCTCAAGAGTTAACATTTGGAGATCCTTGAATGGTAAGAAAATAGTTTTTATCATAAATGTGCTGCAATCTTTACTCTTACTACATATAACGTTGCTTTGTACTTTTAAGTGAGACACCTCTGAATTATGTTTCTATTTTGCCCCACCCCCCTTGTGAGTGAAGTGCCTTCGAATTATGGCAAACACAATTCTCTGCTGTTTTCTATTATAGGTCCCCTGGCGAGTGTGATTATCAGTCGAACTAACTGTCGTACAGCGCTCTTCGTGGCGGGAGTGTCAACATTTCTTGGATTTTCCATCGCCAGCAGTACGACAAACATCATCGTCATTTTTCTGGCTTACGGGGTCCTCGCAGGTAGGGCTTAGAAGAAGGGGGGACGTCTTGTTATGTCGAATCGAAAGCCGCTTACTCTCATACTGCATCTTTGCAGATAGGGCTTGGAAAATTGGGTTCATCGAGCTAACCAAAGGGGCAACAAATAGTCATGGTCATGCAAGCTATGATACATTTAGTTGAAGGGACAGTTGCACATTTTTTGAAAATTTTATATTTTAAAAGTTTCACTGATAATTGTACGTAAATGCTTAATGTATTATTTTGATAGTGTCAAAAATCTCATTACTCAAACCAAAAGTCAGAGAACAAATTATAAAGATTCACCTACAGTCCATTGGTGGCCATTTTGTATGAACACCTTTATTCATTTTGTGTAAGAAAAGAAATCGCATGGCTGAATTATACATTATATATTTGATTTATTACAGTCTCATTTAGTTAAAATACCTTGTCTCTGCAGGTCTGGCCCGGGGGATCGTCCTCTCAGGCACAGCCGTGTCCATCAGCTACTGGTTCCGGTCCAACAGCAGCATCGCTTCCGGTATGATGTACGTGGGTGTCGGGGTCGGCATGCTAGTTCACCCTCGGGTGCTGCGAGCTTTCGTGGATCTGTACGACGCACACAACGCCATGATGCTCATGGGCGCAATCTCATTCAACACGTGTGTGTGCGGTTTGCTCATGCGGCCGTCAACCTACGAGTATCATAGGAAGAAGGATGAGACTCATAGTGACGCGACACTCAGGATGAAGGTTGTGAGGGCTTATATTGAGTTCAAAGAAGCAATTTTGACAAATACATCGTTTATGTGTTTTGTGACAGGCGTGAGTCTGTATATCATGGGGTTCTTCATGGTCATCACCTTCATGCCGATATATTTCCAACTGCATGGGTCTACTCCACAAGAATCGGCCTTGGCAGCTTCCATTACCGGAAGCGGAAGTATCATATCACGTGTGCTTGTTGGGATTACAACGAATGACCCAACGATAGGTCCAGATCTTCTGTTTGCTGGCAATTGTGGACTCTCTGCAATTCTAACATTACTGTTGCCAGTATTAGTTCAGTCTCCTGCAGGAAGATATATGTACGCCGTTGGCGTAGGGGTATATTTGACTTGTCTCTTTGTAATACTTGGACCAGCAACATTCGAGAAGGTCGGAATCAAACACCTTGCTAATGGTTACGGGTTCAACCTTCTGATGAATGGGATAGCATCTTTAATTGGGCCGCCAATAGCAGGTGAGGATACAATTATATTTGCTGACGGTGAACAATATAGCACCGATCACATATTTGTGCATATTACAAACCAGTTTGTTATGTTGTAACATTGCGAAGCCATTTAGTGCTTGGTTAGTTCCTCTATCACCATAGACCTGATCCGCAATATGAAAATAATGTACATAGTGATGGTATGGCCCTTTATTCAGACCTTCCTCAAAGGGACAGCCCTATCGTGTGTTTTTTGTGGAAACGAAATTCACTTGTTTGCTCTTCTTTATTAAGTTACCAAATATAAATCAACTAAAATGTTACCCCCAGTAACATGTTTCAACCTGATTGTTTTGATCATGCATTATATAAAAAAATTGTAAATCCCGTTTTCACAACAAATATCCCGATAGGACTGTCCCTTTGTTGTTTTCTTCTCAAATTAAAGTGGAACCCTCATATCTTTTTAGGATATATATTTAAAGATAAAAGATTATTCACTTTCTTCTCCAAATGAAAGACACAGAAAGCTGAAATCGTATGTAGGCTTACATATATAATCATGACATAATGAAATATATGCACTCTGACATTGTATGAGCTACACAGCCAACGAATATATAAAACAAGTGCTAAATCGTTCATTTTGGAGTATGTAAAAGTATTTGAATATAATCATATATTGATAATTTCAGTGCAACTCAAGAACGCTACTGGATCCTATGAAGCAGTGTTTTTGTTAATTGGTAAGTTTTGTAAACCGTTTCAAACTTCTTGGACCTGTGAATTATGGTTATGGACTTGCACACTAAGTATTCAAGCGAATTAAAGCCTCGTCGCAGTTGTCATAAATGTCAAATCAGAATTCATGGACCAGACAATAAATCAATATTCTTTTGACGGATTTATGCCATTGGATTAGTTAAATAGGCCAAAACATTTAAACGTATTTATAGAACATGATGGTCGATTTTTAATGTTACATTATTCATGATTCAAAACACCTTTGTGTGAATATTTGACTCAATAGAACATACATGTATAAAATTCAAAGCTTTCGGGAAACGGTTAATGTAGTAGAAATTTTGGAGTAGGCAAATGAATATATTTTCTTTGTTTGGTCGAACAAATTTCATGTTGTACTTTTTTACCTCACAACGTTTGTCATAATGATAGGTTTATTTCGCGTCAACCATGTATACCTTTGTGTACAAATTGCTTAGGGCAGATCTACTTTATGACAAGTTCAGGGTTCGGTCATGGTTTACTCTGAAGGTCTGAACAAGTACGTGAATGTTTATGTAAAAGTACTTATTTCAATGAGGAAAGGGATTAGAAACAAGTTATCCAACGTAGGTAACCTTCTCTCGATTTGTTGTCCGGAGATGTGCTCACTCAACTGATCCACTTTTGACAGGAATTTGTACAGCGTGATCCAAAATATAACGATGTTTTATTCATTAAATGGTTTCTTGATCGGTTCTTCTAATTTCAGGTTGTATATTGCTGGGTGCAAGTTTCTTTGGTTTCTTGTCAGAGATGTTCAAGAAACCGGACACAAGTTCAGAAACCAAACCTCTATCTCAAGTTGAGCAGACGATAACAATTGGTGACGTCATCGACAGAAGTCAGTCATTCGAAGATGAGAATAGTTGTGTGCAAATTGGTGTTCAAGAGAATGCAAAAGACGGTGTTTTACCAGAAAGTATTCCATTGACGAAGGTTCAGGTTGAAGATCTGGATATCTGATAGTGGTTGTCATTTAAACTAAGACACATAAGGATGAAAAAGGCATTTCTTAAAGACCCATGGCTGTGTTCAAATATGTCCTTTGCTATCATATGCATTCAAAGTATACTACTCAAACGAAGTTCTTTATCAAACCAATATTTCATCATGACATCCTAGTTCAGATAACCTAAACTTCGCTTTACGTGCGATAACTGCGTAGGAAGACGTCTAGCATGCTGGACTACATGACATCCGTAGGAGGGAGAACCATTTGTAAAGTTTCAGAATGGTTCCATACAGGAAAATGTTGAACAGAGGCCCGGTTGTAGGCAAATGATTAAAAACTGTTGGACCAATCTGTCCATGACAAAATTTGAACTGAAAGCAGCATTTTTCATGTTGGTGATGTTTGTGCTCAATTTGTTCATGTTAATAAATATGTCACGTTTAAAGACATTTCCACCTCGTAAAGGTCAGACTACATTGTTTGGATAATGCAAACAGTTCAGAGCATACGTGGTTTTCTTTTAGTCTTAGTAGTTTTTTAAAATGCCACACGATTTGTACACAGGTATGATCATCCGGATATTGTGAATTCATTTCAACAAGAATTTTGCTTTGTAATTTGATTAATATATTCTCCATGTATTAAAACAAATGTCCGGCATTACGAGATATTTATTAAGAGTTATCATAGTGCCGTCGAGAGTAACAAAAATTGCTGTGGCAAAATTTGTAAGCATAGCTTTTCATCAGATGGACGCCGATGAATGCAATGTCCCAGTTTCGCGTTGCTGCGGGGCACCATATCATTTCTGCGAGAGGATTCTAAAGATGCCGTCCATATTATCAGTTTCATAAGACCGCCGACATTAAAGAAATAATTCTTTTGGACTTGGTAGTTATCCACAAATTAATCACCAATATTCTGGAATTTATTTACATTTTTGTAGCATACGGTAAATACATCGAGTGTCTTATTTTAAAGCATGTTGCAGCCATGAGCGGCGGCCAAATAAAAAGTATAAGGGGAAATTAAAAGGAGCTGTTACGTTTTTTTATATTTATTTATGCAATTCTTAAATGATTTTTTCATCTTTTATGCATAACAGGAAATAACTAATTGTTGTATAGATTACTCGATGATTCTTGGTCCCTACCAATTCTTTATTCAGGTGTATGTAGGCCATCGGTCCATATAACAATTACAGTTATACAGACACCAAGAGTCCCATTGGTTCTGTATCTCATTTTTGCTCGATACTTATCCAAAGTTGGGGGTAGGAAAATGTGATTGGTCGCATGACCAAGCATCAAAAACTTTCGAAGGCTAAAACAGAAGAAACACAGCCGTCTTGCATGTGAAGTAAACTCAAGAAAGGGAGTCAGTTTACGTTGCTTGGGTAATATTTCAGCCATTAGCTGCGTGCTCTAGATATACTCCTCACAAAATATTAAGCAACAAGTGAAATTTGTAGCACAGGCGTTTTGCTCATTTTGCATATTTTAAGGATGGTTGTGTTCAATGCAATAAATTTTATGAATAAGTATTTATCCTCAAGATTCCTATGCCTTCATTATTTCCCCAATGAATGGTTATTAAAATGAAAATCATTGTTTGCTGCAAAATATTCTTGTTGCTTTTTTTTTTGTGAGGAGTGCACTTCTGGCATGCGTTCAAGTTCTCGACTTGTTTTTATAACCCAACAAGACTATCCTCAAAGTAGGTATAATGTGTTTTGCACTTTTGGATTCCTTTTCACTAGCATTTCAAGAAGGTGTGGTTGAGGTGATACAGGTTTCACTTATATCGCAGCTGCTAGTATTATTGCAGGGAGAAAGCCCAAAACACGATTGTGGTTATGTATTGTGGTGAAACCTGCGAGCCCAGCTGGAACTTTTCAAGCTTGGCAAGACATGACAAGAGAAGAATACTGTACATGTTTATTGGAATATTTTATGACGTACAACAATGAGGACAGAACAATGGCAGGTGAAACATGATCTAGCACAAAACATAAAATTTGTGTAAAATGTCAGTGTCGCAACTTAAAAAAGGAATTTAATGACAATGATTAAAAAATTTCAGTTCTTGAAGGCAGCTGCTAGTTTATTCACTCAATATGGCTTCGGTCTTCTATCTCCACGGTCTCCCATTCTGAAACACAAAAACCATTGTCATAAGAATCACAAATAATTTATCCAACTATTCAATCATGAGCATGTTACTTAATAAGATAAGCAGAATTTTCTTGTCGTCGTGCACACAATGCTTAGAACTCAGGCAGACAATCCATATTGAAATCAGCTAATTCCTCAATGACAAAGTTTTCTGTCTTAATCTGATTTTGCAATGAGATATCCGAAGGTTTATATACCACAAGATATCAACATTCCTCCATATGATATCCCTAACCTCTCTTAGAGCCAAGTCAAAATATGTGTACTCCCTCAGTTCAGGTACCAGATCACATAATTTTATTATATATATATATATTATAGTTTCTTTGAATTGAGCATAATAATGATAATTTTGTTTACCCTGAACTTTGGCAACACCACTCTTATAAAAAAAACTTTCCTAAATTGTTGCACTGACCTTCCTCCCCTGTCCCGGTCGCCCCTCATGCCTCCACGGAAGCCCCCACGACCGCCTCTATCTCCAGGCCCCCCTCCTCGAGGACCACCACGTCCTCCCCCAAACCCCCCTCTAGGTCCTCCCCGGTCTCCTGGTCCTCCTCGGCCGAACCCTCGACCACGGCCTCTGCCTCGGCCACCTGCAGATTGAGAATTATCAAACATGAGAATTATCAAACATGAGAAGAATCAATATTTTTACAATTTAACTTTTATTTAAGATTACTAAGAATTATAATTTAATAATTTATTTGTTTTTCATTGTTATCATTGTTATTATATGTATCATTGAGTATACTTCATTCCAACTGTATTAAAAGGCTTGATCCAGTTAACACTTGCTGAATCGTTGCTCTACAATCTTTGGTTTGGCGGCAGTGCCCCAGTGCAAATTGTTTTAACATCAAGACTTCTGATGGGTGTATCAGGCTGAGGAGGAAGTATGCCGAAGAACATGTCACAATGAAATCATGTTATGTAGGCCTATAGCATTGTATGAAAGATTTGAACCTCGATATGACTGCCCTGGTATGTAATATTTGTTATGTCATTATTAGTCAGTAATGAAAATATTTCAGGAGAAATGTTGGAAATACCAACCTCTGTCTCCGTCATCTCCTCCCATGCCCTCTGGCTTCGAGGCATTGCACAGGTTGCAGTTGTGTCTCCAGCCGAAGTTGTTGTTGCCGCAATCACTGTAACAAACAAAGTTAAACCATCTTTACAAAATATTTTATACAAGTCATTTGCATCCAGCAGATTCTGTGCAGAGATGGTATTGCACCATTAGCTCCTTGTGCAAATCTCTTAGAAGCACCTATCTCTTACTGTTGTTTCAGTAGCACCTTTGTCTTTCAGTTGATAAGGCACTACAGATTTTGAAATATAGCTACATCTTCGATTCAAGAACTGCTGCATATGATCCCATGCATAGAGTTTTAAAATTTGGGAAGATTTCTGAATTGGACAAACAAACTGGCAGAAGCTAATAGTCAGGGAGAAAATTTTTCAAGAAGGCCAATTGAGTTGTATATGAAGGAAGGATGAGATTTTTATTTGAAGGTGACAAGGTAACTTTCAGATTAAGCATAATCGTTGTCACCAAAAATAACCACAAAAGAATGTAATCAGGAATTTGAAACATGAGTCATCAGAAGATGACATATCCCACCGGTTCCACATGATCGTAAGATGTAAACCTTTAAATTTTTCAAGCAAGGTTCATAATAGTATAAGCTAATATATATATGAAACGAAACCTTTCATGAACAGAGTCCAAATAAGAGCCGTTTCCATGGAAAAAATAAAAAATAAAATTTTCAGAAATGTGAAAATATCAAAAGGCACCACTTCAGTAGGTGGGCAATACACATGTTAAGTTTCAGAAAGAGATGTGGACCGGTTTTATATATATGAAACGAAACCTTTCATGAACAGAGTCCAAATACGAGCCGTTTCCATGGAAAAAATAAAAAATAAAATTTTCAGAAATGTGAAAATATCAAAAGGCACCACTTCAGTAGGTGGGCAATACACATGTAAAGTTTCAGAAAGATATGTGGACCGGTTTTTGAGTTCTGCTCCGGAAACGAAATGATTACGGACAGACAGACGGACATACAGACGGACAGGGTGATGACTGTATCCCACGGCATTACATACCGGTGGGATAAAAATAATACTCACGGGTTAGGGCACATCCAATCTCCCTGGCGACCGCCGCCACCACCACCCCCGCCTCCTCCTCTTTCGCTCATACCGCCACCACCTGTAGCAAAACATTATTCATCAATTTCAGATAACTAATCAGAGGTTGCATATCACTGTAAAGTCATTTACCCTTTTACCCACGTAGGGCAATATGTCCCGACACAAAAGTATCCAGCATGTCACTCAACACTGACTTAATTTTCAACCTTGAACAGGAATGAATATATGTCTTTAAATTTTTTTGCAATAAATATCCCCCCGATAAATGAAAACACTCATTCCTCAATTATTGATCCTTTCACCCCTCCAAGCCAGAAATGAGGCTCAAAATGTTATGTCACTGGTTACTAATGGGTAAACGACAAAATACCGTTGACCCCTCATATAAATTTCCCAATGAAGAAGTTTATCTTACAATAATGATTATTTGATTTTCTGAAATTATCAACTTCTAAAAGCCAATAGCTACCTCGTGGTCCTCCACGTCCGCCACCTCCACGGCCTCCTCCTGAAAATAGTCATAAAACATAAAATATTTCTTCACTGACCTTATTCCATTGTAAATCTGGAAATTCAATGTATCCTTGACGCAAGAGACGTCAGTTCAAGCAATGTATTTTCAAATTAAGGCCACACACTGCACCCAATTATGAAAGTTTCCTTTCAAAGAATTCAATTGTTGAGTTTCTATTATTTGAATCATGCAGCAACAACACATTTTATGGCATGAAACGGTAGAAAGTGGAACCCTACCATCCTGGCAATCCAACAACTGATTTCATTGCACAACGGATATATTTTCAAATTGAAACTTCTCTAGTTCATTTTATGAATAATATTGCTTATAGGTTATAATACTAGGCAGACTTGAGGTATTGTTTGTTAGCATCATTAGGAACTCACCTCCTCTGCCGCCGCCGCCGCCGCCTCCTCCTCCTCCTCTTCCGAAGGTGCTGACGGGTCTCTGTGCTAGTTCAACACTGATCGTCTTCCCATTGAAGTCTTTCTCTGTAAAACACACAATATTTAAGTATTAAAGCAAGCCATCCTAGTGAAGCAAATATAAAGCAAGTATGGCATCAAAATTTAATCATGTGCACAAACTTTAAACCTCAAATATGAAAACCTGTATAAAAGATGACACTTGTAGCATATATATAAGCCCCAAATGGCCGAAAATCTCAATTAAGGGTTCATGCAATCTGATCAATGAACTTGTGCAAAACGGATACAATAGCTGTTTGTTTTAGTCAGATGAATTTTATCTCCAATTGAATAAGTAACTTCAGACTGAGTAACTTCAGAGAGAAATTGATTCAGCATAAATAGTCTTAAATCCTTGATGCCTAACGATATACCTGCATCATTAAAGTGTACTTACTGTCGAACCAGTCTATGGCTGCCTTAGCTGTTGATGGGTCGTCGAAGGTGACCGTAGCCTCTCCCTTTGGCTTCCCTGAGATTTTGTCCTTGTAGATCCAGACCTTCGGCTTTCCAGTCCGCTTGTCAGTCTGGAATGCAAATCAATCGATAATCAAAGATTGGAAATATTTGTGGATACAAATGAGAAATTTGATACCAGCGAGATCATTAGGCATAAAAAGTATAATTGTTCCTAATTATTTTTTCAAATACATAATTTTTTTCAAAAATCTTAAGATAATTTTATTCCGACATCATGCTTTTTTTTTTCAATTTGAGAGATTGTTATCCTGTTTCTCCATGTCAAAGCCGTTGCATTCAAAATACTTGTTCCACAATTTTTTTAATGAATTACAAGGAGATAAGAATCGGAGGAAGCAAACCAACCTTGATGACTCCGATGCTGCCGAAGTGTTGGACGAGAGCCTCCTCTACAACTTCATCTCCCATTCCGGACACAAAGATGGTGTCATGCTGGGTCTCCATCTCTCGGTCTGTAGATAGGGCAAAAGGAATAACATTATCTGCACATGGGAGCATGTCGTTTGTGGTGATATTTTAACAATTAGTGTGTATCTGCACATCTTACATATTTTAAATCCAGAAGAGAATATGAGACTTTGAGATGTTTTCAGCATGGAAGAACCAGATACATCATTTCTGTGCAATTTTATAGAAATCTTGGGGTGATTTTCCATTACAACCCCACATTTCAATCACTTTTACATTTTTTCATTCAGATTTTGACTAAAGTATTTATCACTTAAAACGGGTTTGATAAGACAACACTCGGGTCGAGTAGTGATGTGTTTTCCAATCAAACGCAAGCTCTCAGGCTTACTAGGTCAAGTGTTGACTTGCTTCTTGTACATTCGCGCAAAAATTAAGAAAAATTGCATAAAGAATGTGGTGACAGGTTCATATTGTGGTTTGGCATCGATTTAAAATTCAATCTTAAACTGAATCACTCTGCACGGTTTAGACGAATAGAAACAGCATGAGCTGCTATGTTTTATTAAGAGCTGGTCTTGTTCTTGTTGTTTTTTAAGCACTACATCCGCACTGAGCATGCTCAATTTCAACCCAACTTGGCACTCATGTTCTCTAATCAAACGCTATCAGTTTGTTTTAAGTTGGATAAAGTACAATGCTATTTTCAGCAAACTTACCAGATCCATATCTGCCACCACCGCCGCCTCCACGATCTAAAAACAGAAAAACATCAAATTAGCTTGTGATGACAACAGGAGCTGTAGGACAGTATCACACCTCATTCATAGAAGCATTTGGATTTTAATAACAGACTTTATCCACCAGACTAAAAGTTTAACTTGTTTGATAACACTTGTTTCATCAACACCAATCTCACAATACCCGACTTTTATGTTGCACTACTAACCAACACACTTGTACACATTTTAACACCCATATTAAAAAAATAGAGCCATGGGCTCTGTAGCTCATCAAACTTTTGATGGAAAAAGGTTTTGACCCATGTGACCCCATTTAGGGTCATTGGGTCACAAAATCTACAAGTTTGAATCCCCATTGGCCAAGGAGTCTACACACAACTTTTTAGCTCTCTAGACCATTTGGAACTGGAGGAGAAGATGAAAATAGGTTTTGAAGGTTGTGACCCCTGTGACCCCATTTGGGGTCATGGGGTCACCAAACCTAAAAGTTAGAATCCTCATTGGCCAAGGAGTCTACACACAACTTTTTAGCTCTCTAGAACTTTTGGAACTGGAGAAGATGGGGTAAAATAGTTTTTTAAGGTTTTGACCCCTGTGACCCCAATTGGGGTCAAGGGGTAACCAAACCTAAAATTTAGAATCCTCATTGGCCAAGGAGTCTACATACAACTTTTTAGCTCTCTCGACCTTTTGGATCTGGAGAAGAAGATGAAAATAGGTTTTTAAGGTTTTGACCCCTGTGACCCCATTTAGGGTCATGAGGTCATGAAATCTACAATTTAGAATCCCCATTGGCCAAGGAGTCTACACACAACTTTTTAGCTCTCTAGACCTTTTGGAACTGGAGAAGAAGATGAAAATAGGTTTATAAGGTTTTGACCCCTGTGACCCCAATTGGGGTCATGAGGTCATGAAATCTACAATTTAGAATCCCCAATTGCCAAGGAGTCTCCACATCAAATTTGAGCTCTCTAGAGTCATTGGTTCTGGAGAAGAAGTCGAAAATGTGAAAAGTTTACGGATGGACGGACGGACGGACGGATGGACGGACGGACGGACGCCGGACGCCATGCCATGCCATAAGCCCATCGGGTCTTTCAGACCTGATGAGCTAAAAAGCATTAGAAAAGTAAAGAGGTACAAAACTTCATACATTGTGCTCTGTGTAGGGGAAGAGAAGTTGTAAATGTTTGTGAGTAATGTCAAACTATTAAATGAAAACCAAATCATCAAACACCATTTATTAAACCAATCTTTTGTTCAAGACCAGTTTCTTTGTTTTGTACCGTTTGTTTCACCTTTTGTCACCAGTTTTGTAGGTAGGTCATGTCAATATCTCTGACCAGCTACTGTACAGTATTAGTGACCACGATAAGTTTATTCTGGCATTGTTTATTCACCATATTAACACAGTTGCCAGAAACCATTTTAAACCCAGTGTCATGGTTGTTTCCATGACATTTGTTCAGTTCGTCATTTTCTTATCACACCTTTTATATACTAAGAGCACAGAAAGGAGACTAATAAAGTCATTGTCAACATCTATGCATAAAATTATTATGCTTCATCACTTTTTATAACCTTTGCACACAACATTGTGACACATTTTTTTAATATTTAGTTGTGATCATTCATTTAAACACCTTTTCACAAAAGGCCCCATCAGTTTATATCTTTGGTAAACCTTTTTCCACAGTATAATAACGTCTGTGTACACACACCATACACCCTTTGCATGTGTCAATTTGTAATTCAACACCATACCTATTGGTTATGTTTTTACAACTTTTGTGTTTTGAAATAAACCCCAAATATACCAATTGAAACTGTCTTCAATTGATGTCAGATCTTAGATACACTGCAAGATGTCAATTTGTCATTTTAGCTAAATTCCCTTGTGATTTTGTAACTGAACAGTACATATACACTACAACTTAAGGAAACCATTAGTAGATCTGGACTGGTTTACTGGACATTCTTGGTAGCAAATCATCCGTTTGGTATCCAACAAGTCATCCCCGGGCATCATCTTCTTTGCCTCAGTCTTACAGTCCTGATAGAAACTATTATCAACATAGATATGGTATTGCTCTTGACGATTTTCCGTTTTGCTTTGGACAACATTCAGCAGTTGAGAAACTTTATGTACAGGATTTTCTCCAGAATCTTTGAATGTCCTCGTCTCCCAGGCCGCCTCTTGTCATGACTCCATTTCACCCATTTTTCTGCTCCTGGTCCCCATGGGAAATACTGTGCGTCAAGACTATTTGTCAAGCTTTGCTTCTGTCATTTTACAGGCCATAAGTTTTGAGGATTACAATAAGGGCAAACCTACTGTACAAGACAAAAGCACAGAGACATGAATACATAGACACAAGAGTTGAGTAATGCCTCTTCCCACTACATAATACTAGACAATAGAAAGGTGTATGGCCAGAGGCATGTACGCCCAAGTCCATCACTTACCACTACTATAACCACCTTTGTTGAACCCTCCACGGCCGCCGCTGTGAACATTCATAGGTCAGACATTGTTAGAAGGGGAGGCCACTCAGGTCCATACTCTCAGCGCAGACCATTAAAAACCATCAAAGTTTTGCTCTCCCCACCTCAGGGGTTATCTCCCCTTGTAATTTTGTACCTCATTTGTTTAAACCTTGTCAAATTCTGACAGTACCAAATACCAGTGCTTTGTAACCTTGGTTGCACTATAGTTTGTAATTTTTTGTTTAAACCGTTTAATACCTTTCTGTGGCTCTGATATGTCAATGCAAGCATAACTATTTTCTACTGTTCAGACACGGTGGCATGTATAACAATAATACCACAATACACCACCTGATCATCATACCTTGTAGTAATACACTGATTTTCTGACCGTTCTTCACTGTATTTTTCCATAAAGACAGTGATTTTTTACCTGGTCATTTATAATGTAGCGGTAATCAATGAACTAGTAAAGTTGTAAGGAAAGTTTAGTTTTTATTTTTCAAATTGACAAGTAAAATGTAAACTATTAAACAATATTTGTGTACTTGTGATATTGTAAAGCTAGAAAATATTTGAACTTGGCAAAATGGCAATTAAAATACCTCGTTAAAAACAAAGCGATTTCTTCAAAACATGACATTTTCTTAAATCATTAGATTTTGTCCAAATTTGTTTAGTTTTCCTGTTTCAGTTTCTTTAGCTTCAGATCCTTATTTGACTTGAAAATAAACCTCAAACAAAAATGCTTTTTCTTTTACTTTTCTCCAGACACATGAACCAGACACTCAGCTAGATGAAATAAGGGCCTAAAACTTTCATACCTTGACCCATAAATGTAATTCTTGCTTAAATGAATTCACAAAGTTGGATTGATTAAACCCAGACTTCATAAAAACAATCAGCATCAGCTCTTTATCAAACCCTAAATATACAAACTGTAAGAGATAAAAACATTCAACCTTCTCTTGCAGTCTTCCAAGTTCTCGAGTCGACTGTCCGATTTTCTCAACACTCACTTGAAGCAAATTCTAAATAAACCACCCTTTTTAAGCTTTGTCTTTGTCACAGTACTGGTCGACAAATTGTCATTTCACACCCACACTTGTTCTTCATATTGGGGACAATTCTGTTTTCCCCACCTTCAAAATATATTGACCACATCTAAACCATGCCATAATACATGGCAACCATACCTACTGCAAGACAATCAGAGCCACAGTGTATACACGTTATTGTTTGGTATTGAATCACCTTTTAACTTTTAAAGAGTACTCACTGGACAGGAGTTTTGTTTAGGGTTTAGTTTGTTTTAGTTCACCATTTTCTCTCAGAACTGAGAGTACCCATGTAAATGAAAACCAGTTCTTGAACACCAACTAATACATCACACCTATGGGTGCCTACAACCCCAATATAACTCTTTTTAAACAATTTTTTTTTAATTTAAAAAGATTATCTCAAGTTATGACATAACTGCCATCACTGGCTTATTAAGATTTAACTAGTTTAACATAATTTTCATTTAATGAAGTTTAAATTATAATTTGGTAGAATTTATTTGTCAACATTTTGCAATATACATACAAGCACTTTTTTGCATAACTTATGATAATCAGTACAAGTTTTATTCAATGGTACTGTAACGTACTTGTAAAAGACTAAGCTTGAACAATCAAAAACAAATTGTGAAATCAAAATAAGTTTTGAACCTTTAACATCATTTATCATAGGAATGCAGAAATTTTCAAATAATATAATAATCTTCATCTAAGATTATTTCATGGTCAACAAATCACTTGTTAAGTACCTATTTTCTCTTAAAACCTTCATAATTACAAACATATTTTAATATTTACTTATGATATAGGAATATCTGATTAAGATCTTGTACAGTTTGCCAAAGGTCACTATTCAAATATGTTCAGTTTGGTCATTTTAGCTGTTTTTAAATGCCACTTTTGATGGGCAACCGAGAATTATCTGGCGTCAAACCAGTGACTGCGTAACTGGTGACACGCCCCTTTTGTGACTTAAACAGACTCATGGACAAGTGGTAACGTACTTTTAATTGTAATATTATTGAAGAAAAACATAAATAATTAATGGTTTTCAGGAAATGTTGTCCACTCACATAAGTCATTTGACGATGTTACAATTTTTAGCTTTTAGTGTAATAAAGATAAACTTTCATTGGTAATAAATCAATTATATAAGGCGTATTTAAGTTGCAACAATTAAGTGTCAATTTGTGGGTCAGGTTAACACATCACTCTCGGGGCCAGTCGAGATGTTTTTTCATAAATAATTAAGTCTAAAAAAAGGTATATATTGGACTATTTAACAAAAAGCAACCCGTTTCTTATTTTGTTGAAATATCTTTGATGGAAAATCAAAAAGTGACATAGCGCCATGATAAGGGTTGTCTAATATTTCATGTTAGGACACTTATGTTTTTTTAATGAAGATGCAAAAAGCTTACCTCACAAAAAGTGTAGGTGGTTATGAGCAAAAGATTCAGAAAATATATTTGCAAAAGCATTCATTGTATCTACCTAAATCCTTTCAGTTTGTCATTGACAAGGAATTGGATACCTTTGATGAATTCAATTTATAGAACAAATGATGACACCCATTTTGACAGCTTATCAGCTGACACCAGATATTAGCATTTGTGAAATATGGTAATCCATTTAGGTTTCCTTTCCTTTTGATACTTTTACAATTGACAAAGATAAGCTTATAATCAATTAAAGTTCGCTTCACAAAACATATCATAGCATTCATCCAAATTTGTCTTTTGTTTGATACTGTTCAGTCATTCATCATGGACACCGTAATTAAACCAATTTTTACAGCATTTAACTACTATTCAGTATGACTACATTATTATGACTACATTTGTTTTCAATTTCAGTGCTTACAAATAGTTCTGTACATTTTCATTCAGCGAGAGCAGAATGTCACAAAGTATTTACATTTTTGTAAGTTAGGGATTCGAAGGACGACTTTGACTCAATCGACCACTAATGGCTTCTAAGTTAGTTTTATGTTTATCAAATGGGCCATTGCCCTCCTTCCAAAGAAAAAATTTTATTGGGCCAATTTGTCATCAAATGTGCGAGACTGTCTTTGGCCCCTGCCTTCCACATTCCCTTTAAGTTAGCAGACATTTATTTGAGACCTTTTGCAACCAATTGAAATATTCAGTAAGCGAATTTTTGTTTTATGTTGCTTGGGCAATATTTCAGCCATTTTTAAATATTCAGTTTAACCATTTTGATTCAAAAACCTTGCATATATGTCTGAGTAACTAGTTTTAATGGTCACATTGCAACAGATCTGCTGAGATTGCAGTTTCACCCATCAGAGGCAACCAGCTATGCTGAAAGGCAATTGTACGAGTATTGCTCTGCAAGTCAAAAGCGGTTCTTCACATTGCTAAAACCTGTATCTCACATTACTAAAACCTGTACCTCGCATTGCTAAAACCTGTACTTCACATGGCTTGAGGCAGAGCACATACTGTGGACCAATTCTTGTTTTATAACCTTTTAGTTTAGTTTGAACTGTCCAGTGAGTATCATCAAAAGTACCTTTTTATTTCAAATCGGTTTCTAACCATAAACACCCATTGTACACCAACGTACATTTCACAAATGTCTCAACGCCCACGGAATACTTTGATGTTTATAACATCCTGCTAAAATATTGAGAAACACATGATCAGTATTGCCCGTGAGCATGTCAAGACATTCAAATATTCACATTCAACACTTCTTACTTAGGATTTCAACCACATGTAATAAAATATATCTAAGTTGCACAGCAACTTTAACCATACCAATGTAGTTGGTTACTATAAGCTTCTTAAACCTTTTTTGGCCACAGTTACTTTAAAAATTTGGAAAAAAATCAAGATAAATTTTGGAATTGTTTGAATTAATGAATTTTGAAAAATTAATCATTTAAATTTACAAAGGCAGTTCCTTTTGTGTGGCCATCTCATAGTATTTCTGTGAAAGAAATGTAAGAAAAATATATATTTACCCAAATCCTCCACCACCTCCTCCTCCTCCTCTTCCACCATCTCTGCCACCAGAACCTAGAAACATACAGACCAATCATTAAGTCTCTTAACTAATAGTTTACAAGTTTACTCAATAGTTCAATAATCTGTTTTTAATCATTCATTGATCTCTCAAATTACCATATACATTGATAATTTTGATAAAATTTGAGGATTAATTTTGTGAAAATAGATTTAATGAAATTTACGTTATGAAATGCGAAAAAATTAGGTTATGAATTTTCTCAACTTTTCTTGAAGTTCAAAAGAACAAACAATGCTAAATATTGAAACCTAGTTTGAAGTGGTGTGGTCAAACGGTAGATGGGGAGAGTACAGAGTTGTCTTCCCCTTCCCTGTTCAGTGGAAATCTAAAGTGCACACTGTCACACATACACAATCTAATCTACAGGACTGTCCTATGCACATGTACACCGACAGCAAACTTGTGGAGAAGGCCTTGATGGCAAATTATGTGATAATTTTTGAAAATCATCAATGTTTTGCTTCCAAAATATGGCAGCATCCTCATGAAAGTAAATAAATATTAATAGCAAATCTAGGTCTTCATGCAAACCACCATTCTTATTTTACCTTAATACAAAACTAAAGCCAACAAATTTGGTGCAACCTTGAAATGCATCGAGAACCACTTTGTGAAGAATTGGAATGAAATGTGCTCCTGAGAAGATGAGAACCAATCCACAAGTTTATTATCAGTTAAGAGAGAAGAGCAAGGTTTTGATGCAGAAAGACAAGATTTTTCCAAGAAAAGGACAACAATTTCACACAAAAAAACATCAAACAACAGCAGCATGCAGACATGATGAATAGTCAAAGAAAAACTTTCCATATCTCAAAAGTATTAAATCTTTGTAAACGATAGCCAAAAATGCACTATTCCCTGTGGCATTCAACAGAATTATGATACAATTGCCATCTACCTGTAAATTTTAGCATTTCTCCAAGTGACTAGAAGGGTTTAATTTAGATAAAAGAATTATACATGAAATGCTTTACAACTCTAAAAACTTGGAAAATTATGTCACTTATTTTGATGTTTGTAGGCTTACAAACTATTTGCAAAAAGCCAACCAAGGGAAAAGAGCCAAGCACATAAAGGCAAAGAAATAACCAACAAGCATCCCACACACCAAACGACAGACGCAGATATAGAGAGTGTTCAGACAGCCCTGTATGGAGAACTATTCACAGCAGTAATAATGGTAGGCAGGCTTGGAATATAACCCAAGCAGCCAGCCAGGCACGATCCCACCTCCCTTCCCTCCCAACACAAAGTCACTCACTCACTTGACGGAGTCTACTACAAATATTGACCGGTGCCAACAGCAGACTAACCTTGATAACCCTCACGGCCCCCTCTTCCTGGTCCGTAACCTCCTTGCTGCTGGTACCCAGAATCGCTGCCATAGCTACCTCCAGACTGGCCCCCATAACCCCCCGACTGCTGTCCCCCGTAACTCCCTGACTGTGACCCCCCATAACCCCCCGTCGACGACGGACCACCCCCGTAGGCACCCGATGACGGCTGACCTCCGTATCCCCCAGACGATGAGTCTCCGTATCCGCCAGACTGTCCACCATAGCTACTTCCACCGCCGCCACTACCCGACGACTGACTGCTGTAACTGCCGCTGCCGCCTCCACCCCCTGATGATCCTCCGTAGCCGCCGGACTGCTGTGTGCTATAGCTCTGCTGAGATCCATAACTACTGCTGGACTGCTGGTAGCCTGTGGAAGCAGTTGGCTGGCTGCTCTGTCCATAACCTGCAATGTAAAGTCAGGATAAATAAGAAATGAACGATGAATCAACATCAAAAAGATTTGAAAATTTGCCGGGAGCAAGACACAGCATCAAATTATCAGTATTGTTAGAACAAAACCGACAAATACAAACCGAGAACATTTTCCCACTTAATGATGATAATATCAGTTTTAGAACAGTAACCTGGTACTTCTTTGCTTCTAAAACTTGCTAAAGTTATTAGCGATCATACAATACTGGAGTTCATAACTCCTATTTGTCAATGTAACATTGAACCATATAATACGCCAAACTAGACATGAGAATATTTGAGTGGAACACAATATAGAGGCACCTACCGGACTGAGAGTAGGACTGTTGTGCTGCAGGCTGCTGGCCATACCCTGAAGCATCAGCAGACTGACTGTACCCACTCTGGCTGTACTGGCCATAGCTGGCAGCAGGTTGAGTTGTAGCTTGGCCTGTAATGAGTGAGAATGTACCTTTTAAATATACGGTACTTTACTCCAAATGAAATGGTTAATATCTTCAATGTGGCAAGTCAAGGAGGGGAATGGAGATTGACTTTATGCAAATGATTTCTTATGAGGGAAGAGGGGAAACAGGAACTTGTGGACTTTATCAATTGGTCTTAAAATATCATTGTAATGAAGTATGGCAGTGTTGGTGATCATCGCTAAAATCTTGCCCTTCTCAGGGATTTAGGAAAGATACCTTTTGACAAAGGGTAATTTTCAGGGTTTTACTGTTTTTCTGAATTTCAAATGGGCCATTGCTCTTATAAATGTCAATAGTAAGTTTCAAAATGACCCATGGCCCCAGCCTTTCCTATCCCTGCCTTCTAGAAGCAATGCATCACTTAATTCTAATATAAGGATAGAAACTTGCACAAAAAGTATTCTAGCATATGATTTCATGTTATAAGTAAAAAGAATAGTCTTTAGTTCAAATGAGCCTACCAGCTTGAGGCTGTGTGTATCCAGCTTGTCCATACGCGGCCTGTCCGTACCCAGCCTGGGTCTGTGCATAGGGAGCAGCAGTGGTCTGTGCTGCTGGGGCAGCGGTCTGTGAGTACTGGTCGTACCCTGTGTAGCTCTGCTGGCTGTATCCAGCCTAGAGATACAAGGAAGAAATTGTCAAATATACACATAGGTAGTCATTTGACACCACTAGGAATGGCCATGTCGGACAGTGAATGTCAGTATCTTTCACCTCTAGAAACCACAAACCAGGCTCAAAATTGTAAGTTACTTGTTCTTAGAGGTGCAAAGGTTAAAAATATCTCCAACTTTACTATTTGTTTTCCAGTACTTCTTCACAATTCATGTTGTTAAAAGTCAATTTATCAAATATTTAACTTATGAAAATTAGACATGCTTAATAATTTACGATACATTTTTCTCAAGTTATTCTGCATGCAAACGGCAGGAAAGCATATATCAGTGTTTGAAATAAGCTAAAAATGTAGCATAAGCCAGCCCAAAATTGGTATTTTGTAAATTACAATGGTAAAATTTAAGAAAAGCTCAAAAAGTTACCAGTCCCGACCAAAAGTAACCAGTACCGGGCTGTCGGACGGGCCTTATTTCATACACTGCATATATCAAAACCTTCATGAATTCACATAACTTGAAGATTATTACCTGTTGTCCATATGTGCTTGCGTCTGTGCTTCCATAAGCTGCATATCTGTAATAACAATTTTAAATCTTAATAAAAACAAGATGTGTTTGTGAAACACGAATGCCCTCGGATGCATCCTGCTCGCTGTGTCAAGTTCAAGGTCACAAGGTCAAATGTCATGGTGTCATCTGAAAGGTCTCATCACAAGGGATCCATATGTCAAGTAACAAAGACCTAGCTCTGACCAATCAAAAGTTATGACCAAGGTTAAAGTTTTTGTGGACAAACGGACGGACAGGTGATTCTGAGGTGAAAAAAATCGAATACAATTATTATTAAAACATCGATTTGAGAAATCTTTCAGACAGTCACAAGATATGACAGTACCAATATGGCGTTGATTGGTGTATATTGTAAATCTTTAAAATCAATTAAATAAATATCAAATTTAAACTAAGGAGCAGTTACTTCAAGACAATTTTTCGCCTATTTCAAAGAAAACAATTAAACAATCCATAGGCTTATTTGAACGCTTCTCTATGCAAATGTTAAAACTGAACACAAAACATTTAGAATGAAAGTTAAAGTACTTGTTAAGAATTGTTAACTGAACTGTTGACAACTTACCCTGCTTGCCCCGCAGCCTGAGGGGCAGCATAACCATATTCTGAAATAAACAAAGATAGAATTTAATCAATTAATTAAAGAAATTGCATAAGAACTCTCAGATGGAAATGGCTACTTTCACTGGACATGATTGAATTCTAAAGCAGTTACTTTAAGAAAACAGCCAAGAAAACTACTAACATTCATGTATTTCAAAGTCAAAATCAATGGAAGTTGCCGATTTAGTACAACTGCATGGCATACAGGATTACATAGTGAAGCAAAATGAGTCCTCACTCCTGGGGACTGTTGTATATTTTTGTATATGCCACTTCCTATATTACTTATGTTATAAGTGTTCTTATAAAACAAATTGATGTTGAACGAAGTTGATATAGATTTACCTACACTGATATATCGTGCTGACGATTTTAATATGTCCACATTGTTGTTACAAAAAATAATGCAGGAATGTGGTTTTCATTAAAATATTTGATTTTTTCGGACAGAAGTCTCTTAGGGTCTTCCAGACATTTGTAGTGCCAAATATTATGGAAAGTTGAGTGTCGTAAAACCCTGGCATATGGATTTATTAATTGTTAATTTGAAGACAATAGAACACAAATTTGAATGTACACATAAAACATTTTATTTCTATTTAAGACTTTTTAATGAAATGATTGCTAATCTTTTTGTACAAAGAACATTTTATTATTGAGCAGAATATCTACTTGCATTTTCTATAATTACTCCAATTAGTCCAAATTCCTGAATTTATTCTTTATATGCTGTCTTAGCAGTACGATAGTTTTTGATATGCAAGCATGCGATTATGCATACGGATTACCCTAAGTTTACACCACAGTAATTGACTACATACAGTTTATGATACTCTACAAGCCATTGTACAGCTTAACTAAGAATATGGCCATTTTTCAGAGATGTAGGTGTGATATAGGTGTTACACAGAAGTATAATGCATTAAATAGAGTAAACATGGTTGATAAAGGGATGAGCGAAGTTTAGCAGATGTATTGCAAGTTGTGTGACTGACGAAGCCATTGATCAAACATGGCGACCGGCAGTGAACATTTCATAAAGAAAGGGATGTTTTCATCGAAATATCAAGTAATTCATAGGTCCCTGTTATCAAAGTTGTGTCTAAATCGCTTAAACTTAACTTTTTCTATACGAAAACGAAATAATAAACTTACGAGCATCTGCCATTGTTCTGTTTATAGGGTTCTTTCTAAGCCAAATTGAACCCTTTTCTCCCGAATACCACGATAAATTAGCGTGGTGTTGAAGGGTGGCCAATGAAATCGTGGTTTACATTCACGTGACGTCTGCCTTGTAACGAGCATCGTCATTGGATAATTTGATAGAGCAGATCACTACGTCACTTTTTACCCCCAAGGCCTTGGTTGGCTTTTATGCTTTTGTTTATGGATGCGATTAGACACTAGACTTTTGTTTTATTTTTATTTCAGGGATACTCCTTGAATTGTTAAAGTACTCAGTGATGTGCCGAACGTTATTTAAAGGGTTCCAATCTATAAGTCCCTTTCGATTTTAAAGTGGCAGGTGCACGTTTTTCATTAATTTGTCTCACCTTTTCAAGTTTTATCTCCAGAGGGTTCAACACGCCCTAAATCTACTCGATGATAAGTAGTCATAGAATAAATTATCTCGCGCCAAAGCCATTTGCGAACATTTGTGTGTAAACAACTTTACACAATATTGTGTCTATTCATTTGAGGTAGGCAAATGTAGTCGCAATGTTTTAATTAGAAAACTGCAGTGTATAAAATAGACTGGAAATCTAGGCTGTCCTGAAAATTAATTGGTCAATTCCTTAGGGGAAAATAAAGAATATTTTTGAAAAGTTACCAGTCCTGACCAAATAACAACCAGTCCATCATGACCAAAAAATAACCGCTTCATTTAATTTTAATACATTGTCATTCAATTTGAACCATTTATTTTCATTTCACATCACCTTATATAAATATTCCCCCTAAAAACGTGCTACTGTCCCTTTAAACATAAGACGCTTAAAAAAACATCACAGTTTACACCCTAAAGACATTGACATGTTTCAAAGAAATTAAGATTCTTTATGGTCTTTCGCACGAAATAGTTAAAGAGATATGACCTAAGGCTAATCTGCTGCCAAAAAAATGGTTTTAATTACTAATTAACGTTAATTGTGCCCTGATCGCTCACCAAAATCTAATTAATCCTGCTTTGGCCCACAGCTTGCTACTTTATTTATCAAAGGAGGTCCGATGTTTGACATCTCATAATTATTTAACGTCCCAGCCAACTCGAGTCAGGTTTATTGTAATAAGTTATAAATGACAAAGGGTAAACAGACAATGCCTGAATGTAGCATAACAGACTGACAGACAAATGTTTATTTAAATCTCACCCAATATAATATGCAAATACCAAAAAATGTAAGAAATGTAGAATATAAAACGGCCATCCACAAATGAGATTATGAGAGACTACATAAAAATATACATATATGCAAGTACATAAACACCATTTATAATACCATTGTTGTTTTGTTTTAAATATAGGTATATAAAATTAAAGGTTATGAGTATAATACACTTTTCTTTATATATAAGATACTTTTGGCAGCATAAAACGTATTAATTGAAGACACATTTTTGATAAAGCACTTCGCCGAAAGCAAGTAAGTTTTACGTTAATACGATAGAAAGTAATGATATCTTGCGTATAAAGGAAATTTGATGTGAAGTTTGATAAGAAATAGCTTGACAGAGTTCTATGTGGAATGCAGTCATTGTATAATTGGAAATTATGCTTAGGTATATCAGACAGACAGTTTTCTTTATCAATTCAAACGTAAACCATCGCCTTTAGATTTTTTGATAAATTTATTGAGCATTTATACATATTCATATTAATATGGGTAAACACAATGTTTAGTGAAAGTGTAATAATAAGTGCGTTAAGTTTATATTTTGAATTCTTGGAATAAGGATAACCACTTGTCAGAAAAATTTCATAATTATAAATTCTGATGGATATGTATGTTCAAACAGAAAACATGTCTTTCAATTGTTTAATAAATTTATGCTATTTTGGAATAAATTTGCTTAGAGTGCATGAATAGATATATTCCTTGGAAAATAGTAAATAAGAGAGTAACAAAGGGTATTTTCCTAATGTCCAAAACCATACCATTATTTTATTTATTTTAGAGTCTGTACATTTTGAGTTATCCAATTTTCAAGATCTTTCCAAAAAGACTGGGTTACCCTACATTCCCAATATATATGACATTAAGTTTCATCATCTACCTTCAAAAACTACATAATTCATTGTCAAACAGGTCCTTTCTAAAGAGCTATCTAAATAAGTCTATCCAAAAACTTATACTGAAAATCTAGGAGTTTAACATCCTTGAAATTCATTCTACATATATAAAAAATAATTTGCCAATTCAGCTCTTTATCTTAAAAATAATCTTCCAAATTTTGGCAGATGTGAGGCATATCATTGTCAGAAAAAAGTTATATAAAAGTCAAAACAAAAATCCTCAAATAAATGATTTAAATCCACGTGATTGGCATACAGATATCTGTGACGTCTTAAGGTCATCTTCCATGTCTCAGGCAAAATATACATTGAATAACCATGGTCCATATATGTACCCCTTATATATCAAACTTATGCTTCAGCTTTTCAAAAGACATAAAACCATATTAATCACAAATCACTTATTGTCATGATCCCCCTGTTAGCCCAGTGTTAAATAAGTGGGCTTGTTTTTTTAAATTTCTATTAACTGTATAAACACAAAAAAGTTTCTATGCTGTTAAAACATCTTTCCAAAATGGATTATCAATTGTAACAATCTTCTGAAAATTTGCTTCATATTTTTACTATATACGAATTTCTAAGAACTATGGGAGTCTTGACAATTTAACTCATTTACTATCAGAAACTAGTAAATATTTGAAAGAAATAGAAAAATTGATCGATTTGAAAGACAAATTTAACATTTTGATAAGTAATAGTTACTAGCATAGTAAACGGCATGCATCGAATAATGGCGGGGACACTTTGTCCGAGAGGCCAGTACGAGGCGGAGCCGAGTACTGGCTCGAGGACAAAGTGTCCCTGCCATTATCCGATGCATACAATTTACTATGCTAGTAACTGACTTACATCTCACTTAATCCGAGTACAATCAACCACAAAATTAATAGTTTTAAATAAAATTTCAATTTTTGATAACCTTCCAAGGTCCCCTTCACTGTTTTATGAATGAAGTTTGTAGTACTATGAATGGTGTAGGAAGCGTGTCAAAGCGCAAGGCACGAAGTAAATGTTTTGGGCTTGCAGACTTCGTGCACATGAATATGAGCCTGTTTCAAGACAAAGTTTCACAGGTTGTCCATTTCTGTTTCGATTTTGAAGACGCGTTGTTAGAGTCCTCACAGACAGCTAAATTTTGACAGTGGTTTTTACGTTTCTACGTTTCTCTTGGATTTCTAATAAAAAGGTACTTTAATCATTTCCATAACAAGTTTAGCCCCCCAAAAAACATTATCTTATCTATAAAATAAATTAATCGTGTACTATTATCAAATTACTTTTGATATTTCTAGACTAATTTTCCTAATATACCAAAAGTTTTGTTGCAACACAAATCATATAATGTTTATTTCTTGGTGTCGTTTTATCTAGTGAAAACTTAAGTCTACACTGTTATTAGGTGATTTTGATAATTTGATTCACGCAAAATGTGTAAGTATTATGATTGTTTTCCAGCTTGTTTTATTTGATTATTGATACTTTCAGTTCACTTCTATGTCTATGTTGTTGATTGATTGTTTTACACCTTGTGTAGGAAAGGTTTACAAAAGATGGTCAGGACTCGTTGGCCTAAGATATCGATAATGAACAGGACACTTTTATGAATGGTTGCCATGGACGACGAGGTCTAAGTGGGATGTAACATCTAATCTCTGTCGTGCTTGCCCATACGGCCTATCTTCTTAATATGTTTATGGATACAACAAAATATATGTTGAATATCAAACTAGTGTTCAAATATCAAACAAAACGTATGTGTTTCTAAATGAAATAATATCCTATAATATAATTTTATAATTTATTTGCCACATCAATTTAAAAAAAATACAAAAACATTTCAATTCTATTTTACAATATTTGCTTATGAAAACGAATTGATAACTCTGACTCTTTAATGTGTTGACCATAAAGAACATTTTTAGATCACTCGGGGCAAAGCGCTCACCGGCTCACTTTGCCCCTTTGAAGGTAGTATTCGATTTGTTCATCATAGAAAATAATTAAAGCAATGAGTTACAAATTCCTTATTCAATGAATATGTGATATATTTTTGTGTAATAGGCGATCTAGAGTATAATGTTGCTTTTTGTGCTTACGTGAAAAATTGAAATGCTTTTTTTTTCAACTTTTTGCCATGGTAAGTCTCCAACTCACGCTTACGATACAAACGTTGATCACAACGTTCCTTAACGTTTGCTTTCATTCGTTGATAATGAGAAACGACGCCATTTGTCGATCGTTAAGGAGAAATAACGCTTAGTCACTTTGACCCGACGGCGTGCTTTGCCCTGGTCTCCCTTAAATTCAATACCCAAAACTTCGAATTCGTTTCTTTGCCATTCTATATCTAAGTCTTGACAAAGTATATCTCTGCTACCTGATTTTGAGCCGAACCAAATTGCCTTTGTCTTATCACTATTTATCCTTAATCCTGACATAAAATAAAAGGTATTTATTGTATCAATTGCAGAATATAGACTATCTTCTGAACATCTAGAAATAGTTTAGTATCGTCAGCATATTGTTCTGATTTATATTAATGATCAATTACAATACCTTTTATATCCTTATTGTCTAATCCGAGGATTTCAGCCCAAAAAAGAAAGAGACATGGTGAAATAGAATCCCCTTGCCTGCAGCCCCGCTCATTAGGAAAGACATCAGAGAGAAGCCAATTCTGAACAACACATGAAGATGTTTCAAAATGTTAATCAAACGGATAATCTTCGGACCGAAACCAAATTGTAAAAGAACTTAATTAATGAAATCTTTAGAAACGGTGTCAAAGGCTTTTTCATAATCTGTTAAAACCAATAAACCTGGAATTTCCCTCTTCTTAGTCTCAAACATGAGATCATAGAGTAATCTTGTACTCTCACTCAGCTTTCTTCCTAGGAAAAAGACAGAATATCCAAGGTGGCTTTTAACCTGTTCGAGAGACATGCGCTAATTATTTTATATAAGGAATTTCATAAAATAATGGGTCTGCAATTTTTAAATACATTCCTGCTCCAGGAATACAAGTTATAACTCCTCATTTTATCTCTTATAGAAACCTCTTTTACAAATCTAAAAAACCAAACCTTGAGTTCTTTCCAAAAAATAATTGAAAAAGTCAATAGGAAATCCATCAATTCTAGGGCTTTTGTTATTTTTGTTTATGTTTAACTGTCAATGAAATGAGCAGACTTCTCAGCACGGGCTGACGGCCATTTGCCTTGGCGACGGCGGGTCCCTTTAATATCAATTTCTGTTACTAATTTGTCTCTCAGTTTGCTCACATAAAGGTTGGGTTGGAATATAAGGTGATGTCAGGAAAATGGAAATTAATGGTTCCAATTGAAAGACAATGTATTTAAATTAAATGACGCAGTACCAATTCAAATATATTACGTAAAGTTTAGCCATGCGACTCCCTTTTCTTACACAAAATGGCCGCCAATGGATTTTATGTGAATCTCCATAATTTGTCCCCTGACTATGGGTGATTGGCTTGTATAATGTGATTTTTGACACTGTGAAATGAATACATTTAGAATTAACTTACATCTATCAGTGAAATATTTGTCAAAAAACGTGCTACTGCCCCTTTTAATAGTATATTCTTTTGTAAAAGTCATTAAGTTCCTTTAGGATTGATTCACTGTCAGTTATTTCTTCATTATTTTCTGTCAGTATTTTATTTATGGATTTACTCACATGATTTCTATTTTCTAGTTGGCAAAATATTTTGAAGATTTTGCCCTTCTTCATACTATTAAATCCTCTTATCTCCTCCTCTTTAATTTCCTAAAGTTCTAGTTTAAGTTTGGATAGTTCTGAGAGTAATTGTTCACTATGCTTTGGAAATCTTTTCTTATTGTATCTTCATAATCTTTGATTTGAATTTCTAGTTCAATATTTTTTTATTATTTAATTAAGATAAAAATGAAATGGAATTCCCCCTGACCTTCATCAGAAATGTTTCCAAATGTCATCAATTTTGCATTTTACCTCAGGGTCAATTGTATTCTCATCATTGGTGACTGTATATTATTCAGTTGTTTCCTTCAGAATTGATCTTACTAAATCAGCATTGTCCGGGTGTAATAAGAAGGAAGTTACAAATGCTTAGGAGAATATCGGTTGAAATGTTGACATGACTTGTGATAGCCCTTCGAGTATCGACCGATTAGATTCTCAAACTGTTTTTTTTTATGTTGACGTGCATCAAAATAATCATGATAACCGTCCTAAAATCACTCACTCAAGGTTACAATGACATTTATGGTTATACTGAATAAAAAGACAAATCTTTCAAGTGAACTTGTCCAAAATAAGATACTTACATGGTATTCGAGAATTTATATTAAAAATATCACTCCTATGAGCAGGATCCTACTAAATAACTGGTTCCCAAAATTACGAGTATCGGATATAAGATTAAAAAGCCAATTATTGTTCAAAAGAGCAGGTGAAATTCAGTGAAAATAAAAATATGATTATGAATTAGATTATTGGATTTAAAGACTATGCTGGCATGAGTGTTGATTCATGCACTCAGACAATCATGACAGTGTTTCCAGTTAATCAACAACTATAATTATTAACAAAAAAACAAGGATGAAATATGTTTATTTCACAATACATTAACAGGCAAATACATAATTGATCATCCCAAAAAAGCATTGACATGCAAAAAGCAAGTCTCCCACAGTAGATCTAAAAGTGTTGATCTCCTTTTCGATAGTCGTTGTAAAATTGTCAAATTGAGAGCAACATAAATACATGTATAACCATGGTATGTATGGTATTCAATTATGTCGAAACAGTTTTCGTTGACACGGAAAATATCCCAATAAAACAGATCCTTTAATCGGTTAATCGGGTGATGTTCAGAGTTATTGCTTACAATGATTGTCTTCATAGAACAGAACATAATTAAATTTTAGAAAATGACATATATGGGTTTTCATACTGAAAAAAAAAGAATTGATTAATTGATTGACACAGAGAACATACAGCATTTCCTTCATATCAAAATATTGTATAAAGTCCGGTTTTGATAAATTTGTCCACTTCACAATTAAAGGGAGAATAATCACATTTCATCGATAAACATTTTTCAATATTAGGGTGTCTACAGATATATCAAGGAAGAAATTGGTGTCAATGCTGAAGACATATGATGTACAAAATAAGCAAATTCTATTTCATTTTTCAATGCATTGTTCATAGGAGGAGAGTCTTTATATGTGAGTAGAACAGTTGATCAACATTACCAGTGACGCTTCCAGGATTTCACTGGGGTTTTAATAAGCCTTTAAAAAAGAGAGTGGCGAGGCCCGGAAGACAACATTTCGGTCAATAATTGTATACGTAATCCTGAAGCACAGGGAAGAGACAAGCTAACATGTGCAGTGGGGAAAGGTCGTCTCTAATAAGGAGACAGCAGTCTGCAAATGATGTAAAACATCAGATGCACCTCTCTCTCCCATTCGAACTCGACCTGAAATTAAGAATAGAAACTCTTCTATTATCATTTTTTACCATGAATATCACAGGATAATGCATTCTTAAAGGGGTAGTAGCACGTTCTTCGGGGGAATATAAGGTGATGTCAGGAAAATGAAAATAAACCGTTCCAATTGAAAGACAATGTATTTAAACTAAATGAACAGTAATAATTCAAATATATAACGTAAAGTTAAGCCATGCGATTCCTTTTTCTTGCACAAAATGAATTAAAGGTGTTCACATAAAATGGCCGCCAAGGGATTTTATGTAAATCCTCATACTTTGTCCTCTGACTATTTGTGATTAGCTTGTGTGATGAGATTGTTGGCACTGCCAATATAATACATTTAGCATTAACTTACAAATTTAAGTGAAATATTCAAAATATAAAATTATCAAAAAACGTGCTACTGCCCCTTTAAAGTTAAAAAATTCTTAGTGTTTATTGAGTAACTCAGGTAGGTGGACATCCTGTTACCTTTGTGGTGTGTGTGTGTGGGGGGGGGGGGGTGTACCTTTTGGCATTTTCATATATTTTATTGTGTGAAAAATGTCTTTAATACTTCTAAGATGTAACCATTGGTCATGCTAAAAGTGGACCGTACTTGGAACTCTGTGTGTCCAACCTTCTTAAGAAGGAAGCTTACCTCGAACCATGGTTCAGGTCCCAAGTCAGGCTCACAGTCGCGTTGGTCGAGGAGGATTCTACCCACTGCATTTGTTTGGCTTATGTCGTGTCGCAAGGCATTAAACTGCTCGTAATAACCTCTCACAAGCAAATGGCGCAGACGGGCGATGCAAACGATTAGCAGCAGTTTCAAGAAATTGGATATCTGAAAGTTAGAACATACTACTACTACTACTACTACTACTACTACTACTACTACTACTACTACTACTACTACTACTACTACTACTACTACTTAATGCCATAATTAAACAATTAATTACGCTATTACGTCAAGTACCATAAGGCCGGCATTCCATGTGTCGGAGTGCTAAATGCGTAATATACAAGGCCGGCATTCCATGTGTCGTAGTGCTAAATGCGTAATATACAAGGCCGGCATTCCATGTGTCGTAGTGCTAAATGCGTAATATACAAGGCCGGCATTCCATGTGTCGTAGTGCTAAATGCGTAATATACAAGGCCGGCATTCCATGTGTCGTAGTGCTAAATGCGTAATATACAAGGCCGGCATTCCATGTGTCGTAGTGCTAAATGCGTAATATACAAGGCCGGCATTCCATGTGTCGTAGTGCTAAATGCGTAATATACAAGGCCGGCATTCCATGTGTCGTAGTGCTAAATGCGTAATATACAAGGCCGGCATTCCATGTGTCGTAGTGCTAAATGCGTAATATACAAGGCCGGCATTCCATGTGTCGTAGTGCTAAATGCGTAATATACAAGGCCGGCATTCCATGTGTCGTAGTGCTAAATGCGTAATATACAAGGCCGGCATTCCATATGTCGTAGTGCGTAATGCGTAAACAACACTTAACACTTAAATAGTAGAAGTTCATTCCATGTATGCGCAGTGCGCAATTCGTTATGTATAGTGCGTGATCGCCGGAACCCTCACGGGAGTGTCCGAATACGCAATACGCACTGACGCAGGCCAAATAAGGGCATCTCTTTACAACTAATAACGCGAACATGGAATCAAGTTCAACTTCTACTTTCTTAGTGCAATGTTTTTAATTCTCATTACGCATTGAATGTCGAATTGGGTACTCACGCCTCACTAAAACGGATACCTGAAATCGAACATCAGACAACACGCAACACGAATACGTACACATGGAATACCTTATCTACGGGTCTAGGACAAAAACCACCCGACAAGAGCTACTGAGCATACCAAGCAACATTTGAAATCTTATTTCGAATCCACATGTAAACATTTATAAAAAAAATTCTAAGCTTTTGAAGTTTCACATTTTCTTGTGTTTGTGTCCAGTTTTATGTATCCTGTATAAGAGCGGCATTCAAATAAGCCATTATAGCTTGTTCGCCCATATTTGTTTCATTATTTGAAATAAAAATATGTTTAAAGCATTAAACAAAAATATTTTGACAAAATATTAATTTATTTTTAACAACATCAAGATTAACTTAAAATTAACTAATCAGACCGTAGTCCACTGCTTTTTCGGTATCAGTAAACAAAGTTTTCAAATTATTATTTATTTGTTGAGAATATAGTTATTGGATGATGCACATGACTAAATAAAATCGTATGGTACCATGATAAAGTATGATCAACCTTATATTACTAGTATATTACAATGGATAAGTCGCATTTGTCCAGGTGGCTTTTGTCCAGCTCCCTTTATCTACTAATCTTATCTCCTGCAATTACCAAAGGTGTTTTGAAACATATATGAAGGGTTCAACGCTGTCACGCTGAAAAACAAGTATATCTGTAGAGCGTGACATCTTTCTTTCAAAGGGATCTTTTCAAACTGCATTGACATATATTTCCTAAAATACATTTGTAATCTGATAAGACAGGCGGTTTATTATATCTATCCCATCTTTTGTTTTGGTTAATTATCGAAACCCATATTTTCTGTCTACTCATACCCTTAAAGCTAAATGCATTGACAGTGTTCTAAGTTTTGGATGACCATTTTTGGTAGTAAGTATTTTTTTTCTTTTTGATTGGACATTTAGAAATTCAGTCACATGGCTTGATAGCATTGTTTTACTTATTTTTACTTATTTCATTCAGAATATTGTCAGTGGTTTATACATTAAATTTTCTATTCAAAATTTTGTTTTGGTTAATGAGCGAAAACCTCTTATCGGTCCACTAGGCTCTTAAATCTAAATGTATTGGTAACGTTTTGAGTTTTGAATAACTATTTTTGTTTGCTTGAGGGGACATTTAGAAATTTAGTTAAATGTCTTAATAACATTGTTTACTTCAGTTCAATTATAACCTCATAACGAGAGTATTTTGCGTTTTTTCATCTCATCACGTGAGGTATGGCTAGTGATCCTATTATTGTGGTAAATTTATTTTAGTATCAAATGCTTACTATAAATATTGATATTTTAAAAGCACACAATATATGAATAAACAAATCACTGAAGCATCTGATAAATAATTTTTTCAAATTTTCAAATATTTTTCTCACCTTTTCAGTGATTTGAAACCTACAGTATTATATGCATTTATGAAATATTTACTGCCTGTGCAGTAATTTAGAAAAATGATAATGTCTTACAAAATTATTTCCGATTGTTTCTCTATTTGAATGTGAATAGATTGAAAGATAATGAGAAATGTATGAAAGGAAAGTTTTTTAAATTTGTTTTACAAGTGTTTTAGTAGGCTATGAATGAGGTTGAAATCGATTGTGAGGTTATTTTTTCATTTGATACTTAGACCAAATTTGAAAACAAAGATCTCACAATTCAGGGCGCATGTAATTTGATTATCATAAATACATTTTCTGCAAAAAATGGCAACAATTCAGATTTTGATATTTTGCTACAGATACGAAAATATCGTAAATGAACATTTATATATCAATAAGTTACTAGTACATGTTTTGTTGCACTTTACTTTCTTTCATTTTGTGTCTTGAAAATCATAACGTACAAGTTTATTCAACAAGGTCAATGTGAAGGTAAAGATTTGTTGTATTACATTATGGAATCGATTCATGGGGTTGGTAAAACATAGTAAGTAACAAGTAAAACATATCCAAGAAAGTATTGCAACGTCTCAGGGACAAAAGTTTAAGGTTTGATTATGAGTCACATTTGCACTTTTTTTTATCATCAATAACATATTTATTTCGACGCCTGTAAAAAGGGCATAGCATTTAACGAACACGTTTTCGGTGACGTAAGCATTATACGTGTAGGATCAACATGGTCTCTAAACTACCGTAATTGCGTTCGATGGATATCAAATTTGGCAGCAACGTTAACCTAATTCGGATTAAAAGAAAATAAGATCTAGTCTAGGTTTTCAAGCGTATATTTAGAAACCGGAAGTTTAGATGGCCACACTTGATTCGCCTTTATGTCGGCTGCCGTTTCGGTAATTTCGGTAAATTGTCTCTTATTTAATGAATTTTGGTCCGATTTTCCCTAGGTGTGTCATGAAATTTTGAAAAAATACAAGGAAACAGTAAAATTACTTTTAAAAATATTGAACTCTGATAATTGATTTTTAATCCTTAGGTATGACGGTGATTTAAAATTGATTTGGAGGATATCGTTCAATTGGGTATAATGACGTTATTATTGACCTTAGACATTTTAAAACGCCACCAAATATACAAAGAAGACGTGGGCTGGTTGAATCTGCTTTTCATTCATGCATCCATACCATATTTGCAAAATGTTTGTCACAAAATACACAAAATATGTAAAAACGAAAATGACGTCACCGTCGGATGGATAAAAGTCGTGATTTGGATTAGATTAAATAATACGGTTTTGTATTTATTTACTGCCTTCATGTGGAATTTGGGACATGTGCGCTTCGTTTTCACACTTCTATACAAATTCAAAGATCGGACGTATGCTTCGAAAATATATTAACGTGCGTTTAATTTCTGAGTGAGTATATTTACCGTGATAAAAAGGACACTTCTGTTAAAAACATCTCACGGGCAAGGTTTTTTCTATCTGCATCTAACTAAATATTTTCCAAAGATAGAAGTTAATTTAACATGTTTTGGGAGGATATTTCTGCAGATTATATAAATAGAAAAGCATTGACTAGATCTTACTATCGTTGGAAATATTCATATGCAACAATAAGATCAAAGAAATAGCGACCACTTCCTAGAGAGTTTCCATGCACCCCCTCTAGTCACATGTCATATCATTTCAGTACTTGAAAGTGGTAACGCCCTCAGTGAATTCAAACTGTTTACTGAGAAGGAGGTGTTACAGCTAATCAGGAAATCAAAACCTACATCTTGTGCTATTGACCCATTCCAACCAAAGTGATTGTAGGTAATATGGACATTTTTGCACCCATCATAACCAACATCATCAACACATGCTTGAGAACAGAGACTATGCCATCTGCTTTCAAAAAGGCCATCGTGAAAGAGGTCGAAAATCTCTCAAATTTCCGACCGGTATCAAATCTTCCATATGTTTCCAAGGTAGTAGAACGAGCAGTTAACACCAAACTGTCGGGTCATTTATCTCAGCACAAACTATTTGAGCCACATCAATCAGCCTATCGCAGCCACCATTCTACTGAAACTGCAATTGCCAAAGTCATCAATGACTTGAGGATGAATGTTGACGATGGGAATGCTGGACTACTTGTGCTATTAGACCTAAGCTCAGCGTTTGATACAATTGATCATGAGATGCTGTTGCACAGACTTCACAAAAAGTTCTGGTTGGATGGAAAGGTCTTGGAATGGATCACATCTTACCTCACACGACAATATCAGTCTGTCTACATTGATGGCGTCACACCGACAGAGATGCTCATGGACAATGGCGTGCCACAGGGATCTGTCTTAGGTCCTGTTTTGTTCACGCTTTACACAACAGAATTAGGATAAGTCATCAGAGAGCACCCAGGAGACCATCACATGTATGCTGATGATTCTCAATTGTACAAGTTTTTCCACCCAAATCCAAACGACTCATTCAGCGCTCTCAATGTCGTTATCATCTGCTTTGATGACATCAAATCATGGATGCTCAACAACAGCAAAACTGAATGCCTACTACTTGGAAGACCTTCAGACAGACATCATTCGGGTATACAGTCTCTGCAACTCGGAAACTCCTCCATCTTCATGTCTGATAATGTAAGTGACCTTGGTGTCATCATCGATGCTGACCTCTCTCTAGACAATCATGTGGGCAGAGTAACAAAGTCATGCTATTTCATCCTCAGAAACATTGGTCACATCAGGAAATACATTATAAAAGAATCAGCAATGTTTTTGATGACGTCACTAGTGATGTCAAAACTGGACTACTGCAACATACTCCTGGCCGGTTGGACAAAGAAACAAATCAACAGCCTACAGCGTACACGTGCAAAACACAGCAGCCCGGATCGTCTCTTTGTGTAGGAAACAAGATCATATAACACCAATTCTGAAGGATCTTCATTGGTTACCCTGTGAACAGAGAATCACCTTCAAACTCATGTGTTTAACATTCAAATGCCTTTCTGGACAATCACCTGTTTACCTGTCTGACCTGATCACACCTTATGCTCCCACTCGAACTCTGAGATCTCAGAACAAAAGACTTCTTGCTATACCCAGAGTAAAAACATCCCGTTATGGCCAACGCAGTTTTTCCTTTGCAGCTGCAAAATCTTGGAACAGCCTACCTGAACATATTAGAAACTGTGACAATTTGATGACATTCCGCAAAAACCTCAAAACTTATCTATTCTCACAATCTTGCTGTTAATCAGCGCTTTGAGCATGCAATAAGCACGGATAACATGCGCTATACAAGTGGACTATAACTATAACTATAACATATCAATAAAATGATGAAAATTAATGCATGTTTACTTAAATCAGCTGGTATTTACTTTGAGTCCGAAACAGTTTGCTGTCATTGTGATTCCTTACGTCAGATCTCTTTCCGATTACGCAAGAACACTGTCGTTATCAATCACTTTTCATTGAAAAAAACTAATTAAACTAAATACTTGTAAAAACATGTTTAACTCCTCTCTATTCACGAACGTCATAGAATTATTAGTCATGTCTTTAATGGTAAAGAATGGAGATTGGACTTAGTTTATGATGTAAAAACATTTTGCAAAATGCACGACCGAGATAATATCTTCGATGAAATATCATCTGATTTCTAGTAAAGGATTTCTTGAATAACAATTTATATATTTGAAGGAACTTTTAAGGGATCACATTAAACCTCAGTTTTTTCCCCTTTATTCTTGAAATCAAGATGAACAGGGGATTTTGCTTCAAATTGATACCATAAAGGCACATAGCAAGTTTTTAACCTATCCTCAATAGTTTCTGAGAAAATGTCGTATTTGATGACACCCTCGAAAAAGTCCAAAAACACGGAACAAGACCAAAACCTCAGTAAGAAATAATTTTGCTGTTCTTGATTTTCGAACTCCATCAAGGTGTTGATACCTTGAAGACACACAACAAGTTTGGTTATCCTATCTTAAATAGTTTCTGAGAAAGGTTGTCCCCTTTGACAACACCTTCAAACAGAGTCCAAAACACGGAACACAGGCAATGACTCCTTAAAAATAATTTTACTGTTCTGATTTTCGAACTCAATCAAGGTGTTGATACCATGAAGATACAGAGCATGTTTGGTTAACCTATCTTAAATAGTTTCTGAAGCAGTTCTCCCCTTTAACACACCATCGAACAGAGTCCAAAAACACGAAACATGGGCAATAACTCTGTAAAAAATAATTTTGCGATATTGATTTTCTAACTACATCAAAGTATTGGTTCTGATTTTCGAACTCAGTCAAGGTTTGGTTAACTATCTTAAATAGTTTCTGAGAAAACTTGTCCCCTTCAAACTGGACGCACGGACGCACGGACACACAGACGCACGGACGGAGCCCAAACCTATATCCCTCTTCTACTTCGTGGCGAGGGATAGTAACCTGTGTCAGCTGTGACTATTATGAAGAGATAAAACATCAGGAAGGAAGATGAACCATCGCACACGGGAAACATTGACATCTCAACACTTACAGTCTTTCGGGGTATTTTTTGTGTGAAAACGAAAGTCAAGAGGACGTTGTGGTGCATTTTATTCTTTGTCAAATTGTTAAATACAGAACAACTAAAATATTACACACACTAACATATTTGAAAATAAGTGTAAAATGACCATGTAATAAGTATAAACAGGTATGTAACCTTGGTTTTGTTCCATAAAATATAGCCCGATAGGACTGTCCCTTTAACCTGTAGAACAGACACTGGTCACACAAGCCTCTGACCACCTAAGTAGACCCAAACATACAGAACAAACCTAATCTCCCAAAGTAAATTGAATAACTATCTTGCATTGAAATAGACAATGATGTTAATGTTAGAAGCAACACAGGACAAGGCATATAATAAATATTTCAAGAGATAAATTATTGTTTTAAGGGAAATACGATTTCTTAAACTTATTTAGTGTGAATGATTAAGTAATGTTGATAAGAGAAAATGAATATTTGAATCAATATTACAACCGGTAACATTTACATTTTAAATAAACAATTTGCCGTTGAATTTGGCCCTTTGTCTTTCCTTCCTCGCGTAGTATGGGGGTTGTATTTGTTGATATTAGATTGCACTACATTGCGTGCAAACAGGCTACATAGAGAAGTCGAGCGTGAAAGCTTAATCACAAAGGGTGTAATTTCTTTTATTACCTACGAGGGCAGTCATATCGAGGTTCATATTTTTCATATGTTGCCCAAGGGCAAAATATAACTTTTCATTGTGACGTCATGTTATAAACAATGCCTTGACGTCATGGTTCACCTATGACGTCACAATCTATACGGGCCGCCGGAAGCTAGTCCGCCACTCCCGAGAAGTAGGTTATGAGTATGTTTCAAATATTGGGACAAAGGTAATAAACAGAATATTATATTCGTGCCCATGACATACTATGTTTACGACACTCGTGCCTAAATATTAGTATATCCCTCGCTCTCGCTCAGAAAATACCAATATTTAGCCACTCGTGTCGTACATATAGTATGTCATGGACACTCATATAATATTCTCTATCAAGGAAAAAATTAGTCCAAAATGCCAGTTTTTCTGTCTTGCAAAACCATACAGATGTGTCCGCCGTTAACTCAAAGTTGCTTTTTATTGAACATAAGTTCAGAAATATCGTTCGATTGGAAGTAGTAGATTTGCCAGACAAACTAAAACGTTTCATTGACATACAATTCTTCTTTTGAAGAGGCTTTTCATTAAAAAACAACAATGGTTTTCCTTGAAAATACAGTTATTGTACTTATTGTAATAGTTATTGTAGAAAGTGATTTTGGTTAAATGTTTAATAAAGTCCAATCATGAAACCATCCATCTGAACTAAACTTTATAACACTCAAACTGCAACATAAGAGGTACATGAATATATATACATCAATACATGATACATTACAATACAATAACAAGCTGACGTACATGTACCATTCTAATGTTTAATATGTTATTTCTTAAAATAGGACATAATGATTTTTTGTGACAATTTTATTAAATTTTGTAGCTTTTTGGTATTTAATAGAGTGTTCATTTTGTACATATTTGGTCTGATTTACGAATATTTTTTAATAAACATTTTTCTTTCAATTTTCTAATTCGGACATAGGAATAGAAAGTGAAATTCATCAACAGTATAATTTAAATCACAAGGGGTACATATCCTGTCACTTACAGGGGTCACTGTGGCAGTTCCTAAAATGTTTGTTTGTATACTCACGAGGGCCAGAACTCTTAGTAATTTCCTCATGCGTATTACCGATGTACTCATTTGAAATGCTGTGGTGGAAGTGGACGATTTTTTAAAAATAAAGGTAGTAGAATAAGATGATTTCACAGTTACACTCAAAGTAATGAGCTTCAGGTCAAGGGACATAACTCTTGAAAATGTGCACAGGGATATCAAGACAGGGAATATTTTACTGTTATGTATCATGTATCAATATATATATATTCATGTACCTCTTATGCTGCAGTTTGAGTGTTATGAAGTTCAGTTCAGATGGATGGTTTCATATATATATATATAAGAAATAAAATACTTCCCTTGGCAAGTTGCTTGATATTACAATCTTTGTTTTTATTATTTTATTATTCACTTTTTTGAAATGTAAAGAAACTGTCCCTTTATATGTTTTGTTAGACTTATGTTTTGTACCTCAACCATGGCAACTTCTAAACTTAAGTTATGTTTTTAGTTCAGCCTAATGTTTACAACACTTCTAACCTTTAGTTTTTAGATAAATAATTCATATTAAACTTTTTTACTACATTTTTTATATGTCATGAAATACATTAATACACTACTTTTGTAGAAAAGTCCATATTATTTGGCACTGTTCTTAGTTTTGTAAAATACCATTCAAACTACTCAATATGTTTCTACTTTAGTTTTCAATAAACCACATATGGACCTTGATTTAACAACATCCAGTCCAAGATATGTTTCAAGTAAATCATGTATATCAATTTTACATAAATATATACCTTACTTATTTTTGTTTCAAACATAAACAGTGTTGTCATATTAATTCTATTCCACATATACAAAACTTCTTAAAGGGGCAGTAGCACGTTTTTGGAAAAGGTTATATCTAAAAATTATTTTGCCAGTGTCAAAAATCTCATAACACAAATCAATCAGCCATAGAGGACAAAGTATGAAGATTCTAATAAAATCCATTGGCGGCCATTTTTTGTGTGAACACCTTTAATTCATTTTGTGTAAGAAACAGCAATCGCATGGCTAAACTTTCCGTTACATATTTGAATTAGCACTCCTTCATTTAGTTTAAATACATTGTCTTTCAATTGGAACCATTAATTTTCATGTTCTTTACATCACCTCATATTGGCCCTAAAACGTGCTACTGCCCCTTTAAGTATTGTTTGTGCTTCTTCAGCTTAAACATTCTCCAATGATTGTTTGATTGTAAGTTAAGTGATTGAAATTTTGCCCGGGTTTAGGATAATTATATATATACAAGCCACTTCTTGTGTCTTCTTCAAACATATAAACTTAAGTTTCATGTCACATAAGTGACACCTCTGAAGTTAAATAATACATATTTTGTTCTCAACATGCCATATTCCATATGTTAACTTCTACACTACATTGCATAGCTTTTTTTTCCACCAAAGCTTCATCTTTCAGGTTTTTCTAAACGTTCTTGTTTTAGATCAATAACACATCATTTTCACTCAATTCAAAATGGCAACAGAGAATACTAAGCATTGTTTTGGAAAAAGTTTGAAATTCTACTGCAGCTACATAAGAGTGTTTTCATTAAATTGATTAAGAACTTAGATTACCAATCAAGACATTAAAGGGGCAGTAGCACGTTTTTTGATAATTTTATATTTTAAAATTTTCACTGATTAATTGTAAGTTAATGCTAAATGACAGTGTCAAAAATCTTATTACACAAGCCAACCATCCATAGTCAGAGGACAAAGTATGAAGATTCACATAAAATCCATTGGCGGCCATTTTTTGTGTGAACACCTTTAATTCATTTTGTTAAGAAAAAGGAATCGCATAGCTAAAGTTTACGTTATATATTTGAGTTAGTATTGCTCCATTTAGTTTAAATACATTGTCTTTCAATCGGAACCATTAATTTTCATTTTCCCGACATCACCTTATATTCCCCCTAAAAACGTGCTACTGCCCCTTTAAAGGACACACAATGCAATTAAAGTTTTTGAAGTAAAAAGAAGGAAAATAGCTCATAGGTATATTAAATGATGAATCATTGATGAATCATAAATATGCAACAGAGGTTAAACACCAAGCAAAGGAAACAGTAGCAGGGTTATAAAGGAGAATTAAAGGAACAGTCCTATCTGGGTGTTTTTTTTGTAGAAACGAAATTCTGTGCGCTCTTCTTTATCAAGTGGTCAAATATATATAAACAAAACTGTTATCCCCATGTGCATGTTTCAACATGCTTGTGTTATAATCATGTACAAATTGCATGATGTGCATAAACTGAAGTTTCCCCTTGAATTTCGTTTCTACAATGAATACCCCGATGGGACTGTCCCTTTAAGGGCTTGAATAGCGGTTCACCTCGAATCTTGTTAAATATTTCTTGTGCGTGGCGAATGATTGGAAAAGCAGCATGTTTCTCGAAGGTCAAATAATATTTCAAAATATTTCATACTTCTGACAATCATAAGAAGTGCATTAAAAATGCCCAAGAGTGGAACCTTATAGGGCACTAATCACTTATTCGTCGTAAGTTGTGGAAACAGGGAAAGGACTTACCACGTGCATAATGATACGACTTACTAACTCCTAACATAGGCACTCTATATTGGATTCAATGAGCCTAATAATATCTAAACTTTGTTCCAATGGCACTTCAAAGCAGTCATTACCTGAAATTCTATTCCTATTCCCGGTGTCGCCATTTTTGGCGTGTGTCACTATTCGACGCCTGTACAAACCAGTTCTGCATATATATACCTATGTATATATATATTTAGACACACATCAATCGGGATACGTTATTTCAACATATCTTTCTTTCGACAAAATACAAATTCTCGAAGCCGTATAAAATTATCCTGTATGTAAATTATTGAGTATTACTAGTTGAGTTGTTTATAGACGTAAATTCACTTAAGCTTGTAAATAACAATATGACCCTCCACAACTCAATGTCATTTTTTGGCGACCCTCACAATTTAAGTGTATTTTTTCATGTCCCTTCAAGACATCATGAAATTTGACTTAAATTTATATTAGGTTCTACATCGATCGATTTTCATTAACAATTCAAATAATAGTTTGTTTTTATTTGTTCCAATTGGTTACAAGGTCAGTGCATATGTAAATAGTAGACAAAGTAAATGTATTATAACATTTATGTACTGAAGACTGAAATGAGTGAGAACCATTTTTTCTTGGACTTTTCAATTTTCATTGTTTTTCTGCGATATAAAATTTTCCACTAGAAATATCTGTTTTAATATTTTTTGTAAATAATGAATTTTGGAATAATATTCTTAATATTGCATAAATTATTATATTTTTTGGCTGAGATAATGATTTGGTTCATCAAAACATTATTTTGTGAATAAATCAGGTATTTAGAGAATGTGACATTTTGTGGTAAATAGTTGTTTATCCAAACTTCAATTACAATCCAGAATTTAATGGTCTCACCACATTCCCAATAAACATGACATATGCTCTCAGAGAAATCTTTACAAAAGCTACATAGATCATTATCGACTAGATTCATTCTTAACAATTCTTTTTTAGTATAAACAGCTCTATGCAAGAATCTGAATTGAAAATCAAGAAGTTTTACATCCTTCATAGATAATCTATAATCATTGAAAATGTTGTACACATCAAAATCATAGTCATCGAATAATAATTCCCATTTATTACAAATTTCAAGTTTATCATTTCTTGAAACCAGCTTGTCATAAAATAATCTTGAACATTTTGTTGGCTTGAGTATATTTCTTTGGTAGATATTGATATATAAAGTATAAGAAGGAATGATGTGTGTTAATCTAATTATATTTTTCCAATAATCTGGTAATATGCGTAGAAGATAATAATAATCCAAGATTGTCCATCTTGTTTTTGGTTTTTATCTGTTCAAAAGGCATCAAACCGTATTCATCACTTATGTCCTTAAATGGTCAATATACCCTTTTCAGCCCAGTTGTTGATAATATTGTATGGATTCATGTAATTGTGGTTAAGCCAAAGTGGTTCTGCAAGAATGTAATCAATGTTGTCCCGTTCAATAGTGATTTTTTTGCAATAGAGATTCCAAGCTTTAAAAACATCTTTCCAAAAAGGATTTTCACATCTAGCTTTTTTATCTTTATTTGCTCCATATATTAAACTATATTTATAAGGAATATTACAGGGAGTATTGTTATTTGTTTTCTTACAATAAAGTCTAAGGGTGGATAGCTTAAGGGCTTCAATAAATGCTTTAATGTCAACCATACCCAATCCGCCTTCAGTCTTTAATCGTTTCATTGAGGTTCTTTTTATTTTGTCTCTTTTATCATTCCAAAGGAAATTGAAAAATATTTGTTCAAGAGATTTTATGAAGACATTTGGAGGATTAGGCAATGAGCTGAATATATGTACCAATTTGGAAAGCGCTACGCTTTTTATAACAGTTATTTTACCAATCAATGTAAGATTTCGTTTTCTCCATACTGCTAATAATCTGTTTATTTCTTCTAGTCTTTTTCTTGTATTGATGACCAATAAGTCAGAAAGATGTGGAGAAAATGTTATTCCAGGCACTTCAAACTCACCATTGTACCATTCAATTTTCAAATTTGTACATGTTTGATCACTGCCTGCCATTGACCAAATCCAGATTGCTTTAGTCTTGTCTATATTTATTTCCAAACTGACATCTTGTAAAATTTATCTAGTGTTTCTATTGCTGCATATAAACTATCCTCTGAACCATCAAGGAATAATTCTGTGTCATCGGCATATTGTCCTAGTTTGTATACCTCCTCATCTATGACAATACCTTTAATGTTTTTGTTATTTCTTATCATGCATCCCAATATTTCAGCTACAACGAGGAACAGGTATGGTGATAAGAGATCCCCTTGTCTACATCCCCTTTCATTGTCAAAGAACTCAGTTATATGGCAATTTTGTATCACACAAGAAGTTGTAAGATGTGTAAATGCATTTATCCAGCTTATCATTTGAGGACCAAACCCAATATTTTTAGGACTCAGTTTATATAATCTTTTGAAACTGTGTCAAAAGCTTTTTCAAAATCAATTATAATTAATAAACCTGGGATATTTCTTGCTTTTGTTTCAAACATGATGTCATATAATAGCTTTGTATTTTCACTTATTGTTCTACCTGGAATAAAACCATGTATGAGTATATCTAAAGACTTTTTAAAACGATTTGTTATACATGAGCTTATAATCTTATAATAATATAATAGGCCTCAAATTTTTTAATAAAGTTCTATCTTTGTTTGCTTTAGGTATGCAGGTTATAACCCCTCTCTTCATTGTTATTGATAATTCTTTCTTGTTTAATACATCTTTGATAACTCTGAAAATCCATTCCTTAAGGTCTTTCCAGAAGAATTTTAAAAAATCAATGGGGAATCCATCAATTCCAGGACTTTTATTTTTCATATTTCTAACTGCAAAAGTAATTTCATCAATATCAATGTCCTTTTCAAGTTCTTTTCTAAGTTCATTATCTAATATGGGTTTTTTAACATCATCTAATGTAACATTATCATCAATATCATGATTAGATGAATAGAGTTCTTTATGAAAAGAATATATAATAATATAGAAGTGCTGTCAGATATCTCCTCATTATTGTTGGTAATAATCTTGTTTATTGATTTATTGACAAAAGTTTTTTTTTCTAAGCTGCAAAAGTATTTAGTTGGTTTTTCGCCTTCTTCATACCATTGAATTCTATTTCTTATCCGAATACCTTTAAAGGGGCAGTAGCACGTTTTTAGGGGGGGTATAGGGTGATGTCAGGAAAATGATAATTAATGGTTCCAATTGAAAGAAAATGTATTTAAACTAAATGAAAGAGTACTAATTCAAATATATAATGTAAAGTTTAGCCATGCGATTCCTTTTACTTACACAAAATGAAATAAAAGTGTTCACACAAAAATGGCCGCCAATGGATTTTATGTGAATCTTCATACTTTGTCCTCTGACTATGGCTGATTGGTTTGTGTAATGAGATTTAAGACACTCTCAAAATAATACATTTAGTATTAACGTACAATTATCAGTGAAAATTTTAAAATATAAAATTATCAAAAAACGTGCTACTGCCCCTTTAAGTTCCTCTTCCTTTATCTGTTCTAATTCTATCTTATACTTGAAAAGTTCAGAAAGTTTAGTTTCATCTTTGTTTTGCAAATGTTGTCTTATGTTGTCTTCACAAATTATAATTTTATGTTCCAGTTCGGTAGTCTTTTGTTTCCTATCTTTTTTTTACAAAGGTTGCAAAAGATATAGATTTTCCTCTTACTTTCATTAAAAATGTTTCCCAAAATAGACTATAATTAATAGTAAGTTTTATTCTATCCGGGTTGAGATCAGTATAGTTATTATCAGAGGGGTCACTTTCAGTATATTCTTCAATAGTTTATTTTAAACTTTTCCTAACCAAATCACCATATTCAGGATTGAAGCAAAGAGGTATTAAATTTCCAAAATCCTTTGCCTCTTTCTTGGTTTATAGTATTTGTGAGAATAAGTGTTACAGCTGAGTGGTCAGTCTTATAACCTGGTAAGATATCAGAATCCAAAGTTATATCAAACATATCTTGGGAGATCAGGAATAAATCAAGTCTAGCTTGTTTCCTTGGATTCTTCTTCCACCATGTATACTTTCTATTATGTTTATTCATGTCCCTCCATACACCAGTAAGGGATAATGTTCAATAAAATATAAGACAGTTTCTCTTGATTTGGGATTATTTAAATGTATATAGTTCTCTTAATCAATTGAGGGGTCAAAAACAAGGTTCCAGTCTCCAACTATCACTAAGGAGTCATTCTCAAAAGAAAGTATGTTTTCAAATAGCTTAATGTAGAAGTTAGGGTCATCAGTATTTGGTCAATATATGTTTGTTAAAGTAAATCTTTTTTCATTTACTTCTTGAAATGCGCTTATGGATAAAGTCTAGGTCATGAGGAAATAAGATTTGTTTCACTTGAAGTTAAAAATTACGTGAATACATTCTTTAATCATCAATTGTTTTATGATTAAACCTGTTAATTGTTTCAAAGAAGAGGTTTATATATGAGTCATTCGTCAAAAATTCGTGCACGTTTCATGTTGCCAAACTTTCAGAGTTTGTGTGCTTATTATGTTGCTAAATGTTATCTTAAACCTTTTGTTATATCCTAAATACATAACATCTTATTTCTGCAAGATTACAACATTTCTAATTTTTATCCTTTTTTATGAGCAACCGGGAGAAATTGTGTCCCTGCCGTTACAGAATTTTAAATCTCATTTTACCAAAAATATTACTCCCGATTGAATTAATTTCATGTGCTGATATAATCTAGTTTCACAATAAAATAGCTTTTCCATTACTCTAGCTCTACCATCAAACAAACTTTATAACATTTCAAATTCACAAATGGACAAAAATATTATAGACAAAAAATAATAATGTAATGGCGTGGACATTCACTAAATTCTAAGAGCATTACTTCCTCAAAAAAGTATATTGGTAGAAATCTATTTTGCTTTATATTTCTTCATTAAAAAAAAATAGTACAGAAGATTTTATCAATGTTACATACAAATTTAATTGAATATGCACAATTTTGAAATATCACTACCGTTAAAAAAAATTCTGTACCGTTACAAAATAATCAAATCTTGAGGATAACTGTCTTGATTTAAATATGGTATAATAGAATGATCTTAGCTTTTCCAATGTGATTGTAAATTTAGATACAAAAAGAATAATCTCAATTATATCAATTATACAGGATGTTCATAATCAACAGGATACCAAATGTCACTATTGTTACAATTATATCCTTACCGTTATAAAACATACAACTTAAAGGGGAAGTAGCACGTTTTTAGGGGGATAAGAGGTGATGTCAGGAAAATGAAAATTAATGGTGCCAATTGAAAGACAATGTATTTAAACTAAATGGAGCAGTAATAATTCAAACATATAACGTTTAGCCATGCGATTCCTACTTCTTACACAAAATGACTTAAAAGTGTTCACACAAAATGGCCGCCATTCGATTTTCTGTGAATCTTCATACTTTGTCCTCTGACTATGGCTTGTGTAATGAGGATTTTACACTGTCAAAATAATACGTTTAGCATTAACTTACAATTATCAGTGAAAATTATAATCTAAAACATTGATTAACCGTTTTCAATATTGATGTAAAGTATAGTTCCAAAACACTTCAACTAACTTAATCATTCAGTTTAATTTGCAACAATAAACAGCATGAATGTTATTACCGTTACAAAATTTCTCTTTACCGTTACAAAAGAGTGCAATTTGAGGTCAACTGTCACATCTTAAGTTTAAATTATAAAATTGTAAGCTTTGAGCAATTAACTTGAAAAATAAGACACAAAAACCCAAAGATATGAATTCTACCCCAAAAAAATGATATGAAACTATACAGTACAAATATGTCACTATCCCTTTACATCTGCCCCTACTGTTAAAAAAATTCAAATTGGAGGCTACTTTCCTTTAGAATTATATTACTTTTAAATTGTTTCAGATTTGCATTGTGAATTAAAACATGATTCCAAACCACTTGAAAAAATAATTAATTGATATTTTTAAAACAACAATTAATTTGCTAAAATTTCACTACCATTACCATCCTCAGTGTTACAGTCACCGTATCGATATAGACAGACCCACCCAATAATTGCTACAAAAGTTACTGAGCACAGAGTCAAGTGATTGTCTCAAGTTGTTGGTATTGTTTGGCCTTCAATGAAATATGTGGTAGGCACATGCAAATATCTCACATATCAGATTTTAAATGGCTTATGAGACTTACAAATATTGATTTTATTTTGCTTTATCTTTTACAGACATTTTAGTCTTATCATAGTCCTTACTGACATGAATTGAAATAAGAAAAGGTGTCAGGGAGTACTATTTTTTTGCATTTGTTTCAATGTTGTAAAAGAAGGGACACCAAACTTTGTGACAAAGTTTGACACTTTTAAAGAAAATTGGGATATGCAAATTTACATCAAACCATGCCAACAAACCTATTTTTCAAAATATTTGAAGAAAATGTTAAGAAAAAAACATCAAAATTACAAAAAAAGATAAAAATATTTCCTAACGACTAGAGTTGTGACAAATAAAAATAGGGTAAAATTCGGTGGTTTTTGTTTGTTTATATAAAATAAACATGTCTTCTCAATTTAGTTATTGAGATGGCTAGAGCAATATGAGATACATTATTTGCCATAATAATATTTATAGATTTTACTCAAGTTTAATTTACACAAACATATAGCATGAATATACACGAAATTTTAGAATGACTCATATTGTGTAATTTGAAAAAATAGATCAAAGATGATACGCATACGTTAATGTCAACACGGTCAAGTCCTCAAATATTTTTATGTGAAATTTAAAACAAATAGATTTTATAATTTCTTATTTAAAATTAAAGTGCTGTTGTAAACGAAATGTAGCCACATTGAATATTCTTTTAATGTGGAAATATATTTGGTAAACATAAGACATGTTAGGTGAATATTTGACTAGCCTAACGGTGGCCGAATAAAGTAACCAGTCACCGCAAGCATTGTCGACAAACATACAGTCACTGAAATAAAGAATTCATTACTGATTTATCATTTCAACTTACGTTTAAAAATAAATTAAAAAGGAGCTCTGAACAATACTTTGGTTTCCAAGGGTTACACAGCATATAAGATATATATTATACATGAAATATTTCAAATTTTAAAATAAATGATATGAACTGAAAAGGCTCTCTTTTTAAAGCCATATATCATTTCTTGAATATTGGGATTAGTGATTTCAATTTGTTGTTGAATGCAGTCATTTCATTGTTTCAACCAAATATATTTCTCGTAGTATTTTTTGATAGTAACTTAGTTTTGGAATTAAATTTCTTATGTTACATAAATTTATATATTTTTTGGCAGAGAGAAGGATTTGATTTATCAAAACATTATTATTTGTTTCAAGAAACAAATCAAATATTTACAATTTACAATACAATAAAATATGAACAATTCTTAAATTAGCTTGAGGTTTGCCAACATTAAGACTGAAAAAGGCTCTTTTTAATTTTTGGGTAACAGACCACAAGCATCATTTCACCATACTAACAATATACCCAGTTAACAACATAGTGGATAAAATGGATTAGATTGGAGGTATTTTTCAACATTCTTGTAACACGATCCATGGTAAATAGCATCAACACAGGTGTAACATGACATAGCAAAATTCAGTTGAATAGCCATAAAAGTGCAATGATGTTCAACAAAGAATATTGACAAAAAATACTTCAAAATATTTGCTTTTTCCTCTTTAATACGTTACCATGAAATATTTATTGTTGAGAGGAACGCATATTAAATGTGATAAGAAAATGCTACTTATTTCTAAATAATTATTGTTAAGTAATCCAAAGCATTAGCGTTCATTGCATTATGTTATTCTTTGAGAGGCATTTTAAAACTTGAAATGACAATAAGGAAGAGGAATATATGGATGAAAACTTTTTTGTTCAAACGATGCATACCAAAAGTATAGAAGTTGTCATCCATATATTCCTTTCTTTAAATTTATGTAAAATTGTGGCATTATCATAAACAACCCTTTGCAAAATCCATACATACAGCTTGCGAACTACACAGTAAAAAATGGTTTACAAGCATGAGACATTCACTTGATATAAGGATTTGATATGAATAATTTTAATATTTCAATGCATTTCTGATCATACTACTACTGCAAGTCTTTCAAGCTCATAATTGAATTTATTGAAAATTAATTTTGTAACTGAAAAGGATAATCTGATTCCAATCGCTTTTTTTCGAAGAAGAATATTGTTTTAATCGAATATTTAATCTATCAAATAGAAAATCAAAACTTCAGAATCAACTGTTTTTACATATTGAGAGCTTTCAAATGTAAATTCACTTTGGACTTATCTATTTATGGCTTTTAAGGTTTTGCGTATCATTTAAAGTCATGCTTGAAAAGCTACGCCATTATTAAGCATTGTTGATATGTATTATAAAGGTCAATTTGTAAATGTGCAGTTAATATGTCCCTTATTTTAAATTTTGTAACAGTACAGCGCTTTTTTATGCCATTTTCAAAAATTTAAAATGGTGACCTGAACACAGATAGATCGGTGGTAGGTAGCTTCAACGTGGATAAAACAAGCGGTATAATTATTCTCATATAAATGTGTTCTAGGCTTTTCAAACAGGTATTCATTTTAGCAGGCTGTTGCCTCTATGATGCAATCATATTCATGTGTTATGCAAAGTAAATATCTTCATTTCTGTTTTAAAATGCAGTGTATGTATTTAATTATCTTACATAAGCTACGACATTGGAACGTTAAAGGAAACTTATGAGGCTTGAATCCTGTCGAATAAGAATAATTACCCGAAAGATTCCACCAGCAACACACGGCCATGCCATTTTAGGACTGTACAGGGTCAATCAAGTAACATTCAAATGTTTAAGAAATGGAGAAATCTTCAACCCCAAACTGGTTATGGTTAACAGGAAGTAGTTTCGACGACTGTTTTTGATGTTAAATTTATCAAAAACGAACTCGTCTGAACGAATCTGAAGTTTCCGAAACATGAACAAAATAACGACGGAGTCTCCAGCCCACATCATATTTTTTATATTTTATATTTTTTGGTATTATTCCAAGCAGCACATTGTTATACAACAAGAGCATATTTCAAAATTCATGCAAACGGAGTTCAAACTTCAAATTTTGAATTCCTTACAATTAATTATGTCAATACCAACTTACTTTTCCCTCCATTTTTGTGCATTTATGGGCATATTGTCGTTAACAAACAGTACATTACATGATATATAGAGAATATAAGTGTATACAATATAACATGATTATAGTGTAAATATGTTTAAATCTAACTAAATAACAAATGCAACGTTGACCAAAAGTTTACAAAACCTTTGTTAGTAACATTTGATATATTGATATATTTGGTGATGTCATAGTACATGTATTTAATTATTTTTTCTTTAGTGAAACGGATATTAGGTCATTCCCAAAATCACATTTCTACATATATTGTTAGAACAAGGATGATAACATTTGCATTATTATCAATATTTGTAAGTTTATGTCTCATAAGCCATTTAAAATCTGATATGTGCCTACAACATATTTCATTGAAGGCCAAACAATACCAACAACTTGAGACAATCACTTGACTCTGTGCTCAGTAACTTTTGTAGCAATTATTGCTTTAAAATTAATTTAGGGTGGGTCTGTCTATATCGATACGGTGACTGTTACACTGAGGATGTTAATGGTAGTGAAATTTTAGCAATTAATTGTTGTTTTAAAAATATCAATAAAATTTTTTTCAAGTGGTTTGGAATCATGTTTTTAATTCACAATGCAAATCTGAAACAATTTAAAAGATATATAATTCTAAAGGGAAGTAGCCTCAAATTTGAATTTTTTAAACAGTAAGGGCAGATGTAAAGGGGTAGTGACATATTTGTACTGTATAGTTTCATATAATTTTTTTTGGGGTAGAATTCATATCTTTGGGTTTTTGTGTCTTATTTTTCAAGTTAATTGCTCAAAGCTTACAATTTTATAATTTTAACTTAAGATGGGACAGTTGACCTCAAATTACACTCTTTTGTAACGGTAAGGAGAGATTTTGTAACGGTTATAACATTCATGCAGTTTATTGTTGCAATTTAAACTGAATGATTAAGTTAGTTGAAGTGTTTTGGAACTATACTTTACATCAATATTGAAAACGGTTAATCAAGGTTTTAGATTATAATTTTTTTTATAAAACAGTAAGTCTTTAAAGGGGCAGCAGCACGTTTTTTGATAATTTTCATATTTAAAAATGTTCACTGATAATTGCACGTTAATGCTAAATGTATTTTTATAGTGTCAAATGTCAAAACACAAACCAATTATCCAGAGGACAAAGTATGAAGATTCACCTAAAATTGATGTGCAGCCATTTTGTGTGAACCCCTTTTTTTGAGAAAACTAAGCATGACTAAACTTTACATTATATATTTGGATAATTACTGCTCCATTTAGTTTAAATACATTGTCTTTCAACTGGAACCATTAATTTTCATTTTCCTGACATCACCTTATATTCCCCATAAAAACGTGCTACTGTCCCTTAAAGGGGCAGTAGCACGTTTTTGATAATTTTATATTTTTAATATTTCACTGATACGTGTATGTTATTGCTTAATGTATTACTTTGATAGTGTCAACAATCTCATTACACAAGCCAATCATCCATAGTCAGAGGACAAAGTATTTAGATTCCCATAAAATCCATTGGCGGCCATTTTTGTGTGAACACCTTTAATTCATTTTGTGTAAGAAAAATGAATCACATGGCTAAACTTTTTGTTATATATTTGAATTATTACTGCTCCATTTAGTTTAAATACATTGTCTTTCAATTGGAACCATTTATTTTCATTTTCCTGACATCACCATATGTTCCCCCTAAAAACGTGCTACTGCCCCTTTAATGATACACAGATGGATATATTTTAGTAGATAATATTACGTGATTGATAGCTATTATTATCGATAGCTCAAAACCGAAGAAGGTACTTCGTTTTGTGGAATGTATATTTTATATAGTTATTAATCCAATCTAAATCAATTTAGATCAACAGGTTTTATATTTGGTCATACTGTTGATCTAACATTGGCCCGAAAGGCAGGTCGTCCCGGTGACCTCTGACATCAGTCTCTCGGCCAATCAGAAAACTTGCCCTAGCTCGCTGGAAGTTAAAAAACTCAGCAGCGCATCTTTTGAAATGGATGATGTTCGGAGCTTTGTCATTCGGAGCGGATTGCTTGGATGTATTAATAGATTAGATTTTTTCATTTTGAAATGATTTAGCGTATTTGCTAGTTGTCGATGACAAATGATAATTGCACGTCGCACAGATACTAACGTGGCGAATAATAATCACAAAGTTAGAGCTTGATAAATGCCAATATCTGCGAAAATCCATATGCAAGGGGAGGTAACTCTTTTTTTTATCAAACTCGTTTATACTAATTTATTTCATTGTCATCCAAATAATGTTTAAAATAGTGATTTTTGTCAATCATAAAACTAAAAATATTTCATACAACCAAAATAAAATCAACCTATTGATATTTTTCTTATCAGTATCGAAAACAAGATTTATTTTTCACAATGCACACTGTTATTGAGAACAGGCCATAAGCCATCATATATTTCTTCCGTTCATTCTTTGAAATAGCGACTATGAACTGTTTGTAACGTCGAATTTGATTGATCAAATCGCGAATTCCTTATTTGCATACGAAAGGTCACCGGGACGACCTCTCACACTGGTCAATCTTAGATCAACAGTATGACAAAATAAAAAATCTGTTGATCTAAATTTATTTATATTGTTATTAATCAAAATTTGGATATTCTTCAAGAATGATTGTATAACTCTGCAATCCCCACAAAAAAGGCTTTCATTCATCTCTTTGCAAATACAGCAACATAAATGTTCAAGTTTGATACTAAATAGTTCACTTTTACTGTAGATAATAATGTAAAAACTTGTATTGAACATGAAAAAGTTTAACATCCCTCTTAAATCCTGGCGTCCCATTATTTTAGTAAATATATCCTATAAAATTACATAAAACTATAAAGCTACCATCAATGATTATGGAAATTATGATTATAGAAAGGGCTTTGTCACAGGGAAATATATTTGGGCTGTAACGAGAACTATCTATGATGTTATGAATTACACTGAAAAATTCCAGATCCCATGCCTGCTGTTAATGGAAGATTTTGAGAAGGCTTTTTATTCAGTTGATCGAAATTTTATTTCATGACATAAAATCATGTGTACTGATAAATGGATTTGGGAGTAGTTTTTACACACCCCAATTTAATGCGGGGGAATATATAGTCGTTGGCTCCGTCCGTCCGTCTGTCTGTCTGTGATCACATTGTTTCCGGAGTAGAACTCAAAAAGGGTGTGGCCTTGGTTAACGAAATTTAGTATATTGACCAATCATTCGACTTTAGTCGGGTCATCTTTCCTGGTGGCTCTTGTTTTAGATAGAAAGAGGTTGAGACAAGGAGATCCGAATCCCCATATCTATTAATTTAATGTGTAGAATTATTAGCTCTTTTTAAAAGAAAAGATAATAGGATAAAGTGGATTAAAATTGGGAACATTGAAAATATTTTTCCGAATTTGCTGATGATACAATTTTAAGTGAAACAGAAAATGTCTCCATGCAGTCTAAATGTTTGTTATTTTTTTGCAAGGTTTCATGACTGAAGAACCTAGATTTATATTTATAGGATCTTACAAAATATACATATGTCAGCTTTGTAAGGGGTACAACCTTGACTGGACACAATCATATTCTAAACTGCTGGGCATAAAGGTATTAATTAGCTTAGACCGAAAAATGAACAGTTTGCCGCTGTTGGCGAGTGCAATACTTTCAATCTTATAGTTTATAGTGAATTTTAATTGATCTGAGCTTTTAAGTGAATTGATCTTGTTCCATTTCTTTTTTAACCAATTTGACCGAGCTTATATTATCTTTGACGGTTATTCCATGTAGAAGTTAAGGTATGAGGCTGCGTACCGTATATTCTATACATAATCGTGTATCCTAGTAAAAATAGCCTATCATGAAAATTAGGATGTTTTCGATGCATTGTAGCATTGAAGAAAAACCGAAAAGGATAATGTTTAAATTTCGTCACATAAGTTTAGGTTCAATGTACCTTGACATATTCGTATATAATACATAACAGTTCTGCTAAACAGACATTGACAAACATTGACCTAAATAAGAAAAAACTTTAAAAAGGCAAGCTTGGGGGCACCCGGTTATGTATCACTATATACAGACAGGAGATTTAGGTAAGGATGAACGGGGACAGAGACTGTCAGTTTTTTTTTTATAAAAAACTTTTTAAAAAATATTTGTGTAATAGTTATTTATTAGTGTACCATGTATAGTAAAACATCTCGTTCGTTCGGCTCAAATTTCACCAATCGTTAGATAGATCTTAAATCATAATTAATCACAAGAAATTTCATTGAAACTTTGATATCGTTTTTCACGTATCACACGTGGGAAACAACTAACAATTTGCAACAGGTCTGTCCATTGGTCGTTCGAAATACCAGGATACGCTTAAATACGAAAGCCTACAGGGCTCAAAATGGATTTTCGATTTCTTTCATTTAAAAGTGGTAATTACCACTTTTGAATAGATTATTACCACATTTTTCTGGTAATTACCACTTTTTGAAAGAAATGGTGTTTGGAATTTTGTCTTTTATAAGTGGGTATTACAATTTTTTTCTCGTAATTACCACTTTCAAAACTAGTAATTACCACTTTTTGATTAAAAGTTGTATTTGATTTGTCTCTTGTTGAATTTGAAATAACCACTTCTTTCTCGTTATTAACACTTTTCAAAAAGGGTAATTCGCATCTTTTCTCTAGTTTATATGAGTAATAACGGCGTCCCAGTAGATATCGCCGTCGTATAAAATCTACCCCCCTGCGATTTTATACCTGTACAAGTTCTTTCCCAGAAAGTTTGTATAGATATAATGTCGGTATTAAATTCCCCTTCCGTTTTAATCTTCCAATTGAAGGTAGACTTCATTTATTTACCGAGATGTACATGTTAGTATATAAAAATATATAGAATCGCCCTTTTTAAATCTATATAATTATATGTACACTTAACCCAATATAAATTTGCCCCTCTAGATTTGTGATTCAAACCAATAACTATCTCCCCCTTAAAGGGGCAGTAGCACGTTTTTAGGGGGAATATAAGGTGATGTCATGAAAATGAAAATTAATGGTTCCAAATGAAAGGCAATGTATTTAAACTAAATGGAGCAGTAATAATTCAAATATAAAATGTAAAGTTCAGCCATGCGATTCCTTTTTCTTACACAAAATGAATTAAAGGTGTTCACACAAAAATGGCCGCCAATGGATTTTGTGTTAATCTTCATACTTTGTCCTCTGACTATGGGTGATTGACTTGTGTGATGAGATTTTTTACACTGTCAAAATAATACATTTAACATTAACTTACAATTATCAGTGAAATTTTTAAAGTATAAAATTATCAAAAAACGTGTTACTGCCCCTTTAAGTGTTTTGTTTATGTTCATTAAACACAGTTATAACCTGTTTAAAATTTAAAGTTGTATGACTTGCAAAGCTTGCGCAAGACCCAAGAATGAATATCTAGTTTATCTAAACACTTTCAAGGAAATATATTCATTGTGTTATGGGGGTTTCATCACTGTGCAATGCTACATTCTTAAAACAACTCTTATATATATTTGTTCACATGGCTTTGTTTCGTCCAATCAGCAGGCACGATTCGTTTCACCTTTTTAATGTGACGGTTATGTTGTATAACCTCCACTTTAGGGTTCATTGAAATGTATACCGGTCACATGACCTTGTTAGATCCAATCAGAAGGGGACATATTGCTTGAATTTCATAGTCTGTATTTATTCAAATAGCAATTTCGAAAGTGGAAGTTCGAGAAAAAAGTGATTATTTCAAATTTTTACAGGAGACAATTCAAATACAACTTTTATTAAAAAGTGGTTTTTACCAGTTTAAGAAGTGGTAATTACGAGAAAAAAAATGGTAAATAACATGATTTTAAAAGTGGTAATTACCACTTTTAAAAGAGAAATTTCAAAAATCGTTCTGAGCCCTGTAGGCTTTCGTAATACAGGGCTCAGGCTTGAATTTGGAAATTTCTCTTTTAATGTGGTAACATACACTTTAAAGGGGCAGTAGCACGATTTTTGATAATTTTATATTTCAAAATGTTCACTGAAAATTGTAAGTTAATGCTAAATGTATTATTTTGACACTGTCGAAAATCTCATTACACAAGCCAATCATCCATAGTCAGAGGACAAAGTATGAAGATTCACATAAAATCCATTGGCGGCCATTTTGTTTGAACACCTTTAATTCAATTTGTGTAAGAAAAAGGAATTGCATGGCTAAACTTTACGTTATATATTTGAATTATTACTGCTCAATTTAGTTTAAATACATTGTCTTTAAACTGGAACTATTAATTTTCATTTTCCTGACATCACATTATATTCCCCTTAAAAACGTGCTACTGCCCCTTTAAGGCTGGAAACACACTACGTCCGAATTTTCTTGCGATCCGTCATGCGATGCGATCCGATGCGTTTGTCATGTACACACTAGACGCGATTATATGTACGTTTAGCATTGCGTTTCATCTATGTCTTAACATTAGTTACATTGTTTGAATGGAAACCCCCCCCACAATATGAAAGAAATATGACGTCAGAAGGGAATCCTTCATGCGATTCCATTTGCGATGCGTCAAAAATAGGTGCAGCACCTATTTTCATCGCATCGGTGTGCGTTTTTTTGACGCATCGCATGACGGATCGCAAGAAAATTCGGACGTAGTGTGTTTCCAGCCTTCTACAACTTTTTGAAAAATAATTGTGTTTGGAATTTTATTATTTATGAATAGTAATCACAATTTGTTTCTCGTAATTACCAATTTGATAAAAAGTGTTATTTAAAATGTCTCTTTCATAGGATTTTGTACTTGGATGTTAGCCTGACATACCTGCACTAAAGGGGAACTCTATCCTGCTGTGGTCGAAGTCTCCGCATTTGAAGCATGGTCCAGGATTTCCACTTTTCCCACGAAAAAGATGATTGCTGCTAGACTGATGATACCCAGGAGTAACTTGTCACACCCTGTAATACGCACCGTTGGGAGAGAGATTGTTACCGGGATTCCGGATTGTTATGGGACGGTTACGGATTGTCATGGGAACTGTTGCGCCATGCATGGCATATCTAATTATCGCTCTAGTACTAATTAATCATGTTTCATCCAAATTAACACTGTTCGAAGGTTCTAACATAATATGTCTATAGATTTATTCTTTCATTATGCATAGTAATCTACATTGAACAAAGTAAACACTGTCGACGTCCTGAATATTGGTCCAAAATAACTACCTTGACATCATAAAGCGTCCATGTTTTTTTAATTGAAATATGTTTACGCAAAAAAAAGTAATTCCGTATTTACACAAATGATTGTTTTAAATGTGAAATCATTTCCTTGACAAAAAAGTTATTGTAATTTTTCCGAGAGAGGGGTTAAATTTTATTACAACGGATTGTTACATGATGCTTTTCCGGATTACTACTGAGAAAGCACATTTTTGCTACGGATTATTAAGGGATGTTTGGCAAATAACAACATGGCATTCTGATGTAGTCTAATAAACGAGTTCAAATTAAATCATTCTTTTTTGCAGAAAAATGCGTTATCGCTGCCACAGATGTGAAACAAAGGATGATGACTTTGAAAAGATAATTTTACACAACTGTTTAGTGCACCCAATTGATGAACTTCAATTGAGAGTGAAAAAACTCTCTGAAAGCAGAGGTAAACTTAAAAATATCATCAAAAACTACAGAGTTACCCCACATGCAATTGGAAATGCAGGAAAACAAATTAGCGTCGTTGATCCAATGCATGAACGGATTCAGAGAAAATAGAAGGATAACCCAAAAACAGACTGAATGGTGTTAAAAATAACAAGGAGTAATTGAAAAAGAATATTTATTTGATCAAAATCTTGATCGCGAAAACGATTTAATACGCTCCAGCATGCCACTGCTGAGAAGTCGAACAAGTTAAGTGAAATATGAATGCAACATAACAAGACAATTTGAGCACATAATTCCATATCTCTATAAAACGAAAATTAACTAGCGTCATCAGAAGATGATATATGCCCCTGGTTCCAAATATTTCAGAATTAATATTAATTTTATAAATACCAAATATGATTTTAAATAGACCGTGACCCCTATATGTGGGAAACTACCAATATTTTTCTCTTTAAGTCAACAATCTATTTAGTGCATAATATCTTCGATCTGTGGAGAAATATGAGGAAAAGCTATCTTTCGACTCAACATAATTCACATTTATTGTGTTGCTGAATTTATATTGCATCTTCAAATAATTTGTAATAGATGTAAGTGAGAAAATTTGCCATCTATTTTAAATAGAATTGGCATAGTAAAATTCCTGAGACTTTCTGTTCAAGAAACACAATTCTTATTAAAAACGTTAAAATGTAAATCAAAAGAAGTTGAAATTCATCAAGGCACATGTACACATCAGCTATGTCTTTAATGTTTGAGAGGTCTGCTTAGAAAGTAAAAAGAAACAAAGATGAAACATCAACAACTTTGTTGAAGGTTTATATTAACTTTATAAGTATATGTGAATTACTTCATGATTGAACAATATTGATCTCAAACAAGTTGTTTTAAAATATTGTATTATTCTCATATACAACGTTTTAACTCCATATAATATATAATATTATCACATTTAAATTTTGCATCAAAAATATTCTTTAGTTGCTTTCGTTTTTTTAACAATCCGTATCGTACTCATTCACAATCCGGAACATCTGTAAACATAGCCCAGTAACAATCATTGACAATAACATTACACCCGCCTGAATAAACATCAATTATAAACAATTAAAATAACACTTTTGATTCATCGAATATGAAATTGTAAATGTCAGTTGAATGAAGCTTTGATAATCTGAAGTTTCAATATATTAAACTGTCCAATTTAGTTTATCTAAGACTTTTAATCAGTCTTAGATATTAAAGTTTTCAATATCATCGACGAATTTGCTTAATGAATTAGAAAATACAAACTAATGATAGCTAAAATGGTCTTTGATTACATTAATTTAATCATAGTTACCAAATATTGTAATATTCCGACCAAAAAATATAAAATTAACACTTTTTTTTACCAAATTAAATTCTTACCAAAAGTGAAATTTCCCATGACAATCCGTAACCGTCCCATAACAATCCGGAATCCCAGTAACAATCTCTCTCCCAACGGTGCGTATTACAGGGTGTGCTTGTGGAAGGACGCTCTGCACGGGCTGTGACATCGAAATCGGTCTCCGGCTGGACCTACTCGAGTACAGTATAACTCTTCCACGCTTTTGGCGTAATTAACGCACCGTCTTATTGCCTTGCCCTCTTGACAGTCCGGTCATCGTCGGAATTCTCAGCTAACTTGTTGGAAACGTAGTTTTGACGGTCTTCCACCAACATTCGGACGAATCAGTTCTCTTAATAAGCTTATTTCGTTGATCCTCTCCTCTCCGACGTTACCAGCGATTCACCTTCTCTTTCTTTTGAATGACGTCATTAATTCTTCGAAAAACATCCATTGTCTCCTGTTAAAAGTTAAAGTGGATTTTGTTTCGCCAAGTGTAGTCTTTCTCGGCTTTCAATCTCTTTTTTTATTTCACTCATGCTGAGGTAACTGTACCTGTGAAATAATGTCGTGTCATTCAACACGTGAAAATGAACTACTTTCCGGGAGTCAAATAACAATTATCACGTGATTATGTCAATCAAAATTGTGACTCCATTATTTTACTTTAATTTTTTTTTTTTTTTAAATTTTTTTTTTGTCAGCGTGCTCCAGAATTTCGATCATTTATCTGACTTTTCGATGGTTCCGTTAGCAACTGTGTCATCAATGTTATTACTTAACTTTATCGGTAACAAGGAAAGTACTCCTCCCACAGACACTAGCTCAAACTAACTGAAACTAACTGAAAACTCGCGTGACTTTCATTCCAAAATTCAGTAACGTTAATTCACATAATTCGGTGGCAGATATTATGATTTTTGTAACTCGCCAATTGTGACTTTTACATCAAAGATAATTGAATGAATGTTTTCCATTTGTATTGTTATTCGTATTCAATTCGTAATTAACGGGTTTATTTGTGTTTGTTCATTGCATTCTAATGACGTTTGATCATTGCAAGAAATGTATTCCTACTCACAACTTCGAGAATTTAGATTTAACAAAATTTAATTTTCATTTTATCTCGTTACATCAAATAGTGTAATATCTAAACACTAATTTAACGACGTCCAGTTTAATAACATTTTTATGAAACTCGTAGATGGTATTTGTATTTAACTCGCTTTCGTTCTTTAGATTTAATATTATCCACTCATTTCATAAATATAATATATAAATATTATACTTGACCAATTTTGATTACGAATCACTGAGGCGCACATGCTGTATAAAATATTATCGGAAAGTTAACTATTATTGTTATGTTCACATATCATACCATGTTGATTATTTTCCAAAGGTATTGCTGCTAAACAATACGTAAAGAAATTAAAATGGAATTATGAGATATCATTAGTATACTAAAACGATCAGTAAGGAATGGTGTTTTGAATAATTTTAAAGATCTATCAAGTCATCAGCAAGGAATACAAAATAATATTATACTAAAATTTTTTTTTATATCATCGAGTGTTTTTTTTATCTAAGTTGCTATGATGTAGCTGAATGATCCATATTTGTTTGTTTATTCTTATTATATCTTTTAGTAAATAAAATTATTTAACTATTTAACTATGATTTTTTTATTCAATTGATTTTAATGATAACAATGCACAAATTATCACAACGTATGTCTCAAATTTTTTTTGCAAAATGCTAGATTTACGTTATTTATGCATGTTTTACATTGAATATTTCCTTTTATATATTTTTAAAATAATACAATGATTCTAACACGTTCATGACAAAAAATATTTTCGCTTTTCAAACTGACTAGAGACTTGTTAAAAATCCACAGATTGTATGTGAAAGAGTACCAGATTTTAAAAAAACAACTATCGTAGCAACTCTGATAAATTATTGACATGCACGTTTGATGTATCAAATTTCAAGGAAACGTTTTCTTCTTTGAAAGTATTAATTTTAGATTGAAAAAGGAGTATTATACAGTACGTCAACATATTTCAGGTAAACATTAAGTACCATGTTTTAATCCCCCCAAAAAAAGTACAAAGAACACGACAAGGCATTATACTCTTGCTCGTTTTAAAATTTATTTATTTTTTTCTGTTGTTTTTTTTATAGATAAATTGATATCGTTAATAATACTAGACAAAACCGCATATTAGTCGTAGTTGCTTGTTGAATAATCTGTCCGACGACTGGGTCGTTCTGTAGGCACAACGATGTTTTACGTTAAGGGTGGCTTCACACTCACTGTGCGTAAACCGATGACCGTAACTTACGTAGTTACGATCATCCCAACATGGCGGCAGGTCATACGCTTCTGAACTTTTCACGCGATATTCTAGTTGTTCATATACATTCAGATAAATTCAATAATGCGCTTAGATGCAGGTTGACGTGGAGACGAGATTCTAAAAATATTACCTTTTATAAATACATATTAATGCAGATATTCAAGTTTTAAAAATCGGGCATGATGACGGTAACTGGAAAATCATAAATGAGCACGATGACGGTAACTGAAAAGTATAGATGACGGTAACTGCATACAAGAAAGTAATAAAATGTGTATTAGTGTGTAGGAAATAGCAAATATTCACCATTGAAGAGGTCACAGAGGGTGGTTGAAGTCGAATTCACCAGCTGATCATCTGATAACCTGTGTAATGATTTGTATTGTAGGTTGTTTTTTTGTATTTTAGAAGCACTAAACAACGTACTGGACAACGCAATGCAGGTATCTTTTTAAAGTTATATAATACACTGTTATCATTTTGTAACCAGCACTGTAAAATATATTTTATTCAAATGAAATTTATTTAAACATTATGCGGTTATATTTTCTTATGATGTGTTTCAATTTGATTTTATATTAACAGCCGTTAGAAAAACATTGTTCCTGTTTGTTGATTGTTGAATTATTAAGAAAACGTTAACAATTTTTGAGAAACATGAAAAACGAATTTAGGCCCTGGGCTTAAAAACGAAATATGACTATAATATAAGGATATTTGTATTTTATGAACATTTAATTTCAAGGGGCAGTAGCACGATTTTAGGGGTAATATAAGGTGAAGGCCGGAAAACGAAAATAAATGGTTGCAAAGGCATTGTATTTAAACTAAACAAGAAAAGCCTTTAAAAAGGCAAGCTTTGGGGCACCCGGTTATGTATCACTATATAGAACCAGGAAATTTAGGTTAAGGAGGACGGGGACGGGGACTTTTACTTGAATAAATTGTTCCAATCGGAGACGCATGTTCTTTGCTCTTTGTTTTGATAGTTATCTGTACACTATGTAGGCCTACATAGTTAAACGACTTGTTCGTTCCGTTTAAATTTCAACAATGATAGATACGTCTCCTATCTCAATAATGATATAAATGTTTAAACATTAATACGGTTATTCAAATTTATGTTGCTTTAAAAAGTAGCTGACGGTGAGTTTAATACAAGAACCAGCACTTGATTAACTAGAAGATAAATAGTTGTGCTATTGACTTTCATGTTAATTACATGTTGCAAGAATAATTTTCCTTAATTGAGTGTTGATCGAATTACAGCCGAAAGTTGCTGAAAAATTTAGAAATGATCTCAGCTACAAGTTCATAATTTTCATTATATTATATGATGACATTTAAGAATATTTTGTCATACTTTAGGCTATATGTCAATACTTTCTTCGAAAGACACCTTTAATCGTAAATAAATCATCCATAACGTTTGTTTTGAAACATGAAATTTGAAAATGGCCTGTTCAGTATCATTTTTTCCGTGAAGCGATGAGATGCATTGAGTGAACGATCAGTCATTGACAAGGCGGGACATTCAGCGCTCGCGTTATAGTAGAAAGGGAACCGAATTCCTAGTTGATACAAAAATGGAATGTCGTTTCCGAATGTGGAATGCAAAAAATAGCCCGAATAACTACAAAACAGCTCACATGCTTATGCAAAATTGATATTTATTAATGGTGTAAACGCTCATCTATATATTTTGGAAAATTTACGATATATTTTACATCATAGCATTATTATAATAATCAGTTTCCAAATTAAAGCTTGCCAATTATTTCGTACCACCCACATGGTCACGTGGGTATAAATTTGCTACAGCACGGTCCATTGGTCGTTGAAATACCAGGATATGCTTAAAACAAATATCATTGGCTGAAACTTCTCTTTGAAGTTTCCAAGAGTAATAAAGAGAGAAACTTCTGCCATTAGTTTTCAATATCAGATGTTACATAACTTTGGGGTCTCTGGACCCCAAAGCAATAAGGCCATAATAAATTAAATATATGATGTAAAGTTCAGCATATGGCCTTTGCGATTCTCTTTTCTTACACAAAGTGAATTAAATGTGTTCACACAAAAATGGCCCAATGAACCTTATAATTTGTTCCCTGACTATGGATGATTGGTTTGTCTAATGGGAATTTTGACACTATCACTATCACTTTACAATTATCAGTGAAAAAATTTATCAACCGCTGGGAATAGCCATTTCACAATCATACGAGTAGTCATTGACAACAATCAGATGGCATGATACTTAAGCGTAAGCTTAAGTGTAACAGAACGTAACTGTCCATTTTGTAACTTAGGAGTCGAAGATGAATACCACTTTCTTCTTGTTTGTCCTTTTTATGATGCTATTAGATGGAAATATTTACCGTCCGTTTATTGTTCGAATCCTTATTATTTTAAAATGAAGTCATTGTTAACTACCAATAATGAAAAGCTTTTGAGAAACCTGTGTAAATATTTGTACCATGCCTTTGAACAAAGAGAAGTTAATCGCTTGTCAATTTAGTAGTAAAGGATACGTTTGGTAGATAATGACCAGGTTACCGTTGTATTCATGCACTGTAAGCTTTGATGTACATATGTCAACTGTATATACTTTGTATACGGGCCTGTGGCCTATAGACAAATAAAAGACTTGAGTTGAGTTGATACTTACAAACGGTGATATAGGCTATAAAAGGAAATATATTTTGTATCTATATACAAAAGGAAAACGCGTATATACGAATACTTATAACTTATCATATAATGGAGGGTGTTATCGATGCAATAAAGCTATCTGATAAACTTGGTATCCGATTGCCTCAAAATCTGATAAAGATGCAAATTAGGTCAAAACACGAACTATTTACTCAAAACTCCATCTCCATGCATGTCATGCGAGTCTTAAAACGGTCACTGACCATCGTCATCGTCGTCGGGAGTTTTCAGGTTTTGTGTTTTTTATCGAATAAAATATCGTACAAAAGCCGTCAGGGTAACCTTATCACGCATTCGTATTTATGAAATTATAGCTTGGTTATCGAAGCATTTCAAGTTGTTTTCATCGTTCGTTTACAAAATATAACGATATGCAGCTCGACTATCGAAAAAATATGTGCTTCAATTTTCGTGAATAACATAGGCCTAGACCGCTTTGACCATGTCGGTTAACAACTTATCAGCAAAAACAAATCATATTCTAGTGATAATACACATTATCTAGTAGCGGAGTAACAAACGCAACAACCTCACCTTCGCAAATAGTCGGCGTTTGGTCTAAGGATACCGTAACCGAACTGGCGTAACAACAATGACAATGCAGCTTTTCAAAATGCACTTAGAGTTACTTCCTCTGTTGTAGCGACGTTGACAAGTGCATGGTTCTTACACATTTTGTGTTATAAAAAAATACAATAATTACCCGTGCACTGGGAATAATACTGAAAATGTTGATAGATTGTAAAAGACGTTTCTAACACTGTGGAAAAAATAATTTAATGAAGGAATATTTCTAGACTGTTCACAACTATCGCCGACAATATGACCTTCACCTTGGTTTATTGCGAAAGCAATTAACCCGTTTATTTCAAAATGACATTATATGATAAAGAAATTATTAACCACGTGTGAGCCAAAGGCTCGCATAATACAAATTTATTCCTATTATATGATATTAATGATACGGAAACACACTCGGTTAATAATCTCTATATATGCCATTGTCTCAGTATTGAAATCTTCAAAATATATCTGTGTAGTTCCTGTGTGCAGTAAAATACAATGAGCCGGTTACTATCAGGAAGCTATGCAGTTTGAAACTTTACTTAAAACGTTACTTTATTGGTTACTATCAGACTAGTATATGAATCATCTAGCTTTATATTCGTTCCGGTATCCTGGGGTGCAAATGTAATTTGACCCTTCTTTTCTGTGATTTAAGAGTCGCATTTGATTCCTCTTTAACATAGACTTTGTAAACTCTAAAGTATTGCGTCAAATCTTGTGAATGAGACCGGTTAAGAGTTTTATGCTTTTCAGTGTCTTCATGTGAACCAGACTACATATCACAAAGCGATTAATATTCTTTGGCTACAAAATCCAGGACAGTGGATGCTTGCCGTAAAATATAGGTTTTTTGTAAAACTATGGTTCAGCGAAATCGTTTCTAATTTGATTCAGGGTGAATATTTTAAGATAGAATAACTATCAAAAGATTTTGACAACTATATTCTTTATTTTAAATGTTTGTAGAATTCAATTATACATTTTAATGTTCGTAGTGAAATATGTTATTGTTATTTGGTAACTTTACAGTTTAATTCGGAAATGAGTCCTTATAACAAATATGCCAGCAATTTCGTCCAGAATTTTTTTTCTTAAATTGAACGTTTTTAGATTGTTCATGTGCTGATGTTGAGTGAAGTATATAGGAATGAAATAAGTTATGTGGCTTCAAATGGGCACCAGTATAAGAAAACTCTTTCTCCTGTAAATATTACACAAACATATACCATCAACCTTCGTTTTGAATTACTAAAATGTATGTCCGTTAACGAGTTTTTTCATTAAAAGTTACACGTACTGATCTAGGAAATGCTCAGTTACCGTCATCCTAGCTATGACGAACATTTCAGTTACCGTCATCATGCCCGATTTTTAAAACTTGAATATCTTAAATAATATGCATTTACAAAGGGAAATATTTTTAGAATCTCGTCTCCACGCATTATTGAATTTATCTGAATGTATCTGAACAACTAGAATATCGCGTGAAAAGTTCCGAAGCGTATGACCTGCCGCCATGTTGGGATGATCGTAACTAAAGTTACGGTCATCGGTTTACGCACAGTGTCCCGATTTTGACCAACGACAGAATCACGAATTAGAAAATTTGAAATTCGTACGATTTGACCCGAGTATGGGTCAAAAACAGTCGTCATCGGAGGTACATTAAATAAAGACAGAAAGCAACACGTTGTTGAATTGAGTGTGAGTGAGTTGGTGTTTAACGTGTTTTGAACAATATTTCAGTTATTAAACACGTGGATGTTGCCATCCAAAAGAGAGTAGATAGAAAAGGGAGAAAGGGATCGAAAGGATGAGGAAAAAGACGGAAAGAAAGGCATAGTGAGAGAGAGAAAGCAGGTTTTAGAAGGACTCACATTTGGTCTGGCTTCTATCCGTGGACCTGTCCAGCTAGGGTGGCCCTACCAGGAGCATGTAAACTCCAGCTGGCATAGCTCTCGGGGTCGCCGAAGCACACAAACCACCACACCACGATAAGGTAATGGGTCCAGTGGTGGACGTTGTTGAAAGAATTACGCACGACCACAAAACGAACTCAATGCGAATGGATGCACGATCGCAAAGAAGATTTAAATTAGGTCGAGTTCGATTAGCCAGGAATTGATAACAATTGGTATTGATTTGAATTTTTGCCCATGCGTGAAAGGTTGCTATGTGGTTGAACTAGCAGTGGTATGCCATCGAGTCTAAGAACGGTTGTGTGGCACGAAATAAATAACCAGTCATGTTGTTAGACTATAATCTGTAGCCTCTGGGAACATATTGAGGAAATGGTCCTATAATATACAGTCAGCTCTCGTTAATCCGACCATCATGGTTGCAGAGAAATATGTCGGATTAACGAGAATGTCGGATTAACGAATCTGATCGAAAATAATTGACTCGATGTTTACTGAATGGCATGATAATGCTGCATGCTTATCAGAAATACATGGTTGACACGTGTACATTCTAGTCAGCTAGATCGTATATAAAAGACTTCAAGATAATAAAAAAATAATAAAATTTCACCCTTGTCATCATTTATTAACATTCATAAATGGCATAACATACATATATTATCACTTAAACAATCAGTTTCATAATCACAAAACTCACGTTTGGTTTACGTTTGTAATGTTCTGCTGACTTGCTAGATAACAATCGTTAACAGTTGGAAAATGATTCAAAGCGTTCGAACTCAGCCTTAACGAAGTCTACACGAAGACAACACGATGGCCATACGACGTCGTAACGGAAGTACGATGCATATGCGATGCCTCTAACCAGGTGCCGGTAAACATCACGTGACCTCTGGGAGTCACCTGGAAAGAGTATCATGGCTGCACAATTCGATTGTATTAAACGGTCTTACGACTTTTTATCATCTTGATATTTGTTTTATTCTTCCTGGGAATCACATGAACCTTTAACAATCAACTTTGTTAACCTGCGCCGTATGCATCGAATATGAATCGCATATGAATATGAAAAAGTTACCGGGACTATCGTGAAAACACCTTAATGATTCGTATTACAATCGGTAGAGTTTTCATAGCTCCGGCAGCAAAATCGGCTTTGCAGGAACTTTTTTGGGTATGTCGAAAATATTCTGATAATCTATCCGAATATACACTTTCTTGGTGCAATCGTGTCTTCATCTTGCCGTTCGTACGACAATTGCTACGAATCCGTGTCGCCATCGTATAACCATCGTGTGATCATCTGTTCAATGGGCGAGTTTTACATGCAAATACAATTTAATGACATCATCGTACTGTTCGATATACGAAGGCAATACGAACACAACACGAATTCACACGACGGTCCCTCGATAGCAATGCGAAGGGGAAGATGGAGACACGGATGCAACACGAAAATGGCATGATCAACCATTTTCTCACTTCCCCGATGTTGCCGCAGAAACCAGAAAAACTCTTGCGACGGCCAAAAGATGCGTTTACGAATGGCCCGATTGCTTACGATCCTTTGCGAATTTGCACATTTTCAAATTCGTGTTTCCATCTTTTGTCAAATTCGGGTAAGTGTGAAGCGGCCTTAACAAAGTGCGCAGCGCACACATTCAGCAGTTCTAGTCAAATCATGTAAACTCCACTGCACAAAGATGTACGGAGTTTATAATGTAAGCTCCTTGCATCGATTTCTTGTGGTGTGTCGATGACGTCACATTTTCAAATAAAATGGCGACCCCCGTCATCGCTCAAAGACGAAGGTTTAAAATTCTGTAAATACTTAACCCGTTGACAGAAAAATTTATTAATTTGTGAGAATGTGTTTTATAACTCAAACATTCGCTAGAATTAAATTGAAATCGTACTGGAATTTTCCTTTAATCAATTTATGTAAAATGGTTAGTATAGCTCAAACATTCGCTAGAATTAAATTGAAATCGAACTGGAATTTTCCTTTAATCAATTTATGTAAAATGGTTAGTGTCAAATTTACGAAAATGATCTCCTGTTTGAAAAATAATTAGGAGATACATCGTAATTCGTGAAAATATTTTTATTATTGAATAAATCTTTTAGAATATTGCCGTTTGCTCTCCCAAAGTGCTCTACAAAACTAATGGCCAGTTTTTCTCCTTCGTTTTAAATTAGTTTTAAAGGGACAGTCCTATCGAGGTATTTTTTTGTGGAAACATGATAGATAGTACTTCTCTGTGTGTACTTACATATGTTTATGCCATGATAATTTCATGTGTATGTTTATAGATGTTAGTTAGGGTAACAATTTACTTGTTCTAGATTTAACAATCTTACAAAGAATGGAATGCATCACTGAGTCTCTTGAATTCGTTTCCACAAAAAATACCTCGATAGGACTATGCCTTTAAAGGGGAAGTAGATCTTTTTTCATAATTTTATATTTCAAAATTGTCACTGATAATTGTATGTTATTGTTAAATATTTTATTTTGATGGTGTAATAATCCTCATTTCACATGCCCATCAGCCATAGTCAGAGGACAAAGTATGAAGATTCACATAAAATCAATCGGCGGCCATTTTTGGTGAACACCTTTAATTCATTTTGTGTAAGAAAAAGGAATCGCATGGCCAAACCTTACGTTATATATTTGAACTATTACTGCTCCATTTAGTTTAAATACATTATCATTCAATTGAAACCATTAATTTTCATTTTCCTGACATCACCTTATATCCCCCCTAAAACGTGCTACTGTCCCTTTAAACAGGCAAGAGTTTCACAATACAATCATTACTAATACTTGTTTAATCTTTAGTCTCGGACTAGGAGTAGCTATTCACAATTTCCCGTCTCATATAACAGTATCAATTACGAGTGGGTGTTTTCTTCAAAATATGCAGTCCACGGGAACCCGATATCGTATGATAAAGTAAGAAATACCTACCCTTTTATATAACTAGCTACCTCCTATGTATAGTAGGGAGTATGTAGAGGGGGTAGATATTTCTTATTTTAATCTGCGATATCGCGTTCCTGTGTAATTTTTCTGGAAAATAAATTCAAGAGGAATAGCCTTAAATAATCATTATTACGTGATTATTTCCCTGTTAATTTCCAATATGTTAGTGAGATTAACATTTACGTATTTAATCCTTAAAACACAAAGATGAATACACATTTACATATATTTTTTTAATTCATCAGGTACATGTCATGGACATTAAGGGTCAGATGATTCCAACTTTTATGGACAGATTTCACAATGATAACTTAATGCTTTATTGCTCAGCATATGCCTTTCTCAAGCTACGATTACTGGTCTGTGAACATTAACCCTGTTGACGTCATTGAGGGCAGATATAGCCTGTAGGGGCCAAACACGGGTAGGAGGCGGTCATGACACGAACATAGACAGCAGCTATGTTCTTCCTATTGGCTACACAGTACATGTCGATACAATCCTTCAGTATAGAGAGGAGTGCGTCCTTCTCCACGCCCTGTTCAAGCAAGCATGTTCCCAACTCGCTATCATAGAGCGCTCCGCAGCACTTCACCGCGTCCGCGAGCGCTGCGTCACTTGAACAGGCCGATGCACCAGTTCTGAGAGTGGTGCACACTGCGGAATCGGTTGTGCTGGAAATCGGATGAAATCGGATGTACATTTATATTTCAAGAAGTAGAAATGGAATGACAAGTAAAAAATATGTTTTTGTTATTTTTCAATCTCTAAATTATGTTTAGTTTTGAGGCACGTTTTGTATGGTTTTTGGAAAACATTTCTTCATGAATTCAATTTTACTTTAAATAAGGATACGGATTTCTTTGAATGTTATTTCTCATTTTAGAATACCTAAGAGCAAGTATGAATGTCATGTTCTCATAGCAATGTTATTTATCATTGTCTTGTGAATAATGTACCTATATACACCTACCTCTGCGTCAGACTAAGCGTCCTGAGACTCAATGCCAGGTCTGACTGATTAGAATTAAGGCCCAAGGCTAGAAACCCGTTGTCATCTTCCCCATTACTGTTACAGTTTCCACATAGAGCCGTGACTGGTACCGTCAGACCGGTGCGCGGGGTGCTCACGGCGGCGGCGAACATGTTCGGATCGAAAGCTACCACTGTGTTATCGCACTCGGGTAGCGTGGCTCGTTTGAAGCTGTCATATGTGGAGCTGGTGACGGTGATGTCCGACCCGGGAATGGTGTCGGGAACTGAGGGTACTGTCGTACCTGTGGGTGATGTCTGGAATGGTAAAGCGTTGAGATAGTCAAGGTTAAAGCTTGCTGCTTATCTTGTTTAGATGCATGACAATATAATGTTTTGGTGAAAAGGCTTCTACTAGACCATTGTTCAGAATCGCCAGACTTAATAACTGTATGTTATGGATAACGCATAATCCACGGGCATTATCAATAATAAAGGATGGTTGCCCGCGGGTTTGCCCACGGGCTAATCACGAGGGCAAACATCCTTTATTATTGATAATGCCCACGGATTATGTGTTATCTATTTTATAAACCGCCAACCAGTTATAATAACATTGATATGACCGATAACGTGAAAGGGCGTGAAATAACTGAGGCGGACGTAAAATATCCAAAAACCTAAAACCAAGACCTCTGTTATAAGAGGACCTAACAAACATTGAAAATCAGCGCTGTCACAATAGCCGAGTGGTCAGAGCGTTGGGTTTAACGTTCGGGAGTATTAACTATGCGGGTTCGAGCCTCCAAATCGCCACAACATTTGCAGTCTCAAAATTAGATTTGTGATTTTTTTCAAAATTGATTGTCAGTTGACACTTTCACTTGAACAAAAATCATTAATTGCATCTTTCGGAAATAATTATTTGAATAGGGATATATACTTATGATATCCTGCCTTGCAGGGCGATTATCTTGAAAATAACCTGCATCCGAGGGACATTACTGGAATAATACCCTTGCCATACGAGTCAGAAGGAAATTAAATTAGATAAAGACCTGAAAGAACAATGGAGTGACGTCACTAAAGGTTTATAAGTTTACGTTTTTACAATAATATTGCGATGAAAGATTGTCTGTCCTTCAAGATTTTATTTGAATATTCAGAGAATATCGGTTACATTTTGAACCCACTACCACAGGCAACGATTATCATCCTTTTTGATTATGAAACGTAGAAATATTCAAATTAAAAATTTCTAGAATTAATAACTTTCTAGGGTCACATTATGTGCATCACCTCTATTGGAAAACTCGACCATGTCGTATTTCTTGTTTTATTTCATTCATTGCCTATATTATCATTAATCACTTTAAATTTAATATCTATTACATTACGTACCGGCATGAGTCCTGTAGACTCAATGGTGAACTGCATTGCTGTGTTGTCACGTGCCGCTTCCACCATGACCTTCTCGATGAAGGAACGGAGTGGATACTTCTGGTTGGATCTTCTGAACGTTACCAGATCAACCTGTAATTGGAATACACATTAAGGGAAACTTAATACTTAATTAATTTTATGTATTATTATGTATGTATATTGGCCCGATGGTCTTCATACTGAAATAAAAGAATGATTGATTGATTGATTGACTTAGGACAAGCATTAAATAAATAAATCTGAAACAACATTTAAAATCCTTTTTTTTATCAAACATTTTGTGGTAAACATGAACAACTGTTTCATTTCTCACTTTAAGGATCGTTTTCTTTCATATTTCAATGATCTTTCAAACAAGGATATCTTTCAGAATATTTTTGCCTATTTTATGTCTGTATATATCACCTTGCACACCATAGCGTCAAGAGTGGCATTCGTGAAGTCAGGTTAACATTCTCAAATTTCTAGTAACTCGATATCTATAAGTAAGGTATGGGTAACACGTATTCAAAAGAAACTACCTATACGTTTACTTAGATATCGAGTTTCCGTGTCTGTAACGTATCAACTGAATGTATAGGATGTAAGCGTTTTATGACAGGTATTTAAGGAATAGTACATTTAAGTCCAACGAATTGTTTAAATGAAGCTTACAAATGAATAAGACTTGTGAATGATCCCCTGGTCCGACACCCATTTCGCCAAAAATGATTTCTATTATGCTATAAATCAAGGGTTTTCCGTATTGGTCCAGTTACAGGTACTAGGCCTGTGTTATGGCCCGAGGCGAAGCCAAGGGTCAATACAGCATACCAATGACCTGTAATTTGGCCAATACGGAAAAACTGGAAATGTTTATTGATTAACATCTTTGTGAATTACTTGCACAAGATAAGAGTGTTCATTTCATTAATTTGAGTTTGATCTTTACTTTTAGGGACTGTGGTACGTTTTTATGGGGGTTTTTCTTCAAATTTTCCCCCAATGAATTTATGAATTATTCCAAATGTATAATTTACAGAATTTCAAACATCACATACCACAAATATCGGTAGTCGTGGATTAGAATATCAAGTATTCAAAACACATTTGGCGACCTTTTCTGGTTGAACATCTTTTATTCATTTGAAGTTTGGAATTGGATCGGGTCGATAGTATTGTCAAGTATAAGAAATGCTTTATTTCATGTATTTAAAATAAATAAAATTAAAGAAAATCCTTTTTTTTTTAAATGGATATCAATGTTAATAGTTTAAACGGTAATCAAAGTCTATGAAAGAAGTTATAAATTACTGTATTGAAAAATCCGTTAATTAATGATATTTCTACGTGCTACTGTTCCTTTAAAGCTTCATTGAGGCATGAACCTGAGATCTCTTTGACCACACCAACCTCAACGTTACACCCGTTACCGGTCGAGAAGCTAGCCATATTGTACTGACACGGCAGCACGGTGCGGATACGGCCTCCATCGAACTGACGGATGTGTGGGTCACCATGGGCGGAACATGGACACTGGTCAGCTGAGGACATGACATAACATAATCAATCTCATTAAAATCAGGTACCAAAATTATAAAACACTCGTTTTCTTCATTAACAATGAGGGTAAGTAGGTGGCGGGATATAGTGATATCTAAGCTGGTCTTTGCTTTGAAAATGTATCGGATGAGAGATACTTACATAAGATTAATAAAATATCAATCTCATTAAAATCAGTTACCAATATCATGAACTCTCGTTTTTGTGGTTGTGACTTTCCATTACAGTAAACCGGTGATGAGGTTAAAAAGTTCCAACATCTTTTGATATTTTAAATGGTTTGAAGAAATTAACGGACGAGAGATTATTGACGAGATCGCTTAATATGATAATATTTATCAGTACTTAGATGCGAACACATTGCGGCGCTTAGCCTCTGGAATGAAATGATCGATAAATTTTAAAAATTAAAAAAATGAGGTTTTCAAACTCCCAAGTCTCTTTCTAGACTGGCACAGGCTGTATCTTATTTCAAGGTCTGACTGACAGACTGGAGCACGTTTAGTTTCGATCTGGATTACGTTTATGCATATAAAACTTCAACAACGCATTTACATTAAGGAAAAAAGAAATATGATATGTATGTGCTTACTGGGAACACAGATGAATCTGCCAGCCCCGACGAATCCCGACTTGCAGACACACTCTCCCCCCGAACACTCAGCGTTCTCCGCACACGTGAAGGGGTCACAGAACACCCCCTGTCCTGCAGTGAGAGAAAATTTACAATAACAATTCATATGTTAAAAACTCTTGTCTTGATATCTTCTTGTATGTGTTTTACATTTGGCAATCTATTCCTTTCTTACATTTGTAAATATCGTGCTTTACAATTGACATAATTTTAACTGTACACTCAGGGGCAAAAGAAACGATACCAAAAATGCATGATAGGGTAATCTACGAGTGATAGTTACGGCTGAAACAGTGTTTTTTCATGTCTTCAAGAGCCAACTGAACTACATGTAAGTTATTAATTTTATAGCTTTATATGTTAACGCCTTTAACTCGTTTAAAAAAATCCTTTACTAGACAAGATAGGATAGTGGAAATAGCCCTTTTGCTTGTTTTTAAACCAACTTACAGACAAACTGCACGGACAAATTAATTTCCATCACGTTATTATATTGATAACATCTTTTATTTATCAAATTTATAAATTTCATTTTTTAATTTGAATTCTAAAGATTGTGACCAAACATAACATTGAAAAAGCTGCTTTTATATATTTGAAGAGTCATACAATTATATCATACTTTGATGTTTGAAATTGTGAGTACTTCTTCACAACTGATGTGCTTATCACAAGGGTTCGTAGTCGCATTTCATTTACAACAGGATTTTGTTTTATGCTCTTTTGAAAACTTAATATCGTTTCTTTTGCCCCTGAGTATATATGTAAAACATACCTGACACCGTAGTAAACACGCTGATCAGAGCCAAAAGAACCACAACAACTTCCCCAGTTTCCATTTTCATCTTTTATCATTATTGAATTTTCGTCGTTTATATAACTGGCCTTTAATAACCATGTTAATCCACAATTGTATTTCAACTGTGAAGGGATTCTGTTAATAGTCATTCTTCATATGCTGATTAAAAGTGGAAGCTTTTAATCACAAGGTAACAGCTTGTAGCATAACTGTGCTACTTCGTAATATTGAAAGAGTGGATGGATTCTTCTTATAAAGATCATTAAAAGTGCTGTAGAGACAAATTTATTAAAGAACGAGAAACAATACCAACACCTAAAAGGTAATATATAGTTCCACCATGTCTTCAAAAGTTAACTTTAAAAAAGTACAATTTGTACTATATACAGTGTACATGAACCTGTGGCCTTTATACCGAATATAGATTTTCTTTTGTTAAGTGAAATTTGAAATAACATATGTGATTTTCCAAAATACGCTCTTAAGAAAACTGTTTTTAAAAATCTCCTTAATTAGGCAAGACAGGAATAACTAAAATTTAGTTTTTGGAGGGGGCGTACTGATTTCATGATGCATTAACGAATTAAAGTCTGAAATGGTGCATTAGGTCGACAATTTTATTTATTTTAATGATATTCATATTCAATAAGTTTAAACTTCTACTTAAAACTTCTGTTGAAAAATCTCAAAACAACGATTTCACTTCTTCGCCACCCGCCCCCACAGGTGTTTGAACATATTTACAAATTTAATATGCAATAACCTCTATAAACAAAACACCAAATAACACTCAAATTCAAATTCGTTTGGAATCAGTATTCAGTTTTTGACATTTTTGAAGAAAATTAGGGGATCTTTCTTTGTCGTTTATTGTATATCCTTCTTAAAGAGGCAGAAGCACGTTTTATTTTTATTTTATTTTTTCAATTTTTCACTGATAATTGTAGGTTAATGCTTTATGTATTATTTGGATAGTGTCAAAAATCTCATTACACAAATCATCGATCCATAGTGAGAGAACAAATCATTTTGTATGAACACCTTTAATTCATTTTGTGTAAGGAAAAGGAAGCGCATGGCGAACTTTACAACATTATTGGATTTATTGCTGCTTCATTTAATTGTTATGCATTGTCTTACAATTGAAACTATTTATTTTCATTTTTCCTGATATCGCCTTATATTCCCCTAAAACGTGCTACTGCCCCTTTAAACGAGCTAATTTGTATTAGTCTGTTTCTGACACAACCACTATAATTAAGTGACGGGCTAATAGTCTTCTTAGTGTACTAATCTCTTCGCTGTATGATTCACATTAAGAAAGTGCGATAAATGGCTTTGTCACAGCGCAAAATTTGTTTCAGATTAATGCAAGGCCATTAATTGTGTTTATGTATCTCATTACACATCAGGTGTCGCGTCAACTTAAATTGGCAGCACATTGGTTTAACTTAAAAATGCATATTGAGAGTGTAAAAGTGACACAACATTTTTTACGTTTTCTTTTTATATTTTGAAAATATTTGCTACCAATCCAACATCATTTGGAATATTATCAAAGAAGATGAGGACAAAACATCAAAAGGGCATGACTGCATCGGTTTATTTATCTAAATGGAATGCCAGAATCCATCTTTTCGTCTAAATTAACTAGATTTGGACAAATTATACTCCTTCAAAAACTATTTTATTTTATCGAGTATATATTTTCTACAACTAAACTTATGATTCAATATATCTAGTGAGAAAAACAGCGCACGAGAAGATAGATAAAACCATACGATGATATCATGACACATTCTTTTTACAAGTCAATGTCAAATTGCTTGCGACCATGAAATAATTTATAATGGTAAATATCAATTCTATCATAAATGTGAAAAATACTCGTTTCTGATTGTCTGCTTTGAAAAATCAGAGGGCGTATAATTTGGTTATACGGTGCTTTGTTTACTTCGTCTAATGCGCAAGAATTCATTTGTTGCCTAGCAACAAGTTGTTCTGAAATGTTGTGTCGAAAATTTTCACAAAATATGCAATTATTGCGTTGTATGTACATTATATATATATTTATTCAAACTCTCCACAAGCTTAACGCTTGCAGTCTGTCAAAACCCGTGAAATACACGACACTGACAACAGATCAGATTTCGCACGTACCATCATTCTGTAGCGTTAGACAAAAACGGGCTCGACCAAGCTTAACCGGCCAGAATTTCATGCGAATATGAATCGAAGTGCGGCAAACACTTAGGGCCTACCTTAAATTTATTTACAACACCAATGCAATTATACCGACGTCAAGTTTGTGAATATATGCAGAACTTAACATAACGCTAACAACCGTCACGAAATAATAAAACTTCTACGCTACGCGTTCGACTTAATTAAATTTAGAGCTATAATAATTCCGTTATATGCCGCTGATTTCCAAACACAGTATGTTTATCTCCTAATTTACACATGGAATGAAAGTTGGAATATCGATGATTAAACTGAATAATGGTGAGCTGTAGGTCAAATCACATCATGATGCAGAAACTGACCGGCAAACGGTTACATAAATCTCGTTATATAAATACCTATTTAGGGCCAATTTTAACTCATTATTATGCCCTAAAATGTATAACGTTGAACTCGTTCACTGACTTCGTAACGCACCTGCATTTCATGCAATCAACATGTTTTTCATGCAAAGCATGCTGATATTGACATTGCCTTAAGGATAATCACCGTCAAGTAAGTTTAGGTCTCTGTCGCTTTAAGCATTGAACTGAATAAAAAATCTAGATATTTTTAAAGAAAAATCGACAAATACCCATTTTATCTGGGTGTATCGTCCCATATTCCGTATATATATATATTGTTATAATGTACATGTTTCATTTCATATTAAAAATTGTTTTAAAACTCATAGTTTGAACGATTCACCTTAAAAAGTATAATTTGATACATTTCCGGCCATGTCAAAGAGAACCAAGCGGGAAATGGTTTAAATGATTCTTTATCAAGCCACTCTCTATTCATTTCAGTAGCAGGTATCTCGCATTTATAATAATCATATCAAAATGTTAATGAGTAATTTACAATATTCGTATCGACACGAAAGTCATAATATACTGACATTATGAGATGTACATTACAGCATTAAAATAAAACAAAACAACTAAAGTGTAAGATTTAAGAAATATACTTTAATCGTATAACATCCAGTACAAAGCATTACAAAATGCAACTTAATTTCAAGCATTTGTAAAATCTAAGTTTAGAAAGTATGAGATCACTTTGAACATGGGTGTATGTTGAATTATAATAAAATAAAAAAAACTTGAAGCAGTCTTTAAATCTATCTATAAAATCCCTTCAATGGTGTGTGTGAATTTGAAATAGATAAGTTGCTTTAAAAACCTGAAATTATTCTAACATTAATATAGGTGTACGAGAATTTTCTTTAAAAATGGTTAAAAACGTCATTCGCATATTTAACATACTACTTGCATGCATGTATAGAAATGGTTTTGATGATATACTCGCAAAATTATTAAGTACCACTTAATTTCAGTGTGAAAATTGTAAATAACTAGAATTAGGATAATGTACTACTGAGATAATGATTCTATATGTAAACGTGCACAGGAAATGGCGAGGTGTACGGCGCAGAAACGTAACTAGCAAGGAGCAAAAATCGAATGTTTTTGTTTGTAACTTCTAAAAGCAATACTATTGGCAGTTACATATTTGTTATCTCTAAATATGACATATGTTTCTGAAAACTAATTACACGTTACTCACATATACAAAGTTGACAAAATAGCGACAAATCGTTTTTAGGTGCTACCATTTGCCATCAAGCTCCTCAAGCTTATCCGCCGTACACCTCGCTAGTTCCGGTGTACGGTTATACACAGTCAGAATGATGGGATGTCAAACAGTAACTACAGAAGTAAGACATAAGAAAGTTTTCAAAATCACTGTATGTTTGTCACGCCGCTACCCACACGAATTTGAAAATGGAATCGAGTAGTTCAACAAACCGTGTATGAATATTAAAGATTTCCTCGTATTATTAAAATAATATTATTTCTATTGCTATAGATTGATGAAAATATATACCGTGCAAACCAATTACGATATTTTTGAAAATGGTTATATACATGTAGATCATATCTGTCAAGACTATGTATGGTACCTTACCAAAAGAAATAAAGTGATAAAAAATTGTTTTGGTCTTGATAAGTTTTGTAAGGTCCATCTAACTCCCTCACAAAACTTGTAACAGTGCCTTAAATACGACTCCTCAACATTACTGCTCATCTGCCTAATGACAAGAAATTTGGAGTTGCTCTCAAGCTCTCTAATAAGAGAAGAAGAAGAAGAAATATATTTTATTTATGTGTCACATGTTGTTTTACATCGTATTGCATAATAGACATTTTAAAAAAACAACATCCGACCGAACGGCCTATGACAAGTTGCCATAGTGTTACAATAAAATATTAAAATATAATATTTTTAACAATTACAATAAATGGGGTAAAATGTTTTATGGTGGTATGAAATCTCTTCGTCGTTGAAACATTGAATTAATTAGTGCAGAGAGAGGAGTAACAAACTGGCTATTAACTAACTAACTAACACAGCTGTTCAACTGGTGAACGATTACAAAAAGAGGGATCTGCATCACTAATTGTTTTCAATAAATCATATCTTAGATCAGAATAAAACTTACAATTAATCAAAAAATGAGTTTCGTCTCCGATGGTTTTTAAGTCACAATATTTACAAATTCTATCAGATAAAGATTAGACCTCTTTTATGGACAGTCGACAAACAAGCATATCTTTGTTAACACTGTCTTAGCATACTCAAACTTTGACAACCATCTTTCCTGTGTTTCCGCCCTTCAACAAATCCATGAAAGTTTTCGGCATTTTGTCGAACCCTTCTCGAATTGTTTCCTTGTATTTGATCTTGCCCTGAAAAAGAATACGCTGAGGTAATTAGCAATATTGATCTTAAACACAATATTGGTTAAACAGTAGTATGTCATGTTTTAGTATGTACAACTATCTGCCTATCTTTGTGCCATTTCAAGTAATTGGGATATTATGTTTGAAGTAATTACAATGACAAAAACGAACAAAGAATGTTGCATTAAGTGACGATACAATGTACATAACATAATCTTTAAAGAAATTCACACTTAACGAAATTGTGAAATTTGTATTTCCATACTCATACTTTTTAAAATTGTCTGCCTGTCTTAACTTAAATATCTTTGAATCAACAAACAAAGACGCAATTTTATATCTGAATTAGGTTTAAACGGGATTTGATTAAAGCAGGTGGGTTTTTTTCTCCAGAAAATAAGAGTCTGGCTTGTATTCAAGGATTTTTTCGGTACCTAAAGACTTCAGATATTCATTCTCTAACAATAATAAGTTTCATAAACGATTATTTTATCAAATATAACAAAGGACCCTCAGAGAATTTAGACCAGCTCTGCGAGAGGATTTGTTATGTCAAACTGTTACTAATTAAAGTGTGGGTGTAAGACTATGGTACCCACCTCGTTAATCCACTTGAGTAGAGCTACTTTCGCTTCAGGGTACCTGGGTACCCAGTTGTACACAAGGATACCCTCCACCTGCAGCTGCTTAGTCAGGATCGTGATGAAAGGGAACGGTACTGGAATAAAATGTTTCTGACATTACCATTTCGATTCCTTAGCTATTAAGGGCTTACGTCAAGGGGCGAAGACTTAACAACTTATTCAAACAATAATTATATTAAATATCTATATAAGTCCTGCTTCATGATTGTGCATAAAGTAGGGGACTTCAATACAGTCTAGATGCTAATCCCGCAAAAAGAAATTGACTTATATGAAAAACCTAAAAAAATGAAATATTTTAAAAGAAGGTACAGTAACATGCTGGTTGAATACTCCCCAGGGAGTTGAATTGGAAAAATTATCGGACGGTGAAAGAAAGCCATTGACCAGGGGACAAAATGTAAGTGCCTTGAGCAACCACGAGTGGTTGGATATGCGCGCTATATAAATATCCATATAGTAATAATAATAATAAACTATTTTCAATATTTCATCGACTGCAATTTAGTCTTATCCAATATCACTCTCAACCGTTAACCACCTGATGTTTATCAATCTTATCATTCCAAACAACGTTTAAACTAAACTAAACTAAACTCCATCACTACAGTGAGTTTGGTAAGATTACAGTATATCTCAAGATAGAAGGACAATCCAATGTGTAGTTTAATGTTGAAATGATGCTACACAACGACGATGAGGTTTAATTACAGGTATCGTTACAATAAAACTACACGGATATTAAAATGCATCGACTTATCAACACATCAAGCAACTTTTTATGGTATCCGAAATATGTTTATTTATTACGTTATGGATTTAAATAAGCGATTAGTTAAACAACTTAAGCGTTCATTCCAATTTCTCGAGCTGAAAACATTTTACATTTGCAAATATTATATGAAGTATTTTATGAGCGCTTCAATATACAATATCGAAAAATGTAGATGCATCATCCACAATAAAAAGAACCTCACATTTGGGTGCATCAACATCGTTATAAGTTGAGATAGCTCCACAAATTGCTACTCGTCCTTTCAACCTCATGTGCTGAATAGCCTTGGAGGAAAAGGCTCCTCCAACCTAAAGGAAATATATAAACAAATATACCTTTAAAGGGGTAGAGGCACGTTTTTCTATTGTTTTTAAATATCAAACACATGGTAGTAAGAAACATATATGTATAATGCATGTTATTGCATCCTGCTCATCGAGACAGTGATATTTGATCAATTTGTAAATTGATATAAAAAATATAAATGCTTGATAGCTTTTTTTGTAAACCAGATTGTGTTTGTGGGCCGTGAGATATAATCAATTATATATGTGTGTAGAGAAGAATCGATATGTATTTCACATAGAGTATACATGTCACAAAACATTTATTTCAATTTTGCTTGTTCAGATTATCTTCATCTACTATAAGAGAAGGTATCATCATCGCCATGTAAACACGTTTTTAATCTTTTGAGTCTTTGATTCGCAAACCTTATCGTACATTGCAAGTCAGTTTAATATACATGCATTGCTTAACAAAGATTGTCTTGCGATTGGAAATATTTGATATAGTTTTCTTGTAACCTCTCAGAAAACGTGCTGCATTCCTTACAGGTTGTTGTGGGACACTAAGATAACTTTCATACTCTCATAAAGGATATATATAAAATGAATATACAGTTGAACCGGAAAGAAAGTACTAAGTTTCTGAATATATACATAAAGATTCTAGATCGTATTCAGAAATTTTCTAGATAGACTCTATAATTTTAAAACTACCTATCTAGCGTGTTTCTAGAAACGCGCTAGAAAGTTTATAGATATGGGGGATGTTTCTTCTATGCATAACGTTAACCTCGTTATCAACTCATACGATGAATTCACTACTCACGTTATCGTAGTAACAGTCGATCCCATCCGGAGCAGCCTCGTTCAGAGCTTTGTCAACGTCAACCTCCCTGTAGTTGAACACGTGATCAAACCCCAGACTCTTCACCCAATCACATTTCTCCTTCGTGCCAGCGAAACCAATCACTTTGCAGCCCTAATGATAGAAATTATAAAAATCGCATAAAAACAAACAAATACATGATCACCTGAAGTTGAATTTTTTATGATAATCGTTAGTATTGAAGTAGTTACATGAATTGAGGTCTGGTGACGTCACTTTCTTTGACGCCATTACCTTCCAAACATTTGACGAAGGGTCATCCGTGCCTGTCTTAGAAAGTCAATACCGCTCTTTTTGAGCGGGTATAAAATTTAAGATTGAAGATAAGATTGCCGACTGTTTCACCAACTATGGCAATTTTTCCCAAAAAAGTATCACTGAGGTATTCGACATTTCCTTTTAAAAGATGATTCAAAGCATGATATCTTTCATAGTTTTGAAAGTAAATAAGTGTAAACTGTCAAAACATACTACACAGTCTGAATCAAATTACACAGATTATAGTGTCCTATCCTACAGTATGTATATAGTTTTCACGTCTTTCACGAGATTGAAAATTTGAAATTCGAACCAACCTTAATCTTCGCAATCTGCCCCACTATGCTTCCAACGGCCCCTGCAGCCCCGTTCACCAGAACCACTTCTCCTTCCTTGGGTCTGCAGACTTCCAGGAACCCGAAATAAGCCGTCACTCTGTCAGGTTATACAAAACTTTTAAAGAGCCACTCCGTGAATTGTTAAGGGTTATATAAGACAAACTTTACCTACAGTGTCATCTAATCGAGAAGTATCGACCGTTGCAGGAAATTATCACTTTAAAGCTTATCGGAGTCGTACACTACAGTGACAACAGGAAGGTTTTAAGTCGCGATTATGATCGAAAACCGGACATTGACGGGCGTTTTATAGGTTATAGAACTAGTATTAATGTTAATTGGACGTGCGAATTTGGCTTCCTTGGATATATGTGACTATTTTTAATTCTCATTGAAAGAAGTATTCATCATTATATTTTGGGAACGAATATTTAACTAATTCAGATTTATATCTTAAATTATGCCATTTTCGTTGGTATTAAAGCAAACGAATATATGATGAAAATGACGAAGTGGCTCTTTAAAATTCGAGTCAAAATGTTCAAATTGTAAGGGATGTTTCTCCCTAAGGCTAAAGTCTGTGTTGGATAATGAAGTGACTGTTTAAGAAACGCCTTTAACATGTACCTTTTACAACAATGCTAATGGTCTATCAATGTATCATTAGTATTTATTAGTGGAATGATAAACAAAGTCGGACTTTACCCAAACCTGACAATGAATTCACGGATATGGGAAGACCAGGGCAAAGCGCGCCTCCTAACATATAAGTGTTTTTTCTGGGCACATAAACATGTTTAAAATGCAACTTGCAGACTATTGTATGGCAAATTCTTTGTTAACCTCCCATAACTGCGCAAGGATATATTTACGAAAATGTATTTCGACAAAGGCGGTGGACTTTGCGCCGAAGTATGGGGCAAAGCGACCTACGTGAAAAGAGAACACAAGTGTGATATGTCAAACATCTATAATAAGCCATTACCATACAAAAGTTTTCGTCTTATTAGTTCCATTCACCCTTATGAAAGCTAAACAAATAATAAAAACCTAGGTAGTGTAAGCTAAGTCAGGCAAAATCATTTTTAAATGTCATGAACTTGGGCTTTCAATTTTCTCAAACATAAACATACATGATTGGTACATACACATTTCTAAGAACTATAAACAATTTAACTCCTTTACTATCAGAAACCAATTGGTGCGGATTGTAGCAAGGGTTACAGTAGCCAACCATTAAGACTTGAGCGGATAATGCCTTACGGGAGAAGCTTGATAACACATATCAACATATAATCTACCAAATAAACCTATGACACATACCCAGGCATCCCCGCTACCCCCAAAGCTATGGAGGGTTCCCTTTTCCCGATATCTGGTAGTTTAGCCAAAAGCATTTCAGTGAAGTTCTCCGGTTTGACAAGCGAGCGAGTCCTCCAGCCAGAATGAAGTTGTACCAGACAGCCAACAGGATAGTCCTTGTTCCTGCTCTCTGTGACTCTGCAAAACACCAAATTATAGAACGAGTGCTACCGGTTGAGCGAGACATCCTTCTTACATTACTCATGTGACGTCATCCCACTTCCGCTCCATTTTGTCAGTAATGGAGCGTTTCTTTTGACATAATTTTTGTCTTTCTTGAAAAATAAGCTAAGGGATGTTATTCAATAAGCATTATTTGACTAAAATACATCTGGTAATTTTGTCGTAACTATCCATTCCTTTAATATAATTGGCCACGGCCCCTGGGTGCCTCGGCTGAAATATTTTAAGGGAGGGTTACTTGGATTTTACCGTTTCAAGATCACTTTTAACTGCTGCTCCGACAACCTCTTAAAGAGAGTAGAAAGTACTTTCATTGAAAAATAATTTTCATTTACATAATATTTGGTAATACGAGCAATTGCATATATTAACACCAAATTGAACATCCAAGGGCATGGTCTAAAGACTTAAACATATAAAAACATGAATGCTGTCATGGGGTTTTTCTTATAGATTAAAGTTTTATTCTAGTACCGGATTCGTTTTTAATCTTTAGGAAGAATAAATAACAGTAATTTGATATCACAAATTGTTAATCTTTAAGATATAAAAGTGGTTTTCAGTCCCAGAGGTGTAAATACAATATCGCTGTGCAAAGTCTTTAAATTTTGACGTCATGAACTATTGATAGTACCTAACATTCTATTCTTATGACGTCACGTTGTAATTGAGATAAACATATTGCCCTAGTCAAATAATGCCAATCGAAAATGAACAATGTTCAAGTAGAGCATGCAACTTACTTTGCTACTTGTTCCCCAAGAATAGGTTTGTTTATTTCTTTGCAAAAGGCTCTAAAATGAAAGCAAAAAGAAATTGTAAGTAAACAGGTTTTCTCGAAGGCATTTGATAACAAATTTCTGAGTCAACACATCATATTGTGGTTATAATTATTTGATGACATAAACACGCACCTTTCTTTTTGCAACTATTATAAATACAACTAAATCTTGAGCATTAATATGCATTCATGACGTTTGATGGTCACTTGCTAATTAAACATATCATTTAAAATATAAATATACTTTCATAGGTTGCTAACAAGGGAAACATCATACAGATTTAGGTGACATAAAGCAAAACATTTAAACTTGGTTAACTGTCTAATTAATTGACGTTAAGATTAATGTATTTTAAAGGTTAAAGGATATTTCTAACTCTAGATAATTGAAATAAGTTGACTAACATAGATTTTTTCATAACGTATTCATAATTCTTACCGCATGTACGGGTCCACACTTAGATAAAGAGCCTCACAAATGAACTCTGTAATATTAAAATTAATGAGTAGTAAACATGAAACATTACTAATCAGAACTCCATTCTCTCCCCCCAGAGGCAGATCAAGTCATAATACAGCCTCTGTTCTATTAGCCAAAATCCGTGGGTTCCGCAGTTCCCCTGGCGGACAAAAAAAGGACCGCAATCCATTTGAATTTGTTTTATCAAATGACAACGCTTCTCGCATGGCAAGGGTGGTTCATATCACAATGTCTTTGCCATGATTCAGTAGCCAAAATGATGATTTAAGAACAGCGTCGCTGATTGCACAACTAACTTTGTTTGCCTCCTATCAGGCATCTCCCATTCTATCCCACAAACTCGGCGCAATATAACAGAGGCTGTATCAATATTTCATGACTTGATCTGCCTCTGTGAGGAGAGAATGTCAGAACTCATGCATCGCCTAAACATATTTTAAAATCAGAATGAAGAATGATTAAGGCAAGTTTGTTTATATATACCTTCTTTTTTTCTGGGAATGCGACGAAGACTTAGAATGTGCAGTCTTGTTAAGCAAGTTGAATATTTTAATCACTTGCTTTAACGTCACGGATATCAATTTCGCAACGTTCCACATAAAGCAGTTATATATTCATTTCCATAACAAAATTCAAACAAGATTTGGAGAATTGTTTTTCGCACCCGAACCTTAATTCACTATCATTTGGAATGATTTCTCACTTTAAATACACAAAAAGAACTTCAGTGCATTAAACAAACAAGAAATGTTTTTAAAATATTAAGATTAAATATTATACAAACATATGATCCTTAACAAGGCCACCAGTCAGATCACGTCAAAATGTCATAGAAAGGGTGGTCATATTTTCTTCTTAATTTTTAAAAAAGTTTTTACTTTTCACATTTATTTAATAAAATTTCTTTAATAAATATTCTAACGCTATTCTTTTAGATATATATAATCTGCGTAACGTAGTGAAGATAAGTTATGATCTCATTTTAATGAGATTGCTGATCGTACATACCCCCTTCCTTTGGAGTAGGCAAATCCCCTTCTTCCAGGCGAAAGTTGGAATCATTCGGTTCCCCATCAAACAGTTTAGCAAGGACCCATTTCTTATCTTTCACCATGGTTACTGTTGTTCTTGAGCAGTCTAAGCTAACGTACAGTGCTCTCTAACAATACGTCTAACAGCAGTCTACAGTCTCGTCTAACAGTGTACGCAAACAATACGTCTAGCAGAAGTCTGCAGTCTGGTCAAACAGTGTACACCAGCAATACGTCTAACTGCAGTCTGTTTTAGTTCTACACGTGTTGTATTTATACATGCACCTCAATGACTGTGCGAATTTATAACTTTAAGGGTTGAACTGAAGGGATGTTTACACTTAGAAAAAGAACCAATATCTCTGTTACGATAACATAGCATTTGTACCCGGCAGGCGAATGATGCAGGGGGATTGATTATATAGGAGTGCCTATTTCAAATGAATTAAAATGATTTTGTATTTACTTTAGAATTGATAAGTACTTTGAACAATATTTTACACACGTTTACAATTATTTGATGCACGTTTACAATTCTATGACACAGATGACATCAACAAAACATGGACTGATCAGATCAATAAATGAATGTGCATTATTCGCACAAAACTTCGACGATTATGAATAACATAAACTTACTAATAACTTAATATTTTATTTTCAAAGTTTTAACTGTTAATCAGTTAATGAAAAACTCATTTCAGGAAATTTTGAGACTGTTTATGTTCGACAGCGAAATCAGAGGTTTTTGAGAAATATAAATGCAAGTCATGCATTTGTACTTTAAAAAACAACGTTGAATTGAAAAGCATTTACTGTTTGTACGCAACAAAACATGAAATCCATGACACTATTAGCCCAATTCTTTCTGTAGTTTTTCTATGCTGAGAGATCATTTGAGTGACAATTGGTGATTTTTTATCATCTTTCACGGAAACGTGTCAAATAACCAATGATGATGGTATTATTTCAACCTCTCTCATCCCATCCAAAATGAAAATTATAACACGTTGACAAAAATATATAATATAAAATATTCATTTGTACCGAAGTCCGAATCAAACCTTAGAATGACATGAATAGTACCTAAACCATGGTGATTACGTCACTTAATTGTGTAAACTGTATATTATCCTCAAGAATCCACTGCGCATTAACCATCACGCTCATTGGGGGTGTTAGGTTTTGTATACTTTTTTCAGTAAAACAGAAATGCTTCAAGAATGAAAAATGTAGAAGCTCACAAAATAGCAAATAAACTTTTTGAAAGACGTAAGTCCAGTATCGAACATGCAACACTCCGAATGAATACTCAGCGCTTTTCCGACTAGGCTATGGAGGGCACAACCATCTTAAAATGTCAGTATGAAACCTGTGTTGTTCATTTGACGGATGAAGCGGAGAGCGCACGTGGAGACATGATAAGCATTTATTAGTTGACAATCCCATCGCCGTCGGGAAAGTATGACAATACGCGTGCGCCGATTAACCCATTTGTAGCTCGACCTTAGGTCCCAAATCCGAGGAATGAGCACCGAAAATTGTATTGTAATGTACGTAAACTGTAGAAAATATGTGTAAAATTGTAAAAAACTTAGTAGTCTCCTGACGTCATACATGGATTAAGACGGAGAATGCATATAGTCATGGATTCTTGAGAAAAAAACTCGACTCTTTCTGTGCTCGGTTATAATTTTCATGATTCAACTCAAACTCATGAATTCTCCTTTGCGAGATTGAGTAGAAATTGTAATCTTTTTAACTGACCGGCGATAGCCGATGAGTACCATTACTTATTAAAATGTCCATATTTTGATGATACAAGGTCATTATATATTCCGACATATTACAGAAAATGACCGACTCTCTTAAAATCTAAGCAGCTGTTTACTGTGAATAACAATTCAGTTGTAAAGAACTTGTCACGTTTCATTAAAATTATCAATACTACCATGAGCAGATAAATATATAACATGATACAATGTTTGCTGTTACCAAGTGAACACTATATCTTTTTCACTTATGATTAAAGAGACACAGAGTATGTTGATAGGATCACATATGTCACATTTTGAAATCGATGTTATTACATCGGAAACCACTAACTGTTACTGAAAATAACAAGTTAAAGGTCAAACAGTTCATTAGAGCGAAAATACGGCCATTCAAAGTTGGAATTTTGATCGAAAACCGGACAATGTGGCTCGAGTGGCGCGCGCAAATTCGCCAAACGTTATTTTGAAACCTTGTCATAAGCTGACAGGAAGATAAAGTTGATTCGATAGTGTTTATTAGGTATTGTAACTAATAGGTATATTAATTGGATGCATAATTTCGAAAATTAAACGTATTTGAGATGTTTTCTTGATTTTTCCATAAAATCAAGCATTTTAGAGATATCATGCATAAATGGATATATTTGCAAGTCCAGTGATGAGATATGAACTTCAATCAACATATAAGCTGTTTTGTAGCTTATCAAAACCAAATAAAATTTTAAGAAAGATACTCTGTGTCACTTTAAGTATTGTTTGTATTGTTCCTGTTTTGTTGGAATACATATTGAATTGAATTGAATCATAAATATTCATACTCTTACTGCTTTAAGTTTCACTATATACCTTAGACTACTTGACACGCCTGTCTGATTTTCCATCCGAATCACGCCTTGATAGCTATGTACTCTCACCCTGCTTAACCGTTTAGCATTAAAGGGGCAGTAGCACGTTTTTATGATGAATATAAGATGAAGTCAAGAAAATGAAAATTAATGGTTCCAATTGAAAGGCAATGTATTTAAACTAAATGAAGCAGTACTCATTCAAATAAAAAACGTAAAGTTTAGCCATGCGATTCCTTTTTCTTACACAAAATGAATTAAGGTGTTCACAAGAAATGGCCTCCAATGGATTTTATGTGAATCTCCATACTTTGTGACTATGGATGATTGGCTTGTGGAATGTGATTTTTGACACTGTCAAGTTAATACATTTAGCAATAACTTACAGTTGTCAGTGAAATATTTAAAATATAAAATTATCAAAAAAGTGCTACTGCCCCTTTAAAATGACAGCAACAGCAGCAGCAACAACATCTAAAATACTAATTTAATACGAGCTTTTTTCCTACCTAAGACCTTTCCGGTTTTTACTGTACAATACAGCCCTTCTGTTATCTGGTGTTTTCGGATCTCTTAAATGTCATTGTGACCTTTATCTAAACGCAACATTAAAACAGGTTTAACCCTGAACGAATACATTGGGACTGAGACTGAGAGGGTTTATTTTATTAACAACATCAATTTGTTTATTATTACGGGTTATTTACCATTTGATAAAACCAATAATCTCGGTTTTGGGGTACATGGGCATTATCGTTTAACAATGTTAATGTAAATCACTGAATATGTTACAGGTTATCCAGCTGCGCTAAATATGCAAGTCATACTTAACGGTCATTGCGACATTGTATTGACAAGTATCTGTGTAAGGCTCGGCTTCATGCTTTTATGTGGTGTACTTAAATATTCTTCTATTCGGTGTATTTTCGCAGATAAACTTTAATATTTTAGATGGTCAAACAGAATACCGGACTTAACAAACAATTCTAATTAGATGTATCAAGTAAATCAACTGTTCAGAAAAACGCGAAAACAATCATGTAAAATGATATCTCACACTCCCATTATTTACTGTTTTAAAACATTGACAACAGGAGGTATATTTATGATTTTTTCACTATTTTGATTTGTGGAAAGTGCATGCATCAAAGCCTAAAAACTTAAAAGATTCTTTTTTAAATTTCGCTTAAAATTATCTGATCCTTGACAATACAAATCGTCGATATCCCTTGTGACACTACAAGTTTTGAAATATTCTACGTCAACACTGGACAGCAACAACAAACTCCTTAAGCGATTGAATATGTGTATGAAAAAATGTCATAAAATTGAAAACTTTTATAATATTTTTTAATCGGAAAACATGGATATTGCTTAAAATTATTATGTTTGACCCATTTTTTTCAATAAATTCAAAACATTAGGTTATTTCTTCAGTTTAAAAAAAAAAATTCATATCAGCACATTTCTTACTCGCATGTACATACATTAAAGCAGAACGAATCAAAACATGAAACGTTCCTTTAATTAAACTACGCATTAGGAATCGGTTAATTGATTTGAAATGGATAGTTTTATTTCTTTATTGATTATAGTTTTAAATGCAAATATTATCAATCACTCGGTTCAGAATGACTTGACAAAATATTTTCTGCAAGTAATGCACTATAAACGCAGAGAAAGATGCAGTATCATGACTCTGAATGAATCCATATCAAAGGGATTTACTCACGGCGATAGTCTGTTTCAACTTATCATTTGTCCTACAGATAGTATATATTGAATTGCGATGTGATGTGAGAAATAGACTCTTTTGAACCGTTATTTGAATTTTATTTCATTCGTTCGCTTTGAATAGGTATTTCTAAAAATGGACTTTGATTGATGAAAATGTTATTTTGTATCCAAAATGTGTATGTGAAACTGGTTTGAAGTAATTATAGTCTGATATGATATTATTTTGTCATATGTGTAACGCTTTATCGTATCATATGACATAATCCCCCATTAAGTGATAACATTTTGACTATGGTGCTCGCTTGCCCTATATAATATCTTATCTCCTCATCCCATTGCGTCATTTAGAAACGACGCTAATGACTGAAATATTGCCCAAGCGGCGTTAAACAATTACTCACTCACTTTAGGTAATACCTACTATAACATTCTATTCGTTTGTTTCATGACGTCATTCCGCCGTCGTAAGAATAAAGAACATTTCGTTGGTCCTCCCGTTCAAACGCTTATTTGGTTTGGCGTTTGCTGGTACATATTTCGAATATTTACTTCTTAAAACAGTGATCATTCAATTTACCACATGACTCACGTGAAACTTTTTTCGCAAAAAAACTCTGACCCTGTAAATGTATGCTTCAATGATCTCGTAATGGAATAACCCATGTTTGAATTTTAAATCGTTATGGGTAGTATTATACATAAGTATTACACAAATTATACAAATTCAGCGATTTTAACCATTGTCCTACCTCAGACCTTTCCGTTCCTATTGTACAATACAGTCTTCCTGTTATCTGGTGTTTGTTGATCTCATAAGTCATTTGTCCTTCATCTAAATGCAACATTTAACACGTCTAACCCACATTCAGACTGAGACCGAGCGGGTTTATTTCATAAACAACATATATTTGTTTATTATCACAGTTTTTTTTATCATATTTGATAAAACTAATATTTTTGGTTTTGGGGTGGATGGGCATTGTCGTTTTACAATGGTAATGTAAGTCACTGAATATGTTACGGGTTATCCAATTGCACTATATATGCAAGTCATACTAAACGGTCATTGTAACATGCATAAATTATTGGTAGTATTATACATTAGGTAATGAATAGCAAACTTGTATGTTGGAAAGTAGTTTTGTTGGGTTTTTTTCACATAAAAGAAGATGTGCATTCAATGAGGCTAAATTGAGGCTACACTCGATATAATACAAACGACCTACGTTAACATTCATCACAACAGCAAGTAAAGTTTAGCTAAAGTTCGAAGACGCGTTTTTTCTTATTTTTTTCATTCAAAGGTCAATCTCCGAAAAAAAGGCATTTAGCGAACATATTTGAATCCGAGGTGACATAAAACCTTTTGTTGAGGTAAATCTTGGCGAGGAATTTAAAGACATCAAAATCAGATGATATATCCTTCTTTTCATGTTTTTAGATTCAAGAACGTTTCTCAAGCTTTCCTTAAGCTGTTGACAATAACTTGTTTAGTTTTACTTCAGAACAGAAATAAAAAATTTGTACAGAAAGCTTGATCGATATTGGATGTATATCTAAAGTTGCCTCTTGAAAACTGATCTTTTTTCTATATTTTCATTAGTCAGTTAATCATTAAAACTGATGATCTACGGAACCAATATGGCTCACTCTCTCACCTTTCATAGGAATAAATTGCTTTGATTTGAAAACTACTTTGATTTCTTTTCCCTCCCGAATCGGATAAAGATATTTCTTTTTATTATTCACGGATTTGATCACAAATTTAGGTGTAAAATGTGTATCTTATCTTTAAACTTTGTGTATTAACAATGTACGGCAAGATACAGGACATCGGTACGATCAGTTACGTACAGATAGAACTGATGACTACAAAAACTATTACATTACCAGTTGTCGGGCCCACTGCGCTACACAATTACCCAATAAATATTATTTATGTAATTTTTATATTTGCCTCTTTCTTCACAATAAAGCGATATAGGTTCGAGAAGTACAGAGTCCAAACGACTCTAATAACAAATATCAGCTTACAGTCGGATACAGTTTCCTAGGATACAGACAGAGATACATAACTCTTTCTAAGACTTGGGCTTTGGGCTATAACGTGCCGCTGCAGTCTCTCTGACAAAGGCATATGTTTCTTAGGGCTTGATCGCCACTCATCTAACTTGTTGACTAGTTGAATGTAACGTGTCATCGGATTGTAACAGTTGATTATTCGGTAACCTAAGTTTTTTAAGACAACGGGAGACAAGCTATACCAAAACCAGAAAATTGAAGATAGGCTTTCTAAGAACTTTTACAATGGTCTTTGTATCAATGGATATAACAACTCTAAGGACAAGCACAGTGGTCGTAACACTGTGCTTGATCAGTTATCTCTCTGACAATGGCATATATTTCTCGTTTGTCTTCTTATGACTCTTGCTTTATAACAGTTGAATATAACGTTTCCTCGGAACAGTAATATACCAAGGATTATAAGACAACAGGAGACAAGGTCTTCTATGGCGAGAACAGTTGAGGAAGTTGAAGGCTCTCTTGGACTCGAAAATGGTTTTAGAATCAACTCTCTAAGAACAAGCACGATGATCGTAACACTGTGCTTGATCAGTTATCTCTCTGACAATGGCATATGTTTGTCGTTTTTTTCTTATAACACTTGCTTTATCGTTTGTAGAGAAGTTGAATATAACGATTCTTCGGAACAGTAATATACCATGGATTATAAGACAACAGGAGACAAGGTCTTCTATGGCGAGAATAGTTGAAGATAGGCTCTATTGGACTCTAAAATGGTTTTGGTATCAACCCTAAACCTCCCCCCCCCCCAAAAGAAATAACAATCACACGATTGTAACGCTGTGCTTGATAAGTCTTTATAGGGCAGATGAAACAGAAGAGACAGATAACGAATGAAACAGATGTTTATTCAAGCACTTTACATGCTAGTTGCCATGGGCATGGTGGCCGTGCGGGAGTGGAACACAGTTCTGGTATAACTGTAAACAAAAAATGAATTGTTGAGCCTTTTGTAAACTCATCAAACCAACACATGCATGTCCGTAAACCCATCAAACCAACGCAAGCATTGAAATGTCCTAAAGACACACAACCGCAAAGTTGGTAGATTTTCGTCACGCTTTTCTCGAGCAATTGGAAATTTGGTTTGTGATTACCGTAAATCCTTGCGATGATTAATTTCAACCAGCCATTTAACCGGCTTTTGTTCAAGGTAGGCAATTATTATCCATTATCATAAGTCCAAATTGAGATGAATGGATTTTGCTATAAGTTTATACACATAACCACCATCATGGAGAATTTTTGTTTTGAACATTGAAATAAAGTCACTTTCCAGCGATTACGTTTTTTATAACTATGCATATATGACAGACGTACATAGAAAAATGGAGATATTTAAAGATTTGTTTACATAGACAGCTGCGTTTATTCAAGGCAGCGTTTATTCAAAGCAGCGTTTATTCAAGGCAGCGTTTATTCAAGGCAGCGTTTATTCACAAGGATTTACAGTCATTGGAATGAGAGCCCTATCTTACAAGGCAAATTGTTGTCTACGCATAATTTATTAAAGCGTAAGAAAAAGTGCATGATAAGAATAAAGGGGATAGCATTTTTATGGAGTGTCCTTAAAGAACCTGTCATATTGGACTTACGGTCCGCGATCTAATTAGTTTGGGAAAACGCTGCATTTTCATCAATTTTACTTTTTAATGAAAATAAACTATTAACATTGATAGCATATCAACAGATTTTCATTAATTGATGACAAGGCTAAAAAATAATACCTTGTAATTAAGAAACAAGGCCTTTGACTGTAGCTCTTATGGATGGCTTCAGTTCTTATTGTTGTTGTTGACAGAGTGCGCGCTCAAAGTTGTCAAATATTTAAAAAATAAAGTATACCTAACCATCATGTGTTTTGCAATAAATGATAGTTTTTCCCTTTACTATTATAGTTAAAGAACGAGGCAAAATATAATAGTTCGGGGCTAAAGTATACTTAATTTGCAAAACTCATGATGGTTAGGGCAAAACTTTACTTTATTGCAAAACACATGATGGTTAGGGCACAACTATACTCTATTGCAAAACACATGATGGTTAGGGCAAAACTATACTTTATTGCAAAATATAAGATAGCCACGGCATGAAAACAATGGCGGACAATGGGACCGATTATTATGCTTTATTTGGCGATACAACCATGCGCGAGATTAATGACGTCATTTCAGTTATTAGAACGTTATGACGTCATAATTGTCAAGTCCATTGATCAAACTTGAGGGACCATCTATTTGTCCATCATGGCTGACTCGACGTCTGTCGAGCCGAAACCAAATCTCAATTGAGAATAGATACTTTGTGCAAATATTTAATTATATATGTTCAATAAATAAAATTCACATAGATTGTTCAATTCATTTGATTTTGTTATCATTTGAGCGCCCACCCCTATACAAAATGATAGTCTCGTCCACTGCTACTGAATATGTTCTACGAGGTGAGGCATCATAATTTTCAAAATGTATTTTTTTAAATTACCGTAACTTTCAACTGATTTTATATAAAAAGCGAGTTATTTTTATGAGTATCTCATATAAGAAATAGAAAACTCGTTGTTGTGCGCCCTTCGTGTTTTATGCTCCCTGCTATGTTTTATTCAACGATAGATGCACACCAACTCGTCTTCTATTTCTTAAACACATGATGGTTAGGGCAAAACTATACTTTATTGCAAAACACATGATGGTTAGGGCAAAACTGTACTTTATTGCAAAACACATGATGGTTAGGACTACTCTATTACTTTTCTAGTATGTCGACGTTAACTCGTTTAACCGATTTCTTCTCCAAATCAAACATATCTTATAAATCACATTCGGCTGCGAATTGAAAATCCTCGATGACTAGTGACGTCATAGCCGATTGTTATTGACGACATGGGCCTTTTGGGTGGCGCTTTTGATCTTTGCGGGAACAATACTAAAAAAATCAATAAAATGTTTCAACATGTTTGAACTAGGCTGTGTTATTATCATGTGCTCATTGCATTATATGTATAAACTGGAAAGGCCCCTTTAATTTTGTTTCCTCGATATAGCCCTACATGACTGTCTCTTTTAGTTGGAAGATTCATGTTGTAATGGTTAAAGGCACCACTCGACCGGGTTTCATCCGCCATTTTGAAATGTTAGCATTGTTAGAAAACAAATGTACTGTATTATGCTCATTCAACAACATTAAGAAAAAACTACTTTATTGATAGAAGATGAGCATATTTACAAATAAATCATTATAAAAAATATCAGTTACCACAGTATTTTGTCATAGTAATGCATTCCACGATCGTAGCTCCGATAATTTCACAACGTTTTTATTTTATGAGCGATACACTTTCTTCTTTATCAAATTGTTAAATCTTTTAAAACTAAAATGCTAATCTCACAAACATATTTGAAATTAAGTGTGAAATTATCATATAAAAATCATATATAATTGTCAACAGGATATTCCTCCTGAATTTCGTTTCCACAAAAAATCCCCTGCTCGAATGGTCCCTTTAACGCTCATTTACTCACGTTGGTCATGAACGCTCTGAATTCCTCTTCGGTGTCCTTTCCGTCATCTGTTGAACAAAAATACATGAACTGATATTACCATTAACTTTTTAATGTTAATCCAAAATATTGCCAAATGTTGATAAAGAAATAAAGTAGCCCTAACCATCAGGTGTTTTGCAATAAAGAACTTTGCCCTGAACTATCACAATTAAACCGAAGGCCGAATGGTTTGACGTTATAATAGTTCAGGGCAAAACTATACTTTACTGCAAAACAGAAATAAAGTACAGGTTTGCCCTGAACTATTTCAGTTAAAGCATGAGGCCGAAGCCCGAATGGTTTGACGATATAATAGTTCGGGGCAAAACTATACTATACTGCAAAACACATGATGGTTAGGACTACTCTATTACGTTTCTAGTATGTCGATTTTTACTCGTTTTAGTTATTTCTACTCCAAATGTAAATATATTTTGCTAATAACGTCCAGCCACAAATTAAAAATCCTAGATCAGGGCCACACCTAGTGACGTCATAACCCGTTGTAAATGACGTCATGGGACATTTCTTTCGTGACGTCACTCAAAAACTATACTTTATTGCGGAATAAAAGGTGGGCGGCGCCTTTGATTTTTACGGGAACAATACTAGAATTGATTTTATACGAAGAGTACAATTAGCTTGCCAAGGCACTTTATATTGAACTTAACGTATATTTTTATTGTTCTTAACAACTCGCTTATGTATTAATACCGCTAAATTAAAAAAAAAAACAATACAACATGTCTCTGAATTTGAGGGTATAAATCTCAGTCTGATTTAAATCAACTTAATTCCGAGAAATAAAATTGTCAAATATCATCTCTATCAGGGCTCGTTTGTTGTCACATATGACAAACTCTATTGATTGTACTATTTGATCGAGGAGTATCAACTGTTTCAGGAAATTATCATTTTTGGCAAGTTGTTTGTGGTCACATAATAATGACAAACTTTATTGATAGTGTCATTTGATCTAGAAGTATCAATTGTTTCTGGAAATTATCATTTTAAAGCAAATCAACGTTGTTTGAAGACAACAGAAATGTTTGAAGCTAACGTGATAGAAAACCGGACAATAACGTGTGTCAATCAGTCGAGTTGATACTGTTTGATAGGTTATATTACTAGTATCCATGTAAATTGGACGTCTGAATTGGCCTCCCGCGAAGATATATGACTGCTTTTAGATTTTCATTGAATACAAGTATTTATCGCATATAATATTTTGAGATGAATGTATGAGATTTTCTTTACCTATATATTGAATTATTCGTATCAACATAATATACGATGAAAATCGTGGAGTGGCTCTTTAAGTGAATGTATTACGTTACTCAATGGAAATTCAAAACTGCAACATGTCCGAGAAAAAGCATATTTTTTTAAAATTCAAAATAATTAAGAAACTTAAAACGTACCAGTAAGATATATAAATGAGGAGGGAACTATATTCTGGAAAACAATTGCTGTGAACAGTCACGAAGTTACTTAATCTACATGAGTAATCTCCTATCAAGGTCACAATTCAGAAGTTCAGGTCTTTGAATGACTTTACGAATTTAAATGACTTACATAGATAAGGGTTTCTTGATAGCTGCTATCAAATTTTATATAAACCAACCTGAGTATAAACCTACTTATGCTTACATGTATATTCCTCACAAGCCACACATGAGGTAAACTGCCGTCCAAAACCACATTATATAAATCATTTGACTAAAGAATTAATAAATTAATCTAAAGTGCACATTGGTAAACAGATTATTGTCCAGACGTTTGTTGGAAACATGTTTTCGCAAAATATTTTTTTAAAGTAATAATATGTGCTACTTTAGTATCAGGAATGAGCATCCCAAATGTTATCAATTCCGAATCTGCCATATGTAACCAAAAAAGTCAAAATTATGTCGCCTGTCGACATCGAAGCTGTTCGATTAATTGGAATGGGTGAACAGAGTCTAACACGTCATATTAACATCCGAGTCGTTAAATCGGCAACCAGCCTTTAGAGCTCAACAATCGCAGGCAAATCTTATTACATCATGCCATTCTAACGATTATCTTCGAATGAAATTGCCATGTGTTGATGTTTAAATAAAATATATAAGTTGTTATCCATAGCACACGTTTTTATTAATAAAATATTGAAGTTGTAACCCGTATGATTTATTTTCTTAAATTATAGAAGTTCTTAAGTTGTTTCTCTGACTTAAAAATAAAAAATGTTATCTATAGGGTTTGACTTTTCTAAACTAAGGATATATAAGTTGTTATCCATAAAATATGGAATTGTTGGCTGAATAGAATACAGAAATTGTTATCCATTTATTCATAAAGCAAATCTAAAACGAATTCAAAAGTTGCTATCCTTTGGGTATGGTGTTTCGGGATAAAACACGATGTTGTTTTCCATAGCATCATGTTTCTAATGGTGTTCAACGCCAAAAAGAGCTTAAAAACAAATCGAATACAACATACTGTTGGTGTCGATTTGTTTCTCCAGGGCGGCAACATCAGCAGCCTCTAGCTTGTCGTTCCCGTCGGTGTCGAAGTGATGGAAGAGGTAGCCGGCGAAGTCATGTACGTCATGGTACTTCCTGTGCCAAGTCTTCACAAACTCATCCTCGCTCACGCTCCCGTCACCTAGAACACAGACATTGAGGGATATACGATACGTCAAAATTTAAGGGCCAATGGTGTAAGTCATATCCTTTACTAATGATAACGATAAAAGTCCATTTGTAATGCTCTATTTCATTACCCTTAGAAAAAAAACTTTCGATGCCGCTATTAAAGATGCTGTATCATACTTGCAAGCGGTTCAGGATGAAACTTAGCTATTGAGAAATGAAATACATCACTTTGTAGAAAAATCTTTCGTCGAAATTTTGATATCATATATAGATTGTGTAATCAACAATAACATACTTATTTCGACGCGCAAAGCACAGTACCCTCGTAGAAAGGGCATGCCTTTTTACGAACCCGCTTTCGGTGACGTAATCATTATGCTTGTAGGATTTACACCGTGTCTCAACTACCGTAATTGCGTTCGATGGGTATCAACTTTGACAGCAACAAATACTTAATTTGAAGAAAAAGAATATAAAATCTAGTTGAGCGCGACAAAGACGGTTTTCAAGCGTACATTTAGAAACCGGAAGTTGTGAAATGGCCACACTTGATTCGCCCTTATGTCGACTGCCGTTTCGGTATTATTTGGTAAATTATCTCCTATTTGATGAATTTTGGTCCGATTTTCTCAAGGTTGGTCGCTAAATTTTTCTAAAAATACAACGTATACATTAAAAATACTTAAAAAATTATTGCACTATGATATAGCATCTTTAAGTGTCCAGGTACCCATTTGTACAGCTGGGTAGACTGAGGGGGAATGTGGATGAAGTGCCTTGGCAAGAAACACTTAAGAAGCATTTTTCAACAAACAAGCCAAAAGGAAGCATTTGAAAACATCAAAGGGATGAATTCGAACATATGCAGTGCCAAATAACTGCTAAAGCATGTGTATCATCGTGCCTACAAACAGTTCCGATTTGGTCCCAGGTTTTTGTTTAACTTATCCTAAGGGCTAAGTGTAACCATCGAATATATTTTAAATTGTTTTCATTTCACCGTTACAGATTTTATGATAGGATCAACCAGACTTTGAGTTAACAGTATTACATCTTACATCAGTTAAGTAGTTAACAGTGTATGTGAAATGTTCTGAATATTTGGTATTTGATACATTGGAACCATAACAAAAGTAAGTAACACAGATCTAACCTTTTGACAGGAAGTTAAAAATATTGAAAAGATTTAGAAATTATACTTGTGCTCCATCATTTCCAACAAAATGTTTTATCCAGAGCAATGTTCTCCAAATGCTATACACTAGTTACTGAAAACATTTTACCTACCGTCCAAATCATAGTCAGTAACGAACTCCTTGGTGACCTCAGCGACAGTGACAATACCATCACCATCACTATCCATGTCCTTCAACACGTTACCGATAACCACATCTTCCTTCAGCTTCTGGTTGTTGTTGTGGATGCATGTGTGGTTGTGCTGTCTGGAAGGGAATCAATGGTTTGTGGATGCATGAGTGGTTGTGTTGTCTGGAAGGGAATCAATTTGTTGTGGATGCATGTGTGGTTGTGCTGTCTGGAAGGGAATCAATTTGTTGTGGATGCATGTGTGGTTGTGCTGTCTGGAAGGGAATCAATGTTTGTGGATGCTTGTGTGGTTGTTCTGTCTGGAAGGGAACCAATGGTTTGTGGATGAATGAGTGGTTGTGCTGTCTGGAAGGGAATTGATAGTTTGTGGATGCATGAGTGGTTGTGCTGTCTGGAAGGGAATAAATGGTTTGTGGATGAATAAGTGGTTGTGCTGTATTGAGCGAATCAAGGTTTGTAGGTGCTAATAGAATATTGGTTTGTGGATTAAATCAATTGTTTGAGGATACGAATTTAAGGAGTGGTTGTGCTGTCTTGAAGGTAATAGATAGTTTGTGGATGAATGTGGTTGTGCTGTCTGGAAGGGAATCAACGTTTTGTGGATGCATGAGTGGTTGTGCTGTCTGGAAGGGAATCAATGGTTTGTGAATGCATGAGTAGTTGTGATGATTTGAAGGGAATAAATAGTTTGTGAATGCATGACTGTTTGTGCTGTATTGAGCGAATCAAGGTTTGTAGGTGCCAATAGATTATTGGTTTGTGGATACAAATTAAGTCAATCGTTTGAGGATACGAATTTAAAGAGTGGTTGTGCTGACTGGAAGCGAATCAATGGTTTGTGGATGCATTTGTGTTTGAATATTGGTTTTTGGATACAAATGAAATCAAATTTTGAGGATACGAAGTTAAAGACAGCCCTGGTTCAAATTGAAAATGAGTTTGTAAACACGAATTGAATGACGGGTTTTTAATGGAAATTGAATATTGGTCTGTGGTTAAGGGTTGTAACAAGAATTTGTGAATAAAAATGTCATTAACGATTTTTGTGTACGAATGTATCCAATGTTACCTGATACAAATGGATTTAAGGTTACACAGTAAGTCACTTGTTTGTGTATACACATGATACAAAGACTTTTTATACAAATTGCCGAGGATGTTGACTTGTTTGACACCCAGCATTATTAGGACACAACAGCACTTGAACAATCAATTCCCTAACTTTTAATTCAAATATCTTGACTAGACTTAACGTAAATGTTAACTTTTCAAAGGACTTATAAAGACAGAACAAAAATGAAACATATATAAATAAGAAAATGTAAGAAAAGTGTATCAATAGATTTCTAGTTACTCACGCAAGAGCTCCAGCAATGACACAGAAAAATACAAAGGCAATCATTCTACAAAGAGAAAAAAATAATTCTTAACTGAGGCTGTAAGATAAAGTATTTTTGGTATTATGTGAATGATACCATTCAGGGACAATATTTTAAAAAAATTAAAATTAAAATTAAATTAAATTACGCACACATATCAAATACACATACATGTATGATGCATTATACACTGAAGTACAAAAGAAATCTTACACAATCATGTTTTTCAAATACAAGAGATTAAAAATCAATCGGAGAATACGTCTAAGTGTGTGTTTTTTTAAAATATCCATTTTTAAAAGGGTATTTTTCAAAAATATATTTTGATAAAACATAACTCTTTAAACACATACAAGAGTAATTAATAAGTAAATTAATAAGGAGCCTTATTCTTCATTCATTTACAATGTTTTATACATTGTGGGGGTCATGTTAGTGTAAATTTAGATTTTTACATTTGCCTTCATTCAACAAAGATTTTTCAATAAACGTTTAACCACACACCACAAAATTCGTTCAAACTACTGCAATTTTGTATTATTTTGGCCATGCGATATTCATATGCATCAAATGTATTTAAGAAATTTAAAAAAAGTTTAAACTTTGATTTGTACGTCAGGGTAGTTCACTTTACCATATTCTTTTAATTCAAAGCATTATATCAGCTTTATGACCACAAACAGGAACTAATAATTATGAGTGGTACCAAATATTTCAAAATGTCACCATTTTTCAAATACAAGAACAGAGCTTTACTAATTAACAACATACCTGATCCTCCGATGTCTTACAAAATGGGAAGTTTAACATCAGGTAATGTTCATTTATATGAAACAACATGTGCAATTTTCACATGCACTGTTATCTATGTAAGATTATATTTAGGACAATTAGATCATTTAGGACAAAGTTTCCCCACTATCAATTATATAAAATTTTATATAATGCAGTGTTTCACATTTCTTGATAATTAAAAAAAGACGCCGTTTCATAAGGTTGTCACGAATGACTTAACTTATCTTCAAAATCTAAATTAGGTCTTCTAGTCGTGTTCACCATTATCTATATGCTTTGTCACTAGGAACTGTCGGTGGTCCCCTTTGAAGAAAAAAATAATTTGTTTTGGCAAGTTTCACACAAGCATTATAAGTATAAGACATTTAAATATAATTCAACATATGTTCATTTGGTGGATATTATATTCATATATATTATATAACATTATATTTTACAAAATGTTTATCTTGACACACCTTGGATATTTTGACCTATTTCATGACTTTTCAACCCGTTACGTCATCAAGAGATTTAAAGGTACCGTAGCACTCATTTAAGGACAAAAAGGGTGCATAAAGGTAACAAATTGACCATTTACAACAAAAAGATTGTTTTTATCAAAACTACGTGCATACGAAGTTTGTTTTAGAAGTGAAAATCTGTTTACCTAATCGGATAACGAAAAGCTGCTTACACAAAATGGTCACATGCAGTTTTCAGGGAATACTTTGGTTAGAGCAACCTCCTTATCTCCTTTTGCAGAGTAACTTCATTTGCAGCCTATATATTGAATTCTACGTTTACTTCACCCTGAAAGTTCTATAAAACATTAAATGAGGAAATGTTCTTGTAATTTTTAAAATAATGGAACTGCCCACACTATCTTTCTCAAACTTAACTCCTATAAAAGTATGCTCGTTTTGTTTTGGTTTTGTTTTTCATTTCAAAAGCAATAAATCCATGATTTTGTTTTAAAAAACATGTTCGTTAAGATGATAAAATGGTTACAAAATGTCATCATATCAGCCCTCTGGCCTGCTGTCCTCGGCCTGAGATGGGGGTATCGGGCTGATATGATATGATATAAAAAATTACATGACACCTCTAAACATTACCCGTTAAATATAGAATATATTTTGCAAAACAAAAACCACTAGAACAAGAATTAAAACGTACTCAAATATCTTTTAGAGTTTTGCAAATTCGCAAGCAGTTGATCACAGAGGTACAACGTTATAACAGAGCATGGGTATTACAATAAGAAGGAGAAACATGTAATTTGTTTGAAAATAAGAACAATGCAATACTGAATTATTATCGAGAAATCGAATAGGGATATGATGAATTCAATTTAATTGTTCTAGCTACAAATAAGAGGGCATTCATACACTGTTGTGTACCCGGTAAGGAGGGAACTTTTCAAAATGGCGGACGGGACAGGTCAACAGAGGTAGGTGTCTGCTTTCATTGCTTCCTTCTCCTAATCGTTGAGGTTTAGATAGTCACCTTCAACTGTGGTTATCAGGAATAGAATCTTGAATACATTCCTTATGAGGTTTGGTTCACAAACTGCAAAAAAATTGCGTATTTGAGATATGAAATCGTTGTTTATCTCACTTTCATTTTCGAAGCGGAGAGGATACTTTCAGATGCCTCTTTTCGTGCCCTTAACGATTTTGAATCGCTTACTTATTTTGATGCATATCAGTTTTTGGTAATAATAAAGATTTCTATGCAATTTGAACTGATTTGGTTCAGAAACAACGAAGTTATTGACAAAATAACAAATCAACAATGCAGCGGAGTGGAGTCGCCGAATAGTCGGCCGAGCGGATTCAGAATGTCGGGTAAGGAGGGGACACTTTTGGATATGGAGGGAACACATTTGGATATGGAGGGGACATCACTTTGAAATTGTACTGTAGTTGAGACAATACCCATGGTAATACACAAACTCCTTTGTAAAGTTAGCCAAAGACTATCAAATAGTTCCATATGATATATACTGATGGAAACGAATAAGGGAACTCTTAACTACTGTTAACTTATGTCTCAAGCTTTCCTTTAGGTGCTGACAAGAACTTGTTTAGTTCTATTTCAGAAGAAACAAAATAATTTAAAAAACAATTTTTACAGAGAGCTTGGTCGATAATGGATGTATAGCTTAAGTTGATTCTTGAAAACTGATACTTTTCATTATTCAGTTGATCTTATGAATACTGATGATCTACAGAACCAATATGGCTCACTCTCCCATCCTTCATAGGAATAAATTGTTTTGATTTAAAAATTATTTTTATTTCATCTCCCTCTCGAATCAGATAAAGATAATTTTTTGATTATTCACGGCTTTTACCGCAGATCTAAGCGTTAAAATGTGTATCTTATCTTTAAATGTTGTGTATTAACAATATATTACTCTCCCGTTGAATATATTGCTGTTTAATAAATCAACCATGTTATTACACTATGTGTCATAACATCGCACGCTGACCAAATGACGTGACGTAATGATGACGTCACAATTGTTAAGTATGACGTCATAATGTCAGCGGGCCGGCCGCGACAGTCATGTTGGCGACTTTCTTTGTATTTTTACGATGTTATTAAGCAAGTAATAAATAAAATACTAAACTCGGTCCCGTTTCATAAAATTTTTATGAAACTTGTGAATGGTATAGGTATTTAACTCGCTTTCGCTCGTTAAATACCAACCCATTCACTCGTTTCATAAATATGTTATGAAACGGGACGTCGTTTAGCATTCTCTATGTATGACAAGACACAGGGACATCGGTACGATTAATAACGTGCAGATAGAACTTATAACTAGAAAAATAAAACACATATTAGCGGGATATTAGCCGTTCCCACTGGCTGCACAATTCCCCAATAAATAGTATTTATGTAATTTTTATATCTGCATCTTTCTTCGCAATATAGCGATATAGGTACGAGAAGTACAGACTAGAATCAGCTTACAGACGGATACGGTTTCCTAGTGGTCTGTGCTTGATCAGTTATCTCTCTGACAATGGCATAAGATTCTCGCTTTTTTCCCTTATGACTCTTGCATTATAGTTTGTGGATCAGATGAATATAACGTTTCCTCGGAACAGTTATATATACCTAGGATAATAAGACAACGGGAGAAAGCTTTACCACGACCAGACACATTGAAGATAAGTTGTTTGAGAGGCATTTTAGAAGTTGGTAGTATCAAGAAGACAAGGAGTTTATGGATTATCAACTTCTTTATTGTGAATGTGGCGACTTTTCGGTATAGATTCTTATACCGTTTTCAAGCACGTCGCCTTAATCCATAAAACTCCTTGTCATCTCAAATTGAAGATAGGCTTTCTTAGAACTTTTTTCTTTATATCAATGGTCACAGCAGATCAACTCTCTAAGAACAAGCAAAGTCGTGCTTGATGTGTCTTGGTCTTAATAAGGACAGCTTAAACTGGTCGTAACACTGTGCTTGATAAGTCTTTATAGGGCAAATGAAACAGAAGAGACACATAACGAATGAAACAGATGTTTATTCAAGCACTTTACATTCTAGTTGCCAACGGTATGGTGACCGTGCTGGAGTGGAACACAGTTCTTGTATAACTGCAAACAAAAAATGAATTGTTGAGCCTTTTTAAGAGCATTCTCCTTAAGACGCACAACTGCAAAGTTGCTAGCTTTTTGTCAAATCTAAATAAATTCAGATCAACAGATTTTATGTTTTGTCATACTTTTGTACAGTATTAACTACTATAAAACCTGTTGATCTAACAATTTAGATTGCTTTTTGTCACACTTTTCTCTAGCCATTTGGTTTGTGATTACCGTAAATCCTTGATTTGTCGCCTTGCGATTATTAATTTCAACCATCCATCTATTGTTCAAGGTAGGCAATCAATTTGGGATGGATTAATTCATTTCACATAGGATTATACACATAACCACCATCATGGAGAATTTTTGTTTTGAACATTTAAATAAAGTCTCTTTCTAAAGATTACGTTTTTCATTACTATGCGTATGTGTCAGACGTATAAAGAAAAAGGGAGAATTTTAAAGGTTTGTTTACATTGATAAATCAAACCTGTTCTTATTCAAGGGAGCGTTTATTCCGAATAAACACTTACTAGAAAAGTAAGAGAGTAGCCTTACCATCATGTGTTTTGCAATAAAGTATAGTTTTGCCCTGAACTATTATAACGTCAAACAACTCGGCCTTCGGCCTCATGCTTCAACTATGATAGTTAAGGGCAAAACTATACTTTATTGCAAAAAACATGAAGGTTAGGGCTACTCTATTTCTTAAATAAAGGGTGACCGGCGCCTTTGATCTTTATGGGAACAATACTAGAATGCGAAAAAAGAGTGGGCGGCGCCTTTAATCTTTGCTTGAACAATACTAGAAAATCAATCAAATGTTTCAAATTGTTTCAACTGGGCTGTGTTGCTATCATGTGCTAATTGCATTAAATGTATGAACTGGAATGACCCCTTTAAATTTGGTTTCGCAAGATTGTCCTAAATTACTGTCCCTTTTATTTGGAAGTTTCACGTTTTAGTTTACTCACGTTGGTCATGAAGGCTCTGAATTCCCCTTTGCCGTCCCTTCCGTCTTCTGTTGAACAAAAATACATGAACTGACATTACCATTAACTATTTAAAATGTTCATCCTAAGCATTACCAGATTTTGATCAAGAAATAAAGAAGCCCTAACCATAATGTGTTTTGCAGTTTCATTATAGTTAAGGCATGAGGCCGAAGGCCGACTGGTTTGACGTTATAATAGTTCAGGGCAAAACTATACTTTATTGCAAAACACATGATCGTTAGGGCTCCTCTGTTGTTATTTTTCTAATATGTCGATTTTAACTCGTTTAAGTTATTTCTACTCATAATATAAACATATTTTGTAAATCACGTCCGGCTGCAAATTAAACATCATAGATCAGGGAATACCCTGTGACGTCCTAGCTTGGGTATCCTCTACAATATATATATAAATCTAAAATGAATACTTCCCGATAAAGGAAAATGTTATTGAACTTGGGAAGAACTCTCATGTCAAATGTCAGAGGTCGAATCCAGCTTGAGCCATCAAATATTTGTGGATTTCTTGGATGTACAGGTAATATCAATATAATAATATTAATTTTACACTGTGTTGTGATCCTTAGTTGGGTAATTAATCAGCCAAGCCGGGTTAACTGAACTGAAAATTACTGACCAAAAAGTTTTCGAGTAGGCAGTCCGGGCACAGAAGAGTAGGGCTGCAGCGTAGATACTTTTTTGAATTTTCTCCGAAAGTAGCATTGTTATGTTTGGGATCAAAGAAATAATACTATTGCCGATTTTAAAGGGAAATTCAAAACTGCAACATGTCCGAATCAAGATGACTAAATAAAAAAAACCCGTATCTATAAGATAAAACAACACCAAATATGAGATGGGAACTTATTTCTGGAAAACCATTGCTGTGAACAGACACGAAGTTACTTAATCTACATGCGTAATCTCCTATCAAGGTCACAATTCAGAACTTCAGGTCTTTGTATGACTTTACGAATTTAAAAGACTAACAAAGATAAGGGTTTCTTGATAGCTGCTATCAAATGTTATATAAACCAACCTGAGTATAAACCTTCTTATGCTTACATGTATATATATTCCTCACAAGCCACCCATGAAGTAAACTGTCGTCCAAAACAACAATACAACATTTTATAATAATTCTGACTAAAGAATGAAAAAGATAGAAGTTAAAAATAAAGTACTTCTTATAAATCTCTTGAAACATCCATCCTTAATAAACCTAAAGTGAGCAAAGGTAACAAAAATATTGTCAAGACGTTTGTTGAAATCATGTTTTCGCAAAATATGTTTTAAGGTAATAATATACTTTAGTATCAGAAATAAGCATCCCAAATGTTATCATTCCAAATCTGCTACGAGTCACCAAAAAAGTCAGAATTATGTCAGCAGTTTCTACCCTTATATTAAATCGGCTGCTGTTCGATTAATGGGAATGCGTGAATAGAGTCTAACACGTCATATTAACACCTGAGTCGTTAAATCGGTGACCAGCCTTATGAGCTCAACAATCGCAGGCAAATCTTATTACTGCATGCCAATCTGACGATCATCTTCGAATGAAATTGCTATATGCTGATATTTAATTAAGATATAGAAGTTGTTGTCCGTAACAAACGTTTTTGTTAACAAAATATATAGTTCTAACCCATATGATTTCTTTTGTCTTAAATTATTGAAGTTCTTACGTTGTATCTCTTACTTAAATATAAAAGTTGTTATCCATAGGGCTTTCGTTTAAAAAAAAAGAATATATAAGTTGTTATCCATAAAATATGGACGTGTTAGCTGAATAGAATACAGAAATTGTTATCCATTTATTCATAAAGCAAATCTGAAACGAATACAAAAGTTGTTTTTCCCCCATAAAATCATGTTTCTAATGATGTTCAACGTCAAAAAAAGCAAATCATATGCAACATACTGTTGGTGTCAATTTGTATATTTAAGGCGTCAACATCAAGAACCTCTAGCTTGTCGTTCCCGTCGGTGTCGAAGTGATGGAAGAGGTAGCCGGCGAAGTCGTGTACGTCATGGTACTTCCTGTGCCACGTCTTCACAAACTCATCCTCGCTCACGCTCCCGTCACCTAGAACACAGGCATTGGGAAATATACCATACGTCAAAATGTAAGGACCAATGGTATAACATGAAGTCATATTCTTTACTAGTGATAACGATGATAGTCCATTTGTAATGCTCCATTTCCATGCTGGGGATGCTCAAAGCGCACATATTCTATTATTACCCTTAGAAAATGTGTTATTGACTCCGGTATAAATGAACGCTTCATAGGTCCACACAATCCTGTGTCCAGGTACCCATTTGTCTAGCTGGGTAGACTGAGTGGGAATGTGGATGAAGTGCCCCCCCCCCCCCAAAAAGCAGAAAAAAAAGCAATTTTCAACAAACAAGCCAAAAGGAAGCTTTTGAAAACATCAGGGGGATGAATAAACTGCTAAAGTACGTGCATTGTCGTACCTGCAAACAGTTCCGATTTGGTCCCAAGTTTTTGTTTAACTTATCCCAAGGGCTAAGTGTAACCATCGAATAAATTTAAAATTGTTTTCATTTCACCGTTGCAGATTTCATTATAGTAGCAATCAGTTTATGAGTTAACAGTATAACAGCTTACATCAGTTCAGTTAAAACAGTATATGTGAAATGTTCTGAATATTTGGCATTTGATACATGGGAACCATAACAAAAGTAAATGGCATCATTAACACAGATCTAAGGCAGGTAGTTTAACGTAATTGAAAAAGATTAAGAAATTGTACTTGTGCTCCAACATGTCTACAGACACAATGTTTTATCCAGAGCAATGTCCTTGCTATACGCTAATTACAGAAAATATTCCACCTACCGTTCAAATCATAGTCAGTAACGAACTCCACTATGACCTCAGCGGGAGAGACAACACCATCACCATCACTATCCATGTCCTTCAACACGTTACCGATAACCACATCTTCCTTCAGCTTCTGGTTGTTGTTGTGGATGCATGTGTGGTTGTGCTGTCTGGAAGGGAATTTATAGTTTGTGGATGCACGAGTGGTTGTGCTGTCTGGAAGGGAATTACTAGTTTGTGGATACATGAGTGCTTGTGCTGTCTAGAAGAGAATTACTAGTTTGTGGATGCACGAGTGGTTGTGCTGTTTGGAAGGGAATTAATAGTTTGTGGATGCATGAGTGGTTGTGCTGTCTGGAAGGGAATTAATAGTTTGTGGATGCATGAGTGGTTGTGCTGTCTGGAAGGGAATTACTAGTACTAGTTTGTGGATACATGAGTGGTTGTGCTGTCTGGAAGGGAATTATTAGTTTGTGGATGCATGAGTGGTTGTGCTGTCTGGAAGGGAATTTATAGTTTGTGGATGCACGAGTGGTTGTGCTGTCTGGAAGGGAATTAATAGTTTGTGGATGCATGAGTGGTTGTGCTGTCTGGAAGGGATTTATTAGTTTGTGGATGCATGAGTGGTTGTGCTGTCTGGAAGGGAATTATTAGTTTGTGGATGCATAAGTGGTTGTGCTGTTTGGAAGGGAATTATTAGTTTGTGGATGCATGAGTGGTTGTGCTGTCTGGCAGGGAATAAATGGTTTGTGGATGCATGAGTGGTTGTGCTGTCTGGAAGGGAATTATTAGTTTGTGGATGCATGAGTGGTTGTGCTGTCTGGAAGGGAATTATTAGTTTGTGGATGCATAAGTGGTTGTGCTGTCTGGAAGGGAATTATTAGTTTGTGGATGCATGAGTGGTTGTGCTGTCTGGAAGGGAATTATTAGTTTGTGGATGCATGAGTGGTTGTGCTGTCTGGAAGGGAATTATTAGTTTGTGGATGCATTAGTGGTTGTGCTGTCTGGAAGGGAATTTATAGTTTGTGGATGCATGAGTGGTTGTGCTGTTTGGAAGGGAATTACTAGTTTGTGGATGCATGTCTGGTTGTGCTGTCTGGAATAGTAACAATAGTTTGTGGATATATCAGTGGTTGTGCTGTCTAAAACGAAGGTTTTTAGGTGCAAACAGAACATTGTTTTTTGGATACAAATGAAATCAATTGTTTGTGGACCCGAAGTTAAAGACGGTTCTGGTGCAAATTTAATATTTGTTTTTAAATACTTATGAAATCAATATTATAAGGATACGAATTGAAAGACGGTTTGTGCCTGGAATTTGAATATTGTTTGTGGTTTAGGGTTGTATCAAGAATTTGTGAATACAATGTAATCAACGATTATTGGGTACGAATGTACTCACCCTAGAGCTCCAGCAATGACGCAGAAAAATACAAAGGCAATCATTCTACAAAGAGAAAAAAATATTTCGCTACATAGTCTGTACGATATAGCATTCTTTTTGGTATTATGTAAATGATACCATTCAGGGACAATATTAGAAGAACATGATTAAAATAAGCAATCAAATACCATGTATGATGCATTATACATGTACACTGGAGTACTAAAGAAATCGTACACCTTCGTTGGTTTTATAATGTGTATCATATTCAAATAGAAGAAATTAATCATCGGTCAAAGAATACTTCTGAGGTATTTTAACAAAAATTCTTCTTTAAAAAGGATATATTTTATATTTTAAGGATACATATTTTGACTTAACATAACTCTTTAAAGACATACAAGATATAGGAGCCTTTACAATGTTTTATACATTGTGGGGGTCATGTTAGTGTAAATTTACACTTTTACATCTGCCTTCATTTAACAAAGATTTTTCAATAAAAGTTTAACCACACACCACATAACTGGTTCAAACTACTGCAATTACGTGTTAATTTGGCCATGCGATATCCATATGCATAAATGTTTTTATGAAATTTTAAAATTCGAAAAATAAGTTGAAACTTTTATTTGTACGTCAAGGTCGTTCACTATAACATATTGTTTTAATCCAAAGCATTATATCAGCTTTATGACCACAAACAAGAACTAATAATTATGAGTGGTACCAAATGTTTCAAAATGTCACCATTTTTCTAATACCAGAACAGAACTTTACTAATTAACAACATACCTGTTCCACCGATGTCTTACAAAATGGGAAGTTTAACATCAGGTTATGTTCATTTATATGAAGCAACATGTGCATTTTTCACATACACAGTTATCTATATGAGATAGTATATCTGAGTAATTCAAGCATTTTTAACAAAATGTTATATAATTCAGCGTTTCACATTTCTTGATAATTATAAAATCAGCCCATTTTGTCGAAAGATAGAACGCCGTTGTCACGAAAGAGTTAACTTATCTATAAAATCTAAATAAGGTCTTCTCCCCATGTTCGCCATAATAATGTATATATACTTTGTCACTCGGATCTGTCGATATTTGAAGAAAAGCACATTTATTGTGGCAAAAATGGCAATCATCATTAAAACAGTTCGGATATGTACACATATATTTTGCAAGTTTCATACAAGCATTATGCGTATAAGACATATTTTAATAGACTTCAACAGATGTTCATTTGGTGGATTTCGGATTTGCTTAAATTTTCAATTAACTGCTTAATGTACTTAAAGTACTTTATAATTTTTATCCTGTGTGTCGCAGACACCCCTGGAATATTTTGACCTATTTCATGACTTTGCAAACCGTTACGACACCAAGAGACTTAAAGGTACTGTAGCATATGTTTATAGGGGCAGTAGTACGTTTTTTATGAGGAACAGACGGTATTGTCAGGAAAATGAAAATTAATGGTTCCAATTGAAAGACAATGTATTTAAACTATATGATGCAAAACTAATTCAAATATATAACGTTAAGTTTAGCCTTTAGATTCCCTTTTCTTACACAAAATGAATTAAAGGTGTTTACATAAATTGGCCGCCAATGGATTTTAGTAAATCTCCATACTCTGTCTTCTGGCTATGGATGATTGGCATGTGTAATGTAAATTTTGTCAAATTAATACATTTAGCTGATGCATGTTTATAGAACATAATATTGGAAATAAACAGAAAAAATAAACCACCAAGCTTACTTGAGTCAGCTAATTATGCTAATATTCAATACTGGAAATAATACATAGTCCATTTGGATATGGTAATGGACATGGTATCCGAGAATGCTTTGTTTATAATATAAATACAAAACATGAACATATCACCTTATTGTGGTACAACTGTACAGGAGTAGTGAAGAGTAACTTATAGCATCATGTTTCTCCATGGTCCATATCAAGGGACATAACACATGTCAGCATCATCGTTAAGACCATGAACAATATACTAGTAAACATCTTGATAGATCAACTGTGATAGTCATTGAGTCATTTTAACAACTTTTGTAACCAGTTGACCTCATGAGTTCAAAATCTTTAGTAGTTCATATAAATTCTCAACTTACTTTTCTATATTGTAGAATAATAAGAGTTAAGTTTGTTAATTTAATACTTGTAACAGATTGTTATACCATTAAACGTTTTATGTAATTTTTTTTCAGTTCATAACATAGGTTCTTTGTTCACTTTACCTTTAAGTGTCCTGAATTCCTTTTTGCCACAATATCCATGACACTCAAGCAATGGTTCCCACTACTCACACATACTGGTATCCTGACTGAGAGTAATCTTCATCCTGAGTTTTGTAGCTTCCAGAACCTCCTCCATGTGGGAGTTATAAGCTACTTTCTTGAAGGATCCGTCGTTTAGTTTGATCACTACTACACCACTCTTAACCCATGTTGATTCGACCTTCTTTTCAAACACTAAATCTCTTGCCTTCTTAGCTAGGATTGCCCTTGTCCTCGTGAGGTCTTCATTCACAAACAACCTGTTTGTGTTTGGCAATTTGACATCTTTTAGGAGTCTCCTCTTCTCTAGCAAAGCCCTCTTCTTCTGGTTACTTATGAACATAACTATGACAGGCCTAGCTTTGGTTTGTGGTTCGTTGGGGAACTTGGGCACTCTGTGACTGTTATAAATTTCATATCATTTGATGTCTACTCCGACAGATTTAGCTAGGTTGATTACAAGCTGATCTGTATCCTCCCCCTTCTCCTCCTGAAACCCCATGATTCGAACGTTGTTTTGTCTCGAGTATTGTTCGCATCTGTCCAACTGATATATTAGCATTTGAATAGTGTCAGCTTCCTCTTTTGCTACTATTCTTCTCTCTTCTGCTACTGATTTAAGCATTATTACTTCGTTTTCTAACTTGGTGTTCTTTTCAATGAGAGAAGTAATTTCAAACTTTAATGTAGGTTTTATTGCCTCACCTACTTCTTCTCCAATTATTTTGAGAATGTCTGTATTCTCTAATGCTTCTAAGAGCTGAGATACTAAACTGACAGGAGCAGGGGTAGAAGCCATCTTCTCAGTGTTAGTTTCACACTCACCCGACATATCATGTTCTGACTCCGAGTCCAGGTTACAGTGGCGTTTATTTTCGGTGTCGTTGAAGTCTGGCGATGTGAATACCTCGGCTCGTAATCGCTTACTACTATCAGGGGTGTTATCCATAGCAAATTGTCAAGTTTAAATTGTGTATTTGTATATAGAAATGACTTAAATGGTCTTGAGATTATCATATATGGGAGACAGCTTTGGTCCGGCGGTATGGCCAAATTTTAATCCATCAACATCCATTTTGATAATGTCTTTCTACAGCTTATCTTCACAGAATTAGTTTAAGACACATCAATGTTTACATTAGTAATATCATTTACCAACTTCTCCTTCTCTATCCTTCAGAACATAGCCATTTTCACATCACTCACTCTCTCTGTCGATCATGACACGTCCGTCCATTACGAGATCACGTGACCGTATTTTTACAACACATATCAATAATAAAATAATTAAACATTATTTACCAATGGTTGATGTATTCAAGATATACAAGGTTTCGATTCGTATTGAAAATGAAACAATGATATATTTGGGATCACACTGTTTTTCATATAACATTCCGCATATTGACACAGTCATATCCATCAAAGTGATTCCGACAACAAAAGTAGTACAGAGTACTTCTTAGATATAATCGTACTTGCTTCTGGAATTATTTTATAAATCATAAATTAACACATAAATCGTTTTGGTTTGAACAAGGATTTTCATAGCTATGAAAATCCTTGGTTTGAAGAAGGTTTGTCTCCAGACATAATGGTAGATACGCAAGTGGCGATAGTATTGTCTCAATTACATGCTCATTACATTCACATAGAAAATGGTACTGGAGATAATGATCTATCATTCTTAGAAAAATTACATTGCCTGACCTCTTTAAGTTACAATTCTCAATGAAAGGCATGTATTGGATTATGACTGATCTTGTTTAAAATATTATTTTAATAGAGCATTGAAAATATACTTTCAATGACAATCTTAATGATTTCACTCTTGTAAATAGAGAAGATATTTTTCACAACAATACGCGATACATGGCCCAACAGAATGAAAATTTGTTAATGAACCTTACCCAAAATAATTATCAGAGCAAAAACAGTATTCCTAATTTCAACAGGTTATAATTTACCAATCGGAGAAAGAAATGTTGTTAAGGAATACAATTGCTATTAGATGTTACCTAATTAGCTGATGTCATAAAATAGCCAGGTGTTGATAATTGTGCATTATATAACATACCTGCTATAGTCATCATTTAATAGTTTTTGATTAGGAAACAGACAGGAAATACGATAGACAGTAAAGTAATTATGTAATAAGTGAGTATCTGATCTAAGGAAAGTAAATAACACCTGCAGACCAATGTCATTGTTTATTCAACATTTTTACACAATGCTCAAAGCTAAATGTGATCATTGTAAATTGGGATTATTGCCATAAATCAGCCAAAATAATTGTGTTTTGTTTTATATTTTACTTATTAGAAAAGGATTTTTTCTCTGCATGCCAAACTGTTCATTTAGTGAATGCGAGCTAGAAACAAAAAATCGCTGTAGTGATCGGAACACGTGAGTTCGATGTAGATAGTCACATTGCTCTGATCGTCCTAACACAGCGGGTCAATTTGGCGTAGAACGATCAATGTGATGGAAATTTGTCTATGGAGACTTCATCAGGAAATATTCTAAGACAGTTGACAGTAACACAATGATATGACATACTGTTAATTGCTTGGAAAACTCAGAATTTCGGATTTCGCCTACCATTTTTCATATAAGCAGACGAACGCTTCACCTACTGCCACGTCATTTCCGGTATCCCCTTCCTGTGGCCTCTCAACCTTTGTCGATGGACAACGACAAGCAGACGCCTTGTTTCACAATATTTACTTAGCTGTAGTTTCATTGAGAAACTGTGTATCGTTGTTGTTTTGGCCTAATATTTATGTTAAATAGTTATTTGACAAATATCTTATGAAAAAAATATTTAAAAAAGGTTATACAGCGTCTCTTTCAGGTGTTCACACAAAATGACAGCCAATAGATTTTATGTTAATCTCCATACTCTGTGCTCTGACTATGGATGATTGGCTTGTGTGATGTGATTTTTGACACTGTCAAATTAATACTTTTAGCATTAACTTACAATTGTCAGTGAAATATTTAAAATATAAAATTATCAAAAAACGTTCTACTGCCCCTTTAAATGGGGAATATGATGTGATGTCAGGACAAATAATAAGACAATGTATTTAAACTAAATTGAACAGTAATAATTCAAATATATATTGTAAAGTTTAACCATGCGATTAATTTTTCTTACACAAAATGAATTAAGGTGTTTACACAAAATGGCAGCCAATGGATTTTATGTGGATCTCCGGCATACTTTGTGACTATGGATGGTTGGCTTGTGTTGTGAGATTTTTGACACTGTCAAGTTAATACATACACCATTGACTTAAAATTGTCAGTGAAATATTTCAAATAAAAAATTATCAAAAAACGTGATACTGTCCCTTAAATAACAGCAGCATTAACAACATCTAAAATACAAATAAGAGCTTTTGGAGCGTATTCAACCATTGTCCTACCTAAGATCTTTCTGATTTCACTTGTACAATACAGTCCTTCTTTGCTGGTTTCTTAAATGTCATGTTGACCTACATCTAAACGCAACATTAAAACAGGTTTAACCATGAACGAATACATTGAAACTGAGGCCGAGAGGGTTATTTCATTAACAACCTTTTTTGTTTATTATCACAGGTTATCTATCATATTTGATAAAATCAATATTTTCGGTTGTGGGGTAGATGGGCATTATATTTTAACAATGTTAATGTAAATCACTGAATATGTTACCGGTTATTCAATTGCCCTAAATATGCAAGTCATACTTAAAGGGGTCAACAACCTGGCTTGTGAAACCTCATTGACCATCGTTAAAGAGAGCGTCCAGACGGGTAAAGGGGGTCACATGACACAAACTTGGTACTGGCTGTCAGCGGTTTGCAACCAAATGATTTCGTCCCTACCGAGCATTTATGACTCTTTCGGGGTCCTGCTAATAAAACTCTGGAATTTAAAAATTCAGTTGCAGACCCCCTTTAACGGTCATTGTGACATTGTATTGACAAGTATATGTGTAAGGCTCGGCTTTCATGCTTTTATGCGGCGTACTTTAACATGCTTCCATTCGGTGAACTTTAATATTATAGATAGTCGGACAGAATACCACAGTGAACAAACAAATCTAATCAGATTTTTTACGTGTACTAAGTGAATCAACTGTTCGGAAAAAGGCGAAAACAACACGTAAAATTATAACTCAAAATCCCATTATTTATCATTTTAAAACATTGACAACAGGAGGTATATTTTAAAAATGTCTACCATTTTGATTTGTGGAAAGTGCATGCATCAAAGCCTAAAAACTTAAATGATTGACTCGCGGCGATATCTATAGTCTGTTTACACTTACCATTAGCCCTACATATAGTCTATATTGAATTGCGATGTGATGTGAGAAATTGACTCTTTGGAACAGTCATTTGAAAACTTGTATAATGGCAAGATTGGGGTTTTTTTTCACATAAAAGAAGTTGTGTATTCAATGAAGCAAAATTGAGGATACATACGATATAATATAAAAGGCCTACGTTAACATTTATCACGACAGCAAATAACGTCAAAGCAGACGCGGTTTTTTTTTTTCATTTTTTTTTTTCATTTAAAGGCCACTGTCCGAAAAAAGCATTTAGGGAACATATTTTCAGCCGAGTTGACATAAAACCTTTTGTTGAGGTAATTCTTGGCGAAGACTTTAAATGCATCAAAACCTTGAATATATATCCTTTCTTTTCATCTTCTTAGTTTCAAGAACGTTTCTCAAGCTTTCCTAAAGGTGCTGACAATAACCTGATCGATATTGGATGTATATCTAAAGTTGCCTCTTGAAAACTGATCCTTTTTTCTATACTTTTCATTATTCATTAATCGTATGAATACTGATGATCTACAGAACCAATTTGGCTCACTCTTCCATCCTTCACAGGAATAAATTGCTTTGAATTGAAAACTGTTGTATTTAATTCCATTCCTTCTCGAATCGGATAAAGATTTTTTTTTTATTATTCACAGACAAGATCAGAGATTAAAGTGTTAAAATGTGTATCTTATCTTTAAACGTTATGTATCAACAACGTACAACAAGACACAGGGACATCGGTACGATCAGTTACGTTCAGATAGAAGTAATGACTACAAAAACTATTACATTGACAGTTGTCGGGCCCACTGCGCTACACATTTTTACCAATAAATAGGATTTATGCAATTTTTATATCTGCCTCTTTCTTCACAATAAAGCGATATAGGTTCGAGGAGGGCAGAGTCCAAAATATTCAAGTAACTAGAATCGGCTTACAGTCGGATATAGTTTCCTAGGATATATACAGAGTAGACTTGAGCTTTGGACTTTGACGTATCGTCGCCTCTCTTCTAACTTAGTGACTAGTTGAATGTGACGTTTCCTTGGACTATAACTAGGATGATAATGCTACCTAGAAGTTTTACACAAAGGGAAACAAGCTATACCACAACCAGTTTAGTTGAAGAAAGGCTTCGTAAACTTTTACAATGGTATTTGTATCCATGGCCGTAACAGATTAACTCTCATAGAAAGTGGTTGTAACACTATGCTTGATCAGTCATCTCTCTGACAATAGCATATGTTTTCTCTTGTACCTCTTGCAGACAAGTTGAATATAACGTTTCGTCAGATTATAAAGTGGTTGATACTGTTGCCTAGGAGTTAAAGACAACTGGAGACAAGGTCTTCCAAGGCAAGAATAGTTGAAGATAGGCTTTCTTGGATTCAAAATGGTTTTGGTATCCATGACCACAACAGATCAACTCTCTGAGGACAAGCACGTTGGTCTTGTCACTGTGCTTAATCGGTCATCTCTCTGACAATAGCATATGTTTTCTCTTGTACCTCTTGCAGACAAGTTGAATATAACGTTTCGTCAGATTATAAAGTGGTTGATACTGTTGCCTAGGAGTTAAAGACAACTGGAGACAAGGTCTTCCAAGGCAAGAATAGTTGAAGATAGGCTTTCTTGGATTCAAAATGGTTTTGGTATCCATGACCACAACAGATCAACTCTCTGAGGACAAGCACGTTGGTCTTGTCACTGTGCTTAATCGGTTATTTCTCTGACAATGGCATATGTTTCTCGTTATTTTCTTATGACTCTTACTTTATACTTCGAAGAGCAGTTGAATATAACGTTTCCTCGGAACAGTGGAATATACCTAGGATTATAAGACAACGGGAGAAAGCTTTACCATGACCAGAAAAGTTGAATAAAAGCTTTCTAAGAACTTTTACAATGGTCTTTGTGTCCATGACCATAGAAGATCAACTCTCTAAGGACAAGCACAGTGGTCTTGACACTTTGCTCCATAAGGTATCTCTCTGACAATGGCATTTGGCATTCTTTGGGCTATGGTCGTTTCTTTATAGTTTGTAGAGCAGTTGCATATAACGTTACTGGAATAAGGAACCTAGGATTATAAGACAATGGGAGACCAGAAAGGTTGAAGAAAGGCTTACTTGGACTATATAAATGGTTCTGGTATCCATGGCCAAATGATGGGATTTTTTATATTTTCAATTTAATTTCATTATTGAACATGAAGAAAAGGACAAAAATATGACAATAACAGATCAACTATCTAAGCACAAGCACAATGGTCGTAACACTGTGCTTGATCGGTCGTTATAGGACAGTTTAAACAGAAGAGACACATAATGAATGAAACAGATGTTTATTCAAGCACTTTACATGCTAGTTGCCATGGGCATGGTGACCGTGTTGGAGTGGAACACAGTTCAAGTATAACTGAAAACAAAAAATGAATTATTGAGCCTTTTGAGAGCATTCTTCTAAAAGAACACAACCACAAAAATGAATTATTGAGCCTTTTGAGAGCATTCTTCTAAAACCACACAACCAAAAAAAAGGAATTGTTGAGCCTTTTTAGAGCATTCCCCTAAAGACACACAACCGCAAAATTGGTAGCTCTTCGTCACACTTGTCCCGAGCAATTGGAAATTTGTTTTATGTAATATGTAATATGTTTTGTCATACTTTTGTACAGTATGAACTACTATAAAACCTGTTGATCTAACTTTATTTAGATTGCTTTTTGTCACACTTTTCTCTAGCCATTTCAAATTTGGTTTGTGATTACCGTAAATCCTTGAATTGTGGCCTTGCGATTCTTAATTTCAACCACGCGGCTATTGTTCAAGTTAGGCAATTATCAATTTGGAATGGATAAAAACATTTTACATAGGATTATACGCATAACCACCAACATGGAGATTTTTGTTTTGAACATTGAAATAAAGTCTATTTCCAACGATTACGTTCTTCAATCCTATGCGTATGTGTCAGACGTATATAAAATTAATAGGTTTGTTTAAATTGATAAATCAAACCTGTGATTATTCAAGGCAGCGCGTTTATTCCGAATAAACGCTTAATAGAAAGATAATAGAGTAGCATAACCATCATGTGTTTTGCAATAAAGTATAGTTTTGCCCTGAACTATTATAACGTCAAACAACTCGGCCGTTATAGCTAAGGGCAAAACTATACTTTATTGCAAAACACATAATGGTAGGGGCTACTCTATTTATTAAATGAAGGGTGAACGGCGCCTTTGATTTTTACGGGAAAAATACTAGAATGCAGAATAAAGGGTGGGCGGCGCCTTTTAACTTTGCTGGAAAAATACTAGAAAATCAATAAAATGTTGAACATGTTCAACTAAGCTGTGTTGTTATCGTGTGCTAATAGCATTAAATGTATAAACTGGAATGACCCCTTTAATTTTGGTTCCGCAAGATAGTCCTAGATTACTGTCCCTTTTAGTTGGAAGTTTCAAGATTTCGTTTACTCACGTTGGTCATGAAGGCTCTGAATTCCCCTTCGCTGTCCTTTCCGTCATCTGTTGAACAAAAATACATGAACTGAAATTGTCATTAACTATTTAAAATGTTAATCCCAAGTATTATCATATTTTGATTAAGAAATAGAGTAGCCCTAACCATCATGTGTTTTGCAGTTTTATCAAAGTAGGAGCATGATGCCAAAGGCCGACTGGTTTGACGTTATAATAGTTCAGGACAAAACTGTACTTTATTGCAAAACACATGATGGTTAGGACTACTTTTCTAGTATGTCGATTTTTACTCGTTTACGGTTTTTTTCTACTCATAATATTAATATATTTTTCTAATCACGTCCAGCCACAAATTAAAAATCCTAGATCAGGGACATACTGTGTGACGTCATTGCTGGGATAACCTCTCCAGAATATATATATATATCTAAAATGAATAATTCCCGATAAAGGAAAATTTATTGAACTTAGGAAGAATTCTCATGTCAAAAGTCAGGGTTCCAACCTAGATTGAACCATCAGATATTTGTGGACTTCTTGGATGTACAGGCAATATAAATATAATAATATTGATTTTACACTGTGTTGTGATCCTTAGTTGGGTAAGTAATCAGCCAAGCCGGGTTAACTGAACTGAAAATTACTGACCAAAAAGTTTTCGAGTAGGCAGTCCGGGCACTGGATGTAAGGGTTTAAAGGGGCAGTAGCACGTTTTTTGAAAATTTTATATTTTAATTTTTTCACTGATTGTTTAACGTGAATACTAAATGTATTATATTGATGGTGCCAAAACTCTCATTACACAAAGCAGTCACCCATAGTCAGAGAACAAAAAATTAACAAAAAGTCCGTTGACGGCCATTTTTGTGTGAACACCTTTGATTCATTTTGTTTAAGAAAAAGGAATCGCATGGTTGAACTTTACATTGTATATTTGATTTTTTACTGCTTCATTTAGTTTAAATACCTCGTATTTCAATTGGAACCAATTATTTTCATTTTCCTGACATCACCAAAAACGTGCTACTGCCCCTTTAAAAATCGGCAATAGTATTATTTCTTTGATCCCAAACATAACAATGCTACTTTCGGAGAAAATTTAAAAAAGTATCTACGCTGCAGCCCTACTCTACAACCTTAGACAGAATCAATTTTAAGAGCCACACCGGGAGTTGTTTCGGGTCACATTTGACAAACTTTATTGATAGTGTTATTTGATCGAAAAGTATCAACTGTTTCAGGAAATTATCATTTTAAAGCTAATCGACGTTGTATGGAGACAAAAGGAAGATTTGAAGCTATTATGATAGAAAACCGGACAATAATGCGTGTCAATCAGTCAAACGTAATTTATCAAAAGCATACAGAATGACAGTCACGAGTTGATACTGTTTGATAGGTTAAATTACTAGCATCAAGGTGAATTTGATATGTGAATTTGCCTTCGGTGAACATATATGACTGTTTGTAGATTTTCATTGAATACAAGTATTTATCGCATATTCAAAATATTGAGATGAATGTATGAGATTTTATATATATGATGAATTACTCGTATTAACATAATATACTATGAAAATTTACCCTTTAAGTGTATTTATTACGTTACTCAATGAAAATTCAAAACTGCAACATGTCCGATTCAAAATGACTAAGAAACAAAAAACGTATCTATAAGATAAAACAACACCAAATATGAGATGGGAACTATATTCTGGAAAACAATTGCTGTGAACAGACACGAAGTTACTTAATCTACATGAGTAATCTCCTATCAAGGTCACAATACAGAAGTTCAGGTCTTTGAATGACTTTACGAATTTAAATGACTAACATAGATAAGGGTTTCTTATGATGGCCGAGAGGGGCCATTTTAATTTCGCGTTAAAGATCAACACGAAATCGCGAAATCGCGAAAACTAAACCTCGAAATTGCAAAATGGCGAAACGAACACCAAGCAAAATTGCGAAACATGTAAACGAAATTGCGAAACATGTTAACGAAATCGCGAAACATGTAAACGAAATCGCGAAACATGTAAACGAAATTGCGAAAGGTGCGAGAAGCGAAAGAGCGAAATCGCGAAACATGGTAGAAACGAAAAAACGAAATCGCAAAACGTGAACGAAACGAAAGTTACAGAGTGGCTCTTTAAGTGTATTTATTACGTTACTCAATGGAAATTCAAAATTGCAACGTGTCCGAGAAAATAATTTTTAAAATTTCTTTTTATTCAAAATAATCAAGAAACATCTTTAAGATAAAACAACACCAAATATGAGATGGGAACTATATTCTGGAAAACAATTGCTGTGAACAGACACGAAGTTACTTAATCTACATGAGTAATCTCCTATCAAGGTCACAATACAGAAGTTCAGGTCTTTGAATGACTTTACGAATTTAAATGACTAACATAGATAAGGGTTTCTTATGATGGCCGAGAGGGGCCATTTTAATTTCGCGTTAAAGATCAACACGAAATCGCGAAATCGCGAAAACTAAACCTCGAAATTGCAAAATGGCGAAACGAACACCAAGCAAAATTGCGAAACATGTAAACGAAATTGCGAAACATGTTAACGAAATCGCGAAACATGTAAACGAAATCGCGAAACATGTAAACGAAATTGCGAAAGGTGCGAGAAGCGAAAGAGCGAAATCGCGAAACATGGTAGAAACGAAAAAACGAAATCGCAAAACGTGAACGAAACGAAAGTTACAGAGTGGCTCTTTAAGTGTATTTATTACGTTACTCAATGGAAATTCAAAATTGCAACGTGTCCGAGAAAATAATTTTTAAAATTTCTTTTTATTCAAAATAATCAAGAAACATCTTTAAGATAAAACAACACCAAAAATGAGACGAACTTTATTCTGGAAAACAATTGCTGTGAACAGTCACGAAGTTACTTAATCTACATGAGTAATCTCCTATCAAGGTCACAATACAGAAGTTCAGGTCTTTGAATGACTTTACGAATTTAAATGACTAACATAGATAAGGGTTTCTTATGATGGCCGAGAGGGGCCATTTTAATTTCGCGTTAAAGATCAACACGAAATCGCGAAATCGCGAAAACTAAACCTCGAAATTGCAAAATGGCGAAACGAACACCAAGCAAAATTGCGAAACATGTAAACGAAATTGCGAAACATGTTAACGAAATCGCGAAACATGTAAACGAAATCGCGAAACATGTAAACGAAATTGCGAAAGGTGCGAGAAGCGAAAGAGCGAAATCGCGAAACATGGTAGAAACGAAAAAACGAAATCGCAAAACGTGAACGAAACGAAAGTTACAGAGTGGCTCTTTAAGTGTATTTATTACGTTACTCAATGGAAATTCAAAATTGCAACGTGTCCGAGAAAATAATTTTTAAAATTTCTTTTTATTCAAAATAATCAAGAAACATCTTTAAGATAAAACAACACCAAAAATGAGACGAACTTTATTCTGGAAAACAATTGCTGTGAACAGTCACGAAGTTACTTAATCTACATGAGTAATCTCCTATCAAGGTCACAATTACGAAGTTCAGGTCTTTGAATGACTTAAGAATTTAAAAGACTAACATAGATAAGGGTTTCTTGATAGCTGCTATCAAATGTTATATAAACCAACCTGAGTATAAACCTTCTTATGCTTGATTTGATTTAAACATATTTTATTCAATAAAGAAAGGGATTAGGAACAAGTTATTCAACTTAGGTAACCTTCTCCAAAGTATTTACAAAATGATAGATATATAGTGACATACATGAAAACATGGAAAATAGTATAATACAGAATGGTAGAAAGATATTTACAAAAGTAAATATGTACATGCTGCAGTCAACAGAAGCGCTTGCTGTTTAAAATATATTGTTGGACTGCCTTGAAAATGACCTGATTTTGTAAAATTGAAAGGCTTTTACTGCCACATAAAACTAAATCTAAATTTACGGCATCTTCATTAACATATGATTTTAATACATTTAACATTCTTAATCTGTGTTCATCATATAAAGGACACTCAAACATAAAGTGAAAAACATTTTCGCATAAATAACCACATCCACATGTTGAATCCGCCTTAATGCCAACTTTAAATAAATCATATTTCAACTCACTTACGTGATATCTTAAACGTGTATGATAAATATTTAACCTACGCATACCTGATGAAAAATAAGATGGTGCCGAAACAATTGGCTTCTTCAAATATGATTTGAACTTTTCTGTTGATGTTACATTTCGCTTATCTAATGGGATATCGTTCCATAACACTGTGGTTGAAGGAATAAAAGACATACATGAATGTTTCAATCTATATGATGGAATAACAAAATTATTTGCATTTCTAAGATCATAAGAAGTAGTGTCTCCAACAGTCGGTGGGAGTAAATCTACAAGATATGATGGTGCATTACCGCACTGTAATTTATGATAAAGTGTTAACTTTCTCCTTTCTCTCCGTTCTGATAATTTTTCCCAACCAGTTTCAAAATAGAGATGTTTCAGTGAAGTGTATTTTGGTAGACCAGTAATAACACGAGCCGCTTCTAACTGTAATTGTTCAAGTCGAAATGACTGTTCTGAGTTACACCCATCCCAAACTTCACAAGCATATTCAAAATGTGGTCTAATAAACATAATATAAATCTTATCTAAAATTTGCCTGCTTAATATGAATTTAAGTTTTCGCATTGAATTTATCATTTTAGAAATCGACAATACTAATTTATCAATATGTTTATTCCATTTTCCATCGGCTGAAAGTATCACACCTAAGTGTTTATGTTCATTTACATTTCTGATTTCGCACCCGTCAAGATACAGTGTTATGTTTTTACTTTCTTTCTTAAGAGTAAAAATGATAGCTTCTGTTTTATTTGGATTATATTTGACTAGCCAACGCTTTGCCCAAGAACTAAGCTTTTCAAGGTTCGAGTTTAAAGTATATTCAAGTAATCTATGGTCAATTGATGAAAAGCCAAGTGATGTATCATCGGCAAATAACCTTGTTAAACAATTAAGTTCATCAGCAATGTCATTTATAAATACAATAAAAAGAAAGGGACCCAATACTGAGCCCTGGGGAACACCGGCTGTCAAGTATACAGGCTTTGACAATGCTCCATTTACAAAAACAGATTGACTTCGATTGGTTATATAACTTGATAACCACTGAAGTATACAGCCTTTTAAACCATACATTTCCAATTTACTCATAAGCCCTCTATGCCAGACACGATCAAAAGCTTTCGAAACATCACAAAACACCATGCAAAACATTTCCTTATTATCTAACGATAGGCATACTTGATTGTACAATTCAAGCAATTGATGTACAGTTGAGTGACCTTTCTGAAAACCAGCTTGGTACTCATAAAGTAAATCATTACAATGAAAATAATTATACAAATGCTTATAAACAACTCTCTCAAACACTTTTCCAACACAACTTATGAGAGAAATGGGTCTATAATTTGAAGCAATTGAATTATCACCTTTTTTAAACAATGGTAATACACGTGCCACTTTCCAAACATTGGGATAAGTTGATGATTGTAGTGAATAATTAAATAGGAGACACAAAACTTTGCTTATGGAATTAACTGTGTTCTTGAGGAGCTTGTGACTTATTCTATCTGGGCCACATGCCTTTTTCTCCGGCAAACATTTAATAATATCAGATATTTCCTTTGGAGTTATATTGATATCACTAATTTCCTTATTTGTGCGTTTCCCAAAGTATGGTAAATGCTTGTTGCCACCTTCCAACGTAGACACAGATTTGAAATATTCATTTAACTTTGTGGCTTTATCTATATCAGTAAACAAAGTTGGTCCGTCATCAGTGTCATTTATTTTAAGGGGGGGTATATCTGACGATATTTCAGACTTTCTTACAACATGACGCAGAATTTTCCAGTATGATGATTTATTTACTATATATAATTCAGTAAGATATTCGTCAAGATTTGCATAAAATGTTTCTTTAGCAAAGTACTTCATATTATTTACTTTGTTACGCTGCTTTTTGTATGAAATGACATCTTTTTCATTACCAGTTCTTTTTGCTTTTTTCCTTAATCTATCTCGTCGTCTGCATTCACGTCTAAGTTCTGAGTTAAACCATGGTTTGTCGTTAGGGCGTATAGTAACTTCTTTTGTTGGAATGCACCTTTTAATTAACTCATTCAGTCTGTCATAGAAAGCATTGCACATGTCATCTATATCATAAAAATGGCTAAATAACTCAGCCCAATCTATACTTTCAATAAGACTGTTCAGATAAGGAAAATCTGCCTGATTGTAACACCATATATCTCGTTTGTAAGACTTTTTTGTATTTATATTTACATTGAGCGAGATGTATGTTCCCTTGTGGTCAGATATATTACTGTCAAAGTCGATCACTCCACAATCATCGACATTTACTTCTTCACTTATAATAATTGGGTCTAACAGAGTGCTGGTAGTTGCTGTTACTCTTGTGGGTTCTTTAATTATATTCCTTAACTGTTTTCTTTCAAATATATTCTTCAGATGGCAACTCTTTACAGATAACAAGTTCACATTCAAATAGCCAACAATTGCAATTTTGCTGGATATGTCCATTGCTCTCTCAATACTTTCGTCTAGGCGACTCCAAAGTTGTACTGAGTTGTTCTCTGGTCTATAAGCTACACATAATAGAAGAGTCTTTTGAGGAAGAAATATCTTTAACCATATTGATTCGTCATTTAAATTTTCCAATTTTGTCATTCTTTTGAAACATATATGTTTAGATACGTAAACCATGACTCCCCCTCCAAAACAAGTTCTGTCCTTACGAATCGGTAAATGATAATTCTTCCATTCAAGATTAACATCTTCAACATTTTGGTCTAAATGTGTTTCAGTGAAACATATAATATCAAAGTCCGACAAATACTCTTTTAAATTGTTTTGCTTGTTTCTTACACTTCTAACGTTCAAATGAAATATGGAAACATTGGAGTAACAATAATTCTTTTCCTCTAAAAGTGGACCAGGATTTAATTCAACATCACCCGCAAGCTGAAGTAACAATAGAATGACTAACAAGGCGTTGTGTTAACCTAAGTAGGCTTGAAGTAAACAAAGAAAAACGCTTGTGCGACAAGCAATTAGATTAACCAACAATATATCTGTTGCAAGTTTTAACTCCTTTAACAATAAAATCAATACATTATGAAGAATTAGAGAAAATCCGTTGGCAGATCTTTTCATGTAACCTTTAGAATACAATTAACAATGAAACACCCCAATCGCTATGCTTCTATTCTTATGCTTACATGTATATATATTCCTCACAAGCCACCCATGAAGTAAACTGTCGTCCAAAACAACAATACAACATTTTATAATCATTCTGACTAAAGAATGAAAATGATAGAAGTTAAAAATAAAGTACTCCTTATAAATCTCTTGAAACATCCATCTTCACAACAGGGGGAAAACCCAATTTTGCCTTAATAAACCTAAAGTGAGCATGGGTAAAAACAATTGTCAAGACGTTTGTTGAAATCATGTTTTCGCAAAATATTTTTTAAGGTAATGATATACTTTAGTATCAGAAATAAGCATCCCAAATGTTATCATTTCCAAATCTGCCATGAGTCACCAAAAAAGTCAGAATTATGTCAGCAGTTTCTCCCCTTATATTAAATCGGCTGCTGTTCGATTAATGGGAATGCGTGAATAGAGTCTAACACGTCATATTAACACCTGAGTCGTTAAATCGGTGACCAGCCTTATGAGCTCAACAATCGCAGGCAAATCTTATTACTGCATGCCAATCTGACGATCATCTACGAATGAAATTGCTATGTGCTGATATTTAAATAAGATATAGAAGTTGTTGTCCATAACATACGTTTTTGTTAACAAAATATATAGTTGTAACCAATATGATTTCTTTTGTCTTAAATTATTGAAGTTCTTACGCTGTATCTCTTACTTAAATATAAAAGTTGTTATCCATAGGGCTTTCGTTTTAAAAAAAGAATATATAAGTTGTTATCCATAAAATATGGACGTGTTAGCTGAACAGAATACAGAAATTGTTATCCATTTATTCATAAAGCAAATCTGAAACGAATACAAAAGTTGTTTTTCCCCCATAAAATCATGTTTCTAATGATGTTCAACGTCAAAAAAAGCTTAGAAGCAAATCAAATGCAACATACTGTTGGTGTCTATTTGTATATTTAAGGCGTCAACATCAGCAACCTCTAGCTTGTCGTTCCCGTCGGTGTCGAAGTGATGGAAGAGGTAGCCGGCGAAGTCATGTACGTCATGGTACTTCCTGTGCCAAGTCTTCACAAACTCATCCTCGCTCACGCTCCCGTCACCTAGAACACAGGCATTGGGAAATATACCATACGTCAAAATGTAAGGACCAATGGTATAACATGAAGTCATATTCTTTACTAGTGATAACGATGATAGTCAATTTGTAATGCTCCATTTTCATGCTGGGGATGCGCAAAGCACACATATTCTATTATTACCCTTATAGGCCGTGGGCCGAGGACCCAAATAAGGGCTCAAAACTATAAGTGTTTCAGGCCCAGGGGTGAATAAAAGAACTTTATGCCAAAATGATCTCTACCAACCTCCAATCAAAAAAATACAATGTTCTCCTTAAAATCTTTGGTCACTACAGAATAAACTAATTTTGAAAATATCATTTTTGCAGTGGGCGTGGCCACAATTTGAATTGCATGTTAAAGTAAACAAACAATGGCTATGGCTAAATATTTATTAACAACACCTTTTCTTTCAATATAAGAAAACAAATATGAACTCTTAATATTTTGGGAAACTGATATGAACCAAAAACCCACTATTTTTCATATTTATCTTAATTCAACACACCAGAAGTACCTGGTAACTAGGTTTGAGAATTGCACCTAATTTCATATTTCAATCCATGGATATTACAATATAGATCTCATTCAATTGTTTATTACCTCTTTCAAATAGTTTGAATAGTTGATAATATGCCTTTCAGATCTTTAGAAAATAATATTTACTAATTTTCGAAGTAAATACTGATGGCATATAGAAAATTTATCTACAGTTTATACAGCCAAACACATATTGATGCACAAAACGCATTAAACATGTTAATCTGTGCTTTAGAACAGCTTATGAAAATAAATTTACAATAGTTTGGTGAAATATACTGTGACATAAACAAGTTGTTTTTGTGAAACATTAAAGCCCCTGTGCCAAGGTCAAGGTCATGGTCACAAGGTCAAGAGTTATGATCCTATCTGAAAGGTCTTATTATGATAGATGCACATGTGAAAAATAGAGCCAGTAGCTCATCAGGCTTCATATCAATTTTGCTTTAGGGTGTGGCAAATGTGGTTCCTCCCTTACTTTGGACCACAGGGTCACCAAATGTACAATATGGATTCCTCCTTATCCAACTTAGGAGTTTGCACATAAAGTTCCAGCTTTCTAGGCCTGATGCCCCTTTAGAAAAAGATGAAATTAGGTTAAAGGGTGTGAACCCTTAGGCCCTTATTAGGGGCCATAGGGCCACAGGGCCACAAAAGCTATAAATCATAATCCTCACTAGTCAAAGAGAATATTCACAAGGTTTCAGCTTTCTGGGCCTATTGCTTCTGGAGAAGGAGATGAAAATAGTTTTAAGGGTGTGGACCCTCTGGCCCTTAATAAGGGTCAATCCTTTTTAATCCTCACAAGTCAAGAAGTCTGTACGCAAAGTTTCAGCTTTCTAGGCCTTATGGTTCTGGAGAATAGATAAAAATAGGTTTTTAGGGGGTGGCCCCTGTGGCCCTTTTTAGGGGTCACAGGGCCACCAAAGCTATAGTTTTTAATCCTCACTAGTCAAGGAGTCTGTACACCAAGTCTAAGCTTTCTAGGCCTTATGGTTCTGGAGAAGAAGATGAAAATAGGTTTTAAGGGCGTGGCCCCTGTGGTCCTTATTAGGGGCCACAGAGCCACCAAAGCTACACTTTATAATCCTCACTAGTCAAGGAGTCTGTACACAAAGTTTACGGACGGATGGACGACGGACGCCGGACACCATGCCATGCCATAAGCCCATTGGGCCTTACAGGCCAGAGGAGCTAAAAAAAATGGTCTAACCCCAAGCAATCTAAAGTTATGAGTAAGGTTAAGTTCTTTTAAGACAAATATTCAGACTGACAGACGAACAATATGTACTAGGTGAGGAGGTTATTTGGCATATTTCACTTACATCACGGCTGCTAGTACTATTGCAGGGAAAAGCCTGCAACCTGAGTTTGGTATGCATTGCAGTGAAACCTGTGAACTAACAAACAATGGGTGGTATTGCGCTGAAATTCAGTATAGCATTGCACCCAAACCTTGCAGAGAAAGTTGCTAAACCCCTGGCGGGATTCGAACTACAGACCTCTTGTTTTGAAGCAGAATTTGAAAACTACTGCACTATCACTAATGTATATTTAGTGAAGTTTGTCAAATACAATGTTTATCACATCGAATGGTGGGGTCGAAGTTGATATTTTTACAAGTGGCACTTATTTTTAAAATAATCACAGAGTCAGCATATGTTTTATTAATATAAAATATTTATTCTCATCAGTTGAGTTTGAACACAAGATTTAACTTTCTTTATCATCATGTCTCTTCACAGCAAAATTTCCATCTTTAGGACATGCACAAATTGTAAGATGTTGATAACTTCGGTTATGATTGATAGTCATTTCAAAGTAGTATACAAGAAGATCACTGGATAAATTCATTCTTCTGTACAAGAAAATGTTGGGTGAGGTGATATGGGGTTTATCGTTGCTTTCAAGACTGAAGAGTATTTCACTTATATCGTGGATGCTAGTATTATTGCAGGGAGAAAGCCCGCAACACTATTGCGGTTATGTATTGCGGTGAAACCTGCGACCACAACTGGAACTAGCGAACGATGGGTGGTACTGCGCTGAAATTCAGTGTAGAATTGCACCCAAACTGTGTGTAGAACAGTTCTCTACTGCAGACACAGTTACCGAGCCCCTGGCGAGATTAGAACCCAGGACCTTCTGATCCGAAGCCGAACACGCCAACCACTGCGCTATCACACCTCCGAAAATGTTGAAATCATTTCTCTCACACAGGACAAGTGCAGTCCAAATTTCCTCTTCTTGTTTTCTTTTATAATGTTCAGTATGCATCTTTGAAAAAACCTGTGTTCTGAACTCTGTGTGTAGTATGTGACAGATGAAGGTGGTGCAGGTGGCTCTGCAGGTCTGAAAACAAAATCAATTGATATCAGTGCTAAGAAAATTTTGGAGCTATTGAGTATTTACTCTCTGTTTTGGTAACAATTGAGTATTATCTATTTTGATAGTGTACATTTGAAATGTCCCCTTTTTCGAGTGTCTACGAACCCACCAATATTTCTGTCTACGAAAACACCTGCACAGTCTGCACCCAAATACGCAGATACACTGCTTGTCTGGAGCACTGTGATACTCAGATGTAGAAATGTAGCTGCTGATATTTTTTCATTCAATATTTATACATAATTCCTTCTTATATAACATGAAAATCTGTGTCTACCAGGTAACTATTGTTATTATTAATAACTCTCATCTGTAGCAATGAAATTTCTTTTCAACTAAAATAATTATATATATCTTTTAAAAATCAGGTATATGTGTCCTGCTACCTGCCAGGTCTAGGGGCAATAACTGCCAAAATATTTATATGCAATGAAAAAGATTATTATCACAATTTAGATATGTATACAATAATTTTGACTCAACCAGCATCAAAATGCATGAAAACTAAATCTTAAGATATAATAGTGTTACAGCATTCTATTTGCCCAAATTAATGCAGATACAAAATGTGCATTCCCAAATTTTGTTGTGGGATGAAAATGATAATAAAAAACTGAACAATAGCACATCCAATGTTTACAAATTTATCAAATACTTTCTTAGCAGTCAGATATCAAAAAGCTAATAGTTTATTGACTTAAGAAAAAATGCAGATGCAAGCTGAAATTATAGACTTGCTATTCATAGTTCCCACATGACGTCACGAGCCATTGTCACGTGGTACGGCAGCCATTTGTGTGGACAAACAGCGCAGGCCGGCCACAGCGGCTAGTGCTTTTTCACTATAATATCCGTAGATTTCATGCGCTAAATTACGGTCGGATAAGCTTCAAAAGAAGTGAAACTTGAAGTTTTTGCGAAGTAAAATGATTGACAGACACTTTCATGTCTTGTTATGTGGTTATTTGTATGAAATTGACCGAAACGAAGACATAATGCAGTCAATACGAACTCGCTTACACCATCGAACAGACTTCAAACTTACTCAAAAACAACATGGAATATGAAGGCAACTGAACGATATAACCTGTCAATGCTTTGTTGGATGGGTTTTGAAAATTGAAATCAGGCTATTGTTCGCATGATTTTGTATTTAATTGGGTTTTATTTCCCTAATTACACAACATCGCAAAGGCTATTTCCCCATACAGTGAAGTAAATCTTCTGTCCTGGTTGGGGCTGTTCGAAAACATCACAAACTTTCGGACTTTTGAGACATTACCTATCTTAATGTAGTTCAAAACATCTTTAAAATCCATATCGTCATATTCTCTTCATTTTGATACGCCTTTTCCATATCTTCGAAGTCTTTGTAAAGCTTGAATAATACGTCGATACATATGATGACGCATTGACATAAACGTGTGGAATAACCCTCGTTGAAGTGTGTAGAATGCATGTACATGGAGCGATTTGTCGATGTATTTACTTGACAGTAACATATTCTTACGTAAAACGACTGCATGTCAGTTTAGATATAGTATTTTGGCAACAATCAACAATACCTGGTACTTCAATATGCTCTCGTTAGATCTACATATATTCATGAACAAACTGTTTGAAAATAAAAAATTTTGCATAACAAATAAATAGACGTTTGATGCGTCACTGTACTACGAGGATTAAACAGTAACAAGCAATCACCTTTTTTTTAATATGTAAAGGGTGCAAATGATAGCCATTATAATGAAATAATCATAGTAAGACAACGCAATTTTTTTGTAAAAGGAACAATTGTAGATCTACTGTATTTTTCATTTCAATATCTCGGACAACCCATACCCAAAAAGATTTTCAATTTAAATGATGTTTTTTTTGTTGAAGTGTACAATTTGTTTCATCTACGTCTGTTGGTGTTTGTTACTAACCTAATTATAAAGGTTATAATAATAACCTGTAGTGAATTGTTAAAAGTGGATTAAGTATATTAAGAGGTTATTACGTGACAGTTTTTTTCTGTTGCTGGTCATATATCTTAAATCGAGGGATGACGTGTTGGAGATAGTTATTTGACATATTAACTTTTTATTAAACTGCTGACAAGTAAGGGACACGTTATGGAGTTTGACAGATACAAGATTAATTTCATTGAGAGTCTAGGGTTAAAATATCAACATGAAAAAAAACCCCGGTATTTAGCAATCTCCATTAAGTATTCTATTTATCAATAATTATACAATGTGATTGAAATTCCTTTGAAAGTAGCAAAGTATCCCTCAAGCAGTAACTGACCACCGACGATATAATAAATAATATGATTGTTTTACAGTGAAATAAGAAGATATCGTCACCGTTGCTTGGTATATATTATACATAAGTAACCTCTTTGTCGCTCTTCCTCTCTCTCTCTCTGTTCATCTGTTCTTGTGTCATTTGTCATTTAGAAAGAATTTTAGGCATCAAGAGGTGCAAATCCCTTATCTTTGGTATCAAGATATTAAGGTGATTATACTCAAACTGTTATCTATAAATTCCCATATGATATGCGCTTTCCACGTGAACATTGAACTGCTTAGGTTGTGTTTTATCGTTCCACTTGTATGGTATTTTCTTTTAATGCATTTAAAAGCGACGAATGTTAAAATAATAATTTTCAAACGTAATTGATAAAATTCAGTATGAGAAATTACCTAAAACGCTTCAGACAGTTTTCTTACTACCTAAAAAACTTTATGTAGTGGAATCTAATAGTTTCGTGATCAGAGGCTTCCATTTCAAATAAATGACATCCTGTAAGAATTTACATTGAAGATTATTTAGTTGTAACAACATTCATTGTAGTTGTTTGGTGGCAATTTGATGCACATTTATATAGTATTTTTACATTATAAGGTGAGATGTTAATCAGTCTTAAAAAAGCATGCAGCGAGTAACTGACTTCGTAATTCCACCAGTAGGCCAACTTTAGTCTCGGTAGAAGCTAGCACCTTACATATATCTAGAACTTCTTTCTCCTTACTAATCAAGTAGGCTACTTTCGAATATAATATGCTGTCTTAGAACAACAAAATATGACGAAGGGGGTCATTATCTCAGGAAATATGTTACAGGTAATCTCGTCACCGAAAATTCAGTCGATTCAAACAGTGTAAACATGGAGTCAAAGTAAATTATGAAGTGAGAACAGCTCACAAAAAGACTCCTCGTAAGTTTTCCCATCTGTATGCACCTCATCCTGAAAGAAATAACATATATACGGCCTTTTATTGAGTTTTAAATCGTCAGTTACATATATGATCATTGCTAAGCCGAGTGGGTTGCTTGTCCACTAAAATGGCTGACTTCCGGTAACAGTCCCGGAGTGAATGGTTTTGTGCAACCTATGAATTGTTGCTAAAAACGATTGAAAATAAACAATAACAAATAAGTGAAATAATTAAATATAGCTTTAATTTTAAACATTTCTACCTTTAAATAAGAAAGCCAAAAAATCACTGACCTCAGGAAGATTCAGTGGTCCAAACTATCCCTTTCCATCCTTGTAATGCCCTGTCTTCCTCTCTTCATGTTTGTAAATATTTCTGATAACATTGTCTAGCTATCTTCAGGTCTTGTAACCGGCAATGCCAGCTGCTACAAGTTCACTGTTATTAGGTAACTTGACTGCAAACAGCTCCTCTAAACCATCTATGGATGCCCTGACTCCAGCACTATCAAACAGCTTTGTCCAAGATACGTGTTTGCACAATAAAAGTGGCTCCTTGTCAATTTCATGCAAGTGACAGAAACACTTCTTCATGGGGGCCGCCATTTTGTTGCTCAGGACAAACTGCCTGTGCTGCGTTCTGATTGGTCAATGATTCTCATTACAGCTTGGTTACTAATTTGCTTTAATTTCGTTAATGACCACATGATTTTAGGAGAACTTTGTCAAAATAGCTTTAATACATTAAAATCTTAATTACTATGTCAAGTTCTACTATTCACCCTTCAGCCTGAAGCACTTTGTCACAATATGCTGGTTCGGCCTATGGCCTATTAGAAAATGTGTTATTGACTCCGGTATAAATGAACGCTTCATAGGTCCACACAATCCTGTGTCCAGGTACCCATTTGTACAGCTGGGTAGACTGAGTGGGAATGTGGATGAAGTGCTCCCCCCCCCCCCCCCCCCCCAAAAAAAAGAAAAAGAAAAAAATAAGCCAAAAGGAAGCATTTGAAAACATCAGAGGGATGAATAAACTGCTGTGAAAATAATGTTCTTATTTGATGTTAAACGGTGGCGGTTCCTTTCCCTTCATGTCACTTTATATGGTAAGGGAGACAACTCCGATGCACCTTTTGTACTTCACGGTTCATGATATAAGGGACTCAAATGACGTTATTTGTTTATGCTGCAAGCGGCAGCGTTGTAAGTCCGCCATTATTGCGTCCGGCAGTTTTCAACCCACCCTTCCCACCCAGAGGTTTGTTGCCATTGTTGTCAAGTTTGTGATCGACATTTCGATAAACTTGACCGTGTACCCCCAAAGGAAACTTATGTTGTGTATATATGTTGCAGTTAAAGTTTGATAGCAAATTAGTTTAATAAAGTACGTGCATTGTCGTACCTGCAAACAGTTCCGAATTTGGTCCCAAGTTTTTGTTTAACTTATCCTAAGGGCTAAGTGTAACCATCGAATAAATTTAAAATTGTTTTCAATTCACCGTTGCAGATTTCATTATAGTAGCAATCAGTTTATGAGTTAACAGTATTACATCTTACATCAGTTCAGTTAAAACAGTATGTGTGAAATGTTCTGAATATTTGGCATTTGATACATGGGAACCATAACAAAAGTAAATGGCATCATTTACACAGATCTAAGACAGGTAGTTAAACGTAATTGAAAAAGATTAAGAAATTGTACTTGTGCTCCAACATGTCTAACAGACACAATGTTTTATCCAGAGCAATGTCCTTGCTATACGCTAATTACAGAAAATATTCCACCTACCGTTCAAATCATAGTCAGTAACGAACTCCACTATGACCTCAGCGGGAGAGACAACACCATCACCATCACTATCCATGTCCTTCAACACGTTACCGATAACCACATCTTCGCCATGACCAGAAAAGTTGAATAAAGGCTTTCTAAGAACTTTTACAATGGTCGTTGTGTCCATGACCATAGACGATCAACTCGTTTAGGACAAGCACAGTGGTCTTGACACTTTGCTTCATTAGGTATCTCTCTGACAATGGCATTTGGCATTCTTTGGGCTATGGTCGTTTCTCTTATGACTGTTTTTTTATAGTTTGTAGAGCAGTTGCATATAACGTTACTGGAATATGGAACCTAGGATTATAAGACAATGGGAGACAAGCTCTTCAAAGACCAGAAAGGTTGAAGAAAGGCTTACTTGGACTATATAAATGGTTCTGGTATTCATGGCCAAATGATGGGATTTTTTATATTTTCAATTTAATTTTATTATTGAACATGAAGAAAAGGACAAAAATATGACAATAACAGAATCAACTATCTAAGCACAAGCACAATGGTCGTAACACTGTGCTTGATCGGTCGTTATAGGACAGTTTAAACAGAAGAGAAACATAACGAATGAAACAGATGTTTATTCAACCACTTTACATGCTAGTTGCCATGGGCATGGTGACCGTGTTGGAGTGGAACACAGTTCATGTATAACTGCAAACAAAAAGTTAATTGTTGAGCCTTTTGAGAGCATTCTTCTAGAGACACACAACCGCAAAGTTGGTATCTCGTCGTTACACTTTTCCCAAGCAATAATGGAAATTTGGTTTGTGATTACCGTAAATTCTTGAATTGTCGCCTTGCGATTATTAATTTCAACCACCCGGCTATTGTTCAGGTTAGGCAATTATCAATTTGGAATGGATGAAAACATTTCAAAAACAATTAAGAGGTTTGCTTAAATTGATAAATCAAACCTGTGATTATTCAAGGCAGCCCGTTTATTCCGAATAAACGCTTAATAGAAAGATAATAGAGTAGCATAACCATCATGTGTTTTGCAATAAAGTATAGTTTTGCCCTGAACTATTATAACGTCAAACAACTCGACCGTTATAGTTAAGGGCAAAGGGCGGCGCCTTTTAACTTTGCTGGAAAAATACTAGAAAATCAATAAAATGTTGAACATGTTTCAACTAGGCTGTGTTGTTATCATGTGCTAATAACATTAAATGTATAAACTGGAAAGTCTCCTTTAATTTTGGTTCCGCAATATAGTCCTAAATTACTGTTCCTTTTAGTTGGAAGTTTCAAGATTTCGTTTACTCACGTTGGTCATGAAGGCTCTGAATTCCCCTTCGCTGTCCTTTCCGTCATCTGTTGAACAAAAATACATGAACTGAAATTGCCATTAACTATTTAAAATGCTCATCCTAAGCATTACCAGATTTTGTTTAAGAAATACAGTAGCCCTAACCATCATGTGTTTTGCAGTTTTATCAAAGTAAGAGCATGAGGCTGAAGGCCGAATGGTTTGACGTTATAATAGTTCAGGACAAAACTGTACTTAATTGCAAAACACATGATGGTTAGGACTATTCTATTACTTTTCTAGTATGTCGATTTTAACTCGTTTAAGTTGTTTCTACTCATAATATTAATATATTTTGCTAATCACGTCCAGCCACAAATTAAAAATCCTAGATCAGGGACATACTCTGTGGCGTCATTGCTGGGATAACCTCTCCAGAATATATATCTCTAAAATGAATAATTCCCGATAAAGGAAAATTTATTGAACTTAGGAAGAATTCTCATGTCAAATGTCAGGGTTCCAACCTAGATTGAACCATCAGATATTTGTGGACTTCTTTGATGTAATATAAAGATAGTAATATTGACTTTACACTGCGTTGTGATCCTTCGTCAGGCAGTTCATCAATTAAGTTTGGTTAACTTAACTGGAAAGTACTGACCAAAACGTTCTGCAAGTAGGCAGTCCGGGCAATTGATATAAGGGTTTACAATCGTCAATATTATTATTTCTTTGGTCCGAAACATAACAATGCTACTTTCAGAAGAAACTTCAACAACAAGTATCTTCGCTGACTGAAAGCGTGCAGCTCTACCCAACAGCCTTAGACCTTAAAGAGCCACCCCGGGAGTTGTTTGGGGTCACATATGACAAACTCTATTGATACTATAATTTGATCGAGAAGTATCAACTGTTTCAGGAAATTATCTTTTTTGGCTAGTTGTTTAGGGTCACATATGACAAACTTAACTGATAGTGTCATTCGATCTAGAAGTATCGACTGTTTGAAGAAATTATGAAATTTAAAGCTTATCAACGTTGTATGGAGACAATAGGAATGTTTGAATAATGCAATGGAAAACCGGACAATAACGCTTGTCAAACGTATTTTTGGAAGTTATCGAAAGCATCCAGAATGACAGTCACGAGTTGATACTGTTTGATAGGTTATATCACTAGCATCAATGTACATTGGATATGTGAATTTACCTTCGAAGGTGAACAAATATGACTGTTTTTAGATTTTCATTGAATATAAGTATTTATCGCTTATTTAATATTTTGAGATGAATGTATAAAATTTTTGTATCTTTATAATTAATTATTCGTACCAACATAATATACAATGAAAATTACAGAGTGGCTCTTTAAGTGTATTTATTACGTTACTCAATGGAAATTCAAAATTGCAACGTGTCCGAGAAAATAATTTTTAAAATTTCTTTTTATTCAAAATAATCAAGAAACATCTTTAAGATAAAACAACACCAAAAATGAGACGAACTTTATTCTGGAAAACAATTGCTGTGAACAGTCACGAAGTTACTTAATCTACATGAGTAATCTCCTATCAAGGTCACAATACAGAAGTTCAGGTCTTTGAATGACTTTACGAATTTAAATGACTAACATAGATAAGGGTTTCTTATGATGGCCGAGAGGGGCCATTTTAATTTCGCGTTAAAGATCAACACGAAATCGCGAAATCGCGAAAACTAAACCTCGAAATTGCGAAATGGCGAAACGAACACCAAGCAAAATTGCAAAACATGTAAACGAAATTGCGAAACATGTTAACGAAATCGCGAAACATGTTAACGAAATCGCGAAACATGTAAACGAAATCGCGAAACATGTAAACGAAATTGCGAAAGGTGCGAGAAGCGAAAGAGCGAAATCGCGAAACATGGTAGAAACCAAAAAACGAAATCGCAAAACGTGAACGAAACGAAAGTGCGAAATTGCGAAATTGTGAATTTGCGAAATTACGAAATTGCGAAAGTGCGAAAATGTGAAAGCGTGAAAGTGCGAAAGTGCGAAAGCGAGAAGTTGCGAAAGTGCGAAAGTGCGAAAGTGCGAAAGTGCGAAAGTGCGAAAGTGCGAAAGTGCGAAAGTGCAAAAATGCGAAAGTGCGAAATTACGAAATTACGAAAGTGCGAAATTACGAAAGGGCGAAAGGGCGAAAGGGCGAAAGTGCGAAATTGCGAAAGTGCGAAAGTGCGAAAGTGCGAAAGTGCGAAAGTGCGAAATCGCCAAAGTGCGAAACCAGGTGAGTGTTTATTGCCCATGTCTATAATGTCTAGAAGTTTGAAAAAATACAAGTCTGTGTGCTTTTTGCTACATCTTTTTTCGGGACGTCTAGTGCTGTTGTCACGTAGCGCATGTGCAAGTTAGTTACACCATTTCCAAGACAATTTTAAGACCTTTATATCGATACTTTCAGATATAATATAGCATGTCTGTGTAAAAAGTTATGACGCCCGCAAAAAGGGTGCTTAAATCGGCGTAAAGTTTGAAAAACTACAAGTCCGTGTACTATTTGCGACATCTTTTGAGGGACGTCTAGAACGTTCACCATGAAGCGCATATACGTGTAACTTACATCAATTTAAAGACAATTTCAATGCCGTTATGGCAATATTTTTGAATTTGATATAACTTATCTGTGAAAAAAACTATGAGGCCCCGTTAAACTCATTTACTTTGATTCTACTGTGTCGCAATTTATTTGCGACATGTTTTGCGGGACTTCTAGCGCGTTCGCCATGTAGCGAATATACATTTTACTTACATCGATTTAAAGACAATTTTATGGTCTTTACAGTAATAGTGTCAGTTTGATATAGCGTGTCGGTGTAAAAAATGATGACGCCCGCTAAAAATGGTGGTTAAATCGGCGAAAAGTTTGAAAAACTACATGTCCGTGTGCTATTTGCCACATCTTTTGCGGGACGTCTAGTGCATTTACCATGACGTGCATATACATTTAATTACATCAATTTAAAGACAATTTCTAGGCCTTTATGGTGATTGTTTTATATTTGATATATCTTGTCTGTAAAAAAGGTTATGAGGCCCGTTAAACTCATTTATTATATGATTGAAGGTGAGATACTCTGTTCTATCAGTGAAATAAACCCTCTATCTGGCTACAGTGGCGATAACCTTTATCGTCACTCTACTGAGTGGTGATAAACTTTATCACCACTCGAGTGACGTCAAGTTCAAGAGTTTGACGTCATGTAACAATGGTCTGACGTTGTGAATTCTCCTATGACGTCACACTGTTACCGTGGTGACGGGCATTTCCAAGCGGCTGCTCAACATGAAATTGGCCTTTTTTGACGTAATTAGAAGGATTTCATCATATAATAAATAGAATATCTGTCAATTCTTGACAAATACCATGTTTATCTCATCTCGTGAGGTAGAAAAGTTAAATATTTTAACTCGTGGCTGCGCCACTCGTGAAAATATTACCTTTCTACCTCACTCGATGAGATAAACATGGTATTAGTCAAAAAAAGACAGATATCCTCTATGTACTTTGATACTATGATGTCGAAATGTATTTGCGACATCTTTTGCGGGACTTCTAGTATGTTTGTCACATAGCGCATGTGTAAGTTAGTGACACCATTTTCAAGACAATGTTAAGGCCTTTATAGCGATAATTTCAGATTTGATATAGCATGTATGTGTAAAAAGTTACGAGGCCCGCAAAAATGGTTGTAAAATCGGCGAAAAGTTTGAAAAACTACAAGTCCGTATGCGCGCTTTCACTTTGCAAGTTCGTACGAGGCTTCTTCCGTGCTTACCCCTTTCCGCATACATTTCAACATGGTCTCGAATTAAAGACAATCTTTTTACCTACAAAATAAAGTAAAATAAACTGAAATGACGCATGTCGCAAAGGGGCTACAAGGCCCGATACATCGGCAAGTATATAAGATAATCGCTTCCGAAAATGACAGTCTGTCTCCTAACCTAACTTTGCAGGTTTCTCCTGTGCATATAACTAAAGTATACATTTGTGTAGAATATATTTATGTAAGAGAATGATCCCCGAAGTTGTGCACACACAAAGGGTCACACTGCAGCTTCCGCTTCGAGTCTTATGTCGCTATTTTCAAACTTTGGACTTTGGACATATGAAACGACTGTTACTTTGCACCAAATTGTATAGATATTTATTGTCTTTATTTCTACCGTAACATACGTTTAGTTTGCAATATGATATACATATAATTTTCTTACATAAATATATTCTACACAAACGTATACTTACGTAAATGAGTTTAACTGGCCTCATAGTTTTGTTCATGGCTTCATGGTGAACGTTCTAGACGTCCCGTAAAAGATATCTTAAATAGTACACGGATTTGTAGTTTTTCAAACTTTACGCCGATTTAAGCACCCTTTTTGCGGGCGTCATAAATTTTTACACAGACATGCTATATTATATCTGAAAGTATCGATATAAAGGTCTTAAAATTGTCTTGGAAATGGTGTAACTAACTTGCACATGCGCTACGTGATAACAGCACTAGACGTCCCGAAAAAAGATGTAGCAAAAAGCACACAGACTTGTAGTTTTTCAAACTTCTAGACATTATAGACATGCGCAATAAACATTCACCTGGTTTCGCACTTTCGCACTTTCGCAATTTCGCATTTTGTAATTTCGCACTTTCGCACTTTCGCACTTTCGCACTTTCGCAATTTTACAATTTCGCACTTTCGCACTTTCCTAATTTCGCTCTTTCGCACCTTCGCACCTTTGCACCTTCGCACTTTCACACTTTCGCACTTTCGTTTCGTTCGCGTTTCGCGATTTCGTTTTGTCGTTTCTATCATGTTTCGCTCTTTCGCTTCTCATTTACATGTTTCGCGATTTCGTTTACATGTTTCGCGATTTCGTTTACATGTTTCGCGATTTCGTTTACATGTTTCGCAATTTCGCTTTGTGTTCGTTTCGCCATTTCGCAATTTCGATGTTTAGTTTACGCGATTTCGCGATTTCGTGTTGACCTTTAACGCGAAATTAAAATAGCCCCTCTCGGCCATCATAGTTTCTTGATAGCTGCTATCAAATTTTATATAAACCAACCTGAGTATAAACCTACTTATGCTTACATGTATATTCCTCAAAAGCCACACATGAAGTAAACTGCCGTCCAAAACCACATTATATAAATCATTTGACTAAAGAATTAATTAATTAGTCTTAAGTGCACATTGGTAAACAGATTATTGTCCAGACGTTTGTTGGAATCATGTTTTTGCAAAATAATTTTTTAAAGTAAAAATATGTACTACTTTAAAATCAGGAATAAACAACCAAAATGTTATCCGAATTCAAAATTTTGAATCTACCATGTGTAATCGAAAAAGGCAAAAGTATGTCGACTGTCGACATTGAAGCTGTCCAGTTAATGGGAATGGGTGAATAGACGTCATATTAAAGGGGCAGTAGCATTGGAATATAAGGTGACATCAGGAAAATAAAAACCAATGGTTCCAATTGAAAGACAATGTATTTAAACTAAATGGAGCAGTAATAATTCAAATATAACGTAAAGTTTAGCCATGCGATTGCTTTATCCCACACAAAATGAATTAAAGGTGTTCACACAAAATGGCCGCCAATGGATTTTATGTGAATCTTCATACTTTGTCCTCTGACTTGGTGGATGGTTGCTTGTGTAATTAGATTTTTGACAGTGTCAAAATAATTCATTTAGCATTAACTTACAATTAATATCCGTGAAATATTTAAAATATAAAATCATCGAAAAACGTGCTACTGCCACTTCAACACCCGAGTCTTTAAATCGGCGACCAGCCTTTAGAGCTCAACAATCGCTGGCATTCTTCGAATGAAATTGCTATGTGTTGCTATTTAAATAAGATATAGAAGTTGTCCTTATCATACGTTTATATCAATAAATTGTTGAAGTTCGTTGATTTTTCGTTTCTTAACTCATTGATGTTCTTATGTTGTATCTCTTACTTAAATAAAGAAGATGTTATCCTTTCTTTTCTAAAATAAGAATACATAAGATGTTATACATAAAATATGGACTTGAATAGAATACAGAAATCGTTATTCAATAATTCATAAAATAAATCCAAGTTGCTTTCCTTTGGGTATGGTGTTTCGGGATAAAACACGAGGTTGCTATTCCATAGAATCATGTTTCTAATGATGTTCAACGTCAGAAAAGGTTAGAAGCAAATCAAATGCAACATACTGTTGGTGTCGATTTTTTTCTCCAGGGCGGCAACATCAGCAACCTCTAGCTTTTCGTTCCCGTCGGTGTCGAAGTGATGGAAGAGGTAGCCGGCGAAATCATGTACGTCATGGTACTTCCTGTGCCAAGTCTTCACAAACTCATCCTCGCTCACGCTCCCGTCAGCTAGAACACAGGCACTGGGAAATATACCATACGTTAAAAATTAAGGGCCAATGGTGTAACATGAAGTCATATTCTTTACTAGTGATAACGATGATAGTCCATTTGTAATGCTCCATTTCCATGCTAGAGATGCCGAAAGCGAACAGATTCTATCATTACCCTTAGAAAAATTACTTTCGATGCCGCTATTAAGTGCTTCATAGGTCTATACACATTTCTGTGTTCAGTTACCCATTTGTACATTTTGGGTAGACTGGATGCAATGTGGAAGATGTGCCTTGCCAGAAGACTAAAGAAGCAATTTTCAACAAACAACCAAAAGGAAACATTTGAAAACCATCGAATAAATTCAAATTGTTTTCATTTCACCGCTACAGATTTCATGATAAGAGCAATCAGTTTATGAGTTAAGGGTATATCGTCTTACATCAGTTCAGCAAAAGTAAATGGCTTCATTTGAACTAATCTAAACGTTTGACAGATTCTTTTAAATATTTAAAAAATAGGACTTATAATTTTTCCAACAAAATGTTTTATCCAGAGCAATGTCCTCCCAATGTTATACGCTAGTAAGTGAAAACATTTTTTACCTACCGTTCAAATCATAGTCTGTAACGAACTCCTTGGTGACCTCAGCGGCAGAGACAATACCATCACCATCACTATCCATGTCCTTCAACACATTACCGATAACCACATCTTCCTTCAGCTTCTGGTTGTTGTTGTGGACGCATGTGTGGTTGTGCTGTCTGGAATAGTAACAATAGTATATGGATGTGGTTGTGCAGTGTGTGCTGTCTGGAAGGGAATCAATGGTTTGTGGATGCATGTGTGGTTGTGCTGTCTGGAATAGTAACAATAGTTTGTGGATGCATGTGTGGTTGCCTGGAAGAGAATACATTGTCGTGGATGCTAAGTGGTTGTGCTGTCTGGAAGGGATGCAATGTTTGTTGTCAAGCGACAAACTAAAGTTTGACAACACATGTTGTCAGACTCCGGTGTGAGAGTTGGAACGGTCAAACAACTCGTCCCCCACTCTCTGAGTTGGAAACTGTTGGCAAGAAATATGATCGGTCTCTATTTTTACCAATTTTTTTTTACTCAAACTTGAGTTTGACGTGTGAAGTGTTGTAAAACTCGTGTTGTTCAGAAGTTGCCAATGGCATGCGATCTTTGAGTAATATGACTTTGTACGTCATAGATATAAAGTCATTTGCATATCGAGTTTGACAAAACATGTTTGATGTCTGAACATGCGAGTTTGACAACTTTTTGAATCAACATTTTGTGGATGCACGAGTGGTTGTGCTTTCTGGAAGGGAGTCAACAATTTGTGGATGCATGAGTTGTTGTGCTGTCTGGAAGGGAATCAACATTTTGTGGATGCATGAGTTGTTGTGCTGTCTGGAAGGGAATCAACATTTTGTGGATGCATGAGTTGTTGTGCTGTCTGGAAGGGAATCAACATTTTGTGGATGCATGAGTTGTTGTGCTGTCTGGAAGGGAATCAACATTTTGTGGATGCATGAGTTGTTGTGCTGTCTGGAAGGGAATCAATATTTTGTGGATGCACGAGTGGTTGTGCTGTCTGGAAGGGAATCATCGTTTTGTGGATGCACGAGTGGTTGTGCTGTCTGGAAGGGAATCAACATTTTGTTGATGCACGAGTTGTTGTGCTGTCTGGAAGGGAATCAACATTTTGTGGATGCACGAGTGGTTGTGCTGTCTGGAAGGGAATCAACGTTTTGTGGATGCACGAGTGGTTGTGCTGTCTGGAAGGGAATCAATGGTTTGTGGATGCATGAGTGGTTGTGCTGTCTGGAAGGGAATCAACATTTTGTTGATGCACGAGTGGTTGTGCTGTCTGGAAGGGAATCAATGGTTTGTGGATGCATGAGTTGTTGTGCTGTCTGGAAGGGAATCAACATTTTGTGGATGCACGAGTGGTTGTGCTGTCTGGAAGGGAATCAACGTTTTGTGGATGCAATAGTGGTTGTGCTGTCTGGAAGGGAATCAATGGTTTGTGGATGCATGAGTTGTTGTGCTGTCTGGAGGGGGATTACTGGTCTGTGAACGCATGAGTGGTTGTGCTGTCGTATTAAAACATTTGTAAACAAATGTAATGAACGATTATTACGAAGGTTTTAAATGTTCACTGATACAAATGGAATCAAGGTCTTATGAACACAAAGTAAATCACTAGTTTGTGTATACACATGAAACCAAAGCCTTTTTATATAAATGCCGAGGATGTTGATCAATTGAAGACCGGATTCGATTTCCGGTGTGTTGTTGCCTTGCTTTACATCCAGCATTATTAGGACTGACAACGCTTGAACAATCATTCACCAAACTTTTATTTCAGATTTTTTTACTCGACCCTAATGTCAATGTTTCAAAGGACTTATAAAGACAGAAAAAAGGAAACACGTGAATCAGAAAAAATAAGAAAGAGTATCAATGGACTTCTAGTTACTCACCCTAGAGCTCCAGCAATGACGCAGAAAAATACAAAGGCAATCATTCTACAAAGAGAAAAAATTATTCTTAACTGAGGCTGTAAGATAAAATATTTTGGTATTATGTGAATGACACCGTTCAGGGACAATATTTTAAGAAAATAATTAAAATACGCAATCAAATACACATACACGTATGATGCATTATACACCGAAGTACAAAAGAAACCTTACACCTACGTTGGTTTTATCAAATACATGATTTTCAAATACATGAGATTAATCATCATTCCGGGAATACTTCTTAGGTTTTTTTTCTACAAAAATATCCTTTTAATAAGGGCATTTTCCAAAAATAAATTTTGATAAAACAAAACTCTTTATAGACATACAAGATATAAGTAAATAAATAAAGGAGCCTTATTCTTAACAATGTTTTATACATTGTGGGGGTCATGTTAGTGTTAATTTAGAATTTTACATCTGCCTTCATTAACCAACTATTTTTTCAATAAAACTTTAACCACACACCACACAATTCGTTCAAACTACTGCAATTATGTGTTAATGTGGTCATGCGATATTCATATTCATCAAATGTATTTAAGAAAATTAAAAATCGAAAGAAAAGTTTAAACTTTGATTTGTACGTCAGGGGAGTTCACTTTAACATATTCTTTTAATTCAAAGCATTATATCAGCTTTATGACCACAAACAGGAACTAATAATTATGAGTGGTACCAAATGTTTCAAAATGTCACCATTTTTCTGATACCAGAACAGAGCTTCACTAATTAACAACATACCTGTTCCTCCGATGTCTTACAAAATGGGAAGTTTAACATCAGGTAATTTTCATTTATATGAAACAACATGTGCTTTTTTCACATGCACTGTAATCTATATGCGATAGTGTATCTGAGTAATTCAAGCATTTTTAACACAATTTTCGCACTATCAATTATATAGAATTTTATATAATTCAGCGTTTCACATTTCTTGATAAGTATATAATCAGCCCATTAGGTCGAAAAATAGAACGCCGTTTCATTAGGTTGTCACGAAAGAGTTAACTTATCTTGAAAGTTCACCATAATCGTGTATAATCACAATCATCATTAAAACAGTTCGGATAGGTACACATGTATTTTGCAAGTTTCACACAAGCATTATGCGTATAAGACATATTTCAATAGATTTCAACAGATGTTCATTTGGTGGGTTTCGGATTTGCTTAAATTTTATAAAGTACCGCTTAATGTACTTTAAGTACTTAAAGTTCTTTATAATCTTTATTGTGTGTGTCGCAGACACCCCTTGGATATTTTGACCTATTTCATGACTTTGCAAACCGTTACGTCATCCAGAGACTTAAAGTTACTGTAGCATATGTTTAAAGGGGCAGTAGCAAGTTTTTATGGGGAACACAAGGTGATGTCAGGAAAATGAAAATTAATGGTTCCAATTGAAAGACAATGTATTTAAACTATATAATGCAAAACTAATTCAAATATATAACGTAAAGTTTAGCCATGTGATTCCCTTTTCTTACACAAAATGAAATAAAGCTGTTCACACAAAATGGCCGCCAAGGAATTTTAGTAAATCTCCATACTTTGTCATCTGACTATGGATGATTGGCTTGTGAAATGTGATTTTTGACACTGTCAAATTAATACATTTAGCATAAACTTACAATTATCAGTGAAATATTTGAAATATAAAATTATCAAAAAACGTGCTACTCCCTTTTAAGGTCAAAAAGGGTACATAAAGGTAACAAATTGATCATTTGCAAAAAAGGAGTTTGTTTATCAAAACTACGTGCATACGAAGTTTTGTTTAAGGAATGGAAATCCGGTTACCTAATCGAATGACGAAAAACTGCTTACACAAAATGGCCACATGCAGTTTTCAGTAAATACTATGGTTAGAGCAATCTCCTTATCTCCTTTTGTAGAGTAACTTCATTTGCAGCCTATATAGTGAATTCTACGTTTACTTCACCCTGTAAATATTCTATATAAACATCAAATGATGAAATATTCTAGTGATTTCAATAAGTGGAACTGCCCATAGTATCCTTCTCAAACTTAACTCATGTTAAGCATGTTCGTTTTGTTAAAACTACACATTTCTTTTCAAAAGCAATAAATCCATAATTTTGCTTAAAACTAAATTTCGTATAGAAAAAGGTTTGATATATGATAAAGAAATTTACAAAATGTCACTTTTCATATCATACATGTACATCACATCCGCGTTCGACACATATCAGCCCTATGGCCCTATGGCCATATATGACTGATATGGGGGTCTCGGGCTGATATGATATGATATGAAAAATTACATGACGCCTCTAAACATTACCCGTTAAATATACAATATCGTTGGCAAAAAGCTTGAATTTGAAGAACAAAAATGAAAAACGTACTTAAATGTATTTAAGAGTTTTGCAAATTCGTAAGCCGTTGATCACAGAGGTACAACGTTATAACAGAGCACGGATATTACAATAAAGAGGAGATAAATCTAATTTGTTTGAAATTAAGAGCAATGCAATACTGAATTGTTATCGAGAAATCGAAAAGATATATGATGAATTCAATAAAATTGTTTTAGCTACAAATAAGAGGGAATTCAAAATTTCTGCGGATTTTCATTTTAAGAAACATTGTTAAGATTGCGACCATTAAATACAACAATTTGGTCAGAAATCTACAGTGGCACTTTGACACGTCAGAAGCGCTTCCGTAAATGTAAAGGATATTAACCTCTCCCTAGGGTTTGGTTGAAAATGTAAACACGAGGGTGAGGGGAAACCCGCAGGTCGGAGGCCCAAGACATGGGCCCCGCTATCAGAGACCCTTATGTGTATACTATTGACAGGTTAATTCACACGCTCAGGATGGAAGAGTTCATTATTCTTAAGGGGGCTTGACTGATGTATCAAAATGTATATACATGTATCATACTTAACTGGCCATCATGGTGACATGCAAAATAAAATATCACACTCCACAGCTATTATTTCTTTGATATCTTTATTATCTTGATGGAAGAGTTCATTATTCTTAAGGGGTCCGGGTGTATCTGTCTTGTGCATCCACCAATAACTGTGTTTTAATAACAGTGTAGGCGAAATGAGGTGTAGGCGAAATGAGGACAGGCCATAAATGATCTCTTAAATCTAATTCTTTGCTATTCTCCACCCAAATTGCATCATGTAGTCACAGCATACATAACCAGAGATACTCCGCCGCTAACCTTTCATTCATACTTATCTATGTATGCCTGCTTTTAATCTATTTTTCGTCACATTTACTTCACCCGGAAGTTTACAACATGACCCAAGTCGCTTCTTGAATCTCATTTGTCAACCGCCCGGTATGATGTATTTTCAGCCAATGAGAATTCGTTAATTTAAACAGGCGTTGTATTTTCATTCTAAGAATACTTCCAGGTGGTTTTACTTTTTCTTACAAATAAAGGAAATTTTATGATGAATTGTTCCCAAATCAATTTTGATATAACACAATTGTCCATCGACATAGGAGACATATTCTATATGAAAATCAATAAATGTTCACATTTTTCACACATGTATAACATTGAAAACATTAGAGAGGTTATGTTATAGACAGTGTCAAATCTAATTTTATGTCTGCCTACATAAACCAAAGATATTTTAATAAACATTAACCAGAAACCAATTATCATATTCAAACTGCAAACATGATAGAAAGACAAGGTAATAAAACACCGCCTTGAATGTGTGTGACAATGAACCAGTCGATTTATTTCAAATTTTTATGAAATACAAAAATCATGATTAATTGTTTATACAGCAATTAGGCTAATTTTCCTTTTTATGACTTCAACCTGCTTCAGGGAAACTGAAGTACAATTCTTTCATATCTTCAAGATTAAAACTTAAAACTTAAGATTCATCATTTACAAAACTCTGATAAATCAGAACAAACGAACACACCAATGTTTCTAAAGTTTTGGACATTCAACAGGCATTGTAAATTTCAGATATTATCAACGTACATTTTTAAATCATTGTCATCCATTATATTGAATGGAATTTTGATGAAAGCGATGAGTGGGGTTTCTTACATACTTCAATGAAGATGGTGTTATGGTTTTATTCTTACAATAGAGACAAAAACTGGATAATTTACTCTTATGGAATTGCTAAAAATTACTCATAGCTGAATGTTTAATTGCTTCATTTTATACGCAATTACTCGTGGAAATTAGTTGCTTGTTTATCGTTTAAATTAAGTTATTGATTATCTTGTGATTTTATCAACGTAACGCTCTGTGAATCTTAAAAGTAGACTGGGTTACTTGGCCTCTACTGCGAAGAAAACGAGATTGGTAGAATTAAGTAAATACATTACATACATTACATAACAGTTATATTCAAGTATAAAGTTAGGAAATGTAATGTTACATACCCCATCCAACACCATTCTCTCCCCACAGAGGCAGATCAGTGAAATGTTGATATAGCCTCTGTTATATTACGCCGTCTTTGTGGGATAGAATGGAAGTTGTCTGATTGGAGGTAATCAAAGTTAGTTGTGCAATCAGCGACGCCGTTCTAAAATCATTATTTTGGCTACTGAATAATGACGAAGGCATTGTGATATAAACTACCCTTTCCATGCGAGAAGCGTTGACATTTGATAAAGAAATTAAAATGGATTGTGATGCAAATTTCCGCCAGGGGAAACTACCGGAACCCACGGATTTCGGCGTAAAAGAATAGAGGCTGTATCAACATTTCATGACTTGATCTGCCCATGTGCGGAGAGAATGATCCAACACGCAAATAGAAAATCAAGTTCAACTGAACCAAAATTACTTTTCGGCATACATATGTCTGACTGATTAACAAATGTAATGCCACTAGTGTTTATCTATTAATGTCTACCAATACAAACATTTGTTAACTTAATGATTTTGCAACAAGAAACTTTATTTTGAAGTGACGGTTATTCGTGAAAGAGGTGATATTGTGATGTTTTTAGTCTCGAAGCAAACGATACCTTTACCAAAGTTAAGATATTTTTATTAAAACAGTTGTCTCGACATTGGAATTATTGGATTATTGGAATCCGATCCCTTAATCGTGATTCTGAATCTCTGAATTTCGTGGGAGACATTTTCCCTATAACCTAAGACAACTATTCCAAAACAAAATCTTCGACTTAGTGAACCCAGTGGCTTTATTTGTTACTTGTTCATTTGTTACATTTGGTCTCAAAAAAGGCCATAATCATCATTCAAATAAAAAAAATTGTAGGATGAAAATATTGTATTATCCTTTGCTCAAATATGGGAAGATAAGATACAGTGTTTATCAATTACATATTTACTTTAAAATTATAATCAAATGGTCTTAAACGGTTAGGAGCATATGTCTGCATTTTTGAAGCAAATGAAATAGTTTGAAAGAAGGAATATCAAAATATAATGTATATCTGTAGGGTTATTGAGATCAGCAATTTTCCAGGGATGATATAAACGATCTCTCCGCATTATTATTTGTACTAGTGATGAGATTCCCACGAGCTGTATTCAACATATGCTCAACATTATCAAAGGCAATTATGACAATTCTTTTCATAAATTATTTTATCAAGAACTACTGATTGTTGATACAAAAGTAATAGTTTAAAGCCAATAATTTCGGCAACAGGACAAGATTACGGTTGATGTCTAGATTTCTGATCTCAAGTGTCGATTGAGGTAGGTATGTATAAGATATTCTTATATCTTTTCAGTAATATGTGTACAAATGTATTGGGCTAAAACATAATGGTTAGAGGTTTTTTCATTCCTTTGCTAAATGGTTGTCTGCCAAGTAATATACTAGGGGATTAGCTGATTTTAGCATTGAGACTTGAGAGCATTCATAAATCTTGAAAATAGCAGTGGTGATAGCTTAAACCTTGTAGCATACTAGTAACAAAGGAAATAACAGTGTACAGCTGCGTACCTTAAGTTTGTTCACTTGCTTGTGAGTCAATACTCAATACTCAATACTTTATTCCATACTTAAAGGCCACAGGCCTATAGTAAATTTGTTAAATACAGTATTTACATATCTGTACAATGACTGGAAAGTTAAATCATTATAAACAAAAGTCATCATACCATATTATACCAGCATTGGTATAAACATGAGCACAATTAATTCTAATCTAAGTATTCGTCATATGATGTCTATATAAAGGCATAGAATATATACATAGAAACATTCTGGACAATATTGCTATTTTAACTTGACAACAATGCAACGAATTTATTTATATGAGGATATCTGAAATAATATGCTTTAAATTATTTTCCCTAAGATGTAAATAAACAGGACACACAAGTAAAAATGGTATTCATCATCTATTAAATTCAAGTGACAAAGATTACATTTTCTATCTTCACAGGATATGTTTACATAGCGTCCCGTCTCAATGCACAGGCCATGTGAGAGACATATGAAACGTGAGAGGGCCATTCTGAACTTTTAAACACCTACTTTTGTTAAATAATCCCCAATGATTATTTCAGACTTAATCATTCTATAAAAGAAGCATTTACTTGTTAGAGTCATCGATGCTGTCCATGTCTGCAAATAGATATCTTTCAAACGCTGCTTTAATGAAGATATAAACATTGCTTTGAGTACATATTTTGTTTGTTCCAAATGTTACCAAAACCACATTTGAAAAGTAGTTCTTTTATACCTGTTACCCAATTCCTCTTACCATTGTTGTCATAAACTATCATCATGTCATAAACCTTTTTTGATAATCTGTAAGAAGGCATCTCAATAAGTCTAAGCCAATATTTAATAACTTGAACATTTGAATGTACATAAATAGGAAATCTTCCACATTCTCCATATACCGTTAGACTAGATTTGTTTATTTTCACACCTAAATAAGTTTTACAGACATATAAATGAATCTTTTCTATATCATCAAAGTATTGTAATCCCTGTATCTCTGCCCCATACAGCAGATTTGGGAGTATCTTTAAATCAAATATTTAAAAAGATGAATGGTATGAAACATTCCCTAAGGCCTTTAGATTCTTATATATGCATATGAACACGTTCTTTGCTTGTATAGCAGCTTGGTTTGAATGCCTATGCCATAAGAGATTTCTGCTGAAATGAACACTAGATATTTGAAGTAACCTGTAGTTTCAATTGTTTCTTCTCTAAAATACCATTTTTCATTATCTGATAGCTGGTTTTCCATTTTTGAATACAAGGACCTTTGTTTTATTCCATGTTTACTGATATTTTTCATTTGTCACAATAACAGCTAAGTTCATTGATTTGGCTCTTTAATCCTTTGATTGTTGATGAGAAAAGGATAATGTCATCTGCAAACAATAATAAAAATATTTGGATAATATCAGGATGTAGTTGAATGCCATGTGTACAGTTGGAATTGATTTGAGCTGCCAATTCATTTATGAAAAAGGTAAACAAATGGGCTTAAAATGCACCCTTGCCTCACTCCTAGTTCACTAACAAAAGTCTCTGAAATCTCACACATCTCGCACACATACCTTTACATTCTCATAAATGCTGCCCAATAGTTTATTCATTTTGGTGCTAAGGCCATGAGATCCTAAAAGTTTCCATAGTTTGTCCCTCTGACAGAGTCAAATGCCTTAGCAAAGTCAACAAAGAGCACATAAAATCTCCCTCATTTGACACTGAGGTATCTGTTGACTAAAGCTTGAAGTATAAATATATTGTCAAAAGTTGAATATCCCTCCCTAAAGTTGCTTGTTCTTCATTGATTTTATTGAGAGCATCTGCCCAAAATACAAGCCTTTTATTGATTATATATGTGAACAATTTACCAAATATACTTAGCAGTGAGATGCCTATAATTGTTTACATTGTTGAGATAACCTTGTTTATGAATTGGCACAATAATCCCTACTGACCAAGCCTCTGGAAATGATCCATTTTCTAAGATGACATTGATTACAAGTTCAAGATAAGGCACAATAATATCTGAAGAGTGTTTAAAAAACTCAGGAATAATCTAATCTACCCCTGGAGACTTATTACATTTTAGGTGCTGTATTCTTTCTAGAATCTCATCTTCAGTAACTGGGGAATCTAGTATATCATTTCCTAATTCAATGTCTGGTTCTGAACAAGTATTGGCTTGTGAATCAGGCTGCCTATCCAAGTTTTTGTCAGGTTTGGTGAATGTAAAGATATCTTTGAAATAACTGTACCGATCTTTATGTTGATATTATTTACCTTTTGATCTTTACCTAAGCTGTTTATCTCTGACCAGAATGATTTTGAGTCTTGAATGTTTTTCTCTATTAATTTCTGCTTATTCAGAAAATACATTTTTCTTTTTTCCTTACAAGCAGCTGTATATTGGTTTCTTATTTTGTGGCTTTCCTTGAGTAAATCCTTATCTTTACATCTCCTAAATTTATTAAGTGATCTGCATCTCTTCTTTCTTCAGATCCGTCACCTCTGTCTTGAGAGATTCTATGTCCTTTTTCATTAATTTTATGTCGCTTGAAAGTCTCTCCTCTGATTCCTTTATTTGTCTGATAATGGCCGATTTCATTTCTTCTAAGTCCTTACTGGGTGGGCCTGGGTTCAGCTCGATATCTCCTGCTAGATGAATCACTGATGGACTAAGAGACACACCTGGTACTGTACACATGTCGAGTGTCTCCTGTTTTCGCAATGTGAAAAATAGTGACGTCACACATGAGGATTGTTCACAAAAAACTCTTTTTGAACACAAGGATGATGGCGGAATCCATGAAAACTCCAAATCGTGAACATATAAACCAAGAAAGGTCCCAGCACAAGCTACCGTAAGAATGAGAGATCACAGTAGAATCCTGTATGCTGGCCGGCGTCCATTCACTAGTCGGGTCGTAGGGTAGCACAGTCCCGATTTGTTTCGTACCCTTAGGAGACTGAAATGTTCCGATCCTGGCTCGCCAGACGTCCACTGGTATGCCCATAGTTATCTGGTGCTAATACTGTTGTAGTTTAGGGGATTATGGTAAAGAGAATTCAAATTTCTTGAGAGCGTGAAATGAGCGTGTATACTAGCCAAGTCTGTTATAGTACTGCAGGATGGTGCAAAATATTAAGCATATTTTGCCCTTTGGATGAAAAGTACCAAATTTGGCAGAGATGTTGGTCTTGGTGTGCTGATGAAATATAGATAAGGAGCCAACTTATATTATTTCCAAGATGGCCGCCATTTTATAAATGGCCGCCAATCTATGTAAAAGCACCAATCTGGCGCTAAAGCATACTTAATCCGGTTAGTTCGGACCATTAAGTTATAATTTAGGTCAAACTAACCGCAGTAAGCATGTAACAGTAAAGCAAGATTTAACTTTATATAAATGGTTTCCACACGTTTCGAAATTTACCCGTAACTCCGTATTCTGATAAGATAAACGCAATCTGTGATGTCATAAAACCACACCCAGATGGTTTAAGGAAGCATCTTGCAAGCAAACAACCATCGTCTGGGCTGTTTTCGTGTGCACCTATATAAGCCTCTTATATAATCATTTATAAAACCATTATTTCATTACAACAACCCTTGTCACACAAAAGAACGAAAAGGAATATATGTTCAAACTCGTGTCAAAGATGTTTATTAGATATCTTTCCATGTAATTAACCGCCGTGGCCGTGAACTGGAACACAGTTCTTGTACAACTGAAAACAAAATCTTTTTTTTTTAAAACGAATGATATACAAACACAAAGTTGGTGAATACATTACGCAAAATTAAGATTCATAATGTATCATTCAGCTATGGTGTAATATTAGCATGCTCGTAGATGCAACGAACCTCGTATTTCAGCTTTTGGAAATTGATGTTACTGTTGTTTGAATTTAAAAAGAAACAGCATTACAATTTACTGGGTATATAAGTTTATACGAAATTTCATGACATAATTTTTGTCAATCTATCACTTAATACAGCAGTTGGGGATAGCGGTTTTATGTCTTTCCTCTATGCTAAGTCTGTTCAAGACCACATGTTATGAATTTTTTAACCTAATGTATTCCCCATTTGAAAATTTCTATTTCCATTGTATGAAAACCAATTCCTTTATTTTTATTTCCTTTTAAAAGTATAACGTCATTTTTCCAAAAGTAAGTTACATGTACAATGCTTTTGATTTTAACACTAATTTTACTCACGTTGGTCAGGTAAAGTCTGAACTCCTCTCTGCTATCCTTTCCGTCATCTATGGAAGAAAATATCAGGTTTGCACAAGTTCATACATAGACTAAGAAATATTTTCATAGAATTATTAAATCAAAAGTTACTAATATGAAGGTTGTTGTTCTGATTGTGTTGCTTTTCAAGTATTGAAGTTGTCATCCCGAAATCTTACTATTCAAATATTGAAGTTGTTCTCCAAAAATCTTACTATTCAAATATTGAAGTTGTCATCCCGAAATCTTACTATTCAAATATTGAAGTTGTCATCCCGAAATCTTACTATTCAAATATTAAAGTTGTCATCCCGAAATCTTACTATTCAAATATTGAAGTTGTCATCCCGAAATCTTACTATTCAAATATTGAAGTTGTCATCCCGAAATCTTACTATTCAAATATTGAAGTTGTTCTCCAAAAATCTTACTATTCAAATATTGTAGTTGTCATCCCGAAATCTTACTTTTCAAATATTGAAGTTGTCATCCCGAAATCTTACTATTCAAATATTGAAGTTGTCATCCCGAAATCTTACTATTCAAATATTGAAGTTGTTATCCCGAAATCTTACTATTCAAATATTGAAGTTGTTCTCCAGAAATCTTACTATTCAAATATTGAAGTTGTCATCCCGAAATCTTACTATTCAAATATTGAAGTTGTCATCCCGAAATCTTACTATTCAAATATTGAAGTTGTTCTCCCGAAATCTTACTATTCAAATATTGAAGTTGTCATCCCGAAATCTTACTATTCAAATATTGAAGTTGTTCTCCCGAAATCTTACTATTCAAATATTGAAGTTGTCATCCCGAAATCTTACTATTCAAATATTGAAGTTGTCATCCCGAAATCTTACTATTCAAATATTGAAATTGTCATCCCGAAATCTTACTATTCAAATATTGAAGTTGTCATCCTGAAATCTTACTATTCAAATATTGAAGTTGTTCTCCAGAAATCTTGCATTTCTTATTTAAAAGGTTGCTATCCCAAAACGTTATTCAAACCTACTTTTTGAAAAAGTGATTTAAAAGATGTGAATCTGATAATCATTGAAACACAATAAAATATATATACAGCTGCGTATCTTAAGTTTGTTCACTTACCTGCGTTTTTAGTGCAAATATCATGTAATTTGGAATGTCTTTGAGGCATCCTAGCATTGCGGAAACGAAATGGATAATGTTGAAATTTGAGTACATAAGTAAACATTCAGTTTGCGTTAACATATTCGTATGTACCTTAAAGATAACCGTCACTAATTTGGCAGGGCATTGAAATGATAGGGGTCCAAATTTCGAAAACACTATTTTGTATTTTTCTCTACAAAATCCTTCATTAGTGATCAATAGCTTTAGACCTAAGTCATATATGTATGTATGTAGCTATGTATGTATGTGTGTTGTATGTATGTGTGTGTATGTATGTATGTATGTGTGTATGGGTGTATGTGTGTATGTGTGTATGTGTGTATGTGTGTATGCGTGGGTGTGTGTGTGTGTGGGTGTGTATGTGTATGTGTATGTGTTTGTATGTATGTATGTATGTATGTATGTATGTATGTATGTATGTATGTATGTATGTATGTATGTATTTATGTATGTATGTATGTATGTATGTATGTATGTATGTATGTATGTATGTATGTATGTATGTATGTATGTATGTATGTATGTATGTATGTATGTATGTATGTATGTATGTATGTATGTATGTATGTATGTATGTATGTATGTATGTATGTATGTATGCATGCATGCATGCATGCATGCATGCATGCATGCATGCATGCATGCATGTATGTATGTATGTATGTATGTATGTATGTATGTATGTATGTATGTATGTTTGTATGTATGTATGTATGTATGGAATATTTAAATCGGAATTAAAGAAAATCTGAATTTCACAAATATGACCACATCTGTTTATTTAATCATGCCAAATATCTTAATTCAGTACCAGTGGCAAGACGATTCCGAAATATGGTTTGGGAATGGTTATTTTACTAAAGAATAATTAGTTGTTGTTTGTAGGTGCTCCTGGAGTTATTTTATGGACGTCAAAATGAAACCCAATTTACATGATGTTTGCACTAAGATACACAAGCAAGTGAACAAACTTAAGATACGCAGCTGTAGAAGCTGTTATCCAGAAAATAATTCAAAAGTTCAAGAAACATACTGTCAGTGTCAATCGCTGCTTCCAGAGTGACCAGATCCCCTGCCTCCAACCTGCCGTTCCCGTCGGTATCGAAGTGATGGAAGAGGTAGCCGGCGAAGTCGTGGTTGTCATGGTACTTCTTATGCCAAGTCTTCACAAACTCGTCCTCGTCGACACCGCTGTCAGCTTAAACAAGAAGAAAATCTAAATTGAGGATATTATATGAGTGTCCATGACATACTATGTTTACACCACGATTGGCTAAATATTTGTATTAGTGAACGAGGGATATATTGATATCTAGCCACGATTGTTGTAAAGATAGTATGTCATGGGCTTGTAACATCCATGACAGAGTAAACCATACTACAAATGCTCCCAACAGGCAAAATTTAGTCCTCATTTTTTGAAAATCCCCATTGTCGTCATATCGAGATGGCACAACTGTATTGATGTGTGTATAGGTGTAAGATGAAACTCATTGCTGATATCCATAAATGTATCAATTCAATCACTATTATAACAATCGTCCTTAACATTTCTCTTCAGTTATTGAACAACAAAACAGCATGAAAGCAACATATATAAACGTTATTGAGTATCTGTAATACCGTTCCAAATTCCACCAACTCCGTTCTAAATATTTACCTCAGATGTATTGTATAAATCCAAATGAAGCTAAATTCAAATTTCTCATGTTGACATCAGATTGTAAACTTAATAACTTAGCATTTTTTAATTATCATGCAATGTACCAAAGATGTTAAAGCTGAAAACCTTTTATTGTATACACACCAGTTGGTCATGTACAATCTAACATATGTAGTTATGGGCTGATGTCCTACACTTCAGAAATAAAGAATCGAATTGAATACCGTCTTGTGCGTATGAACATAGAATATTGTAGATCAAATCTTCAAAATCACCATCATGAGAATACTCATCTTCACAACGTCACGGGCGAAACGAAAAAGTTTATAAACTTTCCCATTCCTCCCTTGACATCATTGGCCGTAATTTCTGTGCTAGCATTTCAACCTGTTGCACGGAAGTAGAATAGTCCAATCAGAAGACAGCATGTTGCATGAACCGATTTGAAAAAAATACTTGTGTAGCCTATGCGTTTTACAAGGGAGAGAAACACTTTATTTGAGTGATACATTAATGTTTGTCTTCTCTGCATTCTCGGTGCTCATCAAAAACATGAAAACAACCATGCGGACTGAAGTTTAAAATTAAATTTCACTCGGATAGTTTTCAAAAAGATCGTCTGTTAGTATTTTGAATTTGTTCCGAATGTAAACGGCAATTTCATTGGCTATTGTTGAAAGAGCTGATGAGGAGCGTAACTCGTGATCACGATAGATGTCGCTGCTCCGGATCACCAGTTTTCTACCTTGTGAAGGCAAGGTCTAAACAAGGAGTTGCTCGATACGTTTTCGCCTTGCCGTGGGAAGATGGAGAATACTAAGAATTCATCAATTCGTAGCAAAATAAATGTGAAGTTCAAGGATGCTATTTCTGTCCAACTTATTCAACTGTCTTTTCAAATAGAATAAGCGCTTGTCAATATTACACTGTCATCTACAAGATGTAAGTTAATGTCATGCCTACCGTTTGCATCATAATTGGTGACGAACTCCATGGTGACCTCCTCCACAGTGAGAAAACCGTCTCCATCCTTGTCCATATCAGTCAGCACCATACCAATAACCTCGTCCTCCTTCAGTGCCTGGTGGTTGTTGTGGATACACGAGTGCTGGTGCTGTCTGGATGATCAATGGTTCATGGAAACATAATTCTATACTCACGGTTCGTGGAATCAATGGTTTGTGGATACATAATTCTATATTCACTATTCGTGTAATCAATGGTTCGTGGATACGAAATTCTATATCCAATAGTTTGTGGATACAAGAGTGCCCGTGATGTCTGGAGGGATCAAGGGTTTGTAGATACATAATTCTATATTCACGGTTCGTGGAATCAATGGTTTGTGGATACAAAATTCTATATTCACGGTTCGTGGAATCACGGTTTGTGGATAAAAAATTCTATATTCACGGTTCGTGGAATCAACGGTTAGTGCATACAAAATTCTATATTCACGGTTCGTGGAATCAACGGTTTGTGGATAAAAAATTCTATATTCACGGTTCGTGTAATCAATGGTTTGTGGATACAAATTTCTATATTCACGGTTCGTGGAATCAATGGTTAGTGGATACAAAATTCTATATTCACGGTTCGTTGAATCAACGGATAGTGGATACAAAATTCTATATTCACGGTTCGTGGAATCAACGGTTTGTGGATAGAAAATTCTATATTCACGGTTCGTGGAATCAACGGTTTGTGGATACAAAATTCTATATTCATGGTTCGTAGAATCAACGGTTTGTGGATACAAAATTCTATATTCACGGTTCGTGGAATCAATAGTACAAAATTCTATATTCACGGTCCGTAGAATCAATGGTTTGTGGATGCAAAATTATATATCCAACAGTTTGTGAATGAACGAGGGCTAATTCTTTCTGGGTGGTGGATACATAATTATATATCCAACAGTTTGTGAATGCACGAGGGCTAATTCTTTCTGGATGGTATTAATGGTTTGTGGATACATAATTCTATATTCAAAGTTCGTGGAATCAATGGTTCGTGGGAACAAATTCTATATACACGGTTCGTGGAATCAATGGTTTGTGGGAACAAATTCTATATACACGGTTCGTGGAATCAATGGTTTGTGGATACAAAATTCTATATTCACGGTTCGTGGAATTAATGGTTTGTGGGAACAAATTCTATATACACAGTTCGTGGAATCAGTGGTTTGTGGATACAAAATTCTATATTCACGGTTCGTGTAATCAATGGTGTGTGGATAGAAAATTCTATATTCACAGTTCGTGGAATCAACGGTTTGTGGATAGAAAGTTCTATATTCACGGTTCGTGGAAGCAACGGTTTGTGGATACAAAATTCTATATTCACGGTTTGTGGAATCAACGGTTGTGGATACAAAATTCTATATTCACGGTTCGTGGAATCAATAGTACAAAATTCTATATTCACGGTCCGTAGAATCAATGGTTTGTGGATGCAAAATTATATATCCAACAGTTTGTGAATGAACGAGGGCTAATTCTTTCTGGGTGGTGGATACATAATTATATATCCAACAGTTTGTGAATGCACGAGGGCTAATTCTTTCTTGATGGTATTAATGGTTTGTGGATACATAATTCTATATTCACGGTTCGTGGAATCAATGGTTTGTGGGAACAAATTCTATATACACGGTTCGTGGAATCAATGGTTTGTGGGAACAAATTCTATATACACGGTTCGTGGAATCAATGGTTTGTGGATACAAAATTCTATATTCACGGTTCGTGGAATTAATGGTTTGTGGGAACAAATTCTATATACACAGTTTGTGGAATCAGTGGTTTGTGGATACAAAATTCTATATTCACGGTTCGTGTAATCAATGGTGTGTGGATAGAAAATTCTATATTCACAGTTCGTGGAATCAACGGTTTGTGGATAGAAAGTTCTATATTCACGGTTCGTGGAAGCAACGGTTTGTGGATACAAAATTCTATATTCACGGTTTGTGGAATCAACGGTTGTGGATACAAAATTCTATATTCACGGTTCGTGGAATCAACGGTTTGTGGATACAAAATTCTATATTCACGGTTCGTGGAATCAATGGTTGTGGATAGAAAATTCTATATTCACGGTTCGTGGAATCAACGGTTTGTGGATACAAAATTCTATATTCACAGTTCGTGGAATCAACGGTTTGTGGATACAAAATTCTATATTCACGGTTCGTGGAATCAATGGTTGTGGATAGAAAATTCTATATTCACGGTTCGTGGAATCAATGGTTTGTGAATACGAAATTCTATATTCAACAGTTTGTGGATGCACGAGGGCTAATTCTTTCTGTGTAGTATTAATGGTTTGAGGATACATAATTATATACCCAACAGTTTGTGAATGCACGAGGGCTAATTCTTTCTAGATTGTATTAATGGTTTGTGGATACATAATTCTATATTCACGGTTTGTGGCAATGGTTTGTGGGTACAAATTCTATATTCACGGTTCGTGGAATCAACGGTTTGTGGATACAAAATTCTATATTCACGGTTCGTGGAATCAATGGTTTGTGGATACATAATTATATATTCAACAGTTTGTGAATGCATGAGGGCTGGTGCTGTGTGCATACGAAAGTTTGTGGATATGTACTGGATCAATGGTATGCACAAATAATGGTTTCTTGATCCAAAAAGAGTTTGGTTGGTCAATACATAATGAAGTTTCTAGATACACGAGTTCTTGTGTTGTCTGAAAACGAATCAATGGTTTATTTTTATAAATAATGTTTTCTCGGTACAAATAGAATATTGGTTGTGGATATAAATGGAGTAAGTTGTTTGTTATTACAAATGATTGAAACATTGTTGCAAACGAAATAAATGGTTTGTGTATATGAAGGGGAAATTGGTTTGTTACAATAAATAACAGACGGAATAAATTGGTTTGGGATCTGAATAGAATCAATGTTTTTAATTACGAATAACGGTATCTTGATACAAACCGAAACAATGTTTGTGGATATGACTTTGATTCTTATTACAAACAATGGTTTCTGAGTACAAACGGAATGAATGGTTTGTTGGTATGCATTGAATGTTTGAATATGTTTCTTATCACAAATAATTGTTTCTCAATGGTTTGTTTTATCAAATAATGGTTTCTTGATACAAACGGAATGATTGGTGTGTGAATGTGAATGGAATCAATGGTTTTGATATAATAAATATAGGTTTATATCGAACGGAATAAATGGTTTGTGAATATGAATGGAATCATTGGTTTGTAACTACCAATTATCCTTTTTTGATACAAACGGAACTTTATTTCATATTTTATATCAATAATCATTTTGTTTGGAAAACGTAAAATTAAGATCTCATTGAAGCCCCTGAAGTAATGGAAACTTGTTTTGATCACAAGGGGCAGGTACACTTATTTGAGGGAAATTTATGAATGGATTGCGGTGTTACCAATAAACATATGTGCTAACTCACCCAATCGCCCCAGCAACAAAGATGCAGAAAATGACCAACCCGAACATTCTAAAAAGAAATTGAACCAACTTAAATCAATGATATCTGACAAACTACTAGTAAGTACCTTATTTCAGTTTCAATTATTTTTATAAACGAAAGCTTTAGGAAAACTGTAGCTCGATATTGACGTGCGTATGACAGAAATGTATGTGCGTAGTCGCACATTTAGAATTTAATACGTGTTAGGTTTAAATAAGTTCACAAAGCACAGTGCAAGGGAGATAACTCCTTGAGGATCAGCATACCGCTACAAAAACAACATATGCAACTTATGAAAATGGAAAATTCTAATTGGTTTATTTAACATACTTCCTACAATTTCAAACTGCTAGCCGTTTTTGTTGTTGTATGTAAAAAGTCGTTTCAAGTTCCCTTTGCCAATGCATATTGAAACTAACCTTGATATGACATACCGATTGGACATAAACTTTATATCGGCACAATATTCATTAACAATTTAACTTTTTCAAAACTTTAAAGAAGTTTATATGATTCATATACATTGTCTACGAAAGACAAACCATTTAACAATAATGTATTGTTGTAGGAAATGCAACTTTTAAGTTACAAAGGCTGTTATTAAATAATATTTGGCAACAAACCTGTGTCGTCAGTGTTTTGAAAAACCGGAACGAAACCCAAGGTACGTTGATTTATATATGACTCAACATATGCCCATTTCACATGCATTGTAATCTTTATGGGATGGTCTTTATACGCATAGTTTACCAATTCCAAAAAGAGGAAATTGCTAATCTGTCAAATATCCATATTGTTAACATGAGAATTTACAAATAACACTAATTGATCCGAAAAATCTAAAATGGCAATAATAATATTGTTACAATATTTTCTAATAACTTAAATTCTAATCTAGTTTTTCTTTCTTTCGTGAACGATATCTGATAAATGCTAGGTCGCTATAATATTTAGGTGATCCTTTGTCCATGATCAAGTTGATAACCTACCACCACAGATAAAATGACGCCAGAACAAAATTCATTATATTTGATCAACATGATAATGTTATAATGTCTTAACTATTAACCTAGGTATACCTATTTACCTATTTACCTTTACATATCACCCAGTTAGTACGTCGATGATACTGTGCAAATACGAACAGAATAAATAACAATATAGGTATGAAACATTTCACTGTTATTTAAATTTGCATACAACCCGTTGCACTTAGAATAATTTGAAAAATTTAAGCTACTTTGTAAAGAAATGACACTCGTTTAAAGGGGCAGTAGAACGTTTTTTGATATTTTTTTATTTTAAATTTTTCACTGATAATTGTAAGTTAATGTTAAATGTATTATTTTGAAAATCTCATTACACAAGTCAATCATCCATAGTCAGAAGACAAAGTATGAAGATTCACACAAAATCCATTGGCGGCCATTTTTTGTGAACACCTTTAATTCATTTTGTGTAAGAAAAAGGAATCGCATGGCTAATCTTTACGTTATATATTTGAATTATTACTGCTCCATTTAGTTTAAATATATTGTCTTTCAATTGGAACCATTAATTTTCATTTTCCTGACAACATCTTATATTCCCCCTAAAAACGTGCTAATGCCTCTTCAAATGTCGATTTCTCGATCAGGGGCAAACGTTTTACTTTAGTGCCTGATTAGTTGATAGTTGCTGTAAAGTGTGTACCATATCCCACTTTTAAACATATCTTGCATCAAAGATTAGATATGACTTAAACGTGAAAGAGTGTTCAGAAATTAAAAACTTCTGTTGTAGTACATTTGTTATTTGAAAGTTTATACTTGACTGCACGACCCTTGCATATTTCCTTCGTTCACCATTTAGGTATGAAGAATTCCTAAAGCAGACAGCTTCTTGTGATTAAGAATTTAAGACACTTATTCTATATGGTTAGACATTTTTATAGGCCAAATCTTTAATCTTTTCAATGGCAATGCTTGTATAGGTTACGTCGTATATGTTCCATTAAGTCAGGTTTTAGGGATTGTACGATGTGTAATTTATTGGGGGCAATTACTTTCAAAAGTGTTAAAAATATCATAATTATGCACTATACCACGAAATGATACTACTACATTACAAAATTAATTATACTCGTACAAATGCTCTTCCTTGGGAGTCAATGTACCTGAAACCTTTTAACCCACCTCGGCTACAGAATTTAGATGTCTAGATGTCCGAGATGAACATCACCTCTCACCAACTCAACGAGCCTAAAGATAGCGTCCCTCGGCAGTCTGTATCTAGCGATGAGTTCCTGGTCACAAAGGCTATCAAGCTGTGATGTTCTGTCTCGGAACACACGGTCTCGTCTCGGAAAAAACTTGGTTTCCTCTCCATCACAATCGTTGCATAACATATAGGACGCCATATTTACGATAGCACTAAGGGTGGGTCATACTCACCTTAGTTTTTTAACCTTAGTTACGATCACCTTAGTTAAGGGAGCTTTGTGAAAGTGGGTGGTCCCCTTAGTGTAGTGCTAAGGGAGAAGTTACGATCACCTTAAGCTAAGGGGGCTCTGTGAATAAAACTATGTCTTGAAGAAACATGCAATTTATGCGAAACTTAAAAACTTAATCTAGTTTGTTTATTCTACGCGTGTCGAGAATTTCAATCCTTTTAGGTATCTTTGCTGTCACTTCAATCCTTTTGGATATTAGAACATGTGCTGTTTGGCCTTAAATTGATGCTACAGACAATATAGTTGACTTTTTCTGATTCCTTTGTTAATAAAATCTATATTAACAGTGTAAACAAGGGTTTATTTCGGCATAGTATTTTCAAAAAAATAAACATTTTAGAATGAACATTCTATCACAGAACGTTAAAGTAAGGAATCCCCGCAACTACTTGTCAAGACTTGCAAGGCGGTTTATCTGTTCATGACAGCTTCTTTGTATTTTTCGAGTATTCTTTTTTCAAACTGACTCATAGTGTCCTTGTTATACACGTGCGGATGTGTTCGTCAGCCTGTTCATCATGAACAACCGATATTATCAATTATATTAATTTCAAACTCTACTTTGCAACTAAAACCGAAGACAGTTACTTAAATGTCAATGAACACAGTTTACAGCTGTAGCAGTCGTAACATAGGTTCGAACTTGTTACCTGATGGTTTGACCCAGTAAGTTTACCATTAGACCATTTGGTAAATACAGGGTTTTTTCCATGACCTTGGTTTCGTTTAAAACAAAACTGACAATCAATTTAAGGCTGCGATTCGTATTTACGGTGTCAAAAGAATGAGCTACAATCGATTGTTATTTTTCAACTGCTTTGTGAAACGGCACCGTAATGGTTAATTTTCCCACCGAGTAGCTTTATACTTAATATGTTGATAACTTTTAGAACATTGTTGGTATCAACAATTGTTATTGTGTTTTCTGTAAACTTTGGCCAAAATGATAATGGTTATGCAATCTTTTGTGGCAGCGTGTACAGTCCCACTTGATATTTCACGTACGGATTGCACGTGCAGCACGAGATGTTCATGCAATGTCATATCCCTGAAATAGACACGGTATCTTCGAATCGAGTCAAGGTTTCAACTTTTCAAAAAATAAGAAAAGTTTTGACACAGTTACAATGCATTATCCGCATTATCAAAACTTATGTCATGTGGAATTGGGATTCATGTTGTTTAGCTAGTGTGCAAAATAGTTGCCGAACTCGGAAACGTGTGGGGGTAATGGACCCGAAGAACGAGGCAGTGTTGAGTGGTTAAAATGCTTAATTTGATATAGTTTACATGCATAAATGGAATGTTTTAGGTGTTAACACAGGGAGTAAAACATTTTCAAAAAATATATCTTTATCAAATTTTTTAGAAATATGTTTTGCCACACCAATATTATTGTTATTCAAGGCTAGAGAAAGTCGTTGCCAATGGTTGCTCATTTCCTTTGCCAATAGGGAAAGATGGTTACTTTCATATCAGTGTGCAAACGCCGTTGGTTCATGTTACATGAACACATATGTCTCAGTCGGTAAATACCAAATCTACGGACTTGTTCTTTGCTTTCAAAGTTGGATATGTAATGATTTCAGGGATTTCAGAAGAAGAGATAGTTCAGAGGTTGTTATCTTTAAAGGGGCAGTAGCACGTTTTTTCATAATTTTATATTTAAAATATTTCACGTATAATTGTAAGTAAATGCTAAATGTTTTATACTGACAGTGTCAACAATCTCATTACACAAGCCAATCATCCATAGTCAGAGGTCAAAGTATGAGGATTCATATAAAATCCATTGGCGGCCATTTTTGTGTGAACACCTTTAATTCATTTTTGTAAGAAAAAGGAATCCCATGGCTAAACTTTACGTTATATATTTGAATTATCACTGCTTCATTTAGTTTAAATACATTGTCTTTCTATTGGAACCATTTATTTTCATTTTCCTGACATCACCTTATATTCCCCCTAAAAACGTGCTACTGCCCCTTTAAAGCTAATGAGAACAGGCTTCGTCAGGAACTTTCAGTATTGTTTCAACTTTAACTTTTTTGATAGATTTAAACATATTTATTCAAGTGAAAGGATTGGGTACAAGTAATCCAACTTAGTGAAACCCTCTCCTATGTACAGTGCTTACATATAATATCGAAACATAATAATGCATGTTTATGTACATTGAAAAAAAAACTTTGTTGATGGGCATTCTAGAAGTTTGGGTGATGGTCAATAAGGTATATTGTAATATGGATTATCAACTTCTTTATTATGTGACGTTTCGACATAGAACCTGATCCCATTATCAATATGTCAGTGGTGAGATGTCAGATCAAATACTTATAAGCAATGTTTTTTTCAATAAACAGGTTTGATGTACTATGGTTTGACATGAGATCAACATTTATTCAGTATTTATGGTACATTTTAAAGGAACACTTCTGTTATTTTAGAGTAATGAAATGCTTAAAATAACAATTTTAAGATTATCGGTTAAGAAAAGACATAAGATAAAAGTTATCTCCAAGATTTATAATATCGCTGGTGAGATCGCAACATGGTCACAGGCAAACTTTACTACATGCAATCTAAATAAATTTAGATCAACAGGTTTTATATTTGGTCATATTGTTGTATGACAAAATAAAAAATCTGTTGATCTAAATTTATTTAGATTGTACTACATGTAGATCAAATTTAACGCCATACTTTCGTTGATAACGTTACACTGGTTTTATAACCAGTATTAATGTCCAAAGGATAGAAGCATGTTTTTTCTGTTCTGTTTCTTAAAATTATATTCCAATAGATATTGTCATATGACAAATGTATTATTTGCAGAGGATCTTAACCGACACGATGATCTGAAATGGTATTCAGTGCAAATTGTTGGTGGCAATCTTTGTGTGAATACCTTTTATTCATTTAAGGTTTGGGGAATCTATTCGGGAGTTTAAAGGATTAACTCGTTTTAGAATTACTTTTTTTATCTAACAACATTGTCTTGCAATTGGTTAACTTATTTTCGTGTTTGTGACATCACTCGTTATGTATTAAAACACTGCTTATATTCCTTTAATGACATTAGACTGAGAATACCCTTGAATACACTATATAAACTGAACGCCAAAAGAAATGTTACACCTATTTGAATTTGAATATCATAAAATGTGACGTGTTCAGAGGAATTTGCTTTGTTGTGTTGTAACACTCCATCAGTTTAGTGTTTTGTGCTAAAATAGCAGACCTGTAACTTATATGGTAAATAAGTTATCGCCGGTTCTTCATGGATGGGGTCAATTGTCCTATTTCCGATCATGCACGAAAACAACAAAATCATAGAATAATCATTTATTTGAGGACAAAATGTATGTGATCAGTATCTGGTATGTCCTCCGTTGGCATTCAAACATGCCTGAACTCTTCGTCTCACAGAAAACGTCAGTCGTCTGATGAATGCAGGTGGTATCTGTCTCCATTCGGCCATTCGAGAAACAGAAGGGACACAACACAAATGAAACAAAAGTTTATTCAATCACATTATAATTTACAAGCCGTTGTGGGCATCGCAGTTTTTGTATAGCTGAAAACGTAATGAAGTTGATTAGTCTTTTTATAAGGCCCTAACGACACACTTTGAAATTTCTGGTGGATCCATTACGTAAAATTAGATCCATGATCCAAATATAAAATCAGTATTTTCATAAATATGAAGAGTTATACTCTACATTAATCCAAAGTTTTATTGTGTTTGTTTGTGAAAAACAGGCTTTCCGATTTCCAAATAAAAACTTTGCTTCAAATTGATAGATTGTCACTCCCAAAGCAAATCAAAGATGATCCACCATGTATGTAATCGGGGTCATGCACATATCAAAGACAATCTGACTGACAGTCAAGTATAGTGACCATAAAAAAAGAAAATAATTTTTCATCGAAACGAAAATGTAAATTTGGTAGAGGATTGATTAGATATCTGTCCATTCTCAAGGTCACAGTGACAATTTGTAATTTCCTATCATGAAAAAGAGGAAAACATACACAGCATCTTACCCTTGTCATATTGAATAGTGAAAAGGGATTCATTTAAAACTCAGTTACAGATACTCGTGTCAAAGATGTTTATTCAATCACTTTACATGTTATTAACCGTTGTGGCCGTGAGCTGGAACATAGTTCTTGTACAACTGAAAACAAAATAAATTTGTCAATATTTTTTAAATGTTCCTGTTCGAACGATATACAATCAGAAAGTTGGTGGATGCATTACGTAAACTTCATGATTGCCCGTCGCCGGCAGTGTATACAATAGATTGGAAACCTAGCCTGTCCTGAAAATTAATTGGTCAATTCCTAAGGGGTAAATAAAGTAAAAAAAAAAAAAAGTTGCCAGTCCTGACCAAAAAGTAACCAGTCCTGGCAAAAAGTAGTCAGTCAAGGACTGGTGGACGGGCTATATTTTAAACACTCTGATTGGTGATTGGTAATTAGTATCACGGATGCAAATAACTCTTTGTTCGGCTTGTTGAAATGTTACAGTTGTTTGAATTTTAGCATTCCCATGTACCGGGTATATGATATCGGTATATAAAAGTCAAGAAACCCAGGACAGATGGTATTGACTCAAATATATCAAATTTAGATAGGATGAAAATACTCTTTCTTACTCTGACACTTAATACCCTCCTCGAGCAGTTATGGTTTTATCCTTTTGTTTTATGATGATTTTTTTGTTAGCATTTTATGAACGTTTGAACCCAATGTCTTCACCATTTGATGTTTTCCATTTCCAATTTATGAAAAACCAACCTCTTATTTAGAACTCCTTTTAAAAATAGTTATTCTTCCAAAAGTAAGATACATGTATATTGCTTCGGCTTTAACACTCATTTTACTCACGTTGGTCATGAAAGTTCTGAACTCCTCTATGCTATCCTTCCCATCATCTGTTGAAGAAAATATACACATTTTCATACACATCCTAAGAAATATTTCCATACAATTTAAGCAAAGTTACTAATATGAAGGTTATTATTCTGATTGTGTTGCTTTTCAAATATTGAAGTTGTTATCCAGAAAATTTCCATTTCTTTTTCAAAAGGTTGTTATCCGAACAATTAATTCAAACCTTGTTATTGAAAAGAATAATTTAAAAGTTGTTAATATGATAATGCTTCAAAAACAATAAAAGAAACATAAAAGTTGTTATCCAGAAATCATGATTTTGAATATCGAAGTTGTTTTCCAGAAACCTGACATTTTTAATATAGAATTTGTTATCCAGAAAATAATTCAAAAGTTCAAGAAACATACTGTCAAAGTCAATCATTGTTTCCAGAGTAACCAAATCCACTGCCTCCAACCTGCCGTTCCCGTCGGTATCGAAGTGATGGAAGAGGCAGAAGGCAAAGTCGTGGTTGTCATGGTACTTCTTGTGCCACGTCTTCACAAACTCGTCCTCATCGACACCACTGTCAGCTTAAACAAGAAGAAAAATTTAGGATGTTATATGACGGTGTCCATGACATACTACAACGACGGCTAAATATTAGAATTTCCCGAGCAAGAGCGAGTGTCGTAAACATAGTATGTTATGTACGAATATGATATTATGTTTATTACCGTAGTCCCAAAATACTTAAAAACTACTCAAAGCATTATTTATAACGTGACGTCACAATGAAAAAGTGATATGTTATGATATGGGCATCATATGAAAAATATGAACATCATGACATTAGAGAGCAATACACCAAAGGGAGGTAATGTCGAAATCAATTTGGTGAAAAATCAAAGGGAAACAATGAGACTTTTTCTACACTGGCATGCAAAGCATAATAACCAACGATTTACCTTGCAAAAACAGTCATAGACCAACTACTACTATAAAAGGCTAGACTAGGAATATCTTAATCAAATACTGACTGACATTAAAGTTTTGAAATACTTCTAGGTCCTGATGACCTTATTTGATGCATATTTTAGATGAACTACTTTATTCATCGATCACTTTCGATTCACTAAACTTTCAATTAAATGTACATCCATGACAGAGTTACCCATACTTTTTCTCCCTACAGACAAGATTTAGTCCTCATTTTTGAAAATCCCGATTGTCGTCCTATCGAGATGAAACCACTGTATTGATTTCCCTAAAGCCACACAATATGTATATGTGCAAGATGAAATTCATTGCTGATATACATAAAATTCAAACACTAGAGAAACAATCATCCTTAACATTTCCCTTCAGTTATTGATCAACAAAACACCATAAAAGCAACATATATACACGTAATGAAGTATCTGTAATACCGTCATCTGCGTGTGAACATAGAATGTTGTAGATCAAATCTTCAAAATCACCATCATGAGAATACTAAGAATTCCATCAATTCTTAACAAAATAAAAATGGAGTTATTGCAATTTAAGTCCTATTATTCAACTGTCTTCTCAAATATAATAAGCGCTTGTCAATATTACACTGTCATCTACAAGACGTTAGTTTTTGTCATGCCTACCGTTTGCATCATAATTGGTGACGAACTCCATGGTGACCTCCTCCACAGTGAGAAAACCGTCTTCATCCTTGTCAATATCTGCCAGCACCATACCGATAACCTCGTCCTCCTTCAGTGCCTGGTGGTTGTTGTGGATACACGAGTGCTGGTGCTGTCTGGATGATCAATGGTTCATGGAAACATAATTCTATATTCACGGTTCGTGGAATCAATGGTTCGTGAATACGAAATTTTATTTTCACGGTTCGTGGAATCAATGGTTAGTGGAAATATAAATTATGTATAATGGTTTGTGGATGAAAAATTCTATATTCAACAGTTTGTGGATTAACGAGTGCTGGTGCGGTCTAGAAAGATCAATGGTGTGTGAATATATAAGTATATATCCAACAGTTTGTGGATACGGGGGTGCTGGTGCTGTCTGGATGGGTTCAATGGTTTGTGGATACATAACTATATATTCACGGTTTGTGGAATCAATGGTTTGTGGATACATAATTATATATTCACGGTTCGTGGAATCAATGGTTTGTGGATACATAAATATATATTCACAGTTCGTGGAATCAATGGTTTGTGGATACATAACTAAATATTCAAGGTTTGTGGATACATAAATATATATTCACAGTTCGTGGAATCAATGGTTTGTGGATACATAAATACATATTCACGGTTCGTGGAATCAATTGTTTGTGGATACATAAATATATATTCACAGTTCGTGGAATCAATGGTTTGTGGATACATAAATATATATTCACGGTTCGTGGAATCAATGGTTTGTGGATACATAATTATATATTCACAGTTCGTGGAATCAATGGTTCGTGGATACATAATTATTTATCCAACAGTTTGTGAATGCACGAGGGCTAATTCTTTCTGGATGGTGTTAATATCAATAATCCTTTTGTTTGGAAATGGTTTAATTTTACTAGCGAAAATGTAAAATTAAGATCTGAAGTAATGGAAACTTGTTTTAATCACAAGGGGCAGGTACACTTATTTGAGGGAAATTTATAAATGGATTTCGTTAACAGTAAACATATGTGCTAACTCACCCAATTGCCCCAGCAACAAAGATGCAGAAAATGACCAACCCGAACATTCTAAACAGAAATTGAATCAACTTAAATCAATGACATCAGACATACTACTTGTAAGTACCTTATTTCAGTTTCAATTTTTTTTATAAACCGAAGCTATATAAAAATGTAGCTTAATATTGACGTGCACATGACAGAAATGTCTGTGCGTAGTCGCACATTTAGAATTAAATACGGGTTAGGTTTAAATAAGTTTACAAAGAACAGTGCAAGGGAGATAACTCCTTGAGGATAAGCATACCGCTACAAAAACAACATATGCAACTTCATTCTCTCCCCACCTGAGTCAGCCTCTGTTCTATTACGGCTAATACATGGGATAGAAAAGAAGAAATCTGATTGGAGGCAATCGAAGTTTTTTGTGCAATCAGCGACGCCGTTTCAAAAGTGGTCATTCGCAAAAGCTCGGATATTCCCGTGTGGTTCGACAAAGATATCGTTGAAATTTAACATCCAAGGGAGATAACTCTTCCTTCTACAAAACAGCTTTTTACCTTCTTATTAGTTGTTATTTGATAAATAATTAAAATAACAACTAATCAGAAGGTAAATTTATCATAAAACAAATAATACGTTACACAATTATAAAGCAGTATGTTTCTAATGAAAAACCCTATCCATATCTGATTTTCAAATATTTTCCCTCTCACAATGTTAGTGAAAAATAAACCTAAGGGTATGATTCTTTAGTAAGTCACTTAACGACCGTTGAGAATTCCTCAAGTCGTGGATATCCGAAGGGTGTTCTCATTGGCTGCAAATAAGGGAGATATTTTAAGTTGCAACATTTTGCCGCTAGGGCAATCTACCGGAACCCCGGGATCTTGGCGTAATAGAGCAGAGGCTAACTCGGGTATGACTGAGCTGCCTCTGTGGGGAGAGAATGGTGGAACTTATGAAAATGGAAAATTCCAACTGGTTTATTTAACATGCTTCCTACAATTTCATATTGCTAGCCGTTTCTGTTGTTATTTGTTAAGAGCCATTTCAAGTTTCTTTTGGCAATCAGTTTGGAAAATAACCTTGATAAGTTTTATCACATAACGATTGAACATTGACTTTAAATCGGCACAATATTCATTAACAATTTAACTTTTTCAAAACTTTAAAGAAGTTGATATGATTTATATACAAGTCTACGAAAGACAAACCATTTAACAATAATGTATAGTTGTAGGAAATGCAACTTTTAACTTACAAAGGCTGTTATTAAAAAATATTTGGTAACAAACCTGTGTCGTCAGTGTTTTGAAAAACCGGAACGAAACCACAGGTTACGTTGATTTATATATGACTCAACGTGTGCCCATTTCACATGCATTGTAATCTCAAATCTCTTTATATGCATAGTTTACCAATTCAAACAAGAGGAAATTGCTGATCTGTCAAATATCCATATTGTTAACATGAGAATTTACAAATAACTCTAATTGATCCGAAAAATCTAAAATGTCAATAATAATATTGTTACAATATTTCCTAATAACTTAAATTCTAATCAAGCTTTTCTTTCTTTCTTGAATGATATCTGATAAACGCTAGGTCGCTATAATATTTAGGTGATCCTTTGATAACCTTGTCCATGATCAAGTTGATAACCTACCACCATAGAATAAAAGGACGCCATTGCAAAATCTATAATATTTGATCAACATGATAATGTTATAATGTCTAGATCTGCGTAACTCTTAACTATTTACCTAGGTATCCCTATACATATCACCCAGTTAGTACGTCGATGGTCCTGGGCAAATACGAAAATCAGAATAAATAACAATATAGGTATGAAACATTTCACTGTTATTTAAATTTGCATACAGCCCGTTGCACTTTGAATATAAACAATTATGGCTACTTTAGCTGAATAAATGACACTCGTTTAAATGTCGATTTCTCGATCTGAGGCAAAGGTTTCGCTTCAGTGCCTTACTATTTGATAGTTTGGATCATGTCATTTCCCACTTTTACACAGAGCTTGCATCAAAGACTGTATTTGATTTGAAAGTGAAAGAGTGTTAAGAAATTATTTTTGTAGTACATTCGTTTTTTGAAAGCTTATACTTGACTGCACGACCCTTGCATATTTCCTTCCCATTTTGGTATGAAGAATTCCTATAGCAGACAGCTTTTTGTTTTAAAGACACTAATTTTATATCGTAAGACAAATTAGTTGGCAAAAAATTTAATCTTGTCAATAGAGAGAAAGAATGCAGGTATAGGTATATGTTACATTAAGTCAGGTCTTGGAGATATGCAATGGGGAAATATTATTTTCAAAATGGTTAAATATATCATAATTATGCACTATACCATGAAAGGATACTACTACATTACAAATTATACTAGTGCAAATGCTCTTCCTTAGGAGTCAATGTACCTGAAACCTTTTAAACCACCCCATTACAGAATTTAGATGTCTAGATGTCTTATAGATGTTCCATTTGCTTTACATAAGAAATAGAAGACGAGTTGGTGTGCATCTATCGTTGCGCCCTTCGTGTTTTATGCTCCCTGCTATGTTTTATTCAACGATAGATGCATAACATCGAGTTTTCTATTTCTTATATGAGATATCATTAACAATTACTCGCTTTTAAATAAAATCAGTTGAAAATTATGGTAATATTAAAAAATACCATTTGAAAATAATGATGCCTCACTTCGTAGAACATATTCAGTAACATTTGACGAGTCCATCATTATGTATAGGGGGGGGGCGCTCAAATAATCACAAAAAAATGAATTGAACAGTTAAATGCATGTGAATTTATTTATTGTACATATATAATTAAATATATGCAAAATATCTGTTCTCAATGACATTAGTTTCGAATCGACAGACAGCGAGTCGGCCCTGATGGGCAATAGATGGGCAATACAATTCATTATATTTGATCAACATGATAATGTTATAATGTCTAGATCTGTGTGATTCTAAACTATTAACCTATTTACCTATTTACCTATTTACCTATTTACCTTTACATATCATTCAGTTAGTACGTCGATGGTACTGGGCAAATACGAAAATCAGAATAAATAACAATATAGGTATGAAACATTTCACTGTTATTTAAATTTGCATACAGTCCGTTGCACTCTGAATATAAACAATTATAGCTACTTTAGCTGAATAAATGACACTCGTTTAAATGTCGATTTCTCGATCTGGGGCAAAGGTTTCGCTTCAGTGCCTTACTATTTGATAGTTTGGATCATGTCATTTCCCACTTTTACACAGAGCTTGCATCAAAGACTGTATTTGATTTGAAAGTGAAAGAGTGTTAAGAAATTATTTTTGTAGTACATTCGTTTTTTTGAAAGCTTATACTTATCTGCACGACCCTTGCATATTTCCTTCCCATTTTGGTATAAAGAATTCCTAAAGCAGACAGCTTTTTGTTTTAAAGACACTAATTTTATATCGTAAGACAAATTAGTTGGCCAAAAATTTAATCTTGTCAATAGCGAGGAAGAATGCATGTATAGGTATATGTTACATTAAGTCAGGTCTTGGAGATATGCAATGTGTAATTCAAGGGGAAAGATTATTTTCAAAATGGTTAAATATATCATAATTATGCACTATACCACGAAAGTATACTACTACATTACAAATTATACTTGTGCAAATGCTCTTCCTTAGGAGTCAATGTACCTGAAACCTTTTAACCCACCTCATTACAGAATTTAGATGTCTAGATGTTTTATAGATGTTTCATTTGCATTACATAAGATATAGAAGACGAGTTGGTGTGCATCTATCGTTGCGCCCTTCGTGTTTTATGCTCCCTGCTATGTTTTATTCAACGATAGATGCACAACAACGAGTTTTCTATTTCTTATATGAGATATCCTTAACAATAACTCGCTTTTTAAATAAAATCAGTTGAAAGTTATGGTAATATTAAAAAATACCATTTGAAAATAATGATGCCTCACTTCGTAGAACATATTCAGTAACATTTGACGAGTCCCCATTATGGGGGGGGGGGGGGGGGGCGCTCAAATAATCACAAAAAAATGAATTGAACAGTTAAATGCATGTTGTTGAGGTACTGGTTTAAACAGTGCTCTTTATTAAAACTTTATTCAAACTGTGATAAAGTGTTGGTCTCAGAGATAAATACCAAAAGTGTTGTTACCATGCATGTTGACGTTCACAGATTAAATGTTTTATCATACATAATAAGCAACTGAATTGACATGGTAATATATTGACAAAAAGATCATGATCATGCGCGTTTTAAATACTTATTGGACTATTTTAGGTTTAAAATACAGTTTTCTTTGATTTAGAGACATAACTACTTTAGAACGGAATAAGGAAGCTTAAACTTGTTTGTCTTTTGTCCTAAATAAGAGATTTTTAAAGTTCATACTACTTAAACCAATGAATTTTGTTAATGTATTTAAATAGCCAAAATAAGTGAAACGTTATCTGAATAAAGTTTCCTTTGTCAAACTGATACATAGTTAAAATTTTCTTATCAGGCAACTTTAAAGGGGCAGTAGCACGTTTTTTGATAATTTTATATTTTAAAATTTTCACTGATATGTTAATGTATGTTAATGCTAAATGTATCATTTTGAGAGTGTCAAAAATCTGATTATACTAGCCAATCATCCATAGTCGAAGGACAAAGTATGAAGATTCACATACAATCCATTGGCGGCCATTTTGTGTGAACACCTTTAATTCATTTTGTATAAGAAAAGGAATCGCATGGCTAAACTTTACGTTATATATTTGAATTATTACTGTTTCATTTAGTTTAAATACATTGTCTTTCAATTGGAACCATTAATTTTCATTTTCCTGACATCACCTTAAATTCCCCTAAAAACGTGCTACTGCCCCTTTTTTAACTTTTGTTTCGGTGTGCATATGAGCACGATCATTCTCAATAATGGTCACGATAAGTGATTTACCTTAGAAAGATAATATCCATTTTATGATTGAATAGCCACTTGTAAATGTGAGCGTTGTGATATATATTGTTGTTTCATTTGATTACATCAACCATGCATAATCTTTCAAATATTGACATTCTAGTTTTGTAAACCAGAAGGTTGTCATACCATAGTTATATGTATAAACTTAGGTTTCTATGGTGGTTGAATGGTTTGAAATTTTTAGAAAAGAGCAACGATTGAATTTAGATATTCATTATTTTAGTGGCCTTAAGGCGTATTTGAAAATAACTTATTAACCATGAGAAAAGCTTAACATTTGGGAAAATACAAGAGAGATTCATTTTTCATATTGTAACAAAACAATAAACTTTAAACGATTATTCCCCATTTCTACGTTTCATTACATTAATATATCAAATACAATTGTGATAATTCGTCTGGCATAAATCTTGAATTGAATAATTTTCATCATCCCTTATGATACAGTAGAGTGTAAAACTGATTGAACAAACTTGAGCTCGTTAAATCAAAGAAGTACATGAATTTTTAGTACTACTGATATAAGACAAGTAATTCATGGTTTTATTTCCAATATTAGGTAAATAGAAAATGGCATATATATTTTAGATATGAAAACATGCCCACAAATTCCCATCGCCTAGTATCCCGTATTTCTGTCAATCACTTTTCGTGGGGCACTTTAGTTGGCATTCGAAAAAGGAGGTAGGCCGTTTTCGGGTTATTGAATCATCAGTAAAAAAAATTCAACCCTTTAGTAATACCAAGATATGTGTGGATTGTATGAATCACATTGGTAACAGAATTGTACTCAAACATAGAATGTAGTATTTAAATCAACGAAATAATTAGTCTGTCATCAAAGCGAATCCATAACAGTCTTCTATGATTTATGGTACATCGATATAAATAATGTTATTACAATTTACCCCACATCGTATTACAATTTACGTTTAGTCTGAACATCTTACAGCACCTCCTATTACAATGTACCGCATTTGTATCACGTTTTAACCTCAGTATTAAATTTACCGCAGTTATTGCATCTTACGTTGTAACACACCCACTCCTGTTCCTACGCCCTGTTTTTTTTGTTGGAGATGCACGCTTTTGCCTATGAAAAAAAAACTAAAGTTAAAGATAAGAAGTATAGCTTCAAAAGTGGATTAGAAAATTGTGAGTTTCAATCAGAAGTGAAGAGTTTTCCATACTATAGGAACCCCATATACTTACCTGCTTCTTGCACTGGCGAAGGATAACAAATGGTTCTTAAATTAATGTTTTGTAAATGAGACTATTCGATTATACACAACTCTGTCACAGTTGGTCTCAATTATATATACCAAACAACTGATTATAAATCACAACTTCTGACGCACTGTACCATGTGACTGCAGCACTCTTTCATAGCTCTGACATGTCTCATTCCACTGGCAACAGCTTACGTCGCAACGACAAAACATGGTAAATGGAAAAGGAATTGTTTGTGAAATGAATGTTGGCTTATGGCATGGCCCGTCGTCCGTCGTCCGTCCGTCGTCCGTAAACTTTTGACACTTTCGACTTCTCCTCATAAACCATATACACTAGAGAGCTGAAATTGTGTGTACAGGTACCTTGACATGTGGGGATTCTGATTTGTAACTTTGGTGACCCTGTGACCTCAATTTAGAGCCACAGGGGCCTCACCCTTAAAACCTATGTTCGTCTTCTTCTCCAAAAGCAGAAGCCCAAGAGAGCTGAAATTTTATGTACAGGTACCTTGGCATATGGGGATTCTAATTTGTAACTGTTGTGACCCTGTGACCCCAATTTAGGGCCACAGGGGCCTCACCCTTAAAACCTATGTTCGTCTTCTTCTCCAGAACCATTGACTCTAGAGAAGCAGAAGCCCAGAGAGCTGAAATCTTTATCTTTTTCTCCACAAGCATAAGGCCTAGAAAGCTAAACTTTGTGTACAGACTCCTTGACTAGTGAGGATTATAAATTGTAGCTTTGGTGGCCCTGTGGCCCCTAATAAGGGCCTAAGGGACCATGCCCTAAAAACCTTTTTTCATCTTCTTCTCCAGAAGCAGAAGGCCTAGAAAGCTGAAACTTTGTGTAAAAACTCCTCATCTAGTGAGGATTAAAAATTGTAGCTTTGGTGGCCTCATGGCCCCTACTAAGGGGGCACCACATTGGCCACACCCAAAAGCGATATCAAATGTAAAGCCTGATAAGCTACAGAGCCCATGGCTCTATTTGTTTAATACTCGCATAACAATTTGATATCTAATTCATGACAATCAGACATGTTTTATCCCAGGCAGGTCCATAAGTAAAAACACTAGGCTGATATATGACATCATGGTTGAATTCAAAGCAAGAAATATTCCAGGTTTACTTAGTTAATTGATTTTGAAAAGGCCTTTGATACAGTTTCAAAAGATGACTTATTGGTTATCAATACAAGGCTGAAACAGTAAACATATGAATAACAATATGACGGAAAATAAGCTAGACGTTGATCGAATATTACTGTCATTAAAACATTAACAGTGTTATTCTACGTTTCACTTCGTTAGATGATTAAACAGTTTAAAATGGTTTCATACAAAACTATTTTTTTAAATACCTGAACATTTTTGTATTTCAAAGAATATGAATCGCTTGTGGCAATCACGACCATATGATATTATTTTCAGAAATGTTCCTGATAACCAACATTGTGCTTCCAACAAAAAAAACCCACCATAATTGTCAATGAACAGTCACAGAACTACAAGTTTTTCTTCTAACTTCATCTAGATTAGGCAACATTTCATAGAATCGTTTATCAAAAATTTGAACAAATATGAATTATCAACAAAAATATGATTTCTACAACCTTAAGTGAAGACAAAGCTTTATTTGTTTGGTCAGACTTAGGCCATGGAATTCTAAAAGGAAACAATTTAGAATTTAGCAAATTCAACTTTTGATCGCCTTAGTACTAGGGTTCATACCACCTTAATTTTCACCCTTTGAAATCCGTTGTTTTCATCTAATGTACATTCAAAGATATATGGTTTCTTTTCAACATCTACTGACTAAGCGATATAACGGAGGAGTCGAAGCGAAAATGAAAATCCGTTTTTATGATTTAAACTTATTTTATTCATGAAATGTATACATGAATGGATTGGCCAACAAGCTCCGATGAGCTTATATTAAGGCCGCTCCGATGCAGTTACACATATATAAATATAAAACTAATAGTAGTTAGTGACACATGTCAGATTCAAAACTTAGCTTCACATATATTGGTTTTGCATGAATATGATGTTGTTTACGTGGCAGTCATTACATATACAAGTGCTTATGAGATGTCAAATCGATTAGATTGTATGATAAATTTATGAATAGACTTTAATAATTGCTTAAGATCGTCGTTTGAAAGCGATGTACATCCCCTAAGCACTGTATCAATACTAAATCCTTTCAAATAGAAACATGAATTCTGTCTTATATCTGTGTATTTATGGCATGTGAAAAAAATAATGTACAGCGTTTTCAATTGGGTGACCGCATGAGCACTCTGGGCTGTCCGCAATATGTCTATTAAACTTGTCCGCATTCAAATCACTACAACGGAGCCTGAGGCGGGAATGGATAATTTGACAAATTCTTAAACCGTAGTTAAGATCGAAATTAACATTTGTATTTCTAGATCCACAAAGCTTATTTTTGAAACCGGATAATGTCTCGATATTTTGGATGTTTTGATTTAATGAATTCCATAGTTTTATTGTGTCAGGCAAAAAAGACCGGGCATAAGTCGCCGTTCACACTGATGATTTTTCTCTGAGATTGTAGTCATTTGAACTGAGTGTTTTTGGTAGTAGGTCAATAAGATATTGAGGTGCTAGATTGTTTTTCATTTTATAAATAGTAGTCAATTTAGATATATATCTACGTTCTGCTAGTGGTTTCTGATTGGTTTCGTCATAAATTGTCTTATGGCTTGTTCCGCGAACTGCTCCACATATGGATCTTAATGCATCCAAGTTCAGCTTTTCTAGTAAGTTACATTGCTCTTGAGTGCAATTATCCCAAATATGCCCACAATAATCAAATATTGGTATTATGAAAGATTTATAAATGTTTCTAAACTTTTTCGCGATAGCCTATATTTCAGACTTCTTAAGCAATTAAGGGACTAACTTTCTTGATCATAGAGTTTATCTGGACATCCCAGTAACAGTTACTTTGGAGGTTCAAGCCTAAGTGCTTATGACTTTCTACTTCTTCAATCGTTTCACCGTTCATTATCAAATTAGGTACAATACTCCTATTTATTTTTCTGCTAAACTGTATTGACTTTTTTTTTTTAGGATTAAAAGAAACCTTCCATTTTTTGGCCCAGTTTGCAATCAATGACAGGTCATTATTTAAACAGTTTGCGGCTACATTAGGGTCATCAATAACGACATACAGAGAAGTGTCATCTGCGAAAAGTCGGATGTTACTGTCAATATCATCTACAATATCATTAATATATATTATGAATAATAGGGGTCCCAAAACAGATCCTTGAGGGACGCCTGCTAAAACATGTTTGGAATTTGATGCGTGTCCATTAATAACAACTCGCTGAGTTCTATTGTTTAAGTAACTTTCTAACTAATCCGTTTTGATGTAACTCAATTGAGCAGAAACGGTTGCTAAAACGTCCTCTCTTTAACTGACATGTCTGCTTGGACATTGGTTCGTTGATAAAATAAATCACACTGGGGGAAATGAAGATATTTATTACCTTTATTAGATATTTATTATTTTGTAAATATCATCTTTAAAAGATATTTATTTTTTGTAAATATCATCTTTAATCCTTTGTAAAAAAATTTAAATATTTGTAAATATTTGTAAATATGTGTAAATATCATCTTTAATCTGTAATAAATAATTGCAAATATCACCTTTTATCTTTTGTAAATATTTGAGAAAATCATGTTTAATTTAATATTGTAACAATTTAGTAAGTTTTGACAATATCATCTTCAGTCCTGTTGTGCGTATGTGACATGTCGTAATGCTTGTCATTGTGTTAAATTTGATAATTTGTTTAGGCTAGACATATACATTTTGGGGTGTTTAGGTTGTATGGGTAAATGTTATACGATGTATTGATAATTTAAAGAAACGTTGGATAAGCATTGTATTTGTGGTGCATTTGAAGGCTATCGAACATGTTTTGATACCGAGATAATGCAATGTCAACCAATTTAAATTTAACACTTGTGCACTCAATTGACTCAAAATTGCCACACACGTTATTTAATTCCAAATTAGGTTATGACAGTTTTTTCTAAATGCCTATCTTCATTCAGATATGGCACTTACAAAATTTACTATTTTTTTTGGGACTCTATTCAAATGATAAATTAACTAATCATATCATTCTTTTGGCCAAGCGATTCATCTATGTTTCAAGTATAAAACAACATGCTCTTTCTTTTGAGGGATTTGTTAATTGTCTCAAGATTACTTGCACAATTGAAAAATTTATAGCCAAAAAAAATAACAGGTTAGAAACTTTCTTTAAAAAATGGAAACAGTTACCTGATGTTCTTTATTGAAGCATCCATAAAATACTTTAACCTCATTGCCCATGTACCAATCCTTCCCAACCCTGCATATACTACTTATATATTTATGTACCAGTCTCTCTCTATGTTGTAACTAGTAAAACATTATGGTGATGTGAAAGTTGTACTTATATGTAATATGTATCAATTGAAATGGAATATTAAAAAAAAAGAAAAAAAGAAAAAAAAAGGTTATGACAGTTAATAACTAATAGTTAATCTCTGAGTAGCGTCATTGTCTTGTTTGATTTTAGTGTGTCCCAATATTTGGAATTGCCTTCTAATAATCAAAACGGTCTCATGGCAGAAGAATAAGGAGACAATCTTTTCGTTTTCTTTGTTTTGAGAGGGACTGTATACCACGACACAGTGACACAAGCCAGTTCTATTTGAGGATTTTTTTAAAAAGATATTTTGAGGGGTCATTCCAGTTAATACATTATATGTTAACCGTTGAAAGTGATTACTGAAGGCTCAGATTTGGCAATGTTTAATGTCCCCTGGAATTTCGTTTCTACAATAAATACTCCGATAGACTCGTCCCTTAAAACACATATCATCCTATCTTTAAATAAAAACAAAAGATTCTGTTTAACTGTCCCGATATCGGGGAGAGATATTAATATAGGGGTAACCCTGTTTATCAATCCCCCTTTCCATGTACCATCTGGAAATAAATACCGTTTAAATCACTTGCTCCTTATTTCTTTTAAAATTGAATATTTCAATATAGAATGGATTAATATTAAGAAACATATTAAATCTAGATTTCTTCTTTTCTATCAATTTTTCTTCTACTTTATAAAATAGATATTGTAAGTAACACAATTCTAAGATATTATTTTAATTGATATGATATAAAAGTCATATCATTATATTTTAGTTATTTTGTCAAACGTCTACGATTGTGACACATAAAAATATGCTGAAAAAAAAAGATTGAACTTGATGTTCAACAGGAACAGTGAATCTAGCGTTTAAGTTGAAAGGGAAAGTTAACTATATATTAAAGTTGTAATTGTTCATTTGGTAAATTAGAATATGAATACGAGGATATTCCTGACTTTACTATTTTGAAAGTTGGATCAATAACTGTACAGACGCTGCCCTGGGCCTTAAACGTGTTTAAATGGTAAAAACTCATAATTATTAATAAACTATGGCACAGAGAACATAAACATAGATCTTCTAAAATCTCTAACGGTCTAGTATGTGATGAGTGGATTAACTTTTGATGATCCGTAAGACCAATGTGTATACTGTGTTTATTCAAGCTCGTTAACTGCAGTCACTGAAGTAGATTGAAGATAACATTGCTTCTTCATAACAGACTGAACAAGTGGTGTGCAACATCCTTTGAGGTGTAATAAACCATGTAAGTGATTATGTAAGATCTGTATAATCGTTTCCTTTTCTGATGACAGCTGTGCTTTATTGCTATGGATGGTTGATTCATTACATAACACGATTGTTGATAAGAAGGTGTGTTTATTCATTAAATCTTAATTTACTCTCATGAAGGTGCTAAGAGATATATATATGTCTGAAATATAATGTTAATTTTTTTATACAGGTTATTATCTTTTCTAATTAGATATATAATTATTTATATTTTACTTTTGAAACGCTGTTTTATTTACTATCGACGTTCATAAAACAATATTATTTTCGTATCATGTGTGAAAATATTTGTTAATAAATAAGTTTGGTAATGTTTTCAAAACGATAATCCACAATGTAGACGCTTTTGTTCTATATATTAAAAGTATGCTATATTTTATCATTTTTGTCTCAAAAACCTTGTTTGGAATGTAACAAAGTCCTCTTTTGTTTATTTGTCGATCAAGCAAAATGACGAAATAATTTTTATTGGTTGATGTCTGAAGTAAATCTCGTGTTTATTAAAATTGTTCCTCTTGTGGAATGGTATCAATGACGAATCATGTCCGTTTGCTCATGCAACTATTTGCTTATAATTTGGCATTGCGGCCACATAAATCTTAACTCATCAGACTGACAGATTAAAAAGGGACGGGGCCTAAAAATGAAAACTACCCCAAAAAAAGTTTGTTGACATTTCGTTCTTTAACGACGATTGAAGAGATAGGTAGATGCTTCGCATACAGAGAAATTATGAACCACTTATTAACCCATGCCGATAAGCGTACCCTAACCCCTTGCCAACGAAGAGTAGCTTTGTTCGTTAGGAGGGGCTAATTAGCCAGGGTTCGATAACGGTGAGACTTATTAATTTGGGCGCTGTCCGGCTTTCAAGGTTATAAAAGTTTGTAAACAAGGTAGAGTAGATTTTTTTATTTTGTAAATCTTTCAACATCAATAACCTTATGTTAAACTCTGTTTTTTACATATTTTGCCTATATGTTAAATGTAAGCTTGTAGTTTCTTCTACAAGTGCCCGCTAGTATGTATTTAGCTAGATATAATCGGATATTCCAAATGATTTTGTTTGTAACAGATGCCGACGCTATGTTATGTTTATGCTTGACTTCCTGTAAGTTTAAAAGTTTTATGTACATCAACCGTGTTTTACCGAAAAAGATTTGGAATAATTATTCAGATCATATAAAGTTCTGAAGTTCATTCATTTCAACTTGAATTAAGTTTCAAAATATGTAAGCCCAATATCCTTTAAACAACATGTAACCCCGAGGGGGTACACAATGCAGAAATGGATACATAAAGGTATCTTGAGATAACATCGATATTTTGTTTGTTCAAAAACATGCGCAAAATAGTCATTTAATGACTTTGAAAACAAACATCATATTTTCAGTCTGTAAAACTTCTCTCAGCTAATCATAACCTGCCACATCACATCGCCCTTTCTCGCCAAACTGGTCAGGCTATTGCTATTGTTTACAGTATTGAGTCAAGCGGTCACTTACTTACTTGGCGTATAATTACTATACAAACAAAGAAAACAACTTTCCAGTATGACGGTTAGTTAGTGAGACATATAATGAAGACATTTACTACTTTTGGTTGAATCTTTTTGACTGATGATAGCTTAATCACGGCTTCTACGGAGGGATCTAAAGTCAATTCATCAATGAGACTACATGGTATGTCGTAGCCCTGTCATAGAACTATGTTTCGCATATCTATTTTTAAAAAAGAAACGGCTTATATGTAATATTTATGCCGCTCCCTAACAAAATAGTGACGTAACGTAAACATGGACAGATCAGTATACATATCATATACAGTGACAGTATTGAAACAACGATTTTCGAAAACATACAACAAAGCAATTAAATGCTAAGGTTATATCTTCATTAATGGTATAAACATAAGGATATTTCATCAAGGCAAAATCTTAATATTCAATCATGTTTTGAAAATCTCTTAGATAGTACGGTAAAGTTATGTTTTGAAATTAGTAGTCCTAAGTTTACATTTTGTGATGAGTGGCCAGATAAAATTGAAGACAAATTAAACAAGTTTGTGAAATGTTTTAAGGAACTTATGAATAATCCTGAAGTAATTTTATAAAATCTGAATGAGGTTTTGCTATATACACACTACGAAATATTCGGAAAGAGAGTCATTGGGGCATCATGTCATGAAATTGTATTAAGTTCGCAATACAAGGATATTCAGGCTATACACCTTTTGACACCATGTTTCATCATGTTTTGAGCGTTTCTCAATCAAATAAAGAAACAATGTTAGTTTACAAAGCGACAACTCATCAGCGTAAAGTAAATACCCTTCTATATCTTTGTTTGAGATAATGTTATTTTAAATTTTAAATATTTGTTAACTTCTAACGCAAACAACTGCTTGAAATAACAAATATGTATACATATAAGTTTGAATGCACAAAGTTTAGTTTACATATCATGTGACCAAAGCCTACCTTTTTGAAGTCACTGTAAACGCAAAATACTCCACCTCATGTGTACTGAATGTGTTCATCTCTAGACAGATGCAATGCATATGATAAATTCTTTATGTTTAATTTTTGATTGGATCTTGTTTGTCTTATTGTTGACCAATGGATGAATATCGCTTTGACAACTGGGCGTGTCATAGATGGGCAGACATGCTTGATCTCTAAAACAACATCAACTAATTCTTGTAACAACATTGTCAAAGAGTGTGAAATATCCCAAGCGCGACTCCCTAGGCCTGTAATTACACAATCAGTTACGATGTGCCATAACTGTTTAATTACTACTCTGTTTTATTGCCGGACAGATGAAGCTTCTAAATCGTGCTAAAACATGTTTATTCTGTTTATTTACCACCATTGTCTGTTATATTTACATTGATTAGGCCCATTTCCGTTCTGTATATGATGTAATAATACACAATCTGTAAAACTTCTCTCAGCCAATCACAACCGGCCACATCACATCGCCCTTTCTCGCATGCGCAGTAAAGGCAATATCGTTCACCCGGTAGAATCCCTTTTCAGACTGTCAAATTGAGAAGCCTAAAATTTGCGTACTTTGAAGGGCGATATCTTTGTTATTAGAGGACCGATGAAAACGTTTTTTGGTGTTTTTTGAAGTTGACAATGTTTTCTGTACATATTTACCAATTAACATGGGAAAAATTATAAGGTTTCTTGTTGTTTAAAGGATGTAAACGTTTGCTTGTGACCTGATGAATAGATGATCAACATCAGTCTTAACTCCATATATTCTTTAATGAGTAAGATTAATCATATCATTCCGAATGTTATGAATATGTACAGACAGTTATTTAGTTTACACATGTGTTAAAATTTTATATCAAGACATACAATCTCCTGTTGTAAAGTAAATCTTGCAAACTGCATGAAATCAAGTTCTCTCGTATGTGATAAAATCAGCTTAGTTCAGTTTAAATAAAGGCTAGATTAATATGTTATTTTTGTTTACTGTCATGTTTGTCTATAAAGAGTATACAAACTCATAAAGTTTGAAAAACCACAAAATACTAATATGCATTACAATTATTATACCCTTTTTATTATGGAAATTAAATGACTGTGTTGTTCACATCGCAATTACTATGTGTAATGTATGTATATTTATAATTTTTGAACACCTATTTAACATTTTAAATAGATAAACATTGATTGAAGAGAATTCAGCTAAAGATATTCTGTTACGGGACTTTGATAGATAGTTGAGCCTAGTCAGTCACGGCTGACCGCACAACCGCTACAATTAACTTGACCACGGCGTTCGGCTTCAGTGAACAAGACTGAAAGGGGCCGATCGAGCGGCTATTTTCTGTTCCACAAATATTCGGGAGGGAATTCCCTTTTGCAAATTTTATATATTCGACTTTGTTTTCTATTTATTTTATGTTAATAACTATGTCATATTTGGTAATTTGTTCTAATCCGCCCTTCAAAACAAAAAAAATTGCGAAAATAAATAAAGCCACTGACAAGCACATCGAGCGGTGATTTTGTTTGTTTGTGGAAACGAAATTCACGGAGGACATTCCTGTTAACTAATAAATACGATTTTTACATGATTATTTCACACTTAATTTCCAAAAATTCAAAATGTTAATGAGGTTATCATTCAAGTTGTTCATGATTTAACAATTTGATAAAGAATAAAGTGTATCGCCCCCCAAAAAGAAAAACATCGTGAAATGAAGCCAATCATCGGAGCTACGAGCGTGAGATGCATTACTGGCATTTACTGCAACAAAATACTGTCTTAACTGATAACTTTTATTATGCATCACGTGTAAACATGTCCCTCTTCTATCAATCACTTATTTTTTCTTGATTTACTCAATGAATTAGCATGATACAGTACATTTGTTTTCTCGCAATGCAAACAATTCAAAATGGCGGAGGAAAGCCGATCGAACTCGAAGCCTTGATCATGGCGACCACTAGGATAATTGTCAGCTGATTGTTTGGTCGGTGTTGTAGTTACTTGGATGTTTAATTTGTAGGAAATTTGTTAATAATGTTTGCATAAGAAAATTGACAGACAAACAGATTGTTTATTGAAATCTACATATGACACTCAATCAATGTGACACTGAGAAGAATAGTTGATTCGCATCGAATATAAAAAAAATCGTCAGCGCTGTCGCACTCCGAAATATACATAGTCCGTATTGCACTTTTTCGAACATAAAAACTTCATGTGATTTAAGTGACTAAGATATATTTTGGAAGAAAAAATGTTTTACTATGAGTTGGGTTGAGATTAGCAAGAAATCCATAAATTGATAAATATATGTAAATAATTTTCATTTCTAATTAATATTGAAATATTGTGATATTAAATATTGCATTAAAATGGAAAAGAAATTTCACAAATAATTATCCAAACAAAATACTTTGTTTACATCAGAGATAAGCAAGAAATCTATAAATGGAAATTTATATAAATAATTATGTCATTTATAATATTGAAATATTTTGATATTACAATTTATGTTGTAGTTTTTTCGTATACCCCCAAGTCATAATAATTGGAATGAGCAAGACATAGAAATAAATAAATAAATGCCAAAATTCATTTGACACCCTGACACAAACGAGCCATGTTGTTTACATATAGCGTTGCATTATGGGAAGGGGCTTTTCTCGTGCTATTTATAGATCTAAAAACTATGACGCGCTATTCGAAAACAGCCTCGTTCCCGATCTAAAGCTTATTTCTCAGAAAGAGGCTCGATCGGCCCCTTTAATGAGCTGACCTTCAGACAGACAGACGGTAGACAGACAGACAGATTTTATTGCGCAAGCCAAATTGGCCTCTGGCCTTACATCAAATATTACAATCATGTTTAGGTGGCGAGGTTACAAAAATCGACGTAGGAAATTAACTGTTGTTTCTTAATTAGAAAATTTGATATACATATTTACTAAGTGAACACTGAATGCTAAAATTTCCTGTTGACAATAACTGTATACATTTATAAACAGAATATCGTTGACAATAATAATTCTTCAAGTGAGTGGATCTCAGATTTGCGTACAATGGACATTGCAATAAAAAATGAAATTCATCTTCTATTTCATACAAATCACAAAATGTACATACACATTTACTCCTCGGTATTTTGTAAGTACTATATTTACCTGTTTCAATACATAATGTATGTGATGACAATCGTAATCTACTTAGTGCATTCCTATGTTTTGAATTAAGGATATTTACTAAATACATTTCAAATCCAAAGTTTGCCTTGAATTGCTTATATAATGAATAGGTAGTTGTTTCTCTCATTTCTGATACCAATAAGTTATATAGATCTCCTGGAGCCTTTGTTTAAACAGTGACATGAAAGCTGTGACGTTTACATCAAAGGGGACAACCATGCATAATACAGACCATTTACTGTAAGGATATTTTTTATTTTACGAAACCAACCAGACCTGTAATCCAAAATAGAATAAACTTCCCTTATTGTACAATTTTCTGACTTTAAACCAATACTTAACCATTTGTAAATCTCGCTGTAGGCTAAGAGGAAATCTTCCAAGTTCACCATAAACTAGAAAATTACTAGTACTATTTTTTACACCCAAAATATTTTTACAAAAACGACGATGTACTCGCTCAATGCACTCACACGGCTTCCAGTCCCAAACATCACAACCATAATGTAATACTGGAACCACACATGAATCGAACAATTCCAATGCTGTTTTAACATCAATTCTATTTGTTCTAATTTCCTTTAATAGGGCATTACATGCCTTCAGGCCCTTATCCGCCAATAGGTTGATAGCTGTTGACAGATTTCCATTTGATTTAAATAGCAACCCACGATAACTGAACTCCGCAAGACTTTCAAGTTTGACAACACCATAATGAAAAACCTGTTTGGGTATATGATTTCTGAAAAGTGACCACCTTAGTCTTTTCTATATTTACAGAGAGACCCCAAACATTACAATATTCTAATAAGCTATTTAACTGAGATTTTAAACCAGTAGAAGATTTACTCATAAGAACCATATCATCTGGGAAGAGAAGTAGAAAAAGCATAAGGTCGTGTATATCCAGAAGTAATATTTTCCTGTAGTTTTAGTTCGAGGTCTTCAATGAAAAAGGAAAACAATAGTGGAGAGAGGATTTCACCCTGGCGTAAACCAGTACAGTATGGAAAGACTTCATTGATATCATTATCATATCGGACACATGACTGAACATCATTATACATAGATCTACATACATTGAGAAACTTACCCCCTATACCTAGTTTAATTAATTTGAGCCACAAACCATTTCGATATACACTATCGAAAGCCTTTTGATAATCAATACAAGCACAAAACAGTTTATCCTTTTCTCTAAGACAATAATCTATTAACCTATCTAAGATAAATATAGCATCTATTGTACCACATCCTGTTTTGAATCCAAACTGGGCCTCCGCGATCATATTAAACATATAGTTTCAACAGTATATAACATTTTAAAGGATCAGTTTTTACAGTCATGGAGTAGCGACGTTGCAAATTCGTCTAAAGGATTCTATTATGCCATCATCAAAGACTCTCCATGTTTTGAGCAATACTTGTTAGTGAATGAAAATGTGTACAAACCATTATTATATTTTAGGACATGTAACCACCGCCTACCCATTGGAAAAGGTCGTTTTCTTAATATCCCTCGTCATGAGAGATTGTGTACACAATGTAACTCCGGCGAAGTCGGAGACGAATATCATTATCTATTTAACTGTAATGCTTTAGTAAACCAACGTTGTAATCTGATAAATGAACGCTTCATGCTGTTTCCATCTTTATTACAATATAAGAAACTAATGTGCAATAGAAATATTAAAGTAATCAAGAAGCTGTCACGTCTAGTCAAAAACATTTTTGCCATCTTGCTGTAATTTATTTATGTTTGTTTCATGTAACTCATGTACTGCCGTTGGCGGTCCCTTTGAGTGCATAAAGATGATATATGCAACACTGCTGAGTCTTGTGTTAAGAATCTTAGTGAACAGTTTTCCAAAACTACTCAAGAGGGTGATACCTCTATAGTTATTAGGGGTTTCAGTAGAGTGATGTTTGGGCACTATGAGTCCGATGGACCAGATGGTTGGAAAACATCCTGATTCAAGAATGTTGTTAAAAAATGTCACTATATCATTGTCCATAATATCTAACAGAATGTCCACATATTCTAGTAAAATATTGTCCTTTCCTGGAGCTTTATTCTTTTTCATGCTGTTAAGTGCTGTCCTTACTTCGGTCAACGTTATTGGTGCATTTAGTGTTTCATAGCAATCAGATGGTATGCTATCTTTAAAGGGGCAGTAGCACGTTTTTTGATAATTTTATATTTCATTTTTTTACTGATAATTGTTAGTTAATGCTAAATGTACTATTTTGACAGTGACAAAAATCTCATTACACAAACCAATCATCCATAGTCAGAGGACAAAGTATGAAGATTCACATAAAATCCATTGGCGGCCATTTTTGTGTGAACACCTTTAATTCATTTTTTGTAAGAAAAGGAATCGCATGGCTTAACTTTACATTACATATTTGATTTATTACTGCTTCATTTACTTTTAATACATTGTCTTTCAATTGGAACCATTTATTTTCATTTCCCTGACACCACCTTATATTCCCCCTAAAATCGTGCTACTGCCCCTTTAAGTTCTTCTTCTACATTATCATTTCTGAATATGTGTATTGGTTCAGGGGCAGATATCTTACATCAAAGTTTGCTAATCGACAACCGCAAATACACAAAAGTTTCTTCAATAACTTGACTGGTGATTTCAAAGGATATTGTAGGTCACAAAATAGGTATGTTGAGCTTGAACGATTGGAAGTAAATCCGCGTTAATATACACAATGCTTGACATTTAACACAAACATCTCTCTGCAATACTGTTTTTGAAATCATGATTAATTACAATATCTAATAAATTGGTGGCATGTGTTAAATGTCCTGTCTGTGCAAATATTTTAATGGTATTTTAAAGTGTTTGTTATCTTATTAATAATTTTGTGTTAAATATATTTTATTTTATGTGGCAAACCTCATAAATGACCTATCCCTCTAATTGCGTGAAGTTATTTATTTACATATTATAGGTTTTGATAATGAAGTATCTAATTTAGCAAGGTGACGAAATCACCAAGATATTACTTTCATAGGATTCACTACACACTTATTAAAGTTTTTTCTTATCAGGTTACAAATGTGCTGTATTAATAGTGTATTCTCATTTGTTATATAGTAACTAATGAAGACATATAACTTGCATGCACAAAAGAACATTTTACAAATTGTCTGTACATCTTTTGCCCCAAAAACATTTTGACAATAACAAATTGACTATTCCATAGATAATATTCCCTCTAGCATTTCTTTGTCTGAATATTAACTAACATCACAAACAAACATTTATCACGGCAAATCTGACATATCTGCTTACAACAAGCAAATAATTTGTTTAAAAACCAGAGGCACTTTTCATTAAACATCTACACACTTTGATAAGTACCAATACAAGAACTCAGAGCAAATCACAGTCGCAAATATCTCGCAAGTATGCTTAGAATAATTAAATCAAGTACTGAATGTATGTTTACTACCAGCATAGCTATAATGATAATAATACTGAATTTATAAAGCGCCTTATATATATTTACATCCCACTTAGACCTCGTCGTCCATGGCAACCATTCATAAAAGTGTCCTGTTCATTATCGATATCGGGAACTCTTAGGCCAAAGAGTCCTGACATCTGATGCAAGGACACTTTTGTAAACCTTTCCTACACAAGGTTTAAAACAATTAATCAACAGCGTAGACATAGAAGTGAACTGAAAGTATCAATAATCAAATAAAACAATCTTGAAAACAATCCTAATACTTACACATTTTGCGTGAATCAAAATATTAAAATCACCTAATAACACTGTAGACTTAAGTTTGCACTAGAAAAAACGATATAAAGAAAAACATTATATGATATGTGTTGCACCAAAACTTTTGTTCTGTTAGGAAAATAAGTCTAGAAATATCCAAAATAATTTGATAATGATACATTATCAATTTATTTCAAAGATAAGATAATATTTTTTTTGGCTAAACTTGTTATGGGAATGATGAAAGTACCTTTTTATTAGAAATCCAAGAGAAACGTTTCGTAAGTAGAAACCACTGTCAAAATTTAGCTGTCTATGAGGACTCTAATAACGCGTCTTCTACCTTCAAAATCGAAACAGAAATGGACAACCTGTGAAACTTTGTCTTGAAACAGGCTCATATTCATGGAGTGCACGAAGTCTGCAAGCCCAAAACATTTACTTCGTGCTTTGCGCTTTGACACGCAAGAAGCAAGTGCCTCGCTCTTTGACAAGCAAGAAGCACGTGCTCGTACACCATTCATAATACTACAAACTTCATTCATAAAACAGTGAAGGGGCCCTTGGAAGGTTATCGAAATTTGAAATTTATTTAAAATTATTAATTTTGTGGTTGATTGAACTCGGATTAAGTGAGATGTAAGTCAGTTACTAGCATAGTAAATTGTATGCATCGGGTAACGGCAGGGACACTTTGTCCTCGAGCCAGTACTCGGCTGCGCCTCGTACTGGCCTCTCGGACAAAGTGTCCCTGTCATTATCCAATGCATGCCGTCTACTATGCTAGTAACTATTACATATCCACCATCAACATATCCATTAGCACTCAAGAACATTTCCGTGACAAACCACTTGATCGTTGATTCACCTATACATAAAACACACGTTCAATGTAAAAAAAGAACGTACGGTTTCTGGATTGAATATATGTTTGTGATGGATAACAACAAAACTATGCCGGATTATGTAGTAAATACTTTAATATGTTCTTACCAACATATATGATACTTACAACACACTCCTGCTAGGTTTCTTTATAAAAACTAATTCATTTCAAAACGATTAGATGTTTATAGGTAAAAATAATAATACACATAGGGTTCAACACAATTTACTTTGAGTTGGTCATCGGCAGCAAAAGTGGTAACGGCACTGCCTGGCAACATGAGGTTTTGGGTTCGAATAACACTTTCATGATTCATAAATTTTGATTTTGTTGTTTGATAAAAAATTCCAATGTTTTCAAGTTATTTTTTTGCTGTCGTTAACCATTTCATAACTGACCAAGGTGGTTATGAGATAACAGATACAGATGCAGATGTAAAACGGCACAGACATATAACATTCTACTACTTTTAAAAAAACTTTCCAAGGGGTTTAAAGAATAAATATCCAAATACGAGTAGTTACGGGGGAAACCATTTGAAAAAAGATGAGATATAACCACCAAATCAGTGTAAACAAATTAATATACTACCTAATATGAATGCTATTTGTAAAAAATACTTTTTGTATGACCTTCATGAAAAATGATACAATATCAACACTGTCCATTGTCGAAAAGGTTATTGAATGTTTCTTCTTCTTCAAGATGTACTTAATTAGAATAATGGTCAGACGTACAACACATTTTTTAACAAATGAATGCTATGTAAGACATTAGAGATGTTAGATAAATAGAATAGAGACATTAAAGAACCCACTAGCATGCACAGACCATTTGGTCCATAATACAATACAATTTAGCTTGTGTACTATTTCATTTATTCAAAGGAATATCAGAACTATTATATACTGCGTTGGTGTGTATTTACGCGCCATATCTAATGAACAAATGAAGTTGTTACAATAAATCAGTGTGATATATCTTAATTTGATACACCCCTGTTATGGTTACCCTGCGCTTAATAGGCCAAGGTAACGATTAAATACATCATAATAATTACAATGTCACAAACACCCCAAAAATAAAGTATAAACGAGAAAGGAGGCCCTGACAAGACCCCCCCCCCCCTCCCTTCCCCGTCAAAGATGGTCTCCAATCAATCAATATTTTCAAAGCTGAAAGACGATATGAATAAATGAAGTTGGCTCTACAACACTAACAAAGATGATATTTACAAAATATGCAATGTTATTAAAGATATTTACAAAACTTTACAAATCTTTACAAACCTTTTCAAACATTTACAAAATAATAAATATCTTGTAAATATCATCTTTAATAGATATTTTTACCGTGATTATTTTTGTAAATAAGAATTTTAATCTTTGTAAATATCTTGTAAATAAGAACTTTAATAGATATTTAATCCTTTGCACATATCTTGTAAATAACTTATTTTCATGCAGTGTCAGTTCCCAGTAGATCTATGAATATTTATAGAAAATCTGACCCAATCAGTCTTTTGATATGAAATATATCAAACTAATCAATTAAAGTTTCTATTTATCATACAATTATGTTTTTTAATGATACATCTTTGATTACTAAACTGCCAGTGTGCGGTGATATGAAACCAATAAGATGACGGAATGTTTTTGACATTATCTCAGTTTGATGTAAATACTTGACAAAACAAAATTGTTCTTCGAAGAGACAAATCGATGTCTGTCGTGATATATCACTTTACCTCCAACAAGCTTTGTCTCCTGTTGGCACAAGCAGGGAAGTATAATACAGGTAATCGTCACTCCCAGCTGAGTGTACTCTATTTCTACTACGCGAGGCTTAGACAACTCGTCTCGCTCATTAGCTGATCCAGGCTGGTCACGCTCCATCGCACATGGAGACTGGGCTCTGTTTTTGCGCATATGTGAATGCGCGGTGTTGTGTAACCAGTTGCACAATGAAAAACAATGCATTGTGGGTCTTCGCATCCGTAAACGGTTCCGCTGGAACTGTGCGCTTATGAGTATGCGCTGTGCCCGAACCCAGTCGTACGTTAAACGAGACGACATAGATTGCTAATTAACCCTTGTTTCATATCCCGGTGTTATAATATCCCTGGCACAAGTAAGCACGTAATACAGCGGTTCAATGGTATATGGTTCACTATCTACACCGTACATACACGTACTGAACCATTATACCATTGAAACGTTGTGTTACGTACTTACGACAGGTGCACACAATTTCATCAAGTTGGTTTTTATGGCTATGTTCAATAAACTAGTTATAACTACAATTGTTCAGTTTCAACGTTGGCCATCTCATAATTTCCTGTTCCTACATAAACGATTGAAAGCCGTCTTTGTCGCGCACGACTAGATTTTATTTTATTTTTCTCCGAATCAGGCACTAGCTGCCGGCAAAGTAGATACCCATCGGACGCAATTGCGGTAACTAAGACGTTGTGTAAAACCTACACACATAATGATGATGTCACCTAAAGCGCGTTCGTTAAAAACTGTGGCACTTTTGCAGGGGGACTGTACTTTGGACGTCGAATTAAGTATTTTATTGTTGATTAATATATGAACAAATGATATCAAACTTTCAAAAAAAGATGTTTCTAAAGAGTGATGTATTTCTTTTCTTTAATAGCTAAATTTCATCACGAATCGCATGCCAGTATGGCAATGGGGCTTTCAAGTCAGACAGTATGACATGTTTTCAAAAAGAAGCTCTGGTTTGGTGACTTTAGTTAAAGAAGGTTATATGGTGAAAGACATATACAATGTAGAGTGAAAAGAAGCTATTTGGTTCAGGGTTATGCTGCAATAGATAGGTAAGTTAGGGCACGTTAAACTTCCTTTTACGGCCTTTCGCAACGATGGGAAAACATAGCATATGTCTTTAGGCAAAGAATAATTGTCAAACCCTTGCACACTATGAATGCATTTCGTCCGGTCTTCATTAATGTCAGTAAAGATGGTCATGTAGAATCACAGTAAAATTCTTTTCAATGTTAATAGTCAGTATTGGCGAGGACAAAAAGGATGATTGGAATATGCATTCCACCAAGGGTACCAGTATAGATAGGAAAAGGCCATGTAAGAGGGTTGACATGATATTCCCTATGATGGTCAATAAGGAAGATTATTTCATGGATTATCAACTTCTTTATTCTGTGAAAGAGACGTTACGACATAGCTCCTGATGTCGTTGTCAAGCAAGTGATACAGTGGTGAGAGGTCAGAGCAAATATACACAAGCGATGAGTTTTACAATATAAAAGGGTTGATGTACAACGGTTTGTTATGAGATCAACCTCTATTCGTCGTGTTACTAGACGTATTTAAACCAAGTAACTTCGCCCACTCGTCTCGCATGCAAAAAGACAAGACAAAAACTCAAATGCATGTTGAATGTTCTATGCTCCTGCATTACTGTCACAATTCCCCATGTCATTCTGCTCATGCGCAGATACATCAATTGTATTTCCCCCGGTTCTTAGAGGCCGGAAAATAACCACTATCAATATCGGACCATACCTGGTAATGTAAAGTAGCAACCTCTATTCAGTATTGAATCCACATTTACACTGACAAGTTGTTGGGAGTCACGTGGGAAACTTTTCACTTCTGTCCTTGTATCCCACCGGTATGTCATCGTCCTGTCCGTCCGTCCGTTATCATTTCGTTTCCAGAGCAGAACTCGAGAACTGTTATACCTAGCTCAATGAAACTTGGTATATAGATTAGTCAGCTTGTGTAGATATTGTGGTATTTTCAACTTCTTGTGATTTATAGTTTTGGGGTTTCCATGGAAACGTAACTTATTATTCGGTTTCCACAGCAGAGCTCAATAACTGTTAGACCTAGCTCAATGAAAGTTTTTATGTAGATTAATTTTTGGCGGTGTCCATGGAAACGTAACTTAGATTTCAATTTAACGGAGCGTTTTGCCCAGCTCAATTAATCTTGGCATTTGTAATAGTCTGCATGTGAAGATGTGTCTTTTGTTATTTTCAACTTCTACAGATTTTCGGCGGTTTCCATTGAAACGGAACTTTAATGGGGACCGGTGGGATATGTCATCTTCTTATGACACTTGTAGAGTTAAGTATTTACTGCAAAAAAAACCAACAATTCTATGATTTGCCGGTTAAGTAGTGCCACGATATAAATTTTATCTTCACATTTCTAATTTCGTTGGCGATGCTCAGAAATGATCACTGATAAACTTTACTAGATCAAACGTAACGTCATACTTTCGTTGATAACGGTTAGCAGGTTTTATAACCAGTATTCATGTTAAAAGGATAGCAGCATGTTTTTTCTGAAATTCTTTTTCTTCGTGTTATTCCAAATAGATATCATTTTATGACAAACACATTACTTTCAGAGAGTCAAACCTTCCGTAACGCAAACAGATGATACGAAGTCGTAGAAGAAAGTATCAAGCATTCAGTTTTAAATTTCTTTCATTAATTTGAGGTTGGGAAACTTTATTCGGCCCCATTGTAAAACATGGTAGAACATTGTTTTAAAATCGGAAACTCTTATTTTCTTGTTAGTGAAATCACCCGTTCTTTTTTTTCTTTAATAACATAAGTCATTTCGACATAAGAACATATACAAGTGGTATCACTTTAAACACATCATTTACTGGCCATATTCTTACCATGCACAAAATAGAGTATCAAAAAGTTAGTTTTAGATAATTTACTTTTTTTTTCATGAATGCTAAAAATTATAGTTATCTTTTAATGTTCGATGGTTTTCGCCTTAACTCGTAATAGAATAAAAAGATTGTTTATACTATTGGTAGTTTGAGAAATTTTTTATTTCGGTATTTTTGTCATTCATGAAAAAAAGAGGTAATGAGTAATTACCTTGTCGAATAGCAGGGTAACATGGTATTATTATGATTGTGTAGCCTACTTTTAACAGTTATGCAAGTCATGATATGTTCACGAACCTAAACATTTATTACGAATTTACCCATAATGCCTTGATGATATTACCTCTTTTCTGTAAAGTACGTAATGAAAGATTGAGGTCAAAGGTAGTGACATTGTCTGTTGCATCTTCCAAGGATTTTAACAGTCGTATAAAAGTTCTGCTAGGATATAGTGAATTTCAGCAATCTAAGTAAACCTAGCCTCACTATTATCCGTTACACTGCTATACTGAGTCTAGAAAGGTCTGGTTGAGGGTCGCGTCAGCCGACCTTTCTGCGACCTATGACCCCCCAACGTTATACGTGCGAAGGCACACTATTGTGGCTTGGTAAGATCAGTTCTGATTGGTCAACTTGGTCACGTGGGCTGACGCGACTCTCAACCAAGTCTTTCTAGACTCAGTATAGCAGTGTAACGGATAATAGTGAGGCTAGGTTTACTTAGACTGTGAATTTCAGCTTTCTTATGACTTTTCAGCGATAAATAATGGCAGTAAGAGTCAGATAAGCTTCCCTAAGAATAGGACAGTTGAAAGGTACGTGGAGAAAACAAAGGACACAATACAAATGAAACAAAAGTTTATTCAGTCACATTACAATTTACTTTCCGTTGTGGCCATGACCATGCACTGGAACACAGTTTTTGTATAGCTGGAAACAAATGTAGTTGATTAGTGTTTTTAAAATTTTAACAATGAAAAGGTTGATCGATCAATTAAATGAATATAGATCCATGATCCCTATATAAAATCAGTATATGCTTTAACATTAGTTAAAACTATGTTTTATTGTGTTTGTTTGTGAAAAATAGGCTTTCCGATTCCCAAATTATTACTTTACTTCAAAATTGATAGATTGTCACTCCCAAAGGCAAATCAAAGATACACCAAGTATGTTATCGGAGCCACATATATCAAAGACAAAACTGACTGACGGTCAAGTGTAGTGACAAAAAAAGTAATGTTTCATCGAAACGAAAATATAAATGTGGTAGAGGATTGATTAGATATCAGTCCATTTTCCAGGGCACAGTGACAATTTGTATTTTCCTATCATCCATAGAGGTAGGTATCGTTATACACCAACAACCAGTGCCATTCTGGTCAAGTTTGAGATACACTATACTCTATAGGACCTTTCGAAAGCAAAAACCTCACCTTTTATAATATATAGAGAGATTCAGCCTGATTACCTTACCCTTTTGTAATATAGAAAATGCAAAAACCGTGTAGTTATCAGCTTTCTCACAAACGAAAGGGTGAATATGGGATCGAAATTCACAAATGCATGATCAATATGTACAATACAGAGGCATCTCAGTATTCGCTTGTGGCAAAATGGCAAAACAAATCCTAAAACGCCAGTTTCCGAACTGTCAGTTTTATGCCTTGTTGCCAACCCTTGATATTTCTGTGCTGGTGTAAGCGCCCCTACGGGCGATTGTAAGCAACCTCCAGTTACTTTTTGATTGGACTATTGCTTTCTCTCACAGTAAGCTAGAGAGCAAACACAGAAAACTCCAAGGGTCGGCTGCAAGGCATAAAACTGACATTATGGAAACTGCCGTTTTAGGGTTTTACGTAGAAAGATGTCCTACAGTCAGATCTGGCTCCAAGTGATTAAAACTTTTCGCTATTTGAAGTCTAATCTACATTCGTGGTTGAAGAACCAGACAGATGATTTTTTTTTCAAGGTCAAATCTTCAAAGTGTATCGAGGTTAAAAGAGATTTTATTTAAAAAATGAAGGCAACTTCTTATATCGAGTCCTATGAACTTATTGACGTCCCCTCGTAGTTAAAATCTATTTTAAAGTGAATAACTCAAACTACTCACATTTGTCATGAACGCTCTGAATTCTCCTTCCGTATCCGTTCCGTCATCTAGTGAATAAAGAATCATGTATGAATATTATCAGTCATACTTCGAAACTTTTCGAAACGATCAATGCTTCAAGTCAAGTTTGATATTTTCGAAGTAAGATAATCATGCTGAGAAAACACCTGTGTTTGTAGTACTAATAGACAATGCATTTCCTTTAATTTGAAAACCTAAAAAGGTTTTCTTGAACTTTGCTACAAAAATATGCTCACATGGAAAAGGCTTCATTAAGTAAACCTTGCCTCAACATTATCCGTTTCTCTCCTATACTGAGTCTAGAAAGGCCTAGTAGAGGGTCGCGCCAGCCCACGTATCGAATAGACCAATCAGAACTCAGCTTACCAAGCCACAATAGTCTGCCTTCACACGTATAACGTTGGAGGGTCATAGGCCGCAGAAAGGTTGGCTGACGCGACCCTCTACTAGGCCTTGCTAGACTCAGTATAGAAGTGAAACGGATAATATTGAGGCTAGGTTTATTTAGACTGAGAAAAAGTGCTTACTCTTTCATAAATTTCACAAACACAAGTCTTTAAAGGACCCTTTTAACATTACATACTAGTACTTTAAAATCTATTGTTTCTGGATAACAGCTTGTAAAAATTAACAGTTTGTGAGTAAAATTCTAACTTAGGCTGATTCCCTACATTGAGCACTTATATACTCCGAAACGTGTTATTTAATAAAAGAAGAGATGACGTCGAAAACAATGTTGACACGTGTATTCAGAAACTCTTGCGTTTCCAGAATGAAGCTGTTTCAAGAGAAAGTTGTTATCCAGAAAATTTTGCGTTTCAATTAGAAAGTTGTTTTTAAAAAAACCTTGCTTTTCTAGGAGGGAGTTGTTATCCAGAAAATCTTGCTTTTCTAGGAAAGTTGTTAACCAGAAAATCATGCTTTTCTAGGAGGAAAAATGATGTCCAAAATATCTTGCTTTTCAGTTAAAGAATTCTTATCAAGAAATATTTCTTTTTTAGAAGGGAAGTTGTTATCCCAAAATCTAGCTTTAAAAACAATAAAATATACACACGGTTTGCATCAACCAATGCCTCCAGAGCGTCAAGATCCGCTGCCTCCAACTTGCCGTTCCCGTCGGTATCGAAGTGACTGAAGAGGTAGCCGGCGAAGGCGTGGTTGTCGTGGTACTTGGCATGCCACGTCCTCACAAACTCGTCCTCGTCCACGCTTCCATCACCTTGACACAGGTATAAAACCAATTTCATGAAATGGCCTCGCTAACAAGCATTTAAAAGCAATAAGAACTTTGGTTTTCATTATTATGCAATTACGTTTCAGTATAGATCCTTATACCGATTTCAAACTCCGTATATACCGAAAACAAGCTACTGTCAAATAAAGAAGTTGTTCATCCATAGAGGTTCTCTATGATTTCTCTTCAACTTCTAGAATGCCACAAAACAGCTTATTCAATGTGTGATCATTCAAGGTTTTTGTGCTCCTTTTTCTTATTTTTTTCCTTTTCGATGAACAAGTTTATTCAAAAAAAAATATCAATTGGCTTATCTTGTTCATCACTGTTCTTCCAACTATCAACATTTACTTACCGCTCATATCGTAAATTGAGACGAACTCGTGCGCGACCTCCTCAACAGTCACGTTCCCATCTCCATCCTTGTCCATATCAGCAAGCACCAAGCCGATAACCTCGTCCTCCTTCAGTGCCTGGTGGTTGTTGTGGATACACGAGTGCTGGTGCTGTCTGCAGGGAAAAAATGGTTTGTGGATACCTAATTATATATCCAACAGTTTGTGAATACATATAATTATAGATTCAACATTTTGTGGATATATAATTATATATTCAACAGTTTGTGGATACACGAGTGCTGGTGCTGTCTGGAGGGTTCAATGGTTTGTTGATATAGAGGATATACAATGTAATATATTAAACGGTATTATTATGTCAATCCAAATATATATATAGAGGATATTATATGAGTGTTCATGACATACTATGTTTACGACACGAGTGGCTAAAAATATTAGCACTCCCCGATACAGAGCGAAGAATATACTGATATTTAGGCACGAGTGTCGTAAACATAGTATATCATGGGCACGAATATGATATTCTGTTTATTACCGTATTCCCAAAATATAAAAACAACTCAAAACCTAATTCTCAGGAGAGGCGGACGTCACAAGGAAAAATTGATATTTTGCCCTAGGGCAACATATAGAGAATCTCACCCAAGTGTCTTCTGATATCAAATATATCAACACAAGTTGATAAAAGGCTTGCCGAGGATATTTTACTTTTATCAACGAGTGTTGATATATTTGATGTCAGAAGACACGAGGGTGAGATTCTATTTATCATCCAAAATAATTTTTTATCACATTTGCATGAAAAATTTACAACTTTGAACACTGCATAGCCCTAAAACTCCTAAACCAGTGATGTCATAGCATTGTGACGTCATGGTGTTTTTGATGTCATAACATTGTAACGTCAGAGTGTTTATGATGTCATAGCATTGTGACGTCATTACTGATGATTCAAAACGTTTGTGATGTCATGTCCCTTCTGATGACAGGGCATTGTTCAAAATCTACTGTCAAAGCGATATCTCCTAGGAGATATCGCTTGATCTTCCACAAGCGATATCTCCTGTGGAACACAGTTTTGGATGATAAATGAAAAATTTCAACCTCGATATGACTGCCCTCGTAGGTGATAAATCATCACGAGTTGATAAGAGTAACAAATTATATCATAATAATGTATTTGTAAAGCGCCTTGGTATTCAACTTTCGAACTGCCCAAAGGCACTGTAATTAGGAGTTGTGTGTGTTTAGGACGTCATAATGTCGGCGTGGTGCAACAATGGTCATATCGTCATATTTCTTTAAAGTCACACTGAATAGTATTTTGATGAAACTCGTACATGTTATCGGTATTTAAATGCCTTCGCTCGTTAAAAACTACGCATTTGTTTTCTTAAATATGTTAGTACAAGCTACTGCGTTTAGTATTGTCTATCTAATGGAGAGAGATAAGTCGTTTACAATAAATACCTATGATTACTTACCCGAGAGTACCGGCAACAAGGACGCAGAAAATAACAAACGCAATCATTCTACAAAGAAAGGAAACCAATGTTTTACTTTAGATATAAGCAAAAGCAACAGTTTTGACTTTTTACATTTAAAAAGAATATGTACAACATCATCCATAACATATACTTAAAAATAACATAACATATTGTGGCCATGGCTTAAAAATGGTCGATATGAAGATTAAAATAACTCCTTTTTTTAAAAGATTTATGATATATTTACCAACTTTTCCAAGCAATTAGCACAAACTCAAATATCGATACAAATGACACGTACTGTAACGTTATACGAACTTGGCTTGACATATTAAGTTAATTTATATTCATCTAATTATAGATATGTTCGCTGTTTTGTACAAAAAAAAAGCATAGCAAAATTAAGGCCTATATGATTTTAATTACACTTAAATCTGGTTTTTCTCCTCTTTAAAAGGGACAGTTCTATCGGGATATGTTTGTTGAAACAAAATTAAAGAATACTTCCCTGTTAGTATTAACATATCATTTTACATGATAGTTCACACTTTTTTTTAATAAATGTTAGTGAGGGTAACACTTAAGTTATGTCTAGATTGAACAATTTGAGAATAGAATGGATCCTCTTGAATTTAAAAAAAAATACCCCAATAGGACTGTCCCTTTAAAATACTAAAGAAGTTGGCACCATACCTTTTTGGTTCGTGTCTTACAAAATGGGAAAGAGACCTCAACTTATGATCATATATATGTGAAACAACATGTGTACTATTCACAGATTCCAGTTTAATCTAATGGGATAGTCTAGAGAAGTTTGGTTATCTAAGGAAACTTAATACTCGCAAAGATTATACTTTTCAACGATACGATTTTCGATTACTGGGGAGGTGGGATCAGTTACGACCAAAAAGTAACTTATGTTTGAAAATAAGAAGTTTTACTGGGTTTTTTAATCTTAAATTTATATTGAACGGCACGACAAATTCTGATTATATCTCAGGCAAGGTCATTGTGACATTTGATGATAATTATATCGTCAATACTTTTTTAAGATAAATGTTTATTCCAATAATCATAAATAGGTTGCTATGTTGCGTGTCAATTAGTTATGCATTGTTGTACGTGGTGCAAATTGTTATGACTCTTGGCCTAAATTGGTTTATATTAGAAAAAGTGTTATTCATGCTAACATGATTAAAAAGCAAGGCCACAACATACCGCCTTGTCGGCCACTCTTGTGGGATTATGATAATGAACAGTAAAATAGCCATACGCAAATGTCAAAGTTTTTGTATATCATTTTAGGCTTATAGTTCACGTATAGCGCTTGAAACTGGTCCTTTGGATTGGTGTCGTACCTGGAAAGCAACGTTTGTTATTACAGTAAAAACCCTTTGAAGTTTCACCGAAGGCAACTTATGTTGTTTTAATGGATTAAAACGTTGGGTTTTACAGAAATGTGAACTACCTAACGAAATCGGCTGGTTTTTGACTCAATATTTATTATGAGAACGATGAACTTTCGCTCACTACTGACTGATGTCACGGAGTGATTATTGATTGCTACTCACTATATTAATTGATAATTAATTAATTGATGTTTCGACGAGCTGCTGACACCAGAATACTTATCGTCACTAGTTCCACCAACAATCTCCGACATCTCAAACCGCTATACTCGAACATATAATAATTCACAAATTCATTTTTGTGCTACAGTATTGCATAAACGTTCCTTTTTACCGTCGGCGATTGCTGCGTGGAGTGAGTGAGATGATATTCATCGTGACAGTGACCGCATTCTAACATGCGAAACCCATATTTTTCACCTATTTATCATAAACTTTCAACATCTTATAGCTTGCATTTTGATATGTATTTCGGCCCATACGAACAACGCGACACCAATATGGTGGATCAACCAAGGAGGTCATTTCGGCCAATTCTGAGATTGGAACCCTTTACAAAAGTAGAATTATCCTAATTCTCAAATTTTAAAGAGACACCAAGCAAAAAAGGCAGGCAAATTTCCCAAGGACCCCATCTAGGAACAACACTGATAATGCATTCACAAATTACATCTGTCAATTTCTCCAAGTAAAGCACATGATGCACTTACACACAAAAACCTTTTATTCACTCTAAATCTGTTCAATACATGTTCTATAAGTGTAGCCCCAAATTTCACAACCATTCGTTACAATTGGCAGTATTTTATTGACACGTATCATCATCATCATGTTCTTTATTCTTCCATAGGAGAGTGACATAGTAAAAGTGTATTAATTCGAGAATGCGAAATACGGTTGGATATACAAATCCAAAATGCGAGAATGCGAAATAATGTACAATGTTTACCAATCCCCTTTACTGTACCATCTGGATCTAAATACAGATTAAATCACATGCGTTTACCATTCATTTACCAGTTCAAAATTTAGTATCACCCATATGGTTAAGATCAAATAGATCTTCTATTGTTCGCAAGATGCAGTCGACCAGTATAATCCCCTGGTCTGTTGGTTTAAACATCACAAATGTTGCTTTTCAGGTAGTGCTAAGGTTACCTAATTTAAAAATAGTTTAAATCCTGAAGGAAACTATATATATCTATAAAAATAACTAGTAATGAGAATTACATTTGTTGTATACATGTGTTGTGTTATACATTGATAACATCATAAAGTAGACCTATGTTTACGCACATGTTCAGGATCTAGAGTAAACGTGACTAGAGTGTGTATTTATATAAGAATAATCAACGAGGTGCGAGGAAGTAGGGATTATCTGTCTTGCGTTCAGTAACACGTTGTTCGCGGCGGGTATCCTTCTTTTAACATTGAGTGTTCGCGAGCGCTCGCGAACATCCCGGGAAATTTCGTGTTACTGAACGCAAGGCTGTCCTCAGTTGATTATTATTATGAACTCCGAGCTCTACTTAATTTGAAATAATAAATCCGTAAAGATCAAATGCGCCACCAGTCCTTAGTTTTATAAATAGAGTAAATCTTACCATCATGTGTTTTGCATTTAAGTATAATTTTGCCTTGAAATATCAAAGTAAAAGCATGAGTGGCTTGACGTTATAATAGTTCAGTGAAAAACTATACACATGATGGTTAGGGCTACTCTATTTCTTTTCTAGTATGTCGATATTAACTCGTTTAGGTTAGTTTCGCAAAAGAAAAACTATTCATCTTCACGAACTAAAAATCCTCGTGTTGAGTCATGGCCAGTGACGCCATAGCACAATTTTTATTGACGTCATGGTCCATTGTTTCGTGACGTCGCTCAACAACAAAGTTTATCATGACCTAATCCTTACAGATGGAACGTACTCTAGATAGTCATCGCAGCTGGCAACGTTCTGTCTAGAAAATGGCGAACAATATAGCTATCTTGACGTAACGTGGTGCCTGAGACGTCGTTGGTCAGAACGTGGGAGATCCAAAGTAAACTCACGGGCAAAAGAAAGGTTTCACCTCAGTTGGTTTCGATTTTACAACGATTTGAAATATATATGACGCATTTGATTATGGAATCATCAACATTAATCATATCTACAATATTTCATATGAATTGATCGTTGATTGATTCATTTTTTGTTAAGATATCTTTGTTTAAAGAAGACCGGGGTAAAAAATGAAATTTACACCAACATGACCCCTACCATGTTAAAAAGGGTGTAAATGAGTGGAAAACAAGGTTTGTTGTGTTATTTTTTAGTAAAATATAGCTTATATATCGATGGCCATTTGTTGTTTATTAAAATTAATTTAAAAAAAAAAAATTAAAATATACCACAAAAAAAAATTTAACACGTCTAGAAGTATTCTTTGATTGATAACTAAAGACTTGCACTGTTCTGTTTTAGCGTACGACGTCTAAAAATGAAAATATTTGTAATTGAAAATTATGTATATGATGAAATCAACTAAGGTGAAACCTTTCTTTTGCCGGTGAGTTTAGAACCCATTTGCTTGGATCTTCTCTGCAGACATACCATTTCTAAATGGTGGCATCCAAATTGGTTTGCAAAAACCCTGATGAGCGTAACAGAGTGAACCTTTTCATGGTGCGTTCACATTCCTCTGCTGACGTTTTTGACGTAACGTATACGTTTAATTTTAAGAGTTGTCAGCATAAGTATAACGGTTCTCTTTTTTGACATCTTTTACATTTAACAGACGTCATGACATCAAGGTGTCTTCAGGCGAATATTGCAATTTCTGGAGGTTATGTGTAACGTCACTTAGCTTACGATTTTGTCTTGGTCAAGTTACCATAAAAATGAATGATCTGAGGTGTTATTAGCATAATATTTGATGTCATTTTCCATCTTTTTAAAAAAAATCTCATCATCTGGTGCGTTTTCAATGAACTCTTTTAAGAGGCCAGGTTAAATTCAGACGACATCGATTATCGATCATCGATGATTATAGTCATCACTAAACTTCCTTTGTTCTTCTAAAGCATAATTCGTTAGATTTTAATTTCAGTTCAATTGTCTAGCTGTTGTATTGAACGATAACTCAACAATGATATCGTCATTTATGGTACATTCATTTCCTCACTTTCGAACGTCTCTTAATCTAAAATGTCAAACTAGCTTTTGTCATTTTTTGTAAATAAAAAAAGCCGAACAAAAAAATTGAAATCATTTATTGATAAAAATATATAAGATATATAATAGAAATACAGTATATTCCGTGTATAATTGACATTTTTATAAACTGTTCTAAAATACATAACATTATACAAATTGCATATATAAACATTTTACACAGTGAATAAAGGAAAATATTGCGAATTCATTAGCAATTGTACACCGTTGACGTATTTCAATGAGTTAAAGAGTATAACCGAGAAAACCAACAACCAGTTAATTATACAAAAGCTACAAATACAGGCACAGATTGTTGATGGCAACGACAATGGCAATCTACAGCCACACAAATATAAAACACTGAATGAACAATCAACAATGACAAGAAGGTATGAATATACAATAGGTATCAAAACATTCGATGCGCGGCTTATCGAATATATTATTGAAAATATGAGAAACTGCGTTGAAGAGCGCCGCGCCAATTTCATTTTACTTATTTCGGCGTGACCTCGACCCGAGGCGGCCTTGGTGACCTCGTTTTGGCATCTTTGATCGGAGAACTTGTGAGGCTTGAACCATTTCCGGTTGACCTCGTTATCCTCTTCATCACCATCATCTTCAGTTCATCGTGGGTCAAAGGTCGAAGTTCAATCTCTTCGTTCATCTCATTGAAGTCTTCCTCTTCGCTGTTGGACAATAACAATAGATTAATCATTTTGAAACCACGTGTGACCTTTGATAGGTGATTGTATTAAACCTAATACCTATATCAAAAGTTTAGAATCATTGCTACATGTTATCATATGTTCTACCGCAAGTTTTGTATATGAACACGTGACACTAATCTACACAAGCAGTAGAAACAACAAATATTAAAAAACATCTTATATTCTTGTGCGAATATTTTCCCTTTTAGACAGAAACGCTTACCCGAGGCCTGGAGGCGCGATGTTGACTGTATTAACGGCTGGAGAGCGGAACTTCTTCAGGTCGATCTCTTTGTTCTTTGAGTCTTTGCTTTTCTCTTTCTCCTTGTCAGGGGCAAGTTTCTGGAAGTGGCAAATGATTTGGATTTAGAGAATGCACCAAAACAGTCAAAGTGCACCCAGCGTATTTGACAAGGGAGAATAATAAGAACTCGGCTAAGTGGTCATTGATAGTCAGTTGCGCCCTGGTGGCCCCAAAGACGTATCCTCATCCCGATTTACTTCTGCTTGCGACAAAAAGACCACAGCTAAGTGTTATTGCACTGCACAATTTGGACAGACAGAGGAACTTCTGAACTCAGACCCATACGACAAGGCAGTGTTACTGGTGCCCATTAGTCGTACACTCACATATATATAGTGTTGCATGTTATGCTAGAGTTAATTGTAAGTTAATGGACACTGCATGAGAGGCAAGGCAGGTGCTCCCCAAGTGTCCCTGTAGACGTACCCTCATCTCAATGTAGTGCTGCATGTGAAGAAGCTCCATGGTCCGCTGCTCGATGATGCCCATGTACAGCAAGATGTTCTTCTCAGTCACGCCCTCCTCACTCCCAAGCATCTCGTTGATGGAGGTACGCTCGCAGCCCAGGCATCTGAAAAGGGAGATAACTCCGTCGCGCAGTTCATCAAGCACCTGAGACAACTCCTTGATCCGCTTGTCAGCTGAGTCCGCTTCTTTCCCAGCCTTTGTGCTCTTGTCCTAGAAATAACAGTTATCATTAGTGGTGTGCTTAAAGAAATATTCATCAGGGGTCGTTTACTGAGACATTTACCCATGATTATGATGTGGGCGTAAGCGTTTGGACATTGAACTTTAACCTTTGAAATATTACCGACTTTATGTCTCATCTACGAGGGGTTCTAACTGCAACCTTATTCAGAGCAGAGGAAAACCTTCCTCTAAGCATTCGTCTGAACGTCATCCTCCTCGAAGCAGAAGATCTCGGACTTGAACTCTTTAATCACCACCACAAAAAATCCCCAAAGCCCAAACACAATCCTCATCCACCTGCACACTCTTCTATTTCCAACATCCAACACCCCACCCCTCTCTCCCTCTACCACAGTTCACCCGCACCCACCTCGAGTTCTTTGAGCCAGACTTTCCTCTCGGCCTCCATCTGAACATCCTCTTCCTCGAAGCGCGAGATCTCGGACTTCATCACGTTAATCTCGTCCTGGAGCTTCTCGACCTCGTCGTTGAGTTCGTTCACGTAGTTGAAGAGAGCGAAGTTCTCGTCCTCTTGGCGGAGGAAGTCCGTCATGATGCGGACGATGTCTTCCTCGCCAGTGGCGGCCTTGATCTCGGTGAAGGCTTCTTCGTAGCTCATTATCTGGATGTTCTCCGTGTCCACGTCCCGGTCTCCCTTCACTGGTGGCGGGACAAATGAAGAATATGAATGTGTGATACATGATAAGCCAAACGTCTGGCAGTTTCGCTTTCACGTTGTTATATTTCTTTGTTGGTAGCCAGAGAACTATTTATGTGTATTTGCTCTCTCATACTGTTAGACTAAGTAATATGAAGCATCTGATTTTGACCTCTTCCGCTTCAACGGCATGGTCTCACTAACTTGTATCCAGACAAAAAGAAATGTAAATGTATTTTCTCATATTGTTAGACATTTAACTGACTTATCATTGAATATAAACGGTCACCACTTCAACATCATTTTTCACTTCACGTCATAGTTTCATTTCACGCCTTGCAGGGCTAATTCATAATATGAAATTTTCTATCAAACATCATCAAGTGCATCCTGGAACGTCAGCACATACGATATACCTTGAGACAGAATACAACAAGTGTTGGTGTAAAAATTAAAACCATTGTTAGAAGCATTCAAAACAAAATATGGATTTACTCACTCAGCATAAACGTCATATCTGAGACAGAGTGATTTTCATTTGAAGAAGCATTTCAAAACTTTTAGGATTGACTCACTCCCTTTCTTCTTCTTGGCGTCCTCCTCCTCCTTGTAGTCCGTCCTGTCGTTTGACTTGAGCATCATGAACTCCTTCAGCTTGTTGTCGTGCTCGATGATCCGCTGCAGCTCCTTCATCTCCAGGTCGTGCTGACTGATGTCCTTCTCGCTCCGCTCTTTCAGGGCCACCATCTTCGTGTACGCCTCGTCCCTGGGTTGGGACATACCATAACACCATTTAAAATTAAAACATTCTCAAGGATAGATGATTATAATAATTGTAACAAAAAATATTCGCCTTGTCCCTCGTTTGGACATACCATCACTTCATTTATCTGATTCTCAAGGACAGATGATTACTGTCATTGTAACAACGAATCTTCGTGTAATCTTCCTGGGTTGGGACATACCATAACATTATTTCTATGATTCCCAAGCGCAGATGAGCACAATTATTGTAACAAGGAACCTCCGTGTACGCTTCGTCCCTGGGTTGGGACATACCATCACATCATTTATATGATTCCCAAGGACAGATGATCACACTAATTATGATAACAAATCTTTGTGTACGCCTCTTCGCTGGCTATTTTTAGAAAAATACGTTTGTTAGAAATTCCAATTGATTGTCAGCTTAAACTCTTTGATCAACTTGTTAAGCCAATATTACTGTACGGTGCTGAAGTGTGGGGTTTTGAAAACACTGCTCAGTTAGAGCGTATTCATTTGAAATTCTGTAAATATATATTGAAGGTTAAATCGTCAACTCCCGATTTCATGGTTTACGGGGAACTTGGAAGATACCCACTTAGTATTTCTATCAAATTGAGAATGCTATCATACTGGTGTAAGTTATTGATATCCCATGATAAATTATCTAGTATTGTGTACAAATTAATGCTTAACTTACAAAATTCTCGGGTTAATGTTAATGGTAAATTCCCGTTAGTAACAGAAATTAAGTCTATACTAGAGAGTACAGGTTATAGTTACATTTGGCAAATGCAAGAGTTTAAAAATACCCAGTGGCTTGTAAATAATGTCAAAACGGTACTTATCGATCAATTTCTGCAAAGATGAAGAGAAAGTAAACTACAATCATCAAAAGGCTTTTATTATAATAAGTTTAAAGATACTTTGTTCATTGAAAACTATTTACTGCAACTTCCTATGAGCTTACGTATATATATCACGAAACTTAGAACATGTAATCACAGACTTCCAATTGAAACCGGAAGATGGTATAAAATTGATAAAGAACATAGATTATGCCCTTCATGTAAGTGTAAGATCGGTGACGAGCTTCATTTTATGTTAGAATGTAATATGTTTAATGAAATAAGACACAAATATCTTCCTGCGTACTATTGTAAACATTCATCCATAGAGAAATTTATCTCACTGATGTCCATCACATATAAACCAATACTTGTTAAAATTGCTCTTTATATCAAATATGGATCGCGTATGCTCCATTAATATGTATGTAATACTACTGTCTTATTATTTGTTCACTCTATGTCATAAATTCATGACTTATGAGAATAAACTTGACTTGACTTGACTTGACTTGTTGGGACATACCATAACATCATTTATGTAAGGAATAAACTCCGAAAACTCGCCAATATTTGCGGGTTAGGTATCGTCGGAGGCCGTAAGGCCGACGATGATACCTGACCCGCAAATATTGGCGAGTTTGAGGAGTTTATTCCACTTAAACCTAAATTCGTACATATTGGCGTGCTAGTTTTGTGATTACCGCATCTACCAATACTGGCGTCCTACATCTGATGGCTGCATGATGAAGCGCGTGCATCGTAACAAGTGCACGAGGTCCATGAGCTCAAGGAGTATTGGACAGGTATAAATACTCGAATTTTGCTTGCATTTCCTGTCAAACATTTGGCATCGTGTGTGACGTATGGAACAACAAATGAAATCTCTCGTCGTCAGGTAAGCTTTTTGATATTCCTCGCTTTAATATCGTGTTAACATTCTAAAACGCCTTTACTGCATCATTACTCAACCGATTATCAGTAACTAGAAGACGAAGTTATCACGTATTGCGCTAAAACTGCATTCGGCCATTTCAGTACATTTTTGAGCATCATTGCCATGTGGGTAGGGAAAAGGTTCAGGTAACTTAAATGAAGAATTTAGTTCGTTTATAACAATACCTATACAAAATCACAAGGTAATTTTTATCACAATGATTACCCTTAGCAATCTTATATATAATGGTTTTATGTGATAGGTTTGATAGGTTTTGTGAAGGGCAAACATCATTTCAAAAACGTTTTTATATCTTTTCAGATTGAAGAGATTCGCCAATGCTCCAAGAGGAAAGATTTCAACAGCGTCTATACACCGTTTCAGAGCTGTCTACGTCACATCTCAAAATGTTGCAAATTGACAAGAAGAGATTTTCATGTTACTTCGAAAATACAATAAAATCTATTTACATTGTTTTTGTTGTATTTTGCTATCACAGCATCGCACGTGCTAGTGTGGGGCACGTTACACGTGCCGCCAATATTCCAAATTAGGTCGCCAATATTACAAACTAGGTCGCCAATATGGAAAACTAGGACGCCAATATGCAAGAAAGGTCACCAATAGGACAGATATATTGGACTGTAATTTTACGATTATATAAGCAAAATACACATAATGGCACTTAATTTAGGTTTAAATGATTCTCTAAGACAGATGATCATACTGATTATAACAAGGAATCTTCGTGTACGCCTCATCTCTGGTTTGGGACATACCATAACATCATTTATATGACACTAAAGACAGATGCCCACATAAATTATGATAACAAATCTTTGTGTACGCCTCATCTCTGGTTTGGTACATAGCATAATATCATTAAAATGATTCCCATGGACAGATGATTGCAAAAATTTCCGTAGACGCCTCTGTACGCCAATTTTGATTTGCAAATGTATTGCGATAAGCCATGAGCATCATTAAGGAGAAAGAATGTTCGCTTTTTTAGATTTTCTCGCGGATATACGGCCTCTTATAACAAATACAAATTACTTGTTTTGCAATCGATGACATCTTGCAATCACTGACATGTCCAATCAGTAATGTTGATTCAAACGCCATTGCGACGCTCAAATTTTTCGTACAAGTGATAACTATATTTTGACTGAACAAAAAGAACTCGAAGGTTTTATGCTGCAAATCTACAGCTGAAAATATTTTGAAGAAAAACAGGAAATATGGTACTCTTGTAACAGAGGTGACCAATTACTTATTTAATCTTTAAGGTTGTATTCTGTAATTTGACAACAAAATTGACAAGATATGTAATCTGACCTCTCCTCGTATGCTTGTGATGCCTCCTCGATGATGAGCGACATGTCTTTGCGCATGTCCTCCAGCTCATTATGCAACTTCCGGTAGAGGTTGTCGAAGACAACTTTCTCCTGCCTCAGGTGGTCTATCTCCTCTCTCAGCTGTCCGTTCACTGCTAGCTGGTTGTTGAACTTCACCATCGCCTGTAGTAGACAGAGTAGATCTTCATAAATGAGAGTAATGTACTCGAAGAGTTGAAAAAAGAAGTGGCAGATGCAGTATTACTGCAACTTAGTCCTCTTAGTCCAAAACTATAACGAAGCTTTTTCTTAGATGATACCATTTGAAAAAGTATGAATTCATGTTTTAATTTTTGGATCGCGTCCCTAGCAGGTTCCGAACTTACTACAGCAGTCAAGCAAGAACTGGCATGGCCTAACGAACTAACAGATTACCATTTAACATCATGGCTTAATAGCTTAATCGGTTGTGGGAGTTAACTTTGTGAAGGCATTTTAGTAGAATGGTATGAGATGGTTCATGTTTTTGTGTAAACATTGTAGATCTTGTTATTAAATTCATTTATCGTCACTCCGTCACTTTCATGACATATTGTTTGGTTCTGATACGAACCGGATATCTTACCTCTTTTTCCCAAATGACAAATGACACATTTATGGGAGGGCTTTTTAAAAAAATAATGGACATCGAAATAGCCTAAAATATATCTGGAGACCATAATTCAACGGTAAATTTATATTATAACTTAATTGTTTTATAACATATCTCACTATTAACGCGTCTGATATTGTCCGGGTTTCGTTCATAACCGTGACTTTAATTGTCACTTTTACAAAAGCGATTATATTTAGGAAGTGTCTTATACCATTAAATGAATTAACATTTCGACGCCAATAACTGTATTTAACTTTCTCCGAATAGAACAATTCTTGTAAAGATATTAAAATTTTGGCAACAGCTGTCTGGCTTGGAGGATGATGCACTCTCTTTTTGGAACTATTCCCATAAATAGAGGATGTTATATGAGTGTCCCTGACATACTATATTTACGGAACGAGTGCCTACATATCAGTATTTCCCGAGCGAGAGCGAGGAATATACTGATACTTAGGCAGAAGTGTCGTAAACATAGTATGCCATGAACACGAATATGATATTCTGTTTATCACCGTTATATCTGCCCAAAGAGGTAATAAAAAGATTTTATCCGATGCAGGTAGTGTGATCAATAACATGACAATGTTGCAGATTTCCACAAAATTACAATAAAGGTTCAGGTCCAGAATTTGTAATGCTAAGATTGTCGTAAGTTGTTAATGTATTGAAGTCACACATTCTTTGCACTAACAGAGCTTCAAAAATCTAGGATCTGGACTTAGACTTTCGACACTCTCTTAGTTCTAAGATAGTTTTAAGTCATTGTTAATGTATGATACTAACGACATTCTTAGCACTAACAGAGCTTCGAAAATCTAGGATCGGGTAGATTATTCACCTTGTCGTGTCTGTTCTCCATGACCTTGGTCTTCTTCAACATGCGTTTCTCCAGGATCTGACCCGACATGCCGCCATTGACCTTCCTCTGCTGAATGATCTCCCTGTGCACTCTCTTGAGCTGCAGTAGACAGACAAGGAGTTCACTGCCTGACGATACCATTGTAACAATAAACAAGCATAATAGCAGACTCACAGCTTCAATGTCTACCCTTCTAGCAAGGTTGCACTTGCGATACTCCTTAAACTAAAACGGTTCACTCGAAATCAAAGGTTTTATTGAACAAAATATGAATTGATCTTCATCCACAAAGCCCCAAATAATTTACAAACAATTTACCTCCAAACAAAAAATGAGATATTTTCACAAATATATATAATTTATCAATGTTTTACAAACTTTTTCACTAAACTTTCCTCTCACAAAAAAAATAAATGTACATACGCAATATGTTCCCATTGACAAGACTCAACGTATTGTCTTAAAAAATGACTCAGACACAAAATCTTACGAAAGCGTTCTCCTAAAATTCATTGATAAGACTAAATGTATTGTCAAGAAATAAAAGACTCAGACACAAATATTTAGCGAACGCTTCCTTCTGATATCCACTGATAAGACACATTGTATTGTCAAATAAGACCCAGACACAAATATTTTACGAACAATTTCTCCTGACATCCACTGCTAAAACTCAATGTAATGTCTAAAAAGACCCAGACACAAATATTTTACGAACGCTTCCTCCTGACATCCACAGACAGGCTTCAAGGTATTGTTTTAAAAAATGACTCATACACAAATATTTTACGAACGCTTCCTCCTAACATCCTTTGATTAGACTCATTTATTGTCAAAAAAGACTCAGACACAAATATTTTACGAACGCTTCTTCCTGACATTAACTGTCAAGATTCATTGTACTATAAAAATGACTCAGAGACTAATATTTTACGAGCGCTTCCCTAACCTCGGTGTCAAGCTTGGCTATGCTCTTCCTCTCCTGGTCGGCCTGCTGGTTGAAGGCGTCCATGTTGTCGATGTGATCCTGTAGGGCCATTGTGTTATCTTCGTCCATGCCGGCGTTCTTTTCGCTATCAGCCAGGTTCAGCACCGTGTCGATCTCGCAGTTCTCCTGCTCTAGCGCCTTGATCTCAGACCTGAGAGAAAAAAGGTCAATATTTTGAACGTTTTTCCAATAAACACGGACCGATTTTAATCAGACTGGATTGAACTTCTTTAAAATAATAAATCTCTGTCTCGATCTCGCATTTCTCCTGTACAAAAGTTTTGATCTCAGACCTTAGTGGGTGGTTGGAACTTGATTTACAGTGTAGGAAAACCATGAAGATACTGTAACCGTCTCCATTTTACGGCGTGTGTAGGGATCTAAGTGGATTGGCAATACATATGATATGATATATTTGTATCATAGTTGGTCTTTTATCTGGCTATAGATACGACTAAAGAAGTTAAATACATTTATAATACAAATTTGAATGTACAAGCGGCTTAGAATATCGCATTATGTAAAGGCCTAAATTATGTGTCATTAGTTAAATAGTCATTCAAATTATCGAGGTTCTTCAAATGAACCTGCAAAGTTTGACAAACTAATCATCTCATAAAGTAGCTAGTACCGTGAGTCCCTTTAAAAACACCAAAATCTGCCTTACTCCTGCTTGAGAATGATGTTGCACACCTCAGCGTTCCTATCAAAAATTCAAAATATGTATGTCTTACTTCTGCTTGAGAAGGACGTTGCAAACCTCCTCGGCGTAAGCGCGTCTGTCCCCCTCGAGCAGACGAAGTTGTCTCTGCAGACGACTCAGCTCCTGGTTCTGCGCGCCCTCCTCCCCCATGTCGTCTGCCGAGTCCGGACGCTCTCCCCCTCCTCGTCGCGGCATCTTATCTGTTTTCTGGGTCCTGTAGCGTTGTGGACCCCTTGGTTTGAGAACTGCAGTGATATGAATTTGTGAGTGAGTTGAGTTTAGCACCGCTTGGGCTATATCCTAAGGGAAAGTGGGTGAACATGTAAAGATTAAAAAGATAATGAATCATTTCCATGGCATGCGAAGGAAGTCCTTGGATGACGTCATGGCAAGGAGATCAGCATTTTATGTCCAATCTTTTTAGGAGGATTTGGTATCAAGCCTCTTTAGAAAAGACTCTAATATCTATATAGGAACTTTGTTGTCGGTACACCATTTGATAATATTTATGGAGTTCGATTGCTGTAATTTTGAAGGGTTCATTGCTATTGAATGTGTAATTGAATTTTGTCCGAAATACTTGTCTAATGCTACAATTTCGTTGGGTTTATCGGATTTGTTGTTACTATTTTTTTATCTCGATTTTGCTCAATAATTGACAACAGATCCATGGATTGTGTTGGGCTTATACTGAACGAATGTTATGGTTATGGATGCAAAATTACAATTAAGCATGGCGCGGAGCTATAGAAATTCGTTTGCTAGCTACAGCTTTTTTTTTTTATCACTTTATTTCTTTTCTGAGGTACCATACATTTTCTTGTAACATGTTACATCTACATGTATATAAATACTTTCAAAGTTATCATGATTGGTTTGCATGTATACATTTCATCTGTCTATAGCAAATTGAATAATGAACAGTTATCACAATTGGTTTACACGGTATACAATTTCACACATTAGAGCAAAAGATAGTAATTTTATGTAAAAAGACTGTGGCATGAAGACCAAAATGACATGAAATTTTCGTATCTGCATTCGGTGTAGAGTATCTGTTTACTTACGTTATATGTTTCCTGTAAAACTGATTTTAGGCCCTCTATGTGAGGTTTTTTGTTTTGGCATTTACAGGTGTAAATAAAGTGTTTTGTAACAGTAAAAATCAAATTTAGAACGTCATTTCGTTTTTCTTTATAACCGAAAAATATATGTGTAATATTTGGATTCAAACTGACATCAGTTTTACTTTTGATCCAGTCAAATAAGCGATGCCACAGACTCTTTACATGTACACAGTCATATAACAGATGTTTTATAGTTTCATTTTGGCATTTACAAAAGGTACATAATGGGGAATCTTGTAATTTAAACATGACAGCACTTTTATTTGTTGTTAATATTCTATGGATGATTCGGTATTGAAACCATCGTAACTTGTAGCTAATTGTGCTCCTAAAAGGAATATAATTATATATCTTCCACTCATCTTTATCTATATTTAGTCCAAGCTCCATTTCCCATTTTATTTCGCTACTGACTCGATTATGTGACAAATATGATTTTGACAGATTCATGTAAAAATCTTTACATCCTTTTGTTGACTTAAACAGTATTTTCAAACTATCAGGAATAAATGGCAAATCAAGTTTCTTGTTAAAGCTTACATTCTTTCGAATGTATTTTTTCATAGATTGAATCAATCCATTAAATTCTAAAAAGTTTGTTTTCAAATGGTATATTTTTTTAAATTCAGTAAAATCAAAGAATGAACCATCATCCTTTAAAAAGTCATTAATGAAAAGTATGTTTGATTTTACATAATGGTCTAACAAGACTGGTTTGTTGTCAATCAAGATATTGTCATTGGTCCATAGGTATTCACTTTGAAAATTGTTTACACTAATGCAACTTTTTAATGTGGCCCATGCATCGAAAACATCTTTCCAAAAGACATTTCTAATATTTGGTATAATATATCTTTTTAAATAGGTTGATCCCATTTCTATAGGATTTAAAACGGAAAGTGGTAGGAAGCATTTTGTTAAATTGTTCAAATTTGTATTCTTAGAGTACAGTCTTCTTATCCAAGATACTTTTTGTGATAGTATAGTTTCTAAAATTAATGGCGCCCTTAGTCCCCCCTTTTCGTAGTCTTGTACAATCACGTTTCGTTTGACTTTATCTGGCTTTCCCCTCCAAATGAATTGAAAGCATTTTTGTTGTAGTGTATTTATAGTATCAACTTTTGGGTTAGGAATTGATGTAAAGAGATGGTTTAGTGTTGGCAGTATAAGACTTTTGAGAACAGTTATCCTACCCATAGGTGTAAGATCTCTTCGAGACCATAGAGTCATTTGGTTATCAATCTTCTTTAGTTTATCTTTATAATTTCTTTCAACCATTTCTGCCACATTATGCTGAAAATGTATACCGAGGAGTGTAAAAGAACGTTGTGTCCAGTCCATGTCTATTGAATCACAGTATTTTGTAGATGAAAGTTGTTTTGATCCAATCCATATTACCTTCGTTTTCTCAATGTTTATTTTTAAGCCAGAGAAAGATGCATATATATTCAAAGTATCCATAGTCGCCTTAAAACATTTCTCAGTTCCATCAAGAATTATTGTCGTATCGTCAGCAAATTGAGTAAGGAGATATTCAAGGTCCAACATTTCAATACCTTTTATGTTTTCATTAGTTTGTAACATGTGAGCAAGTATTTCAGCACAAATTAGAAAAATATAGGGCGACAATGGGTCGCCTTGTCTGCAACCTCTTGTAATTTTGAAAAAATCTGAAGCAAATCCATTTATTAAAACACTTGAAGTTATATCTGAGTAAAATGTTTTGATCCATTGTTTAAGAGATGGTCCGAAATTGAAGAAATTTAGACAGCTATCAATAAATTTCCATTCGACTGAATCAAATGCCTTTTCAAAATCGATAAGTATCAGGATACCTGGTATGTTCATATAGTCCGTATATTCCATTATGTCCTGTACTAATCTTGTACATTCTCCTATATATCTGCCTTTCATAAAACCTTTTTGGTCTTCATTAATAATTGTCGGTAAAACTTTTTTGATACGTGCAGATATCGTTGCTGATGCTATCTTGTATGATGTGTTAAGTAATGATATTGGTCGATAATTCTTTATGTATTCCCTTGACTTTTCCTTTTTTGGTATACATGTAATTAGCCCTTGTTTTTGACTTATTGATAATTCACCTTTCCTAAACGAACAATTTAAAGAGTTTATCAAAAATGAGTGTATGTCCCTCCAGACAAACTTGTAGAATTCGGTTGTAAATCCAGATGGACCAGGACTTTTTTCATTCTTCATGTTCTTTAGGGCGTTAAGGACTTCCTGATATTGAAGTTCCCCTTCGAGACTATCCGATTCCTCTGTAGTTAATTTAGGAATGTCGCTATTTGCAAATAACAGTTCAAGATTTGCATCCTTCACTTCTCTACTTGTATAAAGGTTATTATAATAGGATTTTACATGTTGAATAATACCATTTGTATCGGTTATCATTTTGCCCTCATTATTCAATTTTGTAATGGCTTTATTTAGAAACCTTTGTTTTTCAAGAGACAAAAAGTATTTAGTTGGTTTCTCTCCCTCTTCAATGCTAGTTGCCTTTGATCTAAGTATAACGCCGTCTGTCCTTATCTTATTTAATTCAAGTTTTCTACTTTTTACATCGTTTATTTTTGTGATATGTTCAGTCTTTTCATTATCATCACACGTATCTAAATCATATTCTAATTTTTCTAGTAGTATATCTATGTCTTTTTCTTCTTTTTCTCTTTCTTTTTTCTTTGTTGACGAATATTTTATCGAAAAGCCTCTAATATTACATAACAACGTTTCGAAAAAAAGTTGCTCATTTATTTTCAATTGTTTTTCACCATCAATATTTCTAGTGTGATATTGTTCAACTGTTTCCTCAATTATCCGTTTAGCCCCAGCTACATAAGTATTGTCATGCAGTAAACTGTTATTGAATTTCCAAAAGCCTCTCCCCCTGTCTAATTTAGTGAATTCTAGGTCTAATGAAACAATAGAGTGATCAGATCTGTAGCTTGTTGTTATAGCTGTTGACTTAATTGATTTTTCTAAATTTCTACTTGTTAAAAAGAAATCTAAACGTGCCTGTTTTAATGGTTTGGGTTTTCTCCAGGTATATCGTTTCAAATCAATATTTGCTTCTCTCCATGGATCGTATAGATTAAGTTCCTCCATCATATCTTGAACTATTTGCTTCGAATTAGGATTGTTTATATGTTTATAGTTGAAAGTATCCTTCTGTTGATCTTGTACTAGGTTAAAGTCTCCACAAATGATATTGGTTTCTGTTTCTAAACGTTTAATTTTTTCCTTAATATTTCCATAAAAATCTGGAGTATCTGTATTTGGACCATATATACACGATAGACTGAGTATCTCATTATCTATTTTCATTTTTAGTACTAGGTAATTTCCGTTTTCATCGTCACCAATTTCTTCTATAATATTGAATTCAAAGGAATCTTTAAAAAGAATTGCTACTCCTCTTGACTGGCTGGTAAAAGAACTAAATCGAGCTTCTGATGAGCCCCACTCAAGTTTGATTTTTTGTTCTAATTCTTTAGTAAAGTGAGTGTCTTGAATACAGTAAATATCTCCTTTCTTTTTTTTAAGATTTTCAAAGACGTCAGTCCTTTTTTTATAAGCATTAAGACCCTGGCAATTTGAACAGATAATCTTTAGTTTCCCTGTCATAACATCTATGGTATGCCTATCTGACTTGCAACTCTAAATTGAGAGCATATGGTACCCATTTTTGACATATATGATGAAGCATAGAATTGAACAAAAGTGATTTTGTAGAGAATAAACACAAAAACAAACATAACTACACTAGTCATGACTTCAGTCGTCATGAAAGAAGTTCACATAGCAACCGCTATTTGTTCCCCCTCCATAAGAAGGCTAAATTCAAAATAGAAATCATACGTACTCATAATGCATACATTTTGGAAAACGCTCTGTTTCTCAAACTTGTATAAGAAACGAAATCCAATTCAACATAAAAGTGACATACTTACAGGTTTAGTGTCATTCACATTCCTTGTAAATCCACATTGAATTCCTTAATGAATGAATAACACAAATCACATATTAAACAGTGCACACCAACAGAGAGGCCGTAGTATCCATGTCTGTATATCGGCTGTTCTCAAACACATGGCGTTTTCCCGTTCACGAGGTGCACGTGCATTTAGGCATACCGCCTGCGTACAACTCGTTAAAGTCAAAGAGATATATAGGTATTATTTTGAGGTAACACTGTTTATAATTGGTTGAAAAAAATGTACTTTCAGCAGTTTATGCTGATAATATAAATCATGATTTCTTAAGAAAGGAAATTTGTTATTTAATGAGTCATTTCAGATTATATTGGTATCAATTCATATTTATTGTCTAAAGGAAAGTATCTCCTCGGTTAATGTAAACAAAAGCTTTCAGTCATATTTCTTCCATGTGGAAGAAGGGTTATGTGGTTCTTTCACCTCCAGGACAACTTCCGTGCCCACAACGCGAACTCTTGTCCACAGATTGGTATCTTCACGGATCTGGTTTGCCTGGCGACTCAGGATGGCTCTCCGCTTCTTCATAAGTGCTGGTATATCTGTTTGGATACTTATCCCGGTCCCTTTTAAGAGCTTCTTCGCGTCAAATATGTCGTCCCGGTCAGACATCTTGATAAAGGTAGCAATGATGCTGGTCGGTGCAGAAGGACGGTGTTCTCGTTGATACTCTGATTTCGGGAGTCGGTGAGCATTTTTGAACATGATATTGTTTACCCTGGCCTCAGAAAATTTGAGTTTATCTTTAAAGAAATCCTTCAAAACATCCTCTGTGTTTTCTTTAGGTGTTTCCGAGATACCATAGAAAAGAAGATTGGGTTTTCTGTCGTGCAGATCCTTGAGGATGCACTGCCGCTCTAACGCCGTATATGACTTCTTTAGTTCAGCCATTTCCGTGCGAAGTTGTGAAATGTCATTTCCGTGTCCCGCTAAGTCGTGTTCAACACTATCGACTTTCGTCTTCAGTTCAGTAATTTCTGTTTTTACGTCGGTTATAGAGGCTTTTAATTCGTCTCTCACACTGAACATCAGTTCTGAAAGTCTTTTTTCGGACGCTTTAACAATTTCCTCCATTGACGACGATGATCGGGTCGAAGTCATTACGGCGGTTTTAATTTCAAGTAAATGTTTATGAATATTCTTAAATTGACACTTCTATATAAACATAATTAGATTCTCTTGCCCTTTAATGCGTGAAGAGTCTATAGTTTCGTCTAGGAATCCTGATTCATTTCGATTTGGAGAGGGAAGTAGCGGGAGCTCGATCTCAACGTGTCTTGCTGTTTTCCATGCGCAACCGGAAGTCTGTTTTCCATGCGCTAGCTACAGCTTTATCATTGCCTTTAATTCATAGTTTGGTGAAGTCTACATTAATAGTTTATACCAAACTAAGTGGAATATCACAATGCAATATAAGATAAGATACGATTTTTATTTTTTGGCCCGTTAGGGATTTTGTGATACATTAAGTGAGTATGAAATTCAAAATTGTATACCTGATATACAAACGTTACAGATGAATCGAAACGGACAACGACACAAATAACACTTGCTTATGTACCTCAGCTCGTTTAACCGACGGCCGGATAAATTTAAAATGAATTTACAAAAAAAGAACCTGATGAATTCAAAATTCATTTGAAGGCTCACTTATAATTTTTAAAGCTGAAATTCGAGCCTGTCTTTCGTTAAGTTGATCTTTTTCTTATAATTTTTTTCTCAATGTGTAATTATATTGTTTAGTTTATTTCTATTTGATGACAGAGAGCCAAATCAACACTGGATAGAGAAAAGACAGAATTACAAAAGTTTTATAGAAAGGGGTAAAAGAAAAAGAGTTGAGTCAATGTGAAAGGATCGTAGTTTTCTTAGGAGATGAAGGCGAGATTGACGTTTTCTATAAATGAGGTCCGTAGGTTTTTGGGGGGATGGTGTAACTTCTTTTTGGTGTTATATCGGTTACAATAGAGAAATACAACTGATGTATCAGTATGCAAAAATCATTGTCATATTATCTTTATGTTAAATAATTTATTATCTGTGATAAAATGCACAGGAAATTGAGGAATAGCCAACATCATACCGGGGGCGTAGCTCAGTGGTAGAGTGTCCGCTCGTCACCCGGAAGACCGGGGTTCGATTCCCGGTCGCGTCATACCAAAAGACGTTAAAAGTTGGGAGTTGTTGCTGCCTTGCTTGACACTCAGCATTGTAAAGGCAGAACAACGCATTAACTGGCGCTGCACCGTGGCTGCCGGGTGCTTAGGCACAACCCGAATTTCCAACATTGTATGTACAGACCCGTGCCAGTTATATTCGGACAGTGACGTTTTTTCCATTGACTTGCATGTTAAATTAGTGCAGCATAAATAATTTTCATGAAAAAGGTTCTTGTTGTATTATAATCAAACTTGGAGGTTGAATTTAAATCATCTCAGCTTTATGTACATAATTTATATTTTATTATCAGATTATTACTTATGTAACGTCACCGGATTTACCGATTTATGTACAAAAATAAGGCACCTGTCCCATAGATCGCCATTATAGACTTGTTCACAATTATGTACATAATTTGATTGAATTACTGTCATTCCTTAGATAATCGACTGAAAATTAAACAGAAATTATGATGTTGTAGCTGAGAGGATTTGTTACAAATGTGCAAACAATAAACAGAATCCGACGGAAATTAAATGAATGAAAATTATTTATGCTACACCAATTTAACATGCAAGTCTATGGAAATAACGTCACTGTCCGAATATAACTGGCACGGGTCTGTGTATGTACTGAGGATAATAAAGTGATATTATTATTATTATTATTATTATCTCAAAAGTGATCACCTAAGAAAACATTATCATTGACTTTTAACTAGCGCTAACTAGGTATTACAATCTTTCTTACTAGGGGACCAGACACATTTTGAAGACAGATTCATAAATACAATTGACAATGCTGATATGTTGCTAAAATTTGGATAAAAAAGCGCTGTACTTACCCTTCCCTAAAATGCCGACTGTTACTTTGACGCTCTTCTGAAAATGACGTCACAATAGAACATAAGGATTGTGACGTCATGAATCCTAGCAAACAACAGCGTCACAACACAAGACGGGTGTTCTATATGATATTGTAGATAATTTTTTACCCTGTTGAACAAAAACATTTTTACACTTACTTAACCTAATTATAACACTGCAATGAGGCTTTGTTACTGAGTGAGTGAGTGAGTGAGTTAGTGCTTAACCCCGCTTGGGCAATATTTCAGCCATTAGCGGCGGGTGTTACTGAGTTGAACATTTACCAAACTAGAAACATTACATTTTATTGTGACAAATCCTTATTCATTCTTAGACCGAAAATGTTTGAAAAAAAGTAAATATTTGCGTTTTTAATATTCGCTGGATGCATTCTCTGTTGCACGCCGCTTATGGCTCAAATATTGCCCAAGCAGAGTAAAACAATAACAATAATATAAAACACTCAGTTTTAAAGAGAACATCGTCTAAAAGCCTCACATTGATTATTTGTTGAAATGTTTATTTTTTAATTTAAAATTTAAAAAAAACTTACTTACTATTTGTCCGTCGGCCCTTCATACACCATGTCTACATAGTCCGGTTTGTGACAAACCAACCCTTTCAATTAAAAGATTAGATGGATTTGTTGACAAATCTATTTACATGTATGTGCCTGATAATATAAAAGTTTCTTTGAGTGGTATTTAGAAGATGAAAGTTAGAACGAGTATTTATTAATAATATTTTTCTGAATGCACGACTATTCGATACAGCTTCTTCTATTTTATGAAGAAGAAGTTGTTATCCGTAAATATTCGTTCATGATCATGAAAGTATCTGTATAAAACCTTGTTTCGTTTGGAAAACTGATCACTTTGAAAAATGATTTTATAAATACGTCTTTTGAATACCGATAAGTTTGTAGGCAAAAGTGAAATAATATCTTTTCTGATTCATAGTTTTTGGGTTTTTTCTTTTGGATGGATTTTCCTAAACATAAGCAATTAAACGTAATTAAATGATTGAAAATGAAACAAAAGGATTAGAAGAAACATCCAAAATTGTTTTCAGTTTGTCCTTTTAGGCCAAAATCGTGAAAATATCTAGATTTCATTTTCGGTTTGGTTGTAGAAGTTTGATTCTTTATATTCTTGTAAATGTAATCATGTTGGATATACATATAACTTAACATTGTGCTATATGAAATATTATAAAAGACAAAAAGAAACTTTGATATTTGAAATAGTCGTACAAAAGGCTTCTTTAGAAGAAACATTCACATATAGTATGTCGTATGGTGTTTGCCGAACCCTTACACAGTTACAGTTAGCGTAATTTACCCCAATTTATTGTGCACAAAATGTTGTTTCTTGGAAACAAAATATTTTTTTTTCTCACAAAGTTTCCCTTTCTTAGAAGGTTTCGATTTAAATGTCGACTCTATATGAGTACATGTTGATATTGTGACCCTACTGCACGAGCGAGTATTAATTTGATACTTTTAAGAAACTACCTATTTGACCTGGGTCTCGTACTTTGCAAGGCATTCCATCCACTTTGCAATCATCTCTCCGCGGCGAGGTGAACTTATTTCAGATAAACCCTTTCCATTTTCGAAGGAAGAAGGGTTGAAAGTCGGTTCATTTTTCGTTGTTTCTTTTTAACGTTTTGAAGATCCATTGCTCTCAATCCAACCAACTGCTTTGAATGGGTACTTTACATCATGAAGCTTTAGTTAAAATAATGTTGCAAAACACTGATACCTCATGAATGTTTATGAACCTCAGGGACATAGTTGAGGTGAGTTGATATAAGGTTTAACGCCGCTTTCAAGCGTATTTCACTTATATCATGGCTGCTCGTATTATTGCAGGAACAAAGGATAGACACTATTGTGGCTATGTATTGCCGTGAAACCTGGTAGGACCTGCTGGAACTAGCGAACCATGTGTGATACTGCGCTGATATTCAATGTAGCCCTGCACCCACACTTGACTGCGTGTAGAACAGTACTGTTATCTACAGCAAAGTTGCCGAGCCCCTGGCAGGTTTTGAACCTTGGACCTCCTGATCCGAAGCCGAACGCTAACCACTGCGCTATCCTGCCCCCTTTACATCATGAAGCTAAGTTTTTTATTTCAAATGTTGCAGACCATTGATATTTCATGAATGTTTTTGAACCTCTGGCGACTTAGCTGAGGTGAGTTGATATGAGGTTTAATTTCACTTATATCATGGCTGTTCATTTTATTGCAGGAAGAAAGAATAAACACTATTGTGGCTATGCATTGTGGTGAAACCTGCGAGCATTTGCTGGAACTAGCGAACCAAGGGTGATACTGCGCTGATATTCAATGTAGCACTGCACCCAAACCTTACTGGTGTGTAAAACAGTTCTCTACAGCAAAGTTGCCGAGCCCCTGGCGGGATTTGAACCTTGGACCTCCTGAATCAAAGTGGAAACACACTAACCACTACCCTATCCCAACCTCCCTGAGGACATAACTTTTGTTGCAGAGAAGCTACTTTTTGCCATTTGCCTAAACAGGCTGTCGGTAAAGTTATTACCTAAAGGATGTTATTTCCTATTTCAATGATAAGCTTTTTTCCTTCTGTCATAAGCGGCAGGTATCAACCTAAATTATTCACAAGTAATTTTAAGTTCATATGATGAATAAGCTATGACCCATGAGCATTACTTAAAGAAAGAAGAACTTTTCCCTCTGATTAACTTTTCTTGAGCTATTCTATGGCCAAAAATACTTACTTCTTTATAAATAATGTTCACAGGTCATGTTTTATCCGTAACAAAACAGCTATTTTTGAGGATAATGCATCTTTTGGTTTAAAGGGACAGTAGCACGTTTTTAGGGGGAATATAAGGTGATGTCAGGAAATTCAAAATAAATGGTTCCAATTGAAAGACAATGTATTGAAACTAAATGAAGCAGTAATAAATCAAATATATAATGTAAAGTTCAGCCATGCAACTAATTTTTCTTACACAAAATGAATTAAAGGTGTTCCAAAAAAATGGTTGCCAATGGATTTTATGTGAATCTACAGAATTTGTTCTCTATGGATGATAGGTTTGTGAAATGAGATTTATGACACTATCAAAATGATACATTTAGCATTAACCTACAATTATTAGTAAAAATGTTTGAATATAAAACTTTAAAAAAACGTCCTACTGCCCCTTTAAAGCAAGATGCTCCAATTGCCTTGTTACTCTTTCCTTAAAGGAAAATAGAATGCAAACAAGGATTTATCTATTTACATGCATTTTTATTGAAATGTACAGTAAATATAATACAACTGAAAAGATATTTCAAATTGTTCAACAGTTCAATTTGTGATATCATTTAGGTGGCATCGATTTTTTATCAATTTTATTACATTTTTATATCACATGATTTCCAGAAACATTTATCTGTTGCAAATGTGTGCAACTGAAAAAATATCATGTAGTTCATGGAGAAATGACTCCAGCCCTGAAATTTGCCAATGTCTTATATCAACATGGATGATTGCAAGAAATCTTAAGATATATATGATAATGATCATGGTATAGAAAAGATAATCAGTACATATCAAGTTAACAAAGCACAAAACACTTGACTGTTTTTTAAATCAATGAAGTCCTGCTAGAAGAGCACATTACATGTGATTTGCCACAAGTGACTTTTTAATTTTTTATGAATATACCATTTAAAGATGAAAAAAACAACACTTGCTTGTTCCCATGATGTTTCAAATGGTTGAATAACATAAGTGTAGTTATTTCAATACTGTCTATCACGTCATGAACTGACTTAGAAGCAATTCACTCTTTTGTTCGAAATTACTGACTTCTTCCTAGGGTAATTTCATAACTGCATCAAGAACTATTGATTTTCACAAAGTAAACAACATTGACATGATCAACTCATATGGAAAGCAGTTCACTCTTTTTGTTCTACAACAAACACTGGCTTCTTGCTAAGAGTTTTCGTTGCTGGATAACCAACTCTTCTTTTCAGAGAGTCAATCACTTTTACATGATGAAATGATCGATGGAAAAGTTTGCTTTTTTTGTTCAACAAAAAAACACTAGCTTTTTCCTAGCGTTATTTCATAACTGGATCAAGAACTCTTTGTTTTCAGAAGTCAATCACTTTAATATGCTGAACTGATCTCAGGTGCAGTAATATCTTTTTGTTCCACTGGTCCCACATTCAGGATGAAGTATATCAACTGCTGGAGTCCATCTTCAGCTGAGTGATTTGTTTCATCAGTCCCGCGATCTCTTCACCTCTGCGGAGTAAGAAAAATAGGTAGACAATATTATTTAATTATTATTTTTTATTTATTTATATAATATTTAAAATTAAACTAGAATGTATTAGAAATCTTTTTTTTTGTGAAAGACGAAAGGCAAAATAAAGAAGCTCATTTGAGTAAGAGCGAAATAATTAACAAAAAACATTGACAAGTTTTTTGGTTTGTATCAAAAACATAAAGGTACAACTCTTTATTGTAAATATTCATATAATATTGGAACATAAACTTTCATCAGGTGTATTCATAGGGTAGGTGTTGTATTTATTCAGAAATTACAATTTTCTTTCCAGAAGAGGTCTTTTCCTCATGCATTTCATAGACAGAACGAGGCATGGTTGCTTAGAATATCAACACATATAAAGGGAGGTAACTCATTTTCAAAACCACAGACAAGTAAAGTGCACTTTAATCACACATTACTTGTACATAACAAAATCACAGCCCAAAACAAGCTATTCGAACACCAGAAAATAAAACAAGGGGTGGAAAGTTTCTCATCATTGAGGCCTTGTGGTTGGAATGATAGGAGCTCAAATATCCACCTAAGATCTAGCGATCTGTCTGATGAGTCCAAATCACTGAACGAAACTAGTCACTCAAGCAAATACCTAGCCCCTTAGGCGTTATTAGGCCAATCTTGTCCTTTAACTCTATTTGAACACCAACTCAATTCAATAGAACATTACACAAGGTCAAAGGGAGGTAACTGCTACATACTCTTGAGAGAGGATCTCCCTGAGTTGAGACATCTGGTTCTTCTGTATGGCAGGACTGCCGCTGGTCCGGTTCTCTCCGGCTGTCTGTCTCTGCTGGAAGTCCTGCTTCACTCGCACCTGATAATAGACGGGAAGGTAGTTTGGAAATATTTTTGGCATATTGTTCAATTGTCATATATATTCTCAGGAATTCCCTTTTCAAGAAGCATAAATAATGTGAGAATTCGCTATTGTTTACATTCAAAGTAAATCATATGTTTGGATTGTCAAATATTTTCTAAGGAATTCCCTTTTCAAGATGCATAAAGAATGAGAATATGCTGTTTATGACATTCAAGGTCAATCATCAAGAACACAATCATGTCCTTACCTAGAAGTATGAAATCAGGACAAAAATATTTTTGTAACTGACATGAGGCTTAAAAATATATGTAACTGGTGTTCATTAAGGATGAAAGGGTTAAGCCCTAGGCATCAATAAATCATTAGAGCAAAAAGATGGCACAATAGATGCAGAGTGTCAGTTGAATGTGGACAACAACTTCCTTTGCTGCAGACAGTAGGGTTGTACAATCCTAGTATAAATTTTCAATCAGGAGAAAGTCTGCTTATTTCTTGAAGTGAGTGAAATGTACCTGTTGAAGCTTCTTGGAGAAGTTGTCCAGGTTCCCCTTCATCAACTTCAGTTCCCTCAACATGTGCTTCTCTGCATCAGACAACATCGGCACTCGGGACTGGATCTTCCTCATTATGTGCTCTAGTCTGTAGACGTGATAGATAATGATAGAATGACTATCACAGGTCAATGGAACAAACCATGGTTCACATTTTGCATTTCAAGAGTATTTCACTTATATCACGGCTGCTAGTATTATTGCAAGGAGAAAGCCTGCAACACTATTGTGGCTATGCATTGCGGTGAAACCTACAGGCATCGGCTGGAACTGGCAACCATGGGTGGTACTGCTCTGAAATTCAGTGTAGCATTGCACCCAAACCTGACTGCGTGTAGAACAGTTCTCTACTGCAGACAAAGTTGCCGAGCCACTGGCGGGATTCGAACCACGGACCTCCTGATCCGAAGCCGAACGCGCTAACCCGCCCCCCCTAAACCATGAACTTTGACAAAAGCATCAAGACTCTGGTGCCCTCAGCTCATGGTTCTCCTGGGCCTGGTTGATCTTTCCAAACCCACAACTCTTGGAAATGACCTCAAGCTTCTGCTGCATCTCATTGACAGTAGCAAATTAACCTAAACCAACCCATATCTAGTGTTATACCTCCTTCACTTCACTTCCTAAGCCCAAACTCCATAACCAGAAACTCACATTTCTCCAAAATCCTGTTGGACACTCATAATTTCAAATCAATCAAACTGAGCCCTGTGCTCAACCTCCTTGCTGTTGCCCTAAACTTTGAGAAGCACTTCCTTGGCCAAGTAGTCAATAGATACAAAACATTTATCAACCTTCAAAATGCTTCATAGCCTCCATCCCATCTGCGCTCCCTCTGATAGTTAGAACACAACATAGACCACCCCACATCTAGTTAAGTTTGTCCTCCATCTCTATCTGTTGCCCTCACCTCTTGAGTAGAACCTCCTGCTTCTCCTGAGCCTGGTTGATCTTCCCCGACAGATCCTCAGCCTTGTCCCGCAGGATGTTCTTGTTCTGGTTCAGGGTCTGCAGGTCCTCCTGCTGCTGCTGCTTCTGGTCTTGCAGGATCCGCACTCTGGAACAGGTAAATGTTATTTGGTTATTATCAATCTGCAAAGATCCACACTCTGGAACAGGTAAATGTTATTTGGTCACATCAATCTGCAAAGATCCGCACTCTGGAACAGGGAAAATTTTTATTTGGTTACCATCAATCTGCAAAGATCCGCACTCTGGAACAGGTAAATGTTATTTGGTTATTAGACCGCTTCTGGTCTTGAAGGATCCGCACTCTGGAACAGGTAAATGTTATTTGGTTATTATCAATCTGCAAAGATCCGCACTCTGGAACAGGTAAATGTTATTTGGTTACCATCAATCTGCAAAGATCCGCACTCTGGAACAGCGGTGAATGTTATTTGGTTACCATCAATCTGCAAAGATCCGCACTCTGGAACAGGGGTAAATGTTATTTGGTTACAATCAATCTGCAAAGATCCGCACTCTGGAACAGGTAAATGTTATTTGGTTACAATCAATCTGCAAAGATCCGCACTTTGGAACAGGTAAATGTTATTTGGTTACCATCAATCTGCAAAGATCCGCACTCTGGAACAGCGGTGAATGTTATTTGGTTACCATCAATCTGCAAAGATCCGCACTCTGGAACAGGGGGAAATGTTATTTGGTTACAATCAATCTGCAAAAATCTGCACTCTGGAACAGGGGTAAATGTTATTTGGTTACCATCAATCTGCAAAGATCCGCACTCTGGAACAGCGGTAAATGTTATTTGGTCACCATCAATCTGCAAAGATCTTATTGGTCGATCACAGAAAATGTCACTTGAAACTTATTACACGTGAGCAGTGTCTGCCGTCTCAAACAGGTATTAACATTCAAAGTGTTTGTTAAATTTGAACATACCAGATGTTTTAACTAAGTATGTAGATTTAGAAATCTTGAAGATTTGATGAATGATGTTTTCTATCCAACTTTTTCTCGGTACTTCTGAAATACAGAATTTCATTCTAAGGAGCCAGTTAATGATAAGTCCCTCTTTGGCAATATTTCAGACACTGCTGCTGCTACTTTTTATATGAAGCATTGCAAACATCATAGGAAACAGAAGGATTACGTCTCTGATTTTGTTGAAACACTGAAGCAGACATGGTAACAGATTAAAGTGGAAACATTAGAATATCAAAGATCATGAGCTTTCTTTGCCCTGTAACTGCTTAGAAAATACTGGTACTCTGGCATGAGTTTGATGTATTAACAGATTTACAGTGAGGTTGGTGCTTTTAGGAAATAGCCCTTTTGAAAAATCTGAACATTGGATACAAGATTCAAAAATTTTTGCAAGATAGATACAGTAATCTTGATAGACTTTTGCAAAATCTATCACAAATTATTCTATCTTGCAGGGTAACAGAATTACAGGAGGTGGCATCCAAACCAAATATGTTATTTAGATGTTGTCTTTCAAAAATAAGCTGGATGTCAACCTTCAGGCCTTTTCTGAGATTTTGTCATTTAACATTAAAGTCGATTTACCCACCTAGTTTCGATCTCCTGTCGGGCCAGGTCCTGTTTCTGGATGTACTCTTCCCTAAACACCTGGGTCGCTCGACTCAGCAGCTGGAAACACTCCTGTTGGGTCAGGTCCGTCCGGGGGTTAGATCTGTAGCAACAGGGCCAGGAAGTTACATGGTGTATGGAAAATACTTGGAAAAGAGTTGAGGAGTCTCCAGGGCCTAGATTTATGAAGCTCTCGAGATAGTTAAGATAGAGATAGATGCTAAGATAGTTGTAAGTCAATGTTGATGTATTTTCCTTCAACAATCTTAGCACTAAGAGATCTTTGAAAATCTGGGTCCTGCTGCCAAAAATCATTTCCCACAAAGGTAGCTTAACTTAGTCAAGTTGTGTAAGAATAATATTGAGTAGTTGACTCCAGTTTTCTCACCAATGATTGGAACAAAGTAAATGCTTATTTTCAATTTAAACTGCCTGCACAACTAAACATTGTGTGTTACCAATCATGATTCTGTTTTTCTTGCACAGAAATTACCAAAAGGTTCTTTTTATAATAAGATTGCTAGAATTGTGCTTGAAAACTGATAGATCCCAGTCTTTTAGAATTCAAATTTATGAAATGTAGAAGAATACTTATGATCAGTTTCAACCTAAAAATGAGTGGTAACCATTACAATGTAACCTACTTGAGTACTGGATTTGAGGAGCTCCGAAGAAGAGTTTTAGCGATATGTTGATCAAAAGGCTCCTCCCTGCTGAGATGACGTAGTGGTGAAGTGACGGCGGGGCCCGGAGACTCGGACAGGAGGAAGGGTGGTTCACTCTGGAGACTGTTGATCTTGGTGCTGGAACCATGGCACACATGAGGTTAACAGTGTTGTCTATTAATTTTTATTTTAGTCTACTGTAGTCAAGCCTTTATTACAATGTTAAAACTTTACATAACAGTAACATTGATGTTTTATTAGTCTAACGATAAGACTCTGAAAATATTTTTTTTTTAGTAAATCTGAAATTTGGAAAAAATAGAGCCATTGGCTCTGTAGCTCATCAGGCATCATATCAAGTTTGCTTTATACAGGCAAGATGAGCTAAAAATGAAACGGATGTTACCTATTGCAAGAAAACCTATAAAAAAATTACAAAACAAATGTATTATTATTCAACACTTTCTAGATCGCCAATATCAGACAGTGAAAGAAGTCCACACTAAAATATTCAAGGAGACATAAATTTGCCATAGACTTCAATCTAATGTGGGGTCATTGGGTCAACAATCTACAATTTAGAATCCCCATTGGCCAAGGAGTCTGCACATATAATTTCAGCACTCTAGACCTTTTGGAACTTGAGAAGAAGATGAAAATAGTTTTTTAAGGTTGTGACCCCTGTGACCCTATTTGGGGTCACAGGGTCAACAAAGTTACAAATTAGAATCCCCATTGTCCAAGGAGTCTGCACATATCATTTTGAACTCTCTAGTCCTTTTGGAACTGGAGAAGAAGATGAGAATTGGTTTTTAAGGTTGTGACCCCTTTGACCCTATTTGGGGTCATGGGGTCACGTAATCTACAATTAAGAATCCCAATTGGCCAAGGAGTCTGCACATATCATTTTTAACTCTATAGTCCTTTTAGTACTGGAGGAGAAGATGAAAATAGGTTTTTAAGGTTGTGACCCCTGTGACCCTATTTGGGGTCACAGGTTCAGCAAAGTTACAAATTAGAATCCCCATTGTCCAAGGAGTCTGCACATATCACTTTCAACTCTCTAGTCCTTTTAGAACTGGAGAAGAAGATGAAAATAGGTTTTTAAGGTTGTGACCCCTGTGACCCTATTTGGGGTCATGGGGTCACAAAATCTACAATTAAGAATCCCCATTGTCCAAGGAGTCTGCACATATCACTTTCAACTCTCTAGTCCTTTTAGAACTGGAGAAGAAGATGAAAATAGGTTTTTAAGGTTGTGACCCCTGTGACCCTATTTGGGGTCACAGGGTCACCAAAGTTACAAATTAGAATCTCCATTGTCCAAGGAGTCTGCACATATAATTTTTAACTCTCTACTCCTTCTGGAACTGGAGAAGAAGATGAAAATAGGTATTTAAGGTTGTGACCCCTGTGACCCTATTTGGGGTCACAGGGTCAACAAAGTTACAAATTAGAATCCCCATTGTCCAAGGAGTCTGCACATATCATTTTCAACTCTCTACTCCTTTTGGAAGTGGAGAAGAAGATGAAAATAGGTTTTTAAAGTTGTGACCCCTGTGACCCTATTTGGGGTCATGGGGTCACGAAATCTACAATTAAGAATCCCCATTGGCCAAGGAGTCTGCACATATCGTCTTTAACTCTATAGTCCTTTTAGTACTGGAGGAGAAGATGAAAATAGGTTTTTAAGGTTGTGACCCCTGTGACCCTATTTGGGGTCACAGAGTCACCAAAGTTACAAATTAGAATCTCCATTGTCCAAGGAGTCTGCACATATAATTTTTAACTCTCTACTCCTTCTGGAACTGGAGAAGAAGATGAAAATAGGTATTTAAGGTTGTGACCCCTGTGACCCTATTTGGGATCACAGGTTCACCAAAGTTACAAATTAGAATCCCCATTGACCAAGGAGTCTGCACATATCATTTTTAACTCTCTACTCCTTTTGGAAGTGGAGAAGAAGATGAAAATAGGTTTTTAAAGTTGTGACCCCTGTGACCCTATTTGGGGTCATGGGGTCACGAAATCTACAATTAAGAATCCCCATTGGCCAAGGAGTCTGCACATATCGTCTTTAACTCTCTAGTCCTTTTAGAACTGGAGAAGAAGATGAAAATAGGTTTCTAAGGTTGTGGCCCCTGTGACCCTATTTGGGGTCACAGGGTCACCAAAGTTACAAATTAGAATCTCCATTGTCCAAGGAGTCTGCACATATAATTTTTAACTCTCTACTCCTTTTGGAACTGGAGAAGAAGATGAAAATAGGTATTTAAGGTTGTGACCCCTGTGACCCTATTTGGGGTCACAGGGTCACCAAAGTTACAAATTAGAATCTCCATATGCTAAGGTACTTGTACACAAAATTTCAGCTCTCTAATGTGTATGGTTCATGAGGAGAAGTCGAAAGTGTCAAAAGTTTACGGATGGACGACGGACGGACAGACGACGGACGGACGCCGGACGACGGGCCATGCCATAAGCCCATCTGGACTTTCAGTCCTGATGAGCTAAAAAAGGATGAAAAGGAGACTGAAATTTCTTCATTGCTCTCAAGTCTTATTATAAACTTGCTTAGGCTTGCATTTTATTTTAGGGTCTGGCTGACTAATGTTTTATCTACTTTACTTGACATCATTAGTGGGTTGATTACTGGTCAATTTGATAAAATTTATTGAGAACTTCATTTAATTTCATACCTTAGTGGAAGTGCCACAAAGTCAAGGTCACTAGTCAAACTAAGCAGAGTTGGTGTCAAGGTCGGGTCATTCACAATATCTAAACCCATGATAGGCGCTGCTGGGCTGGAAAAATGAAACAAAGATGTTTATATATGATGAAGTCAAACCAAAATGTACACAATTTTAACAATAACTTTCATATTAGGGATCAATGAATCTTTTCAGTATCGAAAAATCATGAACCTACAGTTGATTTTACACAAAGTCGCAAACCTTGTCAAGATGTCAAGCCATTTAGCAGTTACATTCCATAAAAGAGAGGTACCCGACATTTAGGTCATCATTCTTATAAGGAAAAGGAAAAACTTGGCAAAGGAACATCAAATGTTCCTTTTCTACTGCTGAATATGCTGAGTGTGTATGCATCTATATTACAGAGGTTGTTCTAGTGATTATGTTCTACATACAATCAGTGTTCAAAATATGTTTAAGTCCCTTCAGGCAAGCAAGGCATGTGGTTTGAAAAATCTGAAAGTCCAGGGCATGGATTTTCAAAGCTCTCTTAGTGCTAAGATAGTCTAAGTAGCATACAATAACATTGACCTGCGACTCTCTTAGTGCTAAGAGAGTTTCGAAAATCTTGGCCCTGCAATGTAAAGACAGTTAGTATTCCAAAAATCGCACAAGCCAGTTTGGCTTGCTGACCTCTTCCCAGAAAGCCAAATCTGAATGAAACCAGCAATCAGCAGACGGGCAGGTACTATTTTGAAGTCTCAATTGTTTCTGTTCAAATTGATCATCAAATCTCTTGTACTCACCTGGAAGAAAGAGGCCTTGTACATATAACATGTTCCACTATACACTCCTGTGATTGGCCTAGGCTGCTTTCATTCTTCTCATCTGCAACAGAGATATCATTTCAGTAAACCGTATTTCCTCTAATAAGCACAGGTCTCCAATATGCGCTGGGGCTCTTAAAAGCGCCGGGGGTCAAGGGTAGTTGAGAATTATGCGCCAGGCCTCTATTGAGCTCCTAGCCTGTAATACGCTAGTTGTAAACCATTTAAGAATGCTCCTTTATCAAAAATTACACTTTTTTAGTTTTTATTAACTATGTGGTTCTATTTATATCAAATTAAGAAGTTAGTGCCAGGTCTCCAATAATAACCGATAAGGGAATAATCTTGAATTGAAGATAGCCTATTCCAAGATAACTAAAATCAAAACATTCATCTCAATTTTTAAAGCAGGTAAACCAATTTACTGACAATCAATCTAAATTCAGGAGTAGCTCCAGTTCTAAGGTAGAACTTCAAATAATTGAAATAGTTAATTTATTTTCGATGAAGCTTCTTCTTTGAAGAAATAATGTTGATTACCGTAAGGTAATAATTAAAACTGCTTAATTCATCATAACCCTTTAAGCACTGCCAGAGGGCGGGCTGCAAAATGTACAGTCACATCAATTAGCGAGTAAGGTGTTAAGGAACATACAAGCTAATGATGACTCTCAGCTAAAACCTATGGTAGAGTACGTCCCACTTGTGAAGGCCTGTCCTCCAGGCTATGCTAGGCTGGGAGAGGTGTAGAGCCTGGGGCTATGATAGCACAGAAACAAACAACTACTGTGATACAGGGACACTGACAATACATCTAACATTTAATTCTAACTTTCCCTGTGATGAATTCATTTGTCAACATCAACAGGGAAACTTTAGAATAGAATTTGGATGTTTTTCTAGATCTAAAACTTGATGATAAAGGTACTCTGTGACTCAAAATGAACATTTTCATAACTAAATAGGACTGACAATACATCTAACATTTTTAATTTTAACTTTTCCTGGTAATGAATTCAATTGTCAACAGGGAAACTTTAAAAAACAGTTTTTGGATGTTTTTCTGATTCAAAGCTTGATGATAAAGATGGTCTCCGTCCCTTTTGCAAAATGAATATTTTCACAAATAAGTAGGCCTGACAATAGATCAAATTTTTTAATTCTATTTTTTCCTTATGATGAATTCATTTGTCAACAAGGACAAGGAAACTTTAGAATAGAATTTGGATGTTTTTCTAGATCTAAAACTTGATGATAAAGGTACTCTGTGACTCAAAATGAACATCTTCATAACTAAATAGGACTGACAATACATCTAGCATTAAATCTAACTTTTCCTGGTAATGAATTTAATTGTCAACAGGGAAACTTTAAAAAATAGTTTTTTTTATATTTTTCTGATTCAAAGCTTTATGATAAAGATCCTTTTGCATAATAAACATCTCCACAACTAAAAAGGCCTGACAATACATCTAACATTTAATTCTAGTTTTTCCTTATAATGAATTCATTTGTCAACATCAACAGGTAAACTTTAGAATAGACTTTGGATGTTTTTCTAGATCTAAAGCTTGATGATGAAGGTGTTCTATGACCCTTATAGCAAAATGAACATCTTAACAACTTACTGGGACAATTCAATCATGATTTGGTTTTGGTTTAAATAAACTTTTGAGATTGTTATATCATGTTAGAATGCTACTGTTGCTATGCATTACAAAAACACCTGTGAACTGATGCTGATATTAGCCAAATTGGTTAAGAGCAAGGAATTTCACCAACCATTGCACCATTCAACATAGTGAGTGAGATCTTAGTCAGCATGTCAATTTCATTCTTTTGACACAATTAAAGGTGCTCTAAACTGCAACTTACTTCAAAGAACCAACAATTTCTTTTAAACCCATTCTTGATTTTATCTAGTTTGATGAACTACGATCAGCCTTCAATATTGATGTCACTGTCATTCCCCTACGCTAAGTAAATCGTTACAAAGTGTCATTAACGAGCTATCATCCTTGTTAACCAATCACTACATAGATCTTCTATATCCCTAAGGCCAATCTAGCTGTTTTCGGAGAGTGCAATCATCTGCCCTTTAGCAATATGATTGGTCTGCAGCATAAGATCAGATATGACTGCTCTTCAAAAAGTCAGTTAACATCCCCATTCTTTATCATTTTATTTATTTGTTAAATTCATTGGATTACGTTATCCTGTACTGTAAATATTGGAAAGACATTTTGAAGTTATTAATCCTATTAAGACTATTGTGATTATGAAAGTCAATTGAAATTTACTATTGCAATAGTCATAGACTACTATGACCCACTTTTGTGATTGCTATTGAAATAGTTTGGGATAAAATATAATTCTGATATTTTAGAATTGTTGCAATCAGGCATGCACCCTCTCTAACACATTTCTCATCTTGAGCCATTCATAAAACTGCATAATTTTAACTATATTTACTGGAAATTATGTGTGCAAGTCATCATAAATATATTCTAAGCCGGTAAAATCTACACTTTTTAAAGTATTTAAGCTTACCTTACTATAGTTCCCTATAAATATAAATAAAGTAAAAATCTTATTGATAAGAACCTTTTTTCCCTGTTAAAGTGACATTTTGAGACAATTCTAATGTTGTTGTCAAGCAATTGATGGAATCTATCAATTTACTATTAATTATTACTTTTTTAATCCATCAATAAATCAATATAATACGACACCCCTGGAGAGATGGTTTTGGTTAAGGACAGCTCACGGTACTTACCATGAAGGAATCTCTGTACAGAGTTCACCCAGGGAAGGGCCACGCTGTGCACACCAGCACTATGGCAACAGTGATATCTTGTGTTGACACACGGATCTGTAAATTCAAATAATGAAACATATGAAGCATGTGCAGTAACAACAATTTGAAAAAAAACATGATATCCTGCTTTAAGAGAAAAAAAAATACCGAAAATATTGAAGTCTGCTATCGATTTAAGGGCAATGGAAAAGCACAAAACTCATTGTCAGTGCCCCAATGCCCACATGATGGGTTAATAAACCTGTAAGTCACTAACCTACCAAAATGTTTGACAGTAACCCACCCACTCATTCATTCACTCAGAAAAGTCAAAGACTGTCTTCTTTGAAACAACAATCGGGGGCCTGACATTCAGAAAAGTTCTGTGACTGCAAGAGATTTCACAAGCCTGATCTTTAACCATAGTTTTATTAATTCCTATTATACATATATTATCACTTTTTTATATTTTCCATTGTCGACTTACTGAATCTGAAAAGTTATTTATCCCCTGTGATAAATGATTGCTTCCTAACATATTTTACATTTCTCGTGGCACATTTCTCATGGCACAGTTCATATCTCACATGTATTTCAACTCCAAATTTATTTCCCTTAACAATTCATGATCATAACAACTGAATCCGTCATCAGCAAAAATATTTCATTTTTGGCTACAATTATAAATTTGAGCCTAAATATAAAGACTGACTGTCAGGCTGATTTCTCAATATTGTATTAAATTTTTTCTTCTATATGAACAATCTACCAAAATTAATCACTCATTTATATATAAACTCAAAGAATATAATCAGTCAAAGAATTTTTCATCACAAGTGAAGACAAAATTTTATTTCATGTGGTATTCCATTCATCATAATCATTTTCAGCATCAACTCAGGTGAGAAATCACTATTGAACTATGACTTTCATAAAGGTAATTCTTAATGACCGTCTATCTCGCTTCAATTACGTATTCATCTGAAAGGTAGGAATTTGGAGGGTAAAAGAACATTACATAAAGCTGTCCAAAAGAGATAATTAAATATAATGCTGACAGAATGATTCATTGCGATATCCCGATATTTGGCAATGCTAACAGGTTTTTCCGACACGTTTATGTGCGTCCTGACAACCTTGCTCATCCCCACCCATGCCTCTTGTCCTCGGCGAGTTTATCCGAGCTCCTTTGTCACCGACACGACTTATTGCCGCATAAACACGGCTAATTTATTGCACAATATCGCTAATGCATGCATGGCAAGCAGGGTTCGGGTCATACATAAAAGAATGATTTGTCTTGGTTTGTTTCGGAAATGTCAAAGGTCAGTGAGAATCTCCAACATTTGACTGCGTCAACTTGTCAATGTGACGTGGGAAGGATTTATACGGCATAAAACGGAGGAAGGACGAAGAATCACAAGACAATAGAAAAATAAAGATATCAAAAGTGAAATACCTGACAAAGTGTAATCAACGTGACTTGCCGCCTGTCAGGTTTGATGAAATGAGGAGGGTGAATACTTGTTCAGAATAATGTTTGGTGCAATAAAACTTGTGCTGAAGTCAATACATTAACATTATTTCCCTCACACAAATCACAGCACTGGGCTATTTGATTTTAAGTTTTTAATAGTAGTCAAAGAGGGGTAGATATTACTTAGGTAATCTAAAGTTTTAGATGTCACATGGATACAAGAAATTTTTTATTTTGGTGTCAAATATTTTTCTTTTTAATATTATGATATGTGAACTAGATTGATTTATTTCGGCCTTGAATTTGAACTAATAGTCCTCATAAATGAACTTGCTCTACAAAGAAGCCCACAAACTATCAGTTTTTAATACAATATGTGACACAGCATTGACAGAAAGAATTAATTTACTAATTCGGTATCAACTGAGATCACTCATTAACTAATTCAACATTAACAGTGTGCATTCATCGACTAATTCAACATTTACAGTGTGCAATCATTGACTAATTCAACATTTACAGTGTGCATTCATCGACTAATTCAACATTTACAGTGAGCATTCATTGACTAATTCAACATTAACAGTGTGCATTCATCGACTAATTCAACATTTACAGTGGGCATTCATCGACTAATTCAACATTAACAGTGTGCATTCATTGACTTATTCAACATTAACAGTGTGCATTCATCGACTAATTCAACATTTACAGTGGGCATTCATTGACTAATTCACAATCACCAGTGGGCATTCATTAACTACTTCAGCAACAGTGAGCATTCATTAACAAATTTATAATTAACAGAGAGCATTCATATACAAGTCAAATGAAGAAAGTTGTTGTCAGACAGGTGAAGGTTTAATATTGTATCTAAAAAAAATAGCATTTCTTCTTTAGTCTGTCAAATAGAAAATTGTATTCATGATTTATTGAATTGTACTGATCTAGGTCCTGTTCTGTGCTGCTAGATCAATCACCACCCAATCCTCTTATAATAATTACAGAGCCGAGATCGGTTAGTGTAAGGAAGTCTGGTTTTCATTAGTGAATCATGCTAGACAATTACTCAAAATTTTAAAGTAAAAGAGTGAGTGAATGATGGTTTAACACCGTTTGGGCAATATGAACCAAAGTAAGTTAAGAGAAGATAAAATTGCTCAATTAGGGGGAAACAGGGTTAAGTTTTCAATTTAAACCAGACCACTTACCCAATTGAAAACGTTTTTTTAATGAGACTATCTAAATACTTATATCAGGAAAGATGTACAGATACCAAGTCTGGATGTATTGTGTGAGTCAACAGCTTAACATGTGGGGTTGCCACTTTCAAGAGTATTTCACTTATATCGCGACTGCTAGTATTATTGCAGGAAGAAAGCCAGCAACACCATTGTGTCTATGCAATGCGGTGAAACCTGGGAGCATCTGCTGGAACTAGCAATCATGGGTGGTACTGCACTGAAATTCAGTGTAGCATTGCACCCAAACCTAACTGCGTGGAACATTTCTCTGCATTACTGCAGACAAAGTTGCCGAGCCCCTGGCGGGATTCGAACCAAGGACCTCCTGATCCGAAGCCGAATGCGCTAACCACTGCACTATCCTGCCCCCCATTTTTCAACAATACTTCAGTTATCCTCCAAAAGAGAATTGAACAATCTGTAGGAAAGTAGATTGAAAAGGACGAGAAAACAGACGTAAAGAAAGGCATAATGAGAGAAATTTGGTCTGACTCCTACCCGTTGACCTGTCCAGCTTTGGAGACCCTACCAGGAGCATGTAAGCTCCAGCTAGCAGGTCATGAAAACCACAAACCATCACATCACAATGATAAGGTTCCGTTTCAAGTGGCAGTGCATGGACAAAATCACTTGTGTATGGTTCAAACATTGCGTTGCAATAAAAACTTATTACACTCAGATTGGCTGAAAAACGTCAGAATTCTATAACAGACAGAATATTTTTGCAGTAACAGACTGAATATCTTTGCAGTTGGAAAATTATTTTTCCTTTTTAAAATTTAGAGGGATAACAATGGATAAATCAAAACTTGTTTATGATTAAAAAAAATTTCTACAGTCATCCCTTTAAAATTGAAAGAATTTAATTACAAATAATTTGTGAATGTAATCTTCAGAATTAATATTAAAGTTACAACTAACAATTACATGACAGTCATGAACCCATGTGATTTAGTCCCATCAATCAAATTACGTAAGCTAAGACCACCTGCATGGTTAAACAACCCCTAACAATACAACAGTGATATTTTGATTGACATATGAAGTATTTACCTTGTACTTACATAAGTTATTTGCTCATTATCATAACCTGTTACTTAACTTCAACGAAATTGATTTCAAAGGTATTCAATTATCTTAGTCAATTACCTTGTGTTTATTTGTAATTTATGCTATTTATCTAAATAAACAGTGCATGTATCTGGTGTAAAAATTTCATCAATAATCATGAAAAAAGAAGTGTTGGCAAGTTGTGACAGTTTAACATTTTTGACTTTAACTTGCTGAAATAACTATAAAGATTTTCCAGCTTTCCCTCTTTATTATGATCATATTCTTTCAAATATACATAAAGGCAATAACTATACTATAGTCCAATGCTTGTATAGCACCCAAAACCATCAAAGAACCAAACAAGGTAATATTTACTTGAAAAGTTTAATTCTATTCAGTATTTGACCTATTAAGCGCCCTGGAGTGCTGGTAGTTTATATATCTCATGCTCCGCTGTATGTTGCCGCTAAGCTCCAAACCGCGCTCGATAAGATTTTCATGAGAGGCATCTTTAGACAACAGTGTAGAGTTTGAAATAGTTTGGCCGAAAACAGACAGGTTATAGCGTTGATTAACCACCAGTCAGTAATACGGCTGAATACGATCGAAGGATGTCAGGAGATAGGTTGGAGCATAACGTGGAGTCATGTACGCTGATGTAGCAGGATGTAGCAGGATGTATATAAGCCTTAGCGGTGAACTCATTTTGGAGGAAAACAGCCTGACCAAATGAAGCTTTAATATAACTAGAAAGTGTTTTTACCCGTAAAAACAGATGTCTCCCCCTTCCGCAAATGCTCCAAACCTCTAAACAATACTATCATAAAGCACCATTAATGTTCTCTGTATAATTCAACTTGAATAAATAACCTATCAACTCCACAATTGTAGCAAACAAAATATTCAAAATTCTAAATGATTTGATGCTGAAACCCTTGAAAAAGACTAAGTCCAAATTGTTGCCATGGAAATAAAAAATAAATAAATTTTAAGAAATCTATAACCTCCAAAAGGCACATCTACATGATATCGAGAGACAGTATACCAAGTTTGGTGATGATCGGTCACATAGTTTTAGAGGTCTGCTCCGGAAACGAAATCGGAACGCCAACGCCAACGCCGGCGAGGACGGGAACTCAGCTAAAACCAATATGTCTCCCGACCCTTCGGGGGGAGACATAATATTCAACAACATCTTTGGACATAAATTAAAGGGAAAAGGAATAAGGTTAATAAATGTGATTACCTTTAACAAGATGTATAGGACACGTGAAATCATCTTCCAACAGCTGATCATCGTAGAGTTCAGGGGTCGTGAGCGACAACTCCAGCTCAACACTCTCATACACGTAGAGCGTCAGTTTACTCACGGTCTCGTAGATGGTGTTGTTTGGGGTGTTCACTGATGACTCGGACTGAAAGGAGAATTAAACAAATGTTTAACACTTACCTGACTTTGTCAACCAAGCCAATGATTGGAAGTTAGCCAATGCTTGGAAGTTTGATCTTTATACATTGCCCTATGGTACAATGATGATAATGGGATCTTAAAAAAATGCCCTCAATGAAATTTAGAAAGAAGCAAATAAAAATTAGTTTCAAGGGCAATCACTGTAACAAAAGTTTGAAATGTTGTTGAGTTATGGTGACCATCAAATTAAAGTAAGGTAAAGAAATATGACTGCATGAAACGATTTGCACATGACTCTTAGGTAGATTATCAGGAAATATTCATCTTAAGAATTTGGCAAGCCATAACAGTGTGTAAACCCTAACCTGGCATTCCATGTGTCAGTAGTGCAATACGTAGCATGCAAAAGCGTAATGCGAAATGGATATTCAACACTTTAAACTTGAATAATAGAAGTTTATTGTGTGTTCGCTGGAACGCTCACGAGAGTGTCTGACCACACAATACGCACACCAAATGTGGGCATCACATTAGGCATAACACGTACATAGCATCAACTTCTACTTCTTTAGTGCAAAGTGTTACATACTCATTACAGTGTTTCCGCTGGCCTTTTTTACAGCCGGACATCGTGTCCGGCAAGCATGAAAATTACCGGACATTTGTATATTTTTACCGGACATTTTATTTAAAATGAAACTTTGCAAGTTTTTCTAGTTTCTATCAATTAAAATAGACAATTATTTAAATATTCTTTACAAAATTACATGAAGATATGAACTGTGATTACCGGTAGTCTAATATTCAGAACCTAAGAGGAAAATAACTCCTACATAAATCAAAACAAAAGGCTCAGGAATGTTCATGAAAGAATAGATGACACGTGTTTGAAATCGGAATTGATCGGAAATTGACGTAACCATTGGCACCGAGGTAAAGAAATTCAGCTTTAATTATCCGACTGCTTGCCTCGCGCAGTCGCAGTGCGCAGTTCATTACGTTCTATTTTAAGCACTCTTGGGATTTCCAAACTCGACAGAATATTATTATCGTAACTGATTGACGTGTGTTAATACTCATCACAGATTGATTTAGTGTAATTATTTAAGTTGGAGACTTATTTTTTTATCGGACATCATGTCTGACAGTATTTTAAAAAAACGGACAATCATATTTTTTTATCGGACTATGACCGGTATTTATCGGATAACGGAAACACTGCATTACGCATTGAATTTCTAAATAGATATTCACGCCACACTTTATACATTTACAGTGAATCGGACATTGCCCATCACACAACATGCACAAATATGTACACATGGAATTCCAGCTTAAGGGTATGAAAAATAACAAACCCTATCTTCTTTTTAGTCTTTTATGTATCTGCACCTCACCAACAATTTTCTATCAGCACCATGAACCACAAATAAAGCCGACTCGAATAAGTGTGAAAATAAATCTCATTGCACCAGATGTTTTAGAAGCTGATCAATTCCAAAAAGCTTTTACCTACCAGCATAGATATGTTGTCATCTTCATCTGACTGCATTATAAGACAGTGATGCAACTTCCCCTCCCCTGTCGCTATGACAACCACAGGTGGCGTGACGTTGAGACAGGTAATAGCGCAGGCGTCGAGACCATAGTTGTCGTCTGCAGGGGGACACATCACCAGTGGACCAAGAACAGGCAGGCGCATTCTATAAGGAAATGAATTTTGTCAGACGACATGAAAATAAAAAATATTTTACCATAATTAATAAATCAATTTCAATTTGTAGGGAATATACAGCAATATACACAATTGAACTTTCTTTTTCAGTCAAACCAACTGGACCAAGGACAGACAGGGGCATTCTACAGGGAAATGAATTTTATCAGATGGAATCATGAAAATAAAAAATATTTTACAATAATTTATAATTCAATATGTTTAACATCGAAGGGAATATAAAGCAATATGCACAGTTGAACTTTTCTTTTCCAGTTAAAGGTCTACGTCTATCCTGAGGTTGTGTCAATAATTGTCTAGATTTTAAGTGACAAACCACAACTTTTTTGGCTAGTTATAGGTTAAACTTTGTAAGACAGTGACAAGAAACTCTTGATTCTTTTTATCCTTGAGTTTGAACCTGCTACACTGATTATTTGGTTGACTTTGAAGCAAGAATTCTTCATTAAAATAATCAACCTAGGAAAAGCTCTTACAAGTGTTGTGATAGGTCTAAATTTCCTACTCTGGTGAGGTGAGGTGAGTTGAGGTAATGTGGGGTTAATTGCCGCTTTCAAGAGTATTTCACTTATATCGAGGCTGCTAGTATTACTGCAGGGAGAAAGCCCGCACGACTATTGTGGCTATGCATTGCGGTGAAACCTGCGAGCATCTCCTGGAACTAGCAAACTATGGGTGGTACCTGCCTGGATTTCAGTGTAGCATTGCATCCAAACCTGACTGTGTGTAGAACAGTTCTCTACTGCAGACAAAGTTGCTGAACCCCTGTCGGGAAACAAACCTTCTGATCCAAAGTCGGCTGCGCTAACCACACTGCTATCTTTTGTTACGATAACAATTTAGTTTTGAATTAAAATTAGAACATTGAGTAACACTTCAGTTTATTCTTCACTTATTTCAATGTTTGTCACATAATCTAGACAGGTCTGTGTAATGTGATAAGGAAGACGGGTCCTACACAATACCGACAAATTCTAGGTATCTATAGATCTATTCAGATTCCCTCTGAATGCACAGATTACCGATCTTTCTTATATCATGTAATATCAAAAAACTTTACCAACATACCTTGTAAATCTTATGCTTGTGTATACAACTATGACATCACCGTTGCCCTTGACAATATAAACAGGCCAGACCGGCAGTGGTTCTTGAATATCTGTCACACCCAATCGTTGTCGAGGTTTCATCTCTGTTGGAGGTCCGAAGTCAAAGCTAACAGCTGTCTCTCCCAATGCTGAACTCAGTTTCATCTTGGTAGGCGAGGTGTTGAACTCAAACCTTCCATTTCCCTCCAGATCAATAGACCTAATGGGCTTCTCCGAGTCATTGATGTCATATATGCTGAAATGAGGAATGATTCAATAAGGTCAATTTGAAACATATCTAAATCAGACAGACAAACTTAATTTCTTGTATTCAAGGCACCGGCCCGTATACAAGAGAGTTAAAATTTCATAGTGTTGATAGTTACAAAGATGATGCATGATAAGCACAAATATGTGATTTTAAAATCAACCAAATAACTTTCATCTGACTATTTTTTTAAATGATTTAGATTTGTGAAAACTAATATCCTTTTTGAAATCATTATAAATATAGCATCTTTTTGTGCTTCAGTTAGAGAAAGACTATTCATAATTGAGTAGTATGTAAAATGGCATCTGTCTACACTATATACCGTAATTTAGCTTAGATACATCTTTTAAAGAAATCATTAAAAAATGACCAAAGATCAAAGAAAGAAACAGTGATCTAAAACCCCTGATAAGCAATTCAGGGATGCAAGATTTTGACACATTTAGACAAAACAAAAAATAGTAATCCTTCTCCAACCTAACTTGAAGGACAGCAAATACTTTATTCACGGAGTCGGCCAGGATGAATTTTTGCAAACTGTTACCTGAGCACATTATCGGAGGTAAGAAGGACGAGATGACTGTCAGAGTGACTTCCTGGATGCCACGCCACGTGTCGTAGTTTGATTCCTTGCTGACTGGTGAAGTACCTCTCTGCAATCTGTATTGTCCTACAAACAATTGTATTGATTGAGTTACACAAAAGTCTATGAATATTTTGCCCCCTCATTGGTTATACTATTTTAACTAAAGTAAACATAAAAAAAATCTGTTGTTACACTGTATGAAGTGCATATCTAAATATAGATACATGCTTCTATTTGTCATGAGTGTGAATTATCTCCCTTTATTTCAAATAAAATTCTAATTCTATATTTTGAAATTGTTTTTAATGATATTTAGAACTGTAAAAGTTCACAGGAACATGCGTTAAAACACTGTTTTTAATGTTGGTAAAAGAAATGTTCATCAATTCTTTTATTCTCTATTAGTAGCATTCTAAGCTCTGTAACAAAATGAGGGCCCTTCACTGCAATATTCCCTATACCAAAACTGCAAAGTACTCCTTCACCCTCTCATTTTGTAATTTACATCATTCAATATTGAAATGTTTTTTAAAGCAAAAGTCAATATAACTTACAAGTAGTTCTATATACAGCAAAACGGTGTAAAGAGGGCACATATAATATTAGAGATGTAACCAAATTTTCATGTCTCAAAAGAAAACAAAGAATCTTCTATTTATATTTTTATTTATTTTAAAATGTATATCATTCAATATTGAAAACATTTTTTAAGCAAAATTCAATATAACTTACAAGTACTGTAGTTCTATATACAACTAAACGGTGTAATGGCCTGAATAAAGTGAACTGTAAATGGTGTAATGAGGGAACATATAATATTAGAGTTGTAACCATTTGCTGTCTAAAAAAGAAATAAAAATTTAAGACCTACCTGCATGAAACAGTGTCTTTGCCACCTTCAAATTCCCCATATTTTCCGTATCGCCTAGGCAACTCTATAACCTTGACCCCGGTGTGTCCCCAAACTATGATGTGACTTCCTGATTGGTTCAAACTCAAACCCTCAACTTCAAATCTCGGAGCATCCGTACATAGGAGAATCTGCAAAAAGATTAAAATCATTAATATTTCATAAATATCAAAAAGGAAAATATTTTCCTAAAAAAGTGTATGATTATCATTATAATACAAAAGAACATACCATATTTCCTCAAATAGACGCCACCTTTACAGCGGCCTACATATATCTACCGATATTCGAGACCGGCGTCTATACATTTTTTATTAGGAAATAGATGTGTATAGATGATAGAGGGAGAATACATTTGCATTCAACTACGGGAGCATTAATATCAACTTATCACCCGGCACACTGTGAAGAGCTCAAACTTAGTCAAGGGACATATCTAACAAGATTTATTTTTCACATAAATAAATTGGATATTAAAACTAAGATTCCCAGCTAGTTTTAAGTAACAATGACATCTTTGAATTTGAATGTCAACAACCCCAAAGAAATTCTGCTACAACCATGTTTGCTGGAATCTAAGATGAAAATTACTTTTGACATCTTCTAAAAAAACACAAGGCTGGATGCTCAATTTGCTCTGTTTCCTTTTTCCATTAATAATAATATATTGTCATGAAACTGAACATCAATTTATTTTAATCTTTTGACTACAAACAATATATTTAGAAAAGTTAAGATTGATATAACAGTTACATAACAGTGCGCCTTGACACAATAAATATTTTCTTTTATCACTGATAAATCTTAATGAGGAAACCAAATTCTAAATACATTCATTTAAATTTCATAGACTAGCCTTGATGCTTAACAAAGGTAGTACACTTTGGTTATTATGCACTTAAAAAAGGACACTGGGGATTTTCAAGGCAAATTAGGTGAACATTAAAAGTGATATATATATCATGTTTCATTTGAATACTGTCATCAACTGAATACAATAAAACAAATAATTTGTATCATAATATTGGGACGGAATGTAGATGATTGAATACAAAAAAATCATCAGTCACTGGGCTAGAATAACCAAGGATAAACTTTGAATATATATTTTTAAATATTTGGCAATTATCGAAACATACAGTGCCTTCAGTAATAAATATATCAGTAATAATTTATTATATATATATATAAACAAATATTCAGTAAGAAGTTGAGATAAGAAAGTAAGACTCTTACACAGTTGATGACAATCCAATTTGGTATTAAATATATCAATTTAATTCCTTGTAATGATGTTTAATAAGAAATGGATAACCTTTATTCATCAATCTTTTTAAAATAATTTCTTGACTATTTGAAGGTAGTTTTAACTCAGGGATTAGGCAAGACCTCTTTGACAATGCATGAAAGGGCCATTTTCTGGGTTTTTGATAAATTTCTGAATTTCAAATGGATTGCCCATTAGATCAATAGTAAACTTCAAAATATTAATGGGCCATTTTTCATCCAATGTGCAAAATGGCCCATAGCCCCTGCATTTCTCAATCACTGTTAACTATTGTTCATATATGTGTACATGCAAGTGTATAAATGTGTGTATGGTGTAACTGTAACAATACATGGTCTGTTATAAGCAGAGGAGTTGCATCCCTTGTTGATTGAACCCACCAGGAAATAATTCTTGAAGGGTGAACACTCAATAATGCTATTTGTGTCTTGAAAATCTGCCAGTCAGAAAGCAACTGCAATGCTGGTCATCAAACAACAACATTGGGGGCCATCGCTTTTAGGTATGTTTTATCCACCATTAGGTTTATATATATAAATCTACTTATCTAGATCCCAAATTTATTTTTGATTTTTTAATATTTTAATTTTAAATTATTATCTATGGAATATCCATGACAACTTGCTCAGTAATAACTGCTTGTCAATCACTATGGAGAATCACGTGTGTGTAGTTTCATATTGAAGGATTAGGTTTGTTGACATGTCTATTCACCAAGTAAAATGTCAATGAGAAGTGTTTTCATTCATGTTGACAACTATAAAACTCTAATGGAAAGTTGTGAGTGCAAAAGTGCATCAATGACAGTCAATCAAGTGTCTAATTAAAACTAAAGTTGTACCTGGAAACGTTTTACTTTCTCTTTTGACTCTGGCAACAGATTCTTTAGCCGGAAAAATACCATGTGAGCGGCGTACGAGTCCCAAACAAATAGATCTCCATCGTTAGTTGTCACAATAAGTTCTTTTGCGTCCGATGTAAATTTCTTTTGTGAATCTTTAGCATTATTTTCTTTCAGACGCTTACAAAATTGGTGCGAATTCAAAGAAGAGCGCCAGGTGCTGGTGGCTGCCATATTGATTAATACTCTCGAGCACAGCTACGGAGCGAAGGCCACATATCAGACGACAGGGCCTGAAATCCCGTCATACACATCGATACATTATACTACGGAGGAATTTAGTTATTGAGATAAGCGGGGATGGATATACATCGATGCTAACAGCGAGTTGTGACTGTTTGAGTTTTCATTTGTTGTGGTTGGAGAGTATATTCGATCTCAGCCAGTCATGTGATCAATCGATTGAGTATAATCCCGTTCAAGATGGCTGCGAATGTGCAGTCGATGTGTCAGTATTGGCGAAACTTTGATTTGCAAGAGTTACAGGTATGTTTTGCAGTTATTTTATGTTGCTTTCGTAAGTAAAAGCTTAGATCTAGCCGTCACTGATGTGGTCATGTCATTCTAGCGCTGGCACGCGAGTTAGGGGTCTTTAAATGGCGCTGATCCTATTGATAAAATATCGTTAATAATCAATATGGCGATCCGAGATCAGCGCTCTTTGTCTGCAGAGGATGCTGGCGATGGCATCGCTGAATGAAAACAGTTTTTTCGTGTCATTTATTTCTTTGAGCTATGGGTATATACAACTTTTAGGGAGTCGGTACGCGAAGTTTCAAAAGTTTGGAAGTCCATCGGCAGAGACAATATCAGGGATGTGGGATAGTGAAGGGGAGGGAGGAGGGACCATTCACTGAATAAGGCAAGTGGGCCACGGAGCAAATTATCCGAATTGCCCTCAGCAGCTGTAACCTAGATGATGTCATCGTATTGCGGTGTAGTGTTTAGCTTCTCGCTTACTTTGTATAAGAATTGGTAGACCAAATATCAGGGAGGGAGCCAATATAGCGATTGAGTTTATTAGGTCGCGGCTAGGATGTGGATCTCTCCCCGTTTAAAGGCCACCCAATAAAGTTATTTATGGAACATCCTTTTGTAAGGCAAGGTGCTGATGTGATTTACTCAGTCAATGCTTTGAGGGGCTGTGTGTTTATTGCTAACCTCAATTGCTTCAATACTTAGAGAAGAACAAAAGACACACAAGTTGTTGTCTCAAGATCTATTGTTTGAGCATGTAGATAGGAAACTGGTAGGAATTAGGGCTGTATATTGTTTTGAGTTGATGTATCAGTTGTTTGCTATCACGCCTGGACCATTACAATCAGTCATGCTTGAGCAGGTAAACGTGACAGTAGACACATGAGAGGGGCTCACGGGCTGGATTTAATCACATCTTTTCAAATCAGTGCTAAGAAAGTTTTGTGCTGAAATGTAGAAGAGGTAGCGGGGATATTAGAGACAGGTAACCGATATTTGTTTGCATCATGTCTTTTTATGTTTACCTCGTTTGTTCATTTTCCAAGTTATTTAACATTTGATTTTCATAACAATAATTAAAAGGTATATCGAAATTATGAAATTAGGTCACTTAAAATCAATATTTATGTAAGAATTAATTGTCAAAGATTCTTTTTTATTTTCTTTATTAAAACATTGTTATCATTTCTGTACTTTGCACACTTTGAAATTTCAAGTTCATAAGGAAATATAAATTATATTATGAAATACATATATAAAGTGTGTCATAACTAGCTTATGTTGTGTTATAGATGCTACAATTTGAAAGTTATTATTTCCTGTCATGTGTAAGTCCTGTGTGATACATAAGGAGTATTAATGATTAATGACCTATGTATATCTTGTGCGAATGATTAGTCATTTGAATCTTTGTGAAACAGGATTTCACTGTAATTCTATAGTCCTTTGATTCTGAGAAAATAACAGTATTGGAAATTGACAAATTTATTCTAATTTGCACTGCAGTTTTACCTGGATATATATTTATGAAAAGTAAGTAATCATCCAATTAAAAGACATGATGATCTGTATTAAACTTCACAAATTATTGTATTGTTCATTTTCCACTAAGTTTTAACCATAAGACATAATTTTGTATGTACATGAGTTTTTTTTGCTAAATAAGTGAATTCTTTTAATTAGTTGTTTTCAACTTAATTAGAGTTATTTTATGAACTGTATACTTAAAATACCTTACAAAAATTGTAAAGATATGTACGCTAACAGAAATCCAATACAAAAAATGCAATTTAATTTTTAAATGATGACACATTTATGACATATCTTCATATTGGGTGAATTTATTAATTCACTCATGGAAAATTTCAGCCTCTGGATTTTTGTATTTCAATTGTTATTTGATGAACGAAGCTATCTCTTTTTGCAAGTTTTGACCTGAGAGAAGTTTTGATAACGCTACATAAGACACTAAAGAAATAATTGATAATTTTGAAGTCCAAGTTTTAAAGACAAGATTTTACTTGTTTAATAATTTGTGCTACTTTTAAATTGTGCACTGATTCATATTTATTGAAAACATGAGTATCGTAAACATATATATTCACTTTTTATATTACTAAAAATAATTTTGTGAAAATTTAAAAATTATATTTTAATCACCCAAATCTTAATGGTCAAACATTCATTTATATATTTCTGCACTTTAATCAGAATATTTTATCAAATTTTAATATTTTATCAAATTTTAATATTTTATCAAATTTTAATATTTTATCAAATTTTAATGGTGTTGTCATTCTGACATTATGTAAAATTAAGGATGTGTTTTTTATACTTCATAAAGCATTTGTTTAACATTCCATTAAATAAATAGCTCATTCAGTTCCTTTCATCTCCTGAGCAAAGGAGTAATCTTCCATTGCCAGTGATAGAGCGGTCTTTGTTTGTTTTGTAAGTAAGTGATTAAGTAATGATAAATCTCGAGTATTATCCCCGTCCAATGACTGACCTTCGAGACTCGTTGTCTTTTGTGATTGTGAACCTGATGGGGAGATTGCTGGAGATATTGCTTATGATGTAATCTGTGTATTGTTGTCCAGATCAGGTAACGTCTTGCCGATAAGAGTTAAGTGATTGTTCGAATGTCACTTGAAATCATGTTCATTTACTGCTCAGCTAGATTGGTCTCTTTGAAATATCGGTCAGGAAATATTAGTGTTTAGCCTTGTTCCATATTATATAGAAATAATAAGATTGAACTTATTTTACTTAAAATCATTTGATCTGCCGGAAGTGATTGCAGATAATAATTTTATAGGAGGATTTAGAATTTACTTTATTCAAGGTCCAAGGTTTGATTCACTGAAGCTTGAGTATACTAGACCATTACCAAAATGCAGTCATAACTTTAAGAGAATATTTGATTTATAACAAATTTATATATATATTAATGGCATATGATTCCAATTGATAATTCATTGTGTTATTGGATATCTGTGATTTTGAAGTTTTGAATTATTCTTTTTTATGCCCTCAACACAAAAGGATTTTTCGATGCATTACTGTTTAAATATTTATGGTATAGGGTGTGCTTTAAGCGACAATTTTTTTGTCCTTCTTCAGGTCCTAATCGTGAATCAAATCGTAAGTGCCAGTGTCAAGATGCCAAAAATATGAAATAATTTATATAAGTTCTTAACACAGACTGCATTTCTTACATTACAAACATTAATTTTTTTCATGGGAAGATTTAACATTAACTGATCGTAGTCAAAATGCAATATTGTTATATCTTATTTTTTACATTGATTTTAAGGTTCATAGAATTTTTCTTGATCAAATGATGAAGTAATATTGATATATTACTAAGAAATGTTAAGAATGTTGGAAGAATATAATTGAAATTTGTATCGAATAGCCATTGGCAAATTGAATTGTATTTTGAGAATTCAATTAGTTTATCATTATGAATAAAGTTCTATATTTGATTTGTGAAATACAAATAATTTTCTTGTTAAATTTCATTATTCAGTTATCAATTTGATAATTATTTAAGTATTAAATTAAAAAATGTTTTGGTGATTGAGCAATGACCAATTCTTTTTATGGGTTATCTAGGTTCCATAAGTGTATGGTAGTTTGTTCCCATTACAGAGACAATTTCTTTAGATTATTTCAGAATACATGTAATAGAATGTGAGAAGAACATGTGGCTCGGAAGATTATGCCTTATTATCACTTGTATGTCACTGGGTCACCAACCCAAGATTGAATATTGAATAATGCTAGCTTTTAGAAGAAATACCACAAAACTATGAAGTATACAATGACTCTTATACCCGCGAGGATACCGTAACATAAAAGTTTAAAATCTTATTGAAAAACATTATCAGTACTTTATAATTAATAATTTTAAAGAAAGGACTTATGGTAGAGCTCTGAATTTCTATATGGACATAATGAAAGAGTAGAGCTATTTGTTAAGAAGATTGTTGCAATATCAAAGTTTATGACATTTTTACCATCAATTTATGGCATCACTCCTCTTCTTTTTTTCTTCTTACATGAATGTCCACAATTGATTGTTTTAAATTACCTCAAATCAAAAGTGTCTAAAATATCCACCACAAAATTGGCTGTTTTTATAATGAATTGATATCTTATATCTTCAAAAAGGATCATTATCCCACATGTTCTGTTGATATTCTTATCAAGAATTAATAGTATGAGCTGTCCTGCATCATCCGTTTTCAATGTTTGTCTTAATATATTATATATATATATCAATTAATCAAAAGATAACTGTTTGTGATAAATGATGCCCACTTTTCAGTTATTGCATATATACAAGACTGCAAGGTTTCTGTCGTAAATGAGACATTGTTGGTACATGGCACACAGAGAGTTAATTTATATCTGGGACTGCAGTGATGGAGGGGTTATGGTTATGTATTGTACAGTTGTTTCTCCTTTTCATCTCAAGATAAGAGTCTGATTGGCTGGCGACACTCTTCTGATCTAAGTCTGACCCCGACCGCTAATGTCTGGAAATATCCCATCTGAATCACTAGACTCTGGTTTAGTCTCTTTCTACACTTCATCATTTACCCATCCCAACACAATGAATCGACAACTGTAGATTTCATCAAATCTCAAATTGATATTTTGTTACACTCCTTTCATAATTGAATAGACTTTCATGGATTGGATTCTATCTCCGCTTGATGTTTAATTTCTTGTAAAAAATCTCTGTTTTTATTGGTGGCATTCCCCCATGAAAGTTCTCCTGATTGGACAAATTTGTCGATTGACCCTATGTTTTTTAATATTGATGATTCGATGATTCTAAAAAAGGAATACTATCTTCTCTTTTATGGTGTGTACTTTGTTGTGACTGAGGCATAAAATTCTTCTTTAGGTTGGAATATATATGAACCAATCACTTAGTGACTTAGTAAATTGTAGTCTTATTGCTAGTCTAGGGGAGTTCCTAAATGTTCATTCCTCTCTGGTTTATTGTCAATACCAATTTTATCAATTTCTGATACAGAATTGTTTTAGACTATCACAAAGTGGTGAGGTTCTGGGTGATAATAAACAGATTTCAAATTTTGAAATTTTGAAATAATAATGTCCCTCTGATGTTTCTCCTAGGTTGTCAAAACTTTATCTCTTGTCCATTAATAAACTCTTCGGGTTATCTAGAAAGGCTTAAAGAGATAATGTTTAAACATTATTTTCTAAAGTTCAGAATGGCAATTATTACTTATGATATTTCTGTAGTAAAGTGATCCCCAACTTCTCACATTTTCCAAATAATTTTTTTTTCTGTGTCTTCTTCAACAGTTATCTATTTAATATTAACAGAAGTAAGGTTAACAGACTTTTGAATATATTAGGTCTTTCAAATTGTCATTAATTGTCTTATTGAAAATTTATTATGAGCTTGAATATGAGTATTTACTGGCAAATTTGGATCTCTTTTTACCCCCCAGGCTCAAATATGTAAATGCCTGGTCAGTAATAAGTTTTTGATGTTGATTTATGTTTTTGAAGTTAATTATTTTCTCTCCACTGATGGTTTATAGTCATTGCCGTGTCTGTCCGTTTTCATAATCAATGAGTTTTCAATTCAGAACTCAAAAACTATAACTTCTAGCACAACAAAACTTTGGATTTTTAACCTCTTTGGATTTATATTTTTGGCGTTTTATTTGAATATTTGATTCATTGGGTACACATGGGATCTGTCATCTTCTGATGACTCTTGTTTGGCCTTGTACTAGTCATCAAAAGTCTTCAAATATAATGATGATTGGGCAACATTGTTGTGAGTTCAAACTCCACAACTCTTGCGGCTATTGACACAAGTATTGTTACACTTAAATCTCTAGGAGTTCCTGCTAAAACAATTGAGTTGAAATATCCCTACATTAATGTTTAGTACGTAATTAATCTTGGTGTAATGTTGAAGTGAAAATGAACTTGGAAAAGTCATTAACTGAAAGCAGTTATTTATGAATTGTCATGAATCATAATTCAGATAGCATTTTAGTCCTTAAGAGGTACAGAAACTGAATATCCAAAACAAGATCATGAATCTAGAATGTTGTTTTGGCAATTATATAGGATCGCTCTATATAAGTATTTCTTTCAAGTTTGCGGAGACAGATAACGCTGTAATCAACATGGACATATCATTGGGTGTTCCTCAAAATTGTTTCCGAAGGTGGGGAATTCGCGGAGACTAAAATATGCCGACATTTCTTAAATCCACTGTTTGTTTAATCTCTGATTCATGTTTTGATAGAGATAGCAATGGAGCCGAAGCAAGTGATTAAGTATTTAATCATTTTAATAGAGCCGAGACTTACGGCTGAGCATAAGGAGTTTCAATGCTCATCGTATTCAGGTTAGCACAAATGCCGCCATCGATCTCGCTGATTCACATATGGAGATTTTTAATAGCAGCCCTTCAAGTGCAGCCTTTGCTTGTCTTGATGAAAGTTTTCAAATCGATTCCGTCCATCTCTACAGAAATATTTAGTACAAGATTGACCGCCACTCATTGATTTTGAGTGCACATCTTTTGCTGTTTATTAACGCCAAGGAAGATCAGATTAGCCTATTGATCAGCCGGCTGAGATTGATAGCGGATAAAAGGTAGATGTGAAAGGAAGATTGTGTGTATATATTTGCCAATACACACAGTCTAATGTAGCGTCCATTGTGCCGCCACAAGGCCCCGGATTCTGATTGATGTAAATACGTGTTTATTGATTTTTCCACAATGCCTCCACATCTCAACATTTCCAATCACATTGTGTGCTGATGTCTTCATGAATGTTTTGTAGAATCTAGAAAGTTAATTTTCTCATTTTCTCGATCGATTGATAGGTTTCGTGAAAGGCTTCTTTGTTTAGCATTAATGGCAGCAGAGGAAGTAGCAGTTAAGTACAAAATACGACCACCCTTTTTTCCTCAATCATATGGGCATGGAAATATGGCCGAAATGGCTTCTAACAAATCCATATTTTGTTTTTGTGACAATGGCTCCATTGATTATCCAGCTTTGAAATGCTTCATCCTTCCATTAATCAGAGGGAGTCTTGATGGAGATACAAATTGAGTTACAGCTATTGATTCAGCTTCCATTGATCACTGTCGAGCCCTATGTGTGCTGTAATGGCTGCATTATCAAGTGGAATCCCCCGGCATATGGTTGCACCTCTCAACGGGTTGACAGGACCCCTGTGTATTGACCAAACCAACACCCAGTCACTTCGGCCAAAATGTTTTGTCAAATATTGATTCCAGAGAAGCCACATGGGCTTTTGCGGAGGCAAAGTTGAACCAAGATTATGGTTTCGGTAATGAAAGAACAGTCATCCCTTTGAATATCATTCAAGAATCAATGGTAATTCATCAATTCAGTCCAAAATGCTTTTTCTAATAATGATTTCCTGAAAAGCAATAATTTTGTTTGTTGGGGAAGTTGACTGGGATTACAGGGATACAGTCATTCTTTTGAAAATCATTTCAAGAATCAATGGTGATTCATCAATTTGGTCGAAAAAGGCAATTTTTTAAATGATAACAACTCCTGAAAAGTTTGTGAGGAAAAGTAGAAAGTAAGATTACAAGGGAACAGTTATCCCTTTGAAAATCACTCAGAATCGATGGAAATTCATCAGGAGAATTGGTAGGCGTGCGAGGGTCCGGCCCGCTTATCATAGCCTCCCATTGATTTATTGACCCTAAGGAGTATTGGTGCCTCGAAGCCTCGCTGACTCGCTAGTCCACCGAGATGGCCCATATCCTTCCTCCACATGGGACAAGATAAATTGATGATTGCTTCACAGAATCCATAAGCATTAATCTTCAGCCACCACTTCTGACCTATACCATCAAGCATTTTAAAAGCAGAGCTACTCTGCGACTGCGCATCCAGTCGTCCCGCTAGAAGGTGAATCTATCTCCTACTGTCCCCTCTTTGCGCTGCATTGAGAATGTCCTGGAATTCTCCTGTTTTTGCCAGGAAGGAAGATTCTCCAAGGGGCATTTATCTCCCTTGGCAAGAAACATCGTTATCTTTAATTAATCAAGTCTTTCTTGACTGTTCCCTGATGCAAGCCTGAGTCAAGGATTAATTTGGGCATATGGAGAATCGGTTAACATTTTCTAAGTTATTTTTTTTTCCTTTTCAATTTGAGCATATCATTAATTGACTAACGCTTGTTAATCTTGTTTTTTTTGTTTATGATTTGCTAATTTTATCGATATAATAATAAGATAAGTAAAAATGTATTTCTTATCAAGTATGAATAAAACATTTGCATAATTTAATTTTGTCAAAAAGTTTCAAATGAAAAACATTAAATCGTTATTTGTTTATTATCACTTTTATTATCGGTATGTCAATGATTTTTTTTCCAATTAAAACATTATCAAGTAAAATCTCTCAATGTGACTGAATAATATTTCCAAATATTATTCAAATATCAAAAAATGTTACAAAAAACTTCGGCCTATCAACCTGAGGAATGAATAGGTTCATATAAGTTCAATAAAATAAGTTTTTATAAAGAAATCTAACTTATTTTATATAAATTGATCTTAGAAAGATTGTGTTTGTAGACAGATTTGCTATTGAAAATCCAACAGAAACGCCCATCAAAAACACTGAAGGTATTCGTCTTATATTGACATCATGGATAATATTAGCACTTTCAATAACAATGATTTTTTCGGTTGCTAGGTAACATCTTCTTGGTGTAGCACGTTACCTGATCAAGAAATCATTAATATCTATAACAGCTTGCACCGAGTGAACACACATTGCAGCCAGCAATCAAAGCCCTTCTTTCGTCAATATTACTGACATTAAAAGTAAAATGTAAAACTTCTCTAATTGAAGGGAAAATATCAGATTTCTGTTTATTGATCTCAGTTAATTCAATGGCCATATTGACTAAATTCTAATTTCAAGTGAAATCCATTGACATTTTACATTTCAAGTTCTTAACAAGAAAATGTGTTATTTTGCCTTCTTCAAGTTTGGCTTTTTAGAATTTTGATGATATTTTTTAAGTTTTCAATAGTTTGATTGCTTTGTCATTTATGTTAAAAAAATTTTCATTTCTTATCCAGATTGGTTGTTGGGTGTGGGCTTTTTAGCTCATCAGGACTGAAAGTCCAGATGGGCTTATGGCATGGCCCGTCGTCCGGCGTCCGTCCGTCCGTCGTCCGTCCGTCCGTAAACTTTTGACACTTTCGACTTCTTCTCATGAACCATACACATTAGAGAGCTGAAATTTTTTGTACAAGTACCTTAGCATATGGAGATTCTAATTTGTAACTTTGGTGACCCTGTGACCCCAAATAGGGTCACAGGGGTCACAACTTTAAAAACCTATTTTCATCTTCTTCTCCAGTTCCAGAATGACTAGAGAGTTAAAAATGATATGTGCAGACTCCTTGGCCAATGGGGATTCTAATTTGTAACTTTGGTGACCCTGTGATCCCAAATAGGGTCACAGGGGTCACAACCTTAAATACCTATTTTCATCTTCTTCTCCAGTTCTAAAAGGACTAGAGAGTTAAAAACGATATGTGCAGACTCCTTGGCCAATGGGGATTCTAAATTGTAGATTTCGTGACCCCATGACCCCAAATAGGGTCACAGGGGTCACAACCTTAAAAACCTATTTTCATCTTCTTCTCCAGTTCTAAAAGGACTAGAGAGTTGAAAGTGATATGTGCAGACTCCTTGGACATTGGGGATTCTAATTTGTAACTTTGGTGAACCTGTGACCCCAAATAGGGTCACAGGGGTCACAACCTTAAAAACCTATATTCATCTTCTTTTCCAGTTCTAAAAGGACTAGAGAGTTGAAAGTGATATGTGCAGACTCCTTGGACAATGGGGATTCTAATTTGTAACTTTGGTGAACCTGTGACCCCAAATAGGGTCACAGGGGTCACAACCTTAAAAACCTATTTTTATCTTCTTCTCCAGTACCAAAAGGACTATAGAGTTGAAAATGATATGTGCAGACTCCTTGGCCAATCGGGATTCTTAATTGTAGATTTCGTGACCCCATGACCCCAAATAGGGTCACAGGGGTCACAACCTTAAAAACCAATTCTCATCTTCTTCTCCAGTTCCAAAAGGTCTAGAGAGTTAAAAATGATATGTGCAGACTCCTTGGACAATGGGGATTCTAATTTGTAACTTTGTTGACCCTGTTATCCCAAATAGGGTCACAGGGGTCACAACCTTAAATACCTATTTTCATCTTCTTCTCCAGTTCCAAAAGGTCTAGAGAGCTGAAATTATATGTGCAGGCTCCTTGGCCAATCGGGATTCTTAATTGTAGATTTCGTGACCCCATGACCCCAAATAGGGTCACAGGGGTCACAACCTTAAAAACCAATTCTCATCTTCTTCTCCAGTTCCAAAAGGTCTAGAGAGTTAAAAATGATATGTGCAGACTCCTTGGACAATGGGGATTCTAATTTGTAACTTTGTTGACCCTGTTATCCCAAATAGGGTCACAGGGGTCACAACCTTAAATACCTATTTTCATCTTCTTCTCCAGTTCCAAAAGGTCTAGAGAGCTGAAATTATATGTGCAGGCTCCTTGGCCAATGGGGATTCTAAATTGTAGATTTCGTGACCCCATGACCCCAAATAGGGTCACCGGGGTCACAACCTTAAAAACTTATTTTCATCATCATCTTTAGCTCCTAAAGGTCTATTAGCTGAAAGACTGCATGTAGACTCCTTGGCCAATTGGGATTCTAAACTGTAGGTTTTGTGACCCCATGACCCCAAATAGGGTCACAGGGGTCACAATCTTAAAAACCTATTTTTCTCCATTAGATGACAGTCTATGGCAAATTTATTTCTCCTTGGATATTTTAGTGTGGACTTCTTTCACTGTCTGATATTTGCGATCTAGAAAGTGTTGAATAATAATACATTAAATTTTCTTTTGTCATTTTTTTTATATTTTTTTTTGCAATAGGTAACATCAGTTTCATTTTTAGCTCATCTTGCCTGTATAAAGCAAACTTGATATGATGCCTGATGAGCTACAGAGCCAATGGCTCTATTTTTTATCAATCAAACCCTAAAAGAATATTTATTTTTTAATTATTAAAAATAATTTCCATTTGTTTGACAGTTACTAGGTGTGATCTTTAAACAATCTCGTAAGATAGAGTCTGTTAAGAAATAAAAATTAGCTTTTTGACTCTGTTCTATGAATCTATATTTTCGGTAATTGTTCCACCAAATGTGCATCAAGCCTTTTGACTATGAACAAAGCTTTTGTTTTGAAATCACCGAGTGATAAACATTAGGGAAACATTACATTAAAAGAACACAATGTATCACTAACAGCCACATCAATGGTTGGTTGTTGTAACATTGTTCTTCATTGTATCCCCATGAATGTTATTGCTTCTATTGACATTAAATATTGATCGATATCAGTAAAGATGATTATTTATGACCCATTATTGGTTGCAACCTGATTCAATATTATTCATCAGTGTTTCCTGTGTGCTCTACACAGTGATGTATTCACGTTGTTCAGAATGCTGGCTAAAGCCGTTACCATCACTGGTTATAAGTGAAAGTTGATCTTATGACTGAGTGACTCATCTGATTGCGAGGTCTATGAGATTTATCTTCCCCACAACACCAAATACTTGATACAAGGAGTTCTCTACATCAGTTATTATATTTATGGGGTCGCACGTATGTTATTATGGCCTATAAAAAGTTGGTTTGATTGTAAGATGTCTAGAAACATATGCCGTGGTTCCGAGGAAGACAAAAACTTTGTCACCATAAGAGGCAGTGGGGATCAGGTTACGGCATGCACCACATAAGCTAGTCTATGATCTTACAACTTGTAGTAGGACTGTATGTTGAAAAGCTGGAAAAAATGTTTTGATAAATACGAGAACAGCTGTAAGTGATTGCCACATGTAAACTTCATTGCCGGAGAATTTTCTCCTAGGCTACTTCCAATAGCTTTGTGGCGCCAGAGAATTGATCCCTGACATTTGCTGATTTTTGGATATATATCAATGGTGGCTTTTGCAGGGCTATGGGGAATGTGGCTCCAAGACTGCCTGCTTTAGTCTAGAAAGCAGCTTACGGATTGATAATATCCAGCGAGTTGAAATGATTATTTAATGAGCTCTGTGTTAGAGATACTGCCTCATCTAAACGTGGTGCCAGTCGGATGAAGGGGGAGGGATTCTGATTAACAGGGACATCGTAATGATGGGAGAGTTCACAGTAACGACTTCAGAAGGGGGTGGGGGAGGGGGGTAGGGAATTATTTGGAGTGGGGTGAGGAATTATTGGGAATGGGGCGAGGGCCATTTTTTGGTGAGGATATGACAAAGGGACGATGGTTTGGAAGAGGAGGGGTTATTAGGTATTCTTTTAATAGGAAGGTGGTATGCATGGATATTTAGTGAGGATATGTCAAATGAAAGGGAGCACTGCTTAAAAGATGAAAGGGAGGTTACTGAGTATTCTTTTAATAAGTTTAGGATGGAAGGTATGCAAGAAAAGTTGTGTTTTTAAGTTTGATTTTGATCCCTAAAAATGAAAACACTGAGAGATTTAAGGTTATTACAACAAAGAGTCCCATCTGCTCAAAATGACCAAAATTACCCCCTATACTGACCAACTAGAAACAACACTGGGTTTGTGCATCAGCTCCAAAAAAATTATATTTTTTATTCAATAGTGCTCTTGAGAGTAGATGAGATGTTATAAACTAATTACATATGTGAATTGGGATATCTGGTTTCGAAAGTAAGTGTCACGGTCTTCAATCTGTCAACCAGCTACATATTTAAGCATGTTTATTAGCCTGATTAGCCAATCAAACTGGCCTAACGAGCAGAGTGTAGTTTGGGGAGTGATTGTGTTTGTCTTATCAGTCAATTTTACAATTATTGAAAGGTCACTTTAAACACAAAGTCCTGATAGACTGGGAGTGATGTGGATTTTGGTTGTGCATATCACATTTCGATGTGAGTCAATATTTTAAGGAAAAAAGCAAGTTGAATGACTTATCTAAACAGTAGCTATTTTGATAGTGCATTTCTGACTACTAATACCCTCTCTCACTAGCTAAATATCAACTAGATAATATTTATGGATCTTCCTGATTCATCATATTGGTAGTTGTAAAACTATTGTTCACTATGTACAATTTAAATCTTAATATATATTTATGCTGAGAAAGGGCTTTTTTCATTTAAAGAAGAAACAATTTGCCAACCTTCTTAAGATTTGCAATGAATTTCAGTGGGGGTAAATATTTTAAGGAAAAAACAAGTTGAATGACTTATCTAAATAATGGCTAAATGGATAATGCATTTTTGACTACTAATACACTTTCTGACCAGCGTCCAGCGGTAGTTAAATATCAACTAGATAATTGTGATTATTGAAATTGGGGCCTGATCTATCATGTTGTTAGACATGAAACAATTATTGATTATTTTCAAGTGCTAATTTCAATCCTTATATTTATTTATGTTGAAAAGGGCTTTTTCATTTAAAGAAGAAACAAGTTGCTAACCCTCATAAGATTTGCAAAGAATAAAAGGTTAGATTTTATCATATTCTGCAGAGGACATTAATCATTGATTCTAAAATATTCACATATGTGTTAAAGATCAATTTGATTCAATTGAAAGGTGAAAATGTAAGAAAATCCAAATTTTGTATTTGAAATCTGCTCTTATATATTAATGATATATTGTTGTGAGCTTCAAATTAACTTGATTAAAACGATGTTGAAAATTCCCCATATTGTATCAGTAATACTAAAACTATTTGCCAATTGTATGTAGAAATAAGGGAGTGTTTAGTATGTAGAACATGTTGACAGTTAAAATACTGTGATGATTAGTGTAAAGAAGTACGGTAATGAAGTCGCTAATGGAACACAATCTTCTGTTCTAGGGTGTCTATCTCTCATAAAAACAATGAATATTATAGCTGTGATTAAAACGAAATATGAAAATGCAAGAAAAATCAAATTTTGTTTTGAAAATTTGGGTTGACTTGCAGAAATATTCAAACAACTCAATTCCAACTATTTTCGAAATTTAGCTATATGGTTTGGGTAATAGTAAAACTATATGGTGATTGTATGCCAGAAGGAAGGAGTGTTTAGTATGTAGAACATGTTGACAGTTGTGATGCAGTGCTCGTATAATGAAGTAATGAACTCGCTATGTTATGTTCCAGGGTATGCATCCTCCTATTAAACAAATCAGCTGAATTACCTCATCTTCCCCAGTTGTTTCTATACATAGAGCTGCAGTGATGTTTGTAAGTCCCCAGTTGTTCAGTGTATAATATGAACCTGTGACTCCTGACATGATAGTTAGGCAGCAAGATCATATCAAAACAATTGATTATCTCTGCAACAAGTTTCAGGCTCCTATTAAACAAATCAGCTAAATTACCTCATCTCCCTCAGTTGTTTCTATACATAGAGCTGCAGTGATGGTTGTAAGTCCCCAGTTGTACAGTGTATAATATGAACCTGTGACTCCTGACATGATAGTTAGGCAGCAAGATCATATCAAAACAATTGATGATCTCTGCAACAAGTTTCAGGCTCCTATTAAACAAATCAGCTAAATTACCTCATCTCCCTCAGTTGTTTCTATACATAGAGCTGCAGTGATGGTTGTAAGTCCCCAGTTGTACAGTGTATAATATGAACCTGTGACTCCTGACATGATAGTTAGGCAGCAAGATCATATCAAAACAATTGATGATCTCTGCAACAAGTTTCAGGCTCCTATTAAACAAATCAGCTAAATTACCTCATCTCCCTCAGTTGTTTCTATACATAGAGCTGCAGTGATGGTTGTAAGTCCACAGATTGTACAGTGTATTGTATGAACCTGTGACTCCTGACATGATAGTTAGGCAGCAAGATCATATCAAAACAATTGATGATCTCTGCAACAAGTTTCAGGCTCCTATTAAACAAATCAGCTAAATTACCTCATCTCCCTCAGTTGTTTCTATACATAGAGCTGCAGTGATGGTTGTAAGTCCCCAGTTGTACAGTGTATTGTATGAACCTGTGACTCCTGACATGATAGTTAGGCAGCAAGATCATATCAAAACAATTGATGATCTCTGCAACAAGTTTCAGGCTCCTATTAAACAAATCAGCTAAATTACCTCATCTCCCTCAGTTGTTTCTATACATAGAGCTGCAGTGATGGTTGTAAGTCCCCAGTTGTACAGTGTGTATAATATGAACCTGTGACTCCTGACATGATAGTTAGGCAGCAAGATCATATCAAAACAATTGATGATCTCTGCAACAAGTTTCAGGCTCCTATTAAACAAATCAGCTAAATTACCTCATCTCCCTCAGTTGTTTCTATACATAGAGCTGCAGTGATGGTTGTAAGTCCCCAGTTGTACAGTGTATAATATGAACCTGTGACTCCTGACATGATAGTTAGGCAGCAAGATCATATCAAAACAATTGATGATCTCTGCAACAAGTTTCAGGCTCCTATTAAACAAATCAGCTAAATTACCTCAACTCCCTCAGTTGTTTCTATACATAGAGCTGCAGTGATGGTTGTAAGTCCCCAGTTGTACAGTGTATAATATGAACCTGTGACTCCTGACATGATAGTTAGGCAGCAAGATCATATCAAAACAATTGATGATCTCTGCAACAAGTTTCAGGCTCCTATTAAACAAATCAGCTAAATTACCTCATCTCCCTCAGTTGTTTCTATACATAGAGCTGCAGTGATGGTTGTAAGTCCACAGATTGTACAGTGTATTGTATGAACCTGTGACTCCTGACATGATAGTTAGGCAGCAAGATCATATCAAAACAATTGATGATCTCTGCAACAAGTTTCAGGCTCCTATTAAACAAATCAGCTAAATTACCTCATCTCCCTCAGTTGTTTCTATACATAGAGCTGCAGTGATGGTTGTAAGTCCCCAGTTGTACAGTGTATTGTATGAACCTGTGACTCCTGACATGATAGTTAGGCAGCAAGATCATATCAAAACAATTGATGATCTCTGCAACAAGTTTCAGGCTCCTATTAAACAAATCAGCTAAATTACCTCATCTCCCTCAGTTGTTTCTATACATAGAGCTGCAGTGATGGTTGTAAGTCCCCAGTTGTACAGTGTGTATAATATGAACCTGTGACTCCTGACATGATAGTTAGGCAGCAAGATCATATCAAAACAATTGATGATCTCTGCAACAAGTTTCAGGCTCCTATTAAACAAATCAGCTAAATTACCTCATCTCCCTCAGTTGTTTCTATACATAGAGCTGCAGTGATGGTTGTAAGTCCCCAGTTGTACAGTGTATTGTATGAACCTGTGACTCCTGACATGATAGGTAGTTAGCAGGATCATATCAAAACAATTGATGATCTCTGCAACAAGTTTCAGGCTCCTATTAAACAAATCAGCTGAATTACCTCATCTCCCCCAGTTGTTTCTATACATAGAGCTGCAGTGATGGTTGTAAGTCCACAGATTGTACAGTGTATTGTATGAACCTGTGACTCCTGACATGATAGGTAGTTATCTTATCAAAAGAATTGATGATCCTAAGCAACAAGTTCCAGGGTACCAAATAAGCAACAGTCCAGTAGCCCATGACTAGTGAAAAAGATGCTGGGCCAGTGAAATGCATTGACTGGTAGACCAAAGGACTTGTTGAATTTGAAGATAGATGTATTTTGCTAGTTTGAATGTTTTTGGGCTAGAACTCTCAGAAATTAAGAAGTCTGAATACCTTGTATGGCAAAAGGACTTATTTCAACCCCTGACTTTGATCTCTGCATTCAATTTCAACTATTACTTACATTCGTAATGAACAAATCTCCTTGTTTATCAAAATGTGTTGTCTTAGAGACTTTGATCTCCAATTTGAAAAATTTGAATGTCAGTTATATCAAAATCTATTTGTTTGTCAGTTTATTGTTGTTAAAGAGTTTAACCTCCCATTGAAGTTATAATTTGGACAAGAAGTTCAGTCTTTTGTATGAAAATCTGCTTGTTTGTTATAATTTTGTTGTCATAGACCGAAAAATATGATCTTCCTATTCACAATTTAGACACATAAATCATTTTGTCCAAATCTCCTTGTATGTCAGAAAATTGCTTCTGATTGTGTCATTGATGTGGGTCCTTTGGTGTGTAGAAATCATTGGTTGCATGATATGTTTGAAATGTCATTATTGGGGTACTTGAATGTTGAAGTATTAGGAGGTATTGCATTGATTACAGCTGTGGCTTTCCGTGGTTGAAATATGGTAAACAAGGTGTATTTATAAATTGTTTGACATTTCGCTTTCGGGATCTGCTCTTTCAGTGCCGCCACATCACCAGAATTCACATAGGATGACTCAGTTGGAAAAAAGTTTTCTTTTGAAGTTTTTTCCCCGTCTCAGAGAGAAAATTGTTCCACTCTGAGCAGAGCGCCGCAGCCTATATATCGATAGTGGTGCCAGAACATAAATAAAATGAAACAAATCATAGCCCAACTGGCTGTAGACTTCAAAGAAGAGATCCCATTAGCGTAGATGGAAACTAAGTGACACACATGAACGTCAGCGAGGGTTCCTTTAGTTGCTTGCTTCCCCTGATCGAGCCAGCACAGCTCTCAGCTTGCTAATCAACCTCGGCTGATCTATCCGAGGGGGGTAGCAGGGGGGTTGATGATCTCTCAGGGGGGATGCAGGCACTCTTTGGTGGGGAGGGGGGGGGGGGGGGGGGGTACAGAGAGGGGCTTGGGGATCTGATCTGGACCAGGGGGGTAGGCTGGTGGTGTTGATCGCTCAGGGGGGGTGCAGGCACTCTTCGATGAGGGAGAGGGGAGTTACAGAGAGGGGCTAGGGGATCTGATCTAAACTGGGGGGGGTTGATCGCTCAGGGGGATGGAGACACTCTTCGATGAGGGAGGGGGAGGTACAGAGAGGGGCTAGGGGATCTAATCTAGACCAGGGGGGTTGACAATCTATGGGGGGTAGATGAAGGTATGGTTCGATGAGGGGGGTTACAGACAGGCTGGTGGATGTGATCTGGCCCAGAGTTGTTGATTTTGCAGGGGGATACAGGGAGGGGTGTGATTTTTGAGGAAAGTGATAAGAGTAGTTTGATCTATCCATTTCACCAGGCCACGGATGTATTGAAAGGTGAGGGGATCTTGTTATTTGAGAAAGATTCTTATCTCCATAGAGGGATGGGTGGATTGATAAAGTTTGGTAGGGGTGGATGATTGATTTTAATGTCAATGTAAATGTTGATGACCTGTATAGTCCAGATAGTAGGTGATAACTGATCTGGTTGTGGTTTGAAGAGAAACAGTAGGGAAGGGTACATGATTTGAGGTAAATCGAGACGAGGACTGATTCTTTAGTCAGGATAGAGAGTGATGAGGTAAGAAGACACGTCATATAGCTGATACATTTGTAGGTAAGAGAACTGAAAGGGGGGTTGGAATTGATTTGACTGATACAGTATGGACATGGGTGCCAGGGATAAACTTACATAAACTGAGGTCGATGAAATAATATGGATTGAATCAAGACAATTATGGTGTGGGAGAGACAGGCAGGAAGGTTCTGGAGGGGAACCGATTCATCGAGGGGGGAACATAGGAGATGGCTGATCTATTTGTTAGGCTGAGAGGAGGACTGGCTGGCTGATCTATCTGAGGGGGGATCTGTCGACAGGAGGGGTGCAGGGGGGTTGGCTGTCATTATAATTGAGCATGAAGACTGAGAGGTAGGATGGGATGGGGTGATCGGGTTTCAGGTCAGATCAGATCACTGCTGTATGTGTGTGTATGTGTGAGTGTGTAGCTAGCATGGAAGATACCTTGTGCTGCCTCCAATCCACGAGGTCGTCAGCAGATACATGGGCCATTCAATAGTGGCAGACATAAATCATTGTGTTGTTCCCCAATGCACATGTCAAACAGCCAGGCCCTTCATTTTGCTATAGATGATCGGGATAGATTTGCTGATGTGAATATGAAAAGATTTGAAAACGGATCGCTGTTGCTGTCTAAGTCATAATGGAAAGTTTTATAGTCCTTTCACCTCTATAATGCCCCTTTAGAATCTGATAATCATGTGCACATGTGTAGCATGTCATTATGGAAATATTTACGTTTGAATGATTCGGCTTTTATGCTTACATCCCATTGACACAATTCATGTTTTACAAAGCTAAGGGGCTGAAATATTTTTACAAGGTTTTTGATGATATATTTACTATCAGATGTGTATTCAATTGCTGTGTTTCTAAGGACATAATTGATAAGTCAATCTTTACAATTTCTAAGCCCAGACACAAATATTCTCCTTCGATGATTATTAACATGAACAGTGCATGTTTGAATGATTTGATAAAGATTAAGTTACCATGAAGGAGTTTATATTGAACTCTTCATTTTCATGAAATCTGAATTTTTTTTCGCAATTATTTGACTGATGACAAGCTTAAAGTATAAAGGATGAACTCATCATAAAATAAAATGTAAGAATATTTAAATAAATGGTCTTCATAGCATAGAAAGTATAAATATATGATGCTTAAAAAAAGGTAATTCTAACATTTCACAAGAAAACGCAATTGATAAGCAGGCAAGACTTTGTCAATTGAAAACACTTGACGTGAAGATGAACTTGTGATCTATAAGGGCCACTTCGTGGTGTGACTTGGAGTAGAAGCTCTTCAACTAGACATTCAATAGAACAACTTCAGTATTCATGGAACTATATATCATTAACTCTTGCCCTGCCATGTCAAACATACAGACTAATCTAGAAGTAGATGCTCTTCAACTAGACATTCAATAGAACAACTTCAGTATTCATGGAACTATATATCATTAACTCTTGCCCTGCCATGTCAAACATACAGACTAATCTAGAAGTAGATGCTCTTCAACTAGACATTCAATAGAACAACTTCAGTATTCATGGAACTATTTATCATTAACTCTTGCCCTGCCATGTCAAACATACAGACTAAAATAGAAGTAGATGCTCTTCAACTAGACATTCAATAGAACAACTTCAGTATTCATGGAACTATTTATCATTAACCCTTGCTCTGCCTCGTCAAACATACAGACTTTCTTTTTTAAATCTAAAAGTAGGAACTCTTTAAGTTTAACTACAAATTTGATATAACAACTTGAGTATTAATGGCACTATGTATTTTAACCCTTGCTCTGCTCTTATATCTTATTTAAATCTTCATTTTGAATTTCATAAATCAAATACTCAAATAACAATTGAATAATATAAAAAGACATTCTTTGTACAAGATTCAACTTTGTCAAATTAGCAAATTATACTTTTGGTTAAAACATTTACTTTCAAAACAATCAGTACCAATTATTGATTTAGAATAACAGTTGACAAAGAAATAACTTTCCCTTCCAAAATGGTAAATCACATGTTGTAGATTATTTTGTGGGTCAAAACCAGATCGACAGTGGATGTAGGTGTATGTAGGTATGTATGTAAGTTAGTGTATATATAGAGTTGACCTGATCACTTGTACACTTGGTGATCAGGACGGGAGGCTGATCTACTCCCCCTGCTACCCAAATAGGACCTGTAATGACCTCACTCTGGGGCGGTCCAGCTGTATTGAAACCAGGGGATGCTGTAGACTGTAGATGGTCCCTTGATTGAACTTGTAACAAAATATGAAAGTTTTCTTATAAATGTATGAGGGGTGACTATAACCCCCAAGGGTCTTTGATAGGGATAGTCTATTGTGAGTAACTATTGCAATAGAAATAGTCTATTGCTGGGTACTAATGCAATAGCTGTTGCGATAGTTTTTGAATAGGTAAGGCAGATTTTGCTGCCTTGTTTGTGATGATTTCAAACTCTGCCGCACTCGTGGAGTTTGAACTTTTATATTGGAAACAAAAAGGTTATCTGTTTTATCTTCTGATTGCTTCTGTAAGTTCTCAAAGATTTGTTTAATATGTTCCAGTATTTTCCAAATGTAAAAAGATGTGTTTCTGTGTGAATTGCACAAAATTGAACTTAACAACTCAACAACTGAGAAAATATAGATACTATCGCTAGTTAGACATGCTAGCGATACTATTGATCATTTAAAAATGCCTTTTAATAAAGTACTATCTGCAAGTACATGTACTAACTTCTGGCATATCTGTTCCAAAAACCATTTCTTTCAAAGAAGATATTGTAGGATTAAAAAATATCAGAGCTTCACAGCTTAAATGTAAGAATTCCTTGATAATCATGGTATCCCCTAAGGGCCTTGTCTGAAATAGATGTGTTGAGGTATTTCAGAGACTTGTTGTAAGTCAAAAAGACTATGATATACAGCTGTGTGGCACTCAGGTCATGTGACATGATCACATGACATTAGAAGTGGGTCACATGACCCAATCAGTTCCATACCATGTGAATTTGATCTTTATCCTTTTAGAACCCAGATGTTTGTAATATCAGAGTTATGGGGATGATGACTTGGAGCCACAGGAAAATTGGGATTGTTTGATATCAAGCATGTTGTTGCTCTTTTTCAGTAAAGTCGCAGTTTAACAGATCCAGTTGTGGAACTAAAATTGAAGTCACTATTCACTCACTGTATTGGTTAAAAGTAGCAGGATGTATGGTGTAAAATGTCAACAAGAACCAAATTTTTATTCAATAATGTGAACACAATGAATATAACATTAGTTTTACAAGGAGTTTAAACTTCTTTGAAAGATGAGAAATTATTTTTGGATTTTGAATTTAGATTTGTTAATACCAATTATCTATACAAATGCTGTATAAGAATTGTATTAGTTCTTGTTGTAAGTTTTAATTATGGTGACAGGTTGTAAAGGATGAGATGACAATATTGATTATATAAAGTGATGAAAAGAATGAATTTGATGAAAACAAACTTTGGATCAAGGAAGTGATGTTTGTTCATGACTGTTTTGGGAAAGACCTCTTTCAAGGAAGATTGCTGTTATGCTAAATCATGCTTTATAGGCATATTGACAGAAGGTGTGATAAGTTAATTCTTCTGTGAAATCATTTATTTTCGATATTTTGCTTGAGACCTAGCATCAAATACATTAATTACTAACTTAGAGATATAACTGTTCTACTATTGATTTCTGCCATTTGCAACAGTTTTGATTTATCAAATATGTCCAAACAAAAGTTTTGATTTAATGATCTTCTGCTGGTCTATTGAAAAATTTAAAGAACACAGGTGTTAAACATTTTGACCTTGATTTGCCAAAAAAAGAAAGATTTTTTTTTTTTTTTACTTCATCTTTGAATGACTGGCAATTCAATAAATCCCTTCTTCTGAGCTATTGATAAATTCAAATAAAAAACAAGAAGTATCATTAAACATTTTGACCAAAAAATTAAAAAAAAAAATTATTGATAATTTTGACTTTCAAGTACTGGCAATTCAATAAGTTCTTTTGATCTTACAAAGGTTTAGAATTTGATACGAGCAAGGGTGGAAGCGCGGGATGGGGAGAGGGAGATTGTTTGAGTAACTAGTCCCAATGTTGACACAGCCTGCTTTCTGTATATAGAGAACAACCTCCGATGTAGTCGGTCAGCCAAGCCCAGTCGAACTGAACCGCTGATATTTGATCACTTAACCAGTTGAATACCAGATACAGTTAAAGAGGAAATGGCCAATTAGAAAATCGTATCATGTGATTAACCAGGCAAGGAAAGATGATGTATACATTCCTGTGTAGCCAGTTTGATCACTGGTTCTATTCATAGTAGAGTTTGGTAATGTTGTAGTTTGAGGACTTTTGAAGTTAATTTTGTGTTGACGATGTGACGAAAATTCCATTTATGGCTACTCTGACTAGCTTATGAGACTTTACTCAATAGTATTCATTTTGAACTCTTTTGATGGGTTGTCAGTTGAAAGTCAAACTTTTGAAATTTATTGTTGATTTTTGTTTATTTACAACCATAAAAATGTTAATGCTCTGTGAATGCAAACTTTTAAGAACATGAAATGCATGTTTTAATTGCCAAGGCCCCAGGTAACCCTATCAACCTAAAATCTTTTTTTTTTAAATTTTATTCATCCACCATTGTTACACAAAAATTGACCCTCGTTCAAGGGAAATGTGTAAATTTTAGGTGGACTGAAACATATTTTTTAGGATCAATTGTCAATTTGCAACCAGTCATGGCAAACTTCAGTCACTTTCATAAAGATGAAATCAATATACACTTAATTACCTAGTGTATGAAATAAGGCCCGTCCGACAGCCCGGTACTGGTTACTTTTGGTCGGGACTGGTAACTTTTTGAGCATTTCCTTAAATTTTACCATTATGATTTACAAAATACCAATTTTGGGCTGGCACAATTTTTAGCTTATTTCACTGAATTACCCATTTACATAACATAAATCTAGTTATGATTCCACATTTACAGGTGGCATTTTGTATTAACAAAGAATAAATCTTGACATAACAAAAAATATTTTTTTTATTTTCACATTTCTTTCTTTACATTATCCATAGGTGATAAATGATTTTCTTATGATTATTTCTATTTATCACTGTTTTATTGAAACATTAACTTATTTTAGATATTATCTCCATTGAAGATATTTATAGAAGATCAGGCTGTCTAGGGAAGGAAGTCACAAGACAGAGACCTATCCCCGAGTTTCTATAATCAGTTATTTCTACGAATCAGGGAAATTTGTTTGTAAACATACTCAGAATCCCATGATTTCCTGCATGATAATAATTCTCAATCATTGGTATTTCCTCTAAAAATTGACCCTTCCGTATTCAAGTATGTGTGACCAAAATAACCATCAATAAGAAACTGACAATTCCTAATTACAGAGGTTTCATTGTATCAAAATATAAAGTTTATAAAAATGAAATTTTGATTTAGTTGTGTATTTAAACAACTTATTTGAAAGTTTTCTAACATGAAAATTAAGTTTTAAAAACGTAGATTGTATTAATTATAAACAATTATCCTCCTCTTTAAGTTCAGTTTAGACTATGACAATTATAATTGAACACTGAATTTATTTGTTTTTTTAGATTTTTTTAAGTTGATGAGATTTATACTTTAACTATTTTTTCTAAACATAGCCGTCAAATATTTGTGTTTTGTTGTTTGATTAAGTTTGTATGATTTATGACATTTGCATCAAGTAACTGTAAATACTTATTATTGACATCATTATTTTGTCAATATTTGAAAAAAATAATTCTTTTCATTTAAAAAGATTTTGGATATAATTGTAAATTTCTGTACTTCAATGTGATATGTGACCAATCACAATGGCTTATTTGATATCCACACATGAAGAGTTTTCAAGCACTCATTAGACGGAATATGGTAATTATTTCATGCAGTTACAAATGAGAGGAAATGACAATGACATTATATCAAAGCTCTCCTTTTCACATCCTTGATTGTCAAAGTGTAGGGAACCTTTGAGGGTAAAGCTTATGAAATTGAGTAATAAGGGTAACATGTATAATTGTACTAATCTAAAAATTGCAGACATTTGTGTAAACAATAATTACAAGTTGTTAGAGCCATCACTGTCTCGTTAGGGTAATTAGCTGGAATGTCAGAGGTGAAAAGTAGAGTTATCACTTTATGTGGGTAATCTTTAGAAAACTAATAGCTCATCTCATAGATCGACTGATAATTTTTGAAGTCTGATGATCTTTGATTTGAAATAGATAACAAATGTTTGTTGATTTTAACCCTTTGTCTGCCTAAGCTGTATTAAAGGTTGTTAGTTGCCAATTCATAGTTCCCACATGACGTCACGAGCCATTGTCACGTGGTACGGCAGCCATTTGTGTGGACAAACAGCGCAGGCCGGCCACAGCGGCTAGTGCTTTTTCACTATAATATCCGTAGATTTCATGCGCTAAATTACGGTCGGATAAGCTTCAAAAGAAGTGAAACTTGAAGTTTTTGCGAAGTAAAATGATTGACAGACACTTTTAATGTCTTGTTATGTGGTTATTTGTATGAAATTGAACACCTCATCCTGAAAGAAATAACATATATACGGCCTTTTATTGAGTTTTAAATCGTCAGTTACATATGATCATTGCTTAGCCGAGTGGGTTGCTTGTCCACTAAAATGGCTGACTCCCGGTAGCAGTGCCGGAGTGAATGGTTTTGTGCAACCTATGAATTGTCTAAGTTTTAGGAACTGTAATTTGGCCATTCAGAATGGTGTTGCACTATTCTGTACGAAAAGGAGTTGAGGAAATTTATTTTATTATTTGGTGATGGTTCTTATGCAACAAAAGGGAAAAATTCTTAAATATATGGAATAACTGAAATTATTTAAACATTTTGCAAAAAAAATAGAGATTCTTTACAATTAAATTATAACTCAAATGAAAACCCAGAATAAAAAGGAGGTTTATCAAATATCGTTTTATTTTCAACATGATTATTTGATAAAAGAAACAACTCTACTTGTTGCTTTTAAGTAATAGAACTTGTGATCAATGATTTGTTAAAGAATTTCAGATATATTTTAAACATTCTCATAGAATTATAGCACAGAATGGACAATCAAATATCATATTATCTCTATAACTATGATTTGATAGAGAAATAAATCCTACTTGTTGCCATAATTAGGAATTTTTGTTAAAGAATCTGTGAAGACACCTAAGGAGAAGTTAAGTCTCCTTCAAAGAAATTGATTGTTGGCTAATATGAGAGCGGAATCCTCTGAACCGAATAATCACAGGACATTAGACACGAGTTAGATCTGTATTGAACTTGCTGTAAACATCCACACATTACCTCATCATTGTTTGTGAACCGGACACTTTTTGACAGTTTTGATGATTTTTGTTGGTTTTGTTTTTTTATAAGAATATTTACTCTTTCTGAGTTGTGTCAATCAAATATCCCCATTGATCTGTTGAGCTGAAGAATGTTAATTTTGAGCGTTTGTGTCACCATGTTTGTTTCATTTCAAAATTGAAAATTGCGAATGTTTGACTTTCTCTGATTACCAATGTCAACTATTGCATTGTCATATGAGAGGGGATGTTTATTTGTACACACCCGCTCTCCCGGATTGCGATCTCTCAAAAAATACACCCAGAGGATGTGATAAGGTCATCATTGCTAAATGAGATAATTACACTTCGCAAGATTCCCATCAGTTCTTATGATTTTTTTTTCTAAGTGATTGATGAACTTTTTGCGGCCATTTTGGATAATTCAAGATCTTGTGATCATTTTATTAGTTTACTATCATGAGATTCACATCACTTCTTATGATTTTTTTTCCTAAATGATTGATGAACTTTTTGTGGCCATTTTGGATAATTTAAGATCTTGTGATCATTTTAATATTTTATTAGTTTACTATTATGAGATTCACATCGCTTCTTATGATTTTTTAAAAATGATTGACGAATTTTTAGCTCTAAGCATGTGGTCATATTTGATATTTTGAGGATCTTATTTGTTTACTATTATGAGATTCACATCACTTCTTATGATTTTAAAAAAATTATTTACAAACTTTTATCTCTCAACTTGTGGTCAAGTAAGTAATATATCAACCTGAAGTTCTAGCTAGATTGTTTTCACAGTGTTTTGACAGTTCAATTGAATTGTCATAGTTTTTGAAAACCTGATGTTGAAAATGACTTTTGAAATTTAAGGTTTTTCCTTGAAACTTTGGCTTTACTGTTTTCTAGAAAGAAAAAAATTTTTTACAAAAGAAATAACTGAAGTATTTATAGAGTAAAGTTTAAGCTCTAAGTCTACTTTTGATCCTTTTTTTTACAGTTTTTATTGTTTGTTTATTTGTATTTGTGATAATTTTTTCCACCATTGATATTGAAATTAGGTTCGAAATTTAAGGATTTTCCTTTAACTTTGGTTTTGATATTGATTTGTTAATTCTATTTATTTACATATTGATTTTAATCATTGTTTTGTATCTGCTAACATACATTACATTTTGAGCATGATTTAGATATCCTTGAATAAAATATTGATTTGATAATCATATTGATTCCTGTATTTCATGTCCTGTTTGTTGTTTACAGAAAGATCTTGACACGACTGCCACAGAACTCGCCAATAGACAAGATGAAAGTGACCTCTCCAGAAAACGCCTTGTTGAACAGAGCAGAGAGTTCAAGAAAAGCACACCAGAGGTGAGTGAATAACACGAAACACCAATTGGTCTGTAAATCTGAGGTCAATATTGTTTTCCTCAGGTCTATAAAACAAATATTGACCTCATCAGTCTATAGTTGTGTAATATCTTGAAACAATTTGATCATAATTCATTGGTGGAATTGGGAAAAAATAGCTTTGACCTTGGGCAATTTAATCAAATGTTAGCAATTCTGTTCTTATTTTTATTGGTGATAAGATATTTGGTTTGGGATCAACACTTTAATAATAGTGAATAATCTTTGTTTTATGTAACTGTCTGCCCTGAACTGTCAAACACAGTGAGTTCATTCAGATCAGTGTTACACCAATTGTCCCTGCCCATCCCTTATGCATCTGTTCTTTGTTTTATAGTCATTTGACTCACGAGATGAGTTTTGCACTGTACTCTTGTGCTCACAATTGTTCCCTTTGGTTAGTGGATATAACCTTTGACTTCAGATGCATGGTTCTGTGGTTCAAACCCTGATAGAGGCTCAGCAATATTGTCTGTGTTGAGAACAACGTATCAACCTGGCTATACTATGTTTTAATTCAGCATGGTATTTCCCATGGGGTTGTTGCTTCTAGTTTCCTTTGACTCACCTCACTTCATCTCACCTCTACTCACCCTTTCCTTACCATGCCATACCTTACCCCAATCGACCCCCACCTTAATCCAGCCAATCCAGTCATTAAACCTCTCCTTCTCCAACCTGACCTGACCCTTGACACTGAGCCCACCTAATATCACCTCACCTTACCTCACCCTAACTTCACCTCAGCTCTACTTACCCTACCCTATCTGACCTTAAACTAAGATATCTTATCTGCTCAACCTGTCTATCCCCCTTCTCACCTTCCATTACCTGACCCTTTCTTCTCACTTCACCTCACCTCACCACATCTCCTCTCCTCCTCTCTCCTCCTCTCTTCACCTAACCTCACCTCTCTTCTCCTGTCTTCACCTCTCCTCTCCTCTCCTCTCTTCACCTCACCTCACCTCACCTCACCTCACTTCACCTCCCCTCACCTCCCCTCTCCTCTTCACTTCACCTCACCTCTCCTCTCCTCTTCACCCCTCTTCACCTCACCTCTCTTCTCTCTTCACCTTACCTCACCTCACCTTTCCTCTCTACCACCCCTCTTCACCTCACCTCACCTCTCCTCATCTCTCTTAACCTTACCTCACCTCACCTCTATTCACCTCACCTCTCTTCTCCCCTCTCCTCACCTCACCTCACCTCACCTCACCTCACCTCACCTCACCTCACCTCACCTCACCTCACCTCACCTCACCTCACCTCACCTCACCTCACCTCACCTCACCTCACCTCACCTCACCTCACCTCACCTCACCTCACCTCACCTCACCTCACCTACCTCACATCACTACATCTACAAACTCTACCTCACCACTCCCCAGATTTGATCAAATCAATACCAACATATATGGAAGGTGCCACCCCCTCTTCATTGAGACCTATTTTCCAATGCTATAGTTTCCATGCCTGCCTTCCTTCCTCGCTGTAACTGATTAGAGTCATAGCCGCCAGAGTGACCCAGAATTCCATACAACTATACTATTATATTCAATACATATGTTTGCTTTCATTGTCCTCTTTCTGTGAAATTGCTATTTTCAGGAAAAGTCATCTTTCTGAAAAACTGAGAAATCAATAATATTTAGTTTGTAATATGTATTCTAAATGTGTCTATTTCTACTTCATTACTTCTACTTTATTATTGTTGTCTAACCAAAAAAATATTTTGATCAGTAATTATAATTTAAGGTTAAAAACAAATATATTTTAATTGTTTTTAAACTTTATTTTCAATACAAAATTCACAGTAAAAGTGCAAATCATTTCTTTTATTTAACATCAATTGATTTGAAAAATTACAAAATTTGCTTTATCAGCATTTTTCTAGAAAAAAATATTTTCAAACATTATTCCAAATAATAGCTTCCACTTTCTTCAGCTATCAATTTGTGTCATCAAATATTTGTGCCAGTTGTTAGTTTTCACAGCTTCTTCACAAACGCGTAGACATTGAACTGAACATTTGTTTGGTATCTTTAGTTCTCATAACATAAGGTATGGTTAGCCCATACTTGCAGTGCCACTCCTCCGGTCAATAGGACTCGTCTATTGCCTAAGCTATCAGTGACTCGAACAATCAGGTACATTTTGATAAAAATCAAATCCTTTCTGAGAAGCTCCCATATGGATCAGTCACAGACCAATATTGTGAAATAAGAAGATTTTCTAGGTAAGGATCTTAATAATTGATTGCAAAATTGAGTTTTTGTTTTACAAGTTTTTGGAGATTTTTTTGAGTATCAACTTTTGCGATGTTTTTATTATCATTTTATTGTCTCCTGAATTTTGTTGTGATTAGAAAAACTTGAAGATCAATTTGTCATGTTTATCACCCAATATAACATGTTTTCAAATATCGAATTTCAATTAATAACTTTAATCAAGACATTTTTTTCCATGTCCATAATGCCATACAGCAAATACCTTTAAAAGATAAAAACATATTTCAAATGAAATGAAAGAATTTAGGCAATACATATGTTTTTAATCAATTTTGAAACTAAATGAACCATACAAAATGTAAATCTTAAACTTAACTCCCTGAGTGTTATGGGTGACAGAAGTCACCAGCTATTTATTTATTAGATAATAAAAACTAGGCATGATAGTTCAAACTTACAGTTTCCATCTTGTCAATTGTTTCTTGATATCAAATGTAAAACTATCAAGCCATTGAAAAAAGTTTAAAACAATTTTTACCTATTTAACAACAAAAAATGCTGGACTTAAATTTGATCCCCTGCTGGCTGTGGGCGGCAGAAGTCACAAGCCATAAATGTGTAGGATAATCTAGTTGCAGTGTCCATCTTGTGCCCGGTGCCTTGATATATGAAATTAAAAAGTATACTGATTCAATTTTAATCAGTTTTAAGTTATATGTTGACCAGCCACACAAAATGTAAATCCCAAACTTAACCCCCTGTGTGCTGTGGTCGACCAAAGTCACCAGCCATGTAGGTGTAAGAAAATCTAGGCATGAGGTTAACACTTCAGTTGCAATCTCTATTTCGTCCGAGTACCTTGATATAAAATTTAAAATTATACTGATTAAGTTTTATGAATTGTTTAACCAATGTGTTGACCAGCCACACAAAATCCTAAACTTAACCCCCTGTGTGCCGTGGCTGACCAAAGTTGCCCGCCATGTAGGTGTAAGTCAATCTAGGCATGAGGTTCACACTTTAGTTGCAATCTCAATTTCGTCCCAGTGCCTTGATATAAAATGTAAAAGTATACTGATTAAGTTTTATGAATTGTTTAACCAATGTGTTGACCAGCCACACAAAATCCTAAACTTAACCCCCTGTGTGCCGTGGTTGACCAAAGTCACCAGTCATGCAGGTGTAAGTTAATCTAGGCATGAGGTTCACACTTTACTTGCAGCCTCCATCTTGTCCCTGGTGTCTCTGAGGCAAGTGTATTAAGTTATTAACCTGGTGAAAAGACGAGAGGAGTCAGTGACAATGGCAACCCCATCACACAAAGCCCTAATCAGATCACACTAAGTCAGTTGACACAACAGGATCAATACAGAAGAACTGTAGCCGTATTCAAAGGGTCTAGACTTACTCTCATGTACCTTGCCTGAGAAAAGTATCTGGTATCCTCAGATTGTACTAGAAGTTGGACACGTTTTTGTGGTTATTGACTTGATTTCAACTTGATCATAAAGATTGTTTTTTTAAATTTTATCACCTGGAAAGAACTGTTACTAGACAGGAATCCATACATTCTCTTCAGACAAGTTCTCTGCTTGCTCTATATTGTACTTGAACTTGGACAGTATGTTTGAGGTCTTTTGATTAATAAATGAAGATTGTTTCTCACTTAGCTTGGTCACTATGTAACTGGACATCGGACAGGATTCCATACATTCTCTTTAGACATGCCTTTCTTTAGAAAGTCTCTGATATCCGTAGTTTGTACCGGAACTAAGACAGGATTTTCGTTGTCCTTTGCTTGATAAGATTATTTTACACTTAGGTTGATCACTATATAAAAAATTTTCTGGACAGCAGACAGCACAATACATTTTCTTTAGACATGTCTTTTGCCAGGAAAAGTCTCTGATGACCATTGACTGTAGTTGAACAAGGACAGGATTTTGCTAGTCCTTTGCTAGATGAAGATGATGTCACTCTTATTTTGAACACTGTATTAGAACTTTTACTGGATAGTGGACAGGAGTCCATCATTTTCTTCAGACATGTCTTCTGCCAGAAAAAGTCTCTGATGACCGTAGACTATACTTGAACTAGGACAGGATTTTTGTGGTCGTTACAAATAAAGATTGTTTCTCACTTAGCTTGACCACTAAATAAGATCTTTTACTGGACTTGGACTGTGACATACATTTTCTTCAGACATGTCTTCTGTGAGAAAAAGTCTCTGATGACCGTAGACTACTTGAACTAGGACAGGATTTTTGTGGTCGTTACAAATAAAGATTGTTTCTCACTTAGCTTGACCACTAAATAAGATCTTTTACTGGACTTTGACTGTGACATACATTTTCTTCAGACATGTCTTCTGTGAGAAAAAGTCTGATATTTGTATTAGAACTAGGGCAGGTTTTTGTGGTCTTTAACTTAGTAAGTTTAGATGACTTCACACTTAGCTTGACCACTAAGTAAGAACGTTTACTGGACAGTGGACAAGAGTCCATTATTTTCTTCAGACATGTCTTCTGTGAGAAAGGTCTGATATTCCTAGTCTGTACTAGAACTAGGACCCGATTTTTTTCGGACTGAATAAACCAAAGATTATTTTAAAGTAAGTCAACTTCTTCTCTTGGGAAGAACTATAACTGTACAGGTGGCCATGCATTTTCTTCTATGTCACTGAAAAGTCACTGCTATCCCTTGATTGTAGTAAACTTAGAATGTTAGACAGGGCTTTTTTGTTGTCCTGGGTTGAACTAAAGATCATATCAGACTTGGTCAACTTGATTACTACTGAGGGGCAATCACTGTACTTAGGCTATAGACTTGATTCTGAAAGCTTTCTTTGGTCGCTGGTACTCCTAGATTTTCACATCTAAGAAAGTGAGACAGTGTTTATGTTGTCTTATACTTATCATGATAGCTCTTCAAGCAGTGTTCATTAACAAAAAATTAATTTCCAATACAGTTTGGGTTTGTTGTTTCAACCAATGATCTATCTTTTGGCTAGTTCTTGAAATGTTGGTTAGAGACTTTTTGCCTCCATGAAATATTGGTTCTAAAGTCTCCTTTGACAACCTATCCTCCTGAAATAACCTGCATTTAGGCTTATATATTCTGGTAAAAAAATTGCATGATTGGCAAAATTAAATCACCAAGTTTGTGTTGACTGGGAAAAGGCAAACTATGTAACTAGCCTACTGGTATTAGTATCTCTTCCCTGTCGTTGCTTAATTATTGCTGCAAGAGAATACAGTCATACTGAAAACCGATAGTACATTGATGGTAAAGTAAAAAAATTCAATGACAGTAACAAGTATTTTATGGCTGCACATTTTTACAACTCATAAGACTTGCTATCAAGACTACCCTTTCACATGAATTATTCCTACAAGAGAAGAAATTGATACCGAAGTACGATGGTAAATCATAAAATACAATGACTTTGACATGTATACATGCCTGCAAAATTTGTACAAACGTAAGATACAAATGTGATTGGGGTTCCATGGGATATGCTAGCGTTGCCCTTCTATCCCAAGAAGAGGAAGCAATGAGACATTAATCCTCCTGAAGAGCCTGTGAGAGGCTAGGTCATGTGTATTGGTTTTGTATCGGCATGATCGGTGCTGAACAATTACCGTAAGCCTGACTCTAGCGTCTGGTCGCGGCCCTCAACAGGAAATGAACTTAGTAGGGAGTTTATAGAACTAATTAAAGTAGAGATAAGAAAGACGAGGGGGGTACGGGCCCAGCCTGCTCAAAGCACTTCTCGAAATCGCGGGTAATTTGACCAACTGACTGGAAATCTATAAACTCCACAAATACAAATGTGAGATTTTTTGGGTGTTTATATAATGCATGGGATTGAACCATTTTATTGGTTGGCTTGGAAAGAGGAGGCATGATGGATAAAGGACAGAGTCAACGCGGCATAAATCTTTGATGTGGTGTTCCTGTAAACATTCCATGTTAAATGGAGCTGTAGATAAGCAGAGCCATTGTCTCTGCTCTCGGCTGATGCCTACCATTTGGTCAACTGCCTCCGAGCTTTTTCTGGGACAGACCGATACCAGTGTGGAGCTCTTATATTGGTGGGGGAGGCGGGGGAGTGAGGAGGGGATGGGAAGGGAGAGTAAGGAGGGTGGGAGGGGGAGGGGGTCATAGAAGGATGGGGTTCATGTTTTGTTTGCTTTGGGGGAGAAGAGTTACATATTATTTATAGTGATAATTGTTTGCAGTGATATATGTTTCAGGAAATTGTAACAGCTAAATTGAGAGTTTCTGTCTGGTATGGAATAGCTTCTTTGCCTTTATCTATTGGGTTTTCAATTTCTTTGGATGTATTGTGTGAATGCAAATTGAGTTTTTGGTTATTCACTGTTAGTTATCACATCTCTTCAGGGGTTTAATTTGTTAATTTTAATATATGGTATTTAAACGATGAGGTTGCACAGGGAGGTTGTGAATTAATTTTTGTTCTGGAATTTTAGAATTTGATCACCTTGACTTCTTATAATAGCACAACAAATGGACATGGAAATAATTGTTATTTTATTTTTTTATTTCAATTTGATAAACAGTCTTGCGCCATGGCTCTTGTTCAAAGCCTTACAAACAGTTTATTGGACAAAACAAACTAGAAATGTACCACAAAACTTAAAAGGTTTACAGTGATAAGAATAACTACCAGTATGATTATTTAACTAATGAGTCAACTCTAGATATGAGGATATTTTGGACAAAAAAATGATAATTGATGATTGGTGCCCAAGATGAGAGGGCAGACAGACAGAACTACCTGGTACTTTATTGTTATGTAACATCCATTGAGTAAAGGGGTCCCTGGTCCCAAGATAGTTCATCATCCAGGCTAGGCCCTACCAGACAAGATTTCCGATTCCTTTGCTTCATAGATACTTCATTGCCACACAGCATTTACTTTATGATGCAATCCTTGTACATAAATACTACTGACTCTACTGAACAGAAACAAATCAAGGTTTTTGGCTGTAAACTTTTTATTATACTAATGTATACACTTATATAAAGCTAAATTCCACAGTCAACATGCTGACAGCGCTACAGGCAATATGATGACTTATTATGACACTTTAAAAGGGTGTTTCAGAGTTAAAAACTTACATTTTTACCTATATTTAGGAAATGAAAAATTTCCTGATCTTGTTATTTCTAAAGGTTAAACATGAAAATAGATGTTTGTAATCTTTGTTCCTTTAACTGTGTGTACAAAGACCTTTGAAATTTGATTCTAACCAACTTCCATTTTGGTTTTTCACATGATCACTATCAATCTAGTATGGTGAATGGAATTGTGTACAATTATTCTTAAGGAGCAATGTACAGGAATCACACATCAAAGCAAGTTATCTTGGATTCACCACTGGTTGAATGAAAGTTTGCCTAAAATGGTCGGAGACTCAAAAAGCTTAAAATTGTGACTTGGAATTCACCAAAGATGACTTCTTTAACCAATCTTGTTTAACAAATAATAAAATGATGTCTATAATTTATAGTCTTTTAAATTGGTTTACATTTTCTGTTTGCAGGACATCCGCAAAATAGTAGCTCCAGTGTTAAGAAGTTTTCAAGGTGAAATAGATGCCCTCTCCAAACGAAGCAAGGCAGCCGAAGCAGCATTTCTCTCCATATACAAGAAACTCATCGATCTACCTGGTTAGTTGGCTAATAATTTATCTCCTTAAATAATAACAACAATATTCCCACAGAACTTGTTCAGTGACCTAACCCTTCACTGCTTGTACTGTTTGGAAACTAGATGTTAAATGATAAGTTTCGTAAGATACACCAAATTCCAGTGTGCCACGAACGGCTGCAATACTGCCCAAGCGACGCTAAACAATAACTCACTCACTCACCCAAGTTCCAGTGCTAGACCAAACCCATTACTTGCTTGTTATGATATAAAACCTTTAACCTTCACATGAAGTGTTTGATATCACAGTCCCTCAGACCAAATTCAGTTCTAAAATTTGTTCTGGCTTTAAAAGGACAAGTTTTGTCATTATTACAATGTTCTCTTTCCATAAATTTTTTTTATTTCAACAGACCATTAAAGATGTAGTTTTTGTGAGATCTAATACTAATACATGAGGTCTGCGATAACATAAGTCTCCCCCGACAGACCCTGTCCTGATGCTAGACCATGCGCTACAGATTGATAAGTTCTCCTGTCAAATTCTTGAAATCTGCATAAGGACCCTGTGAATGGAGAAGTTTGATATTCATTAACAATCTTTTCCTTTATTATCTATTGAAACCGTATACACTTACATGAAGGTCTGTGATAATATACATCTCTCCTGACAGACCCTGTCCCGGTGCTAGACCACGCGCTACAGATCCAGAAGAAGGCTCAGCGAGTGCAGGACTTGGAGCTCGAGAACAAACAGCTCCGAGAGACCCTTGACGAATACAACAATGAGTTCGCAGAGGTCAAGAACCAAGGTACGCAGAATTTGTATATTTGTGGAATGGACAAATTTCATTTTCAGAATCTTGCGATTTCACAGGAGAAAGTGCGTTTTGGGGAATTCATGCCATTAAAGGTGATCATAATGCGCAATGATTTTTGTCAAAAGATACACAGCATAAGAAACTTTGTATCAATTGTCAGTGATTGTTATCTTCCTCTTTTTTAGTCAAGATCTAGAGAATTATGGATTTATGATGATTCAATTGTTAAAGGGAATATATGGTCAGTCACGTTTATCAAGACTAGTCCTTCTGTCTGAAGTTACTCCAAATTTTCATTTTCAGCCTTTCATCATTCTGTTATAGACTAAAATTTTGAAGTGTTAAAAACCAAAGTATTGAGAATTCTTATCCATATCACAACTGTTCAGAGGTCTTTGAGTTTGTCTTCAAAAAGATCATGGCAATAATCTAGTCATAGTTGTTGTATCAAAGAAAGTTATAACTAAGAACATACAGGATATGTTTGAATGACCAAGTACTTACAAGGACTTCACATAATCAGCAACGTCACAGCCCAATTAGTTCCTGAATGCTTTTGTTATAGCTAGTGATAGTTGTTGAATCAAAGAAAGTTATAACTAAGAACATATGAGTTGTGTATGGATGACCAAGTACTTACAAGGACTTCACATAATCAGCAACGTCACAGCCAAATTAGTTCCTGAATGCTTTTGTTATAGCTAGTGATAGTTGTTGAATCAAAGAAAGTTATAACTAAGAACATATGAGTTGTGTATGGATGACCAGGTACTTACAAGGACTTCACATAATCAACCAGCGTCACTACCAAATTAACTCCTGAATGCTTTTGAGAGGTAACATTCCAGAGTAGAGGCCTGATTGGCATTCCACCTACAGATCATAGAGCTACAATCAATCAGGACTCAATGTTGGAAAGGTGCTTTAATGCATGTCAGAATGGCATCCTGGATGGAAGTAGGTAGCGTTACATGTTTCATGGGTTTATTTCTGTTGCTGGGACTATCTGCTCAATGGGTAGCATCATCAACGTGACCTTCAATTGAGGAACTCTGTAAGTGCTAGGATAGTTGTAGGTGCTATGCATTTATGTTTGCTAACAACTGCCCTGATACTAAAAGAGATTGAATGTTAGTCTTGGAGATAAAATCTCAGACTTCGACGATCATTTCAAATCTTTAACAGTATGACTTTAAGTTTGAGGGCGGGATAGCACAGTGCGTTCAGTTGGTCCGTGGTTTGAATCCCGCCACAGGCCTGTCAACTTTGCAGTAGAGGACTGTTCTACACGCAGTAAACTTTGGGTGCAATGCTACACTGAATTTCACCACAGTATCACCCATGGTTTGCTAGTTCCAGCAAGTGCTCGCATGTTTCACCGCAATGCATAACCATTGCGAGCTTTCTTCCTGCAAAAATTGTAGCATCCACGATCTGAGGGAAATGTTTTTGAAAGTGGCATTAACCCCATATCACCTCACCTCACCTATTTGACTGATTACAGTTGTTTCTTCATTGAGGTCAATATCGTCATATTCATTAGATAAATCTTGTCAGTGTTGTTGAAGAGGTTGAAAGAGATATGCATACGCTCAAATTCTTGGAAATAAAGTTCATCAACTGATTTTGATTGATTAATTCCTCAAATTATTTCAGGCGTTTCATTTACATTGTTCATACCTCGTATTACAATTCATCATTATCAATTACGTCAAGATAATTTATTGGTATTTATTTTTCAACCCTGAAGACGTAACTTCTCACAGAAATCACTAAGTCATCAACTCAAAATATTCAAACATTCACGTGAATCATATTTCATGTTAATGTCACAAGATTTATAAATTTAAATTTATGGGTCAAAATTATTCCATATTGTAATAAAAAAAAGAATATGAAACATATATGAAGACAGTTACTTCAGATACAATGCCTATTGTGTTTCGATGCTTGACGCCCAACTTAGTTATGTAAGAAAGGCATCCAAATGTCATTTTCATGGCATCTCAGCTGTCAGTAGGTGAAAGTGGTAAATGAATCTTAATCAAACTTAGAAAGCAGGCAATGAAGACAGGACCATCTAGCAAACTAGGACTGATGCTTCGAAAACTCCTCTAGTGACGAGCGGTAGGCAGAAAGTGTCAACATTTATTTCGGAAGAATTGTGTAATGGATTCATTATTCACCAAGGTACAACGTTAGTTGTCTTACAGCACAACCCATTTGTTTATCAGCTCGTTTTTACACTTCCAGTCTATTATCTTAATTCTTAGCTTTTGACAATTGACATCAATTATTTTCCTTGGCTAATAGCTGATTCAGAAAAAGGGTACGCTTGCTTTTATGGATATTTTTGGAATGAATCATTGAATGAAATGCAAAAGGAACAATTATCTATTATCTGTTATCTGTTCATTGATGTTCAAATTTAAAAAGCTTAGAGAAAAGACTGAAATTGCTGTCGAAGTCAAGGATTATGTTAGGTTCAAAATCATGTTGATCAAAGTTGAATATATCTTTTAACCTTTTGATAAATCAAACAAGTCTTTTAACATACAGGATAAGGTGCAAATCTGATCAACTTAGAGCAAAGTTCATCACTTACATCCAAGAATTTTTAAAAATTTACATATTATCAACTATGGTGAATGCAACAAATAAGATTATGTTAGGTTCAAAATCATGTTGATCAAAGTCAGATTTATCCAACAAACATTTTGATAAGTCCAAACATACAGGATGAGGTCCAAATCGGATCAACTTCAGACCAATAGTTCACCCAATTAATGTTTGAAAATTAACTGTGTTGAATGCAACAAATAAGGTGAGGTTATAGACCCGTGTATATATATTTATCATCCAAAAGAGGCTACAACAGTAGATATCGCTTTTCTGAGATCAAGCGATATCTACAAGCGATATCTACATTGTAGATATCGCTACAATCATATCGTCATAATCCTATTACATCATCAGTTAAATGACATCACAAGGCTTTGGCATCACTTAGAACACAGATGACAATACTATGACGTCACAAAGTTCATGGCGTAACAATGCTATGACGTCATAATGCTGATTACGTCACAATGCAATGACCTCACTGTTCAAGAAGTCTAATGACAGTTTTGTGTTCAGATATGTTCATTCTTTTGCTAATAACTGTTGAAAAATGATTTGGATGATAAATAAAATCTCACCCTCGTGTCTTCTGATATCAAATATATCAACACTCATTGATTAAAGTAAAAATATCCTCGGCAAGCCTCGGATATTTGTAACTTTAATCAACTCGTGTTGATATATTTGATATCAGAAGACACTTGGGTGAGATTCTCTATTTATTCAACAATGCGGTTGGCTTGTTGGGCCACAGATAGGGAGACTGATTTAAGCTGTCCACACTGCTGACAGTTGGGTATCCTTCTTGCCTGATTTCAGCCCCGGGCTATGGAGAGAGAAGGGACATTGTGACAGAGCCAAGTATTTAAGATATGTTCTAAATAATGAGGCAGGGATACCTATGAATCAAACTCGACTTACCTCGGCTCAGTCACCTTGCCGCATGTCTGTCTGTTTGTCTTCATGTCTGTCTGTCTGTCTTTCTGTCTGTCTTCAAGTCTCTCTGTCTGTCTGTCTTCAACTCTGTCTGTTTGTCTTCATGTCTATCTGTTTGTCTGTCTGTCTGTTTGTCTGTCTGTTTGTCTCTCTGTCTTCATGTCTGTTTGTCTGTCTGTCTGTCTGTCTGTTTGTCTTCATTTCTGTCTGTCTGTCTGCCTGTTTGTTTGTTTGTTTGTCTCCATATCTTTATGTGTGTCTGTCTTCATGTCTCGAGGACTCAATGACTTGATGTCTCAAATATTGATATCTTTGATTTATCGAGATTTGATTGTCAGATATGTAACTCTAATTGCTGTCTAATAATGTGTCATGAATGCAATGTGGAATAACCAAAAATAATTCATTGAATATTGATCATCAGTTCTTGTATATCCAAAAAATCATCTCTCTGCCTATCAAAGTCTTCTATGAATCTTCTATCTTGAAAACAGTGTTGATCCACCCATAGTCTATTTATTCATTATAAAAACTTCATGGATAAAGGGCCAAAACATATTTGGGCATTGGGATAATTTCAGAGAAATCATGATTTACATGAATTAGGTGGCCTTAAACATTCAAAAAGACTTAAAACCTTTCTTTAAGATATCGATAGATTGCAATAAAACCCTACCAACTTCCTAAGGCATTTTGAATATTCATTATGCAACCAATATAACATCTGTATAACTAATCAAAAAACATTAAATTTTCTTCAAAAATTGACATCAAATATCTTCCTCATTTTGTAAAATAATACAGGACGAGCTAAGCAAGAGTTCATATGATTCCCCTCATAAGTGCCCTCTTGTCATCAGAAATCATCTCCCGTCTATGGGCGGTATTCATATAGTTAGTCAAGCCCCTTCTCTATTGTCTCTCCGATCATGGATACAATAGCGTCCATGTTGAAATAAAAGGTGAATCTCCCCGATTGTGCATGTTTGAATAATAGGTAAATCTTCCTGATTCTTCACATCAATGTTCAGCTTCATCCACATCCTGACTTCCTTGTGGCTTCATTGTTCAGTCTCCCAATTAGACCAGCTTGTTTGAAAGCTTCACATAGACCTTTTGACCCATGACTTAGTTTTTACTTTTTTCCTTTCCATGTCATTAAAAATAGAAATTAATTGTTCACAGTATTTTCCTGTTAGTCTTTTCAATGCGTTTGGGATGTAGTTCGTGTCTCTGTTCTTCCTTTGTAAAATCCTATTTCTCATAACACTTTTCTCTTGATCATAAAAGTTGTTGATGTGCAATTTAATGTTTATCAGTAACCCTTATATATCAACTTCGCTTTTTGCCATATTTTCACAAAATATGTTACACAATGTTAAGGATTGCTATAATCATATTATTATCTTGACAATTCAAAAACCAAATATTGAAAACAATGTACTGTCGCCCCTGTTAACAGTATGTATGATTGTTTTGCCCGGAGGGACATAGGCAAACAATAGACCTGTGTTTAATATTTCATGAAGCTCAAGCAGTTTAATATTTATCGCTGAATGATTAAACAGTGTATGATAGCAGTCATTGATTTACATATCCACGCAACTAGTAACCCTGTCTATGCCTTACCTTCTAATATCTACCTATCAACATTCCAGAGCCTTTTACCTCTTTTTATACCTCTATCCCTCTCGTTACTCGTGGATTCAGATACAGCAGTCATTAATTTCTACCTACCCCCTTATAACCCTCACTTAAAATGACCAATTGATCCACATTCCTTAGCCCATAACTGCTCCACGTTTACCTAAGAGTCATCCTTTAAAACAAATCAGTCTACAAAACTCATGGCTATTTTTCCCCCTAAACCCCTGAACCCCCTTCTATGACTTATTGATTTACATACAAACTGCACCCCTTATGTCTGTGTATACAGTCATTGATTGATCTTCATACCCCATACCTATCTACTCTTCTACTCTTCCTCACCCCTCTATACCCCACGTTATACATACCTCACTCCTATCTGTGCCCTTTAAATTCATCCCAATGCATTTCCTATTGATTTACATACCTACCCTTTCTGTTCCCCCTTTACCTATGTTTCCCTTCCACCCATAGATCTATATATATATTTACTCTTCTACTCTTCATCACCTCCTCTATACCTCACATGTTATACATACCTCACTCCTATCTGTGCCCTTTAAATTCATCACCATCCCTCCTCAACAAGCATTGATTTACATACCACCCCCTTTACCTATGTATTCCATCCATCCATCGATCTACATACCTACTCTATCTACCCCTCCTTACCCTTCTCTAGATTTTATATCTACATACACACCTGTCTGCACCCCCTTTATTCATCTCCATGCATGCTCCCTCTAAAACCAATTGATTTACATACCAACCCCTTTATGCTCCCCCTTTACCTATGTATCCCTTCTACCCATAGATCTATAAATACCTACCATATATATTCAACCAAAATCCTATGTTTCTACGACATATCATATATCTACATACATCTACCCTATCTGTGCCCTTTAAATTCATCCCTATGCATTCCCTATTGATTTACATAATGTGAGGTACCCCAGGTATCCCTTACGTCCATCGATCTACATACCTTACCCCTATATACCCCCCTAACCCTATTATATGTATCTTCTTCTACCACATATTATATGTCTACAGGTATACACAAACCCCATATAGGATTCCCTATTGATTTACATACTAACCATTTCTGCACCCCCTTTACCTATGTATCCTTCCATCCATCGATCTACATACCCTGCCCCAATATGCTAAACCTTGACCCTATGTATACCCACCCATCTATAACATTAAATGTCTACATGTATATACCAACCTTATCTGCGCCCTTTAAATTCATCCCTATTCATTCCCTATTGATTTACATACCGTCCCTGTCTACTCCCCCTTTACCTATGTATCCTTCCACCCATCGATCTATATATACACCACCCCTTACCCCCCTAACCCTATGTATCCCCCTCACCCCCCTCAACTCACTGTTGCCCCCTCCACCCATTGTGTGTTATGAAACAGCATCATGCCACAGCGTATCAGGTGAGGCCCTGATTGTCAATTGATAATGTTTGGGATTTAATCGCCCTGAAAAGAAGCTCTCGCTGGTATGGATTCCACTGGTGGTTTGATTTCATTGTCCGTGTGGGTGCAGTGGAGCGTGAAATATCTTCCCACTGTCGTATGCAGGTCACTTTGGGATGGGGAGCCCAACAAATAGAGCCCAAACCCACTCAAATGAAAACTTTTAATTTGCTTCTCAATAGGTGCTGCAGACAGACTATGTTTGTGTTTTGGATGCGGATGATTGTGGCAGTCTAGAAGACGATGGTTGACATGGTTCTGTTGATGTAGATCGGTTGTATGCAGGTCTCGCTTCAGTAATTGTTCCCCCTCTCCTCCGCTTGTTCGCTTGGGGTAAATGAACTCAGAGATCAGTAGTGATCATTTCACCACTCAATGATATGCCGTAAAGCAGGGAAACCTGAGCCATTCAGCTGTAACCCAACACTTGAATTTCCTATAAAAGATACACTGTTAATATCATTTGGGGAATAGCTGGGATTGATACATGCATGAGGGAGTTTGCTTGCTTGCTTAGATGAGCGACTGGGTGTTCAATGTGACAGAGCATTGACTGAGGTAAGGAGAGGCAGATCAGGTTTAATGTCAGTCAGTCAGTCACCCAGTCGGTTGGTAGCTATGAAGTAAATGTCTTGCCTGATGAGGGGGATACAAAAATGCAAACACACGGCTGTAGTTCGAACATGCGAGCATCCATGCTGTTTGGGACGAGGCTAGCTGATAGAGAGAAGCAACAAGTGAGTAGGAGCGAGCTGATTGATAGGCCAGTTCTATGATTGCTATTCTGAGTACCGCAGGGAGCTGTGCTTGGTCCTATCTTGTTTGTATAATGATACTCCAAGTCACAACTTATGTGTGACTGCTACACCATCACCTTCAACAGTTGTCATTGAGATTGTACTGACTTCTCAGTGTAATTATCACCTGAATTATGTAACAGAAGCACATAATACTTGTAATCATTTGACTGTAAAGGATATGTTCAGTTATCTTTGATTTCACATATTCAGTTATCTTTGATTTCACATATTCAGTTGTCTTTGATTTCACATATTCAGTTATCTTTGATTTCACCGATTTTATTGTAACTTGTAAAACTACCATTTTGATGTTTATAGAATGACGGAGTAGATGTGGTTTAGTGTGTTTGATGATGTTTTGTGAACAGGTGATTAGTTAGATAGCTTGGAGGTCTTCTGCTGTTGAATATTCAAAGATCAGGTAGATCGGTGGCCTCTTTCATCAGTATGCTCTGCACGTAGCACACACGGGAAGGCAATTCATTTTATCTATCTGACTGGTAATTTATTGAGAAGTTGGCAGACAAGCTATGGAAGGAAGGATGTGGGTCACAAACCTAGACTGCCTAAGACAATCAAAGTCACAGTCTGTTAGCCGCTAGATGGCGCCCATTCTTGATGAATCCATTATTTCAGGACATTTTGGGGAAAGTCTTTTCTTATCTTTCCATCTACATTATTCTTCCTTCCCTTTTCTTTCATTCCTTGGGACAGGTGAGAGGATGACAGTTCAGTAATCCTGAAAACTTTCTAACTTGTCCCCAAAACTTTTGCTCATCTTTCCGTCTACATTATTCTTCCTTCCCTTTTCTCTCATTCCTTTGGACAGGTGACAGGATGTCAGTTCAGTAATCTTGAAAACTTTCAACCTTGTCCCCAAATGCATTTGTATGCTCGTTAGGACATTTAAATGTACTAAGCTGGGGATTAAACACCCTAATCATTGAAATGTAGAGCAAGTTAATTAACAGTTAAGTATAAGTATTTTAAATCCCAGACTTTTAAATCTAAAACCTCAATTTGTCACACTCACTCTCTCTGTCCCCTCAGCTCATGTACTTTGAGCATATATATAGTTATATATATGTATGACAAGAACTTAAATCCCCCCCCTCATCCCCCTTTAAGTTGCTAATACATAATGATTTTATATCCCCCTCCCTTAATGTGTCAACCTCCATTAACTCCTCTCCTCCATTAAGTCCTCTCCCCCCTTTTGCCATATATATATGTATGATAAGTATATTAACTCCCCCTCCCCTATTTCTGGTTGGATGACAGGCTCGTTAATCCTGCCCAACTTGATGCTTTAATAGTGTCGCTCTCTGACGGTATTATTAAATATTACCACCACAGCTCGCTGTCCTGCATTTTGATGAGCGATCCTGTCACCAGAGGGGGCTGTTCTCCCCTCGTCAACATTGTTATTACTGTTCAACTGTCGTTCACATGGACCCAGTTAACAATGATACTTCACACTCATGGATTAAATTTTATAACATTATTAGATAATATAGCACCAAAATGCCTTCAACTTTTGCATGAGGATTTAATATTTTTGTATTATGAAACAAAATTGCACCATAGTTCCTTTAAAGGTGACTTTGATATTTGATTTGGTAAAGGTGATACTCTTAATTTCTAATATGATCAAAATGTTGAATAGTTTCTGAGACAATACTTCAGAAATTGTCAACCATTTTTTTTGAACATGTAACTCTATATAAAAATTGGTTAAGACGATAATTCAGATGACTATTATTTTTGGTATTGACTATATATTCGTTTGACCTTGATTGAACTTCTAAAATAGTTTTTGATCTAATGGCTTCATTTTTAACTTATTGATAGTATGAAATCAATTTAAAAAAAAGCCTACCAAAAAGTTAAATTTTCTCATTTCAGAATGCATATTGAATATAAATCCTGGCTGATGCAGCAGCCAAATCATTTAGTGGTGTTACATTGATAATATTCAACCCTTTCCTTATATTGAAGATTAAAGATTACTTCCAACTTTTCTATGAAAACTTTCAGGACTCAATAATCACTTCCTGCTATAAGCATTTTTAAGTGATTAGACAAGAAAAGAAAAATCTTGCAGGGATTGTCTCTGGAACCCCGACATGCACTTTGATTATTTCTTTATTGATTAGCTCATTGTTTTGATGGGAAATATCGGAGAGAAACATCTTCTAATTGTAGCATGTTGGTTGATGTATAATCAATGGTACAGGAGATCAGTGAAGACAGGGTGGGTCCTATACTGTCTACTCTCCTCCAGATTTGTCAATAACGTCCCGGCTCAGCCTCCAAAGATATTTCCAGCAGGGGATGTTTGTAGATCAAGGGCCTGCTAATTAGTTCCATCAGAAATAGCTCGTTATGACCATATTCGTCTTTAATTAGCCTCAACTTGTCCAGGTCTGTCCTTCCGTGAACTGTTTGTCTACTTCGACTTGGAGGGTCGATTGTGGTCTGATCACCGTTCGAAAACTTCGATTGAATTCTGATTGGCTGCTTTGGAACCAATAAGATTAAAGGGTTTTAGGTTGAGGTAGATCTAACAAGCTTTTTTGCTGTTATCAGTTTATTTTGTCCTGAAAGTGAAAAGTGGCTTTGTCTGCAATAGAGAGCTGTTCTACACGCAGTCAGGTTTGGGTGCAATGCTAAACTGAATTTCAGCGCAGTACCACCCATGGTTCGATAGTTTCGGCTGATTCTCTCAGGTTTCACTACAATACATAGCCACAAATGCATTGCGGGCTTTCTCCCTGCAATAATACTAGCAGCCGTGATGTAAGTGAAATCATCTTGAAACCCCAAATCATCTCACCTCCCTTTGACAGCAGTTCTATCTGTGCTTGTCTATATCATCTCCCAAATGATTTTGATGATTCTGAAACCACTCAACCTTGACTCATTGATAGTCTTTAAACCTTTAGCTTTGCCTTGGTAAATGAGATCAATCAAACCTTTAGCTTTGCCTTGGTAAATGAGATCAATCAAACATTTAGCTTTGCCTTGGTAAATGAGATCAATCAAACCTTTAGCTTTGCCTTGGTAAATGAGATCAATCAAATCTTTTAATAAGTTGCTCACATTATTTTGTGTTTGTGGTCTTTTGCTTCTTGACTCACATATGTTGAATATGAAATATGATTCACAAGATTTCCAGTATTTCACTCTCTTGCTACACCCCAATAATTCATTATGTTGACTTTGTGTTGGATTTAGAAAAGTTGTGAATAGGCAAACAGGTTACAAAGATGTGTGTCCTTGAGCAAGGCGATGTGCCATGTATAAAAAGTATGTATGCAATTAAAGTGAGTTTAGTCAGGCATGTATGTCATGATTTAATCGGCAAACCCATTACCAGATCAGACAGATTAAGTCAGCATGAGGCCATGTTGTCCCTCGAATCAAACGATTATTCTCTCAAGTTACTGCAGTCTTGTCCAGGAATGTGCCGGGGATGGTTTTAAATATGATATTGATAAGCTACCGTAATAACTGAGTGCTTAGTTTGTGATCTCTCTAGTTAAGTGTCCTGTTTGATACATTGTTTGTCCTTCGTTAAACTCGGTTTAATCTCGCCCTGCCCACTACCCCGGAGTAGATTTAACAAAGTGTATTATCCTTGTTCCGGAGACTTCTGCAGAGATCACAGGGCATGAGGTGACGTCCCCTGCCTCTGTTGTCATGTACGCTGCTCTGATCACTGATACCCACAATCCTTCTGTATTTGTTAACATCATCGCAGACCACTAGTGAAAGTTCCCCGCTCGTATCCCATTACCTCCACCCATCCACCCCGAGCTTCTTCATTGTTAGATCACTAGGCTCGCATCCCGAGACGTGATCACCCATTTTTCTGCTGATTAGATGCCAGACTATGTGTTAGACAACATTTCCATTGAACCAGGAACAATGAGTTCTCTATTAGCTTTTGCCTCCCCACACCAGACAGATCCCTCTATCTCCTGCCATGCAGGACCCTGATGCCATTTGGGGCAGCCCTGTGTTTGAATTTGTTGATCGCTGCCGCTATTTATCAATGCTTAGATTTGATTTAGACAGGCTCCGCATCTAGAGATGAGAGTATGTATCGGTTGCCTCCCATCCCTACAAACCCAACAGAGTCACTCGCTCACCCAAACTTAACTCAACACCCGACTTTGACCTTACTTCGGCGAAAAACCCACACACCCTAAAGCAAATATTTTCTCTTTGATTGCTCAGAGCAATTTGGCTTTCAGGTGATTTTGAATTGTCAAACATTGCAGATATCAGCGTCGGTTTGGAATTATCACATAAAGGTTACAGTTGGGGCTCCTGATGAGGGGGTCTTTGTACCCAATTTTGTATCGTCACTGATGGATCACTTCAGAGACAATAAGCTTATGGTGAAAGGGCTAGCCTGTAACACTGTTCAAAATACATGGTATCTTTTTCTGTTCGAGAATTAACAAATTTAACCTGAAGTTCAATGCTTATTGTTTCAACCAAACGAGTCAAAGATAATGCCTAACATTATTGATCTAACACTTTCATAAATAATTCCTCAAAGTGATGCTGTTTATCCAAGAGGTGAAATTGTTGAAATTCTAAGAAAGAAATTCCTATTGGAGATTGCATGTGTTGATAGATATAATGAGATATAATGAGGGTTTGATAAGAAGTGGTTGTGGTGTTGTGTTGGTGTAATATCATCTCGTAGCACACGTCTGCAAGGTCAGCTTGGAGGCAGAGCCTGATAAGAGTTTGATTATAGAGGCTAAGTATATCGACCACGGCTTGATGTAGTGCCGTCCTAACCCTCCCCGCGATCCATAGAGCATATAGCACATCTGGTGTAGTCGATATTCAATATGTTTGTTGTACAATATACGATCCAGTCCCAGCTGCCTGCAAATGACAACCAATGACGGCAGTAACAAATAATCAATGTTATAACTATATGCTACTGTTATCAAGTTAATGCCCGGCTCCGTATCGGCAAGGTAAAGTTATTTATCACTGTATTCTATGTAAATGAGGGCAGCAACTAATCATCTATGTAGAATAGGATACAGAGTCATCCTCTCTTCCCTGAAGTACTGCCAGCAAGACTCATTATTACATTATATTGACTTCTTTTCTATCAGTCCGCGCCAGATGACTTGCTATTGGTTATTGCTGTATCTCCTCTCCGCTGTGCATTATAGCCTGTTAAAGCACTCATGGCTTTGTGGGGGTTAATGTAACACAGATATCGGCCATTGTGCTTTGTGGATGGCTGATAATATGCTCTATTGTAAGATGGTGATATGGAAATTTGATTTGAAAATGTTTTTGTAGGTTTTGAGATTTGGAGAAAATAAAATTTTGGGGTTTTTTTTTCTTGAATGTAAAAGGGTTTTCTCTGGATAATCAGTTTAGTGACATTTAAGAAATAGAATTTATTGTGATACTTTCAACTTTAAACCACTTGCATCACTCTTCAATGAATTTTCCTTAATTTTTTTTTTGCAACAGGAAAGCTCAAATTAGTTCCTCATCTCTCCTGAGGTTCCTTGATGTGTCTATCATGGTAGCTGTTGAAAAACTCATGAAACAAATCGTTGTTTAATCATTCACCCTAACCTACAAAACAGGATATAAGGAGTTTTGTTCCATGTTCTTTATTTGGATGAACTTCTGAAACTTAGCAAAATAATATTTGAATTTGCCTTTTGATCAGATAGCATCCTGAGCTCAAAATATTACCTTTTATCAATTAGTCATGTTTGCTGTTAACTGACCACCAAGGAAGGTATTGACACTTACTATTTATCCATAAACTAAATAAAAGTGGATCCTCCACAATTTCCAAATTACTCAAAAGATTGAGACTTTTTAGCTTGTTGATAGGTTCTAATTCCTATCAATTGACCACCAAGAATGGTTGACACTTATAAATCCACCTAAGAATAAAGCCTCCCAAATGACCAAATTACTCAACAGATGGAGAGTTTTGCCTTAATTGAAATGTACTGATTCTTGTCCTTTGGGGGAGGTCAAGAGGTCCAGGGTTCGAATCCTACCAGGGGCTCGGCAACTTTGTCTGCAATAGAGAACTGTTCTACACACAGCAAGGTTTGCGTGCAATGATACACTGAATTTCAGTGCAGTACCACCAATGGCTCGCTAGTTCCAGCCGATGCTTGCAAGTTTCATGGTAATACACAGTAGTGTTGCAGGCCTTCTCCCTGCAATTATACTAGCAGCCATAATGTAAGTGCTATGCTCTTGAAAGCGGCCCGAAACCTCACATCACCTCACATCACCTGTCATTTGACCAAGAATGGTTTGACTATTTTTTTCACCTGCCTAAGAATGAAACCTCCCAAGTAACAAGTTATTCAGAAACTGCACCACCTGAGGACTACAATAGAGTTCCAGAAAGTCACCAGACCATGGATGCAGCAAGCTTATCTTACCTTGATATGTTCTTATTCCTATCATTTGACCACCAAGAAAATGGTTTGACGCTTATCATCTCACCTAAGAATAAAACCTCCCAAATGACAAATTATTCAGGAGAGGGAGTGTTAGATTCAACTGCATCGCGAAATGACTACAACCGAGTTCCAGAAAGTCACCAGACCATGGTTGCAGCAAGCTTACCTTACCTTACCTGTCTGTTTACCTGTGAAGAGAGAAGTCACCTGGAGGAAGATGATCAGGTTCTGTCTGGGTATTACCTGGATTATGCAGGGCCACCTGATATTGGGACGAGTTAGCTATTGCAGGTCCTTAGATTGATGATTCTTTCAACACCATCTTCACTCTTCTCTTTATCATGTATATCTCTGGCGGATGATTGTTCTCGTTTTGTGATATGAGTTAATCTAGGCTGGAGGTATAACTTCAACACCTTGCTTTGTAAATAATAAGTGACAATCAGTAGGGATACTTGAAAAGTGTCATATCTTGCCGACTTTCTTTTTCCTGTCCGCCGCTAATGGCTGAAATATTGCCCAAGCGGCGTTAAGCACTAACTCACTCACTCGCTCACTCACTCTTTTTCTTGTATATCTCTGGTGGATGATTGTTCTCGTTTTGTGTTATGGGTTTAATCTAGGCTGGAGGTATACCTTCAACACCTTACCTGGTAAATGTAATAACTAACAATCAGAAGGGATACTTTAAAAGATGTCATATCTTGTTGACTTTCCTTTTCCTGTATATCTCTGGTGGATCATTGTTCTCGTTTAATGGGTTTAATCTAGGCTGGAGGTATACCTTCAACACCTTACATGGTAAATAATAAGTGACAATCAGTAGGGATACTTAAAAGATGTCATATCTTGTTGACTTTCCTTTTCCTGTATTTCTCTGGTGGATCATAGTTGTTGTTTAATGGGTTTAATCTAGGCTTGAGGTATACTTTCAACACCTTACCTGGTAAATAATAAGTGACAATCATTAGGGATACTCAAATTATGGCTAATTTGGCATGGGAAAGGGTTACTCTTGATAACTTTTTATATCTTTATTGATATAAGTCCTGAAACTTGGAATTATTTACCTATCCTGTTCATGAAAAAGGTTTCTTTTGAACACTTATGACACTTGTGTGATTGTTGGCCAGTAGTTCAGAAATACACTGAAATCGTTTCTATTTTAGATGAAATTAAAACTGACTTGGTTATGAAGTATCTCTGAGGGATGGTTATGTTCTGTATATCTTGCGATCTCCTATAGTGATAACTCATTTCTTCGTCAACTGATATATTCAATAGATAGAGAGAAGAAGGCCACAGGTAAAAATACAAATTCTATCTTTTCTCTTGTGATTCAATTGAATGAACGCTCAACTGGTTAATAGTACAGATGCACCTGATTTTAAAAAACACCCTAAGAGATATGTTTTCATCATGTGATGTCTTAAGATATCAAACATTTAGTTTGAAGTATTTTTGATGGTTTAGGAATGGTAACATATTTGAGATAAGTCATTGATCAGTGAAAATACTTGGATAAGCTGGTGAGGATAATGCAGCCGGGAAGTGAAGAAAACCTGGATATTTTATCACCAAATCGGTCCATGACTGTCATCCTATCGCCACATCTGATCTGTCCCCTATACAATGTATTTTAAATAACCATTCAGTGAGCGAGGCACAATGATCTACTTGATATTCAGGTGTATAAAGGTTGTCCTCAGCGCTCGTCTCAATGTAGGCAGGATCGAACACATGTTGAGGGACACAGGGCCCTTCTGTTGTCATTCACCCAGAGCTGGTAAACTTACACGCATGATTGCTCAGGAAGAAAACACCAGCCTCCTCCTATCAGTGGCAGTCAGTGAAGCGTGGCGCACAAAGCTCAGGCACCGTGATTGTTGAAGGGCAGGCAGGCTGCATGATTGCGGCGGGCCGATAGGCAGGCACCCGTGATTGCTACAGACGGGTAGGCAGGCACCCGTTCGTGGTCCGGGAACGAGCGGCGAGCGAGCGAGGGAACGAGCGATGACAATAGGCAAAGAAGCAGGCAGCATATAGGTAATTGGCGCCTTGGTTCGCCCTGATAAACACTGATGCGTCTGCTTCTCTCTGCCTGCCTGCATACAGCTTTGTAGCTGCTCGGCAGACTTAAATACAGTTTGCTTATTGTCAGAATAAATTGAATCTTTCATGTCATGTTTGAATAATCCACAAGAAGCGATCATCTATGGTTGAAAGATGTACTGTTGTGATGAAAGGAGGCTCCCGAGGAGGGGTCTGGGCACCTGTTTGATGATCATTTGACTTTGTGGTTTTCATAGAGTATGTTGCAACACCGTTCAAATAATCAATAAAATAGTTTGTATAGCTATTGTTTTAGGCTCTAGAGATAAGGATCTCGTCATTGGTCCGAGGTGTAGACAATATGGCTCGATCACAGACTAGTGATCACTTTTATCAGATGACACAGTTATTAGCCAAGGAGTTAACCAATTCTTTGACGTGACCTCTTTCACCATGGGAATTAAAAATCAAGAACAGCTTGCAGTTTAGTTGGCAAAGTCAGCTCCAGAAGACCTATGTATGTATATTTATTGGCTGCTTGCTGTTTATCTGCTTTATTGATTGTCGGCTCAACATATAGATATCTATTTCACTAGCTTGGCAAAATGAGTCCATATATCATTATTTCTATGGGCGATACATTATTTTTGCTGAATTTGCAATATATCGACAGCTGATGATTTTCAGATATTATAGTCCTCGACTGTTTCTCTCCAATCATTTTGATGAATGTCTGTTTTTGATTGAATTTCAGTTTTTACTGTCTTCTTTCATGTTTTTTCAAATGTTCAAAGGGCAATGAACTAAATAATGACTTGACGATCATTGAAATTGAACTCAAATATATTAGGCAACAGGTTGTGTATTACAGCAAACAGATGTATCCAACATGTATTCTTTTGTCACTAGATTGTAGTTTTCATGAGTTCAAAGAAGTACCAGACAGACAGAGGGAGAGAGGGATGGATGGATGAATGGAGGGAGGGATTATTGGTGGGACGATACGGGTTGAAAGTGAGAGGGATAGTTTGATGGAGGGATTGATTGATTCGATGGAGGGAGGGAGAGATTATTGGAGGGATGATACGGGTTGAGAGTGGGAGGGATAGATGGATGGAGGGATGGATTGACGGATGGAGGGATGGAGGAAGGGAGTGAGATGGATGGAGGGAGGGAGAGAGATGAATGGATGAATGGAAGGATGGAGGGAGTGAGAGAGAGATGGATGGAGGGATGGATTGAAGGAGGAATGGAGGTAGAGAGGAGGGGAGGAAGAGAGAAATAGAATTATTGAATAATAATATGTTGTATGTTGTGAAAATTAGTTATATAAAGTTAACTGAATACAAAATGTGGTTTGACTATAAGGTTAACTTTCCATGCAGCTTACCGGCTTAGACAGTCAGGTCATCAACAAACTGACAACCTAAATGATAATCCTAAGTTCACAAAAATGCTACATAAAGCTGCTTAAAATAAATAACTTGATGTTTAACTGAAAGGTTGACAAACATACAGAAATCTTATCGAATAATCAATCGATAGAGGGAAAAATTCAACCTAATGTGATGATCATAAGTGAACCAAAATCGAATTATTTCATAGAAACTAGCTAAAGCTGCTGATGATGAGTGATTTGATGTTTTGACTGAAAGATTGACATACGGACAGATTATTTCCCAGACAGACACATGCATGGGTGGATTGGTCGAGTTGTAAGGTTGACATACAGATAAGTTATTTCTGAGACACCTGGACAGATGGATGAAGGGACGGATGGATGGATGGATGGAGGGGTTGAAGCGGAGCGTGACCCCGTGTATTGATACGCAAGGTGCCTGCTCACCGCGGTCCCTTCTAGAACCAATTATAATGACTCGTTCAAACATCCAGTGAAAGGGGAAATCTTTGGCATGCTGAGCCATCCCTGTGTTCAGTGTACAAGGTGTTTGAACAATCCAGAGAATGTGATCAGCTTAACTGTAGTAGACATAGTCAACTCACTTGTGGCTCTTCACCAGGGGGCGCTACCTGACGATATTTGTGTTTTGAAATTTGTCAATGGTTTGTAACAGAGATGGGTTTTTGGTATAGATCTGTTGCTTTGTTTCACTGAATGGTAGAGGCTGAAATATTGCCCAAGCGCCGTAAAACAATAACTCACTCACTGAATGATAATTTGTCACAGAGATTATTGGTATAGATCCATTGCTTGTTTCATTGTATGATTTCAGTGACCAGCTCAAGATTTGTTTGGAAGTATAAATACACTTTAACGGAAAGGTGACATTTTGAATAATCACAATTTACCTGATGAAGGAGTTAGCTTCTCTGAAAAAGAACAATGTTGCTTCAGTTAGATCTATTGCTTTTTTACAGTGATTTCGGTTAAAATATATTTGTGTAATTGGGAATTTATCTCTGACATTCACTGAATAAAGTGGTAAACATGTACTCTATATCATGTATGAATATCAATAATCAACTATTTGTCATTGGAAAAATCTGCCATTCCTTTAACAATGATTTGATAAAGCAAATATGAGTGAGTTCTAACTAAATAAAAAAACAATAACCTATCTTGCATTTACATGAATTGAGAGCACTCATAATGTAGTTGACATCAATTAAGATGATTATACCATGTGATTGATATTGGTCGCTACGAGGTGATTGAGTCGTGTAGAGCGCCATCTAGTGGTGAAGTGTCAGGTGAGAGGACTGATCATCCCGTCATGTCCTACCCTCAGGTGCTTGTACAGCTTAGTGTCATATAGGACTCTTCTGTAGCTCTTGTCTTGTGTATAGGCTTCCTTTAGTTGATTACAGGGCACAGATTAGTTGTTCATATGATTATAAGTGGGATGTTGTAGATGGTTTTCAGGTTTTGACTTTATAGTTGATTCCAGCAGGTAAATTTCTCCATAATGTCATATAGGAGGCTTTCTCTTCTGTAGCTCTGTCTTGTGTATAGGCTTCCTTTAGTTGATTACAGGGCACAGATTAGTTGTTCATATGATTATAAGTGGGATGTTGTAGATGGTTTTCAGGTTTTGACTTTATAGTTGATTCCAGCAGGTAAATTTCTCATTAATGTCATATGGGACTCTTTCTCTTCTGTAGCTCTGTCTCGTGTATAGGCTTCCTTTAGTTGATTACAGGGCACAGATTAGTTGTTCATATCATAACAAGTGGGATGTTGGAGATGGTTTTCAGGTTTTGACTTCATAGTTGATTCCAGGACACATATTTGTTCATAATGATAACAAGTTGGATTTTTCAGATGGTTTGCAGGTGTTCATAGTTTAATACAGGATTACAGGTTAACTGCTTCTTAATGTGACATGTAGGATATTGGGCGTAATGATGAGTGTTACCTAGTTATTGGCAGTATCAAAGTATGATTTTAAGCGACAAATATCTTTTCTTGATAACTGAAAGACAATTGACCCACAATAGCTTTTGAGTGAATTTTTGACCAAACCTGACCATTAATTTCATCAATCTGGAAAATCAGTTTTGGGATAAGTCCATTGGTGAGTTGAAGTCAGGCACCATTTGCTAGCAGTTAACACATATAACCACCTTCCCTAAAATATACAAGGATATGATTATGGTTATATGTTTTTGGAACCTTGTTTTACATTGCACCACTAACATTTATTCAATTACAAAATCGTAAATCTACAATTTCTCTTTTATGAATATTGTGTCTCTTTTTGAGCAAAACTTCTTATCTTACATCATTAAAATTTGAAAATACATCAGTTCTCATTAATAAAATGTGTCATTCATTGTACCTCATACTTATTCATTACGGCTTTAGAGTGTCACGATAGAGTATAGACAATCTAGAGTATAGACTTTAATTGTTTCATTAAAACACTTTGTCACAATTCACAAGAACTTATCTCATATTCATTTCTCTTCCAAACGGAAAAATTATATTATCTATAAAAGCTTTTACCATAAATGATGAGCCAAGTTTGAAAGTTTGAGGTATAGGACATTAAACCCAATAATGGTCTAATTAAGAGGGCATAATCAAGATGTTAGTTATTATGAGGGCATAAAAAGTGAAATCTTTTATTTTGAATGAGAAAAAAAAGTCTAGTAATAGATAAAAAAATATATTTGTTGTTACAAAGGTAAGTCTAAGATAAAACAAAAATAACGTATTGTAGACGCTCATGCATTGAAGAGATGAGAATTTAGTTCTAAGATTTGATGCAAACATTTGTTCTCACTGAATCTCAGTGAATTATTTTTGTTTCAGAGGTAAGTCAAGGTATCTCTCAGATATAAACATAATATAAGTAAAATTCATTCAACATATTTTGTTTGTTGCAGAGGTGACAATCAAGCAGCTGAAAGATCGTCTGAAGGATCATGAAGACAAGTTGGAGTCCACTGCAGAGGTTCGTCTTTTCTTCTTTTCTTTTATTTGATGGTTATAATGAGTATTCTTGACTCGGTCAGGAATAGCAAAGTGGTTAGCGCGTTCAGCTTCAGTTCAAGAGGTCCAGAGTTAGAATCCCATCTCAGCAACTTTGTCGCAGTAGAGAACTGTTAAACATGCAAGAAATTTGTTTTTCGAAATGAAACACTAAATGTCAGCTCAGTACCAACCATGGTTGCTAGTTCCAGCCGATGCTCGCAGATTTCACCTCAATGCATAGCAACAATTGTGTTATAGGTTTCCTTCCTGCAATAACACTAGCAGCCACAAATGAAAGTGAAATACTCTTGAAAGTGTTGTGAACCCAAAATCACCTCACTTCCTTTTCTTGAGAGCTGTTTAAATGCAGATAAGTAGTTAAATAGGAAAGATCTTTATAATTCTAGAATCCAACATTCTTCCTAGCAAATCATCTCCTTGATAACTCAATCTTCATGTGCAGGATTTTAGTCAAGGTGCATCTAAAGTTTTGTAGAAGTTCCTAAACAACAAATTACTTATAGATTGTTATCTGCTTGATATCTGTTCACATACATAGTGGTTATTAATAAGCAAATTGAAACCTTGCAATGCCTTACAATTCTTTTATGTTAAATCCAATTCAAGTAACCCTTGCAGGTTTCACCATATTTCTTCATACAATATTACACCTTCTGTGAAACTCAATACTCTCTACAGCTTCTGTGAAGCAATCCTACATAGACATATGAGAAAGTGGTGCAGGATTTTAACATCAGCTGAACATATGAAGCTAAACATTACAACCACTTTCCTAAATACAGTTTTGAAATTTTATCACTTTGAGGCAAGTTTATGTTTAACCTGACTCGAAAGTTCCAACTTTTGGTCAGAGATCAAAGACACTTTAGTGTATGTGATTGGTCGTTATGTGATTTGATGACTTGTAGATTGTGTTTGAAGTTTGATTAGTCCATTGATTTATTAGTCAGTGCTTCACCTACCCCGCACCATTGCTGCCATCTTTCAAACTTTTCCTCTCTTTATGTCCATTTACATCGTTTCAAATCAATCGCTGCAATCTGACAATAGCCCGCTTCTAACTGCAAATTAATTTCCCTTTTTCCCAATTGGGTGATCTGCTAAGTAAGAGTTATCAAAAAGATCACCTAAATGGACCTAGACGCGTTTATGATGTTGAAATCGGCCAAAGAATCGTTTTCGACAATTACAGTCGGAGTTACGGAACCAATCTCCAATGAATTGAACCACTCCGAGCCTTGCGCAACAACAATAACTCAACAATAAGGAACAGTGAAAGCAATACTCGCGAGAGGTCATCTCAAAATGAGTGATCTAAAATGTTTTCCTCGATGTGGACATGAAGTTTCAGATGAGCATGATCAGTGGCAGCTCAAGTCACGCATGGCTGATTCGATAGAAATGGAGAATTGAAAGAGTGGCGAAACCCCCCTTGCCCCCGACAGACTATTATTTGATTAAAACCTATCGCCCATCCAAAGCAATGGCCGAGAATCAATTTAGGAGATTGCAATGTTGCCTATGAGGAGACAGAACTCATGGACACGCCTCATTGACCAAACATTCAAGTGACCAGATATAAGGGGAGAGTGATCATATGATGGTCAAATCAGTCTGCTGAATCTCTCGCATTGCCCCCTTAGGCCCCAAATGCCCTCAGGCCCTCCTCCAGTGTTCCCTTGATAGTCTGTTGAAGGCTTAGCTATAAAACACTGTCAACTAAATAGATACTTTTGAATTGGGGATTGGGAGTAGAAAAAGTTTCCACATAGTTTTAATGAGGTTTGATTTTCATAATTTTTTTCATCATATGGTAAAATGCTGATTTGACAGTATTTGTAAGAATGCAATCTAAACTTTACATTATTATCAGGTTGATTTATTACTCTTAACTGAGCTTTACAACTTTCAGAAGTATTGTTATGGACTTTCTAAACCATATTTTGTCATGGATTGTTTATAAGTGACAAAAATTTATCTGGCAAACTTAAAGTGCACAAGCATTCCCTGTTGAAGTATAGTAGCTTAAACAATACATTATCCTTATTATGATTATTTTACATTATCAAAACTAAATTTATATTCATAATAATTCAGTGATGAGGTAGCCTTGAGCTTGTGCATATGAAAATATCTACGAGAGAATCTGGCTTAATGAGAAGGCAAACAACAACTAATAACATGGCTCATCCATTTCCTGACCACCCAAAGATCTCGCAAAGATGCCCATAAAACAATACTGTCATGATATTGAAAATAATTACGAGGCATTGCGAGACAGAGTTGTCGGCAGGCTGTCACTGGCGTCACACTCGAGCGAGCACACAACAATGTGACTGGAAGACAACCTATGTGTCGTCCCTCCGAGCCCAATTCCATTAAGAGCTGATTCCTCGTAACTCGTTCGTCCATCCTCCGATCACTTGACATCTTTGTATCGAGGTCTTTCTGCACCTTCTACAGGTCATCCGAAACACCTACAGGGGGCGCTCTGATCAATCACAGATGATCCTGCTGACAGAATGGGATCACTTAAGTTGTCCCACTGCATACATAGATATACATACATACATACATATGTCGTCCCATCCTAGATTTCTTGTTATTTATTACCTATCAGAAGGACAAGTGCCTGGGCCTGTTGGATGTAGCCAGCCTTTTGGCAGGTGCCCTTCCGTCGTCTTGTGTGATCAACCACAGCCTCTCCAGGCATTGACTTCTCATCGATAGATAGGTAACATGGATCTTACCCTTTGGCTTTCAGAACAGGGCCAAAGAAAAAGAACGGGAACTTCAGAGAATATTTGCCGAAAAAGAACGCCAACTTCAAGAGACGCAATTGTCAGTGGCCAAAAAACTTGGAGAGGCAGAACAGAAGATTTCAAGTCTACATTCATGTAAGTAAAGTTTGTACTTATATACATATATGTTTATTTATATGTTAGTAAGCATGTGACATGTACAGGAACTACTTAGTCTTGTATTAGTGTTTTGACGCGTCTTCTTGTGACGCAGTCGTGTCTCCTCTCAGGGCGTCTTTACCTGACGCTCAGGCATATTATCACCTTGTGCGCTCGTCAGTGTTGGGCATATACCACCTGGGCAGGTAGAATGGAAGGAAGGAGGGAGGAACAAATATAAAGGGGAGGGGGATAACTTTAGACTGTTGAATATATTCGGGACAGTATGTGTCTAGGTGTTTTTTTACATATATAGACAAAAATAATTCCAATAGCATAGAGAGGCTTGAAGAAAAATGGGACTGGGACATTTCATGGTCGATTAAGTTGAAGGAGGAATGAAGAAAAGGGGAGGAGTCTTGATATAAAATGGGAGGGAAGAGAGAAAGGTGATAAACGTTCAGATTGATTAGGTAGATAATGGTAAGGATTTGGAGGGAGGATTGAGGGTGTTTTGAATAGCTTGCAGCCGGTTTCAAAAACCAAATGTTCTAATTTTTCTTAATTTGATGATAACATTTGATTTGATAACATAATATGTCTTTATTAAATATAAATATTTGGACAAATCTTTATGATTGTAGGTAAGGATATCACTTTATGAAAAGTTTTTTTGTTTATTAAAGACACATTTGACATGTCACTGAATGTTTTTCAACTTTCCATGTAGACTAATTTGTACATAAGTCGTCATTTTTCTATATCATGCTATTAATTCACTGGCTTTAAATGTCATTAAGCTTTCAAAAGTTTTATGTTTTGCATACCTAGTGAAAAGGTGACTTGATTTCAGGTATTTTGACTTCTGATTTGAATTCTGACGCTATAAATTAGATTTTATTTCATTTTTATTTAAGATTTATTTGAAAATATAGGTAATGTATATTATGTTTGTGAAAGGTAATAAGAGACAAGTTTTCAAATATTTTCTTTGAAAACTTTTCTTGTCTTTGCATGATGATGTGTAAGGAAATGTATATCATATTTGTAGAAGGTAATAATTTTTGTAAACAGACAAATTTTAAATATTTTTATTTAAAAAAAAGTTGATTTTTTAGTTTATGAATGATATTTCAAGCTTTATAAGAAAAGTATATGATAATTAGTCTACATCTTCTATACCTATTAAAGTCTTTTTATTTATACATAGTTTTTTATCAATGTCGGCTGGTAATTCTTAAGGGACAGATGATATTTGATAACGCAAGATTGGATGATTCTAAAACATGGCAGTGATGTATAGGTAAAAGTGGAAACATAAGTATAACCGAAAAAACTTTTTTTTGTCAATTCTAAGTTTTTATTTTGTAAGCGATAATGTTTCCCATATTATGATGCACATACCAAATAATATTGATCAGTTAAGAACTTATCTAGAACATAATAATCACGATATTGAAAATTCAAGACATGAAATAATCTTATTCATACATTGGTCTACAACATTTCCAATTTATTTATGTGATCGGTGAAATGTTTAGTTTGACAGGTATTTGATCATAAAAAGTCGCGATTGTTCGTCTGTCACAGTACATTTACTCTCTTCTATAATCTATCATTGAGGATATGAGACATCAATTCATGCAACGACTTTAAAGTGTTATGCACATACTAAAGCTATTCTACATGCAGTACTATTCCAACCAAATCAAATGGTACATGGTTCAGGTCCTTGTTTTTCTCATCTCAGCCAAAATTTGCAGGTTTAGTCTCAATTCTCTATGGTTATGTTGCAGGCTTTCCCCCTGTTGATTGAATTTTGATAATTTTGTTATTGTTGACTTACTTATTTCTTTAAAATTCTTTGATTTTATCAATGGCTTGGTCCTTTTTTTTCTATCTCAGCCAAAACTTGTAGGTTTAGTCTTGATTCTACAAAGTCATTTTGTAGGCTTTCCCCCTGTTGATTTAACCTATTGAATTTTGATAATTTTGTTATTGTTTACTTTGTTATTTCTTTATATTCTTTGATTTTATCAATGACTTGATTTTGTTTTTGTTGTCTTAGCCAAAACTTCCAGGTTTAGTCTTGATTCTACAAAGTAATGTTGTAGGCTTTCCCCTCTGTTGATTTAACCTGTTAAAGTTTAATGATTTTGTTATTGTTTACTTTGATATTTCTTTAAATTCTTTGATTTTATCAATGGCTTGATTTTGTATTTGTTGTCTCAGCCAAAACTTCCAGGTTTAGTCTTGATTCTACAAAGTCATGTTGTGGGCTTTTGACGCTGTTGATGAGATCTGTTGAATTTTAATGATTTTGTTATTGTTTACTTTGATATTTCTTTAAATTCTTTGATTTTATCAATGGAGAGAAGTTAAATCATAAATCATCACACCTATTCAATAATGACAATCGGAAACACTTAGCTGTTTTTGACATAAATTTGTCAAAAGTCCGATATATAAGATACATACACAAGTACATAAATGATTTCTAAGAATCCGCTATCAATGTTCATTTGAGAAATCTTTACAAATGAGCAAATAGGGTCACAGGTCATGGAAAATTATGATTATGATTCCAGATTATGAAAATTAGCATACAAATGTCTATAATTTTGAATTTCTTTTGAAAATCTGTTTATTATGTTCTGTTCTGTATTCTTTTTCCAGATTTTCCATTCAATTCATTTTTTCACATTCAAATTTTGCTTCGTCAAAGCTTGGCATATCAGACCAAAAAATTGAATTTGACAATAAGGTGAATTTCAACTAAAGGATAAAAATGTTGATTTACCAACACATTTATTGCTTTTATTAATCCGATCTACATAAAAGAACAAGTATGTTTATGTGGCCGAGTGTTAGCAATAATAATTACTCAAACTGCTACACATCACGATGACAGAGTATTAATTCCATAATGTGATGTAGTGCCCTCGACCAGTATATAACAACATTTATGTGCAATGTGTCTAACTTTTTAATTTGATGATCATTGGTTTATTTCCACTAAAAGATGAACAGTTTTAGTCACATAAGCATATATATTTGTGACTTTGGTGCGATGAGGTATCTGTTTGTGGTTAGGCTAAGGTCAGTTATTTTTCAATATTTCTAGTTTTATGACTTCAATATGTTTTGATACATTTCATTCTTGATCAAAATATGCAAGGTCGTCAATTTTCAAATTCGTTATTTCATCTTTATTTTAAAACTCAATTGATTAAAAAAATTAAATTTTTTTTTGTCAGTTTTCACTCATTTCTTATTGATAACCAATAGAATTTAAGTTTTTGGCGATGATCAACAAATGAGCTTTGTATCGTTGACAATATGGTAAAATGTAACAGTTTATCTCGTGATTTTTGAGAATTATTAGCAATTACCTTGCAGAACAATAGTTATCATGATGCATAGAATGCAAGTCTACATTGTGTCCCGTTACCTGATAATTTTTTTTATCACAACCTATCAGAGGCAAGAAATTATAAAACGGGCATGTTGATTTATCCATGTATGACTGATTTTGGCAGATTTGGCCCTTCTATAAGAGATATTGAACTATTTGCTACAATAGCTTTTTTTAAGATAATTTAAATTTGAAGGTAAGACATTTTTTTAGATGACATGGTATCATGATATATTGACTTTATTGTTTTTTTATCGTTAATGATATTACAATCATCAATATTTATTGATAGTAATGTTTACTTGTGTTTCATTATATTCTTTTAATCAAATAGGAAAGACTTGAAAAAGCAAAAGCATTACAAGAAATACGATCCATAGCAATAGATTTTTGAAAAAAGAGAGAAATTTAGAAATGACAGAAATGAATTCTCTTTGTACAGTATTTCGCAATAATTATATCTAATTGATCATTTGCTGGGTTCAATATAGAAAATGATATGTAATATATATGTAATTGATCTTTTATGGTATTGAAACTATTGTGAAAACTGGCATTATATCGACCATAAAACAAAAACCAATTAATTTGATCTGAATATTGAGTAAACAACTTCAAAATTGCAAAATAACTATGAATGTATTTTACAATTCGGAAAGTTAAATTTTTAGCAATATGTTCACAATGTACAAATAAATAGTAAGAACCTACAATTGAGAAAAAACAAGACAATGATGAACTTACAACAAACTATGTTTATCGTTTCATTAGTTCGACAAGCGTTTATTTACCAACAGTGACTAAAGGATTGTAATACAATATTGAAATTCAATAACGTATATGCATGTTGTGGATATTGACGTTTCTGATAGTCATTCACGATCCCAGATGTTACCGCAAGTTAACATGAAACCTGGTCAGCTCCCCATCAATATCATTAATATCGTTCAACGTGATCCGCTCGAGTGGCAAATCACTCGTTTATTGATATTATTTATCAATTTCTAGCCTCAAATGACAACGGCTGTTCAATAAAAAATGCTTAAATGAAGAATAGATGTATTGTATTTCTCACAAGTGTTCGCAGAAAAAGGTCAGTTCATTATATTAAAAATTGATTAATGGTTAAATGCATTAGTTTCAAATTGTGAATTCGTTTTGTCGTATTTTGTAGTTTTTGTATGTTATTTTTCAAAACAAATTGAGCGTGACTATTCCTGATTATGATCAAGAGTTGACAATGATGTTAAACCGAATTGATTTTGAAAAAATAAATTAATTGATTTTTTTGGTCTTTTGTGCTCAGTTTCCAGTTTCAGATGATAATGTTTGGAAACAAAAAATTCCTTTTTTTTAAAATATTTTTTTAGATGAAAGTTACAAGAGCTACTTTTGGCATCAACCAGGATTTCTTTTTAATAGTCTTCTTTTTAATTGGTTTTATGATGCCTCTGACTATTTATATTAAAAAGGGACAAATATAATCACTAGTTGATTTCTAAAGATATGCTGAATTGGATAATTTTCAAAAGAATGAACCAAGCTCAATTAACCAAGCTGTGAAAAGATTTATGTTTGATTATTAAACTCTGACAGTTGTTATTATGAGTTTAAATAATGGGTTTCATTGGCATCTTGTTAAGTCACTGACCTATTATAATAAATTTCACTTTTCCAGAGTCTCTAATAGTGGTTGCATTTATTCATGGAATCACAAAAAGTAAAGTTCAGCAATGATGGGCTCAGTTCAATATCGGATGGGTTACCCTTTTTATGACTCACTGACATTTGAGTTTGAGTGGTCAATTCCTTCACCCAATGTTTTGAAACTAGTGAGATCTCATCGGTCAAGTAGCTTTATCGCCATGACGACCATACATTGAAATAATTAATCTGGTTAATCAATGTATAAGTAAGCCAAGCACTTAGTAATCAATTATTTTTATTAAAGTTCACTTGTATTATCCTAAGGGGAAATGTTTGCCCTTATAGAGGATTATAATGCTCGTGAATATGTATGAGTTATGAATATGAGATTTTAATTATTAATTCAGAAGATATTCATTTTCATTAGCTTATGTCACAGTTAAAAGAGATCCTTTCAGGAATTGCAGAGTAAAAGTATATGATTAACCATTCTTTTGACATGAAAAATTATAAAGGGATCTGTGATAATGGATTTGCACTATCCTACCTTACTGCTTGGGGACATCTGGATTTAATTTGTCTTTGAATACGGAATATGAAGAATGTGTTCTTCATGAAAAATGAGAAAAAAAGATAAGTGTGTCATCAATAGAAAATAATTATGCAAAAATCATTCTTGTACCCATAGACCCTTCAAGGAGTTCATAATACGAAACTTACAAGAAATAAATTTTGAATGAGTAATAGGTGTTTAGATATAAATATGAAATTAATGCAGAGAGGAATTAAGAGTAGTTGATTTTTGTAAATCAAGTTTACAAATAAATTTCAAACTGCTTACATCTGATGTTTGTTAATCTAGTTTATAGCAAAGAGTGAATATTTATTAATTATTAGAAAGGAATGAATTACCTGATAAAATTTTGAAACATTGTTTCTTTATGTTCATCAAGGGACCAAAGTAACTTGAAAGTTTACACTTAACTTTTTTGGATGGTTAGAAGTCCTTGATTTTTATGCTGAAATATTGCACATCGTAGTAAAACGGTATCTCACAAACCCGTTTTTGCCGAAATCAGAATCTTTTTAACAAATTTTGGACACTAAGAAAAGTCATCAGTGATGATTTGATCAGCTGAAATTAATAGTCTGACATACAGTAGGAAAGTTTATCAAATTGATTTGAACATTTTTAACTACATTAAAATTATGATATTTATGGAAATGATCACAATAGAACAAGGTATTAATTTGAGTAGTTTGGTATGGCTGAAATTGAATGTTGTAATTTGATCAAGGGGAAGCAAATCATAACTCTGTTCATATTCATAAACTTGATATACTTCTGGTTTGGCCTTTCATATTTGCTTTTGAGTGTTTACCATTAGGATACAAATAATGACAATGACAAATATAATTTGCTGTAATTTGGTTCACAACTTTTGTGGGTATTTTTGAAATTGGTTTTCTCATGAATATCTCCTGAGGGATATCACCACATCTGAAATTATACATATATATATTACATTGCAATTGAAGACAATATGTTTACCCACTAAAATCAGAAAATATTATCAATCTTAAGTATGCAAAATATCAACATTTCCCTAACCATTATGAATCCCCTGATAACAAAATTTGTCATTCAATATAGTGCAGTTTTATATATCTTTATTCTTATATACCCAACTCTGGAAAACAACTAAATGAAACAAAGACTGTCAATAAATGCAGTTCAGTTGAAAAAATATATATCTTACTTCTCACCCCCCATCTTCTAGAATACAACTAAACGAAGACATTACAATACCCACAAAATGCATCAACTTGTCAACATTTCTCAAACCAATATGTCGACTCAGAAAACAATGTCCATCAATGAGATTGCATGCTGATAAGCAGTTATATATGAATTCACTTCTAAAACACCGTCCTCTAGAATACTATTAATTAAAGGCATTATATTTACCAACAAAATGCATCAAATATAAGAAACTTGTCAACAGTTCTCTAACCACAATGTCCCCCTGATAACAAAGACTGTCCATCAATGGCAAATGCAGGTACATATATACATATTGTCATTCTCGTACCCCAACTTTAAAATACTACTAAACGAAGATATTACAATCCCCCAAATGCATCAAATGAAACTTGTCAACATTTCTCTAACAAAGACTGTCCATCAATGGCAAATGCAGGAAAGCTCTCAAGGTGACGACCCTGATATGTACATACATACATCAAAGGTGAAGGAAATCAATTGTCTCGAGGAAAACAATTACGGAGGGTTTGAGGAGGCTCACCTGGACGTCCAGCAGGATGATGACTACACCTGTCAGAGAGATGTTTCAATTGAGGCCAGATTGATGTCAGGTCGTAGGTGAACCAACGGAGAATCAATCACACGGGGCATCAATGTCCAGAGAGAGGCTCCGGGACGTCAATCTGTGGTGACGCCCGTCAGGTGTACATTGAGGTAGAAGGATGAGATAATCCGCCCATCTATATAGCTTGATAGTTGTCCTGGCTGGACAATGTCCAAAACACTTAACTTGGTCTGTTTATGTTATGAGATATTATGTATCAATATTTTGGGATTATGTTATGATACTGGACCTACTTATGTAGTCTTCAAAAGTTCCTGTGAGCTTGCTGATCAAGACAGTTTATTTGAATTTCATTGAAATGATTGGTCCCGACTGTGGCAAAAAGGATTTCAAAAGATGAACTAAAATTTACATTTATAGACAATATTCCTCATGTCACAAAAAGACATTATTGCCAAATCTATTGCCACACAGACAGAAATACCAAACTGTCAGAAGCCAAAGAAAACATAAACTTCAGTGTACATGTATATCATAACATCTTACTGTTAAAATCTAACCCTTCAAATAGTTTCTGCAAGGAGTCTAAATTTAGTTTGAAGACATAAGTTGCCATATCATCTTAATTTGCACTACTTGAGACTTATAAATGTATTCCATTAATTATTAATTACCTTATTCACTCAACAGGTATATCTACATGAACTATGCTATTAAGGTATTAAGAAGAAACGTCATGTATAATTGCCAAAGAAAGTGGATAATGCCTTGGTGTGTAACAATGTATCTATAAATGGGAACATGCCATCGTAATGGACCTATCTATAACCTTCCACATCCATCACACTAGTAAGCTCAGAGGAGAGGGGGGGGGGGGGGGGGATAGGGATAGGGATAGGTGGAGGTTAGAGGGGACCAGGTATTGAAGATTGATCATTCTTCATACACCTAGCTGGACGTGGGAACTATATAACCCATATATACCATGATCGTCACTGAAATGTTAAGTATTATTTTGTCACAAGCTAAAGAAAACTTCAGTGCACATGTATATCACAACATGTTACTGTATAAATCTAATCCTTCAAAAAGTCTCTGCAAGGAGTTTTAGTTATAAGACATGGGTTGCCATTTCATCTTAATTTGCACTACTTATAAATGTATCCCATTAATTATTAATTACCTTATTCACTCAAGATATTCAACTGGTACATCTACATGAACATATGCCATTAAGGTATCAAGAAATGTAATATATAATTGCCAAAGAAAGTGGATAATGCCTTGGTGTGTAACAATGTATCTATAAATGGGAACATGCCATCGTAATGGACCTATCTATAACCTTCCACATCCATCACACTAGTAAGCTCAGAGGAGAGGGGGGAGGGGGAGGGGGAGGGGGAGGGGGAGGTTAGAGGGGACCAGGTATTGAAGATTGATCATTCTTCATACACCTAGCTGGACGTGGGAACTAAATAACCCATATATACCATGATCGTCACTGAAATGTTAAGTATTATTTTTTGTTTCTAAATATCTCTTAAGTGTCTTCTTAGAGATACATGCCCTTTAGATAGTGAACATAAATACTGTTGTTTTTGGGATCATGCTTTCTGCAGTAGAACAGATAGGGTTATAACTTTAAAGGGTTGAGTCCCAAACACATACCCTCAAAGCTAGGGAACTAGGCCAGCACTGACTATACCTACAGTTTACCAACTTGCCCATCTTGTCATGACAAGTATTTTCTTATTTTGCCTCATTGATTGGTATATTGAGTGTTGTAATTTTGGAAACTAAATAGATATAATGTTTATACTTAAAGAGGCATGATAACAGATAATTAAAAAATTTGGACAAAAATATAAATATCACTAAGTTTAAGATTATGTTTTTTAAAGATTGTTTATGTATGTTTTATACATACATATACATATACATATACATAAATGAGAGTGGTAATTGGGAATTCAGTTTACAACAAAAGATAAGATGTGAGATTTACCATTTTGTTATCATTGAAATATATTGCTAATCAAAGGAGGCTGCCGCTGATTAAGTAATCTCGTTAAGATACCAGTGATGGAACATTAGTGCCACGACTTGCAGGAAACATGTTTTATTCTAATTAATATCTCCCAATCTACACCCATCTTTAATTGTTGTGACGATGACCTCAGTTTACAAGCATGCCTGAATCATTACAAGCCAACCAGGCAGTATATTTAAGCTACAAGCTCGCATCTTCAAAGACATTATTTCACAAAACAAAAGGCAGTGAGCAAAAAGCAACAGGAAGTATTTTCTCAGCAAGTGTCAGTGCTTCATCGTTTGAGCAACTCAAACTAATTGGAGATAATCAGTCGAGATCGGTTTGAAATAATAGTCAACGCCTGTGCAATTATGAAGTGATCATGTTTTACTTTCCTGTTGAACTGACTTCCCTCTCAGTGATACTGCTCTAACAGTCGACTGTGATCTGTGATCGGTCCAATTAACTTGGGGGCTCGTTAAACCTAATTAAGTCATCTGCCACTGGCTGACATTCCGAAGCCTCGTGAAACTGCTCAATAAGCAAACAGCAGTCGCTCTCTGTCCCTCTTTACTTTTAATCAAACAAATGCTTTCGTCTCTATGTTCTTCTTATCATTTTTGTTCAGTTTAAAGTCAGGAATTTTATTACTCTTTTCTCAGTTATAAAAGGATAATTGCATTGATACAGCCGTTTTGTGCTAGAATTGTTCTCGAACTTTTTAAAACATTTTTCTTAGCCCTGCTTTTTTTTTTACTCAGCGTGTTTGTGTTTTAAATGTTCAGAAGACGTAGAAAGTCATTAGTCAAAATCCACAAAGTTTTTCATGAGTTTCTTATAGAACTTTCCTACACATGCATAAAACCCTTTTCCCCATAATTGCCTAATAAGTGTGATCTAGCTCAACCATAAACTTCTGTAATTAAAGACCTCAAAACAAAAACCTTTTCCAGGCACGTTCAGGTTCAAAATGAACTTGCATGTAGATGCACCAAACTCCTTTTCAACAAAATGCTTAATTCAAAGCTTAATAACCCGATTTCATTGACATTTTATCAATATTTATTAGAAAAAAGTTCATCTTTAAAATAGTTATCCTTAACTGTATACATAGCCCTTGGCATAATGATCATAAGAGTATGGTCGTCCATCCATCCATCGTTTATATTAATTAAGCAGAGTGTCGTTGAAGCAGTGTACGGAACAGTAACGAGCTTACAATGTTGTTCTCTGTCGACCCTCAAGCCGTGTTATCCGGTCACTCCGAAAGTCAATCATGTCAGCTACGAGTGTGATTGGTCAATTATATGATTACGCTGTCCCGTATTGGAACAGGAGCCCGCTCGGCTCGGCTGATTGTCGATAAATTGACAGAGTTAAACGTCCTGGTGTTTTCCTGATCATGTCAATCTCGTCTAGTATCAGGAAGGGATTGAATAAAGCTACTTTGTTATCAGAGAGTTGATATGGTGAGGAAATAGTTCAGATGATATGATAAGGAACCAGTTAATTGATAAACTAGAGCTAATGTGATGTTGGTATTTTTGGAATTGGCGATTTGGATATGTTTTGAATAGTTCAGATGATATAAGGAACCATTGAATTTGATGAATTAGAGTTAATATGATGTTGATACTTTTTGGAATTGGTGGTGTTCATATGTTTTGAAATAGTTCAGATGATATGATAAGGAATCATTGATATTGATAAACTTGGCTAAATGTGGTGTTGATATTTTTTGGAATTGGTGCTGTTGATATGTCTTGAAATAGTTCAGATGATATGATAAGGAACCAGGGATATTAATAAACTAGAGTTAATATGATGTTGATATTTTTGGAATTGCTGCTGATGATATGATAATGAACTGGTCATATTGATAAAGTAGGCTAGATGTAATGTAAGCATTTGTTGGAAATGGAGCTGATGATATTTAAAGGAAATTGTGCAATTGATCTTATTATTGAACTGTGATAAGTAGATTCATGGAAGAATAGATGCTTTTATGTTAGGCTACTTTTTTAACAGTTACCTCTTATGTTATGAAACAATTGCACATGATGTGGTTCAGGACTGGTGATAGTGATAAACTAGATAGAGATGTTATGATTTTTAGGAAAATGTGTCATTGATGTTTTGAATTTAATGCAAAATCTTACTGATGGTTACAGTTTCTTGTTATATGTTGGTAAGAATGTTCCTGTTTTAATATAAAAACAAAAGTAACATTAAAACTAAATTTTAAATGAATCTTATTAAATTGGCCCTGATTTAACAAAGTTGTTAAAATTAGATATTCTGTTGTAAATTGAGAGGGCACATCAATAAAGTTCAAAAGAATTTGTGTATTAATGATGCAAGTTCAAAGAACAATGATAATTTCCAGATCAAATTCATTCCAAATTTCAAGCCAATTATCATGAAAGTGGAAGATATTTCTTCTTGAAACCTACTTAGCAGTCAATCTGGAAATCATTTCTTAATATAATACTGTTAAACTCTTTGAAAAGTTGAATTGATTTTAAGCAATTTGATGAAATTTAGATTTTGCTATGATATTTATGAAATAAGATGACAAGAGTTGAACTGACTAAATCACATTCATTTCTTTTACAATAAAGATACATTATTGATGTGGTAATCACTGATTTGTGACTGTGTTGCTGCGAGTTAGGGAGGCATCGTCGGTTATATTCTTACTTTCCCCCTTCTTCCTTGATGTCTCTTTGAGGCCAGGTATAATTTTAACCCAAATTTTCTATTTATTTTGGACAATCGATCCTGGATAAAAACATGATTTATTCTTGATGAACTTTCTTTGCTTTTATGAGTTTGATTGACAAATCCTCTGTTATTCCTTGGGGATATTTCTTCATTATGATAGAACCCAAGTTGAAGTTTGAATCAAGTCTGAAACCATGAATCTATCGCCAGAAAATATTCTTGTCTAGATAATCAAACCCAAATACCTCTGCCTGTTGAGGATCCTTCTTCTCTTTAAAGTAAAGTCCAGAGATCAGTATGAACACATCCTGATCGAACCAATATTTTGTCCAGAATGAAGCCTATCCTCGTCTTCAGAACCGATCCTGGTTGAATTTGGAATCAACCAATGTCTGTGCACCCCTCATTGTTCCCCCATATGCTTGAAAAGGGTTTAAGCATCTATGCCAAAACGTCACTACTGTTAAGTAAAGAAGTTGTTCATCCACAGATTGTCTTCCTCAACCAATATCAGTTTTTGAGAATAAATACTCTCCTGGATAAACCCTATTTCTGCCTCTCTGATGAAGCCATACTTGTATCTCCATTAGTGGGATGGACAATCTTGTATTGATTCCCCTGTCAGTTGGCGGTTGATCGATTGATCACAACACCGATCACTCACTGTATTGACTTGCAGTTTTGTATATCATTGTACATCAGATCATAGCAGCATCACCGGCATCAGGCGTTACCACTTGATTTACTCTCGTCTGAAAGTTCTGGAGTCTTCTTCTTCAGAGGGATTTAATAATTCTGTTGTCCACTTTTTGATGGACTGTGTTTGAAGAACTTCTTCTCTTGCTCATGATTGTGTATCTTTGTGGATCAAAATATACTTATTTGGACTTATTTTTCTTGGACTCAAAACATTGGCGTTACCACTTGATTTCCTCTCGTATAAAAGTTCTCAAGTCTTCTTCTTCAGAGAGATTTGAATGTTCTGTTCTCTTTTTGATGGACTGTGTTTGAAGAACTTCTGCTCTTGCTCATGATTGTGTATCTTTGTGAATCAAAATATACTTCTTTGGACTTTTTCTTGGACTTGAAATATTGGACGTCAATGGAGCCTTCAATTGTCCTTGGAACAGCTTTTTATTAACCTTTTATCAAGGAGTAATCTTTGGTCAACCTTATGAACTCTGCTTGAAGAACTTCTCCTCTTGTTCTTGATTGTGTATCTTTGTAAATCAAAATATCACTTAGTTCATTCCATACCATGGACTTATCTTAGTAGGAATTGAAAGATTGGACATAAATGAAGAGTTAAAATTGAACTTGGAACAACTATTTATAAGGTTTTTTTCAAGGAGATTAAGTAATCTTTGGTCAACCTTATGGTGGATCTTTAGTACAAAATGTACCTTTCCTTTGTGAAACTGAAAGTTGTAAACTATATGTGAGGAGCTCATTTGTGCATTGAGCATCTTTGTGAACTTTTCCTCAAGGATTTATCCTGTTGAGTATTTGAGATCATTGGATAATGAATGGTATTGAGAAATGATGTGACTTTCATCTTTGAAAAGTAACAGTGACCTGACAGTTGTGGACATCGATTAAGAGACTCAATTGTCGTTTGAACATTTGTGTGTAAATCTTTCAGGTAATATGAGTATTGGATTGTTTCCTGCTTAGCAATAATTAAAATTAGGTAAAAGTATGGAAATGGCATGAATTGATTTTTATCTTTGAAAAGAGACAAAGAAAATATTTTTTCTGCAAATTCAGTTTTTGATGTTTGACAGAATTAGTACAGAACCGGTGGTAACTTTGTAACTGAATAAGTCTCTTTGTTCTTTCAAATTTTCATAAATATAAAAAAATCATAACATGACAACTTATGTTTCTCTTGTGTCCAAATTCAATTAATGAATATTTGTGGTATATGATATATTTGAATATATAAAATGTAACACTGTCATATTTTCATTCGACAAATTAAACAAAAATTTATTATCAGCCATTACAAACAAGCAAAATCTCCAGGTAATTACGGAGCTTTCATCTATACATCGATATCCACTTGATAGCATCAAACTGAGCTTCATACCACTTAATAGCCATCCTCCGATAATCTGATCTGTCCTGGCAAATATGACCTGCAGTGATTAGTGTTTCCTCCTCGGATAGCCCGGTAGTTAATCTGCCCATCTCTCGTCCCTCTGACTCCGATATCGATGATCACACCTGACATTTTTCCTCCGATGCACGTGTGAGTCTCGGTGTGACACAACCGTCCATTGTTCCTTTCATCCTGACATTGATTCGCTCTGTCTGCGTTGAATGTTTTCCTGCTTTGCTAGTGGTTATTTCACGCTTCGTTGACCAACACATGCAGTGTTGACAAACTCTTCCTATTTATCCCTCATATTTAAAATCAAATAATTTTTTTTATGATGAGATATGCATAATGGCTGATTGTGAGGTTGATAGTGTCCAATCTGACATGAAAGTTTTCCTGCTTTTCTTAATTGATATTTCTCGCATCTCCGGACACAGATTGTGTCGGCATGATGCTTGCTGTTATATTTGCGTCATTTGTAATTGCTCGGATTACCTTTTGAAAAATATTTGTTCAGGTCAGATGAGCTATCATTCACAGTATTTTATGGATATTAAACTGCTCACTAATTGCGGCTTTAAACAAAATTTTGCCCCACCCCTGATTTGTATTGACTTGACACTGACCCACTTTCGAATATACAGTATATTCGTATGCAGTTTCGAAAGATAATGATAATTCATCATTAACAGTATTTCATAGATATTCAACTGCTCTATTCACTATTTGCTTCTTTAAAAAAAAGTTTGCCTAACTTCTGTTTCTTTTGGCCTAACAATACCTCCTTACTAACAGTTGGTGACATTGATAAAATAATTTTCAAAAAAAATATGTAAATGATGATATTGATAGCTCTCAATCTGTATGAGATATTTGCAGATTTTCCTTCTTCTCCCAATGGTAATTTCATGCTTCAGTGGTCAAAGTGTTTATTGTTTACAAGCTGTTGAGCATGATTCCATTGATGCATATCGGTGAACAACTTTATCTGCGAGATTAACAGTTTATGAAATACATGTTGAAGAGCTTCTATATTTCTGTTTGATACTGTTGTGTGATAAACTTAATTAGTTGTAATCTGTCCCTTTTTGTGCTAAGCTGATCATCCTGATGACTTCACTGATGCGTGTCCGTAATCAGATGTACGGGATTATCTGCAGGATTAACTCATTGATCATCACATGTGAATAAGACAGATAATCATTTAATTTGCTTGGAATCACCTGGCAATTGGTTATACAGCTTCTTCTATTTGTCACCAGTTGAAATTGTAATTGAATAAAAATGATATAATCATTAAAAAATTCAACCATAGTTTGTGTGGGAAGGGTTAAAAATAGAGACTTATGTCATCATAATGGCTTATAAAATCTTGCCATTTTCATCAAATGTTTTTAAAATAAGATCTGTGTGAATTGTGAAAATAATGTTTAGGATTTGTGATCAAGTATCAAAGCTGTGAATATGAAACACCAACTTCAGTTAGTATCAGTCAGCTTACAAACCTTTGTTCTAGGGATCAGAAACCCTAGATCCTTGATTTAACAAGATATCAATTATCATTGGCTGAATTTACACTAATTATTTGGTGTCAATCCATTTACTGTAGCCAATTTATTGGGAATCACAATTCATTACGTTGATGTGAATAGTTTAGGAAAAGACAATCTGTCCTAGATTATTGCAGGATTACAAAGCAAAAAAGATTAAGTAGGTCAAAGTATTTACTTAAATTTTGCATTATTTTCCATGGAATGACCTTTTATATTTTCCTTTATGTATTTTGATATTTTCTAAAATCTTAAGATAGTCCGTTATGATTAACTCAGGGGCTAATAATGTGCCAACTCAAATTTCAATTTTCATAAATCAATCATTTTTACTTTGTAAAAATATTGCAATTTTGATTTCCATGAAATTAGATAAGATAATAGTTTATCATTTTCTTGGCAAGATTATTCAAAAATAATTTTCTTCCCTTTGATCTACAGTATAATTATCACTATCTATGAATCATGATATAGAAATCATACACAAATGAAATAAAAATTGAACAAAAATATTCAATTGTGGCGGAGATGAGATGATTATGTGCGGAAGATACTGTCTGCCATATTGCTCCAAATCTCGTAGTTTTGTTATTGATTTTCCCAACCTCTGTCGCTGATCAATCAGGATTCCATTCAATTTAATTCATTTCATTAATTCAACAGACATTGAGAACAATAGATGAGACAAAGTAAGACAAACTCGCCTGTCGCCTCAGCGACAATCACATTTATTTGACAATTAGCACTGCAATTGATTATCATGTGATGGCTGACCATTGACCTCTGGTTATGACAATCTCTATCTGATCTGTCACCCGTAATGCATGTAAGTAATTAATGATAGTGGGCAAAGCTTGTAGAGCTTGTCTAGAAGGAGCTCAGATCATTCATCCAGCCCCAAACATGTCACTTTAATCCCGACTACCATACAGTAATATGGACATCCTCATGTGTCATGCCTGTAAGCCTGCCAGCTTCGAACCGGTAGGTCAACTTGTGACCCACACCTCGTAATACAAGCCACTTTTATTGAATTTAGTTGATTGCAAGTCTTTGAACAGCAAATTGTCTTTGTCTCAGTCCCCTAATGCCTGAAGGTTGACAGTTGATGGTATCGTCCCCTGACGATTAGCGGAGAAGTTGATGGCAGACTCACTAACTCCTGGCAGAGTTTACGATCGGTCCACGTATTGGTAACCACGCTCACATATTGCCCACAAATTGAAACATCCAGCTTTCAGTGCAGCTTGGTCCATGTGACGGCAATAAACGTCAGCACACAAAAACGACAATGTCCCATCCTTGTGTGATTAAGTTTGCATTATCTTCTTCTTTATGGTTTCAGCTCTGGAAAGCGTGCAGACGGAACTCTTTGAGGTCAAGGCCAAATACGATGAGGCTGCTTCAGCAAAGTAAGTTCAAATTTTGTCCTCAAAGGTCAAGGTCACCTGAATTAAATTTGGTACAATGATAAAAATGGATATGGGGATTTCAGTTAAGGGATCTCTTTGATAGTGATAATACTTTTATCTTAACGGCTTTATGGGGAAAATAATCATGCTACATCTGTTAGGCTGCTTTAGTAAAGTAAGTTTTGTCCTCAAAGGTCAAGGTCACCTGAATGCAATTTGATACAACAATAAACATAGGGATTTCAATATGAAACTTATTTGTATATCATGATACTTATTATAATGGATTGATAGTTAGGACAGCACAAAAAGTCTTCTCATCTATAAAAGATTATACTACGTCAACAACTTGAAGAACAAACTTTGTGTATGCTAAGCTACACAGATATATCACATGGGTTCTTAAATTGTGACTCTAAAATATTGAATACTTAGATTATCAATTGAAATATCTTGCCCTCTCAATTAAGATGCACACATTAGTGACGTTAGCTTATCAAATGTTTGGTTACGTCTGCTACTGAAAGAGTTTACAGTCAAGGTAATGGACTGTTTACCGACGTCTCTGCTAACTGAATATCCTTAATGTGTTTTACAGAGTATGTAAGTACAGTCACCGGCATTATTACATCTGCTACTGATAGAATACCCAGAGCAATCAACATTCTGATTGCAGGGGACCGCTACCAAGGGAATAGGCCTTAAGTGTTCTATATCAACAGTTTAAGTCTGCCTCTGAAGGTAGCACTTACTGTGTACTGAACTTAGGTTAAAGTGCAATTAAAGTTTAACTCAGCCAATGAAAGAAGTTAGTACAATGAGTTTTGTTTTGAACACAAATTGTTTGTGATCTTCTACTTGCACAACCTTATCATTTGAGTATAATTTTTGTGGCTTATAGACGTCTGACTTATATTTTTTCACAGAAGTAGTTTTTGTCAAATATGTAATTAACAAAATTTGATACCAAATCTAGCTTATATAAGTGTTAAGGTTTGGTACCAAATGTAGCTTATAAGTGTTAAGTCATGTTAACTGTTTTGTCTAACATGTGATCTTTCATTAAACCTTTAAACCTTTAAACATTTAACCCTTACACTGCCAAAGCACCATTGATGTTCCAAAACATTGCTGCCCTGTTATCAAATCTTAAACCTTAGAACTATCAATGGCTTTTGAAAGAACAAAAGAAATAATTGCTATGTTATTGAACATCAACCCAACACCATTCATGTGCCTATGGGGCAAAACATTGAATCCTTAACCCTTAGCCTGCCAAAGGCCGTTAAAAGAACAATAAAATTGATGCTCATTGGTCAGTGAGCCCAGGATTTGCGACAGCTGTTGTTAAGGACAGCAGGAGAAGCTGTAAGCTGGATGTTAGTCGGTGGTTTACCACTCATATCATCTCCGTGATATCTTCTCTATCAGTTAGAAGTCAATAATATCCATGTAAAACGAGGCAACAATGGTCTTGGTGATCATCAAGTTACACTTTGTGTGCTATAATGAGGGTTTGGTGCTATACCGAGGTCTTAATGGATTTGTATGCCATCAATACACTAGCTATCAATTATAGGCCATCGATTGGGAGGGGATGAACACTTTCAATCAATAATTGAATTTGTAACTATAGTTGCCATGGAAACGTAGCAGTCTCCCCAAGAGACAAAGAGAGGGAATTCACATCCAAGACAGACGCAAAGCTAATTGACATAAATTGCTCTTTTCTCCATTTTCGCTTTCCTTTATTTTGTTTTTCATTTGAGACTAATTTGCAACGCTTGCACCACACTGTCTGTGTGCTTACATTTTCAAAGATACCTTTCGTTTTTTTTAAAAGAATTAATTGAATTTTGAATGTGATCAAGATTTTTCAGATTTTTAAATGATAGGCAGAATGTTTGATAAAATGTGATATACCCTGCATTAAAGATCAAGTGGTGGAGGAATTTGGAAAGTGATGAAAGATTTAGATGGAATTTTGCAGATTAAAAAAACTCAAGATTGAAGATAGTGTCAGGCTTTCAATTTACTTGCCACTCTAATGACATGGAAATACTCAAACACTTGTGGGTTTTTGTGGAGCAAATTAAGTGAATATTTATGATGTCTGAGCCTATGTAATTGTAAGCTTGGTAGATAGGAGTCACATGTAAGTTTATAAGGAAAGAAATGCTAATGGTTTGTGTTATATACTGCGGATGCAGCAAAGACTTTATCGTGATCCCTTAGGGTTTTGGCAGTTATCATACTTTGATTTCTTAAGGTTATTTTTTAAGAATTCAAATTGAGATAGGTAACATTACTTCTCAATTTTTTTCTTGATGATGGTTTAAATGATTTTAAAATGATTTTTTTCAACTATTCCTTTAAATATTAAAGATTAAAATTTATTCACTTACTAAAATGTGCTGAATAAAAATTAAAAATATTTTATTTTATTATTTAAGGTTTATTGTCCTTCTTCAAAGTATTTGATCATAGATTTAAGAATTGATTTTAAGTTTTGGTTTGACAGATTACAAAATTATATTTATATAACTGTTTCAAATACAAGTCTCTTATTTTGTATGATTTTTTTATACAGATTGAATATCATTTCACATTTCCAGAGATGCTTATTTAAACATTAGAAACTAATCATTTTTTATCATTTAATGTTCTTTTTGGTTAAAAATCAGTTGATCATAGAATATTAGCATTGGATTTGAGTTTGGGTTTGAAATTAAAATGTTTGAATTACTGTCTCATGTACGAGTCTGTTTGCTTTCCCCATGCTCTCTAAATGGTGTACTTAGTTTCATTCCATTCTGATACCACATCGAGACGATCAGATTCTGTAAACATGTATTTGATTATCTGCAGATCCAGACGCAGTCAAGTTAGATTAAGAGTTGTCTTTTCCCGAGTTATGAGGATTAAATCGGCTATTGAATAACCACGGCAGCTTTGTATAAACTTGGGTCCGAGACAATTGAACTCTTTTCCTCTACATCCCCTTACGTGGGCTCTTAAGTCCACATTTATCAAAGATCAATGGAGTATTGATGCCGAGACGAAGGCTGAAAGACAAACAAGTGAAGGTTATTCAGATTTCGATGTCAATGTGGATATGAAATCAAGTTAATGGAGTATTAACAGTTATTGATCGAAGCGGATGCAGTAGATATGTTCTCGTTTTGTTCTTTCCTGCCTTCCAGAATAGCTTTCTGTTAATCTACTTCCATATGAAATATCATCGAATGTTCTTGCATTCAGATTGGGCTTTGTTTAATGTTTCACTTTCCTTTGTCAACAGCAGTTTGTTTCTGAACATACACCAGCGTCTCGATAGTGCCCGTTCACTGATCCATTAGCCAAATAAAAGCGTCAATACGCGATCACGGGAAGCATCGGCAAACAACAATCATTGTCCTCCATTGTTCCGCTGTCTTTTGACAGGGTGTCGCTCGCTGAATCACACGCTTCTTTGTGTTCAGCGAGCCACTTACCATCGGACCGAGATTGATACGATAAAAAGAATGTATCGACTCCTTCGATTGTCGATACCGACCTCTCCCATCCGCGAAACATCCCATATCGTGGGTAAACTGAAACAAATGCATTTATGGTTTTTCTTGGGCTTGCCATTGATTCAAACAGTCCTTGAAGAAATTTGGTATTGATTTTGGAATCTCAGTTTACAGTCGATAATGCTTTGTGTGGAGATACATGCAGTGTTGTATGAGGCACAGCTATACATCCTGTTGGTGGGACTCCCTGCCTCAATATGGACTCCTCGTGACCTTCAGTTTTTTGGGAGGGGAGGATCAAGGAGGGAATATTAGAAGAGGGATCTATAAAGATATTTAGATATCTGTTTCAGATTTTTTGATGCATCAGTTACAATAAAACATCCTGTGTTATGCCTGGCCTAGACTTGGGTCTTCATTCTATACATAATTTGGGAGAAAGAAAGAAGGGAGTTTTTTGGTGAAGGAATATGATTCACAAGTTAAGAGATCTGTGAATATATATATAAAAAAATAGGGGGGGTCTAAAAAATATATATAAATTATGATTAAGATATGTCAAATTTAGAGTATAATTCTTTTTATAAATTGGCTTGATGGGAAAAGGGGCATTAGATTTGGGAATTTAATATTTATCTTTTCAATCACCTAATAGTTTGTTTTTAAAGGTTTTAAACTAACAAAGACGTTATTCAATTGGTAATATGGTCAGTGAAATGTAAAATAGGCTGAAGTTCATAAGGCCACATCATAATGGGTGAGGGCAGATGATTTACTTGAACATGAGTCAATTACCTATTGATTAACTGTCCCTAATTGTTCTAATTGATGCGGGTAAGCTGATGCTAATGATGGTGACAGTTGTCCAGGGTTATGAAGTTAGAGCCAGGATTAACTAATGGCCAGCCCTTTAGTAGTATACTGCTGTTTATGATTGAATATTGGCCCATTAATCATGATTTGATAAGTTATTATACATTTAGATTGATCAAGCAAATTTGACGCCGCTAATGGCTGAAATTTTACCCAAGCTGAGTAAAACCCAACTCACTCACTCACCCATCCAGTCACTCAATCATCAAGCTTATTGATATCTTGATTTCAGTTTTGGCTTGTCGTTTGGTTATTTGTGAATTTTTTATGCAGTTGAGTAATATGTATGATTTTTGCCACATCAAAAGAAATTAATAAAGATGAAAAATATTATAGTCACTTGATTGCATTTAAATTTAATTTTTATCCTCTTGGGGTAAATACTAATATTTCTTTCTTTTTTTTGAACATCAACTACAAGATATCCCACATAATGTCACATATTCAATATTCACATTAAACAGCAAATTCTTAGTTTATATTGTTTATTGAACATTAAATAAGATATCCCGCATAATATTACATATTCAATATCCACATTAGACAGCATAAACGCCAGGCATAACTTTTTAAGGTAAACCTGATTATTTAAAGCCGAGTGATATTAAGTGATGGAAACAAAAGAATGGAGCCTCATTCTGAAGCTATTGTTGTAAAGTAACGGAGGTTATTGATCGCAATGATTGCTGTAGATAGAATGGCGTAAACGGATCGGGAAGCTCCCTGAAGAATCAAATCTGCACGTCAAAGAGGATAAACTCCCACTAAACAAGTGCTAAGCTCTGGCCATGCCTTCTTGTTTCCTAGTTTCTCTACACTTCTATTTACTACCAGCATATTTTATTGGCTTGGGAGTCATTGTTGGTCCTAGGTGAACATCTATGGAGATCTTTTCAGCCAATTCTGAGGTCATCAGACCTTTTGTAATGGTTAGGCATCTTACTTTGCAAAGACTAAAGGACAATGAAAAGATTTGTAAAATTTCAATGATTGTCTTGGTTTGCTTCTTGGATCTGGATGAACTGCTCAAAGTCATATAAATAATTCTGAACAGATTGGAATCTTTCTAGTAGCAAAGAAGTCCTTCCTTGTAAATTTTACAATAGACACCAAGTAAATTTTGATATTCAGGATAGTTTGGAAAACAACATTGGTTGTTGCTAGCCTCCTTTGTTTAACAAGGTCTTTGGTTCTAAAAATTTTACCAATACTTAACAGATTGGACTCTTTGTAATGGTAAAACAACAAAACAGAAGCTAGAGAATGTCCCAAGGGCCCCCTTTAGGAACAGCACTGACTAACCTTTGGTAAGCCTTGTTTGGAACATTAGGTCTGGGTTTCAAATCTCACCAGGGATTTTTCAACAGCATCTGTTCACAAGATTTAAATTGTAGGTCTTCTCTAGTGTTCATACATTTACAAATAAAAATCATAATTTTAAGAGCAATCACCTTTTCCCAACTTGCAAACTTTTGCCTTGATTTAAATGTTTTTGAGGGATATTGTTACTTATTTGTTTCATATTTTCATCCTTATCTTCCTAATTTGAATTGTGAAATATATCCTCACTCCAAATACAATTTATTTCAACCAATTAAACTCACTGGACATCATCTCATACAAAGTTGAACTTGTAAATCAAGTTAAAGAAAATATATTTTGTTGATTAACTGGTCTATGTCACACTTTTCTTCTGCAAATCCAGGCCCAGATCATTTATCATTCAAATATGAATGTCTCAGCTTTTTCTGTCAAGTCTCTCAGCTCTCCACAGAGTGAAATTAAGTCGCTGCTTAGCTTCAAATTTTAATCGGCAAGACAAAAAAGAGGCACATATCTAGATACAGACTTTGGACCACAAGGGCTACCAATCCATCAAGTGGTGGTTGGATGAAGTTATGAATTAATCAAGATGATGGCGAAGAGAGAAGAGAGAGAGTTGGCCATCAATTAATCAAAGTGAACATGAGGAATGTTGCTGTTATGCAAGAGAGTTACCCCGGGGGGGATCCTGTCCCCCTATCAGTCATTAACAGGATGTACATCTCACTTTTAGGATCAACATTGAGGGAAGAGGTCAATTTTGCTGATTATGCAGTTTTATTGTTTTTGAGGTTATGTGATCAGTGCATTTGTAAGGTGACAATGTTTTTCATAATTGTTCATGAAAAGATTTTTTTTTTGGACTCAGAATCATCTACCGCTTTCTGTCATTAACAGGATGTACACCTCACATTAAGGATCAAGATTGAGGGAAAGACGTCAATTGTGCTGATTATGCAGTTTTATTGTTTTTGAGGTTAAATGATCTGTGCATATGTTAGGTTTTGCAAAACATTTTTTGACTCCCGATTTTATACTGTCATAACCAGGATGTACACCTCACATTTTGGATCAAGATTGAGGGGAGACGTCAATTGTGCTGATTATGCAGTTTTATTGTTTTTGAGGTTAAATGATCTGTGGGGGGGGATGTTAGGTTTTGCAAAACATTTTTTGACTCCCGAATTTATACTGTCATAACCAGGATGTACACCTCACATTTTGGATCAAGATTGAGGGGAGAGGTCAATTGTACTGATTATGCAGTTTTATTGTTTTTGAGGTTCAGTGCATTTGTTAGGTGACAATAGTTTTCTTAATCGTTTGTCAAAACATTTCTTGACTCTGGGAATCTATCTAGTCATTTACAGGATGTACACCTCACTTTTAGGATCAAAATATAGGGAAAAGGTCAACTGTGCAGATAATTTGTAGTTAGTTAGGTGCCAAGTTTTCTTTATTGAGTAATATTTCTGGGCCCATTGATTTTTCATAACCCTTTTGGACTTTTTATGAAGAGGCTGATGGGGTCAATGCAATGATTATGCAGTATGATCATATTTTGGGTTTATTCAGTTTATATGAAAGTAATTGATGAAAGCTTCTTCATTAAATAACACCAGTAACTTAAACTGTCATTTTGTCCTTGCCTGTTGTGGTCAATGAGGAAAAGCTATGCGGGTTGCAGGGAGTGATAGGGAGTTATAGGTGATCAGCTGTTGCTTTTTCTGTAATGGTATCATTCTTTATAGTTGAACCAATTAGTGAAGATCCATTATTGAATTAGTATTTCTAGGATGTGTTCTACGGTACTTTCCCTTTCCCCAGACTATGGAAACTTGGAAGAAGGAAGTTAGAATGGGGAATTTAAAATATATTTAAAATTGAATTTTTACAAGAATGGCTTCTTGAATGTTTAGTGTTTAATTGTTCAGTTGACATTTAATCTCCAGAATCCATTTCCAAAATACTCATAGCGGAAGTTAACGAGACAAGAATTTTTTCAAACGAGGAAAAGATCCATGTATCCTCCCTCATCTTGAGCATCACATTAGGTGAGTGATCTGTCTCCAACTCTCTATCCCGGTCCACATTCCGATGCACCGACAACTGCCGCATTATCTACAAACACGAGGCTCAATTTATTGTCTCCCTACAGAAGTTTGGCAGCCATAAATCCCCAGAGCCAGCCCGGACTTTGTGGCTGTTTTTTTATTGCAGAAAACAAAGACACCAGTTTGACCTGTGTTGATAGAGCGTTTATATGTTGTTCCCTCTAATGAGTGGTGGTGCTGATACCATGCTCTATGTGGGGACCGTGCCTCGAAATCATCCCCTCCCCTTCTGTCCTCCCCCTTCCAAAAAAATGCCAACTCTTCCCCCAGTCCTCCAATCCTCCCCCTACTTTCCTGATCATACAGCCTGCTGCCCCTACTTCCATGAATTTATTGTATGCTTTCCCCTGATCAGAAAATATGTTCCTCAATATTTCTCCCCCATCTATCTATCTATCTATCTATCTATCTATCTATCTATCTATCTATCTATCTATCTATCTATCCATCCATCCATCCATCCATCCATCCATCCATCCATCCATCCATCCATCCATCCATCCATCCATCCATCCATCCATCCATCCATCCATCCATCCATCCATCCATCCTTCTCCCTTTGACTCTCCCCCTTCCACAACTCCCTCCATGATGTTGTCTGTTAGAATATGTAACCTATATCCCAAATTTTCTTTTCAATATAAATTCCTCTCCTATCTTCTACCTTATTCAAATGCCTTCTCAATCACCATCTCCCCCCCCCTCTCCCCTCTTTATGTGTCCCTTCTCTCAATAGAGCTTCCCTCTCCCTTGTTCCCCAACCCACCACATCCCTCTATTTTTCTTTATTTTACCCCACTTTCACCCTCATCCACATCCTCACCCTTACCCTCACCATTGATTGTCAACCTACCAACCATCCTCATCAAACTTCTTTCAGTTCCTTTCCAATTCTTTTCTTCTTCTCATTCCCTCCAAATCTAGCCCAATGTTTCCCCTCTCCGTCTCTCCCACTTCCTCTCCCCCTCCTTTCATCCCCCCATCCCCGCTGTCCCAACAGATATATCCAGAGATGTCATATTGTCTTCTTTAAGAGCTGTGATTGCTGCTAGTCCGGCTGTAAAACCATCAACTGGAAATTAATACGGACATATTTGTTCAAATAAAGCAGTTATGTCTCTGCACTTGTATTCACTTTCTTTGTTTGCTGTAGACAAAACATATCCTATAAGACAATGGAGTCGATGACTTTCCTGTCATTTTTTCTTTAAATTATTTTTCTTAGATAAAAGCATTTATTTTCAAGTTTAACGGAAGTGAAATTGCTTTATATGCATTTCAAATCCCTTCAGTCAAGAATTTTTATTAGGTTTTAAAAAATCAAATTTATTTTCTTTTCAATTAGTGTTGCATTTCTCAGGTCAAATTTTAAAGGTTTTGCTCCTAAGTATTTCCTTACTTACATATATCAGTTCCAATAAGTATAATTAACAAGATTAATGACGGTGTTTATATAGAAGATTTATATTATGATGAGAGGTACAGATATCATCTAAACATTGCCCAATTACTGATTACACTTTGTTCTGTAATTACATCAATTATGATGATATGTATTGGTCATTATCTCCATGATGGAAGGTACCAATGCAAGGGAGACAACTCTAAAGCCCCACCCCTTTCCCTCCTCTTCAGTCAGGGAGATAGGAATATCCAATCCAATCCTATTCAACACCTCCAAAGCATACAGAGACAATTCAACATTATGCCCTCCCTTTTGATTCCTACGTTTTTGTCTATTAAATATGATTGTGCCTCGGGCTGTATTTGCAATCTTGATGTCAGAGAAACTGGCTAATTAACACGTAATATATTAGCATTGAAGTTGCAACCACCTCCTCTTCTTTGACACTTGTCACGAGGGGTCAACTGCCAACCCGTGATTAATAGCGGAGAATGGCTAATGACATGAGAATGACGGCAAGTGATTATTAATAGATTCAGAATGAGACAATGGACAGAGACTTCGTATGTAACGCCCAAATCACAACTTCTTTTTGCTCGTCTTTCTCCGTTGAATTATGGAGGGTATTGAGTGTGACTGTACTGTAGAATCTTTCCATTGAACAAAAATTCTTCTTCTCTTGCAATTCTCTAGCATTTCAAATTGCAATATTATTTTGAGATTTTCCATGTTGACAGTTTTTCAAGTCTACTACAATCTCAGATATTATTTGCTGACAATTCTTTCTATTCAATAATTGTTAAAAGTGTCGATGAGAAATTTAGACATTTTCATAACTTTTAAGTTCAGCTTAAAAGATCAGTTTTTATTCCATGTTCAATGTTTCTGATTATGCTTAGAAATTATTTTCATATGGGCATATTGTTAAAAAGAATCCATACTACCACTGGTTGTTGAGAATTTCATACAAACAAATATCATATAAAAGCAATTGAATGATAGCTTTTTCAAAATATTGAGTTGTTTCCTCCAATGTGTCAATGTAATTGAGCTTTTCCACAAAAATTCAAATTTTCAAACATTTCATTTTAATCGTGTATTCTCTCCAAATTCAACTGTCAACTTTAATGAGTGTTTAATTGCTGTTGGACTGACCTGGGAAGGAAATGAAACGTAAAAATGAAATCATTTTGAATTGAAGTATTGTTTCAAGGCTCTAAACTAAGATGAGACCGCTCAAATCTGCCATACTTTATTAAGTTGAGATATTAAACTGTCAGACATCATACAGAATTTGACAGAATTGAAACATCACCCAAGAACAAGGCCAGGCCAAGTTAAATCAGCCAAACAAGTGTATCATCATAAATCTTCCCCTTAGAAGAGAACCTTTTAACCACTCTACGTTTTGATTATTGATTTTCAATGATGACATTATATGAATAATTCCCTACGTTGAATTAAAGATTTAACACAGCATCAGATTTATGGACAGTGTTTAACAAGCATGTAATACATTGTAGCTGTCGGACCAAATTGCAGAGCAAACAAGTACACCGGTTTATCTTATTAGCGTCCATTATTGACGCTTGATTGATGTTGTCAGCGAGCAAGATGCACGATCGGAACATTCATGTCCATTGGTTGTCCGTCGGTAAACATCCAGTTATTGAACTCTCCGACAGGCAGTCATCTGTTCTGCAACCTTTAAACAGTGTAGAGATTTCCTGTCGCGTCACTGCCACTGTTTGATAGGTTGACAAAGACACATATAGTGCTTGTTCTTGTTGTGTGAAAGTTGCAATATTCTCAGATAATTAGTTAAATGTATTGATGAATGTTTCGGTCAATGATGTTTTGTAGTGATTTGTTTGCCCCGCTCGTAGTTGGCTAAAAGCATTATGTAATGCTATAACAATTGTGTAACACAGGTTCAGGGTTAATGATTTCATCCTTGAGATGACAGTAGATGTGAAACGCCCTGTATAATTTATCAGAATATATAGGTTTACAGGAAATTGAGATGAAAGTACTTATAAATTTCACTAGTAAAATGTTAGCTGATTTTAAAAAAAATATTTTTCTACAGAATCTATATATTTTCAAGGATGCAGAAAATTAATTTTCAAGTCATTGTTACTAATTTCTTTGATACAGTAATAGTGTTTTAGCTTTTTATTCATGATATGAAAAGAATAGGTCTAAAAGTTCTTCATATTTTTTATTTTGATCGAACAGAAAAAAGTTTCAAAATGTAATGATTAGAAAAATCCAAAAAAATCAGGTTAATTTGATTGTTGCATGGTATTCCAAACATGCTGATGAATCCTCAGATCATTTCAATGATAGTACCTGACAACCGACCATTAACTATTAAAGGGTTATCTCCCTTTGTTAGCTTTGCTCACCACTAAGCATGGTGTTATTTACCCTATTAGCTGAGCATTAAAGCTGCTGATGAGCTAATGGCCTATAGCTCATCCATCAGACTGGCGCAGTCATCGTCATCGATTCCTTCTTCTTATTGATCCGCTGATAATTGAAGTCAGAATCAATATTTGTTGTGATAAATTGATATTATCCATTATTCAAGGAACAAACATGGGGTATAATTCTACTGTATCTCCCTTTACAGTGAAAAGAATCAATCTGTACTCAGACAATTCCAAATCCCTTTAGTTGCTAGGCAACCAGTTAACAAGGTATAAAGCGATTGACGGGGCTGATCAGTGATCGATCAGACGGATCAATGAATCAATAGATTCTGGGCGTCGACAATCAGATGATTGGCTGAACGCTTGTGACATCTTGCCCAGTTATTGACAAATTCGAAGATGTATCATTATCAACAGATTTTGATGAATTTCCAGAAAATTGATAGTTTACTGTCTTTCGCAGCCAGGACAGACTACACGGCACAAAGAGTGCATCATTAGATCATATGTGCATCGTGATGCTCTACGTCTGGATCAAAATGGTTTTATATCAACTTGGCAAGTTTGAGGAATTTTTCAAGTTGATTATTGGTATGAATAACATTGTCTGACTTCCTTACTGATAGTTCCTCAAGGGATGTTTTTTTCTGTGTCCTAAACTGTGAATTTTTCTTTCAGATCTGATGAGATGGACATGGTGATGGCCGATTTGGAACGAGCCAATGAGGTGAGGATTTGGACTTATTTTCTTTTGATTGTTATTTAATCGTGATTATCATTCTGTGTACATATTTATTAACACTTTTCTTAGATAAGTTTACTTAAACACTTTTAACCTTTAGCTATTATAATTTCCTTCTTCAGTTTTGATATGGATATCTTCCATTTGATTTGTTAGCCTTAAAAGACAATCTCCATTTTGGAACTGATGTATCACGTCCTTTTCTTAAGCTTATCCTATGCAAGATTTAGACTTTACTGTTACCCCACAGTAGTTGAGAGTTATCTCCCTTGTTTTTGTAGAGAGCAGCAGCAGCTGAACGGGAAGTGGAGACACTGAGAGCGCAACTGGCGTCGGCCAATCACAATTTGGCTCATGCTGAGACGATGCAGAAAGCCCCAGATATGGAACAGGCGATAGATATTCTGAAGAGGTCCAACCTTGAAGTGGAACTGGCAGCTAAGGAGAAGGAGGTGGGATTTGTTGACTTTGGATTTGTTGAATAATGATCTGTTTGGTGTCTTTGTTGCAAAATGTGCAACATTGTAACTCATTTCTAACATTTGTGCAACTTTTGCAACATTTGTGCAACTTTTGCAACATTTGAGCCAATTTTGTTTAAATGTGATCATTTGTTCAACTTTATAACTTCCATTCAATAGTTGTGCAAATCACCTTCAACATTTGTGCAACTTTGTCACTCATCTCCATTATTTGTGCATTTTGAAACTAAATTTCAAAATTGTGCACTTTTGCAACTTACATCATCAATGGTGCATTTTGTAACTCATGTTCAACAGTTGAGCACTAATACTGAACAGGAAATTTAAAAAAAAAATTAAAAGTGTCTTTTTTTTCTCTCTTGAAATCATATAGGAAAGTTTTTGAAATATTTTTCCAATGACAAGTATTCTCAAACTGTTCTTACTAATTTAGGTAAGGCAAATAAATGATTAATCACTTTTGAGTAAAAGTAGCATTATTGAGAATATGTGATAGATACATCAACCTAAATGTATATTTATTGATGTGTTTTGTCAGAGTAAGTTTGATCCTAAAACATTGTTATTGATCGATGTCGACATCTTCGATTCATCAAAATGTATAGTGGCACATTAATCAACGACTATTAATCAGACATGATCGCAAACAATCGCTTTGACCCTTTTAACATGACCAACTTGAGAAGAAGTAGACAAAATGCACTGTCGGTAACCTGCCTTCCCTGATTGATCGGCGTATTGATTGACAGGCCTGTTATTGATCACACTCCGTAACCATGGCAACTGTTCCTGGGGTGTTTTAGAGATAAAGATATGTAGTCAATAACGTGACTGTAAGATTGATCTTCGATGAGGTGATTGATTATGTGTCATCGATTGTCTTGATTGATCAGAGTTAATCACTCAAGTCTACGTCAAGACTTAAAGGCTGTCAAAACATATAACTAAAAAACTTGCCTCTTTTCCATTCCAATCTGTTTAAAAGCAAATTTATCATCTTCAGACACATTGATCGCAGTTTGAAAGATATAGATGAGACCATGTCAAAATGATGTGAAACTGATTATAGGTTATTTTAAAGCTTTAGTCCTTAAAAAAGATTGACCTCAAATGTTCTCTAGTTCTGTTGTCTTACTTGCAATTCAAAGATTGATATGAAGGTCAAACATTTTGCAAGATAAACCTATTGTAAAAACTAATTAGTTTAAAAAAAAAAAAAAAAAAAAAAATTAATGGCCTTTTGATATGTCATTTCATGATTCTCAAGTCATTTGGACAACACAACTTTCACAATTTGACTTGTAGATGTTGAAAAACTGAAGACATACAATTATCTTGGTGAATTTAATCAATCTTAAAACAAATATGGCAGTAGTGACACAGTCATTGCTCCACATATATGTTATCCTATTCTTTCAATAAAGTGGTGAAAGGACAGAGCACAAATTGTCTAGAAATGTTCTATTATTCTCAACCATAATGGCAAGGATAGACACATATGATCCAGTTTAACTATAATGAGTACCAAAAAAAAAGAAAAAAATATCCACCAAATGTACATTATACTCCCAAATAATCATTGTAGGGGACAAAATGCAGGTTAAAGGGACAGTCCTATCAGGGTATTCTTTGTCAAAGTTTTCGATCTTGAACAGCTAAAATGTTACCCTCACTTACATATTTGAAATCATCATGTTATAATCAGGTATATAAGTATAAACAGAAGAACTCTTGAATTTTGTTCCACAAAAAAAAAATTACAACTGCCCCTTACAGGTTTTGCAACATGGTGGGTACCAAGAACTAAATTGTTACCAATGATGAGAATAAAACAAATTTTTATCATAAGTCAATTCTCATTATGAAAATCACAATGTCCTCACATATCTCATATTTTTGCAGATTTCGCAGCTGGTGGAGGACGTTCAGCGCCTACAGGCGTCCCTGAACAAGCTGCGAGAGCAGGCCAACACACAGGTCCACCAGCTGGAGGAGGAGCTCAGCTCCAAGAACAAGGCCTTCCGCACCCTGGAGGAGAGACTCAAGTCTCAGGAGGACTACGAGGAGATCAAGAGGGAACTCAAGTAAGTCACAGACTCATAGGCCACTAGATCTTACACAGATATAGCATAGTTAGTTTTTGGAGAGTTGGGTGGGATGGCAAGGGGTTCGTCATTTTGGGATCAGGGATCAAGAGGGAACTCAAGTGAGTCACCGACAGATAAGAACACTAGAACTTACTCAGATCTAGCATATTCAAGTTTGGGAGAGTTGTGGTGGGATGGCAAGGGGTTCGTCATTTTGGGATCAGGGATCAAGAGGGAACTCAAGTGAGTCACCGACAGATAAGAACACTAGAACTTACTCAGATCTAGCATAGTTAGTTTTTGGAGAGTTGGGTGGGATGGCAAGGGGTTCGTCATTTTGGGATCAGGGATCAAGAGGGAACTCAAGTGAGTCACCGACAGATAAGAACACTAGAACTTACTCAGATCTAGCATATTCAAGTTTGGGAGAGTTGTGGTGGGATGGCAAGGGGTTCACCATTTAATGAACCAGGGATCAAGAGGGAACTCAAGTGAGTCCTGGACAGATCTCTGAACTTACATACATCTAGTATATTCAAGTTTGGGAGAATAGGGTGGGATGGCAATGATATTGAAAATTACCCATTCAATTTGAAGTTTACTTTTGATATAACAGCAATGGTGAATTTATGCAAGTTTGGCATATATGCTGTTTGACTCGAGGTTAAGATTCTGAGCAAAGGATTGGGGCCATTGATCATTTGGCACAATGGATGAAATATTCACTGTTAAAATTTGTAAGTTTATTTAAGGGCATTGTCACATTTTGAATTTAGAATTTACCAGAAATCCTGAAAATGGCCTATTGTTAAAGATGTACATGTCCTTCCCAACCCCTACAATGCAGTTGGACAGACAATATTTAGATTATTGGGGTGACAAAGAACTTGTATGAAGGGGAATGGGGTTTTAATTGTTACCCAGGACTTTGCTCCTGAAAGCCTAACTTTCTTAGTAACATAAATTTTCAAACATTTAATTCTATATTGGCTCTCTAACCTACAGCAAGATCCATAATCTAAAAGACTTGCAGTTTACAACTTAATTTTCAAAGCAAGCCCTGCTTTTAAACTACACATTTTGCCACTTACTAGGTTTGAATAAAATTATAATCCAATTCATACACACAATTTCCATGATAACATATCTTCTTCTAAGTAACTCGTCTGAAGGTCCTGAGAAATATGCCTTCAATTTCAAATTCCTAATTTGCAGCATAATGAAATCGGTTGAGTTTGCGAACGCCTATGGAGATGAAGAAGGGGAGACAACTCGATCATCCAAGTCTCTGGAGGTGCTCCTGCTGGAGAAGAATAAAGTGCTTCAGTCAGAGAACACGACCCTTAAAGTGGCCAACTCAGAACTCACAGGTAGGCTTGGACTTTATTACATGCTCTACTTCATGTTGGCCTCGGTATTGGTGGGTAGTCGGAACATTTATTTGAATAAATATCAGGGATGTATTAAAATGACGAAAGATATACAAAATATTTGACAATTTGTTGAAAGAAATTTGAAATTTCTGTTGACTAATCCTAATATTTGAAAATTAATTCTCAAAGACAAAGAACTAGGACCTTAACAAAAATATTAATGATGACTTAAAAGATGATTTTCCAACAAATGACAGATTTTTGAAGTCCGTCTTTGAGCTTAAATTGCATCATCAGATAAAATTCTATCTTCAGATACTGACAAAAACCTCATTCTGCAGTGACATTTTACAATAGTTGCAAAGACTTTCCCATACATCCAGATTGTCAAATAGTCCCAAAATCAGAGCAGGCAACATGAAGTTTGAGAGGCCAGCCATCTTGAACTGTGTATTTCCAGTTCAAGATGGCAGCCACAGGCTTATTTTATAGAGGTGATGATACTGCACTATACTTCTGGCCAGTTTTTAGTATTTGTGTGCTTTTCTTTTCTTTGTCTTTTCTGTTACAAGTTTCGTCCAATGGTTGATTATGATTATGGGACAGTCCATGATGTATATTTATATAGTTATTGTTGTATCACCGTGTAGAATAGCTAGGCTCTGAGAGTAGATAGCAAGAGTTCATGTCAAATTTTGTGACCAATCATTGCCACATACATCTAAATTTAATTTAATTTTAAAATTTTTAAAATCATTAATTTAAGTTTTTAAAATTAATTTAACACCTTGTAATGAAAAAAGTGATGAATATTTTCAAAAATGTTTTTAAATGCACTTAATTCATCCCACAGCACTTTGTTTTAATTCTCTAAAACACATTTTAAATCAAATTTGATCCTTGATCTCTCACATATTACTAAATCTCATTCTAAATTTGATAACATTTTACTTAAGTCTGGTTTTCTCACTGCCACATTTCTCCATCACATCTCTCTCCCTCAGTTGAAGGGAGACAACTCTTACATTCCATGCAGTTACACTGCTCGTTTCACTTCGCTATTTAGTTGCGCTCCGAAACGAGGAGGTGATCGGCACCTTCCGTTGTGAGAAAGGTGGGATTGCACATGTCTCTTAACATAGACCATAGACCATTTTGACCGTAAACTATACAAAAATTAGTATTGAGAAGGCCTATAACCATTGAAACCCTGGCAATTTTCAATCCGGATGTCGCCGGACATGGACTACAGACAAATACTGCATGCCCATTTGGAGTGAGAACAGCCATTATCAGTGCCCTCGATCAATCGATCGATCCTTATATGTTAAAGTCATGCGCATTCTACACCTTTCTTGCAGGGCGACCCGATTCTTCGACTCCGCCCTCTTCAAAGGCAGAAGGCCAGGACGAGCCCGACGGGGCCGTAGAAGAAAGCGCGGCGGAAAATACCGCGGTAGTTCCTCAGAGACAAACTCCCACCTCACAGACGTCAGAACCTGTGGCGCCACCAACGATGGCCGACTCTCCTCCCGTGTCAAACGGGGTCGCAGGAACTCCCCCCTCCTCCTCTTCTTCTTCCCAGTCTCAGTCTCACGCCAGCCCCGACTCACACCTCTTTCACCCTCCGCCTTCTCCATACTTTGCATATCCTAACAATCACGTGTCTCCCGCCTTCATCACACCACATATGGTCAAAACGGAGGCAAACACGCAGCAAGGTGGCCTGGACACTACTTACGTTGCCAAAAATGTGCGCGAGATTCTTAGTATACACAATATAGGACAAAGACTGTTTGCCAAACATGTGCTGGGCCTCTCCCAGGGAACTGTCAGTGAACTTCTATCGAAGCCAAAGTCTTGGGATAAACTCACAGAAAAGGGCCGTGAATCATATAGGAAAATGCACAGTTGGGCAATTGACGAGCGAAACATTTTGGCTCTGAAAGCCATTTCGCCCAAGAAAGGTAAGGCATGTGAGTATTGCTTTTTTTATTCTTTTGTTCAATCGGTTTTATTGAGTTGCCTAAATGTTGTGTTTTTAAGTTTCTTTAGTTCCTTGATATTGTCTGGTATTTGAGATAGATGGATGTTGTGTTTGTGATGATGTCACCAAATATAGCTAAAGCCAAGCACATGTACTGATAATCTGATATGGCTTATTAAGAACAAAAAGTTTTAGAAATGATGTGGCAGTGGAATAAAGCACTTTAGTAAATCTAAGTGAAATCTACGTTCTGAATTGCAAAACAAGTTTTGCTTGGTACCTTGTAACTGTAAACACTAAATCTATAGTCAATAATGAAAGAGAAATTCGACACTAATGCTATTCGATCCATTGGATCTATCTGTATCATATTTGAAATATCATGTAAAAAAACTCCAAAACAATGCCCATTGTAAAATTCGATTTTAGGGATGCATCTTTTTGTGATTTTATTGTGTTTTTTAATCTTTTCATATTGAGTTGGCATGATAAACTGGCCAATATGTTTTCTGTTGTTGGTGAATAGATTTATATTTTTGTTGCCAAAACTTAATTTTTGCAAACATCCTGCCCAAATATCCATCCATCTGTATCAATTCAGAATTGTTGAATGTTTCTATAGTCATACAAAAAGCTAAAATATTGCCAAATTTGCGAAAACTTATTTTCTTACTCTTATAAAGTTTTACATGGAATCTTTGATAATTTCAACACAAGATATGTTTACATGATGTCTTTAACATAGGAAATAAGATTTAAGTATACACTTATTTTAAATAAGTATGTAAAAACTTACATACATATACATTTTCATTTGTCATGCAGTTGATCTGCGTATCATACATCATAGTTATCACAGTTAAAAAAAAAATGAAAAAGGCGGTATCTTGTGTTTGAAATGTTATTCTTAATCATTTTCTATTTGAAGAAATATGATCAAAATAAACAACTAAGATGAATATGTTGTATCAAACGGTCAAACAACAGAGTTATTACAATTCAAAATTTAGAAAGAAGGCGGTATCATGTGTTTGAGATATTCTAAATCCTTTTCTATGTGAACAAATTGTTCAAAGCAAACAACTAAGATGTATATGTTGCGTCAGCACATCACAAAACAGAGTTATTGCAGTTCAATACATTTAAAAAGAAGACGGTATCTTGTGTTTGAGATCTAAATCATATTCCTTTTCTATGTAAACAAATTGTACAAAACAAACAACTAAGAGATATATGTTGTATATATCGCCAGGTTACACACAGTTATTGCAGTTCCAAAAGTTTAGAAAAAAGGCGGTATCATATGTTTTTAGATCTTATTTCTAATCCTTTTCTATGTGAAAAAAAATGTTCAAAGCAAACAACTAAGATGGATATATCTGTGTCGGCAGGTTCGCAGCCGCTGGTGTCTAACACACCTAAAGAGGACAATGTAACAGAGGACCGTATCAACCAGATACTGAATGAGGCTCAGGCAGCCATGCAGATGAAGAAAAGTATCGAACAGGTCAGTGCAGTAAGTAACCTCACCCATTATCATTATTATCATTATCGTTTGTCATCATTATCATTATCTTATGTCATTGTTGACATCATAGTCGTCATTATCACCTATATTATTGTAAGTTATCATTATCATCTCAGTCATCATCATCACTATCATAATTTGATAAATATCACCATTATTATAATCATCATGGTCGCCATCATTACTGCTCTTTTTAATCTCTTATTTTCAAACAGTCTTTTGGGTTAATGGTTGTTTTGAGTTCACACTATTCAAATATCATTCTTGCATGTTCAATTTAAAACTCAAAATGAAAGGAGACAGTGTATCCTGCAATATTGACTGGAAGTTTTAAGTAAATTCACAAAGTATGTTAAGTAAGAAATTGCCCAAATTGTAATCGATTCAAAGTGTTTAAGCAAATCCACAAGGTTGTAGGTAAGAATATTGTCCAAAGGTTCTTTGATTTGAAGTTCAATGTAATTGCCAAATTGATATTTTTTTGTAACCCTTGCTGATAATATCTCCTCCTATTGCAGCAACAAGTAGCTAACGCAGTTGTGAGCAGCATCTACCAGCGGGAACTGTCCAAGATGGTTGGGTCGGAGAGGAGGTACCCCAGTGCCCCCACCACCCCAGTCTCCTCCTCCAAGTCTAACAGAGAGAGCGAGAACTCCAAGCGCAACTCGGACGGAGGACGCACCTCGAGAAACTCCACCAGCTCTATCGAGAGTGAAGCTTCAGCCCAGGAGATGGTTGCAAGGATCTACAGACAAGAGTTGGAGAAGCTAGCCCGGGCTGCAGAGAGTGCAGGGAACATAGCAGCCAGCACCATGTACCAGCAAGAGCTTGCTAGACTAGCCCACCAGGTCCACCTGACCAACCTCCACAGTCCTCCAGGCCTGCATGATCTGCCCACGTCTGCAGATGGACAGAATGGATTCAACATCAAGGCTGAGCCACCCGACAGCACGTCAGACGATTCAGTTGCTCAGTTAAACAACTGCGGACCAATCGATCTCAGCAAGCCGCACAGCTCTCCCCCATCATCCACCTCCTCGGATACACCTCAGTCTGACTCGCGTCACAGCGGAAGTGCCTTCTTTCTTGTCCGCCCACGCGTCAACGGACATGAGAGCTACGAGAACCCCCACTTTTCCCCCTATGCCCCTCACTCAGAGAGCCTCTCTCCTCTCCAGCGAATGCAGAACATTGCAAACTCACTTAGCTCGCGCCCAAATCTCAACGTGCCAACATCGAAACCTCTCCGTGCTGTGCTGCCACCGATAACACAGGAACAATTTGACAAATATTCTAATGTGAACACTGACGATCTTGTGAAGAAAGTGAAAGAGACACTTAGTCAGTACTCCATAAGCCAAAGACTGTTCGGGGAGAGTGTCCTTGGGCTCTCACAGGGCAGCGTGAGTGACCTCCTGGCCCGCCCGAAACCCTGGCACATGTTGACCCAGAAAGGTCGAGAGCCTTTCATCCGTATGCAGATCTTCCTTGAGGATGCAGAAGCCATCCCAAAGCTGGTGTCCTCCCAGTACCGCATCCCCCCTGACAAGCTGATGAGAGCCAACTCTGTCAACCTTCAAGAGACTGGCGTCCCTATGCCCATGCCAGTTCCAATGCCAGGTGAGTGTCTGTGTAGTTAGACATAGAGTAGAGATGTGTAAGACGTGTGTAGGTAGACTCTTAGATCGGTACTTCAGTCCATGTCTTGGTGATACACAGAAGTGCTTTCAGTTTGACAAACCTGATCCTAAGGGGTTTGGGGTTTCTCAAAATTCAATAAAATGTTTACCATGTGGAATGGAATCTATGTGGAATGGAATCTATTTTTCTCCAAAACCTCAGCTGTCTTACTTTGAGGTAATTGTTGTAAATTTGATAAAGAGTTTTCCTCAGTTCTGAGGTTGCTATATGACAATAGATAATTAAAAGAATGAAGGTGTTGCTGTTTGTTACCAAGACATGGACATTGCAAGATATTGGATGATTCGGTAGGGGACAAGCTGACTTAATATTGCGAGAGTGAATCAAAGGAGGTACCCTGAGTGACTGTTAGACAATGCTGTAGCTTATCACCTGATAGTTTCCAGTCTGTTCCACCTCGGTCACTATAAGTAGCTGTCGTCCACAGGGAAAATGGGCTTATACATGAGTCGGTTAGTAAGAAAATTCTAGTATCTACCAAAGTGACGCCTTTGAAATTTTCTTGAGTATTGAATCAGAAGATGAACTAGAAGTTGTCCTGTATGAAGGTATACTTTCTCAAAAACAGTCATCCTGAGTTCAGTTTTACCATTGTATGGGCTTGAAAATTTACTTTAATTGCTTATATTCCATAACAATTAGAAGTTTGAGTCTCATATTTCATTCTAATGGACCTTGAACAAACAAGATCATCATCAATGGTTATGAAGGGATCTTAATCAGAATGAAATGTTTTATAATGGGATATTTTCTGAATTACAATAATGTGACTAAAACCAATAACTAGATCAAAAGCCATGTGGGAGATATTGCAGCTGTCGAGGGGCATTATGTCAGAAATACTTTGAGGCATTTGCTAAGAGTTCTGTACATGATAAGAACCAATTACCTCATCATACCCAATTATTTCTGTGGACGACAGCTACAGCTTTACAGATCTATCTGTCCATGCTTGTAAATTAGTTTTTGTTTCTTCTTTTATTTGTGTTTGTAGATGATTTGCATATTTCACTTAGAGATTCTTTCATTCTGTCATCACTCGACCATCTCATCGCATCACTGTTATCAAAGCATCCCATCATCATCCATCGCCCATCATTTTCAGCCTTTGATGCCACTTCTGCTTCCCATGTAGTCGAGTCCATACCATAGTCTTCCATAACCTGTAAACATGCTTCCTTAATCTAAAGGCTCTGTAGCAAATATCCTGAAATAGCAATAGTGATATATGAGACAATACAAAACCAATCATCTTCCATTAGTGTTGTTACTTGGTGATATGCTGAGGGTTTATTTTGACATATTCTAAACAAATTGGACCCTTTGCAATGTATCCCATCTTTTATAAGGGACACCAAGCCAAAAGGGTTGGCAAATATTCCCAGAACCCCCTCTAGGAACAACACTGTTCAACTGTAAGTTTATATTATTTTGGTAAGATAATGAAGCTGAACGAAGACAACATTCAAAGTACGTATTGACAAAGAGCAGATTTAGGTATTGAAATAATTTTGCCAAAAAGGTCTCTTGCTACAATGCCTTTAACAATTACCTGTTTCAACCATTATATTACAGGAATCCAATCATTATACCTAAGAAATTTAAATTATAAAAAATATTTTCCAAGTTAGATCAACATCAAAGCATGAGTGTACAGTAAGACTATTTCATAGTATACAAGTTCAAAGAGCACAAGTAAACCATTGCTAGCTATGCTCCTTGCATGTTGTCTATTGACTGCTTGGTCATGTGCACTCCAGATTCACATTTAACTTAATAGATTACTTATGAAGTAGGCTTGAATCAAGAAAAAAATCTTAACACTCAAAGGGTTCTCCAAATGGGGATTTAGATTCCAACTATAAATTCCTTATGTTGAGGACTTGATGAAAAATGTATTGTCAATCCAAGGGTTCCGCAAAGTTCATGTGTTTTTAGAGGGAAGAAAATAAATGAAAATGAATGAATAGACTGGAAACAATAAATAATATCAAATCATTGATAAGAATAGGTGAGGATACATCATAATATGTTCATTTTGAAATTATGAATAAATAATAATTTGATTTCACTTTGAAGACATCAACACAGAAAATAGAGAAAAATTTAAACATTCTTGCATCTATTCACTGGCACCATAAAAATCTTTCATTAAGTCAACTGATGACTTTTAAAGCAAAAAAGCATTAGTACGGCTGCCTTTCACCAAAAATTCTAATTTGGTTAAAATTCAGAAGAAATCATGGCTTACACCTTCCTATCTACCCGGCTTGCTTGAACCCATAACCCTATCCTGCCTGAATAAACCTGCCTTGATATATCCCACACAAGGATTTAACCTCTCCGTGTTTACCTCAACTCATGCAACACTAATATTGGCCTCTCTGTATCCAGCTCTCAAACTAACTTGTCTGCATGCAGTGATTGGGAAAGACATCTTTGACGATGGGCCATTTTGAGGGTTTTTAGTAGATATCTGCATTTCAAATAACAGACTGCATATCGCATCAATAGTAAACATCAAAATTTTAATTGGCCAATTTTTCATCCAATGAGCAAAATGGCCCATGGCCCCTGCCTTTCCCAATCCCTGCAGCATGGCCATGAAATTTAGTATTTCCTTGAATACTTCTCCCTATATGCACCCTTTTAATTTTGTTTCTATTTGAGACCCAGAATTCAGTTTAACAAATTGATGGTAGGTCCTTAACCTCTTCCCCTAAAAAAAGGTTGTACTCAAGGAAATACACTAAAACCCAATCTGTTAACTGTCTCAATCACTGATAGATTCCCTTTCTCTGCTCTGCTTATCCATTTCTTATGCTCTTTTGCATATCAAACTAATATTTTGCATCCATCTTTGCTTCCTTTGGTATTTCGGGCTTCTTTTAATGTCAGGCAAGGCTATATATATCCTTACTTTTTGTTTTTCTTAAGCTTGTTTCTCGGATCTTTTTGTCCTGGCATTTGCTTCATTTCCTCCTCATCTCACATCATCCCACCCTAATGATATCCATATGTCCCTGATCTCTCATCTCCCTAAACCACCGCTTGCTTCTGTCTCACATTTACATCTCATCTCATATCTCATACACCAGTATCTTTCTCCTCTCATGCTTTTCATCTCTCATATCCATCTTTCATCTCTCAACCATTTTTGGGCTTCCACCTCTATCAACTTATCTCAAACCCTTCCCATCACTCATCTCTCATTCACAACCTTTCCACTATCTCTTACTCTCTTTCTCTCACTCCCCCATTCATCAAACCCTATCACTCACTGCTCTTCATCTCTCATTTATAATTTTTCACTACCAATCTCTCTCTTCCATCTCTCACTCACCAACCTTTATTGTCCATCTCACATAAGCCATCTATCACGCATAATATCGCATGATCATCACAAAATCCTCTCATCATAGTCTCCCCTCTGACTCTCCATCCAACAATCCCTCCTTCATCTGTCTGTCCATCCATCCATCTGCTCATCTGTCCGTCCATCCTTCATCCATCTATCCATCCATTCTTCATCCATCTGTCCATCTGTCTGTCTGTCCATCTGTCCATCTGTCCATCTGTCGGTCTGTCTCTAGTTTGCTCTTCCCGTTTTGTTTTCCGTAGAGCCTCCACCTCCACCTCTGCCCTCCTGTCCTCCCACCACCGAGACGGCCTCCTCTCGTCCCCCCACCGACCACCGTAGTTCTGCACCACCTAGCCACGCCTCGCCCTCCCTCACCACCGCGGTGGCTGTTGCGGCTGCAGCTTCAGCAGCAGCCGCTGCAACGGGCGAGGTGGTCTTCTCTCCAAGTCACGAGTCGGCAGCACGTAGCTGGGGCAGTTTCGCGTTCCCCTCCTCCACTCTGGAGGTGATAGCCATGACCTCTGAGATTGACACGCTGGGCCTCACCAGTCGGGTGAAGGATGTCCTCCAGTTCCACAACCTCGGGCAAAAGCTATTCGGCGAGGCCGTGCTCGGTCTCTCGCAGGGCTCTGTTAGTGAGCTGCTCTCTAAACCTAAACCATGGCACATGCTCAGTATCAAGGGGAGAGAACCCTTTATCAAAATGCATCTGTGGCTCCGGGATCCGCATAGTGTAGAGCGACTTAAACATTACCAAAGTCAGATGAAAGGTATGTTCGCCTCCTCACATATAGAGGTGCCACCATCATAAGCAGAGAAATAATAAACTTAATAGCTATTTATTCGGTATATTCAACATTATTAATTGCTGCCATGCAGTTAACGAAATGATTTTAACTGCTTTTTGCTATAATTGTATCCTATTTTTGACAAAAATGTACTCTGTATTTTAGGTACAATTATAACTGATAACTAAAAGCAGCTTTCTAACAACCCATTGTTATCGAATATTAATAGCGAAATCAAAAGAACAAAATCAGATTTATCATTATTGTCCAGAACCAATAGTAGACAAATTATCATTCCAGGTCCCATTCCAAGCCCAGGGGTAAAGCTAATCATTGCAGTGCTCTAACAAAGTTTGCAGTTGAAAATGTAGTGTACTAAACTAAAACCTAACATGGGGAATCAATTGCCAAAGTCCTGAAGGATTACCTCCCTTTGCTGGGATTATCTCCCCTGTCCTGGCTGCTCTGTCGGCACTCTTGTAGACCCTGTAGCTGTAGCCAATAGTCTGCACTGTGTAGCTCATCGCTAACTAGCATTAGTCAATCTGCCTGGGAGAGGGAAGCAGAGCTTAATTTCTTGTATATTTATGAAAATTGATAATTGCATTTCTAATGATTTAATTTAATTTGTGAATTTATGATTGAAAAAAAAATCCTTTTGACATGAAGAATTTGAATCTTATGATGTTTCTCTTCTTTTCCAGCTCATCGCAGAAGAAAGAGCAGTCTTGAAGATCGGTGCTTTGATTCTCCCACGCAACCAAAACGACCTCGGGTTTTCTTCACAGAAGAGCAAAAGGATTCTCTTCGGCAGGCATATGCCCACGATCCCTACCCAAACCAGAGCACCATCGAGGCTCTGGCGAACGACCTTGGTGTGGGGGTCAAAACAGTCATCAACTGGTTCCATAACCATCGAATGAGAGCCAAGCAGCAGCACCATGCTGGAGGCGGAGTGACACCCACCCAAAGTGACACAAACTCCATCAAGGCCGAACCTCAGGATGAAAGCTCCAATCAAAGTGACATGTCCAGCGCTTCAGGGGACACATCTCAGTACCAAAGCTATCAAAACAACGAAACAAGTCAGTGGATGTTTCCACGCTTCGAACCTGTAGGGCTTAGAAGGTCGCCTGAAGACTCAGAGAACAATAATGAAGAAATGGCAGACAGGAAGAAGGATTCCGAGGAATCTAAAATGGACATCGATGAGAGTAAAATGTGTCCATCACCAGAGTCGAGTAGCGAGGAGAAGAATCTCCTTCCTCCGCCGGCCCCGGCAGCAGGGGTCAATAAGAGGAAGAGGTCAAATCCTCAAAGAGTCTACGAAGGCACCCAGTTGGAGAAGATTAAAGCAGCAACGATTAAAAAAGTGGCCAACTTGGAGAAGTTTGTGGCGGAGGATGAGAAGGAGAATAAGGATATTGAGGAGAACAGCAGTGACTCAAACAGTGTGACCGACCTCTCCCTCAAGAGAGGCGAAGCGGTCGAAAAGATTGAAAAACTACAACGTGCCATCGAAACAGTTGAGGAGAACTGGGAGGAGATAGATAGAGACGCCAGTATTGAAAAGCTTCAGAAAAACATCGAAACTAGTGAGGATGATCGCTGGGAGTTTTGATAGAGTACTCTTGTTGTTGATTGTGTGAGCATGTTCTCTTGATGTAATGACTCTAGACCAGAGCAAAGGTCATCTTCTTCCATCTGGGCTTTCAGAACCTGTTGGCTCGTCTCTATGAGGGCAACACCAGAACTAACTGTTGCCTGATAAGTCCCTGGTTGGAAGAATCAACTCAGCTGAGGACTGCTCGCTAGTTGAGTAGCTAGCTCCATCATTAACAACCCATTGCTATCATGGCATGGCTAACGTTTAGCTGCCAAGGGTAAAATTACAACAATATATTTTTGTACTCATCATAAAAACTCAAATATATTATCTTTTCTACCTTACGGTGTAAATGTTGGTGTAGTGCAACACACACATTGTACAGTCTATATCCAGTTTTACTAATCATTTGTGCCAAGAATGTTCACATGACCATGTGACCTATGACCTCATGTAGTTGAAATGTCGCAGAAGCCTTTGTTAGATCAAACAGTCAACTCTGGAAGACAAGCCTTGGAAACAAGCCTGGACAGAGTTGAGAACATTGCGATGACGCTGGTTGAATCCAACGAAGGTTTAGTTTGAAGACGCGACTTCTAAACTGTCGTTTAGAAAGCCTCATAATGATCTACAGCATTTGTGAAGCTCGATCGCATGTAGGGGCGGCCTCAGTTTTAAATCTGAACTTTTATCAAGCTCTCACTTTAATTAGAGGTAATGGAGAGCATTGGGAATCAGAACAAAGATTCAACTGAGCTGCCCCTCATGCAAAGATCCTTGACTTGCATGGTAATGGCAACATAGTTTAGTCACTACCAGAGCTTTCTCTTACCATGCCAAAATATCCAGCTAAAGTTGACTAATATAATTCTCATATCAGAGTGTCATATGTAATAACCTGGATGCATGTATCTATAACCCATCTACACGGTATTGTTATGGAATATGTAACCTGCGGGTGCCATTGGATGCAAGTCACACATTATTATGGGGCACTTAGTGCTGTCAGATTCTTTTCATTTCCAGTTGTCTCCCTTTAAACCTGTGTTATCATGAAATCAGATTGTGGTGCTAAACTTGTTCAATCAGATGCTATATAGGTTCTCTAGATATTTCTAGATCCATGGACTTTCATGAGAGAAACAATATTCATTTGGAAACGTTTCCGTTTCCATTTTCATCCAAATCAGTCAACTTTACAAGTTCTCATTTTCATTAATGAAGGAAGGTTATGACACTTGTGCAAGAAAGATAACTCTTGCCTCATCATGAAACAAAGGGAGACAATTAGGCTAGAAATATATGTTGTGTTTTCACTTCAAGTGATCTTTTCCTTGTTTAACGTTTGAATATTGTGGGAATGAACCTTGCTCACTGATTTCAAATCACTGTACCTTTGATCTATGCACCATTTTTCTACAGCTATTTTCCGCAATCTTCCACCTCCATTTGAATATGCACACCAAAGATCTAGTCTTTTTTAAGGAGTTTCAACCACCCTTGTATGTTGTTGTATGCTAACTTGTTATATATTCGCTTCATTATATACAGTATGTGTTGAACTGCCAAAGTAGCATGATTTTTTGTAGTGTAGACTTAGGAATTTTCTATCAATCATGCCTATGTAGGTTTTTTTCATAACAGATAAGTAAATGGCTTTTACTTGATATTTGATTTAAATATGTTTTGTTTCCAAGGTTACGTGCAAGCAATGTGTGCAATATAGCAGATAATTGTCCACCTATGCAGGGAGGAAGGGTTACCATGGTTTATAACTGAGATATTAAATCAAAATAATTGCCTTTTTATGTGCCCAGTTCATGATTTACAACCTTCAGAGGAGAGAATTGTGCAATATCTTGACTGAAAATTTCTGTAACGATACAAAGTACTTCTTATATTTTACTTTGAGTTAATTACATTCACACAGGTTAAAATGTATAAAGAATAGAGAGCTATTCTATCAGTCAAATATTGCTTTCAATTGAAAGTAACACTTATTTTCAAAATGTTTTATTTCTTACAAATAAGATCTTTTTTATTTCATTTTATGAAGAAACTTAAATCTATAGGGAAATTGCTAGCAAAAAATTTAATAGAAAAGAGAAAAATGGAATTGAGAGAAAAAGAAAATCTTTCCAAGGTGCTCAAGATATGTTGTTTAATGTTTTTATTCTTAAATTGGAAAGGTTTTCATGTAGTCATTTAAAGTAAACACTATTGTAAGGCAGTCTTTTCCAATGTTTTTCCAAGGGTATATGTAATGTGTAATAAAAAGAACTACTGCCATGTTGGAATCTCTTAACCTCAGATCTCAGTCATGTTATCATTCATTTGATAAGATTTAATTAATCAATTATATCTCAAATGGTAAAAGCTTATTTGATTCATTATTTCGATCATTTTTCAACTTAGAAATTATGTTTGAAAATAATTTTGATGTTATTGATTACTTTCATTTGAATGAAAAAATTATTACAAAGTTAATTTGTATAAATGTTTCAATGATATTAGAGATTGCTAACAGGAGATCCTCTTGACAAGTTATCGGTTGTGGAAATGTTACGTGCCTATGCTCTCAGACCTTTCAATTCTTGTTGGACCAAATTTCATTCAATCGATCGTTTTACCATTTTTATCTTACTCTTTCCATCCTACTCCTAAGAATTTCTTCCACTTCAAATTTTTCACTTTTTCGACATTTGTCCGTAAGAGTTTAGATTTTAATCTTGAACATAGTTGTCATTGATATGTTTTGATAAGAAAAGGAAGGTTTGTATTTTCCTATATTTGTTGTTTCATCTGGGATTTTTTTCCTAATAATTGTTAATTTTTCCCATTTTAAACTTACCCATTTACATTGGATGTCTATGAAATTGGTACTTTTATCATGTATGTTTCTCTCTTCTGCATGCAGTTACAGATAGTGCTATTTCTCATGTTAATATTAATTACCTACCAAAGCTTTAATTTACATGTTGTTATCTTTTTCCCTTGGTGTTATCACATCGAGTATACTTGCCATAAACACTTACAAAACGTTATCACACCTTCGTCGACCTATGGATGAGTTTAATTCTTTTTTGCATCTAAAGGTATCCGACAAAAGATTTGTTATTCTCATTTGAAAGGAACCAAACTCATTTGAAATATATCTTGGAAACATGTTTACATAAAAATATAAAGAGAAAAAGTTATTGCTGTCAAAAAGTTGAAATTAGCTTAAAGGATGATCATTCTAAATATTCATAATTGGAAGCAGAGTAATGTTAGTGACATTTAATTAAATGGTAGTGGCAAATATGGAGGTCATTATATTATCAACGTTGAACAAGATCGTTCATTTAAAGTAAAGAATTTATAGCTGTTAAAGAGAAAAATATGTTACTTTAAAATAAAAAAATTATTGTTTTGATTAGGAAAAATGTTACTTTAAAATAAAATTTTGATTGCTTTGAATAGGAAATATTTTACTTGTCTAAGGACTAAGGTAAATGATTAGACTAGACAAGACTAGACAAGACTAGACAAGAACAGGAATATTGCATAGTACATCTATCTTATAGACAACCAGAGGGGTTAACAACACATATCTACTAGTAGCAGTCATACATATTGATGGTATATTTTTGTATCTAGAAGATACGCACTGATATTAATGTTGCTTTGTGCATTAACTGGAGGCATGTTGCAATACAGCTTGGTTACAAGCCGGTCAGCGATGTTGCAATCTTATAGAGGTTCGTTCACTTTATGTTGCTTTACTCAGATATCTGCCTGTATAATTAATTGTGCAATAACCAGTATAGAAGAAACTGCATCTCTGTGTACCTTCGGTTTCGTTCAGTAAAGCTCAGTTAAAGTTGTTTAGTTTAGTTCAGTAAATCTCAGTTAAAATTGTTCAGTTTAGTTCAGTAAAGCTCCTTGTTTCCTTAGCTACAGTTAATTCCTTTAAAAAAATGTATTTCGCTATTTTAAAAGCATTTAAAAGTGTTTTTGGTTGGCATCAGATTTTGATGGATGAAATAAGTCACAAAATGGCAATTACTGTACTGGCCAAAAGTATGTTTTTCTAATCGGTGCTATGATTTGATTTCTCTCTTGAGATATTTTTGATTGGGTTAGCACTTCAAATGGCCAAATTTGAACTAGACAAAAAAAGTAAGTACAGTACTGTTCATAGATACATTTCATTTTATTTTGTAAAGATAAATAGCCATAACAAAATTAGCTGTATAACGTTTCTATAAATATCTGTCAGGTACATTGTTAGTAATCTATGCCAAAACAAGTTTTGTATATATAAAATTTTAACTTGGATATTAAATATATGTATTTGCAGCCAAATAGAAGTAAGTGCTAAAAAATCGCGAAACGCTACTGTATCCAAGTTAATAACTTTGTAAGTGTATGTTATTAGTATGTTTAACTATTATATTGCAAGATACAATTGCCCTAATTCTGCAGCTTATCAAACGATTACATACTTTTGTGCAGTACTGTAGCTATGAAAATTATGACTTATATTTCTTTTGTAATGTTTCAAACAAAATGGTACCTTAAAGGGTTCTCTGATGAGATACTTTTGCTCAGTTCTGTAACCTGCAAAATGGTAACAAACTTTTGATAGGTACTGTAGCACTCACAACCAGTAACATACTTTTGTGCAGTACTTTACCTATCAAAATTATAAATGACATTTGTTCTGTAATGTTTCCAGCAAAATGGTAACTTAAAGGGTCTACTACTTTTGTTCTGGCCTGTAGCGGTTATGATTATGAGATACTTTTGCTCATTACTGTAACCTGCGACATGGTAACAAACTTTTGATAGGTACTGTAGCGCTCTGAACAGTAACATACTTTTGTATAGTACTGTAGCTATCAAAATTTATGACTAACATTTCTTCTGTAATTTTTCAAACAAAATGGTTACTTAAAGGGTATTCTGGTCTATAGAGGTTATGATTATGAGATTTTTTTGCTCAGTACTGTAAACAGGAAAATGGTTCCTTTCTTTTGCCCAGTACTGTAGCACATGGATATAAGGAAGTAAGCTGGAGTGCACAGAGGCAGGTGCAGTTTGTAGATATTTGCAACTAATTATGGTGCAATTGACTGTATAATCAAAATGTATGAGACAATCCAATAACCCTCAAATTGTATTATTAATCAGTTGTAAGTGAACCTAGGCAAAGGCGTTGAATATATTTGCTTTTGCTTGTAGACTGTTTGTTTATTTGTACATAGATACAGGAAAGTTATAATCAGATAAAGAGTTTATTATATCCGCCTATATTATTCAGATTTCTGAGAGCTTTAGTCAGTACGTAGACCTGCCTACCCCTATATTGGACTTTTTCCGATCTTTTGCATATTTATCAAGATGCTTGCTAACATAACCCAAAATAGAGCTCTTGTTCGAATGGTCTTTGGGTTTCTCAGAGGCAGAAAAACCTTGTTTATTTGTATGTTTGAAGTTTTGCTTGCATGTTTTAAGTTGTTGGTATGTGCATTTAATTTGTCCTTTTTGGAAAAAAAGACATCAATGTTTTAGAAGCTTTTGTTTGTATCAGATGCAATTTATTTGTTGTTTTGCCAGTTTTATCATTACTTCAGTTACAGTTGAATAGTGGATTATTATTTGGTAAATGTCAAAATTCTATTGTCAAATGTACTGACTGCCATAAACCTACAACTACACTATACATATCTACAGACCTATTTGTAGATGATATTTTTAGGGTGCTTCATTTTTAAATGGCCAAACCAAGATGGTTTTCATTTCTGAGTTATCTCCCCTTTACTTACTCTTCAAGACAATGGGAATAATCAGCTTTTACAATAAGAATCATTTCATCTCATTTGTTATATCATTACCATGCATACTTTTATTTGAAAAAAATCCTTTAATGCAAAATACCAAATGCATTGTATATCGTTTGTACCAAAGATTTTTGTTCTAATTAGTAGTGCCCCCCTTTTAGTCTAGTGTTTATGAAGACCCTAGCCTAGCTGAAGAAGCTGTTGTTATGTTATTACGCCTCATTCTAGGCCTCTATAGTGTCACGTAGTCTTATATTCACTTCTTATCCCAGTGTGGTGTTGACATTGAACGGACACATCTACCGCACGCCCTTCTATATCTACTTTATATCCCTTTACCATGTACTGTTATTTGTAATATGTATTTTTTAAGATATTTCCTATTATCAACTTATGCAGAACTGGTTATTGTAGTTTTCCTATCTGATAATTATTTCTGTCCATATTTTGTTGTTTGAGCAAAAAGCTCATGCTTAAACTACTAGCAGCCGCTAAATACTACAATAAAAGCAAGGGAAAGGGACTGTTATCAAATGTTATCATGTAGTCAATTCTATACCTAATCTCCTACTGCCTACCTTATTTCTATAATACGCTCCACAGTTATCCCAGGAATGATAACAACCTACCGCTGCTGCAACGATGTTGCACATTGTTGCATGTACAACAACGTTGTTATACATTGTTAAACAGGTTAGCCACCTCTCGAAGAGTTGAGGGAACAGGACTGAAATCTCGTCCTTTCCCGCTCATGTTACATGTTAAATATTATCTAGTCTTCAATTCTTCAAGTGCATTTATATACTTTTCCTAGGTGCTTCAACAATATGTTAATAAACATATATGCAAGATTAACGCAGTGTTGTTTTGTTTTCCTTGCTGATGTGTTGATGGCAGTGAGAAAATCCAGATATTAAGGAGAAACAGACTTTGATGAACATAAGTAACAGTCGTGCTTGTTAATGTTCTTGTTGCTGATTTCACTCATTTCACACATCTTTCAAAAATACGATTTCACATGCTTTTCACGTTTAAATTGCACGCTTTGATTCACATCTTACTTTGAGTCACATTTACAAGTGAGAAGTCAACCTTGTGGATGCTAATCATTGCAAACATTCATATCATTGTCAATGACTCATCAGTTAAAAACATTGAAAAAAGTCTCTTTACATTAAATCAATTTGGAATTAATTGTTTTCTTCAAAGGATTTTGAGTCAGAGACAGCCGCTAATGGCTGAAATATTGCCCAAGCGACATAAAACAATAACTCACTCACTCACTTGAGTCAGAGACAAATTCCTGTAATAATTTTGATAATTTTCAAAAATGTTTATAAAAAAGAGATGCATTTTAAAAATCATGACACTGCATTGAACTCCAACTCACTCACAATAATGACACTGATATTCCTAAGATTTTATGTCACTTCATTCACTTCCATCTAAAACTAACCTTCTGAATCAACCTATTCATAGTTGCTCATTACACAAATAAAAACTGGTTATTAACAGAGTTTTGAAACAAATTCTTAGAAGTTCTCCATAAGTTGGGATAATCTTAATTGCCATACTTTAAGGATATTCATTATTGTAAAAACGAGTTAGCTTTAAAAATCAAGACCAAAGTGTAGGAACAGGCTGAAATTAACCTATTATCTAATATTGAAATGATTATTTGAAGAATCACCTAAACACATCATATATACCAGCATATTTGTATTCGCAAAGTTTCTACAATACCCTGGTATCTATCAAGGCAAATGCATTACTATATTTTATTTATCTATAGACGACTTTGAGAAGTTTGTCAGTAGTTAAGTGACAGAAATGCAAGGTTTTTGATTCAGGATCCTTGTTTAACACTATTTAATTGACTGAAAATATTCCTTGCAAAAAAGAACCATTCATTATCTGTGTCAAGGCATTTTCCATGATAGGTATCAAGGTATTGAAGGAGCTTTGCATATAGAGATGCTGATAAACTAAGGTATGGATAAAGATTTATATAACCAGTTTCCTGATGAAAATAAAGATTCTTAATGAAAGATATGAAATACAAATAATGAATAAATATGCAGTTGCTTGCTGATTCCATTATCCAAATTGTTGTCATGGAAACATGCAAGATGTGTGATGCTTCAAGAAGAAGGTGAGTAATAAACTATCCTAATCATCAAAGATCCACTCTGAAAACACTGCATATTTTTCACATAAAGTTGTCCTTGATTTACCAAACATTACCTCTCATTGAATGTTATGGATAACAGTGGCAAAGTATGGTCATGACATGAACTCTTTCTATCAACCATTTATCAACTATTGTTTTACCATATAATTGTGGACTTTTGTTACATACATAGTTAACAAAGAAGTTTTTTTATGTAAAATGACAATAATGAGAGGTTTTTGCCTAAATGAAATTTTACGTACATATCCTTTTTGACCAGAAGGACCTATTCCTGTTAAATCTAGTCATGGTAGAAATCTGAATGGTCAACACATGATCTGTATTTTATAACACCAGAATTTGTAAATGTTGTGAGAAAAGTATACAAACATAGACAAAATATCATGTTCATGAATACTTAACTTAATCAGATGATCAGAAAATAGGCATAACTGAAAATCTTCTTTGAAAGGGCATATATTGTGAAAGGTCATGTCTTTAAAATAATAAGTTGTTTTCTAGACTTTCCTTTGATATAATAACCACTTCAAACCAAGTTGTTACAAAGAATGTTGGTAGTACTTTACAAGAGCAAGTTTCGACCGTGTCCCAACAACTAACTGGGCAAGCTGAAGGTTATGGTATGTGTCCTTCTGTTAGTGTAAGGTAAAAAAAATGCTCTTCATGGAGTACTTGCAATGTTTTTGACAAATGCAAATTTAAGCATCTCTGAAACAATTCTCTACCATGTCCCTACAGACCAACTAGGTAAGCTGCAGGTCGTGTACACGGAGGCTGTCGGGACTGTTCAGGAGCAGAAGTCTCTCATCACTCAGCTGGAGGAGGATCTCCGCAGTGTCAACGCTCTCTCCTCCATGTTCAGACCTGATGCTGAGGTGAGTTGTCTCCCTTGGATTGAGTTGTCTCCCCTAATTGGGATTGAGTTGTCTCCCTTGGATTGAGTTGTCTCCCCTTGCGATTGAGTTATCTCCCTTTGAAATTGAGATGTCTCCTCTCTCTCTCTGTATAAATTGTGTAAGGTTTGTTGTGGGAATTGTTACTCATGTTCAGAAATTTCCACTTTAGGGATGCTAAACTAATGTTAGCCAAATGTTCACACATCATTTCTTTTCACATTTGGCTCTGTAATCCAGTTCCAAATGTTTGTCTGTCCACAATAAAGAATTATAATTAAAAATCTTATAGTTTAGTTCTACATTTAAAAAAAATTGACTTTAACGTTTTCACCAATACAAAACTTTTTTGAGTCTGGTTTCTTGTAGGGATGAACATGCAGTTTGAATGGACAAGATGACAGGTTGTTCGATTATAAAATGTTTTGTTGGTGTTACTACCCTGACTTGAAATGTTTAGATTCAAATTCTGCAAAGCAGATGGGCAGATAGTGTGTCACATTTCTAATTGTCCAACAGGGAGAGTCTGGTCCCAACCAACACACAGACCCCGGGACTGAAGCCATCGCGGAGGTGGTCAAAGACGTCATTCCTCTTGGTGTGTAACTTTAGAATTCATTCTTGCTCTAACATTGAATGCCTACCTGAACAGAAATGACCAGTAATGATTCAAGATAAAAAAACTGAATAGGGAACCTATAAACCTTCACAAAAAACATTTTGTAAAAGAAATTCAGCTTTGCTTGTCTTTTTGCTTCATAAAAAAGGGTTTATGTATTTTTGTTTTTGAAACTTATCTAATCAGATGGGTAAACACTAAAAGTAAAATCATAAGCAGTTAAGCAATGTTTCATGATTCTTTGGCAATACGACAGAGGTCTTTACTGTTGTGACAAAGGTAAAAATAAGGGGCAAAAAATACAGACGAACTTATTGACAAAAATATTGACTACCTAATCCAACTAAGGAGCCAACAGAAGTATTTTCTATGTCATTCCATATTTGACCCTGTCACAGGCTCGGAAGGTTCCAACTCCGCCGCTGATTCCCTGCTGCCGATCGTACAGAGTCAGAGAGAGCGGTACCGGGTCAGGGCTCAGGAACTGGAGGCTGTGAGTCAAAATTCAAATGATGTAGCCTATACCCAAAACAAGAGAACTTCTGTCCTTTTAGAATAAAATAGTTGGCAATGAAAATTTTCATTTTGTCTGACAAGTCAGTTTGAGATCTTAGATTTTATTAGCTTAATTGCGGTTCTTTTCTTAGCCTTTTTATTGAATACAAATTTTGCATTATTCAAATGACATTATTTTATTCACTCATATTGCTCTGATCAGTATTGGTGTGTTGGCGCTTGGAAGCTGCTAACTACCCCTCTCTGAAAGCTTGCTCAATTTCATTGGATATGCTGATCACAGTTGTCTGAAACTTGCTGAGAAGATGTACGAACGCATTCTGCATCTGAATCTGAATTTATGAACATTTTGCATCACTAATAATGATGTTATGGACAATTTTGTGTATATATCACTTGGATTTCTACAACTTCAAACAATCTCACACCCAAGCTACCACCACCTGTGAAATTGACAAGTACAAGCGAGCAATGCTGGACTCAAAGGGGGCTATTGTTTACAGCAGAGAGCAGCTATTGTCTATCAGACAATGCATAGAGCTGTATGCTATATCTCCAGATGTTCATGCAGACCTGGTCAGAGCAGATTACGTCATCTACTCAAAGCGGAAGCGGAGAAGAAGGGGCTGTCGAGCTGGAAGGAAAAAATCAAGACAAATCAGTGTTGTTACATCATCTAACAGACCTACCACATTATCACCAAGTAGAGGAATTGATTACAGTAACCTCATCACAGTGCCTTTATCCACCGGTTCTCGTTGCATGCATGATATTCGTCGATGGATGTCTAAAAACTATCTTAAACTAAATGATCAGAAAACAGAATACATCATTTTCGGCTCCACGCAGCAGCTCCTCAAAGTCCCTGAAACACCAATCACCATAGGAAACTCAAAAGTCACTCCTTCTGACTGTGTCCGCAACCTTGGCGTCATGTTCGACAAGACACTGTCACCAGATACTCAAGCACTTGCAGTAGCCAGAACTGCAAATATCCATATCAGGAACATTGGAAAAATCCGTGGATTCTTGGACGTCAAAACCACAAAGCTACTCATGCACAGCTACGTCTTATCGAGACTTGATTATTGCAACGCCCTTCTTGGCTGTACAGCATCAACAAAACACCTTCAGAGAGTGCAGAACACTGCTGCACGCATTATCACAAGAACCCGTAAACATGAGCACATCACTCCTGTTTTGGCAAGTCTACACTGGCTTCCCATCAACGAAAGAATCAAATTCAAAATTCTGACGCTAACCTTCACAGTGCTCAATCACCCTGATGCGCCTCCATATCTTAAATCTCTAATCTGCCCATACCAGCCAAGAAGACAGCTGAGATCAGCAGCCAGCAACCTATTGACAGTACCGGACGTCAAAACCAAAATGGCTGAAAGGTCATTTTCTGTGTCCGCTCCTGTTCTCTGGAATTGTCTGCCAATGGACATCAAGCTGGAATCAGACTATCAGACATTCAGGAAGCTACTAAAGACACACCTGTACAGACAGGCATACCCATCAATAGCCTGCTAGACTGTTACAGCGCCGTTGAGCAGCAGATACGCTGGAAAGCAGGCGCTTTATAAATCCATTATATTATTATTATTATTATTATGTCAAACTTCTCACAAAATGCCAAATGAGTAACAATTGTTCAAATCCATTTCTTGTGCTACTACAGTTTGTTATAGTCCATTCCTGAAGGCAATAAAAGACATAGAACAGCCGCAAAAGAGGAAACAAGAGATTATCACTTATCTTTTCAAAACTTTTGAAACACTTAACTAGCTCTCATTCCCTTTTGATATTGTATTCCAATAATTATATTATAATCATATACAGACTTTGGAATCAAAATTCCGTAAGATCAATAATTGATTTCACCCCTGCACTGTGAGCAAATGCTGTTTCAACAACTAGTTGGTCCCTTTAACATCAACACTTGATAAGGAGAAACACTTTCATCTCTTTATCATTTTGTATTGCCTTTGTATACAAAACTACCCAAACAGTTATATTAAACACTGATCTTGTTCTCTCTCCACAGCAAATGTTTAGCCAAAACAATGGGTTCTTATTACATCACAGGTTAAAAAGAAATAAAAAGTTCAATGCTCTTTATTATTTTGTCTTCTGTCCTTTTCATTAGTATTTTTCAAAAATACAAATCAAAGATTTATAATAGACAATTTTTCCTCGACAGCAAACGCTGAGTCAGCAACAACAAGTTAGTCTGCTCCAGAACGAGATCGACAAACTACGCTCGGACAACGTCAAACTCTACGAGAAGATCCGCTTCCTGCAGAGCTACCCATCCAATGTACGTAGAAAGAGTTTATCATCTTTTATCATGTCGTTGAAATTTACTATCTATAGTCTGAAACTGATGATCATGTTCCTTCATGTTAGAGGAAAAAAGACAAACACTCCAGGTTCGATTCTTGGTTGAGGCACCAAATTTTTGTGACCTTGGCCTTACACTGTGTTGTGTCCCTGGGCAAGGCATTTCATCCACATTGCACTCAGTCTACCCAGCTGTACAACTTTGCACCTGAGCATGGGAATGTATTGACCTATATGGTCACGCAAAGCTCTGAAAAGCGGCAACAAAAATACTATTCCTACAGGTCAATGATAAAATCTGTGCACTTTTAGCATGCCTAGCTTTGAAAATTATTACAAATGGACTATTATCATTATTGTCATTACTGTGTTCCAGTCTGGTTCAGCCCGCGATGACAACACAGAGAGCCGCTACTCATCCCAGTACGAGGACAGACTAGACCCCTTCTCTACTTTCAGCAAGAAGGTTTGTAGTTCCTTAGCTTAAAAAGGAATAGAAATTTGCCTCCTGTATTTTACATATTTGACTTAGTATGACCTTTTGAAAAAGTCAGGGGTTTTTATGCAAAGCCTAAATGCATCTTACTATCTTTGATGTTTGTATGCAATGATTTGGTAGTGAAGAAAATGGAAGTGCAATATAGTAATTTCTCTATTAATTCAACATCTCCAATAATTCAACCACATGATATTTTTCTAAGTTCACAAATACAAATCACTTCTAAAATTTAAACCAAGTGCCGAAAGTTGGTTGTTGATATTTATCTAATATTTCGACCATAGAACTGAATGAGCCACCAGTTCAACTATACATGTTGCTTTGAAAATCTTTTGAGAAGTTGAAGTTGAAAAGAGAAATTACGGTTAGCATAATAGGATAATAATTGCTAACCAATTTCTTTACTTATCTCAAAAAGACTTTTGTCATTCTTTGACAAGAGAATCTACATTTCACTTATTTAATTTTCCTGCTATGCCAGATTATATCTTCCACTGATCAAAATCTCTTCATTAATTGAACCATTCTCTATCTGAGGCAAATGATTCCTTGCCATTGAAAGAAGTTCTGAAATATGATATGTTAATGGAATAAGATTTTTTGTGTGTTTAGCATAGACATATTTTATGATAGGTTGCTTCAGTTGAGTTCTTGTTTAAAAAATTATGCATTTTTTCAGGAACGACAGCGCCGATACTTGAATCTCAAACCATACGACAAGATCACCCTCAACATGGTACAGTAATACTTTTTTTATTCAAGATCTCTTATTCAAAGATTAAAAATTTTGATTGTGTATATCAACAAGATTATGTTTTACACAACATGAACATTTTATGCCTTACTTTGAAAAACAACTCAATACTCAATTATATGTTTTTATTTAAAATAAACTATACTAAATGATGATATCAGATACAAAACATAAATTTGATATATCATAAATCATTACAAAAACAGTTTCCATGGAGGTTTATAATAAGTTTTACTCACCAGTGGTTATCTAAGTTCAATAAAAATGTATAAAAAGTGTTTTGTTTTGCTTTGATGTTGTTTGCATTCATTTGGTTTAAACATATTTTTATTCATAGAAAATGAATTTGGTTCGGTAAACAAGCAAGGCTTTGCTTTTCTGAATACCTCACCAATACAACATAATACAAATAAACATACACAAGAACTAGATACAGAACATAATTAAATACAAGTGAATTGATTACATTGGGTGTGTATTTAAAATGAGAGCGAATTGCTTGCAGCTATATTTCATATATCATCCTATACAATATTTCTTAGAATGTTTTATCAAAGCGTTTCGTTTTGCACAGAAATTGGTGTAAGGACTCTATAATGTTCTTATTTTCATTGCTGGTAGCAGGGGGGATTCCGTATAATACAGTGCGGAGGTTGTGGCCATTTACATAGAAAAGTGCATCGTTTCGAATAGCTGTATATAATTTACAAGTAAAGAGGTAGTGAATGACATCTTCAGTGTGATACCCACATGCACATTCAGCGTTATTTGATATATGTCTACTAACCTTATCAGCATTAAGCTCTAACTATTTGCATTCATTTCTAACTGATAATGAACAAAATAGAAACTGTTTATGTTTTGGGCTAAATTTTTCTAATGATGTTCTCTAACATTTGAGTACTGATTCAAATTGACTGATATTATCTTCCAGGGCCGGTTCATCATGGGGAACAAAGTGGCTCGTACCTTCGCGTTCTTCTACACTCTTATGCTGCACTGCCTCGTCTTCTTGGTGAGTTCTAGCGTAAAAGTGTTCATTTACATAACTGCTCACCATATTTCCTCTTATAAGTACCAGAATCTAGATTTTCAAAGCTCTCTTAGTGCTATGATAGTCGTAAGCTAATGATTTAATATTGTACTTAATAATAATAATAATAGTCCATTTATATAGCGCATATATCCATGCACATTGCATGCTCAAAGCGCTGAGTGACATATTACCCCTGGTCAACGAGTACAGAACACCCCCTGAGGAGAATACAACCGTTCGCCTGTCAGGCACTCGAGGTTCAAATTCAGACTACCATCGTATCATACCAGGTACCCAACTACTGCTGGGTGGACAGAGGCACGCTTCGAACTAAGTCACTTACCCAGGGTGACACCACAAGTTTTGCAACTCATGTCTTAGTGTGGGACAGGGAATCAACCCTTCAAATTCTCAGATTATCCAGCAACGGGTTACCCTAACATCCAGCGAGCTGCGCCCGTTGCTGCTTAACTACTCTGATAGCGGTCGACTGAGCATTGCACAGGACCACGTGCCACCACTTACGACTATCTTAACACTAAGAGTGCTTCGAAAATCTAGACCCTGGTCTCCAATAAGAATTTAGGCAATTTCATTAACTTTCTCACCACTAATGGCTGCAATACTGCCGAAGCGGCGCTAAACAATAACTCACCTACTTAGAAGATAAATAGTTGCTTTTGTAAAATTTCCGGGATTCATTGTCATTCAACACTCGCAAATTTAGTTTACAGCTGTCCGCTTAAATTTGTGCAATATGTTAGAAGCCTATGGAGAATGCGTGCCTAGTGTTAAAGGAGCAATATCATTATCATTAAACAAAAATTATCCCAAATTTTTTTTTCACTTTTCTATTAAAGAAAAAATGCAAGATTTCAAAAAAAGGACTGAAAAATTCAGAGCCCATGCATTTATTGGAGGAAATTTGTTAAATTTAAAGTTTATAATGATAATATTTTTGAGTCTATGATTCCTGTTACAGGCGCTGTACAAGGTAGCCCACACTGAGTCCTGCAAGAGAGATCTGGCCGCTGATTGTCATGACCAGTGAGTGTCTTTAAACTACATATGAACATTTAAATATCTATATATATTAAATGTGTATATTTTATAATGTTATTTCTGACATATTTTAAACTGATGTCAACACTACTAAACCATTTAAATCATCAATTTGAGACCCAAATTTAATATATATAACAGTTACTGTATATCTTTTAAAAAATCAGCATGCTTTTGTTTGATTGATTGATTTCCTGCCATGAAGTAAAGAGGCAAATAGGTTTGGGCTCTGTGTGAATGTGTGTGGGCATATGTGCGTCTGAATTAAAGGGGAAAACTTTTCTCAGAAACTATTTAAGATCATTAAGATACCTTATTTGCTGTGAGTCTTCATGGTAAGAATACCTAAGTGGAGTTCGAAAATCAGAAGCTGAACATTATTTGTAACAGAGTTTGAGGGTGTTTTTAAAAAAACTATTTAAGATAGGTTGACCTAATTTGCTGTGTGTCTTCAGGGTATTAATAATCAGAAACATTTTTATTATCACAGTTACTGCCCTTGTTCAGTGATTTTGGACTTTGATTTTGGAAAATGATGAAGCTATTATGAAAATCAATTTGGCAGGAGATGTTGATGTCAATCTTTTCTTCTTGTCATTAATCTCACAAACTGTTTGTTGCAGGTTTGCAGAGCACATGATGAAAGTTCACGGGGACAAGGAGTTCCATATGATCGGGGAACATCACGATCATCACTGATTGCCATGGCAACAGCATCACTTAAACCAATGATGACATCACAGGTGGATGTTCACCATCACCTAGCATCACCTTCAATATTATGCTGTAATGACAATATATCACAGTTAATTTACAACATCATGGGTTTAACGTCACGACAATCTTTTTCGGTATTTTAAACGTCTACTCAAAATTCATTGAAACCATACCATATGTTAGGGAATTTTGACACTTTGAAGACTTATGACTTACATTTAGATGTTTACACTCAAAATTAAATGCAAACTACTAAAAAGTCTTAAAACATTTGAAATTTTATATTTTTCACTCCAAAAAATATTTGTCCATATATTGTCTTACATGCAAACACGTGACCTATAGAATATGTTTAGTATTTACAACCATTAAGGCTATAGCATTACTGACATATTATAGATAGAGAAAATGATATCAAATTTATCCAAATCTAGTATTTTAGCAGCATTAGAACATTAGTTAATTTATATTGTTAAGTTTGGCAAAATCTTTTACCAAGGAAATTCAAGAAGCTTATAATTTGAAAGGAAACAACACGAACCTTGGACTTAAAACTTAACAAATTTGTCACTTAACAAATTTGATGAATATTTCAAAATAGAAAATATAGTTGTGTCTTCAGACTTCTTTGAAAAGGGTCACATTGTAGACGTTTATAACTCTTATATTTTTTTTGTAAATCATGGTGACCATTAAAACAGCTGACAACTTTTTTATCTAATGTGCATTTTCAACAAATTAATCAATTTAAATTCCATAATTTTTAATTAATTTCTAATAATCTAATCTAATTATCTCAACTGATAATATATTTTTCAAAATGTTTGACCATATTGCAACTGTACTTCATTGAATAATAATAATTATCATTATTATTATTACTTTGTTATAGCATTATAAAATACTCAATTTGTTTTTGGTAGTCACTATTTCGATTTTTACTTTTCTTTTTAACTTTACGTATAGATATAGCAGAGTGCATAAGTAACTAGATAAAAAGTTCTTAAAAAGCTGTTAAGAAATTGAATATGAAATATTGTGGGACCAAAGTAGAAACATGCTTACCAGTATATAGTATTTGATAGATTTTTTAAATTCAAATCAAAATTTAAAAGATAAGTAAATCGGTATGTTAAATAATATGCTTATTCATTATAATTCCTTTACAAATTAAGGTGTGTGATTACTAACAAGTTATTTTATCCAAGTGACTTTAATAAATTGTTACACCAAATTTGATTTTATTGAAGCAGTTATTCAAGTTATTCATATTTCCGTGACACTGTTATGACATGTTTTTCATGCAATTATCAAACTTTTACATCTTCTTGCTTTGGGTCTTAGTATAATGAAAATTGTCTGTACAATCAAAATGTTTATTTTATTTTCTCAATTTGAGATCACAATGAATTGGTCTTTTCCTCCCCAAAATACTTTTTTTGAAACTGTACATTGTCATTTTGACATGTGAAAAACAGTAGACCTTGAACATTTTGAATCAAATTACCATTGGTTGTTATTTTGTTGCAAAGTTTTAAATTGCAAAAGTTTAAAAAAAGCTTCAATTCACAAAAATAATGATATCTCTTTGAGAATAAAAACTAAAAAATATGACCAATTCATTGTAACCTCTCTTCGTTCATAATTCTTTTTAATCTTTTCTTGCTTTTTGGGTTTGGTTCTTTTTAAGTTGTCAAATTTAATTCTTTTCTTCATGTTTATCAACCATGTACTGTCCGGAGGTTTATACTCAAATGTTGACTAAGGGAGAATATCAATAAATATTCTGTATTGAATATGCTGTATTACATGTTTCATTGGCTTTAAACATACTTACAGGAATGGGAATGATCAAGAGATGATGTCTTTGAAATTTTCTTTTTTCAAAACTTTCCTTAAATATCCCCAGACAAAACACTTGTTGTTTGGGGAAAAATGGTTTGATAGCTTTTCTTCACTCAAAATCACCTCCATTCTGTTTTTTTAAACTTTCGACTTTATTTTAAAGGATTATTAAATGTCATAGCAGTGAAAATGGTTGCCCCCTCAGGGTCCCCCCCCCCAAACCCTCACTTTTAAAATGGTTGCCCCCTTCCCAACCCCACTTTTAAAATCGTTGCCCCCTCCGGGTCCCCCCCCCCCCCCCCCCAATACCCCACTTTGAAAATGGTTGCCCCCTCAGGATCCCCCCCCCCCCCCCCCACCAAATGGTTGCCCCCAAGGTACATCCCAATTTTCAATAGGTGAACCCCACTATTAATGTTCCTGGATCGCCACTTTCAAAATCCTTCCCATCCCTGTATGTATGTGTTCTGGATGTGAGGGTGTACAAGGAAGGGTATTACTGGGGAATGTGGTGTAACGGCTGGAACTGATACTTAAAGAGGCTTGTTAGCTTACAAATGCATGTAAACCATATCACTGAATAAAGATATCCACGCTTACGATTATTGTTGTTTTCATTTAAACTATCTACAAGCTGCTTGTGGCTGAATCTTGCCAAAGTGGTGTTTAACTCCAACTTGCTGTTACTACAGGGTCTAGAATATAATGTTATTAATCATGTTTTTCCGTATTGGTCCAGTTACAGGTCCGAGGTCTGCTGTATTGGCCTGAGGCGAAGCCAAGGGCCAATACAGCGGACCGAGGACCTGTAACTGGGCCAATACGGAAAACATGATTAATGACATTTTTAATTAATTAACTTCTTTGTGATTTACTTGTACAACTTTAGAGAGTTCATTTTCATCGAAATCAAAATTATAAAAGAGAGTGGTAAACTCTAATATATGGTGAAAGTTTTGAAGCGATAGCTTCGGAATTGCGCCATTTGTGTATATGCGCATGCTCAGAGTCGTATTGGCCCAGTCTGCTCGTATTGGCTCAGTTTGGCCCGTATTGGCCCAGCTTACCTGTATTGGCCCAGTTGCCGAATCGTATAGTGTAGGCCGTTTAGATTGTATTAGTGCCATATCATTGATAGTTAATTAATAATGTGTGATATTGATATGTTAAACATGAACCATTTCGGACATGCCTAATGGTCAAAACAGTACAGAAATATGATAGATGCAAAGTTCCTTTTGAACGTCTTAATTCATCTGGACATTCTTTACACAACACAATTCTTATCATTATGTCAATTTCAAAAGACTGTTCATGCCACTGTATGTACTAATGTACCACTTTAACGTCATCACAAGACCCAATTTGCTTTGTCGCAATGTCTTATATTCGATTTCACTAAATTTAAATTTTTTATATCATATTGATGTTTAAGCGAACTAACGGCAATGTCTTGTAAAACATCACGAAGAACTAAAACTACTCTTGATACAATACGATGGATTTGAGCATCATCAAATTCTTTGAGGTCTCGTGAACTACATTGTCGTGATGAAAAGATGACAATTGATGTTGATATGAAACGTAATGTCTTTGGTCTTGTAAAACATTCTGAAGAGCTAGAAGACTACTCTCGAAGCAATGCAATTTGAGCATCGTAATGATATATGATGTTGATATGAAACGTTATTGTCTTGAAATATGTCATAGGTGCTTTCCATGCACCAATTGAGCAAAACATTTTCCACCATGAGAATGATTTCCATTGAAATTTGGACATTGCCAGACGAAAGTAGTCTGTCCAGACGCCCCTGAAACAAATATCTACATAACCCTTTGTCTATGTTATTGTAGCAAGTCGAGATCACTGCAGTTTCAACATGTGTTCGTGTAACACCATTCTCTCCCCACAGAGGCATATCAAGTTAGGTTGATTTAGCCTCTGTTCTATTACGCCGAAATCCTTGGGTTCCGGCCGTTTCCCTTTGTGGAAAAAAATGCATCACAATACATTTGAATTTCTTTATCAAATGACAACGCTTCTCGCATGGAAAGGGTGGTTCATATCACAATGCCTTTGCTTTGATTCAGTAGCCAAAATGATGATTTAAGAATAGCGTCGCTGATTGCAAAACTAACTTTGATTGCCTCCAATCAGGCATCTCCTATTCTAGGTCGAGAGGCTCTACCTGCAACCCCACTGTCGTTAGTATGCGGCTCGATATGCGAGGATACAGCATTCGGCGACAGAAGTTTCGGTCTACTCCCATTCCATACCACAAACTCGGCGTAATAGAACAGAGGCTAAATCAACCTGACTTGATCTGCCTCTGTGGGGAGAGAATGGTGTAACACTGATGCCCCCGGATATCAGTAAATTGTAAATGAATATTCTTTGTGTCAATATATGTACCTTAGACGTTTCTGAAATATCAAAGGTCTTTCTCTATCCAATCATAAGTAATGGCCACGATTAAAGTTTTCGAAAATGCTTGCTGTGCCAAGGCCAAGGTCACAAGGTCAAAAAGAATGACCTAATCTGAAAGCTATTATCATGATATATGCACATGTGAATTATCAAAGGTCTATCTCTATCCAATTACAAGTAATGGCCAAGGTTAATTTTCGACAAAATGCTTGCCACGCCAAGGTCAGGGTCACAAGGTTAAAAAAATATGACATCATCTGAAAGGTCTTATCATGATAGATGCACATGTGAAATATCAAAGGTCTACCCAGAGCAATCACAAGTTATGTGCAAAGGTAAAATTATTACATGAAAATGAACAGCTTCAGTGGGTTCCTTTCAATTTTAATAGTAAAAGCTGCATTTAAGATGTATTTATATTTCAGAGACTAAAATTAAGTCTAAGACGTTAGCATAACGATCTTGATAAAGGACAATTATTCTGTAGCCTCGTGACTATTTGACAGAGAAGTTTAAAACTCTTTGGTTGCAACCAAATATCTGTGCAACATTTCTCTTTGTTGAACCACATAACAACCACGCGATACGTCTTTATTATGAAAACATCACGAAGAAATATAGGTTTGACCCTTAACGTCTTTGAGTAGTATATTGGTGAATTGGCAAAATAAACCCTGATATAATAACGTCACCTTCACTCTTACAATTGTTGGTACCTGAGACAAATATATACATCTTTAGATAACGATATCAAGTCAGTAGTGATAAAATTAGATATGAAAACCAATTGGTATACGTTGCCATTAGCATATTTCATTTATGAAAAGCATAACATGAATATATATTGTGTCAATCAATCACTCTGTTTTCAATACTCCTAGGCCTCAGGCCTATAGTACATTATATAGTATAATACAGTTCAATATACAGCGGGTAGCCATATTATTACGTACAAGTAACGTCATTCCCATTGACTTACATGTTAATTAGCTATTGCGAGAATAATCATCGTAAATTTAGTTGAAATCTATTTACTGTAATATTTTGCAGGCAGCTTGGAAATCGTCTAAACTACACATACATAATTTCGATTTACGTTTTTGATTATTGTTAAGAAAACTGCATCTCATTTCATAGCACTATGCAACACACCCGCTACGTCCAACATGGCCGTCAATGGGACTGTCGAATCGCAAGTTGTACATGTGATGTTTCACAAAGTGTCATTTGATAACTAATTAACGGATAGGGGAAGTGTAATTATGTATTAATAGCTGAGTTGATTTCCATGATGTCTGCAAAATATGTCAGCAATCGGATCATTTCCTAATTTATAATAATTATTCTCCAAATTGTTAATTAACATGCAAGTCAATGGGAATGACGTCGCTTGTACGTAATAATACGGCGACCCGCTGTACATATAAATCTGTTACACACACAAAAAAACATAATGAAATGTGATTCAGTGTTACTTCGTCTCCTGATTTTAAATGCGTGGTATATAAACATTGCATGATTCTGTATTTCTACTATTTTTTTTACAGTTTAATAAGTACGATAATTTATCTTTAGATGAATGGATATAATATATGTTTTTACGGTATTTTTACGCAGTTCATTATAAAATGGACACACAAGCAGGAAATGGATCTCATCTTCCAAGAGGTTATTGTTGCACGATTTACATAGTATCTCTTCTCTTTTCATGTTAAGAAATCTGCCCTTTTCAATTATATTTCAATATATATTATGTATTGGTACAACAAGTCACAGACTTCAATAAGTGTCGATAAACCTAACAAAATAGAATAAATTCTCAAAATCAATGTACAAATCAATTATATATCATTACAAAAAGACAAAACAATTCTAGTATTATAAATTTAAATATGTCAAACAATTATATGCATTATAGAAGTTTATACATTTCTATGTACATCTTGAATAAATGTATTGACAGATTCAATGATATGCTGATTTATTACATTACTAGATTATTCATTACAATTACGGACAAAGTTTGATCAAATCGAAAACATTAATAAAGATAATCTTCCGATAGATGGCAGCATGCACAGTTACATATGTTCTAAATAAGCTTCTTAAATCAACGTTTTAAGTCAGTACAACACTGCAAATGTTAGGCGATCATGGATAATTATTTTAAGAAATATCGGTCTCAAAAGTTTAAATCAAAGTAATAGTTTAAATGGTCAGTTAGACCACGATTAGACAACAAGGCCCGAATTGTCCAACTTACATAGATTGCAGACATAATAGAAATTTATCATACGATATGTTAAATTAAAAGCTCATGTAACTTTTGTTGAAATGGTTATGAACTATTTGACGGCGAACATGTTACAAATGTAACTGACATGAAAACAAACATCCTGCACGTGCAGATTCACTTTCGACAAGCGCATGCTGTGATTCTGTATAGTCGGCTTTTTTAAAAATGTAATTCTTAGAAACTACCATTTTAATTGGTATTCAATTATTGTATGCTAATTGAAAAAAGAACATTCTTTCGACATCAGTTGCGTTTACCATGAATATTTCTGAAATATTACGAGAATCGGAAATGATTTTAGGAAAAGAAACGAAAAGAAAGGAAATTTAGGATTACGGTTGTTACTCATTTCGTAGAAAATCTATGGTTTCTCTACGCTTTGCTAAATGTACGAAGATAGACGATTGTGATTTTTCTTTTAAATAAAAGAATATCAGTAACATTGCGTAAAATTGAAATGAAAAGACCATTTTATTATGGATCTCCGTAAATGCAAAATTGATGTATTTGGTAACTTTGATAAGTTATTGACAGACAGACAGATTTTATTCAGAATTAAAGGCCCCATGGCCCAGATTACATCAAAAGAGCCGTAAAACAGATACGATGTGGTATAAAGAAATAAAATCATTTAAATATCTGAGTTTTCTTCAAAAAGAGCGCAACATTTTTCATAAGTGATACATCCTTACTAGATATTAAATTATAAAGATTCATTCTTGTAGGATGGTTGATATAATATGAAGCCACATACACTTTTCTAAGATGTTCAAAATATGGACATATGAGATAAGTTATGTGATCTATATTAAGAAAATGGAGTATTGTACAAAACAAGCGACAACGGAATAGGATGTTCCAAAACAATAACATTTTCCCAAAATATTACCTGCATCATTACCTCTGCATTCAAAATCCATATAAATTACCACTTTGATCATTTTTTTAAACATTAAGATTGATATTAGGCTTCAAAGAATGTGGATAAACTTTGGTCATGTTTGAACAAGCTTTAGTTGTTCCTTAGCTTCCACTTCATGTGATGTGACGTCATGGCGCTGTGGAATCAAACATAGTTATATCATTAGAGTTTCGTTTGTTAGTTATTAAACATGTGGCATATCTCCGGGAAAAATATCAAATCAAGTACCTTAGCGAACAACATCTGGGGCTTTTAAAGATACTTTTAGATAATGAATGTAGCAACTGATATATATTTTGATTAAATTATTTTTTCATAAAATATTTCGGGGGAAAATGTTCTTTTGGGGAACAGAAGAGTTCAGTCCATTTATAAAGTTGTAACTTGAATCTTTGCCTGTGTGTTCTTCAAAGCATGAGCTACTTTATAGTTTTAGTTATTAAAGACAAGTAAATCCGACCCACCTTTGCCAAATCATATTGTTTGTTTCGACATGTAGGTAAACAACAGCACAGAGCGTGTGGTAGAGATACTAGATACATGTGAGGGACAGGATGGGACTTGTTACCACCTAATGAAAACAAGATAATGGAAGGTTAAAAGTTAACGTGCAAGTGTACAAAAAATCTGAAAAAACAACTCTTAAGCGATGATATAGTTCCCCTCTAATATATGTGATATGACTGACAGACAGAATTATTTTATTAAAGTGTCACATTATATGACACAGTTAAGATATCAATTGTAATAGTATAAAATAATACATATCACCCAGGCATATTTTTGGCTTACGAGGCAGTATAAAAAAAGCTACATATTCAACATTGATTATGTTAATAATGATATGATAAAAGACGATAAATATATATGAAAATAACACAGAGGTAAAATATGCCAAGAATGAAATTGTCTCCTGATATGTTCATACTGTGACAAGAAAAGTGAAAAAAAAACACGAATTACTCCCGGTAAAAAACATTTGCACCTGCCATTGACTTGGAGCGATTTGGCTTAGGCCCTTTTCTCATGCACACCTTTACATATGTTAGTAAATTTACGTATGTATGTAAATGTATTTGGGGTATGTAAAAGTGTCATGAGAACGCAATTACATACATGAGTATTATTGCACTAGGAGTAACTTTACACGACCTCAGGAGGTCATGTAAATGTAAATTTACATATACATATAGGGAAAATCTCTTCTTCTCTTGGAGCCAAGAAGTCTTAACATCATGAAAGCTGGCGCTAGACTGAATCTACTCATATATTTTCGTTTATTATAATACATGGCTGTATGTAATTGACAAATACAACATAATGCTTAACTACATGTGAACAGAAAGTATATTTACTATTACACATGTATGTATAATTACATAGTGTGTAAATTTACTCATGTATGTAAATTCGTGCATGAGAAAAGGGCCTTAGGTAGTAAACGTGCTTTATGTAGTAAAATTTGCATAAATGCAAATGCGTTTATACGGCGATATTTATTAAGCTCATTACCATATGCAACTATTTACCATTATTCAGCTGTATAAACAGGTGTAATTAGCTACATCACCTGTGATTATACTGACGAGGAGACCGACCACTATGACGATGATAAGTCCGAGTATAGGGATCCACTTGTACGATGCTGTATAGAGAAGCTCCACGCCTTGTCTGAAATAATATGGACATGGGCAACTTTCATACCATGATTTCTTTCGACATTTATATATATTTTTTTGTGCATTTTTATTAATATTTCTTATCGAAATGTTAACAAAAACCTTCAAATTGCTCATGAACAACGAAACCTAGCTATAAATAATTCTGAATTGTTGTTATGAAACGTAACTAGACTTTTTCAAGGTATTGAAAACAGAAATCCTGAAAATAAACGTTAAGCGTTGAAGGTTTCTTACCATTATCATGAAAAATACTAAACTATCGTGAAAAATAAGTTTAATCTTTGAATTTTGGAAGTAAAACAGCATAAGATTTGCGGTTCTGACTTTCCAATTTCAATGACGTAAGCAATTACCTATTAACTCATAATAATGAGGTTTTTATCCAGAAATACGTTTTTAATGTATGTCACCTCTTTATAAACTTCAAAGACTTAGTTCTTCTTTCATTGCTGACTATATTAAAGATATTGCTGTAACATTTAACCTCTATATCACTGACGCCGTCATGACGTAAAAAGAAATGACATAAAGTTTCTTTCTCTAGATTTATTTTAAACATCTCTGACAAACCTATGGTCACAATATTTTAAACTTTTCAAAACAGTACCAACAAGAAGAAAGTTTTCTTACACATCCGCCTGTGTTGTAGTAAGTATTTCAGTAGTCTGTTGAAGAAGCGATGAAGGCACGGATGTCATGTTGAAGTCTACAGTAGAGTTTTCTATCGGACACATGTCTGTGGAACCAAGCGGTAACCATGGCGTCTCCTTGACAACGTCAGAGAAACTGGTGCCAATACCAATCCACGTCACAACTGCCATGCTCGTCAAGCCGCCAACTATAGCACCCTGGTTGGTATATTGATACCATATTATATTAAAATTAATGCCATACCGGTTGAAATAATATATATCCATCTAAAAGTGCATCGAATAGATGTAAGCAATTACTCATTATAGATATACTTTCAATATGGAAGTGTTGGTAAACCTCATCTAGTTTTCTTTTACATCGGACTTAGGTTATTTCAAAACGTTCAAATGCAAATGTCTTCAAAATTGAACAGAAAAACCCCCGCTGAAAATCCTTTTCAAAATATATTTTTAATTTAAATGTTTCGAATTAAAATTTTCATTTGTTTTCAATTAGAATGAACTTGAACATGGTTGACAAACATGTAGCCAATAGATTCCTGCGATTGCAATGGGAATCGTCATCACAGGATTGTAGCTGAATATTAGCATGTGTATAGCAAGAATATGCTTAAGTTTCCATTCAGTCATTTTCATCCGTCAGTTCTTACTTTACCTTAGCAATTGCTAACATACCTTAGCATTAGCCCAGGGGAAGAAACAGCCGAGGACGAAAAGACCGGAAGCAGGTGCAGAAGCTGCGTGGACAAGGCTACCTAGAATCTGCAGCAACATTATTGTTCTTGTAAAACATTTTTTACTTGTTCAAAACATAGGACTTTGATTTTGTTCTTGGGATTCACGCTGTCATAGGAAATATAAAAGATCATTCTTCCCCAACAGCAATTACTGGTCCGAGAACTCAGATCATTTTTGGAGAGGTTACTTTTCTTTACTTTTGTTGTTTTACGGGTGGGACAGTTTTCTGGGCCAAAAATACTGATTCCTCGGCCTGCAATCATAGTTGGTTGTGAAATCAGCGACGTTGTTTCAACCTGAACAGTTCCAGTTAAGGTTGACGATTGGAAGTTCTGGACTTGTTAGATTGAGGGGTTGTTTTTTTCAAAATAAAAAAACGTATGTGTTTATTTTTGTAAAGTGGTTTAAAAAATGGATTAATATTTCCAAATTGTAATAAAGTAATGTTGGAAGAGCATTCCTGGGATAAATTCCTCGTATATAGCCCACCTGTGTCAGGGGACCGCTCATCCGGGCTATCATCATTGCTACCCCACAACCCAGCAGTCCAAACACAACGACTGAGGAATGAAATGTAAAGCAACCTAGTGTTTGTCTTAGAATAAACATCAAGGAAAGAAATAAATGTTTACGCTTTCTAAATGAAACAATTTTATTTCCAAATTTCAAAAAACACTTTCAAATGATAAGTGACCAAAAATATATTAATATTCTAGCTAATATTCTTTTTTTTTAAATTAAATTTTTATTTCAGAAGTGCCTGTTACAAAAAGGAGAACATGCCCAGGGTAATATTCTAGCTAAGTCAATTCATATAAACTAAATTCAATTTCCAAAATGATAAGAGCATCAGTTTTGTAGTCCAAGATTCATAAATGCAAAAGTTCTTCAACCTAACGTCCTCGTTGTTAACTGTCAAGTTTGGGTGCAGTGATGCGAAGAGTATGCGCATGAAAGATTAAACAATGGAAAATGCCTATAAAGCCTGTGATTGGAACTGACGTGATGTTAACCTCGTGTGTGCACCCATCAACTCACCAGAAAATTTAGCGATAGCAGTTGCAGTGCTGTCCTTGGTGCCCGGGAAGGCAGGTCGGACGAAGTCACTCCACACCTGGGAGGAAAGGCTGGATAGACATGAGGACAGCGTGCTGGAACATATCGTAAACGAGCACTCGTTACATACAAATTGACAATAGTAGAACAAATAACAGAACATACATTAGTACGCTATAACCGTAATTGCTAATATACTTTGTCATCATATCCAGACTTTTCTTTTTTCTCGACTTCTTCCTTGCCAGGACCAGAACCAAAGTGAGTTAAATCTTTCATATTTAAATTTCACTAATATCACAATTGGTTTATCCTAATATCGCGACGATTCGTTCCTTCATGCAGAATGGTTAGTGTAAAAAGACACAGACCCCATTGAACATTACTCAGATAAGAAACACAGCAGAGTAAATTGATATTTTCGTACTGATTTAAATGAGATTGGACATATAAATCTACGCTGAAGTGACCGACCTGAGTGAAGCACTGAAGAGAGTTGCTATGAAGAGTCCCGGCATACCTGGTACCTGGTGGAACATCTCCATCACCAGGTGGGGCACCAACTGTAATCAATGACACAGACTAAAGAAAATAAACATGTGAAAAAAAGGCTATTACTATAGATGGCACCGGCTGCGACAATTCTCTCAATTTGACGATGAAAAGGTTAGCCATCATTTTCGGAATGGATTAATCTCAAGGAACCACGATGATGAATATGACGCAAATGGAATTTTTAAATGCGACAACGGATAGGACAATTTGTTGGCAATATCTCAGACATTAGTGGCAGAGTGCTTAATAGGCTGACAACAAAAAAGAACAAGTCCAGAGGTCGATCGAAAACCAGATATGACGTGCTTCCAGAGAATATTTTTAATTTATCTGAAGCAAACTGAAGGCCAGATTTATGCACTCATATATGAGGCTAATAACTATTAATTGTCATATCAATGGCCTTGGAATTAACATTTGAGATGTCCCTAGTTCATACCAACAAATATTCTATTTTGGCCCTTTTCAACTTGAAGTAAACAAAATCTTCACATCATTTCAAGAGATTGAATGTCAATTTAACCCTTGATATCTTTACCTGGTTAGGGTTACTGATGTACCCGACTTTAAGCGGGTCACAACCCTTGTGGCTGTAGTAGCTTTGTGCAACCACACCCTCGGAGGAAGCCATCAACACACAGAGCACGAAGGCCGGGCCGAGTAGAAACATAATCCTATACCAGCAACATAAGGTATCATTATAGAGCCGGATCCAGAAGTGTTCAATGGGATTCAGTTTATCAACGTGAGTGAGCTGTTTTTTTATGTTTTGGCACTATTTCAGCTTTCGTCATGAATGAATAAGCGGGATGTATTTAAATTGAAGTGAGGAGGGTTAAAAACAATCAATTTGGAAACATTAAGCAAGTCGGAGACTTATCTTAGTAAAATTTTATTTAAAAAAAGCATATCCATAGAAAGGATTGTCTGTCTTTATCAATCTCAATCTACATCTAAATATATAATATGTATGATAAACCTATGGTCTATCCCATATAAATCTTCAATGACAACTATTTGACCTCTTCGCGTCCTTGAGTGACTTTGTACTGTTGACCCTTTGTATCGTCTGCTGCGAATAGACGGCTGACAGACCGGAAGTCATGTCACTCAGAACGAGGTTCCAGAAGGTATGGCGTACTCTCAGATCCGTGTCGAAACTGAATAAAGACACATTTACAAAATATTGAGGTGAGTGGCAGAGAAAGATTTTTATTTCCAAAAGAGATTTAAAGATGTTTTGGCTTAATGATAAAGGAAAATGCAGAACATATACAAAATCCATCAAGCATGAAAACGCAGTGTCGTAAAAATTGTGATAAATGATGTGAGGTTTTTAATGAGAACGAGAGGAATGTTTGATGTGTCAAATACAATTAAAGACCAAGAATCATCATAATGATATCTCACTTGAAGAAGTTGATTCTGCCACTGTTGTAAGCTCTGCTCCATACTTCTCTCACACCTCCCGTATCTACCGTAGCCTGGAATAATGATCCTTTTTTAAACTGAATCTCGAGACTTTTGTCATTTAATTTGCTATGTCAAGATCCGAGCATAAAACGTGAATGTTACCTCATCTGGGGAATTGTGGCTGTGTTGGATAATTGAAAAGTGTCAAATACTGGTACATGCTGTTTTGCTTTAAGGTTATCTCTTTAACCAACGTAGAGAATAGATAGATTCATAAGAAAAACAACTTAAGCGTAAAATTCAATTAATAATAATTGATATTTCCAGAGATACTTTGAACAAAGATTGTGTTTTTTAAACGAGTGACTTAGCTTTCTAAATTAGTTCAACGATTTTCAACAGTCAGTAACAACTGATAATTTGAGATTAATTTTTCGAACCTACATAACGCATCCATGGGTAATTTATAGTCAACACAAATGAAGCTTAAACTCACCTTGACGGATACAGCGACCACGCCTACCAACATGATACAAGCCTGGAAAACATCCGTCCACACCACCGCCTTGATGCCTCCCTGTACAGAACATTGTGGAAAAGAGTGACTTTCTGGAGTATGAGGGGAAGAGTGACTTTCTAGAAAGAGGGACCTTCGTGAGTATGACGAAAGGAGGGACTTTCTTGCTATTAAAGTACTGTAGATGTCCACAAAATCAAGCGTAACAAATGCTCAGGAACAGACTGTTGTCGAAAATAACTCTTATACTCTTTTGATGGACCCATTTGATTTACCATATAGGAATACAAAACCTTAGCCCTTGGTGGCTTTGTGGATGCTGGCTCATCTGTCATTTAAGAGTTTTGTGTCACTCAAGTCTTTAATTCGTTCATGTAATTTAAGATTTAATTTATGTGTGTTTTGCAGTAAAGTTTTGTTTTATGTCATTAAATATTTCATTAGTTCTAGAGCCTTTAAGGTTTAATTCGCTCCCTTCTTTTTCGTCCATTGCCATGCCTTACTCAGGATTCTCGTTCAGTGTCATGGCATGAAGATATCATTTCCAATGAGATGTGTACTCACTATAGCGGTGTAGAGGACGGACACTGCTGCTATGATGAAGACAGATTGAAGCTGGGGGAATCCTGTCACTGTCAACACAAATTTCTCGTTTGAAATGTTTTGGTTACAGAATAATTGTAGCCTATTGATTTGGAACAAATTGAGCTGTTGTACCTTATTTTGGTTATCGAATAGATTTTGACAAATTTGGTATTTACATCGTGGTAATTCAGTTTCTGGTGGAGGCTTTCGGTTATACAATGGAATGAATTGATATGAAGAGATTTATAAAAAGTGATTATTATTTTCTCAAGTGCCATGTTATGACTATATGATCTCTTATGTTCATCGCATTAAAGAAAATGCAAAATTATCCAAACAGTCACTTAGACTTATTGAGAAAATATATCCTTATTTCGTACTAATATAAACTACTTCTAAAGTTTCATTCAAGATTTGTTTAAGGCAATGATAATATGATTTCTTATTTTAAAAAATCAGTTTATAAGTCACGTTATTAACTATACAAGATACGCGTTATTAAATATGATACCAACCCGCTTCAAGTGCAACGGCCGGACCGAACAGGACAATACCCATATACCATATCTACAAACATAAACAAAAGTAAACTGTGATGACCGATATTCTGGCTAGTCTTTTGGACTACATTTCTCGTATACTTTTAGGTTCCTTAATATACTCATCTATTTGAGATTCCATTTGTACATCTATATGGTACCTGTGTTTAAATTTCAGGTAAGGTTTTTGGCGCAGATGTTCTATCATGTTAAAGGGTACGGTTACTATTTGAAGACTATCTTGATGTTGAAAAAATATTAATTGTATTGGTTAACCTAAATGTACGGTATGATGAACCTTTATTTTATGATAATAAAATAGAAATGACATAATTCATGTAAACTAAAGAAAACAATGAATGGAACGTTTAGGAATGACATCACTTAAGTAACAAAATCGAAAAATGAAGAAAATAATGGCAAAGGTCTGAAATAGCATTTTCTTGAATAAGTGGTAAACTTTGGAATTACATATGATATATGAAAATACTATTAGCTTTATGAAATGATGGCACAGAAGGAGAAGAAAATGATTACAATATAATGGTGGAAAGAGATAAGGAAGGATAAGATGGAAGCTTGAAAGCTGATTAATAGTTTAATAAAAGTAGTGAGACAGAGTCTATACTTACATTAGTGATCATACCGAGGAGCGAGCCGAGGAGATACACAGCTCTGGACCGAAACCGCAGCTCCAGGTACTTATGGTTAAATTGATTATCATCGTATATTAGAAATGAGGTGCAGCTTTCATATAATTAAGGAAGACAACTTCTATGTTAGACAGTAGCGACGTCTTGTCTTCCTTATACCATCAACTTCTAGAATGCCACTCAAACATTTCATATAATTAGAAATAGTATATATCTACGTGATAATGAAATACAACACCATTTGACCAATTAGTTTGCATCCTTGGTTAGGACTCAGTTCATGCATATTTATTAAGAAGTTGACGGCCATCATTTAAGGACATTACGAATTGAGATTCGGAAGTGATATGATGATAACCGTTTTACCCATTTATATCTATTGCAGTTAAGATTGTGTTTATCTTTCGTTCAGCAGTGAAGAACTTGATAAAAAAAGATTAATAAAGTAATTTATGAAATAAAAAAACATTTTCATTTATAAATCAATCCGAATATTTTATTAAAGGCTCTGCTGAACTTACCCGCTGGTTTGCTTGAATGAAAGATAACTTGGCACAACACTCTTTGAGTAGTACTCATAACAGAAACACAGCGTAATATGAGTGATATATTCGATACGATATGATTTTAATGAGATAAATAGAGATTATTACCCGAGGAAGTGTGTCATATGACGTTTACGAATTGAGTGTGTATGTTTGTATTACCCGAGCGAGATCGAGGATTATACACTAATTTGAACGAGTTTCATATGGCATACTTCCGAGGGTGATAAGTTCTCATTACCGATTCTTTCACATTTTATTCTCTTAGAAATATCAAGAAATCGGCCTTCTTCCCTTGCGACGGTCGGCTACAGTGACGTCATGAACAATTGTTTAAAGAAGTCACCGACGTAAATATACGGGAATCGTTACTAGGCAAAGTTGATGTGTGCACATGTGCACATATAGAAAATATGTCACTACTTATGACACACCATAAAGGTAATAAATATCAATATGTATCATCAAAAACTCACCTCAAACGCAGTAGTGAGGTTGAGTGGTTTAAAGAGCGGCACCATATATCTTGTAGACAGCATGATGACAACCATTGTCCCTACAGTTCCAACCACAAACTGCATCCCATACAGGTAGGACTCCGCCGGGGATCCCAGGATCATTATTGACGATTGGAAGGAAACAACCAATGAAATGGCGACTGGAGCAAACGCCATTTGTCGGCCTCCCACAAGGTACTCGGACGTTGACATCCGCTTCCGGTCCCGAAAAGCGTAGAACACTCCTATCGCTATGGACATTACCAACATGGCGGCAAACACCACATAATCCACCGTCTTGAGTGTAGGCGAAATTGGCGACATCTACAAATAAATGTTATCACTTTTAATGGTTTGATTTCTATCTGCACTTTGAACATTGGCAGTCATCTTTTGATATGCTTGGTAAGAACTCAATTTATGTATCGGCTGTCATCATTTAAAGTATGCAGTGACAAAATATGTACACCATATAGTATGAGTCGGTAAAATATAGAACACATTTCTTTATTTATAGCTTTCCAAAACTTAGTTTGAAACTAAAGAGGTCAACATCAAAAATTGAAGTTGTATTTTCTTTCGTTCGTTAGTAAGAAATGACTTCGTAAGAGATTAAACTAAAGCACAGCAAGAAATGGTCGATATTGTTTTACCATTTGACCGGGCCAATAAGTGACATACAGCTTGTTTTCATAATGACTTTGATCTAACGTCAAAAACCGCAAGAAACAGAATTGTCACAAAATAAAACCGTCCTAAATGTGTCGACATGAACACGATAAACAAAAAATAAAACATATACGTGTTAAAGAATAAACACCAGAAACTAAAGTCATTTCTTCTGCAGCTCATGCATTTCATAACACATTTGCTTCTAAGATGGGGCCACATTGGCCCTTCTAAGCGTCAATAATGACGATCTGTTATTACAGTTCTTCTTCAAATATGTCATTCGGTTCAGGTTAATATGAAGACAATATGAGTGGATTCCATTTCTACACAACCCTTAAATTTTATAGAATTGTTTTTGTTGATGTTATTGTTGTAGTTGTTGTTGTAGTTGTTGTTGTTGTTTTAATACACTGTTGGAATGGAATAAATGTTGTTGATAGTCATCACACTCCGTACTGTCCTTGAAATAATTCACAGTTTCACAAAACATTTATTTGCATTTCAATCTAAACAACCAAACGTCATTTCGCTTATACACCACACATCTATTAGTTAGTTCTCGTGATGCTCTATGTTCTATCATCAGTTTAAAGGGACAGTAGCACGTTTTTTTATAATTTTATTTTCTAAATTTTTCACTGATAATTGTTAGATAATGCTAAATGTATTATTTTGACAGTGTCAGAAATATCATTTCACAAGCCAATCATCCATAGTCAGAGGACAAAGTAAGAAGATTCATATCAAATCCATTGGCGGCCATTTTTTGTGATTACATTTAATTCATTCTGTGTGAGAAAAAGAAATTGCATGGCTAAACTTCACGTAATATACTTGAATTATTACTGCTCCATTTAGTTTAAATCCATTGTCTTTCAATTGGAACCATTAATTTTCATTTTCTTGACATCACCTTATATCTCCCTAAAAACGTGCTACTGCCCCTTTAAAGTAGAGGGTCAGTTAAATGATCAAGCTGCTCCATTGCCAAAAAAGTTCTTTGAACCCAAACAAATGTAGTATCATTATTCATCAACATCATACAAGAGATTAAAAGATAGTAATTTAGTAAACATGGAGAGAAGATCCTTACAAATGAATAATCTCATGCCAGTTGAAATAAGTTTAGTTCAATATCTGCAGGTCCTTTCTAATAATACTTGTTGTAAGACATATTTCCCTGCAAAACCCTCATAACTATCACTCTAATCTGATACCGTGTTGTGTATTTATCTCATACTGATACCAAGAATATTATTATTTTAAAATAAGTCAATTCAGTACTGATAATGAATGCCGACAAACACTGCATAAGCATACCACCTTCTTATGATAGAGTTTTATTCAGTTTTTGATTCAAACTTTTGTTTTCAGACGGTGGTTGCTACAAGTTGCCTGGGTACGAACCACCCGATATTCTCCCAACGCAGGTTTGACGTGTGTATCGTAGACGAAGCCTCCCAGGTCCTCCAGCCCGCCTGCCTCGGTCCGCTGTTTGCCGCTGATAGATTCGTACTGGTTGGGGACCCTAAACAGCTTCCTCCTGTGGTGCAGAGCAAAGAGGCATTGTGAGGAATTGTCAAAATATAAAATTTCATTTCAAAGAAATACAGTTTCTTTGTCTACTTTCCAATATAAGATTATGGGGTAACTTGTAATATTTAAATTGTTATTGTATTGTTTAAATACATTGTCTTTCAATTAGAACCATTAATTTTCATTTTCCTGACGTCACCTTATATTTCCCCTAAAACGTGCTACTGCCCCTTTAAAGATCAAACCGAGAATAATTACTGTTTTCAGTTGTTATGTTTAATATCACTCGATGAAGTGTTTCGAATAACAGTTTTGGATTTTGATAGTTAGGGTTATAAATGGCTAAATTCGCATGACCCCGCCAAAACAGCACAATCGCCATCATACCGTATTTCCTCTAATAAGCGACCGGGAGCTCATTTTTCACCACCACCTTCACAAGTTGTTATTGTACAATGCAATCTACTTTAGAATAATCAAATTACATTTGAAATTACAAATAATCATAATATGCAAAATGATAAAACGATAAACAAATTGTGTACGCTTGCTTCATCAGGATCGACGGAGAAACTGGAAAGCTAATGCGTGAAGCGTACGTGACGAAAATAAATAATAAAATCCATTTGTTTGTTTTAGCGTATTTTAACGGTCTTGGCGTAGCTCAATTGATATGAAAAGGTAAGATCTACATATGCTTCATAAAACTATTGTTTTATAATTACTCACACGTTTCTGTAGATGTATGTTTCTCCGTATTCAAAATTGTAAATTGTAACAAAAGCTTATCAATAAAACTAGTCGAAGGCAATTTGATTCCAATTTACAAACGATTGTATCAAATGTGCAACGCTATTGCTGTTTCGAGATGAGTTTCGAAATGTTTTAAAATGCTCTTATGAGCCTTTGTGAGTGCGTGCTTGAAGTTACAAGACAGCATATTCTGTGCACACATTGATTAGATAAAGTTATTGTTTCTGTCACAACTATAAAAGAACAACTAGGATATTGTACGATTTAAAGGGGGTCTGCAAACTGAATTTTTAACTTCCAGTGTTTTATTAGCAGGGCCCCGAAAGAGTCGTAAATACTCTGTAGGGACGAAATCGTTTGGTTGCGAACCGCTAACAGCTGACAGCCAGTACCAAGTCATGTGAACCCCCTTACCCGTCTGGATGCTCTTGTTAACAATAGTCAATGAGGTTTCACGAGCCAGGTTGTTGATCCCCTTTAAGTTCATTAACGGCATTCCCTTACTAACCTACCCAATTTTAGAATACTGATCTCCTATTGGTTCACGGTACCGTGAATATAACTAATTCAAACTTTTACAGCAGGGTGATAAATTTACCCCTCATTGAAAATAACATCACATTGAGGACGTCTTTGATCAACGATGAGTGTTCTGTCACTTAATATTTAACAAGAGAACAATAATACACAAATACGCTATGAAAGTTATTGATCTTAGATTTGATGTAAACTAAATAGTAATTTACAGCTGTTGCAGCGGCGATCTTGATCAATAAACGAGATAATATGATAAAAGTTACTCGAACTTGTATAGTTTACTCACTGTTTACCTTAGGTGCTCCGCGTTGGCAATTAGGGCAAACCTAAATAATGTGCCAGTTGTTTCTGTTCGATGGGCGATTTCCCCTTGACAAGGAATTACTGACGCAACTGACCATGCATGTTATCCATCTTCTTACCCTGATCGATGACCTTTGAATGCTGACTTTTGACCTCTGATCAATGAACCTGTTCAAACCCTTATCCTATCTATTTTGTTAAATAAAAAAGGTTATGATACACTTAAGTTAGTCTATTTGATAAGTTGAAGTAAAACATTTTGCAAGATACGTTCGTTCAATATCATGTAAAGGGTGGCATACGGATATTTAGTCCCTTGTATGTTTTTATGGAACTCGCCTCCGGCTCGTTACATAAAACCTTAATGGTCAGTAAAATATCCCTATGTTAGCTTGGATTCACGTTGTGACTTACTTTCTCTTTGATTTTCATTATTTATTTCATTTAATGTCAAGAAGATAAAACATTACTTTTGGAGCACATATCTTGATCTGTTCTGGTTATAATTGTCATATCATACTGGACAAAAATAGTAAGGATGTTTGTCAAATTATGAAATTATTAACACTGTTCAATTCATTCATAACTTTGTAATGAATAATTATGATGGGAATTGCATTATCCTTGACGTTTTGGTCAAGTATGTACTATAAAACAATCAACAAATCGTGCATAAATACTCTATCAATAATGTCCAATATGTCAATATTAAAGTATATGAAGGAACATAATATTCATTGTATCCTTAACTCAAGTTGTTGCATTTCATTATCATTTTATTAATCATTTATAGAACATGATAAATGTCATTTAAACCAATATTAATATTGCATTTTGGAATATCTCATTGTTTTTTTATGACCAGATGGATATATCTGTTATTGAATTGGGTGCAGCAAGGTCAATCAATGTAATATATACTTGCATGCTTGTTTTTTTTACTCTTGAGTTAATTTGACTATTCTTCAACATGCCTATCAAAGCAAAAATCAAAACGCTACGAAAAAGCATGGAAACGTACACATAAATACACGACATAATAGCTATTCCCATCGAAAATTAACGAAAAAGCAAAATTAAAGCGACGACAAGCCATTCAAAAAAGCGACGGCGCAAAATGAAAGACTCGATACTTTGGTAGGCCTGTTAAACAGACAGACAGACAGATTGTTTATTAACGTCTCACCTCAAAATGTTACATACAAATATATACAACATTAAAAGAGCCACTCCTTTTGGAGTTAAACAGGGATCTGTTGTAAATTGTATTGTTATCTAAAATCATTAAATGCTCTCCAGCATAATTAAGTACGATCGAACCCAAGCAAACTTTATTTTTCATAATAAATAGTCCTTCCATATATATGACGACTAAATGTTTATTTGCACTTACAATAAATATTCTCCTCCTCACATGTAAATAATGTTTTGTTGTAGTGTGTAATGGTTATAACTACGAGTTTAGATTGAAATATAATATAGAGAACTTATGAGTTCTTTGAAAACTATTGCAAAACGGAATTTTATGACGAGTGGCTTCTGTAAACTAGTTTATTCAAAGAAGACATTAAACAACATGTAACCCCGAGGGGGTACACAATACAGAAATGGATACATAAAGATATCTTGAGATAACATCGATATTTTGTTTGTTCAAAAACATGCGCAAAATAGTCATTTAATGACTTTGAAAACAAACATCATATTTTCAGTCTGTAAAACTTCTCTCAGCCAATCATAACCTGCCACATCACATCGCCCTTTCTCGCCAAACTGGTCGGTAGGCTATTGCTATTGTTTACAGTATTGAGTCAAGCGGTCACTTACTTACTTGGCGTATAATTACTATACAAACAAAGAAAACAACTTTCCAGTATGACGGTTAGTTAGTGAGACATATAATGAAGACATTTACTAATTTTGGTTGAATCTTTTTGACTGTTGATAGCTTAATCACGGCTTCTACAGAGGGATCTAAAGTCAATTCATCAATGAGACTACATGGTATGTCGTAGCCCTGTCATAGAACTATGTTTCGCATATCTATTTTTAAAAAAGAAACGGGGTATATGTTTATATTTATGCCGCTCCCTAACAAAATAGTGACGTAACGTAAACATGGACAGATCAGTACACATATCATATACAGTGACAGTATTGAAACAACGATTTTCGAAAACATACAACAAAGCAATTAAATGCTAAGATTATATCTTCATTAATGGTATAAACATATATTTCATCAAGGCAAAATCTTAATATTCAATCATGTTTTGAAAATCTCTTAGATATTACGGTATAGTTATGTTTTGAATTTAGTAGTCCTAAGTTTACATTTTGTGATGAGTGGTCAGATAAAATTGATGACAAATTAAACAAGTTTGTGAAATGTTTTAAGGAACTTATGAATAATCCTGAAGTAATTTTATATAATCTGAATGAGGTTTTGCTATATACACACTACGAAATATTCGGAAAGAGAGTCATTGAGGCATCATGTCATGAAATTGTATTAAGTTCGCAATACAGGGATATTCAGGATATACACCTTTTGACACCATGTTTCATCATGTCTTGAGCGTTTCTCAATCAAATAAAGAAACAATGTTAGTTTACAAAGCGACAACTCATCAGCGTAAAATAAATACCCTTCTATATCTTTGTTTGAGATAATGTTATTTTAAATTTTAAATATTTGTAAACTTCTAACGCAAACAACTGCTTGAAATAACAAATATGTATACATATAAGTTTGAATACACAAAGTTTAGTTTACATATCATGTGACCAAAGCCTACCTTTTTGAAGTCACTGTAAACGCAAAATACTCCATATCACGTGTACTGAATGTGTTCATCTCTAGACAGATGCAATGCATATGATAAATTCTAAATGTTTAATTTTTGATTGGATCTAGTTTGTCTTATTGTTGACCAATGGATGAATATCGCTTTGACAACTGGGCGTGTCATAGATGGGCAGACATGCTTGATCTCTAAAACAACATCCCCTAATTCTTGTAACAACATTGTCAAAGAGTGTGAAATATCCCAAGCGCGACTCCCTAGGCCTGTAATTACACAATCAGTTACGATGTGCCATAACTGTTTAATTACTACTCTGTTTTATTGCCGGACAGATGAAGCTTCTAAATCGTGCTAAAACATGTTTATTCTGTTTATTTACCACCATTGTCTGTTATATTTACATTGATTAGGCCCATTTCCGTTCTGTATATGGTGTAATAATACACAATCTGTAAAACTTCTCTCAGCCAATCATAACCGGCCACATCACATCGCCCTTTCTCGCATGCGCAGTAAAGGCAATATCGTTCACCCGGTAGAATCCCTTTTCAGACTGTCAAATTGAGAAGCCTAAAATTTGCATACTTTGAAGGGCGATATCTTTGTTATTAGAGGACCGATGAAAACGTTTTTGGTGTTTTTTTAAGTTGACAATGTTTTCTGTACATATTTACCAATTAACATGGGAAAAATTATGAGGTTTCTTGTTGTTTAACGGGGCAGTAGCACGTTTTTAGGGGGAATAAAAGGTGATGTCAGGAAAATGAAAATTAATGGTTCCAATTGAAAGACAATGTCTTTAAACTAAATGGAGCAGTAATAATTCAAATATTTAACGTAAAGTTTAGCCATGCGATTCCTTTTTCTTACAGAAAATGAATTAAAGGTGTTCACAAAAAATTGCCGCCTATGGATTTTATGTCAATCTTCATACTTTGTCCTCCGACTATGGATGATTGACTTGTGTAATGAGATTTTTGACACTGTCGATATAATACATTTAACATTAACTTACAATTATCAGTGAAAAATTTAAAATATAAAATTATCAAAAAACGTGCTACTGCCCCTTTAATGTCTCACCTCTGTTTGATAAACGATCTAGTCTTGCAGTAAATGTTGTGTGAATGTTCTGTATGTTTATATTGTAACAAAACACCCTTGTAACACAGGTTGAATATGATTTCATTTATGCCAATTGACTTGGCAGCTTCCTGACTGCTGAGGTTTTCATTGTAACGTGATTTGAGAAATGATAAATTTAACTTTTTTTTAAATTAACTAGTAGAAATAAACATAGACCGTGTCACAGCTACATAGAGCAAACCACTGTTAAAACAAGTACAATGTTTAACCGTCACTACTCATATTAATGTCTGAAATATAACAGTTCCATTCCTCAACACCCCTTACATGTAAAAACGCACAAAACGTTCCTAAAGTTGTACTAGAATGATTTTCAATGTAAAGATATAATTTAAGCAAAATCTTACCCTAAATGTTTTTATTGATGGCTAACAGACAAGCAATGAGAAAATAATCGATGACCTTTTAAAGGGGCAGTAGCACGTTTTTTTTTATGAATTTATGTTATCAAGTTTTGACTTATAATTGTACGTTAATGTTAAATATATTTTTTTGATAGTGTCAAAAATCTCAAAACACAAACCAAATTATCCATAGTCAGAGAACGAATTGTAAAGATTCACAGAAAGTCGACTGGCGACTATTTTTGTGTGAACACCTTTATTTCATTTTATGTAAGAAAAAGGAATCACATGGCTGAAGTTTACAATATATAGTTGATTTCTTATTGCTTCATTTAATTTTGATACATTGTCTTTAAATTGGAACCATATATTTCTATTTTCCTGAAATCACCTTATATTCTCCCTAAAAATGTGCTACTGCCCCTTTGCGAATATGTGACACAAGAAAGAAATATCAGTTTTACTAAACAGAGTGTCTATCGTCCAAAAGGACGTGAACTTTCAACTCCAGAACACAATTGACACACTAGGAAAGACAACCTGCATACACCACCAGAGGGTTCGACGCGACGGGACGTGACAATACATACATAAACAGTAAGACTACCTTACATAACAGCATACCGTATTTCATCAAATTAAGACCGGGTCTTGAAAAGACCAAATAAAGTTTTTTAAATATGTCCACTGTTATCGAGCCATTTTATTATTTTCTTTTTGAAAATGGCATGAAAAATAGCGCTGTACGGTTATAAATTTTACATCCTGCTACATCAGTGAATATGTCTCCGCTAATGCTACAACCTATCCCCTGATATCCTCCTATAGTCTTCTGTCGTATCGCTGACAGGTGGTTGCTCAGCGCTATTTATAGCCTGTCTGTTTTCAGTCAAACTATTTCGAACTCAATACACTGTTGTCTAGTGATGTCGCACGTGAAAATCTAAGAGCGTGTGATTTGGAGCTTGCAAGAGACTGCAATGAGAATCAGATTTATTATCTAATAGCACTCCTATTGGTTAATTTGAATCACGAGGTGAGCACGCGGAACGAAGCCAAGAAACTAGTTTGCCGCTATCGCTGAAAGGGCATCATTTGATTGGCTTACTTTATATAGCGATACGACAGAAGACTATAGGAGGATATCAGGGGATAGGTTGTAGCATTAGCGGAGACATATACGCTGATGTAGCAGGATGTAAATTTTACCATATAGAACAAACAAAAACCGTGATGTATTGGCAGATTTAGTACACATTTTTAGTTGTTTGTCTGAAATCGAAACGAGATCACATCACTCCATCTCTCATTTTCCTTCATTGGCTCCCTGTTAAGTACCGTGTGAATTTCAAGATCTTGTGCCTTGCATATAAATGTCTGAACTGTCAAGCTCCCGACTATCTATCTGAACTTCTTTCTCAGTACACCCCTGCTAGATCTCTAAGATCACAGAATCAACACCTACTTGCAGTTCCTAAAGTCAGACTTGTATCCTATGGACATAGGACCTTTGCCTACACTGCAGCTTCACTTTGGAATTCACTGCCAGCTGACGTGAAATGTGCCAAATCACTGAACTCTTTCAAATCCATCTTGAAAACCTATTACTTCTCCATGGCATTCTCTTAGATTCTATTTCCCTTAAACTCAAGCTCTCTGTATATATTGTGTATAGTTTTACTGTTTCTTCCTTTATTGCTATCTTTAGCGCCTTGTGCGAGCATTGAATGCACGGAAGTTGGCGCTTTTAAAAATACCCACTATTATTATTATTATATTATTTACAAATTATCATTGATAAAACTCAACAATGCTTAATATTGGCGTAGCAAGGCTTTTCACACCTAGTGCCTATGAATGGCATCACTTATCACTGTTTTCATTTGACCGAGTGTGAGCTCTTCAATATCAAGTTGTCGAAAGTGAATCACTAAAATTACTACGAAAAGTAAAGGGTTTTTACTGGATTGTTTTAACTTCATGTACTAAGAACATATATGTAATACTAGGATGTCCCTTGTATTTCGTTTCCAAAAAATACCTCGATAGAACTGTCCCTCTAAATAGAGCCAGGGCTTTTAAGTGGTCTGAAAAATAGATTCTTTCGGCATGTATTCTAGGAAATACGGCACAGCAAGAAAGTCAAACTTTCTGCTGACGTTACACACCTGTTTCTGAATGTCAAAATGCATATGCATATACGCATACTAACTCAAATACAAAACATTTGAAGTATTTGTCCAAAAATGTTTCAATATAGTTATATGTAAGGAGAAAATGTATGTAAGAAAATGATTAATACATTGACTGTATTTTTTGTTTCATTCTTATGAAATAAAACAAATCTTTCCTTTATATATCCTCTCATTTCTCATAACTTCATTGATGTAAATATATACCTTTATTCACTATGTACAAAATGTGTCTTTGACGTGTATCTTACCTTCAAGGTTCTATAGCACACGTTTTTATGTAAAAATGGCCTCACTAAAACAAGAATAAATGTGATCAATTGCAAGATATTATTTTCTAGTCAAAACTAACAGTTCTGTCTGTCATAATTATCATCATAATAATTTCTGTTATAAACACCCAGCAAGGAATGAAACTATTTCATCAAACGAAAACTATAGGACTGCTTACCTTCAAAGGTCAGTGCAGAGATCTTATAACACCGGGATATGAAACAACGGTAAGTTAGCAATCTATGTCGTCTATTTACGGTTCAACGCACATACGACTTGGTTCGGGCACAGCGCGTACTCATTAGCACACAGTTCCAGTGGAACCGCTTTACGGAGATTTCCGGCTATATCCGGTGATCTTCGTAAACACAACAAGCCTATCGTAGTCACAACAGTGAGACGGAAGCGAAGCAGTGTTATTGAAAGTAGAAATTGTCATCCCATGTGTTCCGATTTAAAAATCTTACATTCAGCTGGCCTGATGCAACATAATGTGAAATTGAACTTGCTCCTTTAATTTCATTTTCTTGTTCTTAATAATTGCATGTTTGAATGATTAACAAATGTATTTGACTTGAATGTATATAACTTATTTAAGTAATCAAAAGTTAAGCACTCCCTATGTTTTTTTACCAGAAATATATATTTGCTTAGAAAAAAGACATTGGTAGTGGAACAGCAATTGAAATTTAAGATAGAATATGTCTCACAGTGTATCAAGGAAATTATATTTAAAGATGCTGTATCATACTTGCAAGCAGTTCAGGATGAAACTTAGCTATTGAGAAATGAAATACATCACTTTGTAGAACAATCTTTCGTCGAAATGTTGATATCATATTTAGATTGTTTAATCAACAATAACATACTTATTTCGACGCTTCAAGCACAGTACCCCTCGTAGAAAGGGCATGTCATTTAACGAACCCGCTTTCGGTGACGTAATCATTATGCTTGTAGGATTTACACCGTGTCTCAACTACCGTAATTGCGTTCGATGGGTATCAACTTTGACAGCAATGAATACCTAATTCGGAGAAAAAGAACATAAAATCTAATTGAGCGCGACAAAGACGGTTTTCAAGCGTACATTTAGAAACCGGAAGTTGTGAAATGGCCACACTTGATTCGCCCTTATGTAGACTGCCGTTTCGGTAATTTTTAGTAAATTATCTCCTATTTGATGAATTTTGGTCCGATTTTCTCAAGGTTGGTCACAAAAGTTTTCTAGAAATACAACGTATACATTAAAAATACTTTTTAAAATATTGCAAGTATGATATAGCATCTTTAAGATAAGGTTTCACTACTTTTGAATATTTGCATTTTTAAAAACCCTGTAATTTAGTGTCCAAACAATGTTTAAAGGGTATGAACAATTCTACATTGATTGTTGTAATGTTAGAAATTCCATGCATACAATTTCAATCCTGTTTCACAATGTGATATTCAACATCTTATTACCTGAATGTAATTTATATGATTGATTTGATATTGATGCGTTATTCTATCGAGGTTATATTTATTTATATATTTTTCTATAAAATGTATTTGGATATTGTATTTGGATATGCTCCATGTGATGGTATTCCTAATAAAGGATATGTAAATATGCATTATGGATATGGATATAAATATGTAATTGCCTGAATATCCAACATTGATGTAAACACTATTTACTAAATAGTAAACAATTTACTCAATGTGATGCAATGTTTTTGTTTTATATGTGGAGATATATCCAATATGATCAAGCTATGACGTGTATCTTTAGACAAATAAAATATTGACTTTAGACATAAATGAAATGATAACGTTGTGTATGATTTTGTAATACAGGTAGGTAGGGTGTTGTTATTCAAGTCCCTGGTTTATATGATCATGCCTATAAAATTTCCCCAACTACCAAATGGTTATAATTACAAATAATTTGCAACAGAAAATCATCCATCTATCGGGAATAGTTTACATTGTCAATACTTTCTTCTCAGTAAAACGATTTTAAAGTATTACTTCTTCCTGTGTGAAAAGTAAGATCGACAACCACACTTACAGAAAAAAATAGTAAATTATCAAATAGTGCAAATACCATCAGACAAACATCAGTCTGTCAGAAAACTACATTTTTGGAAACTACCTCCTAATGTACAACGATATTGTGGTGCCGCCTGGATGCAAATCCGAGTAACCAGGTCCATCCGGATGTTTAGATCCGGGGCTCCGGATCTTGTCCGCCTATTATGTCAGTCGAAGCATAGCAGCCATCGGGTACACACGTGTGTATCTAGCTGGCTTCGACACTCTCTTGTAATTGTCGTAATAAAGTTCATTGCACTTACTAATTGTATATTGTTTATCGCGGGTACAACATTGGCGTCGTCGGCAACTGGAGATTTTCTGAAGTTTTGGTGAGTATAATTTATAATTCCCTCGCGTATTTTTCTCGCATTGCGATTAGTCACGTGGTTCCGAAATTGCCGGAGGGCCGCCGCCAGTCACGAAGTGCACGTGATTTTCAAGCTGCATTCATTACATTATAAATAAAATTACAAACCTTTGTCTTGTTTTTCTGTTTCATGTCAAATTGATATAGCGTATTGAATATTAGTGATAGGGATATTCCGGATATTCTGGAATATTGTAATTGTGACAAATAATTATTTTAGGGAAATAGTTAGGGTTAGTTATTAGGTTAGGATTTTTCAAACATGGATGGTCCTGTCAATGTTAATACTGCCGATGTTGGGCAGTTACAAGTTTTGAAAGGAATAGGCTCAAGTCGTGCTAGGGCAATTATCAATGAGCGTGATTTATGTGGGGGGTTTCTCACTGAAGATAAAGCTAGACTAATCAATGACATTCCGTCTTCCATTTGGGATTCCTTGATAGAACAGGACCATGTCACTTTTGCAAAACCAAACATTGAAACAAATCCTGAAACAGGCCAGGACAGCGAGATGGCACGTATTCTTCAACGGTTATGTCATTTAAGTGATGCTGTCGACACAATGCAGAAAGATATATCTCTCAACAGGAGCGAACTTGAATCTAAAGAAAGGTACATTTAGCAGTTAGATAGGCAGAATGTGACTGGTTCTGACAGATTTGATTCTAAAATTTCGTCTCAAACAAAAGGGGATAATGCCGATTCTCCCATTATTTTTCTAGTCGACAATATTGCACCGGCTGGGATATATGGTAGGAGAAAACCGTCACTCCACTCCCAAACTTGCAATGTTTCGTATCACGGGGGAGATAGAAGTAATCAACCAATAGACCCCCAAGTTTCAAGTTCCTTTGGTAACAACAGGTTTTCGGAATTTGGCCAGACTATTCAACATCCTTCAGTCACTCATCCAAGAACCCCACCAGTGAGGTTAGGGACCTATGATGGAAAATCAGAATGGAAACCTTTTGAAATTCAGTTTGAAAGAATGGCTTCACGTTGTCAGTGGGATAATGACCAGAAATTAGATCTTCTAGTTGAATCACTACAGGGCAAAGCTCTAAAAATTTTCAGTACAATGTCTCCATCAGTTCAAAACAATTATCAATGTTTAATCCTGAAATTAAGAGTTCGTTTTGGGCGCACTGATCTTCCACATACAATAAGAAGGGAGATTATGGGATTGAGACAATCACCTGACGAATCTATTGACGAATTTGCAGAAAAGGTCCAGGAACTTGTAGTTGCAGGGTATCCAAATGCTCCCGATCATGTTTTGGAAACAGTGGCAATAGATACGTTTCTCAAAGGTTGTACAAACAAGGAAGCTGCATTATCAGCAATGGATAAAGTCCCAGATACTTTAGATGGAGCACTGCAAATGGTAAAAACATCTTCAAATAACCTTAGAATGATTCTTGGTTCAAGAAGGGCAGAGGTTAGGAAGGTTCATTTCACAGAAGAGGATAGTCCAGAGTTTCTGGTTAGGACTGTAGAAAGTGGGAAAAGTGTTGTTGGAGATGGGGATATTCTTTCAAAATGCTTAACAGAAATTTCAAATGAGAGTGCCAAAACTAGGGCATGTCTTGTAGAGATTTCACAGACACTCAAACATGTTATGCAGGCACTTACTGAGCGAAGGTCTCGATCTCAGAGTCCCATGACGGCAAGGAACTGTTACAATTGTGGAGTGGGAGGTCACTTTGCAAGAGATTGTCCAAAAAAACTGAAGTCAAGATCACCTTCGCCAGCAGCAAAGTCTTTAAACAATTAGTGGTTGGAGAAGAAGGCCCATCCCCAACCTATGTACCTAGTAGTGGCCAAGCAAATAGTTGTAGAGGTAGTTTTACGGGCTCAAGTGAATCGGATTCTCTGATTCTCCCAAAGCCGCAGGATTTGTCAGTAGATTCTTTAGGTTGTGTAGAAGCAAGTGTAAGGGAGATCACATTGTATGAACAAGGTGGAGAAGTTGGCAGAAATTACAATTTGGTTCTTTCAGTACAGTGTGGTAGTTTGTCGTGCCAGGCTCTCGTGGATACTGCAGCTCAGGTTGTAAGTGAAGAAATAGCACACCAATTAGGCATTTCATTGGAGCTATCAGAACACATTATTCTCAGGGGTGTTGATAAGAACTGCAGTATAAATGGCTGGTGGCTCAGGGACTATCCTATGAAGAAAGGTTCCCAACTTTTCAAATGGAACGTGGTAGTTGCTGCAATTTCAGATTCAATTATTCTAGGCTTGGATTTCCTCAGACATCATCATGCAATCATCCACCTGGATAATTTGTCAGTTGTTCTGAATAGTGAAGTGGTTGAGGCAGCGTTAGTGAAATCTGTCTGTGGTGTCAGCAAAGTGGCTAGGGTCAAGCTTTTGGAAAAGGTTGTTGTTCCTCCCAATTCAATGAGATCTGTCAAAGCATCACTTGAGAGTGATGGGGATTACCTTATTCAACCATCAAAGAACCTGAATGGTTTGTTGTCTCCCTTTGCGATTGTTAGAGGACCTGGAACAGTGCCAGTTGTTCTGAGAAACCATTCTGACACTCCTGTTACACTTAGTAAAAATGTGGAAGTTGGTATGGCTACAGAGTTTGATCAGGTTCTTGACAAAGATACTGCACTCTCTAAAAAGGTTGCTAGCATTCGTCTAACAGAAGTTGATAGTTGTTCCCAAGATTGGGTTCCTGATCATTTGCAAGATGTGTTAGATAGATCCTCTGAAAACATCTCAAGAAGCGAAAGTGAACACCTGGCTAGGGTACTTGTTGATTTTCAGGATGTATTTTCAAAAGATGAGTGGGATCTTGGTTGTTGTTCAGTTGTAGAGCACAAGATTGATGTGGGGACTTCAAAACCAGTTAGACAGCGCATGAGAAGGACTCCATTAGGGTTTGAATCCGAGGAAGACATTTGAAAACTTTACTGGATAAGGGTAAAATCCAACCATCAGTTTCTGAATGGGCTTCACCTCCAGTTTTGGTAAGGAAAAAGGATGGGAATCTTAGATACTGCCAAGATTTTCGTGTGGTAAATGCTTGCTCTGCTAAAGACGCATACCCTCTTCCCAACATAGACTCCTGTCTTGACACACTGGGTGGGTCACTGTTCATGAGCACTTTGGATTTGGTATCAGGATATCATCAAATAGTCATGGCAGAAAAGGATAGGGACAAAACTGCTTTGATTACAAAGTATGGGCTCTTTGAGTATGTGAGAATGCCTTTTGGTCTTTGTAACGCTCCAGCTACATTTCAGCGGGCAATGGAGTTAGTATTGCAAGGTTTGACATGGGAAGAATGTTTAGCTTACTTGGATGACATCATTGTTTGGGGGACCAGTTTTGAGGGTCATCTGTCCAACCTGAGATCTGTGTTGTGTAGGTTCAGGCAATACAACCTCAAGCTTAAACCATCAAAATGCTACTTACTCCAAACTAAGGTGAAGTTTTTGGGCAAAATAATCAGCAAGGAGGGCATTTCAGTTAACCCTGCAAGCATGGATGCTGTGAAAAACTGGCCGCAACCAACAAATAAGAAACAATTAGAATCTTTCCTTGGTTATGTCAACTATCACAGAGATCACATACGTGGCTTTGCGGGTATAGCAGAACCTTTGCATCAGCTTACAAAAAAGAACGTTCCTTACTTGTGGCAACATGATCAGGATGAGGCATTTCAAAAATTAAGATCGGCTTTGGCTTCTTCGGCTGTGCTGGGGTATCCAAATTCTTCCGATCCAATCATACTTGATACGGATGCATCCAATCAATCCATAGGAGCTGAATTGATTCAGATACAGAATGGACAGGAGAGAACAATCGGATTTGCCAGCAAGGTTTTAACTCCTGCTCAAAGACGGTATTGCACCACTCGAAAGGAGCTGCTATCTGTGGTAACTTTCACCAGACACTTCAGGACTTACTTGCTTGGGAGGCCTTTTGTTGTAAGAACTGACCACAATAGTTTGACTTGGTTGATGAAGTTCAAGCACATTGAAGGACAATTGTCACGGTGGATGGAGGAATTGGCCCAGTTTGACATGAAGATTCAGCATGGTCCTGGTACGAAACATAGCAACGCAGATGGATTGTCAAGACAGCCAGACGTATTCCCATTTTGTCATTGTTACATGGCGGGATGTAAATTGAAAGATCTTCCTTGCGGTGGATGTCACTTTTGCAAAAGAGCTCATGAACAGTGGTCCAAATTTGAAGATGATGTAGATGACGTTGTTCCTTTAGCCATTAGAAAGGTCGGGGTGAATTCAATTACCAAGGAACGGGTACAAGAGGTCTCAAACTGGATGCCTAAATACTCAGTTGAAGATCTAAAAGTGCTGCAAGAAGATGATGTGGATCTCAAAACGGTAAAGGATTGGTTAGGGGATAACTGCCAGCCTTCACAACAGGAACTTAGCCTGTCTGGTAAAACTGTCAAATCACTATGGCTGTGCAGGTCACAGTTATTGTTGGACAACGGTGTACTGTGGTATAGGTGGGAAGAACTTACTTCAAAAACTTTGTTGTTGGTGGTCCCAAGGACATTAATTCCGGATGTTCTGGAGCAATGTCATGATAAAAAATCGGCAGGACACCTGGGTTTGAAGAAAACCTTGTTGAGTTTAAGACAGAGATTCTATTGGCCAGGTATGTCTTCAGACTGTGATCAGTACGTAATGTCATGCCCTATTTGTAACACGAAGGCATCTCTCTGTCGTTACCATTCAGGTTCTCCAATGGAGCGTGTCCACATTGATATCCTGGGACCTTTGCCAGAAACAAAGAAACAAGTACATTCTGATGATCATAGATCAATTTTCCAAATGGTTAGAATGTATTCCACTTCCAGATCAGAGTGCGGAAACCACAGCCAGGGCTGTTGTGGATGGTTTTATTTCTCGGTTCGGTTGTCCTCTTCAGATACACACAGACCAAGGTAGAAATTTTGATGGCAACTTATTTGCAGCAGTTTGTACGCTGCTGGAAATAACAAAAACAAGAACGACTCCTTACCATCCCAGTTCAAATGGACAAGTTGAACGGTACAATAGAATCATTCTACAGATGATAAGATGCTTTATTGAGGGAAAACAACACAACTGGGATGTAACTCTCCAACAGCTGGCTGGAGCTGTGCGTGCAACTAAGAGTAGACAAACGGGTTTCACACCAAATAAGCTCATGCTGGAAAGGGAGATTGCTCTCCCAATAGACCTAATGTTTGGTATTACAGATATGAATAGATCAGAATTCATACAGTCTTCATTTGGAGGAAACTCTGAGGGAAGCACACCGACTTGCAAGAGAGAAGTTAGACAGTTCTCAACAGCGTCAAAAGAAAGACTATGATGTCAAGCTGAATCAACAGTCTTATGACGTCGGAGATGTTGTCTATGTTGTTGACTCGTCTACAAAAATTGGGGTCAGTAAGAAGCTGAAGTCACCATGGAAGGGCCCATATTTGGTCACAGAATGTCTTTCTCCTGTGCTTTACGGGATCGGAAGAGGTCAGTTGTGATTCATCATGACCGTATGAAAGCATGTCATGATCCTACAGTTCCGTTCTGGTTAAAGCGACTACGCGATGATCTGGAGGAGGAATCAGATGACCAGATTGGAGTTCAAGACCAACAGTCAAACAACACTGCTGCACAAACTGATGTATCTGAGGATCCTATTTCTTCAATCAAGGGGGAAAGTGGAGAGACGAGGGGGAAGAGACTCCTTAAAAGGCCAATCTGGTTGAAGGATTATGTTGCCTAGTTCAGAGATAAGTATTCAAAATTTGTAAATATTTCGAGAAGAATGTCATGTAGAATGTTGATAGTAGGTTTAATTGGTTTTGATATAAGTTAAATGTGATTAGCTTTATGATAAATGTATATAAATAGGAAGTTGCTTATATATTCTTATGTTTCAGTCGAAATGGAGGAGGAGTATTTTGTACCAGACTATGATCAGGCTGGACTTGAGGAAGATGGAAAATCTGTGACACCCGGTCCAGTGGCCAGGAAGGGATCAACCAAGCGGAAGAAGGGCAATGTCTGCGCTTTGTGTAATGGGAAATTTACACACCTGCACCGCCATGTGATCCAAACACATCTTCCTTGGTTTTTCTATCCCACAACGGCTTGCTGGACGTCCAAGCAACAGTTTGGGCAACTCAACTTCCTGCTTAGACATCTTAAAACGGAGCATAGCGGTTTGTATGAGGAGGCCTCCTTCACAAGAGAACACCAGCTCATACAGTGGGCATCCCTGATGATATCTTTCTTTGACAACTTGAAGGTTAGTCTGTGCTTTCAGTCCTATGCGGATATGGTGAAGGATGTCAAGGCAACTGATGGGGATCTTCGACCTCTAGCAGATACACTGAACTCAATAATTAACGTGGGGAAGAATGGTGAATTGCTTCACTGGCGGCCTGTGATGTCTCTTTTGGAGCAACTTTCACTAGAATCCAGAAAGGAAGTTGTCGAAGTGAGCCAAGATGTCAGCACAGTGTCGATCACTTGTTTTGACAAGGTAATGGCAGATAGTCATTTTCACTTGGATGTGTTGCTTCAGCGGACCGGCTGCGCTGGTCTTGCTGAATTAGCACCCGAGCCATATGACAACGCCACCAGACTCACTGTTGCTGTTGCCAACTACTGTTGGCCAAAACATTGGCCACCAATCTCTAAGATGAAGGATGATGTGATTCGATTCTCAGTTGGAATCCATCCCAAGGCAGCTAATCTGGTGAAGGATGATAGCTGGTTCCAGAAATTACACAAATATGCCAGTTCTGGTAAGCTCTCAGCCATTGGAGAATGTGGCCTGGATTCTACCCAACAGGACAACGATGATTATCTTGAACACCAACATCTCGTTTTCAAACAACAACTGAACCTGGCTAAAAAATATCAACTACCGGTTGTTATCCACTGCCGGGGTCCACCGCACTTGACCGATCGATGCCTTTCCACTATGAGAAGAAATCTGGACAAGGCACACAAGGTACATTTTCATTGTTTCTTTGGGAATACAGACCAAGCTCACCAGTGGAGAGACGCCTTTCCGAATCTAGTATTCGGTATCTCATCGCTGATCTTAAGACCTCGTAAAGATGAGTTGTCAGCAATGGTCCGGTCGACACCCCTTAGTCGTCTTGTGTTGGAGACAGACGCGCCCTACCTGGCACCTTCACCTTTCCACATCCCGAGGGTGTCATCTGAGGTTGCCCAACTGAAGAACCTCCCGGAGTCCATCATCCTGCAAGTAACAGCAAGGACTACAGCCAACTTCTATGGAATGAGGGAGAGTGTGGTGCCGCCTGGATGCAAATCCGAGTAACCAGGTGTTTAGATCCGGGGCTCCGGATCTTGTCCGCCTATTATGTCAGTCGAAGCATAGCAGCCATCGGGTACACAAGTGTGTATCTAGCTGGCTTCGACACTCTCTTGTAATTGTCGTAATAAAGTTCATTGCACTTACTAATTGTATATTGTTTATCGCGGGTACAACAATATTTTAGAGTCTTATTTTAGGCATTCCTCAAGCTCTCTACTATCAATGCAGAGAAAATGGTCGACCTAGTAGACGTCCTATGTGAAAAGTAAGAGCGACAACCACACTTACAGAAAAAATAATGAATTACCAAATAGTGCAAATACCATCAGACAAACATCCATCTGTCAGAAAACTACATTTTTGGAAACTACCTCCTAATGTACAACGATATTTTAGAGTCTTATTTGAGGCATTACTCAAGCTCGTTTCTATCATTGCAAACACAATGGCCGATGTGCTCGCTGTTTTGATAGAAAAGTACGAGGGGTACACATGCTGAATAGTTTTTATCAAAATAACTATTTACAACTATTCCAAAAGGATATTATTCATCTATGTCTATAAATTTCTTTTTGTAAAGTTATCCCATTCGTAAAATAGCTAATTGAATATTTATGTGGCAGGTCAGGTAAGGATGCGAAGACCCACAATGCATTGTTGTTTTCATTGTGCAACTGGTTACACATCATCGCGCATTGACATTTGCGCAAAAACAGAACCCAGTCTCCATGTGCGTTGGAGCGTGACCAACCTGGGCCAGCTAATGAGCGAGACGAGTTGTCTAAGCCCCACGCCGTAGCATCACGTGACTAAGCTGTACGCCCAAAAAGTGTCTTGAGCGGAAGTTCCGTACAGTTTTCGTACATGGTTGGAAAGAAAATTCGACATTAAGCTGCGGAAGTTCCGTACAGTTTTCGTACATGGTTGGAAAGAAAAATCGACATTATGCTATTATAAACTTCAAACATAAAGTTGTAATATGTCACATAACGTTCCAAACATTTCCGGGAATAACTGTATGCTGGTGTCTAAAGGCATATTTAAATAGTTTTTTGTCCAAAAGCTTTTCAGTGCCGTTGTCTAACAATTTGCGATGAAAGTTCAAATAGTACTGTCTATGTTAGAAGATTTCATTAGATTTGTGAGTTGATAGATTGATACGTATTCTGACATGAACTCGAGCAAGTTTTAGCTTATTTCCACTAAAATACCAAAGGATCAGACATTTTACATACATCCCAACTAGCACACCTACATCGGGCCGACGTCAGCTAAAGATCGGCGCCGTCGGCACATGTTTTACATCGGCTAACTGCATCGGGCCGACGTTGACCAAAGAGCGGCACCATCGGCCCTTTAACATCGGCAAACTGCATCGGACCGACTTCGGACTGATGAGTGAGATTACATTTAGTGGGGGAAATGTATATGAACATACTGATAGTTTCTTGGTGCATCAATGGCTTCGAAAATTTCTACCGAAAGCATTGTGTTAAAAATCAACTTCAGGCTACAAGACGATCCTCATTTAAGGGCCGAAAAAAGATCCTCGGCACTTCCCTAAAGCCCGGAATTGTAGTGAGATGGTATCATATTTCTCTTAGAAAATTTTATGAATAAAATTTAACATTAAAAACATATTCCTTATTTTTGGGTTTCTATCCCTCATTCAAACCATTTCAGATGAGTATATAAAATTTATTTTGATAAGAATGTAATATTATCATGATTCATACATTTTAGCCTCCCGCCCAAAAGAAAGCCGTTAGATCCCGCCTTCTCTATCACCCCTTCGTGCTAGCACCTTGTATCGTAGCTTCCCATAGAAAACCCTGAGGATTGGAATTAGGACTCTGACGGCAACATCGGGTAAAATATCAATTTGCTATTTCATAGTTTAATCCTATCTTTCGCTTTTCTGTTAATGTGTTTTTCTTTTGAGAAGAAATAGTTACGGTTATTCTTCTACCGGTAATTGATGCTGGTTTAGACTAAGCTATTTACTTAGTAATCAATTATTTAGCACTTTATTATGAATAGAGAACTGGGAACATTTAGAAAGACTCGCATCTGAAATTTCTATTAAAAATAATGTTTTAATAGGACTAAGTTGCCAAGAACAGTTTTGCTTACTAGTGTAATTTTTTTTTTTTTTTTTTTTTTTTTTTAAATTTTTTTTTTATTTACCTTTTTTGTGGTACATGGGCATTACAATGGCTGGTGTAATATATATGATATAAAAAAGATACAAGGAATGATATACAACACAGGAAGATGAATTATAACATGGTAAGAAGCAAGGATATACACATTTTGGCAGAGTAATGTCATCACAAGGCATAAAGATATTCAATGGTAGAGGAAAAATAAAAAATTTATTTTTGACACATGAAGTCTCAACTAATCTTTAAATAGTAAGTGACAGATTGACCAAAATTTCATAAATTTTGAGTAGTTACAGTTTGAGTATGAGTTGTATTTGTCAATATTATATGTTTTCTCTAAGTCTTTTTTAATGTTAAGAAAATTTGGCTTGAGTCCGATTTGCTTTGTTTTAAATATGGTGTATTTTACGGTTATTATTATCATATTCAGTACTTTGTTTCTATGTTCAGGATATCCAAGGCAAATATTCCTTTTTGAAAAATTTAAGTTTGTTTGCGTAGTTGTCTCTATCCAGACCTTAAGTTTATTCCAAATTTTTTGAACAAAAGGACATTCGAAAAAAAGGTGACTTATTGTCTCTTTGTCTTTCTCACAAAAGCTGCATTTGTTTTCATCTGTTATTTTCATCTTGTGTAGGAGGTCATTTGTCGGGATAATTCTATGTAGTATCGAGTATTGGAACCATTTTGTTTTTGAGTTTAGGTTAGACGTGAAAGGAATTTTGTTTATTTGATTCCATTCGCTTTCATTGATTGAGTGATCTAAATCATGTTCCCACTTTTGTTTATATTTGTACAAGGTCAAAGAATTCTCTGACTCTCACTAGTGTAATTTAATATAAATGTCCGACCTCACATGTATCTATAAACAAGAGCCTGATAATCAGGGTCACAGGCTGCCCCACATTCTCGCTGCCTCTTTAGCGGGGATATTCTGACCCTTGCTTCTGTAAATGTATACAATGGTTTAACAATCAAATTGAGTGTTAATTAGCTTATACACTGTTGTAAACAGTATATATAACATTATGCGGGAAAACATACAGGATTAAATACATGTATACAATATAGCTGTCATTTATATGTAATTCATTAAAACTAGAAAACTTTCCTTGGTTGGTATATGAGCAATTACATTCCCAATATTACATATAGGGTAAAGTGTCAAACATGATTCGATGCGATTACTGACTGGTAAGAACATAATATCCCACTAACTCAACTCAAGTATTGAATAAATACTTTCTGACTTCTCAACCAATGGAAAAAAAATTCAATTATCTCCATGATTTGTCGCGAAATTTTAATTGCGTTTTATTTAACTTTTGTGCATCGTGCGGTCCCCACATTAGATCGTCACATTTAGTCCTCGTCAGAGCATTATTTTATCATAAATAAAATATATCTCCTTACATATAGATTAATAAATATTTTCATTTAATTCAGAGGCTGTCACGAAAAACACGGATACAAGGCAAGCTTCTGAAAAGACATTGAACATGACATCAAGGAAATGCTCCGTGGTGAAGCGAACAGGAATGTGGAGGAAAGTGGATGAAACAATGAACTTTTAATATCCAAATTTTAGCTCTGATACATTTACTATTTTCAGTGATTAAAATGTTTATGTCAAATTAAAGCATTTGTTATTCTTTAATTGTATTAGCATGAAATGGACTTACAGATAATTGTCACAGAAAATAGTTTTAATCTAGGTTTTAATTATGAAATAACACATCCAGGAGTTTTTAATGTACAAGTGTCATACTTTGTTATGGAAAAAGTGTCCTTGTGTATATAATGAAGTTAACATTAATGTAAAAGGGCCATAAATTCCCTCGCGATAGTTGCTTTATTATTATTAAAGTTATCTTTAGATATTAGAATTGATAATTTTACGACTTTAGTGATCCCAAGCCTGAATTTTGAATATACTTAACAACAAGAGTTTAGGATTTAAAGAGCTAATAGTCTACCACTGATGATTGTATTAATCAAAGTAAGGTGTGCTCAGGTTCAATGCCCTAGGAAAATTACTACTAATTACCAAAAAGTAATTAATGATTCAAATACGGGCCGATGCTGGCCCGATAATTTTATGCCGACATCGGGCCGATGAAGAACCGATGAGCAAAACTTCATCGGCACGATGGAGTTAGCCGACGTCGGGCCGATAATGTTAACAGCGTCAGGCCGATGTCGGGCCGATGTAGTTGCGTTACCTGGGATGACCCTCTTTTTCGTATTTGCAGGGAAAATCGACTATTATGAATGTTGTTTTTGTCCAGGAGCCGTATTTTTAGTGATTTTCAAGTATATAAGATCAATCACATTGTTGTCGTTCATGGGAATGAAGACTTTCCAATAAAGAAATTTGATGTAAAAAGAGGGAAATTCAAGAAAACAAATATACCTAGGTATTGAAAAATATGACAATCTTTTACATAAAGGGTTCCTCATACGCTGCTCAAATTAGAAAGAAAAGGTACATATTTCAAAACGTGATGATTGTGTTGTCAGTAACAGGAGCTACTACAATAGTTTTCTAAGCTGTCGCACCTTTTGAAAATCGTCTAAAGCTTCTAAAGGTTTAGGAGCACATTTGGTTATTTCGAAATAGTGATCGCACTACGAAAACGAAAATAAATGATACAAATTAAAATACAATGTATTCAATCAAAGCAAGTAGTTTTATGATGAACGTACCATATTCAGTTTAGCAATACAAATCTATTTCTCTACTTAAAACGAATAAAAGGTATTCATACAAAAATGGCCGTCAATATATGAATGGTTTTTGCTTAAAGATGCTGTATCATACTTGCAATATTTTAAAAAGTATTTTTAATGTATTCGTTGTATTTTAGAAAAATTTAGCGACCAACCTAGTGAAAATCGGACCAAAATTCATTAAATATGAGATCATTTACCAAAATTACCGAAACGGCCGCCAACATAAAGGCGAATCAAAGGTGGCCATCTCACAACTTCCGGTCTCTAATATACGCTTGAAACCGTCTTTGTCGCGCACGACTAGATTTTCCTTTCTTTTTCTCTGAATAAGGATTTCGTTGCTGCCAAAGTTGATACCCATCGAACGCAAATACGCTAGTTGTGACACGGTGTAAATCCTACACGCGTAATGATTACGTCACCGAAAGCGGGTTCGTTATATGCTATGCCCTTTCTACAAGTGGTACTGTGCTTTGGGCGTCGAAATAAGTATGTTATTGTTGATTAAACAATCTAAATATGATATAAAAATTTCGACGAAAGATTTTTCTACAAAGTGATGTAGTTCTTTTCTCAATAGCTAAATGTCAGCCTGAACCGCATGAAAATATGAAACAGCATCTTTAATACTCGCTGATTTCTGTCACAATAACCCAGTTGATGAAAGAGTTGTTCGACTATCTTGGCCATACTAATGCCATTTTTGCTAACAATGATGCTCCGAAAAACTTTATTTCACTGATTTGGTAACAAAACTATAATCCTGTATACATTATAGACGTAATGAATAAAATCAAAGGAATTAAATGATGATTCAACGATTTGACCAACCATCTAATAAATCTATGTTCATTTATTGATTTTCATACAGATGTTTACATGGATCAGAAGACTTTTTTTACAAGATTCAGACATAAAACATATCTTACATACATTTAACCAAAGTATCTTTTCTCCTGTAGAAATGGGACTAACTTATCTTAGAACACAATGTATCCCTTAACTTATGAGTAATTTTTGGAAAGAGGTTTTCTTTGCCTGGTCCCATTAACAAGAAAGAAATACATATGACAGTGACAAACTCGGCAGACAATATATTTGAGCAAACGATAATATAAGTTAACACTTGCAAGTAAACCTGTGATATATTGCCACTATTTTTTATTTATAAACGATTTTTAAAAAGATGACAGTACATTTCTATCCTACATAAATTCGTAAACTTGCATGGAATTAAAACAAACCCTCTTGGATATGTAGGTTTAATTTCATCATTGAAAAACTATTCAAAACGCTGTTTAAATAATATCAAAAAGCAGAAAGAACTGCCCTTTATTCCTCCAAACTTAGAAATACTCCAAAGAACAAAGAAAGTAAGCCGTTTATTGTATTCCCAATTTTGCAAGGATGGCTCAACCCAAAACTTAACTACCAACTTAAGTGGGAAAATGAACTAGATGTAGACATCAGCCCCGAAGTGTGGACGACTTATAAGTTTATACCTTTCCAAGCAGTTTTTAGTATCAAACACAGGTGGTTCCAATATAGAGTTCTCCATAGAATCCTTACGACAAATAAAGATATGTTTAAATGCAAATTGATAGATTCTCCAATTTGTACATTTTGTAATGTTGAAATAGAATCGATTTAGCATTTACACCGTTTGCACAGCGGTTTTTAAGTTTATACCTCCATGAACTTTTTTTTAATTTTTTTTAATTTGTTATTTTTGAATCTCCATACAATACCAATCACAAAGTCAATTCAGTACATAACAACATTGCATTAACAAAAAGGTTTGAAAGACAAGCAAATATGTGATAGGATAGGAACATTTGAGTATACAAGTATGTATAATGGTATCAAAAAAGGTTATGACAAACTGACCAGAATTTGAGAAAGCGTTCATAATTGCACTTTGAATAGGAATTAAAGCGGTCAATGTAATATGCTGTCTTAATTTCTTCTTTTACATGTTTAAAGTTTGGAATCTTTTCCTGTAGCTTCGTTTTATATATATTGTATTTACAGACAGTAATTATCAAATTAATGACATAATTTCTCTTCTCACAATAACCTAAAATGATGTTTTTCTTCGAGAATTTAATATCAGTTCCTGTTTTATCAAAAATCCATTTTTCTATTTTTTCCCAAATAGTTTTGATGAGTTTACATTCATAAAATAAATGCATAATCGATTCTTTCTTGGATTGGCAAAAAGTACACGCATTAGATTCTTTATATTTCATTTTTGCCAGGAGGTCATTTGTTGGCAGAAACCTATGTATTATACTATATTGGAACCAAGAGTGTTGTACACTGTTATAAGACTTAAATGTAATATTTTCTATAGTTTCCCATGTTTTATCATCAGTGGTTTCGTTTAATTCTTTTTGCCATTTTTCTCGGTATTTTAACGGCTTTGGATTGTTTTCTGCTATGAGTATATCATAGATTTCTCTACAACCCTTTGGTTCTCCAACTATGTTTTGTAATAGATATGGTAAAATTGGTAGTTGAAGTTTCTTTTCAATATGTACATTTATAGATTTACAATAAAATTTGATAGATTCGATTATTCCTTGATATTCCAGAAAATTAGTTTTGCATTCAAATAGTTTTCTCATTTCGTCAACATCTAGAAAATTACCATTATTATCCAACATATCATTGATGTAAGTTATTCCTTTACTTGAGTAATGCTTATAATTGATTTGTTGTCCATCTATTTTGATATTGTTATTTAGCCATAAAGGTTGTGATAAAACATCGGATGCATTTTTGGCATTTTCTGCCTTTTTGGTTATAAATTTACCCCATGACTTTAAAGTGTCTTTCCAAAAAGGATTTGTTTGTGGTGTTATAACTGTTCTTAATATGTTTTGTTCGCTTGTCTGTATGAAGCTGTCGATGTCGCACTGCATATTTGTTTGTGATAATTTCTTTATCTTTGATTCGGAGTTGGCTATTCTCTTAATCCATGATATCTTTTGTGATCGAATAAGACTTGGTATATCTGGGACTCGTATACCCCCTTGTTCATAGTTCTTAGTAATAGTGTCTCGGCTTACTTTGTCAGGTTTATTTTTCCATATAAACTTATAGCAAAGCTGTTCTATTTCCTTTGTCATTTGGTCGTTCGGGTTCGGTAAGGCTGCAAATAAGTGATTAAGTTGTGGTAACAGAAGACTTTTTAGTACAGTATTTCTACCTAAGGGAGTAAGATTTCTTGCTAGCCATTGTTTCATAAATATCTTTGGAGTCTTAAGTTTATCTTTATAGTTGCGTTCCACCATTTCTGCAAGATTGTGAGTAAATATAATACCTAACAATGTAAATGAGTCATTCTTCCAATCAAGATTCCAGTTTGTACAAAGTTTTCTTTTTGAGTTCTTTTCTGGACCTATCCATAATACCTGCGTTTTACTTACGTTTATATTTAGGCCTGAGAAGGAGGCGTATTGGCGTAGAGTTTTTAATGTCGCCTGTAGGCATTTTTCGCTGCCATCTAATATAAGTGATGTGTCATCAGCATATTGTGAAATAAGGTATTCAGTGTCTCCTATTGTAATCCCTTTAATTTTATCATTATTTCTGATCATTATAGCCAAAATTTCTGCACACAGAAGAAATATATATGGAGATATTGGATCACCTTGTCTACATCCTCTGGAGATGTCAAAATAATTCGAAAGGAAACCATTTACTACAATGCAAGATTGAATGTTGTTATAAAATGTCTTTATCCATCTCGTAATAGATGTTCCAAAGTTAAAGAAATTGAGAACTTCTTCAATAAAATTCCAATCCACAGAATCGAAAGTTTTTCGAAATCGATAAGAAGAAGAATTCCGGGTATATTCATATAATCGGTGTAGTCAATAATATCATAAATGAGGCGAGTACATTCACCAATATATCTTTTCGACATAAATCCCTTTTGATCTTCATTTATAATAGAGGGCAGGGCGGTTTTTATTCTGTTTGCAATCGCCGATGAACCAATCTTATATATATATAAGCTACATTTAGTATTAAAATTGGTCTCCAATTTTGAAGCAAGTGTTTTGGTTTACCCTTTTTTTGGAAAACAGGTTATAACACCTTGCTTTTGAGTCAAGGACAAGTCCCCTTTCTCGCATGCTAGATTTAATGATCTAATTAAATATTCATGAACATTTGACCAAATTTTTTTTGTAAAACTCCACAGTAAACCCTGACGAGCCCGGGCTCTTTTCATTTTTCCTTTTTTTAATGGTGTTTAATTCTTCTTTATATTCTAATTTTCCTTCTAGATTGGCCTCTTCTTCTTTTGATAATTTTGGTACATAAGTGTCTTTGAACAATTCGTTTATGTTTGCTTTTTCACATGCCTTTCGTTGGTATAGATTTTGATAAAAAGATTTAGTTTCATTTATCAAATCATCTTTTTTCGTAAGAGTGTCTTTTTGTTTGTTTTCAAGTTTGTATATTGCTTTGTTCAAAAAGTTTCAGTTTTCTAAAGATAAGAAAAATTGAGTTGGTTTTTCTCCTTCCTCCTTCCATTTTGCTTTAGATCTTAACAGAATACCATCTATTTCATTTTTATTTATTAGCTCTAACTCCTTATTTACCTCATTTAAGTTTTCTTGTAGTTTCGTTTTAGTGTCTTTGTCATTTGATCGGTCTATTTCTAATTCCATGTCAGCTATTCTTTTTTCAAGCGTTTGTTTTAATTTTAGTGTTTCCTTTTTCTTGAATGATGAATATCTTATTGTATGTCCTCTAATCATCAACAATAGTGTTTCAAAGAACAGCTGATCATTTATCTTGAAGACATATTTTCCTGTTTCATCAATGTATGATTTATATTGTTCTTTAGTTTCATCGATTATCACTTTGGTTTCATCTACATATGTTTTGTCATAAAGTAAAGAATTATTGAATTTCCAATAGCTCTTACCTCTTTCAATTTCGCTCATTTTTAATTCAATCCAAACGATAGAATGATCAGATCTGTACGCCGCATTTATACCGGTGTTATGAATTGAACTCTCAAGATTTTTGGATATGATAAAATTATCAAGTCTTGCCTGTTTGACTGGATTTTTCTGTCTCCATGTATATCTTTGACTTTCTAAATTTTGTTCTCTCCACGGGTCTATTAAATCATTTTCTTCCATAAATTCAAGCCAGGTTTCTCTCGCTTTTGCATTGTTGATTTTTTTATAGTTAAAGTAATCTAATTTTGGATCTTGAACAAAATTCCAGTCGCCACATATAGAAAAGCGATCTGATTGTAAATCAGTAATTAATGATATGATTTCACGGTAAAATTCTGGTGTGTCGGTGTTTGGTCCATATATTGTTATCAAAGTAAGTGTACGTGTGATTCATTATTTTCATTTTTAATGCGATATAATTTCCATTTTTATCATTTCTAAGTTCTTCAATTGAGAAGTCAAAGTTGTCGTTTATAAGTATGGCTGTCCCTCTGGCATTGCTTTTAAAAGAACTGAAGAAACAATATTTGGATCCCCACTCGTCTTTTTTTTTACCTTCTATTCTTTTGTAAAATGTGTATCTTGAATACAACAAATGTTTGCGTTTTTGCTTTTTAGATGGCGAAAAACATCTGTGCGCTTTCGTTTATCATTCAGGCCTTGACAGTTTGATGATAGAATTTTTAGTGTATCTTGCATTATGGTGGATATTTGATCTGAGCATGTTATGCATGAACTGGTGTTTAACAGGTTGGGGATACCCCTATGTGGGTTGTATGGACTCAAGTTAGGTGTTACACCCCAACTGGGTGAACTAACTAGAGCTTGTCAGCCTATTAAAACGCCAACTTTCCGTCCTGTGCTGTTTTCACTGAACGTCGCAAAATGGTATGCTTACTTTTGCACACTACTGTATTCCCGGTCAACATATAGCGTGAACTCCCAGCGAAAATTTGCCTCTACGTTAGCGCTGTACAAGGCCCCTATACGAGACATTCTGATCATTATTCGCCCTAGTTTATTCAATATGAACTTCAAATTAACAACATTCACCTCAAACATAGATAATTGTCGCTGAAACACTCTCCGCTTGTTCACATGCGTCCACCTCCTGCCAAACTCGCAATGGTCGCTTTGAAATAATTTTCATTAATTCAAACAAGGGACATAACTCATGCATGAAATAAGGATTTTATTCTGTTAAAAAACTTCAAAACTTGTTGCGTTTATTATTTTGGCGACAATTATCTATGTTTGAGGTGAATGTTGTTAATTTGATGTGCGGTTTGCTTGTTGATTTCAGTGAATGTCTTTTTAGTAATATGGTTAGTCTGTGAAATTTCATTTGATGGATTTCATATATTAAATGAGAATTTAAGCCACGTAATCGTTTGAAAAAACTTCATATATATAATTTGTACAGGTGATAAGTAGCATGGTATGTATTCTTGATTATTTTTAATGCTTAATTTACAGGTATTTTTATATATTGTATGATTTAGATATAAGCACTTATCAATGATTACAATTATAATAGTTACAATTGAATAGTTTTAGATTTTGTTTTGTAATCATTTTGTTAATTTCCTTAAATGATGTCATACATATTAGGTATGGGCAATAGATATAAGTATATATAATATATAATAGTCCTTTTCAAGGTTGATAGTAGATAATTATTTAGAGTTTACAAATGTATACTGATATGATAAAGATATGAAACAGTTTAGATAAAATCTCAAATTTCTTGTTGGACTTATCTTTTCTAAATTAGTTATTTTGTATTTTATTAGTATCTAAATCATAATGCTTATCAGTAAAAAGGAGATGGATATATACATATATATATAAATACCAACATACATTGGTAATGATTGACATGAAATATAATATACTAATAGTTAAACAGTATGTGCAAGTAAAAAATATAGGCATAAGTAAGTAGACATGATGGAGACATCAATTAAGGTATAATGACTAAGCCAACCTTGTACATTGTATATACAATATAAGAATAGTTTGCTTGAATGCAGCATTTTATGAATTAATTTATCATGCTTAGAGAAGGTATGGCCAAAGCTACCTGTTACCTTTCATGGTGATATTCTTTCTTGTAACATTATATAGGACAAAAACGTTAAAAGAGAATCGAATTAATCACATCTCATCTTCGTTATCACCATAACTGAATTACAGTGTTGTTCAAATGTTATTCATGTTCTACACTGTATGTACATTATAAGCAATTTACATGCATCACATGTTAAATATCCTTTATAAGTCCAGTATTGATGATAAGAGTATGTTTTAATCATTTCAATGAATATTATAATATAAATCTTTATTGTGATTGCAAAAGTAACTTAGTCCAGTCAAATTTGGTATTATTTGTATATTATCACTAGACTCATTATACTTTTCTTCCATTCTTATTAAAGGGCAAAAAGACTCTTTGTGGTATATATGTAAACAATTCGTAGCACTGCTCTATATTCACTATATCTTTAATATGATAAAGATCAGCAGTATCATAAAAACAAAAACAAAATTAAGTCCAATGTGTGTTTACATAGTTAGATACATATAATAAGTATAATAATAATCTCAATTATTTCTATACAATAGCAAGTATTCATTAATATTTATATATATTTACATGTGAATGTTGATTTTGAAAGATAATAATTACTTCTTTTTCCTAATGTTGATTGATTTCATATGTATTTTGCTATATGTATATACTGGTGTATATTGTTTAAATATGTTCTGTTTAAATCAGAAAGTATTCAATTTGGTAATCGTTTTATCATGCTTAATGTCATCTTATATCTTACTTATGTAAGAGTCATATATAGGCTTCACTTATACTTCAATTCTTAATGTTTCAGTACTGCCTGAGTGCCTCCGGGATGGTTACTGGGACCAATCTCCAGGCTGTTTGCGGTTCATTTGGGAGTTTTTTCTCAAGCACCAGATCTATCCCCTTTGTCCTTATGCGGGTGTAGACATTTTCCTGTGTTCTCATTTCATATGCCTTTCGGTTTAAAAAGGATCTAATTCTTTTCATGCTGATTGGAAGATCACTTTGGATGTTCATGCAAGATCCATAGAGGGATGATTTAGCTTTGAAAACATCATCGCGGTCAGCCATGGATACAAAGGATGCTATAATAGTGGGCGGCCTTTGTGGGGTATTCTCTCTTATATTGTATCGTTGCTTTGGCAGTCTATGGACTGATTTAAACCAGATTTGGTCGACTTTTTCACGGGCAAGCTTTAGATTTTTACCCAAAATGTTTCTGATAACCGACTCTGGGTCTTCATTCCTCTCTTCGGGAACTCCGCTGAACAGAAGATTAGGCTTCCTATTATGGAGTTCTCTCATGACAGCCTCCTGTTTCAAAGTGGTACATTTTAAATCCAGATCAGCGCGCACTGTATTTATCGATGTTTTGAGAGTTTCCATTTCTTCCGAATGCATATCCAATGTAGTTTCAAAGTTGAGGACTCTTGATCTAACATCAGCCACGTCAGTTTCTATTCTAGCGATGGCCTCGCGTAAGTTTGTGTCAACACGATCAATTTTTTGGGATAGATTTCTTTCTGAGGTAAGTATAAGTTCTTTTATCTCAAGCAGACTTGTCGAATCAGTCTCACTGGCAAGAGAAGAGGCATTTGCTGAGGATCGGGTGCTACTGACGGACCTTGGGAACGAGTCGCCATATTGTTTGTTGACTGAATCAGCGATCTTACACAGTGTTAAAGTGTCGGGTCTATATTGTGTAAATAGGCAAATAAAGTTCAAAATTAACCATGAACTTAATAAATTTTGAAGTCAATTCTTAAAAATCAATGTCCATTTATTGTTGTTCATATTGATGGTTAGAGGAACACGTTCAAGATCCTTTTTCATTGAATGATATAAGAAGAAGCCAGCCAGAAAGTGTTATTTTGTTATAGGTTACATTTGTAACGGAAATTTCAGACAAAACTGTATGAATTATATGTATAAATATTTTTGATATAGAAACAAACATCTCACATTACTGTATAAAACAATTTGAACTTCAATTTTACATATTTGAATGATGTTCAGTATAAATCCCCCTTTTCCAGCGATCAAGACATCGTACAGACATATTATGATTTAACTGAATTTTTTACTAAAATGTTTATGACATCGTACAGAAATAGAAATATTCCTTGTTTTTTTCCCGATTGTGCAGCTTTTATAAGAATTATCTTGATGAATCTTGGTTGATGTGTTTATGATACGATGCTCTTGAAGTTAAAATTGTCAAAATTATGTTTAGTTTAAAATGCATTATGATCGATGGTCAAACGTGAAAATAATTTGTGAAAAGTCATTACCCGAGACTAGATTTTCGGCGGTTTCTAACCAAAGCATGCCTCACAGGCCTTAATTTTTAATGTTATTTTGACAAGGAAAATCTTAAATTCCAAACATTATAAACTTAGGAGGAAACCGTTTATCAAAGACTTTAAGTTGGAATAAAACAGTATAATGTGGGGCCAACGTGGGGAAAAACTTACCAAAACTGAAGACAACGTACGGAACTTCCGCTCAAGACACTTTTTGGGCGTACAGTTTAGTCACGTGATGCTAGTGCGTGAGCCCCGTGCAGTAGAAATACAGTACAATCAGCTGGGAGAGACGATTCCCTGTATTATACTTCCCTGGTCAGTGACAGTTCGCAGAATGTCCCAAACGACTGTTGTTGAAGTTCAAATTACTCTGTCCAATGCAATAAGCATGTTGATTTACATGCATAATGTATAACTATAGTTATGTATATAAATAACCAAAAGGACACTAACCAGTGATATATGATAATTCATGTTTTGACCGCGACAATAAAACAAGGTAGATCAATTGTAAAACTGCATTTATTCCACAAACATATCATGTTAGCATACGTATATTGATGAGCAATAGATTATTTCTCCTTTTTTTTCAGATAATGCAGAAATTAAAAAACTTTATGATATTTAAGTACTAAAGCTATATTTGTGGTTAAGCTCCTCTGCAAATATTTCAGATTTCAGTGGAAATATTTATTTCCAGGAATTCTTAGTCATGGACTCGTGTCTTTAAATTCATTTGAAAGATAAGATGATAAAAATATGTTTCACAGAGCCGAACACCGGAATTCGAATAACTGTTCTAAATAAGCTTTAATTCTACGGAAATCGTTCTGTTCTGAAGATAAGTTCAAGTTTTAAGAGTATGCCGAGAAAATAATCTTTTCACAAAGTCTAACACCAGATTTGAATGGCAGACTCATATACATCTGTAAATAACTCATTTTCTCGTGACAACTTTAATAGAATTTTTGTTTTTCTTATAAAAAAAACGTGATTTATAAACAAATTCTTTTATATTTTTAACAGTTATGTGTCATTTACAGGATGCAGTGGTGTACATACTGGTAGTTTTGTAAACCGAATAACGCTGTAAGAACATTAATTTCGTTTTGAGTGCGCCATATATCAAAATACAAGTTATAAAAACAACTGGACAATGAAAAATGATTTGAATTCTTTAATAAATTGAACAAATTAGTAAGGGTTACTACCATTTTCCTATGTGATGCTTAATCAGTATGTCAATTAATAAATAGCTCATAAATAATTCAAAAATTAACATAATTATGTCCCTAATTATGTTTATCCAGTATAAATTAGCTGATATGTACATGAAGAAGGATTTATGTAGATACACAGACATGTATTTGATTTATGCAGATGCAGAAAAAAAACCATGCAAAAACACTGTCAATTCCATTTTGTGATTTTTATCAATTTTATCTCTATGGACATATGGACATGATAAATCTTTAAAGTGGTAAAGTGCATGTTAAGAGCTTGTAAATGTAAAAGCTGAAAACAAGATAAGCACATTGGCATTACCAAATTTTAAAGAATGGAATAAATAGTGGATGCTTGGTGTAGTTTACCAATTACCAGGTTTATTTCATTGAATTTCATGAAAATAATCAACATTTCAGGACAAGTAATTTACCGCCAGACGAAGGATTAAGCAAACATGTTCCGAAACGTTCACAATAAAAGAATCGTTGTAACAGCTGCGGACAGCTCTGCTTCGACCACGATTGGCTGCATCGGACAGTCGGTACTCACGTACTGTCTAAACACTTGCCGGTTTTATTCCAACCACTCGGTCATATTTCTTGTATTTTCCATATAACACTTTTCCGTGCATCACTGTTCTCTTAGTAATATGCGAAAACGTATACATTATTAGAAGACAAAATGTTAGTCTCACATATCGTCTTTCCTCACTTTTTGGTCATGCATAAACGTACAAAATATATCTTTTCGGTTCGAAAATCTGTACTATTGAAGATAGTGTGATCTAAAATATGACAATGTAACATTTGTTCACTATCTAAATGGCATTTATTTCTGAATATTTCATAGAGATTAATACGAAGTAGAAAACCGCTTTGACTTACACCAACAAACAAGATGACAGGCCTCGATTATCGATATAGGTGTAATGGTATCAACTGGTAAATATATAAGACACAGCACGAAAGATGTTCAATCTTATTAAAATATGATCTATTTGCTACACTACGCTTCACATGTAGTCTAATCTGCGTAACGTATTGAAGCAATTAAGATATCATTTTAATGAGATTGGAAAGATGTTGTTTATGTAAATTATATGTTTCTGTTAGCAAATGATTGTCATGCTTCTGGCGGCTGATGTAGACGAAACTACAATGTTTAAAGTATAGCTTGTCTGACGGCTACACATTGTTAATTTAGGTCAAGGACGGTTAAACATAAAAGGTTGTCCTTTTATTGACGGGATTTGGGTGGTTATAGACTGCATAATTTAAATAGTTCACTTTGACCCTTTGCTATTTTTGATTTTACCAGCATTAACATTTCGAATGTATTACATCACTGACTTGCTTCGTGCTTGTATGAGCTATGTTTAAAGAAAGGAGTTGTTGCTAAAGAATTGTTAAAGTTCACATAACCACAAACATATTTCACTATTTTCTTTGGAATATAGAAGTCTGATTACAATATTGTATAGTGCGTTAAAGGTCGCTACTCAAATATGTTTAGTTTGGTAATGAAAGTCGTTTTTGAAAGCCACTTTTGATGAGCGGCTTAGACCTATCTGACAACAAACAAGTGAATGCATGACTGGTCACGCCCCCATTTTGTGACGTCATAACCAGAATCAGCCTCGTTATCTATACATCTATCGTAACAATACCACAGGAAAAACGACAAATAATCAACGATTTTCAGAAAATGTTTTCCACTCAGTTAGATAAATCATTTGACGTAACACTACTAAGCATTTGGTGTAAAAAAGATATCCACATCAATGGTAATTAAACAATTATTTAGGCAGTATTTCAGTTGAAATAATGATGCGTTACTCTGTATAGTCTGTATATTACGTCACACCCGCGCGAGTTTTATGGCCCCTAACCCAGGTCGGGTTTTCACAGCCGATAATTACGCTGTCTGGATGAAAGGCTAATGTTTATTGTTATTGGACAAATTAACAAAAATTAAGTCCAGCTTATTTATTTTGTTGAAAAATCTTTGAACGAAAATCGAGAAGTGGTAAGGTCGAGGTTAGTTGATGTTTAAAATAATCGATGTGTCCTGTTTTCAATCAGGTTTTAGCGACTGGAGTGTCCCCCCTTCTATATTCTATATACTTGGTAGAGGTTACGCTAAAATCTTTATTTCTTAACCGATTTCGTTCAAATTTGAGATGTAGGTTTATCTCAACATATGAAAACGATATATATGAGTGCAAAAGTCCAGGTTTTGAGAATTTTTTTCTTATATTGTCCACTCCGTGTTTGGAACCCCTGTGCATGGTGGCACCACACGTTACTATGTTTGGTGATTCTTGGACACCGATTTACTTTATTTAAGCTGCTTTGATCAGGTGGCACACACACCAAGAGCTTGTAGTGACAATACTCATATAAACATCCATGGGTTTTGGATGAAATTTCACATCCATTTCCCTCTTTATTTTCATGCACTTTCGTGCCCACACGATTACAAAACTTCTCTTGCAAATGACCAAATGATTGTTCTCTCAATAAATATTGGTATTGCTTATCTTCTTTTTCTCAGTCTCATAGCATACTTCAACGAAGTACACCCCTCTTTGAAAAAATCAGGGGGTGCTTAACTTTTTTGCTGTGTATATATTGCCTTTATAAAAAAAATCCCAAAATTTGCAAAGCTTCAGCATGTTTCAGCTCATGTCACTAACAGCAATGCATGTGAAAATAAACCTGCAACGCTGTTTTCACTGACATTTGCAATGCATTTTGAAATTATTTTGTGGCGTAAGAATGAGAAGTTTTCTCTCATGTAAATTCTTTATTTTCGATTTACAAAATCTGTTAGAAACAATAGTTGAAAATCTTAAGTTTGTTCCAAATAAAGAACAAGCCTCAGCATATTGGGCATTTTCTTGTGACCTTGACCGTTGACACTCAAGGTAACGCAATCAATGAATACATTTCATTGAGTATAACATTAATGTAATGAATTAAAGTGTTAAAAGTTAAAATAACCCATTTTCTTAATATATGTTGACCTTGCTGTGACCATGACCTTTGACAGTTCGTACCCAAAACCTTTTCAAAATTTTGTACTTCTCAAAAGATAATATATACAAAATCTAAACTTCATAGCACAAAAACAAGTTATCTTGTTTACAAGGAAATTTTATAACTCGTGACTTTGAAAGTGAACTTGTCATAGTAATTCCCCAGAGGTGTAAACACTTATACATGTTCATGAGTTCTGAAAAGCTTATGGGATAAAGATATACCCAAATTAGTTGCACATTGCAATAACACAAATCTCATGGCCTTGACCTTTGATCTTGAAGGTTACACAATCAATGAACACTTTTCATTGAGTATAACAATCATCTATTGATTAAAAGTGTTCATAGTTAAAATAAAGCATTTTCGCAAAACCATGCTAAACTTGTGACCTTGCTGTGACCTTGACCTTGGACAGATTGTAGCAAAAACCTTTTCAGAATTTTGTACTCTTCCAAAGATGATATATACCAAGTTAGAGCTTCATAGAAAGTGAACATGTCAAAATTGTTCCCCCGAGGTATAAGCAGTAAGTTATGAATACAAGTTCTGGAAAGCTTAGTAGAAAAATAGCCAATGATAGCCAATGATACGAGTGCGGCGGCGGCGGAAACTGCACAAATACTGAGGACGGGGCTGCTAATTATCAACAAGTTCATTATTTCTGTGAGGACTATAATATAATATTTACATTGAATATATTGTTTGAGTCACATACACAAAACTTCCACAAAATAGGCGTGTTATCCAAGTACTGACCATTGAACAAAATATCATTTTGATGCATATCGTAAAGTAAGTAACAATATGATTTTTCACCATAAACCAAGGAGTGAGGTAAAGCTGAAGGCCGCTTGGGCAATATTTCAGGCATTAGCAGCAACATAAACTAAGGATTGCGCACATCAAAAGTCTAGCCATACTTGAAAGAATGTGCCAAAAAAAGCTCTTTTCTTTCCATGGACCCATGTAACATGAATAACGAATTTCATCAAGTATTGCACATCATTGTACAAGTTTTCATTGTAGACTCTTATTTCGCTTGTTGAGGCAGTTAAACAACCGTAATTGTCTGAATTGATAAGAGGTCAGGGGTCACATTGCTTAGCGCGATGCTTACCGAAGGTCACTGACGGCCGCGTATTGAGCCTGCAGTCGGCTAGACCTTAAAGGGGCAGTAGCACGTTTTTTGATAATTTTATAATTTGAATTTCTCACTGATAATTGTAAGTGAATGCTAAATGTATTATTTTGACAGTGTCAAAAATCTCATTACACAAGTCAATCATCCATAGTCAGAGGACAAAGAATGAAGATTCACATAAAATCCATTGGCGGCCATTTTTTTGTGAACACCTTTAATTAATTTTTTGTAAGAAAAGGAATGGCATGGCTAAACTTAACGTTATATATTGGAATTATTACTGCTCCATTTAGTTTAAATACATTGTCTTTCAATTGAAATCATTAATTTTCATTTTCCTTACATCACCCTTTATTCCCCCTAAAAACGTGCTACTGCCCCTTTAAGGGATAGAAGCAAACTTTTTTAAAGGGATTGTAGAAGCTGATGAACAAGTTCTTTTGGTTAGTTGCACAAAATGTGATGTTAGAAAGTCAAGAGAAGCTTGATAACCCTGTAGGTATTTACAGCAAAACAACACATTTCAAGCAAGAAAAACATTGACTGTTGATCATTAATGCTTGTTTGCATAAATTTCAATCTTGGATATTTTAAAATAAATGACAACAAACTTCATTAAAGGTTTTGACAAGTATATTGTTATGAAAGAAAGATGAGAATAAATATTATAATGAATACACAGATTTTAGACATGAATGAAAAAATATCTCAGAATGAAAATAACAAAACTGTATTCTGAAATAATATATCCGTTCTACACTTTTCTTTTTCCATGTTTTATAGACAACATGAAATGCACTATCAGATCTTGAAAAGTTAGATACAATGCAAGCACCTTATGAGGTAGTTTAAAAAATACAGGGCTCAATATCACATCTTTGTAATTTTTAAAGGATTGGTCATGCAATCATTGAAGCAACATTTCCTCAACTGATAAGAAACGGTCACCCAGAAAGCCCTCACCAGTTGAGTATTGTGGAAACTGTGGTCTGTGCTGAGCGAGATTACAGATATAATAAAGGCACTTTGACCACCATGCAGTGTTAAATACCAGTCTGCAAATTTCTGTTTACTTTCGAATGGACTTGTCTGGTAAAAAAAGTTCACTCATTGCAGGGGTTGCCAATTGTTTAGGAGTGCTATTTTGACACCGCGATAGTGTTGTTCCTAGGTGATCAACTAAGGGGGTAATTTTGGCTTATTCTGAGCAATTAGGACCCTTTGCAATGGTTAGGGTATCCTACTTCTCAAAATTCTAAGGGACACCAAGCAAAAAGGGTGGGCAAATTTACCAAGGACCCCCTCTAGGAACAACACTGCCGCGACCAGTGTGTCTGTCTGGTAGTCCATCTGTCCTAAAGGACCTCATTAATACACTCACAATAGTATCCAAATAACAAATCTCTCTCTTGTAATTGAAATCCAAAGGTCATGTGCATTCTTACAATGTCTGCTGATCTCTTAGGTAGAGTCTCTATCTCCATGCACTGAGCGGACACACAGGTTTACTGAATACATCTGAAGGAATGAGGTTTCCAGGGTTACTTGTGAGCATTTGGTGGTAAACTGATGATCTGGAATGTGAAAAGAATTAATATCAGTGGTCTGAAAATAAACGTAAAGATTTAGTTATCGCATGGGTGATAGATTAATATGACTTGTAGTAAAACAGTGGGTTAAAATATTTGAAATATTGCACAAGTTAGCATGGCTGAAGAATAAGAAAATGATTAAGGAGTAATAAAGTTTCCAGAATATGTATGTGCTATGTATTGCGATGAAACCTGTAAACATCTGCTGGAACTAACGAACAATGGGTGTACTGTGCTGAAATTCAGTGTAGCCGTGCACCTAAACCTTTCTGTGTGTAGAACAGTTCTCTCCTTCAGAAATAGTTTGCGAGCCCCTGGCAAGATTTGTATACTAGACCTTTTGATCAAAAGCCGAAAGAGCTAAACACTGCACTATCCTGCCCCTAACAGATGGTTGGATTCAAACCAAGGACCAAAAGCACCCCAAAATGTACACACCTGGCGTCTGTCTCGTGTTCTAACAATGTAAAGGCTGGTAGAAAGAGAGGGAGTTGACACTTTCCTAACCAGCATAAGCATATAGTACTGTTCACAAAAAATGGAGAAATGGGCTTTGTACTTTTCAGGTTTCATACCTAAGTATATATATCTGGGTCCACTTCCACAAAACACATACCATTGATTGTAAGGCTTCAATGTGCACAATTGATCGTCAATTTACAACTGCTTTGTGGAACAGTACCCTGGTACCTGTAATCATTTGTGTGAATTATTTGAGTATATGAGAATCAGTGTATTATCAGGACCTTCCTATATCGATACGACCTTAGCTCCTATTACTGACCTGGTTCCTGTCCCGCATAGTGTTAATGATGGTGTGAAGAGGCTGATAGAGAGAGAGAGTCGACACATCTCCCACCAGTACCAGCTTGTGTTTAGCTCTCGTCACGGCAACGTTCAGTCGTCTCACGTCCTGCAGGAGCTCTCCAGGCTGGGAGGAGGGGAAATACAGGTGATGGTCAATTTTGCATAATTAAATCAGGATAAAGTAATTGACAAATTCTTCAAAAAAATATTAAATATTCGGTCCCTTTCTCATATCTAAATAAAATCACAGCTCTATTTTGCTGTATTTGTTGAAAGTCAAGATTGTAAACATTTCAAACATTCTACTATTTATTCAAAACTGAAATCAACTTAATTTAATGAGAAAATATCTAATTTAGTTTTAAATAGTATACGAGTCCTGTATATCAGTTACTAGAGAATGGTTTAGTACAAGCAATTTAACTCAAACTTCCTGCACTCTAAAGATTTGAATTCCAAGTCACTTTGAAATAGGACACTTACCTGTCGCTAATGGCTGAGATATTGCCCAAGCTGTGTTAAGCATTAACTCACTCACTCACTCTATACACTTAAAACAGTGCAGAAAAGGAAAAAAATAAACTAATTATTACAAATTTACAAATTATGCTAAAATTGTCCAACTCACCCTGTTAGATCCAGCGGAGGTTCTGACAAAGGACATGACGATAACACTCTTGTCCCGCCCCTGGTACTGGTCCACTGTGTTTGCCTCCACCTCCACTAGGTGGCGCTCATGTAGACTCTGCTGCAGCAGCTTCACCTGGTGGCGGTATGGAGCGATCACGCCGACCTCTCTCGCTGAGATACCACTCTGTAACATGGAACATAATGATGTTGCTTTGATGTCATTAGTCGCTACCCTGGCCTTGCATAGCCTAGGTCATATGCTAAATATCAAGTATCATTCACACCTCGCTCACCAAGATGCCACACTGGTGGATGGAACCTAAGATAAGTCGAGATTCTTAGGTAATGTACAAGGCCTGAAATTGATGTCAAGCCATGTCGTATCAGATAAGTTGTGACAATAGGATGTTTCTCTTCAAAATTCATTGAAATATGTTGTTTTGATGTCACTACTCTTACTTGATGACATCAAGTTCAGAAGATATCACCTATCATATCATCATAATATAGATTGTTTTTCTGAAGTAAATTGTTACGTTACATCCACATATTGATCTGCAACTGAGCAATTGTGAGAGTATCTACAGATTTCATTTCCGAAAGGGAATGGTCTTAAAATACATTTTTTATGCTACGTCAAATCGTAACAGAGACAAACAGTACCTCAACTATGGCTGCCACTGTAAGCAGGACCAGTTCAGCCTCTGTGACGTTCTTCAACATTCCCTTCCCGTCTGACGACTCAGGAGCTGGCACCTGAAACCCATTATACCGGTAGGTGAATATACTTGAGAATATCTTCATGTGATTCTAAGAAAATTCAGGGCTAATACACTTGAAAACAAGACTAATTCCATGACTTTTCCATTGTTTTCAATGACAAGTTTTTCATAATAAACCAAACAGGGTTCCATTATCTAAACATGAAAATAAATGCAAAAATATTGGAAAAAATAAAGTTTTAAAAGATCAAGGTAATGATTGGATTATCACAAGAAATACAAAATGATTGACTTTTCAATGATAAAAAGGATGTCAGAGCAGCATTATCTAAACATAAAAAGTGAATGCAAATAAAAAAAAATTAAAAAAAAGGAAAAACACAAGGTAATGATTGGATTTTCACATGAAATGATTGACTTTTCAATGACTTCATAAAAATGTCAGAATGGCATTCCCCTTTGCAGCCAATCATTCCGCTTTAAGTGGTTTCATACTGTAGATTGAATACCAACCTTGCTTGTGTCCAGGAAAATGGCCGCCTTGTCTAGATGTGTTGCTAGGACATGTTCTAACCATGAGTGCCGACTGACAATATCACTACATAGGGGTGTATCTGTCAAGGGCAGGCAACTCTCAGCAACAGCGCTGCTTCCACACTGAAGCTTTCCGTGATAGATGAGCTCGTTACTCAGGTGCATGATGGTCTTGTTCATTCGGTACTGCAGGTTAAGGTCAAAGGTCGCACCTGCATCGTCAAGACGAGTGAACAGACTTTCAGCCATTCCAAGTTGTCTGCAAAAAAATTGATAGATGAGCAAATGGCATTCTATTTTTAATTCAGCAAAGGACTAGAAATAGTATTTTTCTTGAGGTTCAAAAGTTGCTTTTAATGATAATTTAAGATTTTATTTTGTCACAATTAATTTGTAATTTAAGTAAAAATGTTCTTAATTCAGATTGGTTCAGTATTGTAATTCTGCATCAACCTACAGTAAATCACTTGAGTTGATAGTTTTATATATTCATATCTGTTAACATTGTTGAACAAGGCAAAAGTGAGCAGCCATTACTTAACAACAATAAGTTAAAAAACAAACATTTCCTCATGTGAATGAATTATGATTGTTGATAGACTAGTTACTAATTCAAGTTATGTTCCAGAAACTGAAAAAAATCAGAAATTGGCCGTTTTGGGACCAAAATTACCATAACATTTGGTACCTTGGAATTGAAACCCCTAAAGGCACATCTGCACCGAATAGGTAACATCTTTACCAAGTTTCTGAGTCTAATAGTTTTCAAGTTATGCTCCAGAAACAATTTCAGACGAACAGGAAGAAAGGAAGGACTGACACATCGAGCACCATATACCCTAATTCCATGACTCGGGTATAACAAAACTCAAAGAATATTACAAGATATCTTATATTGGAAAGTAGACAAGGCAACTGTATTTCTTTGAAATGAAATTTTAGATGTTGACAATGTCTCACAATGCCTCTTTGCTCTGCACCACAGGAGGAAGCTGTTTAGGGTCCCCAACCAGTACGAATCTATCAGCAGCAAACAGCGGGCCGAGGCAGGCGGGCTGGAGGACCTGGGAGGCTTCGTCTACGATACACACGTCAAACCTGCGCTGGGAGAATATTGGGTGGTTCGTACCCAGGCAACTTGTAGCAACCACCGTCTGAAAACATGGAAAAACAAGGAAATTAATGATTATTCTTATTCTTGTGGATGATAAAAGAAATATAACATAAACTTTATTTCATTGTTCTATTAAGTTGCTTGTTGAAACTTTTAACTACCAATGTCGGATGGCAAAAGTGAACCATGATAGAATTCCATAAAGTAAAAGAGATTATCATATGATTGGCTGTGAAATACCAAGATCTATCAATGAAAATAAACTGTGTTATCAGTCACTAGTGACTGATAACAACAATGACCTGACGTCATCAAACAATGCTCTCACGCAAAGACACGCTCATGACATCATGTTGTTGCTTAGACGATGAGCTCTCCTTGGAGCCAACTCAACGTAAATGGGTTTCGATTTCGATAACAATACAATGATTAAATCATGAATTAAATATAAAATTTGTCTTCCCCTGAATAATACCATCACCTACCTGAGAATCATAGAACTCTCTAAGTTCATGGACAGAAGAAATTTTAGATGTGAGAATTTCAGCTGAATGTTCATGAACATCTCGATGTATCCGCCCTAGTCGACCCAGACGGAGGAAGTTGACCTTGTGCTGGAATTAATAATTAACTATCACTCTGGAATCTAAAAAAATGAGTCATAAGAAATTCAACAAAACCTTAAAATGCAAACTAAACCAGAAGACATGGTCATCAACATCCCCCGCCAAATATGTTTTCATTAAAGCTCCCAATATTTTTCTACATGGGCCGCAACTCTGTTATATGTAGCGGCATACATCTCCTTTTCTAACTCCATCAAGGTATTGATACCATGAAGACACACATCAAATTTGTTTAACCTATCCCCTTTGACGACACCCTCGAACAGAGTCCAACAACACGGAACAAGGGCAATAACTCTGTAAAAATAATTTCGCGGTTCTGATATTTGAACCCCATCAAGATATTGATACCCTTAAGACACACAGCAAGTTTGGTTAACCTATCTTAAATAGTTTCTGTGAAAAGTTGTCCCCTTTAACTGGGACGGACGGACACACAGACGGACGGAGCCCAAACCTATATCCCCCTGTAAGAGATTATAAAATCAACTTTGATTTTAAGCTATTTGTAACATTGCACACTAAGACTTTCACCCTCTTTTTCTTTATATGAAACTCGCATCAAAACATTATTTTCAAATCATTAATCACTGAGATTGTTAGTACTTGAGTACATTTTTTTACAGGATTCAGATTTACTCTAGACCAAAGTAAAATCATAATCAAATGCACATTTACAACATACTATACTTCAAATTCATTAGTAAAATCATCAACAATCTATCACCAACCTTCTTGAGTTTGAGGAGGATGTTGTCTACAGCTGAGTGAGTGTAACTGGTCAGCAACACAGACTGACCCATGGCGGTCAACACTCGCACCAACGCAACTATGGTGGATGTTTTACCTGTAGGGATATAATAACTTATTTTACATAACCAAAAGAATTTCTTGGAAAACAATCTTTATGTGTGATGAGGACACTTGACCAAATTGTTTTAAAAAGACCAACCACCCTTAGTCATCTTATGGAATCTTGTAAACCTCCAATCATCAACTACGGATAATTCTAAAAAGACCACCCACCCTTAGTCATCTTATGGAATCTTGTAAACCTCCAATCATCAACTACGGATAATTCTAAAAAGACCACCCACCCTTAGTCATCTTATGGAATCTTGTAAACCTCCAATCATCAACTACGGATAATTCTAAAAAGACCACCCACCCTTAGTCATCTTATGGAATCTTGTAAACCTCCAATCATCACCTACAGATTATTTTAAGAAGACCACCCACCCTTAGTCATCTAACTGAATCTTGTAAACCTCCAATCATCACCTACAGATTATTTTAAAGTTTCAAGTGTTGGACAAACCTGTGCCAGGGAATCCTTTGACCAGAACATAGTCTTTGCTCATCAGAACCTGCAGAGAGAAAAACATAGCATCTTTAAGTTCCATGAACAAGGAGACAGTCATCAACATCCCCTGGCCACTTATTAGTTCTCATTAGAGCTCCCCAACATTTCTTAATGTCAAAATCAAGAGTGAAAAAACACAGAGCAAGGGTAATTTTTGTGGAAAAACTGAGTTTATGCTACTCATTTTTTAACTCCATTAATGTACTGATACCCTTGATAGACACTACAAATATTACAATCTGAAGTAGTTTCCAGGAATTAATGACCCCTTTCAGGATACACTCAAGCAATGTCCAAAAACAAGGAACACAATTCTGGAAAAAGAATTGCATGATTCTCATTTCTTAACTCAAATAATATATTGATACCCTGAAGACACACAGTGTATTTGGCGATCCTATTCTAAATAGTATAAGGGTGGAATTCAAAATTGGTAGGATTTTCAATTTCTCATAATGGTCAAAATAAACTCCTCAAAAAGGATTATTTTTTATTCAAATAAATTGGCAAACACTTGATTATGAGAAAATACAAACCGTCAGGCTCAAGTGTACCAATTAAAATTTTAGTGGAAACATAATTAATTAAACGGAAGGAAAATGTCCTGACCGTTACCGTTTCTTAATCAGAAAAAAGAATTTTAACTAAAATTTAGAAAAATCTTTCAACGATGGCATTTACATCTTTTACATTGTATAAATGACACTTGAAGGTAAAAACTGTTCTTATTAATCTTTATAGTCCTTTTTTTGTATCTTTTCATTGTTTAACACAATTTAATAGCATTTTTCTCAGAAACTTTTGTGTTTATAGTTTTCAATAGGTGAAATTATCTCAAATAAGCATCTGCTGCTAATCAGCGAACACGTTTAGATGACATCTACTTAAAGAAGAGAGCTCCGTGTATTATCATGAATTAATTAGAGAAGTCAATTAGCTCCAGTAACGGCTGGGACAGAACTGGTAACGGTCGGGACATGTATGGTAACGGGCTGGACATAAGTCTTCTTCAATTCAATTCACTATAGAGACATAACATGAAAGATAAAAATAAATAATCTTTAACCTTTATTGTTAACTCTATTTTGAACAAAAAGTGAAATGTGAATTAGAAATGGTAAATTTTAGATTGTATTGCATATTTCATTCACTGCCATGGTAACGGTATGGACATTTGTTATGAAATCAACAACAAAACTTAAAAATAAATTTATATTTTTAATATTAACAGATTATAGCTTGTAAAGAATACAAATACACATTGTCTTGATTTTGACACCTAATTATTATTGAAAGAAAAGTGTTTTTGGCAATCAAGTAAATGAGGGGTAACGGTCAGGACATTTTTGGTAACGGTCAGGACATCTGTGTAAAAACAAAGTTTTTTTTCCATTGTATAACTTGTAAAGAATAGAATTCTGAAAGATACTGCAACAACTATCAAACTGCACACTGTGACAAATGATTAAGCTACACAGGCAAGTGCATTTATTGCTGATATTGTTCCATACAGTTTGCACATTTTGTCCAAACCGTTACCATAGTTTTCTTTGTCAATTATCTCATAAAAAATTAAGACATCTATCAGAAATATATGTAGTGGTTTCTGCTATTAATATTCAATAGATAACTAAAAATTCACTAACTAACCTCAGAAAATATTCTTCAAAAAGAAAATTTATTTGACATATGTCCATACCGTTACTATTTATTTGTCCTGACCGTTACTTCAAAACTTTTATTTTAAAACCATTTCATTAAAACTACTCTGAACAGTAAACTCCCAAGCCTATACAATTTATGATCTTAAAATAATTTCATTATTAATATTTCTTAAAATATTTATGAATAACTTAGTTAGTTTCTCCAAATAAAAATGGGTTTGTCCTGACCGTTACCAGAACTGTCCTGACCGTTACTTTGTAAAAAGGTAACGGTCAGGACCGGTAATGGTCAGGACAATTTGTAAATAATTTAAAATAACACAATGAATGATCCCTTAAAGATGTCAAAGGACATGCCTTCCACATCTTCCAGTTCTGAGCAACAAAGCTCATTATTATTGAGACAAAGGGAGAATACAAATGCACAAAATCCAACGGTAACGGTCTGGACATTTAAGGGTGACACATCATATTTATACTTGCTTGTTGGTGTCATATTTCTGCAAAATGTACCGAATCCTTTTATTTCACTAACTGTCATATGCAAAGAGCATTTGTCAATCAGACACAGCAAATAAAATTCCAATCCAGTTCCAGGGGGAAATTATTGAAGGAAATATCTACATGGTAACGATCAGGACACAAAATCTTAGGACAGGCATGTTTCAATTTGTAGAATTTTTATTTTTGAAATCAATACAAAATTAAATGCAGTTTGTACATGCATGATGAATGGTTATAAGAATAAAATATATTTTTTTGTTTGGTTATGTTTATTTGTATGATATTTTGGCAAAGTTGTATGAGGACCGTCACCTTAGGACAGAGTAAATATGCCAAATTTGACCCTAAAATGTTATTAAATTAAACATTTTAAATGGAAAAATTAATGGTTGATCACGAAAATGTACTTGTCAATGGCTAAATATATTTCCTAGAACAAAAAAACCCTAAAAGACACACTATGTTTTTTTTAAATTGGACTGGACAGAAAAACCTACCAATTTTGAATTCCACCCATAAAACTGTCCTCTTTAACTCGGACGGAGAGAGCTTAACCCAATATTCTCCTTATAACAGTTCTTTTGGCATTTACAACCAATTTTTATTTGGCTGAGGAGATATTTTGAAATCATTATGTCATTATTTCAATGGCCTTTGGACGCTTAGTTCCTATCCTTAAAACTTATAAAAAGCAGTTCATCGAACTAACCATTTGATTACCAGCACAAAATATACAGTTTGTTGAATATATTCAAAAATTCCTCACCTTCAAAATAACAGTTTTCTGTGGCTTGTTGAGGAACTTGAATATTGGTTTCACTGAAAGAGTGAAAATACAATCTTTCACACATATTGTTGAGGGTATCTATTGTAAATTGAAAAAGAATATGAGGTGAGAGGTGAGGTGATATGGGGTTTATCGCCGCTTTCAAGAGTATTTCACTTATATCAGCTAGTATTATTGCAGGGAGAAAGCCCCACCACTATTGTGGCTATGTGTTGCGATGAAACCTGCGAGCATAGGCTGGAACTAGCAACCATGGGTGGTACTGCAATGAAATTCAGTGTAGCATTTGCAGTGATGCTCATTTATTATAAACAAAAGAGTACTTTCATGATATTTCCATCAAACTTGCTATGATTAAGAGCATTAAATAAAGAGAATAAGATATAATATGAAGCCAGATTGTACAGTATGCGACGACGTACCTCGTTCTACGGTGCCCTTAGAGAGAGTCAGCTGAAACTCTGGTTTTCTCTTCTCTATGATCAGCTGTCTCAACCGCTCTCTGCAATGTTTTTCAGAAATTCATTAATCAACTACAAACTAAGCCTTTTGGTTGACCAATTAAAGGAATTGTAAAGGGGAATTATCTTAGAAAGGTCACACACAAAAGATAGACTATCATGAATCATTCTTCCTATTTACAGGAATCAATGAGGAAATAAGAGAGTAAATTACTTAGTGCTGCATTGTAATGTTTAAGCCATTAGTTCTGTGGCTTATCAAAAGGGAAATATCAGAGAAATATATCAGCCGAAAATAGGCTGTGTCAAATATTCTAGACCAAAAGGTAAATTGTTGAAATAATATCATTAACATTTCACATTATCTACCTTAGTTTTTATTTATGCTGAAACTATTCATGCAATCAAAAGATCTAGTTACGCCATAACAATGAATTCAAAGCAAAACAGCTGGATAACACTGCATTGCCCCTGCCATTTTTGCGTAGTGAGTGAGTGAGTGAGTGAGTTATTGTTTTACTCCCCTTGGGCAATATTTCAGCCATTAGCGGCGGATTTTTGTGTATTACAAGCCATAAATGTTGAAACATATCATCAAGATACTCGAGCCAAGTCAGCTGTAAGATAAGTGACCTCACCTGGAGTGTTGGTTGGTGAGAAGACGAGACAGGTTGCTGAAGAGGTAGCCGAGAGTGTTGAAGTTGTCACACCGGTCCAGTCGGTACACACGCTCCTTCAGTGATACATCCTCGTGGAATACATCTCTGGAAGTTTTAGAAAGAAATTGTTATTAATTTATTCAATTAATCTGAAGAATAGTATAAGCACGATCTCATGCTTTATTTTTCTCTCAAAATTTTACAATTAGAGGAAAATTATTTAATGTTTAAATTTTTATGTCATATTATTTTTATGCCCCAGCCATTATGGTAGGGGCATATTGGATTACCCTCGGTTGTCTGTAACCACTCTATACAGAGTATTGTTTATCCACTTCTCCTCAAAAACCATTCAACAGATTTAACTAAAATCGCACACATGGCCTTTAGGCATCCTAAGGGTGTGCATCTCATATTTTGTTTTTGAATTTTTGAATTTTTTTCAAATTTCTGACATGTTGAACTTAGGTGAATTTTTGTGCAAATGAAAGCTCATAGTAGTGTGATAGGGGATGTTGTTTACTCTTGTTTCTGCCAAAAACATCACATGAGAACTGACCTGTCTACGACGACGCTGATAGCGGTTTCCCCGATGTAGCTGATGAAGCCAGTGGAGAGGACGAGAAGCTGACCATCCTCTGAGCTGATGGACACCGTGTCATTCATAGAGAACCCCAGGGTGTGCAGGGGGGCCGGGAAATGTCTGGGGTAATGATTAGAATAAAAGTTATAGACAAGAAGTTAACTTGGAAATGTCTGTGTGTAATAATAATATTGATTGTTATACAAACAAAAATTAATGGTATATTGTCAAGTGTCTAATTTGAAAAAAACAATTCACTCAGATCCCCCCAAATAAAAGATTTTGGTAAAAAAAATATTTTATCTAAGTTCCTTTTTTGCAAATCGTTATCAGGGGTATGTACCCCTGTAGTCATACTAGAATAGCACAAGAAATGTGCTTAGGTTATCTAGCAACTTACAGTTATCACTAAGATTTGTGTTTCAAGAGTTCTCCCCCCTACCTGAGATAGTCCTTATGCCTCACAAATGTGACGACACAGCTGTCGCCCTCGGCATATCTCTGACTGTCTGTCACCTTCCCTACCTCCGTGTGTCTGATCTGCATACCCGATATACAGTCTCCTCGCATCTCTCTGTAATATACAAAGTGTACTTTTTATCTTATCTTTGTATAAGGTTTCCCTGTAAGCTGGTCTGAAGTACACTGTATTTCCTTTTATAAGCGCCTAGGCGCTTACTTTTTCAGCGCCCCTTTACCCCCTTCGCTCATTATTGGCCTGGCGCTCATTGGAGGCCCGCGCTTATATCTTTCACATAAAATTGAAGTTTGTTTTAAGCAGTCTTTTACAATAAATATCTGTAAAATGTTTGCTAATGGACATAATTTAATGGTTATGAAATGGCGCTTACTAGAGACCCAGCGCTTATTTCATAAACTTCATATAACCACCCAGCACTTTTTGGAGACCTGGTGCTCATTAGAGGAAATACAGTACATTCATATAAAATAAAAACTGGGTAATGTAAACTTCATTTTTATGGACAAGTTGTGGATCCTGAAAATCTGCCTACACAATGTCAAACTCCTGAACTCCCCTCTGGATTTACTTCCAATTAGAAAAAATTACAACCTACCTATCACGGCTTGACGAGCACCAGATATCCTTGACCTTCTTGCCGCGCTCCACCTGACCCTCAAGCTCGAGACACAACGTCCAGTGCAGGAAGTAGTCCAGGTGTGTTGCGCTCAGGTGAGATAACGACTCTGGTACCAGGGTCTCCATCCCATGACCCTTGTGGTGTGTAAGGCCTTCGATCTCTCTGTTAGGAGAAAGGAGAAAATAGATATATGAACATGCTTATTGTAGGGATTGGGAAAGATATCTTTGAAAATGGGCCAGGTTCAAGGTTCTTAAATAATTTTCTGAATTTCAAATTTCAAAACGTTAGTAAAGTTAAAAACTTTAATGGGCCATTTTTCCTTCCAGAGTGCAAAATAATGGCCCCTACCAATCTCCATATTTCATGAAAAAACAACTTCTTATTTTGAAAAATATTTGTCCAACGTACCTCTGATAGATGGCACAGTTGAGAAGCTGAGGACACTTGCCGCAGGACCGAGCACTGTTAATTGGTTTGGGGAGACGTCCATATTGGTAGGTCACATGACCATTTTCTGTTACCTTGTTAACCTGTCGACTTACATAATATGCAAGCTCGTTTCTCAGTTGAAGTAAACCTGTGTGAGAGAGAAATGTTATGTATTAGACACTGCTGCATCTGTATTTGTTTGTATACTTTTGATGAAACATCACCATGATAACAAAGCTACATTAGTTGCACTTACACACTGTCAATGATAAGCGTCTTGTTCAAACATTTAACGTTTGTATGTTCTGTGATATCGTGTTACAGAACACAAGGACTGACCTTACGCTTGAAATAGCGCACATTTCTGAGAAATCATCATCACGACAAATTATTCATTGAAATAAGATAAAGTGATGTGAACCATAAGAAATTATAACCAATGGTTTTGTGTATACACAGTATATTAATAAATTGAAAATTGAAAAGAACTTTGACTGCTTAAACACTCAATAAGAGTCTAATTTAAATCGGCCGTGCTCTGTGGTATAAAATAGTGAAAATATTGTCAAACCAATTGCTGCAAAAGCTTTCTTTGTCATGCTAGGGGCACTGGCAGGTAACTCCAGCATACCATATGTTATACATGAGCAATGCAAAACGATATTCAAAAACAAGGATGTGATTGGATAGCGTATGACTGGGTTTTGTCTGCGCTAAACTGGTTACATAACATGCGGTTAGGTGGTGGTTCTATGGATATGCCAGTTGGTTTGAACCCTGAGAGACAATATTTTACTACTTTATTCCTCTGAGCACGTTCAGTCTGGCACAAGAACTGTGTTCTTTCATCTGTCTCACCTCGTTTGTTCTCGCCCTTCACCTGAACGGCGGACATGACAGGTTCACGCAGGTAGAGAAGTAGTCCCTCTTCTGGGTCGGTGCGTCGGTCGGACATCATCATCGAGTACAGCGTAACCTGTACCAGTAAGTTAGACTTAAGTCTGTCAAAAGCCCTTAGCCGTCTACATTTGCTCTGGACTGCTAATTTTAACAAAAGTCTGAGTTACCGATGTGACTTTGGATAAAAGGGGGTGTTATCAGACCAAATGGAGAGGAAACCTCCTATATCATGAGTTTGTGTCCCAGTAGAGCCAATATTTTGAAACTTTTAGTTCAAAATATTTTTTATTTCATGATTTTTGCCATATAGCTGAAAAACCACACTTCCTGGATGGCTTATTTCCAGATTTTTAAAAACACATGATAGATGTTATAATGTCATTTGCACAACCTCCTAATTATTTTTCTAAATGTGGGTAGCCCTGACAACCAGGGGGGTTTCCAACTTTCCATGCAAAAATGTTTTTATATTTTTTTTATATTTTTCAAATAATTTAAAATTGATATTATTTACTTGGTAAATGTATTTGTGGTCAAAAGTCTTGGACTGCATGTTTGACAACAGGGGCCAAATCCGAATTTGGTGACTTGAGCTTCCTCTGTGGGAAGAGAATGACAGATGACCTACCTGACCCTTGTGTTCGATGGAGAAGGTTGGTTTCCCTGTCTTCAGCTCAAGAGGAAGAACCTTCTTCTCCTTCTTCCTGTTACCTGGCAGCTGGAGGGTTAAAGATAGTGTTGGGAATCGGTTGAAATTTTGTAATCGATCATCAGTTGGGGGTAACCAATCGATGATCGATTAATAATCGGTTACATGTAGTTGCATTTGGTGTCTAAGATTGAGTAGAAAAGTTTAAAAAATAAGTTCTCTACTTTCTTGCTTGCATTTTCACTTGATCCTATATTTGGAAAACAAAAAAAACATGTTTTAGTAATGAAATCAATCCGAATCATTCTTTTAGTAATGTTACTGACAATTACTGCAACAATATCTTGATTTTTATCAGTAATCGATTAAATCGATTACAGAAAGTTGTAATCGATTATGTGGTCAAATGGGTCAACCGACCGATGCTCGACCAAATCGATTAATCGGAACACCACTAGTTACAGAACAGTATGATCAAAAACAAACACGCTCCAAGGATTAAAATTGTAAACATATTGTTTCTATTGGGGTTCAAACAGCAGGGATATCCTCTACGCCATGATTTGACTACACAAACTTTGTTCCATGTTCCTGACATAAGCTCATCTAACCAAATGTAAGGATGGCGGCAGAAGCTTTCGATATCATGCTAAGAGAAGGTAACTGCAGTGTACCATCGGTTATGTACACGTGATAGCTGCTAAGCACAACCTAAAAACAACAATGCTATTGGCTTGCAAATGCCTGGGTTTGTCTGCTCTAATCTGGTTATGGCAACATGGGATTAGGTTGTTTGCATTCAGATCATGGCGAAGCATGGTTGATTTTATTGCATTGGTTAAAGAAGAGATTCCTATTTGAGTTAAAAAGATAATCATATTTGAAAAGTGCTTAATAGCTGTTTTTGATATCATAAACTTAAAACAGAAATAAATATTTCGGCTTACTGATTTTGGAATTTCTATATACATATTGAAATCAAATGTTATGTTTTTCCAACAGTTATTCCTTATAATATATCTACCTGAACTTCAACTGTCAAATCAATCTTTCCTTTCACACCAAATCTGAAAAAAAGATGATTTGAAACAATAAATGATTTATGTTTACTTGTGTCACAGATTATTTCTCATAAGTCCCTTTTCTTTAGGGAAAATCATGTTTAAATTGATGAGGACTCAGTTTCAAGCATCAGGGATTGGGAAAGGCATGGGCCATTTTGCACATTGGGTGAAAAAAGGCACTTCTGAATATCTGAAATTTACTGTTGGTATGGCCGCTTTGAAATTCAGATGGTTATCAATAACCATGGAAATGGTCTATGTCATATGTCTTTCCCAATTCCTAAAGCATACCGTACATAATATCACTTGTAAAATAAATTTAACATCAGATTAAATCTTAATATCTTTCCATTGAATCATGAAAACAATTACGCAAAATACTCAAAAATAGAGCCATTGGCTCTGTAGCTCATCAGGCATCATATCAAGTTTGCTTTATACAGGCCAGATGAGCTAAAAATGAAACTGATGTTACTTATTGTAAGAAAACCTATAAAAAAATTACAAAACAAATGTAACGATTTCGGAATAAACTTCCTTACCCAAATGATTTATTATTATTCAACACTTTCTAGATCGCCAATATCAGACAGTGAAAGAAGTCCACACTAAAATATCCAAGGAGAAATAAATTTGCCATAGACTGTCATCTAATGGAGAAAAATAGGTTTTTAAGATTGTGACCCCTGTGACCCTATTTGGGGTCATGGGGTCACGAAACCTACAGTTTAGAATCCCAATTGGCCAAGGAGTCTACATGCAGTCTTTCAGCTCAATAGACCTTTAGGAGCTAAAGATGATGATGAAAATAAGTTTTTAAGGTTGTGACCCTATTTGGGGTCATGGGGTCACGAAATCTACAATTTAGAATCCCCATTGTCCAAGGAGTCTGCACATATAATTTCAGCTCTCTGGACCTTTTGGAACTTGAGAAGATGAAAATAGTTTTTTAAGGTTGTGACCCCTGTGACCCTATTTGGGGTCACAGGGTCACCAAAGTTACAAATTAGAATCTCCATATGCTAAGGTACCTGTACACAAAATTTCAGCTCTCTAATGTGTATGGTTCATGAGAAGTCGAAAGTGTCAAAAGTTTATGGACGGACGGACGACGGGCCATGCCATAAGCCCATCTGGACTTTCTACAAGCATAAATCTGTAAGAAAATAATTGTCATCCAAGGAAATTGAGGAAGATATGTTAAAAGAGAACCCTTACCGTGGCGACCAGATGTTTTCTTCTATATCATGAACCTTTTGAACTTTGAGATCATTGCTGAAAGAAAGAGATTATCTTGATATGATACAGAAAACACCAATAGAAGATAGCTGTCGGATCTCAGCAAACTCAATAGAGGCATTCATTAACAGCGTTATTCTCTCTTGTCTTACTGAAACAGTTATTGAAATTGACACTCATTCCAAGAATGTAGTGACGAGATCTTCATGCATTTCTGTGGTAATTTAAATACGATGTCAATGATTATCGTAGGGATTAACATCTTCACTGAAAGCTCATTCAAAAAGAGTAATGAACACCACAGCACTTACCGGTAGTACTATTAACCTTTAGCCTGCTGAATTGTTTCTAAGTTATGACTGAGAGCTTCAAAAATGTAACATTTTCACAAAGTCAACATGTCATCATATGCTGCCTTCAGCATTCAGGGTTCTAATTCAAAAGTCATGACAAAGTCAGTACTTACCTAGAGGAGTTGTTAGTCTGAGGTAGGAGAGCGGAGTATTTCTCCACCCACTGTCGGAGTGTAGGGATATACTTGTTGATCTCCTCCTGCACAACACTCTCATTGGTCACGTGGGTGTACCTGGGGGATATATAGAGAATCTCATGCAAGTGTCTTCTGATATCAAATATATCAACACGGATATAGTGAACTCAGATATAGCCAACAATCGGATATAGTGAACACATTTTTAAGTTCTGTCAAAAGCCCTATGTATGGCGACCAAACATGAGCAGCGAACATCGGATATAGCGAACTAAATTATTTAGTCCCTTAGAGTTTGTTATATCCAGATTCGTATATCAACACGAGAATGTTGATATATATTTTATATCAGAAGACACAAGGATGAGATTCTATTTATCATCAAAATTCATTTTTCATCACATTTGCATGAAAAATTTACATTTCACATTAACATTAACACTGCATAGCCCTAAAACTCCTAAAGCAGTGATGTCATAGCATCAACGTCATCACGTTCATGAGGTCATAGCATAGCGATGATACTGATGATGCAAAAACGTTTGTGATGTCATATACTTGTGATTACAGGGCATTGTCAAAAATCTACTGTCAAAACGATTTCTCCTAGGAGATATCGCTTGATTTTCCACAAGCGATATCTTCTGTGAAATACAGTTTTGGAAGATAAAGGTACATAGTTAAAATTCAATATCATAACAATTTATGGTAGTGTATCCAATGAAATTAATTCTACAAATGCCTAATGCCTGAGAACTGTTTGAAAATGCAAGTTAAATCGACATGTTCTTAGGAAAGGAATAAATGAAACAAAATACAACAAAGGAATAAATCTGTCCTGCATTTTCCTTTGTTGATGGTCTGTGTAGACATACATTCAGAGGCTACTCAGTTTCCCAATCTAAAGGTCCCTGATTAAAGCTGTCAGTGTAAGAACATAAGGGCAAGTAACTCCCTTATTCCATCTTTTCATATGTTCATTACATTATAACTTACCGATAACAAAGCAAACGAAACAGTGAAATTGAAAATGCTGTGGGAAATTTCATCAAATATGAAATATTCATAAAATTACAAATTTTCAAGTTAAATGTTATTATTTCAATAATGCAGAGGAATGTAAAGGATGACAACTTCTTTGTTCTTACAATGAACAAAGAAGTTGTCATCCTCTACATTATTGCCATTCAATCTTCTAAAATGCCTCTCAAAGAAGTTATCCGACGTCAACATGGAGACGAGGCAATACAGAACATCAACTCCCTCACCCGCAAAGAGGTTATGATTTCAATTTGACCATATAAACACTCTCACATTTCATGGAGGAACTTGTTGAGTTTCATCACAGTTATTGCCGTTTCCTTCATCTGTTTCTCTGTTGTCAGCTTCTGCTTCAAAACCTTAAAAACATACAACAATTGAGTTAAAACTAAACACGAAGAAAAAAAGATTGAAAATTAAGCAACACAAATGATATTTTGACAATTAAGTTAGAAAACTTAAATTGCTAGCAATTCGTCATTTAGTTCAATTGCCAAACTTGCACATTTTCCCTTAGCCAAAAGTGATCACACCTACAAGTTAAACAAATAGGCAAATAGTATATAATCATCATTATGTCAATTTAGGATTGGTTTAAATCAAACTGACAGAACATGCTACAAACATTGACGCAAACCATCTTTAACTGATCATTATTGTTCCAAGATAATCAGCCCAGGGGACTATTTTGACCAATTCTGATCGTATGTTAGAAATATCAAACTTCTCAAGGGACACAAAGCCAAAAAGGGTTAGCAAATTCCCACAGGATCCTGCTACAAACAACACTCTATGACAAAGACTGGAAACATGAATGAGATTTGTCAAATGCTAGCCTCATCACTTTCTAAGGAGCTTTCCTTGTGATCCCACATTGGAGGTGTGCAGAATAGCAGTGTTGAGTTTTGTAATGGATTTGTGGTGTCTGAATAAACTAACCTGCTGGAAGAGACAGTGGATGATGCTACCAAACAGCATGTGTATACTCTTGTCATCACAGCCCTGGAACAAGATAAAGACTATTACTCTATGCCTAGATTGAAAAATCTTTGATTTCAGATTTTATCACTGGTGAAAATGATAATACTTACTTTGAAAGCTTGTCATTAGCCATTTACCATTGATACATTTTATATATATCCATTAACTTAATGCCATTTATAAATTGAGTTTTTAATTTTTAAAGATTTTTCATATTTAAAATTTTAAAGAATTTTTGTTACACTTCTTTAAGTAATTAACAAATTCATTACTATTAGATAATGAAGATCAAACCTACCTTGAACTTTTCATTTAATGCTGACCTGGAATTAAACAAGATTCTTTCGGTTAAAATCACAAAGACGATTCATATTACCGTTACCTGGTACCTAACAAATTTACTTCAAATCTGTATTTATCGTGAGACTGATTTTAAAGTGACACAGAGTATCTTTCTTCAAGTTTTATTTGGTTTTGATAAGCTACAAAAGATCTAATATGCTGATTGAAGTTCATATCTCATCACTGGACTTTCAAATATATCCATTTATGCATAATATCTCTAAAATGCTTGATTTTATGGAAAAATCAAGGAAAACATCTCAAATACGTTTGATATTCGAAATTATGCATTCAATTAATCTACCTATTAGTTACAATACCTAATAAACACTATTGAATCAAATATATATTCCTGTCAGCTTATGACAAGGTTTCAAAATTACCTTTGGCGAATTTGCGCGCGCCACTCGAGCCACATTTTCCGGTTTTCGATTAAAATCCAAACTTTGAATGGCCGTATTAACTTGTTATTTTCAGTAACAGTTAGTGGTTCCCGATGTAATAACATCGATTTAAAAATTTGGCATATGTGATCCTATCAACATACTCTGTATCTCTTTAACATGAGAAGCCAGCAACAAATTTCAATATTCATATATTTGTTCACATGAAAGAATCATCATAAAAACATCCTGTGACAAGAGGTGAAATAGTTCAGACTTTTGTCCAGTTTGTTTTAGGCAGAACAGAACTAAAATATAAAGAACATGCTACATGGGTATTTTGACAAGGAACTGTGACACCAAATAGAAAGCTTGACTTAAAGTTGGTAAAATGAATTTTTCAATAAAGAATACATTGAAAATTACATTGATATTGAATTATAATCAAAATACAATAAGCCAAGCTCAGGTGTACAGTTTCACCTACAAACATTATTACGTACCTCCTCATACAGTGTACACCAGACACGACTGACGTCCCCGACAACAGAAGGTCAGGGCACACCACGATGAGACCAGCCCTATCAGTCACTTGGTACACTCCCTCAGGGTCAAGGTCAGCTATGATGTTGACGATATTCCCTTCCTCTACATGGGTGTCCATCCTGTATGGACAAGAAGATTCTTGACAATGAGATACTAATCCAAATAGGGGTGACTATTGACCATGTGGGACTATTGCAATAGCGATTGTCTATTGCAACCTACTATTGCGATAACGATAGACTATTGTGAGCCACTATTGCGATAACTATTGCGATAGTGTTGGATCTTAAGAAAATCCAAAATTAGCTAGAATATTCATAATCTTTATTATATTCATGTAATTGCTGAAAGTAATATGCGGCAAAATCTGTGATAAAATCATGAATTAAACAGGTTTTGTCATTTTTCACTCTAGCAAATGACTTCCTCACTCTAATATCACATCTGTCCTCATTCGAGAATGAATAATTTCAACTAACCTGCAGAAAAATGAGTAAATATTTCCAAATTTAGCGGAACATTACACTTTCGATACTATCGATAGTTAACCTTACTATTGCGATAGCGATAGTCTTTTTGTGTTTCCTATCGATAGTGTACTATTGCCAAGCTAACTATCGCGATATATCGATAGTTTGATGTATTGTTACACCCCTAAATCCAAACATTGGGAAAGGAATCCGCCAGGGACAATTTTGCCAATGGATGAAAAAAAACAGATATTAGAATTTTGACGTTTACTATCTATATAAAGACATTGGCTAATTTCAAATTGAGAATGTTACTTAACACTCTGAAAATAGCCAATCACATAAACATGGAATACCATTTAGATAGCGAACAAATATAACACTGATATATTATACTGGTTCCTTGGACATTGTAATGGCCAAAATTGACTTTTGAAATTAATTCTATATCAAAAATATATTCTAGATGTGAAACTAAATTGACCCACTTTTTGGGACTCTTAACTCTACTCCAGAGCCAAGGGAAGTAACTCCGGATTGGGTTTTAGATTTGAGACTGTTGATGGGAGCACATGGTCATGAGCTCAGACATGTGCTTAGATATGAAGATGTGAGAATATGTCAAATGTTTCTGAAGATATGAAGATTTGGAACTTCTATATTAATGTCAATCTTTCAAGCATTCAGAAGTTGAACCATGAAGAATAAACTGAAATGAACTGCATTGAAGGTATTGTCATTGTTTGTTGATGAAAGTGAATGGACATTTGATTTTGAACTTGATGACATGAAGACACAGTAGGTGATACAAACTGTCTTGAAGATTTGCACACAACATTTCATTGACATTAATGGTGATAATGATTTTCTAGAATTGAAGATTAGAAGAGGATGTATTTTGAACTTGAAAACCAAGGCATTTCTTGCACCATGAGTGATAGTGAAATTGTTAGGCCAAAACGTCAACAGAAATTGACTGACATAGGACTAGAATATCGGAAGAAGGTGAAACATGATACCTTGAAACAGACTTTGAGGAGGGTTATGAACAATTTGAAGTGTGTGAATGAACTTATATCTGAAGGGGCAGACTATGAAGTTGTCAGAACTGAATACTCCAACTTTCTTCTTGTATTTGAGGAATTGTTTTGTGACGAAGAGGAATATTTCAGGTTTGCTAATGAGAAAGAAAGGGAAGAGTTTAATGAGAAAACTAAATCCAAAAGAAACGAGTTAATGGTACTCAAAGCACAGGCTGAAAGTTACATTGAGCGTGAAGCAAGAAAGCTTGTCCTCAATTCAAGTAGAGTTAGCCCTCAGGATAGCGTATCCCAGACAAAGTCTAGCGTGTTCCATACAAAGTCCAGCAGAACTACCAGTAAGTCATTTCAGGTTAACTCGATGACAGGTGCACGCATTAAGGCAGATCAGAGAAAAGCAGAAGTTAAGGCTAAAATAGATACTCTTCAGAAGTTGCAAGATTTAGAAATTTCCAAGATGAAACTCAAAATGGAAGAAGAGAGATTGTATTTAGAAAGAGAAATGGCAATCGCAGAAGCAAGAACTAAGGTTTTAGAGGATTTAGAGATGTCCACAGTGGCCAGTAGTAGATCCGAAAGAAAGAGACTGAGTCTTGGTAAGAGTTCAGATACAGACAACACAAGTAGTCATCATACACAATTGCAACAAGAAAAGAAAAAGACTGTATTAGCTGGTAGTGCTGGTAAAGAAAAGGTGAAGAAAGAAGTAGGTGCTAGGTCTTACATGAATGAAGTGGACTGTAGACAAACTGCTAATGAGAGACCGCAATATTCACAAAGCAGTTTCAGAAGACACATTAGCACTGATCAAAAACCAGCTTACAATCAGGACATGTACAATCAGTATCGACTGGAAGACAGAGATAGGTATTTTGAAGAGGAACGTCCACATTTTCAAGATGGTTATGATAGAGACGTGAACATGAACAGGGGGACAAAGCCTCAATACACTGAATTTAATCCACATGTTGACATGTTTCAGCCACGCCAGTTTGATACAGCTGAGATACCAAGACCAAGACAAACACCCACGCCGCAGCCTACGTCTCCTGAGGCAGCTATTACAAGCGTTGTCAACCAACTCCGTAAGCCTGTTCCAGAAATCGTCAAGTTTAGCGGTAATCCTTTAGAATACAAAAAATTCATTCGTCAATTCAAGACCAAAGTAGTTGTTTACGCAGAAGATACAGATGAAACCATGAACTATTTAGAACAGTTTACAACTGGTGAAGCTCACAAAATTGTCTCTAGCTATAGTTACTTGGATTCACGAAGAGGCTATGAAGCTGCGATGAGAGAACTAGAAAGCCGCTATGGTGACACAGAAACGATTGCATCAGCGTTTGTCAAGAGGGCTCTTGATTGGAATCCGATCAAGAACGACAGTGTAAAAGCACTCGACGAGTTCTCAATTTTTCTCACTGAATGTTTGAACGCTGTTGAGAGTATTGAAGCTATGAGAGTGCTTGAGTACCCAGACAATATCAAGAAGTTAGTCATGAAATTGCCTTACTACTATCATGACAAGTGGAGAGGCTACGTGGACAGACGAAGAAGTGAAAGGCAACTGATAAGATTTCATCACCTGGTGGACTTTGTCAAGTTGGAAGCCAGAAAAGCAAACGACCCAATCTACGGCAAGTTGGCACTTAGGACTGAACATAAACCAATGCCAAAGACTAAATATCCAGCACCTAAAGACAAGCAAGTCTCCTTTGCAACTGATCTTCCTACAAAACCAAGCCAGCCTGAAAATCCACAACCTTTGAGACCGAAAGCCTTTCTCTCGCCATGTATCTGCTGCCAGTCGAATCAAAATGGAGTCGAAACATGCGATCAGTGGAGATCTCGACAATACTTTGCGAAGATCAATATATTGAGAAATAAAGGCCTCTGCTTCAGGTGCCTGAGACATGGACATGTCAGCAAATCTTGCTCCCAGACAGAAGCTGCACAGTGCAAGATTTGTAAGGGTCAACACTTAACCATTCTGCACATGGACAAGAAAGATGAAAGAATCGACAAGCAGGACAAGAATATTACAAGATAGGGTGAAGACAATAAAAGTCCAGTAAGTGCTTGTGCTGAACTTCACATGCAAGAAGATGAGACAGGGGCTGGAGACGTACAGTGTACTATGGCTATCGTTCCTGTCAGGGTGAGTTACAAGGACAGTTCGAAGTACGTTGAAACCTACGCATTCCTTGATCCGGGTAGTAGCGCATGTTTTTGCACGGAGACACTGATGACAAAGTTAGGCTGCGAAGGTAAAAAGAAAACGATATCTCTTAAAACGATGGGTAAGCCTCACACCATGACTACATTTGAAATCAATGGTCTTAAAGTCTGCGACCTGGAAATTAAATCTACAATCAAATTGCCGAAGGTCTATACAAAGGACAAGTTGCCTGTATCAAGAAACCACGTTCCACGACAAGATGATGTCACGAAATGGCCTCACCTCTCTGACATCGACTTATGTGAAAAGAAAATGGAAATTGGACTTTTAATCGGCAACAATGTAGCCAGCGCGTACACTCCGTTGGAAGTCAGAACTGGGCCAATCAATGCACCCCATGCAACAAAGACTATCCTCGGCTGGATTGTGTGGAACCTTCTCAGAGACACCGTGAATGGAGCTGATGACAAGCATTATGCCAACAGAATTGATGTTACTGTCCCAGAGGAAGAGGAACTGAAAACCATTGAAAGAATGTTGAGAGATTCGATGAATTACGACTTCCCAGAACGGACAATAGATGACAAGAAAGAACATTCACAGGAAGACTTGATGTTCCTCAACAAGGTGTCACAGTCGTTAGGCTCCGAAGAAGGACACTACACAATTGGACTACCCTTTAGAAATGATAATGTCAAGATGCCAAACAACTCAAATCAAGCATTACAAAGACTTGGACATCTCAAGAGTAAGATGAAGAAGAATGCGGACTTTCACTCCGACTACACAGAGTTCATGAACAAGATCATCAACAAGGGCTACGCGGAACAAGTCCCAAACAGCGAACTGCACAAAGGTAAAGGCCAAGAATGGTATATTCCGCATCACGGTGTTTATCATCCCCAGAAGCAGAAGATTCGAGTAGTTTTTGACTGTTCTGCACAGTATCAGGGTGTCTCTCTCAACAATCAACTATTGCAAGGACCCGATCTAACCAACAGTCTTCTTGGTATCCTGTTGAGATTTAGAGAGGAAAGAGTAGCCATTATCGGGGCAATGTATTATCAAGTCAAGGTGCCAAAAAGTGATCAAGATTTCCTACGATTCTTCTGGTGGCCCGGTGGTGATTTGTCGAAAAATCCAGTAATCTACCGCATGACAGTTCACTTGTTTGGAGCCATTTCCTCACCGACTTGTGCCAACATTGCTCTTAGACAAACTGCCTCTGATAATGAACATTCCTTTCCTGGAGAAGTCACAAACCTGATTGAGAAAAACTTCTATGTTGATGATTTCCTGAAGTCAACACCAACAGATGAAAAAGCCAAAGAACTCATTCAAGAAGTCAGCAAACTCTGTTCAAGTGGAGGCTTTCACTTGACCAAATGGATAAGTAACAGCCATAGCGTCATGGATTCAGTACCCAACAAAGAGCGTGCTAAAGGTGCCATGGACTTGAACCTCGATCAAGATCAACTGCCCGCTGTGCGAGCACTCGGTGTTCACTGGAATGTGGAGGAAGATACGATCCGATTCAACGTGAACATCAAACCCAAACCAGAAACAAGAAGAGGCATCTTATCTACAACAAGCTCCATTTTTGACCCTCTCGGACTGTTAGCACCATTTACTCTGACAGCAAGAATACTGCTACAAATCCTCTGCAGACTGAAGATCAGTTGGGATGACGACATTGGTGACAAAATGAAAAAGAAGTGGCAAGCTTGGATTGAAGATCTGAAGCTAGTTAGTGAACTTGACATCCAAAGATGTTATAAACCACCTGACTTTGGAGAAGTGAGCACTTGTGATCTACACATGTTCTCTGATGCCAGCGATGCAGGATACGGTGTCGCCGCCTACATATGTATCACAAACTGTCAGAACAAAGTTCACTGCACCCTAGTTCTTGGAAAATCCAGAATCGTTCCATTGAAAAAGATCACAATCCCACGACTGGAACTCACAGCTGCAGTCCTATCTGTACACCTTAGTAAAGTGCTGACAAGGGAACTTGAATATCCACTACGAAAGATCTACTTTTGGACTGACAGCATGTCCGTGATACGGTACATAAGTAACGAAACAACCAGGTTTCACACTTTCGTAGCGAACAGAGTTGCACTTATAAGAGAAGGTACAGATGTGGATCAGTGGAACTACATAGACTCAAAGTCCAACCCGGCAGACATTGCATCAAGAGGCATTAAGATGAGAAAGCTTATAGACTCAAGCCTTTGGTGGAACGGACCAGAAATCCTACAAACTCCAGTCAAAACAGAAACACAGGATCAAAACGACTTGAAACTAGACAATGACGACCCAGAAGTTAAGTGCCATATCAGCAGTACAGTGACCCAAACATGTGATGTGATGGACAAACTGTTCCTTTACTTTTCAGATTGGATGAAGCTGAAGAGATCGGTTGCTTGGATCCTTGCTGTAAAAGAAGAGCTGGCACGTCGAGTGAAGATCAGAAAAGAAAATACAGAATTCCAAGACATGAACAAGAGACAAATAGAAAGACGGACACAAGAATTGAAAATAGCAAAAAGTGAAAAAGAACTGTCAAACAGGATGATAGAGGAAGCAGAGATGTCTATTATTAGATACATTCAGTCGCAACACTATGCAGCTGAAATATGTGATCTGCAGCAGAAAGAGAATTCCAGACAAATCAAGCACTATTCTTCACTGCGCAAACTAGACCCCATTCTTGCTCAAGGCATACTTCGAGTCGGAGGTCGACTCAACAAATCAGAACTTTCTTATGATGCTAAACATCCAATCATACTCCACAAAAGCTCTACAATCACTGAACTCATCTTGAGAGACATTCACAAAAAAGTTGGACACTTAGGGAAAAACTCAATGTTATCTGAACTTCGACAAAAATTTTGGATTGTAGGAGCAGGAAATGCAATCAAAAGGATTGTATCAAAATGTGTCACATGCAAGAAATATAAGGCTCAAACTCTGAACCAGAAGATGGGTGATTTGCCGCAGAGAAGATTGACAACCAATGAACCACCGTTTACCAACACCGGCATGGATTTCTTCGGACCATTACTTGTGAAGCGTGGAAGAGCTTGTGTCAAACGGTATGGTGTTGTTTTCACCTGTTTAGCCGTAAGGGCTGTCCACTTTACTGCGAGACGAGGCAATGTGAAATCCATTTGCTCGGATAATGGTACCAACTTGGTCGGATCTTGTAAGGAATTAAAGTGCAAAATTCAGAAATGGAACCAGCACAAAATTGGAAAAGAACTCCAACAAAACCACATTGAATGGCACTTCAACCCACCTAGTGCGTCACATTTTGGCGGAATTTGGGAGAGACTTATCAGATCCGTAAGAAAGATTCTCTATTCTCTCATGCAGGAGCAAACAATTCGTTTGGACAATAAAGGCTTACAAACTCTGTTTTGTGAGATCGAAGCAATTCTGAACAATCGTCCCATTACAGAGTTATCTTCAGATCCCAATGACCTCACTCCTCTGACCCCAAATCACCTCCTGCTGCTTAGACCCGGTGAAAACTTTTCACCTGGTATCTTCACCAAAGATGATAACTATGCAAGACGTCGCTGGAAACAGATCCAGTATCTTTCAGACATATTCTGGAAGAGATGGCAGAAAGAGTACATTGTGCTCTTGAATCAGAGACAGAAGTGGTGTTTCCCCAAAAGAAATGTACAAATAGGGGATGTCGTGCTCGTAGTAGACAATACTCCGAGAAATTCCTGGGCTATGGCCCGGGTCCTAGATGTGATGACTGATTGCAGAGGACTCGTCCGCGCTGTTCGAGTCAAGACCCAGTCGAGCGAATATGTTCGACCCGTGCATAAACTGTGCCAGCTGCTAGAAAATGACTGACTTTTGACCTACCAGTATATGAAGGCAGGGTTTTCTCCCCTGGTCTTCAGTGAAGTGAATGTGGTGAACTTTAATTGGTAAAATGGTGAATCACCACTTGGAGCCATTAAGAAATGATCTGACGATTCTAATATGAACTTTAATTTTTGTTTTCAGCTTTACCTCGCAAAGGGCTAGGTTTTTCTTTATGAATCTTATTGCAATTCAAAAATATGTTTTTTGCAGGGAAGTTATCCATTTAAGTTTTTTATTTCAAATTTTGACCAATATTTTGGTAATGTTCATTTATAATTGCTTTCATTCGGATTATGACGCAATTCAGGGGCTGGTATGTAATGGCCAAAATTGACTTTTGAAATTAATTCTATATCAAAAATATATTCTAGATGTGAAACTAACTTGACCCACTTTTTGGGACTCTTAACTCTACTCCAGAGCCAAGGGAAGTAACTCCGGATTGGGTTTTAGATTTGAGACTGTTGATGGGAGCACATGGTCATGAGCTCAGACATGTGCTTAGATATGAAGATGTGAGAATATGTCAAATGTTTCTGAAGATATGAAGATTTGGAACTTCTATATTAATGTCAATCTTTCAAGCATTCAGAAGTTGAACCATGAAGAATAAACTGAAATGAACTGCATTGAAGGTATTGTCATTGTTTGTTGATGAAAGTGAATGGACATTTGATTTTGAACTTGATGACATGAAGACACAGTAGGTGATACAAACTGTCTTAAAGATTTGCACACAACAGACATAAATTGATATTGATCTTCAAAACTCCAGTAGCAAAGGTTGATGGTATCTGTGTTGTGTTGAGAAATATAGCAAGAATTGCTCAAGTATTTCCTTCTCAAATAACTTCACCAATAACTGTGTGGTTGCTCTGATACATTTGTATTTATTTGTTTAGGTAACAATCAATGAGATGTCTAATATCTAGCAAAGTGCATAGCCTCTAATGACCTGAAATAAATGAATAAGCTAAAAATATCATTACATTCATAATACCTACCAAAAGCCATGCATGATACACTTCTTGGCTGTTTTGTCTCCCCCATCACTTTCTAGGTCCAGTACAGCTTCGTCTCTGTAACAGTGTTCATAAAATATTTAATTTCATTAAAGATCCTTATTCAAAGTGTAGTGAAGTTCAATATTATAAAAAGTATTTTTACTTTATTCATTGTATACTTTGCAACCATCCTAAAAAAAATCGGACCAAAATTCATTAAATTGGAGACAATTCATCAAAATGACCAACATGGCAGCCGACATGAAGCGAATCAAGTGTGACTATTTTCATTTCCAAAACATCCGTTTGAAAGTTGTCTTTGTCACTCACGGCTTGATCAGGTACTCGGTGCCACCCAAGTTGGTACCCATCGGACACAATTGTTGTAACTGAGTTGTAACTAAATGTGTAAATCCTACACACATAATGATGACGTCACCGAAAGTGGGTTCGTTAAAAGCTATGGCACTTTTGCAGAAGGTACTGTGCCTTGGACGTAGAATTAGGTATATTATTGTTGATAAAAACATGTAAATATGATATCAAACTTTCGACGAAAGATTTTTCTACCATGGAATCATGGATGTATTTATTTTTTCAATAGCTAAATTTTATTACAAACTGCATGCAAGCATGACAATGGGGCTTTAACTTGTCTTTATTTTATAAGTAAATAAACCATGTAATAGAATGCCAATGAGCAGTCTTTGAAATAGTTAACTGTCTGCCAGCTTACTTAGTAGGTTTGAATTAGGAAAGTTATATACCAGTAATCAACCCAGTCTCATTAAAATCAACCAACTTCAGAGGAAAAAAGTTTCAAAATATTAATCGAGATACGAAATCTTCCAAACTAGGTCTGACGAGACGCCGTTGGTTACATGATGTTTATGAGTTAAGTGCAGGAAAAAAATATAGTCATTAGCTGAATCCTTACTTCTCCCTAACGTTGAAAGCATGGTTCCAGGAGTTCTTGCTCCTATCTACTGATACTAATGCTGGACAACTTTCGATTGGTTAAGCTGAGCCTACGACAGAACATGTAACCCCATTTAGTGGAAATCATTAATATTTTTAAAATTTACCAACAAATCTGCCTTACTGGTTTTAATAAAATAATGAAATTTATATACACATCACAGGGCCTATCAAATTTTCAGATATTTTGTGCACTGTTAATAACTTAATATTGACATCTGCATTTTGTCTTTCATGCATTCGTGTTGGTTAAATGAAAAGACTGTTGAAACCTACCTTCCATAATTTACCGCAGTGACCTGAAAGCGGTTGAAGTGGTCAGCTGGACGAACTGATTCAGGTAGATCTACTTCAAGGTCAGGTACTCTGTCAGTGATTACAGGTAATAAGTATTCAACAACAATCAATAAAATCAGTTTCTAAAGGTTAACAAATCTAATTATGATCTGCACAACATTGTATGGTCAAAGATTACCTAAAAAGCTTGACCTTAAATTCTTGTACATCTGAACAATACTCTGTTCAGAGAACTTATAAATGTTATGGTAATAGCTTCCTAAAGATGCCTATACTGTAATTACCCGGTAAGACATCAGCCCATATAAAAGGTTTACAATAAGGAGTTCTTTTTCTTGAAAGAATTATGGTTCATCCTTCTCAAATTGATGCCACTTTTCCCCTCAATACAAATAGTAAAACATTGCAGTAACCGTAACCTGAATTTAAATCTAAATAGATGATATCATTTTCTGATCACATCATATCAAATTTTTAGAAACTCACGATTTCTCCTTGAAGGGTGTCAGTTTAGTAAATTTAGTACACAGCTCTTGACTATTGACTGGAGTTATGCTGTTGGTATCCATCTCCTGTGAATCTTGACTTGTCGGTTGAGTGGTTTCAGATATATCCACCGTGCTCGAACTCTCCTGTGATGTCACTTCCTCTATATCTACAATCTGTTTCTCTGCTTTTGTATCAAACCTATTTATTTCCTTTATAGAATCTTTGTAACTTGAACTATCCACTTTCGATTTCACACTACTTGTGTCCATTGCAGAATGGCTACTACCGCCGTCATATGACTTTAGAATGTTTTTTACGGGTGCTTTTTCACTGGTTTTGTGCTGTTTTCTCCTTGGCATAATTATACTTGGAGACTCTGATTCCGGAGTTGTCTCCCCTTTGCCATTCTCGAAAGACTCATCCAATGTTCGGAAAAGCTCCATTTCCTCTTTAGTTATAGCTTGGACATCAACTGGAATTCTAGAAACATTCCGCGAGTCTTGTGTCTTTTCTTCTTTAGTTTTCACAATTTTCTTTTTGTTTTTGTCACTTTTTCCACCCTTTTTTGCGGAGTGTTTTCCAAGTTCACCCAAAAGTTCCCCGAGCAGATCATCCTCAAGATCTTCAGATTCCTGTTCTTTTCTTACTGAAGATGTTCCAAGTTGATAATTAGTCAATTTCTTACTAATACCATTAGGAGTCAGAGACTTTGATGTCTTCATATGGGACAAGACCTTCTCAACATTCGACTTCCTTTCAGGTTTAACTGGCTGGGGAGGAAGAACTTTGTTTTGAGGTTTCAATTTTGAGAGAGGCACTAAAAGACTGGGAGGAGAATTTTCCAAATCCTCTGTATTTGGCACAATATCCAAACTCTCCATATTGTCATTGAAATCACAGAATTGAGTTTCAGGAACAACGTCTAAGCACAGAGTTCGTTTAGGAGTCGGAGATAGACCTGATTTTGCTAAACGCTTGACTCGATCTGAATCATAAGTTTTGGTAGGAGTATTTGCTTCAGGTTCTTTTAAAGTTTCTTCTTCATGCTTTTTCTCTTCTGTAATTACATTTTCAGCCCGCGGTGCTAAAGGATTTTCTGATAAAGGTTTGTTAGCAGGACTGTTAAATGATACAGACACAGATCCTAAGTTCCTTGACACTTTCCGGTTCACTGGTTTTGGAGGTGGTGCTCTTTTAAAAGGCTCTGCGTTCATAGTTAGAAAACTACGGGTACTGAATATCTTCTTTTTCCTAGGTAACCCTAAACAATCTTCTTCTGGTGTGTCCGGTATCATCACAATGTCCGGACTCTGACAGTCAAGTTTTGCGGGAGATATCAACTGAGTTTCAGGAACACTTGTTACAGGTTTCTTCTCAGCTGAACGAGGCAGGGGCTTGATATTGGACCTATCCGACACCATTGCTACTTGTTCAGCTGACGTTATGTGTTGGCGGATCACTGACGGTTCAGTGAATTTAACAGCCGATTTCTTCAAAGAGAGGCTTGCTTTTTTCGGATGAGATCCCACACTTGAAAACAACTTGCTCTGTGTAGGACCAGGTGCTGAGTTGGTCTAAAAAAACATATGGATAAATATAATAAAATATATTTCAGAAGTAACATTAACATGATTTTTAAAAGAAAAACAGATTATTGATATTATCAAGATTACAATCATTCAAAAAGTATTTCAAAACTGATTGTTAATGTCTGCATACCGTATATGTATTTATAAGGATGATAATTATAAGTTGTTCTCTAAGAACGCTTTGCTTTATTATTCTGAAGTGCCCGAGGCTTTACATTGTTACATACCGGTATATATATACAGCACAAAACAATAGATATTTACCTGAAAGAAATTTGATATTTTCTTCTGTTTGTTATCCTGGAGTGAAAAAATGAGTGTATTAGAAAAACATGATGCATGCAGTTTTAATTCATTGAGAAAATATTTAGATTTTATCACTTACCATATAAGATATTTAAATATTAATTCAAATTATTAACTTATTAGTCCATTATCAAATCTTATTCTACTGTACAGAAGATATTGGCTATTGATGCCCATTGTTAGGTGAATTGAAACTTGTCATCAGGTACTTAATTACCGGTAATCTAATATTTCCTTTGCAGAGAAAACTTTATGAACTCTTTAAGTCATACAGTGATTATTAATTAACTGTTCAAGATTACTTTCATGGTCAATTATCAAACCAGCTTCGACATCTAGGTATTTTGTCACTGTTTATACAAATCTATGTAAAAAAAATTAAAACATACATCTTGGGACTGTTTGGAATCACTTTTCTTTTCCGTCTTCCCCATGTTGAAATGTTCAAGTTCACTCAAGAAAGACTTCTGATTCCCTCTTCATGTCCACAACTAGATAAAAAGGTAAGACAAATAAACAATCTTTATAAGCAGAACATGAAGAGAATTTATTTTGTTTTCTGTATTTCATTAAATTACTTAGAAAAATACATTATATTTGAAAAGTTTTTAATCAATAGAATATTTATCAATTGGGTCATCACAAATGCCTCTTTTGTTTGATTGAATTCTTGTTTCGAAAGATTACATTTTACTGGGCTCACGAAAAATAAAGATAATTTAATGAGAAATCCAAGGAAAAATAGGACAGAATTATGAATATGAACTTGGTGTATATGTGAAGCCTGGTCAAATGCATTATTGTCTTAAAAAAACTTCATTTCAGGTGACAGTTATCATATTCGTTAAGTGAAAATCCCTGAACGTCATATGGTTTTGACAACCGTTGCCGTTGCTTCAGGTTAGGCTTTATGCAAATCATTTCCATCATATTTGAATAGCGAATATTAGTTAAACTGTGTGGAAATTAATATAACAGTTAAATGCATTAGATCTACTATATATATTTCCACAACCATACTTCAATAATACATATTTACTTGAAAATCAAAACCGCGGAATTATCATTTTTGATTTCCCCGCCATGTTTTCCGCTGGTGTAATTTAAAATTAGAAATGGTCAAATAATACGAAAACGTTTTTCCGCGTTAAAATTTTACACCCCTAAGAACGTGATCTGGATAATGTCAGATCTCAAATATATCTAACAACTTAGATATATAGTCTCATTGTTTGACATTTAGATTAAAATCCACAATACATGTGTATTTTTAAAATAAAATTGAAATACTCTGCCGTTTCTGATGTTTAAGGAATCCCTCTTTTCACCAATTCGTTTTTTTACCTCCTTCTTGCAAAGAGTTTGTTTACATCCGGTCACGTTGGTGCAGGACTTTGACAGATCTTCTAATCGACGCCTACTTCAACTTTTATCATTTATACGTTTGTTATATATAAATAAGGCAAAACTACAACTTCAAAAGCAAGAAAACATCAATTATCTTCCAATAGCAACTGTAACTAAACTGAAATTAAAATGCAAACGCTTATTTATCAAATCCAAACATATCAACAAACCTTGCATGAACTTTGTCACGTATGCAAGGCATGGAAGAGTTGTGAACGTTCATCTCATCATTGGAAACTACACAAATCGCCAGTTTATAGAGAATGTGGTACCTTATACCACTCGGCAGTTTGATAATTTATTATCTGTGGAGAACAATTCGATCTACAAATGATGATATGACCAAGGACTCTTCAATAGATGCTTATATTATTGATGGTAATATATTTCTTTAACTAGTGTTGAGATATTTTTATTTTGTTTATTTTAAAAGACTTATTTTTGCCATTTAGTTCATCAATCCATCAATCAATCAATATATAATAACATGCAATTTTGGATTTGCAATCTTTGTATTTTAATTTGAATATTTCATCATACTGAATAGTTTGTAAACATCCTTTGGTTTTTCTGTTATCTTATGTATGATATTTTTAGGAATTTTTATGACATGCCTTTCAAGATTCTTAGAATCACCTGTATTTTAAAAGTCTTTCAATTCAGCCATAACAGCTAGGTTACTATTGATCAACTTCATGTATGGGACATAATATAAGCAATTCTGTTTCAATGAGTTTGATATTTAATTTTGGTTTTGTTGCCATTTCATCCGTATCCCCAACAGCTGATTCAATTTCAAATTCAGTTTCATTTCCTTTATATGTTTTGAATACATTTTGTTTTTTTAAAACTCTCTGTTCATGTATACATATCAATTTCATTCAAAATACTTCTTCATTGTTATTACCGTAAATGATATCCTGAAAAGGACATTATTTTGGGGTATACAGGGTAATATCATGCTAAGATTTTTCTTACACTGTCTCTAATTGTTTTTGTATACAAAATGTTAACTCATTATTTTTTATTTGTTTAATAAATGTTTATATATATGTATACATGTAGTTATTGTAATAATATAATTTTTTTTACAGACTCTGGATCTTCACAAGATATAATTTTCAAGAAATCAGAGGAACATTATAAAATAAACTATGAAGATCTTGGAAGGCAAATTTTGGTTATGTATGGAACTGAATATGGCTTTAGTGAGGAATTGGCCAAAAACTTGTTTGATAGGTAATGATTTGAATCTTTATGAAGAAGTTGGTTGGTGATTTTCATTTTTAAAACCCTTAATTCATAAAATATCTATCAGTGGATAACAGTGAATTAAAAAACTCTGATTAATGTTGATTTATGAAAGACCTAATTTCAAATATATGTATTTAAGTTACTGTGACAAGATTTTATGTTTTGACAATTATTTTTAATACTTGGTGTAAAAACAACAAATATGTTTGTGAAATTCAACAAATTTAAGGAAGAATAATCAGTTATTATTTTTTTTTAGAATTTTGGATGTCAAACCAATGAGTGAGAATGAATTTCCATGGCAACCACGTCTTGTGAATGCAAGGGATTACACCTGTATAGACTTCACAAAAGAAGAGCTGTGTTTCTTCATCATATCAACGAGTGGAGATGGTAAGAATAATGATAATGATAATATGTCCATTAATAGAGCAGACTTATCTATCCACCACAAATCTCTTATCTTGTGTCTCAGGGTGAATGACCCTTCAAACTCTCAGTATATCCGACTTAGTCATGGTTAACCCATTCATTGGTTGAGCTGTGCCAGATGTTGCTGAACTTTACTGATAGTGATCAACTGAGCTATGCACGGGGCTATGCTACATACTTGTTGCTTATTCAAAAGGTACTAACCCTTGCTACTTCAAATGTCATTTAACTGTAATACTTTGTATTGATAAGGCAAAGCTTTATTGTTGTAGAAGTTGATCAAATCAATTTTTTTTCCTTTTATTTTTTATTCAAATTGTTTATGTTTTCTAGTTAAGAAATTCAAGTAGCCATGTTTACAGCGTGAAAAGAAACAAACTATATCAGATATCTTGTTTGTAAATTCAATTGTCAAAATTAAAGAAAAACCTTAAAAAATTTACCAACCCAGAACTCTGCCTGACAGGCCCGTTTCCAACATTGCAGTGTCTTGACAAATCATAAATGTGCAGTTTAATGCACAATCCAGAGACATATTTTTCCACTTAAAGTGCTACAAGAATATATATTAACCCGGTCTTCTGGCAATTTAGTACTTTGAAATCAGATAGATTAATTTGAAAAAAACCCAAAGTCAAGACATTTAAAATACCTATATTCACCACCAGGTGTCCCTCCTTCTGAAGCGCGGAAGTTCTACGAGAGCATGATGCAGTATAAAGAGAGTCTACCCAATCTACAGTTCTGTGTGCTGGCGCTCGGGGACTCCAGCTACCCTCACTACTGTCATACAGGGAGAACTCTACACAACAGGTTAGTGACATGAGGCCAGACCTTTGGCTTATGGAAGCAGGGTTCAAAATTAGCACTAGCCCTGTAGCTCATGGCTAGTGCAAAAGATGATGGCTAGCAAAGTGCACTGACTGGTAGTCCGAAGGACTAGTCGAATTTAAAGAAAATACGATAATATTGGTGTATTTGGCTAGTCAGAATGTCTTTGGGCTAGTGGTCTCAGGAATGCAATAGTCTGACTGCCTAGAACCCTGATAAGACTAATTTCGTCCCTGTGGAAGTAAGAGTCAAAAGTTTATATTGGTAAGCAAGGAAAAATGTTTTCAATTACATTGTTCACACTTCTCCTTCCAAATCAAAGATTACTGAAAGAAGATAGAAATTAAATTCTCAGAATGGGGAGATACTCCGGCGAAACAGGTAAAATAGGTTTGATAAAATGGTCAAATTATATTTCGAGAATGCGTCTTGATAACACATTAAAGGATATTAAGATATGTTATCTTTTAACTCATGTATTCATCTTTCATTGATTTATTCTTTTTCAACAAGAATCAAGGGTAGATAATTGAAATTGAGAATTTCCTGATAAAAAGTCCAAGGGGTGATATAGTGAAGAGCATCACAACTTTCAGTCTCAAGGTCATCTAGGTTGCCTGTATTGATGTGTCGTGTTACATTCTCTTGTCACCAGACTTGTTGAACTTGGAGCTCAAGCGTTACTAGAGTGCCAGGATGTTGACCAGGAGGACTGGACTGTAATTGGTCGATGGATGGATCATGTGACCTCCTTGCTGAACACAGTCACTGTTATACCAGCCCTGGACTATATAGAAATTGAGTCTACAGAGAATCAGCCAGGCTACAACAGACACAAACCATACCTAGCCTCCATAGTGGTGTGTATCTGACTAGATTTTTGTATTATTTGATGTTGAAATTTTTTTTTTTTGGTACTTTGTTGTTTTGTTGTACTTTAAAATGATGTTAGCAACATCATTTTTATACCCTCTGGTTAAAAAAAACAAAATTAAAAGATATCTTGCATATGTGTAGATATGTATACTATATAGATCTCAGATGATAAGAACGTTTTTAGCTCACCTTTACAAAGTAAATGTGAGCTTATGTCATGGCGCTTCGTCCGTCGTCCGTCTGTCTGTCCGTCCGTCCGTCCGTCCGTCTGTCCGTCCGTCCGTCCGTCCGTCCGTCCGTAAACTTTCAGGAAAAAGACTACTCCTCCTAAACGAATCCAGATATCATTCTGAAATTGTAGTATGTTATATCCATGGTGAATCCTCACAGAAAGGTAGACGTTTCAGTTTTGAGAATCCAAGATGGCCGCCATGGCAGCCATATTGAATTTTCAATTAGATTTCACGAAAAAAACTACTCCTCCTTAACGAATGCAGATATCATTCTGAAATTGTAGTATGTTATACCCATGGTGATTCCTCACAGAAAGGTAGACGTTTCAGTTTTGAGAATCCAAGATGGCCGCTATGGCAGCCATATTGAATTTTCAATTAGATTTCATGAAAATGACTACTTCTCCTAAACCAATCTAGATATCATTTTCATATTGTAGTATGTTATACCTATAGTGATTCCTCACAGAAAGGTAGACGTTTCAGTTTTGAGAATCCAAGATGGCCGCTATGGCAGCCATATTGAATTTTCAATTAGATTTCATGAAAATGACTACTTCTCCTAAACCAATCTAGATATCATTTTCATATTGTAGTATGTTATACCTATAGTGATTCCTCCCACAAAGGTAGACGTTTCAGTTTTGAGAATCCAAGATGGCCTCGATAGCAGCCATATTGACTTTTCAGCTGCAGATGACACATCATTATTACTCAATTTTAAGCTTTCATCAAGTGATCACTCGCACTATATAAATTCTCTAATTTGAACTTACTAATCATAATATTATCTTGAATATGGAATATTTAAGATTGTCATGCAAGTTGTTCTATATTTTTAATTGTTTCTTAAACATTAAGATGAAAGACAAACATAATTAATTAATTTGTTTAAAATATTTATGGCAACTAGCTGCAAAAACCCAATGACATTAAACATCATGTTGAATTTTAAACAATGGTATCTCCCTTATATTCCTTTAAATACCACACAAAAGGGGTCAACCAGAGTTCAGATATTCCTGTTGCGTCCATTTTGCTTTTCTAATACACATCCCAATACAGGATGCTAGCATCACAGTCTCAGCTGCTAGTCTGTTGCATAATCAACCTGACCCAATTGATATGGTAGAGCGTTATGCTATATGGCCATGTGTATGCAATAAGAGTTATGGAAATTAGACTTGTATTCTCATGACAGTGATATGTTCTTTCTAAGAATAACAACTTACACAAAACTTGTCAACAATAAGCTTTGTGTTTAGCAATCTACATGATAAGTTGATGTGGAAAGAGTTATTTTGCATCAGGTTCCAGTACCTGTGTTTTACTCATATTTGTACCATTTCTATATCTAACAGAAGTTCTTCTTGACACAAAATCAATTTAGGACATAAGCTAACTATATTTTGTGAAATTATATATATTTTTCACAACAATTCATGTTCTCTCTCGTCAAGTCTTTTAATACCACACATAAGGGCTTAGCCAGAGTTCAGGTTTACATGCTCAGCACACTAGGATGCTTCTCCAAAGATACGTACACAAAGCCAAATACACAAATTGCTACACTCTCCTTAAGGATCTGGGGCTAGCAGCCCTGCCTGCTTGTATATTGCATAGTAATCCTGACCTAATTGATAAATAGAACATAATGGACTTTATGGAAAGTATATAATCTGTCTTTATGAAAAGTATACTTGTATTCTATTAATAGTAATACTTTTTACAAATAAAAATTTGATAAAAAAAAATGATAAAAGTTGTTCACTCCATCAGTGGGTTACATAATTCCTGACACTTCATATATGGCAAATAACATAGCCAGTGAGGGCTCTCCTATCCTTCCAGCCCCTCTCCTGCAACTCTCGTATTGCATATTGAAATGAGGGGAGGACACTCACTATATGGAATAACAGTATCTTACATAAGAGGATAAGTTACATAAGCTACATGCAGGTGCAAGAGGTCATCATAGGTCATCATATCTAGTAATTAGCATAGACCCCCATGTTGCTAGCCTATTCTGACCAATCAGATTGCACTAACATATGTCAAGATTTAAGATATTCAGAAATCTTCAGTTAGAATTACATGAGACATTGACCTGGACAGTTTACTTTGGCAATTGGACTTATCATTAGCTGAATTTGTGATATGTGTCCGAGGGATATATTCCAAATGTTTATGTGCATCATCTTTTTAGTTCTTTGGAAGTTGAGAGTGTGACTAAATGAATACTCCTAAACCAATCAAGATATCATAATGAAATTAATACAGATGCCCACATAAAAGTAGCATTTTGAAGATTAAAAAGTCCAAGATTATCACCAATTCAGCCATAGATATACAAAAAAAGTTATACAAAAACCTACTGCTTGTTAACAAATCATGATTATATCATTCTTGTATTAATGTTTGTTCAAGCTCTAGTGGTTTCTAACAGAAAAATAGCATTTTAAAAGATAAAAAAATCATGATGGCAGCCATAATCAATTATCATATAAAAGATGGTTACACAATTAAACCATATAACCACATCATTCATTTTAAGGTGAGCTTCTGTACCCTCGGTACTTTTATTATCTTTTATTCCATGCCATTTATAGCAAAGTGAGGGATGACAGTGCAATTGGAATTACCGTATATTACAATGTATACGGACCTCGTACATAGGGCGACCCCCTTTCTCAGCCCCCCAAATTGCTGCCAAAATCATATATCTCATTAATAAGGTTAAAAGAACGGAAGTTGTAATAGTGCACCAATCAGAAAATCTAACACAAATTGCATATTGAAAAGGCCTAACCGGTGTAAAGAATAATTGCTGCCTAGTAAAAACTGAGTTATACATCGCCTTCATAATTGATAAAATAATTTGGGCAGCATAAGTTTTGTTAAAAATATCCATAGAGAAAAATAAAGTCACAATATCAGTCATCAAAACAATGTTGATTAATCAATCATTATAAATCAATTTTTATCTTTAATTATGTCAAGTTATTTCATCACGAGGTTCTATCTCGTATGACATCGACACTAACATAACATGTTATCGGCAAGCAAACACGTGTTGAATATTTCCTTTGGTCCGGTACATGGAAAATATTGATTGATATGTTATTTTGAATTTTCATTCATATTTCTCTCTATATTTTTATTTAAAAATAACAATAAGACAAAGGTATTTTATTTTACAAGATTAAATTTGAGATGACATCAATGATTGTGTAATGGACATCCGGTGTAAACATCGACTCGCTTGACTTGTTGGGTTGGCAGATACCCCTCACTTGGCCTCTAGTTTTTGACCTTGTGTATTGGGCGACCCCCTTCTTTGACCCCCTAATTTCTGGCATAAAAAACTCGCCTTATACATTGAAATATACGGTATCCTTCTCGGGGGCGAGCAGAGTCACTACCAACTGAGCTTTCATCCTCCCTAAAATTGTGGTCTGAAGGCTTCAGCATTTTCTGAATATGTGGAAGGGTTCAAGTAAATTCTGCAGTGAAATTGATTGGTGCATCTCAAAATGGCCTCAAAGAAAAAATTGCCACATAGTTCCTAGTCAATATGGTCAAACTAGTAAGTCAAATTCACTGCAGCACACCCTATGGTTCCCACTTGGAGGTGACAACAAAATTCATAGTTTTACAGACTTTCCTCTCCAATTGGAAGATTTGTTTTTATGAGTTTCCATGGCAAGAACTTGTATCAATCAATGTTACCTGATGTTCATGATTGTGAAACCTTTCTTTCATTGTATTATAGGAGAAACAGCTTCTAACAACAGTGACGAAACCTGGAGACAAAGAGACCATTCATATGGAGATTGAAGTTGGAGACAATTTAACATGGACTGCTGGTGAGACAATACACTTTTGTAAATAAAACTTTATTATTCTCATTCAAAAAAGTACTTATCAACTCAAACTCAAATGGATTTAGTCGACAACATTCTTGAACCTACTTCCTTTACCTTTATTGATAATTGAACTTAGGTCAACATCATTTTCTGTTGATTGCCCCATGTCAATCAGATTTCTGGACAAATGAGCTTACATAATAAAAGGAGCACAGTGGTGTAGTGGTTAGCATTCTTGTCTCACACAAACGGCACAGTTCGAATCCCTTTGGAGACACCAAATATTTGTAACCTTGGCCATATGCTGTATTATGTCCTTTGGCACTTCATTCACATTTCACTCAGCTCACCCAGTTGTACAAATGGGTACCTGAACACAGGGGGAGAGTGGACCTATATGTTCGTGCAGAGCGCTTGTTAATGGGCAACACAGAACATACTATCCCTCCAGGGTCATGGTGTTTTAAGCATGCTTCGATAGATATAAGCACTGTAAAAGAAATTTTTTAAAATATGTTTATCAGCATTGATGATGAAAAGTTTATGTACTCCACAGGAGATGCAGTAGGAATCTACCCTGAGAATGATCCGACACACGTCAAGGTGATCCTCTCAGCTCTCGGTGTGTCCGAGTCTCTTCAGATAGACACGCCCACTTCGGCGTACAAGCCTTGTACAGGTATATGACTCTAAGTTCTATGATAATATTCTTTGATTTTGTGGTGATGTGCCTAGGGGAGTTTTTTTAATACTTTATAAAGTCTATTTATATTGATAAAATGTATGATATCAGTGGTAAATGATTGAGCTTTTCTTTTCTAGTTTTTGTTGCGAATTTGTTTCAAGGTGAATGGAACTAATTTTGTTTCCTTTTTCAGAGAAGGTCACATTGTATGATGCTTTGATGAAATACTATGACATCAAACACGTACAACCGTCTTTAATACAGAGGATTCGAGAAAAATATACCAGTGCCTCTGAAAATTCAGATTTCCTTGATAGACTTCTTGCAAAAGGGGTAAGTTTACCTTACTTTTGACAAAATATTTTTTTTTTTTTTAGTTTTAAATATCACATACCATTGATAAAATTCTAGCTAGAGGGGTATTTTAACCTGTCTTTTAACTATTTTTGTTTATCAAACAATTTATAATTTCAAAAATTACATTTCCTTGTGATCTTCTGGGTAAGTAGTACCTTTTCTCCACTTATAGTTTTTGCTTATTGAACAGTAAATCATTTGAACTTTCTTTGACTGGTGGTAGACTTGTTAGAATGAGTCATGGTTGACATGCAACAAGAAAATCACTGTAACATTTTGTGAGTATTTGTGTGCCAATCTCATTTAGATATATGCATGAAGGTTTTGAAACACTTTATATCTTATTCGACCTCCAGACATCGCGAGATAACCGAGAGCTGCAGGAGTACCTAGCCGAGAGAGAAGTAAGAGACGTCATGACGCAGTACAGCGATGACGGTCTCGGTGTATCAGAGTTTCTGTCTACCCTTCGACCTCTACAGCCTCGCTACTACTCTATATCCTCCTCACCACTCATTGTGAGTATACAAATACACTTAACCCTCTAGTCCATCCTGCTACATAATTTTGTTATATGATCATGAAATACTGGGTTCTATCAGTGAAATAAACTGTCTATCAGGCAACAGTGACAATATAACATATTTTCACTGTGACATCGTCACTGGTTAGGTGCCGGAACTGCTTTCAGCTATTTGAACAAAAATTGGGGCAACTTTGCAGTTTTAAAGTAATTCTTATGGCATCTTTTAATAAAAATCATATAATAAATATTGTGCATCTCATGAAATATGAGCTTTACCCATGTCGTGAGATGAAATAAACCTGGTATTTTGATTACTACATTAAGTATCCTCTATGAATTTGTATCCGCATAGCTCCTTGTTATACCCTAATATCTGTCTAGCCAAATGCCTTGTTGCCCTAGGCAGATGATCAAGGTTAAAGGTGCCATTTACCTGCTTTCAGGCAATAAACGTTATTATATTCAATGAGCCTGAGGTGAATTATCTTGATCCCATTCTTTCATACTGGAAAGCCCACTACAGCTGAATGTGAGACATTTCATTGGTCATTCAAGGTTTTTTTCACGCTAGATATCAGATCATTGCTTGCTGCTTTTCGTCAAAATTCTTGGTTAGAATGCAGAACAGTGACTATTTAGGTCTGACAGCTGCATAAGGTTGAAATGCTAGCACAGAAAATGTGATGAAATGAGGTTTGCATCTGAATCAGAAGCCCTAATGAATATTTGTTTACCGGTAAGTAAACATGAAAATTGTTTAGCTCAGGATATCCCCTCAACTTGTTCATGTGAGGCAATTTGAACAAAACTCTTATTAGCTAACCTTGTTTCAAACTTTATTTTGCTCAACTGATAATTCTTTTATATGTTTCTAATAGAAGATATTACAGGTATTTTCATTTTTATTTACCTTTCATTGTTTGACAGAGTGACACCAAACTGAGTATCACAGCAGCTGTTGTGAAGTACGAGACAGGGGGCGTGTCCAGGTCAGGGGTCACGACCTCTCACCTCCAGGACAGGTCAACAGCGGGGGACAAGCTGCCAGTATTCATCAGTCACAACCATGACTTCAGGTTGCCTAGCAACCATAGCTCTCCTCTAATTTTGATTGGACCTGGGACTGGCATTGCACCATTCAGAGCTTTTATCCAAGAGAGGAGTAAGTTTTGTAACTTTTGGGCAATTTATGTTTGCCAACTTTCTTTCAACTTGTAGTGGAATGTTAATTTTATCAAGTTACATGACATTTCTTAAAAAGAATAACCTTTAACAAACATGGAGCCTCCTTATTAAATACACAATGTTATTCAATGACCTGTGTTCATACTGTTACATTCATACTTACTATGTCCCTTTTAGTTTGCTAATCAAGTTTGAAAGACTATACCAGTAGATACTGGTAGTCAATTGGCTTTCAAAAAGATGACCTTCAAAATTAGTACCAGTTGAAATGTCACAGCAAACTTGGTGTATTTATAGTCAAATTGTCAGGTTCCAGTTGTTAGTTTAACTTCATTTCTCGAATGTTATTGGCTCATATTTGGTGTTAGTCAATTGGCTTTCAAAGAGATAATCTCAACATGAGTACAAGTCGAAATGCCACAGCAAATTTGGTTTAAATTAAGTCAAATTGCCAGATTACAGTTGTTTGTCTAACTTCTTTCCCTGAATGTAATTTGCGCCTGTATGGTGTTGCAGGTCTGAGTGTAAAGAGAGGGGAGATAACTCTTTACTTCGGGTGCAGACACAAGGAGAAGGACTTCCTGTACAGAAAAGAACTAGGTTGAGTAGCAATGTTTGTCGTATGGACTGAAATTGTATCTTCTCATAACAATATGTGTGTATCGTCTGATTTATGGTAGCAGTGTAGCATGTTCTTAGGGTTTCCAAAGGTACTCGAGGACTTGAGCAAGTCAGGTCCAGCTGGACTCGATTCCATTTTCTTGGATTGAGAATTAAAAGAATGGATGTCACTGTTAATTTCAATGTCTGTAATGGGTGGAGGAGGTGATCAACATTACCATTTCAAGACATAGATTCAAAAAATTCAATAGACGACCATTTTTAAGTCGAAATATAAGTTATAACATTTCAGCTATACATAGCATTGAAGTTTTTGTAATAAAGACAAGGACTTAGAGCTATAGAAATCCAAAAATCTTTTACTTGGGATAACATTTCTGGTACTCAGGTCCGAGTCGAGTCTGACCCCTCGAGTACTTGAGTCCAATAGAAGCCCTACATGTTTTTATAAGGAATAATGTCATTGCACAAAAAAGTTTAAAAAATTGCAGAAAGTTTTTTTCTCAGCAAAGTGAATCATTTATATTCCAAGTTTGGTTAGGCTACTAAAAGGCCAGACAAGACCGATTAATAAAATGTTAAAATGGTTGTATGCATTATATTTAATCAATATTGGGTAACAAAATAAGTTGTTTTTTATATGAAGAGCACATTATATGTACAGAGAGATGGTCCTCCTGTGGTATCATCAAACTGCGGACTGCTTTCTCTCGAGATGGAGACAGTAAGGTCTACGTACAACATCTACTGCAGCAGGACGCACAGACAATATGGAGGCTTCTCTCTCAGGTTTGTGAACAAAGAATTTCTCCTTCTAATTCTCTGTTCTTCTACATTGAAAATATAAAATGTTAATCATCCCCAATCAAACAAAAGAATTAATCTTTTGAAGATGTTTTGAAATGTAAATTATCCCTCGCTAAACACACAAAAACATACTCCTTTGAATTATCTCTTCTTCCTTATTGTAGATATAATGCCAATCATTGGTTGCCAAACAAAAGAATTACTCCTTTGAATTCTTTCTTCTTCCATATTGAAGACATAAAATGGTAAATTTCACATAATCACAAACATATTTCACTATTTTCTTTGAAATATATTAAAGTCTGATTACAATATTGTATAGTGTGTCAGAAAATGTTTTCCACTCAGTTAGATAAATCATTGGACGATGTAACACTACTAATCATTTGGTGTGGAAAAAAGTATCCACATCAATGGTAATTACAAATTATTTAGGTGGTATTTCAGTTGAAATAGTGATGCGTTACTCTGTATAGTCTGTTTATTACATCCCCTGCACGAGTTTTATGGCCCCTAACCCAGGGGGTTTTCCACAGCCGATAATTACACTGTCTTAATGAAAGGCTAATTAAAGTTAATCAAGCCCAGTTTTTATTTTGTTTTGAACGAAAATAGAGAAGTGATAAAGTCGAGGTTAGTAGATGTTTAATTTGGTCTGCAGTGATTAAGCACATTAATGCAAGACATCCTATCAAGTTCTTCAATCATTGCAATAAAATTATCACCAGTTTCTGAACTGTCTGTTTAACAGTTTGGAAACTTTTGGTTAATGCTTTGCAGGGAAGATTTATATATATTTGCATACAAATACCTTGACAAATAATGAAATCTTGGACATTTGCTTTCTCCAGATCTTCTTTTTTTCTGGTGCAAATAGACTGAGTTCTTTTGTAATAATATTCCAGTGTTTGTTTTCAATGTGAGTTATATAAGCCATACATAGGCACATTACACCAATGATAAAACCTAAAGCTTCATGGGCTAACACTCTTTAAAGGATATCATAGATATATTTGACCAAAATTGGAAGTTTATGGTTTGTAACATTTGGCAGTATTGAAGGATCATAATATTTCAGCAAAATTGTATTAAAAAATGATTACAATATATATCTTTTTCAGAGTAATGCTTATATCTATGTGTGTGGAGATGCAAAGCACATGGCAAGGGACGTTCATCAGACACTTCTTGATATTGTGAAAGGTGAAGGTCATATGACTGAAAATGACGCTCAGAAGTATTTGCTGGATTTGGAGAAACAGGAAAGATACCAGAAGGATGTGTGGGTCACGTAACTTTGTTCAAGGAATCTTTCTAACAAGACCACATTGTGTCGGGCAAAATCATAGTCAGCACGTACCAAAGAAGAAGGAAAACATATTATGACATGTATATATTTATTGAAAAATGGAGTCAAGGATTTATTTATTTACTCTGATTTGACAGTCAGTATGTGTGGAAGGATTCATGGATAAAATCCATTATTCAACTTTAACCAGTGGAAGATTCTAGGAGGTCGGGGTTGGTTACAAAATCCAAGACAAAATAGTTCAACCCTGAGAGTGAACCCTTCCTTTTCCAATTGTGAACAAACTTCCTAGATCCGCCATTGTAAACCATTGAGCTTTCAAAGCAAATGCCTTAACATTGTGTTTTTATAATTCATATTGGTGTTGAAATAGGACATTCTAAATCTCTTTAGTCAAGTCCTCATTTATTGGACACATTTGCAAGAATTCAGTGTTGTGCTTTAAATGCTCTTTACATTGAAGGGCCACTCTGTGAGTTGTCAGGGTCACATATGCATACCAAACTCTATTTATTGTTTCATTTGATTGAGAAGTATCAGGAAAGTATAATTTAAGACCAAATCAACGTTGTATAGTAACATTAGGAAAGTTTGAAGTCGCTATTATTATCGAAAACAGGACAGTAACTTGTGTCAATGAGTCAAACGTAATTCTGGAAACTTATCTACAGCCGTCAGAATGACAGAGTAAATAATGTTTGATATAAGTATAAGTATTATTCATATAAATCAAACGTAAGAATTTGGCTTCCACAAATATATATGGCCGTTATAAGATTTTCATTGGAAACACGAATTTATCATATAAGTGCCATTTGGAGATACATATGTGAGATATGTGAACTTTATTATATACCGAGATCTATCAATGAAAATAAACCGTGTTATCAGTAACTAGTGACAATAACAATGGAACGTGTTATCAGTCACTAGACTGATAACAACAATGACCTGACGTCATCGAACAATGCTCTGACGCAATGACACGCTCATGACATGATGTTGTCGCTTAGGCAACGGGCTCTCATCGGAGCCGACTCAACGTAGATGCGCTTGAATTTCGACAGAAAAACAACGATTTAATCATAAAATAAATAGAAAATTTGTCTTTTCTTGACAAATACCATGTTTATCTCATCGAGTGAGGCAGAAAAGTTGTATATTATCACTCGTGGCTGCGCCACTTGTGAAAATATAAACTTTCTTCCTCACTCGATGAGATAAACATGGTATTTGTCAAGAAAAGACAAATATCCTCTAAATATCTTCCTCATTTGTTTCAAAGCAAAACAATATTTGTTGAAAATAAAGGAGTTGCTCTTTAAGGGGCAGTAGCAAGTTTTTTGATAATTTTATATTTTAAAGTTGTGACTGATAATAGTAAGTTAATGCTAGATGTATTATTTTGACAGTGTCAAAAATCTCATTACACAAGCCAATCATCAATAGTCAGAGGAAAGAGTATGAAGATTCACATATAATCCATTGGTGGCCATTTTGTGTGAACACCTTTAATTCAATTTGTGTAAGAAAAAGGAATCGCATGACTAAACTTTAGGTTATATATTTGAATTATAACTGCTCCATTTAGTTTAAATACCTTGTCTTTCAATTGGAACCATTTATTTTCATTTTCCTGACATCACCTTATATTCCCCTAAAAACGTGCTACTGCCCCTTTATGCAATAACTAATGCATCACTTTACTATTGTGATTTTATGGCTGCTTCCTTATAAATAAAAACGATAAATGTAGTCAACTTCAAAAAGGTCATAGGTCACTGTCCTAAATCTTAAGGGCTATTTTGTAAAAATATCCCAACATCAGACATGCCTAGACAATAGAATCTTGCTTTAAAACTGTCTTGTTGTTATTATTTCGCTAATGCTGTTCACACATTGGATTCTGACTGTTTCAAGTACCGTATAAGGTATAAAGGTACAAATATCTTATTCATAATATGTACATAAACCAAACATATACATAATTAACTTGTACCACAGTGACCAATCGGAGATTGAATTTCATACATGAGATATAAATACTGTTTTAGGGAGTGATCTCTTGCATGACAAGTGAGGTAGTAATATGCTTAATTGTTTTTGTTCATGCTTTGTACATTTTTAAGGAAGTCCTTAAATGTTTACTGCCATGTGGTAAACCTCCGGAAGTACATACTTCAGTGCTAAAAGCTCATTCTACAATTCTTCTTGTTCTTAACGCTCATGAAGTAAGTCTTCCAGTGCTTAAAGCTCATGTTGTAAGTCTTCCGGTGCTTTACTTTTTATGTAGTAAATCTTCCGGTGCTTTACTGTTCATGTAGTAAATCTTCCGGTGCTAAACTGTTCATGAAGTAAGTCTTCCGGTGCTTAACTGTGTTCATGAAGTAAATCTTCCTGTGCTTAATTGCTTATGTGGTTAGTCTTCCAGTTCTAAGTAAGTAAGTCTTCCGGTGCTTAAGTGTTCATGAATTAGGTCTTCCAGTGCTTAACTGTTCATTTAGTAAACCTTCCAGTGCTTAAATGTTCATGAAGTAAGCTTTCCAGTGCTTAACTGTGTTCATGTAGTAAATCTTCCAGTGCTTAACTGTTCATGTGGTTAGTCTTCCAGTGCTAAACTGTTCATGAAGTAAATCTTCAAATGCTCAACTGTTCATTTAGTAAGTCTTCCAGTGCTTAAGTGTTCATGAATTAAATCTTCCAGTGCTAAACTGTTCATGAAGTAAGTTTTCCAGAGCTTAACTCTTCATGAAGTAAATCTTCCAGTCGTAGCTGTCTATGTCTTTCCTTTGCTGTTAAGTAGATTAACTGCTTATTCAGAGTGTCAGTTGGTGATTTACTGCATACTCTTATGTTAGTCTGTTATCATCTATGCTTAACTATTAAAGCAGTAAGTCTGCCAGAACTAGAACTGCTCATGTGAAACGACGTGCAATGATCAGTGCTTATTCAAAGAGTCCTCAAGTGTGAGCTTTCCATTGATCAGCTTAATTGCTAGTTTGTTTTACTAATAGTTGTTTACTTTGTGTATTCATGCCAAGCGTAAGCTTTTCATTTACCAGCTTAACTAAGTCAAGTGTGTAAGCTTTCCACAGAGTAGTGCAGAAGGTGTTAGAAATGTTGTGGTCAACAGAGAGGTCAGTCTAGAGTATATCTGAATTTCAGCTTGCAGTCCTTCATCTTCTTATCGAGGTATTCATCAAACCATTCGTTCTGAGCCACAGTGAACCAGTTCTTCCAGTCTCCAACCTGGCCTGAAACATAAAATGTCCCAGGGTATATGAAGTGAAGTGTCAGCTGTACGTTATATATAGAGATAGATGAAGATATTCAGTGCTAAGATAAAATATAATTCTTTATTGTGTTATTTAACACAATGGCATCGATAAAAAGGCTAAACTGGGGCCACTTGCACAAAACGTTTATCTATCTCTAACAGTCGTAAATCTGATTGTAAGGGAATTGTAGTTGTGCTGACCACTTGCACAATGCTATCGTGAATATGAGAGCAGTTAAATCTATGCTACAATCGCTCTTGTACAAAGTTGTAGGAGTTACGATAGCGGTTGTAGTTTCGATTGCAAATATCTTAAATTCATTGTAGCTACGATCGTTTTTGTGCAAGTGGGCCCAGATGGATATTGTTTACAAATATATCTTTCATGTTTTCTGCGACAATATGTATGGCAATAAACATGTGCGAGTCATATGCGAGAGAAAGTTTCAAATGTATTTATCCTTCTCTTCTTCGTAAAATAACCATACATGTTTTTTTAAATGTAATGTTAACCATTCCAGCAAAAATGTATTTGGATTCCTTCTATAAGGTTCTTCTATATGAATAAACTACTTGACAAAAGATTAGGCTTACTACCAAGTAAGACTAAAATGTAGTATTAGTAGACGTTGTAAACTGAACCATGCTTGCTCAGGCCTTAGTTTGATATCCAAGTATCATGCGTTTATCATTAAGGAATCTTGAGAGATATGTGCATCATCAAAGCCGGACATCAAAACGCACATATATTTAATCATTAGGAGCTTCTTTTATCGGGGAATGTGGTTCTTAACCATCACTCATTCTTTATTTGGGTCGAATTAAATGTTTAAACCTTCATTACATCATGATTAGTGCATTTATTCTCAAACATGTATATTAATTAGAGTAATTATGTTTTGCGTCATTTGCTAGAAAATTCTCATTACATCAAGCACTGAGTCGAAACTTTTTTTCGAGTGGTATATAAAGAATTTATGAAATGCAGAGTTTCTTGGAGGCTGCATTTGCATTGGTCACAATCAAGTTAAGATGGTTTAATACAATGTCAAGTAAGGCGTTACATATAAGAGTTCTAAAATGAATCTGAAAGTATGATACCTTTTCTGAAGTATAAAGCATTTCGCTCGTTGGTTGACTTGAACTTTTGCATATGGTTGAAACTACAAACGTCCATGACCGCTTTAAGAAAGCTATCTTCTCTTTCAACTCTCAGAAAACTGCATAGTTTCTTCAGTTCTCGAAAAGGGTCCTGAAATAAAATATTTTTAATTGTCAGACCTTGTTCTATCAACTGCATTCCAATAGAAACACAAGCGTTAAAATGATTATTTTCAGAAGTCATTGATAACGTTTAAAATGCAAATCAATTCGGAACTTTTTTGGGAGTACAGGGACGCAAATGATCAGATTTTAATATTATGATATCGACACTCTGTGATTTCGTGGTTTTTTTTGTGCCTATAATTATGATGTGAATTCTCACATCCTACATGTCAAAATGTCAAATATAGAATTTATTCTTCTACTTGCCCGGATCGTTTTATTAAGTGTTTTTGTAAATCCCAACTCAAAATCTTTATTTTGTCAAACTTCTAAACCTAAAGGCATTAAAGAATACGTTTCAGCAACAATGATTAGTTATCGATAAAATGTCACCTATCATCAAGTTCTGCATATTTGACTGCAACAACTCACGAAGAGCAGAATTAAAGCTATTTAACAAATACTATGGTTGTGACGTAACCTCAATAACATCCTCGTAATGAAGAGTCAGGATTGGCCAATCTGAGTATTCGTCCTTGACCTTTTCCCACGCTAACACGTGATCAGCCCAGGAATGATACACAACTGAAAGATAAATCGTCATCGTATTATTGGGGCTTGTAAAATAATCCTTATTTTGAAAAAACTGTTCTTCTTATAGTCTTATATGATATTCGACTGCTCACCAAAGTGCCATTTCTCCCTGCATTCCAAAAAAACGTAAGTCTCCGAACTGGTTCTTTGAGAGAAGGACTCGAAGACAAAGCCTTCAAGCATACTGGTTGACGAAGAACATATGAAATTACGAGAACATTTAAAAAGAAGAAGACAGAATAGTACTATTTAAGGAAATTTTTCTTTATTTGTCAGTCATTCCTATTGCACACAAACTAAAAAGCATTAGCGTTTCGTTGATTCAAATGGTATGCCGATTATGTGTTTAAAGAAGGAAATATATATGAAGAATAAAGGCACGACTCACATGTTTCAGTGAATGACTTCAGGAAGTTTACCCATTTTCCACTGTATTCGAATGGTTTGAGCTTTTTTGCAAATATGTATAACGAGACCGCAACGTCTTTCGGATTTCTAACAAGGTTCACAATCTTTGGTTTCTTCTCAATAACGTCTGGCGATAGCTGATGCAGCTGACCATGTGACGTCAGAACCCTTGGTACCGGAAGTGACGCATAGCTTGACTCCAGGGTACGTTCCATGAACATTGAAGCCATCAAAAGCTCGTCTTGTTGTATAGTGCCTGCCAGCAGGTGGCGTATCATCTCCCATAACCAGTGGTTGCCTTTAAGAAAAAGAAGTTTAACGTAAACATATTAAACTAGGCCAAGGGAGTTAGAGGTCGACCAAATAGTTTTCTACCCATATGCAAGTTAAAAGTATCTGAGCAAGAACCCTATTAGAATTTGTCCAGTATATCTACCCTATTAGAATTTGTCCAGTTTATCTAAACTAACACTGTGCATAAAACACCATGAGTGAGAAAACAACAACGTTCATATAATTTTGACAAATAATAACAATAAACATTTTTGTTCCTTACCCAATACACCTTTAACGACATTTTGCTAACATTGTTGTTCCTTACCCAAAACACCTTTAACGACATTTTGTCAAATATTGTTGTTTCTTACTCAAGACACCTTTAACGATCATCGTCAAACATTGTTGTTCCTTACCCAAGATGCCGTAACAACATTTTGTCAAATATTGTTTTATTTGTATCGTATATTTATATATAGTATGAGTATTTGGGGTAAATTTTGCGTTACGTGAGATGAGTTGAATACATATTGGTTCTTAATAATTTCATTTTGAGATGCCATGGAAGAAAACCTATGTCAATTAGAGTCATTAGCGTTCTATAAATAAAACTTCAACCTAAAAGAATTCGTTTTCCGTACGTACATACATAGCATCTCCCTACGCTTAGCCTAAAACGTAGACATCTCAAACTGGCGCTTTAAGCTTTGCGTAGAAAGATGCGTACATAGGGTAAACTGTTTATCTTTATGTCTGCTTCGAGACGCAAACTTTATCTGTGGATGGAGTATGAACCTTCGTTTGACAAAAGCAATTAGAATTTGTTCAAATTGTATGTCCTTTATAAAAAACGAGATGACGAGGAAATCATAAAAAGACAAGAGCAACCTGACTTAGGGTACCCCAATAGCAGAACGTCTTCTTCGTAGATCTTGACGGACCGTAGACCTTGGATCGCTCGTATATCGAAGGGAGGGAAGTAGCAGCCTGCGACGTCGTACACGCAGAACGTTTCTCCCCCAGCGTCGGGCACGTACAGTTTCTCCATCTGGAAACAGGAAGATGACATATCCCAACGGTCCCCATATATATCAGGATATCTAGTTCCTTAAACTATTTAAGATAAATATAGTTAAAAAAAAGACTTTCGAAGTTATGAGCTCTATTTTCATGGAAACCGGAAATGGAAATGCAAATCCATAGATTAACATATCAATCTCATCTACACATGCTGACTGATCTATATACCATGTTTCAATGTGCTACAATAGTTATGTTTCAGAAACAAAATGATTACGGACGGACGGACAGGGTGATAACAATACCCCCACGGTACGACGTAACGTTTGGATAAAGTAGGAAACAGATTTGTATTTGTATGGGATTCAATAGATTTGTAACAAATAGCGAATGACATGAAATCATCTTAAAATTAAAAATCTAACTTTAATATGAATAAGACTTCTCCATCCATAAAGAGACGGTACAAGGAAAATGAGATCGGAAATGTAGATTGTCAACAAACTTGTAATACAAATGACATGAATTCATCCCAAGTGTAAATATGTTCAGAATCTGAGAAAAAGACTTTTAGATCTTGAAACAAAACAAGGAAGACGGACCGGATATCAACAGGGAAGAATATATTTTCTCAAAGAGTAAAAGACATGAAGTCACAACAAGTGACACTAAAACTATTTTACCTACTGTATTACAAATGACGGTTTCAAATTTGCGCATCCTTCATAAGAGAGCTACAAATGTAGTATGTTGTCTTCTTTCTCATACATGATACAAATTCATAAACATTTTTCTTCTTATTCTAGTCATTTATGACAAAACATAAAAAAAAAAAAAACCCGAGGCAAATCTTGAAGTTTTTATGCCGACCAAAGGTCATTAAACACGGGGAAGTGATTTACGATGTCAATTGTCAAGTAATGAATACAGATTCGCTAATATATATATAGGTGTAATAAGAATGAAGGAAAACAATTAATCATACCTTAGTGACAAAATCAACGCATGAAGTCGTTGAGATTTAATGAACTGGCCACATTCACTGGATAAATAAGTATACTTGAAACCGATTTAAATTTTACAGAATTTGTAAAAATAAAATAACAAAACGTTATAGCCCACACCACTCTACCATGCGCACTTTACTCCTGAGAGTATAATTATTCCTAGGAGTATAAATACTCCTAAAAAAAGTATGCATGTATTTACTTTACGTTCCATTGGAATTTAAGGACCCTTAAAGAGACACAGTATATGTTGATAGGATCACATTTGTAAAATTTTGAAATCGATGTTATTACATGTTGTTACTGAAAATAACAAGTTAAAGGTCAATCGGTACATTAGAGCAAAAAAAACGGCCATTCAAAGTCGGGATTTTGATCGAAAACCGGACAATCTGGCTCGAGTGGCGCGCGCAAATTCGCCAAACGTAATTTTGAAACCTTGTCATAAGCTGACAGGAACATATATTCGATTAGATAGTGTTTATTAGGTATTGTAACTAATAGGTAGATTATTTAGATGCATAATATCGAATATTAAACGTATTTGAGATGTTTTCTGTATTTTTCCATAAAATCTAGCATTTTAGAGATATTATGCATAAATGGACATATTTGAAAGTCCAGTGATGAAATATGAATTTCAATCAGCATATTAGATATTGTGTAGCTTATCAAAACCAAATAAAATGTAAAGAAAGATACTCTGTGTCACTCTTAGTATATCATCATACGCTTACAGTGAAAATATATTTTTCTTAGAATACTCAATGCATGAAATACATATCCTGAAATTTCCAATATTTTACCATATATTTTGTTTGGTCAATCAACTACTAGTGTATAAGGGGTAAAAGCAAGTTTTCAACTTTGAAAGAATGACATCGAACACAAAACACCACATCCTTCATAAATATGCTTTCAGTAAGTTTAAAGGAAAAAAGCTAAAATGAAATTGATGAAAAAAGTATTGTCTAGAAACTCTATAAATGCAAGTCAATCCCCTCAACCAAATAATTCAACTATGCTAAAACTAGAGAACACGACACGGTTACTTACAGGAGTAAAAGCAAATATTAACGTTACCTCTTTGGGTGGAGTATTTAAAGCCTAATGCCCTTTTTACATGCGCACTTTACTCCTGAGAGTATAATTACTATATATAGTATTTTTGCTCCTTGGAGTAAAAGTATATTTGCTTTACGTTCCATTGGAATTTAAGGACCCTTAAGTATATCATGATTTGCTTACAGTGGAAATATATTTTTTCGTATTAAACTCAATGTGTGAAATGCATATCCAGAGGCATAGAAGAAAATAAACAAACTTTAACCATAGATTTTGTTTGGTCAATAAACTACTGGTGAAAAAGGGGTAAAAGAAGGTTTTCAGTTTTAAAAAGAATGACACTCAAGACAAAAACACCAAATTTCCTTCATTAAGAAACTTGCTCTTTAGTTAAAAAGAATAATCTTTAATGTAAGTTATTTTATGATAAAAAACAATAGTATTGTTTAGAAACTATATAAATGCATGTCATTAACCTCAACCTAATAATTCAACTATGCTAATACTATAGAAAATGACACGGATACTTACAGGAGTAAAAGTAAATATACTTTTACTTTACCTCTTGGGGTGGAGTATTTAACTCCTATGAGTAAACATACTCCTGTCAGTACATTAGTTTTGGATTGTTTACATGGCACGTTTACTTCCTGTAAGTATATATACTCCTAGGAGTAAATATACTTATATGAGTAAACGTGTGCATGTAAAAAGGGCTTAAGAGTTAAGATACTCCTGTAAAAGTAAATTAGTTTTGGATTGTTTATTTGGCACGTTTACTCCCTGTAGGTATACTATCTACTTATAGGAGTATACGAGTGCATGTAAAAAGGTATCGCCTCAAAAGACAGAATTCCCAAAAAGACAGAACGTTAAAAATAACACTTTTCATGGTTGACAAATGATGTGTAACATGGCCTCTACCCTTTAAAATAATGGAACAGCCCAGATAAAAGAGTCAGAAGTCCCAAAAGACAGAAACAGATCATTACAGCTGCGTATCTTAAGTTTGTTCACTTACCTTCGTATTCTAGTGCAAATATCTTGTAATTTGTAACGTCTTTGAGACATCATATTATTGTGAAAACGAGACCGATAATAATGAAATTTCACTGCATAAGTTAAAATTCAGTTTGCGTTGACATATTCGTATGTCATACCTAGCAGATAGCTGTAACAAATTTGGCAGGTCATTGAAGTGACCAGGGGTCCATATTTCGAAAACACTGATTTCTATTTTGCTCTCCAAAATCCTTCATATGTGATCAACAACTTTAGATCTTATTCATAAGTGTTCCTTTGTGATAAGGCAAGGTAACTATGCTAATTTTTGTCCTACAAAGTTTACATGGATGATTTTAATCGAAATTTAAGAAAATCCGAATTTCACAAATATGACGCCATCTGTCTATTTAACAATGCCAAATATGGACATTCAGCACCAGTGACAAGACGATCCCGAAACGTGGTTTGGGAATGGTTATTTTACACATGGACAATTGATGATCTTCTGTAAGTGGTCGTGGAGTTAGTTCATGAACGTCAAAACGAAACCCAAATTACATGATATTTCAACTAAGATCACAAGCAGGTGAACAAACTTTTGATATGCAGCTGTAAGATACGACGATAGTTTATGTTTTTCACTTGTTATACTATATAACATGAAGCACCATTTCATTCACTTGACAAGTTGTTGTCTCTATATACACATAAGGTTTAGACATATCTATATTTCACAATATGAAATAAGGAACAACTGGACACAACTGGACACAATATATAATACAAACATCACAGATATATAATTGATGAAAATATCTTTGTAGTCAAACCTGTATGTGTAAATCAAGCATTATGTTGACGGAGATTGCTATACTATGATTCAGTAAAAATTATATCTGCTACAGACAAAAAACATGAGTAAATGCTATACATAGAAAGCAGGTACTTTTACTTACGAACTGATGTAAGGGTTTAAGGATATTGCTGTTTGTCATTCTAGAGACATAATTTATAAGAAGCATGGCCTATATTTCTCAAACATCTTTTATGTGAATGAGATACAAGTTCTATGGATTTACAACTTCTGTATTGCAAGAGTGCGACGTTTCGGTGTAGGTACTAACACCGTTTTCAAGCAAGTGATGATGTAGGTGTAAGTACCTACACCGAAACGTCGCACTCTTGCAATTAAGAAGTTGTAAATCCATAGAACTTGTTCTCATTCACCTTACCAACTTCAAAATCCCTTCAAAGAAGCTTATATGTGTATATCAAACTTCTTTGACGGGCTTTAAAACTCGCAGTAAGAGGTAGTTAAACTTCGCTATTGCAAAAGTGTTACGTTTCGGTAAAGACACTTATTTGGTTTTAGTATATATATCGAAATGTCGGCTCCCGCATTTACTAAAACTTGATATATACAATGGCAGTAACACTTTAAACTTAACACGCGTACTTACCTTTCAGCACAGCGCTTTGAACATTGAATGGGCACATTGATCTTTATATATGTTTATACTTACCACGCTGTTAAAAACTGAACTGGCGTCCTTGACAGTGACCAGTGACCCGGATAGGATGGGCCGGGGTCAATAGGTCAACTTCTTGATGGATAGGCGGTTGTCAGGGTTGAATGATTTTCTTAGGCCGCTGTTATTTTTAACAGAAGAAGAAGAGTACTTTATTTATGTGTCACATGCTGAAAATATATATATCACAGTATAAAAAGCTGTTAAAAGTCATCACCCAGCCATAAAGCTTACGAGACACAAACATACAATTACAATTACAAATTCATAACAAATACAACAATACATTTGCATTCGTCAGATTTCGCACCACCTTTCACTACATTACCCATCCTTACCCCACCCCGCATACATTCTCAATAGATTACTGCACTCATAAGAAACCACGATATACACCGCATACGTATAAAATACTTCATTCTCTCAGTCAAACATCAGACTCACACAGTACACATTCGCCCCTCTCTCCCACAGACACACTTTCAGTCAAACATAAACACAGACAGTACCCACACGACTCCCGACCCCCACACCCCTCGCTTACTCTTTCGCTCTAGTTACGGCCCAAAACTGATTCATACCAAATTTAAAACCAAAAAGACAGGTAAGGCTGTTATATTTTGTTTTATGGGATTACCTTGATCAGGTATCAGTTTTCTTAAGAGAATGCAGGATAAGATTCAATAGTTAATTTAAAAGATGGAAAACGCCGTATCAAATATCTTATATATATATACATAGTAAAATACAGAAACCGGTTGACATTATCAGGTGAGATCTGTGTTTATATTAGTCAGGGAACCAAAGTCTGTACGATCGAAAAAGAGGTTTGACCTGACACCCTCTGCTATATTTGGTTTGACTATATATTTATATTCAGTATATATGTAAGTGTCAGAAAAGTGATGTTGGCAAGCCCCTCGCTCTTTGCAAGAATATTTTATGGAGCTGTTTCCATGGCAACCATAAAAATGCCAATCTTTCAATGTAAATCACTAAAATTGCCATATCTCCGTTAGTTTTGAACATAGAAGGTTGCTTTATGATTCAAAGGATTCAAAGGATTTTACATTTGACAAAGGATCTAGTTGGCATCATCCATAATGTGCATATTCATGAATAATAATGAGGCTGTGATTCAACTGGACTTTCTTGGTATTACAGATAGTGGTAAGCTATCTTTCAAATAACATACGTCTTGTGACTTTAAAGGGGCAGTAGCACGTTTTTTGACAATTTTATATTTTCAATTGTTCACTGATAATTGAACGTTAATGCTAAATGTATTACTTTGATAGTGTCAAATATTTGAGCATAAACCAATTATCCATAGTCGGAGAACAAATTATTAAGATTCCCATAATATCCATTGGCAGCCATTTTTGTGTGAACACCTTTAATTCATTTTATGTAAGAAAAGGAATCGCATGACTAAACTTGACATTATTTTTTTAATTCATTATTGCTTCTTTTAGTTTAGATACATTGTCTTTCGATTGGAACCATTTATTTTCATTTTCCTGACATCACCTTATATTCCCCCTAAAAACGTGCTACTTCCGGTTCCCCTTTAATAGGTTAAATTGTACAAACAAGAATGAAGATATTTGGTTGGCCAGGTAAGCTGAGCTCTCGCACAAAAGCCCTACAAAGTCTTTTCTGACGTGCCTATTGAGTCACAAATGGACTGAGAAGTAAGTTTATGTCTTACTGATGCCATATATGTAACATTTGTGGAAAATATATTGACAAAATTGTGACTTTGAAAAAAAAAATCCACGTGTGAAATCTTCAATAACCCGTGACGGGTCAAAGGTAAAAGCGTGCGGTGCGTGCTACACTCAAACTCAGGTTTGTTGAATTGTTTTACCTGATGCCATATATGTAACATTTGTGAAAATATATTGACAATACTGTGACTTTGAAAAAAAAAATCCACGTGTGAAATCTTCAATAATTCGTGACGGGTCAAAGGCTAAAGCGTGCGGTGCGTGCTACACTCAATCTCAGGTGTGTTGAATTGTTTTACCTGCCTTATTAACTATGCCTCCCAAACAAAAGCCTGACCTATCGGAAATAAATTCAGATATTCAAGATCTGCGTCTTATGATTTCCGAAATGCCGACTAAAGAGGACATTAGAGAACTAAACGAAACCATAAAATCATTGCGGGACACTCTAAAAGCCGAGATTATTGAGGCGGATATTACCGAAACTGGCATCGATGAAGTCAAGAGTGACATTTTGACACTTTATAACGAAAATAAGATGCTCCGTACTAAACTAGAAAAAAAAACAGGCCAACATTGACAATTTGGAACAGAAATTTAGTAGAGAAGCGGGCTAACGAAGCATATAAACAAAGCAATCAAAACGAAAAAATTTCCAGAAAGAATAACATTAAAGTGTTCAATGTGCCCCAGACGGAGGGAGAAGATCTACAACAAAAATTCAAACACCTCATGAAAAGTAAAGCCGATGTTGACGTGGATTTCGGACAGATTGTAGCAATACATCGTATTGACCATGCAAATAAATCCATTGTAAAGCCAATACTTGTAAAATTTGCTTCAGCAGAAGCAAAGTCAAGAGTGATTCGCGCAAGAAAGCAAATTAGAGAGAAGTCAGAGGCAAGACTCGCTGATGACGTCACAAAAACCAACGTCTCCCTGATTAATAGGCTCAAAAACCATCCTCACATCGAAAGTGCTTGGTATTTTAACGGACGCGTTTATGGCACCACTACAGAAGGCAAACGCTTTAAATTCTACCCATGTGACGACATCGACGCAGTTATTAAAAAGTAGAATGCTACTTGTAGATAACTTCACCCTGGTGGATATGTGTATCCACTATCCTTTCTTTTCCTATTCTTACCCCTTCTCTTTTTCTTTTTTTGTTTTGTTACATCGATCTGTGCCAACTACTTGAATGTGTATGTAACATCCTCTTTTTTGTAATAAATTTTTTTAAAAAAAATGAAGATATTTCGTAGATAGATTGTATGATGTGTTTCGTTTCCATTTATTTTCATGTCATGACGGAACATCCTTGCAGAAACTTGATAATGTTTTGTTTAACGACCGGTCTGGTTTAGTTTTCTTCATGTTCTGTTTGCTTTTACATTCCTAGCAATGGAGCTTCCTTTTTGTTTTCAAAAGGTTATTTGTCCATTATAAAACATGGACTTATATTTTTATTTATATTAATAATCTGGTTTGTAAAATATTTAATGTAGTCATTAAAAGAAATATGGAAACACTTATTAACTGTGGGTCACAGGCCCCCGGGTCATTGAGCAATCATCTCTTTAAAAAAAATAAAAAAAATAAAATAATTTGAGATGACCCCCAGATTTGACAGCCTTTGTAGATACATAATATTAACCTTGTTAATATTATGTATCTACGAAGGCTGTCAAATATGGGGGTCCTTCGTAGATACATATTATTAACCTTGTTAAAATCAACTAACCATAAGACATGGATGATCCACTAGAATTATTTCAAAACTCTATTCTGGACTGTACTCCAACTCACCTAGAAATACAAAAAGAACATAACCAACTTGTTGGTGCATCTAATTTTCAAATCGCATTCGGCGATATAGAATTAGAGGAAACATCAAATATGGAAACTGACGGTTTTACAGTGTACAGTAACAGGAAAAAGAACAATAAAAGACAAAGTAACCTGTCAGACACATCTGATTCCGCTGGATCAACTCCAGACAATAAAAAAAAAATGCAGGAACTCCAATGAAACAATAAGCAATAAAAGCACACCGACAAATGATAAGAAAAACAAATACCAAATGATTATGACAGCCATAGACAAAATTGAATTGAACCAAATCATGAGTTGTCAAGACATGGCATTTCAACTAAGCTCCTTGGGGGCCCATCCAGTAACAATAACCAAATGTGGCAAAGGCTTTTTGCTTACAACGGACAATAAGCACTACTTAGACAGCATAACAAGCTACACCACAGTAAATGGCACTAAAGTCAAATATGACACACCAAATTGGGAAAAACAAATAAAAGGAGTCGTCAAAGTTAACCCTAAACTCACAGATGAACAACTTCAACAATGTATCACAAAAGCAAACCAATACAATAGGACTCCTATCCTACAAACCAGAAGGATTAAGAAGCAACAGCAAAACACACCTTCAGTTATCATTACATTCGAGGGTACTAATCTCCCAAAACACATCACTTTCGCTGGTGTACCAAACACAGTAGTTCAACCATACCTTAAACAACCAATGTTCTGTACAAAATGCTTCGGGTATAACCACACTACCACTGACTGTCCTAACGCTAAACACTGCTCAAGATGCCACTACTAAGGACATGATTATGACACATGTCGCAACAAAATGTACTGCGGCAACTGCAAACAAACAGGTCATAGTGCCCTATCTAGAAAATGCCCATACAGACAAAAACAAATTGAACAACTAAATAAGCACCACTTTAAACAAACGGCTCAAATAAAAAACAACAAAACCAACACAGAGCAATCTGTTGCATTCAATCCCTCCAACCACTCATCACCCAGACAATCACCAGTAAATGAAGAAACGTTCTTCTCCAGGAAAGTAGTTCCTAGACATCCAATAAGCTCCTCAGAGGAAAAACACAAAAAATGGAGAAGATGTTAGAAAGTGTTGAACACAGACTTCTTGAAGATATCAGGTCAGCAAGAAAAACACAATCAAAACCACAAAACACAGATGAGAGAACAAAAGAACAAAGCTAAGCTCAAAATACTGATAAATACAGACCGCCAATGTTGAGAAAGCTCAACTACTCTCACGTGAATAAAACAATGTCATTAAAAAAACACAGCACCAAAGACAAAAAGATCTGAGGGAAACAATCAACCGTAGAAACACCAACGACAAACCCAAACAAAAAACAAAAACAGTGTCGTTCATAGGATAATACTACACTGGGCAAAAAAAGAAACACATCACAGAAATTATCAGTTTTATTTATACATTCTTTAACATAAAATTACCGAATAACGAATGCCTGTAAATGAACAAAATTTGGCACAGTGTTTAACATGTGAATTCTGAGGACACTGGTGAAATCGACTGCTTCATAGAACGCCGTCGTCCGTGATAGAAGTAGTCAAAGTTAGTACCTAGTGTTACCCCCTCGAGCATGGAGCACTGCTCTGCATCTCCGTGGCATAGACTGAATGAGGCAGCGAATCTGATGTTGAGGAATTCTTCGCCACTCATACTACAATGCATACATCATCTGCTGTCGTGTACGTGGTTGCTGCTGACGCCGTCGTAGACGTCGGTCCAACAGATCCCACATATGCTCAATTGGATTTAGATCTGGGCATTTTGATGGCCATGGGGGAACAGTCACATTGGTGTTTGCGCAATAGTCCATATTAAGACATGCTGCGTGTGGTCTCGCGCTGCCTTTCTGAAATATTTCCCTTTTAACGTCGGTGGCGAATGAGGATTAAATCTCTGTTCTCGTAGGCGATTTCTTATCTTCCCCGCCGAGACTCTGCAAAGTCCAAGAACGTTGTCGGCGGTGTGAGTAGCACTTACAGTTCTATAATGCAGATGGAAGATCCTGATGTAGTGGTCCTGCGCAGGATTGGTCACGCTTAGTCGTCCTGATCTTGGTCGGTCTCGGGCGGAGTTGTACAGTCTGTAGCGCTGCCATAGACTTGAAATCGTGCTATGACTCACGTTGAAGTGTCTTGAAACTGAACGATGGCTTTCTCTGCGTTCCAAACGACCAATTGCTCGGTTTCGGATTTCCTCATTATGTCGTGGCATTTTGCAGGTCGCATGAAGGAAAAAGCTGAGTTTGAATCGCAATGGGACTGATGTGCTTTTATACCCACTATTACCAGGGTGTAATATCCGAAGTTTTACGTGCAACATGCTTACAGATTTTTTTGCATGCAAATTTCAGCGCTTTTTTTCTCAAGGTGCATAATTTCGGCGACAAAACATCATAAGATGCGTTCGAGCGCATCACAGTGTTGTATTGACTAGAACTGATGATAATGAATCAAATTTAATCGATTTAAAACATAAATTGCTAAATTATTGCAATTTGAAAAGTTGATTTTAGTGATGCGTTTCTTTTTTTGCCCAGTTTATTTATAACACAAGCTTTCATAATCTCAACACCAACACACTCTGACAGGGAACATCATAGGAATGTCAAGAGACTATACTCCAATGCAGCAAAATTGGGGCTATGCAGCATTAGCTGGGAACAATTCTTTGACAGGATCCACCAAAACAACCCACCCAATACCACTTCTCACCACCAAGATAGAAGCTGCTACTACTAAACCTAAGCTTTCCTGAACATAAATCCCTCCTTATAAAATGGCGGACTTTACTGTACTCCAACAAAACGTAAATGGGCTAGGCACCAATGGTGCTGAACTCAAAGTATTGATACAAAACAAATCAATACAACCAAGTGTTATCATTCTACAGGAATCAAAATTATCAAAAAGAAGGGATTATGAAATCTCCGGTTATGACATACTAAGAAAAGATCGTTTTACGGAAATAAAAAAGAGTCCACAAGGTGGACTCAATATTGCCATAAAACATGGCATTGATTACAAACCCCTAGATATAAACATTGAAGGCATAGAAATCAATGGCGTAACAGTTAACATAAATGGTAATAAACCAACAAATGTTATCAATGTCTATTTACCCAACAGCACAAAAATTTCAGTTGAAATACTCAACAAATTACTACCCTATCTCAACAACTCAGCCTATTTGGGTGGCGATTTTAATGCACACCATAGCCTCTGGGAGGCAGACGATAGAACCGATACAAGAGGTACAGTCATACAAAAATGGTTAGAGGATAACAAACTTATTGTTCTAAACAATGGCGAACCTACTTTTCACAGGCTAACACAAGGAATATACACCACAATAGATTTTAGCATTATTACACCAGACCTAGTCAATGATGCTAGTTTATATGTTCATGACGACAGTTGGGGAAGTGATCACTTCCCACTATTTACCACATTAAGAAATAACAATACACAACAGGCACAAAAAAAAACAACCCATAACAGCTGGAATTTTAACAAAGCAAATTGGTGAATATTTCAAAATATTTGTGAGCAAAACCTAAACAATGATGTAAAAGACGAAGATATTAACATATACAACAAAAATATCACCGAGGTGATTATAAATGCTGCTAACCTAGCCATTCCAACCAAAAGAACTCACAAACATGTACCATGGTGGAATGAAGAAATTATGCAAGCAAGAAAAGAAAAAATCTGCTCAGGAAAAAAGCTAAAAAGGATAAAAAGTTCATACAACAAGCGACAGCAGCTAGAAATAAGGTTAAAACTTTAATAAGTAAGGCAAAAATCCAATCATGGAAAAAGATGTGTAGCACATTAGATATCAAATCTAACTCAAGGCAAGTCTGGAAAAAGATTAATGTCTTTAGAGGCAAAAGCAGTAAATCCCATATTCCAAGTATCAACAACAGCAAAAACAAACTGGAAAAAATAGACAATTTATGCAAACAATTCTCACAAGCAAGCTCAACCAATAACTACAAAACTGCTTTTCAAGAAAAAGTAAAAAATACACAACCTTGTCCGAAGGACAAAAACAAGTCAGACTTATGGTACAACAAGCCATTCACAATATCAGAACTTAACAATGTTGTAAATAATAAAATAGGAACAGCCTCTGGTATTGATCAAACCAGTTACACAATGCTTAAACGTCTTCCCTATAAATGCAAACAAGTGTTATTAGATTTCTACAATAAATTATGGAAAGACGGCAAATTACCAACAGACTGGAAAGAAAGTCTTATTATGCCATTACAGAAACAGGGAAAAGACCCTACCAAATCCGATTCATATAGACCAGTCTCCTTAACATCTAATCTATGTAAAACACTCGAAGCTATGGCAACGAAAAGATTACAACACTATCTAGAAATTAACGAATTGATAACACAGCATCAATCAGGATATAGAAAATCCTATAGCACCACTGATCATATTGTTAGATTACAACACTCTATCAGACAAGCTCAACAAAATAACAAATTTACTACAGCAGTCTTTCTAGACTTTAGTAAAGCATTTGACATGGTCTGGAAAAAAGGGCATACAAGGGGAAATGTTAAACTTTATAAACGACTTTATGTCAGACAGAACTTTTCGTCTTAAAACAGATGATCAAATATCAGACAACTACAATTTAGAAAATGGAACCCCACAAGGGAGAGCATATCACCAACATTGTTCAATAGATGTTCATGATAGATGATCTATTTCACAAACTACCGAAACAAGTGAACACCTCACAATTCGCTGATGATGGGGCCCTTTGGGTCAGTCACAAACGTCAACATGTAGCTGCAGAAATATTACAAAAAGTCTTCCTCAAAGTAAATGAATGGACCCAAAACTGGGGATTTAAATCATCCACAAGCAAAACTGTATCAATTCTCTTTCGGCCAACACCCAGAGCCGATTGCAGACCACTGAAATTATACATTAATGAAGAACCATTAAAGGGGCAGTAGCACGTTTTTTGATAATTTTATAATCTGAATTTCTCACTGATACTTGTAAGTGAATGCTAAATGTATTATTTTGACAGTGTCAAAAATCTCATTACACAAGCCAATTATCCATTGTCTTAGGACAAAGAATGAAGATTCATATAAAATCCATTGGCGGCCATTTTTGTGTGAACACCTTTAATTCATTTTTTGTAAGAAAAAGGAATGGCATGGCTAAACTTAACGTTATATATTGGAATTATTACTGCTCAATTTAGTTTAAATACATTGTCTTTCAATTGAAACCATTAATTTTCATTTTCCTTACATCACTCTATATTCCCCCTAAAAACGTGCTACTGCCCCTTTAAACCAAGTTAAATATGTCAAATTCTTAGGCATAATCTTTGATGAATATCTAACATGGAATCAACATATTGTTGAACTGTCACAAAGATGCAAAAAAGATCTCAATATATTACGAATGCTCTCTCACACCAGGTGGGGCAGCAGCAAGGAAATGTTACTCTTACTTTATAAATCTCTGATTAAATCCAAACTGCACTATGGAGCAGAAGCTTGGTGTGACACTAGTCAAACCAACATACAAAAGCTAAAAACCATACAAAATCAAGCTTACAAATATATAACAGGATGCCTAAGTGGCACATCAATGGAACTAGTCAGACATGAACTAGGCGAACTCCCGCTAGAAAAAGAATGGGAAGATAATATTACCAACTTTATTGTTAGATCACAGCATAAGCCATGTTTACAAAACATTATCACAAGAAAGAAACAAATAATGACAAAAAGAGTAAAAAAAATACTAACACCATTTGGTGTTACCATGAAAAAACACATAGACAAATATGACCTTTATATAATAGATGTTATTTCTGACCCATATACCAAGCATATCCTAAAACCTCCAGACATCCCCGATATCCAAGTTGATATCAAATTGAAAGACCTCATAGACAAAAATAATCCCAAACCTAGTGACCTCAGTAACACTCAAGTCTGTATAGAACAAAACTACAATTAAATTGATTACATTCAAATCTTTACTGACGGTTCTAAAGATAAAAAAGGAAGAGTAGGCTCTGGGATAGCCTTCACTCACACAGGTGATAAAGATATATCCCTTAAACTACCAGACAAAACCTCTATCTTCACAGCTGAACTTGTAGCTATTTGACAAGCTCTCATTTTCAGTAAAGGCTACAAACACAGAAATATAGCTATATTTACAGATTCACTCAGCTCACTACAAGCTATACAAAACAAAACGGAAAAAATAGTCATGAACTTCTCCATCAAATTTACCAGGGGTATAATTATCTAAATCAGGATAGCAACAATGTTAGATTTATATGGGTGCCATCCCACATAGGCCTAACAGGCAATGAAAGAGCCGACCGAGCAGCAAAAGCAGGTCTTACCCACAGCAATAATGTCAAAATACCATTTACTAAAAAAGAAATTAAGAGCATTGTTAAATCAATTACAACGGATGAATACAACACAAACTTTAAAGGCAACTGGGGACATACCCAGTACTATCAAGTACAACCTACAAAAGTTACAAAGGTTAAAAACTTCCACAACTTTAGAAGGGTTGATGTAGCCATAACTAGACTTAGGCTCAACAATGTTTGTAACGGGGTTTATCTCCACAAAATAGGTAAAGCACCAAATAATCTATGCAATCAATGTAATGTCGAAGACACCATACATCACATTCTGTTTCAATGTGATAAATACCAAAAACACAGAAGACAACTAGAAAATGTAAGCGCTAACAACCAACAAGAACTGTTAGCCAATACCAAAAATTACCATTACCTTTCAGTGTTCCTACTACAAACTAAATTATATAAAACATTATAATTAATAACCACCTAGCCTTACACCCATACTCCTAACCATTTCCTACATAACCCCACATCCCCAACCCAATCTAAGGGTCACCAAACCCTAAAAACCATCCCATTGGTAATACTCCCAGAAGGACCCTACGCAAGCGAGACTGATCTCTTAAACCTCCTTCGACTGGTAAGTGTTGGTCATGGCGACCCACGACCAGAGCTGGATGGTGAGATGGGTTCACGAGATACATTATTTCGGGACCACTCGCGCAAAGCCTATACAAACAGGCAGGTAGGCTCCCAACGGGAGATTTCCACCTATCACCTTAAATAATATTTATCACTCCCATATTTGGGATAACTGGTAGGACTTGGCACAGGGCAAAATGGTTAAAACTCTTCATTAAAAGTGCACGGTGTGGCTACCCCTGGCGCTTTACTAAAGTATAACTGGTAATTTTGTCAGCACCAAATCTCAAACCCCTCACTGCCTGGTTCTGAACCGGGTTCAGTGGGGAGGACAGGTATTGTACCTTAAGTGTATGGTGTCACTTCCCCCCTGCACTTTGCATAGGTACAATACCAATCAGACGACCTTCAAGAAAGAAAAAACGCACATTGCGAAGATACCAACGCTGGATACAACGGCAAATAACGGACTAAGTATATCAAGCCAAAAAGATAAGTATTACTCCATTCATTCACTTATCCATAAATTTAAATATAAAACATCACCAATTTAAATTAACTTTAAATATTAAATATGTGAATAAATTCACTCACAATTATTCAACTACAATTCTATTTTATCACAAGTAAACATTCCATTACAAATGCTATTTCTTTTCTAAATTACTTCTTTGCTAAATCTTTTTACCTCAACCAAATTTCCCATACAAAATATTACCTTTCTATCTTTTTCAGGTACCACGCCACTCCACATTACTTTTTATTTAATTACAATTTTAAAAAATCACAATCGGCTACAATTTCATGACATGATGCCTCAACGACACTCATTGTTTTTCAATTATTCGTAGTGTGAGAATGCAAACCTCATTCGCATAATTTAAAATTACTTAATTTCTTTAAAATATTATTTATTTGAAGATTTAACGTGCCTTCAATTTCATATGGCCACATACCAAATGTAAACGTAGGGCTACTAAAGCCAGTACACCATTATATCGTAATATCTAAGAGATTTTCAGATTTGACATGATTTGACATATTGAGATTTTGCCGTGCTGAAATATCCTTACGTTTATACCATCTGACTATAACATGAGCAGGAGTCTAATTGTATGTTATGTGTACATATCTGTCCATGTGTACGTTACGTCACTATTATAATGATTATAATAACGTTTTTTTTTGCTAGGGAGCGGCATTTATATAAGCATTATTTGCTTGTTTGTCAATCCTGTTTCTTTGTTTTAGATGAATATGTTTAAACCACATTTTATTTTATAATGATCAGTTTTCTTTAGAGTAGAATGGGCCATCTAATCATTTGCGAAACAGAGAACCAAGACATACCATGCAGTTTGATGATGAGTTGACTTCAAATCTCTTAGTAAAAGCCATGATTAAGCTATCACCAGATTTAACAAATCAACAAAAGTTAGTAAATATCTTTATTATATGTCTCGCTTTCTAACTTTCATACTGTCAAGTTCTGTTCCTTGTTTGTGTATTAATTATACGCCAAGTAAGTAAGTGTGCGCTTGACTTATTACTGTAAACAATAGCAATAGCCTGACCAGAAGGTTGCTTTATGATTCAAAGGATTCGAAGGATTTTACATTTGACAAAGGATCTAGTTGGCATCATACATAATTTGCATATTCATGAATAATAATGAGGCTGTGATTCAACTGGACTTTCTTGGTATTACAGATAGTGGTAAGCTATCTTTCAAATAACATACATCTTGTGACTTTAATGGGTTAAATTGTACAAACAAGAATGAAGATATTTCGTAGATAGATTGTATGATGTGTTTCGTTTCCATTTATTTTCATGTCATGACGAAACATCCTTGCAGAAACTTGATAATGTTTTGTTTAACGACCGGTCTGGTTTAGTTTTCTTCATATTCTGTTTGCTTTTACATTCCTAGCAATGGAGCTTCCTTTTTGTTTTCAAAAGGTTATTTGTTCATTATAAAACATGGACTTATATTTTTATTTATATTGATAATCTGGTTTGTAAAATCTTTAATGTAGTCATTAAAAGAAATATGGAAACACTTATTAACTGTGGGTCACTATAGTAAGTCCCACAATCAGTAGTGAGTATGTCCACAATGATTTCTGACACAGTCTGGATCTCGTGGAGATTTCCAGTGAAGCTTGAGGTTTGGCTTGCAACTCCTCATCCATGAATGTGAAGAGCTCATCAACGCTAACTGACAGTTGGTGATGCTGATGGACACGCAACCAATGGATATCCATGTTAGCTTTAACGGGGCAAGATCAGAGGAATATGTAGGCCATTTCATCTCTCCGTTGGAGGACATCCATCACAACACGTGGTTTTGTGTTATAATTTTGATATACCGCTTGAGGACCAAGGGTGTTAATTGTTAGAACAACCAAGGGTCCAAGGATGTCGGCCCATGACTTCAAACCGTTGAGTCTTCCGATGCTTAACTGTTCAATGAGAAAATCTTCAGTTGCTTAAGTAAATCTTAACTGTTCATGAAATAAGTCCTCCAGAACTTAACTGCTTAAGTGTTAAGTCTTCGAGTGCTAACTGCTAATGGAACGAGTCCTCTAATGCTTAACGACTTATGTAGTAAGTATCAAAGTATATTTTCCTGCTTATTCGGGGACTCCTCGAGTGCTAACAAGCAAATGTTTAGATTTGTCTTTTATCTTTTTGGAGTTAGTTATGTAGGCTTGTAGGCGTCGTTCATATTCACAAGCCTACTGTATAAACTTTCCAGTCTTTCAAGCTTTTCCTTCTTAATTAAGTGATGTAGACTTTGTTCATATAGACGACGTTTACTATGTTATCTTTCCACTGGGTAATGCAGAAGGTGTTAGAAATGTTGTGGTCAACAGGGAGGTCAGTCTAGAGTGTATCTGAATTTCAGCTTGCAGTTCTTCATCTTCTTATCGAGGTATTCATCAAACCATTCGTTCTGAGCCACAGTGAACCAGTTCTTCCAGTCTCCAACCTGGCCTGAAACATAAAATGTCCCAGGGTATATGAAGTGAAGTGTCAGCTGTACGTTATATATAGAGATAGATGAAGATATTCAGTGCTAAGATAAAATATAATTCTTTATTGTGTTATTTAACACAATGGCATCGATAAAAAGGCTAAACTGGGGCCACTTGCACTTGCACTTGCACAAAACGTTTATCTATCTCTAACAGTCGTAAATCTGATTGTAAGGGAATTGTAGTTGTGCTGACCACTTGCACAATGCTATCGTGAATATGAGAGCAGTTAAATCTATGCTACAATCGCTCTTGTACAAAGTTGTAGGAGTTACGATAGCGGTTGTAGTTTCGATTGCAAATATCTTAAATTCATTGTAGCTACGATCGTTTTTGTGCAAATGGGCCCAGATGGATATTGTTTACAAATATATCTTTCATGTTTTCTGCGACAATATGTATGGCAATAAACATGTGCGAGTCATATGCGAGAGAAAGTTTCAAATGTATTTATCCTTCTCTTCTTCGTAAAATAACCATTCATGTTTTTTTAAATGTAATGTTAACCATTCCAGCAAAAATGTATTTGGATTCCTTCTATAAGGTTCTTTTATAAGAATATACTACGTGACAAAAGATTAGGCTTACTACCAAGAAAGACTAAAATGTAGTATTAGTAGACGTTGTAAACTGAACCATGCTTGCTCAGGCCTTAGTTTGATATCCAAGTATCATGCGTTTATCATTAATGAATCTTGATAGATATGTGCATCATCAAAGCCGGACATCGAAAACGCACATATATTTAATCATTAGGAGCCCCTTTTTTCGGGGAAAGTGATTTTTTACTTCACTCACTCTTTATTTGGGTCGAATTAAATGTTTAAACCTTCATTTCATCATGATTAGTGCATTTATTCTAAAAAATGTATATTAGAGTAGGTATTTTTTGCATCATTTGCTAGAAAATTCCCATTACATCAAGCACCGAGTCGAAATTTTTTTTCGAGTTGTATAGTTTATAAAGAATTTATGAAATGCAGAGTTTCTTGGAGGCTGCATTTGCATTGGTCACAATCAAGTTAAGATGGTTTAATACAATGTCAAGTAAGGCGTTACATAAAAGAGTTCTAAAATGAATCTGAAAGTATGATACCTTTTCTGAAGTATAAAGCATTCCGCTCGTTGGTTGACTTGAACTTCTGCATATGGTTGAAACTACAAACGTCCATGACCGCTTTAAGAAAGCTATCTTCTCTTTCAACTCTCAGAAAACTGCATAGTTTCTTTAGTTCTCGAAAAGGGTCCTGAAATAAAATATTTTGAATTGTTAGACCCTTTTCTATCAACTGCATTCCAATAGAAACACAAGCGTTAAAATGATTATTTTCAGAAGTCATTGATACGTTTAAAATGCAAATCAATGAACTTTTTTGGGAGTACAGGGACGCAAATGATCAGATTTTAATGTTATGATATCGACACTCTGTGATTTCGTGGTTTTTTTGTGTGCTTATTTTTATGATGTGAATTCTCACATCTTACATGTCAAAATGTCAAATATGACAAATTGTACTTTTCAATGCAATGGAACATGTGCATGCCAAAATTGAAATTATGCGCGTCATTTCATGAATAAAATATTGTCAGCTAGAATTTATTCTTCTACTTGCGCGGATCGTTTTATTAAGTGTTTCTATAAATCCCAACTCAAAATCTTAATTTTGTCAAACTTTTAAACCTAAAGGCATTAAAGAATACGTTTCAGCAACAATGATTAGTTATCGATAAAATGTCACCTATCATCAAGTTCTGCATATTTGACTGCAACAACTCACGAAGAGCAGAATTAAAGCTATTTAACAAATACTATGGTTGTGACGTAACCTCAATAACATCCTCGTAATGAACAGTCAGGATTGGCCAATCTGGATTTTCGTCCTTGACCTTTTCCCATGCTAACACGTGATCAGCCCAGGAATGATACACAACTGTAAGATAAATCGTCATTATAATGCTTACTGGGGCTTGTAAAATAATCTTTATTTTGAAAAGAAATGTTCTTCTTATAGTCTTATCTGAGATTTTCATACTTCGACTGCTCACCAAAATGCCATTTCTCTCTGCATAGATAAAACGTAGGTCCCCGAACTGGGTTTTTGAGAGAACAACCCCAAAACGAAGCCACCAGGCTTACTGGTTGACATAGAACTGCTTCAACATATTAAGCAGACAAGAACTATTATTTAAAACCAATGAGGTTTAGATTTTGAAACGTTTACAAAATATCACACAAGTTAAATTACGAGGACATTTGGAGGAAAAAAATCAGAATTGAAACTTTCAAATATTTTTCAGTCATTCATGTTGCGCACAAACTAAAAAGTATAAACGTTCCATTGGTTCAAATGGTATGCCGATTCTGTGTTTAGAGAAGGAAATATAGGCCTATAAGAAGAATAAAGGCACGACTCACATGTTTCAGTGAATGACTTCAGGAAGTTTTCCCATTTTCCACTGTATTCGAATGGTTTGAGCTTTTTTGCAAATATGTATAATGAGACAGCAACGTCTTTCGGATTTCTAACAAGGTTCACAATCTTTGGTTTCTTCTCAATAACGTCTGGCGATAGCTGATGCAGCTGACCATGTGACGTCAGAACCCTTGGTACCGGAAGTGACGCATAGTTTGACTCGAGGGTACGTTCCATGAACATGGAGGCCATCAAAAGCTCGTCTTGTTGTATAGTTCCTGCCAACAGGTGGCGAATTATCTCCCATAACCAGTGGTTGCCTTTAAGAAAAGGAAGTTTAACGTAAACATAGTAAACTAGGCCAAGGGAGTTAAGGGTTAACTAATTGCTCTTTCTGGCATTTTCTATGCATATGCAAGATACAAATTATCAAAGCAAAAACCCTATTAGAATTTGTTAAGTATATCTAAACTTACACTGTGCATAAAACACCATGATTGAGAAAACAACAATTAAACGTTGATAACATTTTGACCAAAAATGATAATAGCTATGGTCAAACATTGTTGTTCTTTACCGAAGACACCTTTAACGACATTTTGCAAAACATTGTTGTTCATTACCCAATACACCTTTAACAAACATTTTGTCTAAAATTTGTGTTTCTTACCCAAGACACCTTTAACAAACATTTTGTCTAAAATTGTTGTGCCTTACCCAAGACAGCTTTAACAACATTTTTAGAACATTGTTGTTCCTATCCTAGACACCTTTAACGACATTTTGCCTAACATTGTTGTTCCTTAACCAATACACCTTTAACAAAAAAATTGTCTAACATTGTTGTTCCTTACGCAAGACACCTTTAATGACATTTTGTCAAACATTGTTGTTCCTTATCAAAGACACCTTTAACGACATTTTTCAAACATTGTTGTTCCTATTCTTGACGCCTTTAAGAACATTTTGCCTAACATTGTTGTTCCTTAACCAATACACCTTTAACAAAAAAATTGTCTAACATTGTTGTTCCTTACGCAAGACACCTTTAAGGACATTTTTCAAACATTGTTGTTCCTTACAAAAGATACCTTTAACGACATTTTTCAAACATTGTTGTTCCTATTCTAGACAACTTTAAGAAAATTTTGCCTAAATTTGTTGTTCCTTACCCAAGACACCCTTAACGACATTTTGCCTAACATTGTTGTTCCTTAACCAATACACCTTTAACAAAAGAATTGTCTAACATTGTTGTTCCTTACGCAAGACACCTTTAACGACATTTTTCAAACATTGTTGTTCCTTACAAAAGATACCTTTAACGACATTTTTCAAACATTGTTGTTCCTATTCTAGACAACTTTAAGAAAATTTTGCCTAAATTTGTTGTTCCTTACCCAAGACACCCTTAACGACATTTTGCCTAACATTGTTGTTCCTTAACCAATACACCTTTAACAAAAAAATTGTCTAACATTGTTGTTCCTTACGCAAGACACCTTTAACGACATTTTTCAAACATTGTTGTTCCTTACAAAAGATACCTTTAACGACATTTTTCAAACATTGTTGTTCCTATTCTAGACAACTTTAAGAAAATTTTGCCTAAATTTGTTGTTCCTTACCCAAGACACCTTTAACGACATTTTGCCTAACATTGTTGTTCCTAACCCAATACACCTTTAACATTTTGTCAAACATTGTTGTTCCTTACCCAAGACACCTTAAACGACATTTTGCCTAACATTGTTGGTCCTTACCCGAGACACCTTTAACGACATTTTGCCTAACATTGTTGGTCCTTACCCGAGACACCTTTAACGACATTTTTCAAACATTGTTGTTTCTATCCTTGACGCCTTTAAGAACATTTTGCCTAACATTGTTGTTCCTTACCCAAGACACATTTAACAACATTTTGCCTAACATTGTTGGTCCTTACCCGAGACACCTTTAACGACATTTTTCAAACATTGTTGTTTCTTACCCAATACATCTTTAACGACATTTTGCCTAAATTTGTTGTTCCTAACCCAATACACCTTTAACAACATTTTGTCAAACATTGTTGTTCCTTACCCAATACACCTTTAACGACATTTTGTCAAACATTGTTGTTCCTTACCCAAGATATATACCACTAAACGACATTTTAGCGACTGGTCAATTAAATGCTTTAAACGGAAACCATTTCCTCATCTGAGTGTTTATCATTCTTGGTAGGTATCATTGACCTTGAAAACGTGTTATAGCAGCGATAAACGGATAAGCATTCCATCATATATCTTGTACGTATATATACATGTAATTCATTCCAGCTTACAAAATATGGTTAAGTTTTTAAAACTGTCGTACTTACATCATATACTTATAGTTAAAGGGGAAGTAGCACGTTTTTAGTGAGAGTAAGTCAGGAAAGTGAAAATAATTGGTTCCAATTGAAAGAAAATCTATTTTAACTAAATGAAGCAGTAGTAAATCAAAAAAGTAATGTAAGGTTCAGCCATGCGATTCCTTTTTCCTAAACAAAATTAATTAAAGGTGTCACAAAAATGGCCACCAATGTACAATGTAAACTTTATATGAATCTTTTTGAATTGTTCTCTTACTATGGATGATAGGTTTGTGTTATGACACTTTTGTCACTATTAAAATACTACATTTCCGGCGTTGACGTACAACTATCAGTGAACATTTGAAAATATATTTTTTTTCTGAAAACGTGCTACTGCTCCTTTAAAGTGTTGGGGATAAATATGGAGTTGCGAGATTAGATATTTCATTTATGTCAATAAGAGTCATTAGCGTTCAATAAAAAAAACTTAGAACTAAGATAATTCATTGCGCTTAAGTGTGAGCACATCTTCCTACGCAAAGCCTAAAAACAAAGTTTCCGAACTGTTAGTTTTATGACTTGCTACCGACCCTTGAGTTTTCTATGCAAGTAACTGGAGGTTGCGCCTGTAGGGGCGCTGATATCAGCAGAGAAAACTCAAAGGTCGGCAGCAAGGCATAAACTGATAGTTCGGAAAATGGCGTTTTAGGCTTTGCGTAAGAAGATGGTGTGAGCAAAGAGCGCAGCAAACATAAATAAGGTAATCTGTGTTCCGTACATAGCTCGTTGCAATTAGAATTTGTTCAAATTGTATGTTCCTTTTTAAATAAAAGTACCGAGGGTACAGAAGCTCACCTTAAAATGAATGATGTGGTAAAATGGTTTAATTATACATGTAAGTTACCATCTTTTATATAATTGATTATGGCTGCCATCATGATTTTTTTATCTTTTAAAATACTAGTCTTCTTTTGGAAACGACTAGAGCTTGAACAAACATTAATACACGAATGATATAATCATGATAAGTTAACAAGCAGTAGGTTTTTGTATAACTTTTTTGTATATCTATGGCTGAATTGGTGACCATCTTGTACTTTTTAATCTTCAAAATGCTACTTTTATGTTGGCATCCGTATTAATTTCATTATGATATCTTGATTGGTTTAGGTGTATCCATTTAAATGTCATTCATTACTTACAGGATGATGGGCACTTACATTTGTTTTGTAGTGAATTATTAATATGATTTCAAGATTATTTCACTGATGGTTATGCTGCATGGGATATTGAGAGTCCCAAAAGTGCAGATTTTTCAAGGAAAATGAATGACTGAGGAAAGTCATAAACACAGCAATGCATAAGACACGTTTATTTTGTTCACATAATATTTACATGTCAAGTGACCATGAGATGTCTTTCATTAAAGTATCAATTTATTTAACACTCATACAGTACTATAATGGTAAACATTTTTGCATTGTCAAATCAACAGAGAGATATGACAAATCAAATTTCCTTACTTTTCTTACTAAACCCTTTTCAATTTTCATCTGCATATTCATTCCACATCAACTTATCATGTAGATTGCTAAACACAAAGCTTATTGTAGACAAGTTTGTGTAAGTTGTTATTCTTAGAAAGAACATATCACTGTCATGAGAATACAAGTCCATAACTTTTATTGCATACACATGGGCCATGGCCATATAGCATAATGCTCTACCATATCAATTGGGTCAGGTTGATTATGCAACAGACTAGCAGCTGACACTGTGATGCTAGCAGCCTGCCTTGGGATGTGTATTAGACAACAGAGTGGAATATCTGAACTCTTGTTGACCCCTTATGTGTGGTATTTAAAGGAATATAAGGGAGATACCATTGTTTAAAATTTAACATGTTTAATGTGATTTGGTTTTTGCAGCTAGTTGCCATAAAGATTTTAAACAAATTAATCAATTATGTTTGTCTTTCATCTTAATTTTTTTTAGAAACACTTAAAAATATAGAACAACTTGCACGACAATCTTAAATATTCCATATTAAGGATAATATTATGATTAGTAAGTTCAAATTAGAGAATTTATATGGTGCCAGTGATCACTTGATGAAAGCTTAAAATTTAATAATAATGATGTGTCATCTGCAGCTGAAAAGTCAATTTGGCTGCTATTGCGGCCATCTTGGATTCTCAAAACTGAAACGTCTACCTTTCTGTGTGGAATCACTATAGGTATAACATACTACAATATAAAAATGATATCTAGATTGGTTTAGGAGAAATAGTCTTTGTCATGAAATCTAATTGAAAATTCAATATGGCTGCCATGGCGGCCATATTGGATTCTCCAAACTTTAACGTCTACCTTTCTGTGCGGAATCACCATAGGTATAACATACTACAATTTCAGAATGATATCTGTATTCGTTTAGAAGGAGTAGTCTTTTTCATGAAATCTAATTGAAAATTCAATATGGCTGTCATGGCGGCCATCTTGGATTCTCAAAACTGAAACGTCTACCTTTCTGGGAGGAATCACCATGGGTATAACATACTACAATTTCAGAATGATATCTGTATTCGTTTAGAAGGAGTAGTCTTTTTCATGAAATCTAAATGAAAATTCAATATGGCTGTCATGGCGGCCATCTTGGATTCTCAAAACTGAAACGTCTACCTTTCTGTGGGGAATCACCATGGGTATAACATACTACAATTTCAGAATGATATCTGAATTCGTTTAGGAGGAGTAGTCTTTTTCGTGAAAGTTTACGGACGGACGGACAGACGGACGGACGGACGGACAGACGGACGGACAGACAGACGGACGACGGACGAAGCGCCATGACATAAGCTCACATTTACTTTGTAAAGGTGAGCTAAAAAACGAGATGACGTGGAAGTCATAGAAAGACAAGAGCAACCTGACTTAGGGAAGCCCAATAGCAGAACGTCTTCTTCATAGATCTTGACGGACCGTAGACCTTGGATCGCTCGTATATCGAAGGGAGGGAAGTAGCAGCCTGCGACGTCGTACACGCAGATCGTATCTCCCCCGGCGTCGGGCACGTACAACTTCTCCATCTGGGTTCAGAAACAACACGGATTAAGAGAAGATAACAAGAAGATGACTTATGACAGGAAGATGACCGAAGGGATATAGTTCTTTTTTCATTGGCTGATTTCAACGCATGCGTGACACGGACCAGGTGGGTTAGTAGCTACAGATGTAACGTGAGGACTTACGTATACATTACAGCTAGTTTTAACTATATTGGATAGGATATATCTCATCAGTCCCCACGAATCAGGATTTATTATATGATTGAAGGTGAGATACTCTGTTCTATCAGTGAAATAAACCCTCTATCTGGCTACAGTGGCGATAACCTTTATCGCCACTCTACTGAGTGGTGATAAACTTTATCACCACTCTAGTGACGTCAAGTTCAAGAGTTTGACGTCATGTAACAATGGTCTGACGTCATGAATTCTCCTATGACGTCACACTGTTACCGCGGTGACGGGCTCTTCCAAGCGGCCGCTCAACATGAAATTGGCCTTTTTTGACGTAGTTAGAAGGATTTCATCATAAAATAAATAGAATATATGTCAATTCTTGACAAATACCATGTTTATCTCATCTCGTGAGGTAGAAGAGTTTTATATTTTCACTCGTGGCTGCGCCACTCGTGAAAATATAACCTTTCTACCTCACTCGATGAGATAAACATGGTATTAGTCAAGAAAAGACAGATATCCTCTATATCTAGTTCCTTAAACTATCTAAGATAAATAAAGTTTTAAAAGTCTGTCGACATTTAGAAGTTCTATCTTCATGAAAACCGCCAAAAATGCAAAATCCATAGATGAAAATATCAATCTCATCTACACATGCTGACTGATCTATATACCACGTTTCAATGTGCTACAATAGTTATGTCCCAGAAACAAAATGATTACGGACGGACGGATAGGGCTAGTGTTATTGCAGGAAGTAAAAAGCCCGCAACACTAAAGTGGCTATCAATTGCGGTGAAACCTACGAGCATCGGTTGAAACTAGCGAACCATGGGTGGTACTGCGCTGAAATTCAGTGTAGCATTGCACCCAAACCTTACTGCGTGTAGAACAGTTCTCTACTGCAGACAAAGATGCCGAGCCCCTGGCGGGATTCGAACCACGGACCTCCTGATCCGAAACCGAACGCGCTAACCACTGCGCTATCACACCCCCTGGGTTATTGAAACAGAACGGGAGAAGTGACGGAAAACAAGAGAAAAGCGATCGGTGATGTTGAGTGTCAACAAATTTGTAATAAGTAGCAAATGACATGAAATCACCGCAAGTGTAAACATATTCTGAATCTGAAAAAAAGACTTTAGATCGTTAAACAAAACAAGGAAGACGGACCGGATATAAAGAGGGTACAATATATTTGTTCAAATAGTAAAAGACATGAAATCACAAGTGACACTAAAACTATTTTACCTACTGTATTACCAATGACGGATTCAAATATGCGCATCCTTCATAAGAGAGCTACAAATCTACTATGTTGTCTTCTTTCTCATACATGATACAAGTTCATAAACATTTTTCTTCTTATTCTAGTTATTTATGACAAAACATAAAAAAACGAGGCAAATCTTGAAGTTTTTATGCCGACCAAAGGTCATTAAAACACGGGGAAGTGATTTACGATGTCAATTGTCAAGTAATGAATACAGATTCGCTATATATAGGTGTATTAAGAATGAGGGAAAACAATTAATCATACCTTAGAGACAAAAACAACGCATGGAGTCGTTGAGATACAATGAACTGGCCACATTCACTGGATATATCAGTATACTAGAAACGGATTTAAATTTTACAAAATTTGTAAAAATAAAATATAAAAACTTTTTAGCCCAACCACTCTAGCAGGCGCACTTTACTCCTGAGAGAATAATTATTCCTGGGAGTATAAATACTCCTAGAAGTAAAAGTATACATGTATTTACTTTACGTTCCATTGGAATTTAAGGACCCTTAAAGGATTTCACAACCCCATTTTACGTCAATTAACCTGATAAGTATTGTGGATTTTACCGGTAAACACAAGCCGCCATGATTTTCCGTCAAATTTGCAATCCTGCGCTGACATTTGTTCATCGCCCGGCAAATCCGATTGGTTAAGTATATCATCATATGCTTGCAGTGAAAATATATTTTTCTTAGAAAACTCCATGCATGAAATTCATATCCTGAGGCTGAGAAGAAATTACCAATATTTTACCATAGATTTATTTTGGTCAATCAACTACTAGTGTAAAAGGGGTAAAAGCAGGTTTTCATTTTTGAAAGAATGACATCCAACACAAAACACCACATCCTTCTTTAGGAAACATGCTCTCAGTAAGTTTAAATGAAAAATCTTGATTGAAAGTTATTAAAGATGCTATATCATACTTGCAATATTTTAAAAAGTATTTTTAATGTATACGTTGTATTTTTAGAAAAATTTAGCGACCAAAATTGAGAAAATCGGACCAAAATTCATCAAATAGGAGATAATTTACCAAAAAATACCGAAACGACAGTCGACATAAGGGCGAATCAAGTGTGGCCATTTCACAACTTCCGGTTTCTAAATGTACGCTTGAAAACCGTCTTTGTCGCGCTCAACTAGATTTTATATTCTTTTTCTCCAAATTAGGTATTCGTTGCTGTCAAAGTTGATACCCATCGAACGCAATTACCGTAGTTGAGACACGGTGTAAATCTTACAAGCATAATGATTACGTCACCTAAAGCGGGTTCGCTAAATGACATGCCCTTTCTAGGAGGGACTCATGTACTGTGCTTGAAGCTTCGAAATAAGTATGTTATTGTTGATTAAACAGTCTAAATATGATATCAAAATTTCGACGAAAGATTTTTCTACAAAGTGATGTATTTCATTTCTCAATAGCTAAGCTTCATCCTGAACCGCTTGCAAGTATGATACAGCATCTTTAATGATGAAAAAAGTATTGTCTAGAAACCCATATGCAAGTCAATCACCTCAACCAACTTAAACTAGAGAACATGACACGGCTACTTACCGGAGTAAAAGCAAATATTTACGTTACCTCTTTGGGTGGAGTATTTAACGCCTAAGAGTTAAGATACTCCTGTATAAGTAAATTAGTTTTGGACGGTTTACATGACACGTTTACTCCCTGTAGGTATATTAATTTACTCCTTGGGTAGAGGTCATGTTACACATCATTTGTCAACCATGAAAAGTGCTAATTGTTTTGAGCGTTCTGTCTTTTGGGAAGTCTGTCTTTTGAGACGATACCGAACAGAGAGACATAATTTCTATAAGAAGACACTCACTCGGTTTTAGTATATATATCGAAATGTCACGCTCCTGCATTTACTAAAGCTTGACATATACAATGGCAGTAACACGTACTTACCTATCAGTACAACGTTTTGAACATTGAATGAACACATTTATCTTTATATATGTTTATACTTACCACGCTGTTAAAAACTTGAACTGGCGTCCTTGACAGTGACAAGTGACCCGGAATCCGGATATGATGGGCCGGGTTCAATAGGTCAACTTAACCTCTTGATGGATAGGCGGTTGTCAGGCTTGAATGATTTTCAAGGCCGCTGTTATTTTTAACTCAGGTAAGGCTGTTATATTATGTTTTATGGGATTACCCTGAAGGTATCAGTTTCCTTAAGAGAATGCAATGTTTATTATTATCGGAGCTTGCAGGATAAGATTCAAGAGTTAATTTAAAAGATAGGAAAACTGGTTCTTTAAAAACGCCGTATCAAATATCTTGTATACATAGTAAAATACATGTTGACATTTTCAGGTGAGATTTTGTGTTAATATTGTTGCCAGTTCTTGCCCCGCGGAACAACAATGCCTCATCATAAAATTATAAAATTTCACCTTTTTGCTAGTTTTCATGGTTATGTATCATTGATAGTCTTACTAAGCTGTTTAGCGGAAAATGTGTTATTATATCAACTGAAAGTACATCTTAAAACAAGTTATACATGTATCAATTTAAAGCAACTTTTAAGTCCACTGTAGATGTAAAAAATTCTAAAATTGTTGAAATAATCTGACAACGTATATTCAATAATCAATTCGCCTGGAATATTATTAACTTTTGCTTTTCAATATCAATAAATTCAGCAGCTGAAAAATTATCACAGACTTACTGTATTACCATATGTTTGCAGACACACATAATAACATTAAAGGTCACATCATAGTGTTTCCTCCAAATATCTATGTACATAGTATCTAAATGTCAGAATTAATGAACGCATATCAGCTGTGCAACTTTATCAAACAACATTCAGTGTTGGCGCATTATAGAAACTTTTCGATGTAATAATTTTCATTGAAGTTGGTAATTAAACAGTTGACCTCTTTGACCATTTTTATCGGACTGTCTGTTTTCTTATTTATAATTTATAACATCATCCATGAAGAATACTATTCAAAACAAGTTAAGGATCAAACCTATTTTCTGCCTGACACGTTTTTTATGGGGGGGGGGGGGGGGGGGCATAATTCGTCATTGTCAGACGTAAGTAAAACGATCTTGACAGAGGAAGAAGGTATAGTGTGCCTATAGAGTGTTTAACAGAGAAGTTTGTCAATGCTTGGCTGTAACCAAGTCAGTCTATGTAAACCTAGCCTCAATATTATCTGTTTCACTCCTATACTGAGTCTAGAAAGGCTTAGCAGAGAGTCGCGTCAGCCAACGTATCGAATTGACCAATCAGAACATATCTTACCAAGCCGCAATAATCTGCCTTCGCACGTATAACGTTGGAGGGTCATAGGTCGCAGAAAGGTCAGCTGACGCGACCCTCTACTAGACCTTTCTAGACTCGGTATCGGAGTTATACGGATAATATTGAGGCTAGGTTTACTTTGATTGTAACCAAGTCTCTGTGTAACCTTTCTCTGTGTGTAACCACCAAACAGCCATGCAATAGCGGTAAACGAAAATTTAATAGTATTCATACTAAATTAAGATATTCTATCAGTTCCCTAAATTACGATTTGTATAAGGTTGGGATTAAAACAAATACTAAATGTGCTTGTGGTTTCCATGTTGAGAACGCTTATTATTACATGTTTCAATGTACATTGTATAACAGGCAGAGAGAAAAGTTAATGTCATCATATGAGCAAATTGCAATGCCGGCTGGTATTTTAATTGATCTTAAACTTTTGCTTGAAGGAATTGCAGACCTTCCACTATCTCAAAATAAAACTATTTTTTTGTAAGTACAATTTTTTATCAGCGAAACTAAGCGATTTAATTAGCATATTAATTGTTTTATCCTTTTCTATCTCTTCATACTTTTATCTTGTTCGCCATCTGTCATTTTGCTGTATATATAATTATAAATTGATTATGTACATTCTAAGGAGAGGGTATTTTAAGTTGGATAACTTGTTCCCAATCCGTTTCCAAGTAAATAAAATATGTTTAAACCAATGGTTCTTCTTCTATGAAGATGTCATGAAAAATATAGGTCTGACCCTTAACCCCTTTTAGGAAGTATAAACTAGTATACACTTGTATACACTTTTGTTTTGTATACACTTTTTTTGTAAATATATCATTTATCATTTGAGGTGAGACGTTAATGAATTGCCTGTCTGTTAACTAGTTCGTCTCAGGACATGTATGCGCATACGTTCTTCGCTTTTATATCTTGAAACCCTATTTACTATTCATAACCTTGTGGTTTAACTAGTCTAAAATGCGTGAACACGTAACGTAACGCTATAGGGCAAACTGACTGAGGTCCGGATACCACCCGAGGTCGCTCGGTCTAAGTAAACCTAGACTCAAAATTGTCCGTTTCACTCCTATATTGAGTCTAAAAAGGCCTAGTAGAGGGTCGCGTTAGCCCACGTATCGAATTGACCAATCAGAACTCAGCTTACCAAGCCACAATAGCCTACCTTCGCACGTATAACGTTGGAGGGTCATAGGTCGCAGAAAGGTCAGCTGACGCGACCCTCTAATAGACCTTTCTAGACTCAGTATAGGAGTGAAACGGATGATATTGAGTCTAGGTTTACTTAGACTGGGGAAAGAGGGTTTCTAGACTCAGTATAGGAGTGAAAAGGATAATATTGAGGCTAGGTTTACTTAGACTGGAGGTCGCTCGAACTTCGGACACTTTTCATTAGGAGCTGACGCAATTATGTGTGTAATTTCTGCGAGCCATTTGATTAAAAATGTTTCTTTTCAATCTGTTTTGCTACCTATTTGTTATAAATAACATTTCAATATCAGACATATTAATCAACGAACGTTTTGAAATAGGGACAATTTACCGAGTCATGGAAGAAATTGACAAAATATTTGTTTTTATGTCAATGTTTACTCAAAGCCCAGGGAATGTAGAGAGCGCCAAAACACCATTGATTATATTTATTTTAGAGTAGAAACTACAATACAATCAAACCCCCATGGATATTTGCTATTTTAAAGTGAATTGTGGAGTAATTATCGCGATTTTCGAAATATATCAAAATGATCTTGGTTCAGACAGATATGACCATGGTTCGGACATAAAGGGAACATAATGAAACATTCAAACAAGATATCTGACAAAACATTTTACTTTGAAAACAATTGGTTTCGCTAGTACAATGTTTTTGCCATTGTGACGTCACCAAATTCAAGCGAGGCAAAAGAATTTACCATCGGAATGCCGTGTGTTATTGACATATTGATTCATATTCGCAAATTGCTGTGATATTATTGTACAAAGATGACTAGGTTGGTAATAATAGTAACTATTTTTATGAATCTACTAAACCTGTGTGTACACGAGCAAACAGAGTGCTACTTTCCGAATTAGGTCAAACTGTCCGAAACTTGGGCGAGTTGCTATAAATAACTAAAACCGTTATCAGGTAACCTACAATCAACTGCAAATGCAAATGCAATTTTTTATCATAAACTTGTACTCGATATCGTGCGTATAACATATCATTTACAAGTGGTGTATGTTTGTTAAGCTACGGTTCACTTCCGCTACAATCTTTAGAACAGGAATATCCTCGAAGTGAGTGAGTTATTGTTTTAATTCCGCTTGGGCAATACTCCAGCCTATTGTATATTTCATTTTTTTCAATGATAGTTGTAAGGTAATGCTAAATGTATTACTTTGACAGTGTCAACAAATTCATTTCACAAGCCAATCATTCCTTGTCAGAGGACAAAGTATGAAGATTCACATAAAACCCATTGGCGGCCATTTTTTGTGAACACCTTTAATTCATTTTTGTGTAAGAAAAAGGAATCGCATGGCTAAACTTTACGTTATATTTTTGAATTATCACTGCTCCATTTAGTTTAAATACATCTTTCAATTGGAACCATTTTCCTGACATCACCTAATATTCCCCCTAAAAACGTGCTACTGCCCCTTTAAAAAGTACTGTCGTAAGGATAACATTTGTCAAATCTTATTTGTAAGGGTTGCAGGAAAATGTTTCTCTACGGTATTCAAACACTGCACATTATTTAATGCAGTTTCTTTTTCATAACGGGAACACGTTATCGTAGGTAAACATAGGTCAACTTTGTGTGTAAGGTGAACAGGAAAATACATACTGGTCTACGCTTAATATGCACTGCAGTTTTTTGTGTTTTTGACAGGAACTCGTTGTCTGAAGTGATTCTGCATTTGTAAGTAGTACTAGAAATGTTTATGTACGTTATGTTTACACTGTTCTTGTGTGTACTAGGGCACTTGTGTTTTAATTGGAGAATGTGGGAGTCGAACCATATCATAACTAGTTTGATTGCCTTTTATCAGTAACAATCTACCAAATCTGTTCGTATATGTTGTGGTTTGAATTGGAAGATTTTCGAGCGAAAAATTGTAAAACTGTTCAAATGTGAATGGTTTTTTTGTTCCTATTTATATGTCTTTTCTTTTGGTAGTATTTCGTATAATTAACCTCATATTCTTAAAGGCATGTTCTTAAAACCTTCTCTGCAATATCAATTGATACATATCACTTTGACATCATTGTCCCGTCATTGTCCGTGGTAAACACTCATACATTTTGAATCTGACATTGTAACAACTACATTTCATTAAAGAGACAAAGAGTATGTTGATAAGATCACATATGTCAAATTTTGAAATCGATGGTATTACATCGGGAACCACTAACTGTTACTGAAAATAACAAGTATAATTATTCCTGGGAGTATAAATACTCCTAAAAAGAAGTATGCATGTATTTACTTTACGTTCCATTGGAATTTAAGAACCCTTAAAGAGACACAGTATATGTTGATAGGATCACATTTGTAAAATTTTGAAATCGATGTTATTACATGTTGTTACTGAAAATAACAAGTTAAAGGTCAATCAGTACATTAGAGCGAAAATACGGCCATTCAAAGTCGAGATTTTGATCGAAAACCGGACAATATGGCTCGAGTGGCGCGCGCAAATTCGCCAAACGTAATTTTGTAAACTTGTCATAAGCTGACAGGAAGATATATTCAATTCGATTATGTTTATTAGGTATTGTTACTAATAGATAGATTAATTGGATGCATAATTTCGAATATTAAACGTATTTGAGATGTTTTCTTGATGTTTCCATAAAATTAAGCATTTTAGAGATCTTATGCATAAATGGATAAATTTGCAAGTCCAGTGATGAAATATGAACTTCAATCAGAATATAAGATATTTTGTAGCTTATCAAAACCAAATGAAATTTTAAGAAAGATACTATGTGTCACTTTAAAAACACGGACATAAATTGGTTTAAAACTTCAAACCACTCCATTTTCCTCACCACCTTCAATTCATGTGCTTTGTGGATTGTGTGATGCCGAAGGTCAATAATAGTGTCAAAGGTGCACGAGCTGAAATTGACAACATCTGTGCAGCTAGATGTAACCTGAGGACTTAGGGGACGTATACATTACGTCTAGTTTTAACTAGATTGTAATTTATCACCTTGCTCAAGAGGGTGATATCGGTATTTATCCAGGGTCACGCGGACCAATCAGTATACATGAGGTAGGATAACCATTCATTTATTTTAAATCTGACATTGTTACAACTTCTTTTACTTATTGTTGAGTATCCAGATGATATTGTCATGATGATTGTCGAATTTGTGATTAGTTGTCAGATATAACATGCTTAACTGATATAAAATTCAGATATCTAATAATATTATCTTACGAAACTTATCGCCAACAGAAACAAAATCCATAAACATTAAATTTAACATCGTTCAGCATCTTCGCAGGCATAGATAAGATGGAACAGTAAATGCTGTAATATACTTTAAGATGCAACTTATATTTACTTTCTCTTGAAAAAACACCCCCCTTTAAACACGGACATAAATTGGTGTAAAACATCAAACCACTCCATTTTCCTAACCACAGACTTCAAATCATGTGCTGTGTGGATTGTGTGATAGACTATAGTGTCAAAGGTTACTTTTACATGACATGAAGTAAAAGCCCGTGCGTCACGAGCTAAAATTGACAACAGCCTCGCAGCCTCATCTTTAGATTGATATGTAGTTACATTTCATGGACTGAAAAGTGACTTAAACAAAGAATACCAATATTCATTTGCCATCAACCGCTATTCCTATGACTTTTTTTTATGGATGTTTTAAATTATTTAATTTAAGATAAATTTAGAGTTTATGGTTTTTCTTGATATAAAGACGACTCAAAACAGTTGATTTTTTTCTCAAATTTGCATTATTGACAATTTCGCAAATATATGCAGAAGTCGAGTGTACTTAGGTTTTACAACAACTTTTCAATAACTTAATATTTTTGTAAAAATCCAAAGCAGTATCAACAATAATCACGTGATGTATGTGAAATATGACCTCGACCTCATGAATATTTATGTTAACGATCTCGCTGATGGCTCGATTGTTGCCTCTCACGCCAAATGCCCGGGTTGGAATTCCGGTGTCGACACACAAAAATAAGACCTGGGCACTCTGTGTTAAGCAAGGCGCTTTATCCACATTGCGATAAGTTCACCCAGCTGTGTAAATGGGTACCTGGAATAACGGGAGTACAAACATTCTTTGCGCTTCGGCAGCACCGATAATACAATTTCTTCAGGGTAATAATATGTAGCGCTTCGAGCAACTGCGTAGCAGATAGACAAATGTGCATTATTAGTGGACTACTACTATTATTATTAGTCATCCCGTCAGCGGTCATGATTTCTACCATATACGCCTGTCTTGAATAAAGCTTATGATGTAGACAATCTGAAAAGCTCGGTGTATAATTATGGGTTTAAGAATAATATGAAGCTATAGATTTATAAAAACTAAACATATTTCAGTAAGGAAATGACGGAAGTACGGATCCCTGACGCAGGCGGTGATTGCGTGTCTTGCATTCGCTGCAATGGCAACCTGTTTCCAATGTTTAACATCCGGGCTATCGAAGGTCTGAAATCAGTGAAGATTCGAGATGATGACGTTCTGCTTGTGGCCTATCCCAAATCAGGTAAAGAACATTCTTCGAATTCTTTTTCCATATCGCTGCGAACGTTTACCAGAAATAATCTATAACCGTTGTTCTCTAATGTTGTGCAAATATATATGTAGATGTTTTTACTATTAACTTACTATGAATTAAGCTTTGTTCGCATGCACAACCGAATCAGATGTGTGCAATCTTACTCGTATGTAAATTTACACATGATGGTTGAAATAGCAAATTTCCACCTTGTATGATGTGTTTTAACGTTCTGCCTTCAATAAACTATTGGTTGTAACACAATCGAAAAGCACCACGTTTTGCATATATAGATATATAGAATATAGATATGAACAGAGAACCTGTCGTTACCTTACAGTCGAACTTTACTTTTACCAAAATGGTTTTATGAATTGTTATAAAATTTAAATAAATAATGTATTTCACTATGCAATAGCAATGATGTACACCCTGAACGAAACCATGTTATTAGTTTATTCCTTTTAACAACATATCAGAAAATGAAGCTAAATGCTTGTTCTAAATTTCAAGATTTGAGTTCATTTAGTGACCAAAATCATGCTTAACTATTAGTATATAACGTTTTATTACGAATATCTAAAAGAAGCAGCTAAAAACATCAGCATAACCTTTACTTCAAACTCATTGAATCAGAAGATAAATATTTACATAAATATTTACTGCAAAAGCAGAGCAGCCCCGAAACCGGGGGTTACGCCTTCCCCTGTTCCGACTTCTTCAGACCTCAGGAAATTGAGCATTTGCTCGTGACCTTGACCTTTGACATTCAGGGTCACACAATCAATGAACACTTTTCATTGAGTATAACAATAATGTAATGAATAAAAGCGTGTATACTCCTCCAAAGATGATATATACCAAATAAGAGCTTCATAGCACAAAAACTTTTGAAGTTATCATATTAACAAGGATTATTCAAGTAATTTCATAACTCATGCACTTGACCTTTGACTTTGAAAGTAAACTTGTCAAAATAATGCCCCAGAGGTGTAAACAGTAACACAAGTAAATGAGCTCAGAAAAGCTTAATGGAATAAAGTTAGTCAAAATAGTTGCACATTGCAGCGGCAGCGGTAACTGAACAAATACTGAAGGTAGCTCCGTCCTTAGACAGGGCTGCTTAATACCACCAGTGTAGTATAAACAGATATTGCTGTGTAAATATGTGTCTTTTAATAAATTATCTTAACTCATAGACAATCAGTTGTAATTTTAATCCTAAAAGGGTTGACAATTAATTTACTGATTTTCCAGTATTTATCCTTTCTAAACATCAGGGAACCACATGATATGGGAAATGACTAGAAAAATTGTTTTGGGAAGTTTGGAATTCGACAAGCTGATGATGCGTCAAATGATAATGGAGCTTTCTCCTGAGGAGGTGTACGCCGAGGCTACCTCCCCGAGGATTCTGACGTCACATTGCCTCCTGTCCAGCTTATCACCCGAGGTGATAAAAAGAAACCGAGGTTGTTGAACATCATTCGAAACCCGAAAGATGTGGCAGTGTCTCTCTATAACTTCATGAAGAAGCTGCCCTACATGGAATATACAGGGGCATGGGAAAATAACCTCAAGTCCACTACAAATGGGGATTGTGAGTTGATTTATGTTTTCTGGTCTCAAGCATATTTTCATTTGTATGCGGTGATGCCTTAAACGATATTTTACTTGTTCCGCCGTGAATATAAAGCCGGTAAAAGGTCTTAAACATCAACTAACCTTTACTTTATCACTTCTCGATTTTCGTTGAAAGATTCTTCAACAAAATAAAAACTGGACTTGATTTTTGTTAATTTGCCACATAAACACCTTTAAATAGCCTTTCATTTGGACAGCGTAATTATCGGCTGTAGAACAAACACCTTGGTTAGGGGCCATAAAACTCGCGCGGGTGTGACGTAATAAACAGACTATACAGAATTGCGCATCATTATTTCAACTGAAACACCGCCCAAATCATTGTTTAATAACCATATGTTTGTGGTTTTGTGAACTTTAAAATCATGCTATTATGAGGAATGATGCCAATTTGCTTCATGGAGATTTTTTGAGGGAAAGGTTCATACAATTCTTATACCTTTAACGGCATTAGCTTCGTTGTGCTGTGAATAACTTGCAATATCGATTAATTTATGCCATCCTTCTTCATAACGATATTTTGAACCACGAGTCTCCTACAACCCCTGATATCGTATGCAGTTTTAGTGTCCTTTTATTACACTGAAATATTTTTGAGACCTTCAGAATTTATGTGAGGTCGCGGACAGAAGATTGCAATATCTCAAATAGTAATTAGTGGATCACGTTCAAACACAGTATTTAAAGGGGCAGTAGCACGTTTTTAGGGGAATATAAGGTGATGTCATGAAAATGAAAGTAAATGGTTCCAATTGAAAGACATGTATCTAAACTAAATGAAGCAGTAATAAATCAAATATATAATGAAAAGTTTAGCCATGCAATTCCTTTTTCGAACACAAACTGAATTAAAGATGTTCATACAAAAAGGGCCGCCAATGGATTTTATGTGAATCTTTATACTTTGTCCTCTGACTATGGATGATTGATTTGTGTTTTGAGATTTTTGACTCAATCAAAATAATACATTTAGCATTAACGTACAATTATCAGTTAAAAATATAAAATATAAAATTTTCAAAAAACGTGCTACTGCCCCAAGACAAGCACATGTTGGTTACTTTGGATTTTATAATTAACTAGTCTCGAAGTTTAATATATACGATTTAGATAGATAGACTTTATTTCAGTTTTCTATGGTTCATGGTGCGATCACGTGAATGCTTGGGAGCAACTTAAACATGAGTACCCTGACTGGCCAATCCTTAACCTGTATTATGAAGATATCATTCAGGTATGATATAGAATATAAGATATATTTCAAGAATGACATAGGTCATATAGAAACTAGCGAAGAAACTAAGATATGCCATTCCATAATGGACGAGTATGTTGTCTTACTAAATGTTATTGCTATGGTCGTATATCTGGAATCAATATAGTTTAGAAATTGAGAAACTATAAGAACTACAATTCAAAAAAGGATAAGGATTTTGTCTTATTAAATGACATTGCAAAACGACTTATTAAAGCATAAATCCACAACACAGTGTACAAATAACATCTCATGGTACAAATCAAAGCCTAAATCGCCAGGTTCCGAACTGTCATGTTATGCCTTGCTGCAGACCGTTTACGTTTCTGTGCTGCTATAGTGCCCATATAGGTAAGGGAGCAAGCACAAAAACTTCAATAGTATGCAACAAGGCATAAAACTGACAGTTAAGAAAATTTTTGAAGATGAAAGCTCAGGAAGTTGGTGTGAAGTAATGTGTAATTGCCGACGGTAGTTATTTTATAAATGCCGATAAGTCTTTAAATCGGTCGGTGACCCAATATTTTTTCAAATTTAAAAACAATTCTATATACTTGATTTAAAAAATTTTTTTACGAATTCTAAAATATTTTATTTGTTCCTTCCAATTCACAATGACGGAAACCACCTCGCCAACAGAATCCAGTTCCGGAGTTAAGGAAGCTCAGCGAGTTCCTGGGAGTTGAGAGGAGTGATGACTTCCTGTCTGGGGTGGTTGAGCTGTGTAGTATCGAGAACATGAAACAGCACCGAGTCAGGAACAACCTGGATGCTGCCGTCTACAGGAAAGGTGAGTGCCACCGGTAGATCAGGTCATGTGTTAGGTTATTACGGAGTTAACGAAGCTCAGCCAGTTCCTGGGAGTTGAGAGGAGTGATGACTTCCTGTCTGGAGTGGTTGAGCTGTGTAGTATCGAGAACATGAAACAGCATCGAGTCAGGAACAACCTGGATGCTGCCGTTTACTGAAAAGGTGAGTGCCACCGGTAGATCAGGTCATGTGTTGGGTTATTACGGAGTTTACGAAGCTCAGCCAGTTCCTGGGAGTTGAGAGGAGTGATGACTTCCTGTCTGGGGTGGTTGAGCTGTGTAGTATCGAGAACATGAAACAACATCGAGTCAGGAACAACCTGGATGCTGCCGTCTACTGAAAAGGTGGGTGCCAACGGTTGATCAGGTCATGTGTTAGGTTATTACGAAGTTGAGGAACCTAAGCGAGTTCCTGGGAGTTGAGAGGAGTGATGACTTCCTTGCTGGAGTGGTTGAGCTGTGTAGTATCGAGAACATGAAACAACATCGAGTCAGGAACAACCTGGATGCTGCCGTCTACAGGAAAGGTGAGTGCCACCGGTAGATCAGGTCATGTGTTAGGTTATTACGGAGTTGAGGAAGCTCAGCGAGTTCCTGGGAGTTGAAAGGAGTGATAAGTTCCTGTCTGGAGTGGTTGAGCTGTGTAGTATCGAGAACATGAAACAACATCGAGTCAGGAACAACCTGGATGCTGCCGTCTACAGGAAAGGTGAGTGCCACCGGTAGATCAGGTCATGTGTTAGGTTATTACGGAGTTAACGAAGCTCAGCCAGTTCCTGGGAGTTGAGAGGAGTGATGACTTCCTGTCTGGAGTGGTTGAGCTGTGTAGTATCGAGAACATGAAACAGCATCGAGTCAGGAACAACCTGGATGCTGCCGTTTACTGAAAAGGTGAGTGCCACCGGTAGATCAGGTCATGTGTTGGGTTATTACGGAGTTTACGAAGCTCAGCCAGTTCCTGGGAGTTGAGAGGAGTGATGACTTCCTGTCTGGGGTGGTTGAGCTGTGTAGTATCGAGAACATGAAACAACATCGAGTCAGGAACAACCTGGATGCTGCCGTCTACTGAAAAGGTGGGTGCCAACGGTTGATCAGGTCATGTGTTAGGTTATTACGAAGTTGAGGAACCTAAGCGAGTTCCTGGGAGTTGAGAGGAGTGATGACTTCCTTGCTGGAGTGGTTGAGCTGTGTAGTATCGAGAACATGAAACAACATCGAGTCAGGAACAACCTGGATGCTGCCGTCTACAGGAAAGGTGAGTGCCACCGGTAGATCAGGTCATGTGTTAGGTTATTACGGAGTTGAGGAAGCTCAGCGAGTTCCTGGGAGTTGAAAGGAGTGATAAGTTCCTGTCTGGAGTGGTTGAGCTGTGTAGTATCGAGAACATGAAACAACATCGAGTCAGGAACAACCTGGATGCTGCCGTTTACAGGAAAGGTGAGTGCCACCGGTAGATCAGGTCATGTGTTAGGTTCTTACTATTTTTTGTGTTTTATATTTAGATTACAAAGTACAAAGTCAACATTTTCAACATACAATTGACCATAAATCATATAACTACTGTATCAGTCTTTCAAATGTAATACAATTGCTGTAAAAAGTAAGACATAAAAAACAATATTAGCTAAACAGCATATGACATAAAGACCAACATTTGACAAATGGTGTTGCATCACATTCTAGCTTTGTGTCGCATTCAGCTTATTGATATGAAAGCTCAACATAAGTTTTAATATACGACATATTTGGATGTTTGTTTGCATATCTACATTTAAAAATGTTGTATTTTGTAATAATTATTATACGATTCTGCGCACCATTTCTACTCTCAGGATATCCAAGTAATAATCCATGTGTTTGATGTATTATGGATGATATCAATCGAACTTCCGTGCATTATGAATAATTATTATTTTGTTCAATGAGTTTTTAGAACTTCCATACCGCAAACTATTATATATAGTTTTATATCGTCTTCTTGTAGGTCAGGTTGGAGACTGGAAGAATTGGTTCACTGTGGCTCAGAATGAATGGTTTGAAGAATTCATCAAGAACAGAATGAAGAACAGCAAACTAGCATTTAAATACACCGCTGACTACTGCAAATAGTAAATGATTAAATGTAGCAGGAATTGATTGATCAAGTGACTGTTAAACCATTGGCATTAAGCAGATTACAAAGCATAATAGTAATAGATTTGAATTCCTATAAAATGAATGCAGTTCAAAGAATGTTATACTTGTCGAATTTGGTAAATCAATTTTCAATGTATAATATATATGAATTAAACTGCTTTATGTGGTGATGAAATGCAATGTTTAAAATGTACTTTGCAAATGAGAAGGCCGAAGTTCTCTTAACGAGAATAGCCAGCATAAAGAATTGACTGCAAAAGTTGAAATAATGGTTCATGCATGCAATGGACGTTGTTGCAAAATGAAAGGACAGCGTCTTCACATTTGTAACTACTTCATAGCAATGAACACAGAAAGTAAAATTATAAATAATGGGCTGTTTTTATTCTTCAGTGTGTATTTTAGACATTTGCCTGAAATGTTGAATGTTACCGAAATTCAAACCTCGAAACCCCGCGCTGGTACTGAGATCGTTGTTCAAAACCGGAATTGAGTGATAAGGAAAACAGGAGGAGTAGTGATTATTCATATAATACACCTCGGGAAGTGTGGGTATATCTATTACATGGACCCAGGTATGACCCTGCGTTTAGAGAGAGGTTTGTTGTTAACTACGAGACGAAACAATGTATCAGTTTATTCAAAATATGCCACATCTGTACATCAATGACTCTCTTCCATTATAACCTACCCAATCAGATTACAGGTAGGGCAAGTACCGACGGAGCCAGGTATGACTCTGTGTTTAGTTCAGTACCACCCGTGGTTGCTAGTTCCAGCCGATGCTCGCAGGTTTCACCGCAATGCATAGCCACAACAGTGTTGCGGGCTTGCTCCCTGCAATAATACAGCCGCGACATAAGTGAAATAGTCTTGAAAGCGGCGATAAACCCCACATCACCTCACCTCACCTCACCCTGTGTTAGGCGATATATTCTAAACTCTGCCTTAGCGAGAGGTCTGAAGTAAACTGTGTCAGGAAACACTGTCTCTCTAGCGATTGAGCCAGGTATGATTCTGTGTTTAGCGATATTCTTAACTCTGCGTACATACAGATTTACAGACAAGAAAGAATGATTTAGTTTATTAAAAAAATGCCATACATCAATGACTCTCTTCCAGTATAATCTATCCAACGAGATTGCAGGTAGAGCAGGTAGCGATAGATCCAGGTATGATTCTGTGTTTAGGGAGAGGTCTGAAGTAAGCTGTGACAGGAAACTCTGTTAATAAAGGTACTGCCTACAGGCCGATTTACAGACCAAATTAAAACTGAAATCAATGTATTAATTTATTCCACACTCGTACAGCATATTCATATTCCAGTATTACCTATCCAATGAGATTACAGGTAACGCAGGTAGCGATGGAGCCAGGTATGATTCTGTGTTTAGCGAGAGGTCGGAAGTATACTCGGACAGAAAACTCTGCATGAAAAACTGTCTACATACAGATTTACAGACAAAACCAAAATTCGAGTCAGTATATTTAATTTATTTCCACACTCGTACAGCAATGAGTCTCTTTCAGTATAAACTATCCAATAAGATTGCAGGTAGAGCAGGTAGCGATGAAGCCAGGTATGACAACATTCTGAAGAAAACTCGGACAGAAAACTTTCATGGAATAAAGGTACTGCCTACACGCCGATTTAAACAAAATTTAAACTTGAATCAATGTATTCATTTTATTCCACACTGGTACAACATTGTAATCTATCCAATAAGATTACAGGTAGGGCAGGTAGCGATGGAGCCAGGTATGACTCTGTGTTTAGCAAGAGGTCTGAAGTAAGCTGTGACAGGAAACTCTCTGTGAGACCCACAGTGCTGCCAGTAGTACGTACCTCGCTCGTAACACTCGTCCTCGTAGTTATCTACAGCAGGAAGATACGATAATTTTAATATATCATATAAAGAGGATATAAGTAGTCTTTCGTTTTGACAGTAAATGATTTCGTATAAACTGATCGAAAGCGATGTGGTCACCTGTTTATTCGAAAGTTTGATATAAGAGGATAATTTATGAGGGTCTATGACATACATGTTTACGACACGAGTCCCTAAATATAAGTATTTCCCGAGCGAGAGCTGTATAAACTGTTATTTATGTACGATTATAATATTCTGTTAATTACCGAAGTATATTATATTAAGTATATATAGTAATATGTTTCCAAACGTAGGCAATTTTGCCGCCGTTTGATAACTGGCCTTAGGCCATCGTAAAATACTCTAAAAAGGTGACTATGGAATTAAAGTATTTTGCATTTTACTCGCGCAGATTGATAAGGAATTAAAAAGCGTTGGTATGCTGAAACATGGATTCCATAGGTCGGAATATCTTAATCAGTGGTGACTCTTGTGCAAGTGCAAACTTGTTTTACATAATATTTATTATTGCAGAATTATTATTATTTGTCTAGTTGTTATTGTAAGCTCACCAGAATTTACGTTTGTTGCTCCCCACGCGTCATAGAAGAAAGTTCCGAGTTTGGGGTCAGCTGGACAGGAAGTGACCTTTATCCAACATCCGGCCCCACATGTTCTTTTATTGCCTGGTCAAATACATCAACAGAAATAGTTCAAATTGTCACTTGGCATCGTCGATAAAATCATTGTCAATGTGTCATCATCTAAATAGGGGTTCCGATTTATATCATGTTTATTTTACAATCTCTAGCATACACAGTTAGCGTGATGGCCTCTCACGCCAGAAACACGGGTTCGAATCCCGGTACAGACATACGCAAAAATTGTGACTTGGGTCTCATTCTGTGTTCTGTCCCTGTGCAAGGCACTTCATCCACATTGCACTCAGTCCACCAAGCTGTTAAAATGGGTACCTGAAAACTGTACATACTGCATGTACTGACCTACGCTTAGTAGCAGCTGTGAAAGTAAACTCCTTCGGGGTAATAATGTAGGGCTTTGAGCATGTCTTAGGGCGTGGAAAAGGCGCAATATAAAGTATGCACATTATTATTATTATTATTTATAGTATTTATCTATTATATATATTTATAGTTTATATTTCGATCAGATGAGCTGCAAGCAAGATTGAGAGATCATCTAAGTGAAGGTACAGGACTAAACTCAGACCTACCCGTGGGTCCAAAGATGCTGGTTGTGGGGTACCTAGGATCTGATCCACACCAGGTCCAGTGGTCATGGGCCCGATCCAGACACGCCTCCTCCACACCTGACGCGTTATGACGTTCAGGGAAGCCATCTTGTTTTATCCCGTGAGCATTCCGATGATTAGGACAGCCCTGCATGGCCGAGTAACAATGGCTTCCGGCGACTGTCATGGCGCCTACATGGAAACCGGAAATAGATGGCATTAATATCTCGTCGCCTTTATCGGATTTTAAACCATTTCCACCTTCAGACATACAACATAAGCCCTTCTCTTTCATTCAACCATTCTTCCAATTCTCCGGCTGAAATATTGCCATACAGTGTAAAGCTCATACTCGCTCACTTCCAAATCAGGGTAAGAACGTTACGATAACTCCACTAATCTGTACCCTGGGCTCAGAAGCTAGAGTCGCTCACGCGGCCCGGCTTGGAATATAGCCAATCAAATCACTTTCTCGCCACATTCTCGATAACATTTCAACGAGTTCAAAGTTCGTACCCTGAGACAGGATGTGACTTCCAGTTCACTACTTCCACTAACGATTTCTGTCGTGTCGTTCTTTCCTACATACCTCTGCCTTCCGCCCTTTACCGCTCTTACCATCTGATTCCCCTCTCACCTTTTCATTGCCTATCTCAACTTCTCCCACATTATTCAGGGTTACCTACCTGTGGGTCCAAACACCGCCTGAACGTAGTGGTTTGGTCCAGCATTACAATCTAACCAGCGCTTCTTTGCCCTACTCAAACACTTCTCCTCGTCTGTCCCCGCCTCGAAATGTTGTTCACCTTCCAGGTCCCTGTGAGTTCCAACCAGCTCAGGGTGCTTCGGACAGAAGGAGGCTATCATCCAGCAGCCTGGGAGTATAACAGTATTTTTAACGCAATCTAAGATAAAATTTGACATTATGACATTTGAAACTTGTTTATGTACGCCCAAACCAGATAAGGCCAGGGTGCGTCGGTCAGAAGGCGGATGAAGATATGCTGGATGCATTATATAGTTATATTATCAATCATAGTCAGAACTTCGAAATTCGTCTTCGGGTTGTGCCTATACGTTAGGATAAAGATATGATATACGATATACTAACAAGAGTAGAATGTCCCTTTGTCAATACAGATTCTTCATTGTCATTAAGCTTACTTGCATGGAAATGATATTCCAAAATGACACCCGGTCAAGATAATCAGTACAATCATAGTCAAGTAGAATGCACATTCAAAAACCAGATGTGAGGAAAGAATAATCTTAGAGATAGCCTCCAGAGACCGTAGAGCTCTCCCAGAACAGCATTTATCCTACCTCATGTAAGAAAAAGGCATGAAAATAGCGTGCAGATTGAGCGACTTGAAATGTACAATGTATGTTACCTCGAACACATGATCAATCTGGTTACTTTTGATCAACCGATATGTAGTTTTGAAAAAAACTAAAGTCAAAGGGCTTACGCAGTTTACCCCGCGCATGGATGGTATAACTTAAAATATTCAGCACCTTGCTAACGTTTCAAGAATAACTCATCCATAGATATTTCGAAATTATTTTCCATAAATTCTACCAGTTCAAAAGAGAGTCTTTTCGTGCACGCTTCAAAATTCTGTTATCAACATACCGACATTGAGCTTGGGATACAAGGTGTTTGGTCCTGATCCATCAGACAGGTAGGGAGTCCCGGGGGATGTGGTGGCCGGAGCCGCTGTGGACATGTCACATGGGGTTGGGGTCGGACCTGGGGAGTAGCTCGGCAACACTGCAGGGATAGACATAGAGCGTGACTGAAAAATAACTATTGAAAGTCCATCGTAGACGAATTATCCTCAATAAAATTTGGCAGGCAAGTCATTTGCACAGGTAGCCTTGTGATATTTGCATATCTGGAATGAAGTTTTATGTTAAGAACTCAATGCAAACTGTAGGGTTGGACCTGGGGGTATCCCAATAACACTGCAGGAAAATTTACTTTAATAACGAGGCAGAAGCCATATACTTATAACTTCGACTACCCCGATTAAACAACAATAAACAAAAGTTTACAATATATACAACTATCCTCGATATCTCTGTCAGGAAGCAAAATTGAACAGGAAGCAATTCTGCTTCCACATTGCATTATCGAATTTTAAACGGGCCCCTTTGCACATTTCAAAAGTAACTGTACACAAATATCCATCTTATAACGAGGTGATAAACAAAATCTATGTTAACTGTTACCAGTGTGAAGGTAGGTGGGTCCCGTGGTATAACGAGGTCCAATATCGTTGATGGCGATTGGAGTTTCAAAGTTGTTGCTATCAGCCCACTGTTTGGTAGCACATCGTGGAGTGAAGTCGTGATATGAAGGTGCTGTGAAGTCCTGGAGGTTCTGCACCTGAAACATAATGATGTTTTACTTTTATAATGGCAAAAAAATGTTAGATTTATCAATTAAGATTTATCTTAAAGGGGCAGTAGCACGTTTTTTTGAAAATTTTATATTTTCAAATTTTTACTGAAAATTGTACGTTAAAACTAAATATATTATTTTGAAAGTGTCAAAATTTCATTACACAAACCAATCATCCATAGTCAGAGAACAAATTTGTGTAAGAAAAAGGAAACGCATGGCTGAAATTTACATTATATATTTGATTTATTACTGCTTCATTTAGTTTAAATATATTATCTTTCAATTGGAACCATTTATTTTCATTTTCCTGACATCACCTTACATTCCCCCTAAAACGTCACTTTAAGATGTCGTTATTTTATAATGACAAAATATTATAGAATAAACTTGTATGTACACAAATCAATTTTTTAAAGGGTGTTTGAAGCATATTTCAATTGAACAGAGTTTCCATAATGTATGCAAAGTAACATTCCCTTGAATTTAAATTCCATAAAAATACCTCCATAGAACTATTTATTTAAAATCGGCATATGGCGATTTGTATATTATGCAGTAATTGTTCGCTAAATACCAAATGCTCGTCTAGTATATTAAGCACAACGGATTTTCCAAAAGGATCTTGATGCCGCTGCACAAAATGATCTAACACTAAGCTGAGCCTAAGTGCCACCCATACCATTGTGCTTAGGCTACCTTTGTGCCATCAATATCATTGCGTTAAGGCTACCTTTGTGCCATCAATACCATTGCGCTAAGGTTACCTTTGTGCCATCAATGCCATTGCGTTAAGGCTACCTCTGTGCCATCAATATCATTGCGCTAAGGCTACCTTTGTGCCATCAATATCATTGCGCTAAGGCTACCTTTGTGCCATCAATATCATTGCGCTAAGGCTACCTTTGTGCCATCAATATCATTGCGTTAAGGCTACCTTTGTGCCATCAATATCATTGTGCTAAGGCTACCTTTGTGCCATCAATACCATTGCGTTAAGGCTACCTCTGTGCCATCAATATCATTGCGCTAAGGCTACCTTTGTGCCATCAATATCATTGCACTAAGGCTACCTTTGTGCCATCAATATCATTGCGCTAAGGCTACCTTTGTGCCATCAATATCATTGTGCTAAGGCTACCTTTGTGCCATCAATATCATTGTGCTAAGGCTACCTCTGTGCCATCAATACCATTGCGCTAAGGCTACCTTTGTGCCATCAATACCATTGCGTTAAGGCTACCTTTGTGCCATCAATACCATTGCGCTAAGGCTACCTTTGTGCCATCAATACCATTGCGTTAAGGCTACCTCTGTGCCATCAATACCATTGCGCTAGCTAGGCTACTTAGTGTTATGTGCAACGAGATCCTTAACGTTACCTCTCCATCCTTCAATTACATAGTATACTTACCCCATGGTTGTCATGTGTATCGAAGTATTTCGGTTGAGCGTACTTCATGGTTGAATACAGAAATACATCGATTCCTTTCCGGTTCCATATAATGTTGTCGTATATTTGGTTTCCTGAAAGACGATATGAAATATATTTCAACATACCAGATCCTTATCACGCTACATAAACTTAAAAGACTTATTATACAGGTTGTGACATAACGTTATCAAGATTAATATTCACGAGATTGATTTAAGAAGGAATATAAGTAAATGGATATAACGTAGAAATTCTTATCAACAAAATAACTCCTAAATGAACTTCTACTCGTGAGAATAACATGGATGACAACTTGTATGTTAAAGGGGCAGTAGCACGTTTTTAGGGGGAATATAAGGTGATGTCGGGAAAATGAAATTTTATGCTTCCAATTGAAAGACAATGTATTTAAGCTAGATGGAGCAGTAATAATTCAAATATATAACGTTTAGTTTAACCATGCGATTGCTTTTTCTTACACAAAATGAATTAAAGGTGTTCACACAAAAATGGCCGCCAATGGATTTTATGTGAATCTTCATACTTCGTCCTTTGACTATGGATGATTGGCTTGTGTAATGATATTTTTGACACTGTCAAACTAATACATTTAGCATAAACTTACAATTATCAGTGAACATTTTAAAATATAAAATTATCAAAAAACGTGCTACTGCCCCTTTAATGTTTAGACGTTTCATCACATAATTGTATAATTGTCTGGCATAACAATGCTCCAGTTAATGTTTGGACCTTTTGGGTATTTACTAACATCGATTTTGATAGTGTACTATTTAAAAACAAATTAAACTCCTCTGATCTCGAACAATTGGGTATTATATAAAAGAACAATTAACGTAGGGGACGATAACATTACAGCTAGTTTTAACTATAGATTGATAAAATAATTGAGATTTGTTTGTCATTATTTATCATAATTGGATATATCTCTTCATATTATCTTTATAATATAATTATAGCAATGAACGTGATAAAGAAAGCAAATGTCTGTGTACCTGAACTTCTAGCGTTTTAACTAATTAGGTTTTTAAAAATTTGGTTGCGTTTGATACGCTGCTTATCTTGAGCACAACATTATCATTAGTATTCTTTGAAATTGAAAACCATGTGTCATGAAAGAAGCAAAAGTGTCCTGTAAAAACTTTACGATTTCAACTTGCATGGCACTGGTATTTACACTTTTCACCCAGGTAAAACAGGTCCTCTCACCTTCGGGTAGGTAGTCGGTTCCGGTCTTCAGGGTGGATAGTTCCGGGTACTTCATCTTCCATATACCCGTTAAGGCAGATAGTGTCTGTACAATATACAAACAATGAGTCGTATGTGACTTATCATTGGCACGAAAATTAGAATTTTAAAACTCCATTACGACCCGAATATGCAAATCTGTACCACACAAAAAGGGATAAAAAGTAACTGGAAACAGCAAAAGAATTCTTAAGTGAGATTTATACTCAATTGTTAACCTTCTCTCATGGTGATTTTTTTGTAGGTAAAATTTAACCATACCTTGATAAGACTTTAAATTCAAAACTTTTATTAGTTGATTACCAAACATATAAGCATTGGAGACAATAGCTTGAACTCACCACGAGTTCGCGTCGAAGTTTGCGACCAAGTCCTTGGAAGACAGGGGAGGTCCCCCTAGCGTCCCCCTGCATACTCTCTGCTGTAGCGTTGTACATGATGTTGTAGCGGACGATGTTGTCTCGCCCTCCCCCGATGTTGACGTGGATCTCGTTCTACAAGAAGTCAATGCGATGCTAGGATTATAAAAAAATATCTATTCTGATAATACAGGATACAAGATAAATCCACATGGTCATGAAACCTAATTGTTTTATTGCATTCTTTCATAACAAAAATTTTAATGATTTAACGATATTATCATTTTATAACTGGAAACTGCTTTTCATACATGTAAGGTGAACAAATGGTATATTTGGGACCACACATCCTAATTACAAGATTCCAACACATCATCAAACTCAGCCAAACTATGAGCACTGAATGTTCCAAAAGCTTTACAACACGACCACTAGGCCTCGACTGGGCCGAAGGTCTAGGTTCGTATTTCCTACGAGACTGAAATACAGTAGAACACGGATATAACGAACACCAAATTTAAGGACCAAAGAATTTAGTTCGCTATATATATCCGGTGTTTGCTATTCGCGTTTAGCCCTCATACAGAGGGCTTTTGACGGGACTTAAAAAATTAGTCACTATATCCGATTGTTCGCTACATCCGAGTTCGTTATATCCGTGTTCTACTGTAGTACAAATAGTAAAAGATTCCAAAATAGTAAAATATTTGTACTAGTATACATTGTTTGATCCCAAATATGACAGTGTTACACCTATCTGTTCGATTTCTTCTTTGTATTCGATCACAAGCAAGACATTTGTTTCAAAATAAAAGTTGTGGCTACTAACGTCGTAAAAGACGTTTTTCTCGATGAGCACACTCGAGAAGAGATCGTCCAACATAACACCCCGACTAGCAGCACCCGGCACAAACCGTAGAGTGTGGTGGATGTGGTTGTACCGGATCACGTTACCTCGCTGTGGGAGAAGATGTACAAACAGCAATTAAACGGAATACTTTCTATCTGTTACTGTTCTTGCCCATCTTCCAATGCAAAGCCTAAAACGTCAGTTTCCGAACTGTCAGTTTTATGTCTTGCTGCCGATCCTTGAATTTTCTGTGCTTGCTCTCTAGCTTACTATGATAGAAAGCGGGGAATCAGAAAGTACCTGGAGGTTGCTAACAATCGCCTGTAGGGGCGCTGATATCAGCACAGAAAACTCAAGGTTTGGCAGAAAGGCATAAAACTGATAGTTCGGCTACTGGCGTTTTGGGCTTTGCGTAGAAAGATGGCCCTTGCCTTGGAAAGAAAATATGAACACACATGAAATCATGAATTAGTATTCTTATAGGATTCAACAACGTGTTTAAGATATTCTATTTGACATTTAGCAAAAACACACTGGTGATGAAGTAAATTCACGAGTCACCTTATGGGAACGAATTTTAACAAATAAAGACTGCGAATTGTTTTGCATATCAATAAATATATCAATCTGATTTGACTATTATGAATTAAAACACATCTACATGTAGGAACTCATATTTCATACATGGAAACTTTCACATAACCAATGTTTAATTTTCCAATGTTGTTTTGACAGCAAAAGGTGCAAAAAAAGCAAATTTTGGTTATAAAACCACATACATGATTCTGCTACCACGCATATGTTCAAGTTTACCATATACTACCCCACTCCTGTAGGTGTACGTAGAACATTCCTGTTTATAAACTTTTCTTATATAACTAAACTAGTGTCCAAAAGAAACGATACCAAGTTTTCAACGTCCTCCGAAACAAAATTCTATTACCTTACAGAGTCGAATTTAAGTGTGCCTAACAGGCATATGTCTTGTAAAGAAGTATGCACATTTTCATTCTTCAGGAAAAGATACTTTTGATTTTGTGTCTCTTCAAACGCACATGGGGTGCATAAATCGAAATTTCAAGTTGTTTTATGCACAGAAGCTTTGTCATTTCACTATAAAATTGATAAAGTATTGAGTTTAGGTAGGAATACAATCTTGTTGATACAATGCACTTTATTTGACATAAATTCGTTGACGCGTCACTGCTCTAGAACGTTTTAAAACAAGCCAAAGTGTCCAATTTCTCTCTGCTATCTCGCCTAGTTAAGGAGATTCCGAATCAATGTTTATTTCAAATGCGTGTTTTTCGCAAACAGGAAAAGATAATGTTTTGAAATTTTGCATAGAGGTGAGTTGACTACTGAAGAAATTATAAAACTATGTTTTAGTCGTATCAATCTGCAGTGGGTTGAGTTATCTTGCCATTTGTATGGTAACGTTTCTTTTGGACACTAGTTTACATGTTCATTTATTTTTTGGTAGAAACCAGTTACTGACAATTATATTGTTTTGCGTTATATAGGATTTTGAAAACAAATTAAGAAGACAATAACAAAGGAAACAAGTCCAATTATCTGTGTGAAAATGTCTTCAAGTTGTTATGTTAAGGTAGATTTTTATCATTTATAAACATAATTATTCGTTCATTTGTGTTTGATCTACAAATAAAATACAGTTTATAGTTTCACGTAATGCAAAAACGTTACCGTTAAGACCATAGAGCTTTCCCTTCAGGAAATTCTAGGACCCAACCATAACAACTCCGTACTTTAGTGTTCACTTACCTGCCCATTATAGTGTAAGTATCATGTAATTTGGGGGAACCTGAAGTTAGCAGCGGGTTAGTTATAGCTAAAAATAAAAATCCAAAATGGTTAAAATCACTTTAAGGGAAATCTGCAAATATCACAATACCAAGCTTAGATCTTTAAGTTGTGTTCTGGAAACGCAATTATTGGCATATGGTCTGGTCAACTATTGGACATACGATTTATGTCAATTCTGTTTTAATCCCGATGAATTTAATCCTTTTTTGAAAGAAGTTGAATCTGGTAGGAATTTACTTGAAACAGAGATCATTTATTTGAATAACGAACCCGCTGCTGCATTCAAAAGCATGGCATGACGTCCTAAAGTCCAACGGCAATCTATCAATTATTCCAATATATAGTGAGTGAAGTTGAGTGTTTGAACGTTTGTTATGAATAAACTATCCATTATTCAAATAAGTAAGATGCTGAAGGTTCGAATTTTTTTCTAAATCACTGGTCAGTGTTTTCGAATATGTGGTGAGTATATATATATTGAATGTTTGAATGTTTGTCTGAATCAGAGATCAGTTATTCGAATAACGAACCCGCTGCTGCGTCAGTTATTCGTTATTCGAATAACGAATAACGAATAACGAATAACGAATAACGAATAACGAATAACTAACCCGCTGCTAACTTCAGGTTCCCGTAATTTGGAGTGCCTTTGAGGCATCCTAACTGCGATAACGAAACTGTTAAGGTGATATTTCACTACATTCGTTAAAATTGATTATGCGCAAATATATGCATATGTCATACCTAACAGATAACTGTAACATGTGTCGCAGGTAATTGAAGTGATCAGAGGGCAAAATTTCGAAAACACTATTTTTTATTTTTTATCAACAAATCCATCATAAGTAATCATTAGCTTTAGCTCAATCATATTTCTTCCGTTGCACAAAGACGATGTAATTGAGTCTATATGGAATATCAAATCGAAATTATAATTTTTTTTTAGAATGGCCATTTTACAAATGGACAGTTGGTGATAGTTTGTCAGTGCTCCTTGAATTCTTTTATTGAAACCCAAATTACATGATATTTTCACAAAAATACACTAGCAAGTGAAAAAAACTTATGGTACGCAGCTGTAAGCTACCCACCGAAGTCCAACTCCTGTAGGCGTGGATCGCTCCACAGTCGCTTGTGGTGAGACACAGGTGGTGCAGGTGGTTGTACTCAATCACGTGATCGTTACCCTGGCAACATCAAATGACAATGGTTCAATGGATATGTTACGCTGCGCTTAACTCAATTGCGAAACTTACATGCTTTAGGAACCTTGATAGATGTTTTGGAGGAATCAATTGAATTCGTTTGCCATCAGGACAACATTCTCTCCCCACAGAGGCAGCTCAGTCATACCCGAGTTAACCTCTGTTCTATTACGCCAAGATCCTGGGGTTCCGGCGGATCGCCCTAGCGGCAAAAAGTTGTAACGTGAGATACCTCCCTTATTTGCAGCCAATGAAAACACCTTTTGGATATCCACGATATGGGGAATTCTCAACGGTCGTATGGTGACTTGCAAAAGCATCATGCCTTTAGGTTTATTTTTCATTAACAGTGTGAGAGGGAAACTATTTGAAAATCAGATACGGATAGGGTTTTTCATCTGTTTTATAATTGTGTAAATTGTTATTTGTTTTATGATAAATTTTATTTTAATAAATTACCAAATAAAAACTAATGAGAAGGTAAAAAGCGATCTTTTGTAGAAGGAAGAGTTATCTCCCCTGGGTGTTAAATTTCAACGAAAGCTTTGCCGGACCACACGGGGAAAGCCGAGCTTTTGCGAATGACCACTTTTGAAACGGCGTCGCTGATTGCACAACTAACTTCGATTGCCTCCAATCAGATTTCTACCTTTCTGTCCCATGTATTAGCCGTAATAGAACAGAGGCTAACTCAAGTATGACTGAGCTGTCTCTGTGGGGAGAGAATGTCAGGACAAGTGACATACCAAGTTTAGAAGCAATATCCTGCTCTTGAAAGATACCGTTTACAATAGGGAAGAAGATTTTTTTCGAACTTCCATGTTGTACTCTTGAAGAATAAACTCCTCAAATGGGTCCAATATCAATAAATTATGTGTATTTCAATCACAGAGCGTATAAGAAAATGAAATTTCATGACTAAAATTCAATGATACTTAAATCTTGTTTCGTCAGTGTATTTCACTGAAACGTCAAAAATACATAAGACAAAATTATTGCTGTAGCAATTTGCTTTAAATCTTAAAAAAATGTGTATATTGTTCTGGCATTACTGCCAAGAAGTGGTCTGTTGAACATATAATCATATAAATTAATCTCATTATTTATTCTCACTATAAAGGTAATGGCAAGGTACGGTCCATGATGAATGTGGTTGAAGCGAATGATACTCTTAACCCCTGTAGTGCGGATGGCGTCTTGATCCGCCGCCCCCTCACGTGCAAACTCCCATATATGGTTGTTCTCCATGACGTTATTAGAAGGCTCCAAAGAAGCACGGTTTCCTCCTGCAATGTGCCATCAGTGACGGGCGTTAATTGGTTCATTTGGTTGATTTAGTTCATTTACAACGTTTCTTCATTCTCCGGTATATGGGTATTCAATAATGCTACAAGAAAGCTTAGAGTGGTGGTCAAGGTATTCATCAATGAAAATGACATCGGTATAATGAAATATCCATCACATCGATAACTTTACCATTTTTTAGGCCAACATTTCGAAACTATTCCGAAATTGCGAAAGTGTGCCAGCAAAGATGTTTACAATTTCTAGAACCTTTCGAAATAAGTATGAATAAGCATTCCAAATCCATTTAAACATCGATGATAAACCATGGATTTTGAAAATATCTTTAATAATGGTTCATTTTCAGTTTCTTTTCAGAATTTCAAAGGGCGTATTTCCTTGATGTGAACAGTACACTTCAAATTTTCAATGGGCCATCTTTTCACCCAATGTGCTAAATGGCCCATAGCCCCTGTCTTCCCCAATCCATCAAAACTTAATCAAAATGTTTCAAAACTACATGTACAGGCAAGCAATAAACGTTTACTACGAACCTGGTTACGTCTATCCTTCAACAAGCTGATCACTTTGAATAGAGTAACCAATCAATATACTAGTGTTCACAGCAAAACATATCTACCAATCATATATCACCTACCAGTAATGCTAATCCCCCCATCTCCCCCATGTATCTCACACCTGGTGATACTGACATTTCGACAGTCTTCTCCACAGCGGAACGAGAAACCTCCTGTAGGTGTGGAGAATAAATGATTAAAATTGATAGAGAGGGACTGACTTATTAAATAAGTATATCTACAGTAATTATTAGAAATATGTTTATATGAAAAAATAACTGGCTTTACTCAATCGAAGTTGAATATGAAACTTAAATATAAAAGATGCAAGTCACTTTTTCGATAAAAATCATATGAAATTTCGATTTCTTAAGACCTGGACCATCTATTCATGGATTGGATTCGAACTGAATACCGGTTACAAAACATGGTTGCCATACATTCGCCTATCGAATGCACTGAATGCCGAAACAGTTCAGTGCAAAGTCTTATTTAAATTATTCAATCAATTTGAGAATATTTTTTGGAAGTATGTTAAATTTGTTCAAAGTCATATAAGAGGAATGAAATGCAATGTATAGCAAGAATGTTTTGTAACTGGTTTTCAGTTCTGTCACGTCATTTCTTTAATGCATATTACTTGTAATTAACATTCATTTATCCACTTTTGATTAATAAACAATTATCAATAAATGACCATCGGTCAAATTATCAACAAAATATACAATTTTATCTTATACCTGTATTTTTCAACTCCATCTTGTTGAGTGTAAAGTCACGCATGTCAGTGCTGTTGATACCGTAACGTCGACACGATTCCAGAGTGAAATCTTCAAACACGATATTGGTCACCGTGTCCATTCTGGGAGAAAACCAAAACATTGTCACGCAAACCATTACGAGAGAAAAGTACATAGTTAATAAGTACCATTGCAATGTTCTGATATTCGCTTGATCAGATGCTTATGGTTTTTGTTCTGGTCCCATGACGAAATTCATAACAAAATTATAAAACGATTTCCATATTTTGTAAAATTCTGAAACAAACTTATTTCAAAGTTAATCTGTATCTAGAAAGCGAAAAAGGATTTAAGAAAATATCACACATTTCTTTCGCATTACATGCTTACCATCAGATATTTCAGATTGACATTATGTTGTACACTTCATTAAGAAAATATATATTAAAATTTTGTCCAAAAAGTCTTTAAAGACAAATCACCTTTACCCTTACGCAAGATAGCTAGCTAGTTCGAGAGAAAAAAATTTTACAACAAAAACAATTGGGTATCATTTATATTTCTTTTTGTGTTTGTGTTTATGCTACTTGAATTCTATTCTTATGCAAACTCTCTCATAGTCTTTTGTTAAGCCCTATTGTTAGAATATTTCTGTTGATGGTTAGAAATAAGGTTTGTGATTTGAATGAAATACAGCTTCGTATCTTATAAGACGTACACCTGTAATGTGTAGTTCTGTTCTTTGTGGTTTATTTAATGCATAATTCTTTCAGTTAGTGTCGTTTTCATATGTGTTTTTTTCCCCTTCAATTTTTTTTTATATCCCACCAATGTCATATATGTACAGCCTCTTTTGTGCGAAACATGTCAAAACCATGAAAATGTTGCCATATTTTTTAAGAATGTTTTTATGTTCCGGGCAAATGCCACATGATTTCTCATTGTATTACTTAAACTTGTTTTGCACATGAGACCATGCGGGCCCATTCACATAAAAAATCTGTTCTGTTCTAGTTTTTTTCACTCACGTTATGCAGTCATCCAATAGTGACGCGTACACAATATCTGATGACGTCAGAGTTCCTGTCTTAGTGTTGGGCCACAGATACAAAATGCCCGTACTTCTGTCTATGAAATATTCTCCCTGGAATCAAAACCGTCAAAATGACTTGCCAACTGTAATAAATGACAACTGATATATTTAAAAATGTAGTCCTATTATTGATTTATCGAATCTGGGAGATTATTTTTAAGGTGTTGGCTTATCATACATACTCATCGTACTAAACCCAAAAAAACGAGGGCATTCTCTGACATATAAATCGTTTCCTTTCACTCAAATTCGCATGAATGATTGAATTATACATATTCACCCCATAAACCCAATGGCGAGGGCATTTTCTGACATTTTCTGATCGATTTTAAAACTCAAAATCTATGCAAGAATTTACATATTCACCGTATTAAACCCAAAGGCGAGGGCATTCTCTAACGTATAAATCGATTTCAATTAGCTCACAATCGCAAAAATGATTGAATCATGCATATTCACCGTATCAAACCCAAAGGCGAGGTTACTATCTGACTTATAAACCGATTTCTTTTAACTCAAAATCGAAAGAACAATTGAATGTCAAAACAAAACGTACGGGTTCATCCAGTTCTGACAACATGTTGAATACCCGGAAGTAACCGCCTTGTTTGCCATGAAGATTGACATCAGCGGTGGTAAACTGACCTTTAAGTTGATAAATATATACTAATAGAGATATTGTATTATATTGAAAACTCAAAAAGATACTACACAAAAAAACACATAGAAACTGTTGAAAAAGCTATAAAGGAAACGTGAGATATTTGTAGGTTACGAGTAAAACTAAAAACTTGTATTGTCTCGTATTTAAAGTGTTTGAAATCGATGTTTTGGAGAAAAACGGTTAAATGTATCGCCGTCAAAATGGCACAACATTTTATTTCACCTTATTTAACACTTAACTATGATATCGAAGAACGATATTGAAAATATTACAAAGCATTGTGTTGTGAGCTCCTAAACCGCAGACTGTAAAAACGGGAAAAATTACTTTGCTGTGTAAAATGAAGGAAGTATGAATCACCTGGCCTGATCCCATGGACAGGAAGTTCCTGAAGTGTGATGGTGTGTGTCTTGATATCAAGCTTTGATATCTTCTCTGCATAGTCGCACCAACTCCAATACCTAGATGGTACTACACGTCAGTTTGGACAAGGACTTCGTAAAGATAGATAATGGTTTCGGGGTTTAAAGGGGCAGTAGCACGTTTTTTGACAATTTTATATTTTCAATTATTCGCCGATAATTGTACGTTAATGCTAAATGTATTACTTTGATAGTGTCAAAAATCTCATTACACAAATCAATTATACATAGTCATAGGACAAAGACTGAAGATTCACATCAAATCCATTGGCGGCCATTTTTGTGTGAACACCTTTAATTCATTTTTGTAAGAAAAAGGAATCGCATGGCTAAACTTAACGTTATATACTGGAATTAGTACTGCTCCATTTAGTTTAAATACATTTTCTTTCAATTGAAACCATTAATTTTCATTTTCCTTCCATCACCCTATATTCCCCCTAAAACGTGCTACTGCCCCTTTAAGTTTTAACGTGAAAACATTGCCTAGATGAGTGGTTAAAATACCGGGCAGATAAAGGTCTTAAAAATCCCGCATTTCGTCCTAAAATAAGTCAAAAGGAATGGAATGGTATATATTCAATTTTCATAGGCGAAAGTTGGTATGCAAATCATACCTTATTATTTCATTCGTTAAACAAAACTATAATATGTAGATATGATACCATATCTTTATGAAAAGTTAACCTTTTATTCAAATTAGAATTATAAAATAAATATCGTCTTAAATATTGAAAATAATCATATGTATCAGGTTAAAATTTAGATTTTGAATATGAATTCGTCTTTACTTCAAAAGGAAAACAACACATGTGTCAGCTTTTGTGTTTTCAAGACGTTCCAATTAGTGAGTAAGCGATTGGTCTCATGTTATTGTGATTTATGTATAATGGACTTAATCTCCTAAATTATATTTAGATAACAATTGATAAAATTCACTAACCAATACCCATACGCCCATGGTTCCTTCTCATTGGCCCATCTGGCGTCACGTGATGAGGAATAACTAAACTGGGTTTTGGTCGTGTTTGATACTCCAGTTATGTCAATGTAGCCCTAAAATTAATCATTGGTATGAATCCATTCAACTCTTTACGGGTTAGATGTTGTTCTTTATATAACATTTACCACGGAAAATTTGACTAAAAGTATAAAAGGATAACGAACAGTTATTCTGAAAATGTATGATGTAAACCGTGAATGTTTGTTTTTCTACGATGTCATATAATGTGCAAAATATGTAAATAATGTATTAAAAATATGTTGTAAAGTTGTCTGTAAGCTCTAATAGAGTATTCGTCGACCCAAGGACAATAAGCCGGTGACATTGCCATGACATTGCTATTTTGATTACAAGGGTATAGATCATCAAACGTGAAAATCTTTCTTCAAATTTAAACTGATGTTATACTGACTGGATACTTCGCCAACGAAAATATTCACTTTTGAGTTTCTCAAAGTTAAATAGATTGCACCACAAATGATAAATGCCAAATTTGATGTTACACTTACTGTGTTTGGATATTTGGCCAAAGTGAGAGGCTGACCGTTGATGAAGATCTCCAGTGCTGCATGTCTCAGATGGTACCATCCATACGGAGAGATCTGTCCGTAGTCTGTTATACCTACATCCGGGAGGTGGACCTGCTTGATCTGTGATATATGGGAAGAATGAGGCTATGAAATTCTTTAAAATTGGGAGGTGAAACAACTTTTTTTCCATCTAACGGGACAATCTTAACGAAATATGTATTTCTATTGTAACTTTGCAAAATAATAAATCGATGAACAGAGGAACGAAGGTTTGAGATTTCCGATTTGTTTAAGCCTCATCACAGTCCGGTTATTAACTTTCCCAGTCGATTTCTTTTTAGTTGCAGTCTCTCTAAATTGGGAGTGGATTCTTAATATTTTGTATTGGTTTTGGTTGATTTTATTGTTCAATTTATCATTTGGTTATTTAGATTATCTTTCTATCATTGTTCATAGAGGGTCATTTTAAATCCCCCTCCCCCATTTCATTAATGCTATAAATGAGCACAAACTATAAAAAACGACTTTTAATGTATGTCTAATATAGACAGATAAGACAAAAAGATGTTAGTCACGTGTTTTCGGGCATCCGGAGTCCATTGGTTGAGGATAGATGGATCTGTTACATCTTTGAAGAAAGTGTTTGCGATTCGTCGTCCTCCCGTCTGTATAAGAAATATAAATATATAAAATAAATATACATTCGAAATAAACTTTTGTTAGAGAATAAGGCGTATAGCATAAAACCTACTCTAATTGCACGATGGTTCATCCACAGGCAATACAAACATAATAACCTTACTAACATTTACCTGAACGACTCATAGATTGGTTTATCAAAGCTCAAAGGATTTGCAAGTCTAAATAAGTTTAAAACACGAATTGAAATATCTAATGGTAACTTATGGCAGGGACAGTATGAATGTTAATGACATGGTCCACATAGATATTAATACCCAAACTGTTTATTGTTATTGTTTTTTACAACACGAGTGACTGTAAAATGATATTTTAGCTTATATTTTAATTGTCAAAGAATGTGAAAGAATTCCGATTATAAGAATTTTCACAACATATCGTCAAAGGTGAAATCAATCTCATCCAAATCAGATCGAAACTACTCCTACGTCGCTACCGTTTCTTGATCTGACAACCGCTCCATAAGGACCGTGTCAGACGGCCTTGACACCGACCTTTTACCTTCAATTATTTCAGCCAATCACAGGTCCGCGTTCATATCGCCTTTGTCGGTTTTTCTCGGGTTCATTCGGAAAAAGCTTGTATTCCGAGATTCAAAGGTTAAACATTGTGTTTCGAATGTCGGTTCAAAAGACACCGAGGACTTTCTAGCCCCATTGCTGATTGGCTGGCAGTAAAGGCCGTCTGACACGGCCCTTATGGAGCGGTTGTCAGATCAAGAAACGTAGCGACGTAGGAGTAGTTTCGATCTGATTTGAATGAGATTGAGGTGAAATAAATGGTGTCAGTGTAAGGATACTCTGTCAAGCAACATTACTCAAAGAAATATCACTATTTTGATGCAATCTATCAATTTCAATATACACAAATATCAAACGAAGAAAAGAACTGCCATTATTCTTTATTCGAATTTAGTCTATCGTGTCAAAGTAAGGCAGCTGAAATTAAACTTCTGAAGCGATTCACCCGCCCGCTACAGTTGAAACGACTTTGCACGTGCTGCACGCTTTTCCCGTGTTACCCAGAAGTTCTTAGCCGCGCTAAACCCAAAAAGTTGAGTATTTTTTAGTCACGTTGTTTTCTTTACCAACCGATGAAATGACCGCTATCTATAAAGGATTTAACATTAACAATTATATCATTGTTGATCTTATAAGATTTACAAAAAATATTGTTCTGTAAATATTACCGATGCACATACACTAATCCAGATTGACAAAAGCAGTTATATAAATCATTCATTATCAACGCAGATAATGGCAAATGCAAAATATATCATATAGTGCATAAAACCTAAGTATCAAAACACTGATTTTTTATTCGAGTCTTACTTTCTGTACGTTGTCATGATAATATAAAAACATTTTCACCATTTGTACAAGTACAGAAACCATCGGTTAGGTAATGAGAGACTACATAAATTATTAAAACAACGTACATACTAAATTAAAAGAGTATACATTATTTAAGTAAGTGGTCCTCTGTCTAATCGCACCACGTGGACTTCCTGGTCCTGGTATGCCCTGATGGTGACGACTTGGTGTGGATAAGCTCTATAATTTGTATTAGCAACAGGCTTTAGCCAATGAGAAACTCTAATCTATGTTCTTATCTTACCACGTGCCTTGATATGCCCTGATGGTGACCGGGTGTGGATAAGTTCTATAACTTGTCTTAGCCAACATGCTTTAGCCAATGAGAAACTCTAATCTATGTTCTTACCACGTGCCTTGATATGCCCTGATGGTGACGGGGTGTGGATGAGCTGTGGAGAATTCGCTTCTGGCTGGTTCACCAGATGATTAGCAATTCATAAACCAAAGTTTTGGTACCCAAAGCACAATACCTTGACTTGGCCACAAGTCTAAGCCAATTCGTAACTCTTATCTTATGTTCTTACCACATGGACTTCCTGGCCCTGATATGCCCTGATGGTGACGGGGTGCGGATAAGCGTGAGAGTTGAAGTGGAGAGAGGATGGCAAATCGTGGTACCCGGCCAACAGCTCAACATACACGGCTGGATATCAGATATAAATGAAAGTATACTTAACAAATATTGTAAGGTACATTTGTACTTCCTGGCCCTGATATGCCCTGATGATGACCGGTGTGAGTAAGCGCTATAACTTGTCTTAACAACAGTTCTTAGTCAATGAAAACTCTTATCACATGTTCTTACCACGTGGACCTCCTGGCCCTGATATGCCCTGATGGTGACGGGATGAGGATAAACGTGAGAGTTGAAGTGGAGAGAGGATGGCAAATCGTGGTACCCGGCCAACAGCTCAACATACACATCTGTATATCAGGGAGAAAAATCATTTGTGACAATCAATTCTACTATATAAGTATGTGATTAGCAACGTTCGTTAGAAGAAATGTAGTGATGTAGTCAAAGTAGCGAAGCAACTGTGTTCAAGAAAAAGTTTTAAAATGTTTTAAAATGAGCAAACATTCTATATTGTTAGATTTACATTGACAGCAATAATAAGACCTTGTTAAATGATTTTCATATTGAATTTGTATATGGGTGTCAGTAAAATCTGCCACGGCATTGTTTAGCACCTACTGGTAATAAATTATTTAATGATTCAAATGAAGTTTTTAAATATACTTTAAACTTCCATTATTAAATATTGACCTTGATTTCATTTTACTTCTTATATCATGATCTAGCTTATCTCCGCAACTCACCTTTTCCTTTCATGGAGGGTTGATCAAATATCCCCTTTGCTCTTTCGAGAGTTTTGATAGGGTGTTGAAGATCCAACCTTCAATAAAGAATTTCATTATGAATTTTTTTATCTGGATTGCATTTGCATTTGCTTAAAAGCGATTCAAATTAATTTATTTCACATTCATTTAATTTTAAATTAATTTTAATCTTATATTGCAATAAAGAGGTATAAAATGCAAGCTAGAAGTGCCTGGTCATTGTTTATATGATATATAAAAAGGTAGTTTGAAGTTCTTATCAACAAGATACATAAATTTCAGCACCTTGTAAAGCTTTTAATTTAACTGAAAAGTCGATAAAAGATACAACCGAGGCATTAAAAGCTTGGTAGAAAGTTTTTGTAACTCAAAACCGTTAACGGCTTTTAAAACAACAAACCTAAAGAAATGTTATGGGGGGAAGAGAATATACTCTGAAAACCTCATCTTCATTTTCAATTGACTTTTTATCTGTTCTAGAGTCGTTTGCTTTTTATCTTTCATGACGTTTTTGACAAGCAGCGATTTGTCACAAGGTTGTTTAAACACAAACGTTATAGATCTGTCACAAGGGCATTGAAATACAAATGTTATATCTATAAAATGTTTTAAAAAATGGCCGATTCCCTACGAAATTCTTGACAGACAATGATAAAATGTGAGAGACAAAAATGACTATACTCTCACCCATTGTTTGTGTCCTGTCCCGTTGGCGACACATAGATATGGACATCGGCACCTAATGAGGTGTTGATAAAGATCGTTAGAACCACACTGTATATGACTAAGAACATTGCAGGTGAATGGTAACCATTCCTTCAATACCTTTATCTACAACCATGACCTCGGTGACATTCTTAAACTTGCACCTTATCTAGAGAGAGACATGTACAGGAATGTTGATTAAGTTATCTTATAAATCATGACATCACACCCTTTACATTTTCACTATACTGAACCGATTAACATGAAAATGATATTTTTTTCAGAAAATTGGCATATACAATGAATGTTTCATGCATGTCAGAGGCCACTGACCAAAATTACATACATTTGTATTACACTTACACATGTGCATATATTATAGTTATGACACTGATAATATTTGACCTCGTTGAGATATATGCATATTTATACAGACCAGTATAATTCAAGGTCGCCTAAAACCAGCGATATAAAATTAATAAACGGAAGTCTATTAGTGAGAATCTTCACAAGGTGACGTACAAGAGTACTGATTGTAGTATGCCAATACCACGACAATAAGTGTATGTAATGCTGACTTTGCGACAATGCTATGAAAACCAGAAACTCAAGAACACTGGCCACGTGAATGTCACAACGCCTGCAATGCTCAAAGATAAGATTGGTATTCAAGACTGCACCAAGGTAGACCTGGCTATCCAGATAGATAGATAGAAGATAAGAACTCAGCTTGTCTCCAGACTACTGCCATGTACTCTGTTATACACGGTGTTGTCCTAGTGACTCTCTTTGAGGTGGTCCTTGGGGCGGATGTCCATATCTACGTGTCACCTACCGGCCTTGATACAAACAATGGGTGAGGATACGCACTCCGATAATGATATAATAATGATAATAGTAATGTTAATAGATAAAAATTAATTCATTTAACTTATTTCTTACTTGGCATGCTTAAAGGACACAGATTGTATCATAAACATTAAGGTGCCACTTATCACGCATCATGATTTTATAATAATTATACTGATAATGATAATGATAATGATAAAAGTTAATTTTAAATGCACTATTTCTTTGCTTGGTATGCTCAAAGAGATTGCGGAGATTGTGTCATTACCATGAAGGTGCCACTTATCAAGCGTTCTTATCGTTTAGGTCCATATCTTTTTCCATGTTAATTATGAGTTCCTTGTCCTTAACATAAAGTAGTATATGGCCCAGGTCAAAAGTTTTTGGCTTCTCTTGCGGGATTCGAACCTGGATCAATTACAAAAGAGGCCAAAATGCTAACCACTACATCAATGGTTTCTCGTGATGAACCCCGTTTTTATATTGAAATCAACCCGTTTGTAGTCCAAATTATTGGGAAATTTAAGTACAAATAACATTAATACTGTTCAAGGTCAATTTTTAAGAATTGGACGCCATGACACAATTGTCTGACGATGATGGTGTTACATTTCATTGAATTGCAGCTACGAAACACACTTTTAGCATAACATGTTGTTCGTTGAGTACTTATATGACGATCTAGATCTATTGACATCAAAATACATACGCTAAATTTATTTATATTTGGTTGCTTTTAAAATATGTTTACATTGATATCATACTTTAAAGGTTGGATATTCAACACCCACTTCGAACTCTGCAGAAAGCCAAACAGTTATTTGATCAGAATTCCATGAGAGGAAAAAGTAAGTTGAACAATTTATAAGAAAATTAATTACACCGAGATTCTTCCTCGTTTGTTAATCACTGTAACAGTACCGTATCCGATATTATTTTTACGATCATTGTCAAGAAGGTAAATACCTGTGTAGAGCATATCTTGTTCATGTTTATTATATGCTTATGCCAGATTAGAAATACGTGAGTGACAACAGTTATTATAGAACTTAGTAGACCATAATTAACTAGTCAATTTACTAATGCCCCTTACAATATTTGTCAAGTATACTTTAATTTATATCTCACGATAGATGTGTATGTTGAGCTGTTAGCCGATTACTAGTCTGTTATCCAGACCCTAAAGCAAAAATGAAAATAAATAAAGGAGCCTTCTTAAGTCTAGAAAATACTGGCAAGTCTAGATACCTCAGAAATTAAGTATTGTTCAGGGCTCCGGTTTTTTCTTTTAAAATAAAAATAAGATAGTAAAATCTAAAAAAAAAGAACTCTTTTTTTCAGGGACAAAATGTTAGTCTGGCCGAGTACCACGATCTGCCATCCTCGTTTCAATTCATCTAACTCTTTATTGACTACCTGCAGTTGCTTCGTGGATTTTTTACTACATCACTTTATTCTAACGCACATTGATAATTACATTGATGTTGCATCCTTTTCACTCTGAATTCTAGATGTGTATGTTGAACTGTTGGCCGGGTACCACGATCTGCCATCATCTCTCCACTTCAACTCTCACGTTTATCCTCATCCCGTCACCATCAGGGCATATCAGGGCCAGGAGGTCCACGTGGTAAGAACATAAGATAAGCGATCGAGCTTCTCATTGGCTAATGCTTGTCGCTAGGACAAGTTGTTTGGTATTGAGTACCAAAACTATACTTTGGGTCATGATTGCTATTCGTCTGGTGGGCCTCATCCCGTCACCATCATGGCATATCAGGGCCAGGAGGTCCACGTGGTAAGAAATTAGAGAGAAGAGTTTCTCATTGGCTAAGACTTGTTACTAAGTCAAGTTATGGTGCTTTGAGTACGAAAACTATACATTGGGTAAGGTCTGGTTGACCACCAGAAGCGAATTTTCCTAACCACATCTTATTCACAATCCGTCACCATCAGGGCATATCAGGGCCAGGAAGTCCACCAAATAAGAACATAACATAAGGGTTTCTCAGGAGGTCCACGTGGTAAGAAATTAGAGAGAAGAGTTTCTCATTGGCTAAGACTTGTTACTAAGTCAAGTTATGGTGCTTTGAGTACGAAAACTATACATTGGGTAAGGTTTGGTTGATCACCAGAAGCGAATTTTCCTAACCACATCTTATTCACAATCCGTCACCATCAGGGCATATCAGGGCCAGGAAGTCCACCTAATAAGAACATAACATAAGGGTTTCTCATTAGGTAAGACTTGTTGCTAGGTCAAGATATAGCGCTTAGAGTTACAAAACTATAAAGGATATCTGTCTTTCATATTTTACCTTTCTACCTCACAAGATGAGATAAATATGGTATTTGTCAAGAATTGACAGATATTCTATTTATTATTTAATGAAATCCTTCTAATGAAGTAAAAAAGGGCAAATTTCATGTTGAGCGGCCGCTTGGAAGAGCCCGTCATCGTGGTAACAGTGTGACGTCATATGAGAATTCGCGAGGTCAAACCATTGTTAACATGACGTCAAGCACTTGAACTTGACGTCACTCGAGTGGTGATAAAGTGCACGTGACGATAAAGGTTATCACCACTGAAGCCAGATAGAGGGTTTATTTAACTGATAGAACAGAGTATCTCACCCTCAATCATATAATAAACTGGTTTATGAAATGTTTCTATTTTTATCACAAGAAGCGAATTTTCCAAACAACAGCCTATTTATAATCTAAAACTGTGTTCGACAGGAGATATCGCTTGTGGAAGATCAAGCGATATCTCCTAGGAGATATCGCTTTGACAGTAGATTTTGAACAATGCCCTGTTAACAAAAGGGTCATGACATCATAAACGTTTTGCATCATCAGAAATGACGTCACAATGCTATGACGTCATAAACACACGTCATGAACACCATGGCGTCACAATGCTATGACATCACTGGTTTAGGAGTTTCAGAGCTATGCAGTGTTAAAAGGTGTACATTTTCATGCAAATGTGATGAAATATGATTTTGGATGATAAATAGAATCTAACCCTTGTGTCTTCTGATATCAAATATATCAACACTCGTTGATATATTTGATATCAGAAGACACTTGGGTGAGATTCTCTATATGTCAATATCAAGTCACCATCAACATAAGGGCGTGTTACGGTGTCAAGGGCAGGAATTCCACGTCGTAAAATCAACTAGAGCAGTTTTCATTTGCTCAAATTAGCTATAGTGCTAATTTTTTATTTATTGGTACATGTTGATGTTTTTGAATTCATTTTAACCCAGTTACGATGAGAAACGGTGTACAGCTGCATACCTTAAGTTTGTTCACTTGCTTGTGATCTTAGTGCAAATATGATGTAATTTGGGTTCGTTTTGACGTTCATGAAATAACTCCAGCACCACTTACAGAAGATCATAAATTATCCATGTGTAGAATAACCATTCCCAAACCATATTTCGGGATCGTACCGTCGCTGAAGCTGAATGTCGATATTTGGCATGGTTAAATAGACAGATTGGGTCATATTTGTGAAATTCGGATTTTCTTAAATTTCGATTAAAATCATCCATGTAAACTTAGTAGAAAAATAATCATCACAGTTACGTTGCCTTAGCACTAAGGACCACATATGAATAAGATCTATATCTGCTGATAAGTTGTGAAGGATTTTGTAAAGAAAAATAGAAATCAGTGTTTTCGAAATTTTGACCCCTGGTCACTTAAATGACCTGCCAAATTTGTTACAGTTATCTGCTAGGTATGACATACGAATACGTAAACGAAAACTTAATCATAACTTATGCAGTGAAATATTATCATTATTGGTTTCGTTTTCAAATGCTATGATGCCTCAAAGACGTTACAAATTACATGATATTTGCACTAGAATACGAAGGTAAGTGAACAAACTTAAGATACGCAGCTGTATTTGTGTTTGTTAGAAGTTCAGAGACTTAATAGTATAATGTCACAAAAAGAAATTCGAATTCATGTATAAAACATCCTTGAAATAATTCTTAATCTACCTTTGAATTGTACTGCAGACAGGGGGACGTCGTATAGCTACCAACTTCTTCAAAGACGTTACAGACCAAACCATCCTTAAACAATGGACTCCAGAGGCTCAAAAACACGTGAGTATGTTTTTTCTGTTCAGATGAAAATTTAAATCGTTAAAATTCTCATGTCGATTGTAGTGAAATGTGCATTGAAGATATCAAGCCGCATTTTGCTCGCCTGGCATTGAGAATCAATGGTATCATCTTCTTTTCGTATGCTTGCAAATACAACTTTTGAAGAATACTTAAGAATTGGTTAACTGGATTGGCTTGAAATTAACATGTTGACTTCACACTTGAATTATGATTATCATCTTATATGTCGATTGATATAGTCACTGTACATGTGTTTAATTGTTCAATAGAGGAATATGCTTTTTGATAAATGTGGTTTGAATAATCATCATTTCTGAATCTTCTGAATTTGTAGAAAATGTTGTGGCATGGATAAAATTAAAATTATTAATGTGATGCTAGAATACCTTGATATAAGTAAAACAAAAAGGACAATATTTATTCTTGAACAACTTTTTTATTCTCTGAAAGCTACAATACGACATTGATTCTAATGTCGTTGTCAAGCAAGTTCATCCATAAGAATTGTCCACAATCAAAGGAGTCATGCGTTATAAAGCTATGAAATAACACGCCATCTCGTATCCCAAGATCAAGCAGGTGACCAATTTTCATGTTTAACCTGTCCATATTCGAGAATTTCATATCCTCATTCTGCCCATATATCACAGGTCAAGCAGGTCCACCTCCCGGATGTAGGTATAACAGACTACGGACAGATCTCTCCGTATGGATGGTACATACACAGAAAGGCTTCTTTGGAGATCTTCATAAATGGTCAACCTCTCACACTGGCTCGGTATCCTAATACAGTGAGTGTAACATCAAATTGTTATTTGTCATTTTAGTTACATTCTATTTTACCTCAACCTTATATAAAAGTAAATATATATCATTCATTCTAATCAACAAGTTCGACAATTACATCGAAATTTCTTTTGTTACCTTGACTTATACGACATTTTATTTGGCTAAATGCTGAGAAACATCACAAAACAGTTGGAGAGACCTTTTTGATAAGCTGTGTTGAAACGTCAAGCCCACTTTGATCTATTTGCATTGTATGAATTACTCGTTTAATGATTTACTCTCTGTCTTTTGTCTTTAATGTTTTCTTTAACTTGACGACCTTAAATATTTCAAACATATGTATATAATGGTTTTATGAAATATAGAATATTTTTACCAACATGTTTCAGGGATATATAGATATAACTGCCGCATCGAACATCACTAACACTGAATTTACATACTCATCATCACGTGATGCAAAATGGGCCAATGAGAAGGAACCATGGGCGTATGGGTATTGGTGAGTGATTCGTTGATATTCAACCCTACTTGTCAATTTCAAAACTTCCAAAATGAGCCTATTTGAATTTGTTTAATGAATGTTGTTAAGAAAACAAACAACACACGTCGATAATTTCAAACATCCATTACATTTTCAGCATGTTGAAAGACATTGATGATTAATTATGTTATGAATATGTATGCTCAGGGATGTCCTTCATAAAGAATTCACAAAAGTTAACCTCCATTTTTGATATTCCTTTTCCTGCAACTTGTTTTAGCTTTTTTTATAAACAGACTATAGAAAATTTCATTTTGTTAATGTTTAAGGTATTGGGGTTGGTCTGACTATGCGCTGAAGATATCAAATATTGATGCAAAAGCCCACACCATTACTCTGCAAGCAAAACCTCCACACGGAATACGCACAGGTTCGTTCAAAGTAGAAACACAAAATACTCTTCAAGTTTATGTTAACGTTATGTAGTTGTTCCTTTGAATGTGCTAAAGGGCTCTTTGTTTCAAGTCCTTTATGCTTGTTTTTATCAACAATGTTCAAATCTGTTTCTTTCATGTGTTTTAGAATAAGTTTCCTCATATTAGTCTTTCAATAAAATATTAAACATTACTCAAGGTCATGAGGAAACATAAACAAAATTAACATGATTACATTCCCACTTATGTTGATATCAAAACATCAAAATCTCTCTGAGATTAAAAAATGATGTAAAATCATGTAACTGAAATTTTGATTGAAGGACAATTTGTTTCCGCTGACATGAATATCCATGGCAACCAGGGCGGTTACTTCCGTGTATTCAACATGCTGTCAGAGCTGGATCAACCCGTATGTGAAATTCAAGAAAAGTTGTTATAATGAAAATACGCAGTTCTATCAACTCATAACTCTACTTGCTGCTTTAGATAATTGACAAATTACTTATGACTAATTGATCTATCCACTGTCCGATGTTCGATCATTATTGCACCCTTTATATTGTCTCTGTACAAATAATAACCTTTCTGATAATGATGCTCTTAGACGACATTTGATTTCTTATGCAATACCTTGATTGAAGGCAGCGTTGTATTGAAATCTATTAGTTTTATTTGATCCAAAATCTTTCTGTTTCGGCAATAACGTTAATACTGTAGAGTATTAATGTGTCACGCTTTACTTTCGTAATAGAAATATCTACAAACATACGTTTTTTTATTTCATTTTGAGTATTAATCGTAGTTATGAGGACATATTTAAGTAAGCATATTTATTTTTGGAAGTCAATAAATGAATGCCTAGTTGATTCTTCAACCAAATTACTGTTTTGGATTATGTTCTTCACTCTTTTATACGCACCATGTAAAGAGTTACTGGAGTCATTAAATCTAATACTCGGTTGTCAAACTGCTATGCTTCAACTGCGGAATATAAATCATATTTTGAAATCTTATCCAGGGGGAATACTTTCTAGACAGAAGTACGGGTATCCTGTATTTATGGCCTAATACTAAGACCGGAACTCTGACGTCATCAGATATTGTGTATCGTTTTAGATGTGGAAATCATAATTTAATGATAGAGTTAGGACGTAGAACTGGTGTTGATATTGAATGTAGATTATGTACCTACTGTTCACGTTACGGATTAGATTATGTTGAGAATGAATTTCACTTTTTATTGGTATGTTCTGCATTTAAAGATTTACGTAAAAAATATATCAAATGTAATTATTATGTAAACCCTTCAAGGGAATTGTTCATAAATTTAATGAACTCAAAATGTCAATCTACACTTTTGAATCTTGGTAAATATATCTACATTGCTTTTAAACTTTATGCTACTTTACATAAATAATTTGTAAAAAATGTACATAATATATATTCACTAAATTTGGGACAATTGTTCATTTGATGTTTCTTGTAAAACATTTGTGTTTTTGCTTTTGACATGTTATGTCCTGTGGGCCTGTGGCCTTTTTGACAGAATAAAACTATCTATCTAAATGAATGCCTAGTTGATTCTTCAACCAAATTACTGTTTTGGATTATGTTCTTCACTCTTTTATACGCACCATGTAAAGAGTTACTGGAGTCATTAAATCTAATACTCGGTTGTCAAACTGCTATGCTTCAACTGCGGAATATAAATCATATTTTGAAATCTTATCCAGGGGGAATACTTTCTAGACAGAAGTACGGGTATCCTGTATTTATGGCCTAATACTAAGACCGGAACTCTGACGTCATCAGATATTGTGTATGCATCAATGTTGGACGACTGTATCACGTGAGTAGTTTATATGTGTCGTTATCATGTAATAATATGCTTAGCATAATAAACATAAATGATTTTTTGATATTGGGAATATTTTGAAATTGTCAGAAAACGTCATAATTAATAAAATCGACCATGTGTGACGATTATGGCCAACTAAGACCGATCTCAACGAAACCCCTTTCGTTTAACCAGAGACTATATACTGTTCTACATGTATAATGTCCCTGATTTAATGGAACTTCGCTCACAAGTGTGAAAGTACAATTTTTGATTTACAAAGATTTTGACAAAAATCAGAGAGCTGTTTTTAATCAAACATACCAACAATTTGTTTATCATTAACATGTATACCACGCGTGTTTTCCTTGGTTGAATCAGAGAGAAAAAATAATGTTTTAGAGAATCTCTGATTGTATTTGAGATTTTTAGTCTTCAAATAAATGGAAACAGATTCTTATGCTCAAGTGAATCCCATGTTGCATTTAAATGCATTTTATCCTACCTCATGTAAGAATCTCGATCTCTGATTGGTTCACGCGACCCTGGATAACTACTGATATCACCCTCTTGAGCGGAAGGATAAATTCTTTATATTCGCCATGAACCAATCACGAAAAAAGCGTACAAATTGAACTTATTTATACCCCGCCATGAAAAAAGCGTGCAGATTGAGCTCCTTGAAAAGTATGTTTCGTGGAATACATTGATGTAATCTATGTTACCCGCTATGCAATGTTATAACTTATATGTATCTTTCTTAAAGAATGGACAGATGGGTTCAAAATGTTGTCTTTGAAGACTTCACACTAGAAGCTTGCCGACGTTATGGTTTCAACGTCAACAACGCACATCACCTCACGCTCGATCGGATGGAGTTGAAAAACACGGGTAGAGCAACAATGATAGTCTTACTCCTAGACTGTAGTTACTAACATTATTGACATAACAAACCTTTTGGAGAGCAAGTCTAGATCTGTAGTGGACTAATTAAACCGTCAATTTTCTGAGGATCATTTTTATATTTAATGAAATCATCGTTTTTGAAAATTAGATTTTTTCAGAGATTGAATATAATTCTACAACTGTTCTACTGTTATCATGACGTCATTGACCCGTCCTTGCCAACAATCAAGAAAGAAATGCTGCTTATGACTGAAATTTTCTTTTCCCTTTTCGTGTTTTAACCGAGACATAATAAAACAATTATGGACTGGTGAAATCGATCAATACCTGTTTTTATAGACTCGAGGAAAACAATATCGATCTCGAACGTCGTCCTCTGTCAATATTGTTCACATCGGGTCTATAAAACAGGTATTGACCTCATCACCAGTCTGTAATTTTATATAATTGGCAAAAAGGCAAATTTCAGGTACATTACACAAAATTAGCATCATAACGGCAAATAGGAATGTCTAAATTTTGTTTCCATTTTTTAGTATCAAATAGGAATTCAGATATATTCAGACATAATTCGTGATGGCGAGTATCTCTCAAACCACTATGTCCTTAGAGAGGTTCAGTTCTTTTAAAAATTATTAATAACCTAATTATACTTTTTGGCCCCTTGTCTTGGACTGAGATGGAGCTGTGAAGTCAGCACTGTTATTCAATATGTGTATGTCTATCTGTCTAACTTCCATAACATGGTGATGATAAAGCAAGTGCAATAAACAACCTTAGATGTTTGACAAGACCTTGATACATATTCTCTCTCCAGTCTAAGTAAACCTAGCCTAAATAATACTCGTTTCACGATATTGAGTCTAGCGAGACGTAGTAGAGGGTCTCGTCAGCCGATCTTTCGCAGACCTATGACCCTCCAACGTTATCTGGGCGAATGCCAGATTATTGCGGCTTGGTAAGACGATCTCTGATTGGTCAATTCGAAAGATCGGCTGACGCGACCTACTACTACATCTCGCTAGACTCAAGATGAAGTGAAACGGGTATTATTGAGGCTAGGTTTACTTAGACTGATTCTCTCACTTTTTAAGGTTCGTTTGGGTTCCACTGTGGGGTCGACTGTCGGAATATATCGATCACCAGATGTGAGATACACGGTGGAGATGGTGGGATAGACATAGAAGGTATGTGCTTACTGTACACTGTAAAACGAGGATTTATATGCTATTTCCAAATATCCTGCTGCATCAGCGTATATGTCTCCGCTAATGTTACAACCTATCCCCTGATATAGTCTTCCGTCGTATCGCTGACGGGGGGTTGCTCAGCGCTATTTATAGCCTGTCTGTTTTCAGTCAAACTCTTTCGAACTCCATACACTGTTGTCTAGTGATGTCGCACGTGGAAATCTAAGAGCGCGCGATTTGGAGCTTAGCGGAAGACTGCAATGAGAATCAGATTTATTATCTAATAGCACTCCTATTGGTTAATTTGAATCACGAGGTGAGCACGCGGAACGAAGGCAAGAAACTAGTTTGCCACTATCGCTGAAAAAGGGCATCATTTGATTGGCTTGCTATATATAGCGATACGACAGAAGACTATAGGAGGATATCAGGGGATCATAGGTTGTAGCATTAGCGGAGACATATACGCTGATGTAGCAGGATGTTTTCCAAATGAACAATGTCACTATATCTAACCTGTATTATGAAGCTAGTCTTTAATAATACACTCAGACTGTATTTATATTATTTTGACCTAACATAACCTCGATAAAAGCAAGTCTAGATCTGCAGTGAACTACATAGCCATTTGTTTGAGGCTCCTTTTTAGATTTAATAAAAAAAAATCGCATTTTAGAAATATTTTTCAGAGACTTTATATAAGTTTATTATGAAACGGATAAACACGAGTACACAGTTTTCTGGTTAGAAGGTTTCTTGCAAGTGATTTAGTGCAGTGGTTGTTACCCTGTACCGATTCCCAGCTTTCCGTTTTTTTCCCAATCCATCAAACCAAATTTCGAAAAATGGATCCATTGCGGTCAAGCTCACATGATCTTGTAAAATATTTTGTCTCAGGTGTAACGTCTAAAGAAAATGATGTTATTGTGACTTTTCGGAGGTGAAAATGACAATTTATCTACCGATTTGTTACAGGTGGTAACCGTCCAAAACTCGAACCTGCCGTTAACGTCATTGAGAACAACCATATATGGGCATATGCACGTGAAGGGGCGGTTGGACAGGACGCTATACATGCAAAGGGTGTCAATACAATCATACGATACAACCACATCCATGATGGCCAGTATGCCGGGATACTGTATGAAGTGAGGGTTAACTCCCTTTGTCATCCATTTTGGAAGTTAGATGTCATTAGAACTTTATCGATTCGGTTTTCTTTTGCAGTTTCAGGTGACCCTTATTTCAATAGACATTTTTAGTCTTGTAAGAACGTGACCTTTAGTTTCGAAGAGTGTCTTGAACATTAATTCAGAGGAATATATGGATGACAACTTCTTTGTCCATTGTATGCAACCTTCCGACGCAGTTTCTTGTGTCCTTCGAGAATATATTCCTCTGCCGAGAACGACATAAGAATCTGCATCAAAACGTCGCATACAATGAACAAAGAAGTTGTCATCCATATATTCCTCTGCATTATTGTCTTTCCATCTTCTCAAATGCCTCTAAACGAAGAAATGTCTTGAACATTGTTAATAAATAATTCTTCGAAAATCAATGATGGTTATTGGGTTGATAACGATATGGGTATCACCAAACTCCTCTGACCTCTGTTGCCAGGGTAACGATCACGTGATGGAATACAACCACCTGCACCACCTGTGTGTTACTACAAGCGACTGTGGAGCGATCCACGCCACTCGGAGCTGGACTCATGTGAGTAATTATATTTACCTGTTGGGTTGTTAGAAAACTGGAATATTCCTAAATGTATCCATATGTTGGATTTGCGTACTTTGATATATTTCACAATGTAAGAACTCTTCTATTTGGCCAATAAACGACAATATGAGAGAGAAAACGGGACGAGTCACTGGCGGGATCGGAAGCACTTCCTTAAAGGGGCAGTAGCACGTTTTTAGGTGGAATATAAGGTGATGTCAGATAAATGAAAGTTAATTGTTCCAATTGAAAGACAATGTATTTAAACTAAATGGAGCAGTAATAATTCAAATATATAACGTAAAGTTCCTTTTTCTTACACAAAATGAATTAAAGGTGTTCACACAAAATGGCCGCCAATGAATTTTATAGGAATTTTCTTACTTTGTCCTCTGACTATGGATGATTGGCCTGTGTAATGAGATTTTTGACACTGTCAAAATAATACATTAAGCATTTACTTACACATACTTACTTATAAAATATAAAATTATCAAAAAACGTGCAACTGCCCCTTTAATGCTTGAAACTGATAGGAAAAATGTTGTTCTTGTAATTGTAGGGCAATTTGCTTTTAGAAATATAAATACGTATATATACATATATTGTTATTATTATTATGGATGATGCATGTTTCAAATCGTACGTCATGGCCATAACATATAAATGTCTTCATCACTTTTATAAAAACGGTATAATTGAAAAAATCTTAATCTTGGTAAAAAGAACTTTTACCCCATCCAGAGCATTTTTCATAACCCATTTCTTACCAAAGGCTTTAATCTCCCGAAGTAGAGTGGAGACTCAGTAAATATAAACATGTTCTTAAATTTCATTTGATGTGATAAGTTTGCCTTTAAGTTTCTGATTGAGCAAATTCGAAATTTTATTTTCCCTAACCACAGCGCGGTAACGAGATCCGGTACAACCACATCCACCACGCTCTACGGTTTGTGCCGGGTGCTGCTAGTCGGGGCGTCATGTTGGACGATCTCTTCTCCAGTGTGCTTATCTAACTAAATTTGTGTTTTGACATTTCGTACAAGCCTATACTAGGCCTACAGTAACGTCTCAAAAAAAAGAAATTCGGGGAGGTCAGGTTATGGGGCTGAAACCCCTCTTCATCGCGAAAATGGATGATCCTCAAATTTATGTTGCTCTTATTTCTTCATCTATGTATCAATTTCTGTATTTCTTTTAATTGCTGTTTGCAAATCTTCCCCCACAGCGCGGTAACGTGATCCGCCACAACCACATCCACCACACTCTACGGTTTGTGCCGGGTGCTGCTAGTCGGGGCGTCATGTTGGACGATCTCTACTCCAGTGTTCTGATTGAACATAATGTCTTCTACGAAGTAAGTATAAATTGTTAATAAGACCATCACTTAAGAACTAAGTACTTTAATTGACCTTGAAATATCGTCAACCAAATCATTTCAGAAAAAAATTGATTTTCGGTCTTTCGTTTTGTATCATTTTATCAGTTTAAGTAAACCTAGCCTCAATATATGAGTATAGCGAGTATTATTGAGGCTAGGTTTACTTAGACTTTCAATTTATGATCGTTCAATCAGTCACAATCTTAATCTTATCATTTTGGTTTATATTCAATAAGAATTGTGGCTCTGTTTCAATTGCATTTTAAACTTGGTTTGAAAAATCATGTATTTTGTATGGTAACGTTTCCTTTGTTACCGTGTTTAGATTATTCAGTGGTAGGCATCCTTCTTCACGGTCACCATCAACTTATATCAAAACGTTGTCATTTGACCATCCCATTTAGTTTTAGATTTCTCAGTGGTAGATCTTGTATACTGTTGCCACCGACTTGTAAATAATTAAGTTGACCACCTCATTTAGCTTTAAATTATTCAGTGGTAGACCTCCATATATGCTGTAACCATCAATTTGAACAATAACTGTGTTTTATTTGACTATTTTATTTGACTGATTATTCAGTGGTAGGCCTCCTTTCATCCTGTTACAACGAAATTTATCATAACCAGTTTACTTGACGATCTCATTTAGTTTAAGGTTATTCAGTTGAAGGCCTCCTTTCATACTGTTATGATCAAGTTACATTATCTCTGTCATCAATGGTAGGTATCCTATAACTACTGTTACAACTTACAACGGACACTTGTATCATAACTATGCAAAAAGTAGCTTTAGAATATTAAGTGGTAAGTCCCCATTTATACTGTTACAATTAACTTGTAACTAACTATGTCATTTGACCATCTCATTTAGCTTAAGAGTATTCAATGGTAAGCCTCCTCTCATACTGTTACCATCATCTTTATCATAACTATATCATTGGACCCTCTCATTATAAAGCATCATAAAAGTTCTCCTCTATCAGAACGAGATCCACGTGAATATCGGGGGAGGGAGGGACAACATCGTCCGCTACAACATCATGTACAACGCTACAGCAGAGAGTATGCAGGTGGACGCTAGAGGTCTCTCACCTGTCTTCAAGTATGTTGTGAGGAGACTGAGGAATGAGATCGCTGTAGGTATTGTTAAAGGGACAGTCCTATCAGGTTACTTTTGTGGAAATAATGAAAGAATGAAGTCACTTCATGCGAATATGCCATTTATGACTTCTGGAGTAAAGTAGCACGTTAATGAGAATTAAGATTTTAATGTTAGTTTAGATATATCAGACCATTTTGTATTACTGAATAAGATATTTATGTTTATGTTGTTCCAGAAACTGCCGGTGTTTACTGGTGTGTGGAAGATAAAGTACCCGGAAATGGCCACTCTCAAGAATGGAACCGACATCCTGCCTGAAGGTAACGTCACATATTAATGCGACTTGTCAGTTGGTCTTATATAAAAAATTGAATTTTCGCGAATATTTCTTTTACATCATAGAAATGAATTTGTATATAACTACATTGGATAAAAAACTAAAAGAAGAATGTTACCAACCTCTCCAACAATCTCCACAGAGGTGGATGTTCTATCAACCAATGTACATTGTCACCCAAAGAGATACGCTGTCAATTCATGAAATCACCTAGGCCTGTGCCAAATATTTCCATCAAATAATGAAAAAAAGTCCTAACTTAATTTCCGCTTTTACTGCAGTCTAGTTTTCATTTTAAAATATCTATATTGTAGTTGAAAGAACATTAAAGAAATGATAAATTTTTCATTTTATACAATAAAATTTAAGACATTCAAAATTCAAATAGATTTACGGATTGTCTTTCTTACTGATTTCAATGTATCTAAATACCTACCTTTAGTATCCTATTTCTTTTTGTAGGGAACAAAATCTATGACAACATCGTGTGGAACCCGAAAGGAATCAACACCTTCCTATATTCAGATTTCAATTACGCCAAACCGAAGTACTTCGATACACATGACAACCACGGGGTAAATATTTTATTGATCAAAGTCTCAAGAACGCAACAAAACTGTTCAGGAAAGTGCCACTTCAAATCGTTACCATTCATATAGCATCTCCATTTCTTAAAATAAAATAACTTTTTTTTATACGTGTGTTTGTTTTTCGTGAACGATATTATTTATGTATGATCACACACAATGACGTACTTGTAAATTTAAAATAATGAATCTCAGCATAATTAATTGAAATCTTATTTGGTTGAGCTTATGTGATATTTGGCATGACTGTATCATCAACGAATAACATAAGTTGTATCACATTTTGTATGAATTGAAATCGTCTCTTAATTTTCAGTTTCTGATATGCTATGCTTCGTGAATTTTGTTTACCACTATCCATGATTTTATTAATGTGAAATTATTTTATCTGAAGAAATAAAGATATTAATTTAATTCATTCATTCATTCATTCATTCATTCATTCATTCATTCATTCATTCATTCATTCATTCATTCATTCATTCATTCATTCATTCATTCATTCATTCAGTGGACACAAGGGTTGATTCTAGACACGGGATGCTCGAATAACCTTGAAATTTCTAAAACCAATAAAATTCAATTTATCGAGTTAAACCTAAACTTCTTCAGGTGCAAAAACTTCAGGACTTCACAGCACCATCATATCACGACTTCACTCCACGATGTGCTACCAAACAGTGGGCTGATAGCAACAACTTTGGAACTCCAATCTCCATCAACGACATTGGACCTCGTTATACCACTGGACCAACATACCTTCACACTGGTAGATAGCTGACTTACTAATCTAACGCTGTAGGGTCCTCATAATTTCATTTTTGTAAACGATTGACACTGATTATGACCCGAGTTAGACCAGGATACTTGAATATTACGTTTTTATTGTCGAGAATTCTATTGTTTCAAATATCTTTTTCTAGATTGTGAATCATATGATGATCAAATGATTCCATTACCTCCCTGCAGGGTTACCGACTTCTTCGGACCCAAGAGTTTGCTTTGAGTTTATGATGAAATGTGTATTTTCCGAAATGCAAGATTGTAAACCACAGTGCTTACTATACAAATGAGTCACCTGCCAAAGTCAATTGAGGAGGATTAGTATACACATTGTGATGAGACGAATATTTATTTCAATATCACTTATGCAATTATTATTATTATTTTTTTTTAATAATTTTTTGTTGTTGTTGCATTTTACATAATTTGCGCATACATATTACAATTGTGAACAATCATCTGAAAAGTAGGTGACAGCTTGACCAAAACTTGTTAAACCAATTTACATCTGAATTCAAAGTTGCTGCATATTTTGTTAATTCATAGTAGTTTGCAAGCTCCCGTTTGATCTCCTTGAAATTTGGTCTTTTGTGTTGCGCTCTCCTGTTAAAAATGTGGTATTTAATGATAGTTATGATAACGTTTAAAGGATTGTTATTTTGTTGGGTGTAACCAAGAAACACCATTTCCATGGCTATATTAATATTTATCTGAGCTTCAGAAAACAGCCAATCTTTCAGATCATTTATGTAATTATATTTCGTGTCTATCCCTGCAGCGTTGCCGAGCTACTCCCCAGGTCCGACCCCAACCCCATGCGACATGTCCACAGTGGCTCCGGCCACAACATCCCCCGGGACTCCCTACCTGTCGGATGGATCAGGACCAAACACCTTGTATCCACAGCTTACTGTCGGTATGTTGAGGATAAAATCTTGAAGTGTACACGAAAATTGATAACTCTGTATTGTTATGTTAATTATATCTTCGGGATGTGATTAAACCTTCCATTATATCTCCAGTCTGCCTGATGATAGCCGCCTTCTGTCAAAAGCACCATATAATGGTAGGGGCCAACAGAAGCAAGTTTCAAATGTTGATGTTATATGTCGAATCATTTCGGGTTGAGTTTAAACCTACTGTTATATCCCTAGGCTGCTGGATGATAGCTTTCTTCACCCTGAGCTGGCGGGAGTTCAAATAAACAAATTTCTAATTTATCATTTGTAAAATGTTTCCTAGATTGAGTTAACCTACTGTTATTCCCCCAGGCTGCTGGATGATAGCCTCATTCTGTCCGAAGCACCCTGAGCTGGTTGGAACTCACAGGGACCTGGAAGGGGAACAACACTTCGGGGCGGGGACAGACGAGGAGAAGTGTTCGAGTAGGGCAAAGAAGCGCTGGTTAGATTGTAATGCTGGACCAAACCACTACGTTCAGGCGGTGTTTGGACCCACAGGTAGGTAAGGATGGCATAGCGGGAGATGGTAAGAAGGCGATTTGAGGTGGGCGGACTACGGGAGGAAGGCATAGTTATAAAGGAAGGAAGAAAGGGAAAAATTGGTACTGGGAAATATGGAATAGGAAATGTTTGAGCAGGGCAAAAAAAAGCGCTGGTTAGATTGTAACGCTGGGCCAAACCATTACGCTCAGGCGGTATTTGGACCCACAGGTATGCAACCCTTGATTGGGAGAAGCTGAAAATGCGATTTGAAGGTGGGCGGGACAAGGGAGGAAGGCAGAGTTAGAAGGGAAAGAAAGAAATGGGAAAGACCGGTAGAGGTAAGTAGGGAGTATGAAGTGTTTGAGAAGGAGAAAAAAAGCGCTTGTTAGATTGTAACGCCGGATCAAACAAATGCGTTCAGGGGGTGTTTGGACTCACAAGTAGGCACTCCCTAATGATACGGTGGGAAGTGGTGAAAGATACGATAAACAAAGGCAGAGGTGAGTGAGATGTATGGTAACTAACACAAAATGGAATGAGTAGGAAAGAATTGTGGGAGAGACTGTGAAGTAGAAGACGAGAGAAAGATAGTCGGGTAGTCAGATTTCCACACGAAGACAAAGACAGAAGGAGAAGATATTGATATTGACTAGAAAGATTGGATGTGATTGTAAAGAATGAGGGAGAAAGAAAGAGAAAGTGGTATTGAGAAAAAGAAGATATAAACGATACAGGAAAAAGATACTGGCGTCAAAGATAGCGCTCAAAAAGTGCGAAGATTCAACCACAAAGAAAGCCATGTGATATCTTCCCACTTCCGGTTTTCTAGGCGCCATGACTCTTGCCGGAAGTCGATGTTACTCGGTGTGGCAGGCGTGTCCTAAACATCCGGCAGGACCCGGAATACACATTGACGGGTATGCTGAGAATCACAACGCTTCTAAAATCGAGGAGGCGTGTCTGGTGCGCGCCCATGACTACTGGACGTACTGTGGTTCTGATCCAAGGTATCCTGCAACCAGCATCTTTGGACCAACCGGTAAACAATTTGTCTATACTTAAAAATAATCTGAATCCTTTGAATCATTTGCATGTGTTGAGGTGCTACAAAGTAATGAATATATTGGTTTTTTTATTTTGCAAAAAGTAAATAATTATTGACAAAATTGTGAAAGAAACAAAATATTGTCCATTTAAAATACAACATAAAACTGTTATATTCTTAACATTGCCTTATTTTGTGTCTTATCCGACGTATAATATTTGTTTTTGACGTTATTCAAAGTCGGTTCTAGTACCTCTCTTTCTTGGGGAAACTCACGTAAGCATTTCGTCATGAGGAACTGTATACCTATACATGTAATTTACTCACATTTTACCAAAAGTCTTCTTGGTGACATATACGGCCTATTTACATGTTTTTACTCTCTCTGGTACGAATCGTTTAATGGAGACCTACTCAAATGCCTATTCAGTGTGAACCAATCATGATTATTTCTGATCTTATTATTCTGTAGAAACTTCTGAACCAACCATTCTTATCAATTTCTGAGAAACCATAGAACAAAGGCTCACCCTGGAAATATTGATAGGCAATTCCGATTTGCTTGCAAGAAGCAACATCAAATAATTATGTTCTGTCCTGACTACCAAATAAATATTTGTCCATTTTTAATGTAATTTCCCACTGTAATACTTAAGAGAGGACTGGTAAAGGAAGAACTTTATTTCAAAGATTTATGTCATTTTTTGACCAGGCAATAAAAGAACATGCGGTGCCGGATGTTGGATAAAGGTCACTTCCTGTCCAACTGACCGAAAAGTTGGAACTTTCTTTTATGACGCGTGGGGAGCCACAAACGTAAATTCTGGTAAGAATCCAGCTTTTGACATTTTACATTATAAAACCAATGGACTGTCAACACAACTACAGTTTGCCATCCTATTAGATTAAGACGTATTTTTAGAATTGTAGGTTGTTCTCATAACCTGCAATGCCCCAAGAATTAAATTCATATTCATTTGATTTCTTCAATTTGTGATCTTCCTGCTGCAGACGAGTACGAGGACGAGTGTTACGAGCGAGGTACGTACTACTGGCAGCACTGTGGGTCTTACAGAGAGTTTCCTGTCACAGCTTACTTCAGACCTCTCGCTAAACACAGAATCATACCTGGCCCCATCGCTACCTGCTCTACCTGTAATCTTATTGGATAGATTATACTGGAAGAGAGTCATTGCTGTATGAATGACGAATAAATTGAATACATCACAGGAGTAAATTGCCCCTAGCTACTAGTACCGAAGGCTTTTGTCGGCGGCTTGTGATTGGTTGAATGAGCTAACTCCACAATCTAGTTAAAACTAGCTGTAATATTATCTTCCCCTAAGTCATTACGTTACATCTAGCTACTAACCCACCTGGTCCGTGTCACGCATGCGGGGTAATCAGCCAATGAAAAAAGAACTGGCTGATACCTTTGAATTGGACAATCTAGTTAATACAAGGTGTTAGAATCGATCAATCTAGTTACAACTAGCTGTAATGTTTATTTCCAATAACTAATACATTAAATCATTGATATTTATGCTCATAATGTGTAAAATGCAATATAAATCCTAACATCGACCGATTCAAAGAGATCAGCCAGTTCTTTTTCCATTGGTTGATTTCCGCGCATGCGCGACACGGACCAGGTGGCTTAGTAGCTAGATGTAACGTAAGGACTTAGGGGACGATAACATTACAGCTAGTTTTAACTAGATTGCTAACTCCAGAACATGTGACTTACGGGGCTGCAGTCTTAGTGAAGAGGAAACGTATAAAAAAAACAAGTACGATCTCCATAAAGTTGATATTGTGAAACATTTATTCCTCGGAACTAGGTCGATTTTAATTAGACTGAAGAAGCCTATGATATGTAAGTGTTTTCGTTTAGTTTTTATTGCCAGTCATACTACAGATCCCGTGTCCCGTGTCACAGTTTGCTTTAGATCTATTGATAACAGTTGGTCATTTTATGGTCATACCTAGCTCTACTTGGTGCAGTCATTATGTTCTATTCGAAAAATGAAAGCTATGATCGTATAATCTTTTTATTTGCAGGAAGAAAATTACAATGACGTTTCTAATCATATTCGTTTCATTTTTACAATGTTTTCAAAAAGTATTGTGAAATTTTAGGTTAAATGCAACGAGAAAGAGTGTCGAATAAATTGTTGCTCAAGTTAAAACAATTGTTACAAACAGTTTAGAGCCGAAGACAACACCGTATTGAGAAAAGGGAAAATATCATGGTTGCTTAGTACGGAAGCGCTGAAGGGAAATGAAGCAATACAATTTACTAGTGCGCTTAAGATAAATGCTATTGCTTATGTCCCTTCAGCGCTTCCGTACTTAAAAGAGTCGTGCAGTATGTGAACCATCTTCACTCAAATAAAGTGTTTCTCTCCCTTGTAAAACGCATACGCATTTCAAATCGGTACATTTAACATGCTGTCTTTTGATTGGACTATTCTACTTCCGTGCAGCGGGTTGAAATGCTAGCACAGAAATTACGGCCAATGATGTCATGGGAGGAATGGGAAAGTTTAAAAACTTTTTCGTTTCGCCCGTGACGTTGTGAAGATGTATGTGAACATGCTGAAATTAAGATGAATATGACACTTTTACCATATTGGTAACAATATATAACATATCGCGATGAACTATCAACTCGATGTTTCAGTAACCTACGTTGTTGGAATATACGTAACGTGTGTATACTCTTCCAGTACTGTCTTACAAACTTTTATATTAGTCGAGAATGTATCTAAACTGGAGTTTGCTTTCTTTCATCTTCTCTTTGATAAACTCATCAAACCATTCGTCTTGTGCCACAGTGAACCAGTTCTTCCAGTCCCCAACCTGACCTGCAAGAAATAATGATAAACGAATTTTATCTTACCTTACAGAAAAACACTCGTTTTTATTGGCTGACGATCGAGTCGTTTTATCTCATGTACCCCGCGAGTCTCGCATCTCGCGGTGTACAAATTTCATCTACCCCGCTTCCAAAGAAACAGCTGCACGCCAAGAAGAGTTTTCGCATTGATGTTACCAAATGACGCACGCGGTGTTCAGAGTTTACATCAGTTCGATCAGACCTTATTAACCGGGGAGAAGCATTCAAATACAACTTATATAATATCTTTCTTACGCTTCTTGTTTCTATGAATATCGATTTTCAGTCAGTTATCAACTTCATTATAAAACTAATATGTCCTTTTATTTGTGCAAAGGATCCATTTCTCAATGTATCTGAATTGACAAGCAGTTTCAGCACTGGCTGTAAACAAACTTAAGTATTTGGTATTTGGTAGAATTCACATCTATTCCTAAACTTTTATCATTCGTCTTAGTCATATTGATATGCACAAAACACACACAAAAAAGTTCAGCGAAGAATAATAAAAAAATCAACGAAACGTGTGAAACGTACACATAGATAGATGACATCTTAAAATAGCTTTAGGGATTGAGAGTTAGGGAGACAGCGTCATTGAAGCAGTGTGAACGAACGATACACTTGAAACGCCATAACAGATTTCCTCTTAACTGAAATTACATCTGTTTTATAGTGTGATTTACACCTGAAGGCGAGATAAAAGGCAACATTTTAAAGTGAGTGAGTTTTTTTACACCGCTTGGGCAATATTTCAGCCATTAGTGGAGTGAACATTTTAAAGAATACCTTTTCTATAAGCATAAGCTGCCTCTTCAGAAGAAGCTCTAGTCTTCGTCAAGGCGTCAAAATCACAGAAATCACAGACACTCTTGATATATTCATCGCTCCTTTCCAGTCCCAAGAACTCACATAACCTTCGCGTTTCCTGTTCCGGTTTCTGAAAAAAAATCAAAAGGTCTAAGTATCATCCTGGGGGCAACGATGTCATCCCAATGCTATTAAAAATGTCGAATCACAACTGAATGACATTCCGATCGAAGGAAGACAATTTTGCAAACAAGTTAACATTTACGAAGCAAAGAGGAGAACGGGTAATCCTTTTGAACATTGATAAAGCTGTTTGGGCTGCTGGGAGTGTATATTTTACATCTTCTATGATTTGAAACTTGTGCCCAATGTTTCTGGTGTATGGCTAAAGTTAAGATATGGAAAATGGTTTCTGGCTAAACGTATGATGTGAAACATAATTTCTGGCTAATTGTATGACGTGAAACATGCTTTCTGGCTATACGTATGATGTGAAACATAATTTCTGGCTAAATGTATGATGTGAAACATAATTTCTGGCTATATGTATGACGTGAAACATGCTTTCTGGCTATACGTATGATGTGAAACATCCTTTCTGGCTTAACGTATGATGTGAAACATGCTTGCTGGCTAAACGGATGATGTGAAACATCCTTTCTGGCTAAACGTTTGACGTGAAACATGCTTTCTGACTATACGTATGATGTGAAACATGCTTTCTCGCTAAACGTATGATGTGAAACATGCTTTCTGGCTATATGTATGACGTGAAACATGCTTTCTGGCTATACGTATGATGTGAAACATCCTTTCTGGCTTAACGTATGATGTGAAACATGCTTGCTGGCTAAACGTATGATGTGAAACATCCTTTCTGGCTATACGTATGATGTGAAACATGCTTTCTGGCTAAACATATGATGTGAAACAGCCTTTCTAGCTAAACGTATGATGTGAAACATGCTTTCTCGCTGAATGTATGATGTGAAACATGCTTTCTGGCTAAACGTATGATGTGAAACATGCTTTCTGGCTAAACGTATGATGTGAAACATGCTTTCTGGCTAAACATGATGTGAAACATGCTTTCTCGCTTAACGTATGATGTGAAACATGTTTTCTGGCTAAATTTATGATGTGAAACATGTTTCCTGGCTAAAGGTATGATGTGAAACGTGCTTTCTGGCTAAACGTATGATGTGAAAAATGCTTTCTGGCTAAACATGATGTGAAACATGCTTTCTCGCTTAATGTATGATGTGAAACATGCTTTCTGGCTAAACGTATGATGTGAAATATGCTTTCTCGCTAAACGTATGATGTGAAATATGCTTTCTCGCTAAGCATATGATGTGAAACATGCTTTCTGGCTAAAGGTATGATGTGGAACAGGCTGTCTGGTTAAAGGTATGATGTGAAACATGCTTTCTGTCTAAAATATGATGTGGAACATGCTTTCTGGCTAAAGGTTTGACGTGAAACATGCTTTCTGGCTATACTTATGATGTGAAACATGCTTTCTGGCTTAACGTATGATGTGAAATATGCTTTCTCGCTAAATGTATGATGTGAAATATGCTTTCTCGCTAAACATATGATGTGAAACATGCTTTCTGGCTAAATGTATGATGTGGAACAGGCTGTCTCGCTAAACGTATGATGTGAAAAATGCTTTCTCGCTAAACTTATGATGTAAAACATGCTTTCTGTCTAAACTTATGATGTGAAACATGCTTTCTCGCTAAACGTATGATGTGGAACATGCTTTCTGGCTAAAGGTTTGATGTGAAACATGCTTTCTGGCTATACTTATGATGTGAAACATGCTTTCTGGCTAAACATGATGTGAAACATGCTTTCTGGCTAAACGTATGATGTGAAATATGCTTTCTCGCTAAACGTATGATGTGAAATATGCTTTCTCGCTAAACATATGATGTGAAACATGCTTTCTGGCTAAATGTATGATGTGGAACAGGCTGTCTCGCTAAACGTATGATGTGAAAAATGCTTTCTCGCTAAATTTATGATGTAAAACATGCTTTCTGTCTAAACTTATGATGTGAAACATGCTTTCTGGCTAAACGTATGATGTGAAAAATGCTTTCTGGCTAAACGTATGATGTGAAACATGCTTTCTCGCTATACGTATGATGTGAAAAATGCTTTCTCGCTAAACTTATGATGTAAAACATGCTTTCTGTCTAAACTTATGATGTGAAACATGCTTTCTGGCTAAACGTATGACGTGAAACATACTTTCTGGCTATACGTATGATGTGAAACATGCTTTCTCGCTATACGTATGATGTGAAACATGCTTTCTGGCTAAACGTATTATGTGAAACATGCTTTCTGGCTAAACATATGATGTGAAACATGCTTTCTCGCTAAACGTATGATGTGAAACATGCTTTCTGGCTAAACTTATGATGTGAAACATGCTTTCTGTCTAAAATATGATGTGGAACATGCTTTCTGTCTAAAATATGATGTGGAACATGCTTTTTGGCTAAAGGTTTGATGTGAAACGTGCTTTCTGGTTAAAGATATGATGTGGAACATGCTTTTTGGCTAAAGGTTTGATGTGGAACATGCTTTCTGGCTAAAGGTTTGATGTGGAACATGCTTTTTGGCTAAAGGTTTGATGTGGAACATGCTTTTTGGCTAAAGGTTTGATGTGGAACATGCTTTTTGGCTAAAGGTTTGATGTGGAACATGCTTTTTGGCTAAAGGTTTGATGTGGAACATGCTGTCTTTTTGTTATTCTTACATGAACATTGATGTGATTCACGGGATGATTGACCAAAAGTCAAGAAAATCTACCGTGCTCCAAGGAAAAGATTTTAAAAATTAGACATCGTCTCTGAGCCTTCCCACCTTTGCCGCATGTAAGTCGCTTACTTATCTGACGGATAGCCCATTTAACCAGGATTGCGGAGAAAACTAGGGCAGGTAAACTATCTGCTAGGGGCAGGTAACTCAAATATACCATTCGTTATACATGATGGCCACAAACGTTATTTAAACACGACGGTGTGATGGAATAGTTACTGACTGGAGTGTGTGTGTGCTGAACATGTTACAGCAACATGAGAGGAGGTGGGCTGCATTCAGACCTTGTGGAGGGGAAGCTCTCTGATAGAACATGTTCGATTCCTGGTAGTTTCAATATTTTGAAAAGTTTATTCTTGTCGTTTTAATCAGACTGTTTGACCAATTTCCACATTCTGAACATCTCTCTGTGTTTTGTCACCGTAACATGTGAGATTTCATTTAAATCTGTCGGTAGAGTTCACTGGGAACGAGACCAAGCTGAACATAATAGCATGGGATAGTAAATGAAAACATGTTACATAACTTTTTAGGACGTTCATGTTGACAACAGTTCATTGTGAGTATCATCTTCCTTCGCAATGTTTCAAACGCCAGTGTCTAACTTAATTAGACAATTCAGAGGATGGCGTTTTGAGCATTACGTATAAAGATGTGTGTGTATACATTACATCCCATACAACTTATTTAGATGAGAAACCATTTTAGCTGTCCACATAGGACGAAAGCTCTTCTCGTAATTACACAAACATATTTTCAATTTCAAATTTTACAATGGCTGTGTTGTATGATCATTGTAATATGGAACTAATTGTTTCATTTCAATTAGATATTATTATTCATATCGATGTGCAAAAAAATACAAAAAGCTTTTCTGATGAAAATAATGAGCAGACCTCTTTTATGTCTTCGTAGAACAAGAATAGAATAGGAAGGTCAGGATCAGTGTTCGCCACATTTTCCCAATTGAGGATGTAGTCCAAATATGATCCGTAGAAAACTGAATGGAAGCAAAGCAGAAGTGCTGAGACATCGAATTTATCCAAAGTCCACAGTTAATCATCATATAGTGTTAGGCCAACCGTAAAAGTTTTGTGTTTCTCATCTCCTAAGTCCTGCATTTGAGTGGGTTGTCGAAAAAAATAAGAAAAAAAGGGTTGTATTTGTAGATATATGGTCATGACATGATAAGAACAATGTAAATTGAAAAGCCAAATGAGGAAGGGGAATTCCTGGTTGAGATAATGTAGAGATTTCATTAAACAGTTTTTCTTTAATCAGAGCGGGGTGATTTTGAATATGCGGCGGACAAAACGAAAATAAAACCACTTTTTTCAATTTAGGGTATATCAGGGTCGGCGGGAGATGAGAAACACATAAAAAGGCCTCGGCCCCTTACCTTGATATCCCTTGGTGCCAATACTCTAAAAAGGCTTACATTCGTACTTTAATGGATACTGGAATATATTTCGAAATATATAATTCAACTAGCAAACACCAGAAGTACATACAAAAGGATTACAGATGAAACATAACTCCAAATTACATGCATTTTTTACTTTATATTTATGTAAAAAACTCTTTCAAATGCTTATACAACATTCAAAATTTGACAGCTTCCTTGTATATTTTGATAATTTTGTTAATCTATATAACTACAATAGGCTACTCCTTCGTATATGATATTTGAAACATTACTTACATTTTCCTTGAATAAATGGTCTATAGAAGTTTTCCCATTGGCCACTGTAGTCACAGAATGGAAGCTTTCGTAGGAAGTTGTAAGTTGAAACAGTCACGTCACGTGGATTGCGCAGCAGAAACACGATCTTCACCTTTTTGGCAAACACATCCGCCGGAAGTTGACAAGGAAGTAAGTGAGTGTTGAGGATTCTGGGAGAAGGGAGGTCACGGTAATCTGCTTCCGGTACACTCTCAAGCATGGTCTGCATCTTGGGAACCTCGGTCATGTTGAGCGAGTGGGAGATAAGAAGATGGATAATCTCGTGCACCCAGTGGGTTCCTGGTAATGAAGAAGTTCATGGTAATATTTATTTGTAAGTTGCGAAGTTTGATGCTTTCATGTAGCCAGTGAGTAAACTTTTATGAGGATGTATACATGGTAATATTTAATTGTAAATTAAGGTCTAGAGTCCGACAAGGACCTTTTCATCTCGAATCATTTCCCCATGCGAGTTGCTGTTGAGAAGTTAGATAATTTCGTGTAGCCAGTTGGTACAATGTTATGAAGATGTACATGGTAATATTTTTGTGGACTAGATATGGAGTCCATTTATTCTCGAAAAATTCAACATGCAAGCAGGAGATCATTCTCGATAATCCAGAGTTTACGTTCCGATAATATCTCCACTAATGTAACAATTAGTGGAGATATTATCGGAACGTAAACTCTGGATTATCCAGAATGGCAGGATATAGGGGGGGTATATAATCTCCTGTACCACGTGTGTTCCTGGTAATGAAAAAGTGCATGGTCATTTTTGTTTGTAAAATAAGGTATAGAGCCTGCTAAGGGCCTTTGCATCTCGAATTATTTCTGCATGCGAGTGGGAGATGAAAAGATGAAGATATACGGTAATATGTGTGTGTGTACTAAGGTATGGAGGCCATTTAACATGCGAGTCCGATAAGGGAGGTTTCATCTCGAATCTCTCGCCATGCCAGTGGGGGAGGAACAGACGGATGGCCTCGTGTACCAATTGGGTTCCCGATCATGAAGAACTACACGGGTCATATTCATTGGGAGCTCTAAGGTGTGGTAGCCGAGAAGGGCTCAGAAGAATTCATCCAGAATCGTTTTCCATGGAATTGACAGATGTAGTATCCATTTAAAATGGACGTGTGAATTTGCCGTCATTGTTATAAATGAATGATTGTAGATTTCAATTGAAAACACTATTTATCGTAAATTTGCAAAATTAAGATGAATTTGCGCGATTTGTTAAATTCATATACTAAATTATGCCATTTACGTTCAATACAAAGCATAATATATGATTGAAATCACGGAGGGGCTCTTTGAGGCGACTTTTTTATCTTGCAATAAATGCTGCCCTAATTTGGTTCTAAGGTTTGCACAGCTAATACCACAGAACATTTGTCAAAAGCAGATAGATGCATCACCCTTCAAACTTCAAATCATTAGCATATGAAGTTTTTTTCTGTTTAAATTTATCTTGTTCTTAACAAATGACACAGTATCAACCTGTTTGGACACCTTTTCTTGTTAAAATGATTATTATTTTCAAAAATATTTTTTTTCAAATGACTATTAATTAATTGAATTTTCGATCTATCGGGAACAAATTCAGAATTCTTATTCCGAAAAATAGTTAATGTTGTTGTTCAAACGAAAAGGTCATTAAAGTACAAAATAAAATGTCACGGCAACTTTTCATTTTTAATATTTATTTGTCCATCTTCAACTGCAACTTATAATTACCGGATTTCGGAAACGCAGCGAGTATGATGTCATCAGACCTCACGTGTACATTCTTCAAATTGCCAACTGCATACGGATCCCCTTTTGGCAAAATTATTCCATTTTGGTGCATAAATGTTATTGTGTCTCCACCTTCGTCTTCAATATGAACTTTGTTCATTTTCTTGGACTACACACGATGGCGACCTTAACACAGAGTTAGGTTGTTGCGAGTATAACTTGGAATTATACCGTCAAACTATTTCACTCAGCAATGTTTGTTCAGGCATTACATTATGTTAAAAAAAAAAGCACGCATGAGTGTGAATCGCATTAACAAAGATTGACCCATTAACACGGTAAAAATCTAATTATCATATTTCATCCTATTTATTCGTGATATAAGGCATATACCTATATGAATAACCTGGATTTGACAACAGGTGCGGTATGTACTTGCCCATGGCAATTATACTGAATGTATAGTCATAAAATCTAATCATAAGATCTAACTTATAATATTTAATAAGAAGAAATTGGAAATAATTTTGATTATTATAAAGCGTTTTCATCTTACAGAAAATAGGTGATTAGCTTTGTTTAGACAAATAGATACAATTTAATTGCATAAAATTAATATTTAGGAAAAGAAGTATAATTTGCACATTTTTACTGCATTTATGAGAACAACTGATGCTCCGTCTAAATCTATGTTTGATTGAAATGGGCAGTCGCATGTTTCTGAAAAAATATCTCTTCATACTTTTACAATCATATTTTCATGCAGATGCACTAGCTTTAGAGCGCAAACATACCATTTTTGTGTGAACACCTTTTAACCACTTGCGTAAGGGAAATATATTCTTGTAGCTTATCAGAACGTTTGATTTTGAAATGCTCCTTTGTTTTAAATTTAATAACCATGTCATGCAATTTCTAAAATTTCTTTTTGTGAAATCCCATTTTTAACTATACTGCCTTTCAAAAGCGAATTGTTTATTAAGGATCTATGCGAAGTCCGTCATTTTATTCAGATTATCAAATAAAAAGAAAACGGTTTGTACCTTAAGGACATATTACCTCAGTGTAAAAGTTTTCAAATAAAGAAAATGTAACATAACATACAAAGTATATTTTAAGTTTTTCTTTAATCTATACTGTTCTGCGACTCATGATTTGTACCGGAAAGAAATATGGAAGGACATTAATGTTTACAGAAAACTTAAAAACAATCACGTTTCTTTGAAATGGTAATTCATCAAACCGGATGAACGTGTAAAAGTATAAAGTTAAACTTACTTTACAACTGCTTTGTGGAACTGTACCCAGTTACCCTCGTACAATATATTCAATTACACACTACCTCTTTTGTTTTGTTCGAGTATTCATTTTTCATACCAACTGAATTTGTCTATGAAATGCACGTGCCGAGGTGTTCATCAGACTTAGCGGGTGTTCATGATGAACACCTGATAGTGAAACGACGATATTTGGATTTCCGAAATTTATTCAAGTTCAAAGTTAGCTTTGCAAATCAATGACACTCACTAAAACTAATACAAGACATTTACAAATTTTGCATTCCAGACATGGGTTCGAACCTGTGACCTCTTGATTTCGCGCCCAGTTGAGAAGACAGGATGTTTTTCATGACCTCATGATTGAATTTTACATTTTTCCTGAGAATAAAGATATATGTGATTCTTTATATATATTGAGGATTTATGAAAAAAACCACATCATTGGTACCAAATATTTATATGCATCATAAAGTTTTTTTTGTAATCTATTTTCATATCAATCCATTGTGGTAGCTTGAACGGTCCCGAACGGATTGCACGTGCAGCACGAGAGGCTCATGCCAATGTCAGCTACTTGATATGGACATTGTTTCTCCAATTTCAGACATTACCACTTGTTAATCTGTCCATGAAGATGTAATGTCACCACATGTTAATTGATCCATGTAGGCTTTATTTCACCACAGATATTAATCCGATTTAAACCAAGATACCTCTTTCATATCATAAATGAACTTGTCTTGGGCATTCACTAAATTGTCCCAACAAGACATGCTACATTTTAGGGAGTGCATAAATCGCAAATAGCTTTATAGAAATAAAGTATGATGTCTTCATAAAGAAAAGCCCTTTCTTCGCAATCTTTATTGGTAAAACCGTTCATACATACAACTTATCTATCTATGTAGACATGGGAGTTACTTTGATTACTGAAAGCAGTCAGTGTAACGTGTATTTGAATTCTAACGTGCAGTCTCTCATCTTCTGTGTGTACAGTTCATCAAAAGCCTCGTTCTGAGCCACAGTGAACCAGTTCTTCCAGTCTCCAACTTCACCTGCAACATGGAAACTATTTTAAAGACATATTTTGAACAATTATTGCGATATCGGGCATAATCCGCTAAAAAAGGTTCTGTACTCTCTCCTGATTGTCTTGTCAACATATACATCGAATATTAAAAACGAGGTCGAGCTATTTTAAAATTTAGATATATATATTACTCTAAGTTATAATGTAATACAAAACCATTTGTCCAAATTAGGTCTTCATGTCATATGCTGTTTAGCTAATGTCACTTCTTAAGCCAATGGTTTTAAAACCTGGAAGATCATTACAGTAATGCCATGGTTTATGTTGTTTACTTGTAGGTTGAGATTGTTGAAAAGCAAAATAAGTAACAAAAAACAAAAAAAATTACGTCTGCTATCGTCTTTTTGCAACGGCATTTTACCACAAACAGTTCACGTCGCCTCTTCAGATACCAAGCGCTGAATTTCCAGATTCTCTTCATAATATCAACCATTGGACTTTTCATTGGGGAAAATTGTTCTGACATTACCATCCCTCGATTTCATTAAGCCAATGAAACTGAAGCGTTCAGTCCTTGGTTCAAGATGATTTCTTACATCGTAGTACCTCTAAATTTGAACAAGCTTTACCTTTTCTGTACGCCATTGCCCCACGTGCCGACTTGACACTGGCTTTCATAGACTCGAAGGAGCATTTATCACGAACAGACTGTAGATACTCTTCGCTGCGCTCTACCTCCAGGAATTGGGTCAAGTTCCTTAACTCCTTCATTGTGTCCTGTAGCAAACGGTTTATATACTTTGACTTAACATTTGTTTAATCATAAGACTTTTTTCATGATTTTATTTCACTCTAATCTGAAACACAGAATTCACTCTAATCTGAAACACAGAATCCTTTTTCCTTGATCATTTCCTATGCTAAAATTACTTTGAAAGTGATTGTATATTGGTCTAGATAGCACTAGTATCAGGAATTGTGCAAACCGTCAAACTTCTGAATTTTGAACTTTTAGGTGATGACAACGTTAAGTCTTTTTTCTCTATATCTATTTTCGCTAACATCCCTTCTTAAAGGGTAATTCACAGGCAAAGATAAAAGAACACAAATTGTACAAACCTCCTTCAAACCCTCGTAAGACAGACAGAGAATCTGTAGATCCTTGTGTGTTCGCTTCACCTTCTCCCATGCAAGGGTGTAGTCGAACCACGACCCGTAGGCAACTGGAAATAAAAAAGTATATTGAATCATTAATATATATTTAAACCTTTTGAAGAATTCGAAATATTGTTGATAATGAAAAACATCATTTTGATTCATTTTAAATAGATTTGATTGCATATTCATAAGCAGGAAACAAATAAATAGTCGGAGAAGTTGTTGAAGATGTATATTTTGTACTAGGCATGAAATGGAAAAGTCATTTGCGCAGGAACGGGAACAGGAACTAATTATCAAGCTCTTCTTTTTAATTTTAGTAATAAAATACCTAGAAATGTTTTGTGCTTCTAGTCTTTTTTAAATTTTATTTTGCACTCTAAAAACGTAAATCATATACATTTTGTTGCAGATTTAGGATATTGTTCTTAACTTTAAGAGATAGCTGGTAGTAACACGTTGAAAGACTGTTGCAACTGAAAATGACATTTTTCATTCAAGGCGCATTATGTTTCTAGAAAGAAAGTGTTAATAAAAACATCACTAAGTTTGTATAACTTACATTTCCCCTCCAAATATGGCTTCAAAAAGTTGTTCCACTTTCCTTTGTAGGGTACTTTGACCTTCTGAAAGAAATTGTAGTAGGAAACGGCAACGTCTTTCGGGTTCCTTGTGATGTAGATGACCTTGACCTTCTTTTTGAGGACTTCCGGTGGGAGGAGATTGATCTGCACATGCGTATTTAGGAGTCTTGGACTGGGGAGATCCTTGTATCCAGATTCCGGAGATCTCTCTAGCATAGTCACTATCTTGTCCAGACCAGGTGCGTCCAGTTGTCCAGCCAGGACGAGACGGGTCATCTCACACAGCCAGTGTGTACCTAGAGGTCAAGTTGTGTTCCTTATACCGGGAGAATGCAATGTATGATAAATCATACAGATAATTTTCTAAAAACCATGAAACATGTTTTGTCACTCAAATGTACACATCAGACGTTTGAGCTCCGCTTCTGTGTATAAATCAGTCTATGTTTAGATTTTCATGGAAATTTTGTATTAATTACATACAGATATTTGTCCTTTAGGGGTAAGACGTGTTGTTGTTTTTCATTATATCTATAATTAAGATTGACATATAGGTTCCTATCAAGTTAAATAAAACGTCATTTATATCAAGGAGAAGCTCTTTAAACAATGAACTTTAATTTCTTGTATCCATTTACCATTGAGGTACAGTACCAACATTAAACTCCATTTAATTATGTGTGATTCATCATTTGAACAAGATTTCTTTATAAGATCTTATCTTCGTGCCAAATGTAATTTAAATCAACGAATGTAATTTTCTATGCTCTTTTTAAAAAAAATGTCCAATGAATATCAACAAAACTACTACCATAACTAATATGTTTCAACTGATATTGTGTTATGATCATATACAAATCACATGTCCTAATTGAAATTGAAAGCACTTCTATAGTTCACGAATCAACCTTGTGTCCAGGGTCAATACTATAGTTGAGAACTATCGAGTCGCTGACTCAGGGTTATCGCCAATGGTGACCAACATACCGTATTTCCTCTAATAAGCGCCCGGGCGCTTATTTCTTCAGCACCCCTTTACCCCCCGGCGTTTATTAGAGGCCCGGCGCTTATTGGAGACCCGGCGCTTATTTCTTTCCCAGAAATTTAAAATCGTTTTAAGACGTCTTTTACCCAATCTAAATAAATTTAGATCAACAGGTTTTATATTTGGTCATACTGTTGATCTAAGATTGGCCCGTAAGGCGGGTCATCCCGCTGACCTCTGCAATCAGCCGCTCGGCCAATCAGAAAAGTTGCCCTAGCTCGCTGGAAGTTTAAAAAACTCAGCAGCACATCTTTTGAAATGGACGGTGTTCGGAGCTATGTCATTCGGAGCTGAGCAGTGCGACCATTTCGATGAATAATCCGATTGCTTGGATGTATTAATAGATTAATTTTTTTCTTTTAAAATCATTTAGCGTATTTGCTTGTTGTCAATGACAAATGATGATTGCTCATCGCACAGATACTAACGTGGCGAATGATAATCACAAAGTTAGAACATTATAAATTTCAATTTTTACTAAAATCATCATGCAAGGGGAGGTTACTCTTTTTTTAATCAAACTCGTTTGCACTAATTCCTTCATTTCCATCCAAATAATTAAAAAATAGTGCTTTTTTGTCAATCATAAAACTAAATCTATTTCATTCAACCAAAATAAAATCAACATACTGATATTGTTCTTATCAGTACCAAAAGCAAGGTTTATTTTTCACAATGCACACTGTTATTGAGAACAGGCCATACATTTCTATATGTTTCTTTCGTCCACAGATTCAGGGAGCGACTATGAACTGTTTGTGACATCGAATGTGATTGATCAAATCGCGAATTCCTTATTTGCATACGAAAGGTCACCGGGACGACCTCGCACACTGGTCAATCTTAGATCAACAGTATGACAAAATAAAAAACTGTTGATCTTAATTTATTTAGATTGTCTTTACCATGAATACCTGTAAAATGTTTACTGAGGGAGCCTTTTTCTAATGGTTAGGACCCGGCGCTTAATAGAGACCCGGCGCTTATAAGAGGCCCGGCGCTTATTTTCTCAACTACTAATGACCCCCCGGCGCTTATTAGAGGCCCGGCGCTTATTGGAGACCCGGCGCTTATTAGAGGATATACGGTATACGTGTTCTGATTTAGGTCAGTAGTTTATATCTTTGCTTCATTAATGTTAAATGAACCAGGCTGAGGACATGAATGATAATTATGTGTGAAAAATCAACTTAAGTATTTGGATTAAATGATTCATAGTTGTTGATTTAAGGATCAGTTGGTGATATGATAAACAAAATTAATTCATGCATAATGTATGAATTAATCAATGTTACAGTTAATAGATCACACAGTTGCAGATCAAGACAAACACTGTATAGGGATATTTCTTTAGGGTTTATAGATTTACTGAAATTGACCTGATTTGGGATATGCACATAATGATTACATCGTTGTCTCGGATTCTTCGGAAATCCCAGGACCGACCTTACTTTTGCAGATCAAGAGAAACATTGTAAAGGGATATTTCTTACGGTTTATAGATTTACTAAAACTTACCTGATTTTGGATATGCACAAATGATAACATCGTTGTCTCGGATACTGATATTGTTTATGTTCCTGATGATCTCGGGGTCAAAGTTGGGGTAGATGTTATCCTGGTATTTGACACCAGTGAACATGTCACCCTCTTCGTCGGGTATCTCGACTTGAGACATTTTTTTAGTAACAGAATCAGGTCAATATCTAGAGGTAGAAAACAAGATTCAAGATTCTTTATTATTCATAAGACCACCAATGGTGGTATAAGATAACATTACAATAAAATAGATACAATACAGTAGTGGACAAGATGGTTTGTGTACACAATACAACAATATATATGATTTGAAGAGAAAGTGCTCATGAAACATATCTTAAGATGATGTTGATAAATGTAGTCAAGGATTTCAGTTCTGTTATTTTCTTCGTTGAGAATAGTAATCCGAATGAGTGTTTAGTACGGTTAATAAGATATTTAGATAGCAAAGTGTACTTTCTTAGGGGCTCAAGGATGCTAAAATGGAAAATATAATATATTTCATCTGCAACTGATATTATATTACATAATTGACAGGTTCTAATTTCTTTTGGTATTTGACATTTTGAATATTAAAGAGCCACTCTGTCAATTGCCAGGGACCATATTTACAATATGTTATCTGATAGAGAAGTGTCTACTGTTACAGACAGGTATCAACTTATAGTTAATCGACATCCTACAGTGACAACAGGAGGGTTTGAAGTCGCGATTATTATATATTTAAGCAGTCAGAATGACAAATACGTGTTTATAATGTTTCATTAACTATATAATAGTATATATGAAAATTGGACGTGTAAATCTGGCTTTCTAGAAACAAATGTGACTGTTTTAAGATATTCAATGAAAACAAGTAATTATTAAATTTTGACTTTTTGGGGAAAGATTTTGAGGTATTTTTGAATTTAAATCATGAACTATGCCAAATACTTTAATGTCGTATCAAAACAAAACAATATGTGATGAAAAATGTGGCTCAGTAAACATCAGGTAGTCTTGTGTGAACCATTGAACGAAATAAAAGTAGGTTGTGTTATCATATACCTGATATTGGACGGTGTTATCATATTTCCCGTATTAACAGGTTTAGTTATCACAACAACAAGGCTTGTTATCATATTTCCAGTATAAAAGTGCAGATCATGTTATAATATTATCAGTATAGAATATTATATTTCATTATACTAGTGACTGTTTGCGTACAGCAAAATCGTAAATTGAAGGTTCGTAGGATGAACTCAAGAATGAAGAGGTTTAAACCCTTCAGTTGGAATCTTGCATATTATCAGAATCCACAAAGATCCACATAGGATAATGAGTAGATAAATATTAAATTATGCTCACCACTTTAACGTTGATAACCTTGTCTTCTTTACATAATAGGGTCAAGTTCGCAATCGGGGTCAAAAGTCAGTGTTATCAGCCTGTCTGATATGGCGATATCAAGTAAGGTGCGTGGCCATGAGCCATGTCGGAGCAAATCGTGTCAGTTGATAATTTTAGAGCTCCAAGAGAAAAAGCTCATTAATAAAATCTTCGTTTCTCTTTCATCAAATCCATCTATCATTTATAAAAGTTTTCTTATTTTGCATCCCCTCACTCGCTACCCTTTAAAAGTCTACTACCATGTGCTAATGCAAATGTGTTGCCCTACTATGTTTTTTGTTTTTAATATATTGTTTAAATCATTGATGGCGTTTTTTGAGAATGCATTTGAATTTCGAAAGTTCAAAAATAAGGTATAGCGGAATTCATGTTAATGTTATGAATGTTCATTGTGAAGGTTAATTCCGCCTACTCCTTGATCTTGTATACCAACTTTTCTACAGAGATAATGTCAATCATTTTGTGACTTGGTGTGAAAACAATTTTTAATGTTGAATGTAAAAACGACAAAAGAAATTACTATGAATTTCAGGAACAACTAGAAAGTGTTTTTACCCGTAAAAACAGATGTCTCCCCCTTCCTCAAATGCTCCAAACCTTTAACAATACTATCATAAAGCACCATTAATGTTCTCTGTATAATTCAACTTGAATAAATAACCTATCAACTCCACAATTGTAGCAAACAAAATGTTCAAAATTCTAAATGATTTGATGCTGAAACCCTTGAAAAAGACTAAGTCCAAATTGTTGCCATGGAAATAAAAAAGTTTAATTAAAAAAAATCTATAACCTCCAAAAGGCACATCTACATGATATGGAGAGACAGTATACCAAGTTTGGTGATGATAGGTCACATAGTTTTAGAGATCTGCTCCGGAAACGAACACTACCCTTGAAAAAGACTAAGTTCAAATTGTTGCCATGGAAATAACAAAAAATAAAATTTTAAGAAATCTATAACCTCCAAAAGGCACATCTACATGATATGGAGAGACAGTATACCAAGTTTGGTGATGATCGGTCACAAAGTTTTAGAGATCTGCTCCGGAAACGAACACTACCCTTGAAAAAGACTAAGTTCAAATTGTTGCCATGGAAATAACAAAAAATAAAATCTTAAGAAATCTATAACCTCCAAAAGGCACATCTACATGATATGGAGAGACAGTATACCAAGTTTGGTGATGATCGGTCAGTAGTATTATACGACTAGAATGACGGTTTGCTAACCGCAGGGAACCGAAGGGACAGTAATTTATGCAGCGTAGCTCATTAACAAGCTAATAGATGCATGACGTCACAGGTCAGAAAGGTCGACCAATCAGTGGACAGAAAAATGCAAGGATGCTCATGAAGCGATTCATTATCATAGCGATATAGCTTCATTGAAACATGTAACCTATTTATTTAAACATGTTCAAACATGATCTATCACGTGACTCTATCGCCCACCTCAGTCAAGGCTTGGTCTATAAAATCTCGTTTTCTCGTCCAATACCTCAGTAGATGCCTAGACGCCTAGACAGCTATGTTATTCACTTTTCTCAGTCTTATTGCTTATTACCTGCAAGATCACGTCACATTACTAGAACCATGGCAACGTACAGTGAAAACACGACTGAAACTTGCTCAAAAGAACAGAGGCAAGCACTGACCGTGAAGAGTAAGAGAGTTTGTTTCATATAGGAGCTACCCGCTATTTAAACCATGTGAAAAGTAGTCTGACTTCATTTGCCACATAGTCTAGCTACAGATCAGTTGCCACTTGGTCTAGCTTACCATGGAACGAAAATTATACATTCCCGATGCACAGAAGTTTATAGACTTTTTTGAGCGTCGGCGTGGGGGACAGAAAGGAGGCCAAGCTCGACCTGGTTCTCGTATCATCAGCATTAGTTCTCCAGCTGATGGAACTGAAGACCAGAAGACCAAGAGATCACCAAAGCGAGTCAAAGCTATCAAACGCAAAGCAGAATACGACAGTCTACCTTCAGAAGACCAGAGCTCACCCAAACATTCTTTTGTAGGGAAGCCATCTCAGCCTAAAGATTTCTTTCTAGTGTAAACAAGGACTTGGCCAACTGCGCATGCGTCATAGTTTCTGTACTACGCATGCGCTTCATTTAAATGTAACCATCCATGAGAAAGAGCGGCTATCATTCAAGATGTCCTTTCAGTGTACTGTCTGCCTTGGTTTGCTCCCTGTAGATGTTTTTGGGGAAGATAACAGTGGATGTTTTACTTGTGTGTACTGCAAGACTAAGTTGAAGTATACTTACCACCGGTTCTTGGTTCACAGCGATAAATGTACCGTGAAAAGAAAACTATCACGTCACATTCCCTCGTGTATTTGTAACAGCCCTAAGACAGCATAAAACGCGGTCACAACAGGCTCTAGGTGTTCATTTATCTGTAACCAGCAGACAGATCACACCTATGAAAATGAAGAGAACGTCAGTGGTGAGACCCAAGGACATTTTCAGTACGGATGATAAGGTCATAAAACCCAGGAAACCAAAGAGTACTTTGAAGAGACAAATCAAGACGAAACAGGCTACCTCTAAAAGGAATAAGCAAAGCAAACCGACTGAACTTCACATAAAACGCATCTCGACCACACAAGGCGTTGTGAACAGGGCTAAAGCTGCCTTGAAACGACAGCGGATCCAGCAAGGGTATAAAAGGAAGCTTGAGAAACACTAACTCTTTATACATTCTAGGTCGCCATGTCGGTGGTCACCTGTCCGGATTGTGGGAAGTCCTTTTCAAGAAAAGATGTTATGTATCGACATAGGAGAAATATACACTCGAACACAGCTACGCTGCCGCCACCGCCACCGCCGCCACCCTCAGTGCAGTACACTACGCCGCCGCCACCACCGCCACCGCCATCCTCAGTGCAGTACACTACGCCGCCGCCGTCGCCGCCATCCTCAGTGCAGTTCACTACTTTGCCGCCGCCGCCGCCGCCATCCTCAGTGCAGTACACTACGTCGCCGCCGCCCTCAGGGGAGGTCAAGTCATCCCTGGTGACTTCATCACTACCGCATCCGCACACATCTTCTCTAGAACGACCCTTCCGATTTGGGATACCCTCCAACGGCCTGTTGGTCGGTCCGAGTGGCTCGGGTAAGACAACCTTCATGTTCAACGTACTACGACAGGGACTGATCAAGCCCCAGCCCGACCATATCACCTGGTGTTATAATGTATGGCAACCTCTGTACGATCGTATTCTTCAAGTCTTACCCTATGTGCAGTTTGTGAAAGGACTCCCTTATAATCTCGAGGATGAACATTACTTTGATGCCCACCAACAGAACGTGTTGATCCTGGACGACTTTCTGGCTGAAGCCAAGAATGACAAGCGAATTTCTCGTCTGTTTACTCAAACCTCACATCACAAAAATGTTCTGATCTTTTTACTCCTGCAAAACCTGTTCCCCAGAGGCAAGGAATCTCGTGATATTGCTCTCAATTCTCATTATGTGACTTTATTTAATTCACCCGTGGACAGACAGCAGATTAAGGTATTTGCCAGAAGAATATTCCCCGAGGACATATCTAAATTTATGAGTCTTTACGAAACAGCGATGGAAACGCCTTATGGAAACTTAACAGTGGATCTTAAACCTGCTACGAGCGAGAAGAACAGGCTACACATGAATATCTCGACATCTCATCCAGCCACCACCACAACTACAACAACAGGTCATCAGCAGGGTGGGACGTTAGTTCAAGACCACCAACGAGAGATAAAAGCGATCCCACCAGCCTTAGACAATCAGTCAGGTCGAGACCTTCTTGCTGAACAGACGTTTCTCGACGACCCCATTGAAACAGCTTCCCCTACGAGCAGTGAGGAGTCGGGACCCTTCACTATGGCTACAGCTTGCGCCGATTGTGGTGTACTCATAGACAACATGCACGATTTACAACGTCACATCAAGTCCTGGTGTCCAGCTGTTAATGACAAGGCATTGACGTCCAACATGAGAAAACGGGTCAGATACAACAGTGAAGATTCGGATGAGGAACACCCTATGCAAAAAGGGAGTGGTATTGATGATTCAAAACCACTTCCTCGTTACTGGAAACCCATAAACGACATGGCAGCCGAGGAGTGGCAAAACGTGGGCCTGCAGCGTATCTGGAAGCGAGTGTACGAGCTTTATCAAGGTGACATGGCACTCAACAGGAGGAAATATAAGCGGCTGGGTCGGACGGCAGACTGGATAGACAGAAAAATGAAACAGCTTTGGGATACTAAATTGATGGACACTCTCAACAGCGTCCTCGAATTTACTCAATATTTTAAAGAAGCGCCCCTGTTTGTACCCATCCTCACCAGTCTGGATGAGATAGATCCGTCCTCAGAACAGAGCATGGTGAAGGGGAAAATCAAACGCTTTATCAATCCTAAATTGAAAGACATTCTCACTCGACTGGATAGGTCTGAATTGGACACTGACGCGGAATCAGACGTGGCTACAGATGGCAGTGCGGCTGGTGATGAGGAGAGTGATCAGGACTGATTTATTACAGAAGGCGTAGACTCATCCACTGTTAGTTCAGTCTTTACCTCTGCTGAGATAGGATGTATAAACGAAGCTTGCTTCATGTGGTGAAATCACCAAACCCACTCCAAAGACAGACCCACAAGAACGATAAGAAAAAAACTGTTTCTCTCTATGTCAAAGGGGTGATGAAGCGAGGACCGCCTGGGCGACGGATATTGGATAGGATAGAGACCAAAGGATAGAGATCAAAAGATAGATATGCATCCAAAAGAGACAATTTTATAATTCATCTAACTGTGTACAAACCCTATATCCGGAAATAGGTGTAGTCAAACGTGTTCCTAACATGTATACCCTGACTAACTGTTTGTATTATGATTTAGTTACTTAATGACTTAATGTTGTATCCTGACTTATGCCTAGATTGAATAAATATGTTAGAAGAATGTATGTGTTTGTTCTCAATGTGGATGGTATTCAAACTCGAAACAGACAGGGAGTCATAGAACATATAAAACCAAGTGAAGCAAATATTACCCGTGCTTATAGACTTACATATGATTCATATACAATCATTTCAACGATAAACCTATGGTTGTATAAAACACAAATGTAGTTGTCTGTACATAGTTGTCTATATATGAAACAAAAAAATCATCCCTGTATAAGCATATTTCATGACTTGATACATCGAAAGTCATGCAATTATCATGATTAGTTTTGCTAGATCCGTCCCATGAAAGCAGGTTTCATCAGAACGCATGACCATAGGGTTGTTGCGGGCTTTCCTCTTAAATTTATACCACCCATTGTGATCTAGAGTTTAAACAGGATGAAAAGTTTTCACTCACTCACTACACTAGTCCGAACAGGAGTTTAAGATGGGACAGAGTTTTATTTGTTAAAAAGGCTTATTACATTCTCACAGTAACATTACAACACATTATCTTGTAAAATGAAAATTAATTTATCACATATGAAAATTACTGACTCGCTCCAACACATGTATGTTAAACCTCTCTGTCCATGAACAGTGTCTACAAAAGGTGAGGCGAGTGGAGTGTGTTGTCATGACAACGACACCTTCAAAGTTTACCTTAAAGGTTATGCTGAAATTCCTCTGTATTCATGATACCCTATATTTAACACATTACAGTGCATTATTAGTTGCTTGGGATATTTCGGAGAAAATACGACCTGGACTCAAAGTCAGGGTTTCTATTCCTTTTCCATAATTTATTTTACTTATGTCTTTAACATATCATCAGTGTGGATATAACTCATATGGAATATTTAAAGCTCAGTAAGATAAGAACTGCTTTATATGTTTACATAACAAACTGAATTTTTAAACCTAAAATACCTAAAATATCTGTACCCATCAACGAGATTGAACCTGTACCAATTGAAACATGAATGCAATACAAAGCAAAAATTCTCCTGTCTTCTTCTTTAGGTTTTCATTTCCATAAAATATACCTGATAGAAAAATATCCTTTTTAACTGAAGATGTGAATGAAATACGACAACTATCGGAACAAACATGAAAATTGAAATATATGTTTTGTATCAAATAGACGTTCACCAAGCAGTCTCCCCTTAAGTTAGCACGTTACGGGTGAATGATTCGTCAACAGAGCAATGGACGTTGTCCTCGCGAGGTCAGATCCTAAAAAGCAAATAAGACACGCTTTCATAACTTCTGCTATATTTGTCCAATGGGATGTGAGGAATATATACTTGGATGGCGAGCAAATACTGGTTGTGTGTGTCGTTTGAAACTGAATCATCTTACCAGTTTAACACCTTCATTAATATGAATGGAGAGGGGTATCTGCCTCGTTATAGTGCATAGACCCAAGTCTAGGTATGAAAACTTTCGCTTACTCCCTCTCTTCTATGTGGTAAACTTTCAGCCTTCAACAAATACGTTTTGGACATAAACTTGACACTCATTTTACATAGACAGACATGCTATAAATTATGTTTAAGCTTTTCGTAATTAACTTACTGTTTCTTCACCATGGTTATGTTCATATTTAGGGATTACTGATCCCAGTCAAGTCTAGATTATTAAGGGATGGAGTATACGACTTATTTTCTTTAAGATATACACTTCTTTCCAAGTTCTTGTTACAAAATAAGCAATACGATTCTGAACACGTTTCAACGAAGCTATATAGCTATGATAAAACGTCTTTAAACGTATACTATCATTCTAGAAAACCAGCTGTAAGATTTGTCTAAATGAAATCACTGTATGAAACTTAGTATCAAGAATATTTTATGTGTCAACAATTTATAGAGATAGGACTCGGGATAAAACTTAGAAATACCTCCTTTATAGGGGATAGGATGTACCGATATGAATAAAGGTCCTTTGTCCTTCAGTAGGTCAAAACCTTTCCTGAAGCTATACAGCGCTGTGTCCACATCTCGGCTCTGAGTCATGACACGTCTCGCTAAAGATAGTTCTGGCGCGCTCATTCAAAACCGGTTTCTGATTGGACTGACACCAATGTGTGGTCTAGGGTTGGCTTAAAGAAAGCTTTGTTTTGCAGTAATGATAATGAATCGCTTCATGAGCATCCTTGCATTTTACTGTCCACTGATTGGTCGACCTTTCTGACCTGTGACGTCATGCATCTATTAGCTTGTTAATGAGCTACGCTGCATAAATTACTGTCCCTTCGGTTCCCTGCGGTTAGCAAACCGTCATTCTAGTCGTATAATACTACTTCGGTCATATAGTTTTAGAGATATGCTCCGGAAATGAAATGGGAACGCCGACGCCGACGCCGACGGGAACTCAGCTAAAACCAATATGTCTCCCGACCCTTCGGGGGGTGACATAATCATATCAATAATTACCCTGTCTGTATGAAGGGTTCCAATGTTCTGGATGAATATATAGCACCTTGGCCCTATCATAGATAGTGAATTAAATTGGAATGCCAAAACTAATGCCGTTTTAAAAAAAGCCAACAAAGGCTTCACTTCTTGCGCAAGCTGCGATCTGTTAAGGCCCCTTTACACAGAGAAAAGTCTTATGTACGACCCTTCAGCGACCTTAAATTGCGATAGGACGCTCAATGGTCGGCTGCATAAGAGGACTTCCGTTTATGTGTAACTGCTCACACGATCTCTCTGCGTCCTTTGAACAACCTAAAGATACAAACACGAGACTTTTCATAACGACCCATGAGCATCCTGCACGTTCATGGAGCGTCCTTTCTGCCTTCACTGGTCGTCCATCGAGTGAAGACGATCCTAGTGCGACCACTCTGCCTCCTCTGTGCCTCCTCTGTGCCTCCACTCTGCCTCCTCTGTGCCTCCTCTGTGCCTCCACTCTGCCTCCACTGTGCCACCAAAGACGAGTATGAAGACAGTACAGCGACCATTCAGCAACCCTTCTGCCTCCTCGACAACCACTGAACAACCGCGCTGCCTCCTAGACGACCATTAAACAACTGTTCTGCCTCCCTGACGACGGCTTTAGCAACCCCAGAAGTATGGGGTATATAAGTAGCGTTGGTATGCAGGTTTGTCAGTCCCTCTCTGAGAGTCGACGATGAACAACCAATTAGTCCTGGCAGCTTTAATACAAGAACAACAGGCTGTGATGCTAAAGATCATGGCCTTTACTGTACACAGAAGAATAAGGTGTCGCCAAAGGAGAAGACGAAGTGGTGGGTTCGTCCCTGGTTGACACAAGAGAGGCGACCTTTTTTGGTGACTTTACGAGACTGATGTTGGAACTGCGTTTTGAAGATGAAGGGTCTTTCTATAAACATCTTCGAATGGAACCAAAAATGTTTGATGCAGGAAAACGTCCCCGAGAGTACCTCAAGGTTAATGGTACTGCAGGATCTGTTCGATGGCAAGACAGAATGGTATAAATGAGCGTAACGGTGCACATGTCACGATAAACAGAATTGAAGTTCTTTAATCTTGACTTTAAGATATTGATCAGTATTTATGCTTATCATTTAGTTTATATGCATATCATATCAATTTATGTTTATCATGATCATTAATCAATTGATAACTTGTTTTGTCTTCTATATTTAAAGTAATTATGTGTCAAAATCATCTTCAAAAGGTCTATTCAAAACCCTACAGATGTATCTTTACTAAATGATTTTTCAGATGTTGAATTTTGAACTGGATATTACAAAAACGTTTTACTCTGCCGTTTGATGACACATCGTGTGATAATATGACGTGTAGTGTATTTTGACATGACATTATGATAAGAATGTCCGACGTCATATCTTAAGTAAGGGACGCTATGACCGCTAGAAAGTGTATTTCAGCTTTTTGTTTGGATCAGGAATAGCTCAAAAATCGCTGAGTAATTAATAAAATACCAAACTCGTTATATTCAATGAACTGTTCATGAAATTCGTGAATCGTTTTAGTTTCAAATTCAGTATTCAAATTTATTTGTTAGTTGAAACACCAATAACTAATTTCGTAAATGTTATTTAATTGAACGTACTTTAGTATTCCATGTATTTTTACATTTATCATTGAGAACTGAGTTGGGGTACGGTGGATATTGCGGATATTGCTTGTATGAGATCAACAAGATATTGCTTTGGTGGAAGTACCAGCCTATGTACTTGTGTGAGGTATTCAATGATGTACTACGCCAGTATTATCGTGTGATAATAAGGCGTGTAGTGTATTTTGACACGACATTATGATAATTATGTCCGACGTCATATCGTTAGTAGAGGAGAGTGACCGAAGGCAGAAAGGATGCAGGAGGAAGGCACAAGAATCGTCATGGTGGCACAAACGTCGTCCTGGTAGCTGCATGAAGGCAGAAGGGTCTTGTGATGAACGGCTATGATTGCACACAGGTCGCAGAAGGGTGGCACAAGGGTCGCAGGGATGTCGCAATCAAAGGCAACATTTTTTACTTTGCGACCGCTGAGCAACCCTTGCGACCTTTGAGCGTCCTTGCTACGTCCCTTCTGCCTCCTGGCAGCATCCATTGTGCGTCCTTATTCGACGGCGTCCCTACTACGGAAGTTTTGAGCATGTTCAAAACTTTATGGCGTTCTTTACGTCCTTGAAATCCATTCCCGACCTCCCAGCATCCTGTGTGCGACCTCATGACGACCCTGGCAACCATTCTGCCTCCCTTGAGCGTCCAATGGCGACCTTGTGTGCATTTTGGTCGCACAGAGGACGCACAATGGTCTTTGGGTGTGTGTAAAGGGGGCTTTAATGTTAATGAACGGGTGTTATCCACCTTTTACTATTGTTTCATTGAAAGCTTTTAAACTTTTCCCTTTTGAAATTATCCCTAAATATGTTGTCTGATCAAGATCATGTGTTACGTTGTGAATTCGTAATGTTTCCTTCTGGAAGAAGATATCATTGTATAAAACCAATAGGGACAAGAATATTTGTATTCCTTGTAGTGTTCGTCTTTTACATGATCTTTCTCCTTTACAAATGTGGTTGTTTTACGTATAACACGTTTATGATGCTCGTTTATATTGTGCAATGGCTCTGTGATGAAAAAAGAGTAATTCCCCTTGGGGTAATAAAGTATTATCAATTTATCATCAGTGTTATTCTCTTAAATGCTACGATTTATTTACAGTTGTATTTTTACTTCGAATTCGATGTAACATCTTCTAGGTCCTTGCAGTCCTATCTTTTTCTATGAACATGTTGGCAAAAAATACAGATAAACATCACTGTCACACCTAACATTTTACAATCTTGCCAACCCTTTTATCGGTCTTGTTATCCTTTGTAAATCGACGTCGTGGTCCTTAAACATTGTGATAAGGTAAATACCCAATCTAGGTAAAATTAACCTACATGCCGATGTCTGAAATGACGGATATTTATCACTACAAATAGTAACGACACATATGGCCGTTTCAAAAGTAATATTTTCAAAAGCCAGAACCTTTCCGTATGCTTAAATCTAGGTTTTCTTTTCAATGCAGCTTGATGATTCTTATTGACAGAACACGATCACGTTATTCTGAGATAATAAACACGCTTTCCACGATAGAAGTGCTGTCATTAGCTTTAGGTTACAGTGTTCGTCTTGCTATTTATACCTCTATTTGAATGTGCTTAAAGTCCGATAAATGTTCGCACCGCAACAGAGTAAACCAAAACGTTGATTATATATACTTGAAATTAGCGGTCTTCAGGTGTACAGTAGTATATATTCAAGATAAATTTTAAAAGAATAACAGCGATGATTTCCTCCTACATGTTTCAACTTTATCCTCATTACAGTGATCTGAAGGGGCAAGAATTGGCCAAGAAACGTCGTAAGAAATCAATAAAGAAGTTTTTATCCAGACGAAGAAGGAGCAAGAATTGGCCCAGAATCGTCGTGAGAAATCAATAAAGAAGTTGTTATCCATTACATTTGTCTTGTATTATCACACAAACTTCTAAATGCCTTTGAAGAATTACAAAGTTTTCGTTAACAGAAAGACTTGATTTGATGTCTTAATTGCATATGGAGTAAAACGCGTAAAGGAAAATACATTTGCATCACATCCTGGGACCATGCAAATTAACTCCACGTTATTTTGCTTATTACACAGATGCGTTGCACAATACATAATCTCTTTACTTACCTCAAATACTTTGCACGTGAGAGCAAAATCACTTACAAGTAAGTAAAAATTTGTTTTTGTCTTGGCAAATCTGATGAGTCAGTGTTATGATAGATGGTTCTGTAGTCTGATCCACTTAGTTTGAGAGTCCTTGTATCTCAGAAAATGGCCTCACCATGTGAAATTAAGTGTTTTATTATACCGAAATATTTTTTTCTCAGATTTGTTACACATGTTATGTGCTACGTCAAAACAAAGCGTCACGTGACAGATGCATTCATGTGACCAATCAATATCTCACATCAGTGTCACAAATTTCTGTCACAAAACTGATTTCCTCACTAATTGCTGGGGTCAGTGTAACCGACCAACGATATTTTTACAAATTTAATAGAGGTATAATAATGGAATTTGTTGGCTTCAAATATTCTATTGCCCGTGTGTATACGGCGAGCGTTTTCATATGAGTTAATCATTACACATATGCAAATTTGCTCATATGAGTAAAATTCGCCGTATGGACGCATTTGCACATATGTATATTTTACTACCGTAAGCAAATTTTTCACTACCGTAAGCACTTTGCACCTAGTCAGGAGCAGGTGTAAATGCCTAACTAACGTGAGTAAATGTCGATTCTTTTTACAACCCTTAGTAAATCTCGCTGTATGAATGTGTAGCAAAACTACTATTACACATATGTGTATATTTACAACCATGAGCAAATTATCATATATGCAAAGGCCGCCGTATAAACAAGGCTTTAGATTTGTGCTCTCCGTTCAAATAGTTTGCCACGGTATATTTGTTAACATACAGAAAGAACATTCATCTTATTCATCTGATCAAAGAAGCCATAGATGTTCTTGTTTGACGTCGATGAGTCCATTTGAGAGACATTGAGAGTCGTCAGCGTGCTTTAAGACTTATCACTCTCAGTCGACATTGACCCATTGACATCAGTTAAATGCCTTGTATATGACACTTTTGTTAGTAAATGGATGGTTCTCATTCTTAACAGTAGTCAATCTTTCGTTTATTCCCTAACATACTTGGAAGGAAATATCCTGAATACAGAAGATGTGTGTTTTACTTAAAAAGCACTTAAAAACTAGCACAGAGTATCGGAGTTAAGCGACAGTTGGTACATTTTGACTATAACTCATGATGGCATAAATGACAAAAGGTGAGATGGCGGCAAGATCATTTTTATTGACAAGTTAAACAGGCCACTGAAGGTGAAATAAATCACAAAGTGATAAGCAGATGATAGTTGTTAATTCAGGAGTAAATAAGGCCACTGGCCAGTATTGAAAGCCATATACATTATATTAAATTTAATTATTGAGCACCATTGGATGCGATGTACAAACATTTGATAAAAGTTAACATATGTTGATAACTTCATAAAAGGAAAGAAAGAAAATGGTAGGATTGGTTTTGAAAAACACAGTAGTCTGTGGTTTATTAGTAAAATGTCCTTAATCTTCAATGGGGGTAATTAAAACACAGTCCTTAACAGGCTGTAGAAATAGAAAAGCTGAAACTAAATAATTGAATTTCATACGGTTTCACTTTTCTGGTATTGACAATTTCGTATGACTTAGAAATAGTGCAATTCAAAAATTGAGCTCATAGCTGTAGCTCGTCAGGTTTCATATTAAATTTTCCGTTAGTGTGGCTAATGTGGTTCCCCTCTTTGTAGAGGCCCGGCCCCAAAGGTCAGCAATTTTAAAATTAAGCATGTAGGCGATGTGATTTCAGATACCAATAATCAATTCAGACATGGTTAATTGCTCAAATATTCAAAGAATACGTAAAAAGTTAAAACGTTCTAAATTTAAATTGAGTAGGACTAATAAGGCTCACAAAGCTGCTATAGTTTATTAAGAATATAAGATCCAAATGATCACCAAGCCCTTTTTAGGGATCAAAGGGTCACCAAAACTGTAAATTGTAATCTGTTCTTCACTAGGCAAGGAGACAATACACAAGATTTTGGTTTTCTATTCCTTTCGCTTCTGGAGAAGATCAAACAATGTTTTAAGCTCTAGGCCTTATGCTTCTTGGGGGAAAAGATGAAAATAGGGTTTAACTGTTCTCTTTCGCCCTAATTAGAGCCCTTCTTTAGATATAAACAATAATTTTTGAATTATAATTGTTGAAATTGCAAATGGCCATAGACATGTTTAATGGCTATTATCGTTACCTAAGTTAATGAAGTTGATATTTTTCAACAGAAAAGAGTGTAATTCACTTTGGGGGAAATTATTATACATCTACCCTACGTGTTACAAATGCCCCACCAATCTGTTACAATTGCTCCAACGTCGGGGTTAATTGTAAGACTTAGGGTAACCTTCTCAAATGATCATAACTTGCAAACTGCATTTAAAATAACCCCACATGACTAGCCGAAATGTCAATGAACATATTCAGAACTGTTCAAACCAACATAAGTCAAATAATAAGTTATTTATTAATTAATTAATCATTGTACCATTTTTAAAAATAAATTTTCTTCTTGTCATTCTTGTTTAATTAATGTAAATAAAAAGGACATATTTAGGAGAGGGTTAATCAAAGCTGTATAACTTGTACCAGATCCTTTTCTGTTGAATAAAATATGTTCCAAGTATAGAATAATTATATCGTATATTTAAAACAAGCGAAAGCGTTACATAATCATTCACGAGTTCAAAAAATAGTCGTTTAGTATCCTAAATGTATTAAATCGTTAAAGTTTAGTAATCTGTTTATGACTTGACCTAAAATCAAGCAAACTTGCCGACAACGTTCTGAAACTAACATTCTATGTATCTGATAATGTATAAAAATATAAGGTATACAGGGTATTTATATCTGCTTTCGTATGATGAAGGAAAGTATTCACTGTATATGTATCTAAACGTGTCCCAAAAACGAAGGTATATACAGTATGTGTATTTGAAAGTGTCAGATAAAGGAAGGTATACATAGAATATGTATCTGATATTGTCTGATAGAGAAATGTATTCACAATATATGTATATGATGATGTATGATAAAGACAGGTGTAAAAAGTAAATGTATCTGATAGAGTCCGATAGAGAAATGTATTCACAGCATATATGAATCTGATTGTGTATGATAAAGAAATGTTAACATAATATATATATATCTGATAGTGTATGATAAATGAAAGTATACAAAGTATAAGTATCTGATATTGTATGGTAATTAGCGCCACCTGTAATGGCGACGGTCGGACGTGTTAACAAGCATGGGAGTAAATATTGAGGTTTGGAGAGCCCAAATAGGATGCTTTAGTCAGCCTAACACACGAAAACGTATGACGAGACATGGTATTAAACTTTGCGGCAGTTTCATATTTCGACAATTACAAATTGTATTGATTATTTCAATACTGCTTCAACTCGGTGGTGACGTGGAGCTCAACCCGGGACCCCCAGCACGTGCACGGACCACACGACAGAGTCAACTCTTAGTCTCCGCGGCGGGTGTGAGTGTCAGGGGTGAAGAAGGTAATGCTGAATTTGGAACGATTTTACAAGGAATACAAGAACAATTAACAACACTGAACAAGAAATTTGATACTTTCGAAGCAGCAATACATGATATCAAAAAAGAGCAAGTCGATATGTGGCGTGACGTGGATAAACTTACTGACGAGAATGCTACGTTAACTAGAAAAGTGGAGCAACTCGAAGCACAGTCGAGAAGAGACAATTTGCTTTTTTTTGGTCTGGAGGATGCAGGGGGCAGCGAAAAATGGACTGTATCAGAACAGAAGGTAAGAGACTGTCTTACACAGCAACTTCAACTTGACGAAGGACTCGTGCAGAGTATAGCAATAGAGAGAGCTCACCGTCTACAGACTAAACAAAACCCAAGACCTATCATTGTTAAATTCTCGTCTTTTAAAGACAGAGAGTTAGTGAGACAGGCGGCAAGAGACAAACTCAGGGGTACTGAGTTCCGAGTGTCCCCCGACTACACCCAGGCGGTTAGAGACGTGAGACGCCAGCTGGGCAGGTTTATCAAAACGTTCAGGGATAAAGGCGATGATTGCTACCTTTCCTATGACAAACTAATTGTGAATAACGTAATATATACATATGACTGGGACAAGGATAAACTTATGGAAGTGGGGAAACGCCGTTACTCAGCGGTGAACAGACAGACACCCTTGTCTCCACGATCCAACCAGTCACGTGACCCCTCAAGCAGACGACATGAGTCCACTGACGACACCAGGAGCTAGGACTACGGCGGAGATCGACTGCCAAAGCAGAACAACATTAAGTTAAGTAAAGCTAAAACTAATACTATAAACCAAAATGACGCTCAGAGTAGCAATGACAATTTAGATAATAACAACAATGATGATAACAATGTATTTCCATTTCTGTGCTGGAATGTTAATGGTCTCTATTCCAAGTTAAATCAACCATATGATATCCCAGAGTTGTGTAAATCTTTTGATTGCATTGCCTTTATTGAAACCTGGGCCAAAAATACTGCAGACTTCATGAATCTGTTTCCAGGCTACACATCATTCCAGTGTGTGAGGGAGCGCACACAGAGGGTGGGGCGATACAGCGGGGGACTGGCAGTGTATATCAGACAGTCTATCGCTACACGGTTCTCTCGTATACATGAGGACTGGACGGATTGCATCTTCTTTACAAGTGATATAATGTATCCCCAAACCAAGAACCCCACCATATTCGGATTTTTGTATGTGACAGATAATGAGAACTCTGCACAACAAGGACTTACTGGGATAGGTCTCTTGGAAAATAGACTGTATCAACTAGCACGAGAACACCCTAACGCAACTATCGCACTTTTCGGTGACTTTAATGCACGAGTTGGTGACAAACAATGCTTTATAGAGCACGACTCTACAGATCATATACCTATTGATGATGTTGATTATGCAAATGATTCTTTTAATATTAGCAGAAATTCCAAAGATAAGACAGTGAACCCAGAGGGAGCTAAGTTGCTAGATATATGCCGCAATTTTAACTTACATCTTCTAAATGGTCGAGCTGGTAACGATGCTAGCGGAGAATTTACGTTTATTGGTCATCAGGGCACTAGCGTCGTGGATTATTGTATAGTATCAACCTGTCTCTATCATTATTTTGAAAACTTCGATATTCCCTGTAGACCTGAATCAGACCATTTACCTATCACTGTTAACATCAAAACATCACATGACACATCACGTGTCAACATAACGCACGAGCATGCACGGGCACACGCTCACAACATTGAGCCAGAGCACTGGGACGACACGCGAAAGGGTGAGTTTTTTAAATACATAAACGATAATATTGAACAGTTTAGCCATAACTTTCATAACTGTATACAGTCCAATGTCGATGGTGCAATTAAAATTTTAAGTGACCTTATAAAGCAGGGACTACAGGCATTGAAAGGAGACACGCACTCACATGCTACACGTTCATGTAGGTCATCTCCACCCCGCGCACGCACTCAGCCACCCTGGTTCAACCGGCAATGTGAACAAGCTAAACGGCTCAAATATAACCTACTAAACAAATACAGGAAAACAAATATACAAAATCACTGTAAACAATACCTTCAAGCCAAAAAAGATTTTCGAGAGTTGTGCCGCAAACAGAAACATGAATATGAAGAAAGTATTGTAAATGAAATTATTGATGCTGCCAAAAAGAAAGAATGTCGATATTTTTGGAAATCTATCAAACGATATTGTTTTAGTAGGGAAAATGTTGACCAAAACATAACTGCTGATGAATGGTATAATTATTTTAAAGAGCTCTTTGATGATAAGGCCGCGAATGGAAATGACAAATTTGATGAAGAGGTTGCAGATTATTTTAACTCACATAATGCCAAAGAATGTGAAGATTGTATCATTGCAGACGATTTTTTGGGTGGTAATATTGATGATAGTGAAATTTTATGTGCTATTAACAGTTTAAAAAATGGGAAATCCCCCGGTGAAGACGGCATTCCCGTGGAAGTATTTAAGGAAATTAGTTCATTACTGCTGCCATATATAAGTTGCTTGTTTAACCATGTTTTAGAGAGTGGGGTGTTCCCTGAATCTTGGAATATTGGCTTAATTGTACCCTTACATAAATCAGGTGATAAAAAGGATCCTAATAACTATAGGGGTATAGCCTTGCTGAATACTCTAAACAAGATATTTACCACTGTTATAGACAACCGCATTAAGTTTTGGATTTCCAGCCAGCAACTTCTATCTGAACATCAGGCAGGTTTCAGAGAAGAACACTCTACGTTCGATCACATCTTCACCTTGAATAGCCTTGCACATAAATATTTACGTAAGAAGGGAGGAAAGTTCTATTGTTTATTTGTTGATTTCCACAAAGCATTCGACTCTGTAAATAGATCAAAACTTATCTTTGTCATGATGCAATCTGGTGTCCATGGAAAACTTCAACCTCTTTTAAGAAATATGTATGATAACGTAAAGTCTTCGGTCAGAACCAGTAAACGGGAGATGACAGATATTTTCGATACATATTCTGGTGTTCGACAAGGCTGCGTCCTGTCTCCTATACTATTTTTGTTATATATAGAAGAACTTGTTAAAGAAATAATAGCCAATGATTCAAGGGGCATATTTATTAATGAAACTATCCACGATTTATCAATGCTATTATTCGCTGATGATGTTGCGATATTTGCAGATTCAGTTATTAATTTACAGCGAAAGATTGACGTCTTAAAGGAATATTGTTTGAAGTGGGGACTCGCAATTAACATTAAAAAGACGAAAATAATAGTATTCAAGAATGGAGGTAAAGTTGCAAAATGTGAAAAATGGTTTATTGGCGATAGCCAAATAGAAGTCGTATCCTATTATAAATACTTAGGACTTGTATTTTCTTGTAGAAATATGTTTTCAAAAGCATGTGAGACGCTTGCAATGCAGGCAGAAAGAGCACTCCACGTTATAAAACGTTTTATTTGTAAATATAAGAATCTGCCCATTGAGTCTTCATTCAAATTGTTTGATGGAAAAATCCAACCAATTCTGTTGTATGGATCAGAAGTTTGGGGGTTTAACAGTAACAAGAACATAGAAAAAGTACATACTAAATTCTGCAAATTTATTTTAAAATGTGGATATAAAGCCTCAAATAAGATTATTCTTGCTGAATGTGGACGTTTCCCTTTAGTTATCAATGCTCGCTGTCGAGCGATAGCATTCTGGATAAGATTAATCAGACAATCTCGTGATAGAATATCTAGAAACAGTTATGAACTTTTAAAGAGATTAGACGACACGGGCGATATAAACTGGACCTCATCTGTTCGTGAATTATTGTTCCAATGTGGTTTTGGCCACGTATGGATCGCACAGGATATTGGCGACAAAGATTCATTTTTAAGGTTGTTTAAGCAAAGATGTAAAGACATATATCAGCAGGAATGGTTCCATGATGTTCGTTCGTCTAGCTGTATTAGCTATTATGGCGAGTTTAAAACATTTATTAAACCTGAATTGTATCTGTCTTCTTTAACCTCAATTCATTTACGTAGAATTGTTACTTTGTTCAGATGTAATGGCCATAGTTTTAAGATAAAAGAAGCAAGATTCTCCAAACAACCAAATAACGAAATTAGTGACTGTAACCATTGTAACCTCACAGAGGATGAATACCATGTACTTTTAGAATGTCCTCAATATTCATGTTTAAGATCTAAATATTTACCTCTGTATTTTTGTAAACAACCAACAAAAGACAAATTTAAAGCAATCTTAACAACAGACGATGTGCAGCTGTTATATAAACTATCTTTATTGATTTATCATATTGATCGTTCTAGATCAAAGTGCCAATATTTGTAAACCTTTGATGTTAAACGTTCTGTACGATGTGATATTGCATGGTAGCGCTGTTACTGTTTGAAACGTATTACTTTTCATTGTACTCTTGGTCTCCGGGCCATATATACCAATAAAATCTGTCTGTCTGTCTGTCTGTCTGTCTGTATACATAATATATATATATATATCTGATAGTGTATGATGAATGAAGGTATACATAGTAATGGATATTATGTATACCCCCCTTCATTATGAAACAATATTGTAGTGACCAAAAGACATGATATTGTAGACAAACTGCTTTTTGCTTCCTACATATTATTTCGCTCCATTTTACACATGTTGAGCACTGTCCCATTTTGTTACAAAGCCAAATCACACAAAACCCTAGTGGTATATATATATATATATGGGTAAAGAGTAAACATCAGATGGTTCAGACTGGATCAATCTTCTTTAATACGATGAATTCATTTCGACCATTATGTGGGTCTTGTCAAGTATGATTACAAATGGAGGGTAACATAAATTTATACAGGAACAAAACAATAAATTCATATAATCCACAGATTGACAGTTTAGAAATCAGTTATGTGTTGTCAATCACGTAATGATTGCCCCAAGCACTAAGTACCGGGTGCAGTTTGAATACAATAGAATCAGTCAGCAATGACGAATCCGTGTTGTCTTATCAATCACTTGATGGTCAGAGAGGTGTAATTAAACAAGCATGCTAATACATCACAATGGTAATCACTTCCTTACGTGAGCTAACTGTTCAGGTGTTGGAGAATATTTTTTTATAAAAAATGTTTCTTTTGTTTCAAGATTCATAGTTTTATTTTCTGGTTTTGCATAAACCTTGTAGAAAGGGAAAATATTATAGTTACCATTGCTACATTCTGCTATGTGTTTGCTTATCTTGAGATGGCTGAGATTACGGTCATATATATATGATATTGTATGATAAAAGAAGGTATGCATAGTTACTGACGCGACCTGTTATTGCATCTTGCTAGACTCAATATGGACATTTAGCGAGTATTATTGAGGCTAGGTTTACTTAGACTGAGCAGAACCCGAAAGCAATGAAGTAGGTCAAGGTAGAAGATGACGGTATGTAAGTTTAATGTGAATATCAATTGGATAAGTTTATCAAAGATCATATATATGCAAATTAAATCAAACACATTTAATAATTGTGAAAGCAGTAATTAAAAAAAAAATTAAAAAATCATAAGACCTATATCAATAAAATAACAAGAAAATAATCTAAAATAACATTGTTTACACATCTATTGAAAAGAAAATGTATAAAAAAGTAAATTGATAAATCAAAAATCAAAATAATCAATCACATTAGACTTCGCCAGTGTAAATACCAAGTAACTAACCGTTGCCCAAGGTTGTTTACATATCATGTGATGGGCGTATCAGTAGTGATAATAATAATAATAATAATAATAATGAATTTGTAGAGCGCCTAATTTCCACCATTAAGATGCTCAGTGGCGCTATGACAATAAAAAGAGAATTAAAGTTCAGTTGGAGGTACTAAAGGCAATAGTGAATAGGTGAGTTTTCAGCATTTTTTTAAAAGTTTCCTTTGATGAAATGATCCTCAATTCCTTGGGGAGAGCATTCCAAAGTTGAGGACTGGCAAAAGCAAAGGAACGATCTGTAAGTTGGTTTTGAGATCTGTGAGTGTTAAGGAGAAAGTCAGAGGAGGATCTGAGACTTCGCTGTGGTATATACAATGAAACAAGCTGTTTGAGATACTCTGGAGAATGTTCATTGTAGAGGGAGTCATGAGTTAGGATGAGAATCTTGAAGGAAATACGTGCAGAGATGGGCAGCCAGTGTAGAGATTGCAGGACTGGAGTGATGTGGTCATAACGTGGAGTGTGTGTAAGACATCTGGCAGCAGCATTTTGGATTCGTTGCAGTTTTTGGAGTGATTTTGAAGGCAGGTTAGCATATAAAGAGTTACAGTAGTCTAGTTTTGAAGTTACAAGGCAGTGCATCAGAAGTTTACAGGTGTCAATGTTGAGGTAGTGACGGACTCTGCTGATGTTGTGGACGCTGAAGTAGCATGCTCTGCTGACTGCTGTGATGTGGGCATTCATTGACATGTTTGAGTCAAGAACGACGCCAAGATTCCTGGCACTCTCTGATGGCTTGATGCATGTATCACCGATATGGAGAAATGGTGATGTGGAGCCAGTTTGAATCTTTGTCAGTTGATGTTTTGAGCCAATGAGCAGGAATTCTGTTTTATCCTGATTAAGCATTAAAAAGTTTGAAACCATCCATGATTTAATCTCCAGAATGCAAAGCGTTAGTTTGTTGATTGTGAATGACATGTCATCTGACTCAAACGCAACGTAGAGTTGTGTATCATCTGCATAGATATGGAATCCGATAAAATGTCTCCTAATTATGTCCCCAACAGGAAGAATGTACACTGTGAACAAGAGTGGGCCGAGAACCGATCCCTGGGGAACACCATATAATAGGGGCGACCTTGATGATTGTACGTCTCCAACTTTGACAGATTGCGTACGTCCTTGCAAGTATGAGGAGATCCATTTGAGTGCAGTTCCTGTTATACCAATGCGATGTTCCAGTCGCTGAAGTAACACAGTGTGATCTATCGTATCAAAAGCACTGGATAGATCAAGTAGCACAAGTGCTGTCACCTTCTTTCTGCCCATATTTCCAAGGATGTCATTGTTGATTCTGACCAAAGCTGTCTCAGTACTGTGAGAGGTTTTGTAAGCCGACTGGAAGGGTTCTGCCAGGTTATTATTTTGAAGATGTGTCTTCAATTTGCCAGCAACTACTTTCTCAAGACATTTAGATAAAAACGAAAGGTTTGAAATGGGGCGAAAGTTTTTTAAGTTGTTTTCATCAGCTCCAGGTTTCTTTAATGCTGGTGTGATAATTGCATGTTTGAAAACACTTGGAACAGTTCCAGAGGACAGAGATGAATTAATAATATCCCACACTGCAGGGGCCAGATGCTGTAACACAGACTTGAACAACCAGGTGGGGACAGGGTCAAGAGGGGAAGATTTGGATGGAGCTTTCATCATGATAGTCTGTTTTTGTTCAACGGAAACATGTCCGAAGCTTCCAAGAACAAGGCCAGAGAATTTGCTATCCTCTGTAGCAGGATTAGATAGACTCGAGCCTTCATGAAGATTAGTTCTAATCCGGCTTATTTTGTCCTGAAAGAACGAGGAAAACTTGTCAGCAAGGTCAGTTTTATTACTGTGTTCTGGAAGCTTTTGTTCCGATTTGCCGTTTAGGAGTTGGTTCAGCATCTTGTACAGTTCTTTTGTGTTGTTCTTATTATTTGTAATGCTTTCTGATACAAATTTTCGCTTTGCTGCTCTCAGTCCTGAGTTAACTTTATTTTTGGCATCCCTGTATATCTGGCGGTGAACTTCAAGTTTGCTCCTTCGCCAAGTCTTTTCAGCAGATCTACACCGATGTTTCAACTCTCTGATTTCATCATTATACCAACTTGTATTCGGTCTGACAACGATGGAACGTTTCCTGATAGGGGCGTGTCTGTCAAGAATTTCTACAAGACTATCATATAGTATTCCAAATTTGGAGTCAACATGCTCTGCATTACAGACACTTGATGTTATGTCACAACTTTGCAAGTCATCAGCAAATGAATCTACATCAATGTTTCTTGTTTTGCGATAAGTGAAAACTTTCCGCACTGGTTCAGGCTTTGATAGGTCAAGGGTAATGTCAAGCAAATAGTGATCCGAGATCTGTTTATCTGAAACATCATTGATTGAGATGAAATCATCTTTTTCTCTTGTGATAACAAGATCCAAAGTATGGCCATGTTTGTGAGTGGCTGTGTTCACATGTTGATGAAGATTAGCAGATTGTAAGAGCTGAAGGAAGTTCTGAGCAAATTTGTCAACACCTTTGTCAACATGAATGTTGAAATCGCCAATGATAAGAAGATGGCCATTGGAGACAGTCGCTGTTTCAATTAGTTCTGTAATTTCAGTTGTAAATATGTCATTTGAGAGATTATTCTTCTTAGATGGTGGGGGTCTATAAACAATCACAAGATTGAGCAGTTCATTTCTGACATTGAAGTTAAGATCAAGAACTTCAAGAGACTTGAACACAGGGACACGCGACTTGACAATTATCATGGAGCTTTTGTACACAACTGCTACACCACCACCCCTGCAACGCTGCCTGTTATGCATAAATATCTCATATCCTTCAGGTATTAATTCTGCAAGCACAGCTTTATCATTGTCTTTCAACCATGTTTCTGTTAGAGCAAATATATCATAGTCATTCTCTAATATAAGGTCATGAAGACACAAGGATTTGTTCCGTACAGATTGAGCATTTTGAAGACCAAGGTTGAATTTTGTTTGGCACTTGCTTTTGCAAGTAATGTCAGTAAGAGTTATGAGGTTGTTGGAATTCACACCACCTGAATTTTTAGCAGAATCATTCTTAAAGGAGGTAATCACTGGAATCAGTCTCTTTGATCCTCCACGACAGCCTCGTTTTGTAGCAGGATATCCACAAATTCCTAAATGCTTGAGTTTTGTCCACAACTTGCTTTCCAAACGGCCATAACACTTGTCCCTCAGTTGCCTGTTAAAGTCACGGTTTATAATACATCTGACCAATCGACAAGAGTCAAATATAATGTTCAATTATGAAGAGTACACAAACTATATTGATAAAATCCTCCCAATATACAATAGGCTAAAGGAGAGTCAGACAACATCTTGCCACGTTCTCAAAATCCTGGAAAATCCACGATCAAGTACTTAATTTTCCCCCAAACACTTCGATTCGTCAATAAGCCCTGAAAATAATGAAACGCAACTTCCTCCAGACAGAAACCCAAGACGGTAGCGACGTCACAACTATGGCATCTCATTGGTCACTTATATTTAGTAACAAAACATGGCAACACCGAACATGTTCTTTTTACCGCTAGTCAGCTTCAAGCCATATATGTTATTATATCTGATCATAATCTTGCCTTATTGGGTCAGACTGTATCATGATAGTCTACTCTCAATATTAGTATTATATGTGGCAGATTTGATAACAGCAGTTTTTACTGCAATAAAGATTACATAGCATGTCCCTGTTTTGGGGAATAAAGTCAACTAAACATTAGGGAGCTGTTTGCCTGAAGTGGATGTTCGACCATGAGAGCCAGTTTTCGGCCCTGTTTTTAGAACCTGTGAAATGTGAAATCGCTGTCAATGGCGTTTTACTCAGTACGGTTTACTTTCGCTAAAATGAACATTTCGCCTATAATTTTTTTCTCCAAAATTCAGTTTAGACAGTGTGATAGTGTAAATAATAATACCTAGCACACGAAATCTGCATAATATGTTATTTTAGAAAAATTTGGCAGTAAGACTGTACATCAAAAACAAAAGATCTAACTCAGTTAGAACGTAAATGCAATGACCTTTATTGAAGTGCACGTCAGAGACACATACGGTTTTCGGAAGTAAAACGATGGGTAATCGCAATGCGGGAAGGATCGGAAGAAGATCGTGAAAGATATTTTGTCATCTTTTTCATTCATCACCAGAAAGGTGCTTATCAAGAATTGCTTTAAATGATAGAAAAACAATCAAATGACTTTGGCATAGGTTTGGACTAACAACACACAAGAACAGAACAAAAACTGATGTTGATGTGTTTGCACATTTCACTTTCTTACTATTTAAATTAAGTGATATATTTTTAACTATATATATAACTATAAGCAAAATCTTCTTAGAAAAATGGATCAAGCACTTCTTTTTTAAGGAGTATGTATTTAGAATTAACATGGTGTTTTTTTTGGTCAGAGCATAAAGTAATTAAACAGAAAATTAAAAAATATATCAAATATAATGTTTTCTATTGATTTTTAATTATATTTTTCTACATTGTCTATCAATTTACATTTGCCTATTGCAATGTTCATTCATTTAATTTATTCATCGTTTAATTTCCTGACATTAAATAGAAACAGGTGAAACACATTTGTGAGTTATTTGATATATATACTTATCTTATCTTCATCAAAGTCATAAAAAAAAAAATAGTCAGATCTAAAATTTTCCAAGGATTTATTTTTTAATTATTAATAGGAAAACTCACTATTTTTATCATTAACAACAATGAAAAATATCATATAATCGTTTTCAGACAATTACCAACGACGTACAGAAAAAAATTATGTTTTGTATGCATACCAGCATAATTGTTCTGTTGTTGATGTCTTATGACAAGCACACCCATATTTTGAATTTCAAATCATTATTGCACGTACGTATGTTTACAAATTCCTTTTTTTCATTTTTGACCAATAAGAGAGCGCAAGAGCATTTAAGCCCTTGTTGTGACGTCACAGCTGCCTTCTCGGGTTTCTGTTTCGCGTAAGTTGTATTTCGTAATTTCAGGTGTGATTGACGGATCCACGTGTTTTTTGGGGAAAGTTAGTTGGGTTACATTATTGAAAGAATTTTTTCAATTGAAAATGAAACCTAATAAAGAATCGGCTGTCAGTTAAAGTAGATGCCAATGTGTAGTATTTTAGATAGCAACCCACGAGTGAGAACTCAGCGATGTTATCACCTTACTCTCCTTTAGCATATTGTATACGGGGAGGATATATTTTATCTTTGAAGGCATGGACAGGAAATAGTAACATTTTAAGATCCTGCATTTCAATGATTTTTTAGACAACAGGATTTCCATTATTTCCCTTTTAAACATCTTGAAAAAAGGGCTTGATGCGGGGGTTTGAAACTGACGCGGGGCGGAAACCAGAAACAAATTACTTTTTTTCTAGGCATTATACTTTTCAATTTGCTGTGGTCATTTACTACTTTGTCGCGGTCATTTACTACTTTGTCGACAAAAAAAAGAATATTGTTTGAAATAAAAAGGGCAAATCACGTTAAGTCACCTTTTCATCATCGCTGCTGTCCTGGTCAGTGTATTCCCGAAGTTGATGAGAATGGTATGGAAGATCGAGTTTCCTCAAAATATTTACATAATGTTTTAGTTCGGTCAAAAAAACATCCAAATCATCCGTCTTTTGCGGTTTCTGGTTAAATTCGTATGGTATTGTGCATGTCGGTGATTCGATGATGCGGATTTCTTCTTTCCTATTTAGATATTCGAGTACTTTTTTTACCTCGACAACCTAAATAAAACATGGAAAACAGTTCAATAAACGACATGTTGATGAAATGAAAGCCTGTACTTCTTGTTACGGTTTCTTTGTATTATAAGTAAATATCTACTTTCAAACAAAACAATTTGAATAAATAAATAATGTAACACTGATTCTGAATCTCTAATATTTAAGATATAACATTATCTTTCCATTCATTAACTTTTTTATAAAAAATACAAAAATGCAATATCTGTTCCAATTTGTCGCTCCAAATCTTTTGAATTTAATCAGACCTATTTACCTACCCTTTTCATTGTTGATGCGCTGGGACCTAGGAGCCATAAAGTCAATCATCCAGAAGGCAATGGAAATTTTTGGCCTTAATACTTGGCTTACTAAAAAATATGAAAGAGTACACACCTTTGCTTTCAGCGCTTCGGGTGACTTCAACAAGTCAAGTACTTTGTGGTCTGGAAACTTAAGCAACATCCCGGTGATCATTCCAGCTTTCTCGGAGTCAATAGTCTGCATAAGAGGGAAGAGTCTCTCCAAAAGCATCTGCTCCTGTTCCTTAGGATTGACCAAAGCTAGCTTGGATTCTGTGAGAGGTTCCCCCTCTTTGATGGAGGTCGGCTGGGGGTTTGCTGTTTTCACAACCTGTGTCGTCAAGAATGTTAAGAAGACAACGTTTGTGTTGATTTAAGTGGTGTTTTGACTTTGACTACTGACGGGTTAGAATTGGACATGGTTTCAAACATAATTGTCCTTGAGTTTGTGGGATCATGGCCCAAAATCATTTTGAAATTGGCCTTACGTAAATGTTATTTCTAATGTGCTTACAACTTTACAGGTGAAATTAAAAAAAGGAATGCACATACAACACATGTTATACGTCACGTTCAACAATATGTGATAAAATTTCCACTAACATGGCAATGTCCCCTGCCGTAATGAGATAGAAAAGCAGTAAAAATGATAAGTGTGACCTTGAAAATAAAGTTGGCTGTTAACAAACACAAATTTACATTGCAGGCCTTGGCAAAATTTCGAGACATTGGTGTCAGTAGTCTATGAGAAAGCGCCTTAACAATATTTTGTCAAAGAGCTTTGGTTACCTTGAAAATAAGATCAAGGTCACCAAAAGTGACATGCGTTGTTCTAATCCACTTTTTGTGGACCGGTTCATGAGATATCGCGTAAACAAGAGTTTCAGAAAGTGGTCAAAGTGCCCATGTGACCTTGAAAATAAAGCCAAGATCACCAAAAATAAGTGTTGTCAGCGTAATCCCTCAATGTAGGCCATGACCAAATATTCATTTCAGTGCAATGGTTAGTAAGACTAAATACCGCTAAATACAACGTCCCACGTTCCACGTTGCGGCAAGGGACAATAAGTGACTTTCAGTTTTTACTCTATTCACTGAAAACTCAAATTTACTGTACACTTACCGGCCCTGTGGAAGATGTAGAGACCCGAAAATCTGAAAGTCATAAATTTGAGTTGAGTCGGATCTATCGGATGACAACATCATAATATTCCACGTTTTACTGAGATTTATAGTTATCAATAGTTTTAAGCATAATGTTATAAACCGGTTCACTGAAGTGTTCATGTTAGTTGTAAGTAAATGTGAGGAAGAACTTTAGAGTACTAGTGTAAATAAAAACAAGCTAAAGAGTGAACGGTGGAAATGAATACCCCAGACCGTGCATCCCTGAGAAACTGAAGAACTGTTTACTTCCCATAACTTACACATCTTATTACCCAGGCAATAAGTAGACGTCTGTAATACCCCCATTCCACCGAGCATATGACCCCTCTGCTACCGTTTTTTGTCTAACGGTCGTGCATACTTTCACTTAGGCCCACTGACATCACACTGAAGTCATTGAAAGATCTCAATGCTCGCAATCTATTTCCACCTCAGTCGAAAATGATCGCATATTGTCGCAGAAAGGTTCGAAGTTTCGATTGTCTGTATTAAGATATTGCATAACTTTTGCGATCGATGCAACTAATTTCATACTCGCAAATTTAGTCATAGTTTAGTCATACTGGTTTCAATGGGGTCATGATAGGGTCGTATGTCAATTGTTACATCTCGCAACTCGATATTTTCAAATCGCAGTGTGGTCTCACATAATTTTCACTTGCGGCCAAATACTGCAACTAGTAGTCATCGCTTGCAATGTAGTTAAAACTAGCTGGACGTATAAATTACAGCTGGTTTAAACTAGATTGCATCACTTTGAAGACGCTGATGCGATTACACGCAAGGAGGGGAATAACACAGCATTTGACCCAGTCTTCTAAAAACTAGCTGTAATGTCTACGTCCGATAAGTTCCTCATTACATCTACGGACTAACCTACTTGGTCCGTGTTGAGCATGCGCAGAGAATAATCAATGAAAATAGAACTGCCTAAAAATATCAGTTAATATTTGTTATTGCGCCCCTCCTATTTTGGAAGAAGACATGTAAGAAAATTGGAAACAGTCAGATGAATAGTTTTCCCGTAATAGGTCGGACAAGTTCTGAGACTGAAACATGACTAAGTACAAAACATGGAATTTTTTTAAAAATCAAATATTAACGAAATTTGTTGTCATTTCACACTGCACCCCTCCTAGTAGGATAGAAGACATGTGCAAAATTTGAAAACAATCGGATGAATAGTCTTTCTGAAATAGGTCGTACCAATAACAAAAGGAAAAGGGGGATAGGGTGTGTGGGAAGGGCGAGGAGATTTAGACAGGGTTGGGAGAACACACACACACACACATTTTTTTATTTTTTGTAGGGATCAATAAATAGAGGGGTAAGAGGTAAGAGTTGGGATTTGTTCATCATGACAGGAAATTAAGATCTGACCCCATCTTAATCTTAACCTCATCACGTGACTGTAAATATATCTGTGTATATCAACGCTGTTAGTAATATTTGAATATTAAAACGTGATCCATTCATGGTGTAACATTGGCACTTATTGGTACTTGTTTAAGATTCTGAGACCAAGATGATTTTATAAAATACTAGTAGAAATGTTAGAGATATATAAACAAATGATATAATAAAGAAATATAAATAAAAGTTATCCAATTAAGTGTTGGTTTCAAATGACTTACTATTCAAGGAGAAATAAAGTTTTTTTGGAAAATACGTTTCCTATTTACTTCAAGGTCATAAGGTCAATAATTATGATATAAGGTCAATAATTATGATATCATCAATACCGTACATCATCATTATCATCATTATGCATGAATAATTGATGAATCATTAATCAACCATGAGTCACCAATCCATCATTCATTCATCAATCATGTTTCACCAATTTTCAATTATGATGATCAATTATCAATCATTAATCAAATCATCATCCATCAACCATCAATCACCAATAACCAAACACTAAAACAATCATTCATCAATCATATTTAAATCATCAATCATTCACAATTAAATATTATAATCTACCAATCAATTATCAATCATTCAATACACAAACAGACATTAATGAATCATTAATCAATAAATCGTCAATGATACATCAATCATGCATTAATCACTAATTCAAAAATTATTCATCAACCATTTACACAATGACATTCAACAATCATTTATACCTTAAACTCATGATCATTAAATCATCGTTTGATCAATCGTCCCCAAAATTAAAAAATGAGCATTCCCCAATTGTTCCGACTCAGCAATCTACATAAATCATTTAAAAAGCTGATGCATATCTTGACAGGTTAAGAAAAGAACCTTGGTCTGGTGTTTGGAGCGTGGTTGGTCCAGATGCTGCTGTTGAATGCATTGTACTAGGTCCAGCTGGCAGCTTGGCAGGGTCCAATCGATAATCCTGCGTGAGATCTGCACTTTGCTGTAAGTTATTATTGAATAGTATAGTACACCATTTCTATATGGTTCCGAGGTATGCGAGCCACTAAGTATACAAATATACAAAAGAATTATATCATTTTGGCATAAGACCTCAATACAAAGTGACACATTAAAGTTATCTAATACAATTCTAACATTTCTAAAACTTAATCAGCACATTGACAATAATAAATGGCTGCAGAAAGTTGGAGAAATTCTTAACAATTGTGGACTTAGTGATGTTTTCAATAACCCATCTGATTATAGTACAAATTGGCTCATTGCAAAAGTTGATCTTGTATCAAGAGATCAGTTTCTTCAGTCATGGAGAGAATCTATCCGATCAAGTTCCAAGGGACACTATTACAATTATTTTAAAGATGGCCTGCACTTTGAAAAATATTTGTTACTACCAAGAATTATCTCAACCCCAATTTTAAAGTTCCGAACATGTAATCACAACCTACCCCTTGAGACAGGGAGGTGGCGTGGAATCCAGAAGGAGGAGAGGACATGCCACCTCTGTGACTCACCGGCGGTTGCTGAGGAAATGCATTATTTATTAAGATGTCATGCCTTAAGTAGTCTTAGAGCTCAGTTTATACCAGTTTATTATTCAAATTGGCCAAACCATCACAAACTTAATTTATTCCTCAAAAGTAACAAATTCCGAAGTTTAAAGAACATTTTTTCACATACGTAATAGTATACAAGCTGTTGTATGTTATTCTTTATGTTAGGCATGCGCAATCCGCATCTTTTTTTTTCTACATGTAAAATTGCTCATGTACCACCGTGCGCGGTTTTAGAGAATAAAGAATCTCGAATCTTCTAATCGTGAAATTGCTGTATTGTCAGTAGGGGTATTCACTATATAAAGAGATCAGTTGAATGTTAGCCATGATATTAAGAGGATGGCCACTGAAAAAGATATAAGCTTTTCCCCCTTATTACATAAAACAGATGTCAGATTATGCCACCCAGAACAGAAATTTTAAGACTTTTCATTTTATTAAGCAAATAGGCTACTTTGAGACGAACTATTCTGAAATTCTTATTTTAAAAGATTTTTGTCAAAATCGAATGTCAGTAGCTACTTGTGTCATTGTTGTTATTAAGGATTCTGAAAGGCTGAATCCTTATTGTTATTGCCGTGTTTTATTATTATTATCTTTTTATTCCACGGATTTTGTCTACACATATTTCAAAAACGCTTAGCTTGAAGCTATTACAGCGAAACTTTGCATGTTGATAGCCCTTACTGAGACTTAGATCATTTTTCGCATTAAAGGTTCAGTTCGAATCCAAAATAAAAAAAGTTAACATGGGCATTTTTTTCAAAATGCAGCTAGAGACTTGAAACTTGTTTTAAAATAAACAAGCAAAAAAAAGGCAATCAATATCGTGTTAACAAGAATTTCAAAAGTTATCAATGTGTTGTAGTAACCTTGAAAATAAGGTCAAGATCACAATAAGTGGCTGTTGTCTGCCTAATTTCCCAATGTAGGTTGTGACCAAATATGATGATTTTGAGTGCAACAGTTCGTAAGATATCCCAGTAACTGGAGCGTCAAAAAGTGATTAATGTTTCATGGTAACCTTGAAAATAAGTTCAAGGTAATTGGTGTATGCGTCCAAATGTAGGTTGTGTTCAAATATTTTTTGTGGACCGGTTCATGAGATATCGCATTAACAAGAGTTTCAGAAAGTGGTCAAAGTTCCCACGTGACCTTGAAAATAAAGCCAAGATCACCAAAAATAAGTGTCGTCAGCGTAGTCCCTCAATGTAGGCCATGACCAAATATGAAGGCTTTGAGTGCAATGGTTCGTGAGATATCATGTTAACAAGAAACCGGACATACGTACGTAAGGACGGATGGACGCCGCTAAATACAACGTCCCAAGTTCCACGTTGCAGCAAGGGACAATTAGTGACTATTCAAGTTTTTATTCTATTCACTGAAAACATAAATTTACTGCACACTTACCGGCCCTGTGGAAGATGTAGAAACCCGAAAATCTGAAAGTCATAAATTTGAGTTGAGTCAGATCTACCACGCTTTACTGAGATTTATAGTTAGTTATCAATAGTTTTTGGTATTATCAAAAACCGGTTCACTGAAGTGTTAATGTGAGTTGTAAGTAAATGTGAGGAAGAACTTTAGAGTACTTATGTAAATATAAACAAGCTAAAGAGTGAACGGTGGAAATGAATACCCCAGACCATGCATCCCTGAGCAACTGAAGAACTGTTTACTTCCCATAACTTACACATCTTATTACCCAGGCCGTAAGTAGACGTCTGTAATACCCCCTTTCCACCGAGCATATGACCCAACTGCTACCGTTTTTGTCTAAAGGTCGTGCATACTCTCACTTAGGCCCACTGACATCGCACTGAAGTCATAGAAAGATCTCAATGCTGGCAATCTATATCCCACTCAGTCGCAAATGATCGCATATTGTTGCAAGAAGGGTTTGAAGTTTCGATTGTCTGTATTAAAATATTGCATAACTTTTGCGATCGATGCGACTAATTTCATACTCGCAAATTTACTGGTAGATAAGTCATACTTGTTTCAATGGGGTCATGATAGGGTCGTATGTCAATTGTTACATCTCGCAACTCGATATTTTCAAATCGCAGTGTGGTCTCACATATTTTTCACTTGCGGCCAAATACTGCAACTAGTAGTCATCGCTTGCAATGTAGTGAAAACTAGCTGGACGTATAAATTACAGCTGGTTTAAACTAGATTGCATCACTTTGAAGACGCTGATGCGATTAAACGCAAGGAGGGGGGATAACACAGCATTTGACCCAGTCTACTAAAAACTAGCTGTAATGTCTACGCCCGATAAGTTCTACATTACATTACCGACTAACCTACTTGGTCTGTGTTAAAATGCGCAGAGATTAATCAATGAAAATAGAACTGACTAAAAATATCAGTTACTATTTGTTATTGCGCCCCTCCTATTTGGGAAGAAGACATGTAAGAAAATTGAAAACAATCAGACGAATAATTTTCCCGTAATATGTCGGACAAGTTCTGAAACTGAAAAATGACTAAGTACAAAACATGGAATTTTTTTAAAAATCAAAAATATTTACGAAATTTGTTGTCATTTCACACTGCACCCCTCCTAGTAGGATAGAAGACATGTGCAAAATTTGAAAACAATCGGATGAATAGTCTTTCTGAAATAGGTCGTACCAATAACAAAAAGAAAAGGGGGATAGGGTGTGTGGGAAGGGCGAGGAGATTTAGACAGGGTTGGGAGAACACACACACACACACACACAAATTTTTTTATTTTTTGTAGGGATCAATAAATAGAGGGGTAAGAGGTAAGAGTTGGGATTTGTTCATCATGACAGGAAATTAAGATCTGACCCCATCTTAATCTTAACCTCATCATGTGACTAAATATATCTGTGTATATCAACGCTGTTAGTAATATTTGAATATTAAAACGTGATCCATTCATGGTGTAACATTGGCACTTATTGGTACTTGTTTACGATTCTGAGACCAAGATGATTTTATAAAATACTAGTAGAAATGTTAGAGATATATAAACAAATGATATAATAAAGAAATATAAATAAAAGTTATCCAATTAAGTGTTGGTTTCAAATGACTTACTATTCAAGGAGAAATAAAGTTTTTTTGGAAAATACGTTTCCTATTTACTTCAAGGTCATAAGGTCAATAATTATGATATAAGGTCAATAATTATGATATCATCAATACCGTACATCATCATTATCATCATTATGCATGAATCATTGATGAATCATTAATCAACCATGAGTCACCAATCCATCATTCATTCATCAATCATGTTTCACCAATTTTCAATTATGATGATCAATTATCAATCATTAATCAAATCATCATCCATCAACCATCAATCACCAATAACCAAACACTAAAACAATCATTCATCAATCATATTTAAATCATCAATCATTCACAATTAAATATTATAATCTACCAATCAATTATCAATCATTCAAAACACAAACAGACATTAATGAATCATTAATCAATAAATCGTCAATGATACATCAATCATGCATTAATCACTAATTCAAAAATTATTCATCAACCATTTACACAATGACATTCAACAATCATTTATACCTTAAACTCATGATCATTAAATCATCGTTTGATCAATCGTCCCCAAAATTAAAAAATGAGCATTCCCCAATTGCTCCGACTCAGCAATCTACATAAATCATTTAAAAAGCTGATGCATATCTTGACAGGTTAAGAAAAGAACCTTGGTCTGGTGTTTGGAGCGTGGTTGGTCCAGATGCTGCTGTTGAATGCATTATACTAGGTCCAGCTGGCAGCTTGGCAGGGTCCAATCGATAATCCTGCGTGAGATCTGCACTTTGCTGTAAGTTATTATTGAATAGTATAGTACACCATTTCTATTTGGTTCCGAGGTATGCGAGCCACTAAGTATACAAATATACAAAAGAATTATATCATTTTGGCATAAGACCTCAATACAAAGTGACACATTAAAGTTATCTAATACAATTCTAACATTTCTAAAACTTAATCAGCACATTGACAATAATAAATGGCTGCAGAAAGTTGGAGAAATTCTCAACAATTGTGAACTTAGTGATGTTTTCAATAACCCATCTGATTATAGTACAAATTGGCTCATTGCAAAAGTTGATCTTGTATCAAGAGATCAGTTTCTTCAGTCATGGAGAGAATCTATCCGATCAAGTTCCAAGGGACACTATTACAATTATTTTAAAGATGGCCTGCACTTTGAAAAATATTTGTTACTACCAAGAATTATCTCAACCCCAATTTTAAAGTTCCGAACATGTAATCACAACCTACCCCTTGAGACAGGGAGGTGGCGTGGAATCCCAAAGGAGGAGAGGACATGCCACCTCTGTGACTCACCGGCGGTTGCTGAGGAAATGCATTATTTATTAAGATGTCATGCCTTAAGTAGTCTTAGAGCTCAGTTTATATCAGTTTATTATTCAAATTGGCAAAACCATCACAAAGTTAATTTATTCCTCAAAGGTAACAAATTCCGAAGTTTCAAGAACATTTTTTCACATACGTAATAGTATACAAGCTGTTGTATGTTATTCTTTATGTTATGAATGCGCAATCCGTATCTTTATTTTTCTACATGTAAAATTGCTCACTTACCACCGTGCGCGGTTTTAGAGAATACAGAATCTTGAATCTTCTAATCGTGAAATTGCTGTATTGTCAGTAGGGGTATTCACTATATAAAGAGATCAGTTGAATGTTAGCCATGATATTAAGAGGATAGCCACGGAAAAAGATATAAGCTTTTCCCCCTTATTACATAAAACAGATGTCAGATTATGCCACCCAGAACGGAAATTTTATGACTTTTCATTTTATTAAGCAAATAGGCTACTTTGAGACGAACTATTCTGAAATTCTTATTTTAAAAGATTTTTGTCAAAACCGAATGTCAGTAGCTACTTGTGTCATTGTTGTTATTAAGGATTCTGAAAGGCTGAATCCTTATTGTTATTGCCGTGTTTTATTATTATTATCTTTTTATTCCACGGATTTTGTCTACACATATTTCAAAAACGCTTAGCTTGAAGCTATTACAGCGAAACTTTGCATGTTGATAGCCCTTACTGAGACTTAGATCATTTTTCGCATTAAAGGTTCAGTTCGAATCCAAAATTAAAAAGTTAACATGGGCATTTTTTTCAAAATGCAGCTAGAGACTTGAAACTTGTTTTAAAATAAACAAGCAAAAAAAAAGCAATCAATATCGTGTTAACAAGAATTTCAAAAGTTATCAATGTGTTGTAGTTACCTTGAAAATAAGGTCAAGATCACAATAAGTGGCTGTTGTCTGCCTAATTTCCCAATATAGGTTGTGACCAAATATGATGATTTTGAGTGCAACAGTTCGTAAGATTTCCCAGTAACTGGAGCGTCAAAAAGTGATTAAAGTTTCATGGTAACCTTGAAAATAAGTTCAAGGTAATTGGTGTATGCGTCCAAATGTAGGTTGTGTTCGAATATTTTTTGTGGACCGGTTCATGAGATATCGCATTAACAAGAGTTTCAGAAAGTGGTCAAAGTTCCCACGTGACCTTGAAAATAAAGCCAAGATCACCAAAAATAAGTGTCGTCAGCGTAGTCCCTCAATGTAGGCCATGACCAAATATGAAGGCTTTGAGTGCAATGGTTCGTGAGATATCGTGTTAACAAGAAACCGGACATACGTACGTAAGGACGGATGGACGCCGCTAAATACAACGTCCCATGTTCCACGTTGCGGCAAGGGACAATTAGTGACTATTCAAGTTTTTATTCTATTCACTGAAAACATAAATTACTGTACACTTACCGGCCCTGTGGAAGATGTAGAAACCCGAAAATCTGAAAGTCATAAATTTGAGTTGAGTCAGATCTACCACGCTTTACTGAGATTTATAGTTAGTTATCAATAGTTTTTGTTATTATCAAAAACCGGTTCACTGAAGTGTTAATGTGAGTTGTAAGTAAATGTGAGGAAGAACTTTAGAGTACTTATGTAAATATAAACAAGCTAAAGAGTGAACGGTGGAAATGAATACCCCAGACCATGCATCCCTGAGCAACTGAAGAACTGTTTACTTCCCATAACTTACACATCTTATTACCAAGGCCATAAGTAGACGTCTGTAATACCCCCTTTCCACCGAGCATATGACCCAACTGCTACCGTTTTTGTCTAAAGGTCGTGCATACTCTCACTTAGGCCCACTGACATCGCACTGAAGTCATAGAAAGATCTCAATGCTGGCAATCTATATCCCACTCAGTCGCAAATGATCGCATATTGTTGCAAGAAGGGTTTGAAGTTTCGATTGTCTGTATTAAAATATTGCATAACTTTTGCGATCGATGCGACTAATTTCATACTCGCAAATTTACTGGTAGATAAGTCATACTGGTTTCAATGGGGTCATGATAGGGTCGTATGTCAATTGTTACATCTCGCAACTCGATATTTTCAAATCGCAGTGTGGTCTCACATATTTTTCACTTGCGGCCAAATACTGCAACTAGTAGTCATCGCTTGCAATGTAGTTAAAACTAGCTGGACGTATAAATTACAGCTGGTTTAAACTAGATTGCATCACTTTGAAGACGCTGATGCGATTAAACGCAAGGAGGGGGGATAACACAGCATTTGACCCAGTCTACTAAAAACTAGCTGTAATGTCTACGCCCGATAAGTTCTACATTACATTACCGACTAACCTACTTGGTCTGTGTTAAAATGCGCAGAGATTAATCAATGAAAATAGAACTGACTAAAAATATCAGTTACTATTTGTTATTGCGCCCCTCCTATTTGGGAAGAAGACATGTAAGAAAATTGAAAACAATCAGACGAATAATTTTCCCGTAATATGTCGGACAAGTTCTGAAACTGAAAAATGACTAAGTACAAAACATGGAAATTTTTAAAAAATCAAATATTTACGAAATTTGTTGTCTTTTCACACTGCACCCCTCCTAGTAGGATAGAAGACATGTGCAAAATTTGAAAACAATCGGATGAATAGTCTTTCTGAAATAGGTCGTACCAATAACAAAAAGAAAAGGGGGATAGGGTGTGTGGGAAGGGCGAGGAGATTTAGACAGGGTTGGGAGAACACACACACACACACACAAATTTTTTTATTTTTTTGTAGGGATCAATAAATAGAGGGGTAAGAGGTAAGAGTTGGGATTTGTTCATCATGACAGGAAATTAAGATCTGACCCCATCTTAATCTTAACTTCATCACGTGACTAAATATATCTGTGTATATCAACGCTGTTAGTAATATTTGAATATTAAAACGTGATCCATTCATGGTGTAACATTGGCACTTATTGGTACTTGTTTACGATTCTGAGACCAAGATGATTTTATAAAATACTAGTAGAAATGTTAGAGACATATAAACAAATGATATAATAAAGAAATATAAATAAAAGTTATCCAATTAAGTGTTGGTTTCAAATGACTTACTATTCAAGGAGAAATAAAGTTTTTTTGGAAAATACGTTTCCTATTTACTTCAAGGTCATAAGGTCAATAATTATGATATAAGGTCAATAATTATGATATCATCAATACCGTACATCATCATTATCATCATTATGCATGAATCATTGATGAATCATTAATCAACCATGAGTCACCAATCCATCATTCATTCATCAATCATGTTTCACCAATTTTCAATTATGATGATCAATTATCAATCATTAATCAAATCATCATCCATCAACCATCAATCACCAATAACCAAACACTAAAACAATCATTCATCAATCATATTTAAATCATCAATCATTCACAATTAAATATTATAATCTACCAATCAATTATCAATCATTCAAAACACAAACAGACATTAATGAATCATTAATCAATGAATCGTCAATGATACATCAATCATGCATTAATCACTAATTCAAAAATTATTCATCAACCATTTACACAATGACATTCAACAATCATTTATACCTTAAACTCATGATCATTAAATCATCGTTTGATCAATCGTCCCCAAAATTAAAAAATGAGCATTCCCCAATTGCTCCGACTCAGCAATCTACATAAATCATTTAAAAAGCTGATGCATATCTTGACAGGTTAAGAAAAGAACCTTGGTCTGGTGTTTGGAGCGTGGTTGGTCCAGATGCTGCTGTTGAATGCATTGTACTAGGTCCAGCTGGCAGCTTGGCAGGGTCCAATCGATAATCCTGCGTGAGATCTGCACTTTGCTGTAAGTTATTATTGAATAGTATAGTACACCATTTCTATATGGTTCCGAGGTATGCGAGCCACTAAGTATACAAATATACAAAAGAATTATATCATTTTGGCATAAGACCTCAATACAAAGTGACACATTAAAGTTATCTAATACAATTCTAACATTTCTAAAACTTAATCAGCACATTGACAATAATAAATGGCTGCAGAAAGTTGGAGAAATTCTTAACAATTGTGGACTTAGTGATGTTTTCAATAACCCATCTGATTATAGTACAAATTGGCTCATTGCAAAAGTTGATCTTGTATCAAGAGATCAGTTTCTTCAGTCATGGAGAGAATCTATCCGATCAAGTTCCAAGGGACACTATTACAATTATTTTAAAGATGGCCTGCACTTTGAAAAATATTTGTTACTACCAAGAATTATCTCAACCCCAATTTTAAAGTTCCGAACATGTAATCACAACCTACCCCTTGAGACAGGGAGGTGGCGTGGAATCCAGAAGGAGGAGAGGACATGCCACCTCTGTGACTCACCGGCGGTTGCTGAGGAAATGCATTATTTATTAAGATGTCATGCCTTAAGTAGTCTTAGAGCTCAGTTTATACCAGTTTATTATTCAAATTGGCCAAACCATCACAAACTTAATTTATTCCTCAAAAGTAACAAATTCCGAAGTTTAAAGAACATTTTTTCACATACGTAATAGTATACAAGCTGTTGTATGTTATTCTTTATGTTAGGCATGCGCAATCCGCATCTTTTTTTTTCTACATGTAAAATTGCTCATGTACCACCGTGCGCGGTTTTAGAGAATAAAGAATCTCGAATCTTCTAATCGTGAAATTGCTGTATTGTCAGTAGGGGTATTCACTATATAAAGAGATCAGTTGAATGTTAGCCATGATATTAAGAGGATGGCCACTGAAAAAGATATAAGCTTTTCCCCCTTATTACATAAAACAGATGTCAGATTATGCCACCCAGAACAGAAATTTTAAGACTTTTCATTTTATTAAGCAAATAGGCTACTTTGAGACGAACTATTCTGAAATTCTTATTTTAAAAGATTTTTGTCAAAATCGAATGTCAGTAGCTACTTGTGTCATTGTTGTTATTAAGGATTCTGAAAGGCTGAATCCTTATTGTTGTTGCCGTGTTTTATTATTATTATCTTTTTATTCCACGGATTTTGTCTACACATATTTCAAAAACGCTTAGCTTGAAGCTATTACAGCGAAACTTTGCATGTTGATAGCCCTTACTGAGACTTAGATCATTTTTCGCATTAAAGGTTCAGTTCGAATCCAAAATAAAAAAAGTTAACATGGGCATTTTTTTCAAAATGCAGCTAGAGACTTGAAACTTGTTTTAAAATAAACAAGCAAAAAAAAGGCAATCAATATCGTGTTAACAAGAATTTCAAAAGTTATCAATGTGTTGTAGTAACCTTGAAAATAAGGTCAAGATCACAATAAGTGGCTGTTGTCTGCCTAATTTCCCAATGTAGGTTGTGACCAAATATGATGATTTTGAGTGCAACAGTTCGTAAGATATCCCAGTAACTGGAGCGTCAAAAAGTGATTAATGTTTCATGGTAACCTTGAAAATAAGTTCAAGGTAATTGGTGTATGCGTCCAAATGTAGGTTGTGTTCAAATATTTTTTGTGGACCGGTTCATGAGATATCGCATTAACAAGAGTTTCAGAAAGTGGTCAAAGTTCCCACGTGACCTTGAAAATAAAGCCAAGATCACCAAAAATAAGTGTCGTCAGCGTAGTCCCTCAATGTAGGCCATGACCAAATATGAAGGCTTTGAGTGCAATGGTTCGTGAGATATCATGTTAACAAGAAACCGGACATACGTACGTAAGGACGGATGGACGCCGCTAAATACAACGTCCCAAGTTCCACGTTGCAGCAAGGGACAATTAGTGACTATTCAAGTTTTTATTCTATTCACTGAAAACATAAATTTACTGCACACTTACCGGCCCTGTGGAAGATGTAGAAACCCGAAAATCTGAAAGTCATAAATTTGAGTTGAGTCAGATCTACCACGCTTTACTGAGATTTATAGTTAGTTATCAATAGTTTTTGTTATTATCAAAAACCGGTTCACTGAAGTGTTAATGTGAGTTGTAAGTAAATGTGAGGAAGAACTTTAGAGTACTTATGTAAATATAAACAAGCTAAAGAGTGAACGGTGGAAATGAATACCCCAGACCATGCATCCCTGAGCAACTGAAGAACTGTTTACTTCCCATAACTTACACATCTTATTACCCAGGCCGTAAGTAGACGTCTGTAATACCCCCTTTCCACCGAGCATATGACCCAACTGCTACCGTTTTTGTCTAAAGGTCGTGCATACTCTCACTTAGGCCCACTGACATCGCACTGAAGTCATAGAAAGATCTCAATGCTGGCAATCTATATCCCACTCAGTCGCAAATGATCGCATATTGTTGCAAGAAGGGTTTGAAGTTTCGATTGTCTGTATTAAAATATTGCATAACTTTTGCGATCGATGCGACTAATTTCATACTCGCAAATTTACTGGTAGATAAGTCATACTTGTTTCAATGGGGTCATGATAGGGTCGTATGTCAATTGTTACATCTCGCAACTCGATATTTTCAAATCGCAGTGTGGTCTCACATATTTTTCACTTGCGGCCAAATACTGCAACTAGTAGTCATCGCTTGCAATGTAGTGAAAACTAGCTGGACGTATAAATTACAGCTGGTTTAAACTAGATTGCATCACTTTGAAGACGCTGATGCGATTAAACGCAAGGAGGGGGGATAACACAGCATTTGACCCAGTCTACTAAAAACTAGCTGTAATGTCTACGCCCGATAAGTTCTACATTACATTACCGACTAACCTACTTGGTCTGTGTTAAAATGCGCAGAGATTAATCAATGAAAATAGAACTGACTAAAAATATCAGTTACTATTTGTTATTGCGCCCCTCCTATTTGGGAAGAAGACATGTAAGAAAATTGAAAACAATCAGACGAATAATTTTCCCGTAATATGTCGGACAAGTTCTGAAACTGAAAAATGACTAAGTACAAAACATGGAATTTTTTTAAAAATCAAAAATATTTACGAAATTTGTTGTCATTTCACACTGCACCCCTCCTAGTAGGATAGAAGACATATGCAAAATTTGAAAACAATCGGATGAATAGTCTTTCTGAAATAGGTCGTACCAATAACAAAAAGAAAAGGGGGATAGGGTGTGTGGGAAGGGCGAGGAGATTTAGACAGGGTTGGGAGAACACACACACACACACACACAAATTTTTTTATTTTTTGTAGGGATCAATAAATAGAGGGGTAAGAGGTAAGAGTTGGGATTTGTTCATCATGACAGGAAATTAAGATCTGACCCCATCTTAATCTTAACCTCATCATGTGACTAAATATATCTGTGTATATCAACGCTGTTAGTAATATTTGAATATTAAAACGTGATCCATTCATGGTGTAACATTGGCACTTATTGGTACTTGTTTAAGATTCTGAGACCAAGATGATTTTATAAAATACTAGTAGAAATGTTAGAGATATATAAACAAATGATATAATAAAGAAATATAAATAAAAGTTATCCAATTAAGTGTTGGTTTCAAATGACTTACTATTCAAGGAGAAATAAAGTTTTTTTGGAAAATACGTTTCCTATTTACTTCAAGGTCATAAGGTCAATAATTATGATATAAGGTCAATAATTATGATATCATCAATACCGTACATCATCATTATCATCATTATGCATGAATCATTGATGAATCATTAATCAACCATGAGTCACCAATCCATCATTCATTCATCAATCATGTTTCACCAATTTTCAATTATGATGATCAATTATCAATCATTAATCAAATCATCATCCATCAACCATCAATCACCAATAACCAAACACTAAAACAATCATTCATCAATCATATTTAAATCATCAATCATTCACAATTAAATATTATAATCTACCAATCAATTATCAATCATTCAAAACACAAACAGACATTAATGAATCATTAATCAATAAATCGTCAATGATACATCAATCATGCATTAATCACTAATTCAAAAATTATTCATCAACCATTTACACAATGACATTCAACAATCATTTATACCTTAAACTCATGATCATTAAATCATCGTTTGATCAATCGTCCCCAAAATTAAAAAATGAGCATTCCCCAATTGCTCCGACTCAGCAATCTACATAAATCATTTAAAAAGCTGATGCATATCTTGACAGGTTAAGAAAAGAACCTTGGTCTGGTGTTTGGAGCGTGGTTGGTCCAGATGCTGCTGTTGAATGCATTATACTAGGTCCAGCTGGCAGCTTGGCAGGGTCCAATCGATAATCCTGCGTGAGATCTGCACTTTGCTGTAAGTTATTATTGAATAGTATAGTACACCATTTCTATTTGGTTCCGAGGTATGCGAGCCACTAAGTATACAAATATACAAAAGAATTATATCATTTTGGCATAAGACCTCAATACAAAGTGACACATTAAAGTTATCTAATACAATTCTAACATTTCTAAAACTTAATCATCACATTGACAATAATAAATGGCTGCAGAAAGTTGGAGAAATTCTCAACAATTGTGGACTTAGTGATGTTTTCAATAACCCATCTGATTATAGTACAAATTGGCTCATTGCAAAAGTTGATCTTGTATCAAGAGATCAGTTTCTTCAGTCATGGAGAGAATCTATCCGATCAAGTTCCAAGGGACACTATTACAATTATTTTAAAGATGGCCTGCACTTTGAAAAATATTTGTTACTACCAAGAATTATCTCAACCCCAATTTTAAAGTTCCGAACATGTAATCACAACCTACCCCTTGAGACAGGGAGGTGGCGTGGAATCCCAAAGGAGGAGAGGACATGCCACCTCTGTGACTCACCGGCGGTTGCTGAGGAAATGCATTATTTATTAAGATGTCATGCCTTAAGTAGTCTTAGAGCTCAGTTTATATCAGTTTATTATTCAAATTGGCAAAACCATCACAAAGTTAATTTATTCCTCAAAGGTAACAAATTCCGAAGTTTCAAGAACATTTTTTCACATACGTAATAGTATACAAGCTGTTGTATGTTATTCTTTATGTTATGAATGCGCAATCCGTATCTTTATTTTTCTACATGTAAAATTGCTCACGTACCACCGTGCGCGGTTTTAGAGAATACAGAATCTTGAATCTTCTAATCGTGAAATTGCTGTATTGTCAGTAGGGGTATTCACTATATAAAGAGATCAGTTGAATGTTAGCCATGATATTAAGAGGATAGCCACGGAAAAAGATATAAGCTTTTCCCCCTTATTACATAAAACAGATGTCAGATTATGCCACCCAGAACGGAAATTTTATGACTTTTCATTTTATTAAGCAAATAGGCTACTTTGAGACGAACTATTCTGAAATTCTTATTTTAAAAGATTTTTGTCAAAACCGAATGTCAGTAGCTACTTGTGTCATTGTTGTTATTAAGGATTCTGAAAGGCTGAATCCTTATTGTTATTGCCGTGTTTTATTATTATTATCTTTTTATTCCACGGATTTTGTCTACACATATTTCAAAAACGCTTAGCTTGAAGCTATTACAGCGAAACTTTGCATGTTGATAGCCCTTACTGAGACTTAGATCATTTTTCGCATTAAAGGTTCAGTTCGAATCCAAAATAAAAAAGTTAACATGGGCATTTTTTTCAAAATGCAGCTAGAGACTTGAAACTTGTTTTAAAATAAACAAGCAAAAAAAAGGCAATCAATATCGTGTTAACAAGAATTTCAAAAGTTATCAATGTGTTGTAGTTACCTTGAAAATAAGGTCAAGATCACAATAAGTGGCTGTTGTCTGCCTAATTTCCCAATATAGGTTGTGACCAAATATGATGATTTTGAGTGCAACAGTTCGTAAGATTTCCCAGTAACTGGAGCGTCAAAAAGTGATTAAAGTTTCATGGTAACCTTGAAAATAAGTTCAAGGTAATTGGTGTATGCGTCCAAATGTAGGTTGTGTTCGAATATTTTTTGTGGACCGGTTCATGAGATATCGCATTAACAAGAGTTTCAGAAAGTGGTCAAAGTTCCCACGTGACCTTGAAAATAAAGCAAAGATCACCAAAAATAAGTGTCGTCAGCGTAGTCCCTCAATGTAGGCCATGACCAAATATGAAGGCTTTGAGTGCAATGGTTCGTGAGATATCATGTTAACAAGAAACCGGACATACGTACGTAAGGACGGATGGACGCCGCTAAATACAACGTCCCACGTTCCACGTTGCGGCAAGGGACAATTAGTGACTATTCAAGTTTTTATTCTATTCACTGAAAACATAAATTACTGTACACTTACCGGCCCTGTGGAAGATGTAGAAACCCGAAAATCTGAAAGTCATAAATTTGAGTTGAGTCAGATCTACCACGCTTTACTGAGATTTATAGTTAGTTATCAATAGTTTTTGTTATTATCAAAAACCGGTTCACTGAAGTGTTAATGTGAGTTGTAAGTAAATGTGAGGAAGAACTTTAGAGTACTTATGTAAATATAAACAAGCTAAAGAGTGAACGGTGGAAATGAATACCCCAGACCATGCATCCCTGAGCAACTGAAGAACTGTTTACTTCCCATAACTTACACATCTTATTACCCAGGCCATAAGTAGACGTCTGTAATACCCCCTTTCCACCGAGCATATGACCCAACTGCTACCGTTTTTGTCTAAAGGTCGTTCATACTCTCACTTAGGCCCACTGACATCGCACTGAAGTCATAGAAAGATCTCAATGCTGGCAATCTATATCCCACTCAGTCGCAAATGATCGCATATTGTTGCAAGAAGGGTTTGAAGTTTCGATTGTCTGTATTAAAATATTGCATAACTTTTGCGATCGATGCGACTAATTTCATACTCGCAAATTTACTGGTAGATAAGTCATACTTGTTTCAATGGGGTCATGATAGGGTCGTATGTCAATTGTTACATCTCGCAACTCGATATTTTCAAATCGCAGTGTGGTCTCACATATTTTTCACTTGCGGCCAAATACTGCAACTAGTAGTCATCGCTTGCAATGTAGTGAAAACTAGCTGGACGTATAAATTACAGCTGGTTTAAACTAGATTGCATCACTTTGAAGACGCTGATGCGATTAAACGCAAGGAGGGGGGATAACACAGCATTTGACCCAGTCTACTAAAAACTAGCTGTAATGTCTACGCCCGATAAGTTCTACATTACATTACCGACTAACCTACTTGGTCTGTGTTAAAATGCGCAGAGATTAATCAATGAAAATAGAACTGACTAAAAATATCAGTTACTATTTGTTATTGCGCCCCTCCTATTTGGGAAGAAGACATGTAAGAAAATTGAAAACAATCAGACGAATAATTTTCCCGTAATATGTCGGACAAGTTCTGAAACTGAAAAATGACTAAGTACAAAACATGGAAATTTTTAAAAAATCAAATATTTACGAAATTTGTTGTCTTTTCACACTGCACCCCTCCTAGTAGGATAGAAGACATGTGCAAAATTTGAAAACAATCGGATGAATAGTCTTTCTGAAATAGGTCGTACCAATAACAAAAAGAAAAGGGGGATAGGGTGTGTGGGAAGGGCGAGGAGATTTAGACAGGGTTGGGAGAACACACACACACACACACAAATTTTTTTATTTTTTTGTAGGGATCAATAAATAGAGGGGTAAGAGGTAAGAGTTGGGATTTGTTCATCATGACAGGAAATTAAGATCTGACCCCATCTTAATCTTAACTTCATCACGTGACTAAATATATCTGTGTATATCAACGCTGTTAGTAATATTTGAATATTAAAACGTGATCCATTCATGGTGTAACATTGGCACTTATTGGTACTTGTTTAAGATTCTGAGACCAAGATGATTTTATAAAATACTAGTAGAAATGTTAGAGACATATAAACAAATGATATAATAAAGAAATATAAATAAAAGTTATCCAATTAAGTGTTGGTTTCAAATGACTTACTATTCAAGGAGAAATAAAGTTTTTTTGGAAAATACGTTTCCTATTTACTTCAAGGTCATAAGGTCAATAATTATGATATAAGGTCAATAATTATGATATCATCAATACCGTACATCATCATTATCATCATTATGCATGAATCATTGATGAATCATTAATCAACCATGAGTCACCAATCCATCATTCATTCATCAATCATGTTTCACCAATTTTCAATTATGATGATCAATTATCAATCATTAATCAAATCATCATCCATCAACCATCAATCACCAATAACCTAACACTAAAACAATCATTCATCAATCATATTTAAATCATCAATCATTCACAATTAAATATTATAATCTACCAATCAATTATCAATCATTCAAAACACAAACAGACATTAATGAATTATTAATCAATGAATCGTCAATGATACATCAATCATGCATCAATCACTAATTCAAAAATTATTCATCAACCATTTACACAATGACATTCAACAATCATTTATACCTTAAACTCATGATCATTAAATCATCGTTTGATCAATCGTCCCCAAAATTAAAAAATGAGCATTCCCCAATTGCTCCGACTCAGCAATCTACATAAATCATTTAAAAAGCTGATGCATATCTTGACAGGTTAAGAAAAGAACCTTGGTCTGGTGTTTGGAGCGTGGTTGGTCCAGATGCTGCTGTTGAATGCATTGTACTAGGTCCAGCTGGCAGCTTGGCAGGGTCCAATCGATAATCCTGCGTGAGATCTGCACTTTGCTGTAAGTTATTATTGAATAGTATAGTACACCATTTCTATATGGTTCCGAGGTATGCGAGCCACTAAGTATACAAATATACAAAAGAATTATATCATTTTGGCATAAGACCTCAATACAAAGTGACACATTAAAGTTATCTAATACAATTCTAACATTTCTAAAACTTAATCAGCACATTGACAATAATAAATGGCTGCAGAAAGTTGGAGAAATTCTTAACAATTGTGGACTTAGTGATGTTTTCAATAACCCATCTGATTATAGTACAAATTGGCTCATTGCAAAAGTTGATCTTGTATCAAGAGATCAGTTTCTTCAGTCATGGAGAGAATCTATCCGATCAAGTTCCAAGGGACACTATTACAATTATTTTAAAGATGGCCTGCACTTTGAAAAATATTTGTTACTACCAAGAATTATCTCAACCCCAATTTTAAAGTTCCGAACATGTAATCACAACCTACCCCTTGAGACAGGGAGGTGGCGTGGAATCCCAAAGAAGGAGAGAACATGCCGCCTCTGTGACTCACCGGCGGTTGCTGAGGAAATGCATTATTTATTAAGATGTCATGCCTTAAGTAGTCTTAGAGCTCAGTTTATACCAGTTTTTTTATTCAAATTGGCCAAACACACAAACTTAATTTATTCCTCAAAAGTAACAAATTCCGAAGTTTAAAGAATATTTTTTCACATACGTAATAGTATACAAGCTGTTGTATGTTATTCTTTATGTTATGCATGCGCAATCCGTATCTTTATTTTTCTACATGTAAAATTGCTCATGTACCACCGTGCGCGGTTTTAGAGAATAAAGAATCTTGAATCTTCTAATTGTGAAATTGCTGTATTGTCAGTAGGGGTATTCACTATATAAAGAGATCAGTTGAATGTTAGCCATGATATTAAGAGGATGGCCACGGAAAAAGTTATAAGCTTTTCCCCCTTATTACATAAAACAGATGTCAGATTATGCCACCCAGAACGGAAATTTTAAGACTTCATTTTATTAAGCAAATAGGCTACTTTGAGACAAACTATTCTGAAATTCTTATTTTAAAAGATTTTTGTCAAAATCGAATGTCAATAGCTACTTGTGTCATTGTTGTTATTAAGGATTCTGAAAGGCTGAATCCTTATTGTTATTGGCATGTTTTATTATTATTATCTTTTTATTCCACGGATTTTGTCTACACGTATTTCAAAAACGCTTAGGTTTAAGCTATTACAGCGAAACTTTGCATGTTGATAGCCCTTACTGAGACTTAGATCATTTTTTTCAAATCCGAGGTAGCATTAAAGGTTCAGTTCGAATCCAAAATAAAAAAAGTTAACATGGGCATTTTTTTCAAAATGCAGCTAGAGACTTGAAACTTGTTTTTAAAGAAACAAGCAAAAAAAGGCAATCAATATCGTGTTAACGAGAATTTCAAAAGTTATCAATGTGTTTTAGTAACCTTGAAAATAAGGTCAAGATCACAATGAGTGGCTGTTGTCTGCGTAATTTCCCAATGTAGGTTGTGACCAAATGTGATGATTGTGAGTGCAACGGTTCGTAAGATATCCCAGTAACTGGAGTGTCAAAAAGTGATTTAAGTTTCATGTTGATCTTGAAAATAAGGTCAAGGTAATTGGTGTATGCGTCCAAATGTAGGTTGTGTTAAAAAAAATTGTGGACCGGTTCATGAGATATCGCGTTAACAAGAGTTTCAGAAAGTGGTCAAAGTTCCCACATGACCTTGAAAATAAAGCAAAGATCACCAAAAATAAGTGTCGTCAGCGTAATCCCTCATTGAAGGCCATGGCCAAATATGAAGGCTTTGAGTGCAATGGTTCATGAGATATCGTGTTAACAAGAAACCGGACATACGTACGTAAGGACGGATGGACGCTGCTAAATACAACGGCCCACGTTCCGCGTTGCGGCAAGGGACAATTAGTGACTATTCAAGTTTTTATTCTATTCACTGAAAACTTAAATTTACTGTACACTTACCGGCCCTCTGGAAGATGTAGAAACCCGAAAATCTGAAAATCATAAATTTGAGTTGAGTCAGATCTACCACGCTTTACTGAGATTTATAGTTAGTTATCAATAGTTTTTGGTATAATGTTATAAACCGGTTCACTGAAGTGTTAATGTGAGTTGTAAGTAAATGTGAGGAAGAACTTTAGAGTACTTATGTAAATATAAACAAGCTAAAGAGTGAACGGTGGAAATGAATACCCCAGACCATGCATCCCTGAGCAGCTGAAGAACTGTTTACTTCCCATAACTTACACATCTTATTACCCAGGGCGTAAGTAGACGTCTGTAATACCCCCTTTCCACCGAGCATATGACCCCACTGCTACCGTTTTTGTCTAAAGGTCGTGCATACTCTCCATACAGTCGCAAATAATCGCATATTGTCGCAAGAAGGGTTTGAAGTTTCGATTGTCTGTTTTAAAATATTGCATAACTTTTGTGATGGATGCGACTAATGTCATACTCGCAAATTTAGTCGTTGTTTAGTCATACTGGTCTCAATGGGGTCATGATAGAGTCGCATAACAATCGTTACATCTCGTAACTCGATATTTTCAAATCGCAGTGTGATCTCACATATTTTTCACTTGCAGCCAAATACTGCAACTAGTAGTCATCGCTTTCAATGTAGTTAAAACTAGCTGGACGTATAAATTACAGCTGGTTTAAACTAGATTGCATTACTTTGAAGACGCCGATGCGATTACACGCAAGGAGGGGGATAACACAGCATTTGATCCAGTTTAGTTTAACTAGCTGTAATGTCTACGTCCGATACATCTACCGACTAACATACTTGTTCCTTGTCAGTAGGGGTATTCACTATATAAAGAGATCAGTTGAATGTTAGCCATGGTATTATGAGGAAGGCCACGGAAAAAGATATAAGCTTTTCCCCCTTATTACATAAAACAGACATTTCGAAAAATCCCAACCTCTCATTTCGTTTCCGGTGCAGAACTCAAAAAGTGTTAGGCATAGCTCAATAAAACTTGGTATGTAGATTATTGAACATAAGTAAATGTGCCTTTTGGCATTTTCAACTCTTTCGGATTTTCAGTTTAAATTGAGACGTTACTAAGAATTTGGTTTCCGGAGCAGAACTCAAAACCTGTTAGACCTAGCTTAATAACACTTGATATGTTGATAAGTCACCATGTGGTGGTGTGCTTGTTGGTATTTTCTTCAGATGTTTTTGGCGGTTTCCATGGAAACATCTTCTAAAGACTCTTGTTAATAGAATGACCTTGATTGAGATAAGGTTATTGAATATATATCAAATAATTTAAAAATGTATTCCACCTGTTTTTTATTTACTGTAAGGTAATTGAACATAATGAATAAATGAATATTCCATTAGACAAAAAATTTAAAAATATAGATAGGATATAATAAAAACTGTCTAGAGAACATTGTATATGTACTTAATATTATTGAATATTTTAAATTTTCTGTTTTATAATAGATTTATTAATCTATTATTTATTATTTATTAATATAATTAAGTTTACATTTATTTGGAAATGTTTATGTTAGCTGCATTTCTTACTTATGTTTGTAATGAAGATATATGTATTAGGCTTAGATTTTAAATCAATTAAGTAATTACAGATAATATCAGAAAAATAGTATGTAAAGAGTATTTATAGTATTCCATGATTGAGAGCATGTAAGTGATAAAGAGGCATAAGTGTCAAAATGATAGTATTTTTTACGTTGCTTTATCAAAGAAGATATTTAAAATGTATTTCTTAGTGTAGAAAGATGACACTCCTTCGCACATTTGGAGTACATTATCATAGTGCTTAGTAGGACGGCAATCTCTTGTTAAGTGTGTGTCACAACCAAAAACTGTTATTAACTCAATGAAAACTATGAAACTGTAACAAATGCAAACGCCTGTATGACTCCCCAGAATCATGGGGAACGAGGGGTAGGCTACCGGAAAGAGGACCACGTTGTAGATTCCCGCTTAAGAGATTATGTAGTAAATAATGACCCGGTACCGAGGGGTTATGGAAAATAACCTCGCGAGGGCGTAGCCCGAGCAGAGGTTATTTCCATAACCCGAGGCAAACGGGTTATTATTTGACTTACACTCCCGCGGAAGACTCCTGCAATGGTTTCAACTGAATTTGTTAATATATAGTTAATTTAAAAACGTTTTACTGATATCATTCGAGGGTTTATCATTTCTTGATAAAAAAACATATTTAAAATACCCCCAGATAAGGGTTTTAGAAATAAACGCTTGATTTCTTACAATAAAAACTATTTTATTACCGTGTTTCAACTAAATTGGTTTACATACAAATAATTGAAAAACGTTTTAGTGATCCATTTTGCGGGTTTGATATGTTTTGATAAGAATACTATTTTAGACTACTTACAATACCCTCTGCTTAGGGTTTTAGAACTAAAAACTTGATTCCTTACATTAAAAAACATTTTATTGCAATAATGATATATATTTATAGGGGAAAATACAAAACCAAACATGACACACACAAATTTATATCATCTGGCATGGATCCTCGGTAGCTCGGTAGGTAAGAGCTCTGCTCAACAACATAGAGGTCCCCGGTTCGAATCCCACTTTCGTTGTTCACAAATCTTAACTTTCTTGTTTGATTAAAAATCTAAATTTTACAAGTCCAAATGTTTGCGATTGTTTACAATCTAAGAATCGACCAAGGTGGTTATGAGATAACCAACCTACGCGGATGGAGCTCACGGCATACAACATTCAACTTAAATAAAGACAATAACTTCCCGAGGGGTGTAAAGGGTAAATACCTATAAGAAGGTAGTTACGAGTTAAAACCAATTGAAAAAAGAAGGGATATAACCGTCCAAGGGGTGTAAGATCTCTTAAAGAATTTGTTGGTTTGATTTTAAATTTTTTGTTTCGTTATTTGTTTCGCTATAACAGTTAATTACCACCTCTTCTTTTGGTGCAATGTCTCAAATGGCAACATTTTCTTCCATCAAGTCCAAAATACAACGTTGATACCAAAAGGCACAAAAAATAGATTAAGTATATAGGTGATAAGTTGCAATTTTCTAGCCCTTAAACTTCTGGGATAGAAGATTAAAATAGGTTCTTAGGGCGTGGCTCCTGTGGGTCTTATTAGGGGCCACAGGCCCACCAAAACTACCATTTTGAATCCTCACTAGTCAAGGAGTCTGTACAAAAGTTCATCTTTCTATGCCTTATGCTTCTGCAGAAGAAGATGAAAACAGATTTTAAGGGCGTGTCCCCTGTGGTCCTTATAAGGGGCAACAGGCCCACCAAAGCTACACTTTATAAGCCTCACAAGTCAAGGAATCTGTACACAAGGTTTCAGCTTTCTAGGCCTCATGCTTCGGGAGAGTAAGATGAACGTAGGTTTTAAGGGTGTGACCCCTGTGGTCCTTATTAGGGAACACAGGCGTACCAAACCTACAATGTTTAATCCTCACTTGTCAAGGAGTATGTACACAAAGTGTCAGCTTTCTAGGCTTTATGCTTCTCGAGAAGAAGATACAAAATAGTTTTTAAGGCGTCGCCCCCGTGAGGCAAATGTGTTCAGTCTGTTTATTATGTCACACCTGCTCGAGTTTTATGGCCCCTAGTCCAGGTTGGTTTTTCTCAGCCAATGATTACGCTGCCTTAAGGAAAGGCTAATTAAAGGTGTTTATAGGACATATTAACAAAACTCAAACCCAGTTCTTATTTTGTTGAAAAATTTTTGAACGAAAATCAAGAAGTGATCGAGTCGAAATAAGCAGTTGTTTAAACATAATTACGCTACTCATCAGATGTTGATTCCTCATTTACATGCATACATACTTTTTTATAGAAAGGTATGAAAACAAACAGTAAGAAATAAAGAATTATAATTGACATTTTCAACAGTTTCAAAATCATTGTTTTTTATATCAGGTTTGTAGATTTGACAAACTTATATTGGTGTATGTGATAATTGAAAATCTTCATTTAAACTTTTCGGTTTTTCGCTGTGTAATTAGGCAATAGGCTGATGATAAGAAGAAAAAAATAACTGTAAGTTTTAGTTTTATTTATGAAACTTACCATTCCCTTCAAAATGAGTAAGTCAAAACTGTTGCAGTAGAAACTCTAAGATATATAATTGAAAAGAAGTTAAAACCTAAAAGGCACATCTACATGATATGAAGAGGATGTAAAGCAAATTTGATGAAGATCGGTCGAGTAGTTTCAGGTTTATGCACGGACACTAACCATACCCTTCAAAATGCCAAAGATCAAACTGTCGCCATGGAAACTAAATAATTAAAACTGAAAAGAAGATGAAACCCCCAAAAGGCACATCTACATGAAATGAAGATGATGTATACCAAATTTGATGGATGAAGTATTTTCAGAGTTATGCTCCGGAAACAAATGGGAACGCTGACGCCGATGCCGAACTCAGCCAAAACCAATAGGTCTCCCGACCCTTCAGGGGGAGACATAATATGACTTGGCATTCCTGTTAAAGCCTGGCCCATCAAGGCAAGATTATGATCAGATGTTATATTGATTTGAAGCCCTTTTAGCGGTGTTGCATGACCATAATCAAATACAAGTAACTATTATGAGAGTGTAAGAGCATTCAAGCCTGTATTGTAACTGCCGTCTAGAGTTTCTTTCTTGCGGAAGCTGTATTTTGTAATTTTCAGGTGACTGATGTATCTTTGTGGGGTTTTTTTTAAAGAAAGGACATTCTCGAAATGAATTGTCGGTTTCCAATAAGAATGAAACCTATTAAAGAATTGGCTGCAAGTTATTGTAGATGTCAATGTGTAGTATACGAAATAATCGGACTTTCACCAATAGAACAATTATCTCTGTAGGATTTCATTCATTCAATACTACCGTAAAAAGGTTTTCAAGATGAAACGGAATATTTTCTTTTCCGAAAATCGATTAAGTCTTCACATAAAAGAAAACGTTTGTAATATTGTTTTTAAGCGTGACATCAGATCGAAGTAGTGCATCAATAACAATAAAAACAATCTCCATTAGCTTAACATTTAGAATGCCAGTCAAGTAATATCATGATTAATGGGACTAAAATGATATACTGTAAGCATCCTCGCTATGCTCGCTATACGTTGAGTCCGAACTGGTCGTTGATTCCAGATCCCCAAGTAAGTTATTGCCTACATCAAAATCAGCGTTCGTAGTTAGAATCTGAGATGCATTGTCTTGGGAGAACTTCTGACAGAAACATTTCATTTCTGTGACATTGTTTTGTTCCAGTAAATTGTAGGATGGGTTGAAAGTTGTCTCCAAAGCCTTGATGATTGAAGAATGGTCTGAAATATGCTCGCAAAGTAGGGTCCATTTTTCCGAGTTACTACTATTTCTGCTTCTAAGATCTTCGTAAAATCCGGATGTAATAACCTTGTCTTCAAGCAGGCGTTGTGCAAGGTTCTTTAATTGTACCACATCTTTTACTGAACACACGGTACACTGTGAAGAGCGCGGTGGGTCCTCAGTTATTGCAGTGTAGGTATTCCTCATTTCGGTTGCTACTTTTGGATGATCGACTTCAATTGCCGGTATGTAATTTCCCTAGTAACATAGGTATCATTTTGCATCATAATAATCATTTTCATTTCAATTTTAGTTTATAATTATATTCCTTTCTTAAATATAAATGGTATGTAATCTTTCTTGAGCATAAAAGGTTTACATGAATGTCTAAACACATTAATAAATAGCAAATATAATATACATGTATTTTTTAAAAATGAGAAGTAAGTAAAAGTTTTCAAAAGCATAATTACATTTAATGATGTCAAAGTCAGTTTTCCTCTCATCAGACTAATGAAAGATTCCTTTCGCCTCTTTGACGTCGATTCCTGGACGATGCTGTTTCGTTCGTCCTCAGACATGACTTTATCTTGAATCAACTGATCCATTATTGCTGTACCATCTAGATTGACATCATTGAAGACCAGTTGCGTGGTTTCCGTCAGAAAATCTTGGAGGATAAGAAAGGTTTCTCCACCTACCAAAATTAAACAAAAACATATACGCTAAACAAAATCAATTGCTTGTTTGCCTGGACAGAAATAGTATAAACTTTCATATATGCATTAATTTCCTTTTAAGAGGGGCCATGTGCAACAAATTTGTCAAATTATAGTATAAGTATAAATTTAAATTACTGCATTGTTTTAAGTATGTAATAATTAAGTAGTTTAACATTATATATAATTTAATGGGTCACACTTACATTTGTTATAATTATGTAATCTAGCTATGTCTAGAACCTTCTCTTCTAGAATGTTCCATCTACTTCTTGATTATCTGAGATGGACACTTCTGGTTGGAGGTTGACATTGTAAGAACAGTATAGACGGTATCTTACCTATATAAGGGCCCGTTTAAGAACTCTAAGTAATCTTGCTTCTAACTACTTCCTTTGGGATCACTGTTTTTGGATACCTTTACAACTTGGATTCATCCATCTACTTTCAAGACCCAATGTAACTTCGACTCCATCTTAAAGGGGCAGTAGCACATTTTTATGGGGAACATATTAAGATGATGTCAGGAAAATGAAAATTAATGGTTCCAATTGAAAGAGAATGTATCAAAATTAAATGGAGCAGTAATAAATCAAAAATATAATATTATATAAATATTCAAGGTGCAGACTTGATTGAACATTTCAATGGAAAAAATAGAGCCATGGGCTCTGTAGCTCATCAGACTTTTGATGGAAATAGATTTTTAAGGTCTTGACCCCTGTGACCCCATTTGGGGTCATGAGGTAACCAAATCTAAAATTTAGGACCTTCATTGGCAAAGGAGTCTGCACACAACTTTTCAGCTGTCTAAACCTTTTTGAACTGGAGGAGAAGATGAAAATAGTTTTTTAAGGTTTTGACCCCTGTGACCCCATTTGGGACATGGGGTCACCAAACCAAAAATTTTGAATCCGTATTGGCCAAGGAGTAAACTCACAACTTTTCAGCTCTCTAGACCTTTAGGAACTGGAGAAGAAGATGAAAGTAGGTTTTAAAGGTTTTGACACCTGTGACCCCATTTGGGGTCATGGGGACATAAAATCTACAATTTAGAATCCCCATTGGTCAAGGAGTCTGCACATCAAATTTCAACTCTCTAGAGTCATTGGTTCTGGAGGAGAAGTGGAAAATGTGAAAAGTTTTCCATGCCATGCCATAAGCCCATCGGGTCTTTCAGACCTGATGAGCTAAAAAAGTGGAAGCCCTTATACATTTTCAAGTTCCACATTTAAAGAGAGAACTCATGGCAGGCTATTATGGAAAATTTGGTCTTTTTTGGGGGGAAGTTGTATCTCAACTCACTAACCTTTTGGGGAAAAGGGTCAAATTTATGTGGAAAAGCAGTTGACAGTCTGCATTTGAAAGATTCAAAGCCATGCTTACTGATCACAATCGCTTCACCTTTCTTCACAATATAAAAAAACAAAAACAGAAAGTAAGGGCTTAACTTTAAAAGGGTTCAAACTTGTGATTAAACACCTTTAAGGGTAAATCAAATGTTTGCTCTGTTGCACTTTCAAGGGTATAAAATGTACCTATTGAAATTGTATGTTTGCATTTGAATTGTTACATTTGCTTGTTGTTTATAAAATGTTATAATGGTAATGATCTGTTAATACTACAACAGAAAGTTTCTTTGTAATGTTCATTTCCTTGAGTATGTGATAATTCAATAGTTTAACATTGTATAGCAATTGATTTAATATTGAATTGTAACTTGTTTTAATTTGATATTGTAAAATTTAAATGCCTTGATTATTATTAGCTTGATTACATTGTAATTATTAAATACAATTGTTTGTTTGCTGTTATGACTGGAGACGTTTTCCTGTTCAAGATTCATTCGTAACAACGCATACTTTTAGTACTAATCGTCTACATAAAGCATATTATGTGGGTTTTTATAACGTTTTGTTTCTTATATATTTTATAACATTTTGTGGCTTCATATCTTTGTCCAACATATAATTTTAACTTCATCCAATTACATAACAATAAATATTTGGTTCTCATGTCAAGTCTTTTCGTTTTTCAGGATAGTATACAACCTAAACAATTAAATATGGATTGTAAATAAACGAGTTCATAAACATGAGTAAAATTCCAATTTTATCATCATAAAGATAAATAATTATAATAAATATAGCAGTTAAGGGGGCTTTAGTTTGATGACTAATATCTTTTTTGTTTTGGTACATGAAGCTTTAAGAATTCCTATGTAAACTTATCATGTGAAGAAGTTTTGAAGTTTCCATCATTTCTATACGATAATCTATGTGATATTTTTTTATCAATTTATTTTGATAAAAAAGACTTTTACGGTAGCTCAAGTCTTGAAACACTAGTTAGTTATAATGATAATACTTGATTACCTTTTAAGAAATTTGTTTTACATCTACACAGAGTTTGAACAAGAAAACTGGAAAATGAAATATTCATGCACATGAATTGGATTATTTTGTAAATTTTTTCAAGAGTTACCTTGTTTGAGCAATATATGTACAACTCTTTTAGTGTTGAGTTACATCAAATGAGTTGAGACATTATCAAATAAAACATAAGATCAACTTTTGATAGATAGTTAAATTGCTAGTAAATTATCAATTGATGTTTTAGGCGAAAAAAATGTCAAAATAGTTAATAGTTAACATTGGGGTCGTCTTATTGAGGAAAAAGGGTACCTGTCCCACAGCCATGCTGCTGTCTGTGGGTAAAGATCTGCTTTTCCTGGCTTTCTGCTCTCTGCATCCAATGCCGCGGTCCCTTCTTATCGTCCTTTGGAATTGAGGATGAATCCATCTTCAGCCAATCTTCCCAATGGGTTACAACTTTTTCAAAGAGTCTTTTTACTGTGTTTTGGCTTGACACTTTTAAATTCGTTATATCCGGTATCGAGGCATGAAGAAGGTCGTCGAGATATCTAGCCCTGCTTTCATCCAACTTGGCTTGGTCAGCCATTGCATATCTGTGAAAAACATTTATCATACAATGGATAGTGTTCTCGGCATAATAAAGCCAACGGATATTTTCGATATCCGTTGGGCGTGGCTAAGGGTCATATACGGATACCGATGCAAATTTCAAAGGTCAAGGTCGGAACTTCTTTAAAAAATTCCGATGACGTCACAAGCGTTAACATTTTGAACGCCTTTAGTAACGGAGAGAGGCATTACAATATGAATGATACATTGCATAAACATTACTCTAAAAAATAACAACAAAACTGTATGGGTCTTTAGCCATATGTATGACTTAGCAGTGCTAAAACACTGCCTTCACGATTTGAATGAAACCGACCGAACACTTTTACTCACAGGTACTAAAGGCAGTTCAAGTCTCATGTTCAAACACGTCATTCCCCCTCTTCGGTGTTCTTTACTTTATTATTGTTTAGTTGGGATTCGGAAATCCACATACTATCATCTAGTTTAGCTCTCCGGCCATCAATGTCCGTTCAATCGCTGTCTCAACGCAAGCTGCCATTGTCACATAGGCGAAGGGAAGCAACTCTTACCCCTTATTGAGATTGACTCGTCCTCTCGATGACGTCGGATTAAAGAACGTAAGTTCGATCCCGCCGAAGACAATTTAAAATGTGTCTATTTTTTAAAATCATCGTATTTTATAGATTTTTATAATTTCAAAACTTTGGAGTCGTGACAAAATAACTCAAACGGCAATAAAAGGCATATATAAAGAGGAATTATATTTTGTCAATTTACCGTCAGTCATTGCTCTATTCATTTGCATATATCAATGCGCGAATCTTAAAACAATTTCAACTATTAAAATAGTGTTATCGGGCATTTTTTTCGAATTAAATTTTAAAATGACATTGTATGATAAAGAAGTTATCATGCTCGTGTGTTTTGGGATCGTAAATATCCTGCATTAGGAATAAACACTATGTATTTAGCTCGCCAAGGCTCGCAAAATACAATGTTTATTCCTAATGCAGGATATTTACGATCCCAAAACACACTCGCATGATAACCTCTATATACATGAATCGATGAGACGATCAAATGGTCAAGCATATTTTAATTCAACTCTATTATCGAGAGAGATGACCTAGTATTATGCGAAAATTGCTGGCGGTCATTTCAGTGTGAACATCCTTATATCACTTGTGTTTGACAATTTGTGTAAATATGCAAAATTGTATCTCGTTTAGGCATTCTTTCATTCGCAATTGCTGGAGGTCATTTCAGTGTGAACTTATCAACATACATTGCTTGCGTTAGAGAATTTGCGAAAATTTGCCAAAACAAATGCAGAATCCTTTAATCCACAATTTTCACTTGTTTTCCCCAAGATGAAAGTTTTTTTCACCTTCCTTAAATAATCAAAACTTAACCTATCATTTTGGTAGTCAAAGCAACGTGTCTGGTATGGTGAATGTTAGCATAAATGTCTGTAAACTGTCTTCTTCCAACGTTATGCTACCTTGAGATGCATGTAGAAGTTGAAATTTTTTTATGGAGAGTCAACATCTTAACATGAAATTAGACGTTTCGGTGTTTTACTTCTTTTAAAAGTTCTACCCATCTCTGATGATAGAAATAGAATGTCCCTTTTACAACTTTACCAATTTCTTGGATTTTGGTCAGATAGTCATCATCTGTTTGACTATTATTATGTGATATATTTGATATGCATATGTGATTATAGTATATTGACAGTTTTGCCCCACCTGAACGCTGGTACCGAGCTATTGATGAATGTCATTGTGGTGTAATAACCAGGCCATTGTTAGTAACGTAAATCTTCGAGTCTAAAAATAGCGTGTGAGCTTGCTGTGCGACTGGTCACGACAGCAAATTTGTATTAGTTATTATCAAACGAGTAGATGTATGGCCAAAGCAGTAAAATCTAACATTACTTAAAAATGTTAAGACAAATAATTGAATATAGGAATCCCTTCATGCTTCTTATGTATGAACAGTGAGCATTCATTCAGGTCACAAAAAAGGATTTGTTAACATTATCAGTGAACTGTGTGCTCTTGATATAAAGCGAGCTAAGCTGTGTAATTATCTCATGTGTCGCCCAACCATGTCAGTTGAAGGATGGAACAAATATTTTTCCATGATTTATCTTAATCCCAGAAATCCAGCCTCCTTTTCAGGTCAATAGAAATTGTATCATATAGTGAAAAGAGAAGGAAAAGTTGATATTGGCTTAGGTCAAATCAAGAAATGGCTTGCTTCTCAAGATGCCTATACATTACAACGGCCTCTTCACTACAAATTCAAACGGAACATACTCGTGTCAGCTGGTTTGAATAACCACTGGGATATAGACTTGGCTGACGTCTCCAATATAGCTTCAGATAATAATGGTGTAAAATTTTTATTGGTGGCTATCAATGTATTTACTAGGTTCCTATGGGTGGAACATTTACGAAATAAAACTCCAGATGCTGTTATAAAAGCCTTGAAAAAGATATTTGCAACTGCTGATTAACCACAAATTAAATTTTGACATTTGACAACAAAAAGGTGAGATCCTATTTAGCCAGGAAAGGTATTACCTATTACGTCACACATAATAAAACCAAGGCATCTTATTCACAGAGAGTAATAAGGACACTGAAGACAATGTGTATAGATACATTACTTATAAACAGACTTATCACTATCTGGATGTTTTACAAGATCTTGTGAGTGACTACAACCATAGAACACATAGATCACTAAATGAACGCATTTCCACTGATATGGACAAGAACAATGAATCAGTTGTATGGCAAGAACAGTACATTGATTCACTGATAAAACCAGCTAATTCCCAGGTAGAGAAGAGGCATGTACCCCACAGAGAGAAAGCCTTTAAATTTAAAGTAGAGGATCAGGTACGATTGTCTCATCTAAGGTATGCTCTTCAACGGGACTATCAGGAGAAGTGGACAGAGGATATATTCATTGTCACCAGACGATACTACAGAGATGGGATACCAGTCTATAAAGTCAAGGCTGAAGACCCAATCAGAGATACTTTTTATACAAATGAACTTCAGCGTGTGGATAAGTCTACAAACACTTTGTTGCGAGTTAAAAGGGTAGAGCAAACAAAAAGAGAGCGCAAACGGGCTGGTAGGAAAGAAGTATATGTGAAATGGATGGGATACCCTAAGAAATTTAACAGCTGGATAACAGAACATGATATCCAGGCAGTATAAATAGAAATATGTCACGGTCATGAGACACATCCACCATGGAAGCAACATGAAAAGAATGTGGGAGACAGTTTTCTAGAAAGGATGTGATGCTGAGACACAGAAGACATCAGCACAAAAAACATCAGTCAACCATCCTTGCCATCGCCGCCGACACATATACCACCACCGTCACCGCACATAACATCGCCGTAGCAAGCATGGGGAGTCTTTCAAGTTATCATTTTGTCTAATTTTCTTATTGTAAGTCAAAGTTCGAGTGGCAAATCAGTGTTCTTATATAACCTTTTGATGCAAGGATGTATACAGACGACACCAAATAACATTATACAACTCCCCTGGGGATAGGCTGCAAGTCAAACTGTTTGCTAGGCGCATTTTCCCCAACAATGTGGAAAGATTCACATCCATGTGTGAGACTGCTGTTCAAATAGCCTATGTCTGTAACTGTAGGTCTGAGACCTACAACACTTGAGTCATAGAGGTTACAACCTAATGTATTAACAAAGTCAGCTCTTCCCTCGATTAAGGTAATTAAAATACCAAATCTCTAATCAGAATCAAGCTTACATGAGAGGCAGTATCCCTTAAAAGAAGGGAATCCTGGAGAATCTCATCATTCGACTACAGAAACTCCTATAGACAACATCTCTGTCTGTCCTAGTGATAACACAGTTAATCTGGCTGAAACGTCTGCTGTGGACTCAGAAAACGAAAACATGCCTTCCTGTGATGAGTGTGGTCTTTTATGCGAAAACAACCATGACCTTCAACGTCATTTGAGGACCTGGTGCCCCGAGAATAGAGGGGAACCTTCACAGAAGAGATCTAAGATAAGTATATCTCCTAACTCTAAGGAGGATAAAGTGCCTTCAGAAGCAATAATCCCTACATTAAATAATGAAAAAGAGGTAAAAGGCCTTGAATACATGTGGAAACAAACACTGAAAGCCTGTAAAGAGGACATATGAGAGAAAAAGGAAAACTTTGAAGATCAAGGGAAAAGTGAAAGATGGATTGAAAAGAAAATGAAGAAATGCTGGGAACAACCATTTCTCCACAAACTGGCAATAGCCCTTCGTTGTACCAGCTATTTTGTAAATGGCGCCCTCATCAAGTCTTTATTGGAGATAATTAGAAAGGGACCCTGACATGAAGGCGAAGGACATGGATGAGAAAATTACTCATTGGATGAAGCCTATCGTGAAGGATATTCTCTCCCATGTAGACTTAAACTGTGCTGAATACTTAGAACTTGTTGACATGTCAGAAGCTGATTATTCTGATAATGAAGAAGTTTGAACTCCTGTACACAGTGAGAAATTTCAGTTTGTTATACGCATTTACTAAAAGACAGTGTCAATTCAAAATTGACTGTAACCACACCTTGAAATATCCGGCTATGCGTTTCTTTTTTTGTATAGTATATATGCGTGGTGTAATATAAAACAGTATATTTCAGTAGATGTTGTTTATGTATGTTCACGATTTTATGTAATAAAGATTGTATATAATATTACATGGTCGATTCAGATTTCCCATTATCAAAAAGGGTCAATAGTTACCGAGAAAGCATCTTTGTCAAAGAAACACAAACTTATGATATGAAATCAAGGCATGTTTATTTTCAAGAAAATCACAACATAATACAATCATGATGTGCTCCCTGTTATATATTTACAATTTATCAAATGGACACGCATATCAAAATCATCAAATAAACACCATAAAGTACAAAGTACAATACAAACATAAAATTGACAGTAAATGTTATTGAAAACAATGTATGGTGATACAAGGTCACGATTCATATGTAGAAGCTCAAGTACTTAACATACAGTGTTAGCATAGTGTGAACTGGTTATCTAGGTTAAACAGAACCGTTTCATTCACAACTGAAACGAAGCGTATGAACTGGTTTACTGGTAAGTAATGCTATAGTGACCATGGGCCAGTACATGAATAACATCCTCGAACACAAAATGCTTGTCATCAAATGGAGATTTTATTAATATGAGCCGTATACAGTTGATGGTTTCTCCTCTGAGTTTGACCAACCTCATGTCTGAATTGTACGTTATCAAAGAGACTGTTTGTACAGCTCAGGCGAAGTTGTTTCTCTTTTACAGGTTCAGTAATGCCTTTGGTGGTCTTTTTCTCAACATTCTGTACTATGGCAATCTTCTCACCATCAACTGTTTTAGTTTCCGTTTCCTTATAATACATGGAATACATTTTGGGACGGAGGCCTATAAACTCAATCATTTTCTTTTCCCCCAATTCGTCTTTGAATTTACCTAACATGTTTTCATTGTGTTTTGAGAAGAGGGGGTGATTGCTTTCACAGTTGTTGGTATCAAACAGATGAGCATGTTTTCCCAAATCAGGGGTTTCAATTTCATAGCAAAGAGAGTCTGTGTCTGTTAAACAGAGCTGAGCTTTTGAACCATAGTTGGGTTTGATGAAGTTGTAGTGTAGGCGGAACATGTGTACTTTGGATAAATCTAATGTTGTAAAGCCTGCATAAATTGGTTGATTGCAAAACAATGTTGCTTCCTTCAAGTAAACAGCAGCGGATTCCGAGTTAAAATTTTTGAATGCTTCAAAAGTTTGCTCAGCACACAACTTTCTCAAACGTTTGTCAGAATTAACAAGTTCAACATTGACATGCTTTCGCGCATTCATCATGCTCCAACCAAAATATGAGTTGTTCATTAGTGTGAAAAATGCTTTGTCAGTTTTATTTGTAGACTGCATTCTTTGCTTCGTATTGAACTGAATAAATGATATTCCCCCATGTTTTGTAATCCAAACGAATCCCTTACAGTTTGATCATGTGCATAATCATTGTCAGCAATTGGAAGTTTCAGTCAACTTACTAAAAAAAGTCTGCCTGCTCAGGGGGGTTGGTTAATTCAAATTTCGATACATCATCCATGACATCATTAGGATGGACACTTTTTCTCAGTAATAGATTTGACAGTGAAGGGTTGGGAAATTCTTGTTTCAAATGATAAAACTGGGAAGGGTCTTCACCAGAGAGGCCGAAAGAAACTGCAGTGAATCAATGAGCCTTTAATTTCCGATACTAAAGGAGATGTATTTCTCCATGTTGTTAGCTAGGCAACTGAGCTTATGTTTCACTGTGTTGTTTAACTGTGAAATGAATAAATGTGAGTCATAGCCTCTGAGGTTATGAAATACCACAGGTATGACACAGTCATTTTCATCTGACTGCTTATGGCCTACCCTGTTTCTTGCTGCGTTCAAACTTAAGTTGAAGATAATTGTTTCTTTCTACAATATGATCATGATCATGGACTTTGATAGAATCTGGACTAAACACAACTTGACAAATATGGCTGGTATCTGCATTTTGAAACATCATTTCAGTTTCTTCTGTCATATCAATGGGATATACTTTTTTCAATTGTTCATTGATAGCTGTCTCTTTTTGCAATAAAGAGGTTATAAAATGTGAAATGACATCAGGGCCGCGATAGTCAACTGCTGGCTTCGTAAATTCAGGATTTGAACATACCACTTTATAACAATACCCACAGGGTTCATGCTTCTGATAACGTGTGGTGTGCCCTGTTTGGTTTCCCTCACTGACCTTTTTGGTCAATGCTTCAAAATCCGCATAAATGACATAGGGAGCTTTCGACAGTTTCTGAATAGAATCAAATCGAATCCATTTGTTGTATTCATTTGGTAGTCTTTTGAGGACTGTTCAGAACAATAAATTGAATGATCTCCTAACATATCCAGTCTTGTAAAGCCATGAATACATCTTCTACAGTAAAAAAACAGCTCCATCATGTTTAGTTCTATATCCTATCAAACGAGTGAAATTTCTAATTAGCCAAAATTGTCTCTTCCCTCCCTGACATAGTAACAATAAATTGACTATCTTGTCGAATTTGTTCTTTACTAGTGTGAAGAGGAAACACTTTCTCTTCATACCCGGAGACATTGACTGAAATATAATTCTGCTTCTAAAAATTATGGATTTGAGACAGTGGTATGGGAAAATCAATGCCTTGAAAATTCAATTCAGAGACAAAGGGGAGGTATTTAGTAACCCTTTCAGGATGTTGCTTTCTATCAAAATGGTGTAGACCAGCCAATACCGAACACATGAACAATTTTTGGTCATCATTTTAATCATTTAAGATTGATAGCTTTTCACTCAAATGTTTGGGGAGAGGAATGTATGAACTTGCTAGCAGGGGAGCATACTCTGCTGTAATTTCCTCAATATTTATAATACCATCTAAAATCCACCCACTCCCCTCAGCCTAAACTTCTTGAGATGATGTATATCATTTCTGAAAAGCCTCTGCCAATTGCTCTTATATTTCTGTGGAATTTGTTACCCCAAATTTTTTTTTTTATATTGTTCCCAAGTCAAATATACAATAATAAAAATTGTAAGTTATACATAAAGATTAAACATCCTCTCAGAATCTTATACAGTTCGAGATTCTAGACAACAGGTCAACAGAGAAATAATGCAATCAATCGATCACTACAAGTACATAGATGTCAATTAAATTCAAAAACTGGAAATAAAGGTAACCACTTTTGGGAATATTTGTCAGAAGTATTATTTCTTTTAGATATGAATCTATCTATTGTGAATATGTCATTTAATATCTTTATAAAATTATTCAGTTTTGGAATATTGTTTTTCAAAGAACAAATGTATATATGTCTTTTGGCAGATAAAATTATGTGATGAAGTAGAATGTTTTCATTGAGTGGACCAAACAAAACCAAGTATTTAGTCAGACTTAAATCATCCATATATCTACTAACCCAATCCTCAAGGTGGTTCCAAAAAATTATAGTTACCTCACATTCCCAATATATATGACAGAGATTTTCATTTGCCTCCTTGCAGAAGGAGCATATTGCATTATCAATTAATTTCATAGCAAAAGCTATTTTTAGTATATATAATTCCATGCAAAAACTTTAACTGGAAGTCCTGAAGTTTGACATCCAGAATGTTTTTCTATAATAAGTAAAGAGCTTTGTCAGAGTCTTAAAGTATTTTTGTAAAGTACTAATAATAGCTTTTCTATCTAAAATATTAAATCCTATTAAGGTGTCCTTCCATGCTTTAGGTAATATATAGAAGATGTAATCAAGATCTAAGTACAGTATGTACCACTTATCTGGTATTGTCTTTTCAAATCGGCAAAAGAGATTAGGCCATGTTCTCCATATAGATCTCTTACTGTAAGAATTCCTTTCTTAGCCCATTGTTTAATGCAGTGGTTCGGGTTTTTAAAGTTATGGTTCAACCATAAGGATTGAGATAAGATTTCATTTAAGTTGTTATCTTCTATTGTAATCTTAATACAATATGATTTCCAGGCTATCATGACATCATTCCAAAAGGGGTTGTCTATTTTAACAATATTATGGAAAAATGCACCATAATTCAATATATCCTTTAATGGAAAATTACATGGATTACTTACGTTTGATTTCTATAAGTAGAGTCTCAATAAGGATAGTTTCATGGCCGTTACAAAAGATTTTATGTCAATCATGCGCAAACCTCCTTCCTTAAATTCCCTTTTCATAGTACTCCTTTTTATTTTGTCTATTTTACCATTCCAAATGAATTTAAAGAAAGTTTTCTCAAGGGATGAGATAACTGAATCAGGAGGATTAGGCAGAGTGCTGAAAATGTGCACCAATTTTGAAAGGGCCAATGTTTTTATTACAGTAATTTTTCTAATAAGTGTCAATTGTTTTTTCCTCCATGTTGCAAGCAATCTATTGATTTCCTCGAGTCTTTTTCTAGTGTTGATAACCCACAGGTCTTTCAAATCGGGAGTAAATGTTATTCCCAAAACTTTAAATTCACTATTTTGCCATTGTATGTCCAAATATTTACATATAATATCTCTACTACCTGCCTTAGAACCAATCCATATAGCTATTGTCTTATCCATGTTTATCTTTAGTCCTGACATATTGTAAAAGATATTGAGTGTATCAATAGCTGCATATAGAGATTCATCTGATCAATCCAAAAGAAGTTCAGTATCATCTGCATATTGTCCTAATTTATATTCTTTATCATCAATTACAATTCCTTTTATTATATCATTTTGTCTTATCATGCAACCAAGGATTTCAGCTACAACAAAAAAGAGATATGGTGATATGGGATCTCCTTGCCTACAACCCCGCTCATTTGGAAAGAAATCAGAAATATGTCCATTTTGAATAACACTTGAGGTTATATCATAGATCAATAAATTTATCCAACCTATAATTTGCGGACAAAAACCAAATTTAGTTAAGACAGACTTAATAAAATCTTTAGAAACCGTGTCAAAAGCTTTCTCAAAGTCAATGAGTACTAACAATCCAGGAATACCTCTTTGCTTTGATTCAAACATGATATAATATAGCAGTCTTGTATTTTCAATTAAGGTCCTACCTGGTATAAATCCAGTCTGATCACCATGTATAAGAGAATCAAAGGTAGTTTTTACGGGGTTTGAGATACAAACACTGATAATTTTAAAAAGAGCATTCAATAAAGTAATTGGTCTCAAATTCTTCAATGATGTTCTTATTTGATTAGCTTTTGGTATGCAGGTGATAACATACCTCTTCATGGTAAGAGACATCTTATTATTTTTATAAACATCCTTAATAAATCTGAAAATCCAAGTCTTAAGTTCTTTTCAGAAAAATTTGAAAAAATCAATTGGAAATCCATCTAATCCTTGTGTTTTGTTGTTTTTCATGTTTTTAAATGCTAATGCAATTTCATTTATGTCCAGTTCCCTGTCCAGGTATTCTCTCCTTTGTTCACTTAAGATTGGGGTTGTGACATTTTGTAATTTATCTTCATTGTCAAAGTTTCTTTCAGATGCATAAAGGTTTTTGTAAAAAGATTTAAGTTCAGCTAAGATTAAATCACCATCTATAATTTCCTCATTCCTATCTTGTTTATTGATTTACTTACATAATTTCTATTTTCCAAATTGCAAAAGTATTTTGTTGGTTTCTCTCACTCTTCATACCATAGAACCCTGTTTCTGATCTGCATTCCTCTTATCTCGTGTTCTTTAATTTGTTGTAGTTCTAGTTTAGTCTTTGATAGATCAGCAAGTTGAGATTCATCTATATTTTGAAAGTCTTTTCCTATTGCATTCTCATAATCTTTAATCTGAGTTTCTAGATCAGATGTCTTATCTTTTGTTTTCTTTTTCAAATAGGAAGAGTATGAAATTGATTTTCCTCGGACTTTCATTAGAAAAGTTTCTAAAAGTCGACTGTCATTAATCTTAAGTTTAACTTCTGGGTCATTGGTATTTTCATCTGTGTGAGCATATTCATCTATTGTCTCACTCAGAATTAAATTAACTAGATCAGTATAATCTTTTTGTAAAAGTAAAGAAGTTTTTAACTTCCAATATCCTTTCCCTCTTTCCTGATTTAATGTATTTGAAAATGTAAAAGTTATAGCAGAGTGGTCTAATTTATAGCCAGGTATAATGTCTGCATCAAGGGGGATATTCAACAGGTCCCTTGATATCAAGAAGTCCAGTCTAGCTTGCTGTCTTGGTTTTTTCTTCCACCAAGTGAATATTCTCAAATGATCATTTTGTCTCTCCAAATATCAACTAGATCAAAAGATTCTATTTTATCAAAAACTATATTTCTGGATTATGGATTGTTTATGTTTTTATAATTTTCTAAGTCAAAAGTGGGATCAATAACAAAATTCAAATCACCAACAATTGCTATAGATTCATTATCAAAGTTAGAAATATCATCAAAAAGTTTAACATAGAAGTTTGGGTCATCACTGTTGGGGCCATAGATATCTGTAAGGGTGAATCTTTTTCCTTCTACTGTTATATCTGCAATTTTATAATTACCATATTCATCATCTACAGTTTGGTGTATCTCTACATCAACATTATTACTTAATAGAATAGCTACCCCTCTGGCATTAGATCTAAATGGTGCAATTAAACATTGCAACCACCATTCATTTTTCATTATGTTGACATCCTCCTTTGCCAAATGAATATCTTGTAAACAGATAATTGAATACCCTTTTTTTCTATAAATATGCATAACTTGTTTCCTTTTATTATTATCAGCTAATCATCTGCAATTGGCAGATATCATCTTTTTTATATTACCCAAAAGTTGGTAGTTCTCAAAAGAGGTTCAGCCAAATAACTTCCATTATTTTCATCATACCTAACAAATTTTAGTTTTAATGTAATACCTTTTTTTTTTTTTTTTTAAATCATGAAGTATGTCAACAATATTTAACTGTTCATCAGTCAGAAACTGTAGGATATCCACATTGTTAGTTTGATTGGGAGTCAATGTTGATGTCCTCAGTGACCCCTCAAGTATCGACCTTTGACCTCCTCCACTTTGGTTCCTTTGGTGTGTTTCATATCTCTCCCCCAACGCCTGATACAGCTGTCACTTCCGTACTGTAGAAGTATTTGGGTAAAGGTCTATGACTTGAACTACATTCCTGGGAACACCTTTCACAAAACTGTTTGCTGGGGAGTAGACACCTGTGATGTTCACACCAGTTGCAGACGTCATACCTGCCTGGAACGTTTGACTCAGTGCTTAGTGGTTGTAGACGAGGTCGTTTTGCCAATGTCTCTGCCTCTCCACTATCCACCAGCCTTTTCAGACTTTGGTGACAATACCCACAGGGTCCATCCTTCTGATAACGTGTGGTGTGCCCTGTTTGGTTACCCTCACTGACCTTTTTGGTCAATGCTTCAAAATCAGCTTAAATGACATAGGGAGCTTTCGACAGTTTCTGAATAGAATCAAATTGAATCCATTTGTTGTATTCATTTGGTAGTCTTTTGAGGACTGTGTTCAGAACAATAAATTGAATGATCTTCTAACATATCCAGTCTTGTAAAGCCATGCAAACATCTTCTACAGTAAAAAACAGCTCCATCATGTTTAGTTCTATCTCCCATCAAGCGGTTGAAATTTCCAATTAGCCACAAATGTCTCTTCCCTCCCTGACATTGTAACAATAAATTGACTATCTTGTCGAATTTGTTCTTTACTAGTGTGAAGAGGAAACACTTTCTCTTCATACCCGGAGACATTGACTGAAATATAATTCTGCTTCTAAAAATTATGGATTTGAGACAGTGGTATGGGAAAATCAATGCCTTGAAAATTCAATTCAGAGACAAAGGGGAGGTATTTAGTAACCCTTTCAGGATGTTGCTTTCTATCAAAATGGTGTAGACCAGCCAATACCGAACACATGAACAATTTTTGGTCATCATTTTAATCATTTAAGATTGATAGCTTTTCACTCAAATGTTTGGGGAGAGGAATGTATGAACTTGCTAGCAGGGGAGCATACTCTGCTGTAATTACCTCAATATTTATAATACCATCTAAAATCCACCCACTCCCCTCAGCCTAAACTTCTTGAGATAATGTATATCATTTCTGAAAAGCCTCTGCCAATTGCTCTTATATTTCTGTGGAATTTGTTACCCCAAATTTTTTTTTTTTTTATTGTTCCCAAATCAAATATACAATAATAAAAATTGTAAGTTATACATAAAGATTAAACATCCTCTCAGAATGTTATACAATTCGATATTCTAGACAACAGGTCAACAGAGAAATAATGCAATCAATCGATCACTACAAGTACATAGATGTCAATTAAATTCAAAAACTGGAAATAAAGGTAACCACTTTTGGGAATATTTGTCAGAAGTATTATTTCTTTTAGATATGAATCTATCTATTGTGAATATGTCATTTAATATCTTTATAAAATTCTTCAGTTTTGGAATATTGTTTTTCAAAGAACAAATGTATATATGTCTTTTGGCAGATAAAATTATGTGATGAAGTAGAATGTTTTCATTGAGTGGACCAAACAAAACCAAGTATTTAGTCAGACTTAAATCATCCATATATCTACTAACCCAATCCTCAAGGTGGTTCCAAAAAATTATAGTTACCTCACATTCCCAATATATATGACAGAGATTTTCATTTGCCACCTTAAGATTATTGAATCATATTGCAGAAGGAGCATATTGCATTATCAATTAATTTCATAGCAAAAGCTCTTTTTAGTATATATAATTCCATGCAAAAACTTTAACTGGAAGTCCTGAAGTTTGACATCCAGAATGTTTTTTCTATAATAAGTAAAGAACTTTGTCAGAGTCTTAAAGTATTTTTGTAAAGTACTAATAATAGCTTTTCTATCTAAAATATTAAATCCTATTAAGGTGTCCTTCCATGCTTTAGGTAATATATAGAAGATGTAATCAAGATCTAAGTATGTACCATTTATCTGGTATTTTCTTTTCAAATCGGCAAAAGAGATTAGGCCATGTTCTCCATATAGATCTCTTACTGTAAGAATTCCTTTCTTAGCCCATTGTTTAATGCAGTGGTTCGGGTTTTTAAAGTTATGGTTCAACCATAAGGATTGAGATAAGATTTCATTTAAGTTGTTATCTTCTATTGTAATCTTAATACAATATGATTTCCAGACTATCATGACATCATTCCAAAAGGGGTTGTCTATTTTAACAATATTATGGAAAAATGCACCATAATTCAATATATCCTTTAATGGAAAATTACATGGATTACTTACGTTTGATTTCTATAAGTAGAGTCTCAATGAGGATAGTTTCATGGCCGTTACAAAAGATTTTATGTCAATCATGCGCAAACCTCCTTCCTTAAATTCTCTTTTCATAGTACTCCTTTTTATTTTGTCTATTTTACCATTCCAAATGAATTTAAAGAAAGTTTTCTCAAGGGATGAGATAACTGAATCAGGAGGATTAGGCAGAGTGCTGAAAATGTGCACCAATTTTGAAAGGGCCAATGTTTTTATTACAGTAATTTTTCTAATAAGTGTCAATTGTTTTTTCCTCCATGTTGCAAGCAATCTATTGATTTCCTCGAGTCTTGTTCTAGTGTTAATAACCCACAGGTCTTTCAAATCGGGAGTAAATGTTATTCCCAAAACTTTAAATTCACTATTTTGCCATTGTATGTCCAAATATTTACATATAATATCTCTACTACCTGCCTTAGAACCAATCCATATAGCTATTGTCTTATCCATGTTTATCTTTAGTCCTGACATATTGTAAAAGAAGTTCAGTATCATCTGCATATTGTCCTAATTCATATTCTTTATCATCAATTACAATTCCTTTTATTATATCATTTTGTCTAATCATGCAACCAAGGATTTCAGCTACAACAAAAAAGAGATATGGTGATATGGGATCTCCTTGCCTACAACCCCGCTCATTTGGAAAGAAATCAGAAATATGTCCATTTTGAATAACACTTGAGGTTATATCATAGATCAATAAATTTATCCAACCTATAATTTGCGGACAAAAACCAAATTTAGTTAAGACAGACATAATAAAATCTTTAGAAACCGTGTCAAAAGCTTTCTCAAAGTCAATGAGTACTAACAATCCAGGAATACCTCTTTGCTTTGTTTCAAACATGATATCATATAGCAGTCTTGTATTTTCACTTTAGGTCTTACCTGGTATAAATCCAGTCTGATCACCATGTATAAGAGAATCCAAGGTAGTTTTTACAGGGTTTGAGATACAAACACTGATAATTTTAAAAAGAGCATTCAATAAAGTAATTGGTCTCAAATTCTTCAATGATGTTCTTATTTGATTAGCTTTTGGTATGCAGGTGATAATATACCTCTTCATGGTAAGAGACATCTTATTATTTTTAAAAACATCCTTAATAAATCTGAAAATCCAAGTCTTAAGTTCTTTTCAGAAAAATTTGAAAAAAATCAATTGGAAATCCATCTAATCCTTGTGTTTTGTTGTTTTTCATGTTTTTAAATGCTAATGCAATTTCATTTATGTCCAGTTCCCTGTCCAGGTATGCTCTCCTTTGTTCACTTAAGATTGGGGTTGTGACATTTTGTAATTTATCTTCATTGTCAAAGTTTCTTTCAGATGCATAAAGGTTTTTGTAAAAAGATTTAAGTTCAGCTAAGATTTAATCACCATCTATAATTTCCTCATTCCTATCTTGTTTATTGATTTACTTACATAATTTCTATTTTCCAAATTGCAATAGTATTTTGTTGGTTTCTCTCACTCTTCATACCATAGAACCCTGTTTCTGATCTGCATTCCTCTTATCTCGTGTTCTTTAATTTGTTGTAGTTCTAGTTTAGTCTTTGATAGATCAGCAAGTTGAGATTCATCTATATTTTGAAAGTCTTTTCCTATTGCATTCTCATAATCTTTAATCTGAGTTTCTAGATCAGATGTCTTATCTTTTGTTTTCTTTTTCAAATAGGAAGAGTATGAAATTGATTTTCCTCGGACTTTCATTAGAAAAGTTTCTAAAAGTCGACTGTCATTAATCTTAAGTTTAACTTCTGGGTCATTGGTATTTTCATCTGTGTGAGCATATTCATCTATTGTCTCACTCAGAATTAATTTAACTAGATCAGTATAATCCTTTTGTAAAAGTAAAGAAGTTTTTAACTTCCAATATCCTTTCCCTCTTTCCTGATTTAATGTATTTGAAAATGTAAAAGTTATAGCAGAGTGGTCTAATTTATAGCCAGGTATAATGTCTGCATCAAGGGAGATATTAAACAGGTCCCTTGATATCAAGAAGTCCAGTCTAGCTTGCTGTCTTGGATTTTTCTTCCACCAAGTGAATATTCTCAAATGATCATTTTGTCTCTCCAAATATCAACTAGATCAAAAGATTCTATTTTATCTAAAACTATATTTCTGGATTATGGATTGTTTATGTTTTTATAATTTTCTAAGTCAAAAGTGGGATCAATAACAAAATTCAAATCACCAACAATTGCTATAGATTCATTATCAAAGTTAGAAATATCATCAAAAAGTTTAACATAGAAGTTTGGGTCATCACTGTTGGGGCCATAGATATCTGTAAGGGTGAATCTTTTTCCTTCTACTGTTATATCTGCAATTTTATAATTACCATATTCATCATCTACAGTTTGGTGTATCTCTACATCAACATTATTACTTAATAGAATAGCTACCCCTCTGGCATTAGATCTAAATGGTGCAATTAAACATTGCAACCACCATTCATTTTTCATTATGTTGACATCCTCCTTTGCCAAATGAATATCTTGTAAACAGATAATTGAATACCCTTTTTTTCTATAAATATGCATAACTTGTTTCCTTTTATTATTATCAGCTAATCATCTGCAATTGGCAGATATCATCTTTTTTATATTAGCCAAAAGTTGGTAGTTCTCAAAAGAGGTTCAACCAAATAACTTCCATTATTTTCATCATACCTAACAAATTTTAGTTTTAATGTAAGAAACCATTTCATACCTTTCTTTCTTTTTTTATAAATCATGAAGAATGTCAACAATATTTAACTGTTCATCAGTCAGAAACTGTAGGATATCCACATTGTTAGTTTGATTGGGAGTCAATGTTGATGTCCTCAGTGACTCCTCAAGTATCGACCTTTGACCTCCTCTACTTTGGTTCCTTTGGTGTGTTTCATATCTCTCCCGACGCCTGATACAGCTGTCACTTCCGTACTGTAGAAGTGTTTGGGCAAAGGTCTATTACTTGAACTACATTCCTGTCCGCAATGGGAACACCTTTCACAAAACTGTTTGCTGGGGAGTAGACACCTGTGATGTTCACACCAGTTGCAGACGTCATACCTGCCTGGAACGTTTGACTCAGTGCTTAGTGGTTGTAGACGAGGTCGTTTTGCCAATGTCTCTGCCTCTCCACTATCCACCAGCCTTTTAAGACTTTGGTGACAATACCCACAGGGTCCATCCTTCTGATAACGTGTGGTGTGCCCTGTTTGGTTACCCTCACTGACCTTTTTGGTCAATGCTTCAAAATCAGCTTAAATGACATAGGGAGCTTTCGACAGTTTCTGAATAGAATCAAATTGAATCCATTTGTTGTATTCATTTGGTAGTCTTTTGAGGACTGTGTTCAGAACAATAAATTGAATGATCTTCTAACATATCCAGTCTTGTAAAGCCATGCAAACATCTTCTACAGTAAAAAACAGCTCCATCATGTTTAGTTCTATCTCCCATCAAGCGGTTGAAATTTCCAATTAGCCAAAAATGTCTCTTCCCTCCCTGACATTGTAACAATAAATTGACTATCTTGTCGAATTTGTTCTTTACTAGTGTGAAGAGGAAACACTTTCTCTTCATACCCGGAGACATTGACTGAAATATAATTCTGCTTCTAAAAATTATGGATTTGAGACAGTGGTATGGGAAAATCAATGCCTTGAAAATTCAATTCAGAGACAAAGGGGAGGTATTTAGTAACCCTTTCAGGATGTTGCTTTCTATCAAAATGGTGTAGACCAGCCAATACCGAACACATGAACAATTTTTGGTCATCATTTTAATCATTTAAGATTGATAGCTATTCACTCCAATGTTTGGGGAGAGGAATGTATGAACTTGCTAACAGGGGAGCATACTCAGCTGTATTCACCTCAAGATTTATAATACCATCTAAAATCCACCCACTCCCCTCAGCCTGAAATTCCCTGAGATGACGTGTATAATTTCTGAAAAGCCTCTGCCAACTGCTCTTCTATTTCTGTGGAATTTGTTACCCAAAAATTGGTAGTTCTCAAAAGGGGTTCAGCCAAATGACTTCCATTATTTTCATCATACCTAGCAAATTTTAGTTTTAATGTAAGAAACCATTTCATACCTTTCTTTTCCTTTAAAAAATCATGAAGCATGTCAACAATATTGAACTGTTCATCAGTCAGAAACTGTAGGATATCCACATTGTCAGTTTGATTGGGAGTCAATGTTGATGTCCTCAGTGACCCCTCAAGTGCCGACCTTTGACCTCCTCCACTTTGGTTCCTTTGGTGTGTTTCATATCTCTCCCGACGCCTGATACAGCTGTCACTTCCTTACTGTAGAAGCGTTCGGGTAAAGGTCTATGACTTGAAATACATTCCCACAGCTTCTCACAGCTTAAGATTTTGCCAAAAGTTCAATTCTCTTCAAATTGACTTTATTGTCATCTGTCATTCCATTATCTATAGCCCATTTCTCTAACTCGACCAAGGCATCCACGGTGTCAAGAAACCTTTGCTTGTCCAACATTCTGTAATATAAAGATTAAGTACATTACTCACTATGGGCTAACATACATTCTTACAGATATATATTTGATAGTCTTATCTCAGAGTAAAACATGACATATGCAGTGAAATAAGTTTTCTTTATGAGATTTAAACATCATCACACTCAGAAAACTCTGTTAACTTATCATACCAAATACATGGCAGTGTTGGCCACTTACCTTCAATTTCTTTCACACACGCCTGGGTAAAGAGACTCGTGTTTGTCCTGACTCTGTGCTCTAAGCCGTTCAAATAACCCGCCAACTTGCTCGATTACCTTTATGTCCTGTGTAAGGCTACTTTGTTATGTCGCTGGTTTTAAACCAGGAAGGGAGGTAACTGCTTTGTTCGTTTTAACACACGGTGTTCTTCAGTCTGACATGATCAACCTGTACGCTATTAATAGAAATCATTCAACACTGGATCTCAACATTCAATAGCACGAGCCGATACATTTTGTCACTGCTATTGCAGAATATAATAGATATTTCACTATACAGAGTATCACTCACCAGCTTAGTTTCACTATTTCATACCCTAAATGTAGCATAATTTACAAGTATAGCTTTTAGTCCTATTGAATAAGTATACTATTATTACCAGTATTTTCAACCCTTGACGAAAGGCAAGCACCACCCACTCCTACTAAGGGTGTCTGTGTATGATAACAGCCCGTCTCTGAATGAGTTTGACCTACTTTTACAGTTACTGAGAAATACATACAGCTGTGTTTCCTTTCCTAGCTGTCCCCAGTTGGGTGAGCTGAGCTCATGTTCTACTTTGAGACCGAAATCAAAGCTTGAGATCTTACTTCCCGAGAAGCTTGAGGTCTTACTTCCCGCAAAGCTTTCTTTCCGAAGGTTTTAAAAACCAAAGCATAACCAAGTTTGAGTGTTTTAACTAACTTAGATACTGTTCTGAAACATATATTAACAACCCGCAATCATTTGTCCATATTGTAGTATTTGTAATCAAATATTTTGACTTATCATAAAAAAAATGAGAAAAAACAGCAAACATCTAGGATTAATGTTGGTCGGATTGTTTTAATATTTATATTGGATTACATTACTTCATACTGTCGCTTTAATTCTGAATAAAAAACGATTAAAATTAGTTTCCTTCAAAATAAGCAGTGTGTTAAAACAACTGTTTGACACTGACATAGCACACAATGCACCGCAAAGCATTCTTGGAGATGTAAGGTTTTAAAATGACAATCGACAAGTCACCGTATTTGGATCCTTTAAATATATGACAAGTAAAAAGGTTTAACACTGTTAATATCAATTATGAATGTTTGTATGCATTTAAAATTGGAATTAAAGTACAATTGGATAACAAAATGCTTTTTGACCGACTGTTTTTACTGAAATCTGAACTTCAATCAATAGATTGTTTAACATAGCCTTCACTTGTCTCTGGCCTGTTAAAGTAGTGGTTAGAGTGCTCGCTTACGGTCCAGAGGGTTGGGGGTTAAAGTTAGTGTGGACTTTGGGGTTAAGTTATACACAGGAATATAAAACCCTTTGACTTTGACCTGGAGTGGAATTTCAGCTGTTATCTACATATTGTATCTATGTTGTTATGTAAGTCATTCCTGTAAATAAATGTATGCATATGTATTCCATAGACTTTGGATGTCTTTTGTCTAGAGTTAATTCCTCCTAAAAACAAAACAGTTAGACCATCAACCCGGAATATCAAAAGTTGGGGCAGATGAGGATTTCCTGGAACCCTGCCTCAGCCATATGATAATAGCTCGGAACCGGCATCAAGTGAGGCAAAACTGTCAATGTACTGTCATCACACCTGTCTTCTATTCAACTATTGTTATAACTCTACCAATAATGTTGAGTATGATTGCCTATAAAACAATAAGTTGATACACTGATTCTGTATTGCTGTATAGAAAAACATCAATAATGATAAAAACTGAGACATGTTATGTCATCTAAATGTCCTTCAAAGGCTTGATTCTAACTTAAAGTTAGGGAAAGAATTAAAATAGATAACGATAATGCAATGATTTTTTTTACTTTTCCAAAGATGATATATACCGAGCTTCATAACAAAAAAGCTTTTCAAGTTATCATGTTGACAAGGAAATTTTTCGTTATTTTAGCTCGTGACCTTGATCTTTGACCTTGAAAGTGAACATGTCAAAATAATGTCCAAGAGGCGTAAACACTTAGACAAATACATTAGTTCTGAAAAGTTTAATGGGATAAAGTGAGACCCAAATTTAGTGTATATTGGTATAACTCATATCTCGTGACCTTGACCTTTGACATTCAAGGTCACACAAGAAATGAACACTTTTATATTTGAGTATAACAAACATGTAATGATCAAAAGTGTAAGTAGTTGAAATAAAGCATTTTCGCTTAAAAAAATGCTAAGTCGCGACCTTGATATGACCTTGACCTTAGGGCAACATATGAAAGATATGAACCTCGGTATGATTGCCCACGTAGGTTATAAATATATATTTATTACCTATGATGGCAGTCATACGGAGTTTCATATTTTTCATATATTTATTACCTACGATGGCAGTCATACGGAGGTTCATATTTTTCATATGTTGCCCTAGGGCAAAATATCACTTATTCATTGTGACGTCATGTTAAAAACAGTACTTTGACGTCACGGTTCACCTATGACGTCACAATCCATACGGGTCGGCGGCGGCTAGTCCGCCTATACGGAGAAGTATGTTTTGAGTATTTTCTTGTTTAATCTGGGCGTTCGAGAAGAGGAAATCTGTTTAGATATTTCATACTTATCTTTTGTACTTAATTATACTTTTGTAAATATGTTCGGGACGTTGGTAAGAAAATTTCAAGTAATGGTGTTATAGCAGATTGTGGTACATGTATATTGAATATGTATGTAGATTATTGTTTTAGATGTAGTTCCTATTGGTGTAAGTTATTGAGGATGTCTTAGGGATGGTACCAAAAACAGTCGTACTTATACATGAGAAAGTTGAATTCAGCTGGAAGAGTAACCTCGGCTACGTCTATAAAATACCTGTTAAGTTCATAAGGTTTTGGCTTTGTTTGGTTCAATTGTCTGTAGTTCTTTATTTATTCACACATTTAGAAATAGAGTTATTTATTGTGATTAAAGGAAGTCTAGGCTGTTACAATTTCGTCTCGGTGTCAACACTACTCAACCAGGGTAATGAGCGTGTTAAGTACTATTTTTAGTTGCGTGTCGGGTTCACGTGACACAAACTGGGTACAGTCCGGTTTGAGCCATCCTGTAAACCAAGAGACTCCTTTTCTCTCGCTTTTGACGCGCTAAAGGATGAAGTCACCTGGTTTACAGGATGATTTCGAGCATGATCGCACCCTTAAAAATATATTTTTTACCTCGATATCGTAAGCAATTCTAACGAAAGTAATATCATTTAAGTTATCCTTTATCATATTTAAAGCCTCTCCGTAACACAATCAGCTAAATTCTCAATAGTCAGGCTACATTTAATTAAATATTTTCTAGGGGATAAACGTAGAGAATGAAACATTTTTAGTCGGACGATTTCGTCCACAACTGCAACAACATTCTGTCTAAGTACTACTTTTCAACATATACTAGTATGACATATACCACGTTTTAGTTTCGTAAGAGTATTTAAATTTTAATATCCAAACGGTGGCGCTTACCCAGACATTGTAAGTTTTGCTTATGGCTGGAGTATTGACAAACCGCCATAAAACTCACTCTGTGAAACTAAGCTAAGGATTTTCTCTAAATTTTATTTTTTTAGATATATTATTTTCACACAATCTTAATTGATGTCTGAATTACATGACAGCGGTAAAGTATTGACGAATCCTCTTATGACAAACTTTTAAAAGGAAATTGTACATAAACAGTACTGTTTATCATGGACGCATTCTTGATTGTTTATATAAATTCCTCTTTTTTTAATATCAACAGCCAGCTTCGATATGAGGCATACCCAGCAATTAACATTTAAAAACATATTACATACCTACATGTTACATACAATGAAAAAAAAGCTGTTATCGCAATCAATATTTTATGTGAGATAATCAAGTGTCTATTTTCATATATCTTTTGTACAAGATTAAAACAGGATTTTCTTCATAAAATTTTTATGATCTTTGTAGTTATTTTGTGTTTCAATTCACTCAAGCGAATTTATTGAGATGTCCAGCATATACATGATATTTGTATTACTTTTGTTCCAGCTTTTTTTTAATTTATCCAATTTTTCTTTTCCGTTCCATACATTTGTTTGAATCTATGCATTTCATCTTTGTAAGTAAATCATTTGTTGCAGAATTCTTTGAATTACACTGTATTGGAACCAAGATTGTTTTACACTATCATGTGACAAATTTATATATTTTTGTTCAAGTTTATTCGTCACTGTATTCATTTCGTTTATTTCGTCACAATTCTCGTTCGAGTTTCAATTATCTTTTCAATATACACCTTCGAATATAATGTGAAATTTCAATATTTAAGAAAGTGGGATAATTTTATAGTTAATTATTTATGTATGTTATCCCTCCCTTGGAGTAATGTTTATATTGTCTCATTTTTCCTTCCCTGCTTATAGAGTCTCCTGCTCAGTATCATTTTATCCCTATAGGAAACTATTTTCATATAAATCACATCACGTTGCGTGTTCTAATTCATATATATATATAATTAACATGAATAAATATGTTTAAACCATCACGTCAGAAATTACAAACAGGCTAATGGAACACATAAGGAAGAATGGTGAAAACCAAAATAAATTGTCTGTCTGTCCGTTAATTCTCTATTATAGACATTACTATAATATCTACATCCGGACATCTGCCATTTGAAGTTGTATATTATGGAGACGGATATTACAGATAACAGGTGTGAGGTGTCAGTTTATTGATGTCAAGTGACTCTAGGTACATGTGTATGTGTCGTAACAAGTCATATAACTGCCGGGTCGCTGTTTGATGGCGCCATCGTGTCTGGTTGAGTTGACAATATATTTGTAAAAGGCAATTGCCGCCAATTAAATGTTATTTCCTTCGCCGACAGAGTGTCTAGCCTAATAAACCAAATGAAGATGTAGAACAAATATCTGTCTAATGAAAAGTTTTATTGTCCGGAACAAATTTTAATAATTGAACATTTCCAATATTTAAAAATAATAAAAATAAAAATAAATATAAAATAATAATAATATAAATATGGTACCGATATGCATTGTTTTGTTCAACATATTCCTAAGAAATAGTACTGAATGTTGCACAGTTTAAAGTAAAACATTTTGCAAAGTATGAAAACAACGCTAATTTAGACACACGCATACGGTTGAGTATATCGCACTTGTACAGCCAGTAGTGACGAGTTGCGATAAGCAAACATCGCTAAATAGGGATGACGCTAATTGAAATATCCGACTCGCTGTGACCTAATTAATTCACGCTATCCACGATTTTATTCCCAGCCCAGTCCATCTGTGGTTTCTTCGTAATCAACATGTATCTTCTCATTTGATCATTTAAAGAAATCAAGTCACTTTTGATGATGTGATTTATGATTATTTCATCAACAAAACAGCAGTAAGAAGAAATAGTTGTCTTTTCAAATTAAATTCCATTGCAGTAGTTCAGTTGTAAATGAAGATGTGAGTGAGTAAATTGTGTGAACTTGGTGTAAATGAAAATGAAAATACATTTCCTGTTTGAATGTAAATCTCACAATGTAATAAGAGGGAATATATCCCGGTGAATGGTCAGTTTAATTTATTTTTTCAATATGATAACATATTAACCAGTACTAGTAGATTTACCCTTGTTTGCTGTTAAAATGATCTTAAAAGTATCGCTCGCATATCGGAGAATGGTAAAAGAATTGACCATGTTATCATTTTTCTTTGTAACACTTTATTGTCTTTACGCAACAAATTGAAATTATTATTTTTCAACTGTATAGTGGCCAATGGCCTACAAAACGAAATAAAAGAGTTGAATGATAATCGAATTACCGTAGTATACATTCCCCTTTTCCGTTTCCGCTAGCCGTTTACACATAAGAGAATGGGTAGAAAGAAACTCAAAGAAATTGAGAATAAACAACAGTCTAAATGTATTTACAGCTTAATACAAACTCAAAACGAAAATGAAAGTTTTCCTCGAATTAAGGATGTTCTGCCGAGTAATATGTCGTAATTTCGGTCAAGTAGTAGTGAATAACTCTCCTCTGTCACAGCCTGCAGTGTAATATTGTTCAAGGTAAGTTCATTATTTCTTATTAATTTATAAACGATCTTTCAATATAATGACGATTTTATATGTGAATATGTCTAAAACGTCTATTGATGTACCATAATTCATACTTATGTTTTTAAATAGCAAAAAAAGGTATATTGTTAAGATTAGTTCTTTGTTTCTTATTATTTTATGATCTTTCAATCTCAAAACGATTTTGAATATACATAATTCATAATGTATATTCGATGTACCATAGTTTATATTTATGTTTTAAATAGAATAAGAGTAAACCTTTTCTAAACCAATACTTACCGCACATCCGTTATATCGATGTATGTGTGTTTACAAGATACACTCAACTGGTTTTATTTCACTGGCCAAAGTCTACATGCAATAAATATACATACGATCAACTGGACTCTGAACTTGCAGTATCTTCAAACAATCGCTATAACCACCTGCACCGACACACTTTAGCTTATATTGTTCCCTGTTAAACGGACAAAAGCCTACATTATCTGGTATTTCAAGATAACAAGCAGTAAACAGATTTTGAAAAGCATTAAAGGGGCAGTAGCACGTTTTTTGAAAAAAAATTATATTTTCAATTTGTTACTGATAATTGTATGCTAAATGTATTACTTTGATAGTGTCAAAAATCTCATTACACAAACCAATCATCCATAGCCAGAGAACAAATGATTAAGATTCAATTATCCATTTTTGTGTAAACACCTTTAATTCATTTTGTGTAAGAAAAGGAATCGCATGGCTTAAGGGGGCAGTAGCACGTTTTTAAATAAATTTTATATTTTAAACTTTTCACTGATAATTGTACATTAATACTAAATGTATTATTTTGATAGTGTCAAAAATCTCTTAACACAAACCAATTATCCATAGTCGGAGGACAAAGTATGAAGATTCATCTTAAATCCATAGGCGGCCATTTTGTGTGAACACCTTTAATTCATTTTGTGTAAGAAAATGAATCGCATGGCTTAACTTTACATTATATATTTGATTTACTACTGCTTCATTTAGTTTAAATACATTGTCTTTAGACTGAAACCATTTATTTTCAATTTCCTGACATCACCTTATATTACCTCTAAAAACGTGCTACTGTCCCTTTAAGAAACATTCCATATAACGTAGGTATTTACAAATATATATCATATAGACACAGTGAACTGATCACACCCCACAGCTTTCCAACACCAAGCCTCAACATGCACCATTTCACTGACAAGTAAATAACATATTTTACCATTTAGAAATTGTTAATATTCAGAAAACAATTCAATAGCCGAGCCTCCATTTCTACCAGGATGTAATTGTAGCCTTGTCACACTAGATAGGATGTATTAGCTGTACTTCGTGTTCGTTTCACGTAACGATTAGTTGTTACAACTGCGACTGATTTTGTGACCTCCCCTACTTTTCACCAACTTATCTTGGATAGCAGAGGGGTATTGAACTGTGTAACTAAATCGAGGTAGTAATCTTCGATAAAGAGGCAGTTGTTGAACAAAAAAAGGCAGAAATTGCCATCCTTTATTGAATTTTTTTCTCATTAGTTGGACAATTTGTGGCAATGTAAGCCTTCCATTTGTGTCAAAAGAATTAAATATGAGACATTCAATTAACATACATAATTTGTCATATATATCAAATTAGATCTTGAAACAAAAGAGTTAGAGATAATTTTATTACCATGTCATATTTATCATAAATGAAATTTTCAAATGTCTACTTCAAGAGTAATATTGCATTGATCAGTGTTATTTCTAGAGGGTGTCTTGGGGAAATTTGGACAACCTTTTTGTGTGGTGTCCCTTGAAATTTTAGAGATACTTTCACCATTGCCAGTGGTCCTATCCGCTAAAAACCGCCAAAATGAACCCCATACCTAACCACCTAAGCACAACACTGATTGACAGCAACTCATGTTTTCTGATTGAAAACGAAGCTTTGATCATTTATCTTCTGTCAAGAAAAAATCTCAAGAAAATCTGAGATATGGGGAAATAAAGTTTTTTTTATAAAAAATAGAGCCATTGGCTCTGTAGCTCATCAGGCCAATGTGATTCCCCCTCTGTCACTGTGTACAAGTACAAGTATTATAAACATGTTTAACTGAATATTTTGATTGTTACAGTTGATATAATGGAATTGAAAAAGGTGAGTAACTAATTTAAACTTCATAAAGCTAATTAAAAATAAGTTTAACAATTTACCCAAGTAATGAAATTGATATTCAATTCCTTTATTCCTTTATTGATTATGATGATTACAATTACATTCGCTTTCAAAATATGTTAAAGATAATATAATCAGATCATCTTATACTTTCAGACATAAGTGGTGCTGAGAGCTCCTTTGTTGAGCTGGAGTCGCCACAAGTGTCGACGAGCACGCCAGCAAAAGGTCTAATGATGATTTACATTAAATACGGAAGGACAGACATAACCAATCACCAAACATTAAACTAATAATCGATGATTTTATTGTCACCTTCATATGACCGAATTTATTTCTTTCCATCATTAAAGATCATGTAGTCTATATATTAAAACATTATGCTGAGATGAATATGCTTTTCATTTGTCAGTTATGATGGAAATAATACCGTAGTTCGTTATTTTTCTAGGGTAACCTGAGAATACAAGATAGTACTGTCATGGTGAAGCCAGTCTTATAGAGAGAAGATTTTTTTTTTTCATATCGTACTATGTTTACTCAAGTTGTGTCTGAATATTTTTCAGGCACCCGTTTTGTAAAAAGAGTACGACAGAAAGACAAATATGATTTCATCCGTGTGCTTTTAAATTGTAGGTAATCTGTTTCATTTCAGGTCTGTTCTGTTGCGGCCGCTGTGCAAAAATGTACAAGAAAAAACAGGCTTTAACAAGATATATGACAATGGCGCATCAAATAGGAGAATACCCTTACAAATGCAATCAGTGCAGTCAGTGTTTTTTTCAACAAGATGACTCATCAGTCACATCCCCTTAAACATTAGGATGTAATCAGTTTTCTTACTTGAAGAAACTTCATTCATTGGTCTATAGAACAACTTCCGCATCCGTGTTTTATTCCACGTGTCTCTCAAATATTTTATGTAAGCTCTAATGAGTAATTGCCCATAATCGCTACATGTCTACTTTCTTAGGTCTACTTTCATTGTATATTTTGTTAGCACCAATGTCCACATTGATATTGTATCCATTGTCTATCCTTTCTTTTAATTCTTTTAAGGAAACTTGAAAATGGATGGATTTGTAAATTTGTTTGCCAGTTTCGCAACACACTTGATATTTTCTTATGCTAAATGTTTCTTTTAGTGAATGGTTGGGTATTGTGTGGTGAAGTATGGCTTTAATGTTGCTGTCTGTTCGTGGGCAAAAGTAGCAAGAGATGTCAGCATCTGTAACGCTGACGGAAAACATGATAATTACAATAGGTGTATGGTGTATGCTGTATTCGACAAGTTCCGTCAAATTTAAATATGCCTTATATTTATCTTACAGTCATCATACCAGATTGACATTCAAATTTTACGGTCATCATGAAATTATCTTACTGTCATCATCGATAAAATTTTCTCGAGCCTCATTTCAATTATTAGAGTTACCTCGTGCTTTATACGTGATATAGATATGAAGAGGACACAATTATCTACAAATCTCCGATAGCTGTTAATTCCTGCAAGCAGTCGGAGAGCTGAAATCGGGAAAAGAAAAATCCTACCGTAGTCGGCTGCCGCCATTTTGGGATGACCGTAAGATATCTTACGGTCATCAGCTTGTACACACTGATTTATTAATAAAACCACTCATACATAACACTTTTCTATGTAGACATTGGAGTTACTTTGATTTTTGAAAGCAGTCAGTGTAACATGTATTTGAATTCTAAGGTGCAGTCTCTCATCTCCTGTGTGTACAGTTCATCAAACGTCTCGTTCTGAGCCACAGTGAACCAGTTCTTCCAGTCTCCAACCTCGCCTGAAATATGGAAACTATTTTAAGACGTATTTTGAACAATTATTGCGATATCGGGCACAATCCGCTAATGGGTCCTATACTCTCTTCTCTCTCTCTTGTCAACATATACATCGAATATTATAAATGAGGTCGAGGTTTCATAACATTAGATAAATGTAACCCGTAAGTTAGAATGTTATTCAACACAGTTTGTCTAATTTTGGTCTTCATGTCATATTCTGTTTAGCTAATGTTATATGTCACTTCTTAAGCCAATGGTTTTAAAACCTTGAAGATCATTACAGTAATTCCATGGTTTATGTTGTTTACTTGTAGGTTGAGATTGTTGAAAAGCAAAATAAGTAACAAAAAACCAAAAACATATACATCTGCTACCGTCTTTTTGCAACGGCATTTTACCACAATCCGTTCACGTCGCCTCTTCAGATACCAAGCGCTGAATGTCCAGATTCTCTTCATAATATCACCCGAAGGATTTGTCATTATGGAAAATTGTTCTGACAGTACCATCCCTCGATTTTATTAAGCCAATGAAACTGAAGCATTCAGTCCTTGGAGCAAGATTGTTTCTTACATCGTAGTACCTCTTACTTAGATCATGTTTTACCTTTTCTGTACGCCATCGCCCCACGTGCCGACTTGACACTGGCCTTCATAGACTCGAAGGAGCATTTATCACGAACAGACTGAAGATAGTCCTCGCTGCGCTCTACCTCCAGGAACTTGGTCAGCTTCCTTAACTCCTTCATTGTGTCCTGTAGCATCAGGTCTAGTGTTACACTCAGACTGTAGTTCATATTATTTTGACCTAATATAACCTCTATATAAGCAAGTCTAGATCTGCAGTTTCCAATTCTCCGAGGCTCATTTCTTATATTTAATAAAATAATGGTTTTTGAGAATTATTATTTTTCAGAGACTGAATAAAAGTCTACATAAGGTGTATATATATATATATTTACATCCAAAACAGGGTTCCACGGGAGATATCGCTTGTGGAAGATAAAACGATATGAATATGCAAGCCTATGAAAATCAAAAAAGGTTTTACCTAATCAAAAACAATGATTTATTTACAAAACACTGCGCTTCTATTCTTGTTGGAAAAGTTACTCTACTCTGTCCACGTGTATATTGATGTTTATCAACAGGTAATATCGCTTGTGAAATATCAATCAACATCTCCTAGAAAGATATCGTTCATGACGTCGAAATTGGTTTAATATCACCAATTGATGACATCACAATGCTAAGATGCCAAATACATGACGACGTTTAGGAATAACACAGTGGACATGTTATGAAAAATGATTTTTGAGAATAAATGGGATCTTACCACGTGTCATCTGATATGAAATATATCATAAATTGTTGATAACAGTAAAATATATTCGTCAATCGCGGATACATGTAACTTCTATCAACTCGTGTTGATATATCTGAAGCAGATACTTGTGTTAGATAATCTGTGTATACAAAAGTTTCAGATTGGAGTTAAAAGGGATCAGTGGAATGGGCCTTGGGCTTTTCTTGAAATTGTTGCAGTGCATGACACAAGAAGACTTAACCTTGTCTAACCATAAAACTTTTTAATTGATTTTAATTCACTCTAAACTGAAACGCAGCATTCTTTTTTCTTGAGGCTCATTTGCTATGTCAGTCTGAGATTGCATGTTGGTCTAGATATCACTACTTATTAGGAAGTGTGTATCCTGTCAAACTTCTGAATATTGAACCTTTAATTGATGATAAAGTAAATTCCTTTTCTCTTTATCATTTTCGCTAAAAGTCCCTTCTTAGAGGGTACATCACAGGCAAAGAACACAAATTTTACTTACCTCCTTCAAACCCTCGTAAGACAGGCAGAGAATCTGAAGATCCTTGTGTGTTCGCTTCACGTTCTCCCATGCTAAGGTGTAGTCGAACCACGACAAGTAGGCAACTGGAAATAAAAAGCATTTATTATATGATCAGCTATCAAATGCTGGGTTTTATCAGTGAAATACCAGTGACGATATAATATATCGTCACTGATTAGGTGCCGGAACTACTTTCAGCCATGTGAACAATAGGGGGTAACTTTCCAGTTTTTTCAAAGTCATTTTAATTGCATATTTCATTACAAAATCATATAATAAATAGAATACTTCTCGTGACATGGGTAAATTTGATATTTCACTCGTGGCTGTGCCAGTCGTGAAATATCAACTTTCCCCATGACACACGATGAAATAAACCTGGTATTTGGAAAATTACATTAAGTATCTTCTATATATTGAATCATTAATATATTTAAACCTCTTGAAGTATTCGGAATATTGTTGATAACTCAAACATCAAACTCTTCAATGGCATTTAGAATTTGGTGTAGTAGTACAAGACAATGATATGGATGACAACTTCGATATTTGTTTCACACAACGTTTCAGTGTGAGTGAAGAAGAGGCAAGAACTAGCCCAGAAACGTCGTAAATAGGTTGTCATCCATATCATTGTCTGGTACTTATTAAAAAATCATTTTGAGTGATATTAAATGGATCTGATTTCATATTTAGAAGATGCAAAATCAGTAGGCAGATCAAGAGAAGTTGTAGAAGATATGTATTTTGTACTTATAAATGGGGAAACATTTGCGCAGGAAAGGGAACACACACAAGTTATCAAAATCTTCTTTTATAATTTTATTGCCTTAATATTTGTTTGTGGATCTGGAATTTTTATTTTTCATGTTAAAGGAACTAATTCGGGAAGTTGTAACTCATATTGTAAATTCGGTTGGTAATTCGGCATATTGGTCTAAAATTTAGAAGATGACTGGTAGTAAAACGTTGAATGACTGTTGCGACTGAAAATCACGAGTTTTCATATCAAGGTGAATGGATGTGTTCATCATGAAATCTGCAATGCCTACATTTTCCCTCTAAATATGGCTTCAAAAAATTGTTCCACTGTCCTTTGTAGGGTACTTTGACCTTCTGAAAGAAATTGTAGTAGGAAACGGCAACGTCTTTCGGGTTCCTTGTGATGTAGATGACCTTGACTTTCTTTTTGAGGACTTCCGGTGGGAGGAGATTGATCTGCACATGCGTATTTAGGAGTCTTGGACTGGGGAGATCCTTGTATCCAGATTCTGGAGATCTCTCCAGCATAGTCACTATCTTGTCCAGACCAGGTGCGTCCAGTTGTCCAGCCAGGACGAGACGGGTCATCTCACACAGCCAGTGCGTACCTGGAGGTCAAATTGTGTTTCTTATACCGGTAGAATGCATTGGATGATAAATCAAATCATAATAATTTTCTAAAACCATGAAACTGTTTTGTCACTCAAATGTACACATAAAACGTGTGAGCTCCGCTTCTTTGTATAAATCAGCCTATTTTTAGATTTTCATGGAAATTTTGTATTTAATACATGCAGTTTTTTGTCCTTTAGGGGTAAGACGTGTTGTTGTTTCTTCATTATTTTACATAATTAAGATTGACATTTAGGTTCCTATCAAAGTTAATAAAACGTCATTAAAATCAAGGAGAGGCTCTTTAAACAATAAATTTTAATTTCTTGTTTCAACTTTTCATTTAGCCCCGGAGGTACAGTACCAAAATTAAATTCCCATCAATTATGTGTGAATTCATTATTTGAACAAGATTTCTTTATAAGATCTTATCTACATGCCAATTGTTATTTAAACCATTACACAATGTAAGTTCGTGCTACCTGCTTCATTGCCATATCTGTATCCATGTACCTTTCATCAAATCTTTTATTTCAAACTATGAGATTACAGACCTTTAAGGGTAGCACGTTTAAGGGGGGATATGAGGTAATGTCAGAAAATGAAAATTAATGATTCCAATTGATAGAAAATGTATTTAAACCAAATGGAGCAGTAATAATTCAAAATAACATAAAGTTTAGCCATGCGATTCCTTTTTCTTACACAAAATGAATTAAAGGTGTTCACACAAAATGGCCGCCACCAATGGATTTTATGTGAATCTTCATACTTTGTCCTCTGACTATGGATGATTGGCTTGTGTAATGAATTTTTGACACTGTCAAAATAATACATTTGGCATTAACTTACAATTATCAGTGAAAATTTTTAAATATGAAATCATCAAAAAAACGTCCTACTGCCCCTTTAAAGTGGCCGATCTATCAATGTTCGGTCCGGAATTTTAAATTTTGGGAATATGACATGTAAAAAGTGCAAACAATTTACAATATGATAAAGATAACTGATTGTATTCACAGATTGAAAAAAATAACAAATGATGCCTTATAATGGCGTAGCAATCGTTTTTTACATGCGTAGATCACTTCACTTATTGTGGGTCTGTGCTCCTCTTTATCTTTGAATGTTAATCAACAAAACTACTACCATAACTAATATGTTTCAACTGAATTGTGTTGTCCTATACTAATAGCATGTCTCAATTTGGATGCCCCTTGAAAACACTTCTATAGTTCACGAATCAACCAATCAATAGTGGAGAATTATTGGGTCGCTGATTCTAGATTATCGCCAATGGTGACCAACATATACGTGTTCTGAATTAGGTCAGTAGTTTATATCTTTGCTTCATTAATGTTTAATGAACCTGGCTAAGGACATGGATAATAATTATGTATGAAAAAACAACTTAAGTATTTGGATGAAATGATTCATAGTTGTTGATTTAATGATCAGTTGGTGATATGATAAACAGATTACATGGATGCATAATGTATGAACTAATCAATGTTACAGTTAATAAACTGATATTTTTAGTAATATGAGAAAACGATATGCAACCACTTATTGGGGGTAGGAATAACTTTTAAGGCTGTCTTCACATACAGTCTGATTAAAATTGGCCTAGTTCCGAGGAATGAAATATTCTAAATATTTACTGCACGGATCCTCTACACTAGGTCTCAGTGGAGAGGATACCTATCGAAGTAACATGTTCGATTCCCATAGAGTTAATTAATATTTTTAAATTTTTATTCATCGGAACTAGGCAGATTTTAATCAGACTCTCTTCAAAAATTATCATCCAGGCAAGTGGTCATAGTGGTTAATAAAAATTGACAATAAGCAAGACATCCTTCAAAAGAGGAAATAAATTGTTACATATTAATTTACACTTCGATTAAAGAATTGCTAACCCTAAATTTTTGTTGCTTGTTTTTCCCTCTTTGTTGCGAATTATTAATGATGCTCTAATGGTAAGGTTGTCGTAGTTTAAGCTAAGAATAAAAAACAAATAAATATACACTTGAACACTTATTGCAAACCCTGTTTTTGTTTTCGTATAGGTATGATTGATAAATGATGTTCTATGGATGGTTGTCTCATTTTAGCCAAGTGTAACAAACAATTCAATAAAACTCAGTTATTCATTTCGAAAACAATATTTGATGTAACCCTTTTCAAACAGACGAAAGGAATATATATATATACCAGGAACGACCTTACTTTAGCAGATCAAGACGTACGTTGTGTTACGATATTTTATTCGGGGTTAATAGATTTACCAAAACTGATGTTTGATATGCACATAATGATTACATCGTTGTCTCGGATTCTTCGGAATTCCCAGGACCAACTCTACATTTGCAGATCAAGACATTGTAATCGGATATTTCTTGAGGGTTTATAGATTTACAAAAACTTACCTGATTTTGGATATGCACATATGATAACATCGTTGTCTCGGATACTGATATTGTTTATGTTCCTGATGATCTCGGGGTCAAAGTTGGGGTAGATGTTATCCTGGTATTTGACACCAGTGAACATGTCACCCCCTTCGTCGGGTATCTCGACTTGAGACATTTTCTTAGTAACAGAATCAGGTCACGATCTGTAGGTAGAAGACAGTGTCATGACATTTCGAGTGAGTGAGTTATTGTTTTACGCCGCTTGAGCTATATTTCAGCCATTAGCGGCGTCTGACATTTCGAATATCAAAAATCCACTCCGTGAGTTGTCAGGGTCATATTAATGTGTCATCTGAGAGAAAAGTTTTCGAATGTTACAGGAAAGTATCACCTTAAAGCTAACCTACGTCGTACAGTGACAACAGGAAGGTTTGGAGTCGATATTGTGATCGAAAACTGGACAATGACGCGCATCAATCGGTCAATTTGGAAACATATTTAAAACAGTCAGAATGATAGTTAAGAGTTGATAATGTTTCATTATGTATAGAACTAGTATTCACGAAAATTGGACATGTAAATTTGGCTTTCAAGAACAAATATTATTGTTTTAAAATATTCATTGAAAACAAGTTATTATCATATTTTGGCTATTTGGTGAATGAATTTGAGGTATTTTAGAATTTATTTTATGAACTATGCCAAATACTTTAATGTCGTATCAAAACAAAACAATATATGATGAACAAGAAAAAAGTGAGCAAAGCTCACATACCCCCACTATGAGCTTGTCTTTCACAGAAGGAAAGAGGCCAACATAAGTAATCATAAAAGACATGTTTTCAAACCCATAAGGATTATGCACCAGGCTCATGCTAAGCTAAGAGATACGGGGTAAACAAGAGTTTCAAAAGTTATCAATGTGCTGTGATTACCAGGTTGAAAATAAGACAAGGATTATAATGGTTCATGAGATATCAATTTGACAATAAATTCAAAAGTGGTCAAAGTGATGTGGTGACCTTGAAAATAAGGTCATGGTCAGCCAAAGTGACTGGTGTCTGCAAGTTCCCTAATTGAAGGCTGTGACCAAATCAAACCGATGGGATAAAAAAAATATTAGTAGAAGATGTCTTTTCTATCCAGCCCTTATACAAGTACCTTATGAAATTATAAATTTTCAAGAAAAACTCTAATTCCAAAATAAACTAGAAAGTGTTTTTACCCGTAAAAACAGATGTCTCCACCTTCCTCAAATGCTCCAAACCTCTAAACAATACTATCATAAAGCACCAGTAATGAGATATGCTCGGGAAACAAACACTACCCTTTAAAAAAGACTCAGTCCAAATTGTTGCATGGAAATAAACAAAATAATTTGTTTTAAATCTCAAACCTCCAAATGGCACATTTACATGATATGGAGAAACAATATACCAAGTTTGGCTAGATATCTGCTCCAGAAACGAACACTACCCTTGAAAAAGACCAAGTCCAAATTGTTGCCATGGAAATAAAAAAAATATAAAAAATTTAAGAAATCTATAACCTCCAAAAGGCACATCTACATGATATGGAGAGACAGTATACCACGTTTGGTGATGATCGGTCACATAGTTTAAGAGATCTGCTCCGGAAACGATCACTACCCTTGAAAAAGACTAAGTCCAAATTGTTGATATGGAAATAAATAAATAATTAAATTTTAAGAAATCTATAACCTCCAAAAGGCACATCTACATGATATGGAGAGACAGTTTACCAAGTTTGGTGATGATCGGTCACATAGTTTTAGAGATATGCTCCGGAAACGAAATGGGAACGCCAACGCCGACGCCAACGCCAACGCCAACGCCAACGCCAACGCCGACGGGAACTCAGCTCAAACCAATATGTCTCCCCGACCCTTCGGGGGGAGACATAACAAGAATACTGAATGAACTTCTTGTAATGATTAGTCAGGAAAACTGGTTGTGTTAAGTCATGGAAGGAATTAATTTGAAAGTTGATCATATTGAAAAATGATAGTCGAGAAAGCATAAAAACCCTGAAAAGCACGACCCCTAGTGATGATAAATACCAAGTTTCATGGAGATATGTTTTGTGAAATAAATTTCTAAGTAGTGCTTCCAGAGTAATTTACAAAACTCAACATCTTCGAAAGTTGAAAACCCAAAAAGATACAATTGCATGTTTTGATTAATCAATATACTCTACAAACAATGATCATAGACAGAGAGCCAAGAACTATATATGATAATCCATAGTAGAGCAGTGAAAAGGCTAAAATATGTTTTTTAATTTTATTTATACGGTAAGCATATAATTATATTTTCATTTAAAAATGCTTATTAAATACACTTATAAGCATATTCATATTTATTTTCATTATCTATAATCTATTACTTGTCTAATTCTAAAATTTGGCTAACTAAATTCTGTAATCAAACCATTAATTATGCTCCTTGATGTTGATCAAAACAAAATGCACATGTCAATGTTTATAAACAAAAGGTCAGCTGACCTTATTTGCATATCATCACAACTTGTGCCAGTTTGCAAGCAAGACTCATTTTCACATTATTTTTCAATCTTGTTTAAAAAAATCAAACAGTAGAATCTCTTCTTATTTTCAATTATGGATTTTTACTTCCAAAAGTTAAGTTAATAAAATCAAGAAACACTTTTATTTGTTAAAAATATGTATTATTGTTTTACCAATAAGAGTCTTGCTCAAGTCTAGATGGCTTAGGCTGTCATGGTGAGTATCATGTGACTTTGCATGATTTTTTCATGCAGCATACAACTAACCACACTTTGCATGATCTTCTACCTTTTTTTGCCCCACAGGCCTGTACTTAGGCATTCTACCAGTCTCAAGCTAACCTGTTACTATAGAAAAAGCCAGCAAGCAGATGGTGGGAATTTTTAATTTTTTGACAATAACTTTACTTTTTTTTAGGTTATTGTGTATCAATATATTTGAATATGAATTTGTCAAGTAAAAAAGGAGATTTTCAGTAAGAATTATTAATTCTAACTTTGGAATTGCTTTTTATTGCAGTGATAACATCTATCACAAATAAATGCTTCATTTGCAGATATTTTCAGTGGAAGTAATCTTTTACCTTCAGTTATTGTGTTATCAAGGTAAGCTTTATATTATTTGCTTATTGATAAAATATTCATATTTAATTGTATTTGTATAATTTATAAAATTGGTAATATTCATATACTGCTTGAGACAATATCTTGTATTTTATTGTCAATGAAGTTGTATTGTAAAATGTATCTTAATTAATGTTTTGTTTGTTCTGTAATTGTAAAAAAAGTAAGGAATCTTTTTTCTGTTTCTTTTGTAGTTTTTCAACGCCACCATTTGACAACAACTTGGTCACTTGGCTAAAGAATTCAAACTTGAAGCAAGGCAACATAATGGGAGCTGAATAAAACTTGGGCCCTTTTATTGCCATGATGTCCCCTGTAAATAATGTTGCCAACCCTTATTGCCAAACTATCAGTGCATGATATTGTCACCTCTGAGAGAAAAACTGTCAATGGAAATAAAGTGTTCATAATATGGTTCAGATGAATAAACTATAAATCTTGTGTTAACATTTGTCTGTTCTTGCTACGACAACCATGCATATTGAATAATTTCTTGAGATAAGGTTAGCTGTAAGATGAACAAAAAACAGAAAATTGCATTGTACAAGTTAAAATACTGAGGACAAGACATAAGACACATTACTCATAACCATACTAAAAAAACCTGAAAAATGTGCCCAAAACCTTTCTCACAACAATATTAACCACAGAGCTCTTTTCTTATACATTAGGGTAAATATAAGGGACAATCTCTTGAAGGCATTGATAGTAGCTGCAATACATCTTGAATATAGTTAAAGTTGTCTGTTTTAAATTCATAGTATTGTGATTTTCATAAAGTAAAAATAAATAACTTATTTTAAAAGTAGCAAAATTCAATTGTCTTATTGTGCAAAACAGTCAGGTATTCTTGTCTCCGTCCTATGCATTCTAAGTCTCAAAGATTGAGACATATTTTCTTGAATTATTGATATGTGTCTTTTTAGAATTTGATTTTCAAACAGACAGGTAGATGGAGCAATTTGTAGGTAGGTATGTAGCTAAGATATGTCTGGCAAAGGCTTTATGAAATATACAATATTAACCCAAGATGATGTTATCATCAAAGATTTTCAAAAGTATGTCCCGTACAATGCACTACATAACCTCATAGACAATGACAATACCAATAAATATTTCCAGAATTTTTAAGAAGGCAGAACAATTTCAATAAATTTGAAGTAGGGTCTAAAGGCATGAAGTAATGCACAGTATGAACCTAAATCCAAATAAGGTCATGAATTGTTTCAGGGGAGGTAAAACGAAAAGCTCTAGATGGCATTGTTTTAAATTCCAGTAAATTACTGATAAATTCTATATGCAAATTAAATTCATCCATAAATAAAATGTGGAAGACTTCTCCAGGTTATCTTGACTAATGCTCAGACATACACATAGAGGGACGGGAAGAGCGTCATATACCCTCAATATTTTATAGATCCGAGAATAATAAAGTTCATCAATAAATATCAATACACAAAAAAAACCATCAGTTGAACAAGTGGTAGAATTCAATAGTTAATATTGAAGAATGCCCGGACGGACAAGCCCGGACGGACAGACGGACAGACGGACGGACAGGCGGAGCGCTATATACCCCCACTACTTCGTAGGTGGGGGTATAAAAAGGTGGCTCAGTAAACATCAGGTAGTCTTGTGTGACCTATTGAACGAAATAAAAGTAGGCTGTGTTATCATATATACATGTACCTGATATTGGACGGTGTTATCATATTTCCCGTATTAACAGGTTTAGTTATCACAACAACAAGGCTTGTTATCATATTTCCAGTATAAAAGTGCAGATCATGTTATAATATTATCAGTATAGAATATTATATTTCATTATACTAGTGACTGTTTGCGTACAGCAAAATCGTAAATTGAAGATTCGTAAGATGAACTCAAGAGGTTTAACCTCTAACGTAGGAATCTTGCATATAAACATTAAGTATCAGAAGCCACAAAGATCCACAAGGGGTAATGACTTATATTAAATAGAGATATAAATAAGTCTAACCTCTTTATCAACAATCGCTCCAGCTTTTTCAAGATAGGGTCAGGTTTATAATAGTTTCAGTAGACAGGTCAGTGTTATCAGACGGTCTGATATGGGGGATATCAAATAAGGGGCGTGGCAATGTCAGGAGAAATTGTGTCAGTTGATAATTCTTAAGCCTCCAGACATGAACATCTTGTAGCGAGTTAGCTTATGAATATTATCTCAACTCTCTTTCTTTCATCAAATCAATCTATCGCTTTTAAAAGTTTAATAATTTTGGCAAAAACAAATCTCATATCATGTGCTTATCTCTAACCAACGACATTTGCTTTGAATCCGTGTCCCTTAAGTAGTTCATACATCTTACCGGGGTTTTTGTGAGATTTTTCATGAAAAGATATTGGAAGGTGTAACCGTATGAATTAACAAACATAATCAATGCGAAGTCACGAATCTATGTAATCTCGATAGACGTTAGCATTGGAAAATGGAGACCTAGAAAGAAACTTGCATGTCAAATATTTTCCTCACTCTCTCGATGTTGCTGCCGAAACCAGAAACCGGGAAAAGATTGGTTAAGAATGTCCCGATTGCTCAGGATTCATTGCGAGTTTGCACATTTTCGCATTCGATAAAATGAATTGCTTAGACAGGATTGTAGAATCGCTGGTTATTCGCTACCTAATTCTATGAAAAATAGAAACAGAAGATCTTTCTGTTGAGTGTAAAACCAGATGAGAGGGACAAAAATCTATAAAACACTAAATTCGCAGAAATAATAGCCAGGCCATGCAGTTTTATCAAATTCATACTGAGCAACAACTGTTTACTGTTTTGCCACGCACAACATATCTGGTCAATTTGAAGTCAACAGACCAATATGACATCGTTGTGCATGGGAAGGTATTCCAGGTCTTCTGAAGACGCTACAGCATTCGAGAAGAGTTGGTAGGCGTCGAAAATGTCTATCTATTTAAAATAGGGCTTATTAACTAACGCGTCTGATGATTTGATATCAGCTCAGTCTGATTAAAATCGACCGTACTCCGAGGAATAAAATATAAAAAATATTGCCTCTTTCGGGGCTCGAACCAGCCAGAACATCCTCTCCGTCTCGTGTGAATGAGAGGAAAGCCGGGCTGGTTGAAGTTCAAACCCCACTAGAGACATTATTTTTACATTTGTTTTCCCTCGAATCACAGTCGATTTTAATCAGACAGAATATTAGCTCTGTGAAGGAAATTTTTTGATTCATTCGCGAAAAGGATTGTTCAACTCAAGGTTCTTCGATCTTAAATGATGTCTTGTCCACCGAGAGGTTGCTAGCGTCATTAACGTTATACCCGGCCGTCTTGGTGGGCGTTTTGCAAAACCTAAATAAAAGTAGTAAACGTCGAAAACGGTTTCTGACATAAACGCCTCAGTGAAGAGACGGTTGCTGCAATGACTGTTGCTGGCCGGAATCAATATCTAAGGTGTGCCGATTGAATCCAATTTTCTTTATTTTGGGTCGTCACCGGAAGTCGGTCACTACTAGGGTTGTCTGTGACGTGACCTTTCTGAGTGTGTTAATTCTGTAAGTTCCATAATATGTTCAGATAATATGTTCAGATTGGAGTCCAAGATTGGACGCTCCAATAACGTTCAATTTTCTGTTAGCCATTTCAAAAGGAAAGTTTGTGTTGAATATGGTGTGCTGTTACCTCGATATCGAGGCCCATCAATTTACCCGTCTTTAATAATATCGGTTTCACCAAAAAATACTATTCCTACGTTCAATCTGTTGTCAGTTGCACAGTAACTGAGGCAATATTTGTAGAAATTAAATTTGATAGTCGAACAATAAATAAAAAAACGCCAATTTATTTCTGTTTCCATGAGTTGGTTCTGATTGTGCAGATTAGTTTGTATCCTAGTCACATCCTTCAATTGTCGGTTAAAAAACCCCAATAAAATCAAATCTGAGGTGACTGAAGATGGCAAGATATATACGAAATATTAGCTAGATATAGATTGTGCGATGAAATGGCTTTGTATTCATTTGACGTCACATATCAATATCAACGTTGCAACATTGGATCACATGGGATATGTTTAGCATAGAACAAGTAATTTAAAGGGGCAGTAGCACGTTTTTTTAAAACTTTTTCACTGATAATTGTACGTTAATGCTGATGTATAATTTAGATAGTGCCAAAAATCGTATAACACAAACCAACCATCAATAGTCAGAGAACAAATTATATAGATTCACATAAAGTCGATTGGCGGCCATTTTGTGAAACACCTTTAATTCATCATTAGTAAGTAAAAGGAATCTTCACTTGATTAATATTTTTTTTAGTTAATTAATAAACACCTAGTATAGACTATAGACCCGATCCAACTACTGTAGAATGATGTGTACTATATGCATGAATGTCTGTGACAGGAACATGTTGGCCAAGTATACAAGAAACTGAAGCTAATAATAAAACCATATAATAGTCGAGAACAAAAGTCTAGAGACCCGCTTGAGTCCAACAGATTTTGTATTTTGTCATACTGTTGATCTAAGATTGACCAGTGTGAGAGGTCGTCCCATTGACCTTTCGTATGCAAATCAGGAATTCGCGATTTGATCAATCAAATTCGACGTCACAAACAGTTCATTGTCGCTCATTCAAGGTGTGAACGGAAGAAACATATAATAGCTTATGGCTGTTCTCAATAATAGTGTGCCTTGAGAAAAATAAATCTTGCTTTTGATACTGATAAGAAAAATATCGGTAGGTTGATTATATCTTGGTTGTATGAAATATTTTTAGTTTTATGATTGACAAACAATCAATATTTAATTAATTATTTGGATGGAAATATAGAAGTTAGTACAAACGAGGTTGAAAAAAAAGTAGTTACCTCCCCTTGCATGAGGATTTTCGTAAATATTGACATTTATCATGCTCTAACTTTGTGATTATTATTCACCACGGTAGTATCTGTACGATGTGCAATCATCATTTGACAACTAGCAAATACGCTAAATCATTTTAAAATGAAAAAATATAATCTATTAATACATCCAAGCAATCGAATAATTCATCGCTCTGCTCCGCTCCAAATGACATAGCTCCTAACATCATCCATTTCAAAAGATGTGCTGCTGAGTCGTTTTAACTTCCAGTGAGCTAGGGCATCTTTTCTGATTGGCCGGGCGGTTGATTTCAGAGGTCAGCGGGATGACGGGCCAATCTTAGATCAACAGTATGACCAAATATAAAACCTGTTGATCTAAATTTATTTAGATTGATCTTTGCCTGAAATCAAAATATTTTTGGTGCGTCAAAACTTATTTCTAAAAAAATCCAATGAAGACATATACGTCTTCAAAATGTTTTACTCTCTTAGTTAACACCTCAGAAATTTCACTTATTCACGTAAATTATATTAAATTGAGCATTTTAATCGCTTAACACTGCCTCTGAAATCGTTCTATGGGCCCCAATTCACTTGGGGTTTACGGAACGAAAAAGCAATATATAAATGGGATTAACTCTAAATACATGTGGTAATACATTGATATCATATTCTTGATGATGATATTCAGTCATTTAGTTCAATTGTGGTTTTTTGGTGCTAGATGTACAGTAGAGTAAAACGCGTTCTTTGACACCATGTAATGTTGAGATGTAAAGTTGAGATGTATGTGACTGTTGCAAAAATTAGAATGTTAATTGGCTGTAAATCTCAATACTGTTACGGAAACTGTACACTATATTTTTACTTGTTCCCTAATAGTTATACTTCTGGTAACATTAAAGCAAACAGCGATTTTAAAAATTACGTTGTCATTCAGTCCTCAGATTATATCTGTTACAAAATACTGTTTCTGACGAGTTCGTTCGTGGAATTTGATGTCAATTTCATAGTTGCTGTGACACCGCACGTGCATTCCGTGCAAATTGTTTTGCAGGTTTGTTTTATCTCGTATTGACATGGTCTATATAATTTCTCTGTGTGGCAAATAAATTCCGACTTTGAAATGTAAACGATATGCTCGCTTCTGATTGGATCTTACAAGGTCATGTGATCGGTATACATTTCAATGAACCCTAAATCGCAGGTTATACGAAATAACTTCCAGTAAATGAAGTTAATACGATGTCGTGCCGGAACTACATTTCTCGGGATTCCCCTGATCTTACAGTCATTCCAGGCTGACCCCAGTCTTGATGGTCATCACTTCGACTCAATTTATACAAATATCAAAAATTGTGCTAATAATCTGTATTTGATGTTTGAAGAACAAACATTAAGTTACAAATAAATAAAGTTGTACATGTTCATCTCCGGTCACAGAAATGAGGATAGTTGGCAAAGTTAAACAATGTAATGTACATCTTTTCACAAGCATGACTTGAGCTCCATTCTGAATGACCTGACTTGCGACAACACAGTTTCAAGGCACCCCATTCCATGCACAACAAATAGTGTCTTGGGTGCGCTCTCTGCCTTCATAGACAGTTTCGAGGCCCCCGATGATCAAAACGATGTTGCCGTCTTTGAAAACATGTACTCGTCATTGTCAATGACAGTGTCTAACATCGGCGCCCGATTCGGCGGGCCTGCAATTGGCATTATTTCTCGAGGGACTTTAAATAATTGGCAAGCTCGCCAATTATACAAGTTTATATTACAAGTTTCAAACAGGTTATAACCGTGTGGACACCTATATTGTGAAATTCATTTCTTAAATATGCTAATGTCTGGTGAATTATGTGTAATGCTGCTTATGCATCACTAGGTCTTGTTGTGAACAAATAGTTATTTCAACACATGTAGCAGTTAAACTTATGCGTTGAGTAATATAAAATGAACGCCAAAAATATGTTATTTTGTATCCATAAGTACCTTTGGTAACGATTTAAACGATTGGAAAAAAATCAGTTTTGACACATCCGGCCAGTGAAAGTCGTTACCAACAATTGTTTACTTCATTCGCGCAATACTTTCACATTAGTGCGCAAACGCCAAACTTGGCCTTTGATTGAATCAATCACGAAACTAAACCTACCTCATGATATGACTTCCCGTTTTTACAGGTCTTTTTACCTTACATTTTTTTAACAACATTTTCCGTCAGGTTAAAAACAAGGGAAAACGAAAATGACTTCGGAAGGATCGTTGCTTATTTCTTGTTAATACAATATTTAAAATTTGGTTATCCCATTTCAATAGATTTCCAATTAAACTGACCCGTATGAAATATATCTCGGACAAGTCCAAACAAGGAACGATCGAGGGCAGATACTCTTGAAACAATAAGTGTGTACTTTTCATTTTCAAGCCCCAAAGGATGATAACCAAGAAAGAACCCGCAACATTTGGTAATCCTACGTTAAACGATATCTAAGAAGAGCTGTCCCTTTAACTAAACGCGGACCGTCGGACACACGCAGTGCGCACGGACGGATGGAGGGAGGGGAACCAAAACGGTGTCGACAATGGACGCCTAAAACTTAAAAACGCAAGCATGTATCACACTTTCATGACGGAGGATGATAAACTCGAAACTGTCATTCACACCAAGAGGAAAGAAAGTTTACAAAACAAAAGATAGATATAGGTCTCGAAAAATTGTTTATTCAAGGCACTCAATATAACAAATCTTTTAAAATTGGTATAAATAACAAATATATAGAAACGAAAAATTGACATAGACTTCACTCATAAAATGACAACAAAAGTATATAAAAAATGTTGCATTGTAAACTGTAAGTATAGACCATATATAAATTCACTTATCCTGAAGGAAATGTGATGTGCCCAATAGTGCAATAATATAAACAACAAAATATCACAATATAACAAAAACATATCACTTTTCACCTTATAAGTAATCATTATGTCATTGCCTCCCCTTGGAGCCAGAAACCGGACGTTACGCAAGTGCTTTCCACATGTTCCTACGGAAAGCCTAAAACGCCCAACTGTCAGTTTTATGCCTTACTGCCGACCCTTGAGTTTTCATTCCAAAGTTGAATACTTGAATACCGAATCATCGCGACTTTGTTGACTTTTGTTTCCCTAAAAATAAGTTGTAACTTACTGTCAACTGTAGGTATGAAAGTGCAAAAATGATAATAATTTTTCAGTATTTCAACGTCTTCATCCTTGAAAAAATAGGTCGTGAAAAGCATGTTATTTTGCCTTTGAAATATACACATTTAACCTTTGCAAAATTCGAAAGTGCAATTACTAAAATAACTGTTCAAACAATACTGATATTCTATCAATCGTACCATGATACGAAGTCAAAGGATTGTATGTAAAAAAAGTCTACTAAATCAAGGTTCGGGTACTGCAAAAGTGTAGCTGGTTGCAAAAGTTATTAAAATACAAGACTGATATTACAGTTACAAGTAAAGTAAAAGGAAACAAATTGTGTGATATTCACTGAAGTAATAAAGTGTTTAGGCATTGATATATCATAGCGAAAACATTTTGGTTTACAGGAAGAAGATTTCATTCGTACAGCATCGATATTGATGATAATAATACAATAATAATAAATGTGCATTTGTAGCGCGCCTTTTCCATGTACAAGGTACATGCTCAAAGCGCTGACACAGTTCAGTTATGTACATATGTACAGGGAGGAAAGTAAAGTTAATTGTAAAATGCAGCAAACATGAGGGTCTTTAGCAAGTGTTTGAAAGTGGCAAAGTCAGACGCTGATTTGATGGTTAATGGGAGAGAGTTCCAGAGTAGAGGGGCAGAACTTGCAAAGGATTTTTTCCAAACGATTCTAGTTTGTAGCGAGGAACAGAGAGCAGATTTTGATTTTGGGAGCGCAGCTGTCTTTCTGGGATGTAGGGGATAAGCAGTTCACTTAAACATTCAGGGCTTGCATCATGGAGACTTCTGTAGACAAGACACAACAGTTTGAATTCAATTCTAGATTTGATGGGAAGCCAAGGAAGGTCCTGACTGGAATTTATATAAGAGTGCAAATTCAGAAAAATGGTTCCTGAGACGAATGTTAACAGCTCTCTCAAGGATCTTGGATATGAACTTAAGGTTGGAGACAGGTCTATAGTTTTTAAGAATGTTAGTGTCAAGATTATTTTTCTTGAGCAAAGGGATTTACGCCAGAGTCTCTCAGATTTTCGTTTTGTAGTTGGAGCGGATAACAACAGTCTTAGTGACAGCAGGAGCATGTTTGTCTAGAACTGCAGTCAGCAGTGAGTGTGTCCTGGTAGAGATCTGCCAGATCATTTGCGTCATCTGGGGGTTCACACACCAGACTCGAGTTGGCAAGATCAGCCTTGAACACAGCCTTATCGATTTTCTTGTAATTCCGACATGTTATCGTTTTACGGACTTTCCCTGGTTTTGCAAGGTTCAACTGTACATGAGCCAAGAGGTGATCCGACATCTGGCAGTCACGCATTGTCACTCTCTTGACAACATCACTGTCTTCAGGAGATACAACCCAATCCAGTATGTTGCCAGACTTGTGAGTCGACGTACCCACATGCTGCTTCAGACTATTGAGATGTAGTAAAGATATGAACTTCTTCACTTCAGCTTTGTCAGCATTGTTAAACTGAATGTTAAAATCACCAACGAATAGTCTACAAGATTTTGTGGATGAAGAAGTAAATGTGTCTCCAAGTTCTTTGAGAAAATCAGAGACAGAAAAGCCATTCTTTTTGAAGGAGGTGGGCGATAGATGCACACCAGTGTCATGGATGTTTGTCCTGATACAACCGAGAGTGAACGTTTTTCAAAAGTCAAAGGAGCAGGAACATTATTTTTCAGGATGCTCACTTTTAGTGACTGTCTGTAGAGAACCAATATTCCGCCCCCTGTTGAGTACTGTCGAGGCAGATGCAACGACTTGAAACATGGAGGGGTAAATTCAGAAATGATAACTTCATCGTGGCTATCCTTTAACCACGACTCTGTGATAACAAGAATGTCCAAATCCTCATCCTTTAGCAGCTCAGCTATTTCCAGAGTTTTGTTCCGACATGACTGTGCATTCCAGAGACCAAGATTGAAAAATGGTGATGGCAACTTGGGATGAACATTGACAATATTTTCCAAATTAACTCCTTGAGACGGTGATTTGAAATAGTCTTGGGAACTAAACACATTTGTAATGACCGGTATTTTCCTTTGTATTTTCCTACCTGCTCTTCTACCTCTCTTTGTTTTCTTGCAATTAGAAATTCCATAATGACGTAACACTTTTAAAAGTTCAGTGTCAGTGTAGTCTTCAGTATGCTTCAGTTTGTGTTCAGCTTGAGCTTGGGTACTGCGAGAACAAAGAGCCAGGAGAGTCTCACGGCTGTAAGTCTGGCCTGGTCCTTGATTGACCATTGTTAGCCGTGTGTTGAAAGCTTGGGGCTTGAGTAATCCAGTTTCAAATGTACAAATAATATGACAAAAGTCAAACAGAATTGTCCAAAATATCGTCATTCTGAAGTTCCAAAATGTGACAAAATTTTCAGCATCTGCTCTGCACACATAGTTGAAACTCTATGCAAACTTTCACATAAGTGGAAAACATAGGAGTGTAGATATTGTCTGATTTCCAGGAGAGCTGTGAAACGCTGCTGCTCAACGCAATTCACGTATGTATTGACATGCCTATCGTGACGTGTAATGATTAAAAATATTCAAATTACAATATATTCTCTCGGCAATCCTAAGAGTTTGTTTTAGGATACATGCTTCGGTAGTCTAGTGTCTGATTCACTTGGCTCCAAGTGGCATTAAAAATTATCCTGGTGAATGAGTGGTTCGTTGGGATGATCAGGTATGAAAGACATTGTTCTTGTCAAATAATTCATATATTCGTGGTCTCGGTACAAATTGTTTGCCATGGTATATTTGATGACTCAACAGTTAACATACAGTTATAACTTGATTCATCTGATCAAATAGCCCATGGTTGAAGGGAATTCGTCTGTTTGAGAATGTATCATTTGTCAGTGAGAATGTTATCATTCATTTTCCTTTGTAGTTTCTTTCTCTTTGTGTAAATGGAGTACTGCTTTGGCCTCATCAACCTGGTAGGACATAGAAAACAATTCAATAAACGACAAATTGATATTTTCAAAATTTACCTCAAAATGAAAGCCTGCAAGTTCTATCAGTTTAACATCATATGCCATTTTGCATTGAAACTTGGTATATTTACAATATGGTAAAGTCCCTTCTAACCTTTTCTTTCAGCACTTCCGGTGAGTCCAACATATCAAGTATTTCTGAGTTGTCCAATTCTAGCAACATTCCGGTGATCTTTCCAGTCTGCTCGGCGTCCATGGCCTCTATAATAGGGAAGAGTCTCTCACCAAGCATCTGCTTCTGTTCCTGAGGATTGGCCGAAGCTAACATGGATGCTGTGAGGTGTTCCTCTTCCTTGATGGATGCTGGCTGGGAGTTTGTTTTCACCACCTGTGTCATCAAAAATGTAAGTAAAAACCAACGTCCATGTCAATTCAGGTAGTGTTAGGATTTTGACAACTGACTGAAGGAATGCGACTGTTTTATTAAGTTTATTAAAAAAATTGTCCTTGAAGTCCTGCAAAATGGTAAAAGTATTGTGCATTTTGGGTGAAAAGTACAAAAGCTATCAGAGATGTACCACTGGATGCACTGATTTATTCTAGATTAAGAGCTAAATTGATTTCTTCCACAGATGGCCACCATTTTCAAAATGGCCGCCAATTTACGTAAAAGCACCAGTCTGCTGTGTAAACATGAATAATTCGGTTATATAAGGCTTTTAAGTTAAAATTTTAGTCACATCCAAGATGAATTGCGTGTATTAGTCTATATTCCTGTGTGTTTCACCTATGTGCCAAATTTGAAAAACGAAATTATTTTTAAAAATTCGAGAAGGCTGCTATTGGTAAAATAAGTTTTAGATAGTTCTATGCATTTTGAAAACTAATTTAATAGCTTTTTAAAACTTGTGAAGCAGAAAAAGGCTAATTGATACTTCAATAAGATTTACATTGTTGATAAACCTTATTGATGAATTGATATTTAAGAGCACATTCGTGTAGGTCCTGTGATTGCAGAAACCAGAACTCAATTCAGAAATACAAATTGCTAAAACATTCACAGGAACTTTAAAAAGGTTTAACAAGGTGGCCTTCAATTAAGGTAGAAGGCTACCAAATCTGCAATTAATAATTTAGGATATAGGTTCACCAAGCCCTTATTAGAGGTCACAGTAAAAGAAATCTATAAATTATAATCTTGATTAGACAAAGATGGTGTATGCAACAACTGTTTGGACTGTTGTGCCTCTGGAAAAGAAAAAAAAACAGGTTTAAGAGTGTAGCCCCTATAGCCCTATTAAGTGAGCACTGGGTCACTAATGCTATAGATTATAATCCTCACTAGCCAAGCTTTCTAGCCCTTCTGCTTCTGGATAGATAGATGTCTGCGTAGATACCCAATGAAGACTTATGCAATGTTTGAAGGCTCTACGTCTAAGGGTTTTTGAGATATCAAGATAACAATTTTTCCCTGCTGTGACCTTGAAAATAACGTCAAGGTTAGAAAAACCAACTGGTGTATGCATATCCACCCAATGAAGACTTCTACTAAGTTTGAAGGTGCAAGCATTTGTGAGATATCAACTTATAAAATTTTATATACCAGTCATAGTCCAGTTGTGACCATGAAAATTAGGTCAGGGTCACCAAACGCAACTGGTGACAGCGTAGCTAATCAATGAAGATTTATACCAAGTTTGAAGGTGCAAGGGTTTGTGAGATATAGAGCTTACAAGAAAAGTGACAAATGTACGGACGTATGGAGCTCCGCGCTTCTGGGCAGCGGGGACAAAGGTTTTAAGAGCGTGTTTCTAATTGAGGCCACAGCTATGAATTATGATCCTAATCAGTCAGATATAAATTTACTAGATACTTACCGGCCTTCCTGCCCTCATTTTCAATGTTACATTTTGTGGTGGTGGTTTTGAAGGGTATGATGGTACTGTCGAGGTCAGTACCTGAGGTAATGGAGGCGGTGGAAAAGACCATTGCCCAGGCAGTACGTTGGAAGATGTAGGAAACCGGAATCCTAAAAGTAATAATTTCGAGTTGAGTCAGATCTACCAAGAGACCAACAATCTTCATAATCCTTGCTTTGTTGTGATTAATAGGTACAAATTGTCATTGACGTAATGTAATAGACCGGTTCATTTAAAGTATTAATGCGAGTTGTAAGTAAATGTGTGCTTTTTAATTTGGAAAAGTTGGTGAATCTTCAATATGACCTACGGAAGAAGTATTATGTATGGATAATAGAGATAAGGGACAAATTCTTTCAATCAGGTATAAATTGGTTGGAAATTTCTACAACCTGTTTTTGCCAGTAAAATACATATCTATTTATGCCATCCAATGCCTGGAAGGTAAAAATTGTATGGGAACATCTGATTCTTATCGTGACAAGTTAAATAGCAAAAGTTGTGATGAGATGAGAAAAAAAATTCAATAAAGGTTCTTAATTAGTTGGAAGTTTCAAGAACTTCTTCTGCCAATAAAATACATGTATTTATTTATGCCATCCAATGCCCATTTGACAAAAAAAACCATCTTAAACATATCTTGACAAGTTAATTAACAAACCTTGGGCCCGTGGTTTGAACGTAGTTGGTCCAGATGCTGCTGTTGGATTCATGGGAAAAGGTCTAGCTGGTTTGATCAACAGGGTGTAATCAGGCCCCGTCGGGTCGAGATTCAAGGTGATATGTGCACTTTGCTGTAATAGTTGTAGCCTTGTCAATGGGTATATTCATATACTACAAGACAAAAGCTTAGACTCACTGAAACATGTAATATAATTTTTTCTATCGCTAATATCTTAAGACCTAGTGACTCTATTCTTCATGTCTCAGAATAAACGCGTTAACAATGATTTAAAGAAAGCTTGAACATTTATTCGACCCAAAATAATTAAAAACTCTACTTGTTACAATGGGGTCCTAAAATGCCTTATCAACAAAGTCCCTGGACTTCTCCTGAGCAATTTTCATTTATTTTCATTAATCAAGATCCATTAATGACAAATGGATGACACTTGGTATTCGGTTGAGGTTTGATAATTCATACATTATTTTACCATCCCCACCAATGCTACAGTTTGACAGCATCATTTGATGGTGAGTTTATACTATTGTCGCATATATATTATGTACAGTTTAATTGAATTTTAGCTGTCGAGTTGTCAGTGGAAATATTCATATTATGTACAGATTAATTGAATTTTAACGATAAGTTTATGAGAATGTTCACGGAAAAGGATATAAGTTTGTTACCCTTATTGCATATACTTGGTGTCATGATATTAAATGAATTTAAACTACATTTTAAGCACATACTTTGAAAAAAAACGCTGTTGAAATTCTTATTCAATTTCTTTTGGGGTTAATATATAAAATTGAAATAGTTAAAGTGGAGTGTCATGGTGCCACTTGTACCATTGTCGTTTGTTATTCTTTATTTCATATTTAATGGTAACAGGCCTCCAAAACAAAAGCAACAAGAATGTTTCTTGGTGTCTATACCATTAAAAATATAAACACTTCATACAGTAAAAAATATTCCCATATTTCAACATAAAATTCTTAAAGGTATACACCATGTCACAGAAACAATAATGATCTGCTTTAATGAATAAAAGTTTATAACTTGCTAATGAAAACTTCCTTTTAACCTATTTTGATGTGCATTAGTGCATATCCTAAATTAGTCTATTGGAAACTATTTCCACAAACTTCACCATAGGCGTTTTTTCGGCATGTTTCTATTCAACGCAGGCATCTAATTATGCAATTACAGTATTTTTAAGTATATAACTTTTTCTCGGTTGAAAAAACAAGTAGCAAACAAGAACATATGGCTTTCGACTTACAAAAATCATTTGATAATTGTATATATTTTTGTGGCGATAGCTAGATATGTCATTGTCAGCCTATTAACGGATCATGAATAATAGAAAGCGTTGAAAAGCAAAATGTACAAGTATATAACCATTTAGGTTTTGAACTCATCTTTTTAAAATAAGATATTATGATTCTGTATCATTTTCAAGTATTTTTTTAAAAAAAGAATGGCTTATTATCTTGAATTAGAAATATATACCAGTTTTTTACAGTATTGACAAAGAATTAAATATCCATATAATATAATTCTCTCCACAAAAACTTACACGCGTGACCTCCTTTATTTGATACCAATGAAAACATGTCTTCAATTGAGATGAACGCCTTTGTTTGTGAGCATTCATTTAACTGTCATATGGTGACATAGAATATGTTATATACTTATGTTTATTTTTCAAATATTGATTTAAAAATATTTTGACTGTAGTATTATAATTATTTGTTTTATGGGAAATTATGATTAACTAATTAACCTCTAAAACTAATGAGAAAGTTAAAATCGGTGTTTTGTAATAATATAATTATTTGTTATATGGGAAATTATGATTAACTAATTAACCTCTAAAACTAATGAGAAAGTTAAAACCGGTGTTTTGTAATCAACGAGTTATTTGCGCTGGATATTTTGCAGAAGCATACGGAAATGACCAACACTTTGCGAATGATCACTTTTGAACTGAATGATCACTTTTGAACCGGCGTCACTGATTGCACAACTAACTTTGTATGCTTTTAATCAGGCTTCTACTTTTCTAACCTATGTATTTGGCCAATTGGAACAGAGGCTAGATATAATTACGAAAGGATTTTGTTACACTAATTTCAGCGATTCTGACAGCGAGACAGATACACGTAACTTATCACTTCCCACCTGCGTTTGTAAAAAGTAAATACATCCCTCTCCCTAACGAAATTCATACCTTCCCCGGAAAGGCTGCATTTTAATAACTACGAGTCGTCAAGCTTGTTCGCTCCGAGCGTCTTGCAAACGGTGGACAAATTGAACGTCGTGTGATATGCTAATGAGGTTTTTTCGAAAATACGGATTCCGGTTTCGACGAAACAAACCACAAACTCACAACATTGATATTAGATTTTTTGAAAATTGTTAAGAAAACTTTGTTAAAAGGTTGATTTTGTAATTATAAGGATTGCTTTACATGTTTTGTGCCTCTATCAAGGCTACTCAATTTTATTAATTGTTGCTGTTATACATCGATAAAGGCACAAAACATGTAAAACAATCCTTAATGAGAGAATGGTATTAGGTCTCACCATCCTTGAAGACAGGAACTGATTTTGCTGGTTTGCGCCATTACCTACAAACATTTAACAGAGGACGTTCAAAGTATAATTACATAATAAAGCAAAAAATACATAATTTCATTATAATACAGTGAAAATGTTGCTGTTGACATCTATATGACATGTTGGAAAGAAATATTCTCAGTATGAGTTCATTCTGTTCCTATTTCTATGAAAACAAATACTATAATTCACTAGTATTCTCGTTTTAATCACACTGACACCAAATTATGTTTGTATTTGTGAACCTGATAATGAAAATGAATACCCTATTGCCTGGCTAAAAATTTGATTTATAACGTGAGATACATTTTGGTTATCACAATAAGGTAACAAACGAATAATTTTTACAAACAATCTTTTCATTAATTACAAAACATGAAATGACACATAAAAATAACTAGTTAAAGGGATGATATCTAACCTTTGAGAAATATTTTCAAGAAGATTTTCAAGATAAAATGAAAATCGTTAAGAACATTCTTCCTAAGATCCATCCTGCTACATCAGCGAATTTATGTCTCCGCGTAATGCAAGAACCTATCCTCTGATATCCTTCTGTAGTGTTCTGCCGTATCGCTATAAATAGCAAGCCAATCAAATGATGCCCTTTCAGCGATAGCGGCAAACTGGTTTCTTGGCTTCGTTCCGGGTACTCACCACGTGATTCAAATTACCCAATGGGAGTGCTATTAGATAATAAATCTGATTCTCATAGAAGGCTACCGCTCAGGTCACTGCGACATCATTTGACAACAGTGTATGGAGTTCGAAATGGTTTGACTGAAAACAGACAGGCCATAAATAGCGCTGAGTAACCACCCGTCAGTGATACGGCTGAATACCATGGAAGGATATCAGGGGATAGGTTGTAGTATAACGCGGAGACATATACACTGATATAGCAGGATGCCTAAGATCAAGCAAAATACATAACCTCGTACATCAAAGAAAACGTTTGTGCTATTGTTCTCAAGCATGACATACCATGCTTAAACATCGATTTACAAATTGAAGAAGTGCATCAAGATCAGTAATGGACTCTCCATGGATTTAACATTTAGAATGCATGTCTATACTATGATAAATGGGGCTGGAATGGTTTACCGTTCGCATCCTTCCTTGTCTCAGCACCAATCACTGAATCAAGATCTCCAAGTAAGTTATTGCCTGCATCAAAATACATATTTGCATTTGAAATCAGAGAGGAATCATCTTCTTCATTTTGACAGAAACATTTCATTTCTGTGACATCGTTTTGCTCAAGTAAATTGTAGAATTGGGGGAAAGGCGTCTCCAAAGCGTCGATGATTGAAGAATGGTCTGAAATATGTTCGCAAAGCCTGGTCCATTTTTCCGAATTACTTTTATTTCTGCTTCTTAGCTCTTCGTAAAATCCAGATGTAATAACTTTGTTTTCTAGAAGGCGTTGTGCAAGGTTCTGTGCTGGCACCGCGTCCTTTACTGAACACACAGTACACTGGGAAGAGGGCGGTGGGTTTTCAGTTATATCTGTGTAGGTTTTCCTCATTTCGGTTGCTACCTTTGGATGATCGACTTCAATCGCTGGTATGTAATTTTCCTAGTAAGAGGATATCGTAATAGATATTAATTAATTAATTATCATCATTTTGATATTGGGTAAAATGTTATTTTTCTTAAGTATAAATAGTATGTAATCTTCCTTAAGTATAAATGGTTTACTTCATTGTCTAAACACATTTATAAATTGCATATAATATATTATTCTAGACATATTTTAAAATGAGAAGATAGTAGAGGTTTGAAAATTTTATTTACCTTTAATGATTTCCAAGTAAGTTTGCTTCTCATCAGACCAATGAAAGATTCCTTTCGCCTCCTTGGCGTCGATTCTTGGATGATGCTGTTTCGTTCATCGTCAGACATGACTTCATCTTGAATCAGCTGATCCATTATTTGTGTACCATCTAGATTGACATCATTCAGGAATTCTGGCATAGTTTTCGTCAGAAAATCTTGGAGGATGAATATGTTTGGTCCACCTACCAAAATTAAACAACCACCACTCTATACATAAATGGCTAAATAAAATCAATTGGTTGTTTCATTCATAATGGCTCAATATGCTTGGAGAAAAGATTAAAACATTTAAATATGTATCAAATTGCTTTTAAGAACAATATTTTCAAAGAAGGTATCAATTTTTATTACTTATACGAAGTGCCTACACAACATAATGTGATGTAGGTTTTTAGTAATGTTGGTTTCTTATCTTTTTTAATACATTGTATGGCTTCTTATCTTCATGAACATACAATTGCAAGTTCATCCAAGGAAATAACAAAAAACATTTGTCATACATGTCAAGTCTTTAGTTCTTTCAAACAGGCCAGTGTTCAACCTCAACAAGAGTCATCAGAAGATGACATATCCCACCGGTTCCACATGATCGTAAGATGTAAACCTTTGAAAGATAATTGTAAATTTTTCAAGCAAGGTTCATAATAGTATAAGCTAATATAAACGAAACCTTTCATGAACAGAGTCCAAATAAGAGCCGTTTCCATGGAAATAATAAAACATAAAATTTTCAGAAATGAGAAAATATCAAAAGGCATCACTTCAGTAGGTGGGCAATACACATGTAAAGTTTCAGTAAGATATGTGGACCGGTTTTATATATATGAAACGAAACCTTTCATGAACAGAGTCCAAATAAGAGCCGTTTCCATGGAAATAATAAAAAATAAAATTTTCAGAAATGTGAAAATATCAAAAGGCACCACTTCAGTAGGTGGGCAATACACATGTAAAGTTTCAGGAAGATATGTGGACCGGTTTTTTAGTTCTGCTCCAGAAACGAAACCTTTCATGAACAGAGTCCATATAAGAGCTGTTTCCATGGAAATAAAAAAAGAAAATTTTTCAGAAATTTGAAAATATCAAAAGGCACCACTTCAGTAGGTGGGCAATACACATGTAATGTTTCAGAAAGATATGTGGACCGGTTTTTTAGTTCTGCTCCGGAAACGAAATGATTACGGACGGACGGACAGACGGACGGACGGACATACAGACGGACAGGGCGATGACTATATCTCACGGTATTACATACCGGTGGGATAACAATTTAATATGGATTGAAACGAGTTATTTTACATGAGTAAAATTCGATTTTATAATGCATACATATGAGGGTGATTTAGTTTTATCACAAACAAGAAGACATAGTCATCAACATTCCCCGAAAACAATTTATTTAAAGCTCCAAACATGTTCTTACATGGGCCATAATTCTGTAAAATATAATTACATAATCTATTTTCACATTTTCTCAAGAGTTATCGTGTTAGAGCAAAATATGTACGACTCTTAGTGTTACAACTATTAGTTGAGGTAGCTAAAAATTTGAAAATATCAAAAGGCACCACTTCAGTAGGTGGGCAATACACATGTAAAGTTTCAGGAAGATATGTGGACCGGTTTTTTAGTTCTGCTCCGGAAACGAAACCTTTCATGAACAGAGTCCATATAAGAGCCGTTTCCATGGAAATAATAAAAAATAAAATTTTCAGAAATGTGAAAATATCAAAAGGCACCCCTTCAGTAGGTGGGCAATACACATGTAAAGTTTCAGGAAGATATGTGGACCGATTTTTTAGTTCTGCTCCAGAAACGAAACCTTTCATGAACAGAGTCCATAAAAGAGCTGTTTCCAAGGAAATAATAAATAATAAAATTTTCAGAAATGTGAATATATCAAAAGGCACCACTTCAGTAGGTGGGCAATATACATGTAAAGTTTCAGAAAGATATGTGGACCGGTTTTTTAGTTCTGCTCCGGAAACGAAACCTTTCATGAACAGAGTCCAAATAAGAGCCGTTTCCATGGAAATAATAAATAATAAAATTTTCAGAAATGTGAAAATATCAAAAGGCACCACTTCAGTAGGTGGGCAATACACATGTAAAGTTTCAGGAAGATATGTGGACCGGTTTTTTAGTTCTGCTCCAGAAACGAAACCTTTCATGAACAGAGTCCATATAAGAGCTGTTTCCATGGAAATAAAAAAAGAAAATTTTTCAGAAATTTGAAAATATCAAAAGGCACCACTTCAGTAGGTGGGCAATACACATGTAATGTTTCAGAAAGATATGTGGACCGGTTTTTTAGTTCTGCTCCGGAAACGAAATGATTACGGACGGACGGACAGACGGACGGACGGACATACAGACGGACAGGGCGATGACTATATCTCACGGTATTACATACCGGTGGGATAACAATTTAATATGGATTGAAACGAGTTATTTTACATGAGTAAAATTCGATTTTATAATGCATACATATGAGGGTGATTTAGTTTTATGACAAACAAGAAGACATAGTCATCAACATTCCCCGAAAACAATTTATTTAAAGCTCCAAACATGTTCTTACATGGGCCATAATTCTGTAAAATATAATTGCATAATCTATTTTCACATTTTCTCAAGAGTTATCGTGTTAGAGCAAAATATGTACGACTCTTAGTGTTACAACTATTAGTTGAGGTAGCTAAAACATTTTTGGCATTAGCAAATGAAGAACAGGGTCAAATTTTGATACATACATACTTGAATATTGTTAATTTTGCATTAAAAGGGGCAGTAGCACGTTTTTAGGGGGATATAAGGTGATGTCAGGAAAATGAAAATATCGGTTCCAATTGAAAGACAATGTATTTAAAGTAATTGGAGCAGTACTGATTCAAATATATTACGTAAAGTTTAGCCATGCCATTCCTTTTTCTTACACAAAATGAATTAAAGGTGTTCACACAAAAATGGCCGCCAATGGATTTTATGTGAATCTTTATACTTTGTCCTCTGGCTGTGGATGATCGGCTTGTGTGCTGAGATTTTTGACACTGTCAAAATCATACATTTAGCATTAACATACAATTATCAGTGACAAATCTAAAATATAAAATTATCAAAAAAACGTGCTACTGCCCCTTTAAAGTATCAATTGAACACGTTTTAGGCAAAATGGTTAATAGTTAACATTGGGGTCGTCTTATTGAGGAAAGACGGTACCAGTCCAATCTAGTTAAAACTAGCTGTAATGTTATCGTCCCCTAAGTCCTTACGTTACATCTAGCTACTTACCCACCTGGTCCGTGTCACGCATGCGCGGAAATCAACCAATGGAAAAAGAACTGGCTGATCTCTTTGAATCGGGCATCGTTTGGATTTATATTGCATTTTACACATTATGTGCATAAATATCAATGATGTAATGTATAACTTATTGGAAATAAACATTACAGTTTGTTTAAACTAGATTGACCGATTCTAATAGCTTGTATTAACTAGATTGTCCGATTCAAAGGGATCAGCCAGTTCTTTTTTCATTGGCTGATTTCCGCGCATGCGTGACACGGGCTTAATAGCTAGATGGGTTAATAGCTAGATGTAACGTAAGGACTTAGGGGACGATAACATTACAGCTTGTTTTAACTAGATTGGTACCTGTCCTATAGCCTTGCTGCTTTCTGTGGGTAAAGATCTGCATGAGAAAATGTTCCTGGCTTTCAGCGCCTTGCATGCAGCGCCGTAGTCCCTCCTCATCGTCCTTTGGAATTGAAGCCAGATATGTCTTCAGACGTTCTTCCAAATTGGTTACAGACTGGCCAATGAATCCTTTTACTGTGTCTGTGCTTGGCCCTTCTAGATTTGCCATTTCTGGTATTAGGTCATGAAGAAGGTTGTCAATATATCTTGCCCTGCTTTCATCCAACTTGTCTTGGTCATCCATTGTATATCTGGGGAATACATATACAAAAATTGAATCAATGACACGATCAGATGGTCAAGCATCTTTTTTTTTATTGAACCTTATTATTTGTAGTGGCATAGATGAGATGATCTAGTATTATGCGAAAATTGCTGGCAGTCATTTGAGTGTGAACATCTTTATATTATTTGTGTTAACAATTTGCGTAATTTTGCGAAAATGTATTTCGTTTAATAATCCTTTCATCCACAATTTATAACATTTTGTGTCAAATTTATTTCCAAGAGTAAAGATGATGAATTTTTTACACATTTTGGTAAGCATTACTAAGCAAGTGAAAGCCATGACAACGAGTCTGTTATGGTAAATGTTAATGTAAATGTCCGTAAACTGTCCTTATAAACCTTTAGTGACGTCACTCCATTGTTCTTTGAGGTCTTTTTATATATTCTAATTTCCTTCTGATTCGTACGGCAAGGGAATTTTTCGAGTAATGTCCCTAGGATGCATGTTATTGTCAACATAATCGCCCTGCAAGGGAGGATATTATCATGATATATCCCTCTTCAAATAATTATTTCGAAAGTTTTGTTAAAGTCAAAGTGTCTATGACTGACTATGACTATTGAAAAATATCCCAAGTCCAATTTTGACACTGCAAATGTTTTGGCGATATGCCGTCTCGAATCCGCAGAGTTTACACATCCGAACGCTAAACCCAACGCTCTGACTACTGAGCTATTATGACAACGCTGATATACCTCTTTTGTTAGGTCCTCTTATAACAAAGGTCTTAGATTGGGGTTTTTGATACTTTACGGCCGCTCAGTTATTTCCAATCCTTTCACGTTATCAGTCATATCAATGTTACTATAACTAGTTGGCGGTTTATATAATAGATAACACATGGTCCCTGGGCATTATCAATAATAAAGGATGTTTGCCCTCGTGATTTGCCTGTGGACCATGTGATCCATAACATAGAAAAATCGTGAAATTGTATTTCGGTTTGGAATCCTTTTGTTCGTTACAATATTGCCTTGCAATTGATTACAATTTTGGTCAATAGTTGAAAATAAAACCAAGTGATTTTGCGGTGTAGCCCGAAATACCTACTCCATTGTCAAGCAGGCATTACGGTCGTAATACCTACACCCTTACGAAACTAAATTTACTAATGACAAAAAAAATTCCTTTTCAAAATAATACTTATATCTGAAGATAGAAAATATTATCAAAAACTGCATTTTATCTAGATGACAACTTCTTTATTATGGAAATTACGCTAATTCGTATTTTTGGTGATTGGTAATAAAATCAGATGGAGTAAAGAAATGGGATACAACTGATAAAATTATTATGCAATAAATGTAGAAATGTAAAGCAATGTTGAGGAATTTGAAGTATTTAACAAAGAATCAGAACTGAGAACGAGAAATTTAAAGAATAATTTCTAAAGCTCATTTATGAAATCCATCATGTTCATCCTAAGATTATTATGTAGTTTTATAAAAACCTTTCTCCTTATTTTAAAAAAAATGGCCTTTCCATTCACGATCAGCCAAATTTTATCAAAACTGAACTGTACCTTTCCGTCGAAAAACACTTCATTTTGCACCGATCAGTTGAATCTTCGCGATAAAGAGGCACGGGGAAAATCTAAGTTATTAAAGGAAAGGGATGTACGGGTTGTTGCCAGCAATAAAATGGATCTTTTGTAATGAAGTAAGATTCTTTATACATGAGTAGTTCTTATTTTATTAGACGGGTAACGGACCGAATTAAGTGATCATACTCTAAAACTCATTTCTGTTTATGTAAAATGTAAACTGAATACTCTGTATAAGGGTATCAGGTGCATGTTCAATTGATTCTTTGTGTCTCTTATATTAAATACATGTGAATGACATATACATCACTTTGTACTGTTGTACAACCTTAAAAACACACAACAAATGAAAAGTAACTCTACTAATGCTCATAAAAATGGAATTTCGACAAAGCATAAGTGGAACACAGTGGTGTAGTGGTTAGCATGCTGGCCTCTCACGCCAGAGACCCGGGTTCGAATCCCGGTGGAGACACCAACTATTTGTGACTTGGGTCTCATCCTGTGTTGTGTCCTTGGGCAAGGCACTTCATCCACATTGCACTCAGTTAACCCAGCTGTTAAAATGGGTACCTGAAAATTGGATGTACAGACCTACGTGGTCATGATTAGCGCTTAGTAGCAGCTGTGAAAGTAGACTCCTATCGGGGTAATAATGTAGCGCTTTGAGCATGTCTTAGGACGTGGAAAAGGCGCAATATAAGTATGCACATTATTATTATTATCATTATTATTATTAAAGCATACTGGACATTTTTAGATACTTGTCAAGATAAAGTAAACAATGTACTGCCAAATCCAAAGGACAAGAGCACATCAATCTTGGATACAACAAGCTTTCACAACATCAGAATTATAAATCAATTCTGTGTTTATAACGTATATATTGATATTAAATTGGTTGATATTTTATTTTAATCCGTGGCTATGCCTAATGTCTATATCAATTGCAGATTTTCAAATGCATTGCAAATTGCCGTACATAAGATAAGATAAGATAAGATAAGATTCTTCAGAAATGTGATGACAACTAATAACATAATATTCAAAACAATTCATATCAAAATCTGTGGCGGATTTCATATTGATCGTGAATGAGAGATTTTAAGCTGTGTAGAATTGTGTTAACAAAGTTCATTTTTGTGTTTTCCTACATGTAAATAACTGTATTATAACTCTTCAATTTGTCAATAAATACTTCAATCTACACTTTGAATTCCCTTCCATACCAATCCTTCAAATAAAAAGCTTGAAAGGTTTCCAACATTTGTTCAAAGTATAATTGTCATTTAAAAGTCTCGTTAACGATTTATCATTTATATGAATCAACGAAATATGTATCAATGACTCCTACCCCTAATACAACTAGATTAGTGTTTGCGGGACACCGCAAAAACAGAGCAGCCCCGAAACTTGGGGTTTCGCCTTACCCTGTTCCGCCTTCTACAAGCCTCAGCATATTGGGCATTTTCTTGTGACCTTGACGTTTGACACTCAAGGTCACGCAATCAATGAATACATTTCATTGAAAATAACATTAATGTATCGAATTAAAGTGTTTAAAGTTAAAATAATCCATTTTCTCAATATTTGTTGACCTTGCTTTGACCTTGACCTTTGACAGTTCGTACCAAAAACCTTTCCAAAATGTTGTACTTCTCAAGAGATAATATATACAAAATTTAAACTTCATAGCACAAAAACTTTTCAAGTTAACGCGTTTACAAGGAATTTTTTTGTGATTTTATAGCTCATGACCTTGACCTTTGACCTTGAAAGTGAACATGTCATATTAAGTCCCCAGAGGTGTAAACAATTATACATGTTTATGAGTTCTGAAAAGCTTAACGGGATTAAGTTACATCCAAATTAGTTGCACATTGTAATAACACAAATCACATGACCTTGACCTTTGACCTTCAAGGTTACACAATCAATGAAGACTCTTTATTGAGTATAACAATCTTCTATTGATTAAAAGTGTTCATAGTTAAAATAAAGCATTTTCGCAAAACCATGCTAAAGTCGTGACCTTGCTGTGACCTTGACCTTGGACAGATTGTAGCGAAAACCTTTTCAAAATTGTATACTCTTCCAAGGATGATATATACCAAGTAAGAGCTTATTAGTACAAAAACTTTTCAAGTTATCGCGTTTAGAAGGAATTTTTTAGTGATTTTATATTTCGTGACCTAGACCTTTGACCATGAAAGTGAACATGTCATTCTAAGTCCCCAGAGGTGTAAACACTTATACATGTTCATGAGTTCTGAAAAGCTTAATGGGATTAAGTTATACCCAAATTAGGTGCACATTGCAATAACTCATATCTCAAGACCTTGACCTTTGACCTTCAAGGTCACACAATTAATGAACACTTTTTATTGAGTATAACAATCACGTATTGATTAAACGTGTTCATAGTTAGAAGAAAGCATTTTCGCTAAATCATGCTAAAGTCATGACCTTGCTGTGACCTTGACCTTTGACGGATTGTAACCAAAACCTTTTCAAAAATTTTTACTCTTCCAAGGATGATACCAAGTTAGAGCTTCATAGCACAAAAACTTTTCAAGTTATCGCGTTTACAAGGAATTCTTAGAGTGATTATATAGCTTGTGACCTTGATCTTTGACCTTGAAAATGAACGTGTCAAAATCGTTCCCCCGAGGTATGAGTAGTAAGTTATTAATAAGAGTTCTGGAAAGCTTAGTGGAAAAAAAGTTATAGCTAGTAGTACGAGTGCGGTGGGGGCGGCGGCGGCAGCGACGATGGAAACTTCACAAAAACTGATAGCAGCCCCGTTCTTAGACGGGGCTGCTAATTAATCAGAACTGAATTAACAGAAAGTTAACAATACCGGAGAAAAATGGAGATTTTGGTATGATTGTGATTCAGTTTAAATGAATGTACCGGTATGTTATGTGCATATGTTGCTTTACTGTCACATATTGTTATCATTTTGCCAACAATGTAAAGTACGAATTCTAACACCACAAAATGTTGTCGATATTCTGTAAGACTGTAGACCTACTTCAAAATTTGATATTAAAAATGATATGTTATGTGCACTGTGTATTTTATATATTTTTTATTTCCGTCTTTTTCATGTTTTACATATATTCGGTTTGACAACAGTGACAACAGTATGCATATAACAACATAGGACAAAAGTTGGCAATACAAGTACAAATACGTAAGAGGATGTGCACTGTGTAATGATATGACAAAGTTAAATAATGTAAATGCACTTCATTGACTTTGACATTTTGGCGTATCCTTAGAAGCATATCTCCTTCGCACCGACCCAGGCCTAATATCTGTAATGATGCTTGGTTTAAACACTTCAATGATCTGTTTAAAATATGTGATCCACCGATGAACGATCAACATGACACTATAGACGAACCGGAACTAGATGACATAGATTCACTACTCTTAGAGTCACGTATTACTTCCTCGGAAATTGATAAAGCCATTAAACATATTGATAATGGCAAATCAGCTGGTAGTGATGGAATACTGATTGAAATGATCAAAATTAATTCATCCTATTTCATGCCATTTTTCATAAAGTTGTTCAATAAAATCTATGATTCCGGAAACTTTCCTAAAATCTGGACAATCATAGTCCCAATACATAAAAAGGGTGATGTTAATAACCCCGATAACTATAGAGGCATATCATTGTTAAGTGTATTGATTAAGATCTATACTGGTGTACTCAATAATAGACTGAAAGTCTGGACAGATTTGAAAGAGAAAGTCCCAGAATCACAAGCGGGATTCCGTGCTGGTTATTCAACTACAGATCACATATTCACTCTCACTGCTATCATTGAAAAATGTTTTATGAAAAAGCGTAAGAAACTCTATGTTGCTTTCATAGATTTTAAACAAGCGTTTGATTATGTAAACAGAAACAAACTTTGGATTTGCCTTAAGCAAAATGGTCTTGGAGGGAAAATGTTCTCAGCCCTTACAGCAATATATAAATCTGTACAAGCTTGTGTGAAATACTCTTCTTCAGATATCACCGATTTGTTTAATTGTCCAAATGGAGTTCGGCAAGGATGCATCCTCAGCCCATTATTGTTTTCATTATTTATTGGTGAATTGTCTAAGACTATAAATGAATGTGGTAAACATGGCGTACAATTATTCCCCGACTTGTATGAGATATTCCTCCTATTATTTGCAGATGACGTCATTCTAGTATCTGATTCAATCATTGGTCTTCAAAACCAATTAAATATCCTTGAATCATTTTCAGATAATTGGGGTCTCAAAGTTAATCTTGATAAAACACAAATTATTGTGTTTAGAAAGGGAGGCATGCTTTCAAACAAGGAGAAGTGGTTTTATAAAGGGAATACAATCGACACTGTAAACAATTATAAATATTTAGGGGTTTGGTTCTCAAGTAATTCGAAAATGACAAAATGCATATCGGATTTGGCAAGTCGGGGTAAAAGAGCAATGATGGAAATCATTGTAAAATTGAACAAAATTGGGATGATTGATCCAAAAACATATTCAAAATATTTGATGCACAGGTTTTGCCAATACTCCTTTATGGATGTGAGATTAGGGGAGTTAAACAATATGAACAATTAGAAAAGGTACATTTGTTAGCCTGTAAACGGTTTTTAAAAGTAGGAAAACCACCTAATGACATTGTGTATGGCGAATGTGGCCGCTACCCGATTTATATCAATGCATACCTACGTGTTGTACGATACTGGTTTAAATTGCTCAAAATGAGCAACAGCAGACTACCAAAGAAGGCATACAACATGTTAATGTATTATGATGACATGGGAAAGAAGAGTTGGGTGTCATTCACAAATTATATATTGTTTTCTCATGGTTTTGGTTATATCTGGATAAACCAATGTGTAGGTGATGCATTTGCTTTTTTACAAATATTCAAAAATGCATTGATAAACGAATTCTCTCAAAGTTGGATATCTACATTAAACAATAGCTCCAGTTACATGATGTACAAAGTCTATAAATTCAAATTTGAACCAGAAAGGTACTTGCATATCTTAATTGATGAAAAGGTACGATCAACTTTCATCAAATTTAGATGTAACGTCTTACCGCTCAGCAACAATAAAGGTAGATGGCAATCAATTAATCGTTCCTTACGTATATGTCCTATTTGTTGTAGTGCTTTAGAGGATGAATACCATTTCACTCTCGAATGCCATTTATATAAAGATTTGCGAGTCAAATTTCTGCCAGAATATTTTTGGAAATCACCTTCTGTTAATAAATTTAAGACACTACTATGTACATCCCAGGACATTGTAATACGATGTATGCAATATTTTATCTACCATGCTTATGTAAAAAGAACTATCTACTTAGAAACTGTTTAAACTCATTTGTATATCAGATATATTGTATTTTATATTTCTTGTATATGGGCCCTTGGCCTCATTACAAATAAACACCTTTTGACTTTTTGACTTTGACTTGATTGTAATAAAATGTTAGGAAGAAATGAATTGAACATGACTTCTGAAAAAGAAATGAGGTATTATTAATATTTCCCTCACAAATATGAAGAAATTGTGACGTCATTTTCTTTGCCGGAATTTCCTATTTTCACTTTCGATTCGTTGTGTGCGTCGCAGTTCCTGGACATCAATATTAATGCAAGGTACTACCACAATGCCTTGTTTCAAAACATTTAGAATATAGAAACATCTATTGTACAAACTGTTGTCAAAAGCATTACAATGGTACATGAAATAATTATTCATCGAAAACAATGTTAACTTCACCAGACAAGCCTGGACTAGTTAAACAGTTGTGTCAATAATGATAATAATATCAAATGTTAGATATAAAATTACTAAAATTACACCACAACATCAAAACTTTCTTATCGGTGTATGTAAACATATCCTGTTACCTTTTACTTTAGAGACGGTACATGTAGAGCACACTTCAGTCACTCTGTGTTGAAGGGCGTTCTGGCGAACTGGGTGCCTCTCTTTATGCGCTTTTGTGGACGCGCAACGCTTTGGTTGTACCAGCTTTCAAGTATATGGAATACAATACGACGTGAAAAGAAAGAAACTAGCGTATCAAACATGTTCATAACAAAGAATATGATATGAAAAGGATATAATACTTCTTTATTCTGAATAAGCATCGTTTAGAAATACAGAGTTGTGCAAAAATTATTCGGACGGCACGTTAATTTTAAAGAATGTAAGTGTAGCAGACCTTATTTTCATTAAAATAGGTTCTTGTTCTTTTATTTATAGAGGATTATCTTCACTGCAATCTCAAAATTTCTTTTTATTTCTTAACTTGTTACCTAGGCATCGACAACAATTCAATCAAATTATATGCATATTGTGAAAAAGTTTACTATTGCGGTCTATTGTTACCAATAAGGAAGACATATCTGCAACCCTGATGACACTATCTAAATATCAATCGGATAATAAAATGGAAAATAGTTAGTTCAAGCTGAACTTACTTCATCTCAACCATCTATCCATAAAAATTATTTATGTTATAATTATTTAACATACAAGTATGTGGAAAACGTCACCACTCGAATACTTTTTGTAAATTTCTGTCGATTATAATGTCATAATTCTTCAACTGAAATATAAATGTACGAACGACCCAAAGGCAAATGTGACAATGTGACAAAATAACATAAAATATGGCGGTTTAAGATCTATTTAAAAACAAATGATATATAAGAACTTTTACAGCTGAAGCATAAATTCAGCTTTTTAGACTTTTTAATTCAACAAATGGTGATTATTTTGAATCAGTGAGTGGTGTCCGACAAGGTTGTGTTTTGGTCCGTTTCTCTTTGCGATGTTTACTTCAGAGTTTCAAGATATGTTACAAAATCGGATCTTAGAGGTATATTCATTGGGTCAGATTATGTGTTTATTGTAACTGACGTATGTAAACGATCTTTATTTGTTTGATGATACTTTGATAGGTTTGCAGAGAAAGATAGATGTTTTGCAGTTTTTGGCGGAAAGAGGTAAATATGGATATGGATTAAACTCAGGCTCCAGATTTCCGTAATGGTGGTATTCTTCGTTCATATTGTGACAAGGTTATGTCAAAAGCATTCCTGCTGGCTTCGGCTGGAATGATATCTCTTTGGCCCGGGTTGGAATCCTGCATGGACATGTAAGTACTTGATTTTCTTGTCTGATACATTTGCCGCCCAACTTTAGCAGGGACTATTCCTTAATGTCACAACACCTTTAAGTACTTTATAGGTTTGTAAACCCTTAATTGGTATGTAAATTCTTCATAGGCACATCTCTCGAATGTTTGACTCGAAGCCTTGTCAATTCGTGGAGGGATTGAATGGTGTAGAGTGTAGGATTCTCAACCCGGAGGTCTCGGGTTCGAATCCTGCATGTACAGGAAAATATTGGATTTCCTTTCCTGCTACAATATGAAAAGTGGTTTTATTATCATGGTATTCCGTTCTGTTTTCCACACGGTTATCAAAGTTTACTCATATACTCTCGTCAGTAAAGCTAGTAAAGCTCTGTTTGCTTTGAAATCTTTTTACCTGAATATTTTCATTAATATCTTATCATTCCTGTACAGCTTATGATCAAGTTGTTTGATAACAAACTTAAACCTGTTTTATTGTATGGATCTGAAGTCTCGGCGTTCGAGGAGAGGAAATCTATTTAGATATTTCATACTTATCTTTTGTATTTACTTATACTTTTGTAAATATGTTCGGGACGTTGGTAAGAAAATTTCAAGTAATGGTGTTTTATAAGAGTGTAGTATATTGAATATGTATGTTGATTATTGTTTAAGAAGGAGTACCTATTGATGTAAATTATTCAGGATATCGGAGGATCGCTAACCAAAACAGTCGTATTTACATCTATAAGAAAGTTGAAATCAGCCGGTAAAGTAACTTTGGGCTACGTCTGTAAAATATTTGTAATATTCCTATGGTTTTGGCTTTGTTTGGTTCAATCAAGAAATCGGTAGTTCTTTATCTATTCAGACATTTAGAAATACAGTTATTGGTTGTAACTAACAGTGGATTCTTCGTAATACATATGTACCTTCTCATTTGATCATTTAAAGTTCACATAACCACAAACATATTTCACTATTTTCTTTGGAATATAGAAAGTCTGATACAATATTGTATAGTGCGTGAAAGCCGTTTTTGAGAGCCAATTTTGATGACCTATCTGACAACAAACAAGTGAATGCATGACTGGTCACGCCCCATTTTGTGACGTCATAAACAGAATCAGCCTCGTTATCTATACACCTATCGTAACAATACCACAGGGGGAAAAAACTAATAATCAATGATGTTCAGAAAATGTTTTCCACTCAGTTAGATAAATCATTTGACGATTTAACACTACTAAGCATTTGGTGTAAAAAAGATATCCACATCAATGGTAATTAAACAATTATTTAGGCAGTATTTCAGTTGAAATAATGATGAGTTACTCTATATAGTCTGTTTATTACGTCAGACCAACGCGAGTTTTATGGCCCCTAACCGTGGGCTTTTTACAGTCGATAATTACGCTGTCTAAATGAAAGGCTAATTAAGGTGTTTATTGGACAAATAAACAAAAATTAAGTACAGTTTTTATTTTTTTGAAAAATCTATGAACGAAAAACGAAAAGTGGTAAGGTCGAGGTTAGTTGATGTTTAAAGAAATCAAGTCACTTTTGAATGATGAGTTTTACGTTAATTTCATCAATAAAAAGCAGTTAGAAGAGTATATTCGCTTGATCTGCGTTGCGATATTTCAGTTGTTAATGAAGATATGAGAAGTAAAATGTGTGACATTCAAACCGAAATAAAAGAATTGAATAATAATCGAATGTTCGTCGTATACATGTACATTCCCTTTTTTTCGTTTACGCTAACCGTTTACATATATGAGAATGACACAAAGTCTATTTAGAGTTACAGCTCAATACAAACTCAAAACGAAAATAAAAGTACGCAGTCTACCCCGAAGTGATGTTGTTCTGCCGAGTAATATGTCGTAATTTCGGTCAAGTAGTAGTGAATAACTCTCCTCTGTCACAGCTTGCAGTGTTATATTGTTCAATGTAAGTTCATTATTTCTTATTAATTTATAAACGTTCTTTCAATATAATGACGATTTTATATGTGAATATGTCTGAAACGTCTATTGATGTACCACAGTTCAACTTATGTTTTTAAGTAGCATAAAAGCTGTATTGTTAAGGTTAGTTCATTGCTTTTTTATTATTTTATGATCTTTCAAATTCAAAACGATTTTGTGTATACATAATTCATAATGTATATTCGATGTACCATAGTTCATACTTATGTTTTTAAATAGAATAAGAGTAAACCTTTTCTAAACCAATACTTACCGCACATCCGTTATATCGATGTGTGTTACGCTGAACGGGTTTATTTCAACGGCCAAAGTCTACATACAATATACATACGATCAACTGGCCCCTGAACTTATTGTATCTTCAAACAATCGCTAACCAGCCATACCGCCTGCACCGACACATTATAGCTTTAAACATTGTTCTCTTTTAAAGGGGCAGTAGCACGTTTTTAAGAGGGAATAAAGGTGATGTCAGGAAAGTGAAAATTAATGGTTCCAATTGAAAGACAATGTATTTAAACTAAATGGAGTAGTAATAATTCAAATATATAATGTAAAGTTTAGCCAAGCGATTCCTTTTTCTTACACGAAATGAATTAAAGGTGTTCACATAAAATGGCCGCCAATGGATTTTATGTTAATTTCATACTTTGTCCTCTGACTATGGACGATTGACTTGTGTAATGAGATTTTTGATACTATCACAATAATATAATTAACATTAACTTACAATTATCGGTGAAAATTTAAAAATATAGCATTATCAAAAAACGTGCTACTGCCCCTTTAAACTATATATTTGATTTATTACTGCTTCATTTAGTTTAAATACATTTTCTTTAAGCTGAAACCATTTATTTTCCTTTTCCTGACATCACCTTATATTCCCTCTATTCTGCTACTGTCCCTTTAAGAAACATTCTATATAACGTAGATATTTACAAATATATTTCATTTAGATCACACCCTAAAGCTTTCCAACACAAAGCCTCAACATACACCATTTCACTGAAAAGCAAAGAAAATCTTTTACCATTTAAAATTGTTAAAATTCAGAAAACAATTCAAGTGCCGAGCCTCCATTGCTATGAGGATGAAATAGGAGCCTTGTAACACAAAATAGGATGTATTGGCTTCCCTTCGTGTCCGTTACACGTAACGATTAGTTGTTACAACTGCGACTGAATTTTGTAATGGCCGATCAGGGAATTTAAACGGAGGAATGTGTGTGTCTTTTATTCTTTTATTTCATCAAATAATTCAAAATTCTATTCTGCAAAGTGATTTTTCCATCGTGGAAGTGTTGAATCGCCAAGGTAACGCATGCGTTAATATTTAGATGTTAATGAATCAATAAAGCTGCTTATATCATTTTAACATTTAAAATTAAATTTTAATCTCCTTGTAATCAATCTCATGACAAACAGAGAGAACTTCCTTCTACCTCGCTGTCTTTGTGGCCCGAGTGCTGCTCCATAGTTATGACATCATGCAAGGTGGCATTTTTGTTCATTTAATATTCCATAGATTGAATCAATCAGAGGCCCGCTAATTATCCAATCGTCTCTATTGTGTTTTAACCCTGTCGGTGATTGGCTGCCATAGTGCAAAGATCAGACGAATTCGTACTCAGATCAGAAATGGAGCAGTGTACGAGTGATCAGTTTATCTGACATCAATGAGATTTATCCATCCAAATAATGATTATTCAGATACAGAAATGGAGGAGGGGAAAGATTTCAAGAAGGACTACATAGACAACCTGATGCAGACCTACTTCCCTGAAATATCATCCCTAGAAGATTCAACTCAGACTGTTATACAGACCATATTCGAGTGGTCTCTGTCCAACTTTGAGAAACGCTTGAAACTGTACTGTTCCGCCGCTCCAAGACACGACGAGGAAGAACTACGGCGTTATATGCAGACCTCGGACATCCAGGAAAACTATCTCATGCAGATCTTTAAAGGCAGACAGATTAACGGCACCGGCGCAGGTAACCAATTATATATCATTGGGGAAAGCATGACGTATTTTCCCCTGCAAAGCAAAATCCTTGCTAGTATAGACCCTAGTAATATTGACCTTTATTCGGGCGTTGCGTTTTGGCGAAAAACTCTTGGTTTGAGGGCATCATGGGCAATGATAATGATAAGCGAGGGGGCATGTATGCCGGGGGAGTTTAGGGAGGCGGGGGGTGTTTTGATTTCTTTTCGACACGACTGGAAATTGGAAAATATGCTGCAACACACAGAAGGAACCTGTACGCCTGTAAATCGTTACTCAAGGGTAAAATAAGTTACCATGTGTCCGCCAGTTTGATATGGAGACCAAACAATCAAAATCTAAAAATGCCCGCATTGCTCGGTATTTTGATTTATTTTCGTTCATCTGCGTTCGTCTGCTTCGCTCCGGTACTAGACTATACTTTTGGTCATTTACCCGATGGTATAAAAATTATATTTGTAAGCACCTAAATAAAAGAGAACTGAAATGATTTGTCGCCATTTTGACCACCCTCATCTTTTAAGCCAGATTTAAAGCATTTAGGAAGCGTGCTCGTCGAGATAAATTCGTTGCCATGTTGTGTTTGATATTTAACTTAGACACATGATAAATCTCCATATCAAACTGGCGAACACATGGTAACTTATGATAAAGATTCACATGAAGTCCACTGGCGACCATTTTTGTGTGAACCCCTTTATTCGTTTTGTTTTGTAAAAGGGAATCGCATGGCTGAACTTTACATTATATATTTGAATTCTCACTGCTTTATTTAGTTTAAATACATTGTCTTTGCATTGGAAACATTTATTTCCATTTTCCTGACATCACCTTATAATCCCCCTCAAAACGTGCTACTGTTCCTTTAAGGAGTATTTGAAGTAACGGTGTTTTTAAGATTAGGGGGATATTCATTTCAGAACGTATGATCAGTGTTTCAAATAAAAGCAACTTATCGTCTTACACTGGTGGAAACTATAAATATATCCTCATGATTTCCTAGTTGGAACAAAAGAAGGTTAAGACTAGCAAATGTGCGATTTGAATGTAATTGAAGACCGATATCATCTAATGTGTGACTGTACTGCTTACCACATTTCACTAGTACATCAAGAATTTTCATCTTCATAGAATAGTATTTACATTTTTATGAACCATTAATATAACATCACCTATATAAAATCTACTTCTGTCCGATAGCCTACTCTACTGTGTAATGACGTTTTGGGGTTGACCAAAACCACACTGTTATAAAATGTTCAATGTAGTCACAGATGTGAGTCAATTTGCTGCGCGTTTGCATGACACTTTTTACACACAGGGTAGACAACACGTATGCAATTGCATTTGCATCACCCCCTTACTGGATGTTAATTTACTCCTTGTGAAATATTACTCACGTGTGCAATTGCGTTTGCATGACATAGGTGTGTAAAATTTGCATACATGTGTAACTTTACATAATATGAACATGGCGGTCCAGTTACGTTTTCATAGGAAAAGGTGATAATAGAGTTGGAAGATTTAGGTTTCTGATGAAACAATGGTACGACACTGTATTTTTAATGGTTATTGAAAGCGACAAAAATTCATACGATTTACTTTCTGTAACTATAAAATTATTGTTTTGTTTTCAGTACATACACAATATACCAATAGTCCTCCTCGCAGTCAACCTGTTCAACCAGCAAACCTCCCACCCAACCACGTTCTTCAACCACATGCAAACGGACCAATGATTGGGCGGCATCAAGGCCACACCCATGTCATACCAGCTTTCAACCACGCCAATCAGCTGATCAACGTTGTTCCGGTATTTCAAATACATCACTGCTGTCTATTCAGATTGTTGCTTCCACACCTTTTTCATATTTTTCATAAATTGTCGGGCATGTTGTCAAATTTTGTAGTCCAAACGTTCAGTAAATGTGACATTGGTTCAAACGTTGCTTTACGACAAGTGTTGATTGTTCCTAAAATTTAAAATTTAAATGCATATCGGTGTTTTGTGGTCGAAATTCGGACAATGTAGCACAGATGTTGTTAGCTGAGTAAAATTGAACTTAATGACGTTCTCTCTATCGTTTTCCTACATCTGTTGTCGTATGGATTTGTACCTTAGCTGTCGCTTGCGAGCATCAAACGTTGACAAAAAGATATATGTGGATTGTTACTCGCTGAAAATGCTTATTTAAGTATACAAGAAGATGGAATGTGGAATATGTCAAAATCCTTTGTTAAATATCATTAGTTTAGTTTAAACATATTTTATTCAAAAAGAAAGGGATCAAAAACAAGTTATCGAACTTAGAATACCCTCTCCATATCAATATTATCATTGAAACAGTCGATGCCTTTTTGCATTCTTTGTATGTTTGAAAGTATCCTCGTTTTGATATGAAATGCATGTGAAGAAACCTCGCAATCAGCGATGTTTTCCTCTTCCGCCATTTTTGGATAAGTTAACTGCAGTTACTTTTCTCAGTGCAGTAGGGATGATGGATTATCGTTTCAGAACAGACAAGCGCCGATGGTCTTCCCACAAAAGGTGATCCCAAAAGAGAGTTTGACAGCCTCCATTTTAGCCAAGGTCTCTCCCAGGGAACAGAAGGAGATGCTGGGGGAGGCTCTGTACCCTCGTATACAGAAGATGTACCCGGAACTTGCTGGCAAGATCACCGGGATGTTGCTGGAGATTGAAAACACGGAGCTACTTCACATGTTGGAATCAAAGGATGCCCTCAAGTCTAAGGTGAGAAAGAAGACTCATTTCTATTTTCGTCCCCGCCGCAACGAGAAAAGGGGGACATTGTATTCGGCAGTTAATGGCAAGAAACCATTGCACTCAATGTCAATGTCTACAGATTTGGTCACAAGTCTATATTTTGGGATAACACAGTAACCGTCACTTCAGATGACCTTGACTTATTTTTAAGATCACCGCGTCACTTTGACAACTTTTTGACGCAACATCTTATTTTAAGGTCACAAATATCCATGACGTCGGTTTTCTAACACTTGATAATATGATATTTCATGCCCTGCTGATATTGGCAAACGCTGCAGACGACTTTTCAGACTTTTCAGGTATAGGGTGGCTGTGTTCATTGTTCCTTACTAGATCGAGTTATAATTTGGGTGTGTCTCCTGTAAAATCAACTAAGTCCAGTTTGACTCTGTATTGCTTTTGCACTCTTCTTAGTGAAGTTATTGTGTTTCATCTGCATTGCGTGAATTAGTGAGTGAGTTGGGGTTTACGTGTTGTCAGCCAATTTCAGCTATTTAACACGTGGATGTTGCCATCCAAAAGAGTGTAGTCAGAGCAGGCAAAAAGGGACCGAAAGATGAGAGAAAAGACAGAAAGAAAGACATAGTGAGAGATAGAAAGCAGGTTTTAGAAGGGCTCACATTTGGTCTGGCTTCTACCCATAGACCTGTCCAGCTTTGGTAACCCTACCAGGAGCACGTAAGCTCCAGCTGGCATAGCTCTCGGGGTCGCCGAAGCACACAAACCACCACACCACGATAAAGTAATGGGTCCAGTGATGGCATTTGCATTCCATCATGATCAATGTTTAGATTGAATAACAATGATTGACACTGAAAACAACCGCTTTGTTCGAGTTATTGCAAAGCATCTTCCTACACAAAGCCTAAAACGCCAGTTCCCGGACTGTCAGTTTTTGCCTTCCTGCAGACATTTGAATTTTCTGTGCTTGCTCTCAAACTTACTATGAGAGAAAGCAATGGTCCAATAAGAAAGTAACTTGAGGTTGCTGACAATCGCCTGTAGGGGAGCTGATATCAGGACAGAAAATTCAAGGGTCTACAGCATGCCATAAAATTGACATTTCGGACACTGGCGTTTTAGGCTTTGCGTAGGAAGATGCCCACAAAGCTTTGCAGGAGACATGTTTTGCAGGAGACATGTTTTCAGCTCCATCCATGGTTCCGAAATAGCTTGGTTTCCTGGCTGTATGTCAAACTTGTTCAATTTTTTTTCTTAACTTGGTATGTGGTTGGATCTAGTAGTGGACTGGTGCCTAATGCTACCATGGTTATTCTGAATTTTTCATTTTTTCTGGTATCCATGGAAACAATGTGACCTTAGTGACTAGGGGGAGTTTGTTCCTCTTCAAGCATTTATCTTAATATCTATTGATTAGTTCTTACAAAACTTGGTATGTGGTAAGATCTAGTGGTGGAGTGGTGCCTTTTACTAATTTGGTAAATCTGATTTTTTCATTCTTCCTGGCTTCCATGGAAACAACTGAACTTAGTGGCAATTGGGAGTTAGCCCTTTTCAAGCATTTATCCCAAAATCTTTAAGTATAATTCTATGAGAATTTAAAATGTGGTCAGACCCATAGATTGAGTGGACCCTATTACACCTTTGGCTACTTGTTACAATGTCATTTTTTCCTAAATTGTTTACCTTTATGGAATGTGTCTTGCTTCGCTAGCAAATAAAGCAAATTATTGGCATAAACTAACCTCTGGGACGAACTCCAGCCCCTTTCTCCGTTCTTTGGAACGTGTCTGCAGAAGTCTAGATTAAAAATATAGATATAAAATACTCTAAGTCATATTTACCATTAGTGGTATGCAGCTCCTTCCTTCCTAGTGGAGTTATCTTCCCCTGATCTCCCATGTGCTCATATTCTCTCCTGCACTTGTGCTGAGTGGATGTCTATGTAGAAGTCTAGATTGCTTTCTCAATTCAAGCCTTCTCCTTTGGGATTCAATTCCTATGGTATGTGTTGCCGACATTTGGTCATTTGAGTGACAATCGCATTCGTTTTTTTGTGTCTGTGAACTGTGTTTTTGTGACTTGTGATTTTTTTCTGTGATCATCGGCGACTTTTCCGCGAAGCATTTTGTGTAACTCATTTCATCATGGCGTCTCATAAGTGTGTGACTTGTCAGCGTTTTATGTCAGATAAAGACCCTCACTCTTTGTGTGTACTATGTGATAAGTCCCCCATTTGCTTTCCGGATGCAAGGTGTTTGTTGTGTCGCGATCTGGAGGACGATGTTTGGAATAAACTTTCAGAAATGCGTGCTAAGAAATCTAAACAAATCTCTCTCAACCCTCAATCTCCTAATCCACCTATTCCTACGGATAAATCGCCTCTGATTCCCCCTTCGGGCTCGGTTCCTGTGGCTCCTCCCACTTTTGATATCACGGCTTTTCTCACATCCTTTAAGCAAGAGATGGTCTCGTCTTTCAAAACTAGTTTAAATGAAATGGAAAAGAAGAACGATGAGAAATTATCTAACCTTAAGAAATCGCTCTCCTCGTCTAGATCCCACGCGAATAGTTCTACTAAGTCCGGCTCTTCACGGAAGGGTTCGGCTAGTTTAGATGACCGCCGTGAGCTTAAGTCCCAGTCCAATAAGCGGGCCGCCGACCCCGTGGAGACGGTTACGGCGAGTGATACAGTCAAAAAACAGTGTTTACCCGACGGGGGCCTGTTTGTTGACGGCCGTGGTGGCCAGAAATTGAGTACCCTAAACCAGTCTGGCGGCCTAAAAACCACAGAGCTGGAGGGGTCTCACGATGTTGACGCCGTCAACCTGCTCCGTGGCCCTCCGGGGACGGTTCAGGCCGGGTCACACGTGGGGGACGGCAAGCCCGTCAATAGTTCGTCTGCTACGGCTTCTGGCCTGGGCCAGGTTACCGTTAGCACGGACTCCACGCGTGACCCGTGCCCCGATCCGTTATTGTCTAGGCAGCGCACGGACGGCACGGACTCCGCCGGGAATCTAGGTCGCGGGTCGATTAAGGACACGGTTGTTGACAATAAGGGCACGCTTGATTTTGTGGACGTCCGTAACCCGCCGTTGATACCCATCATCACGGACTCTAACATGGAAGTAGATCAACCTGTTGATGTTAAACTCCATTCACATGAAGGCTTAGCCATTATTCCTCCGGCCGAAATTAAGGATGTACCGGACTTAGACCCGTCTTGGTCTTATTTGGAAAAAATTGATTTTCTTCACAAATTGAAACCGTGCACACGTCCTCCCGTTTTGGATGAGCAAGTGGAGCGTGTATTACCTGACGAATTGGGATCGACTGGTGTACTTCCTCCCAAACGTTTACCAAAGAGAACTTTACCTCATTCCACCGTGGTCAAGTCGGGCTTGGACATTGTTAACACGAACATAGCCAAGGCTAAGGATGCGACATCTCTTCCGAAACTGCCCGTTAAACAAGCCTATATCATCCATGATCGACTTCTACCGGCCTCAGCTCCCGATGTCGACAGGGACTTTGCCCGTTTAGATTCCCGTCCTAACCAGAGATTTGTTGGAGACAAGTTGACTGTCACCCGTAAGGACGTCAAGGAAATGGATCTAGCGGCCCGTAACTCTGTTGACATCTTATCCTACATCAACTGGTTCGCGGCAGGAGTTAGACAACTTTTACCACCCACCTTCCAGGACTATACTGGTATTAAGCCCTCCACTCTTACTGTCATGAGCGCTGAAGAAGTTGCCCTAGCTCACTCCTTTTTAGACGTCATTTACCAAGCAGTAGGCGATGCGACTCTTGCCCAGCTATCTTCTGTCGCTAGACTTACAGCCCTTGAGAGATCTTGTCTTCTCGGAGCAGTCAAGAATCTTCCAACGGATGCTAAGGAAGATCTTTTCCAACAACCGCTCAACACTGACTCTATGTTCAATGGCCAGTGCTCTCAGGCCATTGCGACTCAGGAAGCCCAAACTAATAGGAACTTAAATCAACAACTTGCTTCAGCACTCCTTGCTCAGACCAGAAATCAACGAGGCAATCCTCGTGGTAGGAGAGGTTTCGGTGCCACTACACCCCGACCCCCCCTCCATCGTTCTGCCTTTGATCGGGCCAAGTCCTACGGTCGACCACCCCCCTCTTCCTCACAATCTCAACCCCCTAGGGAGCCTCAACAGCAGCCACCTAGATCCAATTTTCGTGGCAGAGGAAATCGTGGATCCAAACCCTCGTACCGCCGTTGACTTCGTAACCGCTCCTTTGATTTTGTCAGACCCTTTCGAACCGGCAACGCCCACGGACTTTCTCATGGATTTCAACTTCATTACGCCAGTCGTACCCTCCCCGGTGGGGGGTCGACTACTACGCTTTGCCCGCAATTGGACCCAAATCACTCAAGACAAGTGGATACAGTCTGTGGTTTCCGAGGGGTACCAACTCCAATTCCAGACCCATCCTCCCCTGGCTACACACCCTCAGGGAAGAAGATACCTGCTACAAGGAAATCGTCTGGAATCTGCTCTACTAGCAATAGAGCAGTTATTGCTGAAGGAGGCTGTCATCGAACTCTCCCCCCTAGACACTTCGAAGGGGTTTTATTCACCAGTTTTTCTAGTCCCCAAGCGGGACACTCCAGAGATGCGAATGATTATAGACTTGAAGATCCTAAACAAGAATTTTCTGTTACCTCCTCCCAGATTCACCATGGAGTCATTGAAGAATGTGAGGAAACTAGTGCAACTGGACAGCAAGTTTGTAAGCCTAGACCTCAAGGATGCGTATCTCCACATTCCCATTCACAAACAGTCACAGAAATTCCTCAGATTCGCGGTAAACGGAAGGAGATTTCAGTTTCAAGTTCTACCTTTCGGAGTCTCCATCGCACCATGGCTCTTCACTATGATCATGAAACCCCTGCTCCAGTTCTTACACCTCAGGGGAATAGCTATCCACGGATACCTGGACGATTTTCTGACACGGCATCTCTCAACAGTGATCCTAATCAAGCACCTCAACTTCGCGATCCATGTGTTTACCCACTTAGGATGGATCATACACCCGGACAAGTCAGAGCTAGTTCCATCCCCAAGAATCAAGTTTCTCGGGGCCGTGTTAGACGCAGAGAAAGGTTTGATTTTTCCCGTACAAGATCGATGGTTGACTACCCGAACTCTCATCTTTTCTCTACTATCATCTCGGACGGCGACACTACGAAAATGGATGTCTCTTCTGGGGTTCCTGACGTCGATTCAAGCCTTCACAGTCAGAGGTCGCCTCAATCTCAGACACACACAGTCCTGGATAAATCAGAACAGAATTCAGGAGCTCGACTCTATCATAATGTGCCCTCCACACGTTTGCCGGGAGTTGGAATGGTGGACTCAGGAACACAATGTGATTTCGGGAGCAAGATTCACAGACCCACCACCACTATATACCATCTTCACGGATGCGTCGCAAGAAGGATGGGGTGCGCATATGGACAATCTGGAGACACAGGGGAAATGGACTGTCCAGGAATCTCTTCTGCACATCAATCTCTTGGAGATGCTCGCAGTTATCAAGGCTTTCAACGAGTGGTGGAGGCTACTGTATCGAACCAGCATCATGATCGCGTCCGACAATGCGACGGTAGTTGCTTACATAAACAAGCAAGGAGGGACCAGATCCCAGAACTTGATGTACCTAACTCGTCAGCTATTTCAACTCACGGATCAGTGCAAGGTAACACTCAGGGCAAGGCACATCCCGGGAAGGCTAAACGTTCGAGCCGATATGCTCTCCAGGAGGAATCAAGTGATCCAAACCGAATGGACCCTGCACGAGGAAGCATTCCGTTTGATATCGGACAGATGGGAGACCCCCTGCATAGATCTGTTCGCCACAAGCCAGAACTTTCGTCTACCAACGTACGTCAGTCCAATCCCGGACCAATCCCGGACCTAGTGGCGCCCGCCTGGCCCACGAGACCGTGGTTTCCGAATCTCTTGGATCTCCTGACAGACTATCCTCTAGTCCTACCGTGTTGGGGAAATCTGTTATCCCAGCCGCACTCGAGGAGGAATCACGGCAACCTGGGGATGCTCAAGCTTCACGTGTGGAGGTTATCTCGCGATCCCTCCAGGAACAAGGTTTCAGAGGAGAATCTACGAAAGCTATTGTTAACTCTATCAGGCCCTCCACAGCCAGACTTTATGATGCAAAATGGAGAATTTTCACCATCTGGAGAAGAGGAAGAGATTTACTAGACAAGGATATCTCTATTCCCATGTTAGCGGATTTCCTGTTGTACTTAAGGAATGGAAGGAAATTAAAACATGGTACCATTGACGTTACAGATCGGCAATAGCTTCAGTGTGTGACATTCAGGGGTTATCAATAGGATCGGATACCTCCTTACACAGAATGATCAGATCTTTTCAGATTCAGGATATCACAACGCCTTCGATTTTCCCCAAATGGGATCTCTGCATTGTTTTACAGTCCTTACTCAAAGCTCCATATGAACCGCTGAGTTCGACTCCATTAAAGTTCCTTTCCTTCAAAACAGCCTTTTTACTTGCCTTCGCTTCAGCTGCTCGAGTGTCGGAGCTCCACGCGATTGACAATTCTTCCATAAGATTTTCAAAGGATAAAAAGGAAGTGACTTGCCGCGCCTTACCGGAGTTTCTCGCCAAAAATCAATCCTCTTCTTCGGGACCTCTAGGTACGAGGTCTTATAGAATTCCAGCGCTACCTGTCTCTACGTCTCGCTCAGATAAGGAGAGACTCTTGTGCCCAGTCAGATGCCTCAGATGGTATCTGGAAAGAACTGCTTCGTTCCGTCGCAATAGGAGGAGATTGTTCTTGTCCTGTAAGCCTGCTGTTGATACGGAAATATCCAAGAACACGATATCATCCTGGCTTAGGAAAACCATTGTTTTTGCTTACAATCTCATGGATCAGGACACAGTTAATGTCAAGTTTTCTCCTCATGAGATTAGAGCCTTATCCTCATCGCTTTCGGCATGGAAATCAGTCTCAATTCAACAACTAGTATCCTCTTGCCAGTGGAAGGGATCAAATACATTCATCTCATCTTACTTACGGGATATCTCACCCTCACTATCAGGAATCAGTGATCTAGGACCCTTAGTCGCGGCTCAACACGTGACTTCGGCCTGAGACCAGTGTTATCAAGAAAGAGGAAAAAAGGGGGGGGGGGGGGGGGTCGGGGTCGTTGGAGGAAATTCGACGACTGACCTCTTCAAGTTCCAACTGTATGTTTACAAGGTGAGGCCATACTGTGACTAAGTTATGGTGGTGGTCCGAGATAAGGGAACTTGCGGTATATGTTAGGCACTCGTTGTGGATTGGTATACCCACCAAACTTGATCACGATTTAACCTCAAACCGAATATGACGTAAGTTTATATTAAACCGGAAGTGACGTCACAACCGGAAGTGACGTAAGATAGAACCGGAAGTGACGTCACAACCGGAATTTCAGTAAGAATAGGTATTATTCTATTAATAGAATCAAATTACGTCATAGTCGGTTATAAACAAACCTAATATATTAACCTGTGGTATGCACTCATTTATTGGAATGATCGGTGATGGGAGAAATAAACAGGATTACTGCATGAGAGTTGGAGTTTTGGTTATTTATCCATAATATTCATGAGAATTCAAGAATCAGTTATTTTAATGGATTAAGAGAGTAATTGAATCTAATTATTGGCATTTGTAAATGGAGCACATCCCCTGGATCCCTCCTCCTATTATGTGAAATTCGGGACTGGAGTTCGTCCCAGAGGTTAGTTTATGCCAATAATTAGGAACAATTACAATGTATTGTTAGTAATTATTAGTAAACTTACCTCTGGGACGAACGTTTAATCCCACCCAGGTTTACTAAATTTACTAAATTCCTCCCCGCATGTTCCAGGTGATGTGTTACTATGGACTATGGCAGTTCGAGAATATGAGCACATGGGAGATCAGGGGAAGATAACTCCACTAGGAAGGAAGGAGCTGCATACCACTAATGGTAAATATGACTTAGAGTATTTTTTATCTATATTTTTAATCTAGACTTCTGCAGACACGTTCCAAAGAACGGAGAAAGGGGCTGGAGTTCGTCCCAGAGGTAAGTTTACTAATAATTACTAACAATACATTGTAATTGTTCCTTTTCCTCAAACTTGTAAGTATAATTCTATGAGACAAAGAATGTGGGCCCTTTTACTTCTTAGGCTACTAATTTTTTTTAAGGTAAATTTTAGCCTGTAAGGCCCGATGGGCTTATGGCATGGCATGGTGTCCGGCGTCCGTCCGTCCGTAAACTTTGTGGAATTTCGACTTCTTCTCCAGAACCATAAGGCCTAGAAAGCTGAAACTTTGTGTACAGACTCCTTGGCTAGTGAGGATTATAAATTGTAGCTTTGGTGGCCCTGTGACCCCTAATAAGGGCCACAGGGGCCACACCCTAAAAACCTATTCTCTTTCCACCACTGAACCACATACAAAGGAAAACAACACACAATGGACGTTCCCTGCAGTCTAACTGAGGCATTTACTGCTGTAAAAACTGTTTTACAGGGTATCGCGATGTCATCCTCTCTTCACACCCATCGCATCTTACAGTAAGATCGGAGAACACTGTGTCCATCTCTTTCTCTTCTGAAACTAAAAAACATTTGGATCATTTTCAAATTCAAAATGTCTAAGCGAAACAGGACTAGACTGCAGGCGAGAATGAAGATCCCGCGCTATGACGCCACTTATATAACCTCTCAGAGCGCCCTCTGCACAACCAATTACCTCCCTTTGCATATGGTTCACACCAAAGAGAAATCAATTTCAATCTAATTCACTCTGTTCAAACGACTGAAATTTCATTTTTCATCTTCTTCTCCAGAAGCATAAGGCCTAGAAAGCTGAAACTTTGTGTACAGACTCCTTGGCTAGTGAGGATTATAAATTGTAGCTTTAGTGGCCCTGTGAGCCCTAATAAGGGCCACAGGGGCCACACCCTAAAAACCTATTTTCATCTTCTTCTCCAGAAGCATAAGGCCTAGAAAGCTGAAACTTTGTGTACAGACTCCTTGGCTAGTGAGGATTATAAATTGTAGCTTTAGTGGCCCTGTGAGCCCTAATAAGGGCCACAGGGGCCACTCCCTAAAAGCCTATTTTCATCTTCTTCTCCAGAAGCATGAGACCTAGAAAGCTGAAACTTTGTGTATAGCCTCTTTAAAGAGTTAGGATTATGAATTGTAGCTTTGGTGACCCTGTTGCCCCTAATAAAGGCAACAGGAACGTCCTTCAAATCTATTTTCATCTTCTTCTTCTCCTGAAGTATAAGGCCTAGAAAACTGAAACTTGTCGCCTATATACTTAATTTTATGATTGGTGCACCTGTGGCCTCTACAAAGGGGGAATCACATTGGCCACACTCTACAGCATAATTGATGATGAAGCCTGATGAGCTACAGAGCCAATGGATCTATTTTTATTTCTAAATATTTTCCTTTGTGGAATGTGACTGGCTTCACTAGCAAATTAGGCTAAGATGATGAAGTTTGGTAGGGTAACATCACAGAGTATCAAATATTTCTAGTTTCTTTGACAGGTTGAGGAGGGTGTTGCTGTTCTAAAAGCACATCAAGCGAAGGAGGCTGCAGCTGCAATTAGGAAGGAGTGACCTCCCCTTCTTTTCCTTAGGAGGCTTCAGCTGCAATTAGGAAGGAGTGACCTCCCCTTCTTTTCCACCAACTTATCTTGGATAGCAGAGGAGTTTTGTAATGCAAGTACATGAAGCTAAGGAGGCTGCGGCTGCAATTAGGAAGGAGTGACCTCCCCTTCTTTTCCTTAGGAGGGTGCGGCTGCAATTAGGAAGGAGTGACCTCCCCTTCTTTTCCACCAACTTATTTTTGATAGCAGAGGAGTATTGTTATGCATGTCCATCAAGCTAAGGAGGCTGCGGCTGCAATAAGGAAGGAGTGACCTCCCCTTCTTTTCCACCAACTTATTTTGGATAGCAGAGGGGTATTGAACTGCGTAACTAAATCGAGGTAGTAATATTCGAAAAAGAGGCAGTTGTTGAACAAAAAAACAGCAAAAATTGCCATCCCTTATTGAATTTTTTTCTCATCAGTTGGACTATTTGTGGCAATGTAAGCCTTCCATTTGTGTCAATAGAATTAAATATGAGACATTCAATTAACATACATAATTTGTCATATATATCTACAATAGATCTTGAAACAAAAGAGTTAGAGATAATTTTATTACCATGTCATATTTATCATAAATGGAATTTTCAAATGTCTATTTTAAGAGTAATATTGCATTGATCAGTGTTATTTCTAGAGGGTGTCTTGGGGAAATTTGGCCACCCTTTTTGCTTGGTGTCCCTTGAAATTTTGAGAGATACTTTCACCATTGCCAGGGGTGCTATCCGCTGAAAAACGCCAAAATGAACCCCATACCTAACCACCTAAGCACAACACTGATTGACAGCAACTCATGTTTTCTGATTGAAAACGAAGCTTTGATCATTTATCTTCTGTCAAGAAAAAATCTCAAGAAAATCTGAGATATGAGGAAATAAAGTGGTTTTTTTTTCAAACCACTATTAGCCTTCAACATAGAACATAGCATTCTTTAAAGGGGGTCTGCAACCTGAATTTTTAACTTCCAGTGTTTTATTAGCAGGGCCCCGATAGAGATGTAAATACTCGGTAGGGACGAAATCGTTTGGTTGCAAACCGTTTACAGCTGACAGCCGGTACCAAGTTTGTGTCATGTGACCCCCCTTACCCGTCTGGATGCTCTTGTTAACGATGGTCAATGAGGTTTCATGAGCCAGGTTGTTGATCCCCTTTAAGGCTATGGCTTCCATGGGACTTGAAAACAAGAGATCAGACTCAACTCGAAACCATGTAATCAAATTTTGTATATTTACCTAGGAGATCATGTAATTGTTGTTCATCTCAGATATTATCCACACATATATTGACTTATACATGGTCATATACAGATCACATATGTTGATCACCTAACTTCTTAAATCACTGACAGGCTTAAATTGCTTAAATAAGTTACAATGATCTACATTTTAGGAGTCCTTGTGTCCAAGAATATGGACCCCAGTCCAGCTGAGCCAACATGGACTTGAGTACTCGAATACCCGTGGAAGTGGAAGCAACATTTGTGCTTATGTTGAGATTCTTACATGATGTGTCCAAAGATATACCGTATTTCCTCTAATAAGCGCCCGGGCGCTTATTTTTTCACCACCCTCTTACCCCCCGGCGCTTATTAGAGGCCCGGCGCTTATTGGAGGCCCGGCGCTTATTTCCTTCATAGAAAATTGAAGTTTGTGTTAGACAGTATTTTCAATGAATATCAGTAAAATGTTTACTAATGGACATTAATTCAATGGTTTGGACCCAGCGCTTATTAGACACCCGGCGCTTATTAGAGGCCCGGCGCTTATTTTCTCAACTACCTATGACCCCGTGGCGCTTATTAGAGGCCCGGCGCTTATTAGAGGAAATACGGTAGATACACATTAGGGCTTCCATGGGTCCTAAAAATTGGACTCGAGTACTCAAGGGGTCAGAATTGACTATGACCCGACATATTATCTTTACCCAAGGGATTTTTAATTTTTATAGCTCTTTTGACTTTGCCTTACCTAAAGGACCTTGAATTGTTGTATAACCTAGATATGATAACATATAATTTGACTTGCAAATAGAATAATTATGACATCAATGTCTTGAAATGTTAATGTTGATCACACAATACAGACAAACAGAATGAAATAATTAAAATAATTAACAAGTGTTAAACAATTTTTGAGTCCTTCAGTCCAATAAAATAGCCTCCAGTTCAGCTGGACCCAACTCGGGCTTGAGTACTCGAGTACCCATGGAAGCCCTAAAATACATAATACATTAATTCATTACAGTACCAGGGATATGGAAAGGCAGGGGCAATGGGTCATTTTGCACATTGAATGAAAAAATGACCCATTTTAATTTATAATGTTTTCTATCAATACAAGGGCAATGGCCCCTTTGAAATTACAGAAACGTCTAGAAATGACCCACTGTCAAAGACGTTTTCCCTTATCTGTGCAGTATTAAATCACACACCATATTCATGCCTTTTTGAGTTCAGATTTAGAATAAACATCTGAAGAACAACACATTTTGAGACTTTTAAGACAAAGTGTGATACATAAAACAAGCATAAACATGAATTAAAGTAAAATTCTTGAGAATATAACCGACTAATTCAGAAAACAACAAACAAGACATCTAGAAATAATATTTTATCATGTAAATGACATATGACAGTTTAATCATGAAAGACAAATAAAGTCATTCATTTCCTAAACTAGGAAATAAGCAAAGAATTTCTTTTCTTTTGGTCTTTCTTCAAAACTTTTTTCAACTCTCTATAAATTACAACTTGTTAAGTGAAATTATAGATAAAAAATTATCAAGCCTTATAAAATCTCTTACATCTTTGTTGTCAATCTAAGTTACACTTATAATGCAAAGTTATGGTGTTTGAATAAGCCTAAATTTTCTGGTATTTTAAGATAACAAGCAATACACAAGTTCTTAAAGAAGCCTATATTTTCCAGTATTTTAATATATAAGGTAATACAAAGGAATTGACAAAACATGAAAGAAGAGAATTTCAGTTCAACATGAATACCGTATTCGACGTAATAAGGGCCCTGCTCCAATAAGCGCCCCCCAAAGGATTTTGTGATTATATGTCTAATAACCGCCCATGTACCAGCCGTACTAAAATGATAAATTCATCGATTCACTTTGTTTCAAGAGAAATCAAAGGATACAATAGCAACAATATGTGTTATTTTTCACGAAATAATGTGTTAGTATGTTTTGAACGTCTGTATCAGTTATCAAAGACAATCTAAACCCAGTTCCATTTGAGTAGTTTTTATTTTTCACACCACTTTGATAAGCGCCATCCCAAGTCAATTTTTTAAGTGCCCTGGGCGCTTATTATGTCAAATACGGTATATGGAAGTCAGTGATGAAAGAAGCCTATATTCAGTTAATATCCCGGAGCAGATAAACTCTTGTCCATGAACTTCCTCTTAGCAAAGCAGAGCCACCACTGAAAGAAAAAATACTTTACTTACTTATTTATGTATATAAGCAGTATTGTTTGACAACCCTTTTAGCTAGGTGCAGACCTCTGTTATGAACGCTAAAGCAACCGTAAAAAGCAATAATTACACATTTATAGCCAAATTTATTCAAATCTGAATTTGCACCCACTCGTAACCCACCACCCCCAACCCCCATCCAACTCTTTTATATGGAATGACTCTTCCCCCCATCTTACCCTTAAACGTAGTAGCTTAGGTGGCCCCATCACTTCATCCTGTCTCAGGGTACGAGCGTTACGCTAACTCAACGAGTCTGTACCCTGGGCTCAGAAGCAAGATTTGCGTCTGTGGCCCGACTTGGGATATAGCCAATCAATCATTTTCTCGCCACCTTCTCGATAAAATTTCAACGAGAAAATGATTTGATTGGCTATATCCCAAGTCGGGCCGTGCATGCGTATCAAGCTTCTGAGCCCAGGGTACAGATTAGTGGAGTTAGCGTAACGTTCGTACCCTGAGACAGGATGCCACCACTTGCTATTGTACAGGAATAAACCATCACCCACTAAACTATGAAAATGAAATTTTTGGCCACTTTGGCCCTTGATAGCAAGTTTAAACTTTGAGTCAAGTAGCAGATTTCTTTGAAAGACACATAGCAGATACAATACAAATCCTAGAACTTGCTATAATCTACCAAAAGTTTATTAACAAAATTTTAGGCTTGTTTCACAACGAAACTGCTGATTGGTCAACACAATTTATCAGAATGCCCTGTTTTTTTTAAAGAAATATTATGGATATAATGAATACATATATACCCCTTAGGAACCAGTACAAATACCTTTCTGAGCCTTATTTCTGGGACAAAAGGGTTAGACTCAATACAGGAGATTTTATGTCACTTCAATATTTTAAAAGGGGTACCTTGCTAGGCTTGTCATTAGCATCGAAGACCTTGTCACAAAGCCGGAGTCCAGTCTCCTGTCGGATCTGTTGCAGATAATTCCTCATTGTGTCTGAAGGGAAAACAACATGTGACATATAAACAAAGAAATGAGGTCTTGGAGAGGTATTATAAAAGATGACATCAGCAGTGTTAAAAAAGTGTCTGCCCGCCTACCAATTGTTGGTTAATTTCCAATTTGGCTTTTTGAAAGCCCCACTGGCTTGTAGCAACTACTGTATGAATTTAAGTCAATATTGTAGTTAATTTCTTATAAATTAGACAAGTCATTGCTTTTTTATAATTAGAGAATGACTCAATGACAAAATTTGGAAGTAAGGGTTCTCTGAATGTCATTTTTTTTAAATCCCTTAACTCAACAATTTGGAAGTAAGGATTCTCTGAATGTCATTTTTGTTAAATCCACCAACTCAACAATTTAGAAGTAAGGAATCTCTGAATGTTTTTTTTTATCCCTTAACTCAACAATTTGGAAGTAAGGATTCTCTGAATGTCTTTTTTGTTAAATCCCTTAATTCAACAAATAGGAAGTAAGGATTCTCTGAATGTCTGTTTTGTTAAATCCATTAACTCAACAAATAGGAAGTAAGGATTCTCTGAATGTCATTTTTGTTAAATACCATAACTCAACAATTTCGAAGTAAGGGTTCTCTGAATGTCATTTTTGTTAAATCCCATAACTCAACAAATAGGAAGTAAGGATTCTCTGAATGTATGTTTTGTTGAATCCCTTAACTCAACAAATAGGAAGTAAGGATTCTCTGAATATTAATTTTAGTAAAATCCCTTAACTCAACAAAGGTTGAGGGTAATCTTCTAAAAGCACTAACTCACCATCTTCAGTGCGATTAGCTGGCTTTGTGTACATGGCGTTGAGTGGGAACTTGGGCTCGCCCGGAATGGGGAAGTTTGAGATACCTAGCGTGTACATCTCCTTCTCTCCTTGCCCTTTAGACGTGCACTGATTACATGGAATAAATATAATTTTGTGAATATTTAACATTTAATATTTGTCCCACAATTAAACTTACCTTACAAATGATAGATAAAAAATAGCATGAGAACAGTAGGTGATTTTTGATAAAGACTTTTTTGTGAAAATCATAGTTGTTATTCAGTACATATTATTGTTCATTTATCATATTAAGCAAATTTATCTTTCCGTATTTAAGTAACACTTGTGATGTCAACCCATTGTTTTCCCACTCCATCATTTTCAGTAATGGAGCGTTGCATTTCAATCACATTTTTCACTTAAATTTTCATACTTTAAGGATAAGGTATGTTGCTGAATAAGCATTTAGTTGAGTGCAATTTAAATCGGGTAATATCCTCATAGTTCTGCATTCCTTGAAACAAATGCTCCATTTTTCAAGGAATGGATAGTTAAGAGAGTTATAACCCATACCCCATCTTCCTACAGAAAGTGACAGCCTAAAACAGTTCTATCGATGATGTTTTAGATAATCCAGAGCTGTAGCATCATCCTACGGAAAGCCCGAAACGCCAGTTTCCGAACTGTCAGTTTTATGCCTTGCTGCCGACCCATGAGTTTTCTGTGCTTGCTCTCTAGCTTACTATGATGCTCAAATCAGAAAGTACCTGGAGGTTGCTAACAATCGCCTATAGGGGTGCTGATATCAGCACAGAAAACTCAATGGTCGGCAGCAAGGCACAAAACAGTTCAGAAACTGACGTTTTAGGGTTTTCAAAGGGAGATACCCAATTCTTACCAATTTCAAAATTCCCTGCAAAAACTCAAAATCAATATTACCATTGTTAATATGACAAGAGGAAAACGGTTGCTTAACCCATCTCCACATACGTCATATTAGCCTCAAGAGTTACAACAGCCATTGTCTCGAAAGTTTGATGTATGAAATGTTTAGTTATGAAAAAGGTGCTTGCTACAGGGCTTAAGAACAAGACCAATCTAAAAGTTCTTACGTTACATCTAGCTACCAACCCACCTGGTCCGTGTCACGCATGCGCGGAAATCAACCAATGGTAAAAGAACTGGCTGATCTCTTTGAACCGGGTGTCATTAGGATTTATATTGCATTTTACACATTATGAGCATAAATATCAATGATTTAATGACTTATTGGAAATAAACATTACAGCTAGTTTTAACTAGATTGGCCGATTCTAACAGCTTGTATTAACTAGATTGTCCGATTTAAAGGGATTAGCCAGTTCTTTTTTCATTGGCTGATTTCCGCGCATGCGTGACACGGACCAGGTGGGTTAGTAGCTTGATGTAACGTAAGGACTTAGGGGGCGATAAAATTACAGCTAGATTGGAACAAGACTAGATGACCGGTGCCTTTACTTGTAAAAAGCAAGTCCTCACCTTCTGTAGTTTCTTTAGACACTCGCTGATGTACAGAGTGATGTAGATCAGAGTTCTGTCTGCCTCGCTCTGTTCAAACAGGTAAGGATTTGAATATTGAAGAGGAATATACGGAAGACAACTTCTTGATACATGGTAAGCGACAATTCAATGTGTCTTGTGTCATTCTCAAGCAGAGGTGAAAGATAATGGTTGACTTTTCTTTGAGGATAAAGCACATCTTTATCAAGCTCTTTGCAGTAAAAATAATTTTAAACTGTGACATTTTAAAATATGAAAGTTTGTTAATTCATAATGGCAAATAAAGCAAAATAACCTAAAGATACAAGCCGAAACAATTAGAAATAACAACATCAACATCAGTGTAGTTCCTAGAGGGAGTCCTGGGGACATTTGCCCAAATTTTTGCTTGGTGTCCCTTAAAAGTTTGAGAAGTTGGATACTTTTACCATTGCAAAGGGTCAAACATGCTCAGGATTTGCCGAAATGACCCCCTTGACTGATTGTTTAGGAACAACATTGAACATATTGTGACATTATGATTATTTAGTTCTTACCTTAATTTCATAATTTCTAAAAAAGATGTTAGCCTTGAAGTAATAGATGGCTTCATCAATGATATCCTGATCACTCGCTGAAAATAATAATCATTCTTTTGTATCTTATTAACTTATATAAGTACAGAAAAATATATAGGTCAAGTAAAACAAAATATGTTACTACAAATTGACAATTTTTTGACTTAATAAGGAGGAAATATGTCAGGAAGCTGCTGTAGATAAAATCGGCGTTGAAACTTAGACATCAATGAAGAGAGACTATACAATGCTGGACTATATTTCTCACAATTTTCTAAACCCTCATTCAATAGTACAGACGAAATTGACAAGGGAATGCTTTAAAATATTATTGGCCGGATTTGCCCAGGTATAGTATGTCATTATAGAAGGTAGATAAGGCTATCTGCCAAAACTTCCACACCCCAAAATGATATATATAGGTTTATAAACAGCCCAAATAGCCAATCTAGTTAAGAATAGCTGTAACATGTTTACATCCCTTAAAGGAATATTCCAATGAAAAATGAAAAAGAGCCTTTTAAAACAATGTTTATGGATAAATCCTTCAACTTTGGCTAATAATTTTTAGCTAAATCACCAAATCTGCAATAAAAATTCAAAGTTGGGAAAAGTCAAGTTTACCGGCATTGATGGGGGACGCCATATTGCTATCTCGAACGGTAAACGAGAGCGAGAAACAACGGGAATATGACGTCAAGACACACCATGAAATTAGGAGACGCCGTTAGATTCAATGGTGGGCGGTGACGGCCCGTCAAATATGAGACTGTAACAACCGTCACGACTTCAGTAAAGACATGCCGGGTCCAGAATATTCTACTTCTATGATGCCCAAAGCAATAAATAAATATTTCTGACCAGCAGACTGCTGCAAAACTTCAGTACAGTTTGGAAAAGATTTCCCATGTGCGGACGTCACAAGGTTTGAACACTGACAACTGTCATTTTTTTAGAATTTTTATAAGCTATAGACACCATACATAAGGTTGAAATAAAGTGTTAAATGACTTTGCTTAATTAAGTGCATTTAAAAAAACAAACTAAACGTAACATAGAATAATTATTTATTGAGTATATCACTCGAAAAAAAGACCTATTGACATGATCTTGTCGAAGCGAATCCTAAAAAGCGAATCCGCGATGATCGTGGTATGGTTCGTAATCAAAATGAAATTGTTTATATATAAATATCAATCAAAACACGTTTGATAAATTTGAAAGATGGCATTTTCTATGTTGGCATTGACTTCTCGTTTTTAATACATAAATCTTGGCTTGTTTGAGGATGAAAATATTTTTCTATTTATTTAGTTGTCGCCGATACGAAACCAATTTTGATTACGAATCACTGAGGCGCACATGCTGTATGAAATATTATCGGAATGATTGTTAATGATTCCTTATTATGTTCACATATCATACCATGTTGATTATTTTTCAAAGGTATTTCTGCTAAACAATACGTAACGAAATTAAAATGGAATTATAAGATATCATTAGTATACTAAAACAATCAGGAAGGAATGGTGTTTTGAATAATATTAAAGATCTATCAACTCATCAGCAAGTAATACAAAATATTATACTCACAAAGTTTCTTTATATCATCGAGTGTTTTTTTTTATCTAAGTTGCTATGATGTAGCTGAATAATCCATATTTGTTTGGAGTTTTCTCATTATTATATCTTTTAGTAAATTAAATTATTTAACTTACAACTATGATTTTTTATATTCACAGAAGGATATGATTTTAATGATAACAATGCACAAATTATCACAACGTATGTCTCTTAATTAAACCTTCAAATTATTTTACAAAATACTAGATTTACGTTATTTATGCATGTTTTACATTGAATATTCCCTTTTATATTTATTTTTAAATAATACAATGATTCTAACACGTTCATAACAAAAAAAATTTTTCCCTTTTCAAACTGACTAGAGGGTTTTTGAAAATCCACAGATTGAATGTGAAAGAGTGCCAAATTTTAAAAGAAAACCTATCGTAGTAACTCTGTGAAAATAAAATATTAAAAAATATAATGTCTTATTTTTGAAAAGATATAAAAAAAAAGATATGCAAAGGTCTTAGTGATTGATAATAGGCCTATGTATATAACAGATAAATCATTGATATGCACGTTTGATGTATCAAAATTCAAGGAAACGTTTTCTACTTTGAAAGTGTAAATTTTATATAAAAAGGAGTAGTTATAGAGTACGTCAACATCTTTCAGGTAAACATACCATGTTTTAATCAGAAAAAAATACAAAGAACACGACAAGATATAATTCTCTTGATCGTTTTTAAAAACATTTATTTATTTATTTATTTTCTGTGTTTTTTTTTTATATAATTCATATCGTTAATTAACTAATACTAGACAAAATCGCATATTAGTCGTAGTTGCTTGTTGAATGATCTATCCGACGACTGGGTTGTTCTGTAGGCACAACGATGTTTTACGTTAACAAAGTGCGCAGCGCACACATTCAGCAGTTCTAGTCAAATCATGGAAACTCCACTGCACAAAGATGTACGGAGTTTATAATGTAAGCTCCTTGCATCGATTTCTTGTGGTGTGTCGATGACGTCACATTTTTAAATAAAATGGCGACCTCCGTCATCGCTCAAAGACGAAGGTTTAAAATTCTGTAAATACTTATCTCGTTGACAGAAAAATTTAATAATTTGTGAGAATGTCTTTTATAACTCAAACTTTTGCTAGAATTAAGTTGAAATCGTACTGGAATATTCCTTTAAGTCCTTCATTACATCTAGCGATTTACCAACTTGGTAAGAGCATGTGCGGAAATAAACCAATGAAAAATGAACTGTCTCAGCTCTTAAAAACGGGTAATCTAGTTAAAACAAGCCTTTAGAATCGAGCAATATAGTTAAAACTAGCTGTAATTTTTACATTGTTTGCAAATGTTATGCTTAATGACACCTGATTTGAAGAGCTGAGGCAGTTCCTTTTTCATTGGTCAATTTCCGCATGCACAACACTGACCGAGTGGGCAAGTCGCAAGATGAAATGGAGGAGCTATGGGACTTCACCAGTACACCTTTGAGCTAGTTTTAACAAAATTTCCCATATAGCTAAAACAGATAGAGCATTTCTCCTAGCTATGCTATAGGGTTACTCACTATCTTTTGGTGCTGGACCCTTATAGTTGGTCCTGAGAGGTAGCAGTGCCATGTTACCAATCAATTTTGGCGGGTTAACAAACTGGGAATGATACGCCTGCAAAAAGAAGAAATTGATAATTGTAAATGGTATTTTGTCAAATAATAAAACTATAAAGATGATTTTTGAAAAATGCAATTACACAGAAGTAACAGTTATAATCTGTGCTGCAGTACCAACTTTATTGAGAGACAAACTCAACCAAAACAGATTGTCAGAGGGATAAGTAGACCAACATTTAGTCCCTGAAAAAAAAGGAGTTCTTTACTTATTTTAAAAGGAGCCCTGAACTAATGCTGAGCCATCTAGACTTGCCACTATTTTCTAATCATGTAAGATTCATAATATTGATCAATTTGATATTGATACATTAACAGGGCTTAGTCAATAATGCAGTCCAGTTGATCAATTGATCATTTTACATGTTTCAAAACAAATCAAAGTCATAAAATATTTCACATCTAATACTTCAATGAAAGGATTGGTTTTGATATTTTGATGTGACTTTTTGAGTTTGAGTCACTTTGACAAAGTTTGAACCACATTAGCATTATTCTTACACTTCATTTAAATGATAAGCTGAATACAAAGTAAACACTCCGTAAACATTGTGAATATAGAATCAATGTATCTTACCGGCATGATTGAACGAAATATATACAAAATAGACAAATTATGAGCAGGAAGGTCTCCGCCCAGAGTACTTCCTGGTTGTCACGTGATTTATTAAGGACGCTTCAATCAATAAAAAAAGAAATTTACGATTTAGATATGTACATTTCAATTTCGAAAATATATATTTTTATCTTAAAAATACAATCGTCATACATTATAATCCTGACTATTGTCACTTATTCTTAGATATATTTTTATTTATGATGTAAGCGTAAGTACAACCGGAAGTAAACAAACTGAAGATTTCACACATGTTCCTCATGAAAATGTTGAAGTGATTGGCAGATTGATAAGGCTAACGTTGTGTGTACGGTTCTGTTACAAAATGCGTTACGCTCAGCTTGTCATGGGGCCTGCTGGAAGCGGAAAGGTGACATCTAAAGCCCCCTAAATTGTTCATATGAACTTTGATTGTTGTTACACCTTATTTTATAAAAAACAAACATCGTTATCATAAACTAATAACAGAAAAATCATCATAAAAAAACTTAATAATGACGGTGAAATTGTCAAAATATTTACTTTACACTGTTAAAATTAGTATTAGTGGTATGCAACAGTTTTAATGTAAGCCTAGCTAACACAATATTCATTCATTCATTCATCAAATTGTTTTGTTTGGGATACTCTTCATATTGAAAATAATCTGAAGTGCCCTGCCTTTTTTTAATACTTTACCAGGGTTTTATCCCAAAAAGTTATGAAAACCGAGGGGGTACGAGTCAAACTTTTTCTCATTACCTACTTTACTATCATAATGTCGTATAGTTATCCAATCATAATCACATATTTCAATTGTTTCAGTCTACATACTGCAGCAACATTGTAAAGCACTGTGAAGTGTTGGGGAGAAGTGTTCACGTCGTTAACCTCGACCCTGCTGCAGATGCCTTTGATTACCCGGTTCTTGCTGGTATGGAAAAGCTTTAACATTTTGTCTTTGTACACCATAGCCTGTTCATAAAAAGCAAATCATGAGACTGGGAACATATCTGATCAGCTTGGTTTTAATGGCATTTTAGAAGTTAAAGCACTAAAGAATGACAAGTATTTTATTAGCAGAGGTGTCACTATGAGGAGATACAGTATCAAATCACGATTCATGGTTTGAGATATATCTTATGTTTTTAAGGCTGCGTATCACGATACAAAAAACATTGATAAATTCTCAATGTAGATACTCAAAACTGAAATGATTTTAAAAAATACTTCATTATGCACCAAAGAACCTCTCCTAATACTTGGTAGTTGGATTCTGTCACATAACGTGTAGTGATAGTAAGTATTTTATGAATGCTTCAATCAGTATAACTTGGATCAGTAGTCGTGTTACTTATCTCCCTTGAACGGTAATCTCGTTGGTGGTCTCGCGGTGTCGACCGCCAATACAAACAGACGTTACATTTTCACCAAATAAATACTAGATATAATAAAGTCATAAGTCCTACTCAGTTTTGTATTTGTTCAGATGTGAGGGAACTTATTCATATTGATGATGCAATGGAGGATGAAGCATTGAACTTTGGTCCCAATGGTGGACTCGTTTTCTGTATGGAGTGAGTAGCATAAAATATATGTTTTGATAATATTTTTATTTTTTTATCACTTTATTTCTTTTTGTTGGCACCACAAATATACTATACAACTGTAATATTCATTTTCTTCATTATAAACATAGTTATCAAATCGATCAGACATGGTATACAAAATTTACAATGGCGGATATTTTCTATTTTTTTAATTTGCATTCTAGACTTTGATGTGATGAACAATAAGAACAATCCTAATGCATGAAGAACTTCCATATTGTATTTGATGTTGTGATTTTAAAATTACAAAATAAGATCAATAGATAAATTATTGTAAAATTTGTATCAACTTTTTTAATTGTCATTTAGAACAAACGATTTTTACAATTTTAATTCAAGATTTGAGTATAAGTTGTTTCAATCCTTGGAACGGGCCAGGCAAGATTTAATAATAAATAACTTCTACTTTTTGTAAGAAGAAGTGATCAATTTGTATACTAAATACTATATTTGTCTGATTATTATATTTGTGTACAGATATCTGGCCCAGAACCTTGACTGGCTACATGAGCAGCTTGATGATATCGAGGATGATTACATTATCTTTGATTGTCCAGGTAAAATAATTGTCCATATCTTCTGATAATATGAAGAGAGTTATCAAGAAAAGTTTGAAAAATATTTGCTGAACAATATTAGTATCTTATTATTTAGCTGCTGAATTGTTTGCCTCCAAAATATAATGAATTTTCAAAAATCAAAACTCATTTACAAAGGGAATAATCTTGAACAAACTTCCTCAGAATCTCAGAGTCTGCGGTGACTTGCTTTCCTTCAAATCTCAGCTTAAAACACATTTCTGAGGCTTTCCAATTGTGACTTACATATTATTCTATGTGCACTTTGGGCATGATCTATTTGGAAAACAGCACTTTATCAATATGTTATGATAATTATGATGATGATGATTTGGCACAGTGTTATGATTTTGAGTATCAGCAGGGGAAGTTTCAAGAGCCTTTTTGTCATAAATAATTTAATTCTGGTTCAAAGGAAAACTTGTCGCTCTGTATTTCTTTATAAATGTCAGTTTCAGGAAACACCAGAGCGGCAGTTTATAGTCTCATTTCGATCTAGTCCTGAAATTCACAAAACAATAGTTATTGATAGGTTATGATGATCATGATCATGATCATGATCATGAATCGATGATGATAATGATTTGGCGAGTGTTAGGATTTTTAGTTTCAGTTAAGGAAGTTTCAAGAGCTTGCATATTTCCAAAAATATATATTCTGTTCCAAGGCAAACTATTTCTATATGAATGTGAGTTAAAGAAACACCCTTTTTTAGTCTTTTTTTTAGGAAATTGACAAAAATATTTGTATTCCAGGTCAAATTGAACTGTATACACACATTCCTGTAATGAAACAGTTTGTGGATACGCTATCCAAGTGGAACTTCCGGGTTTGTGGCGTGTTCCTCATTGACTCTCAGTTCATGATCGAAGCGTCCAAGTTTGTGTCAGGTGCTCTCACTGCCCTGTCCACTATGGTGAATCTGGAGATAACGCACGTCAACGTACTCACCAAACTAGACCTGCTCAGCAAGAAATCCAAGAAGGATCTTGACAGGTGAAAGCCAACTTCATAATCTATATCACGTCTTGACTATTGTAAAACAATTTCAGCATCAAGAACTTTATTAACTTTCCCTTGTAGGTCATGACTAGTGGAAGCCATAAAGAATGACTAAATTAAGCCTTGTAGTATGTCCTTCATTTCTGTGCTAACTCTGCTTAATTACTACTTTGTAGGCTTGCAATATCTGTTCTATGCCAAAATAACCTACATTATCCTATGTCATGTAATCGTGATCTCTGATTGGTCCAAGTGACCCTAAGCAACCTCTTGAGTTCTTCTCATAACACCCCGCCCCCTCGCCTGAATGGTGTAACTTAAATCAGCAGCCCCGATTCAATCCTGATTATCCTTTTCTTATAATGGTTGAATTTTTATGTCCCTGAATCGGAGATTCCAGGGTACCGTATGTTGTTTTTGCGCTGTCTGTCTGTCACAAAAATATCTAACCTTGCCCATAACTTTTGCCTTCTTGGGGGTAGACATTTGATACTTCACATGTACATATATAATGATAAGACCTTTCTTAAGAGGTCATAACTTTTGACCTGGTGACCTTGACCTTGGCATCAGGGGCATCAGTGTTTCACAAACCCAGAGAGGGCAGTGAACTTCAAACATGTTAGGCTCTTAGGAGCATGGTTTGGCTTAGCTACTGATTCCGACTGGCATAACTCATGTCTACAATGTAGCGTTGATACCACTATTCCTTGCAAGGCATATCTTTTTATCAAAAGATAATCAAGCAGAATCACATATCACTTTAAGTGTCTAATGTAGTAGATATTATTCACTGGTGATACATAAATGATTTTTATGTTATAGGTACCTGGACCCAGATATGGAAACATTGCTTCATGAAGAGTTTGTAGAGGAGAAATTTAGTCACAGATTCAAGAAACTGAATCAGTCAGTAGCTAAGCTGGTAAGAAAAGATTTACTGTATGTAAGAGGGAAGGACCTCTCGCAAGGGCTTTCTGTCAAAGAATGCCTGCTGCCCAAGGTAGCAGCCAAGCAGCAGGCAGGGGCCTTCTTTGATGGAAAGCCTGATGGAGAGGTCATTCTCTTTCTTATATATAGAGATTATTACCCGAGGGAGGGTGTCATATGACATTTACGTAACGAGTACAAATTTGTGTATTACCCAAGCGAGAGCTATACAAATATTTGCACGAGTTTCTTTAAGTCATATGACACACTTCCGAGGGTAATAATTTCTTTATTACAGATTCTATTCCATTTTACCGTCTTAGAAACATCCAAGAAACGGGCCGCTTCCCTTGCGAAGGCCGACTACAGTGACATCACGAACAATGGTGTTATGATGTCACAGGCAAAATAATACGGGAACTCGCGCTACAACAATCGTTGCTAGGCAAAAGTGTTATGTGCACTAGTGCTCATATTGAAAATATGTCACTACTTATTTTCAACCATATGGGTAATAAACCGAAATATAGCACAGGTTTTCATTTTTAGATAGCTCTCCTAGCCCTGTTATAAAGGGAAAAGAATCACCCATAAAATCTTGTTTTTATTATTCAAGCCATAGGTTTAAGAGGACCTACAAAGTCATTTTATTTTGTGCAAGCCATTTAGGCGCAGTGGTATAGCTGTTGGGTTTAGGATGAAGTAGAACATTGGTTTCGAGTTCGAGACTCTCTATAGCCTAAAACATTTTGATATTGGTATTTGATTTGGAGTTATTTTTCAAAAGACTTAGTTATATTTCATTTACTATCTTTCATCTTAAAGTGTTCATCTCAACATATTACAATGGATATTTGAACAAGGAGGTAACGGGATGAGGAGGGTTTAGAAAACCTAGATAATAACCGGCTGGGCGGGGTTCTTTAGGCATTGACAAAGCCTTCCTGTTCACAGCCGGGATCAACCACGGGGTTAAAAACTTACTTGAAAGTGTGTTAAAAAAGTCGGAAGGCATATAAGTGTTTATATAACCTTTTTCTTGCTGAAAGTTTTTATGTATTGTAACATCTTGTGACCAGATTGACTACTTTTCTGTCAGGTGAATTACTACCTTGCCTGATTGACAAGTACAGTTTTGTGCAATACTATCAATACTAATGCATTGTGGATTTGACGCCAGATTGACGACTACAGCCTGGTGAAATTCCTGCCCCTGGACATCAGTGATGAGGAGAGCATCAACGACGTCCTGCTGCAGATTGACCTCGCCATACAGTACGGAGAGGACCTCGAGCCAAGGGAACCTCAGGTACATGAACATCATGAAGGTTCCAAATTGGGAAATTTTATTAATCTTAAGCTTTATTTGCTGAATGGTTCCAAGCCCCTGTGGTTGAATTTTTCTGCTCGCTACCAATATCGGCTAATTGCACAAGATATTCATTGTGAAAAGGGTAGTCCAGAAAAGTCCTTTCACTTAAATTTCTATGACACGTGGAACTGTTTCAATTCAAAGATATAATCAACAGATGTTTTGTTCGACCTCGGAACAATCAAATACCAGGGTAAAGGCAGTATTTATGATCCTTATCTCACAAGGCCTATGGTTTCATAAAAAAGAAGTGATTAGATTTTGTTAAATTCTTATCATCACAGTTCTAAAACTAAAAGTTTAAATTTGTCACCATTCATGATTTTCATTGAATTTCAGGATTTTGGCGAATTGAATGGAGAAGAGGAAAATGTGGATAGTGGATATGATCAGGGGGAATAACTCCTTTTGAAGGAGAGACAACTCTGTTTTTATGTTGATTCAGGAAGATTCATGAGAGATTTATTACTGCAATTTCAATAGAGAAAAGTGAACTACTGACAACTGATGTGTTTGTGTTCCTGTTAACAGGAGTTAACCAATCATAAATGACCTTGAAGGAGTGATCAATCTTTAAAGAAAAGAAACTTCACTTCGTTGATACGTTTGAGCGATCTTGCCCTTTATGGAGTTTAAATTGAACACTCCAGATACGCCGAGGCAGTGTTTGAAATATGTCTTAGTCCCTACAAGCAAGCAAAACTAATGGTTTGAAAAATCAGAGCACTGAAATGTGAAGACAGTATCTCTAAAATCTCACAAGCTAGCCAGGCTTGCTTATCTTCTCCAACAAGCCTCATCTGAATATAACCAGAAATTGGCAGACGGACAGGCAGTATTTTGAACACTGCACAGGGATGGAAGACTTTGGTTTTGAGAGTTTCTCTCATGGGTTGCTGGTCCTCCTCTTTGACCTTGTTAAAGATTCAGCTTCCAGATACTGATGAAATTTGAAGACACATTGGAATTAAAAACATGACACCCATCTATTGATGGCTTGGTACATTGAATAATGAGTCCAAAAATCAGATGGAACAGGGATTGGAATTGTCTTTGCTTTTGTTTCCTGTGAAGGGTATCATCTTGCATTGTTAGAGATGACTTGTTCATAAATGTAAATAAAGAAATAATAACAATGGTGGAGTAAGTCAATGATTTATTGCTGATTAAGAATTAAATTATGAATGGGTTAAATAAATATCTATGTAACAATTTATTTACTTAAAAATAGAAAAAAATCTCCCTCAACAGTAAACACCACGGGTAATATCACAGACATAGGACGGAATAGCATATAATGAATGAGGAACTCATGTTCAAGCTTGATTTTAATTATGAAAAATGAATGGAATTAAAAAGTTAATACTTGTCAATCATGTTTTGGCTTTTGTGGGTGTAAAGTTAATGGATTGTAATTGAGTGCACTGAAGTTTTACATCTATTTACAAATACACAACTTTTGATGTTTAGAATGAATTTCATCAGTTGAGTTTGACAGCAAATTCTTTACCCTGAATAATACACAAGATTTATGTAGATTATTATTTGATAAAGAAGATTTTGTTATATTGTAGACATAAGAAAATACATTCAGTTGTTTGTGTGTGTGGTTCATTCAACAAACACAAATATATAGTGTTATGCTGATATTGCAGAATAACATAACTGGCCATTCATTTCTTGGCAAATAATTGATAATTGTACCTTTTCAACTTGAAGAAAAAGAATCAACAACATTTCTCATCACCATATCAATTTGACGATGACAATGATTCATGCTTATGCTAAATGGCATCTCCCTACTCAAAGCTTAAACATCCAGCTGTATGAATCTGTATTATGCTCCAACTTTTACCCTGATATCCATCAAGCCAAAACTCTCTTTTTGCTATATATAGCAATCCAATCTTTTTCCCTTTCAGCGATAGTGGCAAACTGGTTCCTGGGTTTCGTTTGTGTACTTACGGTGTGATTCTAATTAACCAATGAGATTGCTACAAAAAAATATATATTATATCCCGCTGCACGCTCCTGCTGAGCTCATAAGCAGTGTTCTATAAAATTTTCATGAGAGGCGTGGCTAGTTAACAGTGTATGAAGTTCAAAATAGTTTGGCTGAAGACATTCAAAATATAAATAGCGTTGGCAAATGAGGGTTTTGGCCTGATGGATATCAGGGTAGTAGTTTGAGCATATCGCGGCGACGTATATGCTGATGTAGCAGGATGAAGCATGACATTCGAGGATCCAAACTAAAATTAGATGGTTTGGAAACTGGCGATTTAGCTTTGAGTAAAAAGATACCTAAAAGAAGGAATGTTGGTTGTAGAGGTGTTGCCAACAAATGAAAGTCATTCATATCATACAAACAAATAGTACATGAGAAATAAGAAATGTGTGGTTATGAACTTGATGTAGGAGATAACAATAAAAGTTAATAACTTATTGAATAAGAACAATTTAAAAGAATAAAATGAAAAATGACTGAAGATGACTAAATACATCTTGTGGTTGAATGAAACAAATTGTCACTAACATCAAAGTAGAAATTGCACCAAATAAATCAAACTGCATCTTACAATATCAATTGATGCAACTGGCACATTGTAAAGCATTGACTGAAAGAAATTTCACATTGCTTTTAGATTAAGCTTCAGATTATAACCAAGGACGAAATTCGGACATGGAAACACTGATGTGGTATGAATGGTATGAAAGCTTTGTTGGAATGTTAGATATATTTTGACAACAATGGCATAGGTAAAAAGAAATATGGTTCTATAATACTGATACCCAAATAGTAATGTGGTGGTAAAATATTAATAATTCAGATACAAAGCTGCAAAAAATAAACATTACACAAGAAAAAATTACTATTTATCTATTTAATACTATCATATAATGAATATAACACACAAATAAACTACCAAATTTTTACTCAATATCTGTAGTTTACATTGATTTTATTTCATACATACTTACTCTACATACTATAAGTTATGCTAAAAAATAAAAGATGCCTTACTAGTTCAATGTTTTATAAATGCCGCAATATTCATGCAAGCTACATGCATCCAATGACAAATTGAAAATAATATATACTAGGTTCTGTTCTATAATCAAATAGATCTAATAAATTTTCATAAAAAAAAAATTAAATTGGAAGTCATAGGTAATTGGTTTAGTAATAGTAACAACTTATAATTATTGCTTGATTTGAATGTTGTATAGTAAATGATAAAAAGGAAGACATATATCTCTAGGGTTTAATACTCTTATACTTCGTCTGGTCTATAATTTATACTCTATCCAATGATGTCAAAAACATTGACATACCTTTTTGAATGCCAAGTTTAAAATTATTTGAGTTGTTATAATCAATTTCGCCTCTGAGATCATTTTACTAATGCATTATGAATACTGTTTCTGCTTTACATAATACTTAATCATAAAACTATAAAATATCAGCTTTAATGTCATCAATATATGAATGATTATCTCAAATCTGTAAAGCTTTTCAGAATGAAAATTATTTCCACCTTATTAGCTAGTATATATATATTTATTGAATTAACAAAATCTGTGCAGTTCTTATTCCCGAGATTGCTTGTACCATAGTGAGCTTCCCCATTAGCATCTTCACAACGTCACGGGCGAAACGAAAAAGTTTATAAACTTTCCCATTCCTCCCTTGCCATCATTGGCCGTAATTTCTGTGCTAGCATTTCAACCCGCTGCACGGAAGTAGAATAGTCTAATCAGAAGACGTTAAATGAACCGATTTGAAAAAATACTTTTGTATGCGTTTTACAAGGGAGAGAAACACTTTATTTGAGTGATACATTAATGTTTGTCTTCTCTGCATTCTCGGTGCTCATCAAAAACATAAAAAACAACCATGCGGACTGAAGTTTAAAACTAAATTTCACTCGGATAGTTTTCAAAAAGATCGTCTGTTAGTATTTTGAATTTTGTTCCTAATGTAAACGGCAATTTCATTGGCTATTGTTGAAAGAGCTCATAAGGGGCGTAACTCGTGATCACGATAGATGTCGCTGCTCCCGATCACCAGTTTTCTACCTTGTGAAGGCAAGGTCGAAACGAGGAGTTGCTCGATACGTTTTCGCCTTGCCGTGGGAACATGCCCCATTAGGTAAAATAATGACAATGAAATCAGTCATCTTAAAAATGCTGTTCTTACCTTATATGGCTAACACCATAACAAAAAGATTATTAGAATGATCTTCTTGTAATTTTCTGATTTCTATAAATGAAAACTATTTTCATGGAACAAGTCATCATTTCCTACACACAAGACATCATTTTGCATTTTTATGCAACTACTGACAACAGTTGTCCTCTAGAAATATACTAAGTCAGTTCACTTACCGGTACATGTAATCTGAGTAAGCCTAGTTTGACAATATCAAAAATGGTGGTAGGCCTTATTTATAATTGAACATAGATCATTGGCTTGACCACAAAAGTGAGGCCAACTAGCATGTTTACTTAACATTGTTGAACAAGAATAATCCTTGTGTTGATCATAAATATTTATAATAATTCTTGAATTATCACTTTGTCTATTTATTTACAATACAGAAACATCTGAAATATCATTTTTTCATTTGATTAAAATTCCTGAAACTTAATTCTGCCAGTATTTTTAATGTAAAAATTCCTGGGATATTATAATTTCGACAATTCATTGGAATGTAAAACTTCCTGAAATATCATTTTTGACAATTCATTGGAATGTAAAACTTCCTGAAATATCATTTTTGACAATTCACTGGAATGTAAAACTTCCTGAAATATCATTTTTGACAATTCACTGGAATGTAAAACTTCCTGATTTTGACACTTGAACATCAGAATATTAAAATTCTTGATAATTATTTTGCCAGTTATTGGAATATAAAAATTCCTGCAATATTATTTTGTCCTTTTATCGGGGTATCCCTTGCTCTCTGCCCACATCTTGAGTAGTTGATCCTGCTTGGTGAGCTGAACGTCAAGTTTACCGATGTGAAACTTAAGATCCTTGATGGAGTGTTCTCGGTCCTTCACGGTCAGATGGGCGCGGTCAAGTTTGGCCATTAGGTCCGGGCAGTTGGAGCAGCTTCCCTGTAGTAGAGGTACACATAAATATGCAGAATTACGTAAAAATATTTTAAAAAGTCACCAAACCATCTTATTTCAAATTTATATTATTAATGCAGACTTTAAATTCAAAAAATGAAAATGTTAGCAAAATATTGTTTGGAAACATTTAAAGCTTGCTGTAACTAAATCTCTTTAAGTACATCCTGGCCAACCTGTTCGTATTGTATAACAACGTTAATGTAAATGGCCAGAGGCTAAATTGGTCTGTTCTTATAAAAGTATCTGTGTGTCGGTCTGTATTGCCAGCAACATATAGAGAATACTAAATGACATCCCCTTAAAATTAAAATTTTGTGAATGAGTGAATGTTTTGATATTTAACGACGAAAGCAAGGTTAATACAGATACATTCAATACTTTCTTAAAAATGTTATTAAACAGGGCCAACTTTAGTATTATATTTATTGCTGGCTGAATTACATCTTGAAAATATAAAGAAATTTGCCTACAAGACCAGCGTGCTAATATTGTGAAGTCATACGATTATGATGTCACATCATATGGTCAGCACGTGACGTTATTTCACAATGACTAATAACCTTGTATATTTATTAAACAGTGTTATGTTCAACGGGCGAGTAATAAACAACGATACAACACAAAAAGACAACATACAGCTTTGTTCTTGGAGAATGCCTTGAGTTTCATCCTGAGTAGATCTGCCTCATCCTGTATCCGGGCCAGTTCCTTGGTGAGCTCTTCAAGCTGCTGTTGTCTCTCCCTACATATAATATCATTATCTCAATCCCAAACAAGTTTCATCTTTTAAAAAGTTTTTGATTTTGATGTCATCAACTACTATTTTGAACTATTATCCAAACAAACATATCAATACATAAAAGTTTAAGTAATGGTAAAAAAAAGAAGATATTTTACAATATATTACATTATAATATAACTTTAATGTTGAAGAACTGATTTCCAATTCGACAACACTGACATAGCTTGTAAGAACTGGCTTCCATCCTAAATGGTTAATTCAATGAGAATTATATATTTGAATTAAGTTTCTGCACTAATTAATGTTAAAATACCATCAATATCTACGTAACTTCTTTGAGAGGCATTTTAGAAGTTGGAATGACAATAATGCTGAGGAATATATGGATGACAACTTCTTTGTTCATTGTGTGCGACGTTTCGACACAGATTCTTGTGTCGTTCTCAAGCAGAGGAAGAGTAATGAGGTAGGGGCATATATATAAGTAAATAGTACAATGCACAGTAACAACAACTTAATGAAGAGAGTAAATGTAATTAAACAGGGATGAGTGGTAGGAAACCAGTAATGTTTCCTATCAGTGTCGAAACGTCGCATACAATGAACAAAGAAGTTGTCATCCATATATTCCTCAGCATTAATATCTACGTAATGATCAAATCTACTTGAAGTAAGTAATTGTGACACTAAAGGGTATTTTTCATTTAGAAGTATGATTTCAATGTTGAATAAAGTTTCATTACCATGAGTTTCCCTTCAGAGCATCAGCCATTTGGTTTTTCAGTCGGTTCAGTTTCTCATCTCTGATAGCGATCTCCTTGTCTTTCTCACTGACTACCTGTGCATGACTTCTCTCAAGCTGTAGATATAAAAATAATGTTGATAATAATGATAGTCAATTAATATTGCGCTATAATCCATGCACTATGTCGACAAGCTCTCATGACACGATTTGGAGATGTTCAATGTAGATGTTCATAGATATTTTTTGAAGGTACCGGATATCCTCTAATAAGCGACTGGGCGCTTATTTTTTCAGAACCTCTTGACCCTCCAGCGCTCATTAGAGGCCTGGCACTTATTGGGGGCCCGGCGCTTATTTCTTTAATAGATAATTGAAGTTTGTTTTAAGCCGTGTTTTACAATGGATATAAGCAAAATATTTACTGGGGGAGCATTAATTCAATGCAGTGCATATAAGAGACCTGGCGCTTATAAGAGGCCCAACGCTTATTTTCTCAATTACCATCGACCCCCCCGGTGCTTATTAGATTAAATATGATAGATAATTCCTTGCAGGTCGTGAGTAGGGTCAGATAGAAGACGTAGTCCTTACATAAATTTAATTTACAATCCTCTCATATAAACACTCTTTTAGTAACAAATTAAGGACAAGTAAGATCATGGTGACACTTAAATCTCTCAAATTGTATCTCAGTGTAGGGCAGAGAATAACCCCTCAAACTCAAACAGTTTATCCAGCATTGTCATGGTTAACCCACCAATCTAGCAATCCATATATGACGTTGCTGCACATAACCTAAAGCAATTAACTGAATTGTGCACATAAATACTTGCTTGTCTGGTAATTCTCTGCTTCGTGAGTGAGTTAGTGCTTAAAGCCGCATGGGCAATATTTCAGCCATTAGCGGCGGGCCTCTGCATCGTAATGCAAAAGGTGACATTTGGGAGACAATCTACGAGCAGGGATATAAATACCAGGATTATCAGCCCTTACATCAGCTCTCTGTTCATTGAGTTTCCTCTCCATCTCTTGTCGCATCTCGTCTACCCGATCTCGAGCTGTCTCCAGTTCAGCCCTCGTTTCCTCCAGGACCAACTGTGTCTGGGAGTGTTTCTTCTTCTCTGCATCAAGGGCTGACTTGTGTTCCTTCTCCTGAGAACATTAGTATCATTAAAATAAATCACTTTATTGTGATCATGATAATTGATCATAAAGTAACTGATCCTAAAAAATACTATGAATCAGCAGGGATTGTGAAAGATATCTTCAACAATAGGCTATTTTAAGGCTTTTAAGTAATTTTTTCTGACAATTGAAAGGATCATTGCCTATTATTTCCATAAAGGACTATTCATCCAATGTGCAAAATGGTAAATGGCCCCTGACTTCCCAATCCCTGAATAAGTTTCCTAGACTGAAAGTGGGAAAATGTGGTGGTAGGCCTAATCCATCATCAAATGTTGATAACTTGCATCAGTCAGTTGCAAAGAGCTCCCTAAGGTTATGATAACTGTTACTCAATATTAGTTTTGTTCCTAGGTGATCAGAAAAGGGGGTCATTTTGGTAAATATTTTAGCAGATGGGCCCCTTTGCATTGGTAAAAATATCCTACATCTTATATTTTTAAGGGACACCAGCCCAAAAGGGTGGGCAGATGTCCCCAGGACCCCCTCTAGGAACAACACTGCAATATAATACCTGAAGGCTAAAGGTACCCTTAGCAATGAGTGGGATTTTTACAAAAATAGTCAATCCCAAATATTAATATCCAAAATAGATGCAGCCCTCTGCTTTATTTAACATTGTTATAAAGGTGAATGATACCAGTGTTTAACATAAGCCCGTCCGCCAGTCCTTAAACTGGCTGCTTTTTGCCAGGACTGGCTACTCTTTGGTCAGGAGTGGTGCCTTTTCAAAAAAATTCTTTATTTTTCCCCAAAGGAATTGACCAATTAATTTTAGGACAGGCAAGGTTTCCAATCTATTTTATGCACTGATGATACTTATACTTCGGGAAGAATTATGATCATCTGTTTACCTTAGCTCTGAGTGTCTCCTGTAATGCCAGTATCTCACATTCTTTCTGTGCCAATAGGGCTCGTAGCTCTTCTATTATCTTTTCCAGGTTGGCAATCACAAGCTTCAGTTCTTTTTCTCTTGCCTGATAACAAGAGGAGAGAATGATTGCTGTTTTCACAAAACAAATGAAAATATTTGACAGACATCTTATTGCCTGCAGAAGTTCTGTGTCAATTTTAATTTCAAGAGATAACAATAAAAAGATATTAACATTTTTACAAACAAAACATTGATATGTGCAACTTGAAATATTTATAAACTTTATTGGGTAGAATGTACTTTACATGGCGCTAGTCCCATTTTGTACTATCTTTTTAACTCTTTGATTCATGTTAGACTGTCTTCTTTAGCCCTTAGATATTTGTTGACTATCTTTTTTAGCCCTTGGATCCGTGTCTACCATCTTTTAGGGTTAGTCTGTCTAGCATAAGGGTTGGTAACCAATTGAAGTTAAAATCACTAGCGCCCTGTAAAGTGCAGTAATCCCACTTTGTTAATTAAAATTGTAAATATAGCTTTACATGAATAACTAAAAACCTTGATGACAAAAAACTTACAAGGGCATCTTTTAGTTCCTTCCTATCAACTAGATCTTTGTTGACAACAGGTGATTCCGCCGACCTTGTTGTTGTTTTCCCTTTATCCCTTTCACTACTTGATTCTCGCACTAATTCTTTTGTGGTTGTTGGAGGGACTGTCATAGCATTACCCTGAATCCCTCGATATTTTCCATCAAGTTTATCAATCTTTGAATCAGCACTATTCACAAGTCTTGGAATATGAGGTATTTTGTCTGTGGTTGATATACTGTGGCGAAGAGACCCCAAAGGTCTAGCAACTTTCCCTTTGCCTCCAGATTTCGACATATCGAGATCTAGTGTCGCATCCTGTCACCAGATAAAAAATAGAAACTAAATAACAAAAAAATATGATAAGCAAATCACCTTTTACCTCTTCCATCCTTCGATCTGCCTAATGTCTATGATACTGTATTCAAATACACTTTTCCTTGTTCAAAGGTCATAGTCATATATACTGGTGTAGTTTTTGATAATAGATGTTTTCCTATGTTGACGTCTAGGGTGTGAGGCCTATTTTATCTATAGCAATTCCCCTACAAGTTTTATCAGGAAGACGTTTTGCCTCTTAAGTTCTTAAGGAATGAATCATCTAACTTCAATTGACACACAGATTGAAAGATAAAGTCTTTGGCGTAACATTTTAACACGTATCCCATCAGATTTGTTGGTAAGTTGTTGTAGTTTTTAAATTTTAGATGCTAAACTTTGGCATTAACCAAATTTGAGATTTTGTGGACTAACACTTGTGAAACTTTCTTTCATGTCATTTTTTTTAGTAGAACATTGTGTGTTAAATAATGTATTTTTTAAAGAGCAATAAAAGGTGAATAGCCTCTCAAAGCACTTGACCAGGTTTTATTTTCACTGTTTTATTTCAACTTTCATGTGACATCCAACATTGTTTAAATGCCAAAAACTCAAAACATTCGGCGAAACCGCATTATCGGTGGTTGGGCCTTTTCTAAGGGAAGTAACTCTGTTTTCCCACTTTCATGCGGAGCTACGGCCGTTGTTGACGTAGTCACGCGCGCAATGGATACCAATGGCGTGTTTGTATCCTATCTCCGTTACATTTTCCTTGATTTCTGGGTAAAATGGCACTTACAGTCAACAATAAAGGTGATTTAGGGTGAGTAGTTTTCCTAAGATTATGAGTATGTTTTGGGATAGTTTGTGTGACATTTCCTAACTGCAGAGTGATTGTTTAAAATGTGGGCCCACTGATTTTCATTCCCCTTATGCTCAGTCGACAGTGGGACCACAATTACAGAAATCGAATGTTTCCGTAAATTCACACATTTTTCAATAATGTAATATACTTGTGGTGTATTGACATTCTATATTATCTCGACTTGCATAGCAATGTCGGTTTACCATTGGTCAAAACCGGTCACGTGCCGTTGGTATATTTAGCTATGTCAAACTGGGCCACGCGCCCCCCTAGTTACAAGCAACGACGGAGTGTCAAGAGTTATCTCCCTTGTCCTTTGTTCGGTAAACAAGGCCACGCTACGCTCGATTGTTGTAACGTCATGTATGCTCGGTGAATTGCCCTGCACATGCTAAATTCAGCTTTAAACAAAAAAACATTACTGGTATAAGTGAAATGTTCTTCAAATAGGATTGGTACCGCTAAAATACATTAGCAAGTCATACGGCATCTCAACGGCATGTTCACCCGCTCACTCGCGGCAAGGTTGTCCATCAGCGAGCTCAAGATTCAAATAATGCAAACAGAAAGCCGACCTATGAATAATAGTTAAGTTAAAAGTCACCGCTTTTTGTTTATAACCAACCTGTACATTCTGCTATGATGTCTGTCTCATCTATAACTCCGACTCTATCAAAATAATCTCGCTTGGTCCTACTCGACAGTCCGCCATGACAGGGACTTTTACGGCCGCTTCAAATCGAATGTGGTGCGAATGCACGAGGTCACGTGACCAAACAATCAAACTTTGGAAATGACCGCATTGCTCGGTATTTTGATTTTTTTTTCGTAAATCCTTAATTTCCGTCTAGTACCGTGCGCTTCGCTCCGGTACTAGACCATACTTTTGGTCATTAACGCGATGGTGTATAAATTATATTTGTAAATACCTAAATAAAAGAGTAACACTGATCTGATCAGACGCCATTTTGGCCAATCTCATCTTTCAAGCCAGATTTAAAGCATTTAGAAAAGGTGCTCGTCGAGATAAATTCGTTACCATGTGTCCGCGAGTTTGATATGGAGATTTATCATGTGTCCGAGTTAAATATCAAACTCGAACTTCGTTCTCGTTTGATATTTAACTCGGACACATGATAAATCTCCATATCAAACTCGCGAACACATGGTAACTTATAATATTTTCCATCAAATAATTTTGATGGAAAAGGTTCACCGATATGCAATATTAACATGACAAATTCAAATAGTTTTGGTGGAAAAGGTTCAACATTCTAGAATTATTAATGATTAGAAATACTGACGATGCAAATTGAAATAGTTTTGTATATTTTCCATCAAGTAATTTGGATGGAAAAGGTTTAACATTCTAAAATATTTATGATTAAATACTGACGAGGCAAATTCAAATAGTTTTGATGGAAAGGGTTCAACATTCTAAAATATTTATGATTAAATGCTGACGATGCAAATTTAAATAGTTTTGATGGAAAAGGTTCATATCATTCTATGATGTTTTCCATCAAGTAATTTTGGTGGAAAAGGTTTAACATTCTAAAATATTTACGATTAAATACTGACGAGGCAAATTCAAATAGTTTGGATGGAAAAATAAGGTCCATGTTATTCTATGATATTTTCCATCAAGCAATTTTAATGGAAAAGTTTCAACAACATCATTAGAACATTTAAGAGAAATTGATCATCAAATAAAGTCTTTTGGTAAATGTGGGCCCAATCGTTTCGACCTCTATTAGAAGCTGCCGAAGTGGGCCCACATCAACGTTCTACGATATTAATGATTAAATTTGGACGAGGCAAATTCAATTAGTTTTGATGGAAAAGGTTCAACATTCTATGATATTTCCCATCAAGATCGATAATCTAAAATGTGGGCCCACTTCCCTATAAGAGACCAAACGAGTGGGCCCACATTTACCAAAGACATTATTTGGTGATCAATATCTCTGAAATTGTCGATAAACACGTAGAGTCAATGTCACGACCCTTGACCTAGGTCCTGACCTTTGATGTGACCAATGACAGCGCATCACTCATTAATATGCATGAGCTGTGTCCTTCTTTTCGCGGAGAATTTGAATGTCGTTTCTGATGGGGAAAAAACGAGAATAATATTTATTGGTTTGTTTATTTCATATGAGAACATAATAGTACTGTTTCTAGAATTTTTCCCCTCCAAATAAGTTACTTTTTCTACAGTTACACACTTGACAATATGCGAAATCGTCGGTACCGCGATGATAACAAATGTGGGCCCACGTCATCTCGGCTCTATATAGGAAGCAGTTCAAGTGGGCCCACATTTACGATAACCCAGAAGATGAGGGAACTTTGCTGATAAAGTCACTATTACTAAATAAGAAAACATGATAAACGTAGTTAGTACTAGCATGTCTTAATTTAATTGTAATCATTTATTTATTTGTGAATACGGAACTAAGTTGCATAGCTTCCATAGGTTCAATCAGAGTTACTTCCCTTAGAAAGTGCCCAACCACCGATAATGCGGTTTCGCCAAACATTCAAATTGATTACAATGTTTGCATGTTTGCATTTTTTTGGCAATTGTTATCTTTCAATGGGCCGTTTTAAGGAATTTTAGTTATTTGATTAATCTAAAATGGGTGATCTCCATTATATCATCAATCAAATTTCATAATTTTATTCATTAATTGGCCACTTTGGCAGCTGTTCCGTAATTATCAACAACAGTGGCGATTAGGGACAGCACGAATTTAATTTCACTTGAAATGATAACACTTTAATAACCTCCCGACTTCGGGGTTTAAGTTTAACAAAACCTTACGACGAAAATTTCCCTCCAAGTACAAAAGCATATGAGGACGAATGATAACAATGGTAAATGACAAACCTCTAATCCATTAAATTAAATTGAAATTGTCTGCCAGGGAAAGCGTCTAGTAACCATGCTGAATCGGACCGAAGCAAACGACTTTGCTGAAATTCCATTGGCTAATATTCTTCGGGCAGATAACTCTCAGAACAGGTGCCCGGCAAGAGTTGCGTAATCGATTTGTAACGCATCTCTTGATAATGTAAGTTCGATTCCCATCTGAGATATTCGTTTTTGTTATTTGCAAAGTCATACTCCAATTTTTCTGATGAGCGGCCCATCGTAAAATTCTACATAGAACCTTTTTTTACAATAGAGCAATGTTAGCTAGTAACCTCTCTTTGAATATGGTGATGTAATTAGTACACAAGATAATTAAGATAAAAAGTGAAATACGCCTGCTCGACACAATGTTTTTTAATAAGTTAATTTTTAAGGAACAGAAATATTTTCTTGTGCCTTTTTCAGACTCAGTCCGCCAAAATATAGATGCTCAATCTATTAGTTTTATTCTTTTAGTGGTAACTCTTTTTGCTTATTTGAGGAATATCATTTTAAATGAGATAAGATAGATACGGTAAATCTTTATTGCCTGTGTTACATTTAAGTGAGCATGAAATTCAAAATTATATACACAATATTCTTAATAAATACAAACACATATATACAAACAAATGAAATATACAAATATTTACAAAAGAACAAATAGTGTGATAGTGAGCAATTAACGATGATTAAGAATTGAAATGGACATGGGCACGAATGACATTTTATAGCGTTTGCATTTGCACATGGCACATAATACCGACGACCAGATGGTAAAATTTCAAAACATTCGTGCAATTTATGAGAAGGGTCACTAATGTTTGAAGCTAAATTTCTAGTTTGTTTTCATGTAATCTTTGAAAGGTACGATTAACAATGTTTTCTCCCTGTTTGATTATCATATTTAATGAATTCTATTTGTCAATGACAGAGAGCCAAACCAACACTGAATAGAGAACATGAGGAAAGACTGTACACAAGTTTTATAGAAAAGGTCCAAAATAGTTGAGTCAATGTGAAAGTATCGTAGTTTCCTGAGAAAATGAAAGCGATATTGGCACTTATTATAAAATGCGGTCTGTATTTTCAGAGAAATTTAACTTATTGTCAATTACAGTTCCAAGATCTTTATAAACTACTCACTACCTCGACAACATCTCCATTTATACTGATTGGATTAATTGCTGTTTTATTTCTTCGAAAATCTATGATGAGTTCCTTCAATCCTTGTTTTTGATACAATGGCTATATTTTTATTGTTTTCTAGAAAGTTTACACGACACCACTTCAGGAAATCATTAATTTCTTCTGTGTATGAAATTGCACTGTCAAAAATTAAACTACTGATAGCTAATAATGCAATGAAAATTAATTGTATGTCATTTGACATACGTTTAAAACTAAGCGTTATTTCAGCATTAAATCCATACAGTATTTTTATATGTTACTTGTTTTTGGGACAAATATGAATAGTTAGATTTCCATAGCCGTTAAAATAAGATTGAGAGCCATTTGCCCAATTTTAATCATACAAATACGTTTACACGTCAAATCCTATCTAAAGTTTTATTTAAACTTCATATTATGTTGAAGTATTTGCATTTCTATTTGAAATATTTAATATATAAAATACATAAAATGTTGAAGTATCTGAAATTTTATTAAGAATATTCAACAAATTAATATTCTAAATAATTTTGAGTATATTTGTTCGGGGTTTTTTAACGTTCAATACTGCATTCGATTGCTTCCATTTATTTGAATCAACAACAAACTCAACAACATATTTCAAACTTTTAATAATCTTATGCCAACCAACCATGCCAAAACTCATAGTTATTTTTTTTTGTTTTATAAAGAACAAAATAGTTTTTCAGCATCTCCATGATCTCGTAGCGGCTCAGAAAAATCTTGACAGGGGGCTACTGTTAATATTGCACATCTTATATCTAGGACTGTTCTATGAATTTTGACTCTGTTCTGTGACCACCTGGTAGCAGAGTAGGCTCCCAAATACTGCAGAACTTATGATCCTAAATAAAAGATTTGAGAGAGTGTGTTAGGGTGAAAGATATTTTATTTGATTTCCCTCCGGGAGAAAAAAAATTGAAGCGCACGTAAAATACAATTTATATGACCGTTTGTTAGAGCGCTTTCTCATCCATAACTGTATATTCATCCAAAATGACAATATCGTTATTCAAAGCAGGCGTCTATTTCTTAATAAGACATACCCTTCTGTTCAGATTTGTTTTAAAAAAAAATGGATATTTCAACGAACAGTGAAATTTATATTATTTCAGTACCTATTAAGGCCTCATGCCTTGAGTTATTTATATTCATCGTTAAGTTATTTGCTTTTAAAATTTTCTTTCTGGACACAATTTAATAAAATATATACAATGTAAGGTTCTGAAATAAATGAGTATTGCTATTATTTATCAACAAAGGCAACAGTTGAGATGATTAAAGCACGACGAAATATGAATAATAGCCTATACCATGTGAAGATAACAAGTACCTTTATGTAACTTAATTTAAACACTGTGATTTTTGTTAAAAAACACCTTTTACAGTTTTTTCACAGGGATTCCAAACTCGGAGTGGACAATATAAGAAAAAATATTCAAAACCTGGACTTTTGCACTCATATATATCGTTTTCATATGTTGAGATAAACCTACATCTCAAATTTGAACGAAATCGGTCAAGAAATAAAGATTTTAGCGTAACCTCTACCTATTATAAAATTCCAGGTTTTGAATATTTTTTCTTTTATTGTCCACTCCGAGTTTGGAATTCCTGTGGTTTTTTTGACGATACAGAACCAGCAAGCATTTGACTAATTAATCAACAAAAGTCAAAATGTCTTATAGTCAGAAAAATTAAACCATGAATAAACGCTTTGCAGATTATATGTAAGGACGAATATTAATGGATAACAACTTCTTTATTCTGATTCGATGCAGCTTCATTTATCGTTTTCAATCTGTATCAAAACGTCGTGCTCTGAAATAAAGAAGTTGTTAGCCAGAAATATTCGTCCTTACTTATAAATGCTATTCAAGGAAGTTGAACATACATATCAGTGAATTTAACACAAATCGAAGACCGCTGTATTTTTTCAACTTATTTGGATCAATTCTTTTGGTAACACTTTTGTAGTAAATCAACAAATAATCACGCGACCTCTAATGCAATTTGATATAAATAATTTCCTCTGACTTGTCACTGCAAGGCATGTGAATGGTTGAACTTTATCAGTAGCAAAACGGAGAAAGCTTCATACGTTCAATTACAAATAACTCCAAAATATGTCCTTTGTAATTATAAGTTAAATGCCTTTGATTAGCCTAATCATTATTATCTATACAGTATACTACTGACAATTTTTGAAAATTGTTTCAAATTATTTCCAAAAGCAACTAACGCGGTCTTTATCCGTTAGTATGCTGTCTAAGAATTGAAGTGAATCTATTGCAACCACATCACTATCGGTAAGTGAATGGAATATGAATATACATATCACCAAATGTAAAAACAAAAAGATGTGGGGTGTAACTTTTCGCGGTTCCCGTGTTATGTAATAGTTATATAGATATATGATGGATATGTTCTATACAAATATGCATGCACAATTATAACATTTTGAGAATTTGGTTCTTGCTTTTCTCATCGTATCCTTCATACTGTTTGCCAATAACAATGTGTTTACCTGCAAAAGTGTCTTTTGTGGTGATAACACAAATTGATATTCTCTACTTGTAACTTACCAATTGAATAAAATTACCTAGGAAAACTGATGACCAACACAGAAGTTTATATGAATTGATTAAAATAACAAAGTCCAGACAGAGGTAATCCTACGTAAGAAGTACCATATGCAGACATTTATCATCATTGCTGATACAGCTGTGCCTCTATCGATGTTAAACAGCAACAAATAGTATAAAATCGCGTAGCGTAGCGTAGGCAATAAAGATTTAATAAGTTATTTCTTATTAACAGGCAATCAAGATTTATCTTATCTTATCTTATTTAATTGTGCGTAGAAATCTGCTTGATTTTATTGTAATGTATTATTACCGTTTTACCTCTAATACGAGGCCAGTTCTTAAATTATCGGGAAAATCCCCAGATATTTCTCTTACCAGAAATAGCATGCTACTATAATATTTAATCATGACCCATGGAAGACAATTTAATTGTCATTTTCACTACCTATATTTCTATGATATGTTTCGAAATATTAACTCTTGAGGCAGTCTGAAAAAATGACGCCAGTGGCGTGCATTACGTACACGATATATTATATGCCTACAGGCTATTATAATCACGATATACCGTATTTCCTTAATTACACGCCTGCCTTGAATATACGCCTGCCTCGAATAGACGCCCTTGCATAAGACTTTCTGAAAATAATAAACGCCTGCCTTAATTAAACGCCGCGTAAACCAAGTTTAATATATAAAAACGCTTCTTTTTGGTTAAATTATCTGATTTTTTTTTACAAAATAGTCTAAACGGTTTCGCTTGTTACGAAATAGACGCCTGCCTTGAATAGAAGCCTGCCTCAAATAGACGCCTATGATGTAGACCTTTTGAAAATAATAGACGCCCGGCAATAGGTATACAGGGGATATATAGAGAATCTCACCCAAGTGTCTTCTGATATCAAATATATCAACACAAGTTGATAAAAGTAACAAATATCCGAGGCTTGCCGAGGATATTTTACTTTTATCAACGAGTGTTGATATATTTGATATCAGAAGACACGAGGGTGAGATTCCATTTATCATCCAAAATCATTTTTCATCACATAAGCATGAAAAATGTACATCTTTGAACACTGCATAGCCCTCCAACTCCTTAACCAGTGATGTCATAGCATTGTGACGTCATCGTCTTGACGACGTCATAGCATTGTGACGTCGTTGTCTTTATGACGTCATACCATTGGTACGTCATTTCTGATGATGCAAAACGTTTGTGATGTCATGTCCCTGCTGATGACAGGGCATTGTTCAAAATCTACTGTCAAAGCGATATCTCCTAGGAGATATCGCTTGATCTTTCACAAGCGATATCTCCTGTGGAACACAGTTTTGGATGATAAAATTTGATATGTTTAATGAGAGGTGATAATAAAACTAGCTACTAAATCAAAGTTACTCAATATGTTAAACAATTAAATTCACGTAGGCCTAAATAGTTTCACATGTATTTCCTACCTGGGTTCTTTATATATTATTAATAAAACCATTGTGAATAGCAATGTTGATGCAATTTATTCCTTTTTTTACAATAAAATTATTCAAGCACCTGAAATATTCAAAATCTATGCATACATGAAGAAAAGAAGGCTAGCTAGTACGCCTAAATGAATGAAGTTAATTTATAACAAATATACCGGTTATGGCCTAAAAGGTCATGTGACAATTCTGTTCTATTTATAGCCCAGCCTTATCCACCTGCCACGAAAGCAGTAAAGTAAACATCGTTCGAGGTTCCCGCTTTGAGCCAAACACATGGTACATCGGGAACTGGCATAACGATCGAGTATTGCATGCATTATAATGGGAACTTTACTGTTAGAAACACCTGTTTGTTAGCAATTAACAGGTAAATCAATACCGAAGGTAGATTAGTAGCAATGTTCATTCAAGCGTGAACAGGAAGTTGCCCTATGTGATGGTTGTCACATGTGGGATCTGGTCAAATGGGCCGAAGGATGAAAAGGCCGATAAAAATAGTCAAAAGGGCCGAGTGAAAAAGTCAAAAGGGCCGAAGTAAATAGTCATAAGGGCCGAAAATATAAAAAATGATATATTCATTGTATTCAACCTACATTTGATAGTTGTAATATGTTAACTTAGCCAAGTGATTCCAATCAATTCCAAAATTAATCCTTGGCTTGTGCTATGTTTTTTTAAGTGATTGGATAACTGTTTTCATAAATAGTAATTTCAGTATGTTTCCCTTGTTAATTATCGGAACTCAATGTAATGACAACAGAAATGAATAAAAACCAAAATAGTTCAACTAACAGAAATAGCAAGTGTTAGAGGAAACAAAATTGGTGGAATGGAACTTTCTGTAAGCTTTGGAATGAGATGTGCATAGCAGAATAATCATGGTGTAAATGTACGACTATGAAAAAACTGTTTAAAAATATGTATAAACGGAAATTATTCGATACATAAAAGCCGTCAAAATAAGTACATTTACATTTTATATATGAAGACGTAAATTCAACTCAATTGGAAGATATGTATATGTGTGATTAAATCCCAGTGGAGTTTTGGAAATCTATTGAGCGTATATTTGGTGTAGAGAATGAGCGACGTAAACTCTTGAAACTTTTAAAAACTGAAGTGTGTTATATTATAACCATGGAGGTGACTCTACAACAATACGTAATTATACCCCCGCTACGACGTAGTCGGGGGTATATAGCGCTCCGTGTGTCCGTCCGTCCGTGCGTGCGTGCGTGCGTCCGTCCGTCCGAAATCGTTTCCGGAGCATTACTCAAAAACTATTCCACTTAGAAACTTAAAATTTGGTATGGGAGTAGCCTATATGGTGCTGTGGTGCCTTTTAGGGGTTTCAGCTCAATGGTCCAAATAATTTTTGAAATTTTGACCAAAAACGGTCTGATTTTTGGACTTTGTCTCGTTTCCGGAGCATAACTGAAAAACTATAGCACTTAGAAACTTCAAATTTGGTATGGAAGTAGCCTATATGGTGCTGTGGTGCCTTTTAGGGGTTTCAGCTCAATGGTCCAAATAATTTTTTGAAATTTTGACCAAAAACGGTCCGATTTTTTTACTTTGTCTCGTTTCCGGAGCATAACTGAAAAACTATACCACTTAGAAACTTCAAATTTGGTATGGAAGTAGCCTATATGGTGCTGTGGTGCCTTTTAGGGGTTTCAGCTCAATGGTCCAAATAATTTTTGAAATTTTGACCAAAAACGGTCCGATTTTTGGACTTTGTCTCGTTTCCGGAGCATAACTGAAAAACTATACCACTTAGAAACTTCAAATTTGGTATGAAAGTAGCCTATATGGTGCTGTTGTGCCTTTTAGGGGTTTCAACTCAATGGTCCAAATAATTTTTGAACTTTTGACCAAAAACGGTCAAAAAATTTTACTTTATCTTGTTTCCGGAGCATATATAAATACCAAATGACTTGCACACTTCAACCCAGACTCCGTATATCCATAAATCTCACCTTACGGACAAAGATTTTTCAAACAATGTGTCTATATTTCTTAAGAAAAATGACCCAGTTAACCGGACGATTTGCTATCCGGACGATTTTCACCTGTAACCAAAACAAGGTTCGACTGTATAGTGCTGTTGTGCCCTTTAGGGGTAATTCCAGGGTTCCCAGAATTTTATTCAAAAACTACATGGCCGGGGATGTTTTGAAGTGAAATAGTTTTTAGGGTTGCAAGATCATTGTGTTCTAAGTCATAATCATAAATTTTCAAATTAATGTTACGTGAAGGCGGTCAAACTCAAGCGGGGGTATGTGAGCCGCGCTCACTTTTGCCTTGTTAGTTAAGAAAACACATAATCAATCGTCTACTGCAATACCTCGTTCGTTAAGAAAACAATTAATTGGATTGTGACAACTACTCTAAAAGTACAATGAGTAATTTATTAAGAAAACAAATCAATCAATACGAAATCGAAAATTCAAGAGTTAGAGTATTAGTTATAAGTCAAGTCAAGTTTATTTTCATAAATAATAAATCATGACATAGAGTTATCAAATAATATATTGAAGTAATTGCTCATTGTACTTAGAGGTTCTAGATTTAAATTATGTGATATAAATACTGAAGCCTGTAAATGTGAACCAGAAAGATGTCTAAACCTACAGTCTAAAACAGTACTGCAGTACTGTATAAAACTATTTCTACACCTGAAAGTGTGAAAAGTGCTGAACAATAATAGTGCCACAATAAAAATATTGTTGAAATGTTGTTACAATGTCAATAAAAGATGAATATGATATGTTATTTGTTGGTATTTTTTTGGGTTTTATGACTTGGAACACGGCCCATTTGACTAAATGGCTCGGCCCTTTTGACTTTCACCTCGGCCCTTTTGACTTTTTCCTTCGGCCTTTTTGACTATGCAGTTCTTGGCCCTTTTGACTACAACCCGTCACATGTCACGCTTACAACTGCCTCATGTCAACATTGTCATGTTTACATCCAATTCTAAAGTTAAAACCAAGATTGTGAACTAAATTAATTCGATACACCTTAAAATAATTTAAATACCATCATTATTTACCAAGGAAATGATAATCTTGAGAAAAGGTAATTTTAGCCGGTTTCCCCTGTATAGTGTAGAGACTCGCCTAAGTGCAAGAGATTTCAGGTTATGATCATAATTATATACAGGTAAATTATTAAACAAAAATCGACTTTTTTCCTGAGATGGTGAATTAGAACACCAGTTTTTACTCCTTTTTCATCAATCAATCTCTCTCAAAAAATAAGATTATTTATATAAAGAAACCCTGGCAGTCATTTTTTTCCTTAGAAAACAATCTGTAAATTATCATTATGATTTGTCATTTGAAACAGAGCATGCAAGGTCACTTGGAAAATTCATATGAAGTATTTGAGTAGCCCATTTATTGTCATTTAATCCATTTTGAAATAAGTATGAAATTTTATAAAACCATGAATTTAACAATGCTTTTGTCTAGAGATTGTTGTATAAAAAAATTTTCAAACTTCAATCAAACTTATATATTATATTACAATTCTTGTATAAGATCACGGCATTTAAAAAGAAGTAAAATTCTCTTATCAAATATCATTTCGCTTAGTTAATTTGGTAATTATTGGACTGGAAATTTTTTTAACTTGTTTTGGTTTTTGCTCCAAAAATGTGATTTTCATGTATTTCATCTAAATTCTCTGAATGCATAAGGGAAGGTTCATTTAATGTACAAATGTGTTTGGATAAGTTTTAGTGTTAACATAATTTCATCATATTTATTCAATGTATCTTGTATATGTTCCTTTTTCCATCATTGCAATTAATTCTCTACATTACATGAGATAGGAGAAGTTCATTTACTGTGCAAATGAACATTTTCATTCAGTATCTCTCACTCTTTGGCGATGTAATTAACTTATTCACAACAATTTGTCTGTCAATCATATGCAGTCGATGAAAGGGAAACAGATGTTGATGAAATGTAACATTGTAAGAGAAAACTATGTGATGTATGCATCTATTCACAGTTGGAGATAGAATATTGGTCTGTTGCCTTTGTGTGAAGTAGTTGATTTGAGTGACTTACTGGGGCCCTACTGTGAGTTAGACCTGTATTTCATATGAATTTTTAGAATGTGTAAATTTTGTGTATTAATTATTTGCCTTTAAATAGCAAATACCATTTTTTTTTTTTTTGGATTATTTGCCTTTACATAGTGAATACTGTATCAGGGGTTCGGAAAGACATCTTTGACAATTGGCCATTTCCAGGGTCTTTTGCAATTTTCTGAATTTCAAATGGGCCATTTCCCATTATAACAATAGTAAACTTTAAAATATTAATGGGCCATTTCATCATCCGATGTGCAAATTGACTTATGGCCCCTGCCTTTCCCTATCACTGTCGTATTTCCTTAATTTACACGTCTGCCTTGAATAGACGCCTGACTCAATAGATGTACGCCCTTGCATATGGCTTTTACAAAAAAATTAAGGCCTGCATCAATTTAATGCCTGGTAAACAGAATTTAAATTCTACAATTACTGCTCCCTAATTACAAAATATGGTAATTGTATGCCCAGCTAAAAGCTTTGTTTCAAATAGTCGCCTGTTACTACAAGCCTTATTATGAAAAAGACGCCTGCCTTGAATAGAAGTCTACCTCAAATAAACACCTATGGCGTAGACTGTTTGAAAATAATAGACACCTGGCGTGTAATTAAAATTAATCTAATATATCTGATATAATTTTTGGCTGATATGGATGTAATGTCATTGATTTGGTCTATATGAGAAAACTGAAAGTATTTTAAAGCAAAAACAATGCAATGTGTTTTTAAATCAGATTTAAATAATTTTGATTCCTAACAATTTTGTTTTGTATTTTTTGTCATTCCAGTAGAGATATCAATATAAAAAAATATAAGTAATATAGTAATCATATAATTTCACAGCTCGAACATCCATATTTTATGGTTCACAGTCAGACAAAACAGATGTTTCAATAATTGCAAAAAACATTTTCAGCGTAGCTTGATAAGGGAAATGGATCTATTGTGCTTCCAGATAATTGAGAATGGTACAGTCGAGTCTGTGAGAGACAGGGGGATACACTGGTGATGGCTTTGAATCGGAACGGTCGAGTTGGGGTTGAATACTCACAGTTGAAGAATGTTCCTGGAGAAGAATATGATGAAGGTTTGGAGAATTTTATATATTTTTTGTTTGAATTATTAAGGTGAATAGTGATGGAATGTAAAATTACTTTGGAGTTTTATAAGTTTAATTTATTAATATATTGTTAGGACAAAAAATGGCTTGGTGAAATGAATATGTGATCATCTTGGTTTTGAATTTCTTAGTTCAGTTTTGGTATCTTCTGTTACATTTTAAAATAAAAAAATTTAGAAAAGGAAAAAGATGATTTTTAGCCCAATTCACAAGAGATTTAGAATTTATAAAAACCCAATATTTTTTCTATAAGTTTGATATTGTTTAAGAAATATTTTATATAATTTAGTTTGCAATGTAATTTGAAAGGTTACTTGTTTGTTTCATGTTTATTATTTAGTAAGTATATTGGTATGTGTTGTTATTAATTTTCATAAGACATCTTTCATCCTGTATGATATCAAGCGCTTGTCTGTAAAACCTGTTATATAACAACATATGTGAACAAATTTGACCTTTATGTACATGTAAGGCTACTTTAAAAAATCAACTCTTTCTCAACCACTTACTCAGGCCCCCCTAACGCACGGAAATAAAAATTTCCTTTTGGAAATAATCTCCTCCTGTTTTGTACAAAAACCAACAAAAACAGAAAAAATCTCCTCTACTATGGAAAAAATGCGTCAATTTTACATGCACGAGCAGTAATTTCGGCAGCGATAATGTCAATTGCAGTGACGATACCTGCCATTACGGTCGCAAAAGCGGCCTTTAGGGAAATATAACGGTGCGGTACGGCTACTGATCCGGTTTTCTTGGTGACCAATCGGCGTAAATGGAGGCGAAACTGTTCTTTCCGGTTCATTCACGGCGGAAAACATTGCTGAGATTGCGAATATTTATCCGTTTAATCACAAAGCTACAAAAACTATCTTTATTTAATTTAATGATTGCGTTGATCAAGAACAATCATTAGCTTTCAAAGAATTTTACCTTTTATTCTCGAATGTCTATAGATCGTTGTTAAAACGAGCTACAAAGTGTCAGACGGGTGATAAACATAGCGGGTGATAGTTTTGTTTACTACAAATTTAACAGTTAGGAATGAAAATGATAATAAAACACAAGTAAAATATTGTGCAGATTGACCAATGTCATGTCATTTTGACAAAGTGACATTCCTAAAGTTGAATAGGATGAAATAACACTGTTGTTTAGTACAACAGCTGTGACAATATCATATTATCAAGCTCGTTATTTTTAAATTTGTTCCATTGTGAAGTATATTGGAAATGTCACATATGATACTCAATCATTGCGCTCGCAATTTTTTTATCAAATTGGTATTTTTTGTGACATTTTATGATTTTTAGAATATTATTCACTAGTTGATTGAGTAAAAGTTGTTTAGTAACTGTGCATTTTTAAACATCAGAGGTAGATTTGATAAAATTTGGGGCAAGAAGCATAATGGCAGTTAAAAAGTCTGTTAGGCTTATTGCAGTGAAATCTGTAAGTTTTGACTGGAACTATGAAGGAGCCACTCCAGAATTTTTCATCATTTATCATTTTGCTGTCATACGGAATAATGGCATAGTTCATCACATAGATTTCAAAAATTTACAAATATTCATCCTAGAATGTCAGCTCTATGATAAATACTAGTTAACATTTAATATCTTAAAATAATGATATTATATTCACTCATCAAATTTATATGGATATCAGATATATAGCCATCAAACATTTGTAACTCCTATCTGTCATTCGGCTTTCGATAACTTTACAAAATCATTTTTGGCTGATTGCTCAGTTTTTTATCACCATCACACTATAAAACCATCCTATTGCCACAAACAATGTGGATAAGTTTTAAAAAATACCTTCCTGCATCAGTTGATACTTTTTGATAAAATAACAACATTGGTAAAGTACATGTATATGGAACCTCAACTAACTCACTGATTGTCTTTTTAAACCATTTTGTGTACTCAGTTTATATATTACAAACTAAGCAAAATAATTTATGTCCATCTTTATCCGTTTAAAGAATTTGTTGAAAACACCATAGTGTTTCTTTTGACAGTAGTTTTTTAAATATCTCAATATGAAAATCAGGCTGGTTATTTAATTCTTTGTTGAGTATATATATATACCTCCAACTTCCCTACAAGGTATAACTCAAGCAAATCTAATTTACTTAAAAATTCAAGCATCTAGGATATCCTAACTTGTCTATGCTACAGTACCTGATCAAAAGTGTGTCATCACTAGTGTATGTCTCATAATTATTTGTTCCAAGAAAAAATGCTATTGTTAGTAAGGATGCATGGTATTATTCAATATATCGAACGTTTAAAAGGGGCAGTAGCACGTTTTTTGACAATTTTATATTTTCAATTGTTTACTGATAATTGTAAGTTATTGCTAAATGTATTACTTTGATAGCATCAAAAATCTCATAACACAAATCAGTCATCCATAGTCAGAGAACGAATTATAAAGATTCACATAAAGTCCATAATGGCTGCCATTTTGTGTGAACACCTTTTTATTCATTTTGTATAAGAAAAAGGAATCGCATGGCTGTACTTTACATTTTTCCTTTAGTTTAATAAAAATTTCTTTCAGTTGAACCATTTATTTTCAATATCCTGACATCACCCGATATCCCACCTAAAGACGTGCTACTGCCACTTTAAAATGAGCTATTTCCATCTAACATTGCAAAAAACACAACCAAATAAAACATGATTGACGGAAAGTTCATTGCAAAGTTTGTAGTTGTGTTAAAAAATAGCTTAAATATGTATACAGATCATAAACAGTGATTGAAAAATATCCCTTTCTAAAACGGCTCATAGCTTAGCAATGATGGTCGTTGTTAACGCTCATATCAGGACAAGATAGCATGCACATTCTTGAACCAATATATTGCAATATGTATTGCACTTTCTGTATCGCAATATATTGCAATACAGAAATGAGGAACGATACCCATCCTTAATTGTTAGAGATGGAATCATTTAACTTTCAATTTTTAGCTCCTCTGGCCTGTCCGTCCATCTGTCCGTCCGTAAACTTTGTGCATTTTCGACTTCTTTTCCAGCAGCATTATGCCTAGAAAGCTGAAACCTTGTGTACAGACTTCTTGACTAGTGAGGATAAAAAAGTGTAGCTTTACACAAGTTGGCCCTGTGACCCCTAATAAGGGCCACACCCTTAAAATCTATTTTCATCTTCTTCTCCTGAAGCATTTTGCCTAGAAAGCTGAAACCTTGTGTACCGACTTCTTGACTAGTGAAGATAATAAAGTGTACCTTATAAGGGCCACAGGGGCTACACCCTTAAAACCTATTTTCATCTCCTTCTCCAAAAGTATAAGGCTTAGAAAACTGCAACTTATCGCCTTTATACCTAATTTTAGGATTGGTGATCCTGTCGCCCCTAAAAAGGGGGAACCACATTGGCCACACTCTACATCATAATTGAATATGAAGCCTGATGAGTTACAGAGCCAATGGCTCTATTTTTAGCTCATCTGGCCTGTACGGCCGGATGGGCTTATGGCATGGCATGGTGTCCGGCGTCCTTCCGTCCGTAAACTTTGTGGAATTTCGACTTCTTCTCCAGAACCATAAGGCCTAGAAAACTTAAACTTGGTGTACAGACTCCTTGACTAGTGAGGATTAAAAATTGTAGCTTTGGTGGCACTGTGGCCCCTTATAAGGGCCACAGGGGCCACACCCTAAAAAGTTATTTTCATCTTCTTCTCCAGAACAATAAGGCCTAGAAAGCTGAAACTTTGTGTACAGACTCCTTGACTAGTGAGGATTATAAATTGTAGCTTTGGTGGCCCTGTGACCTTTAATAAGGGCCACAGGGGCCAAGCCCTTAAACCTATTTTCATCTTCTTCTCCAGAACCATAAGGCCTAGAAAGCTGAAACTTTGTGTACAGACTCCTTGACTATTGAGGATTATAAATTGTAGCTAATAAAGGCCACAGGGGCCACGCCCTAAAAACCTATTTTCATCTTCTTCTCTAGAAGCATTAGGCCTAGAAACCTTAGACTACCGGTAAGTGTACAGACTCCTTGACTAGTGAGGATTATAAATTGTAGCTTTGGTGGTCCTGTGACCCCTAATAAGGGGCACAGGGGCCACACCCTAAAAACCTATTTTCATCTTCTCCAGAACAATAAGGCCTAGAAAGCTTAAACATAGTGTACAGACTCCTTGACTAGTGAAGATTAATAATTGTAGAGTTTGTGACCCTGTAGCCCCTACTTAAGGGGGGAAACACATTGGCCACACCCTAAAGCAAAATCAAATATACAGCCTGATGAGCTACAGAGCCAATGGCTCTATTTTTTACACAAAACTAGGAAATCTTCTTTGCTACATGTACATAATACCCTTTACTACTCTTTGGATGATGACTACATATATACAACATACAGCAGAAAGACTTATGATAAGAGGGGGACAACAAATTCTGATGGCCTAAGGCATGTCAAAGCAATCACTCGAGGCAGTGAGCTGCTTAAGATGCTGTATCATACTTGCAAGCGGTTCAGGATGAAACTTAGCTATTGAGAAATGAAATACATCACTTTGTAGAAAAATCTTTCGTCGAAATTTTGATATCATATTTAGATACAATAACATACTTATTTCGAAGCTTCAAGCACAGTACCCCTCCTAGAAAGGGCATGTCATTTAGCGAACCCGCTTTCGGTGACGTAATCATTATGCTTGTAGGATTTACACCGTGTCTCAACTTCCGTATTTGCGTTCGAAGGGTATCAACTTTGACAGTAACGAACACCTTTTTCGGAGAAAAAGAAAATAAAATCTAGTTGAGCGCGACAAAGACGGTTTTCAAGCGTACATTTAGAAACCGGAAGTTGTGAAATGGCCACACTTGATTCGCCCTTATGTCGACTGCCGTTTCGGTATTTTTTGGTAAATTATCTCCTATTGATGAATTTTGGTCCGATTTTCTCAAGGTTGGTCGCTTAATTTTTCTAAAAATACAACGTATACATTAAAAATACTTTAAAAAATATTGGAAGTATGATATAGCATCTTTAAGTGGAAAATAATGTTTCTGCATTGACTTCATACTTCATTGGACTATGATTATTTTTTGGGGGTCCTTCAGACAATTTTCTGCGTGAAATATGCAGGAAAGTTGAGTCCCATTACACCCTGCCTTTGAACTTGCTGAACATCAGGAAGATTGATTTGCCACCACATTCACAATTGAATGAATTGCATTGTTGCCTCAGCTTAGCTTTAAATTCACGCCTACTCAAGGATGTTCAAACCGGAACCCACAGCCACACATGTTAAACCTATTTTTTTTTCATCAGAAGCAAAAGACCTAGAAAGCCAGGGACCCTTATGATTATTTTTGGGGGTTCTTAAGACATTTTCTGCGTCAAATATGCAGGAAAGTTCAGTCCCATTACACCCTGCCTATGAACTTGTTGAACTGCAGGAAGATTGATTTTCCACCATGTGCACAATTGAATGAATTGCATTGTTAGCTCAGCTTAGCTTTAAATTCACGCCTACTCAAGGATGTTCCAACTGGAACCCACAGCTGTTGATTATGATACTGCACAGAAGCAAGCCACTTAGACTTGATCAGAGGATATAGCGGTAGCTGTAGGCTGGGTGATAGAGCTATATATGGCAACAGCTGTTTCACAACATGTAGATATCACAACTTTATTGGAGCGAATGATTGGGGTGAAACAAGGCTGTCGCATTATTGCATGTCTTATGTCAATAATATATAGGTTTCATGGTTTTGATCAATTATAACGGTGAATTTATTATTTTCATTTGAAAAATCCTTTACATTGCATTAATTCATAGCATGCATCCTGATAACTTAGCCTTTGAAAAAATAGGTATTAAGCTGGCATTCCATTTGTACGTCTTCCTGCGTGAGCACGCACTTTGCATTACGCATTGCACACTATGTATTACAATTACATGGAACAAACTTCAACTGTTTTAGTGTAAAGTGTTGATTACGCATTACGCACTACCGACACATGGAATGCCGGCCTTATGCTTGAAATTAAGCTTTTTATTTGTCACGGCAAAAAATGATTGGAATCGAGTCATGTTGTGAAAATAACTTTGACAGAACTTCACAAACTCCATTAAAATCCTTTTTGCATTGATAAACAAATAGCTCTAGAATTCTAAATTAATAAATGTAGAGGCACCTTTACCAGTCATCATAATTGAATGATTGTTAACTATATGTTTCTTATAACATACAACTGTAAGTGCAACCTTAGATAATAATAATAAGTCATACAAAGACTAATAAACTACAAAGCAATAGCTCTGTTTTCTTTGAAATATAATCCCACATTGTTTTCTGCCTTTGTATTTCAATCAATATTGAATAAAAAATATTTTTTAGTCTTTATCATCTTCGACCAAATGTTTTTGATGTTAACATCTGTGGCCTGCTTATTTCAAAACTGAATAAAAAAATCAATACATTGTATATATGTGGATTGGAATATGTTCATGGCTGTATTAATTTTTTAAATTTACTTATATAAAAAAACAGAAAGAACTGTATTCTTTTCATAAAATTGAAATTTAGGGTTTCAAACAGTTTATTAAAGAGACATAGAGTATGTTGATAGGATCACATATGTCAAATTTTTAAATCGATGTTAATTTACATCAGGAACCACTTACTGTTACTGAAAATAACAAGTTAACGGTCAACCAGTACATTAGAGCGAAAGTACGGCCATTCAAAGTCAGGATTTTGATAAAAAAACGGACAATGTGGCTCGAGTGGCGCACACAAATTTGCCAAACGTAATTTTGAAACCTTGTCATGAGCTGACAGGAAGATTTATTCAATTCGATAGTGTTTATTAGGCTTTGTAATAGGTAGATTAATTGGATGCATAATTTCGAATATTAAACGTATATGAGATGTTTTCTTGATTTATCCATAAAATCAAGCATTTTAGAGATATTATGCATAAATGGATATATTTGCAAGTCCAGTGATGAGATATGAAATTCAATCAGCATATTAGATATTTTGTAACTCATCCAAACCAAATAAAATTTTAAGAAAGATACTCTAGCTGTGTCACCTTAATCAAATGAAAAATTCACTCGGGGAAGTGGCAAAAATACATCTTGCAATGTGTATGAAATAATTATCAATTTGTTGAGCAAACTGATTGTGAAGGCTTTAAGTTGTTCCTTGAAAGATTAGATTATTCTCAAATCACTGCAATTTTAGTGTCCAAAATTTATAGAAAAATATCCATCTAAGTCAACATAATCTATAAATCCTACATCTCAACCATATCAAATAACGTGCTAGAAACAATAACCAGGGAACCAATAATATATGAGTATATTATCTCTATTGCTTATTTGCCATCGATATGAGTGTTATTGTAACTTATACATCTAGGTAGTTATTGTATATATCGACAGTCTGGTGAGTATTGTCTTGTATGCACCAGGTGGGAGATGTTATCATCAATACACTGGGTATAGCCCTTGTAGAAATAATGTTGGACGTATAACATTTCCTTGGAGTACTCCTAGTATCAAGGTAATTTTATATGATTATTTTACTTTTCTTTGCGTATAAAATGTTTTTACATCATTAACAGTTTAAAGGTAAGGTATTTGATATAATTTGGAAAATGTATTTTGTCACTTAACGGCACCACCATCCGCCATCTTGAAATGTTAGCATTGAGAGAAAACAAATTTGCTGTTTTATGGTACCGGTAAATCATTAACTAAATTAAGAAATAACTACCTGAATGAAAGAAGAGGGGCATACTTACAAATAATTCATGATAAAAGTTATCAGTTAGCACAGCATTTTGTAGTAGTTATGCATTCCATGATCGTAGCTTCGATAATTGCCTTCATTTCACAATGTTTTTTTTTTGTTGAGCTTTACGCTTTATTCTCTGTCAAATTGTTAAATCTTGAAGAGCGGAAGTGTTAACCTCACAAACATTATTGAAAATAAGTGTGAAATTATCATGTAAAAGTCATATATATTTTTTAATAGGTTAGTCCTGAATTTCACTTCCACAAAAAAATACCCTGCTCGATTGGTCCCTTTTTATTGGGCATTGCATTCAACCCATTGTGTAATACAATAGGAAGAATGCTATGGTTTATTAGCACCATTTTGAGTAATGGTTTGAATATTGTGGTGATATTTGATTGTAGTTTGTTTTGATTGATAATTCATATTTTGACTTCATGTTAGGATTTTCCATTAACTGTATGAAATATTTTTGTATTTCTTTGCCTTACATAGATTTTAAAGAAAATATAAACATTAATTAACAGTCCTTACTTTTGAACCTTCAGGGAGATGTATGAATGAGAATTAACAGCTTAAGGAATCTGACTGTTATCTTATTTGAGTTTATAAGGGAGCTTCTGTAAAAGCCTTATCAATATTGCCTTGCACTTAGCTTTAGCCGATATATAAGATAAAAGTAAATATACTTGATAAGGATAATCTCACCTGTCATATGTGACCTTGAAGTTTTAGATCGTGTCAGATTTCAAAGTATTAGAAGATAATTATTTAAGCCATTGGCAATTACCTGGAATATTCCCTTGTTTAATGAGTTTTCATGTTGAATTATTGCTTGCTTGACACAGCTAGCAGTTTAAGTTTGGGAGAAAAAAGGTAATATATCAAACTCTTTAAATAATTTTAAAAACATACAATTCTGTCACATTATGATTATTTTAACAAATCTATAATCTGTGTATTTATGATTTGTCAATTAAATCTCTCTCAAATACATGTACAACATAATTATTCTAAGGCATTATCTAAGACTATTTATAGATGAAGATAGCTTAACAAGATAATTACTGTCAAGCTACACAATCAATTAAGCTCATTATTTCAAAAATATGTATAGAGAATGAATATTTTATCATGATATAAACAAGAAATACAATTTAAAAGAATAAATATATATGCAAGAATATCATCAAGCTAGAAATATGTGCATGTGATGCACTGTGATGTCCCCCTCTCCAACTTTTAATCAAACCTCATCATCTTCACCTTATTTACCAGGTAAGTATTGAAATTCTACAAAGGTAAATATTTAGAAAAAAAAAATGTAAAAACATTGTATAGTTTTAATGAATTTATTTAAATGCTTTTTTTAATAAATGAATTTGAATAATAATGTGAAATTTTTTTAAAGTCAAGTCAGTCTAAAGGTGTTATTGGTCCATTTAGATATAGCAAAATTTAAGAAAAACCTCTCAAACATATTTGTTAAAGCAAAATTCAAGATAAATACCTGAGAGAAAGTTAAACCATATGTTGAGTTTGACATTCAGCAGTTCTTAACATTTGGAACATTTTTTCATAATATATTCTGTAGTAATTTTAAATTACAATATGACATGCTACTATAAATGATTACCTGTGAATCAAACAAGATTATTTGAAAAACAAGTAAGTGACATTTATCTGTTTAAACACTTTATGAAATGAACATGTAAGAATATTATTAACTGAATATCAAAACATATGTAAGTATTGTAAGAAATTTATGACAAATTTAATTAAATACAAATTGTCACAAATGAAATACTTCAAATATATAAAAAAATATTTATATCATATCTTTTTAATTAAGTTTGATATTGTCAGATTATTTTATTACCAGTATATTTGATAATAATAAATATTGTGATATCAAGGCTATGAAAATTTGAACGAGTTAGCAGATTGTTTAAAGTCTAGGAAAAATGTCATGTGTGGAGTCTATTTAACTTGCAACTGGTTCTGAAAGGGAACTTGTCCTTTAGCAAACTAAACATAATTTATTCTACGGTATAATTTGCGGCTATGTGGTCATAAAACTATAAATTTCCATATATAATTGACTGTGATACGACTAGCTCTATCAGACAAAAATATGACATACAAATGCTGATAAAAAATTAATAAAAGATAATGCAAGACTATGATACCAAATATCAAAACATAATTATATATTTATATAGTTGTAATGAACTCATAACCAAAAATATCAAAACATATATATTTAAATATTTGTAATGTATTCATAACCAATAAGATAGATATCTAAACATGAATAATAAAAAACTACAAATATTAAGAATTTATGATAACAAAATTCATATCAATATAAATTTTTTATATCATATATTAAATTATATCAAATATTGGTATAAATTAAGATATATGAAGGCCATGAACAGCTGACCAAGTTGACAGATTGATTAAAGACCAGAGAGAAAGTCATGACTGGAGCCTGTTCTATTTCTGACTGGTTCTGACAGGGTCACTTTGCCTTACACTCTCGCTGGGCAATTACCTATCATTTACATAGTTCCCGGCTACGGGGCAGTGTTATATCTACATAGTGAATGCCCTGTTGAATAGCATGGATATATTTTGAACATATGGTCTCGTATTAAAGACCCTTTGGTGAGTATATATGACTTTTGTAGATTGTGTAAGATTTTGATTTTTGCATTGATTTTGTAGAAAGTTTTGAATGTTATTATCTCTGTAGAATTTGTTGGTTTGTTTGTTTTTCTGTGCTTGCAAAATTGTCTTTAGAGTTGTATTTTTTTAAATTGTTTGAAAGTTTCATTTGTTTTCTGTGCTTGCATACACTACCAGGTTTTTTATTTGGATTTTTGAAGAAAGTTTTTGTTTGATTTCATAATGTGCATATAGAGGGATTTTGAAGAATGTTGACCTTGTTAGAATTTGTTTATTTAAATGACCGAGTTAGAATATTTAAGAACATTTAATATTGATAGCTGCAACTTAATTTACAATTATTAGAGTTTTGAAGATATAATACTTTTTTGGAAATTTTGCGGAAATTTTGTGGAAAGTTTGCTTTGTAATTATATCTTTTGGATTTATATTTATCAGGATGTTATATGTTATAGCAAAGCACAATACACAAATAGGACCAACCAATTGTCTGCTATCTGATAACATTTTGTCGACAAAGTTGCCAAGTACTCTTATTCTGTAAACTGCTGTAAACTGACAAAACAGCATTTGATGCTTCTGTGCTTCTGAGGCATATTGTTAAAGAGAAAGCTTGTCAACAATTAATATTTACCATGAGTTTGATCTTTGCTTATGGCCAGATATGCAGAATAGTTACTGTGATGTCTTATACATGTCCGCCTCATAGAATATTCAAGAAAAGCTTATGTATAGCCAGTATCAAATCCTAGATAATTATTTTCTTTTTGATTCCCAAGACTTAAAGAAATTGGTAAATTTGATCAATATCAACTTATAGCTCAATTGCCAAGACTTTTCCTGTTGAACAAATACACCATTTTTGCCTTTTGAAATGTGATTAAAATGCTAGCATTTTCAAATCGAAAGACAAGATAGGAATTATTATTGTTAAGGAAAGATCCACTTTTATAAAACTATAAATATTAACAATTCAAATTATTTCTATGTAAAATGTTTAGTTAGACTACTCATCAGATTGTAAATTTCTCATGTTAACATCAGATTGTAAACTTATTAATAACTTAGCATGCTTTATTTATCATGCAATGTACCAAAGATGTTAAAGCTGAAAACCTTTTATTGTATACACACCAGTTTGTCATGTACAATCTAATATATGTAGATATTGGCCGATGGCCTACACTTCAGAAAAAAAGAAATTGAAAATTGACTACTCATAACAATTAGGGGTGTAACGATAGATCGAACTATCGACTTATCACGATAGTTGCTATCCCGATAGTGCTTTATTGTTGGTCCCTCTTAAAATGATCGATAGCACGTTTTAACAATTGATAGTTTCAAAATTTTAGTTGATTCAGTTGTTCAGTTCAATTGTAAAAGTGAAATTAACACATAAACACAACTTTTTATATTTGGAAAATACTTGAAAACAGCAAACAGATCACTGAGAGCTAAAATAACAACCAGAATTTACATTGAAAAGAGAAAACCTTCGATTCATTTCAATAAAACTCTGTTTATCTTTAAATTTCTTTTATTGATAAACTATCCCAATAGCTCTCGCAATAGTACCCAAAACTAGACTATTGCTATTGCAATAGATGTTCAGAATAGACAAAATAAATATGGACGTCATGAAGAACAATCAGCATTGTTCAGCTATGAGCCGTTTTGAAAAGTGATATTTTTCAATCACTGTTTATTACCTTGATTACATTGTTTTAATCATTTTCACAACACAACTTCATACTTATATAAGAACATTATATAAAATCATGTTTTATTTAGTTGCGATTTTTAGCAATTTCAGATGGACATTGTTCATTTTATTACTTTTGATACATTGGATACTTTAAGAAGTGTGTACTGATTTGTATGATGTTGTTCCTGTGTTGCAATATACCAGTATATCCCCCTCTCAATTATGAAATGAAGACTCCTGCAAAAAATATTTTTAACATGGAACAGCTGTTGACATACTTTCGTCGTCATTTAAAAATCATCTATTCTGAGATGTTTATACCACTTCAAGGTTATTTACGATAAATAATTTTGCTCAAGTTAAACTCAAACCTGTGTTTCATATCTGTAAACTTCAAAACCTTATCTCACAAAATTATGGAAATTTGATATCTCTGTCAAACATTTGTGATTTGGGTCATTGTAACTCTGATTTCGTGATAGATTTTGAATATTATGTTTCAATGGTTTTTCGTTTTTGTGGAACACTGAGTGCAATAACTTATCAAAATGCCTGTTAAAAACTGATTCAAAATAATTAAAGTATATCTAATCTCAAAGATTTTCACATATTGTTTTGTTTTGATACAAACGTATAACGTAATATATGATATAAAATAGAAATATTTTACATATTCTTTCCAAAAATGATGACACTGACTGTTAGTAAAGTTTGTCATATATGAGCCCTGACAACTGACAAGGAGTGGCTCTTTAATGGTTGAGTTTATTCCTTCATCCAACAAAAATGTTTGTATCATGGTTTCATATCTATCTTAATATTCCTTTATGATTTGTCTTAAAAAATATTAATACAGTAGAACACGGATATAGCGAACATGGATATAGCGAACACTCGGAAAAGCGAACAAATTTTCAAGTCCCGTCCCTATATAATATCATTAAAACTATATGGGTATAGCGAACACCGCATATAGCGAAATTCTTTGGTCCCTTGGAGTTCGTTATATCCGAGTTTTACTGTAGATGGGAGGTCTCAAAAGGACGCCATGGCTCAAGGTTGTCTTTAAAAAAATAGACGAGGGTAGCTTTTTGAGGAACTATTGTACTATTAGCTCTGTTGTCAAGCAAAGGAATTAAAGCAGGCGTTTACTTGACTCATGCACATAATAACTACAAGTGACAAAAACTAACTTAATTACTTCATGTAATATGTCTCAGGGACATAATGGTTTTGGTTCCAGTCTACCTCAGTGTCGGCGTCCACATTGGCATCAGCAATCAATCTTCACCAAATTTGGTATACATCCTCTTCATATCATGTAGATGTTCCTTTTGGTGGTTTCAACTTCTTTTCAATTATATATTTTTTTGTTTCCATGGCAACAGTTTTGACTTTGTCATTGTTAGGGGGAGAGTTATTTTGCAGTCTGTGGAGCTGCATGTCGATTAAGGATTCCCAAAAATAAGACCAATACTTACAGTATATCTTGTGTAAGAATATGGTTTTTATCAAGTTTTAAAATAATATAAGGATATTTTAAAAAATATTCAGCTGAAATGATGTAATGGAGAGACATCTGATTTTTTAGTATAAACACTTTTCAGTTTTTTTTACAGTTCACATTCTCTCTTCTGTTTTCAGTCTCTCGAGCGTTCCTGTGTGACGACTCCGAGTCTGATGACGAGATACTGTTCGAGATGCAGTACACAGAAGAAACAGGAGAGGATGATGGGAAGCCTCAGAAGGTCAAGGACACATTCACTGTGGAGGAGGCGGTGGAGGCCATTGGCTTCGGCTGGTTCCAGTTGAGACTCTTTATAGTCTCCGGCATTATAACTGTGAGCATGATTTGTATTCGTTGACATCTTAAAATTGTAGGTGTTCTTGCCTTCTTGATTCATATTTTCAGTTTCTGCTGATTCAAAGTGAGACTCTTAAATTTTTGTCTAAGGCATCATTAATATGAGCATAACTGGTTTTCATTACAGGACTTTATGAGTGTAGACCTCAATAAAATCATACCTATAACTTCGTTCATGATCAGAATACTTTCTAAGGTGACCTCTCAATTTAGTCATTATGCTTCTTTGAAATCCCTAGGCAACATTGAAATTTAAGCATTTTGTCATTGGTTGAGTTATTGAGGTCACTTGATGTAATTTGATGTAATTTGATGTCATAACATAAGAGCAGTGTTAAAACCAGAAATTGAACATGGCTGGTTAGGTAAGGCCAGATTTGAATCAGAGTGTATGATTGTAATTATTATTATTTATTATTAGCAATTTTTTTAATCACTATTTTATATCAAACTAAAGATGTTAATTCCTTCACCAGGCAGCAGATGCACTGGAGATGATGTTGTTGGCAGTTCTCTCCCCTGTATTACGATGTGAATGGAGTTTAAAGCACTACGAGGTGGCGCTTCTCACAACGGTAAACTGAATATACATGTGCTTATTATTGTCGAAATATCATAGAACATATCTGTCATCATTTGAAACATGACTCAGCTTTTGAACAACATATTCTCCTCACTATGTTGAAAATATTGTACCAAAAATTATGTTGAACATGATGTTTAAATGAAGGGTTTTTGACAAGGATTCATAAAGAAAAGAGCTCATTAGCCCTTGAGAACCTTTTGTCCTGATGTCATAGCATTTAATCCTTTTTCTCAAGAAACAGCTCAAACTACTCAAATTTGGATCAAAATTTTTGCATTATATGGTCCATAAAGAGATACGTATCATATCATCCATTTATTACTTGCTCCTGTAAACGCGCCTTCAGAATGGCTGCAGAGTCGTGGAATTGTTTGTTTCAGCAAACTGTCACCAATTTTGCTTGATTTTAGGGCAAGTGATAAACAGAATACTAAAATCTCTCCTATATTCAATACTATTTTTATTAAACTCGTGAATGATTTGGTATCAAACTCGCTTTCGCTCTTTTTATACAAAATTATTAACTCGTTTAGTAAAAATAGTATTAAAAGGAAGGTTGTTTATTATCTATATCTTACATACCGCTTCAATTGTGACCTCTTTACCCTTTAACTCCAGATCATCCAGTAAACAAAAGTAAAAGTGTGAATAAGAACTTGTATAATTAATGGTTTTGTTTAGATAAGGATTTGAGCTTAATGTTTTAATTTCAATGTCTTTCTTTCACTCCTTCAGGTTGTCTTTCTTGGAATGGGAATAATGTCACCTATATTGGGTATCACTGGAGATAAGATTGGAAGAAAAGTGGTAAGTCTATGTTTACCAAACACATTCAAGGTTTCAAGAAATTATCAGCCCTGCAGCCCAATCATGATTTCTACTCAACAACTCCTTTGTTGTTTTGTGACATTCCTGTGTATTAACAAATAAAACAAAAATGCACTGGAGATAAGATTGGAAGATAAGTGGAAAGTCTATGTTTACCAAACACATTCAAGGTTTCAAGAAATTATCAGCCCTGCAGCCCAATCATGATTTCTACTCAACAACTCCTTTGTTGTTTTGTGACATTCCTGTGTATTAACAAATAAAACAAAAATGCACTGGAGATAAGATTGGAAGATAAGTGGAAAGTCTATGTTTACCAAACACATTCAAGGTTTCAAGAAATTATCAGCCCTGCAGCCCAATCATGATTTCTACTCAACAACTCCTTTGTTGTTTTGTGACATTCCTGTGTATTAACAAATAAAACAAAAATGCACTGGAGATAAGATTGGAAGATAAGTGGAAAGTCTATGTTTACCAAACACATTCAAGGTTTCAAGAAATTATCAGCCCTGCAGCCCAATCATGATTTCTACTCAACAACTCCTTTGTTGTTTTGTGACATTCCTGTGTATTAACAAATAAAACAAAAATGCACTGGAGATAAGATTGGAAGATAAGTGGAAAGTCTATGTTTACCAAACACATTCAAGGTTTCAAGAAATTATCAGCCCTGCAGCCCAATCATGATTTCTACTCAACAACTCCTTTGTTGTTTTGTGACATTCCTGTGTATTAACAAATAAAACAAAAATGCACTGGAGATAAGATTGGAAGATAAGTGGAAAGTCTATGTTTACCAAACACATTCAAGGTTTCAAGAAATTATCAGCCCTGCAGCCCAATCATGATTTCTACTCAACAACTCCTTTGTTGTTTTGTGACATTCCTGTGTATTAACAAATAAAACAAAAATGCACTGGAGATAAGATTGGAAGATAAGTGGAAAGTCTATGTTTACCAAACACATTCAAGGTTTCAAGAAATTATCAGCCCTGCAGCCCAATCATGATAACTCGGATAAGTCTCCTTCACAACTCCTTTGTTGTTTTGTTGTTTTGTAACATTCCTGTGTATTCACAAATAAAACCAAAAAAGTTCAAATACTATTGAAACCCCTGAGATTTATTAAGCGTTAATTAAAGAGCTCCTAGTAATTGTGAATTTTTAAAACAATCTGAATGTTAGACTAATGCTAGATGTAAAAGACTACACAGTGTATCATATTCTTTTAATTTTTTCACTTCTTGTTCTCCACCTGTCATTTTATTTCAGACACTTGTGATTGTGGTAGTATGGATAGGGTATTTCGGCATGCTGACGGCCGCCTCCCCAAACTATGTGTGGATACTGATATTACGGGGACTGGTAGGCGGAGGAATGGGAGGATCTCCACAGAGGTATGCTTTGTTTCCATGGCAACCCATGATAATGATAAAAATAATTCAATAATCCTGATTGTATATATCCTATCAATTCTAAAAACATATATCTATATATATATGTCTGTTTCATCTTTGTTATTGTTTGTTTACTAGAGAACTGCATAAGATGTAAAACAAAATTCCCTTTGGGATGATATACAACTATCTTATCTTATCAATGGATTGGGAAAGGCAGAGGCCATCGGCCATTTTGCACCATTTGAAGAAAATGGCCCATTACATTTTTGAAGTTTTCTATTTATATAAGGGAAATGGCCCCTTTGAAATTGCAGAAATAACAGAAAAGTCTAGAAATGGCCCATTGTCAAAGACATCTTTTTTAGAATAAGTCAACCTAGCCTCAATAAAACTCGCTACACTTCCATATTGAGTCTAGCTAGATGCAGTAACTGGTTACGTCAGCCAACCATTATAATTTTCCAATCAGGGCTCATGTTACCAAGTCACACATAACATTAGAATTTTAAATTTCAAAATTTTTTTACTAATAGTAGCCACCTCACATTTGATGTGAGGGTCATAGGTCGCAGAAAGGTCAGCTGATGCTACTGTATCTGATTAGACTCAATATGGGATTTTAGCAAGTATGATTGAGGCTAGGTTTACTTAGATTGCAGATAAAGCATATTATAATGTCACTTTTCTCTCTGTTGCATTTTTGCCTTCGTTAATTGAAAGAATATATACCAACATATGATAATGTCACTGTTCTCTCTGTTGCTGTTTTGCCTTATAAATAGAATATATATCAACACATGTAAATATCACTTTTCTCTCTGTTTCAGTTTTGCCCTATTAGCAGAATATATACCTTCAAAATATAGAGCAAGACTTCTAATATGTGGTCAGGTATGTAGTGTCGACAGGCTTAGATACAGATTTTTCAAATACCCTGCTTCAAAATATCTCCAAAAGGCATTACATGCACCAGCCCATGGCAATAATACTATGTTAGACCTCGCTGCAAGGCACCAAAAGTCAAAGTTTGTGTGCAATGTCTTTGGCAATAGGTTGTAATCTTCCTGATATTACTACTCAGACTTGCATGCTCTGAAACAAGCACAAAAAAGTCACCTACTTGCAAAGTTAGCTAGCTAGCATGCATACTGACTTATGCTTTGCAGGGGAAGTTGTTGCTGTTCTAGCAAAGTCTATTATCATTGAGTCAATATGGACTATATGATTTGTTCAAAGACAAGCAACTCAGGATATATCAGATAATACTATGAAATTGAAGGCAAGGATTTTTGAAAAATAATTTTTAGATATACCGTCTTCTATATTTATAAGATATACCATTTTGAACATGTCTATAACCTTATTTGGAGAAAAATGCTAAGTTACAAAAGTTTATTGCCACAAATATAGATGTTATCCAACAGATATCTATTTTGTTTCTGCAGATATTCTGGGCGACTGGCAGCATGTTCGAGATGTTTCTAGCGGCCATTGTAATCCCCACTCTTGGTTGGCGCTGGTTGCTCGTATTTTCAGCCGTCCCTATAATTGTAGCTTCTAGTATTCTTTTTGTAAGTATGCATTTGTCTACCGATAATTAGAAACTTTTAATTTTCTGTCAGATGTATATGACATTTAGACAGTTAAGAATAGTAGAAGTGAATGTGACAGAATTTCTGCCAACAGTAATTGATCTAATATCATACAATAGAGATAATTACAGAACATTTTGTGTTAAAGTATCCCTGTACCAATACGAAAGGTCCCATCAAATTAAAATTATAATTACTCCCCAATTTGATAACTTTTCAACAGCATGTTTCTAAATTCCCCATGGTCCCATCTTTTCTCCCACATCAAGAAGTGTAAAGTTACTTACGACTGCATCACTAAAGAATTTTCTATCTCAGTCAAGGTATTGTTAAAAAGGACAGATGTCCTCCAAATAATCATTTCTTCCTAAATTTTTGACTTAAAGTGACCATCCTATGGACATCCGTTCTGCCATTTAGAATTTTTTTAAATTATGGGTAAAAAATTGCTTTTTGTAACTTTTATTGAAATAAACTATTTGTTTTGTAGTGATAGAATATCCTTACATTTACAAATTTCTTATGACAAGACTCATCAACAGTAATGTTGAAGCAAACTTTTGTCACTTGTAGTACCAATGAATGGCATCACTTGTCAATGTTTATGTTTTTATCAACTGTGCACTCTTATATATCCAGTTGACAGCTCTAAATCAACCAAAATGTTACCATTAGTGACATGTCTCAACTAGATGGTGGAATAATCATTCACTAATAACATACATGTACACAGTGGAATGTCACCTTGAATTTTGTTTCCACAAGGATACCCGATAGGACTGTCGCTTTAAGAAGCTCTCAGTTTCATTGGTTTGTGTATATTTCAGTGTATACCCGAGTCAGCAAGATTTTTGGTGGCTGCTGGCCGGTATGATGAAGCAATGACAGCATTACAGAAGGCAGCCAAAATAAACAACGCTGTTTTACCTAAAGGACATTTGATTCAAAAAGAAGCCACAGAAGTATGTATGTTTTTGACTTATTATGTGAAATAAGTCTCCTGAATATCAAGTTGAAATTTGAATTTTAATTACATGCACAAAATCTTAGTCTGATACCCTCTAACAGAAGAATATTGGTTATTGAAACACATGTATGTACACATCTTTTACATTTACATTAAAGGGGCAGTAGCACGTTTTTAGGGGGAATATAAGGTGATGTCAGGAAAATGAAAATAAATGGTTCCAATTGAAAGACAATGTATTTAAACTAAATGAAGCAGTTTTAATTTGAACATATAACTTAAAGTTCAGCCATGCGATTCTTTTTTCTTACAAAAATGAATTAAAGGTGTTCACACAAAAATGGCCGCCAATGGATTCTATGTGAATCCTTATACTTTGTCCTCTTACTATGGGTGATCGGCTTGTGTAATGAGATTGTTGACACTGTTAATATATTACATTTAACATTTACTTAAAATTACAAGTGAAATATTTAAAATATAAAATTACCAAAAAACGTGCTACTGCCCCTTTAAAGTGAACATTTGAACAAGAGTTTATGAATACCCAAAATACAATTTGGATATGATTCAATTCCTGTCTTGTTAAACATCACCGTTTCTGTGTTCTGTCCTCAGTGTTTTAAAAAATAACCGTCTGCCAGTCCTTTAACTGGCTACTTTTTACCAGGACTGGTTATTTTTTGGTAGGACTACTAACTTTTCAAAATGTTTCTTTATTTTCCCCAAAAGAATTGATCAATTAATTTTCAGGACAGGCTAGGTTTGCAATCTATTTTATACATTGCAAAAAATTTATTCATTTTTCTAATATTTCACACACAAAACAACCTAAGATTCTCAAACTTCTATTATCACATGAATGCTATTGTCTTGTGTCTCATCCCCTGCAGGTAGAACGAGGTAAGATATCGGACCTGTTCAACGCCAACTACCGACGGTCCACGCTGCAGCTCTGGTTTCTTTGGTTCGGTATTGCCTTCTCCTACTACGGAATGGTGCTCGCAAGTGCCGAGATACTCAGAGTAGAGAATGAGAAAAGTACGGAACATTTTCATAAACCTGGTATCTTAGATATGTCATGTTTTGTTAAACTGATCTCTACTGTCCCCTTGAAAGATTGCAACTTTGATGATGCACTTTTTTTGGAAATTTTGGGATTGACTCATTCAGATAGTTGAAGTATATGAAAGACAAAAATGTAGTTTTTTTATTTTTCTAGATTCCCAAAATACTTACAAATAACTTTTTAAGTAGTTGTAATCTAATTAGAGAGACTTAGAAAGAAAGAAAGCTTCCTTATTTTACAGTCCAGTATTGTTCTCGTAAAGATCAACGCCGCCCACCCTTTATTCAGCAATAAATTATAGTTTTAAGTGATGTCATGAAACAATGGCCCATGACGTCAATAACAATTGGCTATGACGTCACTAGGTATGGCCCTGATCCAGGATTTGCAATTTGTGGATGGACGTGATTTACAAAATATGTTTATATTTGGAGTAGAAATAACTTAAACAAGTAAAAATCAACATACTAGAGAAGTAATAGAGTAGCCCGAACCATCATGTGTTTTGCAATAAGGTATAGATTTGCACTAAACTATAATAATGTCAAACCATTCGGCCTTCGGCCTCATGATTTAACTATTATTATTCAGGGCAAAAACTATACTTTATTGTAAAACACATGATGGATAGACATACTTTATTTGTTTTTTAATTTAATTTTGTTTTGCATTGTTTTCTTGAAACATTCTTAATCAAATTATTTATTTTATTCCAGATAGTGATGCATGTACATGTAACTACCTGAAGGCAGAAGATTACAAAACCATGATACTCTCAACTCTAGGAGAATTTATATGTAAGTAGTTTTTAGTATGGCAGTTTTTATGAAATTAAGCACTATGATAGTTACTACTCTTGTTCAATCAGAAGAACTGGGTGATTAGTATGTGAATTGCTAGGGTGAAATGCAAAACACAATTTTAAAATATTTATACATAAATGATATAAGACATTGTTATGTCATCCTTTCTTATCAAAGGACTACTGAATCTGACAAATGATCACTGAAAGGTTCACTAATGAACAATAATATACATCACTCATTTTATGTGAGCATCTTTTCGTTCCAAGTCCTCCAGTGAACCTGATAGACAGATTCTGGCAGAGGATCACAGCCTAATTCACTGGTGCACCTACAGTAAATATGACATCTGTTAATTATTTCCTTGCATTGTTTTCCAAAAAAAAAGGTCTTCCAGTGAACTGGTTCCTGATAGCCAGAGTCTGGCAGAGAACCACAGCCTCATTCATTGGTGCACTTACAATAAATATGACATGAGTTTATCATTTCCTTGCAATTTCTTTTTTATTCAAGGTCTTCCAGTGAACTGGTTCCTGATCGATCGAGTGGGGCGGCGGATCACCGGGACCGTGAACCTGTTTGGGTGTGGACTCTTCTTCATCCTGCTGCAGGTCCCGGTACCCAGGACAGTCCTCACTGGCTTCATGTTCGCCGTCAGGGGATTCTCGGCAGCCACCTTCAACTGGGTCTACATCTACTCATCTGAGGTGGGTTAATTTCTTTGAATATCTTGTGATTTATTTTGCAACTATTTCCGTTAATCAGGGAAACAAGAGCTAGGCTCTTAAACGTGTTTTCATATTTTTGTGCTGGAGCCAATGAAAAGATGAAATCTTTGAGGTATTGAGAGGATTTGAGTTATAGATTTAGTGACCCTATGGTCCCTCAAAAACCTGTCCTATCCTTGCCATTCTCAATTGTTTCTATTGGTAAAGCATTAGAAGAATATGGCAATGCTGCTGCAATGTCCATCGGATGATGAGGGTCATAATGCCTTTTGAAACATATTCAAATGTTAATTAGCACAATGATTAATTTCAATAATCAAAATTGTCTGTATTTGTTAATCATGTTGATGGAGGTAAATGTAAAGGTATTTGTAAATCATTTGTTGTTTTGGGAGGGGGATATAACTTGTTCGTCAGGCAACATCTTATGAAAACTTGAAATAACATAATCACTGTTATGCGCATTTGTTTGACAGGCATACATAACATCTTACCATCAGAGATTGGCATGTCAATCAAGTAATGTGTGTGCTAATCTCCTCTTAAAAAAGTAAAAAAAAAAAAAATAATCACACACATTCTGTTGACACCTCTTCATAACATCTTAACATCAGAGATACAGATTGGCATCTCAATTTGTGTGATAATCTCTTCATCAAAAAGTAAAACAACAACATCACGCTACACATTCTGTTGACAGCTTTACATAACATCTCTACATCAGCAATACTGATTAGCATCTCAATCAACCAATTTGTCTGTCATTATCTCTTCATCAAAAAGTAAATCCACAACCATCACGCTACACATTCTGTTGACAGGTGTACCCGACATCAATCCGTACACTAGGTATCGGGACCTCCTCAGCCTGGGCTCGTGTGGGAGCCATGATCACACCCTTCGTAGCTCAGGTCCTGCTAGCCGTCTCTGTCACCGCCGCCACTCTTCTCTACGGAATCCTCTGTCTACTCTGTGCCGTCAATGCCTTCCTCCTGCCCATAGAAACTAAGGGGAGAGAACTGCTGGTAAGTACTCACTGAACTCAATTAAAATTTGTATGTAGTGATCATCCTGCTACATCATCGTTTTTGTCTTCTCATTATGCTACAACCTATGCCCTGATATCTTTCAATCATATTCAGCCGTATCCCTATATATAGCAAGCCAATCAAAGATGCCTTTTCAGCGACAGCGGCATACTGGTTCTGCTTTGTTCTCGTGCTCATAGCGTGATTCAACTTAACAAATGGGAATGCTAGTAGATAATATATCTTATGTGCCGCAATGCTTAAAACTGAAAGATAAGGAATATTACAAGTCCATAGAAACCAAGGGGAGAGAACTGCTGGTATGTACTCAAAGAACTAAGTTATCATACACATGTCTAGAGATGTAATGTAAAATAGAAACTAAGGGGAGATATCTGCCTGTTATATCCACTGTACTTATCATTTGATAAAATAGTATGACGGTCCAATTGCGTTGATCTTTCTACTTTTGTATGTTCAATCCTTAAATATCAGTCTAACTCTCTAAAATACTTTGTTTCACAGAACTAAATAGTTTTCCTTTCGTATTCAACATGCCTTATGCCAGCACCTCAACACTAAGACATGATACCCTTTAGAACGTGGAGGTTTATTTACAGAACTAAATGATAGTCCATTTGTAATGCACAGAACCAAGTATATTTATCGACTCTTTTGCCTGTATTGCAAATAACATTATTTCTAATTCAAGTTGATTACAAGCAAGGGCAATCATATCAGGGTTCATATTTTGCATATGATGACCTAGGACATAATATTTCTTTTAGATTCATGGTTCGTCTATGTCATTTCATTTGCACACCAGCTGCTATGCTCGGAAGTAGATTTTGAGTATTTTTTTCTTATTCTTCTTTCTTCAGAAATAGTGATAATCAAATTCCGTAACCATAAACGGTAGTAAGTCATGGACACTCATGATATTCTCTATTTGTTATTTGTTTCTTTCCAGCAATCTGTGGTTTACAAGAGAATGAAATGAAGGAAGGGGTGACAACTCCTGACATACAAGAGACAAGATTCACTTGACCACTTCAACAGACACCCATTCTATGTAGCCTTATTCATCCATTATATATGTGATATTAACACAATGGGTGGCATGTGTTATAAAACTATATTGCCACATATTTGCTTTAGCTGTTTATGACTATATTCTAGGGATTTTTTGTTTGTTTAATATTTGTTACTGTTTCAGGGAAAAACTACTCTCAGTTATAAGTTCATGCATTTGTTCCGGGGGGGTATACAATTTGACCAAAAATGTTATGCCAAAACTATTTTTTACATAATCATGTCATAAATTAAGGCCTTTGAAAATTCAATTCATGTCATGCCATTGTTAAATAATACCTTCATTTATTTCATTTATGTCCAATCAAAAATACTGGGATAATTAATATTGCTTTAGCACTTCATAATATAATTTATATTCTGTTGTTCTATTCTGTTATTGCTTATCTTACACCTATAACCTTTTAACTCAATACTTGGCCACACCCTTTCCTCCTGAAATGTTATACCTGTTATTTTATTATATTATTTATACAACATTATACTTGCTCATTAAAGGGGCAGTAGCACGTTTTTAGGGGGAATAAATGGTGATGTCAGGAAAATGAAAATAAATGGTTCCAATCTAAAGACAATGTATCTAAACTAAAAGAAGCAATAATGAAACAAAAAAATCATGTAAAGTTAAGTCATGCGATTCCTTTTCTTACATAAAATGAATTAAAGGTGTTCACACAAAAATGGCTGCCAATGGATTTTATGGGAATCTCAATAATTTGTTCTCCGACTATGGATAATTGGTTTGTGTTATGAAATTTTTGACACTATCAAAGTAATACATATAATATTAATGTACAATTATCAGTGAAAAATTGAAAATATAAAATTGTCAAAAAACGTGCTACTGTCCCTTTAAGGATACCTTAGTGTGATGTTCATGCAGCAATATTAAACATCAACTAACCTCGACCTTACCACTTACCAGCATCTAGAATACCTATTGACAAAAATTTTTACTTTGAGGTTATTATCACATTTAGTTATATTTATCATATTAGCAGTGTTATATTGAAGTTGGCAAAATGAGATTTTTGTTCATTCTGAAGTTGTAGTTTTTACAATGAGATTATAACTTATTCTTCAGTATTTATTATTTAGTAGCTTTCCTTTCCTTAAACAGCCAATCACTTAGTGAAGTGTTTGCCCTTCATTATACTTCAATATCTGAAAATTTATCTGTGCTGTTTATCTGTATCACTTGATTTAAGATCTAGCAGTATGACATGGCATTTATGATGAAAAGGGGTAGGGGGCATGTAAGCACATTGGTTTAGGTGTTCCACTTTGGATCAAGAGGTTTTGGGTTCAACTCTCTCAAGCTCAGCAACCTTGTCTGCAGTAGAGAACTTAGTCCAGCTTCAGGACTGTACATAAAAAGGAGCCTTTAATACAGTCTAAGTTCTCCTTCAGCAAGTCTAGGCTATATGAAATGAGACCAAGAAAGAAATCGAATGTTGAAAAGCATGGAATTATTTCAAAAATAATATATTTCATAGACTAAATTTTAGTCTATGGAGAACTGCTCTACACGCAGTAAGGATTTTGCTCAATGGTACTCTAATTTTCAGTGCAGTATCATTTCCATGGTTTACTTGTTATAACTGATGCTTGCAGGTTTTACTTTAGCCAAAAACGTGTTGCGTGCTTTCTTCCTGCAATAATACTAGCAGCAGTGATATAAGTGAAATACTCTTGAAAGCCATGTTTAACTCCAAATCACCTCACCTCAACTAACGATTAAAGGGGCAGTAGCACGCTTTTCGGGGGATAATAAGATGATGTAAGGAAAATGAAAATTAATGGTTCCAATTGAAAGACAATGTATTTAACCTAACTGGAGCAGTAATAATTCAAATATATAATGTAAAGTTTAGCCATGTGATTCCTTTTTCTTACACAAAATGAATTAAAGGTGTTCACACAAAATGACCGCCAATGGATTTCATGTGAATTTTCATACTTTGTCCTCTGACTGTGGATGATTGGTTTGTTTAATGATATTTTTGACATTGTCAAAATAATACATTAAGCATAAACATACAAAAATCAGTAAAATTTTAAAATATAAAATTATAAAAAAAACGTGCTACTGCCCCTTTAAAAGGAACATTCTCAAAGGCTTATTTCATCAACCAATGACTCAACAGAAAAGAAAGTGAAGTGTGACTTACCTAAAAGATTTACAATGAACAGTATTGGGTTTCATAAAGCTATTATTCCTGCAACATGTACATGAATATACCTCATTTCTTCACAAGCAATACCTCTTCATTTTATTTGTTGAAGTTTCTCTTGATATTGGTGTTTAAAACAGGTGATGTGTCAATATCTGACTTCAATTTGATATTTTGTCACAAATCTCATGGATAACAATTGATTTATTTGTGTTTTTGGGATATTATTCATTCATATGCATTGATCAAGAAGTATCCAAAAAGAAAAGAAAACAAAACAATCGTTTAGCCATTGTCTTGAATATTTGTCTTTTTATAATCAAATGGCATTTATCAGCTGAGCATGTTTCATTTTATTAATATGGCTTCTATTGAATTGAATAAATCAAATGTTTTCAAAATGTAAATATTTCCGAAGTAATTACTAACTTATGCCAAAATGATCTATTTTCCAATTGTTAATCGTCTCATAACTCAACATAATTAGTCCATAATTGTCAAAGCCAAAATCAACTTTTCAGCACAAACTGATGGTGGCCATTTTTGTGTGAACAACTTTTATTCAATTGAGTTGAAATTGTTTCATTTATCTCAACCAAGCAAAGAATGCATATTTAAGAACTGCTTTGCTTGATCAAGAATTTTTTTTGGCAACATTTACTTTTTATATGTGAGATTATTCTATCTACCTACATATTAAACTTTCTTCTGCCTCTATAAATTATGGAAAAATAAATATAAATTTTTGAGAGAAAATTAATTTTTTAAAGTCATCTGGCTGTAGATATTCAGGTTGGCACAAAATCATGTCATAAATTCACTTTTTTTGTTGAGAAATAATTTGTCATGAAATACATAATTACCAATTTGACAGACTGTGACATCACATTATCATGACAGAAATGGGTAAAAGCAATAAAATCTTTATAATTTTTAATCTAGGTTTGTTTTATGCATAATTTTGACTGTTTCTGGTTGCATTTGAATTGTTTTATTGATGTGTTTTAAATGCATTTTTGCCTTTTGAATATATTTGATATTATTTTCACAATGGTACTCAAACTGGAATCTCATCTAAGTTCATCCACATCAAAGATTATTTTTAAACTTAGAGAATATTTTAGACACCCGTGGATTAACCAGTTAATCTTTTAAAAATTAGTTTGAAAATCAGTTGGAAGTTCCTCAAACATATATTCAAAATAATTGTTTTGGAAATCTAAGGGGAAAATATTTGTCAACAAGGGGCAATCTCATTAAAATATGATCATGATTTTCTTCTCTAAGTTTGGCAGAAAAGATTTGTCATTCTTTTTGAGGAATTATAAACAGCTCTTTTAAGGTTGAATCTCAATTTCTTAAAACTGACCTTGTACATTCAACAGTTTATGGACATTTATATATTTTAAATCATCTCTTACTGACAGTATACAAATACGCCCTTTGATTCTGTGTTATTTGATGTAAATTCATTCCAATATGATTTTTCAGATATGAAATTTTTATTCAATATTGTTAAATGTTTCATTATTTCACAAATGTTGTTTTTACATTTCATTTTTGCACTCATGTAAATGTAAATAAAATATTTTTTCATCACATCAATGTTTAGTTTTGTCTAATCTCATTACCCATGTTTGATGTTATGTTATGACAATTATGTGTTCAATTCATCATGACAATATTGGGGTAAATCTCTACATTCAGCATTCTCTATTCATCTTGCTTGCTTGAGAAGTATTGTAGCATCTTTACTTAATGTGTAAGTATCAACACCTAAACTTGGAAATGTTGGAATAAGGAAGTTGTAAAAGGAAATAACTATCTATGTCAGCCAATCAATAAATCAATCTTCTATCTCAGAAGAAAGGCCTTCTGCCTCGGTACAAAATGAACAACAAAAATATTACATGGTTGTGCATGGTTAATAAATTGTTAATGCTCTAAGGCGTCTTTAACAATATTTTAGATAGCTAAGATTACAATTTTGAAGATTGTGGATCGTTTTATCTTCATTAATGTACATTGTGATATTTAAAAAATAATAATTTTACACATATTTCATTATACACTTGAGTTAAGTGAAGAAAGTGAAATTTATCTGGTTCACAAATACAATTACATAATTTTCATTATGGAAACATTTGCGAAGAATTCAATCTCATCTACCAGTATTTTTAGAGCAATTATATTCTAGACTCTTTTGATTAACAGAAACAAGATACGTTTAAATCCAGACAAGGTTTCATTGAGAGTATGTCCCACCGTTTTTCTAACCAAATATTCTCCGTCTTAGGATTAAACATGACAATTCTTAATTCTTGTCTCACAATTCAATAGAAAGGCCTCCTTGAAACATGTTCCTTGCTTTTCCCGAGCAATGCCGAAACTGTAGAATATTCAAATAGAATATTCTTACATGGTACTTGGATATCTATCCATTGGCATTTCAAAAAACGTAATCCAAAATTTGACGACTCTCAACAACAAAAATCAACATAAAAATATAGAAAAGCCTCCTTGAAACATGTTCCTTGCTTTTCCTAACAATGCCGAAACTTTAACCAACAAGAATATTCTTATACATGATCCACTGGCATTTCAAGAAACGTAATAAAAAATGTTACGACTCGCAACTACACAGATCAACATAAAAATTCAATTCATCTTTCTGACTTCTAAATGCCGCTCAAAGAAAACTTAGAATAATTTTGATTTACAATTGAATGAACATATATATAAAAACATAATATTAAGAATGGCATACCCAATATAGAAATTTGAGATTTTATTGTTTTAGACTACCATTTTAAAACAATCATTCAAAAATCTTAAAACTCAAAAGGGCCTATGACGTTTTGTCTTTTAATCTGAAACGTCGGATCTCGATTTCAGTAACGATACCAAGTTAGTTATTTCAACTACAGGTGAACGCCCGATTTTTAGAACACTTTTTGAAATTTTATATTTTTTTTAATCCATTAGATGAAAAATAATATTTACACAAAAAAATACAGTTTATTGTGTGAACATCTGACGATATTTACCAAATGATGAGACAGAATTGTAATATTTGTGGATCGAGCCTAACAACACGTCCTGCGGAACAACAGATTTTATCTCTGTTTGAGAGCGACACAAGAATCTGTGTCGAAACGTCGCATACAATGAACAAAGAAGTTGTCATCCATATATTCCTCAGCATTATTAACAACAGATATTCTTTTTAAAAGTCATTTTTAATTTGTAACAAGGTTACTCCTATAAGCCCCAAAAACTAGCTTTCAATTTCAATTATTTTATTCGGTATAAAGGCCATAGGCCCATGTACAGATAACAATCTTATTGTGACAGATGTATATCATGTCTAACATCTCTCAAACATAATGCTTCCTTAATGAACTTAGCAATATTTAACAAAATATTTTCCTTAGTACATATTAAAAGTGTATAAAACTTAATTCTTATTCGTTTAAATACAATAATACTGTGGGATATATTTTAATCTAAGATGAGAATATAATGGACATTTCAGAAGGAAGTGATACTCATCTTCTATACAACCTAACGCACAAAATGTATATATCCTATCACACCGTGCAATGCCACATCGTCTGCCAATATTAATCTTCAAGGAAAGTTCACCAATTCGTAATAAACATAAGAGTCTTCTATATTCCCTCACTGGGATTACATTTAGATAATATTCTACTGATAACAATGATTTATATTCTTTATAGCTAGATAACTTACTTGATTCACAATTCTAGAGTACCAATCTTGAGTATTACAATCTTTAAGTCGTTGTACAAAGGTATTGATAAACAAAGTACTATCACCAACATCCTGGGTAATCCATACCAAACCAAATCCATATGAAAACAAAGTAGCCCATGTTGTGCGATTGCACTCATCTAATGATTTACAGAGAAGATAGCCCTGTTTTGGGTATCTATGTATGGGCATGAATAATAACTTAAACCAAAATTGAATACATTTTTTATGATAATCTACAAAAAGACCTTGTTGACCACATTCTCCCAGTGCAGCATCATTCGAAACATAATACCCAACACCAAGAACGTATTTACAAAATTTAACATGACAACGTTCGACGTATACATTTTTGGAATAGCCCCATATTTCACAGGAATAAAGTAAAATTGGTTTTTAAACTAGCTTACTGACAAATTGAAGGTAAAATTAAGTTTTTCAAAAGAAACGGTTCTATACTCGGTAAAATCCACGTACTCTAGGTAAAGTTTTTTATTGGCGCATTATCACGCCTATTTATAAGTAGTAGACTCAATCAATTGTCTCGCCGCAGCAATTTTTATCTGTGCATGAAGGACGGCACTAGGTAACTAGCTATATACACAGAAAAAAATTCTCCTTAAATGCAATCGATTAAGAAATCAAAACATCCGACGGGAGAAACGGTATAATAATATTCAGTCTCTTAAAATGAAAATTCGGAACCTAAAAAAATTAAATACAAAAATTGAGCCTAGGAAAATTGGCTGTTAGATCTAGACTTGCTTTTCAAGAGGTTATGTCAAAATATTTTTAACTGAAGTCTGAATGTTAGACTAGAGAAACAAAGATGATGAAGAGAAATATATGGATGACAACTTCTTTATTCATGGTATGCAACATTTCCACACCAGTGCTTGTTTCGTTCACAGAGCAACAAAGACACATCATCATCCTCAGATATAAGAAGACACACGTTTATGAGCCAATAGCCCTATCGAATGGAATACTTCTCTTCAGCAACGGAGTTTATAGCTCACAAAACATGTCAGGCGGTGGGAGGCCATATGTTTTACTGGCTCGTCTCCATTGCTCTATGCTGTCATGTAAGTAAATACGAAACTATATTGGTAGGTGATTATGTTTTTCTTCATCAAACATGTATAGGGTTACGTGTTTTTTTAATGAAATTTCTATATAACCTTCTACATTAATCAATTTGAATCACAACGTTATTATGTGTTGCTTTGACTTAAATTTATTATCTTACTATCAACTAATATCTTATTTGGTGAAATGTATGTAGTTTTCTAAGTTGTATAACTTGTACCCAATCCTTTTCTGATGAATAAAATATGTTTAAACTAAAAATGTATTTGTATTAAAATAAAGGTATTAATAATTACAATGCAAGTGTAAATGTTACGTTTTTCACACCACGTAAACATTAAGATATAACATTAATATAACATTATCGAATGTTATCCTTTTTATCATGTATTATATAATCTGTATGCATCTTAAACATTCATAAATCATTTACATTGTGTGCTTTTCAATCATTCATAGACATTCAAACTGATCGTTTTAACAATGTATACATTAGTCATTGTAACTGAATCATTTTAGCCATACATTGGCTATACATATATATGCATTCAGTAAATCAGGTATTTTAATTGTATTTAAACCATACACTATAGTGCTGCGTTTTATACTTCATAAGCATCTTAACAAGTTCATATAAGACCGCCAGTCTTCAAAATGGTAAAAGAAACGGCGAGGAAGGTCCTGCCATCCAAGAAGATCATGCGTTCCTTTGTGCGAGAGGTGAGCACTCGTTTTATTGTTCATGTTTATTCAAAATATGATTGTCATTATGAAAAACACACTTGGGGAACTGTATAAGGAGACATTACTTTAAAATTAAATGTCTGAATGTATATCTGAACGTGTTTAGATGAAACTTCAGGTTTTTTTTGTTTTGTTTTTTTAATTTTTTTTAAAAATGGGATTTTTTTTTATTTGTTCCAAAGATTACACATATAAACATACATAGAGTTGTCATGGCATAGCTGAAACTTCAGTTGAAGTGGTCATTTTAAATGACACTTTTACATCATAAAGAGCATATGGATCGTAATATTTTATTGCACGAAACCTGAAACATTATTAAATGCTTTTTGCATTGTCATAATAGAAGGGACCAAATAATACGTATTTGAATAATGGCTGCTACTAATAAACATACATATAGAGAAAATAATTCCAACGCTTAAATATGTTTCTCTGACAGTTGGTTTGCATGGAGAACTTGATAAAGCTGAAAATATTAGATAAAGGGTTTCATATCTGAAGTGTCTTTGGAATTGCAAGTATTAGTCATGTCATTAAGACAGTGGTTAATTGAAATGATGTTACGAGATCACTTTTTGCAACAACACTAACTGTGTGGTTTTTCGTATCGAATCTCGTTTGGAATTTGAACCACCACACCCAGAGTCAACCAACACTGACCCTTTTGGCCATACCAACAGCTTACCAACTCGTCAACCAATCTTGACTACAATTATTTTGATATTATCTTAGTCTTTGAAGAGTAAATAGTAATGTAATGCAAAATAACAACACGATTTCAAGAAGAATTCATCCAGAAAATCTTACTGTTCTAATATTTATTTATATAATTTTTTTTTAAATGTCAGAATACCTGCAGTTTAAGTAAACCTAGCCTCAATATTATCCGTTTCACTCCTATATCGAGTCTAGAAAGGCTTAGTAAAGGGTCCCGTCAGCCCACGTATCGAATTGAGCAATCAGAACTCATCTTACCAAGCCACAATAGTCTACCCTCGCACGTATAAAGTTGGAGGGTCATATGTCGCAGAAAGGTCGGCTCAAGGCCTCCCCACACTAACACAGCGCGCCAACAGCGCAGCGCGTATCACGCGTTTCTAAGAGCAGAGCGTCAATGCAGCGATATAATATGAGGAACAAGTGACCAATGAGATATTGTTAGGATTGTCTTGAAGACCTATTGTTATTATACGATTTCTGTCCTTACTGTTGAGTAGACATGCTAAGCTTTTGGGCAAAATCGACCCGTACATGAAAGGTCCAGTTCGAATCCAAAAACATTACAATCGTCCTCGCGTATGAATGAGTGACCAGAGAATGACTGTCAAATTAATATTATCGGTACCGACTGAACAATACGAAATGGATCGGGAAAAGAAAACATTGATGTACGTCTACTGAAGACGTAAACAACAACGGTAACTTCTTTGGTGCATATTATTCTGCAGTAAAGACAAGAATACGGAGAGTAATCGAAGTCAGAAGTAGGGGATTCCCCGACGCGTCGAAGCGCCACGCAGCAAAAATCACTTTTTTTGCGATTCAGAAATTTTGGTGCTGACGCGCTGTCGGCGCTGCGTTGGTGTGGGTTATCAATCATAAATCAACATGAGCAATTTTTTTGCTGCGGGCGCGCTGCGCTGCGCTGCTTGCGCGCTGTGTTGGTGTGGGGAGGCCTTCACGCGACCCTCTACTGGACCTTGCTAGACTCAGTAAAGACGTGAAACGGATAATATTGAGGCTAGGTTTATTTAGACTGGGATATCTGTAATCAAGAAATTTTAAATGCCATCACACCCAGGTACGCCGAGGACGCCCAGTCGAGTTGTTCCACCCCCGACATCTCCGATCAACCCTGCAGTTGTGGGTGTTGTGGTTCGGAGCCGCCTTCACGTACTTCGGCATGATGGTGGCAAGCGAGGATATCATTCTGGATATTTCAGATTCTAGTAAGACGTGGAGATTGTATTTCGTGGTATTCTATTGTTATGTATATGGTGTGATGTGGTGTTGTTTTTTGTGGTGTATTTTGTTGGGGTTTTTGGTGTTGGTTTTGGTGTGGTAATTTGTTGTGTGTTTTGTGTGACAGTGTGTGGCATGTGTTTTGGTGAGGTTTTGCGTGATGTGTTTTGATGTGGTGTGTTTTGGTGTGGTTTTGTGTGGTGTGTTTTGGTGTGGTGTGTTTTGGTGTTATATTGTGCGGTATGTTTTGGTAAGGTTTTGCGTGATGTGTTTTGGTGCGATTTTGTGTGGTGTGTATTGGTGTGATTTGTGTGGTGTGTTTTGGTGTGGTGTGTTTTGGTGTTATATTGTGCGGTATGTTTTGGTAAGGTTTTGCGTGATGTGTTTTGGTGCGATTTTGTGTGGTGTGTATTGGTGTGGTTTTGTGTGGTGTGTTTTGGTCAGGTATTGTGATGTTGGTTTGGTTTGGTATGTTTTGGTGTTGTATTGTGTGGTTCTAATGATGTGTTAATGTGGTTTTGTGTTGTATGGTATCATGAATTATGGTTTTGCATAATGTGGTATCGCATTGTGTTGGTATGATCGTATGTATGTATCGTATTGTATGGTACTTCAGCATGCAGGAAGTATAGTATGGCATAGAACGGAATGTTTATGTATGAAAATGTATGGTCTGCTAAAGGGTTTGTATTTTTAATGTGCTGTGATGTGATTTAACGTGCTGTAAAGTGGTCCGTTGGTATTGTACCATTTGTGTCTGAAGTATATTATTATTAGCTTATTATAAAAAAAATACTTCTCAGATGTATGTATGGTTTACTGTTAGATAATCAAATATCTCTAATATGGATAGGAAATTACAGAATCTCTACAATGACACTTACCCATATCATAATTTTTTTTCATAGTTCGCCTGAACACAACTTTGCCGTTGACACAACCTAACTCCGGTAAGCTTTGTAATCTTTGTACTTGTAATGTGTTCTAATCAATGCAAAACATGCATATATAACTTTGAAAATGATTCTCAAGCATTTGTCCCGAAATGAGAATGGTAGAATAAACAACGTTTATAAACCTTATATGTATCTTTGCCAAAAGCCATTAAGTCACTATATTCTCGTTTGTGTAAATCTTCTATTCTCATTTATTCATGTTTCAAAATAAAATTATATTTACTGACGTTTTCAGTTTTGATTCTTTTTCATGTCGCTTCTTTTTCCAGAGAGTCGATGTGACAAACTGAGCACACAGGATTTTACCTCCCTCATTATAACAACTATGGGCGAACTTGTGTGTAAGTTGATATTATTTCTCAGTTGTATGGACAATTCAATTCCATTATGTTATGACCAGCACTTCAAGTATGATCCTTTGTTTAATAACGTTTTTCGGTATTGTATTACAAATAAAACAGCATCTTCCCCCGAAAGGCATGAATTAAGGAAGTCTAAATCACTGCCTTTTTAAGTATTGACACATTTCTGCGTCGACTCTTTAGTCATCTGCACTTGAACCTGATGATAATTCAGACATCTCTTTGAGGTTTCAATCCATCGCAGTTGTATGCGATTTACCAAATCCAAAATTATTGATACAATGCTGCAAGGCTTAGATTATCCAGTATTAGAGAATGGCGGGAATTTTGCCCAGAGTGGCAATTGTATCAACAAAATGAAGACTAAATTGTACAATACAGATTTGCCGGTAAGTCTCTGGCTGACTGAAACCCTAGGAAGAAGGAGGACTGGTTTCCTGAATCTGCTTGGCTGCGGGATATTCTTCCTCCTTCTCAACGCACCTGCTCCAAGATGGCTGATCCTTTTCTTCCTGTTTATCATCCGGGGCTTTGGGGCTGCCACCTTCAACTGGATCTACGTGTACTCATCAGAGGTGGGATGTACTCGATTAACTCAAAATTTGTGCCTAATCCCTTTCTTTAATGAAGAAAACATTTAAATCAATGACTTGATGAAACATTTTCAAACATAATAGAAATCGGCTTGTTTCTGAAGGAACTTACGATGACCTCATGGTTTTTTTTGACTTCCCTCATGCTTTCTCATCAGGTTTTGAAATTCAAACATAACCTCGATAACGTGTTTTATCCTTAACGTAAAACTCCTCTAAACAAATTTTAAATTATGATTTAAATTTCCTATATTTCAAATCCTCCATTGACAACACATATGAAAGATTATACTCTTGAACTCATTTACCCTAAAATATCCCTTTTCCCGTTCAAATGCTTGTTTTTTACTCACTATTGCAGGTTTACCCGACCTCTCTGCGGACTATTGGTATAGTTGCTGCATCAGTGTGGGCGAGGGTTGGATCGGTCGCAACCCCCTTCGTAGCTCAGGTAAGTGGATACATATGGTGTAGGCCGTATGTGGACAGGCCAAGTGGACGTTACCTGTATAACTTCTTTGAGGGGCATTTAGAAGTACATGGACGATTTCAAACTTCGTGATTGCAGAAGTGCTAGGTTTCTTCTGTTATCTGCTTAATTCAACAGAGCAGTATCGGAGGCATGTCTCTCATTGCAATGTTTACTTCATGTCAGAATATCGTATTTCGCGTTGTTACCTTGCTACATCGGGCAATTTTTCTTGCCTTAATTTTCGGGTCATTGTTTGGAGAACAGTAATTTGCATACTGAATTTCATTCACATTTCAAAATCCCAAAATGCTGATCGAATGGTAAGCGCTTAAGGGTCATGTGGTGACATTGAGGTTGTGTTACTCTTCTGAATCCAAATGAAACCACTATTTGAACATGCGCTTATAATTCTATCTACCAGATCCTTAGGTCCCCGTCTTTGACTGACGATCTGCTGGTTGACTGGTAATCCTCTTTCTTCGGAAAGAGAATATCATAAAATAATTGTTGGTATCATAATACTTTTCTTCTGATTCACTTGTCAGATACTGGACCTAGATTTTCAAATCTCTCCTAGTGCTAAGATTGTCGTAAGTACCATTGACTTACGACTACCTTATCATTAAGAGAGCTTCCAAATCTTAGCCCTGATGTCCCGATATATGACGCTCTGCTGGTTGACTGGTAATCCTCCTTCTTCCTAGAGAGAATACAAGCTGGTAGCAAAAACTGTCCTACTGATTCTCTTGTCAGATCCTGATGTTCCAGTCCTTGACCGACGCTCTGCTAGATGACTAGTAATTCTCCAACTTCCCAGAAAGAATAGTAGTTGGAATCATAAGACTTTTCTCCGAATCACTAATCTAATCCTAATGTCCCGGTCCATGACTGACGCTCTGCTGGTTGACTTGTAATCCTTCTTTGTAACGTTGGCATTATGCAAAGGCTCCGTTGGGTACCTCTGATCACAATACTGTTTATTTGGTACCTTCTTATCGTCAAAAACTAAAATCAGAGAAACCAGTTGTAAAATATGTCAAGTCATGGACAAATGATTGTTTAGAGAAATTGAAAGGTTGTTTTGAATGCACAGACTGGGATGTGTTTGATCATGCTTGTAAGGATTTGAATGAATTCACAAACACTGTCACTGATTACATTAATTTCTGTGTAGAAAGCATTGTACCTGTTAGATGCATTAAAATATTTCCTAATAACAAACCGTGGGTAACCAAAGAGTTCAAATCAGTTTTAAATAAAAAGAAAAGGGCTTTTTGTGCAGGCGACAAAGTAAAAGTAAAACAAATTCAGAAAGATATTGTATGTTTAACAAGGAAATGTAAAGATGAATATAAAACTAAAATTGAAAGACAATTCTCGGTTAACAATTTACGTAACGCATGGAGTGGTATTAAAACTATTATTGGATCACACAGTAGGCCACAGCAGTTACAATCCATGGATGATCTATCCTTTGCAAATGAATTAAACTCTTTCTACTCCAGATTTGTCACTGGAAATTTTTCGGATGAAAGGGAAAGTGTAATGTAATCGCTTCCACTTGGGGAAATGGTAACAATTACGACAGAAGATGTAGTTAGTTCATTTGCTCAGATTAACCCGCACAAATCTTGTGGGCCTGATAACTTGTTTGGAATTGTTCTTAAGGAGTGTAGAATGCAGCTGGCTGTTATCTTCCAAAAGCTATTTCAAATTTCGATAAATTCTCATGAAGTTCCCACTCTTTGGAAAACCTCTAAAATTATCCCAGTGCCCAAAAGGAAAAATCCGACCGTTAATAACGATTTTAGACCAGTGGCTCTTACCTCTGTTGCAATGAAATGTTTGGAACGCATCATGAAGAACTTATTGCTTTGTGAAGTCAGCCATATTATTGATCCTTTGCAATTTGCATACAGGGCAAGGCGTGGTGTAGAAGATGCAACAATAACTCTGCTACACAATATCTATCAGCATTTAGAAAGCTATGGTACATATGTAAGAATTATGTTTGTTGATTTTTCATCTGCTTTCAATACTATTCAGCCTCATCTTCTTACTGACAAACTTTGTAAAATGAATGTAAATTCTAATATCATTAAATGGACCAACTCATTTCTAGTTAATAGACAACAATTTGTTAGGGTTAACCAAGTGCAGTCTTCAACTGTAAGTACATCCACTGGCGCTCCACAAGGTTGCGTTATTTCACCGATTTTGTTTATATTGTATACCAATGATTGCGTATCCAATGCAAAAACATGTATGACAATCAAATTTGCCGATGATGCAGCATTGGTGGGCCTGATTAGAGAATCTGCACTGTGTTACAGAACTGAAATTTCAAAATTTGTAGATTGGTGTAAATCAAACTTTTGTTTTTGAATGTGCAGAAAACAAAAGAAATGGTCATAGATTTTAGGAAAAAGAAGTCTACATTAAATGCTGTGACTAAAGATGATGGTGAAATAGAAAGAGTAACAGAATACAAATATTTGGGTACTGTCTTGGATTCAAAACTTTCTTGGAACGAAAATACTAACAAAATTTATAAGAAAGGACAGCAACGCTTGCATTTTTTGTGGAGATTGAGACATTTTAAAATAGATCAAACTATATTGAGGTTATTTTACAGAACATTTATCTTGTATCAAGTATCTTGACCTTTAATTTCTTGAGCTGGTACGGAAATCTGTCTGTTCAGAATAAAAACAAACTCTCAAAAATTGTTAAAACAGCTTCAAAAATTATTGGACTTCCAATTGAAAGTATCGGCGATTTTAATGAGCAGCAAATTTCCAAGAAAACAAATAAAATTTTAAGTGACCAATCACATATTCTTTTTTCGGAATATTCTTGGCTACCTTCAGGACGCAGACTGCGCATGCCGACTGGGAGAACAAACAGGTTTCGCTACTCTTTTATTCCAAACAGTGTTCGTTCCTACAATGAGCAGTTTATTGATTAATGTCATATTTCTGTTTTAGTCAAGTGAATGTGAGTGTGACTAAATCGGATGTGTTCATGTTTATTTAGACAAATCTTATGCATAATAATATTATCATGTACATTTAGTTTGCTTTGTTTGTAACTGGAGAACTGTATATATGATGTAAAACAAATTTCCCTTGGGACAATAAAGACATTATCTTATCTTATCTTATCTTAAGACAGTTCTTCTGGTTCTCTTGTCAGATCCTGATGTCCCGGTCCATGACTGACGCTCTGCTGGTGTACGGGTTCGTGTGTCTGGCCTGTAGTCTGACTGCTCTACTCCTGCCTATAGAAACCAAACCTAACGACCAACAGGTGCGTGATCTAACTTTTTATTTTATTTTTGGGTGTCTTGATTATCAGGTCCAAAGTTCTTACAATATATGGTCGAAATGTTGACAATGATGGTTCTCGTCAAAAGCTTCCGTTTCCATTTTAGAACCGATGGTTTACATCCTTGACATTAAACAGTTAAATTAACAATTTATGATCGATTGTAGATGAACTGGCATGATTCAAAAAGTCAATTTTGGATGATTGTAAAGCAGACAAAAAGAAAAGTTTATCTTGTTAGTGTTAGATATGTCATTTAACTGGTGTAAGTGTAATTGAACAGGAAATTTAACTTCTTAACGTGTTAAACTGTTCCTTTATCAAAGTAAAACATTGTTTAAATTATCATATACATATTATATTTGTACTGGCACTAAAAGTAATAAAATATACTCATTTTATGATACTCTTATACTATTAACCGAGTGACTTGTCAGGTAGAGTCAACATTTAAAAAAACCTTGAGTCAACTACAAATTCTCCAAAAACAACATCTATGGAAACTTTCGTTCAGTGTTCGTCATGAAATGTGTACATCTTTTTACCCTGCCTAACTTTCCTTATTGTATTTCTTGCCATAAGATTTATGCAAATATCAAATGTTGTTCATATCTTACATTGCAGCTACAAGAGGAGGTAGAATATGAGCTGAAAGAAAATGTAAAGGACTGAAGATCTTTGTGCCAAACTTTAACATTTTACCAAAAGATTATATGTGGTGCTTTAAACATAATACGAACTTACTTCGAATAAACCATTCAAACCTACAAAATTTATCATAACGTTGTTCAATGACAATATGACATATTAAAAACTCACAAGTGAAGTTTATATTGCCATATTGTGATTTACCAATTTTATCGGTTCAGAGTGACTACATACTTTTTTAATTGTGATGACAAGACTGAAGTTGACCCTTCTTTGATGTTTTTGGTCAAAAATGAATATTCGTTTTTTTTATAAAGAATTTGTAAACCGCATTCAACCATTTTTATAATTATTTCTACAAAATGCATAGAAATTCATATGATAATTTATGCATTGTTCATACCCCTTTATATTCAAATATATTTGGGGTCAAAATGAACCAAGAATGAAATACGATTGAGTCAGAGGTAGTCATAACAAATGCATATCATAGAAAGAATTTGTGAAACTTGTTCAACCCAGGATATAAAGTTCATCGAAGACGAATACCATGTCCTCCTGTGTTGTGTCAGATACCATGATCTTAGAAAAAAATATATCAGTGAATATTTCTTTGAAAAACCAACACGACAGAAATTCACTCAACTCATGCAATTGTCAGAAAAACAGACAATCAAATCCACAGCAATATTCAACGCACGACATGAATCTCATGAACTTTCAAACTAAAAATAATGCATGCAATATATATTCTTAATCGATTCAATACTGTATTTTGGGCCTGAGGCCTTATACTGAAATAAACCTGTCTCTCTGTCTGTCATATCATACAATGACCATGATGTATTTCATTTGCAATAAATTATCACTCTGATTATTTGAAGTCATTACTTTTAATTGATAAGTGATAGCTTTTTACTTCTTTTTTTTTTAAATATATTTTTCCAATTGTTTATAAGTTTTATGATTAGACATTTGCAGGACTATTCCACTCTTTACCAAATTATCAATATCACCGAATACCTCTTTAATCTTTCAAAGAATTATAAAATAGCATATATAGAAAGGTATGCTTTTAATAACCTTTTAATTTGATTTTTGTTACATCATTCTCATTAGTTAATTCTATTTTTTTCAGCCAGTTAAAATTTGGCACACAATCCAAGAAAAGGTGCTTTGATTTAATACCCACCTTGCATTCTATATCATTTCAACTCTTCCTTCTTGAGTTAACCCATGATGGTGAAGTAACATATGACAGTTAAGTTAACACATGACAGTTCATGTGTTAACTTCATGCAAGCATTTTGTTGTGTAGATATCAGTTAAAAAGGTTATAAACAAATACATAAAATAATTCCACAAAAATACTTTCCTCTTTGTGATTGATTTTCTATTTCTGGATAACTTTGGATAAGGTCTTTTTCTAAAAGGTTATTGTAAAATTTGACAAAAATATTAATTTCAATACCTTTTATTTTATTCACTTAACAGGTATTTAAATATTACTTACATTTTGGTCCTAATTTACCAAACATATTAAAGTGCTTGCATTCTATGAGTAAGTTTTCACAATAGACAACGAAACACCACCATCAATTAGGTTTTCAACCCCTTTTTCTCATTCAATAAAGAGGCAAAACAAGTGATCAAACTCAACATTTTTATTCTTGTTATTAACAATAAATAAAGGGTGATGGTTTTGTATCATTGCATCAGTTACCATACTTTCATCAATACAACAACACAGACATACAAAGTTTGTAAAAACAAATTCAAAACTCCCTGTAAAACATTACAAATTCGAAAATCATACATTTTCAAATAATTATGTAGTTGCGTTTTTGCAAACCATGTCACAACAAAGTATACATTAATAATGACAATCAAATTTTAATACTATGAGTATTTTGTTAAGAACATTCACCAAAATATATAATATACCATTTCAAAACTTCTATGATCAATATAAAAATAATTTGATTAATAATTCATAATGTAGGAAAATAAATATTATTCTAAAGTCTTAAAGACAAAGAATTATAAAAAATAAGGGTTTATGTCACCTCCAATATAAAATCTCCACAACAGAGCATTATGGCATGAAAGATATAAAGTGTTTCTCTATTAATTCAACCCTCAAATTTGAAAAAGACTCTCAAAATGTCTATTGTTGAACTATTTTCACTTTCGACTGCTCATATCAAGAACAAGTGTATAATCATAATGCATAGTTTTTATTGATGACAACATCATTATTAAGATATTTTAAATTGTTTACTGCAATTGAGATAACACCACTTTTCAATTATTTTTTTGCAGCAAATCAAACAATGATTTTAAGAAATAAATGAATCAAAGGACGAACAACTTCAAACTTTCAGCACTTGGTTGAAATTTTAGAGTGGATTTGAATTTGTAACCTAGGATAAATATTATGTGATTGAATTATTGGAGAAGTTGAATTAATGGAGAAATTACGGTAAGTGACAACAAAACCTATGTGGTCTCTTATGCTTCTTCAGATTGTTACTACTCTATAATAGTGCAGTCTGACTAAAATGACAATGTTCCATGGAGCAAGATTTCAAAAAGATGTTTTTTGTTGGGATACAAACTTGCATCAGGGTTTTCTCTGCAAAATTGTCTTTAAGCATCCACGCTAGACGCATGATCTCAAACCAGTTTAGCAAAAACAAAACCCAGTCATCAGTGATAAAATCACATGCTTTTAGAAAGTGACAGAGAGGAAACTTTGACTGGATTGAGTTCGCACCCTGGTGGAGTCCATATTATTACACTTTTATGCTTCTGAGCAAGGTCATTATTTAATCAGACTGATCTAGTGCATTTGGTATCTTCAAAGATCATCCAATTCTTGATGTTATTGAGACAACCAGTACTTAAAACTGCTGTCAGATGCTTCTACTATTCAGAGTGTTGTAATAAGGTGCATTGGGTATCAAAAGGGCAAATCCAGCCAACCTTGATGTTATCAAATTGAGATCAAATGTTTGTCCAATTTTCTCTCCTCGATATGAAATGAGGTAATATTGTCATAAATGTAGCGTATTCAACTGGTATACAAGGGAATATTACTGCAGGGACAAACAGGTTATGGTTAAAATCTGTAGCTGAAAACTTGCAAATTAATGAAATTTAAACTGACATGTTAAGTCATTAATTGTAGACCCAAACATATTCTTATGGTTCCTCTTTTAATCTCTATTGTGTCAGAAATGACCCAATATTTATCAACACAATGTCCATATAGACACCCTAGCCATCAATTTGCTTTCCACTTGCAAGTTTTCAGGAATTTGTGAAATAAATTTTACCGGTAAGTAAAATTATATCACATATAAACAAGGTTTCTTGAATAACCCAGTCAAGGAGTCTGTACACAAAGTTTCAGCTTTCTAGGCCTTATGCTTCTGGATAAGAAAATGAAATAGGTGTGGCCCCTTATGCCCTTATTTGGAACCACAGGGCCACCAAAGCTATTAATTATTATCCTCACTAGTCAAAGAATCTGTACACAAAGATTCAGCTTTCTAGGTCTTATGCTTCGAAGAAGTCGAAAATGCACAAAGTTTACAGACGGACGGATGGACGCCAGACACCATGCCATGCCATAAGCACACCGGGCCTTACTGGCCGGATGAGCAAAAAGGTACTCCAAACAACATGTTAACATGTTGACCATAGCTTCTCTTCAAAAGATGAAAACTTTTCCTTGAAACAGTTAGCTTACTAATCACGTTTTTTCTTATTGAGATATGTTTTGGACGGATTTTCAAGAGGACTTTTCAAGTGATATTTGTGAGTCAACTAAGAGGTTGTTACTGATTCTAGACATAAAGTCGTGGGCATATAGTCCACAGTTTCAGTGTGTCTCTACCAGTGTTGTGACATTGAAGAGAGTGAGACAATGTCCTAGTAGAGAGTGAGACAATGTCCTAGTAGAGAGTGAGACAATGTCCTAGTAGAGAGTGAGACAATGTCCTAGTAGAGAGTGAGACAATGTCCTAGTAGAGAGTGAGACAATGTCCTAGTTAGTTGTGAGTCCTCGTGACGTGTTGTGGTGGGGTGAGTCTTGACTGTCAGTCCTGAGAAGAGGTGGGTGAGAACTTCCTGATGAAGTCAACGCTGTCCATCACTTCACCAAATCCCTCGTCTGGATCCATCGAGATGAAATATTGGATGTTGTTGAAGGATGCTGAAACAAATTCAATTCAGCGAATCTTTAGAGTACTACCGTAATTTCTCTATTAGTTCAACCATAAAATTATCAAAATGTTTTCAGGAAGTGTGTACAGGTTTTTTTTTTCACTTTTGATGGCTCATTTGGCACTGTGTCGAAATATGAGATACATATCAAGAATATTCTTGCAAATTAAACAATGATTTCAATCTCTGCTTGAATCAAAGGAGCATCAATGGGTTGAAATTTTAGAGGTGATTTGAATTTATGACCCCAGACAAAATTTGTGTGGTTGACTTATTGGAGATGTCGAATTAATGGAGAAATTACTGTAGTATTCTTTGGAGGATGACTATATTTACTAAATGTCTACATAAGGACTCTGTGAATTTTTTCATCAATATAATGTTTGTAACAAATCATGATTAATTAAATTAATCATTGGGCTGTAGTCAGACCTAATGTAGTGGATTTCAACTCTGGATAAGAACACATTTTTAAACTTTTATTCCTCAGAACTAGGTTGATCTTAATCCGACTGGCCTGACTGTTTAACCATAGAAAAAAAAAAACATGACATACCCAGAGTGTGTATGAAAGGATAGGAGGGCGGAGGCATCAGATATTCCCCTTCCTCCGATAGCATGTGAGACCGGTCAGATGCAAATGTGTGCAAAAACTCATCAGCTCTTGTCACTCGATATAGTCTGAAAAATATATTTAAACAAATATCAATAAAAAGAAAATAAATTCACTTTGTCAATGCCTCAATCATATTGATAAAATTTTCTACAAAAAATATGCCCATCCATGACTATCCAATCAAAAAGATAGCTTCTGGAATAACTATCAACATATTAAAATCCATTATCTCTTTGTAATCTTAACAAATAATTTGAGACTCAGTGTTGGTTATTTTTCATATCTATCGTAATTTGAGACTCAATCTTGGTAATTTTACATCTCGATAGTAATTTGAGAGTCAGTATTGGTGATTTTTACATCTCTATCAGGCACAAAACAGATCAGTGTTCTTTAGGTAAAGATTAAAATAATTTGTAAACAGAATATCTTTTTAGTAAGCATTAAACTGAAATGAACACATATAAACCTTCTAAAGTCCTCCTTCATCCTCCGGTCATCTCGCAGACCCTTGATGGCATACTCAACAAACTCACACGGGAATGGTAGTTCGGAATCCAGGTCATACACCCAGGTCATGTTTACGTCTTGTTGATGGAGGAATATCACATGATAGTCCTGTAAACAGATAATATCAAGATATATTGACTAAAATCTTATCCTTGCTTAGCAATGTTTGTTAGGCAGCACATGTCCCAAGAATGATTAATGAAATTTTTATTGATTACATTTTTAGTAATGCTGAGGAATATATGGATGACAACTTCTTTGTTCATTGTATGCTTGAGAACGACACAAGAATCTGTGTCATAACGTTGCATACAATGAACAAAGAAGTTGTCATCCATATATTCCTCAGCATTATTGTCATTCCAACTTCTAAAATGCCTCTCAAAGAAGTTACATTTTTAGTGTTTGAACGGATATCATGGATGAGGAAAGAGAGCTTTGAAAATTGGTCATTTTCATGGTTTTTAGCAAATTTCATAATTTCAAATGGGCCATTATCCGTTTTTTATCAACAGTAAACTTCAAACTTCATTCAATGTGCAAAATGGCTGATGGGCTCTGCCTTTCCCAATCCCTGAGTTACCAGAGACAATGATAATGAGGAGGAATATAATTCAATATATGGATGACAACTTCTTTACTCAGAGGTACTCAAGAACAACACAAGAAACTGTGTCATTGCTGAACATGAATAAAGAAGTTGTCATGCATATCTTCCTCGTCATTATTCTAATTCTAACTCTAAAATGCCCCCCAAAAATTATCATGAAAGATCCAGATCATGTACATGCCAAGTAACAAAACATCCATCTGTAGAGAATGGGGGATCATAAATTTCTGAATCATAAAGGGACAGCTAAAGGAGGATGTCTATTTCATTTACATTTTAATTACAATGTTTAACATGCAAATAAAGCCTTGAATAACGAAAAAAACACTCACCCATATGACTAAGCGATCATCTCTCTTACTGCTAGCTTGCATCCATAATGGAATCTTTGAAGAAGTAAATTTAAGATAACAACACAATTCTTAATCACAGACATTTTTTTAGATAAAACATAATGCACTATTAACTCCAGTTATCTTTCGCTGCCAGTACATAATTACACTCTTCTACAGATAGTCATTAAAAGGGTAAGTCCTATCAGAAGATCAGGGTATTTTTTAGGGCTGCAACGATTCACTACGATGCATCGAAAATCGATTCAGATTTATAATATCGAAAATCGATTCATGATTCAAAATTTCGATTCGATTCACTTTTAATTTTTCTTGCAAAAAATAATCAAAATTTTACCTCTATTAGATCTTGATATATTGCATTTGCGAGTGTTAACAAGTCACGTAAAGTTTTTAAACCGGAAACCAAGTACACAATATGTCAATATGTCTACAATATGTAACGTAATCAGTGATTGGTTAATATCCTCATCCTCGAGGCTCTCGGCCAATCAGCGTAGTTTATACTTTTGCCTTAGCAGCGCTGCATGGCAACGGTCGAGCAATATGGCCGAATCGAATCGAAATAAATCGAATCGAGCTGTAAAAATTAAAAAATTGAATCGAAGTTGTCTAGGTGAATCGTTGCAGCCCTAGTATTTTTGTGTGTGGAAACATTGCCAGTTCAAAGATATTTGCTATTATCACTCGATTATTACAAAACCCAGTTGAGACATGTTACTGAGATTAATTGTTTGGTTGGTTAAGATTTGACTTGATAGATTAAAGTGCAATTTCCACTAAAACAATGACAAAACCAGACCACCCATTAGGGCTATGAGTTTGAAAAAATGATCATATGTATTTCAGACTGGAAACTGACAGACCGGCTCTTTCTGTCTATGCATATAGACTTTAAGTATATATATATTTAATAGTTTCAAACAATTAAATATACCCACATATGTGAAATTATGGATATTGATAAATGAGTAAATAATGTCATTTATCATATAAATACACAATTTTGTACCTGTTTGCTTTTATTTGAGATGAACACAGCAAAACATTTTGTAAGCATTTCCGGATGATGATTCTTGACATATTCACATAACTTCCAAACATTTTCCTCACTGAAAACAGAAATAAAAGATGAACTACTCAACTAGTATTAAATTGGCCTAGAACAGAAATTACAGAAGGTTATTCATCAAGCCAAAATACTTATAAATGAAAGAATAATTTTCGTTGACATGTCAGTCAATGCCTTTGATCATACAATTATAATATTATTTCAAATAATACAGATTTTATCAGTGTGTGTTGTCATGGAAGAGTATCAATGTCATACCAGTAGCACTTTGTGTAAGTGCATCCATTACGATCTGGGAATATGCTATTAACAGGCGATTTGTCTTCTGTCTTTCCGTTGTCGCTTTCAGCCATCATTATCAAAATTTATGCTAAATTAGCAAAGGTTTCCCTGTAAGTAAACAAACATCCGCATCGACCATGTGAACCGGAAGTTTATAATTTTTTAATTTTCTACCTCCGAATACAAAAGAGCTAGAGGGATAATTCATTGTCGCAAATCGTTGAACAACATTATATTTAATCAGAAGCATACAATTAGCTTAATGTTCTTGTTATCAGTTAAATGTTATCCTAGATTTAAGAAATATGTTTTAGTTTGAGGTTTAACAAAAGTTTCAATCCTCAAGTGAGTATAATTTGTTAAAAAAAAGAAGACGAATAATAATTCTCCCTAAGGTGGAAAGGCTTGTCAAAGTTCATTTCAGGTTAAGGCACGGTTCATCGCTTGTCCAGTTAGTTAACACATCTGATACCATGACAGACAAAAAGCTAGGTGATATCAAAGTGAAGAACACTGTCTTCTTCTGCTGTGATATGCAGGAGAAGTTCAGACCTGCAATTAAATACTTTCTTGATATCTTAGAAGTAGCAAATCGTTTGGTAAGTAAAGACTAAGTTGAAGTGGACCAATGTAAATTGAAATATTGTTTTGAACAGACAAACAATTGCTTTGACGGTTTGTCAGTAAGCTTAGTTATATTAAACTCAATCACCAAATTGACAAATGACTGAATTAATAAACAAGATCCTTACTCTGAAGACGATATTAATTTGTTTCTTAATTTTATTTATTAATTTTCAACCCAATTTCCGCCCAAAACCATTGTTTCATAGTTAATTTAATGTAATGTTTTTCAATCTGGAAGTAATTTGTTACTGTGATTAAATTTAAACTGTTTAAACCTAAAACCGAAATTGCTTTGTTTTTCAGGTGAAGACATCAAAGATATTGGATATTCCTCTGATAGTGACAGAACAGGTACATTCAGGAGGGACTGTTTAAAGGGACAGTTCTATCGGGGTATTTTTTGTGGAAACAAACTTCAAGAGTACTCCTCTGTTAAGTGTTAATACCTATACATATACCGGTAATCATTCCTCTTGAATTTCATTTCAACAAAATACCCTGATATGATTTTCCCTTTAAAAGAAAGGAACACTTCCAATGGGTGTTCAAGCCCCAACCATTAGATATTGGCAAATAATGATAATGGGCACAGATAAAAGACTCTTTAAGCTATAACATGATATATAGATACACTTAATGCGGCCAAAACATTTGTTTAATGATAAAAAATAGAGTAAAATTGTCATTGTTTAAATGTATGTGTTTTCCAGTCCTGTTTCTTCTGTTCCAGTACCCCAAGGGCCTAGGGAGCACAGTTGAGGAGCTTGACATCAAACATGCTGTTGAGGTGTTCCCAAAGACTCGCTTTACAATGCTTCTCCCTGAAGTTGAGGCCAAACTGGCAACATTATGTAACAACAATGTGAAACATATCGTGTTGTTTGGAATTGAGGTAATGAACTTCCTATATGAATTGTTAGTAAATATATAAATGAAATTCAAATACAATTACTTATTAATTTGTTTGAGAAATGGCCAACTTAACAAATGAAATGTGATGCAAATAGGCAAAATATTAGAGCTAGGTTTTAAAATTATTCTCTCAGTTGTGATCAATATGTTTAATTGCATTCTAGAAGTTGTGAGTGTAAGGAAAACAAAGGAAATTGTATGGATGAAAAACTGATATTCTTGAAAACAGTATAAGGAAACATCTCTACTGTCACAATAAAGAAAATGTTCATGCATAGAATATTTTTTAAAATATGTTTTATTCCATTACAACATCATAAGCATTACAGAATGCATGTATGTGGTGGCAATAAGCAGCTTTGTAAAAGGCATAGACTAAAATTTAGTCTATGAAATATATTATTTTTGAAATAATCACATGCTTTTGAGAGCTGGACTATAAAAGGCAGTGATACGGATAATATTGAGGCTACGTTTACTTAGACTGTTTAAAAGTAACATAAATACATATGGTTTCATGCAATAGTCATTAACTCATTATGCATTCTTTTTGACGGAAGTGAATATAAATCTGTAAAATGTTTCAGGGATTTATGAGTGCTTCATGATTTTCATTATAGAGTCATCGCTAATCCTAGCCATTTTCTAGTAAAGTGATAATATCTGTTGTCTTTGATTGCAATAAATCTTTCTTTTTGTGATCATGCATAGATTTTCCTTTGTCTTCCTCTTCTTTTATTAACCAAGGGTTATTTGTCTCTGTTTCACAGACCCATGTGTGTATCCAGCAGACGGTCATCGACCTTCTCTCCAAGAACTACGAGGTTCACGTGGTTGCTGATGGGTGTTCATCACGATCACAGATGAACAGACTCTTTGCATTTGAAGTAATTGTTTCCATTTATGTCCAATATATCGCTGTCAATACTTGTTTTCAATATCTGATTACTTGACAACTTGATAAAGAAATATTGACTCTAACATGTTTCTGTGTACACATGTTTTCATAATTGGATAATTATATGCCCGCTAAAATAAGATTGTTTGCATTTATGTCCGATATGTCCCTGTAAATCCTGGTTTTCAATATCTGATTACTTGACAACTTGATGAAGAAAGATTGACTCTTACATGTTTCTGTGAACACTGTTTTACTATGAGATGTTTTGAAGGCTTGATACAGACAGATTGAAAAAATATGGCTCTGTGAACCTTTGTTTTCATAATTGGATAATTTTACTGCTCGGTACAGTAAGATTGACACAATCATGTTTCTGTGAAACCTTGTATTCAATATGGAATGGCTTGACTGATGAATTCTTTAAGATTGACCAAAAAATTTTACTGTCAATTTTGATTTATTATACCCCCGCTACGACGTAGTCGGGGGTATATAGCGCTCCGCGTGTCCGTCCGTCCGTGCGTCCGTCCGAAATCGTTTCCGGAGCATTACTCAAAAACTGTACCACTTAGAAACTTCAAATTTGGTATGGAAGTAGCCTATATGGTGCTGTGGTGCCTTTTAGGGGTTTCAGCTCAATGGTCCAATTAATTTTTGAAATTTTGACCAAAAACGGTCCGATTTTTGGACTTTGTCTCGTTTCCGGAGCATAACTGAAAAACTATACCACTTAGAAACTTCAAATTTGGTATGGAAGTAGCCTATATGGTGCTGTTGTACCTTTTAGGGGTTTCAACTCAATGGTCCAAATAATTTTTGAAATTTTGACCAAAAACGGTCAAAATGTTTTACTTTGTCTTGTTTCCGGAGCATATATAAATACCAAATGACTTGCACACTTCAAATTTGGTATGGAAGTATACAGTCGAACCTCGGATACCCAGACTCCGTATATCCATAAATCTCACCTTACGGACAAAGATTTTTCAAACAATGTGTCTATATTTCTTAAGAAAAATGACCCAGTTAACCGGATGATTTGCTATCCGGACGATTTTCACCTGTAACCAAAACAAGGTTCGACTGTATAGTGCTGTTGTGCCCTTTAGGGCTAATTCCAGGGTTCCCAGAATTTTATTCAAAAACTACATAGCCGGGGATGTTTTGAAGTGAAATAGTTTTTAGGGTTGCAAGATCATTGTGTTCTAAGTCATAATCATAAATTTTCAAATTAATGTTACATGAAGGCGGTCAAACTCAAGCGGGGGTATGTGAGCCGCGCTCACTTTTGCCTTGTTTTTTATTTCATCATTTTATTTCTTTTTGAAGTGTGTTTTAATTTCATCGTTACATCTGGAAATGGAATGGCTCTGTTTTCATAAGGTCAATGTAAAGATATTGTCAACGGAACAACATATGACACCCTTTTTTTGTTAACTATCTGGTATATTATTATAAGGATAAGACCTTTCAGTCTATCAGCTGGCAGCCTTTAAGCCGAACATCATCTTTATACACATTTACGTCCCTCATACTCGTCTTCTGTTATTTTGCAGAGATTCCGACAGAGTGGGGCTATTGTGACAACAAGTGAAGCAGTGATGCTACAGCTAGTTGGTGATAAAGACCACCCCAAGTTTAAAGAAGTTCAACAGCTCATCAAAGTTCTTAGTCCTGAATCAGGGCTAGGGAGCAATCTGTAATGACTTGTAAATGGATACTCAAAACATAGGGCTGCCTTTAACTTTGGTAAAAGAACTCCTCATTATGTTTGTACAGTGTGAATAAAGGTTTAAGTATTCAATTACTGAATCTTGGTTGAAAGTTTTACTTGCCATGAACCAAACATATTTGTTAATTGTAAATGGGGAATTGTTATCAAACTTTTAATTGTGTAGACCAATTTACAGTGATCTACACTCGACATAGTGCTAACTCAGCTTAACACAAATCTGTGATTTAACTTTTTAACTCTCTGTATTTTCACTCAAAGCTGGTAAATCCATGTGAAAGAAACATTCACCTAAAATAATTCTTAGAGTGGGTTGTATTTGATTCTGAAAATCTTTTTCTTGTTACTATCACTGTTGATATATTCCTAGCATCTAATGTCACATGTAGTGGCCACAAATGGCCAGTTTCAACCACAATAAGGCCTGTTTGAGGTGTCACTTGAGGACTGACTTGAGGGCATTGAGTATCCAGGATTTCCCCTTGTAGCCCTGAAACTGACTTTCATCACAATTTGTCTGAGTAAATTTAACCACAATAGTCTGAAAATTTGAATCACCTTCTCCGGCCCTTCACTCAATCATGAATGAGGTGTGTTGTACTACATGTTTTTATTTTCTAGCTTTTTTATCTGTTCATCAAACTAATAGGTATTTATATAGATCTATTTGTTTTTTGTTCCCCGCCGCAACGCGGAACAGGGGACATTGTATTCAGCGGCGTCCGTACGTCCTGATTCTTGTTAACATGATATCTAATGAACCGTTGGACTAAATGTCTTCTTTGGCCACTTTTGAAATCTTGTTAATGCCTTATCTCTTGAACCATTGCACTCAATGTCAATGGGAATAATGCATTTGCTTATTGTCACAATTATTTTGAAATATCTCAACAGCGGGGGACATTGCCATGTTAGTGGCAAACACTTGTTATTAGACGTTTTTAAACCTATTTTCAAGAGATTTTCAAGGGTGTCCTTGCATCAGATATCAAGACACTTTATAGGTTAAGAGTCCTGATATTAATAATGAACATGGCACTTTTATGAATGTTGCCAGAGACAAAGCGGTTTATGTTGGATGTAAGGTCACATTTCTGTACTCTTACATGACATGTGTTAAGTGTAAATGTGCTGCAATCATTTTGATTCATTCAAATATATCTCATACTTGTACAGACAAGAATGGGTATACATGTACATCCTTTGTATCACACATTCCTTGCTTCAGTGAAACGTGAGAATTTAAGAATGTAAAATTCATTGAGAAATGATAATAAATAATGGAATACTCAAATTATTAATGTGACTCTTGATTTTTGTTATGCTTATCCATCAAAAGACTGACTGAAGTTGAGGCATTATGTTTACCATTTGTATCTCTTGACTTCTGTGTGACTCAAAGGAAACAGTCTTGGTTATTGCAAAAGAAATGTTGCTCCCCTTTTAAATAGGTGGAATGTACATGCTATAAAGAATGTTTCTGGCAAAAATGATGTGATGACGCAGCTTAGATAATTATATCCAAACTATTTTCTTTATTGAACATGAATGAAAAAGAAAGAAATATGACCTTTGAATAACTTTTTCACTGCATCTTTGAAATCACTCATGGACAGAAACGAGTAACATTTTAACAGCCTGGGTTTCAATGTTTTTTTAGACCATGGATCTCAATTTCCATTTTTTCCCCTTGTCAACATCTTGGGGAAAAAAGACTTGATGCAAGGATTTGAAACTGACACTGGTGTAAACCAGAAACAAATTGCTTTTTTTCTAGGCTAATTTAAAGTTTGTTTTCATAGATTTTGTTTGTTATGTTGGTGCAGTTTTTACCTTTGATGTCTACCCTTTGCCCAAACACATTTCAGATACACAAGAAAAAGTAGTTCAGCTATGACAAATTAAACGCACAGTACACATTTCCCATACCATCTCTGTCATTTATATATATGTTTCATTACCCAAGAGAAGCTGTGTGTCAAATTTATAATTCAATGCTGAAATCCTTAAAACGTTGGTTCAGAAGATTCCGATGATACAATGTCAACAAAGCATATGTCATTTTCTAACAAAAAGAGTTTGACATTCTCCAGAGAAATAAATTTAAATTCAAAACGAGTATTCAGACAGACAGACAGACAGACAGTATTTATTCAGTATTCATGGCCATGGCCCATATTACAAAAATATTACAGTTTTATGTGCTGCTGGTAGTCTTGTTACAAAATACAAAATCCAAGAATTGGACGAAGTGTCCGTAAAATATCTGGAAGGTTTCAACAATTTGCATGAATTCTACGCTATACAGTCAAGTTTCTAAATTTATAATTATATAGGCTATTGAATGAAAGTTTACATATTTCTAATTTTACGAGCCTGCAAAAGGAATTTAGCAATATTCACTATAACATTAACATTATTACAAGACATAAGTCTTACAAAATCTTCCTTACCAGGTTTGATAAACTTATCATGGTGAATATACTCTTTTCTTGCATCCTTGTAGAGTTCACAAACCATTAACAAGTGATATTTATCTTCAACTAATGATATTCCTTTGTTATGACAATATAAACAAATTCTATTACAATATTCTGTATCATTATGTCTTCCTGTTTCAACAGCAAGTTTGAAATTATTACATCTAAATTGACTCAAAATATGTTTATAGTACAATGGGATATCTAAGGAGAGATATCTTTCAACTTGCAACATCGTCTTAAATTGACAGTAAGTCTGACATTTACTCATTTCAGAAACAGTGCTATGCCAATCTTGGCTCAGACAATCAAACAATCTTTGTTTAAAATGTGAAATAAACATTTTAATGTTTCCTATATCTTGGCTTAACCAAAGGACACCAAAGCCAAATTGAAATAAAATACTTCTAATATGTGATACCCATGTTCTTCTTCCTGCATCATCAAGGGTTTCATCATCATGATCAAAACACAATTTGGTTTCACCATTTTCAGCTGGTTCTGTCAAAACATGTATGATTTTTGTTTCCCCAAACTTTCGATTTTACTGTTTTGCCTACATATCCAAACAACAAACATCACTACAATAACCGTGCTGCTTTCATTTGAATGGTCATGATATCATGTCAGTAATATGTCATTATGTTGTTTCACAGAGAAGTTTCTTCATGCAAAACAAGTCTCTGTTCTTCCTGTGAAGAAGTCTTGAAGCACGACTCCTAACCTCTTTTGAGCAGAAGATACACTGTCAGGAGCTAAGGAACACCTTTCAAACAATTGCATTTACATAAGCATGGTTTCTTTGATATCCTTTTGTTCTAAGGTTTAAAGGGGCTGTAGCATGTTTTTTGGGAAATTTTATGTTTTCAATATTTCACTGATAAGTGTTCCTTAATGCTAAATCTCATTACACAAACTAATCATCCATAGTCAGAGGTCAAATTATAATTTTTTTCATAAAGTCCATTGACTGCCATTTTGTGTGAACACCTTAAATTCATTTTTGTAAGAAAAAGGTCTCGCATGGCTGAACTTTACATTAAACATTGATTCATTACTGGTTCATTTAAATACATTGTCTTTCATATTGACCAATTTATTTTCATTTTCATGACATCACCTCATATTCCACCTAACAACGTGCTAATGCCCCTTTAAAGGGGCAGTAGCACGTTTTATGATAATTTTATATTTTTTTCACTGATAATTGTAAGTTAATGCTAAATGTATTATTTTGACAGTGTCAAAAATTTCATTATCCAAGCCGATCATCCATAGTCCGAGGACAAAGTATGGAGATTCACATAAAATCTATTGGCGGCCATTTTGTGTGAACACCTTTAATTCATTTTGTGTAAGAAAAAACAATCGCATGGCTAAACTTTTCGTTATATACTTGTATTATTACTGGTCCATTTAGTTTATATACATTGTTTTTCAATTATAACCATTAATTTTCAATTTCCTGACATCAACTTATATTCCCCCTAAAAACGTGCTACTGCCCCTTTAAAACCTCTTAAAATTCTAGTATTTTGGCTTGGTTTCGTGATACCAATAACTGAATTCTCAGAGTCCATGTGCCAACAAATAACATTCACGAAAAAATTTCAAATTCAAGTTCAGGATCCAAGGAAAAGAAAGTCATCTGTCGAAACGTTCACCTGTGTTTCAGACAACCAAGACCTTTTACGACTAATCATTATCCCAACCCCGCTCCTCAACCCACTGAGGTCACCCAGCCTTCTGATTTAACCATATCAACTAAATAACTTGTGTTTCAATATCCAACTTGAGTCTGTCTTCTTGTATTGGAAGTGAACTGTACAAAGAGTCTGGTTGCTCCTTGCTGCATGCTGTGAGTCCAAGACTAAAGAACAAGACCGTCCATCCACTCTGAACCCTGTACACTCCTTGTGAGGACCACACAACACAGCACACTCGCACGCTGACCTTCGTGTTCGTCTGAAGGGATTGGTTTTACCATCTGGAGTAGAGGATTAAATTGGAAGTTGTGAAAATTATATTACGGTATAATGTCCTTTGATGAACAACAGATATGAAGCAGATTTTGCTCTCATCTGGTTTAAACATATTTATTCACTGAATGTGGTGGGTTTGGCAAACAAGCACATCAGCGCTTATGTTAATGTTTTTGCTCTCATCTATAAAACAAACTATTGTCTTCCCACAGGGGATCTAATCTCGAAGTGGACAATATGATAAAAAATAAAATTTCAAAACCTGGTCTTTTGCACTCATATATCGTTTTCATATGATGAGATAAACCTACATTTCAAATTTGAACGAAATCGGTCAAGAAAGAAAGATTTTAGCGTAATTCTCGATCTATGATATAGATATATTTGTTGTATGAGTTCAAAGTCCAGGTTTTGAAATTCTATTTTTATTATATTGTCCACTCCGAGATTCGAACCTCTGTGGTTTCCCCTAAATCATGAATAAACAATGGAGCAAACGCTGTTTTGGTGAACATTGCGTTAATACGTTCAGTGTTTGTAACTTTGAACTTACCTTTTGTATGTATTCTCTCTACATAGACTCTCAGCTCGCATAGAGCAAAAGTATCAAACTTGCGGCGGCCCTTGCTATATACCTTCACATACCGACCAGTCACAGGGCGGCGACATTTCAGATTTTCCTCTTTCCCTAATGGCAAAGCGCCCTTATAAAAGTAACATTCATCCCCATTTCCAATATCATCCGGAGCAGGTTTTTCTCTATATACTTCAATGTGAACATCGTGCAGCTTGCTGGCTTGAAAGAAAAGATGAATAAATTAACAGGGCAATCGTTGACAATAACAAAACGATATCGGGTGACAGTAGCATCTTGTCCAGGAATTTTATAAATAGGGGAGGGGTCGGGGTCGCCTTTTGAAAACGACGAGGTTATCCATTTAACCGGCAATTAATGAAAATATAATTCCTCAGAGTCAGGCTTCAAGCTTTACAGAGTTACTTGTACTAAGGTTATTGTACTCAGTGGTATTGACGCCCTTAACAAGTGTCATGCTTTCTTGTTTATGGCATCAAATCTGTTAATGTGTACATGTACATAAACTCACGAGCAAAAGAAAGTATAACACTCAGTTGTATTTATCATATGTAAAATTTTCAAAGTCAGATATCTCGAGTTTTTTACGTCGTTTTCCAAAAATGACTTGTTTGGAAAATTAGTCCAAAACATTAAATAAATAAAAGAATACCTCTACGCGGTTTTTTAAATTTAAAAAAAAAAATTAAAAATTCAATATTAAAATTTCCCTAAATTTATTTTGACAATACACAACTTTTCATCGACATATAACACATACTCTGTGTGAAAATCAATAAATGTTCATCGTCATGCACACATTTACAACATTTTGAACATGGTAGGGGTCATGTTGGTGTAAATTTCATTTCTTACCCTAGTCTACTTTAAATGATGACATTTAAGTGAAAATATAAAACAGTCACCAATAAAGCCATTCAAACTACAGCCGAAAGGTGTTATTGTCTGCTTCCATAATCAAATGCATCTTATTTCTTTAAAATATTGAATTAATGGAAAACAAGTGAGTGTTATACTTTCTTTTGCTCGTTAGTTTATATTCAAAATGAAATAATATCGAATATTCATCTTCGCCATGTTTCACCAACCTTGCGAGTCTTTTTGTGGTGGCATGTCTTTTGTTCAAATGGTTTCTTGTTTATGGTATCAAATCTATCATAATGTGCATTTATAATGAGCATTTGTATATACTGACGTCACAAAGAAACTTTACACCCTTTTTGATAAGCTCTAGATAAAAAACAACAAAAGATAGATAGACGAAATAAAGTGTATAAAAACGATCAACATCAGAACATAATAACCTCACAAGATGGTCGTCACAAAGCGTCTGGTCATGACGTCACAGCTGCTTATGTGAAGGTGTGGTCACAAAACTGCATTTTCAACATCATGTGAAAGAGGCAGTACACTAAGAAAATCCTTCAAGTTCAATAACGCGGTGCATTAATACCGTGTGTGACCACCTCGTGCCTCAATACATGCATAGACCCTTCGACGGACAGAAAACGTCAGTCGTCTGATGACGTCACGTGGTATACGCTGCCATTCCTCTTGAAGTGCCAGGATCAGTTCTTGCCGGTTAGCTGGTGGGTGTGGTCTCCGTCGAATACGACGATCCATGACGTCCCAAAGGTGCTCAATAGGCGACATGTCTGGGGAACATGCAGGCCACGGCAATACCATCACGTTGTTGGCTGTGAGGAAGTTTTGGACGATGTGGGCTGTGTGGGGCCTGGCGTTGTCTTGCTGGAACAGGACGCCATTAGGTTGTTGATGAAGAAATGGGAGGACAGTCGGACGAAGGATGTGGTCAATATAGCGCTGAGCAGTCAAATTGCCATTAACGATGACCAATGGCGTCCTCTCCTGACCACAAATCCCTCCCCAAACCATCACACCACCTCCCCCGTACGGAACAACCTCCTGAACACAGCAAGCTGCTGTTCGTTCCCCTCTTCTACGGTACACACGTTGCCGTCCATCAGCCCTGAACATATTGAATCGACTTTCGTCTGAAAAGACGACCCTCTGCCAGTCACGTCGCTGCCAACGCCGTACGGTTCTGGCCCATCTCAATCTTCGACGACGATGTTCAGCAGTCAACCGCTGTCCTCTGTACGGCCGGTGTGCTCTGATTCCATGAGCCCTGAGTCTTCTAGCAACGGTCTGTCGGCTGACCACGTGACCAAGAGCAATCCACGCAGATGACGTCACTGTAAGGAAGCGGTTTCGGAGATGTAAAGTACGCAGGTACCGGTCTTCATGGGGGGTTGTCACCCTCGGTCGTCCCGTTCTTGGCCTGTCAGATGTCTGCCCTGTCTGTCTGTACCGTTGAATCAAGTTATAGACAGCTACACGAGAACAGCCAAACGTTCTTGCAATATGGGTATGGCTGGCACCCATTTGCATCATACCTAGGGCTCGCTCACGGTCTTCTGGTGTCTGGTGGCATATCTTTGGTGGTTTTCTTACATTGTGGACACCAAGCATGCTATTGGTATCTCTTTTATACCTTCACTGCACGTGCGGTTATGGCTGCACGTCATGCACGTGCTTTTTAACTTTTTGCATTTTTACCAAAAACCACGAGGGGTACAAAGGTCATGTTCAACACACAGAAATGTTGGGTTTGGGCGATATATTCCATATTACTTCGGTTGCAACTGGTAGTTTAGATTTCGATATTTTCAAATTTTAAAAGTGTAAAGTTTCTTTTGGACGTCAGTTTTTAAAAATGAAATTGTATCGAATACCCTCACCTTTATCATGTTTCACCTTATATTTTTACCAAACTCGCAAGTCTCTGTTTGGTGTTTCTAAAACAATCGACTACGTATACGTGAGTTCTTGTCTGCTGTCATCATTTTATTTAAGACACGCTGAATATAATCTCTATTTTGGGCACTTCAATTCTGCGTATGTTAGACAAGGACCGGGTTAGAAGTTACTTTGAAAAGGCAACGAAAGATACAATCTAAATAAATTTAGATCAACATTATGACCTAATATCAAACCTGTTTATCTTAATTTATTTAGATTGCGAAAGTTAACATTATGGATTAACTTCAACATAACTATACTTACAACATCCGCCACACGACGGAAGCGCATTTCTCAAGCTAACGCTGCTGATGGTGTAGATGGCGAGAAGATCGACTTGTATCCAGGGGTTTGAGTCGCCCAGGGCAGTTACCATACACGTGTGTCGCTCGGATGAGTTAGACCCGTCAACAACGTTATCCGCACTCGAAATCACAAATGGTTGTTTGAACAGTGTGCTACTCTCCGCTGGTTTGTGAAATGCAACATTCTCGCCATATATATCTGACCCTAAACAAACTGTAAAAGAAGTATATGCCTTATGAATGACTTAATGATATAATCCTTCTTCACCAGCCTAGAAACTGTAAAAGAAACGTTTGTGTTATTTGGGATCACACTCTCTTCGAAACCACAACATCGCAACACCGCCAGCAATGACCATACCAGCTGCAATAGTTCCAACTCGCCCGTTTCGCTATCCACACAGGTATGGTCATTGCTGGCGGTGTTGTCTGACTCTGAGGATGTGGGTTCGAATCACGCATGGGACTCGGCCCGAAAAAGTACAAGGATATGTACTAGTTCAGATAGTGTGGTCCTAAATATGACAATGTTAATTTTGTTCATTATCTAAATGGCATTTATTTCTGAAATTGTAAAAGAAGAAAATGATTTAGTATTATCATCCTTCTATACCAGGCTAGAAACTGGATAAGAAGGAACTGATTGACTTGGTATTATCATCCATCTCCATAAGCCTAAATGAGAAACTGTAAAAAAGGAAATGACTAATGGAGACTTAGTATTATCACCCTTCAAGTTCTATATCAGCGTAGGTATACATCGCTGCGGTGTTTTCTTAAAGAAGGTGCTTTCAGAAAATGTAGCGTTAAGCATATGACAAAAAGTAGGATGGATAAGCGTTAAGCAGTTAAACCACTATGTAAATTTGACATGCCAACTAACGAAGAGCCAACTTTGGTTAGCCGATAAAGAATTACAACTCTTTGGATGAAAGCCAATTCCACTACTTTTAAAACATACGTATTGACTTAAATGTCAATAAGTTGCATTCATGAGGAGCGTCAACACAGCTTGTTATAGACAATCTGTGAGCATCTTCCTACGCAGAGCCTAAAAGGCCAGTTTCCAAACTGTCATTTTATGCCTTGCTGCAGAGACTTTACTTTTCGGTGCTGCTATAGTGCCCCTACAGACTAGAGAGCAAGCACAGAAAACTCAAGGCTATGCAGCAAGGCATTAAACTGACAGTTTGGAAACTGGCCTTTTAGGCTCTGCGTAGGAAGATGATCTGTGAGTAGCAAGACCTTGATATAGCTACTGATATCGTTGAATTCAAAGATAATAGCAAAACTATTTTAGTCCTATCTACAATTAATTGTTTGATATAACGTTTCCGAAACAGAACCTATCATGACAGATATCCTCCTGAAACTATCACGGTACTTTTTTCAATGTAGAACTTTGAAGATAAGTTGTCTCCAACGAAAGGAAGAGGATTTGGTTTATAACTCAGTAGAAATTAACAACTGTTATTTGGTTAATATCCCTTCCTTTGCAAGCATGTGTATAAAAGAGCCACTCTGTGAGTTGATGGGATCACATATGCCAACTGTGACCCAATAATTGGTGTCTGTGAATCGACTGTTGTAGAACAGTACCAAGTTAGCTCCAGTCGACGTTGTATAGTAACTCTAGGAATGTTTGAAGTCGTGAAAATGATCGAAACCGGACAATGACGTGCGTCAATCAGTCAGTGTGATTTAGGAAACTTATCTACAGCAGTAGGGATGACAATTATGAATCGATAGTCTTTGTAACGGTTATATAACCATTATTGTAAATGGAAGACAGGAGTAATTCTATGGATGAACAACTTCTTTATTGGACAGTAGCGACGTATCGGTATAGATTCGTATGTACCGTTTTCAAGCATATATCACTTATCATGGATATATGCTTGAAGAAGTCTTATTGAGAGAAGCTTGGTCGAATATCCAACGGTTCCCATAAGTTTTCTCGATGTATCTGTTATGTAATCTGTGGCTGTGACAAGACTATGACGCAAGTTATTGACCCGGATGTAGATACTTTTGGCTTTGATAGCACTCTTTTTAGCAGAAATTTTGGCTTTTTTTTGGTCGAAAATGTGTCTGGAGGAAACGACTGAATATGACTAAATATTGTGCTCTAATGAACATTCCAATTTCGGACGACAGCAGATTGAAGTATTAATTTGAAGTACGGCGATGTTTCCTATTTTCGCCAATTTGGCATATCATAATTTTATCCTCCTTTTCATGTTTAAAAGAAATAAAAAACTATTTGCCTTTGCTATAGCTAGGTTGATAGTTCCGCATGCATTAACGCTTCTTCTAGCGTTTCTTTTTTGAAGGGTGTATATGACTGTTAAAACATTTTCATTGTAAACAATAATTTATCATTTACTAGTAGTTGCTTTTTATTGGTGAATAAGTGGGGTATTTTGAATTATGCCATCTACATTCGTTTTACAGCAAAACAATGGGTTGAAAATCACGGAGTGCCTCTTTATATACATACATACTTCGACTCTTTAAGATTAAAAATTGTTATAGGTGATTTCTATAGAAAGGATCCATACATTAACCAATTATAGAGATAAGTAGGTTTGGATATAAGGTAACGTAGCTTAACAAAAGTATCATCATGACTATAACAAACCAAAGGGTGATACTGGTGATTATAAATTCTCTTTAATCAGTCTTGAAAAAAACGATGTTGCTGATGAGTGTATAAGATGACATTTTAATTATTGTTGGGTTATCTTTAGACAAACCAGAAACAATAGACTTACATATTAATAGACATAATACAATACGTTTCTCTTTTGTTCAAAACATTAATTTGACATCCCTAAGTAAATGAATGGAAGTTGTTTAAATTAGAAACTGCATACAATAGTTATAATGACGGAGAATCACAATATCCATATCTAAATATTCATACTTGGATCGAAATATTCATTTCCACACTTAAAGTATTTTATTTATGAACTTATATAAAGATTATAAGTAAAACATGTCTAGTTTAAACAGAATGCAGATGGGTTTTTTTGTTTCTTATATAAAGTTTGTATCATATTGCAAAATTATTTTTTGAAATATTTTTACGCGATTTCGAATATACAGACTGCAAGATAATCCACAAGAGTTTTGCCTATTCAAAATAACGTAAATTATTCCTAAATGTTTCCTGAATGGATTGCTAAAACGATCTGAATATAATGGTAATTGTTTATCAAAATATATAAACTTTCTTTACAATATTAAAGGGGCCGAGCACGTTTTTGATAATTCTTTATCTTAAAATTTTCACTGATAACTGTACGTTATCGCTAAATGCATTATTTTGATAGTGTCAAAAATCACATTACACAAGCCAATCTTCCAAAGCCAAAGAACAAAGTATGAAGATTCTAAAATACATTGGCGGCCATTCTTTTATGTATACCTTTAATTCATTTTGTGTAAGAAAAAGGAATCGCATGGCTAAATTTTACATTATATATTTGAATTATTACTGCTCCATTTAGTTTAAATGCATTGCCTTCAATTGGAACCATTAATTTTCATTTACCTGCTATCACCTTATATTCCCCCTAAAACATGCTACTGCCAGACAGACAGATGATTTTATTTTTGTCTTACTTGTATATACATGTACAACAAATCGCTCAGCGATTTATGAGAGACACTGGTACAATTAAATACACATAAAATAAAAGCATGGAGATGTAAACAAAATAAAAATATATTGCATATGCTATGTATATAAAATATCACGGCGTATATAAAGAATATTATTGCAGGCCTTGGCACTATCAAAAGTTAAAACGGGATTGTTGAGTATAGAATAAAACTGTTCGTTTGACGAAAGCATATTAAAACCTTCTATCTTTTTAAGACAAGAGACAAATAATTCCTCTCTAACAGATTCATATAAAGGGCAAAACAGTAAAACGTGCATTTCATCTTCTATAATATCACTACAATTAAAACAATATCTATGATTAAAGTGCAGGTTCTCATAACGTCCAGTTTCGACCCTCAGTGGTGCTATCCAACACCTGAACTTAGCAAGGGCTGATCTATGCGATCTGGACATGGGACACGTGAGGTTACTCTAATGCCCCTTTGAAATCCGTGTATCAATGCTTGGACAAAGCCTAATTTGTTCACATGTTTAACATTTGTGTTAAGGAGGGAAGTTATTTTATGAGTATGCCTAAACATTTATTTTGAGAAAACTCATTTACACGTTTTGACCGATAATTGGAAAAAAAAGAGTTTTGATTAAAAAAGTCAACAAACTTTGGACCATTAAAGATGTAAAGGAAATGTGAAACCAAAGTGAAAAAATATATATACTTACCCTTAATTATGTTGATAATGATTATATAAAGTATATCTAAATGTCGACGTATAATCATTGTGTCTTATGTATCGAGTTGCTAATGATTAATGACGTATATTCACGTAAAGAGGTGTCTATCACAATTGAAATAATACACTAAAATAATATCTCATAATGCATAATACATTTTTATTAGCGTTTGATCTCTGAATACATAAAAAAGGAAAACTAGAATATTTATACTGATATTTTTTCATCTCAACCTCTCCTAAACATGCTACTCAAAAGAAGTTAAGAAGTTAACTTTAAATGTCAGCAGCTCAAAGAGAAGTGTTTTGTTTGAAGTTTTGATCATACCCACATGCAAACCTGACATTGGGATCCTGTTCTTTAAACTTTTTTAAAATTTTGATTAATTTTGGAATTTTTCATCACATTTTATCAGGAAAATGTCTTCATCAAACTGATCAGTACCAGAGATATCATTTCTAAAGCAATAAAGACACCATCCTGCTACATCAGCGTATATGTCTCCGCTAATGCTACAACCTATCCCCTGATATCCTCCTATAGTCTTCTGTCGTATCGCTGACGGGTGGTTGCACAGCGCCATTTATAGCCTGTCTGTTTTCAGTCAAACTATTTCGAACTCCATACACTGTTGTCTAGTGATGTCGCACGTGGAAATCTAAAAGCGCGTGATTTGGAGCTTAGCGGGAGACTGCAACGAGAATAAGATTTATTATCTAATAGCACTCCTATTGGTTAATTTGAATCACGAGGTGAGCACGCGGAACGAAGCCAAGAAACTAGTTTGCCGCTCCCCTGAAAGGGCATCATTTGATTGGCTTGCTATATGATATTATCATGTGACTTTCATTCCCGACACCTGCCTTGTTTATCAAAGCGCAATACAGAAACTGCGTCTAATAATAAGTATATAGAGGACACTATACATCTGTTCCTAAGATTTCGCACATATAACGTTGCAGGGTCATACGTCGCCGACATCTTACTGTTTTTTTCGCTAGACTCAGTATGGCAGTTTATTGAGTATTATTAAGGCTAGGTTTACTTAGACTGTCAATGACTTGACATTTCATTGCAATTTTTATATGCTTTGTACTTTTGGCCTGTGCTGAAGAACACATTTTTTTAGAAACAGTAAAGCGTTTTGTTGCTATGTTCGTACCACGATATTAGCATTCCGCAGTGCCGAAAGGAGACGACCTTTCGTTCCTTTCAGACGCTTCAAGAAGCACATTGGAGCTCTTATCAATAAATGAAGGCCATGTAAGTACTCTTCTGAAAGTCCTTTGTTGATGAGAGTAGTAGGGCCTTCCATACCTCTACTTCATCGTTATGTAAGTCGAGGTTCTTCCGTGTATCACAGTATCAATAGATCAAGATCTGTATTGCTTCACTACGTAAGCGTATGGATCTCACCAGGCTCTGTTAACCGTGCCGTCAGACTGACCTGTGACGTCATTCAAATCTAGCCAATCGGCGAACTCGCTTATTGGCTGAATTTGAATATAGATCTTACTCTATTGAGATTCACTTGATCAACATATAGGACAAGGAAATGATTCATTAACAGTTAATAACTCATTTTCATCGATTTTTATACAAAGTATGGACTGATAAGCTGTGTAACTTCTTATACTGTGAATACTTTCTTAAGATAGAAACATTATGTTTGACAGCCCACAGGGTGTCTGGAATAATTGTGATTTAAGAAATTGCGATCTCATCAGTCATAGAGTGATATCCAAGATCAATCTTGAAACACCGATACACCATGTATATACTTTATGATGTTCACCAAGGTTCATTCCTCATTTTCTACATGGACCTAAATAGTTGTTTCACATTATTCACTCTTAAAGGAATCAGAGTTAAACATTATTTCACCTTGATAGGTGTTGCTGACAGTTTCAGGTACCATTTGATGAAATAGGGTTAGGTCATCTTTATTCTCTTTATTTACTTTATTCATTAGAGCAACATTACTTTGGATACATCCCAACCGTTATAGAACCTCATCAAAATTAGATTGAACGTTTCACCCGTACCTCGCCGCCTCTTTGAGATGTGTACTGCTTTATATATAGGGTCGTGACCTTTCCATTAACAGGCATTGAACAACGAGGCTAAAAGGGAATTTTCACCTTTTGATTAACATTTGGATTGTGATTGTTTTATTGAATAAAATGCGAAATGAAGCAGGCAGGTTAACCTGACACACCTGCATATGTAGCAGTACTAAGTACGATGAGAGAAAAGGAGTCTAATGTAATGAGATTTGTACTACATGAAAGTCACTTTAAAGCTTCAGAAAACATTCCCGCGATCTTGTCTGTGCAGATCTTCTGAATGATATTAACTGTAGCCTCGTTTTGATGTTTGTTGGTCCAATCAATGATCATCTGCCCACGTGTCCAGTGGCCATTCAGCTCCACTGTCGCATAAAACTTTTTCGCCTCAAGGATACAGGACCGATCCAAAACGGTTACCATAGCTATCACATCACAGAAAGCCGTTTGGTTCTCTCTGAGAAGTTTAGCAACTATATTTTGTGTCATCTTTCTAAAGAATGTTGCCTTTTCGGTATCCATTTTTATCCATTCCTCATAGACACTCTGGAAGATAATTATAAGGAAATAATCCGTAAATAAGTTCAATAATGTTAAACACATGAACTAAATAAAAAGAGAGTCATCAATAAATGTATTTAAATATCAAATACTTATGATAATGATATTAATATTGAATTTGACATGACCTAATAATTCTTTCAAAGCGGTTCAAATATGTCAACGACATGTTAACATAGGGCTATCATAGGGTATAGGGTATAAGATCTGTTGAACCATTGGTAGTTAAAGAGTGAGTAGTGTTTATCGTGCTGTCAGAAACATGTCAGGTGTTAAACAAGTAGTTGTTGCCACCCAAAAGAGAGTAGATAGACAAAGGAGAAAGGGAAACGAAAGGATAAGGGATAACAGACGGAAAGAAAGGCGAATGAGAGAAATACAGGTTTTGAAAGACGTAAATTTGATCTGGCTTAGATCTATCCCGCGACCTGTCCACCATGGGCAACTCTAGAAAGGGCATGACCTAGTTTTCGGCTGTGACATCTCTCGGGGTCACTTAAGGAACCAATGAAACTCATCGAGATAAGGTATTGGGTTAAGTGGTCAAACCGTCTGACTGGCCTCAATATTACACTTTATCAAAGATCTATCACAACGACTGGCGTCAATCTTACACTTTACCAAAGATCTATCACAACGAATGATGTAGGTAATGATGCACGGAATGGTGACATAGACTCTTATCAAAACTATCAAGAAACTGAAACAGAAAATAAACTGTCTGGATTCAATCTTGATTTCAAACTCAAATGAACTTTACTTTTATGTTAATTATGACATTAAAAACTGCGCATGCGTACCCATGATATCCGGTCCTGAGTATCAAGACACACCTCCCATGGAACGATACTGATTGGGGCGCTGCAACTCGCCAGACAGAGCGAGGCTGCTTCCGGGTCAATGTGGAAGTTGAACTCGGCAGTCAGATTTGTATTACCTCGAGCTGAAAAAGTATATTTTCGTCATCACTATAATAAACCGCCCGTAAGAGAATAAGCTTTTTAAAATTAGACAGATAATAGCAAAATTGATATAAGTATATTAGTATCGTATTGTATATAAGTATAAATATAAGTATTTAAAAAAATAAGCCAGATGAAGTTTTCAATACCTTCTATGTTTCCTCCTATGATGGAGACCTCCTTAAGGTTGTCTCCCAGACTCGGTTCCAGCCGCATAGCAAGGGCAATGTTGGTTAGAGGTCCCAGCGGTATGATAGTTATCTCCCCTTTAGCAAAAGAACATACGTATATTTTAATATATGGTTATATTCAATCGATTTATTCATCATGTTGGGAGACAATATTATACAATTATTGACTTCAGTTGAGGTGAATCCAATGGTTTATTGACCTCGGAACAGTTATGTCAACTGAAGTCAACAACTGTTTTATTATATGATTTATGAAAGTTTCAGTTATTTTGAAAACTATTCAATTATTTTAAGTTTTTTCGGAAGCAACTCTTTACGGCGCTCCTCGTAGTGGCGATCTATTTTTAGCTCCAGGTCATCGGATTGTTATGTTAACCTCGCGTGACGTTTCCCGTGGTCAACATAAGGTTTGATCATTGTCGGCGACCACCTTCCTCGGCCAATCAGAAGACAGATCACTCGTCCATCATATAATAAATTTGATTAAATATTGTTAAAGAATTATTGTCTTAATTATTCAGACGTCAATACTAATTCACTGGAATTCGGTCAACATAACAAGATTACCATTGTAACCGGAAGTCAAACGTCAGTTGTACCGCAGTAAATGTCAAGGGACGTAACTCACGTTTTGAGAAAGGGCAATACCGGTGTGGCATTGCATTTCAAGATTATTACTCTTACAGATTGTTACATCAAACAAATCTGAATAGTGGAACTAATGGCAATGCTAGACATATATAGTCAACGTAGGTTACCAACCCTTAAATAATGTATCAAATGATATATCTGATACGTATGAGAAATATTTTAGTTTGAATTTATTTCAAAATGATCTTTGAGATCCTCGCTTTACTTGACCAGCATACGCAGATACAGACAATTTTGCACGAGGGAGAAAAATTATTTCTCTAGAAAATGGGTTGATGTAAACAAGTAACTAAAAATCAAAGCTTGAGATATAATGAATGAGTGGATATTGTCCAACACTACCTGGAAACTGTCTGACAAGCCTGATGATGGCCATGACAGCGTGTTCTGACTGAATGTCGGACACATCAACGGACTCCGCCTCAGACCACGTGGTGTTACCCAGACCGTCCAGACCATGATAGTCCCCGGCCTCCTTCTTGCTGTCCAGGAGAGCGCTCTCCGCTCCTCGGTATACAGGGATCTAGAGCCATTAGGTCAAAATATCATTAAAGCTAAATATCATTTAGCTAATGAGAATATAAATACATCACTCGGTAAAAAAACTTTCGTCGAAATTTTGATATTGCATTTACATAAGATAGTTTTCAAGCGTATATCTAGAAACCGGAAGTTTTCAGATGGCCACACTTTATTCGCCTTTATGTCGCCTGCCGTTTTGGTCATTTTGGTAAACGATCTCCTATCTTATGAATTTTGGTCCGATATTCCCTAGGTTGGTCGCAACATTTTGCAAACAAATACAAGGAAACAGTAAAATTCTTTTTAAAATTTAAACTGTGAGAATGGATCTTTAATAGACAAAACATCTACTTTTCCTAAGCAAAAGTATTACATAACCGATTTCTTTTTTGTTTGTTATATCTCTGTGACTCCACCTCTGCCTGTATTTGAGAATCTATGGCGACTAGCGTCATGAGATGATAAGCTAAAGGTTTTAAGACTTGATTTTCTGGCCTGCTCTTATTCACTTTTGAAATAAAAATAATGATAGATTCATCATTTGTTCTTGTTTACAACAGATGTGAAATTTGTTCATATCACGATTTGAGAGCGAGGCGGTTTAGTATATTTATCACACATATTTGTTCTTGGTCCACACCTTAAACTCATGTTAATGTCTAAAGACTGTTATGTGGTCAAATTTTGGGTCCTCGACAATTGAAAACAAACAGAGAGTAGTATCTACCGTTTGCCAATACCAGATAGAATGTGTTAAAATTTCCGATGCAGTTATTCATATTTTGCAATCTAAGTAAAAAATATACCCGTTTCACTCCGATATTGAGTTTAGCGAGATTAGTAGCAGGTCGCGTCAGTCTATCTATCTATCTATAGAATTGACCAATCAGGGATGGTCTTTTCACGCGTTAATAGTCTGCATTGGCACAGATAAAGTTGATCCGCTACTACATCTCGCTAGACTGAATATCGGAGTGAAAGGAGTATTATTGAGGCTAGGTTTACTTAGATTGATTTTCTTGCTATATCTTGTCCCAGATGAGAATTATAATATCTGATTCTAACTGAACTACGAGAAGTCTTATTTTAAACACAACAATACACACTAGTCGAACACATCATTCAAATAAAGAAAATATATGATATTAGATATTTATACTGAACTTACGTCCGTCCTGCCGGTGACTTTGAGGACCCTGAGAGTGTTGATGCAAACTTTATCGATGTCCACGTTACCCTTGACACAGGTTACAGCCAGAACCTCCACGTCTCTGTGAGACAGCAGCAACAACAGAGCAGCAGCATCGTCCACTCCCGTGTCCACGTCCACGATAACCTTCAGACCCATACTGGACACACACGGACAATGGTCAGTGCAGAAACTCCTCTGGTCTTCTCAACGATTTCAATTTGAAGATGCCTTTTTGTAGCAAATGCTCAAGAAAGCAAAAAAGGTTAATGAAGACAATGTTCGTATCCGATGTTGGTAGTTTGTGATTCGGTTGTTGTCCTCCAAATGACTGGATTGAGTTATCCTTTTTTAAGCTGCTTATACCTTAGGAAAAATAAACTTGATATAATCTCAGGGTACCTTTTGTAATTAACAGGAACCTGAAGATCAGATGAAAGAATTGGTTGCTTTGCTCCTAGGGTATGTTGAGTTATCCTTTTTTAAAGCTGCTTATACCTTGGAAAAAATTAAGTTGATATACTCTCAAGGTATCTTTTGTTATAAGCAGGAACCTGAAGAACAGATGGAAGAGTTGGTTGCTTGCTCTAGGTTTGTTGAGCTATCCTTTTTTAAAGCTACTCATAAGTGTAAAAAGTGTAAATAATCTCAAGTTACCTTTGCAAAAGAACAGGAACCCGAAGAACAAATGAGAGGGTTGGTTGCTGTGCTCCCAGGGTATATTAAGTATTTGTAAGTTTGACTGTCATAGTATGTCATAGATAATACTCTATTAGATACACTTGAGTATGGTCAAATTGAAAATCGAACCATGACAAAGTCAAAGGTCATGGCCAACTTGACCAACACTGAAAGGTCAGTTAATCATGCAAAATACTTAATTACCCTTTGACCTGCTATTCGCATGCCCGAATGTCTTATAAACATGCTTACAAATAGGCTTTAGGACAAAATTTTAATCCCACAGAAACTGTCAGAGCCTGACGTTTGGGAAATACAATAGACAATGAAATCTATCATCAAACTTTCATGTAAAGAAGGACAAAAGCCCAAACAGAATTATACAAGTATTTCAAGCACGTTTCATACATTCACATGTCATTAATTTCCATGGCGACCAGGACTGTGATCCGAAGAAAAGTCAAATAATTTTGAAATGAATTATCTCTACATTCTTCTAGTCTAGTCAATGCGAAATTTGCTAAATAAATGAGGATTTCACTAGGAAAAATGCTATTACGCTTGCAACACATATGTTTAGAACTAGAAAAGTTTAGTTTTGTTGAGATCGTTACTATTCTCTATGAATAAAGACAGAATATTTTACCAGATTGTTTCTCAATTCGTATCTTATGCATATTTGACTTGTCAAGAAATCGATTTCAAAATATCTTGTTAAGTTTTTACTTACAGGTATATATTCAGTTCCAATATGTCGTGGGGTTACCCCGACCTTTTCTCCCTTTTCTTTCTTAAAACATAAAACCGAGGAGTAATGTTATTTCCGTTTCTTAAATCATCAAATGTCCCTATTTAGATATAATAATTCCTTATTCCCGATGTTTATGTTAATGCCTCTCTCCCTTTCCTTATATCTAAGAGAAAAGATCAGTGTTACTTTAAATAGCACTGGTTAAAGTCGTTTTGCATCGAGTTCTCCGTAATCTGGATGTAAAGGATAAAACCCTTTTCCTAGGTTTTGATTGAACATGTAAACATGTAGGTGAGAGGAAACCCGAGGGCCGAAGATCCAAGGGTTTTCCTTACCCTAAACTCCAACATTTTCATCAAGAAACGAGGGAGAATAAATGGGCCCTATTGCACATAAAATGAAATCATTGATTCAAACCAAACCATTGTTAAGAACATTAAAACATTCTTTCCGACTTTCAATTCTATTGGTTCTCCCTCTCCCCACCTTCCCTCTCTATATCTGTACTTCTACTGTCCTCTCTTGTTTTCTTCTTTCCTCCAAATGATTAGTATCATTGCTTGTACATTTATTTGATTGAAATGTTATTTCTTTTGACGAATTGTGACGTTGTACCGATTTCAAACGCAATGTACCAATTTTCTGTCGTAATAAAAAAAAAGAAAAAAAAAAGAAACGAGGGAGAGGTTTATATCTGTCATATAGCGGCCAATTCGGTCATATAATCGAATCGAATCCCACTCTCGAATTTCTAATTTGCTTAAATTTCCAAATTTATTCGTTGCTTTCGGGAATATCTATAAGGAATGAGTATTGCATAAAATGTCTATGGGATATTATGTCCCTCTGATGTTGCACACGAAGGTTTACCCGAGAAAAGAATTACCTCCAAAAAAACACAAATATGATGGCTGAGAATTATATGTAATATTATGGTTCGAATCTTGTCATATCTACTGTGAATATTTTTAAATTAAATTCTGATAGATTATCATATAAGTCTCCATTGGGGCCCTTTTCTTAAAAGATAAATCTCTTTCCAGGTATAACTCTCAAAAGTAAAACCTCATACGGGTATATACTCCACAGAAAAATACATTAACAGAAAAAACAACCTGCAGAGCAACAAATTTTTACAACCGAACAAAGGCTCGGACCCGTACTTCGGGCTTGTTAACCCTGGTACTTTTGTCTATTGGGCAGCAATCACATTTGCTATGTTTTTACCGATTAAAATCGATGTGCATCGAGGAAAAAGAGTGTAAAAATATCATCTCTATTGGGGTTCGAACCACACCCAGCCGAGCTTTCCTCTAATTTACAGTCTGAAGGCACCCTCATTTCCTAGCCAATCTGAAGGACGGCGGCAAAAACTAATACCAGAGCTAGGGGCATATAACTCCTGTGAAATCTTTGAAAGAGACGATTTGATTGGTCCGCTTGTGCCTAGGTTTTGTCTGCTCTAAGCTAGCGTTGAACAAGCGCCTAGATTGGGTGCTTTCAGACCGTTGTTTAGAGGATAGCCCCGATACATATTTTTTATTTTTGTTCCCCTCGAAACACGGTGGATTTTAATCAGACTGCGATATTAATGTGATACAACAAAATGACACAATTAAAACGTATTATCAACATATATTTGTATACACGTGCTTCGATACAACAACATTCTTAAGAAATGTGTCTCTTGTGTGATGACAGCATACAATGTCATCTTTCTGTTTAATTGTCATCAGTTTAGTCTTTCAAAGCTTCTGAAAACAGCATTACAATCTTGTCTGTGCAGATCTTCTTTATGATATTAACCGTAGGCTCGTTTTCATGTTTGTTGGTCCAATCAATGACCATCTGCCCACGTGTCCAGTGACCATTCAACTCCACTGTCGCAAAAAACTTCTGCGCCTCAAGGATACTGGACCGGTCCAAAACGGTAACCATAGCAAATAAGTCACATGACCGGAAGCCCTTCATATTCCTTCCACGGAGTCTGTCAACCGAATGTTGTGTGATCTTTTTGAAGAAATCGGCCTTTTGTGATCTTATCTGGATCCATTCGTCGTAAATACTCTGAGGAAAAAGGAATTTTTTTTAGATGTATTCAACTTATTGTTGAGAATAAAAAAAATTATTTACAAAATATGACAATCAATTCTAAGCAAATAAGATAAAGGGGTATGTTAGATATACGCATTTCAATGATCACTCACCAGGCTACAACATATAACTTGACAGATCGACAAATATTGCCTTAACAGAATTACAAACGATCCACTCCAAACTGAAATATTATCCCCTGGTTAAATTATCCCAACAACAAACTGACCAATGTAAAGGCACTATAGCACTTATTTCAGCGCAAATCACTCACTTTCAATGTAAGAGTACTCTTTGTATTCAGATGGTATAGATTTTCTTATGATTTTCTTTGTTAATACTAATAAACCTGAAAACTGAAAATGCACGGAATGGCGACATTGACTCTTATCAAAACTATCAAGAAACTGAAACAGAAAATAAACTGTCTGGATTCAATCTTGATTTCAAACTCAAATGAACTTTACTTTTATGTAAATTATGACGTTAAAAACTGCGCATGCGTACCCAGGGTATCCGGTCCTGAGTGTCAAGACACACCTCCCATGGAACGATACTGATTGGAGCGCTGCAACTCGCCAGACAGAGCGAGGCTGCTTCCGGGTCAATGTGGAAGTTGAACTCGGAGTTCACAGTGATATTACCTCGAGCTGAAAAAGCCAGATTTCTCGAAGGCATTTGTCGTCGTGTTTAAAAAAATATTCCTATTTCTGATAACAAGTATACTGGTATTTCATATATCTTCGTAAAATGGAATGCGAGTAACAACGGTTATGACATCTTCCTACGCAAAGCCTTAAACGCTAGTTTTCGAACTGTCACTTTTATGCCTTGCTGCTGACCCTTGAGTTTCCTGTGCCTGTAGGGGCACTACGGCAGCACAGAAAAGTTATGGGTGAGCAGCAAGGCATAAAATGACAGTTCGGAAACTGGTGTTATGGCTATGCGTAGGAGGATGCGGTTAGGAGTTACTGTTATGTCTATAATAATATGGAATGAATTCTTGGCGAATCACTAAATGCGACTTAATTTTCATAACACAACACTTCAATACCACCTAATACAGTATTTTATTAAGAACCATTCATATGTACTATTACTGAATTTCTTATTTGATCCGTTATATGTGTTGTTTCAAAATTGTGCTACAGTGCCTTTTTACTTAATATTTAAATATTTATCTCAAGCGTAAAGCGAATCATGGCAAGATAAACCACAAATTATCACTGATGAGTCTCCATACCCACGGCACCTCCGTTTTGAGGCATACTTCATAAGGCACAATATTAACATGGTGAAGATCGCTTAAGGCAATGTAGGCTGCTTCACTGTCGCAGTAAAAATTGTGTTCAGCTGAAGTTGTCACTCTGCCCTTACCTGCAACCAAACATTTCACATGAAATAAAGTTCTACTCTGACATTTATAGTATCTTCTTTCCCACAAAAGTTTAGTTTGGCACAGTTAATACATTTATATGAGAATCCGTACTTAAACGTCGACATATAAACAACAGTTTTATAATCACACTCCATTATTTCAATGAAATTATTTTTGGCTTTAACAAGTGCAAATATTCCGTTTGTGCTGATATGAATCAATGACACAATCTCTACATGAATAATTATCAGAAAAGCCATTTACATGAATTCCTGTTATATCAACTAATGAATATCTTTTTTTTTGTGAATACGAAAATAATCGATACCCGCAACCACGGTACATTATCCGGTATCAAGACTAAAAATATTTGCAAATAAATTATTTTATTAAAAGAAATAACTGAGATTTAACTTTTGATATTGTTTGACAAATATAACATGAACAAGACCAGAGTGGCACTTCAAAGTGAAATAAGAAGAGCTCAAAGAAAAGAAACAAGGAAGGAGTCCTTCTAAGCTTTGGTGTGAACTTCGTTTTCTCCTTTAAAAAATCATTCCGTTTTTTTATCAAATATAAGACAAAACAAAATTATTGCACTTTTTCAAACATAATATATTCAGAAACACTGCCCGTATTGATGTTATACCAAATGACATTGTCACCTTCTATGTTTCCTCCCATGATGAAGAGCAAGGGCAATGTTAGTTAGAGGTCCCAGCAGTGTGAGAGTTATCTCCCTTTACAAAAAGAATATACTTATCTTTTAATTAATGAAGTTTTCAATACCTTCTATGTTTCCTCCCATAATGAAGACCTCCTTCAAGTTGTCTCCCAGGCTCGGTTCTAGCCGCAGAGCAAGGGCAATGTTGGTTAGAGGTCCCAGCGGTATGAGAGTTATCTCCCCTTTAGCACAGAAATGGTAAAACTTTTTTACGAAAAAAAAACCCCCAACATTTTAGGCAAACATTATACATAATCATGAGATACAACTTTTTCAAGTGAGGATCATGCGAACCAATAGTCTGAGACTTGCTGCATTGTGCCAAACTTTAGTACGTGGTCTCGAATGTAGATCATACCAGCCGTCAGATTCACCTTTGACCCAGCCAATCAGCGACATCGCCCCCTACGCATGGGTTACTGGCGAGGAGTACATATGTCAAGAACTTTGAACGAACATTTCAGCTTTCTTTTCTAAATATCAAATACAGATATCTCTATATCGCCCTTATCTATCTGTTGATCGAAAAAAGTCCAAGCAAACACTTTAATATAACCTTTTAATGGAAGCACCCCCGCATGTCTTAATGTGATGTAGAGCGGACAATTTCAAATTGCAATCTGTTAACGCTGTTTATGAACAGTTACGTTTAATAGACGTTTTGACTCATGTTCTAATACTAGTACTTGATATAGGCTTTTTAAATTAGTTACATTTGGTAACTTCTATCATTACCTGGAAACTGTCTGACAAGCCTGATGATGGCCATGACAGCGTGTTCTGACTCAATGTCGGACACATCAACGGACTCCGCCTCAGACCACGTGGTGTTACCCAGACCGTCCAGACCATGATAGTCCCCGGCGTCCTTCTTGCTGTCCAGGAGAGCGCTCTCTGCTCCTCGGTATACAGGGATCTGGGGAAATCAGGAGCTATCATTTACTTTGGCATCTCTGCGTCTGCATTTCTGTATACAGGGACCTTGGGGATCAAGACCAAGAATTATCCATATTGTTGTACGATCGCAATAACAGACCCTTTGAAGAATGAACATTTGCTAAATTCTGCAAAATGACATCACAGTTCTGTTGAATGCTGGGCCTCACCTTGCTATGTACCTGACTTGGTACTCTGCACATGTATACGTCAGTAAATGAGAACGTTTGAGAAGGATGCCTCCAAACGTAGCCATAAAATTACAAACGCACTAAAGAGAAACACTTCCAATGATGAGTTTGATGTTGATATTCCTGATATAGTAACTTTGTATTTCTTTTCACCTGTGCCAAATATACAATTAAACAAAGTCTGAAAAGAAGCACAATGATAACAAAAAGCAAAACACAAACCCTGGTTAAAATGCCAAACTGCAAGTAATGCCATGTTTTTGCCAGACAGACTTCTTTCCCTTATATTTCACTGTTTGAAATGCCAAACTCGATATAATGCCATTTTGCAATACTTATTTGAACAAAAGTTAGTTTTCCCTGACTATAATGCCAATTTACACGCAGTGTTTAGGATATTTTTCTAACTCATTAGATTAATTTGCATTTCTCAAATAATTTGACACTGGGTGCATTGTGTATAGGTGCTTCGATTGGTGGTTACTTGGCATTAATTACTTGAGTGACATTCTACTTACCTCAAACTGATTGACAAAATTCAACACTTCTTTAAGTTGTGGCTTTTTTGCCAACTTGTTTCTAAATGCCTTACCTGGGTGTAATGCCAACCTGGATATAGCGCCATATATTCTCTTTGACAAATGGTGACATTATAACCAGGTTTTACTGTATATCAATATCTTTCAGATGTTTAAAAAAGATTATGGATAGATGACGCTAATGAATCGTTGTAATTGTTTTGTGGCACCACAGTGCTTGCTGAACTACCGTATTTCCTCTAATTGGGGCCGGGCCTCTAATAGCGGCCGGGGGGTAAAGGTACCTAAACGTGAATAAGAGCCGGGCCTCTAATAGGGGCCGGGTATAGTCAATAATTACTCCCTTCTGTATATTCGACTTAAATATACCGGTAACCTTTGTTCCAAAAATGAGAATACAGATCTCAAGTTGACTTAGGAAAACCTATTATCATAATAAGGGCCGGGCCTCCAATAAAAGCCGGGCCTCTAATAAGGGCCGGGGGATAATACCCCCTAAATGTTAATAAGGGTCCGGGCCCCTATTAGAGGAAATACGGTATCTGTTATGGTCTTCCATCACAATTCTTTAAACATCACTTATCCAACAAAAAGCAGTTCGAAATGAACTGAACGTACATGCCTTCAGTACACATAGTCAATTTTAGGTAAGATAATTAACTATCAAAAATAAATCCATTTCCGCTTCTAGTGACAATACGAATAACAAACTTACGTCCGTCCTGCCGGTGACTTTGAGGACCCTGAGAGTGTTGATACAGACTTTATCGATGTCCACGTTACCCTTGACACAGGTTACAGCCAGAACCTCCACGTCTCTGTGAGACAGCAGCAACAACAGAGCAGCAGCATCGTCCACTCCCGTGTCCACGTCCACGATGACCTTCAGACCCATACTGGACACACACGGACAATGGTCAGAAGAATCAATCAAAAACCATCCCGACAAGTCAAGTTAAAAATCATTGGACATAAAATATTTTATGGGGATTAAAACAGGGAAACTTCCGGAAACACGTACTTCTTTTCAGCCATTCTTTTGAAAATCAGTTAAGTCCATAAAAATAATGTTATATTTATAACAATACAGACAAAGGGTGACAATTTCTGGATCCGAACCCTCTCCCCCCATATCAAATATCCGCCACTGCATGGTAGTAAATTTATCATGCTGGGTGCCGTGTGTTAAAGCATGTTGCCATTGGTGCCATTCTTAAATTAATGATATTTCACCCTTAATGCAATCCATTAACACGATCCGCACTGAAAAGAAATAAAAGACGTACACATGTATGTATGTGCGTAATGAAAGTTTTGGTCGAACTATTTGGAACTATATTAGGTATTCATTTAATTTCGACTTATTCGACCATATTTTGCCCAAAATGAATGATTTTTAGAAGAAAAATAAAAATTATATTCCTTTCACATGTTGACCTCATGCCTCACTCTGAATAATGCCAGAGAATTGTCGTCCTCATACGTAACTTGAATAATATGTAGTGTACATATGACTTGTCAACAGATTGATTCAAATTACAATTCATGGTGATTTCAATTTTTCCAGAAATGGTGATTTTACATAGGAATTCATGAATAATACATCAAACCTATGTTCGGCAGCTGTAAAGCATTCCATTAAAATGGCACAAACTGTGTTGATAATGTTGTTTGTGGTCACATATGGCACGTTTGTCATTTAATCGAAGTGTACTGATTACTGCTGAAAGTAGCATTATAGTGATATTCGGTTGAGTAGAATGACATTATGACGGTTAAAGTCGTGATTTCTAACACCGGAAAATTGTCAAACCTGATTTTTGAACTCATATAAAGCAATTTAAAGGTTAGTTAGCGGTTGGTGAACTTTATTATATAAGTACTTTATTATTTATGACCAACAAGAACAGAAGAATATAAATACATGAATCCCTCTTGTTTCTTGAACAATTCGAAGTGAAATTTGAATTCTAAATATTCATATACATATACATATACATATACATATACATATACATATATTCATTTTCTCGTTAAAATTTTATCGAGGAGGTGGCGAGAAAATGATTTTATTGGCTATATCCCAAGTCGGGCAGAGCGAGCGAATCTAGCTTCTGAAACAGGTTAGTGGAGTTAGGGTTACGTTCTTCCCTGAGACAGGATGAAAATGTTCAGAAATTAAAAACCGTTGAAAGTACTTCTATGCAATTGTTCCTGATAAGTATTACATATTTTGCTCACTATGACGAAATACATGAAAATGACAAAAAAAAGTGATCACAATATGATAATTGATAATTAGAAAAATTACCTGTCCAAGGATTGACCTCTACATCTGTCTAATAACTAGATGGTTAATAGCACATGCATGTCAGTTAAGTTGTTCGAGAAACTTACCATGACATTGTGAGCTATGCACGGACGATATAGTTGGCAGCCGTGTCAATGCATATAGCTAAATTTCACAGATTCATAGTTTATCATAAGCAGTTAAGGAAATTATGAATTAAATGGGTATATTTTGTAATGATATGGTAGGATAAACTGGTATCACAAAATTAATGTACGTTTCAGAACACAAAAGGAGTTTAAGGAAAGAGAAAAAGAAGACATACGTTGGCAGTTCGAGTGACACACCGTAGGTGTACGCCTCGAAATCATTACTCAAAGAAGTGAACGAGTTTCTCTGCGAGAGTTTGGTTGTGTGTTTGGTATAGGATTTTGTGTAATAAATCGATTTTAATTTTATTTGGAAAGATATTTCAGGCTGTAAAATAAAAGACATTTATAAACACAATGTTGGTCTTAAAATTGAGTAGCTGGGCAAATTTGATTAATAGAGACAGTTTTATATGAGGCTATAGAAATACATTGGCACGTAAAGGAAGTCCGTTTATTGTTTTAATGACAGTTCTTTTACGCAATTAGATTGCTTAAACCTAAATTAAGTGCCATTATGTATATTTTGCTTATGTAATCGCAAAATTACAATCCAATATATCTGCCCTATTGGTGACCTTTCTTGCATATTGGTGTCTTTATCCTTCATAGTGGCGTCCTAGTTTTGAATATTGGTGTCCTAGTTTTGCATATTGGCGTTCTGGTTTTCCATATTGGCGGCATGTGTAAACGTGCCCAACACTTGCACGTGCGATACTGTGATACAAAAGATTACAACAAAAACAATGTAAATGGATTTTATTGTATTTTCGAAAAAAATGATAATGTGTTGTTCCCAAATGGGAAGAATCTTGGTGTAAACTTTGGTACATGTTGAGAATTAGTTGAACAGCTCTGAGACGGTGAGATGCTGGTGAAGTCTGTCCTCTTTGCGAATCCATGTAAAACTGAGCATTGGGGAATCTCTCAAATCTGAAATGAAATAAAAACGTTTTAAAATGTTGTTTAACCTACCAAACAGTAATATATACACAGCTGTACGATAACGTTATCTTTGCGTAGATACATTTATCGTAAGATTGCTTTGGAACTGGAGTTTGTTCTGAGACTATATTGTTACAAATTTCCTTAACTGTTGTTGCCGTGTCGTTTTTTTAAAGTTAAAGTGACATTGGTATGTTGTTTGAAACATATATGTATACGTTATTTTTTTTCTTATCTTATTTCACTAATTGCTGACTGTTGCTGCAAACGATTCTAATGCTAATCGGTATAGTATAGAAAACCGTAGAGGATGGTTCAAAATGACTTTCATTAATAACATTTATTAACGGGTACATTCAATGTAAAAAGCCTTCATGTTTTGACAATGTTGCTAACAATCTTTAAATAACATCCGATGGATATTTACTTAGAAATCGCATGGCTAAATTACATTTTTTACAAGCTGGAATTACTTTTAATTCCGTGTGTTTCAAACCAGTTTTTAGATATAATATAGGCAATGAACTCGGGCTGTAGCATGTTCGTAGGAAAATGAAGAGATTTAGTGGAAAAAGAAAGGAACGAAAATGAATATTACACAACATATACTTGCAATGTATTTGTTTTTACAAACAGCAGTTACGAAACGAACTAAACCTTGAGCTAATTAGTTATTTGAATCTTTTCCCTACCAAAATGATGTTCATAAATGCACTGAAATTGCCGCATTCAGTTTTCGCGCAAAATGTCGAGTCTGGTTGACCTTTTGAAGATTATAAATTCTTTATAAACGTAATTATATAAAAGGGGAAACGATAAGATAATTCTTTGAAAACGTGCTTCAACGTATAAAACGAGCAATGCAATAAATGCTGTATCGAATGTTAACATGATATTTAAGCGAGAAATATCATAAAGCTTACCTGAGTGATTCCATCTGTTGTTCCATACGTCATACACGATGCCCAATGAGTGACAGGAAATGCAAGCAAAATGCGAGTATTTATACCTGTCCAATACTCCTTGAGCTCATGGACCTCGTGCATTTGTAACGATGCACGCGCTTCATCATGCAGCCATCAGATGCAGGACGCCAATATTGGAACATGCGGTAATCACAAACCTAGCACGCCAATATGTACGAATTTAGGTTTAAGTGGAATAAACTCCTCAAACTCGCCAATATTTGCGGGTCAGGTATCATCGTCGGCCTAACGGCCTCCGACGATACCTGACCCGCAAATATTGCCGAGTTTGAGGAGTTTATTCCTTACATAAAATACCAATATATTATAATTGAAAGTAAAAATCAAAAGAATAGCCACTGAAATATTAACAGCCAATGGTCGCTGGTATGAAACCATCGTGAACGCGTTCATAAAGTCAATTTAAGCCCTCGTTAGTTATCCGTTAGTGTTTTACAGGCATTCTTATTTTGTTATCAAATGTTAATAAGTCCTTATATTTGGCATATATAACCATTAATGAATGTTTCACAATGAGGAAAATCAATATTTGACCTTTTGGGGGACATTTCAAGCATTTTTGCAAAATTTGACTTTGACATTTTCTAATCATCAAATCCACAAGTGTCTACTGTCTGAAAGATCGTTTCTCTATACTACCTGAAAAACGATGTATCGAAAAATACTACCATAACAGCACAAAACAAAACCTTTCGTCTGGCAAAGAAACTCGTTCACGTCCTTGAGTAACGATTTACAGGCGTACATGCATGACTTGTCAATTATTTTACTTATCGTAGTTATTGACTATTATTCATTTTTCAGTTTATGAAGAGAGTAGCCCGATGGCTTCACTGAGCTAGTTCCGGTCATCCCATGTCGTCATTCCATCGCCACATGACGTCATATGATAAGCAATATTAATATGTGCCTGAGAAATATTGCTTGTTATTTCATTGAGTGAATATTACATGTGAGTGAATATATGTTCACACGAAACATGTCGTAAATAAAATTGAACGAGATGTTAATTCAAACAATGAATAAGGCCATAGTTTTTCGGTTAACATATACATTTACACTATGATTTATGGACTGTATAATACAGTTTAATTCAGGTCTTTAAAGGGGCAGTAGCACGTTTTTAGGGGGGATATAAGATGATGTCAGGAAAATGAAAATTAATGGTTCAAATCAAAAGACAATGTATTTAAACTAAATGGAGCAGTAATAATTCAAATATAGAACGTCAAGTTTAGCCATGCGATTCCTTTTTCGTACACAAAATGAATTAAAGGTGTTCACACAAAAATGGCCGCCAATGGATTTGATGTGAATCGTCATACTTTATCCTCTGACTATGAATGATTGGATTGTTTAATGAAATTTTTGACACTGTCAAAATAAGTCATTTAGCATTTACTTACTAATATCAGTGAATATTTTAAAATATAAAATTATCAAAAAACGTGCTACTGCCCCTTTAAGTTTTAAATTACAGGTATAGTGGAGCAGATTAATGAAAATTCGTTCAAAATATGATACAAGCACCGAACTTGGCACAAACAACCCTTAGGGGTTACTGTTTAGAAAAAACACGCTGGCCACCAGAAATTCAAGATGGCCGCCATTTTTTCAAGATGGCCGCCATCTCCATAGATAAATGAGCTGCTTCTCTCTATAGTAACCGATTTAGTCAGTTTAGGTGTCTAATCATATGTTATCAAGTATCAGGAATACAATAAAACAGTTCCTTTTTGGATTTGAAGCTTCTGTTTAATCGTTTCATACAAAAACAGTGAAACAATAGCAGAAAACTTGACATATTCAATGATATAAAGAAAATTTTATATACATTGAAGCATATAAACGATCAACAGGTACTCCAAAGTTAGTTTTCAATGTCTTTGTGTGTTTGACTAGAAAGAGATCTACTCAACGCATCTGCAGCTGCATTATCTTGAGCATGTCAGACCAAATCGGTAGCATTTGCATCTTCCCCAATGACACTCAGACTTGCAGCCACAATAGGTGGCAGTGTTGTCCATGAAATATGCCACATTTCACCCTTCTGTAACCACCCCCATTCAGCAGGAGTCAATGTTTCTGGCTGGCGCAATGTTGACTGGCTCCATATGACACCTGCAACATAGGCTGCACGCTTGACATGCTGATATAGGGCAGCCTGAGTTGGTGGAATGGTTTCATATGACCTCTGTTTCCTAGCAAACATTGCAAGTCTTGCATCGTTTACACATGCAGCTGTACTGGATCTGTCATACATCAACACCACAAACTTCTCCAGAATCTTCATATCACCATCATCTATTGTCAGTGGATATTTGCCAAGCTTAAGGAAAGTATCCGAAACCTCAGGATATACGCTCCAGGTTTGCCATGAAGATTTCTTCCCTTAACCTCGGAATCCTGACACAACATCACAACCTGTGAATGCATGGAAGAAGATAATCCCTCTTCTCTTCTCCAATCCTATGGTGTGATTAAGGTCATGAACAGAAATCCATTGAGTGCATGTCCTTGTCCAAAGGCAATCCAGAGCTGCTTTAAACCAATGTCTTGAAGGACTGGCAGAACACTGATTGCAATCACAAGAACATCTGTGCCGTTAGCTTTTACTACCAAGACTTTGCTTCCCTCCTCTGTAGCATTCCTTGCATGTAGGAACATCCTTGTGTCTGCTTCTTCGTGACTAGAAGGGGCCAGATGATCTATATTGGCTTGGGAATTGCTAACAGCATTTTCTTCTTTGGTTACAATGACTTTGTTGGGCATAGGTGTTTTTGCTATGTGCTGTGCAAGGAAATTGAAAAGCTCAGTTTTGTTGTCATTATCTCTCAGAAAGTTCTGCCAGTTTCGGGGTATTTTGCCTTGGCTTGTCACTCTGCGTCTTCCTCCCGTACCCCGCCTTGCTCTTGTTTCTGCCTTCAAACTTGATGTCAGATAGACATCAAATACAATCAATGTTCTCTGGTACTTTCTGGAGTAAGTCTGTACAGTTGGAAGTATGATCAATGTTGCATATTCCTCGAAAGTTGTGGATGTTCGTGGATGCAGAGACAGTTTGTGAACCTTCTCAAGGAAATATCTTTGTATGGAATTAGCTCGGACAATGCCTGGCAATACAGACTGAAGTTGGCCTCTCTAAATGACCTCACCAACGTGAAGATAGTCAACTCCATGGACAAGATCAGATGCCATAATTTGAATTGGAGACTTTCCAGTTTTCTCTTCTCACACCAGATTTCAAAGTTCATAAATTCCTCTGAGTTCCCAGTTGCCTCACTGTAGTAGTCAGTGTATGCTGCCTTCAGAAGTTGATATAGGCTGCAGGCTGTTATCTGATGCATCTGTCGTGCTTTAGTGATACTTGATGCTGTCAAGAAAGATTCTGCTGTTCCAGCAGAAGCCACTCCTGCTTCCACGAGGGCGCCTGTCCATCCACTGTCCTGGAGAAGGGTTCCAATTGACTAAAGTGCAGCCATCTCTATATGTAGCCCGCCAAACATAACGACAAACTTGTCCTCGCCATACTCATCAGGCCAGTGCCACTGTATTTGTTTTGCTAGAACGTAGATGGGCTGATCTGCAGTCAGAACAGGTATTTGATCTTGATTTAAGAATGATACAGCCTCCAACATCACTGATTGGAGAAAACGAAAACTTCTTGAATGAATCAACCTCAGAAGATTAGCTCCCGAGATTAACCGTGACCAAGGAGTTTATCTCCCTAACTCCTGGTGCATCACCAAGCAATCATAGACTCTATCTCCTGTACCACTCTGCTGTGCAAACATTAATTACCTGTCCATTGTATTTTCTCTTTCATCTCATGTTTTGATTGTATATAGCTAATTAATAACTGTCTTCTGTATTGTATATGCTAAGTCACTTTATTGGCTTCATGTATATCTATGTATATAAATACCACACTGGATATTTCATCATCAGTCACCTGAAGAAGGGGCAAGAATTGGCCCAGAAACGTCGTGAGAAATCAATAAAAAAGTTGTTATCCATAACATTTGTCTTGTATGATACAGTCTCCTTAATAGTGTCCATCACATGTCTAACTGTAGCAACTAAGTGGGCTGGTTCTCGAAAATGAGGTAATAGTGATGAGATACTGACTTCGAAAGCAGACTTTCTCCTCTTGGAAGCATGGTTGGCTGCCCATGACAGGTTATCTGTTCCGTCTGTTTGACTACTTTTGCAAACCTGTTCCAGCCATTGATACTCAAGTGCCAGTTCTTGCTCAAAATGAGTGGCATCAGGAACTGTAAGACCCCCAGATGGAGGAGGAGGGTTCTTCTTTGCAAAGAAGGCAGGACGGATATTGGTGTAATAGTCTGGGAGTTCTGGAACTTTCTTAGTCTTTTCATCACCAAACCTGAGTGGCTCACATTCTTCACCTTTGTCATCTTTGGTTGGGTGCTGGAACAATGAGATGCTGGTGCCATGGAAAGATGTAGAGGCAGTTGTAGCAGTAGGATTGTGGTCAATGTTGTCCATGGCAGCTGTAGTGAACAAGCCTCTGCGCAGAACAGGAGGGCAGACTACCCCATCATTCACGTATCTACTAACAGTTGCATCGCCAAGCTGTGCTGATATCTCAAGTACTCTGTCATATGAAACACTCACACCATGCTCATGAAGCTTTTCAACTATTGTCCTCTTCTTAGTTTTGGCAAAGAATTATTTCCATAATTTGTGATGCATACTTGGTCTATGTGATCTATTGCAACATTTCAACAACTTTTCAATATAGTTTACGGTGTATTTCAGCAGATACGTACCTATTTGATGGGAGTCCATGATGTGTTGTGTCGTCTGCTAGCGGCCATGTTGAAGGGAGCAGAAATTGTTTTGTTTTGTAAGAAATGCATTAAAAAAATTCAAAGATACTATTTTTTCTACACATGTTTAGAAATAGAACACAGAGACGGTAGGTTAAACTTAACTTAGTCTAAGTTTTATTTCCATTGTGACAAGCATGAAACATACATCAATATAGGACTTGAATATATCATTTCATATTACTGATTGTTGTCACTTTCGTAGACATTAGAATGGTCAGCTTTAATCAAACTTTTTTAACACTGATAGTCCCAAATATTGCAGAGTAAATGATGTAAGCTTGATGCTGTGCATGCTTAGTATATTTCTCTTCATATTAATGAATACATACATTTTCTGTTATTTTTTATTACTGTTTGTGGCTGAAACAATTCAAAGAAAGCTTCAAATCCAAATAGGAACTGTTTTATTGTATTCCCGATACTTAATAACATATAATTAGACACCTAAACTGACTGAATCGGTTGCTATAGCGAGAAGCTGTATAAAAACAGCTCATTTACCTATGGAGATGGCGGCCATCTTGAAAAAATGGCGGCCATCTTGAATTTCAGGTGGCCAGCGTGTTTTTTCCAAAAGGTAACCCCTAAGCGTTGTTTGTGCCAAGTTTGTTGCTTGTATCATATTTTGAACGATTCCCCTTAAATTTGCATTTATCTGCTCCACTAGTAGTGTATTCCAAAATCTCATAATGTTACATTTTTTAAAATTAAATTTTTGAACATTACAAAATACCTTGATAGATAAATCTTATACCTAAGTCATATTTAAGATATCGCTTTAATTATGGTTTAACTTGAAATTTCAACTTTAAAATGAGACATTAATTGAAAATTCTAGCCGCAAAGATATTTGTAAGTGATCCAGAATGGGAGCAGGACAAAAGCCACCCGGACAAAAGCCACCTGGACATAACCCACCTAGGATAAAAGCCACCCACTTATTGATTGTAATATGCCAATAAAATGAAGATAATAATACAATATTCGGATATATATATTCTGGGCCGAAACGACCCAGGGGCGTTTTGGTTTTTGGGCGAACTGACCCGGAACCCTCGCAAAGCCCACATTTAGCCCCGCACTTGAATATCAACACACGTTATATCCAACCTTTGCCTTGGTTTTGTGGAAATGCATCCATGTCAATAAAATCACGTAGGCATACGGTGTAATCAATATTTCACGTGACTATATATTCACTTACCTTTTCTCTTAGGGGTTGAGCAACTCTATAAACTCAGTGATGAGATCCTATTCGAGTAGTCAGTGAATGCTTTCTCGTCAACAAAACGGTGCAGTTTTGACAGAAACTGTATACAGCAGTTGCCTCCCTTTACAAGTTATGTTTAACCTTCTGCCTGCTGAATTGTTTTGAACTTTTTGCTTGGAGTTTCAAAAGTATAAAATTTTAACAATGACGTCACATTTGTATCTATCATATCTAGCTTCTCCCTCTTTTCTAAAAAACTGAAGTTAAAAAATAAAAAGTATTCTTGTGAATAAAATGATTTTACTTGTCAAAGTTATCTTTTTCTCAAATATTCTAATATTTTTTTACAACTTGAATCAAGGAAATTAAAGCTCACACTCAAAGTCCTTTCTTGAACCTATTTAACCTCAAGTGTCATGTGGTAATAATTTTAGGAAGTGAAGGAAATTTTTAGTGATAGTATAAATGAATCAGATAAATAGAAATATTTATTAGTAAGTTAGACATAATAAATATAGTGTAGGATGATTAATGGGGGCATTACATAAATGTGACAGGACATTGTCAGTTTCATGATATATTAGGTAGGTAAGGATAACTGTTGTGTAAGTTTGGCAACGAAAAATCAAATTAATTAGTAAGGAGATATAAGTAAATACAGTAGAGGGGAGAAAGGGACGAGAAAATGAAGCATACGTCAGGGAGTGGTCCAATCTCATTCAAATCAGATCGAAACTACTCATACGTCGCTACAAGAAACATAGCGACGTATGAGTAGTTTCGATCTGATTTGAATGAGATTGGGGAGTGGTCAGGAAAAACACAATTGATGGCAAAGTATCACGGTTGGGAAGGAAAGTCACGTGTAAGTTAGTGTGTGCATTTGATAGTTGACAGGGATAAACGAGTGGGTGTTTGGGTTAAAGGGACCATTCGAGCGAGGTATTTTTTGTTGAAACGAAATTCAAGAGGACTTTCCTGTTTACAATTATATATAATTTTTACATGATAATTTCACACTTAATTTCAAATATGTTTTTGAGGTTAAACTTTCAGTTGTTCAAAATTAAACAGTTTGCCAAAGAGTAAAGTGTATCGCTCAAAAAATAAAAACATCGAAGCTTCGATCGTGGAATGCATTACTACGACAAAATGCTGTCGTAACTAATAACTTTTATTATGATTAATTGTAAATATGCTCATCTTCTATCAATCAAGTATTTATCTCTTTATTTTGTTAATGAATTAGCAAAATACAGCACATTTGTTTTCTCGATATGCTAACGTTTCAAAATGGCGGACGAAAAGTGATCGAGTTGTGCCTTTAAGGGTTTAGACAGCCAGGGGAGAGAGACACATTAGTCAGGAGAGAGGGTCGGAGCTGGGAGAGAACGTTTAGGGGTTGCGAATGGAGTTCCGACAAGTAGGTTAGGACCTTACAGGGGTTGTAAATATAGTTTATTTATTAGAATGGAAATGTTTTAGTTTAGGGTATTTATTAGAATAGTAATATTAGTAGGCTAAAATGTTTGAAGAGTTAAATTGGTTCATACGAATATATGTTATTTATTTGTATTTATGATAAAATGTATTAAACCATCCTGAGTTATTATTTACAAAAGTTAGACCGTGTCTCGAGCAGGCCAAGCGAACATCCCAACATAAATTATATAATATGTCAGTAAAGCAATAGTTTAACAGGGAAAAAGTCATATTATAACACAAGTGGCAATCGCTTTTTTGTGTGCAAGATAATTCTTTTGTTAAACTGACGGAAAGACAGCATATGTTTATAATATGTGTTACCATCATTCAAAATATTTACGACACAACAAATGCAACATATTTTTAAGCCATAATAGTGGTAAACGTTATTAGAGAGTATATATAGTACGTTAAATGTCCATTACGAGATACATGTATGACATTACTTATAAATGAGAAATAACGGTCATCCATAGTCAGCAAACAAATAAAAAAGATTCACATAAAGTCCATTGGCTGCTATTTTTGTGTCAACACTTTTAATTCATTTTGTGTAAGAAAAGGGAATCGCATGGCTGAACTTAACATGATATATTTGATATATAACGGATTCATTTGGTTTAAAGACATTGTCTCTCATTTGGAACCATTACTTTCATTTTCCTGACATCACCTTATACACTAAACCCCAAAAGAAACTATCAATTTTTAGAATTCAAATATATTCTTAATTTACTTTAGCTAAATGTTAAGTTTTATGGAAACAGGTCGCCAAAACGTAACATTTCAGTTGTTCATCTCAGAAATTGATTAGGTACGTGATTTTCATGACTTTTGTTGAAAACTGAGAAAACACGTTTTTCTTTGATCATTATTTCGCACATTCATTATTGAAAGTGAGTTAGCAAGCAATCAATTCACATGTGAGCCAGGTCATATAAAACCAATTTTAAAATGCCTAGATTGACCCCAGAACAGCGCGGCATGGGTATGAAGGACATGGGTATGATGGCCGAGAGGGGCCATTTTTATTTCGCGTTAAAGGCCATCATACATGGGTGCTTCAAATGTTCTTATTGCAAGAATATTCGGCTGTCATCGAAAAACCATCGAAAATTTGATGAAACGTTATAGGGACACTGGAACAACATTAGATAGATCGCGTACAGGTAAACCACGTGTGACGTCACGTCGGGAAGACCGATACTTAAGAACTCTCCATCTCCGAAATGATTCCTGACAGTTGCAGAATCGGCGTCTACGGCTATCGGGAGGGTGCTTAGTCAATCAACCGTCAGAAGGAGGTTAAGAGCCGCAGTGATTCGGGCCCGTCGACCTTATTGTGGCCCAACGTTGACACGTCAACATCGACATAACCGATTAACCTGGACAAGACGTGTACGAAGGTGGCAGCTTCGTGATTGGCGAAATGTTATGTTCACCGATGAAAGTAGGTTTTGTTTATATAAGCATGATGGCAGAGCCCGCGTTTATCGCCGTCAGGGTGAAAGAAACGTTCCAAATTGTGCTGCAGAGGTCCAGACACACGGTGGGGGTAGTGTGATGGTTTGGGGCGGTATCCGAGGAGAAAACAAGTCGCCATTGGTGATCGTTATGGGTAACATGACTGCGCAAAGATGCCTTCATCAAGTTCTTCGTCCTGTTGTGTTGCCATTTCTTCAGAATCATCCGGGAACTTTGTTTCAACATGATAACGCGCCTGCACATTCAGCAAGAGCAGTGTCAACATTCCTGGACAACAATAACGTCAACGTCTTGCCGTGACCGTCACGTTCTCCTGATCTCTCTTCAATTGAACACATGTGGGACTGCCTAGGGAGGCGAATCAGGAATAGAGCAAACTGATTTTTGCTCCCTACATATTATCTCGCTCCATTTCACAAATGTTGAGCACTCTCCCATTTTGTTACAAAGTCAAATCACACAAAGCCCTAGTGGTTTTTGTTTTTTGCTTATATATATATATATATATATAGGTATAAAGATGAAGGGGGTCTCATATATATATATATATATATATATATCCGTTACCCCTAACTGCAACTGTGAGCATCACTTTGAGGATGCGTTCCATTTCTTCCTTATTTGTCCAACTTTCCGCGACTTAAGACTAAACACATACTTTTTCCAAAAAGGTTATCGATCTCTTAATATTATTTCTTTATAGTGGAGCCATAGGCCCAGTCTACATTTCAGCTTCACAGAGCGGTACATGTATATAGTCACAGGATAACCAATAAGTTAATTAACATAAAGAAGAAAAACAAACAATATATCATTGGCGTAACAATAAATCTCTAAGTGTTATTGCATTGCGTATACAAATTGATAATTTCTGGACAACATACTTATTTTTAATTGACATGAGCATATTGGATAGTTGGGTCTGAGTAGAAATAGTGCGGTAAGTATATTAATCGCCTTAGATGTTGGTAGCATTTACATACAAGCTATTCATTTTCAATAAAGTTATATTTACATAAAATACACAATCTATTTTGCCTGGGTTGTTTAGTATAACGACCGGTTTCAATTTGGAGATGATGTGAGGCACATCTGAATCTAACAAGCGTTGATCGAAATTTTGATATTGCTAAACTTGATATATAAAATTCAACACCAACACACGGGGTAATCAATCATCCATTTCTCTGAGTAATCAGCCTTTTCTCTTGGCGACAACTGCTTTTCTCTCTCCAAAATCCAACATGGAGGCTAATTTAGACACAAAATCGGCTTCGAAAATACAGTAAATGATCTTTTTTTTATCAACAGGTATACTTTATCAAGTAGCGGGAAGAAATATCAACATTTGGGGATAGTTGTCATTTCAATAGGATTTATTTTTCATATTCATAATCGCTGCACAAGGTGAACCAGCTCCCCGCTTCGTGTCAAATTTCACCCAGTTTTCGTACATTAACCACAGTTTGAGGATGTTCATGCATGTCGATGTTTCCATTTAGGTCTTAATGTTATAGAAAACAGCTTAAATTGGATGTATTAGTTTTTAGTTGCTTGTAATATCCCAAATTCAAAACGCAAAATACAACGCCTTTTCTCTCAATATGACAACGTCTTATTCTCTTTACACTAAATGTCAACATTCAAACAATATTTTACATGAAGAAGAACAGTGATGCATGTACAAATATTTTTTACGTATTTACAAGCTGTTCCCTTTAAAGAATGATGCATGATGTCTTAAACTGAGAGAATACAGAACAAATTGAATATAAATCAGATCAATGTAAATATGTACTGCAGTGATATTTTAATTGAACGAATAGGTCTATGGTTTTTGTGACCTCTGTAATATTCCAATTTCAACTTCTACGATGTAAAGTATGGTCTTGTTAAATCGTTTTCTTAAACCACAAAGAAACACTTTAAAATGTATATGTAATTTCCAATCTAGATACCTAATTGATGAATTAGACATGCGTCCATCACAGGACAATCCAATAAGACACAAGGGTAGCTCTGCAAACATGAGTCAAAATACAAGGCAATCAATCGACAGTATATTTGCGGTTTTTTGTAATACGAATTGTGCTAGCAAAAGGAATAACAGCTGAGGGCATAAGGTTGGCTACAGCTGCGTACCTTAAGTTTGTTCACTTGCTTGTGGAACTTTGTGCAAATATCATGTAAATTGGGTTTCCTTTTGACGTCCATAAAATAACTCCAGGAGCACCTACAAACGACAACCAATTAGCCATTAGTGAAATAATCATTCCCAAACCATATTTCGGGATCGTCTTGTCACCGGTACTGAATTTAGATATTTGGCATGATTAAATAGACAGATAGGGTCATACTTGTGAAATTCAGATTTTCTTGAATTTCGATTTAAATAATCCATATACATTCTGTAAGAAAGAAATCAGTACAGTTACATGTACATTGCATTAATGCAAAGGAACAAATATGACTTAGTTCTAAAGCTATTAATCACTAATGAAGGATTTTGTAGAGAAAAATACAAAATAGTGTTTTCGAAATGTTGACCCTGGTCATTTCAATGCCCTGCCAATTAGTTACGGTTATCTTTTACAGCTGCATACCATAAGTTTGTTCACCTGCTTGTGATCTTAGTGCAAATATCATGTAATTTGGGTTTCGTTTTGACGTTCATAAAATAACTCCAGGACCACTTACAGAAAATCATCAATTGTCCATGTGTGAAATAACCATTCCCAAACCATATTTCGGGATCGTCTTGTCACTGGTGCTGAATGTCGATATATGGCATTGTTAAATAGACAGATGGGGTCATATTTGTGAAATTAGGATTTTCTTAAATTTCGATTAAAATCACCCATTTAAAATTTGTAGGAAAAAACCCAGCACAGTTACGTTGCATTAGCGCAAAGGAACACATATTAGTAAGATCTAAAGCTGTTGATCATTTATGAAGAATTTTGTAGAGCAAAATAGAAATCAATTTTTTCAAAATTTTGACCCCTTGTCACTTCAATGACCTGCTAAATTAGTTACAGCTATCTGCTAGGTATGATATCAACACAAACTGAATCTTAACTTATGCAGTGAAATTTTATCATTATCAGTTTCGTCTTTACAATGATATGATGCCTCAAAGACGTTACAAATTACAAGATATTTGCACTAGAATACGAAGGTAAGTGAACAAACTTAAGATACGCAGCTGTAGGTATGACATACGACATACGAATATGTTAACGCTAACTAAATGTTAACTTATGGACTCAAATTTTAACATTATCCGTTTCGTTTTCGCAATGCTAGGATGCCTCAAAGACATTCCAGATTACATGATATTTGCACTAAAAACGCAGGTTACTGAACACACTTAAGATATGCAGCTGTATACACTCAAGACATGTAGTCTTGTAATCTTTGTCAATAGTACCTACATCTTGGAAAGCCAATGATTGTTTTGCAAATTGTTTCCTTTGTATCAGTTTTTTATTTTAACGAGGCTGATCAAACCCGTTACTGATTTTGAATTTTGGATTTTCATCCTTCTAACAAAAAACCATTGATGGCTTCTTTTCTGTTTACTGTAAGAAAATAAAACACCATGTGAATGTATAGATTTTATGAAGCCTAACCAAAAACAGTATATGTCAATTAGAATCATAAGTGAACAACTTCACATAATAAAACGTTTTACATGCATTACTGAACCTCTACATGTAAACTATTGTTTGATTGTTGACATTTAGTGTAAAGAGAATAAGACGTTGTCATATTGAGAGAAAAGGCGTTGTATTTTGCGTTTTGAATTTGGGATATTACAAGCAACTAAAAACTAATACATCCAATTTAAGCTGTTTTCTATAACATTAAGACCTAAATGGAAACATCGACATGCATGAACATCCTCAAACTATGGTTAATGTACGAAAACTGGGTGAAATTTGACACGAAGCGGGGAGCTGGTTCACCTTGTGCAGCGATTATGAATATGAAAAATAAATCCTATTGAAATGACAACTATCCCCAAATGTTGATATTTCTTCCCGCTACTTGATAAAGTATACCTGTTGATAAAAAAAAGATCATTTACTGTATTTTCGAAGCCGATTTTGTGTCCGAATTAGCCTCCATGTTGGATTTTGGAGAGAGAAAAGCAGTTGTCGCCAAGAGAAAAGGCTGATTACTCAGAGAAATGGATGATTGATTACCCCGTGTGACCAAATTAACTTTTAAGACAAGATGAAAACGAATATTTTGAACTATAAAGCGGAAAGGGTATAATCTATCATCTATCCTCTACGGCAATTCTGGCTCGACTCATCAAGAAAATAACGAACTTTTCTAATTAAGGTATAGTTTCCTCAAAAATATTTTCTGATTTTTCTTAACGAACTAATCTTAACCTCCTTACAATTCTTGCGAAACTATGTTCTTTAGATAAATGTTGTCTATAAACTTGCAAATGTACCGTATTTCCTCTAATAAGCGCCGGGCCTCTAATAAGCAGTTTAACCCCCGGGCGCTTATTAGAGGAAAACACAGTACATATATGCATATCTGATATGTTTCCATTGTTTATTGAATGTCATCTTCTATGTTATCAGGAGCGGCATTCATATAAGCAAAGATTTTCCTGTTTGCCAATCCCAGAATCCCGTCAGTTTTCTGAATAAATATGTTTAAACCATGTTCTTCAGGTCGAAGTTCAGAAACTGACTGATATAACAGTTTAGTCCGTTTTAGTGAAACAACCCTAACCGTTTTGTGCAAAGCTGACATAACCTTTTGTAGTACAGAGTTAACTCCCTTCAGCAGCAAGTTCCGATTTTTACGAAAACAAGGCTGCTGTAAAAATCAACTGAGGTAAGAAAAAACAAAACAAATGAGCATATCAGTTTGATTTAAAAAACTTTCCATTGTTATTGTCACTAGTGACTGCTAACAGTTTATTTTCGTTGATAGATCTCTATTTCACTGTCAATCATATAATAAATTTTATATCTCGCTCATACAGCACATATTCCACACAAGATATTTCAAAAGTGTCCAAGAGATGCAGTCTGTGAAACGTATTAATTATTCAAGATTCCATACCAGAGAAAAACAATTGAGTAGAAAATAAATATATCACCAGAAAAACTTTTACTACTTGTAAAGCTAATTAGCATATCCCATTTAACCTTTCTGTATTTTATCTTCCACTTCCAGATCAAGTAAAACCACGCTTTACTGAGAAGACGTATTAGTTGTGTCCCTGATTGTTGTGGCCTTATTTGCATGATGGGATACGAATCAACGCCTGAAGAGACTGGACAGTGGTTCCTCAAACCAATGATTTTATTGTCACGATGAGTGACAGTGAAGGGTTGTCAAATATGGAAAGTGAATATCTAGAATCAGCCCCTTCTTCAAATGAAGAGATAACAAAAATGGAAAAACTTTTGTCTTCAAATGAACAACAGATGTGCCTTACTGTTGAAGAGAAACCTTTCAGGTGTAGTGTGTGTGATAAAGAATTTACACGGAGAAATGTTCTAAATCAACACATGCAGAGTCACAGTGGAAGGCGACCATTTGTTTGCAGTGAATGTGGGAAAGCATACAAACGGTCAAACCAGTTGAAAGTTCACATGAGAACTCACACTGGAGAAAAACCATTCCCGTGTCCTTTATGTGATAAGTCATTTGCACAGAAGAATGGACTCCAAGCACACATAATAACTCACAGTGACGAAAGACCATTCCCATGTAGTGAGTGTGGTAAAGCCTTTGCACAAAGAAGTACTCTGTGGAAACATATGATGATTCACACTGGTGAGAAACCATATATCTGCAGTGAATGTGGCAAAGATTTTAAGTCTCTCGCTGATTTGAACAATCACATGAGAATTCATACTGGAGAGAAACCCTTCACCTGCACTGTATGTGACAAGTCCTTTAGTCAAGCAGCTAATCTCAAACAGCACATGAGAACACATACTGGAGAGAAACCATTTACATGCAGTGAATGTCAACGATCATTTTCAAAACTAAGAATCCTGCAAGACCATATGAGAACTCACACAGGAGACAGACCATTTGAGTGTAGTGTATGTGATAAAGCATTCAAACAACAAACTAACCTCAAACAACACATGCAAATTCACACAAACGAGAGACCATATAGTTGCAGCGAATGTGGTAAAGCATTTAGACGTTCAAATCAGCTGAAGACTCACATTAGAACTCACACAGGAGAAAGACCGTACAATTGTAATATATGTGAAAAGAATTTTGCAAACAGTAATGCCCTGGCCTCTCATATGAAAACTCATAGTAATGCGAGGCCATACCCTTGTACTGAATGTGGCAAAACATTTGCACGATCAGGTTCCCGTCGGACGCACATGAAACTTCACAGTGGAGAACGACCATTTATGTGCAGCGTATGTGGTAAAACATTTATTCTAAATAATAACCTGAAGTTACATATGATGTCTCACAGTGACGAAAGACCTTTTGCTTGTAGCGTGTGTGGAAAATCCTTTAAGCAAAAGAGTAACCTCAACACTCACATGGGAATTCATACTGGAGAGAAACCATTTACATGTACTGATTGTGGAAAATCTTTTTTGTTATTGATAAATCTGCAAAATCACACAAGAGTCCACACTGGAGAAAGACCGTATGAGTGTAGTGTATGTGGTAAATCATTCAAACAAGTGAGTGATCTCAACCCACACATGAGGATCCATACTGGAGAGAGACCATTTAAGTGTAGTGAATGTTGCAAATCTTTTAGTCGATTATCTAATCTGGGGGAACACATGAAAATTCACAATGGAGAGAAACCTTTTCAGTGCTGTGAGTGTGATAAAACATTTAGACAGCCAGGGCATCTGAAGAAACATATGCGTACTCACACCAGTGACATCACTTGATCACTATGTTGTTAAGGAATGCAATGCCAAGGTCTTCAATTGAATCCAGCTGGAGAAACATTCAGTCTCAATCTGTGTAATGTCCAGGCCAAAGCAATTCATTTACATTGTACTCAGTGCACCCAGCTGTTTAAATGGGTACCTGTTAACAAGTTGTTGAGACCGATATGGTGATGCATTATGGTGCACAGGCCTTTATAAGTAGCTTTTTGGAGAGAACAATTTCTTCAGGGCAAACATAGATTAGTATGCTGTCAGTATCTGGAAAAAGTGCAATATGAAATATCCACATCATCATTTATTATCATAATTGTTGATTAGTAAGTACTTGTGTATTTATTTGTAACAACATTCATGTTGTAAGCTTTTGAAATTGCATCTTACCATGATAAATACTGCATGATGTATAAGTGATAATGATAGATTTGGTACAATATCAAATTCTATATTGTACTAATAAAAACCATGTAGTACAATAGAAATTATTGTTATATTTCTTATCCTCATCACTTCAACTTCTTAAAATCCTATTATAAACATTCTATCAAAGAGTCATTCATCACATGTATGATGTAGTGAGTACTAGTGACACAACTTCCTCGCAAGGAATATGTTATACAAATGTCAAGTATTACTCGGGTAAGGTCTTGCTGTCATTTGTTACTTTGTCTGAGGCAGTTCGTCAGCTTACTGCGCTAATACTTGACATCACATTCAGAAAAGTACTCATTATCAATGGTGTGTGTGTGTGAATTTCATTAAAACCAAAAAATGTAATGAATGACAGCAAGGCTTAAGTGTGCCCTGGTGTGAAATACGCTAGTTGGAGGGTTATAGGTCGCAGACATGTCGGCTGACGCGACCCTCTACTAGACCTTTCTAGACTCAAAATCGAAGTGAAACGGTAATATTGAGGCTAGGTTAACTTAGACTGCTTTGTGGCCCCTAATAAGGGCATTTGCCACTAGCGAATGCAAACTTGATATGAAGCCTGATGAGCTACAGTACATAATTTGTCATTAAGGGGTCATTACATGCTGCAGGCAATTTATGTTTGCATGTACATTTCAGCGTGCTGCACGTGCGGCATGGAAAGCTCGGCACCTGTCACCTTCCAAATTTAGACCCTGTTTGTTACTTTGGAATGGACAATGACTGTGGAGTTCTGAAAATGATGCAGCCGTTTGGAAAATCTTTCCAGTATTATGTTGCCCGGTAACGCTACATTTCATGCGTGCACAGAGAGCCGAATAACGTTTTCGTAGGGAATCTAGATATATGTGTAACTTCATTGTACACTGACGAATGTGTCATAACAACAGCTTTCTTTTTAAGGATGTTGGGTCGCCATCTGTTTCTTCACTATGGTCACGGCCGTAGAGCTGTGGTTATCTGTGTGTGCGTGTGTATTGACAAACTCAGGGTACAAGTTTTAATATATTCACTAAAGAACTTCATATATCTTGATGTGATTTTTTGAGCTGATTTTAAAATTTTGTTGTTTCAAATCGAAATTTATTTTTTGAATGGAAAATTCGATTCACACCTGTTTCACGTTTTTTTGTTACAGTTTTCACAGGTATTTAAATTCATGTTAAACTCTTATTCGGTTGACAACAACAACATCTTCTTCGGTGATAAGGATTGAACTTCATAATAAGATTATGAAAAAATGGATACCGATTAAACGATTTGTTGCTCTGAAGCATACATGTACGAACACTTGATTTGTATCATTGCGGTCAACAACAGGATTGAATACTTTCATCTGAGATTAAGGAGTTAAATCGACTATGGCGTAATAAAACAAAAGATGAATCTTATGAAAAGGTCAGGAAAAAAGTGCAGATTCGTTCCATTGATATTCGCGTAATTTAATATCCCATCTAGTTAAAACTAACTGTAATGTTATCGTCCCCCAAGTCCTTACTTAGCTAGTTTTAACTAGATTGTTTAATATCCTATATATAGTTGCAAATTACGTTGTGTCTCTAAAACGCTTTAAGTCTTTTGATCAATTCAAGGTTGAACCTAAGTCCTATATACATTACATTAAATATTTTCATTGTGCAATCTATTACCAAACGATGTTTGTATAATGAAATGAGAAAATCTAGGTTTTATTTTAAAAAAAGCTCTTCCCAAGATAGGTCACACAACTAATGATGTTTTAACGCGGACCAGGAAGATTCTTTTATAAATTATTTCTTCCTCTTTTGTCCTTTTGCAGTGATAAATTACACGCTTTTACGGCCGTGTTGTAACATAGACCTGCCATTGTGTGTATAACAATATAAATTCATGACATATCTTTTTATCCCTGCTTAAACGTAATTTAAAGGGGCAGTAGCACTTTTTAGGGGGAATATAAGGTGATGTCAGGAAAATTAAAATTAATGGTTCCAATTGAAAGACAATGTATTGAAACTAAATGGAGCAGTAATAAATCAAATATATAACGTCAAGATTAGACATGCGATTCCATTTTCTTACACAAAATGAATTAAAGGTGTTCACAGAAAATGGCCGCCACTTATGTGAATCTTCATACTTTGTCCTCTATCTATGGATGATTGGCTTGTGTAATGAGATTTTTGACACTGTTAAAATAATACATTTAGCATTAACTTACAATTAGCAGTGAAATATTTAAAATATAAAATTATCAAAAAACGTGCTACTGCCCCTTTAAAGTATAACATTCTAGATCTCGTCCCTGTAGCTGTACGACAGCAGGATGGTAATACATATCAAGAGTGATACCATAATATACCATTTAAATGATTATAAATTTTGTAAGACACATTTCATTGATTTTTTTATAAAATCCTTTATTGTTTTAGTCTATAAAATAAGGCCGGGATTCGCATCGTCTTATGACATTTCTAAGTCATTATGAACCATTGCTTATCAAACCAAAGACATATACAAAAGTTGCTTTATGGATATAACCCATAAGATGATCTAAGAGCGTGCAGATCGTTACCTCTTTCACCAAGGAACATAACAAGGACCAACATACGGCAACACATAACACATCCAATGATAAGTTAATGAACCGTGATTTTCTGCATTTATCATTTTGCATTGGTACGAACGTGAATGACATAATTATTCATTATATACACAAAAGCGATCCCAAATTTCAAAGTCATCTCAAATATACTACAAACATTTGTTTTCAATGAAAATCGAAAAACAGTAGTCATTTATGTTTGTGGAAGGCAAATTTACACGTCCGATTTACACGAATACTAGTTATATAACCTATAGAACAGTATCAATGCTTAACTGTCATTCTGCATGACTTCGATAAGATTCCAAAATTACGTTGACTGATTGACGCGCGTCACTGTCCGGTTTTCGATCAGTCTCTACTTAAAGAGACACAGAGTATGTTGATAGGATCACATATGTCAAATTTTGAAATCGATGTTATTACATCGGGAACCACTAACTGTTGCTGAAAATAACAAGTTAAAGGTCAATCAGTACATTAGAGCGAAAATATGGCCATTCAAAGTCGGGATTTTGTGGCGCGCGAATTCGCCAAACGTAATTTTGAAACCTTGTCATAAGCTGACAGGAAGATATATTCTATTCGACAGTGTATTGTAACAAATAGGTAGATCAATTGAATGCATAATTTCGAATATTAAACGTATTTGGGATGTTTTCTTGATTTTTACATAAAATCAAGCATTTTAGAGATATTATGCATAAATCGATATATGTGCAAGGCCAGTGGCGAGATATGAACTTCAATCAGCATATTAGATATTTTGTAGCTTATCAAAACCAAATACAATTTTAATAAAGATACTCTGTGTCACTTTAATCTTCCTATTGTCACTCCTACAACGTCGATTATCTTTAAAGTGGCACTTTCTTGCAACAATCGATACAGTCAAACTACGCTGTTAATGCAGTTTGCCATATGGCCCCCAGCAAGTCACGGTGTGGTTATAACCCTCTTTTGTATTCATAATTATTCTATGCAAAGCCAAAAACTCCAGTTTCCAAACTGTCAGTTTTATGCATAAAACTGACAGTGACAGCTCGGCAACTGGCATTTTAGGCTTTGTGTAGGACGATGGCTTTGAAAATATAAAGTTAGGATAAAATCTGAACCAGAGCCCTGTTGCACAGCAATGACGTGGCTTTCCACATGACCACACTCGAACCAGGAAGGTAGTGGGAATTTGATTCTTCGTTTTTGCACCTTGTCAAATGTGCAGAGTTGGACAGGGTTACCGTATCTTGCAAAACAGTTTATTTTAAGCTTATGTCCGAACCAAGATTGTCAAAATAAAGCATTTGTATAAGTGTGCTCTAAAGTTCGGCAATACGAGAAGGTAACAGACCGGATCGATTATTTCGTTTATCTTACGTCTTACATGTTGGTTGAACTTTTAATCACAAACTGACAAAGACACTGTCCTTGTCAAAACATCGTGTGTCATTTTGATTTTGTCGGTGTCAGTATTTTCAAAAGCGGATCAGTTCATTTTCATTGTTTTTTTAATTTAAAAAAGACCATTGCTCTTATGTCTTATGATATATGTATAAGACATTAACAAAAAAACATGTTCTATAGGAGATGGTGAATAGCGGGAGCGATTTAATGAGGAAGGTTACAAATTGGAGTTGTTCAGTGACCGCACGGCCAGTGGACAGCTCTTAAACAGCGTTTTAGTTTGATGCCATTTTGTAACAAGATAGTACTTGTCCTAGGTCTTATAATCTAAGATTAGAGAAAGTAAACATTTAAGTTTGAATTGCATGAATTTGGAGCTGTAAGTTCACCATGTTTTACGTCATCTAAAAGAAATACTGCGATACGAAATATTTTCTGAAAAGCTACTTTAGTTCGCTACCGTTTTTCCTATAGAATGAGAACAAAGAATGGGCGTTGTTTTCTCATGTCATTTGATACACAAAAAAACCCCACGCTGATGTGAAATCTGCGCTGAAGATGACATCATGACATCATAGCTTTCCACGTGACCTAGCAGGGACCAGGAAGGGACCAGGAAGGTTGTTTGTTTTATCTTTTTGTATGCGTTGCATAGATATTGTTTTCCCAGGAAGTAGGTCATATGAAACGAGTGATTTTCGCACGAGAGTTTCTTACAAGTCATATGACTCACTTTCGAGAGTAATACTTTCTTTATTACCTATTTTCCCCATTGAATTCTCTACGAAAAGTAAACAACTGCCTGCGATCCTTGCCACGTCCGGCTACAACAATAGTTTTATGACGGTACAGAGGAAAAAATCCGGGAAACGTTGCTAACAAAATTGGTATGAGCACATGTGATAATATTGATAATATGTCACTCCCTAAGGGTCTTTTCTGCCTTATGGGGAAACAATAGAGGTTATCGTGCGAATGGGTTAATAAATAACCTGCAATTAGGAATAAACATTGTATTCTAATGAACAGTACAGTTTTGTTGATTTCATTAATAAATGTCTATCTGATGAATCATTTTAATTTTATTTTCTCTCTTACTGCTGAAGCTGTTCCAAAGCAAGATGGTCATTTAAAAACAAATTAAAATTGAGAGGAAAATTTTATATCAAACTATCTTGCAACGTCAACATTGTTTCATTTCTTGGTATGATGAATACTATAGATATATAATACTAAATATTACATTGTTATATTATGATTATAGCATAAATATCACGAGGCGAATTTCGAAAACCTTTTCTTGTCACCGACTAAGTGCCAGTATCTATTTTTACTTGATCTTTCATACAAGCCACACCTTTCTTCGTTCCCAAACCCCTCTGTCGTTTTAGAAAATGATACAATTTCATCAAAACGCGTACGCCACGTGAAACCCCAAAACACACCCTTTTTTTCACAACAAGCAGTTACGCTCTTTATTAAATCACGTTCGTTATTTGTGGATATCTAAGTTGTATTTTTAGCTCATCAGGACTGAAAGTCCAGATGGGCTTATGGCATGGCCCGTTGTCCGGCGTCCGTCCGTCGTCCGTCCGTCGTCCGTCGTCCGTCCGTCCGTAAACTTTTGACACTTTCGACTTCTCCTCATGAACCATACACATTAGAGAGCTGAAATTTTGTGTACAAGTACCTTAGCATATGGAGATTCTAATTTGTAACTTTGGTGACCCTGTGACCCCAAATAGGGTCACAGGGGTCACAACTTTAAAAACCTATTTTCATCTTCTTCTCCAGTTCCAGAAGGACTAGAGAGTTAAAAATGATATGTGCAGACTCCTTGGCCAATGGGGATTCTAATTTGTAACTTTGGTGACCCTGTGATCCCAAATAGGGTCACAGGGGTCACAACCTTAAATACCTATTTTCATCTTCTTCTCCAGTTCCAAAAGGAGTAGAGAGTTAAAAATTATGTGTGCAGACTCCTTGGACAATGGAGATTCTAATTTGTAACTTTGGTGACCCTGTGACCCCAAATAGGGTCACAGGGGTCACAACCTTAAAAACCTATTTTCATCTTCTTCTCCAGTTCTAAAAGGACTAGAGAGTTAAAAACGATATGTGCAGACTCCTTGGCCATTGGGGATTCTAAATTGTAGATTTCGTGACCCCATGACCCCAAATAGGGTCACAGGGGTCACAACCTTAAAAACCAATTCTCATCTTCTTCTCCAGTTCAAAAAGGTCTAGAGAGTTAATATTGATATGTGCAGACTCCTTGGACAATGGGGATTCTAATTTGTAACTTTGTTGACCCTGTGACCCCAAATAGGGTCACAGGGGTCACAACCTTAAAAAACTATTTTTATCTTCTTCTCAAGTTCCAAAAGGTCTAGAGAGCTGAAATTATATGTGCAGACTCCTTGGCCAATGGGGATTCTAAATTGTAGATTTCGTGACCCCATGACCCCAAGTAGGGTCACAAGGGTCACAATCTTAAAAACCTATTTTTCTCCATTAGATGACAGTCTATGGCAAATTTATTTCTCCTTGGATATTTTAGTGTGGACTTCTTTCACTGTCTGATATTGGCGATCTAGAAAGTGTTGAATAATAATAGGTTTTCTTGCAATAGGTAACATCAGTTTCATTTTTAGCTCATCTTGCCTGTATAAAGCAAACTTGATATGATGCCTGATGAGCTACAGAGCCAATGGCTCTATTTTTACTTATTACTATTATATCCTACAACGTTCCTTCTATGTTTTTACGACGTACAAATAGACCATTGCACAGACGTCTAGAGTACTGAAAAATTCGCACTCTTAACTGCTTATTTCTCTATAAACTTTACCATTACATGCTGCAAAGTTTCTCAGGTGTTCTTACTACGTTCTTATTACAAATGCAACATTTCACAGGCGTTTACAGAAGTGATAGATTCGCACTCTTAACTGCTGACTTTTCCATCAAAACACAGAAGAACGGCGGAAGAAGGCATATCTCGTGTGACAGGGGTTATAGGAAGAACATAATGACAGCTAGATTTATTCGAGAATTTTCTGAAATATAACATATTAAATACATTGACACGATTCGTTAAATTTAAAATTAGAAAAAAATACTGAAAGGCTGAACTTATTCATCTTATAATGCATGCATATAACCATTTTCTATCGACTCGCTTGAGTGACTTTGCATTTTTGTACGTATAAGTAAAACACTTCCTCTTTTGTTACTGGGACTGCACGTTACTGTTGACATTGTCATATTATTTCTAACTCTGGCCTGCAGATAAAGCTCATTTACATACAGAGGAAATGACTGAAGTGGTAAGTTTCTCGTTTTTTATGTTAATACCTTGTTCGTGTTAAAAGGCATAACATAATTTTCGTAAACTTAAGTTGATTTAAACACAAATTTTTTCATTAAAATGAATAAGGATTTGTGACACAGCTCCTATACGACGTATAGTTCATACGCAAGCGACATCAACTTACATTTATTCAAATATTATTAATGAATATGAAAGACTTGCCCTCGAGTAACACTGATGAAATAATTGACGAAAAATGTTAAAAGTGCATGTAAATGCAAGCTCAAAATGTCTATTATTTTGGAAGGATCAGATCTTGCTTAAATCACATTTCAAATTGTTTTTGGTGGGAATATCCGACATTTAAGATAAAAAAAATTAAATAATGGAAGTTATGTTAGAAAACTATCGATATTATGCATTCTATTTGACAAAAGGTTCGTTGACGCGTCATTGTTGAAGGAAAATTTAAACAGGTAAATGTGTTTAATTTATCTCTGCAGTCTTGCCTAGTTAAGGAGATTCCACATTGACAGGCTTTTTAAAAAACTTTTTTTCGCAAACCTGAAAAGATATAGCTTAAAAGTATAAATCAAGGTGAGTTGACCTACACAAAATGCATTTACCTATCTTTAAATCGTATAAAAAACCCTGAATTAAACAAGATTGTGATTTGATTGATTATTTTTTAGACACTTGTTTATTAGTATCCATTGAACATCCACACATTTAGGATAATTAAATACTCGACTAAGTAAAATGTCTGCAATATTTTTTTATTGTAATTTAGGAAGACTTTTCACACAACTGAGTGTACGCACTTCTTTATCAAGTTGTGAAGTCAAATACAAATTCACAAAAATGTTACCCTGTAAAATGTTTTATCTTGGTTGTGTAACATATACGTTAGGACTTTTTGGAGGTAAACATTAAAGCTAGTTGTGTAATATTCATGTATTTAGAACATTCTTTTCATAAACTGGAATGACAATTTTGAATTTCGTTTCAACAAAAAGTACCCCGATAGGACTGCCATTTAAAATAATCTTAAAATGTCACTCCGTAAGTCATTAGGTAATACATGCCAAACTTAATTATTGAATGGTTCCATCGAGAAGAACCGACTGTTCTTGGAACGTTTCATGTTAATACTGATGGTTGAAGATAAGCTGTTGATTACTGTTATTTCATTGATATGTGCCAACTGCAATACATAATTAGTTAATCAATCACAATTGGGATGGTATATCTTTCTATTGTAACCCAAGTAAACGGATAAGTTAACGATACGTTTAGCAACAGTCAGTGATCTATTTTCAAAAGTGAAAACATGACACCAGTATCAAATTTGGATATATTCGATTTCGAAAATCTTAAATAATGAATAATGATGTCGTATAAAACTTTTTGCTTCTTGATACAATCCATGTGCAAACTGTTTAGGTAATTTCAATTGAAGTTAGCCTTAAAATGAACCGTCGTCATATTTCTTAACAGTATGCTGTTGACTTTAGGTAATATTTCTGTTGTTATCTGTCAAAGTGTCAAATGTAAAAACATTATCTGTGTTGTGTCGATTTCACTAAATTTTACTTTTTTCAGACTAAGGCAATGCAGTATGTTGCATTTTAACATCTGATGATTCCTTTACAAGTTCATTTATCGACGAAGTCAAATGGTTAACCTCTTTTGTATTATAGCACATGATTCACACATGAATTGCTGGGTTGAAATCTGAACATTTTTCACACAACCTATGACATGGTTATTCCACATGGCCACACAGGGACCAGAAGATATTTTAAATTAGATTTTTCTTTCGTGCACACTGTGAAGTGATTAATAACTAGAGTATATTGCATGTCTAACTAACGCCTAAATTTGTGGTTACTCAAACTAATTACGCGTTACTTTTTCCAGAACTTGTGACAACTCTCAGATAAACTTCCTTGTCCCAAAATGTATGTCATGTTTAATTTGTCAGTATGATTAAAACACATGGCAACAGGGGGGGGGGGGGGGGGGTGGTGGCGGAGGTGGGGGGAGGGTGCAGGGGTTGGACCAGGAAGATATTTGAAATTCGACATCTATTGTACACTTTATGCAGTGTTTCATAAGTCTATTTCCTAATTTCCAACTCACAAAGAAACTTCCTTGTCTCAAAATGTATGTCTTGTTTCATATGTCAGTATGATTTAAAACCGGTTCATTCCACACTGCGGTCCTTAAGGCGACAAAGGGATGAATACTCTAAAATGCGAATAAACGAGTTATGCAATGTCAAGAATGGCTTAGGTTTTGTATCTGTAGATCCTAGTGATAAATGTTTATGATAAATTGTTTTAAAAAATTCACTCAAGTGAAGTGAAATCAAAAACAGATCTCAGTCGTATTTCTTTGAAATACTTCTTACTTTACAGTAAAACAGATTTAACACTAGCCACAAGTTTGAATTGGCAACTTTGAATTTCATTCCTTTTTACGCAACTAATACTACATTTAACCCTTTTTACCGTAAACACCATCTTCAATCTTGATATTTTCTTATTCACGAAAGGGCTCTTAACTGTTAGCAGAAAAGATAATTAAGAATTCGACTAGGATGATTTAATTTTGTATGTTATGAACACCAAGAATGTATAGCTGCATGTCTTACGTTTGTTCACGTAACACTACATCTTGTAATGTGGAATGGGTTTTTAGCATTGTGGCACTGCGAAAACGAAACGGATAACGTTAAAACTTATGAGAGAGCTTAAACATGTAAGCAATACCTAAAGAAACACAAAGACATTAAAGGGGCAGTAGCACATTTTAGGGGGAATATAAGGTGCTGTCAGAAAAATGAAATTAATGGTTTCAATTGAAAGACAATGTATTCAAACTAAATTGTCCTTTGACTATGGATGATTGGCTTGTGTAATGAGATTTTTGACACTGTCAAAATAATACATTAAGCATTAACTTACAATTATCATGGACAAATTTGAAATATAAAATTATCAAAAAACGTGCTACTGCCCCTTTAACTAGACGAGATAGGATAATAAAAATGCCCTTTTGCTTGTTTTTAAACCAACATACAGGCAAAATGCGTGAACAAATAAACTTCCACCGTTGTTATTTATATCGATAATATCTTAAATTTATTAGATTTTTAATAAACAGTTTTGTATTCCAATTCTAAAGGTTATGACCAAAAATAACATTGAAAAAGCTGTTTTGGACCTTTGGTGTATTTGAACAGTCATACAATTTGTAAGTATCATACTTTGATGTTTGAATTGTGAGTACTTCTTCACAACTGATGTGCCTATCACACGTGTTCATAGTCGCATTTCATTTATTATACAACAGGATTTTTTGTGTACTCTTTTGAAAAGTTGGTATCGTTTCTTTTGCTCCTGAGTGTACATTAGTTGTGATTAAATCTTAACCGAGGATCTGTTACACATCCAATGACACGTGGCCAACACGGACCAGGAAGAATTTTTGTTCTACTTATGCAAAGTCCAATGACCAAGTTAAAGGAGTTATTATTGTCATACAAGTTTTTGATTTTTTTTGGTCAGTTTCAAATGTCAGTTTATTACACGTAAGTTTTTTTATACGGCGCTAAAAGGTTAAGGAACACTAAAATCTTCTGTCACAGTAAAGGTTTACAAGCTCTGATTGTATCGGCAAGATTGTAATTCAAATGAAAAATAGAGGAATCGAATATTTTCAAGAGATAATAAACTCACGGGCAAAAGAAACGCTGGTAACATAAATGTCAGGATGTTTTATTCCATGTAAGATAAATGTCAATGAAGCAGAGTGGCAAAGTTTCCTTATAAGTCAACTCAACTATGTTTGCCTTGTTTGAATCATTTTGTGTTGATGTTTTTGCATGGCGCCTAAGAAAACGCGTGTCAAAAAATCATCAATTTGCTATCTCCTTAAATAAGCGAGATTGGAGAGCCAATTTGGTCATTTTTTGCATATTTATAGACGTTATAACGCGAAGAAATGTCAAAGTGGATGTTTTTCATTAACAGTATCTTAAATAAACTTCTGATATATATTCCGAAATTCAAACTTAATTTCAAAATAATTATTAACAAAAAAGTACCTGAAAAGAGCAATATTAGCACCCCAACAGTGTTTAGACAACCACAGTACAAAACGCTCCATGCCATCATGGTTTAAATTATGTACAATAATTCTCCAAATATGTGAGGTGCATACCTCAAAAATCCTTTCCGCGAAGGATATCGATGCGCTGTATTTCTATATTTTTATTATGTAATCCTTTTTATACACACAAACATGGATATCTTTAACCTTTTATACCTTTGAAATAAGGGGAAAATAAACATAAAATAATATGTGTTGCAATTTTGATAGCATCTTTCAATCCACTTGCATAACAACTTCCTCATTGTGACAAGAGGTGTACTGGTAATGTGATCTGAGCGTTTGTCAAGGCAATGCTTACACTTAGGGTACTAGAGAATATTCGAAGATCGACTGCTTTACTCATTGCTCCGACTGAAAGATTGATGCAAGTACCGAGAAAATGGGTAGTCAAAGAGTGGTATGTTTTCTCTTACATATCAATGACCTAATAACTGGTTATGTATTTAATGTAAAACAAAAGTGTTTATTAAATTAATATAAATGCTAAAAAAATAGTTGAAATTAAGCGATTACTAATCTTTGTTTGTGTGTGTTTAGAAGCTTCGAAAATAATAACCCTTGCGATAAGTAAAATTGTTGATGAAACTGAAAAATGGCATAAAGCCGAATACGGGTTCACAAGGTCCCAAACAAATATTCATGCGGTCGAAAACACTGATCATTTCTTTTCCAATTGAAGATATCAATTTGCTATTGTCAATTATCCAGAAGTTGGTTGGTATTAGATAACTGAGGACTTGAAGTTAACCTTTAGAAAGCGCATATGTTTTAAAAGGGTTGGTTGACGATAATGTTTTTGACATTATGTGATTATGAAGTTAATAATAACCCATGGCAGAATCGGAGTTTAAATGCGTTCTCCCACTGCCTTTTATTTATTCCAATAGAGCGTCCTATCGTATCTTCGAGGATACGTTATACATTGTAGGGTATATTTGACGAAAAACTTATGAAATCATTTCCCTTTCAGAAATTCAAGAAAACAGCAGTGGTGTTCTTCCTGTTATTTGCGTTTGGGGGATACGTCGAGACAGAAGGTAAACCATTCACGTAAAACAATTTTTTTGTAGATCGAGATCATATCATCCTTCTGAACCGGAAAGTTCACAAATCACCCTTTAAAGGCTAATAATCAATAATTCACTTCCAAACACATCGATTCTTCGACTTAGTAGACAGATTTTACTGAAGTTGTTCTCCCCTTAGGTTAAATAAAGTTGAAAGTTTTTTAAATATTGATCAGTGGCTTAACTGGCTTTCATAGTTAATTCACATGTTCATTCATCCTGTCTCAGGTAAAGAACGTTACGCTAACTCCAATAATCTGTACCCTGGGCTCAGGAGCTAGACTCGCTCTCGCGGCCCGACTTGGGATAATAATTATAACTAAAGATTTATATAAAGCCAAAAGGGATAAAGCCAATCAAATAATTTTCTCGTTGAAATTTTATCGAGAAGGTGGCGAGAAAATTATTTGATAACCTAATGCTATGATAAATTATTGTAATATATTCATTTTTTTTTAATCAACTTTGAAATGTCCGATGAAATATAAAAACGTATTTGATATTGATGTTAGTTTTGCTTCATCAGGGTTTACCTTAAACCATTTGACGTTATCCATAATTGCCCGTGTCACACATTCCCGGACCCAATATCCCGAACATCATTCGAATGTCAAAATTCAAATTTACTGCCGGAGGTGTTCCGATGGTGATCCCGGAGGAAGTTAGAACCGACAGCCTCATGAAGTACACACAGACAATATACGAAGTCTACCCGAAGGTCACGATGATAAATGGCACTTTATGGTCACACGAATGTTATAGGATGTCTTCACGACGTCGAGCAATCTTCGTGTGACATTCGTATGGCAACACAATCGTTACTCAAAGGCCAGCCGAACCAGTTATGATGTCAACACAGAAGTAGTGTTTTCTCCAAATTATTAACCGTCTAGGGTCTAAATTCAAACCCATATTCCCTCCTATCCGGCAATAGCGTTTGCCCTTTCTATAGTATGTATGTATGCATTTCAATAAAACGAACGTTTTACTTATCTGTGTTCATCGTATCGACCTTAACGTCATTTTCTATTTATCAGTATTTGATAATTTCGCTATCGTCATTTCAAAACCGAGTCGAGTGACTCATTGTAATCGGCAAAGCAAACAGTGTAGTGCAAAGCATTCATGGAATCATAATGTGTTATAAATGACAACATACAAGTACAACATGGTTGACATTGCATTAAGAATTTATCAATGATTTGTTGTTATTTTTATTTTTATTTTATAAATTTTATTTTTATAAACCGTGCACTAAAGTGTAAGTGGCTTTTGATTTTTGGACCACAAAAACTGAATTGTGAACCTGAATCAAAGACTTTCGTAACCTTCTGCATGGCCAATTACAGTGTTGTTTAGTATATCTGGTTAACGGGTTCAGGGTTAAGAGTTTAGGGTTGGAATCGACCTTATGCATCATATTACTGCGTATTCTTTATTCTAATAGACAGTTTCACTTCAGCCAATGTTGTCTGAAAGGGCCTTTTGTCAAATAGGCGTATACGTCTATCACCAGATTTTTAAAAGCGAAAATGATTTTTAAATGCACAAGGAAGGTGCTCTTAACCATGTTCGACTGGTCAAAGGACTGATTCATCTGCTTTCCCCTTAAACGAGTAAACGAACCTCAATGTATACAGGTTCTATTATGATATCAGAGTCAAACATACATGTACTCTGAGAGAAACCGTCTAGACTATTCGACAGAAATGTAAATGAAATGTCTGTAACACTGTGAGTTTGCTATCTCTGTTCAGTGTTAAGATGCATGACCCTTAAGGGGCCTTCGTGCAATACCATGTTTTTATGTATGGCATCAAAACCACAATATGATATTGGCAATTTATCACTACGATTTCCGCAATTACCGGTAAAGACAAATCTTAAATTGAATGAGGACTGGATATCAAATGCACTAGTCAAAAGGGCTGGATATTTCAACAAAATTCGTAGTGCAATATATTGCAAAATGCAGCTGATGGGTTGCAATAATATTACAATATATTGAATGAACCTTACAAAAGATACTACTCTATGCATGATTTATGATTTATTGAGAAAATCCCCCAAAAAACAATACCTTAAAAAAGAATTTTAAAACAGATTTTGATCATATATAAACTCACGGGCAAAAGAAACGCTGGTAACATAAATGTAAGGATATTTTATTCCATGTAAGATAAATGTGAATGAAACAAAGTGGCAAAGTTTCCTTAGAAGTCAACTCAACTATATTTGCCTTGTTTGAATCATTTTGTGTTGATGTTTTTGCATGGCGCCTTTGAAAACGCGTGTAAATAAGCGAGATAGGAGAGCCAAATTGATCATTTTTTGCATATTTATAGACGTTATAACGCGAATACGCATCAATGCAGAAAAGTCAAAGTGGATGTTTTTCATTGACAGTATCTCAAATAAACTTCTGATATACATAAAATTAAAATAATTATTAACAACAAAGAACTTGAAAACAACGATGTTAGCAACCCAACAGTGTTTAGACAACCACAGTACAAAACGATCCATGCCATCATGGTTAAAAATTATGAACAATAATTCTCCAAATATTTTTTTTATCAAACACATTCGAAATCGAATTTACATGGCATACATAATTTGTTTATCCTTCGTTTGAAAATACCCAGCGTTTCTTTTGCCCATGAGTTTATCTGAAGTTATGTCTTCTATATCTTTTCAAACAGCCCAAAACATTTTAGTGCATATCTTTTCTTACATGTTAAGTATATAGATTGTGCCCTAGAACAAAATAACTTTATGTCTAAAAATAGTTACTACTAACCAAGCTGTGAAATAATTGTCATAAAATTTTTTTTTTTTTTTTTTTTTTGATTTTCTTTGGGTTTTATTTTTTTAATTTAATTGTTACAAAGTTTTACTTTATTGTTATAAGTTGCGCCAATACCTGCCAATTAATGTAAAACAAATAATTTAGGGATTAAACATTGACTCTCATTAGTTCGGAAAGATAGCAGAAGCTATTGTGAAAGATTTGGGTTCGCCGTCGTGTGTTGGAATCGAGTACACTCCGTGTTAGCTAAAATGGTCAACACGAGGGCAACTCGAAGGTCACACGACCTAGTGTGGCCATCTGGTAGACCATCGTGCTTCGGGTAAGTGTCGCGTGAAGTTTAAGACGAAGATTATACGAACGCTATGAGATGGCTACACGGTGACCATACGATGGTCACGATGTCAACACGAAAGGTACACGAAGAGATAAGTTCGTGTGACCATCGGCCAATTCTTTGACATGCCAAAGATTTCAGGCTCATACACGAAGTATTTCCCGGACCGCGAAATAGACACGAGATGATCATACGATGGCTCACGTAGGTCACACGGACATCCTGATTTTGAGCCGAAGTCGGAAAAAAAGCAATTATTGACCTTCGTATGATATCCGGGATGTTAGCTTCGGCAGTGTGTGACATGGGCATTATCATGTTCAATTAAAACCATTTGACAGTATCCATTATCTGTACAATTATTTATCACCACGAGGGCAGTCATACCGAGGCTCATATTTTTCATATATTGCCCTAGGGCAAAATATAGCTATTTCATTGTGACGTCACCTTATATACCATGCATTGATGTCACGGTTCACCTATGACGTCACAATTTATACGGGCCGGCGACGGCTAGTCCGCATATGTTGCGAAGTAGTTTTTTAAAGTATTTTCTTTAATTTTGGGACTACGGTAATAAACAGAATATTATATTCGTGGCCATGACATACTATATTTACGACACTTGTGCCTAATTATCAGTATATCATCCTCTCTCGCTAGGGAAATACTAATATTTAGCGACTCGTGTCGTAAAAATAGTATGTCATGGACACTTATGTAATATCCTCTATATATTTACAGACACGGAGGACGATGTTGTTATAGTCGTGTGTGACTCCTCCCAGGACAGTCTTATCAAGATGTTGGTGAATGAAGAATCCACGGAGGAGGAAAAGATAACCAAAGCAGGATCAGCTACAGCAATTGACTACGATTCTGTGGAGGGTCATTTCTACTTTATTCAGTTGTCACCCTCTTCAATAAGAAGAACAGATATCAATGGAGAGAACGTGACTACTGTGTTTAACATACATGTATCTGGGGGTGAGTATTCAAAGGAAAACTGTCAATAATATCGTAAAACACAGGTGTGAGAACCTTTTTCAAGTTGAGTATCAAATATTTCATTGTAGCAACGATGTAAATAGAAAATATAGTCGCAACGCGACGATGAAAGGATTCAACGCCTGATGGTGATTATGCGTGTTACAAAGACAATGCTTAAAGTTAAGAGCTTGAGTGAGAAGGATTGCAAGGCGACTTTAGCACTGTGTATAACCGTACACCGGAACTAGCGAGATGTACGGCGGAGAAACGTTGTTATCGAGGAGCGTGATCGCAAATTTAAAAAGCAATCATCGCCGTTTCATCAACTTTTTCTATGTTATTATCATGTCAATAGCTTTCCGAGACATAATTATTTAATGTCATATCCTGTTCATAGTCAGAGATAGCAAATATGCTCCTAACAACAGCATTACTCGCAACTGTCATTGTTTCTGTCCCTTGGATACAGAATGACAAGCACATACATTTTACTAAGTATGTGTGCTAAAATTACCACATGATGTTGATTATTTGAAAGTTATGAAGTAAAATATTACCTAACTTTCAATTTCGGCTCCTCGCTAGCAACATTTCTCCGCCGTACACCTCGCTACTTCCGGTGTACGGTTATACACAGTCTTTAGGCAAGTGTAAAGAGTCTGTGGGTCTTTTTCCGGGCCATGTCTTAATAACAGTTTATTATGATTTTTGAAAAACTTGGTACCTGGTTCGACCTAATTATGAAATTGTGCCTTTTGCTATTTTGGTTATTCTGATTTTTTAATTTTTCTGGTTTCCATGGAAACAGTTTGAACTTAGTGCATATGGAGAGTAGGGTCTGTTTCTGGGCCATGTCTTCAAAATCTTTCAATATTTCTTTTTACAAAACTTGGTATGTGGTTAGACCTAATGGTGTTGTGGTGCCTTAAGCAATTTTTGTTATTCTAGATATTTTATTTCTTTCTAGTTTCCATGGAAGCAAAACATGGAACAAAACCAAATTTAAACTACATTAAAAATGACGTAAAGAAAAAATTCAATATTGATAAGTATGACTCTATCCCAACTTGCAGTTATGAAACATTTATTAAATTCTGGCCAACCTTCGACTTACTGTTTAATGACTAACAAACTTCTCTGCCTTTGTTTTCACTTTATTTTGAAAAAAAAAAACCTCGACTGTAACCAATGTTTGGAACAATGCACCTTAAAGTGAACACTTTATGCGTTTCCTTTGTTGATGATATCAAACTTATCCTGTTACTACTACTATGTTGTATGTTAATGAAAAAAACATATATACCAGAAAGAGTAAAAAAACTTATCTGAATCAGTGATATGGACCATTTGTTATTTGTGTTACTCTCGTGCACCTGAAAAGTCATATCACATGCATTACCTACTCCACTTGTTGCGTTTGTGCAACGTAGTTCCCATAACGTTTTTTTCCCAGTCATTGCTAAAGAAAAAACTCCATGACCCCTTTACTTTAATTGTTTTATCCAGTATATATATTTCTATTCAAATACAGTGAATTGAACAATCATTGCAATTTCTTCCAAGGTGCTTATAGTTTGGCCATTGACGAAGACTCCAGGAGACTATTCTATGCTGGTTACAGTAGTCATGACATTGTATCTATGGATCTGACAGGGTCAAACCCTGTTACAATCTTCGACTCAAACACGGTCCTCGAACCTGATCAAATTATCATCCACGACATTCAAAGGTAAGTATTCTAGATCCATGTCAATTTGGCATTGGCATTGGCATTGGCATTGGCATTGATTATTTTTATATGTGCGGTTATGAACAGAAGAACCATCAAACATTAGCATATTTTGGCATCAAGTACTAATAATTAATTTACCATCTATAATGGTAATAATTTATCATCTTTAATGGTAATAATTTACCATCTATAATGGTAATAAATTATCATCTATAATGGTAATAATTTACCATCTATAATGGTAATAATTTATCATCTATAATGGTAATAATTTATCATCTATAATGGTAATAATTTACCATCTATAATGGTAATAAATTATCATCTAAGCTGCTAATTGAAAATAACATGGTACATGAACAAGTGGATATAAGTAACATTGTCATGGATTTGTACTATTTTTGCTCAAAGGCGCCCATGGATGTGAACCATTGATTTACATTGACCGATAAGTATTGTTGATAATGGCGCTAAGAGTGCCTAGTGTTATGGTTAAAAGTCTCAGCATGTTTGGACCAGAAGAAATAACGCTATGATAAAACATAGGACTCCCTAACTTACAGCTATAGGGCAAACTGACCGAGGTTCGGACACCACCCGAGGTCGCCGGAACTTCGGACATTTTTTATTAGGAGCTGATACAATTATATAACAAGTTTCTGCAATCCATATGTTTCAAATTGTTGCGTTTCAATCTGTTTCGCTATCTATATATTTCAAATAACATTTAATCATCTGACATATTTAGCAACGAAGTTTTTAATATAGGGACAATTTACCGATTCACGGAAGAAATTGGCAAAATATTTGTTTTTATGTTAATGTTTACTCAAAGTTGAGGAAATGGAGTGAGCGCCAAAACTTAATAAATTATATCTTTTTTGAAAGAGAAACTACTATACAATCAAACTGTTATTAATATTTGCAATTTAAAATGCATTTGGAAGAATATATCGAGACTTTCAAAAACATATAAAAAAGACCAAGGTTCGGACAGTTCTGACCATGGTGCGGACACTAATTAATTATCTTTACAGGAATTTGTAATATTAAAAAAATATTTTAAAAATGCTAAGGAAACAAAAAGAAACATTCAAGCAACATACGTGACAAAACATTTTAACTCCGCAACGTAATATCCTTCAAAATCTGATATAAGTGAATTAAATTTCAATTTAGATTGCTTTCAATTGCAGAAGGATAATATGGAGTGATGGTTTAGATGGTGCCAAGATCAGTTCCTCCAATTTTGATGGTTCAGATATCAAGAGGATTGTTAATACTTCAGTGATATCATATGGATTGGCATTAGACAAAGACAGTAAGTTATTTCACCGTGAAACCATTCTGCGTCCCTGGTATCTGTCTTCTGTGCCAACTTGAGTGAGAATTTTTTACAACGTGAATTTAACTTTGAATATATATTCTCAGAGGTTTGCAGTTCAAATACTTTAGAGATATTTGTTTGGGAAAATAAAAATAATTATTATCCAAATACCTGAGAGGCTTATTCTTAAAGTTTAAGTATAACGAAATAAAAATATTTCTTTAGGCGATAGAGTCATAAAATTAAAGTTTATATCACGACCATATGTCCTACAATTGTTCGGTGAGTAATGCCTGTCATTCAATTTATGTGTTTGATGAGAACCTTGCCTTTGAGTGAGTAAATCTAAATTTATATTACATACTTGACCCTTCCTCATTTAAGTAGTAATCTTACAATTTCTTTGTATCACAAATGATCACCAAAAAACGTCATCATACAATTCTTATCGGCATATCAACATAGTCAAACTGAATGTTTGCAATCTAAACTTAAACCTTTAAGATAATTATCATTACTGAGTTCTATATTTATCGAGTCGCAATACTATTGGTTCTTATCTCTAACCAATTTGTGTTTAGAACATATGATTTTCAGAAACCCTAGTTGTCTAATCTGTCCAAGTGCTCTCTATTCACAGATGATATCTTATACTGGACTGAACGTTCTCCATCGCTGATTCAGTCCATCGCATTGGATGGATCAAACAAAAGGGAGATTTACAGAAGAGAGTCAGAGGATCTTTGCAACCTATTTCTTCTTGGAAGCTCTCTGTATTTTACAGGGAATAATTTCCGGTAAGAAATAACACTTTAAGGTAATGTCAGGTATGTTGACACGTGATGCTAATTGAGGTGCAGCCATTAATAATTGGGTACCGTATTTCCTAGATTAGACGCCGGGTCTCGAATAGAGGCCGGGGGTATGGCTGTTTTAAGTAAATACAAGCCGGGTCTCGAATAAACGCCGGGTGAAAAGGTTGATTTATTAATGCTCCTGTAGTTGAATTGAAATAAAGTATTCCCCCTTTACACCATCTATAATATTTGTTTCCTACTAAAAAATAAATAGACGCCGGCCTCGAATAGACGACGGGTCTCGAATACACGCCGGGGGTAAAGGGGGTCTGAAAAAATACACGCCGGGGGCGTCTATTCGAGGAAATGCGGTACCCTGATTTAGAATCTTTATCCTGGAAACATATGGAAAACTAAGCTACGGAAAGTTAAACACCTTGTGCTGTGACATAAATTAAGATGCAACCAATGAATAACAGGTTTCCTGATAAAGAATCTTTACTCTGGAAACATATGATAAACTATGCTTCGGGAAGTAAAATTACTTGTTCAGTGACATTAATTGAGAAGTATTCAATAAAAACGGGTTCCCTAACACTATATCACGGCGGGTTTGTAAGTTTCCATCAAAAAGCCTTTTGAACATGAGTGACAGTGGCGTGTAATATGTTTGAGCAGATTATTCTGTTTATAGGTATACGGTTTAATGACAAAAAGATTATTCAATCTTCAAGAGTTAAAATGATTTTGTTTAAATAACATAAGTGTTATCAATGCTACATTTGTTGTAAGTAACAAAAGGTTTATTATGCAACTATTCAAAGAATTTTGTTTAAATAACATAAGTGTTATCAATGCTACATCTGTTGTTAATAACAAAAGGTTTAATTATGCAACTATTCAAAGGATGCTGTACAATTACCAAAATGTTCTATGCTCCAAATGTTAAAAAATCCACGACAACATTTTTTTTAGGTCAACATAAATTCATATATGTACTAAGCAGCATAAAAAACGTCAGGTTGGTATTTTCATTTGTATAGACGAAAAACATTAAACTTACCGATTTTTTTACTAAAGCTTTTTTTACTGTAGCTTTGGTGACCCTGTTGCCCCTAATAAGGGTCACAGGGGCCACACCCTAAAAACCTATTTTCATCTTCTTCTCCAGAACCATAAGGCCTAGAAAGCTGAAACTTTGTGTACAGACTCCTTGGCTAGTGAGGATTATAAATTGTAGCTTTAGTGGCCCTGTGACCCCTAATAAGGGCCACAGGGGCCACACCCTAAAAACCTATTTTCATCTTCTTCTCCAGAACCATGAGGCCAAGAAAGCTGAAACTTTGTGTACAGACTCCTTGATTATTAAGGATTATGAATTGTAGGTTTGGTGACCCTGTTGCCCCAATGAAGTATAAGGCCTAGAAAACTGAAACTTGTCGCATATATACTTAATTTTATGATTGGTGACCCTTTGGCCTCTACAAAGGGGGAATCACATTTGCCACACTCAACAGCATATATTGTAATTGACGATGAAGCCTGATGAGCTACAGAGCCAATGGTTCTATTTTTTTCGAAAGTCCGACCCCAGGCACCTTTCAGGAATCACCACTCGGCAACTGCTGATACTAGAAAGCTGAAACTTACACATAATGTAGCTGAGATATTGGGCTATAACAAGTTTGGTTCAAAATTTAAAAAATCGGAATAGTTTTTTTTTTTTTAAATCTTCAAAGTTTGCACATTTTGCAATATTCAAGGGATGATAACTCAAAAACCTCCCAGACGAATTTGATGATTTTTGCATGAGAGTTAGACATTAGCAAGGTCTTCAAGATAAAACAATAAACTCGCTCGCGAACAGTCAATTCCGGTCACGAGGAAGGGTCAAAGTTTGCATTTTGGAAAACGGGTGTTTTGGTGGGTATGTTTGAATACTCATTGCTAATCAACGACGTACGATAACACATTGTTCTATATATCATATGAAAGCCAAAAGTCTATAGATTTATTTTAAATTTGACAGTAAATTCCTATATTTGTTTTACATTGAGTTACAGCCCTCTGAATATTGTCAATTCTGCTTTCGTTTTCAATGCAAAGGATATAGGTATGTTACAAAAAGTCGTTACTCATCAGTGATAGACGGCAAATCATTGTTCCCTATATCATTAGAAAGCCAAAAGAATACAGAATCTATTAAAAATTAACAATAAATTCAGTAACTTCATTTACATTAAGTTACGACCCTTTGAATATTGTCAACCCTGCATGCGTTTTGAATGCATTTGATAACTGTATGTTTGCAAAATGCGTAAATCATCAATCAACAACAGAGCATCAAGCAGTGTTTATTATATCCTCAGACGGCCAAAATGAGATAGAACCTGGGAAAGTTGACATTAAAATGTTACATGTCCTTTAACGTTGCAAAAAAAACCTCTACATATTGTCAATTGTACTCTTTGTTTTGGACTGACAATAAATTGTCTAAGTGCGTCTCATAAACTTTGAAACCCTTTTTAGTCAAGATTTGTTTTCAAGATTAAATGCACGGGGCACTGCGTAGGTACAAGCAAATGTACCTTCCCTTAATGAAAAGGGCATAATGACGGCCACTATCAGCTCTTGGGCTCTTGGTCAATAGATACAGGGCGTCCTGATTCCTGCCTAAGTGCTCGGCAGATTCCACTCGCAAGGGTGTGACGTCCTCGATTAACTCTTTTTTCCAAAATGCCTGTCGCCCTCTTGGAACTTTGAAATATGCATTTCCTCCCGGCCGCATGTTCTACACTTTGTGCTTGTAGACATTTCATGCAAACACGCTGTCCAGTCATGTACATTCGATTTTGGTCACTAAATCCTTGCCTTTCGCAACGGGACACAGGAAGTGTACTAAGAATAGCGCTAACCTCGCTAGACATCGTATTTTCCACCTAAAACAACACCAAAGAGCTCGAAATGGTCAAAAGCACGCTCTGACCTCGACCAACACATCAGAAAGCTCAAAAGCAACATCCAAACACAACTACGTCAATGAACTCCTTCTTGGATGCGAGATTTCTTGTTTTGCCTTCCAAAGTCTTAGTGCTAAAATTTCATTCAAGTCTCAGCGATCTGCGTGGTAAAGCCTTTGCCTCTGAATCCAGAGTGCTAACTTTTAGGGTTCAAACCCCGTTCAGCCAACAAACTTTTGCAGATTGAACTTGTTATTCTTTTGCTTAGGTAGAACATATTTTGGTTACATTACAGCTAAATGGCATAAAATTTCTTTTTTTATGCATTATGATTTTGGATTCGAATTTGAAACTAATGTTTATCAAAGTACATATACAAATACAGGCTTAAACGTTGAATAACAAGTGAAATGTGGTCATTTTGATAATGTATTAGTAACGTTTTACCTCTTAGACAAAAAGTCTGTATACTAAGAATACTGCTAAAATCGCTAGAAATCATATTTTCGACCTAAAACAATGCATCAAAAGCTTAAAATGGTCACAGGAGCTCATATATTTGGCTGAATCCTGTTATTGTCGCCTTGCGACTATATCTTTATATTCTTAATCACATCTCCAACTTTATTTGCGCAAGAACGTTACATACCAAAATCAGAATTGAATCCAGCATACGATCTCAAAAACGCAACCCCACTTCGCAAATGGTAAGGTGTTCTCAATGGTTTTCATGCACCTTATGCTGCACGTGCTGTTCACCGGGACCAGCCCTATAAAATGCACCCCTATACCTGGTTGAATCATTCACACTACATCGTCACCAGGATGCCGCGACTCACGACAGGACAGAGAAACCAGGCCCTAGGAAGACTTGACGCTGGCCACACTGCCAAAGCCCTTGCTAATCACTTTCAGGTCAACGTGCAGACCATCTACAGGCTGCAGCAACGTTACCAGGCCACCAACACCACAAATGATCGGCAGACCAAGGGTAACCACAAGACGTCAGGACCGCCATGTTGTGCGACATGTACAGAATCCCTTCACACAAGCATCTTAAACAGCACGCCAGACAGTGGGAACACATGGCAGACCCATCAGTGCCGATACAGTGCGCCGACGTCTTACCAGAGAGAACCTCCATTGTCGTCGACCTTACCGTGGACCGATCCTCACCCCTCGTCATCGTCGTGAACGTCTACAGTTTGCCCAACAACATGAAAACTGGCGATATCGGCAATGGAGAAGGGTTCTTTTCACAGATGAGAGCCGGTACTGTGTGTCAACTGCAGATGGCAGAACAAGAATATGGCGTCGATATGACCGGCGGTATTCAGACCAATGTGTCATGGAGAGAGACTCATGGGGAGGTCCAAGCATTATGGTTTGGGGTGGAATCGGTCTGAACCATAGAGTGGGTCCTATGGTGTTCCAGAATCTTGGCCCAGGGAGAGGAGGCGGCATCACAGCAGTGCGCTATATCGACCAAGCTCTCAGACCCCACGTCATACCCCATTTCGCACGTCACCGGAACAACATTTTCCAGCATGACAACGCCCGTGCCCACACCGCCAGAGCTACACGGGACTTTCTACAGCAGAATGGTGTCGACATTATGAATTGGCCAGCCCTTAGTCCGGACTTAAATCCGATTGAACATCTTTGGGATGAAATTCAGAGGAGACTGAATGACGTCATACCAAGACCAAACACAGCCGATTTATTGCGCCAGGCTTTTCTGAGAGTGTGGTTCCAAGTGCCAATGGCGTTCATCAATCGACTGGTACATTCCATGCACAGACGTTGTGCTGCTGTTATTGACACTCGTGGAGGACACACCAGATACTGATGTAAACACTGTGTTTAGTCTGTAAAGCTTTTCATAATGTCATGAAATTTTGACGACTTATTCATTGATCTGTCAACATACTGTGTACCAAAAATTTCCATGATCCAGTTGTTTTATCAATTTTTATAATGATTTGATTAAAGCGCCTATCTAATTCAAAAATCGTACTGACGTTTTTTTTTGCTGCTTAGTATATTTCTTATTTATTTCAGCATTCATCGCATTTCAGTAGATGGCGGTGTTGCAGAAGAAATACCATCGACAACAGTATTTGGTCAACCTTTGGGCTTGTACGTCCATTCCCAAAAACCTAATGGTGAGGAAAGTTATAATCAATATAGACAACTACGTTTATTCAACGAAAATGTTGATAAATGTGCAATGTTTCCAAACACTAGAATCAAACAATTCAAAATATCATTGTATAGCGACTTACAATTGGAAAATCTGCAATTAATGTTAACACACAAATCTTACATACATAAGAAAAAGTCAGTTATGCTATAGATATGCTTTACCCTTTGTAACATTCACGTTATAGAAAGAAAACCGAAAGTAGAATCGCGGCTGATCCACACTGGGGACCTCCGGAGCGAGTTGGTGTTCCTGTGCACCTTCAACCAACACTCTGAGGACGTGTTCTACAGCACCAGCTGGTTTGTGGAGGAGAAGCTGATTCTGAGTTCAGGTCCAGAAAAATGGTTCAATGGGAGCGTGATTGAGAACCAGCTCCTGACAGAAACACATCTTAGAGAGGCCAACATCACAGCATACGGCATTAAGGTGAAACTAAACCAGAACATATATACATACTTCAATTCGTGTTTAAATATCGCAATTTGTGTCAAGACGATTAAAAAATATTACCTGAGTTCTGCTTTCAGATACAATTGTTCATATAAATATTAAATTTTGATTGGGTTATCTGGATGAATTATCAAACATTTTCCTCAAGGTTCAAGTGTTAAAAACAGCATGATAAAAAAGCAAAAAAAAATGCTGAAAAAGCATGATATGTTGGCTCTTTGACATATAACCTCTAGATTTATGCAGATGCTTATACATCTACTTTTAAATGAGGTATGAAGATATCAGGTAATTCTATGTTCAAAATTAAGAAGGTAGATAATCAAATCTTACTCATCTTCGTCTATGTGTTCAGATCTCCTGTTCAGTGGAAGCTACATACGAGGAAGGGAATGTTTCAACCCCTGCAGTAATGTCAAGGCAGAAAAACGTTGGAATACAGGTAAAATATATGTTACCTTATGTTTATTTGTATTCCGGTTTTACTTGTATTTTCAGTCCTTGTAGAGTTCTTCTTAAGTGGTATTCTATATGATATATTATCTCTTATATTCCGTTATGGGATATTAAACAAACTACAAAAAAATTCTTTGCGTCCATCTATTAATACCTAATAAACTAGTAATACTCATTTTATACTCAACTTTTGCAGGATGTTATGTGGCAGTGCAAACCAAATAATAAACTATCTTCCCGTTTGTCAATGAAATTTAAATGCAATGAAACGCTTAGGTTATATTCTTGAAAAACACCAGAATTGAGGCAGATCGCGAATAAAGGGGGTAATTTCTTGGAGTTGCCAGAAATTATGTATACCCTGGGTTAGATTTTCAGATCTACAAGAATATACTCCCGGGGGAAGTTGATATATTTCAGACTTTACACCTCATCATAATTCACTCATCATAATCGGAAATTTCAAAATGGGTCGGGTAGAAAGGACAAATTTTTGATTACTCAGATCCAGAGTAAGTTATGTATCCTAGGCTTAATACCATGTTACAGAATTAATCCATATCTTTATGAATACAGATATCCATATGAATTCACTGTCATACAGGTATCTACAACATCAGTGACAGTTGTCCAGGGCGCATCTACAGATTTGAAGCTGTCTCTGACTGATCCATTTGGATGTGGAAGTTTAACACACGATGAAGAGTGCAGACTTAGAGTGAAAGTAAATACACTCCGTAAGTCTTGGGCTTGTTTTTCTATATTTAAAATAAACTAGCATGATATTGTTGCTTTTTGACTTATCACCTCTAGATTTATTCAGACCCTTTACGTTTACAGGAGGGATGAAGATATCGGGTAACTTTATGTCAAAAATTATGAAGAAGGAAAACTATTTAATCACTTAATCTTACTCATCCACGTCTATAGTCCTCAAACTCAATTCATACTTCAATATTTGGTGTCACCATTTGCCAGATGTGCTCCTGAACATGCATTTTTAGGTAATCTTTATCAAGGGTAATTCCTGATCATGATATCCCATAAACAAATTGTAACCATTATCCTGTGGTATGATCAAGAGGAAGAGGTAAATCCTTTGTTTCCACCTTACGAAATGACAGCGTATATGTTAGGTATTGAAATCAAACTGTTTCCTGCAGAACTGAGCCTCGGCATTAAAACATAATTTTCAGGTGATGCTGACCTATGTGATCAGGCGGTTATGATGCCCTCCGAGTGTGGGGCATCCTTTGTGGCGTCACGCTGGAACGAGTCTGTCTCCATCTCACTCTTCGGTAAGGTTACCAGCACATACGGGTCCACCACCAAGAAGGTCAACCTGAACCTGACCTCAACCTTCAACTGGGCCCATCAGATGTGGGGAGAAACTCTTCTTTCTAAGATACAGGTCAGTTACATCATCAGATGTGTGGAGAAACTCTTCTTTCTAAGATACAAGTCACTTACATCATCAGATGTGGGGAGAAACTCTTCTTTCTAAGATACAAGTCACTTACATCATCAGATGTGGGGAGAAACTCTTCTTTCTAAGATACAGGTCAGTTACATCATCAGATGTGGGGAGAAACTCTTCTTTCTAAGATACAGGTCACTTACATCATCAGATGTGGGGAGAAACTCTTCTTTCTAAGATACAGGTCAGTTACATCATCAGATGTGGGGAGAAACTCTTCTTTCTAAGATACAGGTCAGTTACATGATCAGATGTGGGGAGAAACTCTTCTTTCTAAGATACAGGTCAGTTACATGATCAGATGTGGGGAGAAACTCTTCTTTCTAAGATACAGATCAGTTACATCATGAGATGTGGGGAGAAACTCTTCTTTCTAAGATACAGGTCAGTTACATCATCAGATGTGGGGAGAAACTCTTCTTTCTAAGATACAGGTCAATTACATCATCAGATGTGGGGAGAAACTCTTCTTTCTAAGATACAGGTCAGTTACATCATCAGATGTGGGGAGAAACTCTTCTTTCTAAGATAAAGATCAGTTATATCATCAGATGTAGGGAGAAACTCTTTTTTCTAAGATACAGGTCAGTTACATGATCAGATGTGGGGAGAAACTCTTCTTTCTAAGATACAGGTCAGTTAAATCAACAGATGTGGGGAGAAACTCTTCTTTCTAAGATATAGATCAGTTACATCATCAGATGTGGGGAGAAACTCTTCTTTCTATGATACAGGTCAGTTCCATCATCAGATGTGGGGAGAACTCTTTTTTCTAAGATACAGGTCAGTTACATCATCAGATGTGGGGAGAAACTCTTCTTTCTATGATACAGGTCAGTTCCATCATCAGATGTGGGGAGAAACTCTTCTTTCTAAGATACAGGTCAGTTACATCATCAGATGTGGGGAGAAACTCTTCTTTCTAAGATAAAGATCAGTTATGTCATCAGATGTAGGGAGAAACTCTTTTTTCTAAGATACAGGTCAGTTACATCATCAGATGTGGGGAGAAACTCTTCTTTCTAAGATACAGGTCAGTTCCATCATCAGATGTGGGGAGAACTCTTTTTTCTAAGATACAGGTCAGTTTCATCATCAGATGTGGAGAGAAACTCTTCTTTCTATGATACAGGTCAGTTCCATCATCAGATGTTGGGAGAACTCTTTTTTCTAAGATACAGGTCAGTTACATCATCAGATGTGGGGAGAACTCTTTTTTCTAAGATACAGGTCAGTTCCATCAAAAGATGAGGTGAAAACACTTTTTTCCTCAGATACAGATCAGTTCAATCATCAGATTAAGGGAGAACTTTGCTCTCTCAGATACAGGTCGGTTCTATCATCAGATGTGGGGAGAAAAACTGTGGGGTGAAACTCTGCTCTCTCAGATACAGGTCAGTTACATCATCAGATTTAGGGAGTAACTCTGCTCTCTGAGACACAGGAAAGATACAAGAAACCCCCACAAACATTCATGGTGTACGATTTATGGATATTACAATATATACAATGTAGAAATGTCTATTTTAAATCTGTTTGAAAAGAAAATATTAGATAAGCATGACATTTATGATTACCATTGCCAACAGACACCTCATTGAACTTATTTTTAGGTACAACTGACAAAGGACACCGCGCATATCCAGGATAAAAGCTGCTATTCAAATAATGACCCTCATCTCCAAACCTTTGATGGAAGGTGACAACAATCTATTATTTGATAAACATTATAACGAGTCTATCATATTTTAAACAATTTAAAAAAAAATAATGGATTGCTATTAATTGTTGATCTTAAATCATTAAAAACATTTTGTACTTATTTTCATTTTTATGTTGTCTAGAAACTACGAGCACCAATATGGTGGAGCTTTTACCTTCTACAAGCACATTGATCTCCCTATGGAAGTAAGTTGACAACATTTTTCCTAACTGGACAGTATTTCAGAATAAAATGCTGTATGTACTTTAGCACTGTAGCCGATGTAATTTATTCATTACGGACTTCAAAATTCTCAAATGACCACAAACAGTTTCAGTTTCCAAACATGCGCGATTTTATAACTTACAAAATAGACAAAACAGAAGAATCCTAATTTCGCGGTATAGGACACGACACAGTAAACTAAGTTCATTTCTAACTACAAGGTGCAGATCCAGACAGCTCGGTGTAGCTTCAGTGAGAACGCCTGGTGTAACTGTGGAGTGGCAGTGAGAGCCGGAAGGACGGTGTTTGAGATCAACAGATGCCCTGGGCAGTCTGATATCTGGTTTATGGACTACACTCTGTGTGAGGATGGAGGGGACGTTCTTCAGGTCAAGAAGAGGGGCGGGAGCTATGATGTAAATTTAAATTAATATAGAGAACCGTTTAACAATTATATAAACAATGTATGCAACGAGTTAATTGTTTGGTATTTAACGAGCAAAATTTATGAAACGGAAATGAGTTTAGTATTTGAGTTATTACTTGCTTGATAATATCTTCGAAATTCACCGTCATGCTCCACTGACATTGTCACATCGTACTTAACAATAATGAGATCATTCGGTGGGTGCTCAATGTTATTACACAATATGCTATAACTTTGATTATTCATTAAACAGCGATATCTTCAACGGGCAAGTTCTAACTCATTTTAGCAATATGACCTGTGAAAATATGTTACTTAATGAAATATTTTTCGACATCAATGACTTATTTTTAATACTTGCGGATTTAATAAATAATAAATTCAGTTTAATTTTTACCTCATTCATTCCATTCTGCCAGATTCACCTACCAACTGGAGGAAAGGTTGTGGTGAATGCATATGGCAGTTTTCTCAATCTCCGAATGTTTCCATCTGTACAAGACATTGAGAAGACCAGGGGTTTGTGTGGCAAAATGTCTGATAACGATGCTTGTGATGACGACTTCGTGTTACGTGATGGAAGTTACTCCCCAGACCCAACAGCGACTGATGGGTGCAATGCTGGATACAGGGTGTGGGTGAATGTCCTCACAAACTTCTCCAACTCTTGGAGGTCAGTTCATTGCCTACCATTTTAACTCGTGTCCACCATGCATGCTTTTGTTGAATCTCATGTATTTTGCCAAAGAGGAGAGATAAAATGAAAAGTCCATGGAAACACGTTTGACAGAGACTAAATAAATCGGAGTTTCTAATTATATAAAAATGCAATAGTCAATATTTGTATAAACAATTTATGCAAAGTCATAAAAAAGTCAGGTTTTTGTCTCGGTTTCATAAGATATTAATTGGAAGCATGTATTGAATCCATAAGGATGGGGTTAAAGGAAGCTAGGCTTTTTTTTAGTTTTAAGAAGTATTTCCAGTCTAGATTGTTGTCTGAGATTAAGCAGTTCAGTCTAACCACGGTCAGTATATAGGTACACTGGTGTTTCGCTAACAGACTTGCTTGTCGTGGTGCTTTCAAAACTAATTATTTTGTCAATGTGGAATAAATAATTTTGATGAAAATTGAAAGCTGCTGGTTTGCGTCGTGTGTAATTACGAAATACAATTTCCCTTTTGTGTGTAAATATCATATGAATAAGTTCGTATTGCTAAAACTTCTCATGTATACTCTTATACAGAGTAGAGACTGGAAATAATCTGTTCAACCATACGGACCTGTCATCCCTGAGCAGCTGGCCCCAGGAGAAGACATTCTGCTCGTGTTCAACAGACAAGGAACATTACGACCCACTACAGGAACTGGACTGTTCTGCTGGCAAGGCTCACGAGACGTGCAAGTCTCTGCCAGGCTACTCTGACGTCACTCCGTCTCTGTGCAGCATCAACAGAAGGAGACGAAGATCTATCAGAGACATAGAAGATGCATCATTCCATCATATCCACAAGAGAGTATGAACATTAAATTTTTAATAAGCACTGATGATAAACATATTTGTAAACATGCTATATCACAGGGCCGTTGCACCAACTGAGGGGTTGGGTCGAAATATCTGCGTAAGCTCAGTGTGTGTTCGATGGGTGTATATGATAATGATAATGTTGATATTTCTATTGATCCTTACCTACGTTTTAAGACATGCTCTAAATGATCCACACTTAGCCATCCTGAGAATTGTACTTTCAAAACTGCTACCTAGCGATATATCTATTTCAATATATTGGTACGAAAATGAGGGTGTAGAGGCTTTTAAATATCTGCCTCTTCCAAAGTTCTAAACCTTAGGCACCTATAATAGCTACAGGTCTTTTTATGCAAAACAGCCAATGCCTCTTTTGCTAGCTGTTCATGGGCATACAAAATATAAGGATTCTTATTCTAATGACAATGAAGTTCAGATATGCTTCTGATTAACACGAATCAGATAAAAATATAGAATATATATTTGTTGTTGTGACCGATTCATATGTGTGTGAGCTGGTCTTCCAAAGTTGAAGCAAATAATAATGTTTTCTGGCTTATAATAAAACACACAAAAAGGTTTATCTTGTAGAGTTAACATCCATGAGTTGTTTTATTTAGAATGCAGACACTTGGTCTGGCAACTGGACTGAAGAAACGGCCACTGAACATTGTGAACAGCTTTTCCAAGAGTCAAAGACCATTCAAGTTTGTCAAAACATTACAGGTGGTGAAACGAACAGTAGCATTGACAGTTGCATACTCGATATCAAGGTAAAACATATTTTATGTTTAATTTTCCCTTGCTTTATTCCTGTTCTTTATATTTCGTTCTTTGATGTCATTCTGGTAACCCTTTTCAGAAAAGGTAAAGAATGACAATATCAAATATAGTCGCAAGCGACGACAAAAGGATTCAGCGTGTTCGGTACAAAGATAAACATGTCAGGAGTCATTCCTGAAAGTTTCATGACTTTCTGCCAATGGAGCGTTTTAGAAAATCATCAATCAAGCAAATCTCTAACTGAATGGGCCTTAAGAAGAGATTTTACAACGCTTCACTGTATTTCACTGTATTCACTGAAGATAGTTCTATCTCATCCCTACAAAGTATATAGTGACCAGAGAGACAAACATTTGTTGCTAAATGCACTTAAAATGATAAATAACTAAAGAAGGCTAGAAGCAACTGTGCGCCGTGTGCAGGGTCTAGTTACAATACACAGCGAGCTGGGCTTCTGTCTGACTCCATTTTGAGATTTTTGACTTATCTTATGTAATTTAACACGTCCTAGCGGCCGGAAATGACTGTCGCGAACGATTTTTTTCTCTCATTTGAAAGACCTTGGTAGTGTCTAACTCTTCTTTAAAAATCATCAAATTCGTCGGTCAGGTTTTTGGGTTATGGCCCTTTGAAAGTTGCACATTGTACTAAGTCACCGACTTTGAATACGTATAGCGCAAAAAACTATTTTAGGTAGAGTCTTCGAGTGAACTATGATTTAATGTCCAATGCCTCAGCTACAACATACCAAAGTTTCCTCTCTCTGTTGCAAGTATCTTCAGAGGAGTTGGTTCTCAAAGGTGCATGGGGTCTGTATTTCTGAAAAGTTGAAAAATCCAATATGGCGGCCAAGCCACGTGACCTACGACTTCGTCCTGATTTTTTTTTTGCGCAGAATTATATTGCGCATCTTATGAAAAAAATTCAAGTCTCTAGCTGCATTTTGGGGAGAAAAAAAAAACATGTTAATTTTTCGGTTTTGGAATCGAACTGGACCTTTAATGCGACTTTCAATGTGAAAAAACATAGCGTCATGATCTAAGTCTCACTTAGGGCTAGCAACATGCAAAGTTTCGCTGTAATAGCTTCAGCCGTTTCTGCTGAACCGATGGGACAAAATCGGTGGAATAAAATAATAATAATAAAACACGCCAATAACAATAAGGATTAAGCCTGAAAGGCTGAATCGTTGATAATGTTCTGTGCACTCATTGATACACTAATGCATTAATGCATTTGTTTCTCATTAATTAGAAGATTAGAAACTGTGGTTCACTTTTATCAAGCAAGCAAGAAAAGTTCGTAATAACATTAAATGTTCTTTTAGATACCAAGTTGATATACAATCTTCAAATGATGAGTTTTCAGGGTCGCCTTTCAAAAAGCTCTAAAGTTCTATTAAATATAGCAACGTGTTGTATGCAACAAGAGTTGGACAGACTTAGGGGTTCACATGTTTCACAAGCTACAAATATTTGCATCAAGTGAGTGCGCCTATGGTGTTATGTTAAAGAATGGGAGTTAAGGTTAATCTTAGTTGATGATATGAGGCCCCGGCAGACCCAGTAGTAACATATACATGTGAGTACCTGGTTAATGATGTTGTGGACTCTCAGTTGACAGGTATCACTGATTTCGGCAAGTACTCTGTGGACTCAGTGAGGAGCAAGTGCTACCATGAGGTGGTTGTCAACCCTGTGCTCCAAGACAACGATACTTCTTCCTCTGGAAACCAATCTGTCTATGACATCGTAGTGGCAGAGGCGTGCCCTGGGGACTGCAGCTCAAATGGAAACTGTTCGGAAGGTTTGTCACTTCTCTATTGTTTACTTATTAATGTCAGTAATTTTATGGTATTGCATGGCTCGGCGTCCGTCCATCCGTCCATTCATTCATCTGTCTGTCTATTTTGGACTTTCAATTACATCTTCAGAAACTAAAGACCTAAAAAGCTGAAAGCTTCTCCTCAGCTCCGACTCCATAGCTGATCAGGATTCTGATTTATAGATTACTTGACCCTGTGAACCTTAAAAAGTCTACGCATTGAGCCTATTAACCTATTTTGTAATGATACGTATACGTATACGCATACGTAAGCAGCTATCACAGCGAATCGTTGTGATGAAGAGAGACGATTGGCCTAAGATTTGGCATCTAATGAGCCACTCCATAAGTTGTACATGTAGGGGTCATATATACCAAACTTTACCAGCTTTTCAAGGTTATTGACGTTGTACGGTGAAAACGGTATGGTTTGATGTCGCGATAAAAATAAAAAAACTACACAATGACATACATTTATCAGTCAAACGTTATTTTGGAAACCTATCTAGAATAGACAGAATGATAGTTACGAGTAGATAATGTCTATTAGGTTATTATACTAGTATTCCTTTAATTGTAGGGTGAAATTAGCTTCCGTGAATGTATATGACTTTCATTGAAAACAAGTATTTATCATATAATTGACATTTTGGAAATGAATATAAGTAATTTTAAAATTATATCATGAATTATGACAATACATTCGTAGTAAAGGAAAACAACGGAACGGGGGACATTGTATTCAGCGGCGTCCCTCCGTCCGTCCCTCCGTCTGTCTGTCCGTCCGTACGTCCGGGTCCTTGTTAACGCGATATCTCAAGAACTGTTGCTTCCGAAGTCTTCAAATTTGGTCACAGCCTCACTTGGGGGATTACGCAGACACCAATCACTTTTGGTGACCTTGACCTGATATTGACGGCACTTTGACCACTCTCAATGGATGATTGATTACCCCGTGTGTTGCTGGAGGGTTTGGGTTCGGATTCAGAAATTGATACTTATACTTTTTAATAAATGAAAGGTAAATTTTACTTGCTGTCATCTCATAAAGAATGGATAAACGATACTTCTTCTCAATAATATCATTTCAAGTGATTGGTCTTTTTTGCTTTCATTCCTTCGTTGTCTTATATTGATTTGTACATTATACAGTGCATGACAATCTTACACATCGAATATACTGTAAGGAACAGTTCTAAGAGATGCGATTGCTGAATAGGTTTTTTTAAATGTCATGATTGTATTGACGTAAAGATTTAGGATTAGTTTTTAAAATACTCTATATAATATATTGTTGAAATATATCAGTGATTGCTGGGTAAATACAAATCTAAAACCAAGATATCATAACATTGATTGTAAAGATTTATTTTTGTTTAGATATACTCTATGAAATGAAATTTTGACATTTATTACACATAGGGCGGATAATAAGAAAATTTTCAATATATGCACATGTGCACATATCACTTAGCAATGATCGTTGTTGCACGATTTCTCGTATTTTAACGTCTGTGACGTCATAAACTCTTGTTTGCCACAAGCAATGATGTTTAATGATCAAATCCATTTAGATAAATGAAGGCTCTTGAAAACTTCAAGAGAGAAAAAGTTCCTTTGAAATTTCCTTTTAGCTCTCAGTATAAATCCAGCGGGCTGAAATCAAGTTTCAGTTGGATAGTTAACTGCGATATTTTTTATTAGATCGCATCCCCCACATTGAGTCTGTTTCAAATGAAATTGAGATGTCATTATCACTCTGTAAACATCTGACAAGGGGAGTAACTCGTGATCAATATATACATATGTTGTTGATTCATATAAAAGTATTTGCAGCCATGAAGGCAAGGAAGAAAACAAAGAGTTCATTCCGGTTCGTTTTCAACTTGCAATGTAAAGATGATAGTAAAAAAATAATGAAAGTTGAATAATTCATATCAATTTTTATTCAAAAATAACAACTAAACAATTATTCCAACAGTTACATTTCTAATGGTGGAAAAATGAGAGGGGCAACCCACATATGCCCCCTCTTCCTACATCAGCGAATATAATGGATGCTATCTGTAATTGTGAGTCAAAACACTTTGGAGTGTGTGCTTTAACTGAATTACAACTGAAAATGTTGCCTCCTTTAAATGTGTTGACAACAATAGCTTTCAAAGTATCCACTATGTGGCTTTCTCCACACAGAGATAAGAATTTAAAGTCACAGTCGCAGTTTTAAGGAAAACCTTGAAGCTTCAATACTGATAAAAAAAATTGCTGTAAAATTAGGGAAATATGAAATACGATTAAAAATGTCAAACAATTTTTTGGAACGTTGATTCAAAAATGTAATTTCTGGCATAGATCAAGTGTTTAGGTCTAGCCCTAGAATAGCCCTGTCATACTCGTATCCTTATACAAATATTAGGGAGGGGTTGGAATTCGTCACGCCAATAAATGAGACAGTTACCTATTTTCTAATGCAGTAATTCAAGGATTTTATCTCTTGCCAATGTTGAATGTACTCTCATCTGTAACCTCGTATCACGTCAGATGCAAGTCCACATGACTCTGTAGGTGAGAGGAAAGCCTTGTATTCTTAATACAACGAAGAGAGGTAGTCTGCCTTGAACTTCAATATAAAGTGATAGAGTGCATGTAAATATCTGAAAATTACTGCAAACAAAAAAAGAACGATTTAGATAAGAGATGAACTATTCGCCCGAGTAGCATCAATGAACTGAGCCATTAACTCTAACCATTTAGGTGAATTTCACAATTCGGCCCTTCCCATCACTGAAAGCGAGTTTTTCCCATTTTTTCGGGGAGAAGCTCCCAAATTTATATTGAAAAATCATTTGCTTGAGGGCATCATATATGAGCAGGTAATTATTATACACAGACGTAGGCAAACATTCACTATTTTTCAACTCGTAAACTCTAATTGGTGATTTTTTGTAATTGCGGTATCTGTACAGTTCATAGACAGAATCAACAGGGTCATATTGACTATAAAATATATTGAATTTACCTTGCAATGGACAAAAAGACTTTTCCCGTATATTTACGGAACATTTATGAGGCTGACATGAACCTTTATGACTGGAAATATATTTTTTGATGCAGCCATTTTCATACAACACTTTCATCCAACTCCATAATATGTGTGTGTAGACAAAAAGATGAGTGGCCGAGGCTGCATTTGTACAAAAGACTCGAGTTACCCTGTTGGAAATTGTATATTTCCAGATTATTCGGACATCATCATTTAGGTAAAAGTAAAAAACCTCTCTTCCATTAATACCCATATCAAACATCACCCTACCCACCGTACTCATGATCTTTATTGGCTTCCCACCCTTGTAATGTAGCATGTAAATTCCACCCAAAATTTCCAGGAATAAAGCCTGGCGTTGTTTGTTAAATCTCTGACTGAAAATTTTCTGGTCAAATCTTAAATGTATTTCAACTTGAGATAATGTCTTTTTCTTTTCTTTCATTGCTATACCGATCACTTTTTCTATTACACTGTCCTGTGTAAGAACCAAGACCATCTATATCAGTCGTGTATCCCAGCCTGGTTGTTGGAGAAAAACCTTCGTAGTTGGGTTAGCTGTGGAGGCGAGTTCCTTCAGCAAGGAAAACTTATTAGCCAATTCCCAGTTAGTGGGTGGTTGGAGAATATCTCGCATTAACGATCCCCTTCCATTTGACATAACACAACCAATTGTTCCACCTTGCTTGCTGAAGAATTCACGCAGATTTATATAAACAAGAGTCACATGTTCGTGTAATACTTGAACAGATGTTTGATACCCTTTAGCGCTTAAAGTTGTCTCAAATGAGTTGTTACCATTACACCTAATAGTTACTGTTGTTAATAGGCTGGTATGGTTTTTGGATCCCCTCAACTCTGAAACGTTGCAGTAGTGAACATCATTTGCAAATATGCCAATGAAATAACCTTAGATGACTATGTCCAGGTAAACACTCATGATGGCAGTTAGTCGATGTATATAGTTTAGCCTTAAGTCATTTCTTTCTGACTATTGTACGTATCGTGTGATCAAAAGTTTCTTTTTGAATAATTCAGGAGTTAAGTACCGTAACAACAACCATATTCAGGCAATGTATACGTCTTTAAGGATGTAGATTTGAAAATGATATGTTCCGTCAATGTACTATTTATTTATTTTGATATATAGTTTAACTAAGATACCATCTTATCTTTTCTTTAAATTCCAAACCCATAAACCGAGACAATATAACTGACCATGTAAAATTAAAATACCTACATAGATTAAATATGATCTTAAATATGAGTAATGATTACAATGAATTATTAACATGTTCTTAAATAGGAGAAGAAACGGATGTCGAAGTCCATTAAGGGCACAATAGGCAACATTGAAAAACACAATGTCATTCGGTTTCTTCAAAAGACTTTAGGTTATCGAGTCTTCCCTAAAGTATATTCCAGGTACCTGCTACTGTTTGCCGAACTATGAAGTAGTCTATGTCATCTTTTTTAGGAAATCTAAAGTTTTCCTGATGTAAACACTGCTTTTCTGTGTCCGATGTCATTTGGTTTTCCATAGGCTTTAGGTTATCGAGTCTTCTCTGCTGTATATTCCAGGTACCTGCCACTGTTTGCCGAACTATGGAGGTCTGGACTGTTCTGTAGATCTGTCAGCTCCTCCTGTTCTGTCCAGCCTACATGATGATCATTGTGATACCTCAAGTCTCTCCTGTGATTCCATCTCTGTGTATGGGGAAACCTTTACAGAAGAAAGCAAATGTTTGGTGGAGGCATTTAAGGTAAGTTGCCTCGTTTTGTAATAAAAACTTGAGGGTTTCTTTTTTATCTTTTTTGATGAAAAGTTAATGTTTCTTTATGTTCAAATCACTTGGATTTAATATATACTCGTATATATATAATATTGATTGTGGAAGTATATATCATAGGTAATCTGTATAATCAGAGAATAATCCCTGAAATTTATGTATATTCCCTGAAATGTCCAGTGATTATTTATATTCTCTGAAAACCAACAACAAGTATTGTATAAATTGCCTGAATGCCTAAAAATGATATACCAATGTCTTTATTCAATTCCAACCCCAACAACCTTTCATACATGGAAAAACTGGACAGAGTTGTTTAGATTTTTTATTACCCAAAAATTCAATTATTATACATAAGTCATACATGTATGTTTTAAAAGGTTACTTTTTGAAATTCCAACTATTTATCATCAACACAAGGTATAAGGTGTTCCAAAACTGTAACATATATACATATTGAACCGCATCACTATGATATAACACAATAGGTCCTGCAATGTAAAACGTATGGTCATAATTAATGCATCCTGTATAATCAATCAATTAAGAAATAAACTCTCTCAAAAAAGAAACGCAACCCCATTCTCAATATCTGACAACAACCTCTGACAAAAATGGTGAATGTGAATTGGATTGTTTGTCATGTATTCTTAATATGTTCTTGTTTAATAAGTAATAGCTACCAAAAGCAGCCTTTTTAACGCACGCTGACTGTTAATCCGATTTTTTTAGAGAATGTGCGAAACAGTCATGTGCATAATGGTAAAAGTGAACTGCACGTACAATTCAAGGAAATCACAGTTTAAGCCAAGGTATCAAAAAGTAAACGTAGTTTGGCAATATATTCAATTTGTTTACTCCGAAGATCAAGGTTGAAAATGCCTCGTTTGAATATTGCAGATCAAAATATTGCCATTTGTCGGATTCAGGCCGGGCAAAGTCTTGAAGCAGTTGTCCGCCAGCTAAATGTTCATAATACGACGATCATCTGACTTTGGAATCGCTACAGACAGTTCCATGCAACCGAAGACCGTCCTCATAGTGGTAGACCAATGATCACCACAACGGCTCAGGATCGTTTCATCAGGGTCACCCACCTACGTAATCGGCAAACCACACCATCCCCTCAATGCAAGACAAGTGTCTAGTTTGAGGAGATTGTTGGCCCAAACCATCAGGAACCGTTTACGTGAGGCTAATATTCATGCATGACGACCATTTGTCGGACCTGTTCTGAGACGCCAACATCGACGTCAACATCTCAGATGTTGCACTAACGTGGAATATGGACCCTTACTAAACGGGATACGTGTCTGGTTCAGTGACGAGTCCCGTTTCGTACTTCACAGACGTGACGTCAAGAAACCTGTATATAGACGAGGAAATGAACGTTTCGCACCGAACTGAGTTCAACAGGTTTGACAGATTTGGAGGAGGGAGCGTCATGGTGTGGGGAGCCATGTCTTACAACGGACGATCACACCTGGTCATCATTTCCGGCAATTTGACGGCCCAGCGCTACATCAATGATGTTTTACAGCCACACTCCTTTTGATAATCAACCAATAGAGGAAGCTGTTTCAACAGGACAATGCCCGCCATCGCACAGCTCGTGCAGCAGTGGATTTTCTACAGAATTCCAATGTCGAATCCTTGCCATGGCCCTTCAGGTCGCCCGACATTAACCTCATCGAAAATCTTTGGGACTATCTTGATCGTCGTATCCGTGCACGTACACTACCATCGTAGACGTTAGATGCACTGGCCACAAAACTGCAGGATGAGTGCTGAGCAATACCACAGGAAAGGATTAGTCGTCCGATCCGTTCGGTTCCAAGGAGGTGCATTACTGTGATTACAGCTCGTGGCCCCCATACTAGATACTGAAGAAAGCGCCCCCTAGTTTCCGTCAAATGCATAATAGTGACCTATGAAATTGAGACCTTATACTACACATACACTTTTTTCACCATGTAAAATTTCGTTGTATTATCTTTGATAATCTATGTGTTAAAAAAAGTTAAAGACTGATATCAACACTGCATAAAATCAGGTGTTGCGTTTCTTTTTTTAGAGAGTTTATATTGTATTCTGACAGGTGAGAGGTTCTGGTCCAGAACATGAATGGTCTACCGTCTCTTCTGCCTCTGTACAAAGCATCAGCCATGTGAAGTGTAACATCAGCGTGAGCAAGGAGCTTGGGGATACAGATTATGTACGGGCCTATTGGATATCGGTCTCGAATGATGGAGCACTTTACAGCAACAATGTCACTGTACTGGTATACGATGGAAGTTGTGTGACTGGCTCGATCAAAGGAACTGACGTCACCTGGACAAAAGAGGTATTGGGGACCAACATGCATAACATGTTGAATAAAAAATACTGTAGACTTCAAGTAAATATTTGTTAAAATCATGCCCTTATACAATGTAAAATCAGCCAAATTCCCACATGAAAATACATAATTTTTCGTATTTTCCTTGCAATTATTAGGAGTCTTCCTGCTTCTATGGAGAAAAATGTTATACGAACGGGGAAACCAGGATTGACGATGACTGCAAGGTCTGCGACTTCAATGGATCATCTACTTTCTGGGAGGCCAATACAGGTGAAACATTGAACATTTGATAAAAGAAAAGCATTATTATCAACCTGAGACGCAAATTGTGTTTAGCCTAAGCTTTAGTTTCATTTGGTTATTTTACCTTGACGACGAGCTTATGTGCCCTTGATGCCTGGTTGACAGAATATTAATCTTCAGGCACCTACAGGCAGGTACGTCCCACAAACTTAGACAAATAAATATTAACTTTTCTTGAAGTTCGGGCGATCCATTATCTGCCACGCAGAAATCCATTTTGTTATTGACCTTGTTCTTAATGTTTCAGCTCCTAACTGTACTGGACCAACAACTGTATCAACAACAGAACCAACAACCAAACCAACAACAGAATCAACAACCAAACCAACAACCGAACCATCAACTGAAGCCACGACAAAACCATCTGTGTCTGGTAAATCTAAGATGGACGCCGACACAATTTCAGCTATCTCAATTGCAGGTGGAATTGTGGCATTTGCAGTTATTGCTGGCATCATAACATTAATTACTGTCAAGGTCGGAAAATCAAATAGCCAGGTACTTAAACATATGGCACCTCTTAAATATGTAATTTGCGTTTCTCTGATATCTTTTTCACCAAAACTAAATTTTTGCTTCGTTTTTTATAGTTTTTAGCTCATCTGGCCTGTAAGGCCCGATGGGCTTATGGCATGGCATGGTGTCCGGCGTCCGTCCGTCCATCCGTCCATTCAACCGTAAACTTTGTGGAATTTCGACTTCTTCTCCAGAACCATAAGGCCTAGAAAGCTGACACTTTGTGTACAGACTCCTTGGCTAGTGAGGATTATAAGTTGTAGCTTTGGTGGCCCTATGACCCCTGATAAGGGCCACAGGGGCCACACCCTAAAAACCTATTTTCATCTTCTTCTCCAGATCCATAAGGGCTAGAAAGCTGAAACTTTGTGTACATACTCCTTGACTAGTGAGGATTATAAGTTGTAGCTTTGGTGGCCCTATGACCCCTGATAAGGGCCACAGGGGCCACACCCTAAAAACCTATTTTCATCTTCTTCTCCAGATCCATAAGGGCTAGAAAGCTGAAACTTTATGTACATACTCCTTGACTAGTGAGGATTATGAATTGTAGCTATTGTGACCCTGTTGCCCCTAAAAAGGCAACAGGAACGTCTTTCAATTCTATTTTCATCTTCTTCTCCTGAAGTATAAAGCCTAGAAAACTGAAACTTGTCGCCTTATACTTAATTTTAAAGATTGGTGACCCTGTGGCCTCTACAAAGGGGGAATCACATTGCCACACTCTACAGCAAAATTGATGATGAAGCCTGATGAGCTACAGAGCAAATGGGTCTATTTTTTTGTATATGTTATGATATAGCGTTCTTATTTAATATGTTGAATAATCAGATGTCGTCGTTGACATATTGATGTACCAATGTTAAATCAGAATATCATGTTTGATTTTGATGTTCTTTGTCTTTTCAATTAGTCATTATCAGTCATTTTATTCAGAAGAAGATTCAGAATCATTTTGCAACACAATAAAATTCTTCAATAGATGAAAGAATCATCTCTGGAGAAGGCTACAAGTCCACACCAAGATAACTCCTGGAAACAATTTAACTCCGGAAGACAGAAAGACGCCTATAGCGGAAATCCCTCCTGGAGACAAGAAGACTCCTAGACTCAAGATCAGTCCTCGACCTGAATGCCTGGACGCTGGTCTGTGGGTCGCAAGTTCATCTCATCACCCTATATGGAGAGACCTCGACAGCAACATTAAGATAAAGATAGACTCTACTGTCCATTTTGGTAACTTTTAGGAATTCTTCAAGTTGGGTTAAAAATAACCTTGAATCGGACTCTGAAGTTCATGATGAACTACCTAGATATACACAGCTAACACAGCTCACGTTGATAAACGAATGAAAGGAAAGTCAGCTGTGGTGAACGAAACATATATTATTTGTGTCTACCCCAGAAATAACTAAGGGTTGGCTCATTGGCGATGTAAGAAAAATACCTTATTTGTAATGGTAAAGGAACCTGGGACATCGACATTGAAATGAGTCAATCGGATTATTTAATGGCTACTATAATCAACGTACATTTATACAATCTATTTCCATTAAATGGATGTTTTCAACAATGCTAAGTATTTTTGGTTCAATAAACAGTATGTAAAAAGTTATTTAAAAGTTAGGTATAAAAGGTTTGTGACTAGTTAAATGAAGGCGAAGGTGTTTCTTTAACTTTATGTTGATTATTCTGAAAACCATAAAATTTAAATTGCTAACTTTCAAAGATGCTTAATCTAACATCCCTGTAAAGTCATATCAGATATTTAAGTGGTTTTTTTACTCATAGCAGAATCAAAATGACCCCTTTTTTAGCTTTGTGAATCAATTTGATTTATTCTGACTTATTCTAGCTTTGAAATCTAAAGAACACTCTTGTGTAGAAAACAAGCTGGATGGTGGCTTTCGAACTTTGCTTTCTAAGGTGATATTTTATCGTAGACCAGATATCTGGCTACCAGATAAAGATACTAACTCTCATTAGAATATGACCAAAGTCTTAGAATATGACCAACCAATGTTTAGACTGTTTTAAATATTGTAATATAAAGTGATAGAATTCACAAAACAATCCGAAATTATTTGAAACGGCAAGGACAGGATAGCTATTGACCAAATGTTAGTGATTAACTATTTGACCAAAATAAATTTAAATTTTTTCTTGCAAAACTTAACCAGTAACTTTAAATGAAAGGATATGATGGTATTTTTCAGGAGAAAATGCTGGTTCCTGTAATTCAACTTAGAAGGATACTGTTTGATATACATAGTATCTTATTTTGCTTGTTACATGTAAAAATATCAATTATGATAAAATTTCAAGATATATGAGTCTCCCTTTAAGGTCACAGAGTGGTTCTTGAATGATGATCAGTTGACGGAAACAGCAAACGTTTCCCTTTATTCTTGTACACTATGCTATTTTTCTGGTTACTCAGCGATGTAAGTTAGCTTTCAATGAAAACGCTTATTTTGACCTCTTTTGTTTTAATAGTGAGGTCATAGCAATAAATTATGTACTTACCGTGAAACAATAAATGGTTTCATCTTTATATAAATGCTTATATTCAGTTGACCCAAGTATTTTGAGTCATTTTTATGTATAGTGTATTGTAAATAATTTTTTTTAGACCTATGTCATAGTCTTATTTGCCTTTTTTACCTATCGTCGCAAATGATATTTATCTTGATCATAGCATATATGTATCCAACAACCGCACCACGTGGAAACTAACTTTCTGACACATAAAAAAACCTGATAAAGTGAAGAATACTGCATGTAGTAATTTCTTGTATTTAGTTTATTATTCCGATATCCTTAAATTCAAAAGATTGAAATACACATTCTGTATGTTAATCAGTATTTGTTTTAAACGAGTGATGTTGAATAATGTTTACATTAAATACATTTCGTCATAAGAAAAGAAGTGAGTTCCAAATCCTCTCTGATATGTGATCGATTCTTGTTGATCTCATATCAAGTATTGAACATGTCAAAACCAGACGAAGGTGGTGTAAGAAATTCCAGAATTCAACTGTCAACAACAAAAGCATCAAACCCATGTTGATTGATAAACTTTTTATTATTAGTCCATTGAAGATATCGCTGTTTACTAAATCTACATTATTGTGTAATAACAACGTGCGGTGATCGAATGATGTGACGTCATAATGACATCATAATCGGTAAGTACGACGTCACAATGGCATTGAGGCGAATTAGTTTATATTTTCACGATTTAGCTAAGCTAGTAATAATTAAAACACCAAACTTTGTCCCATTTAATAACATGGTTATGAACCTCTGGAATGATATCGGTATTTAAAGGGGCAGTAGCACGTTTTTTGATAACTTTATATTTTAAAATTGTCACTGATAATTATAAGTTAATGTTAAATGTATTATATTGACAGTGTCAAAAATCTCATTAAACAAGTCAATCATCCATAGTCAGAGGACAAAGTTTGAAGATTCACATGAAATCCATTGGCGGCCATTTTTGTGTGAACACCTTTAATTCATTTTGAGTAAGAAAAAGGAATCGCATGGCTAAACTCTACAATATATATTTGAATTATTGCTGCTCCATTTAGTTTAAATACATTGTCTTTCAATTGGAACCATTAATTTTCATTTTCCTGACAACACCTTATATTCCCCCTAAAAACGTGCTACTGTCCCTTTAACTCATTCGGTACATATCAATCGATCAACCACTCACTCGTTTCATAAAAATGTTATTAAACAGAACATCGTTTAGTATTCTCTATGTCTGTTTTAAAAAAAATAGCTCTAATTTTATGTTCACCTCAAAGGACTAAAAAGTTAACGGACAGACGAAAACCATAATCCTGTAACGAAATCAATGATTGAAACTGAACATGATAATTTCAGAGAATTTATTCAGAAAGTTTATATGGACAGATTGTGTTTCTAACTAATGCTGTTTGACGATCAAATTGCAAAATAATCAATGTTTATAAAGCCTGAATTCCTGACTGGAAATATTGATATTTATCATACAATGGGTGGTGTTCTCGGCATAATAAAGTCAACGGATATTTTCGGTATCCGTTCGGCGTGGCTAAAGGTCATATACGGATACCGATGCGAATTTCAAAGGGCAAGGTCGGAACTTCTTTCGAAAATTCCGATGACGTCACAAGCGTTAACATTTTGAACACATTTAGTAACGGAAAGAGACATTACAATATGAATGATATATTGCATAGACATTGATCTAAGTAATAACAACAACACTGCATGGATATTTAGCCATTTACATGACTTATAGTAGTGCCAAAACACTGTCATCACGGGTTGAATGAAACCGACCGAAAAATATTACTCACAGGTACCAGAGGCAGTTCAAGTCTCATGTTCAAACACTTCATTTACCCATCTTCGGTGTTCTTTGCTTTAATATTGTTTAGTTTGGATCAACAGACTATCACCTAGTTTAGCTCTCAGGCCATCAATGTTCGTTCAATGGTTGTTTCAACGCAAGCTGCCATTGTCAAGTAGCCGAAGGGAAGCAACTCTTGCTCCTTTGTGAGATTGACTCGTCCGTTCGATCCCACCAAAGACCATTTAAAATGTTTTTAGTTTTTAAATTATCGTATTTTATAGATTTTTTAAATTTCAAAACTTTTGAGTCGTGACAAAAGTCATTGCTCTATTCATTTGCATATATATATGCGCGAATCTTAAAACGACATCAACCATTAAAAAGTCTTATCAGGCATTTTTTCGAATTAAATTTTAAAATGACATTGTATGATAAAGAAGTTATCATGCTCGTGTGTTTTGGGATCGTAAATATCCTGCATTAGGAATAAACACTATGTTTATAGGTCGACAAGGCTCGCAAAATACAATGTTTATTCCTAATGCAGGATATTTACGATCCCAAAACACACGAGCATGATAACCTCTATTTATCATTTATGACATGACTTTTTTCCTTTTCAAAGAAGCACGGCATATCAGGTGTATCTCGAAAGTTTTGAACGTAAACAGGCGAAGTAAAAGAAAATTTATATTATGAAACTAGACATCAATAGATACCGAACAGTGTATAGAGTCAAACATTTCAGAGGCGCTATAAAGTAAATATTAATGGACATAGTTTTATAAATATATGATAAAATAATAATACGCCCTTCTGGGAGCAATAGTCTCAGAATTCACCTGATGAGGGTTTAGAGTGCTCAATCTTCGTTTACAGATTTTAATATAGCTAGTTTTCATTTTGTATATAAACAAAGAAATACATATGTACTTGCAAAGCGAGAACTTCACATCTAAAAAGGATATACAACATAACAACAAACAGCACGCTACATTGGTCGAGTATGTGGATTTAGAGAAATTTATATGGGTCATTTCAAACATAGAAAATTGTATAGATGGGACAATATAAGTTTCAGGTATCAGTCATGCAAAAAGAGAAATGTGATAGGAATAAGGAAATTGAAATTTCGTATCTCAATAAACGAGTCAGTTTGGCCATACAAATTTAGTTGCATGACAGTAATCACTTACACCATTATTTCCATCTGTTGCAAAAACTAGATTATACAGTGCAATCTAGCCTCCAATATTCTCACATCACAAAATGGTATACTACATGTAGCCACGGTCTAGAAACCTACTTGTCTGGGCTGTCAATTGGCTAGAATGGACCTACACCCTGCTGTTTACACCAAATCAGGAAATGTGAGCCTGCACTCACATTTAATTAAATGAAGTTCACATGCTAATGTTTACAAGTCATGGCCTTCTTGTCAATTTAAAATATGTTTTGTGTGAAAATGGTACAAAATGGTGATATGGTACGTGTAATGGGTTTTAAAGGCACCTTAATATGACCAGAATGCTACTACGTCTCTAATTCTTATCAGATGGACTTTTTTTAGATACGTGACCTAGACTGCATTGACACATTTTAATTTAAGATTAACATTTACCGAAAGGTGTAAGTTCCTTTTTATTTACAACATGCAAAAGAAAGAATAAAACTCATTTTAAACCAACTTTAAATAAAACGTGCATCCAATATAAGAGTTAAATAAAATAAAATAGAAAGGTACACATTATGACTGTCACGATTAATGGGATCATCTATCAAACTATTGTTGTAAATCAAGTGTAAAGCATCATGGGTTCTCAAAACAACAGACACAAGATTACCAATTTGTCAGTCAGAAGTTACATGACACAATAACAAAAGTAGAGTTAATCAAAAACTCGTTTTGGCACATATGGCATCAATGCACGAAGTAATGCACGGTGTAGAGGACCATACTTAAAGGTTCATTGATAATTGGACGCACATCATGGGCAACTCACATCAAAAACATTTTATTTCAATATGGGTTTGGTTATTCATGGATAAGTCAAGACGTGGGGGACGCCGGATTATTTTTATCAAAGTTTACAGGACTCTGGATCTCAACAGTGGCATAATGCTCTTTTTGAAAAACCCAAATTAAGAACTTACTCTACCTATAAGATGAATCTACAATTGGAACCATATTTACAATATATAAATGATAAACCCTTTAAACAAACTCTCACACGATTCCGATGTAGCTGTCACCAACTCCGAATCGAAACAGGACGACATAAAAATGAAGAGGAAAATGAAAGAACATGTTTCTACTGTGCAAGACAAGGATTAACGTTTATAGAAAATGAGTATCACTTTATTATGATTTGTAATGCATATTCACAACTGAGGGTCAAGTACTTAGATAGTTATTATTATACAAATCCGTCATACTTTAAATTTATTTACCTTATGTCAACTCAAAGAAAATCCACAATATGTCAGTTATCCAAGTTCATATTTTTTGCCTTAAAGTACAGAACGTCACTAAAAACTTGATGTATTTAATGTTTATTATATATATTTGTGTATATTTTGTATTGATATGTTCATTGGGCCTGTGACCTTCAAACTTCATTAATAAACACCTCAAAAAAACAAAAACAAAATTGATAATTCTTGTTTGGCATTATTACGTGTTATAGTTCCTTATGCACATTAGAATATATTGCATGTACGTTTCAACTTTAAAATACTTTAGCAGATTCATTAGCAACTTTATACCGCTTCTATCAATGATATGTTTGTAAGTTTATTTTCTTACATGGTTAAAACTTTTTAACTTTCTATTTTCTGAATATACATTAACTATATCATTTTGTCACTTTTATTCGCACTACACGCTATATGTCTCAGAAGCGATTTTGGGCTGGATGTATGTATAATTCCGCCCATTCACTAATGTATTTTATGTGTGTATCATATCATATCACTCGCTTTAGTGACTAGGCATTGTTATGTGTATACGGCAAGAAATTACTTTCTCTATTGCCACCGGGCTACCAGGAAGATATTTGAAATCTGATTCTTCTGTCGTGAACCTTGTGCAGTGTTTTATAACAGAGCATCAGTGTTTTATAACAGAGTATATTTTATATGTTACTTACTCCTGACTTTGTTGTTACTTTAAATAATTACAGGTTACCTTTTCAAGAACCTGAGCCAACTTTCAGGGAAACTTCCTTGTCTCAAAATGTATGTCCAGTTATGTCAAGTTTATTTGTTAGAAAGCTTTTTTTTCTCCAAATTTCCCTGTATGCGAGAGGCCAATATCTATCTTATTGTATTAAAAGTCACTGTCGTATTAGCTTTTCTGTGTCGATTTTAATAGATTTTTCATTTTTAGAATAATGAAATGCATTATGTTTCATTCTAACATCAGATGATAAGTTTGTCTGTCTGTTCCTTCATCTACTAAGGCAAATGTATGTATTAAAATTAAAAAATCATAAATTGTTGGGTTGAAATCTGAACCGAAGATCTTTCACACAACAAATGACACTACGTGGCAACCAGGAAGATATTTGAAAACTGATCATTCCACGTGGCAACAAGGAAGATGTTTGAAATCTGATTCTTCTGCGGTATATTTTATATGTTTCTTAGCCTAAATTTGTTGTTACTTAAAATATAAAATAACCTTTTCAAGAACCTGAGCCAACTCTCAGGGAAACTTGCTTGTCTCAAAATGTATGTCATGTTATGTTATGTTTATTTATCAGAAAGCTTTTGAATCGGATAATTCCACACTGTGGTCCCCCTGTCTGTTAGACACACTCAGTGTGTACCATCCAACACGAGCTCTACGCTCTGATATAAAGCTGCTCTTCACAGTTCCAAAAGTCAAGACTACAACTTTTGGAAACAGAACATTTTCTTTTGCTGCAGCATCAAAATGGAACTCTCTCCCAGAAACTCTGAAAGTCTGTAAATCGAGAACAACATTCTTAAAGAAACTCAAAACCCATCTATTCCAGCAGTGGTACCATTGACTGCGCATAGAGCATACAACTAGTGTGATGGCTGCGCTATATAAGTGCAATTATTATTATTAATTGACAAAGGGATGTACAAAAAATTTAGATTACAGTATATTTGCGAGATAATTTGCAACGTCAAGGATAGCTTCGGTTTTGTATCTGAAGATTCTTGCAATGAATTTATATGATTAATTCAAATGTTAAATTAAATCTTGTTTTCGCGTGTAGTGAAATATATTTTAAAAAACAGATCTTAACCGAGTTTTTGAAATATGTCCTAACAAAATGTAGAACAAATTTAACACTCACCTTATGTTTGATTGGCAACTTAGAATTCCAAAAGTGTTTACTTTACAAGTACTTAAATTTGAAAATCCTTTAAATGACACATCTTTGTTTATGACACATTTGTTCAGTAATATTTACATTAAATTCAACTGTTTTGCACTATTGTTGATAGTTTCTTTTTCAATAGGGGTTTTAAACTGTTTACAGAAAATATGATTGACAAATCTACTAGAATGCTTTAGCTTGTGTGTTATGAACACCTAAACACTGCAAAAAACGAAACGGACAATGTGTGATCATTTGTGACAGAAGTTAATTTTCATTTTAGCTCATCTGGCCTGTAAGGACCGATGGGCTTATGGCATGGCATGGTGTCCGGCGTCCGTCCGTTCGTTCGTCCGTAAACTTTGTGGAATTTCGACTTCTTCTCCAGAATCATAAGGTCTAGAAAGCTGCAACTTTGTGCATAGCACCTTTGAAGAGTGAGGATTATAAATTGTAGCTTTGTTGGCCCTGTGACCCCTAAGAAGGGCCACAGGGGTCACACCCTAAAAACCTATTTTCATCTTCTCCTCTAGAACTATGAGGCCTAGAAAGCTGAAACTTTGTTTGCAGACTCCTTGACTGGTGAAGATTGTAAATTATAGCTTTAGTGGCCCTGTGACCCCAAATAAGGGCCACAGGGGCCACGCCCTAAAAACCTATTTTCATCTTCTTCTCCAGAACCATAAGGCCTAGAAAGCTGAAACTTTGTGTACAGATTCCTTGGATAGTGAGGATTATAAATTGTAGCTTTAGTGGCCCTGTGACCCCTAATAAGGGCCACAGGGGCCACGCCCAAAAAGCCTTTTTTTCATCTTCTTCTCCAGAACCATGAGGCCTAGAAAGCTGAAACTTTGTGCATATCCTCTTTGAAGAGTGAGGATTATAAATTGTAGCTATGGTGGCCCTGTGACCCCCTAATAAGGGCCACAGGGGCCACGCCCCAAAAGCCTTTTTTTCATCTTCTTCTCCAGAACCATGAGGCCTAGAAAGCTGAAACTTTGTGCATATCCTCTTTGAAGAGTGAGGATTATAAATTGCAGCTTTGGTGGCCCTGTGGCCCCTAATAAGGGCCACAGGGGCCACGCCCCAAAAGCCTTTTTTTCATCTTCTTCTCCAGAACCATGAGGCCTAGAAAGCTGAAACTTTGTGCATATCCTCTTTGAAGAGTGAGGATTATAAATTGTAGCTTTGTTGGCCCTGTGACCCCTAAGAAGGGCCACAGGGGTCACACCCTAAAAACCTATTTTCATCTTCTCCTCTAGAACTATGAGGCCTAGAAAGCTGAAACTTTGTTTGCAGACTCCTTGACTGGTGAAGATTGTAAATTGTAGCTTTAGTGGCCCTGTGACCCCTAATAAGGGCCACAGGGGCCACGCCCTAAAACCTATTTTCATCTTCTTCTCCAGAAGCATAAGGCCTAGAAAGCTGAAACTGTGTGTACAGACTCCTTGGCTAGTCAGGAATAAAAATTGTAACTTCGGTAGCCCTGTGACCTCAAATAAGGGCCACAGGGGCCACGCCCTAAAAACCTATTTTCATCTTCTTCTCCAGAACCATAAGGCCTAGAAAGCTGAAACTTTGTGTACAGATTCCTTGGATAGTGAGGATTATAAATTGTAGCTTTAGTGGCCCTGTGACCCCTAATAAGGGCCACAGGGGCCACGCCCCAAAAGCCTTTTTTTCATCTTCTTCTCCAGAACCATGAGGCCTAGAAAGCTGAAACTTTGTGCATATCCTCTTTGAAGAGTGAGGATTATAAATTGTAGCTTTGGTGGCCCTGTGGCCCCTAATAAGGGCCACAGATGCCATGCCCTATAAAACCATTTTCATCTTCTTCTCCAGAAACATGAGGCCTAGAAAGCTGAAACTTTGTTTGCAGACTCCTTGACTGGTGAAGATTATAAATTGTAGCTTTAGTGGCCCTGTGACCCCTAAGAAGGGCCACAGGGGCCACGCCCCAAAAGCCTTTTTTTCATCTTCTTCTCCAGAACCATGAGGCCTAGAAAGCTGAAACTTTGTGCATATCCTCTTTGAAGAGTGAGGATTATAAATTGTAGCTTTGGTGGCCCTGTGACCCCTAATAAGGGCCACAGGGGCCACGCCCCAAAAGCCTTTTTTTCATCTTCTTCTCCAGAACCATGAGGCCTAGAAAGCTGAAACTTTGTGCATATCCTCTTTGAAGAGTGAGGATTATAAATTGTAGCTTTGGTGGCCCTGTGGCCCCTAATAAGGGCCACAGATGCCATGCCCTATAAAACCTATTTTCATCTTCTTCTCCAGAACCATGAGGCCTAGAAAGCTGAAACTTTGTTTGCAGACTCCTTGACTGGTGAAGATTATAAATTGTAGCTTTGGTGACCCTGTTGTCCCTAATAAAGGCAACAGGAACGTCCTTCCAATCTATTTTCATCTTCTTCTCCTATAGTATAAGGCCTAGAAAACTGAAACTTGTCGCCTTTATACTTAATTTTATGATTGGTGCCCCTGTGGCCTCTGCAAAGGGGGAATCACATTGGCCACACTCTACAGCATAATTGATGATGAAGCTTATTGGGCTACAGAGCCAATGGCTCTATTTTTATAACATATATTTATTTTTATTGTTGCTTCCCACTATGACAATGTACTGTATATAGTTGAGATGATTTTTTTCCAAGTGAGTCGTTATCGAAAGCAAACTGCCATCCATGTTCCATAGCAGAGTTATTAGTGTACAGCTGATTACAGATGGTTAACTTGCAAGTGTATCCCAGTGCAATTATCATGTATTGTAGTGTGGATGTCAATTTAAATGACTTCAGAAGAATTTACGAAGGTCGTAAATTCTCTAAATATAAAATAACCATACTGTAATTTTTTTGGTCTTCGAAGGGGTCATATATTAAATTTTGAATAAAATACTCCATATCTGAGAAGAAAAACATTACATTAAACCGACTTAATACAAGGGAAACATATGATGTATGTTTAAAGCTTTTGATCTCAAATGAAGGATTTTATATTAAAAAAACATTTGCTTTCGCAATTTTATCCCTGGTTACTTTAATGGCCTTCTAATAGTCAACTTCTGTTTTATCACTTGGTTTATGATATCATTGTCGGTTTCTCGTTACACAAAAATATACAGCATATCCATGACATGCTTAACAGCTTCCTCAATCGTGACTAGAAACGCGTCCAAGTCTTAATGCCTTTGTCTCTAGGATCGAATTGCTTATATGATGCATTTCCAGTCGTCTCTAAATTATTGTTGTAAATCATTGTTATGTGTAGTTGTAAGTTCAAAACTTGTGTTCTAATGATTTCAGAAAAATTGTAGATGTAAAAAAGTTGTATAATCAACAAATTATCATATAAAACAGACTGAATATAGTTACACAGTTTATTATTTAGGATTGATAGATGAGGAAACCTAGCGTTTCGATCTTTTGAATTTGTTGATAATAATTAAAATATATCACTTAACTATCGTTGTCAAATGTTGGTGTACTTCTTCATTCCACCAAAATATCAGTTATATCCACAACGGTTACGCACATGTTTTATATTCAAATACTTTTTGATACATTTTTGTGAAGTATGAATAATAGACACATATTGATTATAATAAGAATAACAATTTATTGTTATAACGGAACTGTATACGATACAAATAAGATTCTTGTATCTAAGTAATTGTTATGAAAATTGAGGAAAACATGTTATTTATGTAATGTAACATTGTCATATTTTGGATCACACTTCTGTACAAGTTGTGTTTTTAAATAACTCACCTGCGGAGCTGGTAAAATGGACCATTTAATATCTATAAGAAGGGTACTGTTTGTAAAAATGCTTGAAAAGAACATTTGGTTTTTATATTATTTACCGCAGTATTACATCTTACCGCGTTTTTTTGACAATTTACCGCAGGTATTAAATCTTACCGCGTTTATTACATCTTACGTCGTAACAAACTCCACTTAATATCCTCAGTATGAATCGAGATATCCTGCCTCACAGAACTTTCAATAAATGACACTTGTGACAGATTTTCTTGTTTTCATGATTGATAATAAGGCCAAATGTTTTTAGTAAAATCAAGAAGGGTAGTGTTTCAACTGAATTTTTAATTCCTATCATCTTCTAACAAGCATAATTTCAAGCCTGTAGAAAGCTAATCTAGATAAATATAGATAGACTGTTTTTGGTTTTATCAGGTTATAGTATTATAGATATAGAAATACATGTCTATCTAAATTCAGTAAGATATGTGGAATAGGAATGTGTCTCTGCACAATTTAAGAAAATCAATTTGAATTGAGCAAATGTTCTATTTAATCTACGTTGATAATATAGAAAATTGAACCAAACCTCTGTTGTACGTCTTAAATGTTTTAGCACCACTCCATCAATACATGAAATAATATCTTTTTTAACATCTGCCGTCTAGTACAATGCAGAATGATATATCTTATCTGATGATATAATTCCAAGCATCTCATCGGTCTTCATAGTCGTCCTTTGAGGAGGTGATGTGAGGTGATTGGGGGTTTGGGCTCTTAGTAGTATTGCTGGGAGAAAGCCTGTAACACTATTGTGGCATTGTAGTGAAACCTGCGAGCACCCGCTGAAACTAGCAAACCATTATGTTTAGTATGAATAAGGTGGAATTCGAACCCCGGACCTCTTGAAGCCGAAGAGCTAACCACTGCGCTATCACGCATAAATTGTTCTTGCTTTTTGACGATTTCAAAATGGTTACAAATCTACGTTTCCCTGAGTATCGCATGTAAAAAGATCACACCTGATAATAAAATGACATTGTAATATAAAATAAATAGTTATGGTACATGTAGGTTGTAGTTAAATCTGAACTGAGGATCTGTTACACATCCATTGACTCATGACCGAAGATGGCTCAGGAAGTACAAGTACCCTGAATTTTCGTTCCTCTTTTGTGAACTTATGAAAAGTATACCAAGGTAACGCAGCTAAACTTGTCATACGAGTTTTCAAAAATGTTTATTGTCAATTGATTTCACATTGCATATGTCTTTGCATACAATTGTTTAAAACCTATGCACAAGTTTAAGTTTAATGGGTTTAAAAGCTCTGATTGTATCTGCATGTTATTCAAATTATAAGTAAGTAGGATTCGAATTATTTCAATTGTAAATTGTTCTAGAAATCCAATATAATTAATTAAAGCCCAAATAACATTAAGTAAAAGCCTTATAAAACAAAATTAGTTGCTTTCAAAATTAAGTCAGAATATATATTTGGATATCATCTTTCAAAAGACTTGCATAACAACTTCCTTCATCGTGACTGTAAAGGTGCAATGGTTATTTGATCTTAGCGTGTGTCAAGGTATTATTTACACCTTGGGTACTAGAGAATATTGAGAAATTGCCTTCCTTACTCGTTGCTCCAACCTCAAGATGGATGCATCTAAGAAGAAAATGGGCAGTCGCAAATTGGTAGGTTTCTTTTCTTATGACTTTTCAACAACTACGAATAACATTTACTGTGTTTAGAAGCTTCAACACTTTATTAGTTTTTGCAAAAAGAAATACTGCTGATGAAATTGAAAAATGGCATAAAACAAAATTGTAAGTTCATAAGGTTCTCAAACGTTTTTCAAACAACAGATTGTTCCAGAGTTTGACATTGCTAATCGTTTGATTCTGTGTAGCATTTTTGAGGCAACTCTTTCAAACTCCTCAAAAATGTTCATGCAGTCAAAGAACAGGAACAATTTATTTTCATATAATGTTACACCAATGTTATGACTTAAACTCATGTTTTAACAACTCCTACAGCAACAATCCTAGAAATTCTAAACTATTGGAGTCTATTCATGCTACATTGACATACAGGTCTATTTAGCTTTGATTCAGATATGTTACTGTTACGTAAACGAGTGATCTTAGAATTCTTACTTTATTCGATATTGCAACTGACTTGTGTTCAAGTATATAGAGAATTTCACCCAAGTGTCCTCTAATATCAAATATATCAACACAAGTTGATAAAAACAACACATATCCGAGGCTTGCTGAGGTTATTTTACTTTTATCAACGAGTGTTGATATATTTGATATCAGAAGACACGAGGGTGAGATTTTATATATCATCCAAAATCATTTTTCATTGTCTTTGTATGAATAATTGACATCTTTGAACATTGCATTGCCCTAAAACGCCTAAACCAGTGATGTCATAGCATAGTGACGTCATTACTGATGAATCTTGATGATGAGGTTTATTATGCCATGTCCCTGCTAATGACAGGGCATTGTTCATCGCTACTGTCAAAACAATATCTCCTAGTAAATATCGCTTAATCATGTGGAACACGGTTTTGGATGATGAATGATGTTATCATCTGCAAATTATTCTTGTAACCGGATGAAGACATGCATTTGGATATCTTATGGCTTGTAAGCGGGTCCTTTTTCATATAATTAGCATGAATTAATATGTTAAAATCAAGAAATTAATTCTTTAATCTTGTTAATTGTACTGTAAATCAGTTGAATTTGCTATTTTTAATTATCTCGAAGTAGATTGTAAGAGGAATTTGGGCAATATTTCAGCCATTAGCGCCGATTAGATGATATAGATATAGATGGGGACTTAAAATCAACCATTAGACAGCAAATATGTTTAAAAACCAATTTTAAAGTAAGGACAATTACTGCCTTCGTTTTACGAGAAGAGACAACCTGAAATCGCTGAAAACGATTATGTTTTTGTCAGTATGTGTTTTGGAAGTAAGGAATAACTGTTGGCAGGACAAGAAGATACATATTCCTATTTCTTAGTACTAAAGATCATCTTTCTGTATCTTCTTCAATAAGTGCTGAACGTTTTGAAAACATCTTCCTTTTCAGAAATTTCTGAAAACAACAGTGGCTTTCGTCCTGCTAGTTGCTTGTGTTGGGTCAACTAACACAGAAGGTACCAATATAAAGAGTGTTTTTTTAAGTAGACATCTTTCAGAGAATGTTTGCTTTTCATTCGATAATTCAGAACAATAGGTTCACAACTTGCCCTTTAACAAAAAGCAATATAATCTATAATTCACTTTTCAAAACATCAGTTTACGACTAAGTAAACAGAAGCAAATGAAGTATTTGTATTCTCAGTTTGATTACAACTGAAGGTTTTTAAATATTGATTGTTGACTTTCGTTACTAATTCACATGTTCATTGTTCATTGTTCATTAGGTTGACATTTTGCAATAACAAATTGTCATATATTCATTCTCAATGTTTGTTTGAAAAATCCAATGGAATCTTAACTTTATTTGATATTTTTACATGTTTTGCTTCATCCTGTTAAACCTTATCTATTGACATTATCCAGTACAGGATCTTGTTTACTGAAACTATTGGCATAGTTCATATACTGTTTGACTTAGACCACTTGACATTATCAATTATCCTGTTCAACTTATACAATGCGACATTTTCCATGTTCTGTTTTAACTCAAATCTATCACCCTGTTCAACTTAAATCATCGACATAATGACTGTTACTGTTTAACTTCAATCATTGATAATATCAATTATACTGTTCAACTAAAACTATTTGACATCTTCCTTTATCTGTAAAAATATATATTTACAGTCACGGAGGATGATGTTGTTATAATGGTGTGTGACTACTCACAAGACGGTCTTGTCAAGCTAATGGTGAATGAAGAATCCACGGAGGAGGAAAAGATAGCTGAAGCAGGAAGGCCTTCAGCGATAGACTACGATTCAGTAGATGATCAGTACTACTTTATCCAGTATTCACCCCTTTCAATAAGAAGAACAGATATCAATGGACAAAACGTGACAACTGTGTTTAACATATCTGGGGGTGAGTATTCAAAAGAAAACTGACATTGAAATCGTAAAACACAGATATGAGAACATATTTTCAAGTTAATTTACTAGAAAATATCAAATATATCAATAAATGATAGCTGTGTCAGTTTATGGAAATAAACTTCCTCTTGCAGATAGATTATGTCAGTACATCGTGTTTGTCAAACGAATATATGGATCAAGTCAAATATGATATATAAACATGCTATAACGATAAAAAATACAGTTATCAAATCAATTGCTATGTTTTGTTGAGTATACAGAACTAGATATTTTATTAGAAAAGACACATAATTGGAAGTATTTGAGCAAAATGAACTGAATATTGCCTGCACTTTCCTTTAAGATGCTTATGGTTTGGCCATTGATGAAGATTCCAGAAGACTATTCTATGCTGGTTACAGAACTCATGACATTGTATCTATGGGTCTATCAGGATCAAACCCTGTTACAATCTTCGACTCACACACTGTTTCCAATCCTCTTCAAATTATCCTCCATGACATTGAAAGGTAAGTGATTGAAGGGGCAGTAGCACGTCTTAGGGGGAATATAAGGTGATGTCAGAAAAATGAAAGTAAATGGTTCAAATGGAAAGACAATGTATTTAAACTAAAGGACGCAGTTTAAAAAATAAATAAATGATGTAATGTTTAGAAATGTGATGCCTTTTTCTTACACAAAATGAACAAAAGGTGTTCACACAAAAATGGCCGCCAATGAACTTTATATGAATCTTCATAATTTGTTCTCTGACTATTGATTATTTGTTTTTGTAATGAGATTTTTGACACAATCGAAATAAAACATGTATCATAAACGTACAATTGTCAACGAAATATTTAAAATAAAAAAAATTCAAAAAGACGTGCTTCTGCCCCTTTAAGATCTAATGCAGCATTTTTTAATGTTCATTTAAGTACAGAATTCGGTTAAAAGAAAACACCATAAGTATATTTAGGTATCATTGGCTAACTCTAAGAACATTAAAGTCTGGCATTCGGAACAAAATATATTACTTAAAAGTATGGTAAATATACACACAAACCACATCTTCTGTTGTTGTTAAGGATATGGGTCTTATGCATTACGTAATTTATTTTGATCAGGAAATGTTTACTATCGTTGCCAACTTTAAAGACATGGTACATGAACAAGTGGATAAAAGTCACTATTACATGAATTTGTAATTTTCAAGACATTTGCTATCTTTGAAGCAAAGAGAAATGGCTATTTTATTGAATGAATCATTGTAGTAACAGGTAAATGTCCTTGAAACTTGGTTGTTTATATTCGTCCAACTTAAGTATGATTATGGCCATGAGGTCCCTATACAAGTTGTAACGTCTGTTATGTTCTTATGGACATTTTGATGCCGAGAACAACAGAATATGTTAACTTGATTTACATTGACTATAGTAGATAATGGTTGTGATTTGAAGATAAAAAATAAGGGTGTCCATGAAAAATCACAGGGCTCTTTAACTTACAACTATCCTACAATTTGGAATATGGAACAATTTACTCGGTTTGGCGGATGGGGTGTATACATATATTTTTTTTTTAAATGTCCTCGTCTTCTGTCTTGTAAGCTTTTAACATTGGTATAATGGTATCCTTACGCTCTAGAAGTTGATCTATGTCAAGTCAGATGTTTAGCGAAAATCGTTTTCATTTGCAGAAGAATAATATGGAGTGATGAAATGAATGGTACAAAGATCAGTTCCTCCAATTATGATGGTTCAGATATCAAGAGGATTGTGAATACTTCAGAGATAACACTTGGATTGTCATTAGATAAGGGCAGTAAGTATTTTCACCGTGAAACCACCATGAGTGCCTGATATATCCTCTGTGCCATCTTGATCGCAGAATTATATACAATATTTTAAACAATGAGAATGTAACTTTCATAGATATTACATATCAAAATTGTTAAAGGTTTGCACTTCAAGTACTTAAAAGATATTTGAGAGGGACACTGAAAAAATCACCATCCAAAATACCCGTCGAAAGACTCAAAGATTTAAATGCTTATGGCAATGATTTAAAATATAATTACAATACATCAATATATGTTACAATAATGTGCCATAAATAATTAGGTTAGAGTTTGTCATTTTGTCATATGATTTGTCATAAATGTATATGATAAAACATATGACAAAATGAGATTCCTCAGTGATTTATGATGTCAGTCATTCAATCAATTTGGTTGAATGGTACCTTGTCATTGGGTTACATCTGAACATTTGGTATAAATCATACCTATCCTATTTAGATATTATTCCACCCTTTTTCATTCTGGTAGTTATCTTACAATTTCGTTTTATTGTAAATAAAACCAAATACACAAAATAAGACATGTATTGCCAGGATATCAACAAAGTTATATTGAATGTGTGCAATATCAGGTAAATGTGAAAAAAGACATTAAAAATATTATCTTTTCTTACCGATTCGCAATACCTTTCATTGATATATTTAATAAGTTTCCATGAAAAATACAATCCAAACCATATTGGCATACTTTCAAGATTTGTTAGTGAATGATGTCGTTCAATACATGTGTTATAAAGTTATCTTGTCAGTCAGTGTCATCTGACAATTTCATGTTTGTTGTAACTGTGGTCATAAGACACGGATGTTACAATTTTGTCACTGATTTAATGGCTTATCAAATTCTGAGCAATCTGAAAGCTTTGAAGGACTTTTCTGTTTTTACGATTTCCAATACTCATAATTGATACTCATAATCTGAATTATCAGTTTATGGTAAGGTCATAGTTGACATCTACAGTATTATTTTCTATATAATCTGTTATACTTGTGTTTTACTTACAGATGATATCTTGTACTGGGCTGAATTTGGTCAATCACTGATTCAGTCCATCGCATTGGATGGATCAAACAAAAGGGAAATATTCAGGGATGAATCCTGGTCCATCTACAACCTATTTTTGCTTGGAGATTTTCTTTATTTTACAGGAGGCAACCGCCGGTAAGAACTAAAACTATAAATTAATGTCATCTGTCATGTGTGAATAAAGTAGCTACGAAGAAAGTCAAAACATATTTTTGTTGTCTAAATGATTGTAAAATTGCTTTCTTTTGCCATCAAAAGAATGAGGTAATTTACTATGATATACAGTAAAACTTTCTAGCCTTAAGTGAGAAATCCTCTATTATTGCAATGAAACTGTTACAAAAATCAAAATTACTCTTCAATCAATAGCAATACATATGCTTTACTCTGGAAATTTTGGAAAACTAATCTACCAAAAGTAAAAGATCTTTTGCAGTGACATAAACTGAGATGTATCCAATGTGGATTTCCTTTCAAAGCCTTTCAAACTTAAGTGACAGAAGCCTGTAATATGTTTGAGCAGAAAATTTGGCAAGTACATAGTTTAACGGAAAGTGGTTTTCAAGCTCTAATGGTTCAACGGGTTTTGTTTAAATGACATAAGTTTTAGCCATGCTAGATATTTTCAAAGGTTGACATTCAAGTGACAGAAGTGTTTAACATGCTCCAAGTGTACTCAATGCAAGACTCTATTGTTTTTCTTAAAAGCATATTTCTTATTTTAGTGTTCATCGCATTTCCGTAGATGGAGGTGTTGCAGAAGAAATACCATCGGAAACAGTATTTACATATGCATATGGCTTGTATGTCCATTCCCAAAAACCTAACGGTGAGGAAAGAAAATGTTGATAAAATGCTAGAATCAAATCAATCAAAAGATAACAAGATAATAACTTAAAATTTGAAAAACTGTTTAAAGTGCTAACGCATATAAATCTTAAATACATTAGAAAACATAATTCATGGTTTAGGTATGCTTTACCCTTTGTTACATTCACGTTATAGAAAGAAAACCGAAAGTAGAATCGCGGCTGATCCACACTGGGGACCTCCAGAGCGAGTTGGTGTTCCTGTGCACCTTCAACCAGCACTCTGCGGACGTGTTCTACAGCACCAGCTGGTTTGTGGAGGAGAAGCTGATTCTGAGTTCAGCTCCAGAAATATGGTCCAATGGGAGCGTGATTGAAAACCAGCTCCTGACAGAAACACATCTGAGAGAGGCCAACATCACAGCATACGGCATTACGGTGAAACTAAACCTAACATATGTAGCTACTTCAATTCGTGTCTAAATATCTAAATTTTTGTAAAGATGATTAAAACATTATAACTTTATTTCTGCTTTCAGATACAATTGTTCATATGAATATGAAATGTTTATTGGGTTATCTGGACGAAATATCAAACATTGTCCTGAAGGGTCTAGTCTTTAATACTTACTGGTTCGAAAGACATATGGTTAACCGGATATAATTGAAGTCACTAATGTTTTTAGACAAGTATATCAAATAAAAACACAAAGTAATTTTGCTTTATTTTCATTTTTTTTTCACATAGATTTGATGAACTAAAAAAACATGATATGTTTTTGACGTATTACCTCTAGATTTATGCAGATGCTTATATATCTACTTTTATATGAGGTATGGAGATATCAGTTAATTTTATGTCCAAAATTATGAAGAAGTTTGATGATTTACTTCATTTAATTATGAAGAAGGCAGATAAAATAATCTTACTCATCTTCGTCTATATGTTCAGATCTCCTGTTCAGTGGAAGCTACATACGAGGAAGGGAATGTTTCAACCCCTGCAGTAATGTCAAGGCAGAAAAACGTTGGAATACAGGTAAAATATATGTAACCTTATGTTTATTTGTATTCCGGTTTTACTTGTATTTTCAGTCCTTGTGGAGTTCTTCTTTAGTGCTATTTTATATGATATATTATCTCTTATATGCCGTTATGGAGTATTAAACAAACTCCAAAAAAATTTCCTTGCATCCATCTATTAATACCTAATAAACAAGTAATACTTTTATCAAGTGTCAATTGATGGTCATTCAAGCAGAAATTTATTGTAAATACTAATTTTTTACTCAACTTTTGCAGGATGTTATGTGGTAGTGCAAACCAAATAGATTTAACCAAACTATTTTCCCCATTTGTCAATGAAATTTAAATGAAATAAAATGCTTAGGTTATATTCTTGAAAAACACCAGAATCGAGGCAGATCCCGAATAAAGGGGGTAATTTCTTGAAGTTCACAGAAGTTATGCATACCCTGGGTTAGATTTTCAGATCTACAAGAATATAGTCTCCTGGGGTAGTGGATATATTTCAGACTTTACACCTGATTATTATTCACTTATCATAATCGGAAATTTCAAAATGAGTCGGGTAGAAAGGAAAGATTGTAGATCTCTATTACTTAGATCCAGAGTAAGTTATGTAACCTAGGCTTAATACCATGTTACAGAATTAATCTATATCTTTATGAATTCAGATATCCATATGAAATGAATGTCATACAGGTATCTACAACATCAGTGACAGTGGTCCAGGGCGCATCTACAGACTTGAAGCTGTCTCTGACTGACCCGTTTGGATGTGGAAGTTTAACACATGATGAAGAATGCAGACTTAGAGTGAAAGTAAATACACTCCGTAAGTCTTGGGCTTGATTTTCTATATTTAAAATAAACTAGCATGATATTGTTGCTTTTTGACTTATCACCTCTAGATTTATTCAGACCCGACTACGTTTACAGGAGGGATGAAGATATCAGGTAACTTTATGTCAAAAATCATGAAGAAGGAAAACTATTTAATCACCTAATCTTACTCATCCTCGTCTCAAACTCAATTCATACTTCAATATTTGGTGTCATCATTCGCCAGCTGTGCTCCTGAACATGCATGTTTAGGTAATCTTTATCAAGTTAATTCCTGATCATGATATCCCATAAACAAATTGTAACCATTATCCTGTGGTATGATCAAGAGGAAGAGGTAAATTCTTTGTTTCCACCTTACGAAATAACAGCGTATATGTCAGGTATTGAAATCAAACTGTTTCCTGCAGAACTGAGCCTCGGCATTAAAACATAATTTTCAGGTGATGCTGACCTATGTGATCAGGCGGTTATGATGCCCTCCGAGTGTGGGGCATCCTTTGTGGCATCACTCTGGAATGAATCTGTCTCAATCTCACTCTTCGGTAAGGTTACCAGCACATACGGGTCCACCACCAAGAAGGTCAACCTGAACCTGACCTCAACCTTCAACTGGGCCCATCAGATGTGGGGAGAAACTCTTCTTTCTAAGATACAGGTCAGTTCCATCATCAGATGTGGGGAGAAACTCTTCTTTCTAAGATACAGGTCAGTTACATCATCAGATGTGGGGAGAAACTCTTCTTTCTAAGATACAGGTCAGTTACATCAATAGATGTGGAAAGAAACGCTATTCTAAGATACAGGTCATTTACATTAACAGGTGTGAGGAGAAACTCTTCTTTCTAAGATATAGGACAGTTACATCAACAGATTCGGGTAGAAACTCTTCTTTCTAAGATACAGGTCATTTACATCATCAGATGTGGGGAGAAACCGGTCAGATACAAGGAAGCCCCACAAACATTTATGGTGTTAGATTTATGGATGTTACAATAGCTTATATACAATGTAGAAATTTCCAATTGAAATCTGTTTGAAAAGAAAATATTAGATAAGCATGACATTAATGATTACCATTGCCAACAGACACCTAATTGAACTTTATTTTCTAGGTACAACTGACAAAGAACACCGCGCATATCCAGGATAAAAGCTGCTATTCAAATAATGACCCTCATCTCCGAACCTTTGACGGAAGGTGACAACAATCTATTATTTGATATACGTTATAAAGAGTCTATCATATTTTAAATAATTTTAAAAAAGATAATGGATTGCTATTAAATGTTGATCTTAAATCATTAAAAACATTTTGTACTTATTTTCATTTTTATGTTGTATAGAAACTACGAGCACCAATATGGTGGAGCCTTTACCTTCTACAAGCACATAGATCTCCCTATGGAAGTAAGTTGGTAACGTTCAGGATACATTTCATGTATGAGTGAGTGATCCATTGAATGTAACTTTTATTTTGCATACTTTTCGTAACTGGACAGTATATCAGAATCGAATCCCGTGATTTAGCAATGTTACCTATGTGATCAATTACGGACTTCAAACTTCTCAAATGACCACAAACAGTATCAGCTTTCAAACATGTTTGATTTGATAAATTGTGGTCGGGTCATACAAAAATAGAACTTGAAAGTCGAAACAAAAGAATCTGCATTTTGAATAAAAGGACACGACACAGTCAACTGAGATTCATTTATTGTTACAAGGTGCAGATCCAGACAGCTCGGTGTAGCTTCAGTGAAAACGCCTGGTGTAACTGTGGAGTGGCAGTGAGAGCCGGAAGGACGGTGTTTGAGATCAACAGATGTCCTGGGCAGTCTGATATCTGGTTTATGGACTACACTCTGTGTGAGGATGGAGGGGACGTTCTTCAGGTCAAGAAGAGTGGAGGGAGCTATGATGTAAGTTTTCATTTATATAGAGAACCGTTTAACAATCATTTAAACAATGTATGCAGTTAATTGTTTGGTATTTAATGAGCAAATTTTACAAAACGGGAATGAGTTTAGTATTTGAGTTACTACTTGCTTGATAATATCTTCGAAGTTCACCGTCATGACCATTGCAGCTACTCCACTGACATTGTCACATCTTACTTAACAATAATGAGATCATTCGGTGGGCGCTCAATGTTATTACACAATATGTTAGAACTTTGAATATTCATTAATCAGCGATATCTTCAACGGGTAAGTACTAACTCATTTTAGCAATATACCCTGTGAAAATATATTACTTAAACTTCATATAACCACAAACATATTTCACTATTTTCTTTGAATTATATTAAAGTTTGATTACAATATTGTATAGTGCGTCAAAGGTCGCTACTCAAATATGTTAAGTTTGGTAATGAAAGCCGTTTCTGAATGCCACTTTTGATGGACCGCTTAGACATATCTGGCCACAAACCAGTGAATGCATGACTGCCCGTCACTGGTTGCACCCCCTTTTTGTGACGTCATAAGCAGAAGTAGTCTCGTTATATCTATAATTTATCATAACAATACCACAGAAGAAACCCCAATAATAAACGATTTTCAGAAAATGTTTTCCACCCAGTTTGATAAATCATTTTACGATGTAACACTAATAAGCATTTGGCGTAAAAAAGATATCCACATCAATGGTGATTAAACAATTATTTAGGCAGTATTTCAGTTCAAATAATGACACGTTAATCTGTGTAGTCTGTTTATTACGTCACACACGCGCGAGTTTTATGGCCCCTGACCCAGGTGGGTTTTCACAGCCGATAATTACGCTGTTTCAATGAAAGGCTAATTAGAGGTGTTTATTGGACAAATTAACAAAAATCAAGCCCAGTTTTAATTTTTTTGAAAAATCTTTGAACGAAAATCGAGAAGTGGTAAAGTCGAGGTTAGTTGATGTTTAATAAAACATTTTTTGTCATAAATGACTCATTTTTAATACTTGCAGGTTTTATAAATGGTTAACTCAGTTTGATTTTCACTTCATTTCATTCCACTATGCCAGATTCACCTACCAACGGGAGGAAAAGTTGTGGTGAATGCATATGGCAGTTTTCTCAATCTCCGAATGTTTCCATCTGTGCAAGACATTGAGAAGACCAGGGGTTTGTGTGGAAAAATGTCAGAAAACGATGCTTGTGATGACGACTTCGTGTTACGTGATGAAAGTTACTCCCCAGACCCAACAGCGACTGATGGGTGCAGTGCTGGATACAGGGTGTGGGTCAATGTCCTCACAAACTTCTCCAACTCTTGGAGGTCAGTTCATTGCCTACCATTTTACTTCGTGTCCACCATGAATGCTTTTGTTGAATCTGTTGTATTTTGCCACAGAGATATATATAAAATGAACATTAGCAACATTGACTGAGACTAATTATAATTCTAATTATATAAAAATGCAATGGTCAAAATATTTTTATCAACAGTTTATGAAAAATCATTAAAGTTAGGTTTTTGTCTCGGTAACAGAGGATATTGATTGGAAGCATGAATGGAAACTATGATTAATTTGCGAGGTAAATTTTGATTGAATTTTGACCATTTTGGCTATGGTTGTGTTGTTAATATATTTGTCAAATTGAAATGTTGTCATATGTTTTGCACGGTTGTGGTAACTTTTTGCTAGTCATAATAGTATGTATGTCTAAGAAGCGGTTATCAAAGCTTTCTGATGAGTTTCGGAAATAAGAAGTGAAAGTTTTAGGAATTTGGCAGCTTAGGATTAAAACTGATGAGCACGTTATCATCTAGTCTATGAAGGTTTATATCGAATTTGTCCTTTATCAGGTTGAAAGGATCGCCATAGAGTCTCGTATGACCAAAGAAATTTGTCAGTTGAAGTTTATTATGATAGTCCTGGGGCATTTCCTACAATTGTATCAAGGTCAGTGTTGTCCCAAAGGTAATGGATAACATGGCATTAGGTTTGGCTACTGTTGGCACATTAGCGGGTTTGTAGGTGAGGATATTTATTACTATGTTTTAGCAGACAAGGATACTATCTATTCAAGAGATCTTACTCCAGTACATTGGGCTCCAAGGCTATTGTTGATTCTCGTAGTCATGTTAACCACAGTTGCAAGATCCTACCAATATTGGTAAGAAGCGGAATGGTAAGGTCTACATGTAGGTTCAGTTATTGTTCCATGACTATTCATTCCTCTATGTTTGCTATAAGCATTAGGCTAGTGCATTAGGTCCTGTTAAAGGAAGCTGGCCATTTAAAACGTTTGAGAAAGTATTTCCGGTCTAGATTGTTGTTTGAGATTAAGCAGTTCAGTCTAACTGGGGTCAGTGACAGTGTAAAGATACACTGATGCTTCTCTGACTATTGGTTTGCCGTTCGCTAACAGAGTTGATTGTCGTGATGCTTTCTAAACTAATCATTTTGTCAATGGAATAAATCATTTTCATGAAAATTGAAAGCTGCAGGTTTGCTTTGTGTGTAATTACAAAAAAACACTTCCCCTTTTGTGTGTAAATATCATATAAAAACGTTCGTATTGCTAAAACTTCTCATTTATACCTTTATACAGAGTAGAGACTGGAAATAATCTGTTCAACCACGCGGACCTGTCATCTCTGAGCAGCTGGCCGCAGGAGAAGACATTCTGCTCGTGTTCAACAGACAAGGAACATTATGACCCACTACAGGAACTGGACTGTTCTGCTGGCAAGGCTCACGAGACGTGCAAGTCTCTGCCAGGCTACTCTGACGTCACTCCGTCTCTGTGCAGCATCAACAGAAGGAGACGAAGATCTATCAGAGACGTAGAGGATGCATCATTCCATCATATCCACAAGAGGGTATGAACATTAAATGTTTTAACGAGAACTGATGATAAACATATTTGTAAACATGCTATATCACAGGGCCGTAGCACCAAGTGAGGGGGTTGGGTCGAAATATTCACTTTAGCTCAGTGGATGTTTGATGGGTCTATTTAATAATGTTGATATTTCTATAGCGCCTTTCCTACATCTAAGACATGCTCTAAACGCTATACACTTAATGAATCTGAGAATTGTACTTTCAAAACTGCTACCTAACGATATACTCAATTCAATATTTTTGTATGAAACAGGGGTTGCTAGTTTTTCATGGGGATATTTAATATGAGGATTCCTATTTTTAAGACATGAAGTTCGGAAATGCTTATGTTTTACACAAATCAGATAAAAATAAGAATATACATTTGTTATTTTGACCAATTCTCATGCGTGTGCGAGGTTATCTGTAAAGTTTGAAGCAAATGATGTTGTTCTATCGCTTGACATATAATAAAAAACAAAGAATCTTTAAGAGTTAACATCCATGAATTGTTTTATTTAGAATGCAGACACTTGGCCTGGCAATTGGACTGAAGAAACGGCCACTGAACATTGTGAACAGCTTTTCCAAGAGTCAAAGTCCATTCAAGTTTGTCAAAACATTACAGGTGGTGAAACAAACAGTAGCATTGACAGTTGCATACTCGATATCAGGGTAAAACATAATTCATGTTTAAGTTTATTTTTCCTTTCCTTTAATTTTGGTAATTTCTTGTTCTTTATATATTGTTCTTCAATGTCAATATTATAAACTGCGGTTTATTCCTATTAACAAGCATCTCTCATACAAAAATGTATTTTATGATATTAAATGTTCTTTTAGATACTAAGTTGATATAAATACTTCAAATGACGAGTTCCTCAGGGTTGCCTTTCACAAAGCCCTGAGTTGATCGTAAATAGAGCAAGTGCTATTACTTGCAATCGTTTCCAATATGGTTTATGCAACAAAAGTTGAACAGACTTAGGGGTTCACATGTTTCACAAGCAACAAATTGCATTCAAATATTTGCACCAAATGAGCTCGCCTACAGTGTAATGTTAAAGAATGGGAGTTATGGTTAATCTTAATTAATGATAAGAGGCCCCGACAGACCAAGTAATAACATAAAGATGTGAGTACCTAGTTGATGATGTTGTGGACTCTCAGTTGACAGGTATCACTGATTTCGGCAAGTACTCTGTGGACTCAGTGAGGAGCAAGTGCTACCATGAGGTGGTTGTCAACCCTGTGCTCCAAGACAACGATAATTCTTCCTCTGGAAACCAATCTGTCTATGACATCGTAGTGGCAGAGGCGTGCCCTGGGGACTGCAGCTCAAATGGAAACTGTTCGGAAGGTTTGTCACTTCTCTATTGTTTACTTATTAATGTCAGTAATTTTATGGTATTGCATGGCTCGGCGTCCGTCCGTCCATTCATTCATCTGTCTGTCTATTTTGGACTTTCAATTACATCTTCAGAAACTAAAGACCTAAAAAGCTGAAAGCTTCTCCTCAGCTCCGACTCCATAGCTGATCAGGATTCTGATTTATAGATTACTTGACCCTGTGAACCTTAAAAAGTCTACGCATTGAGCCTATTAACCTATTTTGTAATGATACGTATACGTATACGCATACATAAGCAGCTATCACAGCGAATCGTTGTGATGAAGAGAGACGATTGGCCTAAGATTTGCCATCTAATGAGCCACTCCATAAGTTGTACATGTAGGGTCATATATACCAAACTTTACCAGCTTTTCAAGCTTATTGACGTTGTACGGTGAAAACGGTATGGTTTGATGTCGCGATAAAAATTTAAAAACTACACAATGACATACATTTATCAGTCAAACGTTATTTTGGAAACCTATCTAGAATAGACAGAATGATAGTTACGAGTAGATAATGTCTATTAGGTTATTATACTAGCATTCCTTTAATTGTAGGGTGAATATAGCTTCCGTGAATGTATATGACTTTCATTGAAAGCAAGTATTTATCATATAGTTGACATTTTGGAAATGAATATAAGTAATTTTTAAATTATATCATGAATTATGACAATACATTCGTAGTAAAGGAAAACAACAGAACGGGGGACATTGTATTCAGCGGCGTCCCTCCGTCTGTCTGTCCGTCCATATGTCCGGATCCTTGTTAACGCGATATCTCAAGAACCGTTGCTTCCAAAGTCTTCAAATTTGGTCACAGCCTCACTTGGGGGATTACGCAGACACCAGTCACTTTTAGTGACCTTGACCTTATATTGACGGCACTTTGACCACTCTCAATGGATGATTGATTACCCCGTGTGTTGCTGGAGTGTTTGGGTTCGGATTCAGAAATTGATACTTATACTTTTTAATAAATGAAAGGTAAATTTTATTTGCTGTCATCTCATAAAGAATGGATAAACGATACTTCTTCTCAATAATATCATTTCAAGTGATTGGCCTTTTTTGCTTTCATTCCTTCGTTGTCTTATATTGATTTGTACATTTTACAGTGCATGACAATCTTATACATCGAATATACTGTAAGGAACAGTTCTAAGAGATGCGATTGCTGGATAGTTTTTTTTTAAATGTCATGACTGTATTGACGTAAAGATTTAGGATTAGTTTTTAAAATACTCTATATAATATATTGTTGAAATATATCAGCGATTGCTGAGTAAATACAAATCTAAAACCAAGATATCATAACATTGATTGTAAACATTTATTTTTGTTTAGATATACTCTATGAAATGAAATTTTAACATTTATTACACATAGGGCGGATAATAAGCAAATTTTCAATATATGCACATGTGCACATATCACTTAGCAACGATCCTAGCAATGATCGTTTTTGCACGATTTCTCGTATTTTTACGTCTGTGACGTCATAATCTCTTGTTTGTCATTAGCAATGATGTTCAATGATCAAATCCATTTAGATAAATGAAGGCTCCTGAAAACTTCAAGAGAGAAAAAGTTCTTTTGAAATTTCCTTTTAGCTCTCAGTATAAATCCAGCGGGCTAAAATCAAGTTTCAGTTGGATAGTTCACTGCGATATTTTTTATTAGATCGCATCCCCCACATTGAGTCTGTTTCAAATGAAATTGAGATTTCATTATCACTCTGTAAACAGCTGACAAGGGGTGTAACTCGTGATCAATATATATGTTGCTGATTCATATAAAAGTATTTGAAGCCATGAAGGCAAGGTAGAAAACAAAGAATTCATTCCGATTCGTTTTCAACTTGCAATGTAAAGATGATAGTAAAATAATGAAAGTTGAATAATTCATATCAATGTTTATTCAAAAATAACAACTTAACAATTATTCCAACAGTTACATTTCTAATGGTGGAAAAATGAGAGGGGCAACCCACATTTGTCCCCTCTTCCTACATCAGCGAATATAATGGATGCTATCTTTAATTGTGAGTCAAAACGCTTTGGAGTGTGTGCTTTAACTTAATTACAACTGAAAATGTTGCCTCCTTTAAATGTGTTAACAACAATAGCTTACAAAGTATCCACTATGTGGCTTTCTCCACACAGAGATAAGAATTTAAAGTCATAGTCGCAGTTTTAAGGAAAACCTTGAAGCTTTAATACTGATAAAAAAAAAAGCTGTAAAATGAGGGAAATTTGAAATATGATTAAAAAATGTCAAACAAATTTTTGGAAAGTTGATTCAAAAATGTAATTTCTGGCATAGATCAAGTGTTTAGGTCTTAGGAATAGCCCTGCCATACTCGTATCCTTATACAAATATTAGGGAGGGGTTGGCATTCGTCACGCCAATAAATGAGACAGTTACCTATTTTCTAATGCAGTAATTCAAGGATTTTTATCACTTGCCAATGTTGAATGTACTCGCATCTGTAACCTCGTATCACGTCAGATGCAAGTCCACATGACTCTTTAGGTGAGAGGAAAGCCTTGTTTTCTTAATACAACGAAGAGAGGTAGTCTGCCTTGAACTTCAATATAAAGTGAAAGAGTGCATGTAAATATCTGAAAATTACTGCAAACAACAGAAGAACGATTTAGATAAGAGATGAACTATTCGCCCGAGTAGCATCAATGAACTGAGCCATTAACTCTAACCAATTAGGTTAATTTCACAATTCGGCCCTTCCCATCACTGAAAGCGAGTTCTGCCCATTTTTTGGGGGGAAAGCTTCCAAATTTATATTGAAAAATAATTTTCTTAAGGGCATCATATATCAGCAGGTAATTATTATACACAGATGTAGGCAAACATTCACTATTTTTCAACTCGTAAACTCTAATTGGTGATTTTTTGTAATTGCGGTATCTGTACAGTTCATAGACAGAATCACCAGGGTCATATTGACAATAAAATATATTGAATTTACCTTGCAATGGACAAGAAGACTTTTCCCGTATATTTACGGAACATTTATGAGGCTGACATGGACCTTTATGACTGGAAATATATTTTTTGATGCAGCCATTTTCATACAATACTTTCATCCCACTCCATAATATGTGTGTGTAGACAAAAAGATGAGTGGCCGAGGTTGCATTTGTACAAAAGATTTGAGTTCGGTTGTTGGAAATTGTATAATTCCGGATTATTCGGACATCATCATTTAGGTAAAAGTAAAAAACCTCTCTTCCGTTAATACCCATATCAAACATCACCCTACCCACCTTACTCATGATCTTTATTGGCTTCCCACCCTTGTAATGTAGCATGTAAATTCCACCCAAAATTTCCAGGAATAAAGCCTGGCGTTGTTTGTTAAATCTCTGACTGAAAATTTTCTGGTCGAATCTTAAATGTAATTCCACTTGAGATAATGTCTTTTTCTTTTCTTTCATTGCTATACCGATCACTTTTTCTATTACACTGTCCTGTGTAAGAAGCAAGACCATCGATATCAGTCGTGTATCCCAGCCTGGTTGTTGGAGAAAAACCTTCGTAGTTGGGTTTGCTGTGGAGGCGAGTTCCTTCAGCAAGGAAAAGTTATTAGCCAATTCCAAGTTAGTGGGTGGTGGGAGAATATCTCGCATTGACGATCTCCTTCCATTTGACATAACACCACCACTTCTTCCACCTTGCTTGCTGAAGAATTCACGCAGATTTATATAAACAAGAGTCACATGTTCGTGTAATACTTGAACAGATGTTTGATACCCTTGAGCGCTAAAAGTTGTCTCAAATGAGTTGTTACCATTACACCTGATAGTTACTGTTGTTGATAGGCTGGTATAGATTTTGGATCCCCTCAACTCGGAAACTTTGTAGTGAACATCATTTGCCAATATGCCAATGAAATAAACTGAGATGACTATGTCAAGGTAAACAGTCATGATGGCAGTTAGTCGATGTATATAATTTAGCCTTTAGTCACTTCCTTGTACGTATCGTGTGATCAAAAGTTTCTTTTTGAATAATTCAGGAGTTAAGTACCGTAACAACAAACACATTCAGGCAATGCATACGTCTTTAAGGATGTAGATTTGAAAATGATATGATCCGTCGATGTTCTAATTATTTATTTTGATATATAGTTCAACGAAGATACCATCTTATCTTTTCTTTGAATTCTAAACCCATAAACCGAGACAATATTACTGACCATGTAAAATTAAAATACCTTCATAGATTAAATATGAGTAATGATTACAATGAATTATTAACATGCTCTTAAATAGGAGAAGAAACGGATGTCCATTAAAGGCATAAAAGGCAACATTGAAAAACGCGATGTACATGTATTTCTTTTCTGTATCCAGTGTCATTTGGTTTTCCATACGCTTTAGGTTATCGAGTCTTCCCTGCTGTATATTCCAGGTACCTGCTACTGTTTGCCGAACTATGGTGGTCTGGACTGTTCTGTAGATCTGTCAGCTCCTCCTGTTCTGTCCAGCCTACATGATGGTCATTGTGATACCTCAAGTCTCTCCTGTGATTCCATCTCTGTGTATGGGGAAACCTTTACAGAAGAAAGCAAATGTTTAGTGGAGGCATTTAAGGTAAGTTGCCTCGTTTGTAATAAAAAATTGAGGGGTTCGTTTGTATTCTTTCAATTAAAAGTTAATATTTCGTTATGTTCAAGTCACATGAAGTTAATATATATATTTATTACTCAACGGTGGTGAGATCACTCATTAGATAACAATGAGTTGGTAACACACATGTGTGTTACCATCTCGTGCAAAGAAACGGAACTACTTTCGAACGTCACATGACATTGTCCAGTCACGTGACTTATAAGTGGCGACTGACAAATTTTACATTCTCATCAAAATATTAATTAATGTGAAAGAATATTATCAAAGCGTTTTTTTTAAATAAATTTTTAAATGCATTATCTTTTTGCTAACCGTAACAAATCGATCATTCGCTTGATCACTTCACTTATCCACCGTCTGTGCCGTTGCAAGCGGTGTTGCCTCCTCTGCCTACCGTAACATAAACATGGCGCTTCGACTGGTTACTTGCTTCATTGCCAAACCGTAGCTTTCCCCTCCACAAGCACACAATCCGAACACGTTGTCGTGTAACTATCTTTCCCTAAGTTCTATCTCCCGCTCCCTATCAACAATTTAGTAACTCATGTCAATGTAATTTATCAATCTCTGCTGTTCACACTGTTCGCCATGTTTTCAAAACTAAATAATGTGACCTAGAAACAGGACACATTCCGATGACGTCACTTGGTGATCTGATGACGTCACGTTGCCAATGCATGATGTGTTGACCGTTTTCGTCGCTTCTTAGTGTTTATTTTATCAATGCATCTTTTGTTAATGAAATATATTTCACCAGTATACTTTATATCATGTTTATAGGCGTATGACATGTGTAAACATCCACAAAATAGCGAACTATTTTATTTGGACTCATGGAAATTCATACGCTGATTTTCCTATTGTTCCAAGTCAGCTGATTCTTGTTTTGGCTATATTTTTTACATAAATATTGATATGAGGGTTGAGTAATAAATAAAATACTAAACTCATGGTAATGTGATAACATTTTTAAGCAACTCGTGAATAGAATTTGGTATCAGACTCACTTTCGTTCGTCTGATACCAATTCTATACACTCGTTGCTTAAAAATGTTATCACATTACCATTCGTTTAGTATTCTCTATATATATATACTTGTGGTTGTTCATTTTTCGTATAAATACACACACACAACACAGACAAGCTTGACAAATACGCTTTGCATGAAATAGAGCTGTTATGTAGTGATAGAGTAATATGATTATGTAGAAAATATTGACCAATTAAATATATATATATACATATTGAACCGCATCACTATGATATAACGCAATAGGTCCTGTAATGTAAAATGTATATTTATAATTCATGCACCCTGTTTAATCAATCAAGTTACAGATATATTTGTATTCCGTCAGGTGAGAGGTTCTGGTCCAGAACATGAATGGTCTACCGTCTCTTCTGCCTCTGTACAAAGCATCAGCCATGTGAAGTGTAACATCAGCGTGAGCAAGGAGCTTGGGGATACAGATTATGTACGGGCCTATTGGATATCGGTCTCGAATGATGGAGCACTTTACAGCAACAATGTCACTGTACTGGTATACGATGGAAGTTGTGTTACTGGCTCCATCAATGGAACTGACGTCAACTGGACAAAAGAGGTATTGGGGACAAAAATGCATAACATGTTGAATAACACATACTGTAGACTTAAAGTATATACTTGTCAAAATCATGCACTTATACAATGTAAAGTGGTTCATCCATAATTTTTCATATTTTCCTTGCAATTATAAGGAGTCTTCCTGCTTCTATGGAGAAAAATGTTATACGAACGGGGAAACCAGGATTGACGATGACTGCAAGGCGTGTGTCTTCAATGGATCATCTAATTTCTGGGAGGCCAGTACAGGTAAAACATTGAACATTTAAATAAATAAAAGCATTATTATCAACCGGAGACGCAATTAGTGTTAGCCTAAGCTTAAATTCATTTGGTTATTAGGCTTTGACGACGAGCATATGTGTCCTTGACGCCTGGTTGGAAGATTGGCGATCCATTATCTGCCGCGCTAAAGCCTACACAAGACTGTTTAATTGATTTTATCAAAGTTGTTCTTAATGTTTTAGCTCCTAACTGTACTGAACTAACAACAGAACCAACAATTGTATCAACAACGGAACCAACAACAGAACCAACCAGTAAATCAACGACAGAACCAACAACAGAACTAACAACAGAACCAACAACAGAGCCAACAACAGAGCCAACAACTGTATCAACGACAGAACCAGCAACAGAACCAACAACAGATCCAACAACTGTATCAACAACACAACCAACCACTGAATCAACGACAGAACCTACAACAGAACCAACAACAGAGCCAACAACTGAATCAACAACAGAACCAACCACTGAATCAACAACAGAACTACCAACAGAACCAACCACTGAATCAACAACTATACCAACAACAGAACCAACCAAGAAATCAACAACAGAACCAACCACTGAATCAACGACAGAACCAACCACTGAACCAACAACTGTATCAACAACAGAACCAACAACTCAACCGACAACAGATACCACTTTTGAGTCGACAGAGCCAACAACAAAACCATCAATTGAATCCACGACAAAACCATCTCTGTCTGGTAAATCTAAGATGGACGTCGACACAATTTCAGCACTTTCAATTGCAGGTGGAATTGTGGCCTTTGCAGTAATGGTTGCCGTCATAACCTTAATTACTGTCAAAGTCGGAAAATCAAATATCAAGGTACTTTGAAAAAGGCACATTTTGAATACGTAATACGCGTTTCTATGTTCTACATTTCATAAACAAGTTTTTTCACAAACACAATTTATGCTTTGTTTTTTAAGCGTTTTGTGTATTTTCATGAAATCGCGTTCTTACTAAACGTGTTAGAATATCAGCGATCAGCGTTGACATGCTTATAGTTGAATTGGCATCAACTCTGGATTATTATTTATGTCTGATTGTAAAATAAGAATATAATGTTTAATTAAATTGTCTTTGCCTTTTCAATTATTCATAATCAGCCATTTTATTTAATGTTTACTTAGATTAAGAATCAATTTTCAACATAATGATTTTCTTCAATAGATGAAAGAATCTTCTCTGGAGAAAGCTACAAGTCCACACCAAGATGCCTCCTGGAGAAAAGAAGACTCCTGGACTCAAGATCACTCCTGGCGACAAGAAGACTCCTGGACTCAAGATCACTCCTGGAGACGGGATAACACCTGGATGCCTGGACGCTGGTCTGTGGGTCGCAAGTTTATCTCATCACCCTATATGGAGAGACCTCGCCCTGGACACTTTTAGACAGCAACGTCAAGATACAGACAGACTCTACTGTCCATGTTGGGATTCATCAAAAGGGGTTGGACCTTAAATTTGACTCTGAAGCTCATGATAAACTACCAATATAAAGTTTTTACAAGAAGTATATTATTATTGGTTGATGCCCAAAGGGATCAACCTTATATTACTGTTGATATTTTCAAAGGGAAGCCGCGCCAATCACATGTAGCAAAAAATGCATTACGTCACCATGTGGTTATACAAAATAGTTGGCCCATTAAACTATGGAATATGATTTCACTTTAAATCTTATATTAAAAGAGTAATAATATTTCATATTCAAGACGCTGATAAATGATAAGAGAGTCAATAAAAAAAACTTCATATGAAGAAGAGTCTACATATGTTCATGATATGAGCATTATTTTGCATTCAATATTCGCAAAATCCCCTTTTTTTATAACCCACGCAATTTAATTTCGCTAATTTGGCTCGCCTGGTGAATTAAAAGGAATGTTACTGTAAGTACGCTTGTGACATTGAAATAAGACTAATGTTTACTAATAGGTGGAGCATTTATTACCACGTTACAAGTTATAATTAACGATGTTACGTCGAAAACATGTATTTATCACCAGAGCTACTGAAAGCGACGCGTGCTATATTTAGAATATGACATATACTGTTGGTTCCAAACTTTAGCTATCAGGCCTGCTTACTCAGTGGAAAACGCTTTCGACTTCGGATCATAAGGATCCGGGATCGAATCTGGTCAGATGATCGGAGAGTATTTTGTTTTTTAGTATCTGTAATAATCCTGTTAATAATTAACCATCATGGCTTCTGAGAGATCAAGCGATGGCGCCAAGGAGATATCGTTTTGGCAGTACATTTTGCACAATATCCTGTCATTGTCAACGCTGTCCCACTTGCTTGAAAATCTAGTATAGTTGTGTTCAGAGATGTAAATTTTTTCTCTGAGATGTGAAAAAGAGTGACTTTGGATGATAAATAGAATATAACCCTCGTGTCTTTTGATATAAAATAAACCAACACTCGTTGATAAAAGTAAAAAAAAAACTTTCATAAACTCATGTTGATAAAATAATTTTTGTGAAATTATCTTCGATTGATTGATCAATACTCGTGCTAATATTAGTGCTGGTACCCAGTGTTGTCACTGTTCACCCAAATTGGTCGACTAATTACAACCTTCATCTGTGGCATCAACCATGCCTTTTTTAAAGGTTTTTCTTGTTTCATACGGTACCTTCAGCACATGCTAAGCTGGGCATAAGATAAATCAATTGTGTTGTTTTTGTTAAAACAGCAGCTCATGCCATATTTGTTGATCCAATGGCTTTCCTGTTTAAATATTCTTCTGTTATGGTGGTTGATATCTACATTTATCATACAATGGATAGTGTTCTCGGCATAATAAAGCCAACGGATATTTTTGATATCCGTAGGGCGTGGCTAAGGGTCATATACCGATACCAATGCAAATTTCAAAGGGCAAGGTCGGAACTTCTTACGAAAATTCCGATGACGTCACAAGCGTTAACATTTTGAACGCCTCTAGTAACAGAGAGAGGCATTACAATATGAATGATACATTACATAAACATTAATCTAAGAAATAACAACAAAACTGTATGGGTCTTTAGCCATATGTATGACTTAGCAGTGCTAAACACTGTCCTCACGATTTGAATGAAACCGACCTAACAATTTTACTCACAGGTACCAAAAGCAGTTCAAGTCTCATGTTCAAACACGTCATTTACCCATCTTCGGTGTTCTTTACTTTGATATTGTTTAGTTTGGATTCGGATATCCACAGACTATCATCTAGTTTAGCTCTCTGGCCATCAATGTTCATTCAATCGCTGTCCCAACGCAAGCTGCCTTGCAGTGGCCTTGATGTATAGGCGAAGGGAAGCAACTCTTGCCCCTTGGTGAGATTGACTCGTCCTCTCGATGACGTCGGATTAAAGAACGTCAGTTCGACCCCGCCAAAGACCATTTTAAATGTGTCTTATTTTTAAAATCATCGTATTTTATAGATTTTTAAAATTTAAAAATTTTAGAGTCGTGACAAAATAACTCAAATGGCAATAAAAGGCATATATAAGGAGGAATTATATTTTGTCAATTCACCGTCAGAGTCATTGCTCTATTCATTTGCATATATCAATGCGCGAATCTTAAAACAACTTCAACTATTAAAATAGTATTATCAGGCATTTTTTCACATTAAATTTTAAAATGACATTGTATGATAAAGAAGTTATCATGCTCGTGTGTTTTGGGATCGTAAATAACCTGCATTAGGAATAAACACTATGTATTTAGCTCGCCAAGGCTCGCAAAATACAATGTTTATTCCCAATGCAGGATATTTACGATCCCAAAACACACTCGCATGATAACCTTTATTTGTCAAGTTAAGTAGCCGGAGGTAGAGAGAAATAACTGCTGACACAACAATTGTTTCAATGTATGATGAATACGTCCTGACAATCACGTGAACAATGAAATAATTTGCACTTCATATCGAGAAATACTGTCAGAAAAAGGTGTCAATACATAAATGATATTTATTTGTGGTGATACGTAATAAAAACGTATTGATCGTTGTAAACATTTTCCATGTCAAGGCTGTTTTTTAATATTTTGGGAAATAAGTTATTTAACTTTAGAATAGTATGTCAGCCTTTAGGTATTGTAATGTATCATGTATCATTGTACCATGTACCATATATATCCATGTACCTCTTATGCTTATTGCAGTCTGAGCGTATCTCTGTTTGTGCTGTTATTCTTGGAACTTGAAAATATAGATAATTCCTACTAACAACATATAACTATATGTATATATAATGGCAAGACCTAGGTAATCCGTTTGTGATTGTGCAACGAATACTATTGTAAAATTAAAGTAACATATACTATCTTTCATAATCATTTTCTCAGGTGTCCACATACACTGATGCAAATAAAAAATCATGTCAACACCAATAAACATGCATTTTCACCCCGAAAAACAAACTGCAATATATTGAAAATTATTTTACTGTATGGGTGGACATTTTAGCAATATTTTTGACCGAAATTCATTAAATAGGAGACAGTTAGCAAAAAGACTGAAACGTAAGCACCGGCATGTCGACATGAATGTGATTCAAGTGTGGCCATCTCACAATTTCCGGCTCCTGAATATACTCTTGAAAGCCATCTTCGTCGTGCACAACTACATTTTCTTTTCTGTTTTTACCAAAGTTGGCTCTAATTGCCGCCAAAGTTGATGCACATTGGACGCAATTGCTGTAAGTGACAAGCGGTGTAAACCTACATACATAAGTATGATGTCCCCCGAAAGCGGGTTTGTTAAAAGCTATGGCACTTTTGCAGAGGGTACTGTACTTTGGACGTCGAATTAGGTGTTTTAATGTTGATTAAAACATTTAAATATGATATAAAACTTTCAACAAAAGATTTTCTACGGAGTGCTGTATTTCTTTTCTCAATAGCTAAATATCATACCGCATGCAAGTATGACAACTGGGCTTTAAGGCATTTGTCTTTTTACATAATATGATGTCTTGAACCCCCATTTTGACGTTCAAAGTATACGAGATGATTCATAAGAACACTTCAACTTTACAGATAAAAAGAAAAATATTTAACATGTGGTATATTCACTAAAATCAATCTACATTTCTACATCCTATGTCCATTAAAAGGATATTTTCAACAATGCTCAGTTCTTCTGGTTCAATAAACAGTATGTAAAAGGGTATTGAAAGTTAGGTATGAAAGGTTTCCCACTAGTTAAATGAAGGCGGGGTTCTTTCTTCAACTTAATACTGATTACTACGATATATGATAAGCATAGATATTTACATCGCTAATTATCCAAGTTAATGATTTAACCACCTGGCATAATATCATATCAAACTTAACATTAACATTGAAATTGTCGTATTGAATACCTAATTAAATTTGACAAGTCGGCTATGTTTTAAAGAGGACATGTATAACCTTTTTTATACCCCCGCCTTACAGCGTAAGCGGGGGTATATAGCGTTCATTCTTTCCGTCCGTCCGTCCGTCCGTCTGTCCGTCCGTCCCAAAACTTTGTGCGGAGCAGATCTCCAAAACTATGCATGCTAGCCTCATCAAACTTCATACACATGTCAACCATGACCCCATGTTGTGCCTTTTGAGGGTTAGAACTATTTCTGAATTTTAATTTTTGCGGTTTCCATGGAAACGTGACTAAAAAGTGACTCTTTGAGGAAGTCGTTTTGTGCGGAGCATATCTCCAAAACTATGCATGCTAGCTTCATCAAACTTCATACACATGTCAACCATGAACCCTAGTTGTGCCTTTTGAGGGTTAGAACAATTTCTGAATTTTCATTTTTGCGGTTTCCATGGAAACGTTACTAAAAAGTGACTCTTTGAGGAAGTCGTTTTGTGCAGAGCAGATCTCCAAAACTATGCATGCTAGCTTCATCAAACTTCATACACATGTCAACCATGATCCCTAGTTGTGCCTTTTGAGGGTTAGAACTATTTCTGAATTTTTATTTTTGCGGTTTCCATGGAAACGTGACTAAAAAGTGACTCTTTGAGGAAGTCGTTTTGTGCAGAGCAGATCTCCAAAACTATGCATGCTAGCTTCATCAAACTTCATACACATGTCAACTATGATCCCTAGTTGTGCCTTTTGAGGGTTAAACCATCACATTTTTTTTATTTTTGGCAGTTTCCATGGAAACATGACTAAAACAGTGACTCTATGACAAAGTCTTTTGTCGGATCATATCTCCAAAGCTATTTATGCTAGCTTCACCAAACTTCATACACTTATCAACCATGATCCCTAGATGTGCCATTTGAGGATTAGACCATCACATTTTTTTAATTTTTGGCGGTTTCCATTGAAACATGACTAAAACAGTGATTCTATGATAAATTACTTTGTCCTCAACATATTTCCTGAAATATACATCTCAGCTTCACCAAATTTGCTACAAATGTCAATCGTGATTGCTGGATATGCCTTGTGAGAGTTAAACGATATATATGGATTTTCTTCTCTGTGGTTTCTTTGGAAAACATTACTTACAAAGTGACTCAACAAAAATAGTTTTGTCCTCAGTGCATCTCGTAGAATATTCATGATAACTACCTCAAATTTGAAACAAAGATCAACCATTATCTCTAGATGTACCCTTTTAATTGTAAAACCAATTAATGAATTCGGTATTTGGGTTTCAGTTGAAAGAAGACTTACACAATGACTTACTGTATACTCAACTATCATACTTTAACCAATATTAATCAGTTTTACTATTTGAAATTCTTTGAACAAAGTGGGGAGCGGGGGTATGTGAGCTTTGCTCGCTTCTTCACTTGTTTAGATAATTTTTAAGAGATATTGGTCAAATAACATAAATGTTAGGCCAAGAACGTTATGATATGTAGTTTCTTAATGAAGCTACAGCTACGTTAACATTGCGTAACATGGCATTTGCTTTCCTGCGCCTAGCGGCAAACCAAAATGAGGCTAACTGGGCACGGAAAGGCGGATACAGGATATGACGCAGCAGAAGGAACGTGTGTTTGTCTGCTTATAATCGAAAGTGAAAGGCGAAACTCCAAGTTTGTGTTTAACGTAGGATCTACAGTATGTCATACCATTGTCTTGCTGTAAACAGTTTTCCGATGAAGTCTCCTTAGTCGGATTGGTCATTTTACGCCAAATGGACCCGTTTGTTAAGTCAAAGAGAACAATGTGGCAAACCACATCGTACTCACACCTGTATTCGGATCACTTCACAAAATATTTCCAGGAGCTCTTTTTTTTATTGAATTAACAGTTTGACATGCAGAGAAATAAGAAACAGTTCGAAACATTACAAATGCTATATCAATTCTTTTTAAACAGCACCTGAGTCATCTTTCAATATATGCCTTTCATCGAGAATTGTAACGTGAGTTGTCATTTTGTAAGTGTGTGCAAGTAAAGATATATTTCTAATTATGAATTATCAATCACTACATGGAATAACTATGTTTATCCTTATGAAAAAATTAAGTTAAAGGTATTTCTTTAAAATTGGTTTGAATGGAAGACCTTGCAATAATTCAGTTTTAAGGGTCTTTTGTTAACATAATGACAAAGCAAAGCATCGACCCGTCATATGAAAGTAGCGATTCTGACAATTAAACATTCCATGGAAAGTGATATGTCACTCTCTGAATTGGACGAGTTCATCGTGTTGTACTTATAAAGGGATATTTTCAAATAAAAAAACAAAAACCGTGCACGAAGATGTAGCAGTTCACACGTGAGTATTGGTTATAACGAAAATACTTCCCCATTCTCACGTGAAGTCTTAGGACAACATTGCGCATAGGTGAGACCAGCTACATGCTGTAGGATTTCGCACGACATCGTTTTTATTCATTGTCTTACATATTCAGCAATAGAAATTGTTAGATGATAAATTAAACTACCGATTTGTTGAAGGTTTGATATGTTTGGATGATGTTTAATATGATTTATCTACGAATAAACAGTGGCCTGTCAATAAAGCTTTTGTTGTTTTACATAACGAGAGCATACAACGGGGAATCACAGTCCCTTCTAACACGTCACAAAGGCAGTCACGCTTCAGTGTGTTTTATTCTGTTCGTCAGCTTAAAGAGCCTGTATTTATAAAGTCGTAATAAAGCCGATTTAAGGTCGATTTCAGAAATTTTAAGTTGAGTCAATGTCAAATTGCTATCCCTTTTTCATGAATCCCGAAAGTTGCCATAAAGCATTTCATCTATCTTTAATTAAAAGATTGTTGTTTAACCAGAAAAAAACAGAAGGCAACCAAATGTGGTAAAAACTCATCATCAACAACATTAAGACATGACCCAATGTGATCATATCAAATATGTAAGTGTTATTTTTGTTTTACTCAATCAAATCAAATCAAAATGACCCATATTCTAACTTTGTGAATCAATTGGATTTATTCTGACTTATTCTAGGTTTGAAATCTAGAGAACACTCTTTGGTGTAGAAAACAAGCTTTCTAACGTTGGTTTCTTATCTGATATTTATCCGTAGACCGTAGACCAAATATAGATACTAACTCTCGTAAGGGTATGACCAAAGGGTTAGAATTTGACGAATCAAAATAATTATATATAAATATCATGTTTGACTTATTAATTGTGTTAACTACCTGCATCTTACAAAACAAATCGCCACTTCATACCTTTAATTGTAACTCACCTGAACTGATTAGTTTTGGATATATTTCGGTAACGTTTATTAGATTGATTAAATTACATAATAAGTAACCATTGACACATGTGATTTTAAAACATCAAGGGGTACCTGAATCTATATTGTATCGGTTTGTGCTATCATTTAAACCATAGTGCACTCTAAGTACCGTTAAGGCAGTTTACAGTGATAATAACATACTAGTAACTAGGTTGTACAATATCAAGGTCAGTTTCTCAATACAAAAAGACATGTAGCATATTTATGACATGCTAAACAGCTTCCTCAATCGTGACTATACTAAGGGTCCCCATCTTAATGTGTTGAGCATTTGGTATTAATGTTCTTTAAAGGGGAAGTAGCACATTTTAGGGGGAATATATAAGTTGATGTGGGGGAAAAATCGTTCCTATTTAAACTAAATGAAGCAGTAATAAATCAAATAGATAATGTAAAGTTGAGCACTCAATTCCTTTTTCTTACACAAAAGGAATTAATGGTGTTCACACAAATACTCACAAATGAACTTAATGTGAATCTTTATAAATTGTTCTCTGACAATGAATGATAGTGAGATTTTTTACGCTATCAAAATAATACATCTACAATTAACGTTCAATTATCAGTGGAAATTTGAAAATTGAAACTTTTCATAAAACGTGCTACTGCCTGTATTGCTTACAAACTTAGGCTTTTCAGAATCACCAAATTCCTATTCTTCAAAAAGACATACTTTTCAAGCATGTGGAAAGCTAATCTAAATAAGTAGAAATCGTCTGTTGAAGTTTTTTAAATAGGCCAACATTGACAAATGTAGGAAAATATATGTTTATCTAAATCATATAGATCGGTGGAATGGACAACATCAAATAAAACAAAAGTCAGTCGGGCCTCTTCTTCATGTACCTTCCATGCAGTTTGGATGTTTTCAAAGAACGATACCGCCCAACCGTCCGCTCATCACTGGAGCACCTTTTGTATTCTCATATATATATATATATATATATTATTCATTATCTCTAAGTAGAAATATCGCTGATATACGCACGTTCCCTTTTATGTCCATGCAATGGAGAAGCTGTTAGAACCTTCTAGAACTGTCCAACACTGACTATTCCTGAGTCCTACATATTGTTCAAATTCTTTTCGACATGATGAGACCCTTTTTTGTCATCAACGACATACATTCACACTAATATTTATAATAACGTTGCTACAAAATACTGACTCATCCTTATACTCAAATGTTTATTCAAAACTTGTATTTTGTAAATAATTTCTGTCAATATTCTACCATATGATACAAGTTAAGAAAATCATTTTGTATTGGAAAAAAGGTTTGCTTTAATAAATGTTGATGAAATAAAAAATCAAGTTTAGTGGTATGTCTTTAAAAAAAAATTCTAGCAGCACTCCAACATATGTAAGATAAATAGATCATTTGCCTTCCAGTTAATGTGGAAAATTACATATCTGACACGCTGATATAAGTTCCAATCATCTCACCAGGTGTTCATAAAGCATCATATTCGTCCGAAATAAAAGTGAATTACTACTACATATAGGCATGTATGAGCCAGAAATAAGATGTTCCATACACATGTATATGCTTTGGCCTTTTATACAATACCAACCATTTCTCCGTTTTCTCCATAGATTTCAAGAATTGTTTCACCGTATGGTGAGAACCAAGTCGGTAGACTATGCATCAACAAAGCGTATGTGTAGCAACTTTGCTGAGTTGATTAACATAGAACAATTGTTATTTATTACAAGTAGCCAGTACTGAATGATGAGGTAACAAAATAGTTACAGTTTGACATATCCGACTCTAACAACATACTATTACCATCTTCGAGTTATGTATGTGTGCCAGATGCCAACATTTTATAGAGTCAGCAGTTTTTACCTTATATGGTCACTCAACTGAACTAATAAGTATGATATGATATAATACGTTAAGTACTTTTTGATTATATTGCATCAGTAATAAAGTTGTGCATATGCGATTCCAATATCTCAAGGGAAAAATGTTATTTTAAACAGTAGGCTTCAATCCAAGTTAGTTTAGTGCATTTGCATGCCAATGTCCACATTCCAATGATTTTGACATGTTGACCACATTTCTGTCCAAAGTAATTTTCATGTCATCTGACGAATGCGACATCCATTGAAAAACGATGTGATGTGAGGTTATTTTGGGTTTAACGTCAAGTTCAAGACAATTTCACTTCCATCACGGCTGCTTATTTTACCGCAGGTAGAAAGTCTGAAATACTATTGTAGCTGTTAGCATTGCGGTGAAACCTGTGATCATTGACTGGAACTGGCCAACCATTGTTGCCATCGGCGCAGGATTGCATCCAAACCTTACTACGTGTAGAACAGTTCTCTACTGCAGACAAAGTTTCTGAGCCCCTGGTGGCTTTCTAAACCAGGACCTCTTGATAATGGGTCGAACGTGCTAACCACTGAGTTATCCTGCCCCTGAACAATAGAGAATTCATCACTGCATAATTATAAGTTCTTCCCGCTTTGTGAGGATTACAAAAGGTCACAAGACATGTAATTTTACATTTACCAGGTTATTGCATGTTATATGAACACATCTGTTGATAAAATCACCTTAAAATATCGAAAAATATATCAATATGTAAGTTGTTGTTAAATTTCAACAGAGGATCTGTTACAAATCAAATGACACATGGCCAACACGGACCAGGAAGTACCGTGAAGTTTCGTTCTTCTTCTGTGTACTTATGCAAAGTCCCATGACCGAGTAAACAGATGTAATCCTGACAAGTTTTTGAGTTTATTTACTGCAGTTTCTTACACGTTAGTTTTTGTATATGGTTGCTCAAGAGTTAAGAAACATCAAAATCTTCTGCCACAGTAAAGGTTTAAAAGCTCTGATTGTATTGGCAATATTGTAGTTCAAAATGAAAAAAAGAGAGGAATCGAATATTTTCAATTGAAATTTTTCAATCTTTGAAATCCAATACAAGGCCAAATTATGTTAAGCACAAGCCTGATGAGATAACTTCCAAAGATTCTGTTCCTATCAAAATGAATTCAAAATATATATTTGAACCTGCATAACTTTTAACAGGTATTCTTTCAAGATATGATCACACTTTAACTCCTCATTGAGCAACAAGGTGCATGCCTAAAACACCCTTCTCGCAAAAGATGTTAATGCGCTTTATGTCTATGTATATAATCCTATTTGTACACACAAAGATGGAAATTTTTAAGCATTGATACTTACATTGAAGATTAAGAAAAAAACAAGTAATGTTTGTGTCATGTATATAAATGGACTTGCATACATAAAACTACCTTAATCGTGACATCAAGAAATGCAATGGTTATTTGATCTGAGCATTTACCAAGGCATTGTTTACACTTTGGATATAGATAATATTAGATGTGGGCCCGCTTTACTTGTTGCTCCGATCTCAAGATGGATGCATCTACGGAGAAAATGGGGAGTCGCAGAATGGTATGTTCTTTCGTATATTACCTCATTACTGCAAATGTCTATCATGTAAAACAGAAACAGTTAAGATTTAGATTGAAATTCAATTACTTCTACTTATTTTTTTAGAGGCTTTGAAACTTAATTTGCTTTTGCGAAAAGGAATATTGTTGATGGAACTAAAAAAGGTTCAAAGCAGATTTGTAAGTTCACAAGGTCCCTAACGCTTTTCCAATTAAGGGTCGTTCCTAGGTTTGACTTACGATTGTTACTCGTATTTGGCAATGTTTGTATTTTTGTAGCATTAAGTTAGATCTGTCACTGCTTCATAAACGAGTGATCTGATTACTCTTACTTTATTTGATATTGCAACAAATTATGAAAAGTGTTTAGAATATGATGTTATAGTCCGCAAATTATTTTGCTATCCGGATGAGGAAAGGTATTTGGATAAGCTTCCGGCTTGATTGCGTGTCCTATTTTATGTACAATTAACATGAATAAATGTGTTTGAATGTTTGAAATGTAGGTGATTTTTTGTCTACTATAGGGTCGACCTTAATCTAGAGCAACGCTATATGTACAGAAAGTAGCAGTATTCCTTAGAAAAGTTTCAATAAATATTACATCTATATGGTATAAGTTATTTTTTAATCATGCCAAACTATTTCAATATCCTGTTTTGCATATGATTATTTTATCTTGTTTATTGTTGAGTAACCAGTTGGATTTGCAATTGTCAATTATTTCGGAGTTTATTAGATAAATGGAGCCTATAGAAAGCAATATGTTTTAGAAGGGTTGGTCAACTATCTGCTACATAAGGTTTATTAAATTTACATTACATTACATTACAAATTTTGAACTTAAGACCACACGGCCTTTGTTTTACGTTAAAGAGCCATTTCATGAGTTGTTCTGGTCACATATTCCAAACTTTAACAATAGTGACATTTGGTCGAAAATTCTTGACTGTTCGAAGGAAGTATCTTTTAAATTTTTTTAAATATCTTCTCCTATTGCTTTGTACTTATTCCAAAATGTCATCATTCCGTATTTTCAAGAATATTGTTAAATTGTAGGGTATATTTGATCAATCAATTTATATTCATGAATGAAGGACACGGGCCCATAAATTAAACATACACAAATATATATGTTACATATATACAATGGACATATATTGAAAACTTTTTTTAAACAAATAATGTCTTTTATTAAAGGCAATATATATATATACTTACTTAGATTCAGCAAAGATTCCTTTGAAGAGGAATTCAACAATTCTTTAAATAAAAAAATACTTGGCGTTTGATTACAAATATGAGGAAGATAATGAAGTCTTTCTGCAGCATAAAATTGACACACTAGGAGAAAATGAAATTCGTCGTCAATGTCTGATTTTCAAACCGGGCATTACGTAGAGATATATCAATGTTTAGCCATCTTCCTTCATTTATTGTTAATCTTAATAATCCTGCTCTAAAATTGATAAGAATACTTCTATGTTTAACATCATGTATAATGCTTAAGTTCTTTTCAGGTTCTAACAAACTCTTATATTCTCGATACACTCTGTAACGTGAACTGTTGTCAAGAGAGCAATGCCAAGATCGATAAAACATATTTATACAAACATTTGTTAAGCATTTAAGAAAATGTAGTTTATCATCAACACCTTGTGACAACCAAACACATCCAAAACCAGGTGAAAATAATACATTGCGGATATATGAAGCGTAATTATCTTGTCCAATATTATAAACAAAATAAAAACATTTCATACGACATTTTCGGTATTCTGTCTGAGTGCATTTCAGTTAGTTTCAACCAATACTTTATAGTAAAACTGTTCTACATAAAACATTTATATACAACGAGAATCGTCCCCATGCTCCATATACAATGACATTAGGTGTCTGCATGCCTACGTTTAAAACTTCTTACTTCTTACTTAAAACTTCTTACTTTTTTAATTTGATCATAACGATTTACCTCCCATACTTCCGCCCATATAGTATAATTGGAAGATTTTGTGCATCGAATATTATGAAAAACACTTTAGGGTCTATTATATTGATCCTCCCTGAACTAATGAAAGGCTTATGAAAGCATGTTCCCTTTCAGAAATTCCTGAAAACAACAGTCCTAGTCCTGCTACTAATTGCGGTAATCGGATGTGTCAACACAGAAGGTAAACTTCTCACAAAAGTAGTGTCCTTTGTAGATCGAGATCTTTCAGACAATGTTTGCTCCTCATTCCATAACTCAGAACCCAAAAGATAACACCTTTCCCTTTAACCAAAAGTCTAATAATCGATATCTAACACATCGATTTTTGACCTGGATTCAAATAACGTTGTTCTCCACTAAGGTTGAATAAAACTGAATGTTACATTTTTTTAAATATTGATTATCAATCAATCTTTATTCAATACTTAAAGGCCACAGGCCTATAGTACAATTGATAAATACAATATTTACAGATTTGTACAATTATGTCATATAGCATCATATAATTTCCTTAAGTCATATAACATACTATCTAACTCATCACATATGTCATTAATACAGATATAAATTACTTCATGATATTTTGTCTGTGCAAGGAGGCAAAGTAAATGTACATAGCAACATTTTGTAGAATATTACAATTTGAGTTTGAGAATATTCGTCTTCTATTAAATTCAAATGACAGAGATTACATAATCTTTCTTCACGAGGAATCTTCATATAGCGTCCTGTCTCAATAAAAAGATCATGTGAGGAACATCTAAAACGTGAAAGAGCTATTCGAAATTTTTTAACAGTAATCTTTGATAAATAATCTTCAATTATTATTTCAGATTTAAACATTTTGTAATAAAAACATTTGTTTGTTAGAGCCATGGACGCTGTCCATGTCTGCACATAAATATCTTTCAATCTCTGAGATAATGAGAGTATAAAAACATCTTTTGAATATACATTTTGGTCCTTCCATACATGTCCAAAACCACAGTTAAAAAGTAATTCTCTTACACCGGTCACCCAATTTCTTTTACCATTATTATCAAACATTATCATCATGTTATAAGCTTTTTTGGGCAATCTGTATGATGGCATGTCAATGAGTCTTAGCCAATACTTAATGACTTTTAAAGTCGAATGTATATATAAAGGAAATCTTCCACATTCTCCATATATCATCAGACTAGATGTGTTTATCTTAACACCTAAATACTTTTTACAGGCATATAGATGAATCTTTTCTATTGTATCAAAGTGTTTTAAGCCCCATACTTCTGATCCATATGAAAGGATGGGGAGTATCTTTACATGAAATATTTTAAACAAGGATTGATATGAAATGTTTCCTAAACTTTTCAGATTCTTGTATATAGTTATGAGAACTTTTTTTGCTTGTACTGCAGCTTGGTTTGTATGTTTATGCCATGACAGGTTTCTGCTGAAGTAAACACCAAGATATTTATAGAAACCTGTAGTTTCAATTTTTTCTCTCTTAAAATACCAATGTTCATGTCTTGATAGCTGACTTCCATGTTTAAATACAAGAACTTTCGTTTTATTCATATTCACTGCTAACTTCCATTTGTCACAGTACAATTCAAGTTCATTAATTTGGGTCTGTAATCCTTTAATTGTTGATGAGAAGAGAATGACTTTCGTTACTGATTCACACGTTCATTGTGCATCTTGATCCCCTTAACTTAAGCAATTATCTTGCTTAACTTGTACCGTTTGACCTTATTCATTATCCTGTATAATTTAAATCATTGACATTATCAATATCCCATTCAACTTTTAATCCTTGGCATTAACTACAATCCTGTTTAATTCAAACCATATGATATTATCCATTATCTGGTTTATCTGAAACCATATAACATTATCAATTATCCTATTTAACTTAAACCATTTGACATTATGAATGGTCCTGTGAAACTAAAACCATATGACATTATCAATAATCCTGTTAAACTAAAACCATTTGACATCTTCCTTTATCTGTAAAAATATATATTTACAGTCACGGAGGATGATGTTGTTATAATGGTGGGTGACTACTCACAAGGCGGTCTTGTCAAGCTAATGGTGAATGAAGAATCCATGGAGGAGGAAAAGATAGTTGAAGCAAGATATCCTTTAGCGATAGACTACGATTCAGTAGATGATCAGTACTACTTTATCCAGTGGTCACCCCCTTCAATAAGAAGAACAGATATCAATGGACAAAACGTGACTACTGTGTTTAACATATCTGGGGGTGAGTATTCAAAAGAAAACTGACATTGAAATCGTAAAACACAGATATGAGAACATATTTTTAAGTTAAGTTACTAGAATATATCAAATATATCAATAAATGATAGCTGTGTCAGTTTATGGAAATAAACTTCCTCTTGCAGATAGATTATGTCAGTACATCGTGTTTGTCAAACGAATATAAGGATCAAGTCAAATATGATATATAACAGGCTATAACGATAAAAAATACAGTTATCAAATCAATTGCTATGTTTTGTTGAGTATACAGAACTAGATATTTCATTAGAAAAGACACATAATTGGAAGTATTTGAGCAAAATGAACTGAATATTGCCTGCACTTTCCTTTAAGGTGCTTTTGGTTTGGCCATTGATGAAGATTCCAGAAGACTATTCTATGCTGGTTACAATACTCATGACATTGTATCTATGGATCTATCAGGATCAAACCCTGTTACAATCTTCGACTCACACACTGTCTACTATCCTTTTAAAATTATCATCCATGACATTGAAAGGTAAGTGATTGAAGGGGCAGTAGCACGTTTTAGGGGGAATATAAGGTGATGTCAGGAAAATGAAAGTAAATGGTTACAATGGAAAGACAATGTATTAAAACTAAAGGACTTGGTTGTATATATTCGTCCAACTTGAGTATGATTATGGCCATGAGGTCCCTTTACAAGTTGTAACGTCTGTTATGTTCTTATGGACATTTTGATGCCGAGAACAACAGAATATGTTAACTTGATTTACATTGACTATAGTAGATAATGGTTGTGTTTGGAAGATAAAAAATAAGGGTGTCCATGAAAAATCACAGGGCTCTTTAACTTACAACTATACTAAAATTTGGAATATGGAATAATTTACATGGTTTGGGGGGAAGGGGGGTATATACATTTATTTAAAGAAATTAAACTTTCTTCATCTTCTGTCTCGTAAGCTTTTAACATTGATATAACGGTATCCTTACGCTCTAGAAATTGATTTAAGTCAGATGTTTAGCGAAAATTGCTTTCATTTGCAGAAGAATATTATGGAGTGATCAAATGAATGGTACAAAGATCAGTTCCTCCAATTATGATGGTTCAGATATCAAGAGGATTGTGAATACTTCAGGGAGAACCCATGGATTTGCATTAGATGAAGAGAGTAAGTATTCTCACCGTTTCAACCACCATGAGTGCCTGATATGTCCTCTGTGCCAAATTGATCGCAGAATTATATACCATATTTTATACAATGAGAATGTTACTTTCAAGGTACGGCTCATCAAAATTATTTAAGGTTTGCACTTCAAGTACTTAAAAGACATTTGAGAGGGACACTGCAATAATCAATATATACGAAAGACTCAAAGATTTAATGCTTATGGCAATGATTTAAAGTAGAATTACAATACACCAATATATGTCACAATAATGTGCAATAAATAATTAGGTTAGAGTTTGTCATTCTGTCATATGTTTTGTCATAAATTTATATGACAAAACAAATGACAAAATGAGATTCTTCAGTGATTTATGATGTCAGTCATATAATCAATTTGGTTGAATGGTACCTTGTCATTGGGTTACATCTGAAAATTTGGTATAAATCATACCTATCCTATTTAGATATTATTCCACCCTTTTTCATTCTGGTAGTTATCTTACAATTTATTTATATTGTAAATAAAAACCAAATACACAAAATAAGACATGTATTGCCAGGATATCAACAAAGTTATATTGAATTATCTTTTCTAACCGATTCGCAATACCTTTCATTGATATATTCAATAAGTTTCCATGAAAAATACAATCCAAACCATATTGGCATACCTTCAAGATTCTTTAGTGAATGGTGTCATTCAACACATGTGTTATAAAGTTATCTTGTCAGTCAGTGTCATCTGACAAGTTCATGTTTGTTGTAGCTTTGGTCACAAGACACGGATGTTACAATTTTGTCACTGACTTTATGGCTCGTCAAATTCTAAGCAATCTGAAAGCTTTGAAGGACTCGTCTGTTTTTACCATTTCCAATACTCATAATTGATACTCATAATCTGAATTATCAGTTTATGGTAAGGTCATAGTTGACATCTACAGTTTTTTTTTCTATTTAATCTGTTATACTTGTGTTTTACTTACAGATGATATCTTGTACTGGACTGAGAATTCTCACTCACTGATCAGAATCAGTCTCTATCTAATTTGTTTTATTTTCTTTAACTTACAGATGATATCTTGTACTGGGCTGAATTTTTTCAATCACTGATTCAGTCCATCGCATTGGATGGATCAAACAAAAGGGAAATATTCAGGGGAGAATCGTGGTCCATGTACAACCTGTTCTTGCTTGGAGATGTTCTTTATTTTACAGGATACAACCGCCGGTAAGAACTAAGACTATAAATTAATGTCATGTGTTTACTTCGTGAATAAATTAGCTACCTAGAAAGTCAAAACATATTTTGATTGTAAAATTGCTTTCTTTTGCCATCAAAAGAATGAGGTATTTAATATGATATACAGTAAAACTTTCTATCCTTAAGTGAGAAATCCTCTATTATTGCAATGAAACTGTTACAAAATCAAAATTACTGTTCAAACAATAGCCATACATATGCTTTACTCTGGAAATTTTGGAAAACTAATCTACCAAAAGTAAAAGACCTTTTGCAGTAACATATACTGAGATGCAATCAATAAATAACGGGTTTTCCTGACACTGTATCTAATGTGGATTTCCTTTACAAAGCCTTTCAAACTTAAGTGACAGAAGTGTGTAATATGTTTGAGCAGAAATTTGGCAAGTACATAGTTTAACGGAAAATGGTTTTCAAGCCCCAATGGTTCAATGGGTTTTGTTTAAATGACAACGGTTTTAGTTATATTACGTCTATTCAAAGGTTGATCTTTAAGTGACAGAAGTGTTTACCATACTCCAAGTGTAACCAATCCAAGACATTATTGTTTTTCTTGAAATTATATTCCTTATTTTAGGGTTCATCGCATTTCCGTAGATGGAGGTGTTGCAGAAGAAATACCATCGGAAACAGTATTTAACTATCCATTTTGCTTGTACGTCCATTCCCAAAAACCTAACGGTGAGGGAAGTTATAGGCAAAATAAAAAACTATTTGTATTCAATGGATATTTTGATAAATTGCAATGTTTCAATATGCTAGAACCAAAAACAATCAAAAGGTCTTTTGATGATGCTAAAATTGCAAAAAAATGTAAACAGTAAATGTTTACACATATAAATCTTGCATACATTAGAAAACATAATTTATGCTCTAGGCATTATTTACCCTAAACAACATTCACCTTATAGAAAGAAAACCGAAAGTAGAATCGCGACTTATCAGCACTGGGGACCTCCAGAGCGAGTTGGTGTTTCTGTGCACCTTCAACCAGCACTCTGAGGACGTGTTCTACAGCACCAGCTGGTTTGTGGAGGAGAAGCTGATCCTGAGTTCAGGTCCAGAAAAATGGTCCAATGGGAGCGTGATTGAGAACCAGCTCCTGACAGAAACACATCTGAGAGAGGCCAACATCACAGCATACGGCATTAAGGTGAAACTAAACCCAAACATATATACATACTTCAATGCGTGTTAACATATCGCAATTAATGTGAAGACGATAAACAAATTATCACTTTATTTCTGCTTTTCAGATACAATTGTTCATATGAATATTAAATGTTTATTGGGTTATCTGGACGAATCATCAAACATTGTCCTGAAGGGTCAAGTGTTTTAACACTTACTGGTTCGAAAGACATGTGGTTAACCTAATATCATTAAAGCCACTAATGTTTTGGGACAAGTACATCAAATTAAAACACAGTAAATTTGCTTTATTTTAAGGTTTTTTGTTCACGTAGATTTGATGACCTAAAAAAACATGATATGTTTTTGACATATAACCTCTAGATTTATGCAGATGCTTATACATTTACTTTTATATGAGGTATGGAGATATCAGTTAATTTTATGTCCAAAATTATGAAGAAGTTTGATGATTTACCCTAACTAATTATGAAGAAGGCAGATAAAATAATCTTACTCATCTTCGTCTATATGTTCAGATCTCCTGTTCAGTGGAAGCTACATACGAGGAAGGGAATGTTTCAACCCCTGCAGTAATGTCAAGGCAGAAAAACGTTGGAATACAGGTAAAATATATGTAACCTTATGTTTATTTGTATTCCGTTTTTACTTGTATTTTCAGTCCTTGTGGAGTTCCTCTTAGGTGCTATTTTAAATGATAAATTATCTCCTATATTCCGTTATGGGGTATTAAACAAACTCCAAAAAAATTCATTGCGTCCATCTATTAATACCTAATAAACTAGTATAACTTTATCAAGTGTCAATTGATGGTCATTCCAGCAGAATTTTATTGTAAATACTCATTTTATACTCAACTTTTGCAGGATTTTATGTGGTAGTGCAATTCAAATAATAAACTTTTTTCCCCATTTGTCAATGAAAAACATCAGAATCGAGGCAGATCCCGAATAAAGGGGGTGGTTTCTTGGAGTTGCCAGAAATTATGTATACCCTGGGTTAGATTTTCAGATCTACAAGAATATACTCCCGGGAGTAGTCAATATATTTCAGACATTACACCTGATCATTATTCACTCATCATAATCGGAAATTTCAAAATGGGTCGGGTAGAAAGGAAAGATTGTAGAATACTCAGATCTAGAGTAAGTTATGTATCCTAGGCTTAATACCATGTTACAGAATTAATCCATATCTTTATGAATACAGATATCCATATGAATTCACTGTCATACAGGTATCTACAACATCAGTGACAGTGGTCCAGGGCGCATCTACAGACTTGAAGCTGTCTCTGACTGATCCGTTTGGGTGTGGAAGTTTAACCCACGATGAAGAGTGCAGACTTAGAGTGAAAGTAAATACGCTCCTTAAGTCTTGGGCTTGTTTTTCTATATTTAAAATAAACTAGCATGATATTGTTGCTTTTTGACTTATCGCCTCTAGATTTATTCAGACTCTTTACGTTTACAGGAGGGATGAAGATATCAGGTAATTTTATGTCAAAAATTATGAAGAAGGAAAACAATTTAATCTTACTCATCCTCGTCTATAGTCCTTAAACTCAATTCATGCTTCAATATTTGGTGTCATCATTTGCCAGCTGTGCTCCTGAACATACATTTTTAGGTAATCTTTATCAAGTTAATTCCTGATCATGATATCCCATAAACAAATTGTAACCATTATCCTGTGGTATGATCAAGAGGAAGAGGTAAATTCTTTGTTTCCACCTTACGAAATAACAGCGTTTATATTAGGTATTGAAATCAAACTGTTTCCTGCAGAACTGAGCCTCGGCATTAAAACATAATTTTCAGGTGATGCTGACCTATGTGATCAGGCGGTTATGATGCCCTCCGAGTGTGGGGCATCCTTTGTGGCATCACTCTGGAATGAGTCTGTCTCTATCTCACTCTTCGGTAAGGTTACCAGCACATACAGGTCCACCACCAAGAAGGTCAACCTGAACCTGACCTCAACCTTCAACTGGGCCCATCAGATGTGGGGAGAAACTCTTCTTTCTAAGATACAGGTCAGTTCCATCATCAGATGTGGGGAGAAACCCTTCTTTCTAAGATACAGGTCAGTTCCATCATCAGATGTGGGGAGAAACTCTTCTTTCTAAGATACAGGTCAGTTACATCATCAGATGTGGTGGGAAATCCCTTCTTTCTAAGATACAGGTCAGTTACATCATCAGATGTGGGGGGGAAACCCTTCTTTCTAAGATACAGGTCAGTTACATCATCAGATGTGGGGGGGGGGGGGGGAAGCCTTCTTTCTAAGTTACAGGTCAGTTACACCATCAGATGTGGGGAGAAACTCTTCTTTCTAAGATCCAGGTCAGTTCCATCATCAGATGTTGGGAGAAACTCTACTTTCTAAGATACAGGTCAGTTACATCATCAGATGTGGAGAGAAACTCTTCTTTCTAAGATACAGGTCAGTTACATCATCAGAGGGGAGAAACTCTTCTTTCTAAGATACAGGTCAGTTACATCATCAGATGGGAGAAACTCTTCTTTCTAAGATACAGGTCAGTTACATCATCAGATGTGGGGAGAAACTCCTCTCTTTAAGATACAGGTCAGTTACATCATCAGATGGGAGAAACTCTTCTTTCTAAGATACAGGTCAGTTACATCATCAGATGTGGGGAGAAACTCTTCCTTCTAAGATACAGGTCAGTTACATCATCAGATGTGGGGAGAAACTCTTCCTTCTAAGATACAGGTCAGTTACATCATCAGAGGGGAGAAACCCTTCTTTCTAAGATACAGGTCAGTTCCATCATCAGATGGAAGAAACTCTTCTTTCTAAGATCCAGGTCAGTTCCATCATCAGATGTTGGGAGAAACTCTACTTTCTAAGATACAGGTCAGTTACATCATCAGATGTGGAGAGAAACTCTTCTTTCTAAGATACAGGTCAGTTACACCATCAGAGGGGAGAAACTCTTCTTTCTAAGATACAGGTCAGTTACATCATCAGATGGGAGAAACTCTTCTTTCTAAGATACAGGTCAGTTACATCATCAGATGTGGGGAGAAACTCCTCTCTCTAAGATACAGGTCAGTTACATCATCAGATGGGAGAAACTCTTCTTTCTAAGATACAGGTCAGTTACATCATCAGATGTGGGGAGAAACTTTTCCTTCTAAGATACAGGTCAGTTACATCATCAGATGTGGGGAGAAACTCTTCCTTCTAAGATACAGGTCAGTTACATCATCAGAGGGGAGAAACCCTTCTTTCTAAGATACAGGTCAGTTCCATCATCAGATGGGAGAAACTCTTCTTTCTAAGATACAGGTCAGTTACATCATCAGATGGGAGAAACTCTTCTTTCTAAGATACAGGTCAGTTACATCATCAGATGGGAGAAACTCTTCTTTCTAAGATACAGGTCAGTTACACCATCAGAGAGGAGAAACTCTTCTTTCTAGGATACATGTCAGTTACATCATCAGATGTGGGGAGAAACTCTTCTTTCTAAGATACAGGTCAGTTACATCATCAGATGGGAGAAACTCTTCTTTCTAAGATACAGGTCAGTTACACCATCAGAGGGGAGAAACTCTTCTTTCTAAGATACAGGTCAGTTACATCATCAGATGTGGGGAGAAACTCTTCCTTCTAAGATACAGGTCAGTTCCATTATCAGATGTGGGGAGAAACTCTGCTCTCTCAGATACAGGTCAGTTGCATCATCACACATTGGGAGAACATTTTCTCTCTTAGACGTAAGATAAAAGGAAACCTCACAAACATTTATGGTGAAAGATTTGTGGATCTTACAATAACTTATATACAGTGTAGAAATTCTCCCATTGAAAACCGCTTGAAAAGAAAATATTTGATAAGCATGACATTAATTATGAGAATTGCCACCAGACACCTTATTGAACTTTATTTCTAGGTACAATTGACAAAGGACACCGCTCATATCCAGGATAAAAGCTGCTATTCAAATAATGACCCTCATCTCCAAACCTTTGATGGAAGGTAAAAACAATCTTTTATTTAATCAATATTATAAACAATCTATCATGTTGTCGAAATAAGAAGTAAAGGATTGCTAACTGTTTATATTAAAACCCTCACCTTGTCTTCCACAAGGAATCAAAATAATTGTTTATTTATATTAATGTGTATGTTGTCTAGAAACTACGAGCACCAATATGGTGGAGCCTTTACCTTCTACAAGCACATTGATCTCCCTATGGAAGTAAGTTGGTAACGTTCAGGATACATTTCATGTATGAGTGAGTGATCCATTGAATGTAACTTTTATTTTGCATACTTTTCGTAACTGGACAGTATATCAGAATCGAATCCCGTGATTTAGCAATGTTACCTATGTGATCAATTACGGACTTCAAACTTCTCAAATGACCACAAACAGTATCAGCTTTCAAACATGTTTGATTTGATAAATTTTGGTCGGGTCATACAAAAATAGAACTTGAAAGTCGAAACAAAAGAATCTGCATTTTGAATAAAAGGACACGACACAGTCAACTGAGATTCATTTATTGTTACAAGGTGCAGATCCAGACGGCTCGCTGTAGCTTCAGTCAGAACGCCTGGTGTAACTGTGGAGTGGCAGTGAGAGCCGGGAGGACGGTGTTTGAGATCAACAGATGTCCTGGGCAGTCTGATATCTGGTTTATGGACTACACTCTGTGTGAGGATGGAGGGGACGTTCTTCAGGTCAAGAAGAGTGGAGGGAGCTATGATGTAAGTTTTCATTTATATAGAGAACCGTTTAACAATCATATAAACAATGTATGCAACGAGTAAATTGTTTGGTATTTAATGAGCAAAATTTACAAAACGGGAATGAGTTTAGTATTTGAGTTACTACTTGCTTGATAATATCTTCGAAATTCACAGTCATGACCATTGCAGCTGCTCCACTGACATTGTCACATCTTACTTAACAATAATGAGATCATTCGGTGGGTGCTCAATGTTATTACACAATATGTTAGAACTTTGAATATTCATTAAACAGCGATATCTTCAACGGGCAAGTACTAACTGATTTTAGCAATATACCCTGTGAAAATATATTACTTAATAAAATATTTTTGTCATAAATGACTTATTTTTAATACTTGCAGGTTTTATAAATGATTAACTCAGTTTGATTTTCACTTCATTTCATTCCACTGTGCCAGATTCACCTACCAACTGGAGGAAAGGTTGTGGTGAATGCATATGGTAGTTTTCTCAATCTGCGAATGTTTCCATCTGTACAAGACATTGAGAAAACCAGGGGTTTGTGTGGCAAAATGTCTGAAAACGATGCTTGTGATGACGACTTCGTGTTACGTGATGGGAGTTACTCCCCAGACCCAACAGCGACTGATGGGTGCAGTGCTGGATACAGGGTGTGGGTCAATGTCCTCACAAACTTCTCCAACTCTTGGAGGTCAGTTCATTGCCTACCATTATACCTTGTGTCAACCATGAATACTTTTGTTGAATCTCATATATTTTGCCAAAGAGATATATATATAAAATGAAAGGTTATTAGATACAATATTGACCAAACTAAATAAGGCAATACACTGAGTTTTGATCATATAAAATGTAATTGTTAATATACTCTTATTAAGTATTTATGCAAAGTCATCAAAAAAGAGTTTTGTCTCGGTAACAGAAGATATTAATTGGAAGCATGTGGTGAATCTAGAATTTTCATTTAATTTTGACCATTTGGCTATATTAGTTTTGTTTAGAGAGTTGTCAAGATGAAATGTAGTAATAGGTTTAACATCAATGTTGACTAAGGTAAACCTTTGCTAGCCATACCAGTCTGCTTGTCTATGGAGCGGTTATAAAAGCTTTCTGATGAGTTAAGGAATTCCTTAGTGAAAGTTTTAGGACTTTGACTGCTTTGGGTTAAAGCAAGCTAGTACCATCTATAATGATTTTTATTAAATGAGTCCTTTATCAGTTTGAAAGGATCGCCAAAGAGTCTTGTATTTCTAAATGAGTTTGTCAGTCGAAGTTTATAGCAATGATGGAATTCAATGTCTTTGGGAACTAAAGTAATGATGGCATTCAATGTCTTTGGGAACTATAGCAATGATTGCATTCAATGTCTTTGGGAAACTATAGTAATGATGGCATTCAATGTCTTGGGGAACGAGGCAAAGCATTTCCTACAATTGTATCAAGGTCGGTGTTGTCAAAGAAGGTAATGTATAACATGTCTTTAGGTTTGGCTACTGTTGTCACATTAGAGGGTTTGTAGTTAATCTACAGAAGGTGAGGTTACTGATAACTACGTTTTAGCAGACAAGGGTACCATTTATTAAAGAGATCTTACTCAAGTACATTGGGCTCCAAGGCTAGTGTTTCTTCTCGTAGTCATGTTAACCCAAAAGCAAGATCCTACCAATGTTGGTCAGAAACATAATGGTAAGGCCTGTAGGTTCAGTTATTGTTCCATGACTATTCATTCCCCTATCCCATGCTCTAAGCAATAAGGATATTGCTTCTGCATTAGTGTCCTGTTAAAGGAAGCTAGGCATTTTAAACGTTTTAGAAAGTATTCCAGTCTAGATTGTTGTCTGAGATTAAGCAGATCAGTCTAACCAGGGTCAGTATGTATGTACACTGGCGTTTCTGCTTGTTTTGTCTTCAGAATGAACTTCACTAAAATAGTTAATGTTCATGATTTTCTAAACTTAATATCTTGTCAATTGAATAAAACATAGAAATTATCATAGAACGCTGCAAAGTACACTGGCGTTTCTGTGACTATCGTTTTGTCTTCAGAATGGACTTCGTATAAAAATGCTGTTTGCTAACAGAGTTGTTTGTCGTGGTGCTTTCAAAACTAATTATTTTGTCAATGGAATAAATCATTTTAATGAAAATTTAAAGCTGCAGGTTTGCTTCGTGTGTAATTACAAAATACAATTTTACTTTTGTGTGTGTATATCCTAAAAATACGTTCGTATTGCTACAACTTATCTTAATTGTACACATGAACAATCGCGAATATTGGAGAATTTGCATCTTGATAGCCTAAGAACAATATGCGGTGCTGTTCGTGGTACAAGTCACATCAAAATCTATAATGAAACCAAATTCCAGTCACTGCAAAGTAGAAGATATTGTCAAAAATTAACCTTTTTCTTTAAAATGTTCAATAACGAACTCCCACCCTATCTTTGTGATTTGATCCCAAATTCGGTTTCCGAAACATCAAGCTATAATTTAAGAAATAACTCTGAAATAAAGGGAATTTACAGTCGAACTACTTCCGACGCTAAATCATTTTGACCTAATATCATACATCTATGGAACGCATTACCAGATTTCAAAGAGACAGAATTCAAAACTTTGATCAATAAAAACGAAAATATGTTATATTTTGACCTAAACTACGGAACTCGATTTTGTCAAATTGTTCACTGACGCCTAAGACTTGATTGTAACAACCTGAAGTCCGATAGATATAACTGACATATATCCGATAACCCACGCTGCTCCTGTGGATAAAAGACTGAAAACGCTTTGCACTACTTTCTTACTTGCCATTATTATGACCACTTAAGACAAAACTTGCATTTCTACACTAACGGATATAGCATTGATACTCTTCTGAATGGAAACAAAGAACTAACCCACTCTGAAAATCTCAAAATTCTTGATTCAATTCACATTTTCATTAATAAAACCCAACGTTTTAAAAATGACGTAAAAAACTCTTAAAGATTTAAATTACCATATATCTCTTGCTACACATGGGTAGATAGACACACTTAACTGAATGTATTGCTTGCAAGATATGATTAAATAATATTTCATGTTTGTTTATGTTTTTCAATAATATCATTATCAACATTGTTGTCGTCGCTTGTCATGTTATGTATTATACGTTGTAAAGGAGCGGTGTTCAAATAAACCCAATGGCTTGTTCACCAATCCTTATTTCATTTTGTGAAATAAAATATGTTTAAACCAACTTATCTTCAATACTCTTACAGTGTAGAGACTGAAAATAATCTGTTCAACCACGCGGACCTGTCATCTCTGAGCAGCTGGCCCCAGGAGAAGACATTCTGCTCGTGTTCAACAGACAAGGAACATTACGACCCACTACAGGAACTGGACTGTTCTGCTGGAAAGGCTCACGAGACGTGCAAGTCTCTGCCAGGCTACTCTGACGTCACTCCGTCTCTGTGCAGCATCAACAGAAGGAGACGAAGATCTATCAGAGACGTAGAGGATGCATCAATCCATCATATCCACAAGAGGGTATGAACATTAATGTTTTAACAAACACTGATGATAACTAGATTAGCGTTTGCGGGATACCGCAAAAGCAGAGGAGCCCCGGAACCTGGGGTTTCGCCTTACCCTGTTCCGCCTTTTACAGGCCTCACCAAATTGGTATTTTCTCGTGACCTTGACCTTTGACACTCAAGGTCACACAATCAATTAACACATTTCATTTAGTATAACATTATTGTAATGAAATAAAGTGTTAACAATTAAATTAATCCATTTTCTCCATATATGTTGACCTTGCTGTGACCTTGACCTTCGACAGTTCGAACCCAAAACTTTTTGAAAATTTTGAACTTCTCAAGAGATAATATATACGAAATCTAAACTTCATAGCACAAAAACTTTTCAAGTTATTGTGTTTACAAGGAATTGCAATAACTCATATCTCATGACCTTGACCTTTGACCTTCAAGGTCACACAATAATTGAACACTTTTTATTGAGTATAACAATCATGTATTGATTAAAAGTGATCATAGTTAAAATTAAGCATTTTCGCTAAACCATGACCTTGCTGTGACCTTGACCTTTGACGGATTGTAGCCGAAACCTTTTCAATTTTTTTTTACTTTTCCAAGGATGATATATACCAAGTTAGAGCTTCATAGCACAAAAACTTTTCAAGTTACCGTGTTTACAAGGAATTCTTAGAGTGAAAACATATCTCGTGACCTTGACCTTTGACCTTGAAAGTGAACGTGTCAAAATCGTTCCCCCGAGGTATTAGTAGTAAGGTATGAATAAGAGTTCTGGAAAGCTTAGTGGAAAAAGTTATAGCTAGTAGTACGAGTGCGGCGGCGGCGGCCGCCGCGATGGAAACTTCACAAAAACTGATAGCAGCCCCGTCCTTAGACAGGGCTGCTAAATATATTTGTAAACATGCTATATCACAGGGCCGTAGCACCAAGTGATAGGGTGGGGTCGTAATAACCACTTTAGCTCAGTGTGTGTTTAAGACATGCTCTAAATGCTACACACTTAGCCATCCTGAGAATTGTACTTTCAAAACTGCTACCTAGCGATATATCTATTACAATATATTGGTACGAAAATGACGGGGTAGAAGCTTTTAAATATCTGCCTCTTCTCCAAAGTTCTGAACCTAAGGCACTTATAATAGCTACAGGTCTGTTTATGCAAAACAGCCAATGCCTCTTTTGCTGGTTGTTCATGGACATATAAAATATATGGATTATTATTCTTAAGACAATGAAGTTCAGATATGCTTAGGTTTTACACGAATCAGATAAAAATATAGAATATATATTTGTTGTTGTGACCGATTCATATGTGTGTGTGTGTGTGTGTGTGTGTGAGAGTGTCCTGCAAAGTTAAATAATAATAAAATAATAATGTTTTCTGGCTTATAATAAAAACACAAAAAAGGGTAATCTTGTAGAGTTAACATCCATGAATTGTTTTATTTAGAATGCAGACACTTGGTCTGGCAACTGGACTGAAGAAACGGCCACTGAACACTGTGAACAGCTTTTCCAAGAGTCAAAGTCCATTCAAGTTTGTCAAAACATTACAGGTGGTGAAACGAACAGTAGCATTGATAGTTGCATCCTCGATATCAAGGTAAAACATAATTCATGTTTAATTTTCCTTTGGTTTATTCCTGTTCTTTATATTTCGTTCTTTGATGTCATTCTGGTAACCCTTTTCAGAAAAGGTAAAGAATGACAATATCAAATATAGTCACAAGCGACGACAAAAGGATTCAGCGTGTTCGGTACAAAGATAAACATGTCAGGAGTCATTCCTGAAAGTTTCATGACTTTCTGCCAATGGAGCGTTTTTAGAAAATCAACAATCAAGCAAATCTCTAACTGAATGGGCCTTTAGAAGAGATTTTACATCGCTTCTTTGTATTTCACTGTATTCACTGAGGATAGTTCCGTCTTATCCCTACAAAGTATATAGTGACCAGAGAGAGAAAAAATTTGTTGCTAAATACACTTAAAATGATAAATAACTAAAGAAGGCTAGAAGCAAGTGTGCGTCGTGTGCAGGGTCAAGTTACAATACACAGCGAGCTGGGTTTCTGTCTGACTCCATTTTGAGATTTTTGACTTATCTTATGTAATTTGACACGTCCTAGTGGCCGGAAATGGCTGTTCGCGAGCGATTTTATTCTTTCATTTGAAAGACCTTGGTAGTGTCTAAATCTTCTGTAAAAATCATCATATTCGTCGGTCAGGTTTTTGGGTTATGACCGTTTGAATGTTGCACATTGCATTAAGTCACCCGACTTTGAACACGTATAGCGCAAAAACTAATTAAGGTAGAGTCTTCGAGTGAACTATGATTTAATGTCCAATGCCTCAGCTACAACATACCAAAGTTTCCGCTCTCTGTTGCAAGTATCTTCAGAGGAGTTGGTTCTCAAAGGTGCATGGGGTGCGGAATTTCTGAAAAGTTGAAACATCCAATATGGCGGCCAAACCACGTGACCTACGACTTCGTCCTGATTGCCTTTTTTTGCGCAGAATGATATTGCGCATCTTATGGAAAAAAATCAAGTCTTTATCTGCATGTTGGGGGAAAAAAACATGTTAATTTTTCGGTTTTGGAATCGAACTGGACCTTTAATGCGACTTTCAATGTTAAAAAACATAACGTCATGATCTAAGTCTCAGTAAGGGCTAGCAACATGCAAAGTTTCGCTGTAATAGCTTCAGTCGTTTTTGCTAAACCAATGGGACAAAATCGGTGTAATAAAATAATAATAATAATAAAACACGCCAATAACAATAAGGATTAAGCCTGTCCACTCATTGATACACTAATGCATTAATGCATTTGTTTCTTATTAATTACAAGATTAGAAACTGTGGTTCACTTTTATCAAGTAAGCATTTCTAAGAAGAAAAGTTTGTAATAACATTAACAAGTTGATATACATACTTCAAATGACGAGTTTTCAGGGTCGCCTTTCAAAAAGCTCTAAAGTGATATTAAATAGAGCAACATGTTGTATGCTACAAGAGTTGGACAGACTTAGGGGTTCACATGTTTCACAAGCAACAAATTGTTTCATATATTTGCACAAAGTGCTTTTGGTGTTATGTTAAAGAATGGGAGTTGAGGTTATTCTTAGTTACACCACTAGGGAAAGTTATGTCCATTGTTCTGACGAGTCTTTTTTCTGAATAACCGAACCTCACCTAGGTTATTTCCATGTATTGAGGTCGGTTATTGTGGCAATGCGAACGACCGCGGTGGTTGTTTAGAGGTTTTTGTATTTGATCAGACATTTTTCTCACGGGCAGATACCTTACATCCTCGGCTACGCCTCGGACTTGGTATCTTCCCTCAAAAATTAAACATTCGGAATTTACGAATATTGCCTCTCGGGTTCGCCTCGAGTCAATATTCGAAAGTTCCGAATGCAAGTTGTTTTTTCCGAATTTATGAAGCAACCTCTAAATAACTACCTCATTCGTTCACATAACCAACATAACCATCCCAACCAAAATAACTTAAAAGAATACACAACAAACATTTGAAGAATTTTATTGAATTGAAGGCCTTTCAAAGTACATGTTTCGACAATTGTATCAGATTCGGTCGCGATTCCGTTCCATCCTGCATGAGAGGGGCGCTGTTGGTAGTCATCTCTCTATCACTGCTTCTCAAAAAGGCGGTCACACCTGAAATATGAACAAAATGGAATATAATGTCACCTGGTTTAATAGTTTCGAAAAAACATGTTATTAGTTAAATTGTGCGTAGATTCAAAGACTTATTCGGGAGCAATATTCAAATGATTTAGTTTTACTTGACCTTTTTTTATTTTTTTTAAAAATCAAGATATATTATCCGATATCGTTTCAAGGAAAATCATGAACACTTCATCATGAGAACTCAAATGTCACCCTTTATATTTAAATTATTGAAAATGAACCGTTATACTGTATTTAAGCCGTGAGGCGATTAATTCCATGTTTATGACTATCACGGTTCTCAATTTCTTGTTTAAGTGACATAGCATGTTCAACGTTAATCTTTTGAATTGACATTATACTCTGTATGCCGATTGACATAAAAATAAATAAAATTGTTTTATTTCCGTGTCTCCTAATTATTGAAATTTTCGTTTTGTTTAGGTAAATAAAAGTCTAAAACGTTAGAATCAATTGACTCGCAATTCGCTACATTATCCGGTTTTCTATGTATTATTTGTAACTATATGACCAGCAATTCACAATAATACTCACCTTCATTGTTGTTTTCTGTGTTGCTAGACGTTGTCAAAAATGTCAACACAATGCAAGAAGTTGGCAAGATCTGCTTCGTCGTTCAGTTTGACAAGATCATTTAAAAAATGCTAGAATTGAAATCCTCCTAATCACTAACTCCATTTCCGTGAGCTCTTGTTCACAATTTCTTCACCTGAATTGAAAAGCGGGTACCAACAGTCCCAAATGGATTGCGTCGAATGACAGTCGTCGTGTGACCACGTGTTGAGAGACAATCTTGCACGAGAATCGCGTGCGCTGTTTCGTCACGTGAGCGCTAAGTGGTACGTTTCGGCGCACTGTTAGTTTTGGTGCAAACAATAACCGACCTAGGGCAGTTATTCATTAGAAAAAAGGAATAATTTTGTTGTAGATTATTTTTTATCATTCAAAATATGTTACACACGTCAAAAATAAGTATGTCCACGTAGTGTAAGTCGTTTAATCACCCTTACTGCGGTAGTTAATTTAAAAAACTCATCTCGGGCTGCGCCCTCGAAATTCTTTTTTAAATAACTACCTTGTAAGGGTAATTAACCAAGTCGTAACATATAGATGTGAGTACCTTGTTGATGATGTTGTGGACTCTCAGTTGACAGGTATCACTGATTTCGGCAAGTACTCTGTAGACTCGGTGAGGAGCAAGTGCTACCATGAGGTGGTTGTCAACCCTGTGCTCCAAGACAACGATAATTCTTCCTCTGGAAACCAATCTGTCTATGACATCGTAGTGGCAGAGGCGTGCCCTGGGGACTGCAGCTCAAATGGAAACTGTTCAGAAGGTTTGTCACTTCTCTATTGTTTACTTATTAATGTCAGTAATTTGATGGTATTGCATGGCTCGGCGTCCGTCCGTCCGTCCATTCATTCATCTGTCTGTCTATTTTGGACTTTCAATTACATCTTCAGAAACTAAAGACCTAAAAAGCTTAAACCTTCTCCTCAGCTCCGACTCCATAGCTGATCAGGATTCTGATTTATAGATTACTTGACCCTGTGAACCTTAAAAAGTCTACGCATTGAGCTTATTAACCTATTTTGTAATGATACGTATACGTATACGCATACGTAAGCAGCTATCACAGCGAATCGTTGTGATGAAGAGAGACGATTGGCCTAAGATTTGGCATCTAATGAGCCACTCCATAAGTTGTACATGTAGGGGTCATATATACCAAACTTTACCAGCTTTTCAAGGTTATTGACGTTGTACGGTGAAAACGGTATGGTATGATGTCGCGATAAAAATAAAAAAAACTACACAATGACATACATTTATCAGTCAAACGGTATTTTGGAAACCTATCTAGAATAGACAGAATGATAGTTACGAGTAGATAATGTCTATTAGGTTATTATACTAGTATTCCTTTAATTGTAGGGTGAAATTAGCTTCCGTGAATGTATATGACTTTCATTGAAAACAAGTATTTATCATATAATTGACATTTTGGAAATGAATATAAGTAATTTTAAAATTTTATCATGAATTATGACAATACATTCGTAGTAAAGGAAAACAACGGAACGGGGGACATTGTATTCAGCGGCGTCCCTCCGTCCGTCCCTCCGTCTGTCTGTTCGTCCGTACGTCCGGATCCTTGTTAACGCGATATCTCAAGAACCGTTGCTTCCAAAGTCTTCAAATTTGGTCACAGCCTCACTTGGGGGATTACGCAGACACCAGTCACTTTTGGTGACCTTGACCTTATATTGACGGCACTTTGACCACTGTCAATGGATGATTGATTACCCTGTGTGTTGCTGGAGGGTTTGGGTTCGGATTCAGAAATTGATACTTATACTTTTTTAATAAATGAAAGGTAAATTTTATTTGCTGTCATCTCATAAAGAATGGATAAATGATACTTCTTCTCAATAATATCATTTCAAGTGATTGGCCTTTTTTGCTTTCATACCTTCGTTGTCTTATATTGATTTGTACATTATACAGTGCATGACAATCTTACACATCGAATATACTGTAAGGAACAGTTCTAAGAGATGCGATTGCTGAATAGGTTTTTTTTAAATGTCATGATTGTATGTAAATTCAAACAGTTCACATTCCTGATGGTTGAATAATAAGAGGGGCCCACATATGCCCACTCTCCCTATATCAGCGAATAAAATGGATGCTATCTGTAATTGTGAGTCAAAACACTTTGGAGTGTGTGCTTTAACTTAATTACATCTGAAAATGTTGCCTCCTTTAAATGTGTTAACAACAATAGCTTTCAAAGTATCCACTATGTGGCTTTCTCCACACAGAGATAAGAATTTAAAGTCATAGTCGCGGTTTTAAGGAAAACCTTGAAGCTTTAATACTGATAAAAAAAATTGCTGTAAAATGAGGGAAATATGAAATATGATTAAAAAATGTCAAACAAGTTTTTGGAACGTTGATTCAAAAATGTAATTTCTGGCATAGATCAAGTGTTTAGGTCTTAGGAATAGCCCTGACATACTCGTATCCTTATACAAATATTAGGGAGGGGTTGGAATTCGTCACGCCAATAAATGAGACAGTTACCTATTTTCTAATGCAGTAATTCAAGGATTTTTATCACTTGCCAATGTTGAATGTACTCGCATCTGTAACCTCTTATCACGTCAGATGCAAGTCCACGTGACTCTTTAGGTGAGAGGAAAGCCTTGTTTTCTTAATACAACGAAGAGAGGTAGTCTGCCTTGAACTTCAATATAAGTGATAGAGTGCATGTAAATATCTGAAAATTACTGCAAACAAAAGAAGAACGATTTAGATAAGAGATGAACTATTCGCCCGAGTAGCATCAATGAACTGAGCCATTAACTCTAACCATTTAGGTTAATTTCACAATTCGGCCCTTCCCATCACTGAAAGCGAGTTCTGCCCATTTTTTGGGAGGAAAGCTTCCAAATTTATATTGAAAAATAATTTGCTTGAGGGCATCATATATGAGGAGGTAATTATTATACACAGACGTAGGCAAACATTCACTATTTTTCAACTCGTAAACTCTAATCGGTGATTTTTTGTAATTGCGGTATCTGTACAGTTCATAGACAGAATCAACAGGGTCATATTGACAATAAAATATATTGAATTTACCTTGCAATGGACAAGAAGACTTTTCCCGTATATTTACGGAACATTTATGAGGCTGACATGGACCTTTATGACTGGAAATATATTTTTTGATGCAGCCATTTTCATACAACACTTTCATCCCACTCCATAATATGTGTGTGTAGACAAAAAGATGAGTGGCCGAGGTTGCATTTGTACAAAAGACTCGAGTTCGGTTGTTGGAAATTGTATATTTCCGGATTATTCGGACATCATCATTTAGGTAAAAGTAAAAAACCTCTCTTCCGTTAATACCCATATCAAACATCACCCTACCCACCGTACTCATGATCTTTATTGGCTTCCCACCCTTGTAATGTAGCATGTAAATTCCACCCAAAATTTCCAGGAATAAAGCCTGGCGTTGTTTGTTAAATCTCTGACTGAAAATTTTCTGGTCGAATCTTAAATGTATTTCCACTTGAGATAATGTCTTTTTCTTTTCTTTCATTGCTATACCGATCACTTTTTCTTTTACACTGTCCTGTGTAAGAAGCAAGACCATCGATATCAGTCGTATATCCCAGCCTGGTTGTTTGAGAAAAACCTCCGTAGTTGGGTTTGCTATGGAGGCGAGTTCCTTCAGCCAGGGAAAGTTATTAGCCAATTCCCAGTTAGTGGGTGGTGGGAGAATATCTCGCATTGACGATCTCCTTCCATTTGACATAACACCACCACTTCTTCCACCTTGCTTGCTGAAGAATTCACGCAGATTTATATAAACAAGAGTCACATGTTCGTGTAATACTTGAACAGATGTTTGATACCCTTGAGCGCTAAAAGTTGTCTCAAATGAGTTGTTACCATTACACCTAATAGTTACTGTTGTTGATAGGCTGGTATGGTTTTTGGATCCCCTCAACTCTGAAACGTTGCAGTCGTGAACATCATTTGCCAATATGCCAATGAAATAACCTGAGATGACAATGTCCAGGTAAACACTCATGATGGCAGTTAGTCGATGTATATAGTTTAGCGGTTAGTCACTTCTTTCTGACTATTGTACGTATCGTGTGATCAAAAGTTTCTTTTTGAATAATTCAGAAGTTAAGTACCGTAACAACAAACACATTCAGGCAATGCATACGTCTTAAAGGATGTAGATTTGAAAAGGATATGTTCCGTCAATATTCTATTTATTTATTTTGATATATAGTTCAACTAAGATACCATCTTATCTTTTCTTTAAATTCCAAACCCATAAACCGAAACAATATAACTGACCATGTAAAATTAAAATACCTTCATAGATTAAATATGAGTAATGATTACAATGAATTATTAACATGCTCTTAAATAGGAGAAGAAACGGATGTCGAAGTCCATTAAGGGCATAATAGGCAACATTGAAAAACCCTGTATTTCTTTTCTGCATCCGATGTCATTCGTTTTTTCAGAAGGCTTTATCAAGGCTATCAAGTCTGCCCTGATTCCAGGTACCTGCTACTGTTTGCAGAACTATAAAGTAATCTATGTCATCTTTTTTACAGAAAACTTTAGGTATTCTAAAGTTTCCCCGATGTATATTCCAGGTACCTGCTACTGTTTGCCCAACTATGGAGGTCTGGACTGTTCTGTAGATCTCTCAGCTCCTCCTGTTCTGTCCAGCCTACATGATGATAAATGTGATACCTCAAGTCTCTCCTGTGATTCCATCTCTGTGTATGGGGAAACCTTTACAGAAGAAAGCAAATGTTTGGTGGAGGCATTTAAGGTAAGATGCCTCGTTTGTAATAAAAACTTGAGGGTTCGCTTATATCTTTTTTAATGAAAAGTTAATGTTTCTTTATGTTCAAATCACTTGGATTTAATATATACTCGTATATATATAATAGTGGTTGTGGATCAATATATATTATAGTTAATATGTATAATCAGGGAATATGTATAATCCCTGAAATTTTCAGTTACATGTATTATGTATATTCCCTGATTCACTCAGTGATTATGTATATTCCCTGAAATTTCCAGTAATTATACATATTCTCTGAAAACCAACAACAAGTATGTACAGATTCCCTGAAAGCTTAAAATGATTTATCAATGCCTTTGATCGTTGTTTTCCATATATAATTCAAACCCCAACAACCGTTCAGACATGGAAAAACTGGACAGAGTTGTTTAGATTGTTTATTACCCAAAAATTCAAGTATTATACATAAGTCATACATGTATGTTTTAAAAGGTTACTTTTTGAAATTCCAACTATTTATCATCAACACAAGGTATAAGGTGTTCCAAAACTGTAACATATATACATATTGAACCGCATCACTATGATATAACACAATAGGTCCTGCAATGTAAAACATATGGTCGTAATTAATGCATCCTGTATAATCAATCAATTTAGAAATAAACTCTCTCAAAAAAGAAACGCAACCCCTCTCTCAATATCTGACAACAACCTCTGAACAAAAATGGTGAATGTGAATTGGATTTTTTTGTCATGTATTCTTAATATGTTCTTGTTTAATGAGTACTCGCTACCAAAAGCAGCCTTTTTAACGCACACTGACTTTTTATCCAATTTTTTTCGAGAATGTGCAAAACAGTCATGTGCATAATGCTAAAAGTGAACTGCACATACAATTCAAGGAAATCACAGTTTAAGCCAAGGTATCAAAAAGTAAACGTAGTTTGGCAATATATTCACTTTGTTTACTCTGAAGATCAAGGTTGAAAATGCCTCTTTTAAATATTACAGATCAAAATATTGCCATTGGTCGGATTCAGGCCGGCCAAATTTTGAAACAGTTGTCCGCCAGCTAAATGTCCATAATACGACGATCATCTGACTTTGGAATCGCTACAGACAGTTCCATGCAACCGAAGACCGTCCTCATAGTGGTAGACCAATGATCACCACAACGGCTCAGGATCGTTTCATCAGGGTCACCCACCTACGTAATCCGCAAACCACACCAACCCTCAATGCAAGACAAGTGTCTAGTTTGAGGAGATTGTTGGCCCAAACCATCAGGAACCGTTTACGTGAGGCTAATATTCATGCATGACGACAATTTGTCGGACCTGTTCTGAGACGCCAACATCGACGTCAACATCTCAGATGTTGCACTAACGTGGAATATGGACCCTTACTAAACGGGATACGTGTCTGGTTCAGTGACGAGTCCCGTTTCGTACTTCACAGACCACAGCAAAAATTAGTTGGTTTCCAGACAACTGAAACTAACAAGAAACCCTATGGATACCAAAATATCCATTTGGTATCCGGTCAGTTTTTGTTAGTTTCCTTACGGTTTCAATGCAAACTGAAACTCACGTTTGCACCATATTCCGTTTGGTATCCGGTACCGCTCTTTACCCATACCTCCATAATGGATCCAGCTAGTTTCCATGCGAATGGTTTATTGTTGGTTTTAACTTAATTTCCATGTAAAGTTAACATTGGTTTCAACATGGTTTCCAGGTTTAGTTTATTATAGGTTTCCACTTGGTATCAATTGTTTAGTTTATTGTAGGTTTCCACTTGGTTTCAATGTTTTCGTTTATTGTAGGTTTCCACTTAGTTTCAATGTTCTAGTTTATTGTAGGTTTCCACTTAGTTTCAATGTTCTAGTTTATTGTAGGTTTCCACTTAGTTTAAATGTTCTAGTTTATTGTAGGTTTCCATTTGGTTTCAATGTTCTAGTTTATTGTAGGTTTCCACTTAGTTTCAATGTTCTAGTTTATTGTAGGTTTCCATTTGGTTTCAATGCTTCTAGTTTATTGAAGGTTTCCACTTAGTTTCAATGTTCTAGTTTATTGTAGGTTTCCATTTGGTTTCAATGTTCTAGTTTATTGTAGGTTTCCACTTAGTTTCAATGTTCTTGTTTATTGTAGGTTTACATTTGGTTTCAATGTTCTAGTTTATTGTAGGTTTCCATTTGGTTTCAATGTTCTAGTTTATTGTAGGTTTCCACTTAGTTTCAATGTTCTAGTTTATTGTAGGTTTCCATTTGGTTTCAATGTTCTAGTTTATTGTAGGTTTCCACTTAGTTTCAATGTTCTAGTTTATTGTAGGTTTCCATTTGGTTTCAATGTTCTAGTTTATTGTAGGTTTCCACTTAGTTTCAATGTTCTAGTTTATTGTAGGTTTCCACTTGGTTTCAATGTTCTAGTTTATTGTAGGTTTCCATTTGGTTTCAATGTTCTAGTTAATTGTGAGTTTCCACTTGGTTTCAATGTTTTAGTTAATTGTAGGTTTCCACTTGGTTTCAATGTTCTAGTTTATTGTAGGTTTCCACTTGGTTTCAATATATTCAATATAAATATCTAAACCAACCAATTACTCTCATAAAATCAACATTGCAACAAACAAAAAACCATTGAAGTAGCATCACATGATTTATTTAGAACAAATCGAAATAACAAGACATGATTACTGTGTCCCTCGCAAAAGACAAATAACGTGATTTAACATACCAGTTAACTCAACCTGCTTTCTTCGATGAATTGGTAACATTAAAAAGTCATATTTTTAAAACTTTTAATACAAGTAACATTTGGAAACACAATTCAGCATAATTATTTCAATAAAAACAAAGACATAAAAAAAACACTCATGACTCATTTTCCTAATGCGGTTTGTAAATTTTGTAGCAACACCTATTTGTTAAGGAACAAGAAATTTCTTAAACATGCACATCAAAATGTCGAGGTTGATATTTGTTCAAAATTCGTTGACCCATAAAAAAAGTTTTTACTTTACAACCAAGAACATAACTATAGATTTATTAAAGGGACATTTCAATACGTCCCAGAATACCATATATATATAAAAGTTCAAATTATTTATGAAATATATGACAATAGTTTTCAATAAAAAACGAGGTTTAAACATATCCAAAAGTAGAAATAACACACCAAATTCGACCATGTACTAGTTATAGTACCTGTTAAAGACTATTAAACCAAATTTGTCTTTCTGTGAACTCTTAATAAGTTTCCAAAATTATGTTTGACTCAAAACCACGACTTTAATTTCGATATTGTCACGATAAATTAGCATTAAAATGGTTATTTTCAGCAACAGTTAGTATTTCTCTATGACATAACACCATTTGCGATATTTGAGATGTGACACCAGCAAAAGACTAAATGGCACTTTATGGATCTGTGTGGATGAGCATCGTCCACATTGGAAATGTCCAAATTTTAACGTTTGTAACTGCCCAATTAGGGACATCTATTATGACTCGCATGTGATCTTATAAATGGCCAATGGTGACTCCCATGTGAAGGGAGTGGACAGGAGCAGGTTCTGGTCCTCCTCGTCCGACACCACTGGAGAGGTCAGCTCGGTTGTAAGCAGAGGTTCCAACCTCTGCTTCCTCCTTTCTGGCCAATCGATGGCTGCCAGTGAGCGTTTTCTGCTCGTCAGTTTCTAAAATATAAAAAGGAAGAATTCAGTAGAAATTCATTAAAAAGACGACGACTGTCACTTTGCAGAATCCATTCAAGGATATTCGACCAAAATAAAGATCTGAACTTGATAATTCTAAAATATATAAAAAAAAACTCAAACAACATTCATTAGACTTGCGTGATTTACCCTTTGAAAAAAACGTCAGAGGAGACCCAGGTTACAGTGTTTATGGCGACTGCAAGTAAGAATATCGCTCGCTCGAATCATGTTAATTGTTAAGTGTTAAAATCAAAATTATACGAGAGAAACGTGCCAAAAGGGACATGTTGCAAGTAGTTCGGCTAAGGTCAATGGTCGGTCCTTTCTGGCAAGAGAACCTGAAGACACCACTAATTAAATAATTTGAACCTTTATATCTTTATAGTGAGGCCTTCGAAATAAATTTTTTATAATCATGAATGATCATATTTATTGTGTGATTATGGTGACTGTTTTACTAAATATACCACCCCTTCTATCTGTTAATAAGAAACAATCATGAGATAAAATATCCCATGACCCCCCTTTAATTTGTAAGCGACAGATCCTTCCATGTAATTAAATAAAATAATTCACTTAAAACAAACAATTAAAAAGCACCACTTTAATAGGCATGTAATTATACACACAAAAAGTAATATGTTGAACTGCTCAAGATAAGTCAAGAAACAAACCTACCCAAGATTACCTCCAAATTCAATGTTTCCATGGTAATGGACAAAATTAACATTTATAATTCTAAAATTATTAAAAGGCACCATATCAGTAGTAGAACAACACATATGCTATGCTTCATAAAGATATTCTAAGTTTTTGGTTTTTGGTTTATACCCCATAGATATCTTTTCCTGAACTAAGTCAAACTTTATTCCAAATAAACAATTTAAAAATCAGAAAATATCAAAGAAGGTGGATACTTCATACAAAAAGTTACAGAAACATCTACTGAAAAGTACAGTGTGCTTTACAGGTTGAATGAAGATGATTGATATGATTGACAGATAAGTTCAGAAGTCCTGAGAATACAAAACCCAATTTACTATTCGATTCACTTAATGTTCCATCAATGCAATTACTGAATGCGCAGATGCTAACAACCATTCCTAAAGCATTGTGACATCAGGCTGAGTTTTCATCATATTCTCCTGTGCCAATCAATGGTATACCGGTATACACTGGTAATCTAGCTGTGCAAACAATACATCTTTGAAGCAGATGTATGCTAAGTTTGCACACGGTTTTACAGTTGATCATGTAAAACATAATTTGAGGTTGAACTAAGTCATTGAAGGGAGGATAAAACAGGAATAGGTGCATGTGACTTCCCCTGATCCAATGTTCAAACTAACCTAATCACCCTACTCTTATTTGCAACAAAATCATTTCAGAATTACGAAATCATGGAATTAGGGACGGAGATGAAAATGTTATACTCCCGCAAACATGCACTTCCTTCATGTTTTGTGACAGTTTCACAAAATAACACTTAACAAGCAAATATCTTCATATTTTAATATTCCACCCACCAACTGTGTTGAAATGGACAAACTCATTTTCTTAACTTTCGCAATGAACATGTTTTAACCTCACGTAGTTTGTTGTGATCAAATCATTCTACATTGTACTTACACATGTTATTCTTTTATTGCTCTTGGCAGACTGCTTATGGGTTTCCGCCTCCCCATTGCGATAAGGCGATTATCATCCCTCTTATTAGTCCAGACGCGCCAGAAAGCTTCTGCAATATAATTAACATGTAGTAATAAAAAATCTTTAATATGCAATTTCTACCATGACTAAAATAACGAGACTTATGATCATCAATAAAATATTATCATGATTTGAAATAATAATCAGCAACAACTAGGACATATTACAGACAGCCTGAGACAGGTGGGGTTAAAATTAAGCAACTTGACCACTGTAGATATAACAATTTCAGTGTTTACCACTTCTAAAACCTTGTAATTACCACTTCCGAAAATAAATGTAAATCTTGTATTCTTTTAGCCAATTATATTTCTGAGAGTCACTGATTAGATCTAATTTCATTAAGTCCCTTTGTTTACTAACATGGGTGTTTTAAAATGTTTCAAATACAACACCAATTATATTTATCTAATATCAGAGGAAGTAAATTTTAAAACTGACATTTATGATAATAACTAGTTTACTGTTGTTAAATAAATTTACGGGTATATTTAGTTCCGAACTGAACAGTATATAGACAGACCCGGGTGACTATAGGAAGGGTTCTGCAGTTGTTTGTCTTCATGTCATCAATAATGTGTTTCAACACTCATAAACCAATTAGGGCTTCATGGTTGACATGGTTCTGGTATGCAACGAGGGGTAAGTTGGGACTAAGGGTGGTGGGAGGCACCACAGGGGGGTAGGGCAGACTGAAATTGTCAGTATTAGATGCCAGTAATCTGTACCCAGGCTCATATTACACAGAAGCATTGAAACTTTTCGCTTGGTTTAGACCTGTTCCATGCCTCGATATAAAATAGGAGTCTTTGATACAGTCTAGTTTTCAGTCAGCAAGTCTAGACTTACAATTGAAATAGCAAGTCCAAGATAAAATATTCAGTGAAGTGTTTTAGTATATTCCATTGTCACGCTTGATATTACCGATATCAAAGACTAATATCTGTGTTATACAGTTAAGGCTCTCCACTTGTGTAAGTAAATACATGTATTTATTACAAGTTTTACAAGTGAAGAATAAGTTATTCAACGGTGCTTCTTTCATAATAAAGAAGAAATATAATATCTTCAGAATAACAACAGAAACAAGAAAGTTCAGACTTCGATGTTTAGATTTCCCATAAACAAGGAGATAATGTTCTTGTAAATATGTTTTTCTAGCAAGTTAAAGATAATTTTCTGCATAGGGCATATCCAAGAACACTTATATGTTTACTTATTGTATTTTATGTAACAAAATATAAATGTGCGCATTTTAAAATCATAATAACCTAAGAAACTTCAGACACTGTTTGTAATGTTTACACATTGAAAGAGGTTGATATAATTCTCCTGAAACAAAGGAAATATAAGATGCGCAGCCTGAACTTAATCGAAAACACATATCTGGTGTGCCATTTGTCCAGTCCATCTATTTCTGACGTTAAAGATAGAGTCAGTGTTTTTCGTGACCCATTTTTATGCTTCATGCTTTCATTATACCATATTTATTGACATAGATTCAAATCAACACCCAGATTCATCCTCAAATGCTATATAAATGACAAATTGTAGTTTTAATGAAATTCTAAAAACGACTTTATAGAAGTGCATAAGCCAAAATCACACGTTCCATTGTCAGCTTTACTGAAAAGTCTGTCAATATTATTGAAAATAGCCTGATAGATATCTAACCTCTTTTGAATTTGTTTTATTAGTATATTGCGCAATTAGATTAAAGAATTTCAACATAACTCACAAACGATCAATATTATTGTCTATTTCATATATATATATATGAGATACCTCGATGCCTTGCTTGCTGCTTATTTACACTTACTTGGCAATGGTTGTGGAACCAACAGCTTCACCTTAGGCGGGTTCGATGGCCGAATCTTTTCTTCCAAATCACAAAGCCTTGCATCCATGCCTTCCAAGGAAACTCTCGTTGCCATTTTCTTGATTATAGGGGGGATTAAACTTCTCGAGATAGCTACAAGTGTAGATATCTCCCATTGTGCTGGAGTTCTTAATTAGTCTTCACTATCAAAACAACCCCGTCAGCATACATGTGCTTTAAAATGGCGGCATTTCGTTGATGAGAATTGTGGGTAATACGACGAGTTTCAGTAAACAGTCTTTTTAAATAATTCTGATTAAACGACAGAACTATCTTTTCTGGTCAATTTAAAAAAATAATCCTAAACGTGAAGACGTGATTGAATAATAGGATCTGGTTTGTTAAATCGCACAACATCCCATGATAAATCAACATGCATTCGGATTTCTACGGTACTCTTCGGTATACTTCGGTACTCTTCGCTGCATTTGACAAGACGTTTTCAGCAGTAATTAAGCAAACATATATAAGTAAAAAATCACAACTATTTATCTACTCTTTTTTCTTAATAATTTTCGACAAGTTTAGAATAGATTGGATGATTTATCATATTTCATCCGTATCCCCGAAGAAGAACATAAAAGAGATATGTATGGTTTAAACTTAATGTAACCCATAAACTTTGATTTGGCATATAAGTACCAAATTGAGAATCACTTAAAAAATCCAATATGTTTTTGGCACTACTTACCATGAAATTTATAATACTTGAATCTTTACAATTAATGTCACATAAGCTGGGTTTGCTAAAACGGACAGGAAGATAATTTTATTTTCATAAGTAAAGATTTAGTGGGTAATATACCCATCTGTTATAAAGATTTACTTATAGGCATCAAAGATTTAGAAACGATAACGTCTGACTGAACAGAGTCTGATTAGATGTCTATTAGTTTTGTAAACAGGATTTATTGTTCTTTATTAAATTTTGTTCCCATAAGTTACTAGGTTTAGAATTACAATGAAAGAATATATATAACACATTTGGATCAAACAAAAGACTAACATATAGTCTCTAAAGTTTTCTTTGTGATAAAATTAAATCAAAATTAGGTGAAGATAAGATAAAATACTAGTATTGTAAAAAGCAGCCAATGGGATTTCTGGATTTCGATCTTGCAATAAGCAGCCCGGGCGATGGGTCTGGAGAACACATTACTAAATCAACAAGGAATGTTATTTTATGTCCCCAAACAATATATTATCTAACAATTGGCTCACTCTAACTACCATAATTAATGTCAATAAAGCACCCCTTGTCACTAATCCCCTCAACCCCCGCCCTTCCGAATTCGTGTCAACTTGAGATCAAGCAACATGTATCATTAACAGATGTTTGGGACTCGGAACTCTTATACGTCTCCGTTTGGAAATGTTAGATATTTCCAATTATTCATCGTGTATATCACGTGTCAAAAATACACTTAGAGATAACATTAGGTTAAACTGTTTCAATATGTTTATGTTTTATGCTATATTTTTAAAGTGGTAAGTATTGATTCTTGAAAATCAACCAATGGTTGAACTTAATGTTATCCATTTCAAACCTATATATATATATAGATATATATATATATGATAAATAAGAATTAAAATTAGATTGAAATGTATTTGAAATTTCATACCTTTTGTGACATGTCAGTGTTGTGTCAGTAAATTATCTCTTTCAGTAATGCACTGACACATATCCATTTGATCAGTATGCAATTTCCAAACTTAAATTAGGTTTTGTATGATACAGAGCGCTTATGATGAGAGGGCTTTAGTCAACATTAATATAGTGCATTTTAACTATAACAACGATATAAAACGAAGAGAAGCATTAAAGTTGAAGAATCCCAAATTGTATCTATAAAGGTACAAACATATTTTCTCAGAAAACGTTTTCAACAGAAACGAATTCTTTAAAATAAATGTCCAAACCATTTTATTAAAAAGAACACAAACGATATATCTGTAACTTACGACTAACCAAATCTTCAGAGCTCTTATCACAAGCAATCTTGAATGTTGAAGTTCATGTCAGCTGTTTTTGCTGTTTACATTGCCTCTCCTTGAGAAGGCATATTTATGACCCCTGCCATTAATGACCCCTCTGACCTTTCCACTGGTACCACCATTGTCCTTGGTCAGCCTGACCTGAAAGTGCTTTATGGTTCCACGGTTTCTTTCACTTTATTTATACCATTATCATCATCATCATCATCATCATCATCTTTATTTCGCACGTAGGCCCAAATACAAATATACATGTCATACAATATATACAGACAAATAGGAAAGGTCTTGTAAATTATATATCAAACGTATAGTCTCTTATATGTTGTCGAGGATTTAATATCACTGCATATATTTGTGACATTCAATTATTAATATCATATTCATTAAGTAAACGTTTTCTTTCTTCAAACGCATGATAAAGATAGTAACTTAAATTTGTTACTGATATTTTTTTTGTCTGTAGGAAACTCTTAAATACAATCGTACTCGTTCTCATGTTTGAAGTGAAATATAGTTTACAAATAGTGGGTTATCAGGACAAGTAAGTAAAATGTGATATTCATTTTCAATACCCGAGTTGCCTAATGGACAAATCCTCATTAACGGATCTATGCCTTGTCAGCGGCCTTCATTATATTTTAATTTTAACAAACCCGCTCTAAAATTAATGAGAATATTTCGGAATTTTAGAGGGAGATGTAATGATAGATATTTATCTGGTTCGAAAGTATATTTGTATTCTCTGTAAAACGTGTACCGTGAACTATTTTCTAGCGTATTTGACCAATTTTGAATAAATCTATCTAATAAACGTTGTCTGAAAATTTGAATAAAGGAATCATGATTGTGAACAGTTTGCGACAACCAAACAAATCCAAACCCGTTGGAAGTGAGCAAAATGCGAATATCCGTAGCTATGTTTATACTATTAAAAGTTTTCTTTCAGTGATTGAACGGTAATGTCAGTGTTCATGTTATCATGTCATCAGTATTTCTTTCAAAGGCACACAGTTGAAATATAACGACAACTTTATTATGAGCTTTAACCTTGTTAAGATGTTCAAGGCCATCTGATTCTGTCAGTTATCTAACGTATTGAATTAAAGATCAAAAGGATGCATCCGACCATATAAGCACATCTTATCCAGTATAGGTATGAAACAGGAGAAAAACATTACATTTGAAGCATTAAAGGGGCTGTAGCATGTTTTTGGCCAATTTTATGTTTTCAAATATACCATTTATAATAAAAGTTAGTGCAATTTAAAATTACTTTAGAGGATACAAATTTTCATTATATATGAACCATTTATCTGTATTCGCAGAAAATTGTGTCACGGTTATAGTGAAAACTACTGGCGGTCATTAAACACATTTAAATTGCCGCCAAGTACAAAATGATTCCTATAGCTGCATGACTCTGTATAAATAGGAGTCTTTAATACAGTCTATGTTCTATTCAGTAAGTCTACCTCTGGGGTACGGGATAGCTCAGTCGGCAAGAGCATCGGTCTCACGTTGCTGAGGTCAGGGGTTCGAATCCCATCCAGGCCAAGGTGTAAAAAACCTAGAGTTCACCTCTGTTAGAACTCTTTAAGTGTCACCCTGGAGCCCTAGTGTGTAGTGCATCAAAAACTGCGCACTTAGAAGATCCCACGAATTCATGTCAGTGGCTGAATGGTGGATACATGAGCACGTGCATACGCTGTCGGTTATCAGCGTTCAGCAGTGTTGGACAAACTGCTGTGACCATGTGTCTCAGTTCACCCAACTGTGAATGGGTACCTTGTGAGGCATAGAATGGTCCCTAACCAGAGCGCCACATATGGATGCCTGTTGAATACTCCCCAGGGAGTTGAAATGGAAAAATGATTGGACGGTGAAAGAATGCCATTGACCAGGGGAGAATCTAAGCGCCTTGAGCAACCACGAGTGGTTGGATATGTGCGCTATATAAATATCCATATCTATCCAAGTCTACCTTGAACCACAAGACCAAGAAGTATGATAAGAGAATCGTTTCATTAATTTGATTACAAAATGTTTTACAGACCAAATTTTAGTCTATGCCCTATTTAAACACTAAGAGTGATTTGCTCAAAGACTGTTAAATATGTCGATAATGATATACATTTGAAAATTTACTGTACATGTACCATGAAAGAAAATATCAATATATTAAAATAATCACTGAAATTGTGACAATTGACAATTTTCCAATTTAGGGACAAACTGATAAGGGATATATGTAGATAATGAAATTTTGAAAAATGATATATTCATGAAATCACCCTTTTATGAACTATTTTTCATAAATACATTTGTAGTCCAATCCTTAACTTATTTTGTCCAGTTTATCAATAAATACGATGGGGTCAATATATTTAGTATAGCAAATTGTGAAGAAAAGGTCACTGTTCACTGCGTCAATCAGGTCATGTTCTTTTCTGATACTTTTATGTTATACGTATCATGACTCAGCTATGTAAATTAATGTGACTTTGGGCTTTTTACCACTTCAATATGAACTTTTAGAAATTTAGATTGAAAACACATGAATTTGACATTTTTTATCATTTTGATTTGAATATTAATGGTTTTAAATTCTAATAACACCATAACATATTTTGATCCAAAGGTAAAACAAAATCAATTACAATAAAAAAGTGACTGAATTATAAATTTTACTATTAAAGAATCCAAAGAAATCATTATTCAAAAGTGAATAATTAAAAGATAGATACATCTGTTCTTAGAATGGAAACCGACATGAAACTACATTTCATTATTTCTTGTTGGTTTCCATTTGGATGGAATCTGTGATTGCTAGTTTCACGAAATGGAAAGCGACCTGAAACTTAAACTAAGGATTTATTGTTGGTTTCAATTTAAATGGAAACCGTATTGGTCAGTTTCATAGAAATGAAACCGACATGAAACCACATTTCATTATTTCCTGTTGGTTTCCATTTAGATGGAATCTTTGATTGTTATTTCACGAAATAGAAACCGACCTGAAACTTAAACTAAGGATTTATTGTTGGTTTCCATTTAGATGGAAACTGTAATGGTCAGTTTCATAGAATGGAAACCGACATGAAACTACATTTCATTATTTCTTGTTGGTTTCCATTTGGATGGAATCTTTGATTGTTAGTTTCATGAAATGGAAAGCGACCTGAAACTTAAACTAAGGATTTATTGTTGGTTTCCATTTAGGTGGAAACCGTAATGGTCAGTTTCATAGAAATGAAACCGACATGAAACTACATTTCATTATTTCTTGTTGGTTTCCATTTGGATGGAATCTTTGATTGTTAGTTTCACGAAATAGAAACCGACCTGAAACTTAAACTAAGGATTTATTGTTGGTTTCCATTTAATGGAAACTGTAATGGTCAGTTTCATAGAATGGAAACCGACATGAAACTACATTTCATTATTTCCTGTTGGTTTCCATTTGGATGGAATCTTTGATTGTTAGTTTCATGAAATGGAAAGCGACCTGAAACTTTAACTAAGGATTTATTGTTGGTTTCCATTTAGGTGGAAACCGTAATGGTCAGTTTCATAGAAATGAAACCGACATGAAACTACATTTCATTATTTCTTGTTGGTTTCCATTTGGATGGAATCTTTGATTGTTAGTTTCACGAAATAGAAACCGACCTGAAACGTAAACTAAGGATTTATTGTTGGTTTCCATTTAGATGGAAACTGTAATGGTCAGTTTCATAGATTGGAAACCGACATGAAACTAAATTTCAATATTTCCTGTTGGTTTCCATTTGGATGGAATCTTTGATTGTTTGTTTCACGAAATGGAAAGCGACCTGAAACTTAAACTAAGGATTTATTGTTGGTTTCCATTTAGTTGGAAACCGTAATGGTCAGTTTCATATAATGGAAACCGACATGAAACTACATTCATTATTTCTTGTTGGTTTCCATTTGGATGGAATCTTTGATTGTTAGTTTCACGAAATAGAAACCGACCTGAAACTTTAAATAAGGATTTATTGTTGGTTTCCATTTAGGTGGAAACCGTATTGGTCAATTTCATTGAAATGAAACCGACATGAAACTACATTTCATTATTTCCTGTTGGTTTCCATTTGGATGGAATCTTTGATTGTTAGTTTCACGAAATAGAAACCGACCTGAAACTTAAACTAAGGATTTATTGTTGGTTTCCATTTAGATGGAAACTGTAATGGTCAGTTTCATAGAATGGAAACCGACATGAAACTACATTTCATTATTTCTTTATGGTTTCCATTATATGGAATCTTTGCTTGTTAGTTTGTCAGATGTTGCACTAACGTGAGGATATGGACCCTTACTAAACGGACTACGTGTCTGGTTCAGTGACGAGTCCCGTTTCGTACTTCACAGACGTGACGTCAAGAAACCTGTATATAGACGAGGAAATGAACGTTTCGCACCGAACTGAGTTCAACAGGTTTGACAGATTTGGAGGAGGGAGCGTCATGGTGTGGGGAGCCATGTCTTACAACGGACGATCACACCTGGTCATCATTTCCGGCAATTTGACGGCCCAGCGCTACATCAATGATGTTTTACAGCCACACTCCTTTTGATAATCAACCAATAGAGGAAGCTGTTTCAACAGGACAATGCCCGCCATCGCACAGCTTGTGCAGCAGTGGATTTTCTACAGAATTCCAATGTCGAATCCTTGCCATGGCCCTTCAGGTCGCCCGACATTAACCTCATCGAAAATCTTTGGGACTATCTTGATCGTCGTATCCGTGCACGTACACTACCATCGTAGACGTTAGATGCACTGGCCACAAAACTGCAGGATGAGTGCTGAGCAATACCACAGGAAAGGATTTGTCGTCCGATCCGTTCTGTTCCAAGGAGGTGCATTACTGTGATTACAGCTCGTGGCCCCCATACTAGATACTGAAGAAAGCGCCCCCTAGTTTCCGTCGAATGCATAATAGTGACCTATGAAATAGAGACCTTATACTACACATACATTTTTTTCACTATGTAAAATTTCGTTGTATTATCTTTGATAATCTATGCGTTAAAAAAAGTTAAAGACTGATATCAACACTGCATAAAATCAGGTGTTGCGTTTCTTTTTTGAGAGAGTTTATATTGTATTCTGACAGGTGAGAGGTTCTGGTCCAGAACATGAATGGTCTACCGTCTCTTCTGCCTCTGTACAAAGCATCAGCCATGTGAAGTGTAACATCAGCGTGAGCAAGGAGCTTGGGGATACAGATTATGTACGGGCCTATTGGATATCGGTCTCGAATGATGGAGCACTTTACAGCAACAATGTCACTGTACTGGTATACGATGGAAGTTGTGTTACTGGCTCGATCAATGGAACTGACGTCACCTGGACAAAAGAGGTATTAGAGACCAACATGCATAACATGTTGAATAAAAAATACTGTAGACTTCAAGTAAATATTTGTTAAAATCATGCCCTTATACAATGTAAAATCAGCCAAATTCCCACATGAAAATACATAATTTTTCGTATTTTCCTTGCAATTATTAGGAGTCTTCCTGCTTCTATGGAGAAAAATGTTATACGAACGGGGAAACCAGGATTGACGATGACTGCAAGGTCTGCGACTTCAATGGATCATCTACTTTCTGGGAGGCCAGTACAGGTGAAACATTGAACATTTGATAAAAGAAAAGCATTATTATCAACCTGAGACGCAAATAGTGTTTAGCCTGAGCTTAAGTTTCATTTGGTTATTTTACCTTGACGACGAGCTTATGTGCCCTTGACGCCTGGTTGACAGAATATTAATCTTCAGGCACCTACAGGCAGGTACGTCCCACAAACTTAGACAAGTAAATATTAACTTTTCTTGAAGTTCGGGCGATCCATTATCTGCCACGCAGAAATCCATTTTGTTATTGACCTTGTTCTTAATGTTTCAGCTCCTAACTGTACTGGACCAACAACTGTATCAACAACAGAACCAACAACCAAACCAACAACAGAATCAACAACCAAACCAACAACCGAACCATCAACTGAAGCCACGACAAAACCATCTGTGTCTGGTAAATCTAAGATGGACGCCGACACAATTTCAGCTATCTCAATTGCAGGTGGAATTGTGGCATTTGCAGTTATTGCTGGCATCATAACATTAATTACTGTCAAGGTCGGAAAATCAAATAGCCAGGTACTTAAACATATGGCACCTCTTAAATATGTAATTTGCGTTTCTCTGATATCTTTTTCACCAAAACTAAATTTTTGCTTCGTTCTTTATATTTTTGTGTGTGTATGTTATGAATTAGCTTTCCTTCTTAACATGTTAAATAATCAGCGATCGTCGTTGTTATATTGATGTACAATTGTTAAATCAGATTATTATCATCATTATTTTTATTGTATAATTAACGAAGATTCAGAAAAAACATTTAACATAACAAAATTCTTCAATAGATGAAAGAATCCTCCCTGGAGAAAGCTACAAGTCCACACCAAGATAAATCCTGGAGACAGAAAGACGCCTACAGGGGAAATCACTCCTGGAGACAGGAGGACTCGGGAACTCAAGATCACTCCAGGTCACAAGATCCCTCCTGGAGACAAGAAGACTCCTGGACTCAAGATCACTCCTGGAGACTGGATAACACCAGGATGCCTGGACGCTGGTCTGTGGGTCGTAAGTTCATCTCATCACCCTACATGGGGAGACCTCACCCTGGACACATTTAGACAGCAACTTCAAGATACAGATAGACTCTACTCTTTGTAATTGTAACTTTTAGGAATTCTTCAAGTGGGGTTAAAAATAACCTTAAATCTGACACTGACACTGCACAACTAACACACCTCCCGTTAATAACGAATGAAAGGAAAGTTCGATGTGGTCAACGAAACATATATTATTTGTGTCTACCCTAAAACAAACTAAAGTTAGGCTCATTATCGATGTAAAGAAAAATACTTAAGATATCCTGATATAAGACACCTGGGCAAGGCACTTCATCAACATTGAATTTAGTCAATCCAAATATTGTATGGTTACTATAACTAACCTACATTTCTACAACCTATTTCCATTAAATTTTTAACAATGCTCAGTAGTTTGGTTCAATAAACAGTATGTAAAGGTTATTAAAAGTTAATCATGAAAGGTTTGCGACTAGTTAAATGAAGGCGGAGTCGTTTCTTCAATTTTAAATTGATTATTCTGAAAAGCATATAAATTTACATTGCTAACTTTCAAAGATAATTAATCTAATCTCCCTGTAAATAAACACCTTAGATTAAATCGTATCCTTGTGATTGTCCTATTGAATACAAAGTTTAAGATACATGTACAATTGATAATCTACCACGTTTTTATTATATTTTTAACCAGAAATCACATACCAAACAGAAAACAATATCATGGTCATATCAAATATTTTTGTGTTATTATTGTTCTGCTCTTATCACAATCAACATTACCCTGATTCTAACTTTGTGAATGAATTTAGATTTTTTCTGACTTATTAAGCTTTCAAAACTAAGGAACACTCTTTGGTGTAGAAAACAAGCTGGAAGGCGGCTTTCGAACGTTGCTTTCTAAGGTGATATTTTGCCATAGACCAGATATCTTGGTACCAGATATAGATACTAACTCTCATAAGAATATGACATAACGTTTAGAATAAGACTAACCGATGTTTAGACAGTTTGCAATATGTCATATTGAGAGATAGAATACACATACAAATCGGAAACTATTGGAACTATTTTCAGGAGAAAATGTTTATTTCCTTTTATTCAACTTATGATAATGTGTGATATTCATAGTATCTTATGTGGCTTTGATACATGTAAAAATATCAATTATTATGATATTCATTTAAAATTAAATGATATAAGATTCCAAGACATATGATTCACCCTCGCAGGTGCCAGAGTAGTATTAAAGGAGCGGGTGCACGAGTTTAGGGGGAATATAAGGTGATGCAAATGGACTTAATGTGAATCTTTATAATTTGTTCTATGACTATGGATGATTTGTTTGTGTAATGAGATTTTTGACAATATCAAAGGAATACATTTAGCAATGACATACAATTATCGGTGAAAAAAATTAAAATATAAAATTTAAAAAAAACGTGTTACTGCTCCTTTTAAATAATGGTCGGTTTACGGAAACGAACTTTTCACATTGTTTTTTTACACTTGAGATTTTCGTGGTTGTTCAGCGATGAAGGTTATGTTTTCATGAGCTCATTATGACCTGTTTTGTGTTAATAATGAAAATCATAGCGATAAATTATGTACGATTGTTTTTGCCATTAAACATTAAATGGTTTCTTCTTATTTCTTTATATAGATGTCTATATACAGTTGACCCAAGTATTTTGAGTCATTTCTATGTATAGTGAATGGTAAATAAATATTTTAGACTTCTTTGCATTGTTTTACTTTTCGCCGTTAATGATATTTATATTTTATCATACCATATACATGTATGATTTCATCAAAAACACCATGTGGACACTAATTTTCTTACACATAAAAATCAAGTTGAGTGAAGAACACTGTTTATACAAAATCCTCGTATTTAGTTTATTATTCCATATCCTTAAATGGAAAAAGGTTGAAATACATTCCGTCCAATAATCATATATTTTTTTTAATCAAATGGTGTTGAAATATTGAAATATTCATATTTATTATTTATGACGAAACTTTTTTCCATAGTCAAAGAAGCACAACATTTCCTGTGTAGTCCAAAATGTTAAAACTAGAAATAGGCGAAATCATAAAAGATACACTTATAAACTGACAAGCAAAAGAAACCTAACACCTCATTTAGTTTCGATTTAACAACGATTTGAAAAATATATGACGCATTTGATTATGGAATCATCAACATTAATCATATCTACAATATTTCATATGAATTGATCGTTGATTGATTCATTTTTTGTTAAGATATCTTTGCTTAAAGAAGACCGGGGTAAAAAATGAAATTTACACCAACTTGACCCCTACCATGTTAAAAAGGGTGTAAATGAGTGGAAAACAAGGTTTGTTTTGTATTTTTTTGGTAAAATATAGCTTATATATCGTTGGACATTTGTTGTTTATTAAAATTAATTTTCCAAACAAAAAAAATTAAAAATTTAAATTTTCCCCAAAAAAAATCAAACACGTCGAGAAGTATTCTTTGATTGATAACTAAAGGCCTGCATTGTTCTGTTTTAGCCTACGACGTCTAAAACTTAAAATATTTGTAATTGAAGATTATGTATATGATGAAAGCAACTAAAGTGTTAGGTTTCTTTTGCCTGTCAGTTGACACTTATACTATGAAACTCGACATCAATAGATACTGAACAGTGTATAGAGTCAAACATTGCAGGGGCACCTTTAATAAAATAGTCATGGACATATTGTTAAAAAAAAATAGTAGAGAGATAAGATACAATAACAATGGGAACACCTCACTTGTCCCACATCTGTTGATTAGAGTTCGGGTTTACTTGCTCATGACCAATTGGGGAGCAATGGGGGATTAGAGATAAACGTCATTCAGATATAACAATGTTATATTTGGGATCACACTACATGTACCTTGAATAGTACAAATTCTTGTACTTTTTCGGGCCGAGTCCCATGCGGGATTCGAACCCACACCCTCAGAGTCAGGCAACATCCCTAGCAAGGACCATACCAACAGCTAACCAACTCGCCTGTTTCGCCATCCACAAAAATGGAGGTCCAACAAGAGGTAGTTAAGCTGTTGTTACATCCATTACCCCTCTGATATATGTTAATTGGCACAGCTCTCAAAGCTGAATGTATTATAGATTAATGCCATTTTGACAGTGAACAAATGTAACAATCCCGCATGGGACTCGGCCCGAAAAGTACAAGAATCAATATCCTAAAAACATTCAAACTAAACTTGCGAATAATGTTCATCTCCATATTCATGTTGATAAGCTCTCAAAAAATATATTCTTAGGATAAAATCAATGTAAATTTCAATAATAAATGAGTATAGAGAAGGTAAAATCTCACCCTTGAGACTGTTCGCTGATCATTTTAAAAGTTCATCAAGCGGAATTGTCATCGATCAGGTTCTGGAATCTTCTGTAATCGAATCCTCGTTTATTTTATCTCATTAAAATCTAGCCAGAAAACATGACCACACTCTGTAGCAATTCAAGCTATTTAAATCTTTGAAGGTCATTTGTCTGTGACATATATAAGAGCAGCCTAATTTTCTGGATAACAACTTCAAGATGGAACATTCATGACTTTTAGGAGGATCTATATACTTATCATTCACCTGGTTAGATGTGGAGTTAACAAAATGGGAAACATACCTATATCCTATACCCGTTATACCTTAAAGAGACACAGAGTATGTCGATATGATCACATATGTCAAATTTTAACATCGATTTTATTACATCCGGAACCACTAACTGTTACTGAAAATAACAAGTTAAAGGTTAATCAGTACATTAGAGCGAAAATACGGTCATTCAAAGTCGGGATTTTGATCGAAAACCAGGCAATGTGGCTCGAGTGGCGCGGGCAAATTCGCCAAACGTAATTTTGAAACCTTTTCATAAGCTGACAGGAAGATATATTCGATTCGATAGTGTTTATTGGGTATTGTAACTAATAGGTCGATTAATTGGATGCATAATTTCAAATATTGAACATATTTGGTTTTTCCATAAAATCAAGTATTTTAGAGATGTTATGCATAAATGGATATATATGCAAGTCCAGTAATGAGATATGAACTTCAGTCGGCTTATTTGATAAAATTTTAAAGAAAGATACTCTGTGTCACTTTAATGAAAGCAAATACAATTATTGGTAGCAATATAAACAAAATAAGAGAGATCAGACAAATAAGAATGTTGACAAATAAGAACATGATAAAATGAGGTTAAGTACTAGAATTAGTCTGTTATCCAGACCCTAAAGCAAAATAAATTAAAACAGCCTTTTTCAGTCTAGAAATTCAAAAGTCTAGTCAGCTTTATAAAGTTCTATTCAGGTCTCATATTTGTTTAATTTTACATAAAAAAATGAACATCATATAAGAACTCGTTTTATTCAGAAATTTAAGGTTAGTCTATACTTGAATAATGAATGGAAGGTAAACTAGGGTGAAAACGTAAACAAAATACGGTAGGCTTGAAACAAAATTCTAATATCCATGAAAGAGACGTTGTTGTCAAGAAATTTTCGATGTATAAAATCAGGAATGATGTAAACTGTAATTTTTGCCTTCCAGGATAAATCAGTTATTTCATACGAACAGATGATATGGAGTTTGTGTTGTCTACAGTTACAAGAGTCAACATGTCATTGTGTAAATAGGCACAATGTTTGATTCTGTGTCATTATTGCAAAGTGTTTTCAACACCCCTAGTCTCAAAACATCTACAAAAGGACAAACGATGAAATATGACAAAAAGTAAAGCATCCCACATGGGGATGATTAAGAATTAAAGGGAATAATGTGTCAACTCGAAGGTGTCGCCTGACTTTCCTTTAGCCTATTGTATGTGAGTAGGATATATTTTATCTACATCGTATTTGGAAATGATTATTGTAGTTTAAAAATTATATTGATTATTCACAATTTCCTGTTCTCGTAACTGTATCGCCTATACCTATCACAGACGCATTTCTTATAAGCATAAGCTTTCAATCTGCTGCCTGTATTTTGAATAAATGTCATAATAAAGCTATTTTCGTTTCATTTCAGCAATGAAACTTATTTTCAGTTCTCCGTCTCGCAATTCAGTTGGTATGCCTTGTTTTAAGACAATACTCGGAAGCTGGTGAAATATTGAGGGCTAGAGTGAACCCATACTCTGGAAATGGTTGCAGGAAAGATTAATGGAAAGGATGATTTTTTTTTCCTGTGTAATAATTTGCCTTGCTGAGATAATAACTTTTAAACAATTTCGTTTCATAATTAATCTTTCTGGATCGTCTACTCTTTTTCCAAAGCAAAAGAATAAGAAAATGAACAATCTCCCTTTTAGTTGTTGTTATCGTTCTCGTAATATTTTTTTGGAGCTAGTGATCAATCATCCTTGATAATCCAGAGTCATCTCTCCGATAATTCTCCACTAGAGAGACTCTGGATTATCCAGGACGGGGATTCATAATTACCCCCAAAATATATTGTAATGTTTAATGAAACGCCCTGCACACATAAGTTAAATGAATGGTCTGATTGTAGTTAAATAGTTACATTACTATGACTACCTTATTAAAAGGACAGTGCTGATAGATAATATTATGTTATTTATTATTATAAACGTCGTATATGTAGAAGGTGGTGTAAGTCGTAAACAGAATACGATTACTGATCTTTATCACGAAAAATATATATTTTACGTGCGCTTTATAACATTATGACCTGTCTTCAGAATAATTGCAATCACAGTTGAATCTGTCTAAACCGACACTCATTCGGCCCGGAGAAAAATGTTGGTTTAGACAGAGCGTGAGATTGGTTAATGTTACAAGTTTAATGTTGACCTATACATATGACAGTAAAAAGATACTGTTGTTATACAGTGACTTGTAATGTCACTTTAAATGAACAATTAAAATATTCATTATATGTATTTCACATGGTTCTTTTCATCTCATCTTGCAACATTAGAACAATGAACATGACAAATTATATTTTTATCAAATGCTGGGGGAAATTTCGACTGGTTATACGACTACAATGCGCTGGAATTAAACGCTCTTCTGCCCAACGGATCATGGAATACTATAGGGAATAAAGGCATATTTATCACTAAGGGTTTGAAACCAGCGGTAATAAATACCTTTTTCAAGAAAGAAGCTTTTCAAAATCACAGTGTAACAAATGATCTGGGTCAGGCGAAATCGTATGGGATAATTTCAAAACTCATTTTTCATAAAGATAAGATACATTTTTAAACGAAAAGTTTTCGAGTTAGGATATATTACTCAAAGACAGAGACCATAGCAAAAATGGGAAGAAAGAGTTAAAATGCTTTCGATGAAACAATGGTAAAATAAACATAGTACCAGGTTAATTTACATCGGTACCATATAAAACATGTTCAGTGAAAGAAAACAACGAACCTGCCGCTACTTTGAGATTTAGGTAGCGCCTCCAGCAGTGCTAATAACGAACCTGCTCAGATGATCAATGTAGATAATCATTGTTCATAATGTATAATCAATCCTTTGTTCGGTATTAAGGCCAAAGGCCCAAGTTCAAAACTGAGCAAAATTTGATATGACAAAATGGTTTTATACATCCTTTAATTAAATACATCTTGTCCTAAGAGTTTCTATTACAAATTTTGCTATCTTATGACAACTTAATAATAACTTTAATTTATGGAGAGAAGGGCGCTTCCAAAAATATTCAGGAATATATTTGACTCTTAAAATGGAATAAACTTTACAGTTTAACACAAAATGGTATTCATCTTCTATATAACCATCCATACAAATATTACAAAATCGTTTATTCCGAATGCCACAACGTCTTCCAACATTTATCATTAAAGGTAATTCACCAGATCTTAATAGATATAAAAGCCTTCTATATTCTCGATTCTTGAAGTGGGTAATATATGATTCAACTGTAAGTAAAGATTTATATTCTTGATAGAGACATAACTTATTTGACTCACAGACTTAAGAAAACCAATCTTGCTGATGACAATCTTTGACTCTTGAACAAACTGATTAATGAATAGGGAGCAATTACCTACTTCTTGTGAAATCCAAACAAATCCGAAACCATATTGAAAAAGAAGTGTCCTAACTTTTGAAGCCCACGTTACACGATTACAATCGTCTAATGACTTCGGATATCTATGATCAGGCATTGTAAGCAACTTCAACCAATACCGAATACACCTTTTTATAACAATCAAAATATAAACCATATCTACCACATTCACCTAGTGCAGTTGCATTAGAAATGTAATTACCGACACCAAAAACATATTTACAAAACCTAGTGTGAAAACGCTCGATACATTCAATATTGAGTGACCCCACACTTCACAAGAATATAATAAAATTGGCTTTATCTGCGCATCAAATATCTCGAACAAAACTAAAGGAGAAATATTCTGAAACTTATATTGTAACCTCTTTACTGCAACTAAAGCTTTGGATGCTTTGTGAACAAGAATTTCTACACCCTTTGACCAACATAACCTGTTTGACAATCTTATTAAAATACGATCTATTTGCTACACTACGCTACGCATGTAGATCTTACCAGGCTCAGTTATAACAGCCGTCAGAGTATCCTTTGACTCAGCCAATCAGCGACTTTGCCCCGTAACTCGGGTTGCTGGTGACGGGTATTCATATCTAATCTTCAAAACTCGAAAAACGAACATTTCCGACTATTTCTAAATGTCGACAACAATTAGTTCCTGTCATGTCCGAATGAATAACTCAAACTGTGCTTTATATCGCTCCTATCAATTTGTTGGTACAAAATCGTCCAGGTAAATACTTTAATGTTATCATTATCGAAGAAATCACCGTAAACGGGGCAAATTCAAACAGCAAGCTGTAGATGCTATTTTTGGAACAGTTACGTTATATAAACGTTTCCCTTTAAATCTTATATGAAACGATTCATGTTCATTAAATTCGGTGTATTTTGTATCCATAAATATACTGACACAAATGAGAAGACCAGAACTGACATAAAAACATTAGATCAAGTCTTGTTGATTTGATATCACACATATTCGATGTACATATGCAAATTAGAAAGAATTTAGTTCTGTCAAATAGTCAAACATTACAAATAAATTTACGACTTATGCAAATTACCTAACACTGCTTTTTGGGAAATTCGAAAGGTCATAAGTTATCATTTTATCATTTGGGCTGTGCCGATTTACGGTTTAATCTCTTGAATTGTCCTTTAAGAGACGTATGATTTGATTGGTGGATGAAATCTTCCTCACATCAAGCGGTCAAAGGTTACCCTGACGGCTGGACTTACGGGGCCTTGTGAGATCTTTAATCTGCGTAACGTAGTGAAGCAATTAAGATATCATTTTAATGAGATTGCCTGTTTGAAAACGTTAAACCAAGATAATTGTAATAGGTTGATGTTCGAATACTTTTATTGCGAAACATCCATTTTTCTGAAAACCTTAATTTGCCACCATTTCTAAAATTCTAATGTATAATCTTACAGTTTGGGAGTCGTTCCTGACGATGGGCTTCCATTCATTATAATTTTCATTGGTCAGATTTAATGTTCTACAACTTCATTGGTTCATTCATATTTCACTCTTTGATTGAATACTTTATCTACTTTATTTTTCTTTTTATTGGATTATTTGTTTTTTAAGTCTGATGTCGATTGAATTATCTCAATATAGACAGGCAGTGGGTGTCTTTGCTGCGGTTCTTTACTGTAAACATTCCGGTAAATTTTCTCTTTACATAATTTTTTTAAATTCCGCTGTCTTTATAGCATGAGTGTTTCAATATTTCTCTCGTTTCTGATCTTATGCTGTGGAGCCATTCATCAAAACCCTGGTCCTATTAATAGTCTGAAAGATTTAAAGATTGTTCATTTAAATGTCCGCAGCGTCAAAAATAAATTAGATAGTTTATCAATTGAACTAGGAGCATTTGACGTAATTTGCCTAACTGAGACGTGGTTAACATCAGATATAAAAAGTTTCGATATATTTTCATTTGATAAACATTGACCTATCCGACATCTGTCTTTTCTGAATACCGACACTATTTCTTGGTCCGAGTAGGTAAAATAGCTGTCTGAACCGACATCAGTACATCTGTTTTCTGAGTACATTGACCCTAACCCCGAAACCGAAATATTATGTCTCTCGGGGGGGGGGGGGGGCTTCGGATCAGGAAGTCAGTGGTTCGAATCCCGCCAGGGGCTCGGCAACTTTGTCGAGTTTATCGATATCGGGAACTCTTAGGCAAAAGAGTCCTGACATCTGATGCAAGGATACTTTTGTAAACCTTTCCCACACAAGGTTTAAAACAATTAATCAACAAGATAGACATAGCACTCATTCTCAATGAAAGTGCAACATTTGTAAAAAATGACGTCGTCTTGATATATAGTTTAAATTGTCATAAATACAACGTAACTATGTCGTACTTTTGTATCAATACCAACGGAAATTGAATTTTTCACTAAAAAATCAAGAATAATATAAATATTCTACTTATCATATTTATACAGAAGCCTTATTTCTATGGAACATGCTAAATTTGTAATGTCGCCCATAAGAGATATTACGTTGACAAAGCAGCTGAAATGCAAGTAAAAGTTTTGAAAGCTATAAAAATGCCCAAGATGTAGAAAAAGTAATCAGTAAAGAATAGCTTAATAAACTTTTTCAAAAATGAAATTTGGTTAATGTCGCTGTTTTTTATGTAATTTACGTTATGATTCTTTAAAATCAGCTTTAAAACAAGGTTATTCGCAGTGAACATGAGTAAATATACATGTAATTTTCCCGTGAGTTGTACAGTGATTACAAAGAAAATCCAAACAAATGTCACTGTTAACATAGTTGCTGGTGTTTCTGACACTAATATCCGCTTAGAAGCAGGCGTATGGTTAAGACTGTAATCTACGTTATTGGTTTCTTGTAAATATTGAAAATAGTAATGTAAAAAGTTCTGAAGTTTACTAATAAGTCAACAAAATCGCTCCACCGCAGCCATAATATTTTTTCGACTCGAAGAAAACCCGCTTTGTAATTTACGTTATTTTTGCATACGTTATTTGTACACAATTACCATATAAGTGGGAGTATTACAGAGATGGAAACGTGTGTTGGACCAGAAATGTAAGAAAAAACATTTTTATTGAAGTTAAAGTCACTTTATTCTTTAAAAAATGTTTTATGAAATTTACGTGTGATTCAGCTATTAATCAACGCTTTAGGCCTTCTAAATATGTAAAATAGGCCTAGTATTGCCCGAAAACTGGTAGTTACACGAGATAGGATAATATTCAAAGTTTTGTCAGTTTCTCAAGTTTGATTGTAAATTTGTAAACAGACAAACATAAACTTGCGTGAACTTATTTGATTATGCAAAATGATCTTGTATTTTACGTTATGAGTCCGCGACGGTCGATCTCTTCGATCACGGGCCCGATCAAAAACACCAGTTCATCAAAGTCATACAAAAACTTCTAATTTATTGAACTAATATGTGTAAAGATGGTATTGTTACACGTAATAGTAAGAACCAAAAGGCTTATATCAGGCCTTATATAGCGGTTGAAGACATGTGTACTACGCCAATATTATTTCAGACTAGCCTACCGGTAAAAAGACTTGTGATATTCGTTTATAGATAATAAATACTGTTAATCAAAAGTTAAAACAGTTGAATTTTAAGTTTTACTGAAAAATAATGTCTAGTTCTTGCGAGAGAGGTTATCTAAAAAAAAATTATTATTATTATATGGATATTTATATAGCGCGCATATCCAACCACTCGTGGTTGCTCTAGGCGCTTATTTGTTTTGAAAAGATCATAAACTCTTCAGATTGTAAAAGTGTAGGTAGAAACTGAATATATCCTTTCAAAGTGACTTTGTATATGTAATTTACGTTATGGTCAGATATTTTCTAGTTTATAAAAATTTAGTATTACACATACATGTTGTTACTTTTTGGTCGTTTTCAGGAATAAACTATTGATTTATTTAACATAATAAATATGCCTTTATTGATGTCACATTTTCGAGTTTTTTGTTTATTTTTCAGATTTCTTCGTTAGAAAAGGCGGGAATTGATAAATATATACATAGTCTATAATTTAAATTTGTCAAAATGTATTATCGCTTTAACACTAAAATTTAACTTGTTATATTGATAGCTACAGTGTTATCCGTTAAAATCTTATGGAAATTAATTACATTCGAACCGTTTGTAAGGAGGTTGATTGGTGTGGTATCAGGGTCCGTTACAAATAGCATTACAACGTTAAATTCTGAGACAATCACATGTCATGTTGGGACAGCGATAACAATACATCTGGTTGAAATTATTTGATGAAACTTCATAATCATATTCTATGATTACAAGACGTTCAAATAACATCAATAAAAGAGTCTGATATTGATTTTCGATGTTTGCGAAAAACGCATATTCAATTGTGCACTTTCATTGGGAATGAGTGACTATAGAAGTTAACTGAAAGTATCAATAATTAAACAAAACAGGCTGGAAAACAATCACAATACTTACACGTTTTGCGTGAATCAAAATATTAAAATCACCTAATAACACTGTAGAATTTAGTCTGCACGAACGATACCAATGCAAGAAATAAACATTATGTGATTTGTGTTGCACCAAACCTTGTGTTATGTTAGTAAAATAAGTTTAGAAATATCCAAAATAATTTGATAATGATATATAATATATTTATTTCATAGAAAAGATCATATATTTTTGGCTTATCTTGTTATGGGAATGATTAAAGTACCTTTTTATAAGAAATCCAAGAGAAACGTTTCATAAGTAGAAACCACTGTCAAAATTAAGCTGCCTATGAGGACTCTAATAACGCGTCTTCTACCTTCTCGGTTCCGCCTCGTACTGGCCTCTCGGACAAAGTGTCCCTGCCATTATCCGATGCATACAATTTACTATGCTTGTAACTATTACTAATCAACAACATAGACATTAACTGAAAGTATCAATAATCAAATAAAACAAGTTGGAAAACAATCATAATACTAACACGTTTTGGGTGAATCAAAATTTTTAAATCACCTAATAACACTGTAGACTTTAGTTTGCCCTAGAAATAACAAAAACCAAGAAATAAACATAATATGATTTATGTTGTACCAAAACGATGACTATTGTTATGATTGGAAAATAAGTCTAGAAATATCCAAAATAATTTAATAATGATAATATGATTATTTATTTCATAGATAAGCTTAAAAAATGGCTAAACTTGTTATTGGAATGATTAAAATACCTTTTTATTGGAAATCTAAGGGAAACGTTTCAAAAGTAGAAACCACTTTCAAAATTCAATTCTAACATGACACGAAAACTAGTTTGAAAATACTGCGTTCTGATTGGTTACTCATAAACATTTTGGAGTAATTATTTCACCGATAATCACCTCTAAATATTTACGACCGCTTCACATTCCTCCGCGCACTCATATACAATCTGCAGTGCACTCAACGACGTTCTGTTTACAATATACATGTTGGCGACGACACTTGTCGACATTTTGAAACACCCACAAATTTTAATCGAATAACGAGGTTTTTGGTTCCTGTTTGAAGTGTTTCTTACTGCTTCGCGATGTAAATTAATCACAGGCCACAGATCTATAAACAAAATCAACGATCGCACACCTCTCATACAGCGATTCATCAAATAAACGGAAGCGACTTTATTCTTTAATGCTGTCAGTGCCCCTACCTCTAATTTACAAGTGACCACTTCTCCTGTCACAGTCTCCCAAACCATGACACAAAATATACCATTCTTGACAACTTCCCCTGAGTTTGAAACAGTTCACCGACACGTAGTGGACAACTATTTTCAGAGTAACGTCCCTTGATTTGGTCAGTCCTTGTCGCTCTTGTAGGGGTGATGGGTCGACCCATGTATTTAGTTTTAAAAAATCGTAACTTTGACGATATTGAAATCTGTTTTCTATTGATAATATGCTATATATATTACAGATGAGTCTATTTAAACACGTTTTTTCTGTATGTAATGACATTTTAATTGTTATGTGTTCTTTATGAAAGTGGACTGTACCGTTGTTTTGCAAGAGAGTGGAACCGGTCTGCACCGGTTTGACCTAATCACATTGCTTTTGCGCAAGTCAAAATAGTTCCACCTTTTTTCACTAATTAGTCATGTTAGAATGGTGATAAATCCATTCTGTTTTCTATTTTGGGGTTGTATGTCGTGCATTCTTTACCCCTAAATAAACATTTCAAACCTCGCAAGCTCGGTTTGAAATTATATTTAGGGGTAAAGAATGCACGACATACAACCCCAAAATAGAAAACAGAATGGATTTATCCCCTAACTATCTATGAGGACTCTTATATAAAACTCTTAACATAAAATTATCAGTGAAATTCAACTGTCTATGAGGACTCCTGTGAAAATTTGTCTTGAAACAGGCTCATATTCATGGAGTGCACGAAATCTGCAAGCCCAAAACATTTACTTCGTGCCTTGTGCTTTGACACGCAAGAAGCACGTGCCTCGCGCGCTTTGACAACCAAGAAGCACGTGCTTGTACACCATTCATAGTACTACAAACTTCATTCATAAAACAGTAAAGGGGCCCTTGGAAGGTTATCGAAAATTGAAATTTTATTTAAAACTATAAATTTTGTGGGTGATTGTACTCGGATCAAGTGAGATGTAAGTCAGTTACAATGTAAATCCATAGAACTTGTTCTCCTTCATCTTAACAACTTCTAAATGCCTCTTAAAGAAGTCAGTTACTAGCATAGTAAATGGCATGCATCGGATAACGGAAGGGGCACTCCGCCTCGTACTGGCCTCTCGGACAAAGTGTCCGTGCCTTTATCCGATTAATGCCATTTACTATGCTAGTAACTATTACTTATCATGTACTGATGTCGGTTTAGACAGCTATTTTGCCTACTCGGACCAAGAAATAGTGTCGGTATTCAGAAAAGACAGATGTCGGATAGGTCAATGTTTATCAAATGAAAATATATAGAAGCTCTGCCGGGACCTAAAGAAATAGTTCGGATCAGACAGATTGCAAGAAAGACAGATTCCACTGTATACATTTGCAAAGTATTATATTTGTCTGGCGGCATATACGTCAGAGAAACCCCTGACAGAGGCAAAATTTGTCCACAATATTATTCAGGAAATTTGAAGTTCAGTATTTGTTTTTCTGTGCCTTCTTGAGCTCAATCATACTTAGGCATTGTTTTATAAATATGCTTATGTGAATATATGTTGGTTTTTTGGACACCATTTCATAAAGCTGTGTCATAATAACTTCGGGTCAATAAGATTTTTCTAGGCACATGTGTATCAAAAGAAGACTACACGTGACCCTGTTGGGGGAGTTCACTGGTTTGATGGACGGTTTAATGAGAGACATAGTTGAGGTGAGGTAATATGGGGGTTTATCGCCGCTTTCAAGAGTACTTATATCGTGGCTGCAAGGAGAAAGCCCGCAACACTAGTGTGGCTATGCATTGCTGTGAAACCTGCGAGCATTGGCTGGAACTACCGAACCATGGGTGGTGCTGCATTGAAAGTTAGTGTGGCATTGCACCCAAACCTGACTACCTGTAGAACAGTTCTCTACTGCAGACATAGTTGCCGAGCCCCTGACGGGATTCGAACCACTGACTTCCTGATCCGAAGCCGAACGATCTAACCACTGCGCTATCCCGCCCCCGAGAGACATATTTCGGTTTCGGGGTTAGGGTCAATGTGCTCAGAAAACAGAGTTGTTGTTGACAATGACTTAACATGACCGCATACGTTAAAATGATTCTTCCGGACATCATAAGTGCAGACGAAACAGACTATTGTTTGGGAAGGCAAGGGAAGTTCCCATGGGGCTTGACACTCATAGGCCCAACAGAAATGTAAAAAAGTTTCTGGTCATTGCATAAAGGCAAAAGTACGGAAGTATAAAAAAAAATTATCCTCTAATGAGAAGATATCACCACATAAAAGGAACTTAATCATCGCTTAATTTGTACATACATGTAACTATCACCTAATTAGGAGATGGTAATACCTTATAAGAAGACTCCAACTCCTAATTTTTTATCTCATAATTAGGTGATAGTGTCTCCTAAGTAGGAGATTAAAAAATCTGACTGTGATGCAAAGATGCTTTCATATAAAAGTGACGCAATGACTCGTATTTTTAAATTTTGTTCGTACATAGAAAGAGAATCTTTTAATATCACTTTACTACCCTGCAATGTCACTCCGAACACGCTTCGTCCTACACGAACAGAAACAAGTTTCAAGTTCATGTTTCAATGTTTTTCTAGACTACGAGACCCATTTTACCCATGTGGTTGAAAATAAGTGGTGACATATTTTCAATATGAGCACTAGTGCACATATCACTTTTGCCTAGCAACGATTGTTGTAGCGCGAGTTCCCGTATCTTTTCGCCTGTGACGTCATAACACCATTGTTCGTGACGTCACCGTAGCCGGCCGTCGCAAGGGAAGCGGCCCGTTTCTTGGATATTTCTAAGATGGTAAAATGGAAAAGAATCGGTAATAAAGAAATTATTACTCTCGGAAGTGTGTCATATGACTTTTACGAAAGTCTCTCGCTCTCGCTCGGGTAATACAAAAATTAACACTCGTTTCGTAAAAGTCATATGACACACTTCCTCGGGTAATAATATCTATATATTATCCTTGTCAACATATGGAAAAAGGCTTGATGGGTGTTTTTTCTTTAAATATATTGTCTTGGCCTAAAAGGGTCACCATTAAGGAGGTTAAGGTTGGATGCCTTTGTTCGTGAGCACCCTTAACGGTCACATTATGATATGATAATTATTCATCTTGTATTCCTAGTTCCCACTTACAGTGTGACGCGAGGTGAAACAAGAAACAAGTTCCTTTTTTCTAGGCCTTATTAACGGTCCCGTTGTAAGGCCTAGAAAAAAAGAAGCTTGTTTCTGGTTTGCGCCCTCGTCAGTTTCAAACCCCGCATCAAACCTTTTTTTTCAGACGTTGACAAGAGGGGAAATTGAAATATAGTCCCCAAGAAAAAACATTGAAACTTGAACTTTTATAATTTAACTCGTTTCTGTTCGTGTAGGCCTTCAAGGACACAGTTATAAAATTATCCAAAGTTTATATCCATTTATTTTTTTTAAATTCTGTTGAATAATTTTGATATTAACAATAATAACTAATGATAATTAATTACTAATAACAAAAATATCTTGAAATAAAGAAAATTTGCATCATCGCATCATTTTTGCCAGTATGCAAGACCAGAAACATTTTTATTTTTTGGGGGCCTTATAAATAAAGGATTTACTACACTGTGTCCGGGTCCAGTTCGCTAGGATAAAAGGAAGAGAGGTTTATCAGAGAAACAAAACATCCCGACAACCACTTCATAATTAAGACACTGGAGGAGAATAGGATTTCTTCTGATGATATATCTTATTTCTAAAAAGAACTTAATGACTTGAGAAGAGTGGCAGACTTACATGTTTTGCAGATAGCGAACAAGTTTAACGTTGTGTTTGGTCTCTATATCTGCAATAGCATTACACATTCTTATTCTTTTCCAGCACGCGGCGTAGGCTGTAATATTGCCCAAGCGGCGTAAAACAATAATTCACTCACTCTTTTTCCAGTTCCTTGCAAGATTCGAACCAAGACAAAAACAATACAGCTTGCCGTACCAACTCGTTCACCGGACCTCGGTAAACACTATATCCGAAAAGATTAGATTGTTGTCCCAAATATGACTATAATACAATTAAGCTAGGTGAAATAAAGGTTAACATCCAAAGGTCAGGTCAAATGTCAGTGGAGGTCAAAGGTCATAACATCACAGGACCTTATTACGCTCAGGCCGATATCCTCGGCATATGATGTACAACATGACAGTGAGTAAATGCATCATACAAGTGATTAGCCGGAATAGTTTACAGTTTGCATTATAATTTTTAAAAATTTGCTAAGTTTTTTAGTTTTTAAACCTTTTACACATGAATAGATGTTTTAAGTTTAAGCATATTTGGTCTCTTTGAAAAATGTAAAGGTTCTTTCTAAAGTAAAATATTCACATCTAAAAATATAATGGAACTCATCTCCAACATCATTCATTCAACACAATGTACATCTTCTTCAGAGAGAACAGAAAATTTAAATTTCGCATACATGCCGTTAGACAGCCCTCGTCTAACATTGAATATAAGTCTCAGTGATAGACGCCTATCATCTAGATACAGCATCTTGAAGTCCAACCTTTTGTTTTCTGTCCTTGATTTACTTTTATTGATAAGCGACTTGTTTATCGATGCAGTGTTGTGTTGTTACACGTGCTCTATCCGTTACGATTTGCATCATCATTGACAAGACGTAACATGTGAATGAAACGGAAAAAAACTTTTGATTTATTTTTCTTTTGCTTTTAAATAAAATCATAATATTTTCTATGATAAAATTATATAAACTCTTTCATTTATATGCACTGAATGGTCTGAATGGTTATGTATTAATCATGTTTACATAATATACTTATCCATTCATAAAGTTAAGTGTACCTTACCATGAGTATCCACTGAAGGATACTGGATTTCAGTGTTCCGTTTTAAAGGGGCAGTAGCACGTTTTTAGGGGGAATATAAGGTGATGTCAGGAAAATGAAAATTAATGGTTCCAATTGAAAGACAATGTGTTTAAACTAAATGGAGCAGTAACAATTCAAATGTATAATGTAAAGCTAAGCCATGCGATTCGATCTCTTACACGAAATGAATTAAAGGTGTTCACAAAAAAATGGCCGCCAATGGATTTTAGGTAAATCTTCATACTTTGTTCTCTGACTATGAATGATTGGCTTGTGTAATGAGATTTTTGACACTATCAAAGTAATACATTTAGCGTTAACATACAATTATCAGTGAATATTTTTAAATATAAAATTCTCAAAAAACGTGCTACTGCCCCTTTAAAGCTTGAATGAAGCGTTACAATATAAGTGTTACCACCAGTCCTATCAAAAGGAAACTTCAAAACTTCAACACCGAAACAAATTGCTTTGTTGATCACATAGCCTGATATCGTTGTTTTGCCTATAAGTCTGTCTGTTTGTTTAGACTGTAAGTTAGGCCTAGCGTAGCGAAAAGGTTATTGCGTATACTATTACATATTAATATATTAATCTCAACACACCGTCACTGCTCTGAACTGCAACCACAAGAGCTTGCGCGACGCGAAATTCCCAACATCTGTGAACTTGTTGCAGAGATGGCATCGCCACAGGAAGCAAATTCAAGGTAGGCTAGCATAGTTGGTGGTTTATAAGGTGAAATGTACTTGCATGTTTATAAACGTTGTTTGAAAATTCTCAACAACAGTCATAGTCACAGGAAACAAATTCAAGGTAGAGTTTATAAGGTGAATATGTGCATGCGTTTTTACAAACGTTGTTTGAATATTCTTAACAACTGTCTCATAGATGGCATTGACACAGAAAGCAAATTAAAGGTAGGCTAGCATAGTTGGTGGTTTATAATGTGAAAATGTACTTGCGTGTTTACAAACGTAGTTTTAATGTGTCCGCGACGCGAAACTCTAACATCTGAGAATCACGGGAAGCAAATTCAAGGTATAGTTGGTGGTTTACAAGGTGTATACATGTAAATGCATGTTTACAAACGTTATTTGAATGTTTCTATTTGCTATTTATAAAAGATTCAATGAACCGTAGCCTACTGAAGCGAAGAGATTTCGAGGGAGTGTGTTGCTACATGTGTGTCATGTATTTTACGGAGTTTTATTATTTAGTATGCATAAAGTGTTATCAACAAGAACTGTACTTTATAAGTAATAGTTTATAAACATAGATTTATCGCGGAGGTGCTTTAATAACGTGATAAAGTTTTTAAAATAAAAGTTCAGGAAAATGAACATATGTGGTTCCAATCGAAAGATAACGTATCTACATTTAATGAAGCAGTATTAAAACAAATATATAATTAAAGTTCGGCCATGCAATTCCTTTTTCTTACATAAAATGAATTAAAGGTGATCACACAAAAATGGCCGACAATGTGAATCTTTATAATTTGTTCTCTGACTATGGATGATTGATTTGTGTAATGAGAGTTTTGACATCATCAAAATAATACATGTAGCATTAACGTTCAATTATAAGTGAAAATTTTAAAATATAAAATTTTCAAAAACATTTAAGGCATTTGAATCATACAGAGTCGATAAGCATGAATGACCTTTCATAATGCCGAGACATGTCAATCAGCGGATGTGGATGCTGGTTGAAAACTATACGCAGAGCACTGGAAGGGATGTAACACCATTTCTATAACCCGGATATACGTAGGAAACCATAATTCCAGGAACATGCTTTAGTATTATGCGTTTGGCCTGTTACATTTACAGTATCAATGTCAAAGACTAGTGAACTCTCATTTAAAGGAGCAGTTGCACGTTTTTTGAAAATGTTATATTTTCAATTGTTCACTGATAATTTACGTCTTTGCTAAATGTATTATTTTAGATAGTGTCAAAATCATATCACACAAAACAGTCATCCATAGTCAGAGAACAAATAATAAAGATTCACATAAAGATCGTTGGCGCCCATGTTTGTGTGAACATATTTAATTCATTTTGTGTTAAAAAACGGAATCGCGTGGCTGAACTTTACATTATCTATTTGATGTGTTACTGCTTCATTTAGTTAAACGTTTAACTACATTGTCATTTAATTGGAACCATTTATTTTCATTTTCCCTACATCGCCTTATATTCCCCCTAAAACGTGCTACTGCCCCTTTAAGTGACAAGTGACAAGTTGTGACAAGTGAGGCATTTAGTAGTAAAAACATTTAAACAAACAATTCTATTTATTTTTTCGATTTTGTTCGTTTTTCAATCTTTAACTTGTTAGCAAGTTGTTTTTCATTCATTCAAATATACTTACAATAATGAATTATATATTTGTATTAATGAAATGCACTGTTTAACATTTTTGATGGGCATTTGGTACTGGAAACTTTTTCTGCTCATCATTTAATATTTATTTATGTTTCATAGTTTTCTTCTTTATTTCGATATCTCTGAGTGACCATCAATCAATAGTCTTATTCATTTATTCATTAATTTATTCAACATATATTTTTACAGAAGTAATGAAACACAATAATGAACGTTGATGTGTGTGTTTATTTGTCCTTCTCTATTCTTTTACAATTAAAAGTTATGTTACATTAATTAAATATCCTATATAAGTTCCAAAATGTGGTAATATTGAGTAAATATCATCACATTTATACATGTATATATATTTTTATATATGAATTAATATATTGAATAAATAAGGACTTTACAAATCCATATTAAATGGAAAAAATAAATTTATTAAATAAGATTTATAAATTTAATTAAATTTATTGAATGAAATTTAGATATTTAATTAAATTTATTGAATTCATCTCCTCATCTAATTCAATCCAACATACACTCAGTCCAGTATACAGAAGATTTTTTCCAAAACTACAACGTTTACAAACGTTACCGGTTATTTTGAATACATAGGCTTCGTTTAACCTATTTAAACTGAACTACAACCGTGTGAATGGCATTAATTGCCTCTTTGACATTTACTTGATTTAAAAGCGCAATTTTTTTATGGGCCCGCTGCTGAACATTATATACATGGATGCCATTGTTTTTGTTGCTGCAGCCTTCCAATATGTCTATCATGTGTTCGGTATCATATGAGGTTTAACGTACAAGTCATGTCAACCCTGTCGTGTGATCTTGATATTTTGTCAACATGTGCACGGATTGAAATTAAACTTTCTCACGTATACTGAAGAAGACTTAGTTTAATGCTCTTAATTTGCATTTTATTATTATTGTGTGTTATTTCGAAAGCCGAATAATGATATATTCGTTATCAAAGAAACGCATTCAGGGCCCCAGATAAGATGCGTATCTGCGTAAAATACGCATAGACAATTTAGATTTACGCAAAAATTATGAAATCAATGAGTGACAGATACGCATGACTTTCTGAGAATACGAGTAAGATTTTATTTACATGCGTAAAGGTAATTGTCAAATATTGTTTTGGTTCAACATATACGATTTGTTACATCTTAAATAGAATGTCCAGCTTTCACAAAGAGATTTTCAAATTTTCCGAATGAGCCTGCTGTCATCGATCTAATAACCATCCATGTTCTGGGAACACTTTTGATTACAGCAAGCCCCGACTAAACGTTACTATCAAGCAAGTGTAGACTATGTTCTTCCTGTCATCAGTAAAAGAGTGCCAGGGCTGCTAAGTTAACTTGTCTCTTTCAGAAATAATATGTTGAAATTGTTACAATACTCCTTAGTTTTTATTCATTTGCTTATTCACTCCTCAATCTAAAATTTGATGAGTGAAATACGCATGAGTCAAAATAATTATCTGGGACCCTGGTATTATTGAGAACTAAAAAGTAAGGTTACCTCATTTCATCCCTCACATTTGACATGCTTTAATATATAATAACAAAACAACTTCCTGTTGTTAATGAAATGCGAATACGAACCCTTGTGATAGGCACATCAGTTGTAAAGAGGTACTCACAATTCAAACATCAAAATCTTATAATTGTATGACTGTTCAATTACACGAGAGGTTCCAAAACAACTTTTTCAATGTAATGTATGGTCATAATCTTTGGAATTTGTAGGGGAAAATATTGAAAATCTAATAAATTTAAGATGTTATCAATATAAATAACCCTGGTAGAAGTTAATTTGTTTGCAATTTGGCTATTAGTTGGTTTTAAAACAAGCAAATGGCTATTTTCACAATCCTATCTCGTCTAATTTTCTTGAAAAGCGTGTACCGTATTCGACCTAATCCAACCTGCTTCAATAAGCGCCCCCTAAGGATTTTGTAATTATAGGTCTAATAACCGCCCATGTACCAGCAGTACTAAAATATAAATTCAACATAATCATTTTGTTTCATGAGGAATTAAATGATACATTAGCTACAATATTTGTTATTTTTTACTCAAAAATGTGTAAGTATGCTTTGAACGCCTGTGTTAGTTATAAAAGACAACCTTAACACAGTTCAACTTAAATAGTCTTCATTTATCAATCGTCATTCCCACCACTTTAACCCAAGTCAATGTTTTAAGCGCACTGGACGCACTGGGCGCTTATTAAGTCGAATGAGGTATTTCAAAAGCCCTAACAGGTAAAGCTTAGAAATTAAAAACTTAGATCTTGAAGACATGAATTAACCCTGTTTCAGTCGTTAATATCACTCGTAGCTTAACGTATCATGCATTTTATATGGTTTCGTTTCTTTTGCCACTGAGTGTACAATGCATTATCTATACAACACAAAGAACCTCTTTTATTGAATATAGGTCAACTATTCAAAGATACTGTTCATATGCGTACACTGATCTTCTAAGCCGCCTAATCACTAAGTAAATGGGGAAAGTCTTCTGAATAGATGAGTGAGAGAGAGGAGGGGAGAGAGCGGGAGAGAAACAGATAGAAGGACAAAGACAGAGGGAAACAGAGAGACAGAGAAAGACAGAAAGGGAAACAGAAAGAGACACATAGAGAGACAGGCAGAGACAGACAGATAGAGAAAGAGACATATGAAGACAGAGAAAGACACACAGAGAGAAAATGACAGATTGGCAGGACAGACAGACAAAGACAGACATACAGAGAGAAAATGACAGATTGGCAGGACAGACAGACAAAGACAGACATACAGAGAGAGAAAAGGACAGATTGGCAGGACAGGCAGACAAAGACAGACATACAGAGAGAGAAAAGGACAGATTGGCAGGACAGACAGACAAAGACAGACATACAGAGAGAGAAAAGGACAGATTGGCAGGACAGGCAGACAAAGACAGACATACAGAGAGAGAAAAGGACAGATTGGCAGGACAGACAGACAAAGACAGACATACAGAGAGAGAAAAGGACAGATTGGCAGGACAGACAGACAAAGACAGACATACAGAGAGAGAAAAGGACATATATTCGGTTGTCAAATATATCAATAGAAGTGATAAAACTAACTAATATAAGAGGCTTGTCATGAATAGCTTTACGTTTTAAAGATATTTTCATCATCGAAAATTATTTTTCAAAGCGTTTTCTTAAAAAAGTATACAATTTGAACTCTGCGCATGCCATAGAATCCAAATGCCGTGTAATCACAGAGCATTTTACGTCGACATGTTTAATTAAGGCGTCATATCACTATCATGTTATTAATCGAAGATGAAAAACAAATGTGATAACATGAACTTGTCGATGGTAGGTGTTATCTAAAATCCATAATCAAAATGATACTAATATGGAGTTATCTCCTCTTGTCACAGTCTTGCTTGGTCAATTTTATTTTTTGATCAATTGATTTCATGATATTTTACATTTAGATCAGTTCATAAAAACATGAGAAACCACACAACAATAAGTCATTGATGTTTTAAATAGAGATTATTACCCGAGGAAGTGTGTCATATGACTTTTACGAAACGAGTGTGAATTGTTGTATTACCCGAGCGAGAGCGAGGGTTATACACAAATTTGCACGAGTTTCGTAAAAGTCATATTATAATAATTTCTTTATTACCGATTCTATTCCATTTTACCATCTTAGAAATATCCAAGAAACGGGCCGCTTCCCTTGCGACGGCCGGCTACAGTGACATCACGAACAATGGTTTTACGACGTCACAGACGAAAAGATACAGCAACTCGCGCTACTACAATCGTTGCTAGGCAAAATTGATATGTGCACTAGTGCTCATATTGAAAATATGTCACCACTTATTTTCAACCATATGGGTAATAAATAACGTCATGTTACACTGTGTTTAAATGACAGGCTTTAAAGGGGCAGTAGCACGTTTTTCGATAATTTTATTTTTTATAATTGTCACTGAATATTGCAAGCTAATGCTAAATGTACTTTTTTGGGAGTGTCAAAAATCTCATTAAACGTGCCAATCATCCATAATCAGAGGACAAAGTATGAAGATTCACATAAAATATATTGGCGGCCATTTTTATGTGAACACCTTTAATTCATGTTTTGTAAGAAAAGGGAACCGCATGGCTAAACTTTACGTTATCTATTTGAATAGTTACTGTTCCATTTACTTTAATACACTGTCTTTCAATTGGAACCATTAATTTTTCTGACATCACCATATATTCCCTCTGAAAACGTGCTACTGCCCCTTTAAAACGTAAAACATTGGTCCTCTTCAAATCTGATTGGTTTTGTTGATTCGGAAAAAGCTTGTTTACAGCTGCTACCAAGAGTTGGTTTGATTAAAGTACCAAAAATGGTGATATGATATAACAAACCTTTCACATTGAAACAAATTTTTGGTAAGCAGCTGTAGAATGTTATTAGAATTCTGTTTTAGTCCTTCAGATGAGTACACGGTATTGGATTTGACTAACGAAAATGGACAAGGATTTCATATGCACAATCTTGATGGGTATTACGTATTTCCGCTTCCGCCGGAACTGCTCGGAGGACTCACTGTCATAGACAAACTAAAAGGGGTGAAGGATGCAAAAGTTCAACAAGATGATATCGTCCTTTCTGCTTATCCTAAATGTGGTGAGTTTTACCCTAAGTAGACATCTGTAGTTTTAACGGACATAGAAATAAAATGCTTTTTGCATTGGTCGTGGTATTTTAGAATATTGTATTTCCCGATTTGTTTTCATAGTCTCTGTTAAATCTCTTTAAAAAATGAGTGTTTACAGGAAGATACGGCGTGTCATTTTGGAAACATGAAATATCCGCTAATACCATGTAGTTGCCGACATAAGATACAAAATGCCTCTAGTTGAACAATGGAACGCCTGTAATACTACATAGCGCGAGTCTTGGGTCTCATCCTGTGTTATGGGCGGAGGCACTTCATCCACATTGCTCTCAGTCCACCAATCTGTTTAAATGGGTACCTGAAAACCGGATGTACTGACCTACATGGTCGTGATTAGCGCTTAGTAGCAGCTGTGAAAATATACTGCAAAGGGGTAATAATGTAGCGCTTTGAGCATGTCTTAGAACGTGGAAAATGCGCATTATAAGTATTTAGTATTATGACTAAATGGGGGTAATCATTGATCAGTACACATTTTAATGAAGAGATTTAGTTTGTCCTTATCATAAAGATTTTCTTAATCCCTGTAGTACATACACATAAAACTTTAATACAAATAATGCAACATCAAAATCTTTTGAAAATTTCTTGTACAATTATGATGTTTCACATGGTCCCTCAGATCTTGCCTTCATATCAAGATCAACATACATCACAATATCCTCGGTACCATGGTTTATCCTTATATTATATAGGTACCCACTGGGTCTGGGAAATACTGGAGATGCTGAAAGGGGGTGTGGTCAAACATCAAGAACTAGTCAAAGAGACAAGGAACATCGAGTTCATCTTCAAAGAGGGCATAGAGGCGTTAACAAAACCAAGGGTCTTCAACACCCACCTTCCAATGAGAATGCTACCAAGGGAGATAATCGAGAAGAAGGTTAAGTGCATCCGGGTTCTTCGCAACCCAAAGGATGTCTGTGTGTCCTACTATAACCACGTCAAGAAGATGGCGTTGCCGGTGACTTATACTGGAACCTTTGATGAGTTTGTGGAGCTTTTTCTAAGGGGACATGGTAAGACCTACTATGCCTACCACAGTAGCAAAATGTCATTGTTTTCTTCCTTTTGGATCAAAAGTTTCCTGACTACAAAAAACGTTCAAACTTTATCAATTTGTATAAATCATCGTTGATGAAAACATCTACATGCAAGAAGTCTTTTATCAATTTATATATATATTCGTCAGACCAACCTTTTCGAAATGAGAATTCCATATAAGGAATGATGTATGGCGTGAAACTCTTGAACTTTGACCTTTAGGATAGCAGAGATAACCTGTTATCTGAACTCTTCTCAGTAAAACGTATTGTTCCTACAACTGTGGTTTGAAACGGGGTTAACCCACTGAAGAAGAGGATTTTTTTGCCACAATAACATTATAAAGATATTAATCGTCCTTCAATAGCAGTTATTATCAGACTGTAGCTAATAATACTTGACCTTAACATAACCTCTTGAAAATCAAGTTTATATTTGAAACCTGAAAGAGTCGTTTCTCAGAGTCTATGTTATTCTATTTTGTAAAACAATGCTTATGAATTAATTTTGTAAATATCAATAGTGTTTGTTTAATTGGCAGTACCTTCCGGGTCGTACTACCAACACCTGCAGGAATGGAACGCTGCTTTGGACAGGTGTAAAGACTTACCTGTAATCACTCTGTACTATGAGGACATAAAACAGGTACGATGTAATGCAGCATACTTCAGGCAATTTGGTTATTTGATATTTATATTAAAGGGGCAGTGGCACGTTTTTTTGAAAAACAATATTTCTAATTCTTCACTTATAATTGTACGTTTATGCTTAATGTATTTTTTATGTTGTCAACAATAACAGAGAACAAATTATGTAAGATTCACATTGTTAGCCATTTTTGTGTGAACATATTTTATTCATTTGAAGTAAGAAACATGATGAGGCCTTGATAAGGGAAAAAACTGGTTAGTACTGCGTTTGTCCTATGCTGGCATTGCAATATGTACAATGATTTGGTTTGCTTCTGAAAAGTTTTATCCATTTTTTTGTTTGCCGTTACTAGTTCAGTTAACCCAAGCACATATTCAAAACTGTTTGGAATTGAAGTGTAAACGCAGTACTTGTATACCTATGATTACCAATTAAAGGCACTATAGCGTATTTTACATGTATATTTTTCCGTATTTCTCGCTTTTTATGAAAATTTATGTTTTCATTAGATGCTTTAACAACTTATTTTGTTATCGAAAGATGGAATTATAAAGCTGAAGCACATTTCAACCATTGTAGTGAGAACTTATAAATTATTCAAATTTGCAACTCAGTCACGTAATTTTACCGAACTTATCGTATTTGTTTGAGAACTTAATTCTTCGAATTACATCGTTTTGCAATCAGTCTTCTTCCTTCGTCTTCTACATTTCATAAGATTTCTGTACCGACACGTTTCCATATGGAAACAGGAATATCTCACGAAAAAAAGAAACATGTTACCGATTATCTCTTTGATTAGCATTCAAGATTTGATGATAAATATAAATTCTTTTCTATGAATTTATTTTGTGAAAGCGAAGTTTCGGCAATGATTTTACTATCGTTGTGATTAGAGGTGCAAATTAAATAAATGTATTTAATCAATAAATTGAGTTCTTTGGAAACGTTCAGATGAATCTATTTAATTATCGAAAGAGTTCACGCGAAAATGGCGACTAGAAGTTCTTGCTTATGGTTGATAAGTACGGATAATAGGATTGAAAATGAAATGTTTGACTGCCTGAGGAAATGCATATGATATAAACAGATATTAATTTATGAACATTTAAGAAATACCACGTGCTCCCTTTAAAGGGGCAGTAGCACCTTTTTTGATTTTTTTTCAATTATACTGATAATTGTATGGTAATGCTAAATGTATTATTTTGATAGTGTCAAAAATCCCACAACACAAATCAATCATCCATAGTCAGAGGGAAAAGTACAAAGATTCACATACAATCCATTGGCGGCCATTTTGTGTGAACACCAATTCAGTTTTTTTAGAAAGGGAAATCGCGTGGCTAAACTTTACATTATATATTTGAATTATTACTGCTTCACTGGGTTTAAATATATTGTCTACTGACTTCACGTTATACTCCACCTAAAAACCTGCTACCGCCCCTTTAAAGCATTCGCGGCGTAAAATTCCAACTCACTCACTCTATGTTTGTCAAGTATATCTTTACTTTTACTCTACTTAATTACATTTTCGAAAAAAACATACCACTGCTCCTTTAACCTACATTGTTCTATCCTTAGACCCAGTGTGCTGTGTGTTCTAACCATATATGATCCTATTTTCACCATTTGCTTTGAAGAAATAAAACAATTCCAAAAAATACATACCACTGCCCCTTTAACCTTCACTGTTCTATCCCAGGACCCAGTTAGCTGTGTGAAGACTCTGGCCAGGTTCCTGGAGGTCAAGGTGACAGATCAGCTGTGCAAGGATATCGCTGATGCATGCTCCTTCCTCAAAATGAAGAAAGATGAGAAGGTGAAAAAGGGTCTCCCGTTTGATGTATGGAAGCAGGGCTCGGATGGAACTGTCTTTAGAAAGGGTTCGTTCATATGCTTTTTTATTAATCTCCCGTTGAAGATATTGCTGTTTAATAAATCAACCATGTTATTACACTATGTGTCATAACATCGCGCGCTGACCGAATGACGTGACGTAATGATGACGTCACAATTGTTAAGTATGACGTCATAATGTCAGCGGGCCGGCCGCGACAGTCATGCTGGCGACTTTCTTTGTATTTTTACGATGCAAGTAATAAATAAAATACTAAACTCGGTCCCGTTTCATAACATTTTTATGAAACTCGTGAATGGTATAGGTATTTAACTCGCTTTCGCTCGTTAAGTAGCAAACCATTCACTCGTTTCATAAATATGTTATGAAACGGGACGTCGTTTAGTATTCTCTATATAACTAAGACATAACTCTTTGTTAAATGAAACTCCTCTCGCAAGGATCAACTCGCGCTAGGCTCAATTACTGACTACTGTAGCCCTTGTCACATTACACTCGGGTCTGCGTTCCTTTTGACTCAAACGAGTGAAATCTTGCACATACCGACTTGTCACAAGAGCAGTCTAGTTCAACCTAAACTTAATAATACTCGCTATACTTCGATATTGAGTCTAGCAAGATGTAGTAGCGTATCGCGTCAGCCGATCTATCGAATTGATCAATCAGGGGTCGTCTTTACCAAGCCGTACCAGTATGGATTCGCAATGATAACGTTGGAGTGTCAAAGGTCGGCGAAAGGTCGGCTGACGCAACCCGCTACAACTACTTACTAGACTCTACCGGGAGTGAAATGAGTATTATCGAGGCTAGGTTTACTTAGACTCCACAAAAAGCGAACAACTCATTTGTTTCACTGACTGTTACACATGGTTTTCTGGCTTTAAGAAATATGGCCGACAGAATTTACTAAGCTCTATTCTCTACATATTAACGTTCGTTACTCTTACGACTTTCCTTCCCAATTTTGCAGGAGGGGCGCTTGTGAAATTTTTGTTTCGAGAGCACACAAGAGTGACATTATCGTTAAGATTAGACATTTTATTTTATGTGCGACCCATTTTTTGCAAAACGAACGCAGCCCCTGTATCATATGACAAATATGTTGTTGGTACATCGCTGTCTTAAATAAAGACTTTTTTTATTTGTTTGGTTTAGAGTGAGGGAAAAGGTTAAATAAAATTCAAGTAGATCATCATGATTAAGGTATCACTACATTTTAGATAACTTAGCATTTGTGAAAAACATTTGAGAATCGCTTTCATTTGATGTATTGCATGACAGGATTAACAGCAAAAAACATTTGAAAAATTCATTTTATCGAAATGATAACGGCCATGTTGGAAACGTCGGCCATTTTGAAAAAGTCACCACCTTAATTTCACAGAACCTTGTGCCTTGTGCTTGATATGAGGATGATATGACTAATGTCTCCAGAAAAAACAGCTGTCTAGATCTACCTTTATTTCGGGTTGTCTATATCTTTTAACTTTTAAATTAACTGGCGGTTAATTGTGATTGAGTCCATTCTCGTCCCGAAAAAGTATCAAATTGTGCTTTTGAAAAGAGTTTGTTCCCGTAGATGATAAAATTGTAAGATTCAACACTTTCATTATCATTTTCCCCGCAAGATCGAAGTCGCACTAAGTACAAATTGCAGGCTTATGGGACCTAGCTTCTGTTTTTAAGGAATGTTGTTTTGAGCCATCAAAGTGTTAACATTTTTGTTTTTGAAAATAGTGTGATCCGATGAAAATGTTAGATTCAACTCTAATATCCGGCCGAACGCCGCACCTAGCTGACTGGCATATTTAAGCTCATGGGACCTAGATGCCTGTGCTTCTTTTTAAGGATTTTTTGAGCGATCATCCATTCAACCCTTGAAACAAGTTCGAGTTGTGACCTGTTTAAATCGTTAAGGATATTACTGCAACCAGAGCGTTATTTAACTTTTCCTACATTTAAAAGTACAAAAATTATTTTTACACAATAGAGACTAGGCTTGGTGCATTATGATAGAAGAAGAAGAAAAATATCCATAGAGAAATGTGAAAGAATATGTCAGTTATGTATTATACAATTGAGGATGAAGCTTTTTTCACTTTTGTATTTCCATGGTGTACACATTTTCCATTGAATATATATATATATCGGATAAATACTTATCAAAATCCTCCACAGGAGGAATTTAAGCAGGTGATGGAGATTTAATTATTTCTTTATCTCAAGAAAATGGAAACATCATTACTTTTCTACTACAGATATACAATTTAGGAAAGCAACGTGATGACAGAGATAAGTTATTTCTGTTTCTCTTACACTGAATTTATGAGTAACAGCGATAACCACCTGATTGAAAGGTTGAACAAATAATTTACAGCAGTTTTCAATAATTTTTCAGGACAGGTCGGCGACTGGAAAAACTGGTTCACTGTTGCGCAGAACGAAAGATTTGATTCAGTCTGGAACGAAAAGATGAAAGGAATGAACTTTCAGTTCACTTATTGAGAAAGCGAAAATGTGGTTGTTTCGCACTCAGCAACTATAACCCTAAATCACTAGAGCTGAAATACTGATTTTAATGAGATTGCCATATCTTTTGAAATCCTTATGAAATCCCTCTTTGTTGTGTACGGTCAAAATCACTATCTATTATTGGACTGGCAAAAGTCGAGATGTGTTAGAGATATACCCATACTTCCCGAGGTATATCGCTCAATAACCTCCTGTTTGAATCGTGGGCCTCCGAGGCGTAGCGTAGCGTATAAAATATAGAATTTATAAATATACATAAAACAACAGAAAATACCTCTGCTTGCATCAATCCTCATTAGCTCAATCAATAGAGTCGCTGCTCAACAACATAAAGGTCCCTGGTTCGATTCCCACCATCTTTGATTATAATTCTCAAAATTTAAAATTCTATATTTTACAAGTCCGTTTATTTGCCAACGTAGAAGATCTCTTCTCCTAACTAAGTTTAGATTAACAATAAAGTGTTGGTGTATCAGAAAAGTAGAGGTGGATAATCTACAGTTACAACATAGAAAGGAGAGGTGTATCCGTCAATACACCTACAGTTAGAACAAAGGAAACCATAGCAACGAGACCGGAAGTGGGGCATAAGGATGAATTGCCTGAGAAGCTGAAAATGCAAACATTATACAGCTTTTAACGCCGCTTATGGCTGAAATATTGCCCAAGCGGCGTAAAACAATACATCACTCACTATAGCTAAACCATTCTCCATGACTATCACATCATTGGAATAGAATAGTGCCTTTAAATTCAGATAATCGAGAGGTTGGAGTTATCTGTCAGTACTTTGATTTCATTAATGGAAGCTTAACTCTGTTACCCTGTGTGATCGAACCAGTAACCATGCACCAAACAGCTCAACCTGGTTCCCGGGCCCTCTTCCGCGTGCGCTAAGCCTACCACGCGGAAGAGGGCCCCGGGAACCAGGTTGCAAACAGCTGATCAGATAGGTTTTCGTGGAGAAAAGAATCTATCGGCTAAATAAAGAGCTATTTGTTTATTTCTAAACTTCCCAATTGTTTCATCCGATATTAATTGTCTATTACATGTCACTCAATAGTTGAACTCATTGTTCATCAGATAAGGTGTCTTAAACTATGCCTGTCATACATGTTGCATTTTGATATTCCAAATAAATTTCATTAACTGCGGTAATACCTAGTTGATTTTCTTTCGACTCATTTCACAGAAGTTGCGAACTGAAAACATTTCTTTCGATGATAATCGAACAAATATTTAAAAGCCAGGATTGATGGTTAAACATAAGATCATCAAGACCTAGTGAAAGCGATCAAATCAGGGGGCTCTTGTCTACACTGACTTCAAAAAGAAACTTTGCACCATTTTGTAAAGATTCTGATTGAATATTGAACAACGATAGAAATTTAAAACAAAGTACCTCTTATTAATCAATCATTTGTTAAAACAACCATCGAATCTAAATTAAAGGTGGGAAACCCAGTTTTGCACTTATTTGATCTGAAGTGGGCAGGGGTCAAAATTTTGGTTGTTCAGACGTTTGTTCAAATGATGTTTTCGCAATAATTTCGCTAAAGAACTAAAATATGCTAATTTAGTATTAGCTTTGAGCAGCCCGAGTGTTATAACTTCAAAATCTGCCACGAGTAACAAAAAAGGTCAAACGTTAAATTACGTCTTCTGTCAGCAGGTTCAACTTTACATTTCAACTTACACGAAGCTTTTCCATAAATGGGAATGTGTGGACACAAGTCTTACTTGTCATATTGACACATCTTTGAGTCGTACAAATGGTTACCAACCATAAGAGCTCAACACTCGCAATTAAATCTTGTTATTGCATGCCAATTCTGACGTTATGACTTTGAATGAAATTGCCATGTGTCAATGTTTAGTAACCAATAGCTATCAACTTAGTAGTCGATGAGCTCTGATTAGATCTGTCCAAGTTCATAATGTGCATGAGAACATAACAACATGCCGACCTCTGATGTTTGCTATCTCTGACGTCACTGAAAGACAACGTTGACGGTGGTCTAACGTCACAGATATCGGCTTTCATGCAGTGAAAAAACAACTGTTTTTTGTGTTTAAGGGTTGTCAGCAATCCTGGCAACCTCTCTGTATAGCCGGATCAAGTTACCATTAGAAATGAAGAAACACTACCGATTCTTGTAAATAGGGCTGTTTTATATAAATTTTGTCAATTTTCAGAGGGATTTGCGATACTTTTGCTATACCGTTTACTGGTTTTAAGGTGTTCTTTTCACTATTGGAGTGACAAACATTCATTATGGACAGTTATAGACTTTTTGGTCAAGGGGCTAAGTTCCAGCGGAAACGTCACGTGATTATGACATTTTTGCCATTTCTGCAAAAATGCATGAATATTGCTCAATTTAAAATGTTAAACTTGAAAGTGTGGGTTTAAACTATGTCATTGTCAACTTAAATGAAAATGTAAATATGAGATCGTTTCCGAAATTTCAATTTTAAAATTGCAAAGTTTCTTTTGGAATTCAGTGTACAAGAGTTTTCAAAATGACGTTTGACTCATATGTGAGTTTTAACTCGCAAGTCTTCGACTAGAACTTTTCGTAAGGTGAAGTGAGGTGATATCGGTTTATCGCCGCTTTCAAGAGTATTTCACTTATATCGCGGCTGCTAGTATTATTGCAGGGAGACTGAAGACCGCAACACCACTGTGGCTATGTATTGCGGTGAAACCTGCGAGCACCGACTGGAACTAGCGAAAATGGGTGGTACTGCGTTGAAATTCAGTGTAGAATTGCATCCAAACCTGACTGCGTGTAGAACCAATCTAAATAAATTTAGATCAACAGATTTTTTATTTTGTCATAATGTTGACCAAATATAAAACCTGTTGATCTAAATTTATTTAGATTGACTGTAGAAGAGTTCTCTACTGCAGACAAAGTTGCCAAGCCGCTGGCGGGATTCGAACCACGGACCACCTGATTCGAAACCGAACGCGCTAGACACTGCGTTATCCCGCCCCCTTTTCGTTACAAGACCAATATAAAACACTGCAATCAAAGCATAGGTTCTTCTCTGCGCTCACTAACGTCTAGACTTATATTTAGTCTCTGAAATTTTTTATCTTATTTTATTAAATTTTTAAAAGAAGCCTCAGACAAATGGAGATTTTCAGAGCTAGAGCAGCCCATATCTAGACTTGCTTCCATGGGGTGAATTATATGCTCAAGCGTCTGTGTGTAAGACTAGCTATATATATATATTATAACGTCTTGAAGGCCTCGTTTGATTGGTGATGGAAATGGCTCTTTTCTCATCAGAATTGATATTCATGTGGCCATAAGTATTACCAATTATTATCGTATCATCATTATGTACTTTCCATGTAACGTATGTTTTCATATTTCAGTAAACACTTTTCAGTGGCTAAGTCTATCTTAAAATGTCTGATTTTATGCTTGTCAGAAATGGCTGTGTTTTTCTGTCCAAATGAGAATGCGGCCATTTGTATTGTCAACTATACAGCTGCGTAGATATATTAAAGTCGTTTTGTGATGAATATTGGTTGTCTGTTAACTTAAATAAAACGAAGGTGGTTGTTTTCAAGAATGGCGGGATTTTATCTCATTATGAAAGGTGGTATTTTAATGGTGTCAAATTGGAATGTGTAAGTTCTTATAAATATCTAGGATTATTGTTTACAAGGTCGCTTTCATGGCGAAAACATGTTCATAATGCGGTGCTTCAAGCCAAACAGGTTTTATATGGTATTTTTGCCTCTTTACACACATTAAGGCCTCTGTCTTTTAAGCTTTTCTTTAAAATATTTGATTCTCAAGTAAGCCCTTTGCTGTTGTATGGATCGGAAATTTGGGGGATGAATAAAGATATCTGTTCGGAAATAGAGGTTATTCATATGTTAGCTTGTAAACGCTTTCTAGGAGTTAAATCGTCAAATGTCTAACCATGTTGTAAGAGGCGAATGTGGTCGCTATCCCATGTATATTTTTTCATATAAAAGAGTAATTTCATTTTGGTGTAAAATCTTAGCTATGCCTAATTACAGATATGTAAGGAAATGTTATAATATGCAGCTGCAGGCTCTGAACAATGGTAAACTTAATTGGGCTTCTAATGTAAGAGATATTTTATGTTCACACGGTTTTGGTTATGTTTGGGAACAGCAGTGTATTAGTAGTATTTCATTGTTTGTCAATGAGTTTTTCAATAGACAAAAATTATGTTGTGAACAAGATTGGCACTCTTCTGTTCAAGATAGTCCTAAAGCTTATTTATATTGTATGTATAAACACAGTTTTTCAACAGAAATGTACATAACATCTTTAACCTGTGACAAATTTAGATATGCAATGGCCCGCTTAAGATGTTGTTCTAGTCATCTGAGAATAGAAACTGGTAGACATAATAAGGAACTTAGAAATGAGAGAACATGTAATGTATGTAAATGTAATTATATAGAAGACGAATATCACTTTATATTAATATGCAAATGTTATGATGAATTAAGGAATGAATTAATTCCGAAAAGATATTGTCAATTCCCAAGCAAACTTAAGTTTTACTCTTTAATGTCTTCATGTAACCCAATTATGATAAAACAATTAGCAACTTTTATTGTTAAAGCTATGCAATTGAGAGAATTACTTTTGTAACACATGTATTCGATATATTCTGTATCATGGGCCTATGGCCTACATACTTCAAGTGAATAAACTTACTACTACCTAATTCATATATGTTCCTTTGCATGAATGTAATGTAATTGTACTGATTTCTTTCTCACAAAGTGTATATGGAATATATAAAGAATTTTAATTTTAATTTAATTAAATATATTATTAATTTAAAAAATCTTCGTTTCACAAATTACGACCCCATCTGTCTATTTAGTTATGCCAAATATCTAAATTTAGTACCAGTGACAAGACGATCCTGAAATATGGTTTGGGAATAATTATTTTACCAATGGATAATTAGTTGTCGTTTGTAGGTGCTCCAGGAGTTATTTTATGGACGTCAAAATGAAACCAAATTTACATGATATTTGCACTAGGATACACAGGCAAGTGAACAAACTGTACGCAGCTGTATTACCTTATCAGCATGATGTACTTTCCGTGTGACGTATGATTTCATATTGTTCATTCTGTTCAACTTAATTTCGAAAGTTTTATTCAAAGATAAAATTGTAATTTATTTTGTAAATTATGAGGTAATGAGGCGTAAGAATGAGGTAATGGTTTTAGAAAACAAAATTAGAATTCAAGTTAGGAAAGGCGTAACATTTCCTGAAAGTATTTAAAGTATGACGTTATGTAGATATCCGATTAGCGAAATGATATATTTTTCTTCCTAACCCAGACGAACGATAACACTAAACACATGGCCATATGTGTCACGCACCCATTTTTGTATCTTTTTGCGCTCTGGAATTCGTCTGAACAATAATCTTGTATTTCAGCGGTTCTCCTTAACGTCATTTGTTATCAACAAACATCAACAAACATCAACAAACATCATGAGCATAGACTTTGATGAATATTTATGCTGTGGTGTTAAAACAAACAACAATCAAAAGTTCTTCTGAAGAAAAAATCTATCTGGTGTGATTAACGTCATTAGTATTACCCAGAGCATGTTGACAAAACCCTTTCTTTTCTAAATAAATATAGAGTATGTTTCATAAAATGAAATTTGGTGGAGAAAGTTGCCATTTATACTGATTTTTCAAATCACGTCTATCAATTTGCATAGTCCCATTCTACTATTAATTGTTTGTTAATAGACAAATTTTTCAAGCCATACACACACATGACAGTTATACAAATAACATAACCTTATACTCGTTTTCGAACAAAACCTTTCGTTCTGTCTGCTAAAGATAAGAATTTTTAATTTCGTTGGAAACCGCTTTACTTGTTCCCTCTTATGGATCCTTAGGTTCTTAAAAATGTAAGTATTTAAATGATACCTCATCAACAGTCAGTAATTCTCAAAGTATCACACAATTGAAAAGGTTTGCTTTATAGATGTACGCCGTTATATGTCAGACCACAATTATTTTTTCCCCGACCAACGGTCGGTCCGTCCGTCCGAAAAACTATTCGTCCGATTGTTTTCAAATTGTCTTCTACTCTTCGGGATAAAGTGCCCATTTACAAACGATTTTTGTTTAATTTGTTTGTACTTAGTTCTTTAACAATATCAGAATTTGTCTGACTGCCGAAAAAAACTGTTCATCCCTATCTTTCAAATTATGCCCGTGTCTTTAACCGTACCGTATTTCCTCTAATAAGCGCCGGGTCTCCAATAAGCGCCGGCCTCCAATAAGCGCCGGGGGTCATAGATCGTTGAGAAAAATAAGCGCCAGGCCTCTCATAAGCGCCTGGTCTCTAATAAGCGCCGGGTCAAAACCACTGAATTAATGTCCCTCAGTAAATTTTAAAAAGATATTAATTGTAAAATACTAGCACAAACTTAAATTTACTATGAAAGAAATAAGCGCCGGGCCTCTTATAAGCGCCGGGGGTAAACGGGTGCTGAAAAAATAATACTTTTACTACGTCATAGGACAGCTTTTCCAATTTCAATGTGATGTAAATTGACTCGTGTTCATATGAAGGAAAGTGTAGGAGGGACTTTAAAAGGACAGAAGCACATTTTTTTGATAATTTTCTGTTTTAGATTTTTCACTGATAATTGTACGTTAATGCTAAATTTATTATTTTGATGGTGTCAAAAATCTCATAACACAAACCAATTATCAATATTCAAAGAAAAGAGTATTAAGATTCACATTAGATCCATAGCCGGCCATTTTGTGTGAACACCTTTAATTTATTTTGTGTAAGAAAAAGGAATCGCGAGGCTAAACTTCACGTTATATATTTAAATTATTACTGCTTCATTTTGTTTAGGTGCATTGTCTTTCAATTGGAACCATTTATTTTCATTTCCTGACATCATCTTATACTCCCCCTGAAACGTGCTACTGCCCCTTTAAAGCTTATTATGAAGCGTCTTAAAATGTTTTAAATGTGCAAAAAACCTGACATGTTAACGATCACCGTAAATAATTTAAAAGGTTACTATTGTTGTTACTGTCTATTATTGACAACAAGAAGATACCGTTTGGTGGCGTGTGTCACTTGAAAGCCCCATAGCTTTTCCTAAATTTTGGGAATATTCAATAGTCTCCTTTATATATGACAAAAGCATGTAATTGGACTGTGTTTATCCAACTTTTTATGCCTACATTATTGTATATTACTATTTACAAGTTCAGTGAAAAGAGTGACAACTTCAGTTTGTGTACATCAAAAAACACATATATCTTCATTCACCTCATGATTGAGTTAACGTCAATTTAGTCACTATAAATAATGAACATAATAAAATCTTTCCTCACATTTCACTTGTAAATGAACCTTTTAGATAAAACATACACAGCATATGTGTAAATGCTTCCAAAATTGCTTCAAAACCAACGTTTAAATCTTGGAAACATTTTATTAAAATCTTTCTCCTATTTCACCTGTAAATTAACATTTTAGATAAAACATACACATCGTATAAGTGAATGCTTACAAAATTGCTTTAAAACCTACAATTAAATCTTGGAAACATTTTAATGAAATCTTTCCACCCATTTCACTTGTAATTGAACCATTTAGATAAAACATACACAGCATATACGCATATATATTGCTATTGCTAAGAAGCAACATTTAAATTTTGTTGCGACCTGAGTCAGAATATGAAAACAACGGTACGCGGTTTTAGTCACTGTTGGTTGTATGATTTTATAAGCAGTTTGAAGTTTTGCACCCATGATCGCGCATCTCTGTTAGTGGGTCCCACACTGCAGAAAGGCATGTTTTCATGTTATAGATTGTATTCAACCGTTGTGTGGAATTCATACCACAGGATGTTTGTTTTTGCCATGTTAAAGGGTGCATTACGTGATGTCAGGAAAATAAATTATTTCAATTAAAGGACGATGTATTTTAACTACATAAAACAGTAATGAATCAAATAAATAATGTAAAATTGAGCCATGCGATTCCTTTTCCTTACACAAATGAATAAAAGGTGTTCACACAAAATGGCCGCCAATAGATTTTATGTGAATCTTTATACTTTGTCCTCTGACTATGGATAATTGGCTAGTGTAAGTAGATTTTTGACACTGTCAAAATAATACATTTAACATTTACTTACAATTATCAGTGAAAAATCTAGAATATAAAACTATTAAAAAACGTGCTACTGCCCCTTCAGTCGCCTTTTTTAAATTACTTATAAAGAAGAACAAATCATACCAAATAACAAATAAAGCCTTAAAGGGGCAGTAGCACGTTTTTTGATAATTTGATATCTAAATATTTCACTGATAATTGTATTTAGTTTAAATACATCGTTTCAATTGGAATCAATAATTCTCAATTTCCTGACATCACCTTATATTCCCTCTAAAAACGTGCTACTACCCCTTAAACTAAAACATTTTAAACATTGAAGACCGATCGACTCTAACTGCTTAATGGCCTGTTCACCTTTATGCCCATACCTGCGTTCCTATCCATAGACGCATAGGCTAAGTGTAAGTCAATCTGCTTTCTGACTTCAACATAAAACAACGGGGGGAAATCACCAGACCATGACGAAATGGGGTTACGTTATGTCACGTGTAACTTGATCGACTGGTTGTTTGACTTTACCCAGGGCGCTAGTCACTCCCCTTCTTTACAGGTGAACGGAACACACAATTCAGGTAAGGTTTTACCTTTCTGTCAATCATTCATATTTTCTATGTGCAACGATTTTTGTGTGAATCAAAACACCGATACCTAGGTCCTTTAAACAGGAAAACGTGTCTATACTGCTGTTAAATAGCGACAATAATAATAATGATAATACATAACTGAAAATTAATTTTTGGCGATTAAACAAATCAAGACAGTTCTATTGAATCTATAAATAATGTATAAGCTCATGAACTTTTTTTTTTAATTTGACAATTCGCCATTGAACTCTGTGATCCTAATGAGATGACCACAACAAGCTCTAATGATCTGAAAATTTTAAGACACTATTACATGACATTTAGGCTCGCTTGGGGTTCATTCTAAATAATAACTCACGTAGAATATGAATCTGAAATATTATATTCAAAATTAAAAAGTTTTAAAATGGAATTTCCGTTTTTGAACATAACAAGGAGATGAGTAAAACAATTTGTAATCTATCTATTTACTATTTATTTACCTTCATTGCTTCCTTTGCGTTGATCTGATACCTTCATAGTAAGTCAGTATGCAAATGAAAGGCGATTTGGATAACGTGGGTTAAGGATGATTCTACCAAAATTCAGTTAACACAATGTGGATGTGTTTCATCAATTTGTAAATTTGAGGTTTTAAAGGGGCAGTAGCACGTTTTTTGATAATTTTATATTTTAAACTTTTCACTGATAATTGTACGTTGATGCTAAATGTTTTATTTTGATGTGTAAAAAATATCATAACACAAACCAATTATCCACAGTCAGAGGACAAAGTATGAAGATTCACCTAAAATCCATAGGCGGCCATTTTATGTGAACACCTTTAATTCATTTTGTGTTAAAAAAAGGGAATCTCATGGCTAAAATTCACATTATATATTTTATATATTACTGCTCCATTTAGTTTAAATTCATTTTCTTTCAATTGGAACCGCTAATTCATTTTCCTGACATCACCTTATATTCCCCCTAAAAACGTGCTACTGCCCCTTTTAATCATATAATAATTCAAAGATTGTTGACAAGTTCCTCGTGATACGATGCCATGATGTCATTGACGCAACCACAATAATGTTTTCTTCAAAGTAATTTAGTATTTCATTATAGAATAAAGTTATGTTACATTATTTATTTTATCCGTAGTTTGTCTGCAGTATAACATTTTAAGTTTTTTTTTTATCTTAGTCTTACGTATAAATAACTACTTCTAGCAACGTAAGTACGGATTTCTCAAATCGTTGTATTTTTGATACTCGTATAATGATTTTTGAAAGGCGTATTTGTATTTCTACAATATATGACGAGTTCAATGTTTTCATATATGAGTTGTATGCTGTCTAACTCACTTTACTCACCACTGTTGTTCTTTTTATGGATAAGTCGCGATATATCCTGAATAATTTACTTGACAACATGTCCATAAACTTTCCTGTTCACAAATGTCTAAATTATTCAACAAAACGAATATTTCAATGACAACACATCTTAAATATTTTGTGCTTCAAATTGACATTCTATTGGTACAAACCATGCCCCAGGGAAGACATATATTAATTTTCACCATATCTACAAAGGACAAACTTCAGCTGTTAGTGTCCTATTAAAGAGAACCGATGGCCTTCTTAATAGTTCGCCAATAATCTCATGACAACCAAACCACTTCACTTATTGAATAGTTATATTACCTCTTGACAATATGCAGCTGTGATTTGTTCCACTTACAAATACAATAAACGTGTTATATGATGCATAGTACATTTATATACGTTTGATGGTTGTTCCATATGCGTTTGATGGTTGGCATATATGTGTGATGGTTGTTCCATATTCGTTTGATGGTTGCCCCATATACGTTTGATGGTTGCCCCATATGCGTTTGATAGTTGCCCCTAATACGTGTGATAGTTGGCCCTTACACATTTGATGGTTGCCCTACATACGTTTGATGGTTGCCCAATATACGTTTGGTGGTTGCTCCATGTACGTTTGGTGGTTGCCCTATATACGTTTGATGGTTACCCTATATACGTTTGATGGTTACCCTATATACGTTTGATGGTTACTCTATATGTGTTTGATGGTTACCCCATGTATGTTTGATGGTTACCCCATGTATGTTTGATGGTTACCCCATGTGTGTTTGATGGTTACCCCATGTATGTTTGATGGTTATCCCATGTACGTTTGATGGTTGCCCCATGATACGTTTGATGTTTACCCTATATACGTTTGATGGTTACCCATATACGTTTGATGATTACCCCCATGTACGTTTTATGGTTACCCCATGTACGTTTTATGGTTACCCCATATACCTTTGATGGTTACCCCATCTACGTTTGATGGTTACCCTACATAATTTATGTTTGATGGTTACCCCATGTACGTTTGATGGTTACCCCACAGGACCATGTCGCTAGTGCATGTCACGGATGAAGGGGGACAGAGCTTGCCGCTGTTCGAGTTCAGGGGGATCAAGTTCCCCTCCTTCCCCCCAGAGGCCATCACTGAGTACCCGGATCTGAGTTTCAGGCATGATGACATCCTCATCTGTTCAGCGCCCAAATCAGGTGAGGTTGAGACAAGGAGTGAACCAGAAATCTAATTGATTTAAATGTTTTTTTGTCCAGCCAAAGTGTCCTATAATAGCCATTAAATATATTAGTTAATGCAGAAATCAAAACAGCTAAAAATGTAAATTGACTGTGGCAAAGCGCCACAGGTGTAATCTGTCATCCAGACCCTAAAGCAAAAATATGTAATTGATGACCAACCCAGTCTAGAAAAATATAGCAAGTCTAGATGGCTCAGCTTTGAAGTTGAAGCATCTTCTGGGCTCCATTTTCTTATAATACATGACTTGTTTAAAATATTGTCAATATTGAAAAAAATACTTCTGAAACTAAATGTTAGTCTACCGCAGGTGGGGAGGTGGACTTTTGGGAGGCTAATGGCGACTAAACATGGAACCAGTTATTATCCAACCGAATTCTTAAAACCACCTTCAGATTAAAGCGGGTTATTTGAACTACCAGAGAGTCTTTACTACCTCCAGTGGCAACCAAAGATTACACATAAACAACCCATTGCAATAGAAATATGTTTACATGATAATGTACAACACTTCTAAATATTCATCAAAGTTAGATTTTTTCATGTACACACAGTGAAAAGCGTAACAAAATATTTTCCCATATTATTGGATCTAATACGTTATTAAAGTCATTCTCTACTTCAAAGAGAGAAATGATAACATATCTTGCTCATCTTGCATTTCAAATTGCTTAGTACAGAGGTGTTTTTTTAGCTACCTAAATGCTCACAGCTTGTTGTCATTGTATTTTTCCCTCAACTCCTTACTCCAAATACAAGAATGTCATACAATTTTGAGGAGAAATATATAATCACAACCACATTAAAGATGCTGTTTCATACTTACATGCGGTTCAGGCTAAAATTTATCTATTGAGAAAAGAAATACATCACTTTGTAGAAAAATCTTACGTCGAAATTTTGATATCATATTTAGATTGTTTAATCAACAATAACATACGACGCGCAAAGCACAGTACCCCTTGTAGAAAGGGCATAGCATTTAACGAACCCGCTTTCGGTGACGTAATCATTACGCGTGTAGGATTTACACCGTGTCACAACTAGCATATTTGCGTTCGATGGGTATCAACTTTGGCAGCAACGAATACCTTATTCGGAGAAAAAGAAAAGATAATCTAGTCGTGCGCGACAAAGATGGTTTTCAAGCGTATATTTAGAGACCGGAAGTTGTGAGATGGCCACACTTGATTCGCCTTTATGTTGGCTGCCGTTTCCGTAATTTTGGTAAATTATCTCATATTTAATGAATTTTGGTCCGATTTTCCCTAGGTTGGTCGCAAATGTTTTCTAAAAATAAAACGAATCCATTAAAAATACTTTAAAAAATAATGCAAGTATGATACAGCATCTTTAAAAAGATGTAAATCTATTACCTGCAGGTGTTCACTGGGTTCAGGAGATTACCCGACTCTTGGTGAAAGGGACGATAGAAGACGACATGAATGGCAAAGAGAAGTATATGATTGAACTTCAACGTAACTGTGACCTTGATGACCTTGATTCTCCGCGCATCCTGAACACGCACATCAACTTCCGGGACCTGCCTCAAGATGTACATGAAAAGAAGTGTAAGATTCTGTATCTCAACAGGAACCCTAAAGACGCGCTGGTGTCCATGTACAACTTCATCCTCAAACTGCCTCAACAGAACAACTATCATGGAAAATGGGAGGACTTCCTCAAAATGGCTTTGGAAGGAAAAGGTAAGCCCCCAACCTCAATCCTTTTCTGTGTTTTGTAAAAATAAACGTGTTCCTCAAAACCACCAGGTGAACCACCCCAGTTTCAGAAACTAGACAGATAGGCAATGTTTTTCGTAGAACATGCACGCCGCTAATGGCTGAAATATTGCCCAAGCGGCGTAAAACAATAAGTCACTAACTCATTCGTAGACCATGGGGCCAATAGTACAAATGACAGTATTTCGTTTCAAAATTCACCGATCAGCATCTGGTCCTAGAAACGTAGCAAAATGATACAATGCTGGGAGAATGACATGTGCATTTCACAAGAGTCTAACACACGGATGATTTCTGAATAGGTATCCCTTAAATTTTTTATACGGTTTATCCAATATTAACAAGTTATTCCTGTAAATCAGTGCTAGACAGTATAGGTACTTTTACTTTTTCACCATCACAGCTTCTGAAATGCTTTTAAACAATCATAACTAGTGATCAAGGAGCTTCTGATAGCATATATTGAACCTTTTCAATGTTGGTTATTAACATTTTCAATGAAGAGGCAAGATTATGTGATTTAAAGGGTTCCACACCATTTTACAAGTGTATTGAAAAACATTCTTCGATTTTTGGAAATTTTGCAATATTTCGACTTGTCCATCCTATGGAAGTAACAATCGTGAGACAAACTTTCATCGCAGACAAGATGTTAACAAAGATAAGACAAGAATCTGAATGAAAGATTCTTGAAAGCAGAGAGAACTGTCACAACATTCTCCAGCATTAGTTCAAGAACCTTTTGATTTTTACTGAAAATGGCCAAACTTTTGATAATAATATTTTTGAAAAGCACTTTGGATGGATGAATTAAATACGTTCCTGATTCACATCAAGAACACTTCGATCATCCGAAAGAATCAACTCTCGATCCCACCCCATATACAAAGCTTATTGAAAATGCCTTTTCAGCCTAGACTCTTGAACTCTGTCCCCATGGAAGTAAAATCAGCACAGTCTCTTGAATCCGTCATAAAATCCCTTTAAACTTTCCTATTTGGAAGGACGAGCGGGGTAAATTCAGGAGGTCTTTCCTGTGTATGATTTTTACATGACAATTTCACACTTAATTTCAAATATTTTTGTGAGGTTAGCATTTCAGTTGTTCACGATTTAACAATTTTACAAAGAATAAAGTGTATCGCTCAAATTAAAAAAATCGTTAAATGAAGCCAATCATCGAATCTACGATCGTGGAATGCATTACTACGAAAACATGCTATCGTATCTGATAAGTTTTATTATGAATTATTTGTAAATGTGTTCCCCTTCTATCACTCAAGTAGTTATATCTTATTTTAGTTGATGAGTTAGCATAATACAGCTAATTTGTTTTCTCGCAATGCTAACATTTCAAAATGGCTGAAGAAAGGCGATCGAGTGTTGCCTTTAACTCAGTAACTCTTACGTTTCCCCTCTGAGAGCCGTTGAGCAGGCCTAATATAATGACTATTAGTTCATTATTATATCATTATAGTTAAGCGTATCTCGGGATAGCTCAGTGGGTACGGGATAACTCAGTCGGCAAGAGCGCCGGTCTCACGTTGCTGAGGTCCGGGGTTCGAATCCCATCCAGGCCAAGGTGTAAAAACCTAGAGTTCACCTCTGTTAGAACTCTTTAAGTGTCAAAACTACGCACTTAAAAGATCCCACGAATTCATGTCAGTGGCTGAATGGTGGATACATGAACACGTGCATACGCCGAGCTGTCGGTTATCAGCGTTCAGCAGTGTTGAACAAAATGCTGTGACTATGTGTCTCAGTTCACCCAGCTGTAAATGGGTACCCTGTGAGGCATAGAATGGTCCCTAACCGGGGCGCCACATATGGATGCCGGTTGAATACTCCCCAGGGAGTTGAATTGGAAAAATGATTGGACGGTGAAAGAATGCCATCGACCAGGGGAAACAATGTAAGCGCCTTGAGCAACCACTAGTGGATGGATATGTGCGCTATATAAATATTCATATAATAATAATTCATATAATGTGATTAAGCTTCTGACTTTTGCCTTCCAGCGTGGTATGGGGCATGGTGGGATTCTGCACGCGCTTGGGAGGAGGATATAGAGAAGAACCCGGATGCAAATATTTTGACCTTGTGGTACGAGGACCTCGTTGAGGTCAGTTCCTCTTTATTTATAGTCAGATAAGAATTAAAAGGAGTTTTCCTCTCATACCACGTTTAAAGGGGCAGTAGCACGTTTTTGGAAATTTTATATTGAAAATTTTATCACTGATGATTGTACGTTAATGCTCAAAATTCTCATAACACTAATCAATCATCAATAGTCAGAGGACAAAGTATAGAGATTCACATAAATTCCATTAGCCGCCAGTTTGTGTTAGAAAATAGAATCGCATGGCTAAACTTTACATTATATATTTGAATTATTACTGATTCATTAAGTTTAAAAACATTGTCTTTTGAATTGGAACCATAAATTTTCATCTCCTGACATCACCTTATATTCCCCCTTAAAACTTGCTACTGCTCCTTTAACACACGAGTTCAATCAATCTTTATTTCGGTATTGAAAGACTATTTATCAAAAGTTAACCTCAGAAAATTTCGTGTATCTCTATCCCGATTTCGTTGTTCCTCTCATGAATTATTTATTGAAACTGGCAGATATTCAGGTGTACCAAGGGAAAACAGAACATGTAATTATGTAACAGAAATACTGTAGAAAATGAATTACACTTCCTTCTTATCTGCCCTGCCTATACAAATTTACGAATTAAGTATCTCAAACCCTATTATTATAATCACCCAAGTGAACAGAACTTAAAATCATTGTTAACAAATACTAATACCTTATTATTACAGAATCTTGCAATGTACATATATTTGCTATGGCTTTAAGAAAACAACTTGTAATAGAAAGTTTGTAACTGACTAACTACTCATGTGAACTATGTACTATAGGCCTGTGGCCTTTTCAGTACCGAAATAGAGATTGATTGAACACACGAGTTTCTAAATATCAATATTTTCCGAGCGAGTATTCTGATGTTCAGGAGTACATCAAAATCATGGTTAACATATGGTGATTGATACAGTACTGACAAAGTAAACATAAACTTAAATGGACAGTAGCACGTTTTCGTAGGTTAATAAGGTTGTCTCTCAAAAACGAAAATCGAGATTCTTGTTAGCTTGAAAGACTGGTGAGCTACAGAGCCAATGGTGTAAAAATGTAAATAAGAAGAATTGTGTAATTGTGTCCCAACATCACTCAAAACATGAGAAAATAATTTATTTAAGCCATCTTAGTCTGTTATCAAGGCAAAACATATTAAAGGAGCAGTAGCACGTTTTTAGGGGGAATATAAGGTGATGTAAATGGAAATTAATGGTTCCAATTGAAAGACAATGTATTTAAAGTAAATGGAGCAGTAAAATTTCAAATATATAATGTAAAGTTTAGCCATGCGGTTCCTTTTTCTTACACAGAATGAATTAAAGGTGTTCACATAAAATGGCCGCCAATGGATTTTATATGAATCTTCATACTTTGTCCGCTGACTATGGATGATTGGCTTGTCTAATCAGATATTTGACACTGTCAAAATAATACATTTAACATTAACATTAACATTCAATTAACAGTGAAATATTTAAAGTATGAAATTGTCAAAAAACGTGCTACTGCCCCTTTAAAGGAGCTTTCTTAAGTCTAGAAAATATTGGTAAGTCTAGATGCCTTAGTTTCAGGGTTCCTGAAATTAAGTATTGTTAAGGGCCCCTTTTTGTTTTTATTAAAATAAAAAATCAAACTAATAAAATTAGTAAAGAACCCCTTTTTAGGGACTAAATGTTAGTCTAAAGCAATCTCTAAAGTTACCATTGGTTATCTCCCTTTCACCATAGGATACAACGAGGGAAATAAGGCGAATCAACAAGTTCCTTGGCTACCATAGAGACGAGGAGTTTATCAAGTCAGTTAGGAAGTACGTTACATTTGGCAACATGAAAGCTGTCAAGACAGCTAAGCTACAGAACAGTTTTCAAGATGTCATCTTCAGAAAGGGTATGTATCTTTTATTTAACACTAACATGTTGAAAAATAATGAGAAGTATTTTTTCTTGATGTAGAATCGTAATGAGTGCAAATACAGATTACTCTTTAACCGAAAACGTAGCTTTTCACCATTCATAATTATACCCATACATCATTCTCACACTGTGATCCTTCTTTTAGGAACTGTCTCCCGTTTGACATCAAGAGCTCGCCTTCTTTAGCTGTCTTCAAGTCCAAACTGAAGACTTATTTTTTTTCCAAATATTTCATTAGGATCTGTAAATGCGCTTCGAGCAACTGAATTGATGGACAAAGCGCTCTATCAATACACCCATTATCATTTGTTATTAATACCCAATTTTAATGAAAGGCTTGCCTTCTTTGCAAAGATATTGAAATTATATAGTTCGATTAACGCCTCAAATCACAAGCAAATATTCGTTCCAGGTGTAGATTCTGGTTCAGTCATATGGAATATCTATATATGGTCTTGTTGTGGTGTCTGCAGGTCACGTGGGCGACTGGAGGAACTGGTTTACTGTCGCTCAGAGCGAGGAGTTTGACGAGAAGTATCAGACAATGATGAAAGGTTCCAATATCAGATGTCGCTTTACACTGCCCAAGAATCAGATTCGACTTTAACTCAGATCAGTGAAGTCTGAAGAATCGGCTTTTCAAAGCTGACATTTGAACGTTTTTAAAAAATTCTTGTAAAAAGGTTGAACCGCAGGATACACCACCCTTCCATTTTGCATTGCCCGGATTCTAATATAAACCAATTCTAAACAATCTTCTTACCTTAAATAAGTATTTTAACTCAAACCTTATCTTTTCCGATCAAAAGTTATCCAATTCTGATCCAGTTGCACTGGAAATGTGATCTTTACTCTGAAACGACTTTGGCATCAAATTCATATTCGAATTCTGATTCAAATATAACCCAATTCAGAGCAAGTCAGATCCAAGTCTGATCCACTTCAAATCAATAAATTCTCATTTAAATCTGATAAAATACATTTCAATCCTTGTTGGTTTTAGTTTTGATCCAATTTTACCTGAAACTGTTTTTATTGTATTGTATTATTTAAGTTATCATTTGTTACTCATATATAGAGATTATTACCCGAGGAAGTGTGTAGTATGTTTTTTTTATTCGAAACGAGTGTGAATGTATGTAGTACACGTCCGAGAGCAAGGGTTATTTTCAAAATGTGCACGAGTGTGCTCTTTAATCTGAATATTTCGAATTTCAGTATATCAGAAATCAACGCTTCGTATCATGTTTATCAATCGTTCTGAAATCTGAACATGCTTCGGGTTTCTTCAGTTAGATAAAGACATGCATATAAAACTTTGGGTGGTTTTGAAGAATTGTCAAGAGTTATCTCCCTTGACTCTGAAGGAATATTTTGGAGTACTCCAATACCTAGGGATGGAACAAGTAATTACATTACACATATGGGTTTTTTTCTCCAACAAGGCTCAGACCATGGTCCAGTTCACATAAAATCTCATTAACAACCATTAAAAAAGGAGTTTGCATCAATCAGATATGCATTAGAAGGGCAACTTCAAAACACTCTTGTTTAAGTATGTTCTAATTGTGATTATTGTGTATTATGAAGAAAAAAGATAACAAATTCTCGAATTTTAATTCTTAACACTGACCTTTATTGCCTCCAAATTGTCATTGACTTCACTACAGAGAAATGTTAACTTTCTGTTGTTTTGAGCAGTTTAGATGCACTGCATATTCAATACAGAAATAATGGTTGTAAGATGTCGTCACAAAGTACAGTCTAAATTTCGTGCTTCATGTTTCTTTTCAAAAAATTGTTAAATTCAGTCATTTGAATCACAACTGACATCTGGTGCACTTGGTCAAATGTCAAGTCTTTGAGTCACGGACTTGAACGCAAAAACATTATTGTTATTCATTGAAGTTTTTATTTGAATGTTCTTAAAATGCATACAGTTGAGAGGTACTCGGTTTTGTGGATGGTGTTCACAAAAAGGCAGCATTTGCGCAAAAATCCGTAAACCAAAGAACTCAAATAGACAGCATGTTACAGCTATTTTGGTCTATTCTTATCGGCCTTTTGTGCTGCTTTGGTCGCCTTTCCAGTGACTTCTTTCTTGACCACCTTCTTGATGACCCCGACGGCGACAGTCTGCCTCATGTCTCGGACAGCGAAGCGATCAAGTGGGGGGTAGTCGGAGAAGGTCTCTACGCACATGGGCTTGGAGGGGGACATGACGACTATGGAAGCGTCCCCAGACTTCAGGAACTTAGGGTTGTCCTCCAATTTCTTGCCTGAGCGGCGATCAATCTTCTCGAGGATCTCGGTGAACTTGCAGGCAATGTGAGCAGTGTGACAGTCAAGGACTGGGGCGTATCCCTTTTGGATCTGTCCAGGGTGGTTGAGAACGATCACCTGCAAAAAGTTAAGGGAACGTTAAGGATCTCAATTCAATAGGAAATGATGATCGCCTGAAATAGGTTCATTAAATGAATTCGTACTAAATTCAATATGACAGACTTGTAGTAGTTTGATAAACATCGACAGTTTACCAGGGTGGTTGAGAACGATCACCTGCAAGAGTTAAGGGAACGTTCAGGATCTCAATTCAATAGGAAATGACGATCGACTGGAATAGGTTCATTAAATGAATTCGTACTAAATTCAATATGACAGACTTGAAGTAGTTTGATAAACATCGACAGTTAACCGTTGATCTGTCCAGGGTGGTTGAGAACGATCACCTGCAAGAGTTAAGGGAACGTTCAGGATCTCAATTCAATAGGTAATGACGATCGCCTGCAAAAGGTTCATTAAATGAATTCGTACTAAATCAATATGACAGACTTGTACTAGTTTGATAAACATCGACAGTTTACCAGGGTGGTTGAGAACGATCACCTGCAAGAGTTAAGGGAACGTTCAGGATCTCAATTCAATAGGAAATGACGATCGACTGGAATAGGTTCATTAAATGAATTCGTATTAAATTCAATATGACAGACTTGAAGTAGTTTGATAAACATCGACAGTTAACCGTTGAATAAAAGTTCCAAAAAATCGAGATCGGAATTCGGCTGTGGTCAGACAGTTTTGAAGAGGAAACTACTTGCGGGAACAAGTTCGTATCCAAATTTCTATGAAATAGGCCAAATTGAGAGAATGATATAATAAAAGTTAGGTGATTCCTCATTATACACTGACAAAAAGCAGACAACATGGGGAACTATTTCATAATTTCGCAAGAGTTTCCAAAAGAATCTTGGTACACATTTTATTTGATAACTGTAAATAACATAGCACAGGCCCTTTATATTAATGGGATCCAAAAAAAATTTCAAATTACCGCGCATTTCCTCTAAAACACTAGATTAGCGTTTGCGGGATACCACAAAAGCAGAGCAGCCCCGAAACTTGGGGTTTCGGCTTACCCTGTTCCGCCTTTTACGGGCCTCACCAAATTCGGAATTTTCTCGTGACCTTGACCTTTGACACTCAAGGTCACACAATCAATGAACACATTTCATTGAGTATAACATTATTGTAAAGAAATAAAGTGTTAAAAATTGAATTAATCCATTTTCTCTATATATGTTGACCATGCTGTGACCTTGACCTTTGACAGTTCGTACCCAAAACTTTTTGAAAATGTTGTACTTCTCAAGAGATAACATATACAAAATCTAAACTTCATAGCACAAAAACTTTTGAAGTTATTGTGTTTACAAGAAATTGCAATAACTCATATCTCATGACCTTGACCTTTGACCTTCAAGGTCACACAATAATTGAACACTTTTAACTGAGTATAACAATCATCTATTGATTAAAAGTGTTCATAATTAAAATAAAGCATTTTCGCTAAACCATGCTAAAGTCGTGACCTTGCTGTGACCTTGACCTTGGACAGATTGTAGCGAAAACCTTTTCAATTGTTTTTACTTCTCCAAGGATGATATATACCAAGTTAGAGCTTCATAGCACAAAAACTTTTCAAGTGCCTTAGATGCCTTAGTTTTAGGGTTCCTGAAATAAAGTATTGTTTAGGGCCCCTTTTTATTTTTATCAAAATCAAAAATCAAACTAATAAAATTAGTAAAAAAAACCTGTTAGTCTAAAGCAATCTCTAAAGTTACCATTGGTTATCTCCCTTTCACCATAGGATACAACGAGGGAAATAAGGCGAATCAACAAGTTCCTTGGCTACCATAGAGACGAGGAGTTTATCAAGTCAGTTAGGAAGTACGTCACATTTGGCAACATGAAAGCTGTCAAGACAGCTAAGCTACAGAACAGTTTTCAAGATGTCATCTTCAGAAAGGGTATGTATCTTTTATTTAACACTAACATGTTGAAAAATAATGAGAAGTATTTTTTCTTGATGTAGAATCGTAATGAGTGCAAATACAGATTACTCTTTAACCGAAAACGTAGTTTTTCACCATTCATAATTATACCCATACATCATTCTCACACTGTGATCCTTCTTTTAGGAACTGTCTCCCGTTTGACATCAAGAGCTCGCCTTCTTTAGCTGTCTTCAAGTCCAAACTGAAGACTTATCTTTTTTCCAAATATTTCATTAGGATCTGTAAATGCGCTTCGAGCAACTGAATTGATGGACAAAGCGCTCTATCAATACACCCATTATCATTTGTTATTAATACCCAATTTTATTGAAAGGCTTGCCTTCTTTGCAAAGATATTGAAATTATATAGTTCGATTAACGCCTCAAATCACTAGCAAATATTCGTTCCAGGTGTAGATTCTGGTTCAGTCATATGGAATATCTATATATGGTCTTGTTGTGGTGTCTGCAGGTCACGTGGGCGACTGGAGGAACTGGTTTACTGTCGCTCAGAGCGAGGAGTTTGACGAGAAGTATCAGACAATGATGAAAGGTTCCAATATCAGATGTCGCTTTACACTGCCCAAGAATCAGATTCGACTTTAACTCAGATCAGTGAAGTCTGAAGAATTGGCTTTTCAAGGCTGACATTTGGACGTTTTTAAAAAATTCTTGTAAAAAGGTTGAACCGCAGGATACACCACCCTTCCATTTCGCATTGCCCGGATTCTAATATAAACCAATTCTAAACAATCTTCTTACCTTAAATAAGTATTTTAACTCAAACCTTATCTTTTCCGATGGAAAGTTATCCAATTCTGATCCAGTTGCACTGGAAATTTGATCTTTACTCTGAAACGACTTTGGCATCAAATTCATATTCGAATTCTGATGCAAATATAACCCAATTCAGATCAAGTCAGATCCAAGTCTGATCCACTTCAAATCAACAAATTCTCATTTAAATCTGATAAAATACATTTCAATCCTTGTTGGTTTTAGTTTTGATCCAATTTACCTGAAACTGTTTTTATTGTATTGTATTATTTAAGTTATCATTTGTTACTCATATATAGAGATTATTACCCGAGGAAGTGTGTAATATGTTTTTTTTATTCGAAACGAGTGTGAATGTATGTAGTACACGTCCGAGAGCAAGGGTTATTTTCAAAATGTGCACGAGTGTGCTCTTTAATTTGAATATTTCGAATTTCAGTATATCAGAAATCAACGCTTCGTATCATGTTTATCAATCGTTCTGAAATCTGAACATGCTTCGGGTTTCTTCAGTTAGATAAAGACATGCATATAAAACTTTGGGTGGTTCAAGAGTTATCTCCCTTGACTCTGAAGGAATATTTTGGAGTACTCCAATACCTAGGAATGGAACAAGTAATTACATTACACATATGTTTTTTTTCTCCAACAAGGCTCAGACCATGGTCCAGTTCACATAAAATCTCATTAACAACCATTAAAAAAGGAGTTTGCATCAATCAGATATACATTAGAAGGGCAACTTCAAAACACTCTTGTTTAAGTATGTTCTAATGGTGATTATTGTGTATTATGAAGAAAAAAGATAACAAATTCTCGAATTTTAATTCTTAACACTGACCTTTATTGCCTCCAAATTGTCATTGACTTCACTACAAAGAAAGGTTAACTTTCTGTTGTTTTGAGCAGTTTAGATGCACTGCATATTCAATAAAGAAATAATGGTTGTAAGATGTCGTCACAAAGTACAAGAGTAAATTTCGTGCTTCATGTTTCTTTTCAAAAAATTGTTAAATTCAGTCATTTGAAACACAACTGACATCTGGTGCACTTGGTCAAATGTCAAGTCTTTGAGTCACGGACTTGAACGCAAAAACATCATTGTTATTCATTGAAGTTTTTATTTGAATGTTCTTAAAATGCATACAGTTGAGAGGTACTCGGTTTTGTGGATGGTGTTCACAAAAAGGCAGCATTTGCGCAAAAATCCGTAAACCAAAGAACTCAAATAGACAGCATGTTACAGCTATTTTGGTCCTTTTTTTTCGGCCTTTTGTGCTGCTTTGGTCGCCTTTCCAGTGACTTCTTTCTTGACCACCTTCTTGATGACCCCGACGGCGACAGTCTGCCTCATGTCTCGGACAGCGAAGCGACCAAGTGGGGGGTAGTCGGAGAAGGTCTCTACGCACATGGGCTTGGAGGGGGTCATGACGACTATGGAAGCGTCCCCAGACTTCAGGAACTTAGGGTTGTCCTCCAATTTCTTGCCTGAGCGGCGATCAATCTTCTCGAGGATCTCGGTGAACTTGCAGGCAATGTGAGCAGTGTGACAGTCAAGGACTGGGGCGTATCCCTTTTGGATCTGTCCAGGGTGGTTGAGAACGATCACCTGCAAAAAGTTAAGGGAACGTTCAGGATCTCAATTCAATAGGAAATGACGATCGCCTGGAATAGGTTCATTAAATGAATTTGTACTAAATTCAATATGACAGACTTGAAGTAGTTTGATAAACATCGACAGTTAACCGTTGATCTGTCCAGGGTGGTTGAGAACGATCACCTGCAAGAGTTAAGGGAACGTTCAGGATCTCAATTCAATAGGTAATGACGATCGCCTGCAAAAGGTTCATTAAATGAATTCGTACTAAATTAATATGACAGACTTGAAGTAGTTTGATAAACATCTGTCGTTGAATAAAAGTTCCAAAAAATCGAGATCGGAATTCGGCTGTGGTCAGACAGTTTTGAAGAGGAAACTACTTGAGGGAACAATCAGTCGAGTCTCGAGTAATCATTCGAGTACTCGAGTAATCGTTTGAGTACTCGAGTAATCATTCATTCGAGTACCAGCTGAATGCCTAGTAAAAGGTGGCTGTTAGAGAGATTAATTTTAACAAGATTCATAAATTAAAAGGATTCATAAATTAAAAGGATTCATAAATTTACAAGATTGTTAAATTAAAAGGATTCATAAATTAACAAGATTCATAAATTAACAAGATTCATAAATTTACAAGATTCATGAGTTTATAGGATTCAGTAATTTACAGGATTCAGTAATTTACAAGATTCATGAATTATAAGATTCAAGTTTCGTGAATGTAGTACCTGAGCATCAAATGTTGCAGCAGGCCTTGGCGGGTCATTTTTACTGTCTCCGGCAACGTTTCCTCGCCTGATTTCCTTGACAGAAACGTTCTTAACGTTGAAGCCCACATTGTCTCCTGGCAAAGCCTCTGGCATAGATTCGTGATGCATTTCTACAGATTTTACCTGGAATTCAAAAGCAAACATTTATAAAATATATTATCAATATTGAAAATAATAAATATGAAATATATATTATATAAAAATAATATCTAACAAGAAGACATAGTCATCAACAGCCCCCGCCTAATTAGTTTTCATTAAAGCTCCCAACATTTTCCTACAAGGGCCATAACTCTGTAACCCTTTGAAGACACCCTCGAATAGAGTCCAAGAAGTGGGAACAAGGGCAATAGCTCTTTGGAAAATAGTTACGCGGTTTTGATTTTCGAACTCCATCAAGGTATTGTTACCTAGAAGACACACACCAAATATGGTTATCCTATCTTAAATATTTTCCGAGAAAAGTTGTCCCCTTTCACTCGGACGGACACACGGACGGACTTATGTCAAAGTGTTAAGCAGATATCATAAGCTCCGACGGTTATATTCTTGGTTTTTGTGACAGATTATTCAACTATTCAATGGCTATGAAATACCCCGACATTTAGATTTATTGCTTCGTTTTTGTGACAGATTAAAGATGCTATATCATACTTTTAATATTTTTTAGAGTATTTTTAATGTATACGTTGTATTTTAAGAAAAATTTTGCGACCAACCTTGAGAAAATCGGACCAAAATTCATCAAAAAGGAGATAATTTACCAAAAAATACCGAAACGGCAGTCGACATAAGGGCGAATCAAGTGTGGCCATTTCACAACTTCCGGTTTCTAAATGTAAGCTTGAAAATCGTCTTTGTCGCGCTCAACTAGATTTTATATTCTTTTTCTACAAATTAGGTATTCGTTGCTGTCAAAGTTGATACCCATCGAACGCAATTACGGTAGTTGAGACACGGTGTAAATCCTACAAGCATAATGATTACGTCACCGAAAGCGGGTTCGCTAAACGACATGCCCTTTCTAGGAGGGGTACTGTGCTTGAAGTTTCGACATAAGTATGTTATTGTTGATTAAACAACGTAAATATGATATCAAAATTTCGACGAAAGATTTTTCTACAAAGTGATGTATTTCATTTCTCAATAGCTAAGTTTCATCCTGAACCGCTTGCAAGTATGATACAGCATCTTTAAACTGTTCCCAGGCATGGGAACATGAACTACCCCGAAAGTTGATTTCAAATGAATGTATATACACACCTCAGTAGAGAGCTGACTTGGGGCAAAGGTCACCACCATGCCTGGCTTCAAGATTCCGGTCTCTACACGCCCCACTGGAACTGTTCCAATACCTGGAAAACACAACAAGCTATCATCTCCTGCTCAATCTTCCTACGCAAAGCCTAAAATGTCAGTTTCCGAACTGTCAGTTTTATGCCTTGCTGCCGACCCTTGAGTTTTCTGTGCTGATATCAGCGCCCCTATAGTCGATTGTTAGCAACCTCCAGTTACTTTCTGATTGAACTATTGCTTTCTCTCATAGTAAGCTAGAGAGCAAGTACAGGAAAACCAAGGGTCTGCAGCAAGGCATTATACGGACAGTTCAGAAACTGGCGTTTTAGGCTTTGCATAGGAAGATTCTACAGCTCTGGATTTTCTAAAACATCATCAATCGAGCTGTGTAATACCAATATAATGGAATGCAATTATATCAATAAATTTAGATCGACAGTTTAACATATTGCACAAACCAGTCTACATTCAACTTTTTATACCTTTCAATGCAATTTTAAATATAAATCTTTACTAAAATGTTTTTCGTATCTATGGGGGAAAAGTAAGAGTCAAACGATAAAACCTAAAGTAAATTTTGATGGCATGAATATTGAAAAATGCCTACTTTCATTTAATGCAGCCTAAACATTATCTTACACAACAGAAGAATGTCCTTGTACATTTATTGTATTACTGGGCCTTTAAACAAGATCAATACATAATTTTGACTTTCTATTAATTGGTTCAATAATATTGCGATAAATTGCTTAATAAAATTGATATTGCAATAATTTTATTGCACTATCTAAATGAATTTAGATCAACAGTATTTATATGTGTTGAACTTTGAACTAAATTTTGATGGCATGTTTATTGAAACATGACTACTATATTTATTTAAGAAGCTAAAACATATATAAATACTAATGATTGATAACAAATTGATAATAAAATATTGTAAAGCATGGCCTCTTCAGATTTCTTGTAATAAATAGAAACCCCAAAACATTATTGTACAGGAAGAAAATGTAAAAGTTTACCCTATGGAAACTCAGAGATTGTGTCGTAAGTTTACAAGATAGGGATTCATAGGATAAACCAGAAAGTGTGTTGATGAACAAATAGATAAATGTTTAATTATTGAAAATTTCATAATATCCCTAGCTTTCAATATCATTAAAATATGATCAAAATTACAAAATTGCACATAATTTAATGAGATTGCTAGCTTTCTGTCCAGTCAACGTGTGCTACAAACCTCCGATTTTGTACACGTCCTGGAGGGGAAGTCGCAAGGCCTTATCAGTTGGACGTTTAGGGGGCAGGATGGAATCAAGAGCTTCACGCAGGGTTTTGCCGTTTGCATTTCCCTCTTTCCTTTCGACAGCCCATCCTTTGTACCACCCCATCTTTTCTGTGGACTCCATCATGTTGTCTCCATGCCACCCAGAAATTGGAACAAAGGCAACTGTTTTAGGATTGTAGCCAACTTTCTTCAGGTAGCCCGACACTTCCTTTGTGATTTCTTCGAACCTCTTCTCGCTGTATGGGGGCTCCGTGTTGTCCATCTTGTTGACTCCAACAATCATCTGCTTCACGCCAAGTGTGTAGGCGAGCAGGGCGTGTTCCCTGGTCTGTCCATTCTTTGAAATACCAGCTTCGAACTCGCCAACTCCAGCTGCACAGATTAAAACTGCACAGTCAGCCTGAAAATGGAGAAATCATAGTCTTAAGAAGGGACTTGCTTAATTCATATTCTGAATGGCTTTGAAACGAAATCCTTATCATAGATCTCTCTCTATAGAGGCAGCTCAGTCATACCCGAACAAGCCTCTGTTCTAATAGGTCAAATACATGGTGTAGAAGGATAGAAATCTGATTGGAAACAGTTAATTAAGTTAATTGTGCAATCAGCGACGCCGTTTCAAAAGTGGCCATTCGCAAAGCCTCGTTCATTTCCGTATGCTTCGGCAATGGTATCAATGAAATTTAACATCCAGAGGGGAATAATCTTTCTTTCACAAAACATCGCTTATAACAGTTTTCTTTTAAGTTATTTAGTAAAATAAATATTTATCATAAAACAAATAATAATTCATACAACTATAACAGTAACGATCTTATAAAAAAAAGAAATCTATATCTGATTTTTTTCAAATATGTCCCCCTCACACGTTTATGAAAAATATGTTCCTCTCTTTCACTGTCTGACATCCCTCACCGGCCTTTTTTCATTGGAAGCCTGGACCCTTTCCCCCCTTTACACTAGATGACCCCCCCCCCCCTTCTCGGAGTGACCCTCCCCCTTACACTGAGTGCCCCATTCTATATTGAGTGACCTCCCCTTTTTTCCCTGGACCCCCCCTCCCCCCCCCCCCCCCCCCCCCCCCCCCCCCACCCCCCGGCTTTTCACTGAGTGCCCTCCCTCATTCATCGATCCGCTACTGATCTGGTGCACATTTACCTGTGAGGTACCAGTGATCATGTTCTTGATGAAATCTCTGTGGCCGGGAGCGTCGATGATTGTAATGTAGTACTTATCAGTTTCAAATTTCCATAGGGCTATGTCGATGGTAATACCACGTTCACGCTCTGCTTTGAGCTTGTCCAAAACCCAGGCGTATTTAAAAGATCCCTTTCCCATCTGAAAACAGAAGAAAGATCGTTGAATGTGTAGTGTGTAACCTTGACAGTGTATAATGAAACGTTTACCATTTGTTTGCATACTGGTGAGTTCAAATATATAACGAGAATATACAAGTATGTGCGTTTTGGGACACATACAGGCATAGTCCAGCATTGGATTTAATCCATGTGGCTTTAATGCCTATTTTGTTTTAAAATTTTATTTTGTAAAATTACACTGCTAATTAACTGCCCATGGTAATTGGTGTGATAGCCATAGGCAATAAAATGTTATGCAAAACGATAACTACATTTTCGTCAAGTCATGATAATAATGAAGAATGTATTCGGCAAAGAAATAATCAACAGACCCCGAATCTACTTTCGTGATTTAACAATTTTAATTTGCTTTATCAAGGTACTACTGGCTGCATGCTCAAAACGATCTAGATCGCTATCCTGGAAGAACTGTATTTTCAAAACAGCCACCAAGTGCAACCATGTTGGTTCGTACATAAGGACTTCATTTTTCAGCTGGCTTGACGGAGTGTAATGTGGATATGGGGCCTTTGCCCAGGGACAAAAAGCAATATGAGACCCTGGTCATAATTATTTGCTGAATCCTTCAGAATTCGAACCCGTACCGCCACGTGAGAGGGCAGCATGCTAACCACAACAAAATTGTGCTAAACACCACTGTGCTCCGAATTCGTCATTTCGTAGGAATTCGAACCCGAACCATGGCGTGAGAGGACAGCATGCTAACCACAACACCACTGAGCTAAACACCATTGTGCTCCGAATTCGCTATTTCGTAGGAATTCGAACCCGTAACATGACATGAGAGGTCATGCAGCATACTAACCACAACACCACTGTGGGTATACCGCTGTGCTTCCAATTCCCAAGTACGTCTTTGCACTTGGTGAGCACTCTTACCCAGTCTAAGTAAACCTTGCCTCAATATCATCCGTTTCACCCAGTATAGGAGTGAAACGGATAATATTGAGGCTAGGTTTACTTAGACGGCACCCTTACCACAAATGAGTTGCTCTAAGAAGTTCCCTCACATGATGCCTACCTCTGCCGCTTCCTTCTCGAACTTTTCAAGGGTCCTCTTATCAATCCCCCCACACTTGTAGATGAGATGACCAGTGGTCGTCGACTTGCCGGAGTCCACATGGCCGATAACGACGATGTTGATATGGATCTTTTCCTTCCCCATGCTGCTGTTTGTTTACTGTAATAAATACAGAAATGTGGTAGAGACAAAATTTAAAAAATGGTAAAAAAATGTATAATCGTGACTTGATTTTTTTCTAAATAACTAAATAGCAAGCAATGATAATAGCGAGGAAATATCATGGATAGAGGATAACCGTTTTGGAGGGGCACACCATATGAATGTCACAAAAAATATTGAAATTATAACCATCGATCAAAAAAATATATGTCCACAAGAAAATGATCTCCTTACAGAAAAAAATTTCCTACCCGACATTTTCTTATATGAATTATCATGTTTACGAAAAACCGACTCCTAAAATTTACTTTATTTGGAGATGCCTTGGAAGGGGTGCGCAACCATGCAGAAACAGGAAATAAATTCATAATACATTCATAATAAACTATATTAATAACTTTGTAAGACCTAAAATGCCCTATTTTGACCGATTAATTTATAAAATTTATAGATGTATATAAAGATTTAACATAGTACATATCAGTGTGTGATATATGTGATTTATGTGCTAAGGCCTAGATATTGGACTGATTATATGTGTACAGTTCACTGAACACATCCGACAAAAGCGAAAAGATAAAGCTGTTTAATGTGCTGACATCAATTCACAACCTACGAATCGGAACACGGCATTGTCATTTATCATTCCGCGTTCCTATTCTGCCTTTCATATCAAGTCAACCGAGTCCTGTGTGTTATAACAGAGGCACGTAGACGTATTAAAATATAAAATATCTATTTGTGAAAGTTTAAACCTCAAACGGTTCTCCATTTTGATAAAACAGAAATTTGAAAAGTGCAATCTGTATTTTCTTCGGGGTTTAAGATCAGCCCGGTCAACGTGCTTGTATATTTCACATTGCCTTGATCCCCGCGCATAATCAGTGCATAACGATCGCATATCTGCCATATCGCCTCACAATGTCAATGCGCTCCATAGCCTGACCTAAATAAGCATCAGTGCAAAGCGACAACTTACGAGAGCACCACGCTAAAATTATTTGTGGGTCGTCCATTTGCCTACGGCAGACGCAATATATCCGCTCGAAGGCAATGCTCTATGGTATGCAGTGATAGTGTACGGCAGGGAAATTGTATACCGCCTTCACTTTTTCAATTGGAGCGCATGGTGGGTGAATATAAAGTCGAGACAAAGGTGTGTTGATTCGTCTAGGCCGGGAAACATTTCAACCTGGAGTGTCATTTTATTGAAAATTGAATTCTTCTTTTAACAAGGAGTGGTTTGAAAGTATTTCCGTTGAAAACCTCAAATGAAATACCGGAAAATGATTGATTAATAGCCCATGTTGGAAACTGTACGTTTAAACTGTCCTATATATGATATATTCGTAATCTTTTTAAGTACTACTTGACCAAAAGATCTTGATTTCGATCATATCATTTGATACCTATTTATGTAACTATATAGACTTTAATAAAGAAATAAGGATACTGGAACAGTGTATTCATGTCAAAACCTACCCGCATGGCATATATATCTGTCATATATGTGTAGGTCATCATTTCATTTTCACCATACAGTTGTTTTAGAAGTGTTTTCACTTCACATCTTTAAGTAACTACATTTTGATAAAGAAATAGAATACTACAAAGGTAACTGTTTATTATTCACGTAAAAAAACCTTCACACTTAGGCTGTCATACATCGCTAAGACCACCCTATAAATTATTCTTTCTCGGGTAACCATTTCAAATAAGAGTTGACTATCGATGTAAGAATTTGTTACTGTTTATATTAACTTCGTTATAAATTGCCGCGACAGTACAATAAGTATAGGGATATCTACAAAATTCAATAACAGTCAGGCTAAAGCATCAAAAGTTGAAAAATCAATAATAAAATACACTGTTCGCGTACTGACAAAATTACATATCAGCATTTGAGACAAAACACCATCGTTTAAATTTAAAAAATTAATAACAATTTGGTATTGCCAATGTACCGTGTGGCTGTTTAACGAATAACGTTTTTTTTGGTTCACTCAACTCATAAGGCAAGAAGTCAAGAATGTTAACATAGCTAATCGTAAGAATGTCTAAGTGATTCTTGTATATCCTGAACTATCGTACCTGATAATAATATATATACCCTTCACCTGCTAAATCCAATTAGTCTACACATAAGTTACTAAGTCAAGAACATCATTAAAACCATCCGAAAGGATACCAATAATGATTCGTTATTTGCTGATGTAACTTGATATGCACATAAACCTGTGACCAACAGTAGCATGTGTCATCGCATCGATCTATATACACGTGGTGCGCGTTAGTACTAGACTGATATTCAGTCTCTGAAAAAATGCAAATTATCAAAAAGGAGACATTTATAAAAAAGGATAGGAGCTTTGTAGTTCATTTCAGATCTAGATTTTCTGCCCAAGAGTTTTTGTCAACGTCAGATGTTGAATTTGGTGCTATGCAAAATTTGTCTATAGTGATACACCGGAGATAGTATTGCTTGCTATTATCTTGTTCCGAAACCAGAAGTCCTTCATTTTGACGGTGTTTAGAATACGAATTTACCGGTAATAGGTAAAACTATAGAATGCATCAAAAGTCCTGATTTAGAAATTCTGAAACTTACTCGTTTACAACTTACCAAGAAAGTAACTTCAAGAATAACGTTTCTTTAAGTTTAAAATCCAATTCACAGATAATTCAAGTCTATTTATAAAAACCATAAACGCTATCTAACAAATAACCATCCCATGATTACAACAATCAATAATTTTGACCAAATTCGAATTGCTATATAGCTTAGTTAGTTAAAATGAATGTTGGTAGCTTCGCTAAAGTTAATATCAAACAATAGACATTTCTTTCCTAAACTAACATTTTAAATTGGTAGTCTGTCTAACAGCAACTGAAACATATCCTTAAAGACCCACTCAAGTATACATTATTGTAGCAAGTCTAGTTAACTGATGTTCAGGGGGCTCCTTTCTCATTTTATATTAATTAGTAACAATTACATACATTTTCATTTAGTCTATCAAATGGGATACTTACGTTTTAAACCTTAGCAAATTTCGTGTGCTGTTTCCACTTGTGTTTTTATTTACGTTTGAGTATTGGTTGCCATGCAATGGTTGTGTTCATTGATAGAGGTATTTCATCATATTGCATCACACATATATAATATTATATATTAAATATGATTTGTTTTAAACATGAATCTTTCACAAATAGAAGATATAACTCAATGAATAGTTATCTGTAAGACAGAACGAAATCCATTCGAACGTAAATGACCTATTTCACCATCGTATGGAAATAGTGAAACAAAGCAATATTGATTAGTTTTGTGATTGTATGAAACATCATTGAATATCTACAAATCGAACTTTGCTATAGATAATTTGGGAAATATTGTGTAGGACATTATTGATATAAACACTGCGTGAGACATATTGAACATACGATTTATCATAAGTAAAAGATTGTAAAAGACAATGATAAAGTTATTATTCTTAAAAACAAAGAAATTGGTCGATTTATATTCCTTAAACGTTAACGAGAATGTTAAAACTCGAACTGACTAACACGAAAGATGTTTCAATTAATATTGTCTATAAAGGTTTTCATGTACTTGTATCTCAAAGCCATCGTAATATACTGGAGTACATAAATTAATCTAACTAACTCATTTAAAAAATTTGATATGCGTAAGTTGAAGACCATATGAAGATGTCCTAAAATAAATTGTTAAAAAAATTGCAAAACTACATGTTGTTAACACTAACATCGGACAAAACGGTTTTATTCGAAGAGGTTTAGTTTATATTCATGTCACGTTAGCATGTGTTCAACAGCACACTCGCTATCATAAGGGGAGATAACTGCTATGCAGAGCAACAGATTAATTTCACAACCGCGTTGCAATACAGAGCTTATATTCATGGATAGATTCTAGCTGCTCTACTGCTTGTCATATTCTATTTCCTCGTTCACTATAATTGCTTTTCGGCGTGGCAGGGTCAAAATTTTTGTTTCTCTATTGTCAGTGACAACAAAATGGTTGAATTGTCACAACAAATGAAATTATGTTTAAAATTAATGTGATTTGTATTTGTTCACTAAAACACATAACATCCAAAGAAAACTCAGCGACTAAGATAGAGCAAGTTTAACAGCCAGTCTTCCATTCATGCGATCTTAATCTGATCTTCTACCTTATATGGAACAAGGCGTATTGAAAAGTAAGCCTAGGTTAGGATGGCAACATCCCATTTTGGTTATTTTCAGATATTCAATAATGATCATTTTTCATTATTAGACTAAATTAGAGTCAATGTTTCAGTCACTGGAGGTCATCGTGACCCCAATGTCGCTACTTCCGGGAGTTTGGTTCTGATGAGATTGTTTGGGCATGAATCGTAGAATGAATAAGGACGGAAATTGACCAAGTCATGGCAGAAAATTTTATCTCGTTAAATGATTTTTTACATAATAATTATGTCCCAAAGTTAACAAATATTTTACTGTATAGCATATACATTTTGAGCCTGTAAGTCAAACAAATCTATTTTTGTATTAACCTTTAAACATTTTTTACATTTGATACCTCAAACACTTTGGACAAGACTAAAGCTTAACTAATATTTACCACTAACACATGATCCTTTTCAGCGGTGCATAAAACCTGTTTTCACTGTCTAAAGCGTTACTGTAGCCGAATACATATTTGCACGACATGAAATTCTAAACGTGGATAGAATATGACTGGTATATGCAATGAGCTTCAGTGTAACGCGATGAATACGTTTTCGTTACCCAGCGGACTTGTCCCTACATAGGCCTCGATAGCCATTTGACGTGCCACTGCACTCACGGTATGTCAGTTACAACAGATAAAGTCGGCGAATTGAATTACCATGGCCGAGTCAAGGAAAAGTGCCACCCGGGATGGTGAGAAATGTCCGGTGGCAATTGTCCGGTGGCAATTGTCCAGTGGCAATTATCCGGGTGCCAATTGTCCGGTGCCAATTGTCTTGGTGCCAATTGTCCGGGTGCCAATTGTCCTCCATCCACTATTGTCATGTGTAGTGTATAAGAATAATATTCGGGCTCTGGGACATTTATTAGTTTGAAATTAAGATGTTCTTAATATGGAAGGAGTTAAATGTAATGCATATCTTGCTCAGTTAAGATCTAGACTTGCTCTTCAGAAGGTTATGTATCAATCTAGAGATAAATGTTTAAGAGAGTTAAGAGTTAACTAGCTGTTGTAATACGAAATAACAAAATTGGCCTTGTATTTTAATTGTCTGTTAAAATCAAAATAGTGAAAGGCGTGACTGTGTTTGATCCTTGCACTACGATTTTCATATGTCATGAAGCCACGAGTGCAGATACCAAACAGTGATAAACTATACTGTATTTGGTCCTTGGTTTGAGATTTTCATATGTACTGAAACTACGATTGCAGTATACATATAGTGATAAACTAGACTCTGTTTGATCCTTGGTTTGAGATTTTCATATGAACTGAAACTACGATTTCAGTAAACACATAGTGATAAACTAGACTGTGTTTGATCCTTGATTTGAGATTTTTATGTGATGAAGCTACGAGTGCAGTAACTAAATACTGAAAATCGTGATTGTGCATGTTTGATCCTTGCATTTTATGAAGCAGCTATTTCAGTAACCACATACTGATAAATTAGACTGCGTTTGATCCTTGCTTAACGATTTTGACACGCCGTGAACCTACAATGCAATAACAAAATGTTAAACGAAGTGTCTACGATTGGTCCTTTCTACACAGTGACTGTTGCAAATTGCGAATTAAATGCAACCACAGTAACCAAATAGCGAAAGACAGGGCCAAGAATGATCCCTGTATTACGATTACAATGCAATAAGTTAGTAATCAAGCCGTTAAAGACGGTTGGTCCTTGCACTTTCATTGACATAGGAAAAGCCATCCGGAAACAGGCTGGCTGTAAGTCAGGAAGCTTTAAACGGATGCTCGTTATGTGAGAGATGTAAGATCGCCTGTATTCGTGGTATATTGAAAGGAAATGATTACAGTTACGATCATTACAAGAATATAAGATATTTTGAAATGATATGTGAAGTTATGACGATTACTTACATATAACATATTTTGGTTCACATGAAATGGTGTTTCCAAATTGTACCATATCCCTGTTACAAAATATTCACTCATTTAATTAGTTAATTACAGAGCATATACGTAGCATAAATATAGTCTTTAAATCGTGAAGTTGACAGTTACGTGACTCTCACTGTTGGTTGAGTTTAATGTTGATGTTGACCTTGTAAAATATTATTGTGATCCATAAATGATTTCATTCATCCATTTAACATATTGTCATCATTATTTTTTTACCTGATAAAGGGCCATATTTGAGATTATTAACAACAATATCGATAATAGTTTAATGATAATGCCGATTTATCAGCCAGGCAATTTAAACCTCACAATGAGTAATTCTTTGCATATGGTTCTTCGACAAGGATACCATTTATCAACCTACTTATTGCTCTAAATTTGAACATTAGTCATTCAATTAATTGAACCTATTACATACATTCATGCCTAACAGTAAGCAGCCGACTTCAATTGTCATATATTTGCTTAAGTTTGAAAGAAAATAAAAAAATAAGTGTACTTCTCCTTGGTCAATACCAAAACCACTTCTACCACGTTAAAAGGTCAATCTTTACCACTGATCAAATACATATTCGTACATATTACACCATTATTCAAATGAAGTCACGAATATTTATAAAGAAAGTATCTTAAAATATAAAACCTCCTCCAAGTAAAGATATTTTTTGGTTGAAATTACTTAATAAATGTAAAAACTAACGGTCACACTTTCTATCAGAGTTGGTTATATTTTTTTGTACCTTAGGGACCATAGATTAATTGCATGAAAGTTGGACTTTACACCAAAACCTTGAAACCATTACACCTAAACTAATGTTCAACAATGCAAACACTTGCCACTCCTTACTTATAGAATTAGCAGTAACCCCATTAACGTTTCTGAAATCTCAAAGACCATTCCCTCGATGACAAACCTTCATGAAATATTTAACAATATAAAAATAGCTGCACAAAACGAATGTGCTTTACAAAACCCCTGTAGCTTGTCCTTTTAAGTTATCGAAAAAATCAGTAACCAGTAACACATTTCTGAAATCGCCAAGATCATTGCCTCACATCTTCTGGTACAAAGAAGCATGAAAGACCAAAAACCAGATAAAAGAAGCAGTACAATAAGATCAGATATTATAGATGTGCCATAGAATAAGAATGTGTTTTACATTAAATATGTACGAATTGCTATTCAGATCAACTAGAGCGTGGTTTCTTAAGGTTTACCTCTTGGACCAACTTCTTCGATGGTCAAGAAACAGTTATTCGAAGAAGTCGAAATATGACACAGAAGGAATTGAAAATCACAAAACCAATTTTGTTTTGTTTAGTCTGGACTTGTAATTGTTTGGCTCGGAGTCATTTACAATCATTTGAAAAATATCATTCATAGATAATTACATATTTAAGAATTGGCGCCTATTTAGCTTCTGATTGTTGTTGCCAATGTTTTGAAATAACGAGTTTGTATAAAAAGCCATGGAAAGGCAGGCACCATGCTGGATTCACTGAAGCGGAACACCACGTGTCTAGTCGAATCCATATTCAAAATTTCAATTGATGAGATCATAGTCTTATTAAATTGTTTTGAAAGTTATCGTATATCATACTTCTCTATTAGTGTAAGGAAGTCCATCTGTAATTAGTGTATTTCTTCATGTTATGTCGAAACCGTAAGTTGAAAATCATATTCGGAGATAGCCACGTTCTTGCAACGTGTCATATATCATAAAGATCCATAATTAATCCTTATTAGAAGTCATTACGTAATAAACGTAAATCTTCACTTCCTGGTCAATTATGTATGTTTCCATGAATGATGTAAAACTTTTCGAAAGAATAAGAAAGTTTTTGAAGATATAACTTACGTCCGAACTATAATTTGCAAATGGCGTCCCGGTATATCTAGCTATGGGATCATGTAACAGTTTACTCAGACATCAATTAGGGTGGTTATGTGGAACTTAACGCTCTATCTTTTGTTGTGGTATACAGATGATAACTGTTATCAACTTTTTTCATCCTTTATTTGGTCTGTTTAATGAGTTTTGTTGATTAAATGTCGTAATAACTGCCTACCTGCTAATAGGAGTACCTTCCCCAAGCTGTAGCCGTTGTGAAAGAACGCTATACGATCAATAGGCCTAGAAGCAGCTTCACCAGCGCGTGACTGATAGTCACGTGACTAGGCAGACGGCTCGAAAGTGCAGTCACGTGATCTGACATGACTGGAACCTGGGACCACCCCTTGCTCACTGAACCGTGACCTCGATTGCACCCTGTGTTGCAATGGTCATATCGATGCCTTGGAGAACTCAACTAAATAAAGACGGTTTCAGATGACGAGTCCGTGATGTCTCCATGATACACCCAACAACATCTATTTATAAAATATTACGTCAGAATCAACAACTGTTGCCGACAGTAACGTATGGGTTTACAAGGGAAAACATCGCTCTATTCTATCGACAGATCGCCATAGTAATGCGGGTGATAGGAACACAGGAATATGTGTTAGCTTATGTCTATTGATATCGAGGGAAGATCTGGGTTAGACGTTTATTCAAGCCGGTTCACTCAAGTGTGGAAGCCATACTCGAGGCTTCGTTAACCATGTTAGCTGGTGCATGTAGGTTAAAGGAGTGGGCCTATTAAACATGCGCATGCTCAATGGATACCGCCGCCGCCTAAAGGGAAGACATGGTATATAATGGGCGTGTCCGTAGCTTATGAATATACATGTTGTCAATCACAAAGAAGCGTTTTCAGAATTTGTTGACATATCGACGAATACAAAGAGAACATACCTTATCTTATGGGACAGGGTGAGATCAAAAGCATTCCTTCTGGTTTTACTAGGGGATATATTTAGCCGCACCGGCTAATTTTAATCAATTATCACATTTTCAATTTACAAACGCATTAATAAAACGTGATTGCGATTTTTTCTCAAAAAAATTCTATAACGACATTTAGATATTACAAAAGATATACTCTGATAAACATAGTTCGTGTCTAACATCACACTTTCACAAATAACTTTTTTGGCATAACGCAAAATATATCCCTTATGATGAAATATCTCGACGATTACGGTAGTTAAATGAGAATAAGGAAGGAACTACTTACCATTTGATTCCTTTTTCATACTTAAAAATAGCTTAACAATCTTCCTTGATAAATAAATGGAATCCTAAAACGATAAAATATGTAACATGTGTTAGTGAATGTTTCGAAATCTATTTAGCAAAGGTGAATTAAAATAAATAACATTCACAAATTCAAGAAATATGGCTTTAAACTGGATTTAATAAATAATGTAGTCTGTATTATAGAACTACGGTTTGTAGCTTAAAAAGTCGTTACATTTCATGAAATAAGGTATCAAAATGATTGGTCTAGTATTATTCTTATAATTGAAAATTTGGAAACGTCCTTACAAGGATTAAAAATTTGTATCTAATGATTGGTCTTAGTCTTTACTAATTATTCACGTTAGTAATAACATGTAGTTACAGGGGATATAATTAGGTATCTTAATGATTGTGTTAGTATTTTCTTATCATTGAAAAATTTTGGAAACGTCGTTACAAGGGTTAAAAATGTGTATGTTAGTGATTGATCTAAGCATTTACTAACTATAAACGAATATTAGAACATGTTGTTATAGGGGATACAATAAGATATTTAAATGATTGGTCTAGTATTTAGTAATTATTCTCGAATGTGAGAAACATGTCGTTACAGGGGAATGTGATATCAAAATGATTGTTGTAGTATTTATTTATTATTGAAGAATTATTGAAACGTCGTTACAGGGGATGTAATATAAGGTATGAAAATGATTAGTGTAGTATTTACTTATCATTGAAGAATTTTGGAAACGTCCATACAAGGGTTTAAAATGTGTATCTTAGTGATTGGTCTTAGTCTTTACTGATTATTCACGTTTGTAAAAACATGTAGTTACAGGGGATATAATTAGGTATCTAAATGATTGGGCTGGTATTTACTTATTATAGAAGCATTTTGGAAACGTCGTTACAAGGGTTAAAATACGTATCCAAATGATTGGTCTAGTATTTACTAATAATTCACGATCTTTAGAAACATGTCGTAACTGGAAACATCATAAGGTATCAAAATGATTTGTGTAGTATTTACTTATTATTGAAGAATTTTGGAAACGTCTTTACAAGGGTTAAAAACGTGTATATTAATTATTGATCTAAGCATTTACTAATAATTAACGAATATTAGAACATGTTTTTACAGGGGATATAATAAGATATTTAAATGATTGGTCTAGTATTTACTAATTATTCACGAATGTAAGACACATGTCGTTACAGGGGAAATATGATATCAAAATGACTGGTCTAGTATTCACTTATCATTGAAGAATTTTGAAAACATCCTTACAAGGGTTAAACATGTGTATCTAAATGATTGGTCTAGTCTTTACTGATTATTCACGTTTGTATAACATGTAGTTACAGGGGATATAATTACTAGGTATCTAAATGATTGGGCTGGTATTTACTAATTATTGACGAATTTTGAAAACGTCCGGTGTAACAAGGGTTAAAAATGTGTATATTAATTTTTGATCTCAGCATGTACTAATATTTCAAGAACATTAGAAACATGTCGCAGCTGGAAATATCATAAGGTATCAAAATGATTGGTGTAGTATTTACTTATTATTGAAGAATTTTGGGAACGTCTTGAAAGGGTTAAAAACGTGTATATTAATAATTGATCTGAACATTTACTAATTATTAACGAATATTAGTACATGTTGTTACAGGGGATATAATAAGATATTGAAATGATTGGTCTAGTATTTACTAATTATTCACGAATGTAAGAAACATGTCGTTACAGGGGAAATATGATATCAAAATGACTGGTCTAGTATTCACTTATCATTGAAGAATTTTGAAAACATCCTTACAAGGGTTAAACATGTGTATAAAAATGATTGGTCTAGTATTAACTTGTTATTCACGAATATTAGAAACATTGTCGTTACTGACGATATAAATTAGGTTTCTAAATGGTTGGGCTAGTATTTACTAATTATTAACCACTATGAGAAACATTGTCGTTACAGTGGATTTAATTAGGTATCTAAATGATTGGTCTAGTATTTATTAAGTATTAACCAATATTAGAAAAAATTGTCGTTACAGGGGATTTAATTAGGTATCCAAATGATTGGCCTGGTATTTACTAATTATGCACGAATATTAGAAAATTTTCGTTACAGAGATATGATTAGAGATCCCGATGAGTGGTCTAGTTTTAACCTACTATTCAAAAGTAAGTTTTAATTCGTGAATTCAAGGCCATCTGACCCAAAGTACATAATTGTACATACTGTGTATGTAGATAAAGAGATGATATTGGTTACAGTTCCTCTCAACGGATCTTTAAAACATTGAAAATATATTTGGCAACTGACATTTGTGTGACATGATTTTTATGATTAAGGAGCATTCGCATACAGGTTATATTCTTAAAACGTGATTGAATAATATTTTGCCTTTAAAATAGGACAGAGATATAGAATATGAACTTCATCTTCAACGACTTTACAGAGTGAGCACTTAGTTTGTGTATTTTCTAACTGTAGGTATATTGACCGATACATCACAACTTTTCTAATACACCTATTCTCTTTTGCACACCCAAATAAAGTTAAGTGAAGAGATCTTCAACTTAGGCAAATCAACCAAGTTATAAAATACCGAATTTTTGAGAAATGTAAATGACCTTAATGTTGCGACGCAACGCCTCTATCGACTGAGCTACTGAGTCTTGATACAGGTAGTGGTACTTTTTGTTGTGCCATGTCTGGATTGTTGTATTTTCCTATATAAGCCATGTATATGTACTAGTTTGTACCAAATTTTAATGTAATGAAGTCAGTTTATGTTTTTTAAAACGTAAAAAAGAGTATCGTTAATATTTTGTTGATCTGGTTAGGTCAAGATAAATATACATAGAGAATGGCGGACAACTCTTTTTCGTCAAATATAACTCTACCAGAGTGGGGTATAAGTCAGATATACCCACCCTTCCCTCGGTGCATCACTCAATATAACTCCTGTTTGAACCACGATTCAAACAAGAGGTATATTGAGCGATACACTTCAGGAAGTGTGGGTATATCTATTACATACACAGTCTTTTCTCAGTTGCTGAACACGAAAATCACTTTACCCACTTCTAAACAATAAAAAAACATATTTGTATTTTGAATTACAACCACTTCTTTGATATGATTCCATAAATATCACAATTGAGAGATAACATAAAGACATAATGAAGATTTAGTTTCTAATGCAGAGTGCCAATCTTGGATAGAACAGTCAAGTACTCTAAGGCGAAATATTTTAACAAACAATTTTCATTTTCCACACCTTGTGCTATCCATTCATGTCCAAAGTCATATTTAAACAAAATATTTTTAATCAAAGTAGCCCAATTAGGATATTTACGTTCTGATGTATCTCTCAACTTCAAATAACTTTGATAAGGATCTGTTCGGATGCATGTTAAGGATCCTTATCCTATATATCACACAATTACTGAAATATTTAACATACAATGGATTCCTTCCACATTCACCATATGCGACTGCATTTGGAAAACTAGAACTTACATTTGAAACAAATTTACAGAATTTACGATGCACAATTTCAATTTGTTTTATGCCTTTAAAACCCAATGTTTCACTGCCATACAGAAGAATAGGTACAATTAAGCGGTCAAATATTTCAAAAGCATTCTTTGCACAAAAATTATATTTTGTAATCAAAGATTTATGAGGAAGTTCAGCTTTGTTTGCTTGTTGACAAAGAACTGAACATGCTCGACACCAAACAAGTTTTGGTGAGGTCATAACACCCATATATTGTTTTTAATTTGTAACCATTATAATACCATATTTCATGCATTGATAACGGGCCTCCGTTTCTACAGACTATTATATTGGTCTTCTCTAAATTAACCACTTAACGCAATATCGAGGGAGAAAATCAGTTTGTTTTTGTAGCTTCAATGGGGAATCGTTGACTTATAATAAATCATCAGCAAATAACAAAGCTAAAATATTATACGTTTATCTTTTATTTTCACTTTGATTCGATCACCCTTTCGATTGTTACCCCCGATTCGGGCAAGTCTCTCTAAAAAGAATACTTGATACGTTTTATTTTAATTCTACAATAATATTGATATCAAATTGTATTCTGTCATTACTTATTATGTCGTTTGTTACTGACAAACCCATTTTACCATATGTACCCATAAAGTTATGAAAAAGAAACATTTCTTCCAATAAACTGGGTTCATCCGCACACGTGTATTGTCATTCTTTCCCGACGGCGATGCAATTGGCAACTCATGCGGAATCTATTGTTTTCCATGCACACTTGGGGGAGGGGGCAGGACACCCCCAGGTTCGGAAATGGGGGAGGGGGCTGTGCCCCCTGTTCCTACGCCTTGGCAGAGTTTGGCATATTTGACCCCTGACAACGCATTTGTCAGGCCGCTACCGAGTATACTTGCACGGCAACTTGCGGAACAGGGCCCGGGAACCAGGTTGACGTGCACAGAAACCGTAGTTATGTTAAACATCAGCTAATTTGTTAGAATTTGTTCAATTCAATCTTGAAAAAAAATTTAATATGCTAGTTGGATTGCTGCAATGTGGGCTTTCTATAAAATAGATACCATAGTAACCACTGAAAAACATTGATTACTGCAATTGTAATGATATTTTAATCAAACCCTTTCTTTTTTTGCTGAAAAGGGTCTACATTGTTGGGCTTCGAAGGTGAAATATATTTTATTTAGTTTATTTAGTTTATTTGGCAAGGCGTGGTTTTCCGTGTTTCCTCTATTAAGCGCCCGGGGGCTTATTTTTTCAGGCCCCCTTTACCCCCAGCGCTTATTAGAGGCCCAGCGCTTATTGAAGGTCCGGTGCTTATTTCTGTCATAGAAAATTGAAGTTTAAAACTGTCTTTTACAATGAATACCTGTAAAATGTTTACTGAGGGAGCATTTATCTAATGGTTTGGAGAGACCCGGCGCTTATTTTCTCAACTACCAATGACCCCTGACGCTTATTAGAGGCCCAGCGCTTATTGGAGGAAATACGGTAAGCATACTATTGGAAATATATCGTTGTCTATGTATATAGAATGTCCTTCTTATTAGAAATTGAGACGCGATATTACCATTTATATCAATCGGAAATAAACCGTGCCCAATTATTTGCATCAAGAATACCTCATCTAGCCATGGTCTCCGGCGTCCGTCCGTACGTACGTAAAACTTTGTGGAATTTGACTTCTTCTCCTGTAGCCCGTTTCACAAAGACCTCTTACCGCTACGACCTCGTAAAGCAGGTCGTAGCCCACCTCTTACAAGTTTTACCCGTTTCACAAAGAGCCCATAAATTTACACTGCGTCGTAAACAGCCAAAAATTTAGGACCCCGATTGACCTGTCCTAATTCATTTAGGACGTCGTAAATTATAAAAAACATGGCGGCAAGCTCCCGCTTGGACTAAAAAAAACATAGTTTATCTGTGTTTCCGAACATTTTGTCGAGTAAAAATTCGTCAGAACTTCGATCTTTTCATTCACTGACGGATGGATTCACCCCTCATTCAACCAAACTCTTGTAGTTGCAAATAAGTCATTCATATGATATTGAGTTATGTGAGGGTCACAAACAATACTTTTGAAAACTGTAGTTAAAGGGACATGCCTGACAATGTAATTTCACGAAAGCATACTCATGCAACAAGCCGTCTAAAACTGCGGCGACTGCCGGTTCTGTGACCTTCACCTTTCCATGTCAACAATCACTTGTAACATGCGAGGATTTCTATTCAGTACAATGCTTCTTAAATGTACCGCGCACTTTAATAATATTCGAAGATAATTAGTACGTTTTTCGTTAGTGAATGATTGTCAAGGGAAAAAAAGAATTAATAGCACACATACTGGTAGCTTAGCCTTTAATTCGTAGATAGTAGGCTAGATATTTGTGATGAAGCGTCACTTTGCTGGTCACTTTTCTAGACTTTATATAGGCTCTTGTTTTCAAGAATATAATTTTATGAAGATTTGCATTGTATTAGTGTAAATTATATCTCTTTAATGAAATTTAGTAGTTCTTGAACTTTCTTTTTTACATATTCTCGGTGAAATATGTTCATCTATTTTTAGATTTTAAAAAATGGTCAGTTTGTGTATTAAAATGTCTACATTTAAAAAGCCACAAATGTTTCTAGCTTAAAATTTCTATGCATATTCCAGCTCAGCTGTATAAAATCAGAATTGACAATAAAATATTGATATGATAAAGAGAAATTGTATAACAATATTTGGAATTAAATTCATAGATAATATATAATTTGTCTATTTGTGTATTTATTTATGTTTTATGTTTTAGCAACTGCTGATTAGCATTTACTATGAGTATTTAATTAAATTTCTATCAGTGTAGTTGAAAAAGACTGGAAACCTTGCCTGATCTTAAAATTAATTGGTCAATTCCTTGAAGAAAATAAATAAAAAATTTGAAAAATACCAGTCCTGACCAAAAAGTAGCCAGTTGAAGGACTGACAGACAAGCTTTATTTTAAAAATGGTTATAACATATCCCTAAAAGATCCTACCTCAAGAAACAACACCAGCACAGGAGTTTGAAAATAATCAAATAACATTTTTTGTAATATAAAGACTAAAATAGTCCATCCACTGTACTCATCATTTCATATATATTTAAATACTCAATTTTAATGTGTTATTCTGTAATATTGATTATCTTTCCTTATTTCCACATATGGTGGTAGATAAACATGATTTAGATATCAACAAACTGCACTTGATGATAAAATATAGTCTTTAATATTCATAAGCTGTGAATAAACTTACCTGTTATTGCCACACAGAATATTATTGATTGCCTATTTTGTTGGAATCACTGATGTGTTAGTACAAGTAACTCTATTAGGTTAATACTTTATAATCAGTCCTGGCTAAATCATCTGTTGCTATGCAACATGTACCTCTGACTGGATATACGACATGGATTTACGACCCGGTCGTACGACATGGATACGACCCCGTTGTGAAACGGTCGTAAGGCATGTCGTAAGAGGGTCGTAAACAAGGTCGTATATGCTACGACCTCCTAAATTTAGGAGGCCTTTGATAAACGGGGAACAGAAGCATAGGGCCTAGAGAGCTGAAACTTTGTGTACAGACCGACTCCTTGACTAATGAGGATTATATATTGTAGCTTTAATAGCTCAATTCTCTTGTATACATTAAATATAGAGAAAATAAGTTAAACAAAGACCTATCATAGTATCATATTAAAATTATATAATTGAAAAGGGTTGAATAAATAAACAAATATATGCAAATGTATAATTCTGTGTATAATTAGTGTTTTTTTCTGTGTGTTTTCCATTGTAATTGAAGTATAATGTAATAATCATATGTGGAAGGTTTCTCTATTTTCGACACCAAGCATCGTCATGTATACTATGCATTTTTTAATCAAATACAATGTTCCATAATTGGCAATTGCGTTGATAAAATATGATAAGCTTAGATTATGATTAGAGACTAAAGAAGAGACACTGGCCACAGTCTCATGCTAAGATGATAAGCATAGACTATGATAAGAGACTAAAGAAGAGACACTGGCCATAGTCTCATGCTAAGATGATAAGCATAGATTGTGATTACAGACTAAAGAAGAGACACTGGCCACAGTCTCATGCTAAGATGATAAGCATAGACTATGATAAGAGACTAAAGAAGAGACACTGGCCATAGTCTCATGCTAAGATGATAATCATAGATTGTGATTACAGACTAAAGAAGAGACACTGGCCACAGTCTCATGCTAAGATGATAAGCATAGACTATGATAAGAGACTAAAGAAGAGACACTGGCCATAGTCTCATGCTAAGATGATAAGCATAGACTATGATTAGAGACTAAAGAAGAGACACTGGCCATAGTCTCATGCTAAGATGATAAGCATAGATTGTGATTACAGACTAAAGAAGAGACACTGGCCACAGTCTCATGCTAAGATGATAAGCATAGACTATGATTAGAGACTAAAGAAGAGGCACTGGCCATATAGTCTCATGCTAAGATGATAAGCATAGACTATGATTAGAGACTAAAGAAGAGACACTGGCCACAGCTAAGATGACTTGTAATTTCCCAATTGGCTTAAGTAACACAACTTTCTAGATCACAACTCTGGCTTCAAAACCATGTTGATTATTTTCCAAGTCAAATCTTTTTACTTACAGCCATTTATTTTTAGACACAGATAAACACTTACAGATATGAGAAAAAGGATGCAGCTGGGCAAAACACTATTAACCAGAGGAACAATTCTCCTGACACTTGTTAATCATGTGTCTATTTCATTCACTGTTTGGCCAATTAGATCAAAGGGAACATTGACAATGTTGTGTTAGTTTTACAAAATTCAAGAATCTGTGTATTTAAATGATTCAGATGAATTTGTTTGTAAAAGTAATTCTGATACGTTGTTATACTCGAATGTTTCATGTACATTAGATACAGGGAAATTGGGAACACATAAAGGTCTTCTTTCTTTTTATTCTTTCAGAAACTTGGGATGTTTTGTACTCTCTGGTTTTAACTACCTTCCCCATCAGGGGTTGAACGTTGATAGACAGAACTGATGCCTTAAAATAAAGGCATTATCCTTAAACGATAAAGGCTATGAGACAAAAATAATTAAGGACATTTTAAATTCCGAAACAAATCAAATGAAATAAAAATGCCATATCTCAGACTCTCTATATTGGCCACTTGTTGTTATATTTTTCGTATTTTACCATATCCTATTTTTTCGTCCAGTATATTAGTTTCTGATAAGGGCATATAAAATTATTAAGTCAATTTGCGGATTATTAAAAAAATGTCAGTTGAAAGAAATGAAAATTAAAGATTGACAACTGGATTTAAATATCATGCCAACCCCGAAACTACGATCCCCCCCCCCTTTAATGAAGAACAAACTATTTCATGTTTTATCTTTTTATTCTAACAAAAGAGCCATGGTGAGAAATGATTTTCATGTGTTGGATTGAATAAATTGGCAAGTGTGGAAGCTATTCACGACGCCAAGCATTCTTTTCATTTAACACGACAATATGTAGGCCTAAACTGAATATTTGTAAGTCTTACCCATCAAGAACTCCATTAAGCAACTCATTTTATTTACGCTACATGTCGTGACAATCCCATCAAGAAATAAACAATCCCACCTAAAAGCATTCAGTACATTTAGTTCATTAAAGTTACACAGAGTATCTTTCTTCAAATTTTATTTGGTTTTGTTAACTACAAAATATCTAATATGCTGATTGGAGTTCATATCTCATCACTAGACTTGCAAATATATCGATTTATGCATAATATCTCTAAAATGCTTGATTTTATGGAAAAATCAAGAAAACATCTTAAATACGTTTAATATTCGAAATTATTCATCCTATTAATCTATCTATTAGTTACAATACCTAATAAACACTATCGAATCGAATATTTCTTACTGTCAGCTTATGACAAGGTTTCAAAATTTGCGCGCTCCACTCGAGCCACATTGTCCGGTTTTCGATCAAAATCCCGACTTTGAATGGCCGTATTTTCGCTCTAATGTACTGATTGACCTTTAACTTGTTATTTTCAGTGACAGTAAGTGGTTCCCGATGTAATAACATCGATTTCAAAATTTGACATCTGCGATCCTATCAACATACTTTGTGTCTCTTAAGCATTTTTATAAAGAATGTTTTTGCTCGACATTAAACGTCATGAACACATTTTGATTCACAATGTTGAAAGAAATCCATAAATATGAACGATCTGTCTCAGTTTTGCAAGAAAATATTCATGCAATCCATCAAAGTCTTTATTTACATCAGTCTAAGTAAACCTAGCCTCAATGTTACCCGTTTCACTCCGATATAAAGTCTAGAAAGGTCTAATAGAGGCTCGCGTTAGCCGACCTTTCTGCGACCTATGACCCTCTAAAGTTATACATGCGAAGGCAGACTATTGTGGCTAAGTAAGATCAGTTCTGATTGGTCAGTTCTATACATGGGCTGACGCGACCCTCTACTCATCTTCACAACGTCACGGGCGAAACGAAAAAGTTTCTAAACCTTTCCATTCCTCCCTTGACATCACTGGCCGTAGTTTAAGTGCTAGCATTTCAACCCGCTGCACGGAAGTAGAATAGTCCAATCAAAAGACAGCTTGTTAAATGAACCGATTTGAAAAAAACACACTTTTGTATGCGTTTTACAAGGGAGATAAACACTTTATTTGAGTAATACATTATTGTTTATTTTCTCTGCATTCTAGGTGCTCATCAAAAACATGAAACAACCATGCGGACTGATATTTAAAATTCAATTTGACTCGGATAGTTTTTAAAAAGATCGTCTGTTAGTATTTTGAATTTGTTCCGAATGTAAACGGCAATTTCATTGGCTATTGTTGAAAGAGTTGGTAGGGGGGTGGGGGTAACTCATTATCACGATAGGTGTCGCTGCTCCGGATCACCGGTTTTCTATCTTGTGGTGGCAAGGTCTAAACGAGGAGTTGCTCGATACGTTTTCACCTTGCCGTGGGAAGATGCCCTCTACTAGACCTTTCTAGACTCTGGTAATATTGGGTAATATTGAGGCTAGGTTTACGTAGACTGTTATTTACATCAATATTTTATCCAACGCTGCAACCACCCAATTTCAGACAATATATGACAATATCTCATTCTAAAAGAAATGCATCTGTGATAAATATCGACGATGCAGTTTTTAGATGCACAATATATCACAATCGCCATGGGATTCTAACAGCACTTCATTTTCTCTACAACCAAGCTAACGATAATCCGGGTTAACCCAACTGTCAAACTGACAAAATCTTTAAATTATTATAGAGAATGATAAAAATTGACAAAAGTGACATAAATTACAAACATACCTACAAAACTTGAATTTCTTTTCTTAATCTAGCGAAATAAACCTTGACTGCTCTTTAAAGTCAGTTATTTCAGTTTTAAAATATGTCCAAAATAAAATCATTATTTTAATTATTGAAATGGATAGAAAATATATGTATTAATAAAACATTGATAGAATATTGATATCTACATTTCTATGTACAGTATAGGGCACAGATAAGTGGATTCATTCAACATTTTTTACCGTATGTGCAATTTTGATTTTCAAGTTATCAAATATGATGTCACCCTAGTAATATGTTCCAACTTAGATGTGAAATAATCATGTATTTATTACTTAGAATGCATAAACTGGAATGACAACGTTGACATAAAAATACAGCGATAGGAATTCTTGTTATAGGGGCATTTTGAAGTTGGAAATATAAGAAGTCATAGATTTTATAGAAGATCAACTTCTTTATTGTAGAAAATAGCGACGTTTCGGTATACATCCTCATATCATTTACATGCTAATTAGGAGATGGGTACAGGAAATAGATAGTTATTTATACCGAAATGTCGATAATTTCTACAATAAAGAAGTTCATCATCCATAAAACTCCTTGTCTTCTAGGACAATCCCTTTAATGAATTCTTCATACCACTTCATCTGTTTATCTAAAAGTATTTTCACCGCAAAACCAGCAACAGATTTGTTTTTACATACATGTCTAAATTTAATATGCAAACAGCTAAGAAAACTCAGCTTCACAACGTCACGGGCGAAACGAAAAAGTTCCTAAACTTTTCCGTTCCTCCCTTTACATCATTGGCCGTAATTTCTGTGCTAGCATTTCAACCCGCTGCACGGAATTACAATAGTCCAATCAGAAGACAGCTTGTTAATTGAAGCGATTTGAAAAAAATACTTTTGTATGCGTTTTACAAGGGAGAGAAACACTTTATTTCAGTGATACATTTATGTTTATTTTCTCTGCATTCTCGGTGCTCATCAAAAACATGATAACAACCATGCTGACTGAAGTTTAAACTTAAATTTCACTCCGATAGTTTTCAAAAGATCGTCTATTAGTATTTTGAATTTGTTCCAAATGTAAACGGCAATTTCATTGGCTATTTTTGAAAGAGTTGACAAGGGGCGTAACTCGTGATCACGATAGGTGTCGCTGCTCCGAATCACCGGTTTTCTATCTTGTGATTGCAAGGTTTAAACGAGGAGTTGCTCGATACGTTTTCACCTTGCCGTGGGAAGATGAGAAAACTCGCCTCGTATCCATGTACAATAAAGAAATAGCCCTTGTCCTGCCTCTATTAAGGCTCATTATTAACGAGAACTAATGGGATTGTCATATTTTCTGTCTATCCAGATAGATAATAACACTATCAACAGTAAGATTAATGAATCCATGTTCAATTATAGGCGGACAAATACCATTAAGACGTATTTATATATCTCAGTATGTCCAGCGAGAGGTGTAATGGGGATGTAGTTTATCGTGAAATCTATAATGTGGTTAGATTAAAGAAATAATCATCCAATAATGAAGGCGAGAAGCAAGGAACACGACGAATATTCGTTAAAAGAATGGAAAATGTCTGGGCCGTAATGTGATTGGTCAGATGATCTTTGACGTATTTACTGCCTGCTGTACAATTGTCCTTTGGATGAGATACAAAATATCACGATGGCAAATATAGAAAGACCTCTCTATAGATAGAGTTGTAATGTTTCAGAGTTCTGTAGAATTGAAAACGCAGTTTATGGGAATTGAAAGTGATGGAGTGGGAGTCCAAATTCAATTAGTGTTCGAGAGCTGAAGAACTTTACTTCTTTTCGAAAAGAGAACGTGGATACAATTCTGTTGTGATGGATAACGCTTCTTTTGGTTGTGTACTACCTGACCGGATATCCGGCCAGTGGCTTGTGCTGCTGACGGTTGTGGGTGGTGTCCTTGGTTTTGTGTGTGTGGTGGGCAACTTCCTCATCATTCTGGCGTACAACCTGACCCCCAAACTGCAGAAGCCGTGCACCTTGCTCCTCACCAACCTCGCCTTCAGCGACCTCCTCTACGGCTTGCTCGCCTTCCCCTTGTACGTCACTACAGACTTCGTATCTTCTCTCTTCTGTAACCGAGCTTTCTACGCTGTGAGGATGTTCACCATCAACCTTATGTTCAACATGCAGCTAAACAACATCACCCTCATCGCTCTGGAGCGTATTCTGGGAATTGACTGGCCCTTCTTCTACCAAGCCCACGTCACAACCGCCAAAACAACCATGGCCGCCATCGTGACCTGGTTGTTCGGGATCGCGAGGGCGATGTTCGTAGCAGTGACGTACAAGAAGAACTTCCGACTGGTGGTATTGGTGGAGGTCCCGCTGCTCGCACTCCTAGTCCTCGTCTCCTTCTTCATCTACTGCAGGGTCTACATAGTCAGCAGACGACACATCAAGAGGGACCAGCTCTTCGGCATCCGCCATCAAGAAAGTAAGTCACAGGTCGCCGTGCTGGTGGCATTCATCAATGCAACGGCCTGGCTTCCGGTGGTGTTCGTCAACGCCTTGAGCGCCCTGACGGACATATCCTACTGGAAGCAGGCGACCGTCATGTTTCCCTTCGTGTGCACGTGCTTGAATCTCGCCATCTACACGTACCGGATGCGAGAGTTCAGGGACGCCATCAACCGTCTCTTGAATAGGCACTCCAGCGTGATGCCTGCAGAGACCAAGACCAAACCCTTCAGCATCACGTCTCAAGACCAGTAACTTCTCATCTGACATTCTCCGGCACAGTTTGATTTTTTGTGGGGATAAATCATCACAAGAACTTATAGTGTATCCACGCTTTGTAGGGAGTTAAACATATACTAGTAAGCCTTTCCGAACTTTTTCAAACTATATAAATGGTGTTCGCTCCAAGAAATTTGACTAAAGGTATTGCCGTCTACTTACGTGCATGCAAAGACACCTAAATGGATCAAAGATCAGCAGAGAAATGTACATTAACCGAAAAAGACACGAACGTCAAATTTTCAACACACATCAAGACCAAGAAATTTAATTAACGTATTATTCACTTTTACAATTTCATTTGGACACAGACTGGCCTCATGTTCTGAAAGAAGGACGTAAATGTCACTTGTGTATTCAAGGAAGTACCCTACGTCACTAAACATTACACAATACTCAATGGCGTGTGTGTCCCCTTGAGTCGTTATACAGGCATTTCTGCGTAGTCCCCTCATGGAATTTCAGCTGGTCTTGAAGAATGCCTGAGGAAAGTGGTTACATTCTTGGACGATTGGCGATTTTCTTTTCTTTCTTATTTATTTGTCAGTTATTGGAAAATATTTTTAAATTGAACAATGCCAGCTTTTACATGTGGTTCCCGAAGCCGCAGTCACCTGTACAAGTAATACTGCTTCTAGTTAATAATGATATTATTTTCATGAAATGTAATAGGATTTTTTATCGACAAAGCCAACTCCTATACATGTTATATAGAGGATACTAAACGACCTTCCATTTAATACTATTTTTATTAAACGAGTTAATGATTTTGTATAAAACGAGCGAAAGCGAGTTTGATACCAAATCATTCACGAGTTTAATAAAAATAGTATTAAATGGAAGGGAGTTCAGTATTCTGTTTATTACTTGCCCTAAAAATCAACATAATTGCCGATAAGTTGCCGAAACTAACATTTTCGCGACTCAGCAACCATTGTGACGGCGCCCTTACACTGTGACGTCACAACAACACACTCCTATGACGTCATCCTTGCATTGTGTTATTACACTAGTTTAATATTGTCGTATAAATATTACACTGCGGTATCTTACACGGGCGAGTAATAAACTCCTATATTACAACCCTTCTATAATCAAAATATTTTATCCTACCTCATGTAAGAATCTCTACAATTGATCTGTCCACGTGACCTTGGATAAATACTGATCTCACCTTTTTGAGCAGGGTGATAAATTATTTATACCCCGCCACAAAAGCAGAAAAGAACGTACAGAGACTTGAAATGTACAATGTATGTTAACTTGTATCAAGCTAACTTTTGATCAACCGATATGTAGCTATGAACAAACATTCAAAGCGCTTACGCCATTTTTCTTACTCTTTTTATTTTCATGATATCTGCGTTTTGTTTAAGCATTCCGTAAGATAAATTCGTGAATTGTTCATGATATATCACCTTACCCCGCGTCTGAATGGTATAACTTATGATAAACCATATCAAGCACATTTTTTCGTTAATAATGATAATACCCATTCTTTCAGGTTAGACAATATAGCCATAGATAAAAAAAAGATATGTACTAAAAATTGAAATTGACACACACTTTTTTAAATATGGCAAAACAGTCAAACATTGACAGAGATCAGGGCTGGTTTTTTAACTATTATATTGTAATATGGTGATGTTTCATTCGTGTCTCAGTTCAGTTTTTTTGACGAGTCAAACCTTAACGGTGAGATGAAAGAAAATTACTTTGCTTATGTCCGTCTCATCAACTTTTACCATTTTTAAACAATTCAAAATATCATCAACTTTTACCAATATCCTTATAGTATAAGATAACAAGTCACCGAATACTATACTAAACAGCTTATTCTTCCTCGTTGGCAGGACGATGACCGTCAAATTTAGAAAAAATTACATACAAAATTTTCCTTAAGTATTTCTTTGGGAAAGATTAAAAAGAATATGCACTAAGGCAAAATGTTTTGTTACAAGTCCTTCAAGAGGAAAAACAAACAAGACTGAAATTAAAGGTTACATGTTCGAAAATTTCAAAAACAACTGTGGCCTTCTTTATCAAAAATAGCTAGCACAACAATTCCTTTAAATCTTAATATAATCCGCCGTTATTCTTGTTTTGTGATAGTTTTCGATATTTATTGGTAGTAACATGTGTTAATTGTTAATTGTTTGTGTGCACACATGTGCCTTCAGTGTATATAGAAAACTAGGCCGATGAAATAGACAACTTATATATCATCAAACCATAATTACAACTAAACTCATGTCCAAAAGAAACGATACCATACATATCCCAAAATAACTCAATCCACTGCAGATTAATAAGACTTAAACATAGTAATATCATTTCTTCAGTAGTCAACTTACGTCTATGCAAAATTTGGAAACATTATCTTTTCATGTTTGCGAGAAACATGCATTTGAAAAAATCATCGATCTGGAATCTCCTTAACTAGGCGAGATACCAGAGAGAAATTGGACACTTTCGCTTTTTTAAAACGTTCTAGTGCAGTGACGCGTCAACGAATTTATGTCAAATAAAGTGTCTTACATATATCAACAACATTTTTTTCTGACATAAATTCAATACTTTATCAATTTTAAAGTGAAATGACAAAAGTTCTGTTCATAAAACAATTTGAAATTTCGATTTATGCACTCCATGTACATTTGAAAAGACACAACATCAAAAGTATCTTTTCCTGAAGAATGAAAATGTGCATACTTTTTTTACAAGATATATGCCTGTTAGACACACTTAAAATCGATTCTGTCAGGTTATAGAATTTTGTTTCGGACGAATTTGAAAACTTGGTATCGTTTCTTTTGGACATGAGTTTATGACACATAATGGTAAGCACGTTATACATATATACATCCATTAGTCTAACATATAATTACTTGACGCTAATTGTGTGAAATCTGTTGTCTTGAAATTATCCGAAACATAAACAAGAACGAATATGTACATTTACACGTTCCTAGGGAAATTATCGATTTGACACAAAACAAAAATGAGATATCTGTCATTCAGTCTGACCATTTATAAGATGGATAGCAAAGAAACGTGCTTATCAACATGAAATGTGTAGTTATAGTCCCATTAACACCGTGATCATGAGAATTCAATAAATGAGACCTTCCATCAAATATTCTAGAGAAAATGCAAATGACATTGAACACTTTCTCTTTTGAATAATTTAAAAATGTAACCCCTGTGGTAGAGTACTTTCAAAGTATATATTATGTGTAAAGACACTGTAGACTTTAGTTGTACATTTTCTTTTGCAAAGATTAAAACGCCAGTCGCGCACCTGGCTAATCTAACCCTTGCTGTCGACCTTGGGCTTTTCTGGTTTGATAACAGCGCCCTCTCCGATGATAATTGGTTACCTCTAGTTATCTCCCTTTCTCCCGCTCGTTTTGTGTTTGTGTTTGTTGACCTTGATTCATCAAATTTGTCCAATTTTGTAACACAATTATTTTCGTTTTTTTAATACTTGCACTGATTGATTAAACGTGAAATTAATTAAGTAAAAAAATTCTATCTGCACTTTACAGAAGTTACTCTCTCTTTATATTTTTTTTAGTCGATGAACTTTGACAGAATATTTTTTCAGTCCGATATAGTTTTGTAAAGGGCTTTCTGATGGACTATGCCTTTCCCCTATTGAAAACTAGAGAGCAAGCACAGAATGACTAAGTTTGAAAACTGCCTTTTTAAGCTTTGTTTAGGAATGTAAGTTGTATGGAAATAAAGATATATAAAAAAGGAAACGTATGTTATCATTTGAAAGACAATATTTTTTCAATATAAGGAGTCATTAATAGACTGACCATGTATGTGATCCAAAGGGCAAGTTAAGCGTTTGCGCATTGATAATGAAAGTAACCAGTTTTCCCTATGTGCGAAGCGAGTTCGCACATAGGGAAAACTGGTTACTTTTATTATCAATGCGCAAACGCTAAACTTGCCCTTTGTTAGACTAACATTTAGTCTCAGAAGTATTTTTTTTCAATATTGACAGCATTTTAGACAATTCATTTATAATTAAAAAAATGGAGCCCAGAAGAAGCTTTAACTTCAGCTAACTAAAGCTGAGCGATCTAGACTTGCTATACTTTTCTAGACTGGGTTGGTCATCAATTAATTTTTGTTGCTTTAGGGTCTGGATGACAGACTAGCCCTTTGTACGCGACTCTCTTTCCTTAACTGTAGTGATCAAGGGATGTTTAAACTAACGTGACCGAGTTCGTGTTTCACTATGTATACACTATATACCGCGATTTAGTTCAGTGTGGCATTGTAGATCCATCCTCGATAATCCAGAGTCAATTCTCCGCTAAGAACAGGATACAGGGTGGGCTCTATCGTCTCTTATTGATTGTGAGCATCTGATCTCCGATAACATTATCGCCTCGAACCCATCCTGTATCCAGGATCTAAAGTTTAGAATTATCTTAACGTTGACTCCGGATTTTCGAGGATGATGCAGATCTGTCTATTCACATAGAGAAGAACAGAGGTCTTATTTAAATCATTTTTCCATTGGTTTTTTTTCCCGTTCCGTCTGCTTTTTTATAAAGAATGTATTTAATGTAATACTAAGAGGGCAGTCTGACTAAAACCGGCCTAGTTCCGAGGAATAAAATATTCCAGATATTGTTCTATGGAGATATGCAAAACCTCAGTGGAGAGGGAACCTATCGAGATTACAAGTTCGATTCTCGATAAAGTTGATATTTTAAAACTTGTATTCCTCGGAACTTTTTTAATCAGACTGACGTATGAAGAAACTGTTTTTAAACAAAATAAACAAAAACAATAAATGGGGACAATTTAGCAAGCAAAGTTCTTCAATTTCAGCTATGCCTTTAGGGTAGAAGGAGAAATTAGGCGGAATTATCTGTTATTTTTTTAGAATTATCATATATTCTTTATTGACAACATAGACTTAAATCTTGTCTTTGAGATATTTGGCCTAATTACTATTTCTGCATCTTTGTTATTCTATGTTTTAGGCTTTTGATTATATGTGTATAGTCAAATCTAGACTTGCCAAATGATACCTAGACCGATATTCAGGCTACTATTTAATTAGCAGTCTTCAAGGGGCAGTAGCACTTTTTTAAGGAAATATAAGGTGCCGTCAGGAAAATGAAAATAAATGGTTCCAATTGAAACATATTATGTTAAATCTAAATTAAGCAGTGATGAATTTATATAATGAAAAGTTCAGACATGCGATTCTTTTTTCTTACACAAAATGAATTAAGGTGTTCACACAAAAATGGCAGCCAATGAACCTTATGCGAAACCTTATAAGTTGATCTCTGATTATGGATGATTGATTTGTGAAATGAGATTTTGTACACTATCAAAAAATACATTTAGCAATAACATACAATTATCAGTGAAACTACAGACAGCGAGTATCCCTCAATGTAACATACATGTTTGAAGGAGGCGCGATCAACATATAGACTCTCTCACAGTCTCCTAAATAATTATTTCTATTTATTTCCTGTTTAAATTTCTGCTCTGCAAGACGTCATTATGCGATAGTTTTATGGCGATGTATGAAGTCTTCGAATCTTTTATTATACACTTCATTTTTTAAAATGTCATAAAAATATTATTTCAAAGCCTGTAAGTAAGTGCAGAAAGACATGTGTCGGTTTACTTGGCGAGCCCAGTTGAGCTCAAGTAATATGCTTATAAAAAGCTTTGCTTTGAATATTTAATGGATAGTTTCTGAGGCCGTCGCCGCGACAGATTTTATGGGTTTTTATGAAGGACCATCTTCCTACGCAGAGCCTAAAAGGCCAGTTTCCAAACTGTCATTTTATGCCTTGCTGCAGAGACTTTACTTTTCTGTGCTGCTATAGTGTCCCTACAGAGTAGAGAGCAAGCACAGAAAACTCAAGGCTATGCAGCAAGGCATAAAATGACAGTTTGGAAACTGGCCTTTTAGGCTCTGCGTAGGAAGATGATGAAGGACAGGAAGACATGGATAAAAACTTGAATAAGTTGTACCAGATTTCATTTTTATTGTTTATTTATTTGAAAAGGGGAAACTTAGATAAATGAATATCTATGACCAAATTGATTATGACAGAATGATTTGTGGTTTTTTTTTACGATTGTTTATCTGATTGTTTGTAAGGATTTTAATAAAACTGTTTAAGATCATTAAAACAGCATTTCATATAGCCCCTGTCACACATCAGCGTATACTCGCTGTGTACGAGTTGCGTATGGCAATTTCTCTCATACGCAGCAATACGCACCCATGCGCAGGACACGTAACTCATACGCATCTTGGTTGTGTTGAGGTCGTTTCTTATACGTCGACAGGCGCTCGGACCAATTTCATACGCTTGATAGTTCAACATGCTCAAAACTATGCTGCGTATGGTTAACACGCAACGCATCAGTTTTACGTCGGTCGACGGCGGTACATGTACGTTAGGTAATCGTGATGAGTATGCACTTCATACGCAGTGAAAGTTGGTGTCCCGAACGAACGCACTGATAGCGCATAGAAGACGTACACAAAACGACCTTCAAGCAAATGTAGCACGAATAAAGGACCATCTCAAACCGATTGATAAACAATGGAAAATGCATTGTCCAGTTGTTCCGTATGAGTTACGTATGACAAGCGTACTCATAGCGTACATAGGGTACATCCTGAATTTGATATAGATACCATGACGAAAGGGTTGGTGAGCATAATACCTCCCTATACTTTTTGATAGTTTTCATTGTGTTTCCTTCTTTCATATAGCACTATGATGCTATAGTTTTAAAGAACTAAGAGTCGAAACTATCAAACAAATACACATTAAAATTAATTAACCAATTTTAAAGAATACCATTCAATTATTTATCAAAATTATCCAAACTTTGAGGATAGAAACAAAATGAATGAAATATTTCTACTACTAATTCTAGTAAATCAAAGATGATAAGAGATGAATTAAACAATAAATAATATTACATTTCCATGCAAACAGAATCATAAAGAAGCTAAAGATTTGTTTTTAATCTTTTCATTGTAAACTTCTCAGTTGCAAAGCGATTTCAGACTATGACTTATACCACTATTCCATTGTTTATATAGGAGTTATCCAGGAAAATCTTCTGGGCAAGTGTCTAGGTAACGAAAAATTTTGAATAAATGTTTTACAATTGTAAGTTATCCTTGAAAAAGGCAGGTCCGGACCAAATGCGACAGGATGAAACTAATGCTATTGTTACAGCATGATATTGTGAGTAGAGCTCAGGTGCATGTAACAGAAAAGAATCAACCAAAATTTTAATTGGGAGAAGAATGTTTTATATTCTGATATTTCGGAAAGTTTCATACCTCAATCAAGAGGTATGTATTCGTACAGAAATGATCAAGTATCAAACGAAAACTGCTGACTGACATTTAAGTGTGATAACTCCTTTAATCACATGTGTTTGAGAAATGGATTCAGTAAACTTAAGTTTATTCAGTACACTTTTGTTTTAATAATTGTCTTGCAATTTGTTTACGCGAGCTCTCTTTGTATATATATTACCTACGAAAACGTACTACAAAGACTGAAAGGATGGGAATTTATGTGAAGACGCAACGGGCTCATAATATACTCGATTTGTTTGCGCAAGACATGCGGTAGACATAAGTTGTGAGCGTCTAGAATATGGTATGTATGCGCTCTGCATGTGCAATGATGTGCCACAATAAAGTGGGGATACGCAAATCATATGCAACTCCAACGCATCCTCAACGCAAAGAAAACGCAAAGTTCGTAAATCAATCGCTCCATGTACGGAACAAGTATGCCAAAATACGGTAAATGTTTGAGCGTACTGCTTGCGTATGAAAAAAATCCATACGCAACTCAAACGCACTTGCTGTACGCTTAAGTGTGACAGGGCCCTAAAACAAATAAAACGTTATGTTCGTTGGAATTGATGAATACGATTTATATTTCCATAACATAGTCTACAGAAGAGCACGTAAAAATTGGTTTAACATCGTAGATAATTTCTAAAGTAAGAAAAGAAATAAAGTAACTTTACAAATATTAAAGGGGCAGTAGCACGGGTTTTTTTTTTCAAAAATTATTTTTTAAAATATTAATTTCACTGATAATTCTATGTTAATGCTAAATGTATCATTTTGATAGTGTCAGAAATCTCATTATAAAAACCAATCATCCATAGTCAGAGAACAAATGAAAAAGATTCACATAAAATCCTTTGGTGGCCATTTTGTAATTCATTTTGTGTAAGAAAGGGAATCCCATGGCTAAACTTTACATCATATTTTTGATTCATTACTGCTTCATTTAGATTAGATACATTGTCTTTCAATTGGAACGATTAATTTTCAATTTCCTGACATCACCTTAACCCCCCCCCCCCCCAAAAAAAACAGTGCTACTGTCAATTTAAATCAAATGTTACCAAATGTACAGACGTACAATTAAAATAAGACTAAGACTATATGATTGTTACCCAATATGGAGAGAACCTTGAAAAAGTTAATTTTCAAGAGTTTATACTTCTACCTGGGCTGAATTTAAGGTTAATATGTCACAGGTGTGGGTTAGATTAGGAATAAACAGCATACGCCAACTTGTTTACGGTAATTAGAATATCATATTCATGTTCGTCATTCTAGAGCTGCCTAATCAATATCACCTCGGCAGGTTTATGAATCATAGTTTCGTTAACTTGTGAATACACTGAAAGGGCGAGATTTTTGGAAAAATTAGTTATATGAACGATATTGGACGCATTTTCAAAAGGTTAAAATAACAACTTTATGGAAAAACATAAATGCTTTTGATCCATCGAACTTCTTTTGTATGTACAGTTCAAAGTGAATTAAGTTTGGTGTGTGTACATTCATTTATGATAACTCAATATACATAATACTTCAAAATCTCTTTTACAAAACAAATATTTCATCATTTGGTGTTAAATTTCATTTATAGCTTTGCCGAAGCATACGGAAATGATCGATGCTTTGCGAATGACCACTTTTGAAACGGTGTCGCTGAATGTACAACAAACTTTGATTGTCAGATTTCTATCTTTCTATTTGGCCTATTAGAACAGAGGCCTGTCCGGGTACGACTGAACTGAACTGGACTGAACTTTATTTACACTCAGGCCGCATGTAGCAGCATATGAGGATACACATAATACATATTATACAATAAATTAGTTTACATAATAATGTACAATCATGAACTTAAAGATTTATATACAAGTGAAGATATTATAAAAAATACTAATATGGACTTTGTAAGGAAACAAAACAAACAAATTGTATTCACCAATTTCAATCCCACAGAGGCATTGCTCATAAAGTATCACAGATAGGCGATATCTTATGTATTGCCTCTGTGGGGAGAGAATGTCTAAGACCATAATGATTTCGTTTCAAGGGCATTTCAGAGTATGAATTAAGCAAGTCCCTTCTTAAGACTATGATTTCTCCATTTCCAGGCCGGCTGTGCAGTTTTAATCTGTGCAGCTGGAGTTGGCGAGTTCGAAGCTGGTATTTCAAAGAATGGACAGACCAGGGAACACGCCCTGCTCGCCTACACCCTTGGCGTGAAGCAGATGATTGTTGGAGTCAACAAGATTGATGTCGGGCTACCTGATAATACCCTGATAATGTCAATTATTTCTTTCTTGTGTAGATCTCTAAAGATCCATTAAATGAGATATATAGCACTGTCACCTATAGACAATACTTCATTACTACTATTGTCTCTGTGGTTTAATGTACAAATAGGCTCGGCCAGTAGTTCGTACTATAACACTGTTGTCCTCTCAGGTACTGATGTTAAGAGTATATCAAAAGCCAATCTAACAATCCCTGTCGATAATACCCCCGTTTCACTGAGCTACGGACCCCTACGGTACTCGCGGACGTTCGCGGAATCGCCTCTTCGGAAGAGCTTCGGTATTCTACGCGGAAAAAGTACAAAATCCTATTTCACATTGTTTCGGAATACTTTCGGGACGCTCACGGATCTTACGGAACACATACGGTTAAACTACGACATAACTACGGCTAGGAGGCGGAAAAACTGCGGGACACAAAGGAATGAGTTCGGATAATAACGGTAAACATTCGGATAATTTGCGGAGCACACTCGGAAGCTACGGAAGATGCGCGGAATAACTGCAATAGGTGGCGGCACTAATCCGTTTGGCAAGGAATAACTTCGGCATAACTGCGAGCCATACGGAATAACTGCTGAATACTTAAGTTTTACAACTTTCGGCAACCGCGTTTTGTGACGGAATAATCACGTCATAATTGCGGCAAAATCGGCAAAGAATCGGCATTTTCCCTTGAATCCGTCTGTAAAATAGCTGTTTTGACTACGGAAGGGTACGGAATTTTTTTCCGCAAACGTTCTTTTGAACATGTTCAAAAGAACGTTTGCGGAATATTTTAGGCTCACGGAAGCCCGCGGAAGCCTGCGGAATACGAGGAAAGTCTACAGATTAACTGCGCTAACTGACGGAAGCATACGGAAATAGAAGGGAGAACTTGCGTGGCTTCACGGCATAACAACGGAATTGCCTCCGCAAATCTTCCGTGGACCCATTTTGCCTAGTGAAATGGGGGTATTACATCCTGACTTTCAAGGTTAGGAAAGAAGACTAATGATTGTTTTGAAAACAAGTAGTTGCTCCGATAGAATATCATTGCATTCACAACGGCACCTCCCACCATCATAGCAATCCTAGCTATTTTATTACTAAAGTTGTATATTTTAAAGGATACTAGTCACTTTATCAGTTAGAATAAGTTAGTGTTTTTCAAGATGGTCTTTTATGAACGTTGCTCCTCAAATATGTAGAGTGACCATCCAAACATCATTAAACATCAACTAACCTCGACCTTACCACTTCTCGATTTTCGTTCAAAGATTTTTCAAAAAATTAAAAGCTGGACTTAATTTTTGTTAATTTGTCCAATAAACACCTTTAATTAGCCTTTCATTTAGACAGCGTAATTATCGGCTGTGAAAAGCCCACCTGGGTTAGGGGCCATAAAACTCGCGCGGGTGTGACGTAATAAACAGACTATACAGAGTAATGCATCAATATTTCAACTGAAATACCGCCTAAATAATTGTTTAATTACCATTGATGTGGATATCTTTTTTACACCAAATGCTTAGAAGTGTTACATCGTCAAATGATTTATCTAACTGAGTGGACAACATTTTCTGAAAATCGTTAACTATTAGGTTTCTTTCCTTTGGTATTGTTACGATAGATGTATAGATAACGAGGCTGATTCTGTTTATGACGTCACAAAATTGGGCGTGACCAGTCATGCATTCACTTGTTTGTTGTCAGATAGGTCTAAGCGGCCCATCAAAAGTGGCTTTCAAAAACGGCTTTCATTACTAAACAAAACATATTTGAGTAGCGACCTTAACGCACTATACAATATTGTAATCAGACTTTCTATATTCCAAAGAAAATAGTGAAATATGTTTGTGGTTATGTGAACTTTAACAGTCAGATTCAGTTTAGGTGCACCAGTTTAAAAAACCATTTTACTTACCCTTGAAGTTCCATTGGTTAATCCAGTAATTACAAGGTTTTTATGTTCAGAAATCTTCTCTCTATATCATATGAAATTCTCTATTCTTCAAAGAACCATCAACTTCAGAATTATGTCTAGGGCAGATATGACTGGTACCTAAAATAACTACCTAAAATACCAATACCTATTCCTATAATACATATCGAAATAGGATATACTTCATTCCCATGAGTATGTTGTTCAATCTGTGAAGCATATCCCGTCATGCATTCGACACGGATGCTTTACCGTTACTTTACTGCAAACAACATTCGTATACAGTCATCCCGCGCACATTTTTTACCGTACGGTAGGAAATGATAATTCACCATAAATTTATAAATTAAACATTCCCTTACCATTCACCGTAACATTTTTAATTAGTTTTTTAGTAATATATATACGGGAAATTTTACTGAGTGTACATTCTGTTGTGCATTCAATTTTGCATTAAGTTGTTCACGTTTTAATTTCTTTACCATAGCCCCATTCTTACTATCAACTACTTGTTTCGATTTTTCGATTCCAAAAATCAGTGAAACTAAGAAAACATACAGTCATTGCATAATTAATATACCAAAATATTCCTATTCGGAATATAACCCTATGCATTGAACACATATATTGATGACAGGGGTATGATAGAGTCGGGGACCCGGGCTTCAAGTGTACACTGTAGAACAGAGGTTTTTCTGGTATGACTAAGCTGCATCTGTGGGGAGAGACGGGCAGATTTAGAATCTTCTCGTTTCTGCCGTGACCTTGTGAAGATGATCTTGACAGTGAATTAAAGTTTCCGGGGAAAACAGACATTTTCCTGTCGGAACTTATTCTTAATGCAAAGTTGTCGTTTCATTACTTGTACTTAGACACAGTCTGATTAAAATAGGCATTGCTCCAAGAAATAAAATAGAAAAAAATTGCCTTCATCTATCAGGGTTTAATATTTTTACTATTTTATTCCACGATCAATTTTAATCAAAGTGACTTATGACATGCACACAGCGCGCATTCCTCCTCTGAAATTAAAATCCTTTGACTAAATTTTAGTCTTTGTAATGAAAATACATATTAAATGCAGCTTTCTACTATTAAATTGAAAGGATCCCACTGAAGCTGTTTATTTTCAGAAACTGAAGAGAGCTAGACTTGCTTCAATAATATAGACTTGCGTGGGTCTTTAAAGATATTTTTTCAGGGGCTATTAGTCCGACTACAAAATCCTGTATGTGTTGTGTAAAATCATTTTTTAATACTTTATCAGCGTTACCACATACTTTGACAACGAACTCGATGAAGCGTTCGTAAAATCAGTTTACGATCCAGTTACATAGACATTGTAGAGCTGAATGGGAAAATCGATTCTCTTTGGTCATCGATAAACACACATAAGAAGTGATTTGCGTTTGTTTATTTTACATTTTTTAACAAGAATCATCAATATCAACATGTTCAATTTGTACAACATTAAAATCAGGCTACCAATATTAGTTCAAATTGTTCAATGTATTTTCACAATCACAACATATCAGACAAAAATATAAATTCTTTTATGAAATTAATTGAAAATACTCTAAAACAACGAAACATGAGCGTGATGTTTTACTATTGACGTATTATTTTTACAAATACAATAGGGTTTTTGCTTCAATAAAGGGGTTTCTTAAGCTATGTTTTTCTTCCTTTTAAATGACAAGTGTCGTTTGAAGTCGAACTAAGCTTTAGAATACGAAACGAGATAACGAAACCAGCCTAGTGCGAACTTCAAACGACATTAAATAAGTTTTGAATCAGGCACAACGTAAGTCAAAATTGATCATGTTTAAGAAACAATTGTCGCAATACAAAACGATACTAGACATACGAAATTGAAGTTTCTTGTTTACGTATATCGGAGTTCGACAGAAACTGGGTCTTACTAAAACAACATCGAAACAGGATAACAATTTATACCTGTGCAGTTAACGAAATCAAAGTTTGTTAAAAACTGAGTCAACTTAAAAACGAGACAAAAGCAAAAAATCTGAAATAACATTTATAGTAGCAAGAAGACAAGAAGTTTATTGATTATCAACTTCTTATTGTAGAATGTAGCGACGTTTCGGTAAAGATTCTTATAAAGATATCTCCAACTGCTAAAATGCCTCTCAAACAATTTATACTAGCCTTCAAATGTTGCCTTTTACGAAAGATTAAACTATTCCAGGGCAACAGATCTAGACACTGCTTTGGCGATCATAATAACCTTTCAAAGGATTCGTTATACGTTATTCTTAGTAAGATTACGTAATACGTAATCATATTTAATATGATTGTTAAACCTTTAATAAATCTCCAAAATATGCATTAATATTAATGTAAAGGAACAAAATCCAAGAAATCCAATAAATAAAATCATGTGGTACCGTGCCTCTGAATTTAAGAAAAAATTATAAAATTGTCCACCACATTATTTTGTGCTCATGCGCAAATCAACATATATTATATACAGTCCTGATTTTAACTTTTTCGGATTGTTGAAAGATAGAGGCAAACTGATATGTATAAAAGTATCATTTATAAATTATATTTCATTTCAGTTTTCTTACATTAAAAACAAGTTAAGACAATATTGTCCCTTTAAGAGTTTCCTATCTTTCACCTGTATTTCCTCAAATTCTCTTCCCGCGGGGGCTTCAAAACTCATTTCATCTCAGACAACTTCTAATTTTGTGCGATAATTATCTGTGCCATTTATATGATCATCAGAATTTGGCTACTATCAACTTTGGTTGTGCATTATTATATAACCTAGTTGAAAAAGAGGATTGAATCACGTCACCTTTGGACTACAAAATAATTTTTGCAAAGGAAGAAGTCGATCAAAAATTTAACTTAGTTAAGTGATCTCTATGGTGACAAAATCGCTTGCTAAAGATCCTTCTTGGCTCAGTTGGTGTATCAAACATTATTGTTTATTGTCAAAACTATATTTACTGAAGAGATACAACCCATTTAACATTGCAATCCCGATCTTCCATAATGATACGTCATAACACAAAAAGGGGACAGTCATCTAACATTAAACTCTCAAATTTAACACAATTAAACGAACTTGCAACTTAAATGTCTATTAATAATAGCATTTGCTTAACGAATTCTGTTTTGTGTTATACATTTATGTGAATAATACCTATGTTTATTTCAAGAATAAAAGTATAAAAAGACCTTAGCGTATAGCATAGTGCCAAGCTACACCATATTTCAACTTTCTAACATATCAGCTTTTGTTATTAAATGCGTTGTAGCAAATTATCTAAATCGAATAAAATAATCTCACGAATCGGAAAACAATTTTACAATTTGCAAAACTAATATTTCAAAAAGAGTCACAATGCCTTTAAAGGAGTAGTAGCACGCATTTTGAAAATATTATAATTTCACTTTTCACTGATGAGTGAACGTTAATGCTAATTGTATTATTTTGACAGTGTAAAAAATCTCATACACATACCGAACATCCATAGTCATAGAAGAACATATACAGATTCACAATAAGTCCATTGGCGGCCATTTTGTGTGAAAAGAAAAATTAATATCATGGCTGAACTTTGCATTATATATTGGATTTATAACGGCTTCATTGAGTTAATATACATTGTCCTTCAATTTGAACCACTTATTTTCATTTTCCTGACATCACCTTATATCACCCCTTAAAACGTGCTACCGCCCCTTTCACAACCAAAGATCGTCAATCCTACAAATCGTTTGAAATGCGTTATTCACATTAAACTTTATCAAGGATTAGCACCATCCGACATCAAGTTCCACACAAGCCATATTATTGTCTATATTTGATTTCAATAAACATCTTACAAACCATGATGATTTGATTGTGAACAGTAATGTTACTAGATCTAATAATACTGTTGGAAAACATATGTTTAATAGAAAAATATAATCGTTTGTTTCTCATAAGATGTGTACACTTTCATAATGAAACTGCCAATCTGATGAAGTTCACATTGATATGGCCTTGATACACATCAAAATCCTCGATTGAATGAAGTCAGATAATGGCACGTTACAACAGGTCCATTTAAAAGTTGCACAGATAATAACCCTTGGTTTAAATGCCTCAACAGGGTCCATGTTTAACAGTAACCTGGAAGTTTTAATCCTCATGTATTAAATACTAATTCCAAGTGGTATGTTTAGCGGCAAGAACTGCTTTTCCTTGGCCTTCTTTGGCTTGCTAACTTCCCGTTTAATGCTCACGTACGATTTCACATCGGAAAAGTCAATGAACTGCACTTTAGCGACTTGCACCGGCCCGGGAACGTTAGGCCGGATGGTTGTCTCCCCTTTCATGGTGACCTTGTTGTGGGTCTTTGTTGAAGGGAGCCTTTGACCCCCACACATGGAGTACCGACTAACGGACCGGCTTCCTCTGTTTGGATCTCCGAGGAAGGGGGCGTTTTGAATGAAGGTATCTCCTTTGAACAAAAACACGGCTTGATTCATGGGCAGGGCTTGGTAGCTTGGAACTACCCTTTTTGGTAGAAACGCAGACTGGGATCGTTCTACACAAAATGGCGTCGATCTGTCAACCCTTTCTCCTCCTACAACAGTAACAGAGCGACGCAGTGACGTCATAGGAGGCAGTTCGACGTTCACAGAGGGGGTTGTCGAACGACAGAAAGCTGGTTTGTGATTGGCTGTCTTCAAATCAGCTCGACTTGACGTCATGCGGGCAGCGCGGGGTAGCGACGTCTTAGCTCTGGGCTCGGGGATAACATGTTCTCTTTCAGGTGTTCCCTGACCAGGGTCTGAGGAACTGGAGTCAATGATCTTGGGACTGCGGGCCCACTGGTTGTAGTAGTCATGGGTTACAGGGGTGATGCCAAGAAGGGTCTTCTCCTTGACGAAGGAGCGCTGTAGTTGTGGAGACTTGGTCATGGTGAGGGAGACTCTGTCGAAGGGGGAAGGGCTTGAGGGAAGCTTCAGAGCTTCCAGATCGACATCGTCCTGCTCAGTTTCTTCCTTGTTCGTCAGGAGATTTCTGCAAACAAATGCAAATGTTTAACAGCCAGATAGAGATTTTACCTCTTTATGTCCAGGCCAACGTAGTAGCGGGCGACAAGAAAAAGGATCCATCATTTCGTCCACCTATCAGTTTCGAAATCGGTAATGAAACAAAGCTCCAGTTCTCAGTTTCTCAGAGACTAATGAAAGACGTTCTTTTTTATCTGTTACGATTGATCCAATTCTCAAGACTTCAGATGTTAACTTATCTATTAATCAAACACGTATTTTATCTTTGCTTTGAATTTGTACTTTCAGAAGGTATGTACATAACAAACGTGAAAGACGTTACGTCCTCTTGACTGTACCATTTTTGATGAACATGATTGATCAATTAACTTAGATTGCAAATGTGCAATCAATCAGTGTCATCTATCTACAAGGAATCAACAAACGTTACATATAGTTTTGTTCAAGCTCTTTGGAAATCCCTAACATAAGTATGGCTTAGTGATACATGCCATTTAGATAATGAACACATGTAACAATGATAAATTTGGGATCACATTATCTTGAATAGTGCAGATACTTGTACTTTTTTGGACCGAGTCCCATGCGTGATTCGAACCAACTACCTCAGAGTTGTACAAGAATCAATACAATTCAAGATAGTGTGATCCCAAATATAACATTTTTACAGAAGTATGGCTTGACAAATGTTCTCATGTTTGTAACTTGGCTTTTTCATCAGAGCTTCTTTGTTTTTTTGGATGTAAAGAAAGTTTTATATATCTCTTCGATCTCATTTTATTACGTGCTTACTTCCGTATTTATAAATGTAAACTTTTTTTCTTTCCTTTTTTTTATAAAAAAAAAATGTAAACTTAATGCTTCCACTCCAAATATTAAACGTTTTAAGATTATTTTAATCGATAGCTAGATACAATATTGAAAAGAATTTAAAATACATGGGTGATGCATCATGTCTTGTAGAACAGTAAAATTTAGTATTGTTTCATTATCTTCTGAATATCTTGCCTACAGTTTATTTGTTTAAACTATTATTATTCATATGTGTAATTATGAAGCACCTGCTTTTGAATTGTATAAAAAAATAACTGAAAAAAATCAAATAGCAAATGGGTTCATGCCACTAAACGAAATGTAAGGGGAAATGAAAGAAACCCATGTATGACAAAAAAATCCTTAGCAAACAAGCAATAAGGAATTTTATTATGTGAAGTTAGAAATAAATCAGCTTTTTTCTCAATAATATTTAGTATGTGGAACAATTATCATATCTAAATGGTTCTTGAGAGATCAAAAGCAAACTTCAAAACTGTAAAGCAAGTTTCAAAGAAATTTGCCATATGAAACAATTAGCATGTCCTAATATCCAATGATATTTAAAAATGGTAGAACAAATCTCTACGAAACAAAAGAAATTTGGAAATAATGTAAGTTTCCTTGAGGGGTATCCGGCGTGTCATTGAAAACAAACAGAACAGAACAGAAATTCAATATTGACATTTTTGACAATATATACCCAATATCCTAAAATTCAACCCAAAGAAACAATAATCATCAACATAAATTCTTGCCAATATGGTTCGCTAATCTAATCAAGGGTGTCCATTTAGGATGGGGGAAAATAGACACAAACAATATATCATATTGGTCATAAGGACATTTTTATGAATTCCAATTTTCTCAACTTAATACCTATTAATATAAAAATATTTGTCTTCAGAGGATGCAGCATTTATATATATAATTAATTGCGCAATCCGAGTATCTGCAGTCGAAGAAAACTGCATTCGGCCATTTAATTGTGAACGCCTTTTCTTGAGTTACGCTGAAAGAATCCTTTTATCATTACAAAGAATGCCTGGCAAAATTTAATATTTGTTTTCCTTTTCGTAAGAACTCTCATTTCCCTTAGAAGACGTGCTACGGTAGCTATAACAAATAATAATACTAATAATACTGAGTCTCTGTAACATTAAGTCTTTATTATTAATATATTTAAAATATTATTTTATTTAACTTCATAAGAGAATCCTGGATCAATGTGAACTTAAAACACCGTTCATTCGAAACCGAGACATAATTTTAAAGAAAAGCAAACGAAATTGCATGTCTCATACCAAATAATGCTGTTTAGATGGGGGTTTTCAATCATCCACTATCACACCACACTTTAATTGATTCTGATATCATATAATTTTCTATTTTCAGCAACCAATCGATGCCGGTCCGGTATCATATTTCTTCCTTATTTTGCTGTGCAAGCAAGCATCTTAAATTTCACGTAGGTTTCATCATAATTTATTCATTCCTGTGGATTTCTTCAGAAACTGGTGTCTCTCTGCTTTGACATTTAAAAGAAGATGTGGGACATTATAAAATTCCAGTTCGATAAGTGGCGATGCATTTTAACCAGTAAGGTATAAAAGGTGTACTGCAAATTTTAAGATTAATAAATATTCTACCTCAAAAAGAAATAAAATAGTAAAACAATATTCACACACAAAAATAATATAGTGTTAAAAGTACAAAAATAAAAAGGAAACAAAAAAGTTTGAGTCTTCAAGAGGAATACATTTTCAATAATTTTAAATTAATTTTTTTTATCAAAATAATTGAATAGGGAAAGGTATAAAAATATTACCAATATTTGTAGAAACAAACATTAATTCAACATTGATACGTTATATTCTAGTCATTCTTATCAAACTCAACTTCATAAAGCAAAAAAGGTAATAAATAACAACGATTATATTTTTACCATGAATGATTCTACCTAAAAAATGATAAATCGTATATATAGATTTGAATATTTTTCTTATTATGTAGGTTACCATCTGTATTTACAGTAACTCTTTTCAAACATGTTCCTCAACTGACTTGTAAAAAGGATGATTTGGGTCAAAAAATCAAAATCAAAATTACAGTGATGATAATCATTAACCTACATATTCAGATGACGTCAAATCTTGCCATTCCATATATTCATAAAATCACCCTATGAAATAAATAAAATCAATTTCCACTTAAACGTTACTCAACATTATATTCTTAAAAAACGACCATCATTTAACACTTATTTAGATACATACCTTATATTTGTTCCCAAATGACAATACCCTAGTCCTTTCAACAACGATCCCTGTTTAAATGTACAAGACACCAAAGCATAGTTTGTTATGTCTTGCCCTGGCAACCCGCATCTGTGTTTGGCCCTGTTTAGATTCCCTACATCCGGGTCAGCTATAGAGTTTCCAGTTTCTCCGAGATGTATTCATAAATTATTCATTGCTATCAATATTCCTTCGCATACCTATCTAACATCGTCCGATCCTTGGGTTTCCGAAGAAAACACCATTCTGATGTTCACGCAATCTTATTTTCTCATCTTAATTACAGATTGATTGATAATTAACCCTTTCGCGAAAACAGATGAAGCAAGGTTGTATCACTAGTCCCCTATGATTAATTAATAGCTACGAGAAGAAGGACATGTATTTTGCTTAACACTGTCCTGAAGCTTGAAATTGATCTGAAACGAAATTGTAGTATTTGATGAATAAATTATTAAAGGTTAAGTGAAGATAATATTCGTCGTGGATTGTTTACTATAACTTGTTTGTCTAAAAGCATTTGCATAATTCATACCAAAGCGAGGAAGATTGAAAAGTATCATTATATAGTTGCATTGCAAATCCTGGGGCTTATAAACTTAGTACTATACAGTTGGTTTATAAGGAAAATGTTTACTGTTGCATATTGCCAATAAATGAATGGAATCCTTATGTTTACAAAAACGTTATTACAATGACCACATGGGGAAAGCTTAATCAATTCTTTAATCTTAAATTTCCATTTGAATCAAATTCTTAATCATAATCTTTATTATAACGATATGACAAAATTAATCGAAAAAATGACCACATAGAGATACCATTGGTAATTCTTGGACATTTCGAACGATGTAAATACGATTTCATAAAAAAAAGTTATTTTGGTCTGAGAAGGTTGCAAGGAAAAAATTTACCATTACCAAAATGTTTAGAAGTAAGGATTATTTTACAGTCTTAAGTAAATGTTGGTAAATTACAAATAAGTTGGACTTAATTAACGTGTAACTGTCCGCCATCTTAAAAAGCACGATTTTCAATGACTGGTATTGAGGTCATGCATAAATTTGTGCTAAATTCACAATTCAAGTTAACACCCCCTAAGGGAACCTTTATTACACACGTTTTATTTGGTCAGTTTTTCTTTTAATTTTAGATGAAAATTGTTGAAAATTATCGTCCAATATAATAGATGTTCTTAGAAGTGTGTGACGATACATATTATGTTATTTCTGTATATATCGATAATATTGCGCAACCTCATGATGAATGTAACTAATAACAAGTTAATGGATTTATCCACTATATAATACAGTCAAAATAAGAATCAAGATATGAAACAATGTAGAAGAATGATGAAGATTATTTTATCGATATAGGACTTCTTTATTCACTTTTTGCGACGTTTCGACATAAAATCTTATGTCGTTTTCGTGGAAGTTGTACATACATTATTTTGTTTCCATCCTTCGATAAACTTCTAAAATGCCCAACAACGTTGTAGAAGTTGATCGATTGTTTCAATTGATCAAGGGAAACTGAGTTTTGGAAACATCCAAAGATGGCAATTGTCTGGCATCGTGTATATTTTAAAGAGATACAAATATTATTTTAGGACTTTTTTTTGATAATTTTGATTCTGCTTTGTTATGAATTAAACGCTAAGTTTATAAGAGAATGTCAAAAACAATTTTACATAAGCAAACATGGTCTAACTACTTAATTTGATTCCCACGTACGATACGTAGTTATTTATGTTTTATTTCAATGATTTATTTAAATATCGGTAGAGTGTTCTTTGTGTCTCTTTGGTTTAAAGGGATAGTAGCACGTTTTTAGGGTGAATATAAGGTGTTGTCAGGAAAATGAAAATTTTCCAATTGAAAGACAATGTATGAAGCATTAATAATACAAATACATCACGTAAAGTTTTGCCATGCGATTCCTTTCTTACACAAAATGAATTAAAGGTGTTCACACAAAATGGCCGCCAATGGATTTTATGTGAATCTTCATACTTTGTCCTCTGACTATGGATGATTTGCTTCTGTGATGAGATTTTTGACACTGTAAAAATAATACATTAAGCATTAACTTACACTTATCAGTGAAATATTTGAAATATAAACTTACCAAAAAAACGTGCTACTGCCCCTTTAATGTACAAGAGTTATTTGTACTCCAGATCAATGATCGTGTACCTGACAATTGTATCTAATTGAGTAACGGAAGTACGATAGTGAAACCTTGTTTCTCGGCGTCACGAGATCTGTTAATTCACATAATATATGTTCGGCTCACTGCCAAGGAATCTTTTTTTTAAATCAAAAACAATAATATATATAAGAAATAATAATTAAGATCGTAAATATGAAACTAAATAATTTCAAAAAATATCATGAATAACATTTGATTTAACAGTTGATTAATTATGGTTCTTCTTAAATCGTTCAAAGAATCTACAATTAATAAATCCTTCATACAAGAAGAAGCAAAACGTTTTTGGTTTTTTTACGAGTCATTGGCATGCGTTTCGTTTTAATTAAGGGTCGAGGTGTCATTAAAATGAAATGAGCTTTACAAGACTGATAAGAATTGAAAGATTTCAAAGTAAGTAAAAATAGTCAAGTCAATCAATCTTTATTCGGTACCGAAAAGATCACAGGCCTGTAGTACATGAAAAGTAATTAGTCATTTTAAGTTCTATTCTATTTCAATGTTTCTCCTTAGAGCAATGGCATAATATGATAAAACACGTTGTTAACCATAAAAAGAAGCCTTCTTACATCCAAAAGAGAATTATGGTGTATACGTACATTGAAATATTATGTAATAATGATGTGAAAGAATCTGTTAACAATGATATAGAATTTATTTCACTTGGATTTACAGAAGTATGATTTGAAGCAAGCCTACATGGGAATATCTGTAAAACAGGGTATATAACGAGGAAACATAATTCATTAGTATTTCAGTTAAATAATTCATATGTTCTATTTTCCCTCAGTAGGCCTATACCAGTTCCAATGAATAATTCTTGGGAAGAGCAACGAAATTGGGATAAGGATATTCGGAATAAAGTTTTCAAAACATGTATCAGATATTCATTGATTATAGAAAAAAACATTTAATTGACAGACGAAATGATTCGGGCCATGATTGTAAATACATATATTTCATTCTTTGAGTAAATGATGGAATTATATCAAAAATAAGGTCCATGGGATATACACTACGAGCCCTAAACATGTATTTCATTTTGACCAAGGGTTATGGTGTCATTACATGTAAAAAGTGGTTTGACTTTCAAGAATTGCACGACTCCACTGTATGTCACGATATCAAGAGTAAGGTCCGTGACACACAGTATACGAGCCCTGAACAAGCATGAGAAGCATGCACAGGACCACGTGGTGCCATGTGCAACAGACTTCGAAACGGCCTGTCGATAACCTCTCATAGTACACAATAAAACGTTTCCGTGATCAATTGCGATGTAAACGTGTCTGTTTGGAGTTGATACCTGGATTAATGGATTAGAAGATAAGAAGTACCAGAAATGGACACGCGGTTCGTGATTGACACGCACAGCCTAACAAAAATAGCTTCTTATCGGCAGTCATTAAACATTGACCCATCATCAATACGGAATTCTTGCTTCTATTTTCTGACTCTGGTGATGTTCACGTAGTCACATCTTGACTTCTAGCTGCACTAGACCAGGCAGGGTACACCTCAAACGTACTGGATGATTTCTTTAATTATGTTTTGCACCTGGTCAGGTTAACGAACTAGTGAGAGCCGATACAAGGAAGGGATATACCCATGTTAATACGTTTTGAGGAAAATAGTATATTATTTGATGCAAACGATTTTTCGTTTTAAAGTTGACAGAATATTCCTTTAATTTTATTTGGTTATGCACAGTCATAACAAGGAGGGGATATCTTAATTTTCATACGTTTTGAGGAAAATAGTATATTGTTCGTTTTTAAGTTGACAGAAAATATTTCTTAAAAACTAGTGTCCAACAGATTTGCTACCCAGTTTTATCCGCAAAAAGACAAGCATGCAATAAATATCAAATTTTCATGAATATTAAAAAAACCTTATATATGCCATCATCTGCTAAACTTACAAAGCCGATTTGATTAAAAATCACACTTTTAGCGAAAGGGTGTATTTCTCGATCACAATGATGCAATTTATAGAGTTGTGCACATGTGACCGTAAACAACACAAGGAATGGCTCTTTAAACACATGTTCCTTAGGACGTTATTTATAATAAAGTTAATTTCATAAATAAGATAGTCCCCTTCGATTTTGAATAAAACAAATATCCGATTGTGTGGCAGCCTCTCCCAACAGAGGCAAATCAAGTCATGAAATGTTGGTACAGCCTCTGTTCTAATACGCCAAAACCCGTGGATTCCGGCAGTTTCCTCTGGCGGAAAAGATGATAACGCTTTTCACATGAAAAGGGTGGTTCATATCACAATGCCTTTGCCATGATTATGTAGCCAAAATAAAAGCGTCGCTGATTGCACAATTTACTTTGATAGCTTCCAATCAGGCATCTCCCATTCTATTCCACAAACTCGGCGTAATATAACAGAGGCTGTATCAACATGTCATTACTTGATCTGCCTCTGTGAGGAGAGAATGATTGTGTGGTGAAAAGCCGGGTAAAAAAACGATGAGCACACATCGGAGGGCACGATATATCGAGCTAAGATTGAAATAACTTGACACCTTGAAATGTTTACACAACATATTTATCAAACTATCAAAACGGACCATCATAGATGCTTCAGTTGCAATGTTAATGACAACTTATTTCATTAGTTGGGGAGATAGCCCATCGGTTAGCACGTTCGGCTTCGGGTCAAGAGGTTTGGGGTTCGAATCCCGCCAGGGATCGGCAACACGCAGTAAGGTTTGGGTGCAACGCAATCTTATTCAAATAAGATCGAAACTTTCACTCCTACGTCAGGAAACGTATAGTTTTCGATCTGATTTGAATGAGATTGGGGTGCAACGCTACATTGAATTTCATGGCTCGATTGTAACCAATGCTCACAGGTTTCATCGCAATGCAAAGCGACACTAGCGTTGCGGGCTTTCTCCCTGCAAGAATACCAGCAGTCATGATATAAGTAATTACTCTCGATAGCTTCGATAAACTCCATTTCACCTCACCTCATTTCATTTGAAAAGATTAAAAAACAGCAAACTCAAACACGTCTCATATGTGATACCCCAATAATAAAGCACTGGGGGATCAAGAGGAGTCGCGAAGAATTACAAATATTGAAAGTATTAGTAATTGTTTTTCTCATGAATGATAAACGTCATCCTGTCTCAGGGTACGAACGTTACGCTAACTCCACTAATCTGTACCCTGGGCTCAGAAGCCAGATTTGCTCGCGCGGCCCGACTTGAGATATAGCCAATCAAATCATTTTCTCGTTACCTTCTCGATAAAATTTCAACGAGAAAAGGATTTGATTGGCTTTATCCTAAGTCGGGCCGCACGAGCGAATCTAGCTTCTGAGCCCAGGGTACAGCTTAGTTAGGTTTGCGTAACGTCTGTACCCTTAGACAGGATGGATAAACGTATACAAAAAAGGGCATTGAACATAGATTCAAACTAATTTTCCTGTTATTCGTATGGTTGTGCTTGTGACACCCTTAAAGGGCGCAGCGCCCCTGACACGTCTCCCCCTCCCACGCGAGTCCACACGAGAGGTAGGTACTGACCTCCTAGCATCTAAACTATTCAACAGATCAGCGCACTTGTGATAGATTACCTTAGGCTTTGGAGATAAAGGACATCAATCGATGTAACGGACTCGGGGTGTTACACATAGCAAATGTCTTCTTGTTACAGTAGTGCTGAGCAACCACACGATGTCGTATTCTGTGAATACCTAGTCCTTCGCAACCTTACGTGCAGCAAATGATTCATTAAATGTAAGATCAAATATATATACAACGATATCGATATGCATGTCTAACTACATATTTGCATGCTGTATGAATTCCATACTGTTAAAAAGGCTTGTTACCATCGAGGCAAAGCAGTTTAAGTAAAATAAGTTTAACTTATTTGCATTGAGTGCTTAAACTGTTTTTGTAACTGTACCATTAACCACCATTTTTCTCTGAAAGGGAAATATTCAAATCAATACAAGAATAAGGAGATGAACTTTAAAGACTAACTTTTATTCTTGTATTGATTTGAATAATACAATGCCACATATTGAATTATTCCTCACAATGAAGGAGTCAGCATATATTTTGAAATTTCGCATATTTCACAATAGACTGAAGACGGTTCGATTTTAAAAACAAGAGTCATCAGAAGATGACATATCCCACCGGTTCCACATGATCCTAAGATGTAAACCTTTGAAAGATAATTGTAAATTTTTCAAGCAAGGTTCATAATAGTATAAGCTAATATATATGAAACGAAACCTTTCATGAACAGAGTCCAAATAAGAGCCGTTTCCATGGAAATAATAAAAAATAAAATTTTCAGAAATGTGAAAATATCAAAATGCACCACTTCAGTAGGTGGGCAATACACATGTAAAGCTTCAGAAAGATATGTGGACCGGTTTTTGAGTTCTGCTCCGGAAACGAAATGATTACGGACGGGCGGACGGACGGACGGAGGTATTACATACCGGTGGGATAAAAAAAACATAACTATTTAATTTTATATTGTTACTTATTTAACATAAAAAACATCAGGTATTAAATGGTTTTGTGAGCCCTCATACATGGCACGGAATGTTTCTAAACCAACTTCTTAAAGCAGCTTGAGTTGTGAGGTTTCTAAATTCTACATAATGAAGAAAAAATAGTGTCTTTCAATTGAAGACAGTGTTTGTTCGTTATTGTATGACATTCGAGGACCACAATTTATCGAATGTCAGACTTTATGACAGGAAATAATAACCTAAGCGTGTTATCTGTTGCTCCGATAATGTTATCTAGTTGATAAAGTGTCCCACCGATATATGATTTGAGAACTCAAAACGGAGGACATAAATATATATATGTTTATGAATAAATCTCATATCAATGACGCCTAGCCTATAATAAATTGTAATGTCACCATGGACCAAATATCTTTTGGTTTCGTCCATTGAACTCCTGATAGGGCCGATCGTTTTCCTTAGTCTCGATAATGCTGAACTAAATAAGTTAGGTATATTGGGTTTTTATAATTGGCATTAATTAGATGGTCAATAAGTAAATCTACATGTATCATTATTCAAAATTTTGAATATCCCTAACTTTTAAAGTCCGGAATACATAATACAATGTACCGCTTCAAACAAACATGTTTATCCCTCATTCGATAGATAAAAATAAGTGAGACTTTTTGGTGTAAAATATTTCCAAACTTATTAATAAAAATATAAAATGCAAACAGTTGTACAGTTGTGTTCTGTTTCCCTAGTACCACAATAGACACAACTTATATATTGTAAAGAACAAAGCTTTTGGAATATATGATAGCCGTAACACGTTAACTCACCATTAGCCATTACTTTGGACCCTACCATTTACGGGGAAGTAGCACGTTTTTATTGGGATTATAAGGTGATGTCAGGAAAATGAAAATCAACGGGCTCAAATTAAAAGACAATTGATTTAAACTAAATGAAGCAGTAATTAATCAAACATATGCAAAATATTACCCAAAAAAAACGTGCTACTGGCCTTTTAAATCACAAAGAGATATAAAGCATAAAACATTTTTTCCAAGTAATTGCTATACTTACTCTTAAAGGGGCAGTAGCACGTTTTTAGGGGGAATATAAGGTGATGTCAGGAAAATGAAAATAAATGGTTCCAATTGAAAGACAATGTATTTAAACTAAATGAAGCAGTCATAAATCAAATATATAACTTAAAGTTCAGCCATGCGATTCCTTTTTCTTACAAAAATGAATTAAAGGTGTTCACACAAAAATGGCCGCCAATGGATTTTATGTGAATCCTCATACTTTGTCCTCTGACTATGGGTGATTGGCTTGTGTAATGAGATTGTTGACACTGTCAATATAAAACATTTAACATTTACTTACAATTATAAGTGAAAGATTTGAAATATAAAATTATCAAAAAACGTGCTACTGCCCCTTTAAAGGGAACTTTACGAAACATGCAAACAATAAAATAAATGATTCTGCGAAACAAATGTGTAGCTCTACAGTAACCTGAGCTATTATATGCGTGTTAAATGTTGAAATGAAAAAATAATAATTAAAAACCTAAACTATAAAGCACGACTTCATCCTAGTTGACTGACAAAGAGTCTTGTATAGAAATTTCTTTTATATCTGTAAATTAGGAAATTTATGGACGATAAAGAATGTTCGCCGATGGCTTATAATAGTATTTACTAAGAATATCTGAATACTTGATATAAGTTACACTTTAAAAAAAAAATTAAAGCACGCTTACTAAACTTGTAAAGAGCTATATTTATTAAAACTATTTTCAGTTATCGATTTGTCAACGACTGAGATAATATTGTTGAGAACTATTTCGAAGGGATACAACCGTTTTAAGTGGTCCATTAAATGATTACCAAACATATCAAAGTAAAATATATGAAATGATCTTTATGAAGTCAATTAAATGCAATTATTAAATTGTTCTTCGGCTTCCGGTTAGAAAGAAATGCTTGAACAAATCGTCCCTCTAAACCTTTATAATTGATTAGGATAATTTACACATTCGATATGAATATATTACTCACATGACTTCTATATGTTCCATCGTTTCAACTTCAGAATGTTCCATTTCTTCACGTTTTATCCCTTTAAGACTGTAAAGTTCTCACCTTGGGTGCCACATGATACAAAATAACGCAGGAGGGTTTCTCTACACACACAAAAGACCAGTTGAAAGGTATGCATTATATTATCTCTTGTCCTTGATCACGCTTGTTCCATGTCCATGATGACGCCTACTGAAGATAATAAGTATCATTTCCAGGACATTTCAATAGAACTTAAGGTTATAATTACTATTTTGAAGAACTCTCAGTGTTTTGTTATTGTCCATCACAAAGGGATTCCAAGACCACCACGTGGCCGCGATAAGATCTCCAGATATCACATGCCCTTTCATTAGGATTTGACGGCACCGTTGTCCATTTTTGAAGCACTTTTCACTTCATAGTCATATCTTGAGAAAAAGGCTCCAATATCAAATTAGGATATTTGTTAGTAAATCACAAGAGCCTGGAGTTGTAATTTTAATGCAAGAGATTGCAACTGTTGTTGACACATACGTATATTGCTCTAAACGGTATGGTCTATACCTTTCCCATGGTGTATCGTCTGCGCGAGATAGAGTCGGGGATTACCTTCTCTAATTGGTGTTAACGCCGTGTGCGTCCATAGAAGGACGTCTATTGTTGATATCCTACATCGATTGAATCGGGTAGCCAGCACATTCAGTCACGAAGCCGCGAACTAAAACTGACGTCTGCTATTTCGCGCCAATGACCCATGGCGACCTGAAAAAGTGCAAGAACGATTGTCGTCTTTGAGCAGACAGGGTTTATTACTGACAACATCCACGCATATCAAAACACAGATCTCATGGGCGCACTTGTCATTCCAAAGGATCCTAGACCTTATATTGGAGTGTTATTGAAAACCGGTCCGCCGCAGTGGTTAAACGGCAGTTAACATATCCCCGTAGTGTTATTCCCTGACTCGACATTTCCCCAACAAACGACCACATGTATTGAAACTCAGCAGCAACGGATGACCTTTCCAGTTTATTATTGATATGAGGAGGATTAATAAGGCTTCTAGAGTAGCTACGTGGTGTGACCCCGTTGCTGGATGTTGTAAGATATTGCAGTATCGCCTCCCTGTATGTGATAAGGTCCATGATAAGAACATCAACTACAGAGAAGCTTTACGTCAACTGCCTGGGAGACTTGAGCGTGGAAGGGACAGGTCACTGTTGTCGGCAATACTTGGAGAAAAAAAGGTTTTACACCATGCGAGTGAATTGTGGTCTCAAAGACGATCAAGGAGAAATAACACTTTGCACAATGAAAACAATCGTTGCACACATCACAGAGACATGTATCGCTTAGAAACAGCGTTAGAAAGAAATATATATACTATACTATACTATACTATACTATAATACAGTTCTATAAATACCCTTCTAATATATATGTTCCTCTGGCCCACAAGGTTTTCAAGGGTCGATGTTATTCATTATATGAATAAAATAATTTACTAGATTAAATTTGAAAATATTATATAATCTGAGAGATAGTCACTTTTGCAAATATTGGACGTTCGTGTTGAATCATTTAATGGATACAAATCATTGTTTAAATTAATTGATTTGATAAACCGAGCCTTAATATAACCCGTTTCACTCCGATATTGAGTCTAGAAAGGTCTAGTAGAGGGTCGCGAAGCCGACCTATCTGCGACCTATGACCCACGTTAAACGTGCGAAGGCAGACTATTGTGGCTTGGTAAGATTAGTTTTGATTGGTCAATTCGATACGTGGGCTGACGCGACCCTCTACTAGACCTTTATAGACTCAATATCGGAGTGAAACGGGTATTATTGAGGCTAGGTTTACTTTTACTGTGTTAATGGCCCAATTGCAAAATTAAGGGCCATAACTCGATCAAAAATAATATTTTGGAATCGGCTTTCGAACTCGATTAAGAGTATCACCAGGTGTACCAATCACCATAATTTCACTCATTAGGGGAAAACATTTATGAGAAAATTTCCCCCCAGTGTACACCGCATGTTAAATTTAAAAAGTGGCGTTCCGATGAAAACGACAAGTAATTCTAATTCCAGAAAATTAGAATTGGTCTAAACTAGAGTTTGTGAGTTAACAAGTGTGCAACATTTGTTAATCTAGGTTTTGATAATTGATTAAGATAATTGACCTGAAAGAATGACAGCTATACATGTATATACATGGGATATATATTTAAAAAATAGAGCCATTGGCTCTGTAGCTCATCAGGCATCATATCAAGTTTGCTTTATACAGGCAAGATGAGCTAAAAATGAAACTGATGTTACCTATTGCAAGAAAACCTATAAAAAAATTACAAAACAAATGTATTATTATTCAACACTTTCTAGATCGCCAATATCAGACAGTGAAAGAAGTCCACACTAAAATATCCAAGGAGAAATCAATCATCTAATGGAGAAAAATAGGTTTTTAAGATTGTGACCCCTGTGACCCTATTTGGGGTCATGGGGTCACAAAACCTACAGTTTAGAATCCCCATTGGCCAAGGAGTCTACATGCAGTCTTTCAGCTCAATAGACCTTAAGGAGCTAAAGATGATGATGAAAATAAGTTTTTAAGGTTGTGACCCCTGTGACCCTATTTGGGGTCATGGGGTCGCGAAATCTACAATTTAGAATCCCCATTTGCCAAGGAGTCTGCACATATAATTTCAGCTCTCTAGACCTTTTGGAACTGGAGAAGAAGATGAAAATAGGTATTTAAGGTTGTGACCCCTGTGACCCTATTTGGGGTAACAGGGTCACCAAAGTTACAAATTAGAATCCCCATTGTCCAAGGAGTCTGCACATATCACTTTCAACTTTCTAGTCCTTTTAGAACTGGAGAAGAAGATGAAAATAGGTTTTTAAGGTTGTGACCCCTGTGACCCTATTTGGGGTCACAGGGTCACCAAAGTTACAAACTAGAATCCCCATTGTCCAAGGAGTCTGCACATATCACTTTCAACTCTCTAGTCCTTTTAGAACTGGAGATGATGATGAAAATAAGTTTTTAAGGTAATGACCCCTGTGACCCTATTTGCGGTCATGGGGTCGCGAAATCTACAATTTAGAATCCCCATTTGCCAAGGAGTCTGCACATATAATTTCAACTCTTTAGTCATTTTAGTACTAGAGAAGAAGATGAAAATAGGTATTTAAGGTTGTGACCCCTGTAACCCTATTTGGGGTCACAGGGTCACCAAAGTTACAAATTAGAATCCCCATTGTCCAAGGAGTCTGCACATATCACTTTCAACTTTCTAGTCCTTTTAGAACTGGAGAAGAAGATGAAAATAGGTTTTTAAGGTTGTGGCCCCTGTGACCCTATTTGGGGTCACAGGTTCACCAAAGTTACAAACTAGAATCCCCATTGTCCAAGGAGTCTGCACATATCATTTTCAACTCTCTAGTCCTTTTAGAACTGGAGAAGAAGATGAAAATAGGTTTTTAAGGTTGTGACCCCTGTGACCCTATTTGGGGTCATGGGGTCACGAAATCTACAATTTAGAATCCCCATTGGCCAAGGAGTCTGCACATATCGTTTTTAACTCTCTAGTCCTTTTAGAACTGGAGAAGAAGATGAAAATAGGTTTTTAAGGTTGTGACCCCTGTGACCCTATTTGGGGTCACAGGGTCACCAAAGTTACAAATTAGCATCACCATTGTCCAAGGAGTCTGCACATATAATTTTTAACTCTCTACTCCTTTTGGAACTGGAGAAGAAGATGAAAATAGGTATTTAAGGTTGTGACCCCTGTGACCCTATTTGGGGTAACAGGGTCACCAAAGTTACAAATTAGAATCCCCATTGGCCAAGGAGTCTGCACATATCATTTTTAACTCTCTAGTCCTTCTGGAACTGGAGAAGAAGATGAAAATAGGTTTTTAAAGTTGTGACCCCTGTAACCCTATTTGGGGTCACAGGGTCACCAAAGTTACAAATTAGCATCACCATTGTCCAAGGAGTCTGCACATATAATTTTTAACTCTCTACTCCTTTTGGAACTGGAGAAGAAGATGAAAATAGGTATTTAAGGTTGTGACCCCTGTGACCCTATTTGGGGTAACAGGGTCACCAAAGTTACAAATTAGAATCCCCATTGGCCAAGGAGTCTGCACATATCATTTTTAACTCTCTAGTCCTTCTGGAACTGGAGAAGAAGATGAAAATAGGTTTTTAAAGTTGTGACCCCTGTGACCCTATTTGGGGTCACAGGGTCACCAAAGTTACAAATTAGAATCTCCATATGCTAAGGTACTTGTACACAAAATTTCAGCCCTCTAATGTGTATGGTTCATGAGGAGAAGTCGAAAGTGTCAAAAGTTTACGGACGGACGACGGACGGACGACGGACGGACGGACGCCGGACGACGGGCCATGCCATAAGCCCATCTGGACTTTCAGTCCTGATGAGCTAAAAACCACGTGCTGTAGAAGTCGCCGTTACACAACGTTAATTATCTGTGATAATAAGTGAAATTACCTATATCACACCCATTAGCAGCCTCACAAACCAGTATCCCCCTATACCTTCATAATCACACCCAAATGGGTTTCATATACACACTGTGTATAACCGTACACCGGAACTAGCGAGGTGTACGGCGAAGAAATGTTGCTAGCGAGGAGCGTGATCGCAAATGGGATCACTTAAAAAGGAATCATCGCCGTTTCATCAACTTTTTCTATGTTATTATCATGTCAATAGCTTTCCGAGACATAACTATCTAACGCCATATCCTGTTCATAGTCAGAGATAGCAAATATGTTACTTACAACAGCATTACTCGCAACTGTCATTGTTACTGTCCCTTGGATACAGAATGACAAGCACATACATTTTACTAAGTATGTGTGCTAAAATTACCACCTGATGTTAATTATTTGAAAGTTAGCTAGCAACATTTCTCCGCCGTACACCTCGCTAGTTCCGGTGTACGGTTATACACAGTGGTACAAGCAACAGCATGATATCATGTATTCAATAATGATACACACATCCTTATGAACCATATGCATATCGCAGTAATGTTCCTTCTAACAACGAAAGATCTGCATCATATTCGAGATCAAATTCTTTGGTTGAAATAATGACCCCTGACTGAGTTAATATCTGTGATAACTATCGAGCGATCAGCGAGATGGTTTTCACAGATATTCACGAAGTCAAAGTCATTATTTCATATACACCACATGGCAATTGTTTAAAGTTGTTTCCTTTCATAATAAGCTTTAGTGTTAATCAAATGAAAAAAGTTTTAAAAGATGATGTAGTGGTTTAATGGTTGAGTGAACTCCATTCCTTAACATTTCTTCATTATCGTTTGTATACTCACGAAACACACATTTCACGTGCTGATTGAGAGTGTCCTGACTTGGTTGTCAGACAATTCTAAACCAATACCTTCTACTTATTAACTGTGTTGAGTGAGTTCTAAAAATACTAACATTCTCCATCTTTAATTAAAATGAAATAGGCCTATGTCCAAAACAAATTGTCAAATGGTCACAGAAAATATGTTTAATGTCTCAGGATATTCCTAAATTAAACCGACATTAAGTCTATGAACTGTATCAGTCTCTAACAAACAAATTTACGTGAGGCTGCGAGGATGGTGTTCATTTCACCTTGAGCTGCACGGGATTCATGAATTTCATAACTTTTTTTTGCGTCAACTTTGAGCAATCATTTCGAGATGTGTTTTAATATCACGTCAAGGGTAAGTTTTTTTCCGAGGGACGATACGGCAAGGTCTGAGGCGAAAGCCGAAGACCTGCCGTATCGGGCCGAGGCATCCGTTCATGTATTGTCGTCCATGCTTGCTCTCTGATAATCAACCAATGGTGTTTATCTGATAACCAAACCATTGGATGGTTATCCAGGATAACGACCTAGATATCACCATAGATAACCACACCACGTGTAGTATTATCATATGTCAATTACTAACGCCGTTTTCAATGCAGACAATATCAAATATATGTTTCTTGTCGTAAACTCGGACACTTTTTAAGCATAAATGTGTGGATTTCCTTATAGTTTCTATTTCTTGCATTGGTTTCATTCAAATTAGATATTTCAAATTTTATTGCAATTTTTATTAGACGTCATTTGTTACATTTTCGAGTTTCAAAAAATGACTGGCATTTCATTTTAAAATCTCATATCGATTTCAATAGAAAACGCACATGCCTTTATGCCAATATGAATAATATAAATTATCTGTCGGCACATGTACGAGCTCTGTACGTAAGCCTTGTCTAATCTTACTAGATTACCACGTATTGATGAGTTATAGGTTTGATTACCACAGATCGAAGGATTCGGCCACTGGAACGGTGTCATCAGATCACCTGTGATTGTAGTTAATACGTGTAGATCTTTCCTTCTGGGCCAGATAAGCCGTGAGAAACAAGTCGAGATGACAGAGTTTAATGTAGAATACAAAGGAACAGGATATGTCGTAAATCTGTTCAAAGTGTTTGTGTAAATTAGAAGCATTTTAGACAGTCTAGGTTATTCTTAATTAATTAATTATTCACAATTTAAAATGTAAATATTCGGTCAATCTAGTTAAAACTAGCTGTAATGTACGCCCCAAGTCCTCACGTTAGGACTTATAGGGGACGTACATTACAGCTAGTTTTAACTAGATTGATATTCTGGCCTTTCACGAAATAGGAATCTTTGATGTAGCTGTAACCGTTTTCAACAAATATAACTTATACACCTCGTCATAAATATCGCATCATCAACTTTTGATCAGTAAAACTGGATCTTCAACCCAAAAAACGTGTTAACGTGGAAAACACTCTAAACTATCTCTCCTGTGAAGTTTCAGTTCACGACCGATTTTTGGCACATATTGAAGGTTTAATTGTTGCAAACTAAAAATCGCCTAGATCAATGGGGAAAATGGGAATAAGTATGGCTGCTGTAGTCGTCGCAAGAAAAAACACGAGAAAAACACGTAACAGAAATGTAAAGTAAACTATCAAGGTCCATAAACTCAATATCTGGTGTTACCATCTCGCACTCGCATAACATAATCACATAACATTTTCTCACTTCGTCTCATGCTAGCCAGCAGACGTGTGAATTTATGTTGGGGAATCTGTTCCCTTTCAGCATGCAAAGTCTGGGTTAACCGAAGGGATTACACTGCAGGATCGTTGCTCTAACTCTACGTCAAAAAATGTCCCACAAATGCTCAATTGGATTCATGTCGAAATTTCTGGCTGGTCACGGTAGTGTCCCAACAGCATATTTTGGGGGACTGCTAATGCTTAATGTGGTCTGACATTACCGTTCGTGAAATTTCACCTGTGGCGAGGGCATGTTATCGACATGAGAATCCAGTTCTTGTACCTCTGTCCATTATTGCACTGGGAACTGTGACTTGGTCAAATATACAATCATAGCAACAACATCCCCACAACATTACTGATCCATCTACGATTGATATATGCGGTGCCCATCTTTCTCCAAATTCCTGCACTCCCGTCTTTATGATGCAGCAAAAACCGGCAATCATCGGACCAATGATAGGTCCACGAGTTCGTGCTTGGCACCAGGCTAAACAGGCATGGCGGCGTGGATCTGTGAGGAGTGGACATCTGCTGGTCGTCTAACTCTCTGTCCTTCAATTTATAGACGTCGTCTGATGGTGCTGAGGTATACTCTGTGGTCTGAAGTCATCCATGTCGTAGCTGTATACAGGGAGACATTGATCTCGTCTGGCTTGGCTTACGAGAGCACGATCTTCCCTTGCAATTTTTTATCTGGGACGACCAGACCTCGGTGCATCCTTCACATCACCAGTAGCAGCATTTTTGCGTATAAGCCTGCTGATAGGGTGTGATTAATCATCACTTGTGCTCCGATAGTACGACATGACATAACAGTCTGATGCATATCAATAACTTGCCTTCAGAGGCACCAGGATCTTGGACATTTCGTTGCAACAAAGCCTACGATCAAATTTTAGTTGTGTCTACAAACATACACCAAAAGCGGAAATGTCCATACTGCATTTTTGACAAACCGACCACATGGACAGGCATATCCATAGCATGTTACAGTATTTCGGTGTTTTCAAAGAACATTTCATAAACTGAATTTTAGTCTCAATTTGGCCTTGCTTTAAATATAAGATGGAATAGTACACTCCATAGATTTGTTCGATTAAAGTGTATAATAACCTTGGAGTAGAGATACTTTTTCAACAGTTAAGGTTAACTTAATTTATATTGAAGAACAATAATAAAAATTTAGGACTGCAATATAATATAATCTTATACCATTTTGTGTCCAACATGAGCCTTGCTCTTTATGAAAGATGAGAATAGGATATATCGAAGATCTCTTCCATGAATTAGTATGTAATTTAGGCTTTGACAAAAATCTAGTTCATTTTCAACAGTTATACATTAACTGAATATCTATAAAACAAGTTAATACCAAGAGCATTTCTTGTTTCAAAAACGTATACACATCAATATTTACAGACTTAAAGGGGCAGTAGCACGTTTTCAGGGGGAATATAAGGTGATGTCAGGAAAAAGAAAATTAATGGTCCCAATTGAAAGACAACATATTTAAACTAAATGGAGCAGTAATAACTCAAATATATAACCTTAAGTTTAGCCATGCGATTTCTTTTTCTTGCACAAAATGAATTAAAGGAACACACGGCCGGACGCCCTTTCCGAATAAAACACTAGAAAGCGAAAATTAATTAGGTCACAGCCACACGGAAATCTCAATTAGCGTTATCTCTAGTCGACGATGTTTGCTTTGCGCAACTCGCCACTACTTTCCGTACAAGCGCGATACTCAACCCGATGTGTAAACTAGGCCTATTTCAAATTTATAAATCACGAACTTAATTCATTACATAACATAAAATATTTTCTTTTATATTATATAATTTTCAAATTTATATACCCCTTCTCCCTTTTAATATACTTCGCATAAAGTTTTGCTTTACTTGAAACCTTGCAACAAACAGTACTGACTGTATTACTTAGAGTAAACATATTTTATTCAACAAAGTGAATATGGATCGGTAAACAAGCCGCAATGGCTTATATAAATACCACTCCATTACATTTGTACATAACAATAGAAAAACAATAAGATACATGAAGGAGAGCAAGCAACCTGTGTAAGAAGAAGTGAAATATTTATCAAACCTATGCGATTTCATTATGAAAGTTTTAACAGATATAAGTATCCAAGCATTGACAATTTTCATTATAAACCCCATTTAGACTAGAGCTGAGATTGTAACCCTGAGTATAAAAATACATTTCATTTCTTATGTTTGAATAGTTGGGACATATAAAGAAGATATGTAATCCGATTTCATAGTGGTGACCACAGGAGCAGGATGGACTGGGTAATATATGCCGTTCAAACATGTGTGCATTCAAATCGCTACACCCGAGTCAGAGACGCGAATGAACTATTTGGCAGAAACACGTACCAAAATATGAGATTAAAGCTATATACATACTGTTGCTTTGTAGTTTGCAAGAGGTTTTTGAAGATGCCCTAAGTAGGAGCACTATAAATATCATCAGGTAAATTATTCCTATATTACTTATGTACGTGATGAACAAAACTACACATTGGAATATACCGGCAGCATATTTTAGAAAATGAAAATAACGAACCTGCTTACTTTTTCCATGTCAACTGAATGTGTTTTCATTCTGTATTTCAGTTTAGGGATTTGTTCCCGACGATAAAATTTGCATTCACTTACTGATTGGTCAGATATATTGTTCTACAGGTACATTTGGTTTTGTAAGTCAGACATTCTGTCGGCGAAGGAAATAACATTTAATTGGCGGAAATTGTTTGTACACATCCACTGTCCACTAAACAAGACACGATGGTGTCATCAATCAGTGACCCGACAGGTTATATGACCTGTTACAACACACTGCCTGAGTCACAAGACGGTAATAAACTGACACCTAACACCTGTTATCTGTGACACCCGGCTATATTATACACAACTTCAAATGCTGGATACCCGGTCGTATTCAAAATGTATTCCCCCGGTAAGTTATATTTTATAAGTTATATTGGATGTTCAATTTATCACACAATGTGACAAACTGAAAGCGATGTTATGTAACCATGAAAAATGACAAGCAGGCCTACGAAATAAATAGATGAGAAATTGCTTTGTTTTTTTTATCCCCGCCCCCTCTTACCTTCCCTACCTATTGCTAGTCTCGGCAGTTATCATGAGCAGCAATTCTTTTGAGGTGATTGAATTAAACCTAGTTTTATTTCGAACAATGAAACAAAGATTACCGAACAAGTTTATTTGAACGCCGCTCTTATATACGATACATAAAACTGGATACAAGAAAGTGTGAAACAAAATAAATTAATAAGAAAAACATGTGTAAATGTTAGGCCTATCATGTAGGTACGTAATATTTACAAATGTTGCCCAGTAATGGAGTTGGCTGCAGCCTAGCTTTAGCTAGATGAAACAAATTTAAGGTTTCGCGAATCATTTGAAGCAAGAAAATAAATGTTGCTTGCATGGAAAACTCTAACATCCTATCCTAGTATTCACCTTCGAATAAAGTGAAATGCATGACAATTGAAAAAATGTTTAATAATTGATTATCTTCATATTGTGCGATTACCGTGAAGGATATGAAAGAAACACTACTTTCCAAAAGCCACGAAAACATACCAGACAAAAATAATTCTTTTTTCAAACACGAACTTTTCAAAAACATTTGAATCACAACAAGAGCAAGAATGTAACAGCCAATCAGCGATCTCGTGTCAATAAGGCGCTCGTCCGGCGCCCAGTCTCAAATTCAGTCAATCATGTGATCTTGTTACCCGTAAAATCCATTACGTAGCGCCCCCATCAGCGATGGTCAATTATCGGGGAAGACATCCGGCCGTGACCATCTTTAAAGGTGTTCACACAAAATGGCCGCCAATGGATTTTAAGTAAATCTTCAAACTTTGTCCTCTGACTATGGATGATTGACTTTTGTTATGAGATTTTTGACACTGTCAAAATTATACATTTAGCATTAACTTTCAACTATCAGTGAAAATTTTAAAATATAAAATTATCAAAAAACGTGCTACTGCCCCTTTAAACTACATAAAAGATGGGAATAGTAGTCTTAGATACAGGGGTAAAAGGATCCCTAAAATGCAATCTTATTCGTTAATGAAACCTTTCGATATTTTTATGTCAATTATTATTTTTCAAAACAATGTCCAAAGGTTAAATTTGATCTTTCACCATAGATGTCTTAATTAATGTCATATACTGTGTCAAATCATATGACATCACATATTGTAAAGTTTTCAATTTGTTACAACTTGTGGCACTGTTTTTTTCATATAGGTACCAAGATAATAAAACAAAACACACAGTCAAGCGAGAAGCAAGTTTATTTTACAGCAGCATACTTTTTATTGTGGTAATTTAGAAATTTTAATTTTTTTTACTTTTTTTTTTTGGTTAGGGACAGTTAAATCAGTGGCCGAAAAAGGCAATGTAGCATATTTTTATGCCCTTTTGTAAGGGTTTTGCCAGTAAAATAAGAGTTTATGGAAAAATATCTTCCATATCAGGGTTAAAAGTCAATACACAACATGATTATCACTTGTCTTAAAATAAGGCAAGACGAAAACTTCAGAAAGCCATTTCAGTGTGGACTTCTTTTAAAAATCTAAGTTAGATAATTGATTTTGTTAGAGTAACAAAACTTAGTATGTTTATCTAATAACTTAAAATTGGTATAAAATAATTGTCTTGCAATTGGAAATTAGAAATTGTTTTCTTTCTGTGAAAACAATAAATATCCTTCAGAAAATATGCTACATTGCCTTTAATGTTTAATATTAAGTTGTTATTTTTAACAATATCAGATCAGAATGCATCAATTCAAATATTTTCTAGTTTCTTAAAATCAAAACAATAACATAAATTCAAAGATCCATTGCACTAGATGTGATATACAAAAGATATAATATATGAATAGAAATAGCACTAAACTGATTCAAAAATACAATCTAAGGTAAGCACAGTTTGAGTCATCTTAAGTAACAACACTGAGAGTAAAAAGACAGGTGCAAGATAAATAGACAATAAAAATTTAGTTCTAAGATTGACAACAAAGAGAACAAAACAATTACATACATAAACAATATCAATACATTGATAGGTGAAAAAAGGTAAAACATTTCTATGGCAAAGAGTAAGGAGTTGAAAAATTGGTTTTACAAATCTTGATAAATGAGCCCTTTATGGCTTTATCTACGTAATGATAGAAATTAATGAAAAAATGTTCAATCGAATCATCTTAAAACTGAATAACTAACAAAGACCAATACTGGATTCAACAAATCTTAACTATAGAATTGCATAGAGAAATTTCAAAACCTTAGCTATAGAATAGCTTGAGAGAAACTGTAACAGATTAGCTATAGATTTGCATGAGTGAAACTGTAACACTATAACCAAATCAAATAAGCTTACAATAAATCTAACATAAAGTATTCCATGTAACAATAATTTCAGTGTCAGGAAAGAAAACATTAGAAAACTTGTACATCACCTTCAACAATTCCGCATTAACAATATACAATGTGTTAGGTCTAAACAACTTTTTGTACAAACATGTACAAACAATGACAATAGTAAGTTTGTAAGTACAAAACAGCCCTAAAATGTATGATGTATATCCATTTTTAAAAAAACCACTCAAACCTGCCTTGCGTTCAGTAACACGTTGTTCGCGGTGGGTATCCTTCTTTTAACATTGAGTGTTCGCGAGCGCTCGCGAACATCCCGGGAAATTTCGTGTTACTGAACGCAAGGCTGGTAAAGTCATTTGTATCAAACATTTGTAATTTAACAAAATCAATTCTGTTACAAAGTAATGCAGGGATGAAAATTTCTTCTTTATCGCATTGTGACAGTTTAAGCATAATACCACACAAAGATAAACTAGTCTTTGAAACAAAACCCCCATCGTCCAAAATAAATCATCTTCAATTTGTCATCAAGAAAAGAAGCCTTAAAGTGTCACCATCATCCAAAACACTTAATCTTAAATTTGTCTACAAGTAGAGTTACATGAAGTTGTCTAAATTCATAATCATCATCACCCTTATCCAACACACTAAATCCTAAATTTGTCAGTTACTTTACGTTGTACAAATTCATAACCATCATCCTTTCATCCAAAACATTTTATTCACAAAGCATGATTCAGAAGAGGCAAAATTAACAATTATCAAAAGCTTGATCTCAATTTAGTCATCAAAAAGAGCTGAAAACTTGGGGAGCAGCATTTCCAGCTCACTTTTCTCTGTGCCCTTTGACCGCTGAACGGAGGTCAGTTTTCTAGCAGGGTCCACGCTGTAGGGACCAGTTGACTGACGTCTCAGCAGCTTCTGTCTGAGGTGGTTTTTGATATCCTTCCCGCCTCCAGGACGGGCTTCTGCTTGAAGGCTCCTGTCCATTTCAGGGGACATCGGGTTCGGCATCATGTCATCTGTGATGTCACACATGTCATCCATCTTGGAAGGGGGATAGGCAGCAGATTCCAGAGATTCTGGAGACTTGGGAGAATTTGGAGATTCCGGTGATGGGATGTTCGGTAGAGTCACTGGATGGAAGAAGAAATTAAATCTTTGAATCAAAAACTAAGGATAAATGTATTAATTCTGCAAAGTAGTTTTGAAAGCAATGGTTATTGATAGATCATTCCAAAATTGATGCTATTGGGAAATAAAGTTCAGTAAATTAAACAATAAAGTTGATAATTAAAATATCTTTTTCATAAAAACATAACAATATTCCATCTACTTCAATGTCTCAATCTCACTTGATCCAATAAATCTTTACACATATATCCCAAAACCTGCACCAGACTGCAAAGACAATGATTGAGATATCTTGATGATTAAACAGCCATGGTACACGGGATCCAATTCCATACTCCTTAAAGGGGCAGTAGCATGTTTTTTTGATAATTTTATATTTTAAATTTTTCACTAATAATTGTAAGTTAATGTTTAATGTTCTATATTGACAGTGTCAAAAATCTCATTACACAAGCCAATGATCCATAGTCAGAGGACAAAGTATGAAGATTCACATAAAATCCATTGGCGGCCATTTTTGTGTGAACACCTTTAATTCATTTTGTGTAAGAAAAGGGAATCGCATGGCTAAACATTACGTTATATATTTGAATTATTCATGCTCCATTTAGTTTAAATGCATTGTCTTTCGATTTGAACCATTAATTTTCATTTTCCTGACATCACCTTATATTTCCCCTAAAAACGTGCTACTGCCCCTTTAATGCGCTTTCATAACTTTTATTTTCATGAAATTTCAATAAGTACCGAACTGAATGTGTGTTAATTTCTGCATGAGTGCACGCTGCCCATTGTGGTTCAATACTGATGCATGACTCATAAAGTAGAAAAATATTCAATATACATTGATAAGTTTACTAAATCTATTACATTCTTATTGGCTATCTGTTGAAGTTAATCTATATACCAAATAGGAATATAATACTTAAATTAAATAGACACTCCCACCATTCTCTGTATAGAGAAATATCAAAGACATTGTTAACTTCACTAAATCCATAACAATCTTTTAAGATATATGGTGACGTTTTGCAAAGTTATTTGGTTGTAATTGTGAACTGGAAGTGCTAAAAATAATATATCCTCACCGTTCACTGCAAGTATTTGTTGCTGTATGAAAGCCTTTGCCTCTTCTGCTGTCACTCTCTTGAGAGGGTTTCCGGCTAGCGTGAGCTCGAACAGCTTGTTCACCAGGAGTGGTCTCCCCTTCCCCACGATGTGCTCACAGATGTAATCAGGAAACTGGGCCAGCTGAGGAACAGGAATAACTAGTTTGATGGTCTACGTACTTGCAGATGAAATACAGGTATTTGTAAATAAATGAGTGTGATATCATTAAAGAGACTGTCCTTATGGAGTCCACTACGCCATATTTTATGACGGTTAATGACATAAAAAATCACTGCACTTTTATGAATTTCACAAAATGGCACACAAAAGTTATATGTATTGATACACAAATTCACAAATGATCATTGATTAAATGTTTTCACTCAGCACACCAATGAATGGCTTATGAGCTCATTGTTGTTGTGTTTTATCAACTATGAACTCTTATCTATCCAAATCTCAATCACCCAAAATATTTAGAACGGGTTGTGTGAGAATTTAGTTCTCACAACACATATTCATTAACTAGAATGCTCAACAAAATTCAAAACAAAAAGCTAAAAAGTATCAGAATTTGATAGGGAAAAACTTACATAAGTAATGAAATTCAATCTGAAGCTAGCAAAGTTCTTTGGGTCCAGCTGATCCTTCCAGATGTCCAGCACAGCATGACTTCCTTCAAACATGAAGTGCAGCGTCAGGAAGAAGGAAAACACATCTGATTTCCCGGTGAGCTCAAAATTCTTGAAGAAACTGCTGAGGTCTGGTCTTTGAGAGACCAATTGACTCTGACAGGCCTCTGGAGACATATATTCCGGTGTCCATCCTTCGCGACTCACTTCTTGCTGAGGTGTGTGGCTCGTCCCAAAATCTGTCAGCTTTATGATTAGGTTGCGGTCTTGATCATAGGCAATGCATACATTCGCCGCTGAAACGGACAAGGAGGTTCTAGATAATGCCTGAATAACTCTGGAGTCCCAAGACACACATTCTCTCCCCAATAAGGTAGATCTTAAAATGTTGATCAATCTGTTTGAATAAGACCTAATCCCTGGTCGCCGTCAGCCAAGACTTGTAGCACATACCATTTCAGCCAATGAAAAGGGTGGATATAGGGTGCTAAATATAACCCATGAACATTCTTTTGTCAGGACTTTGCCCGGGTCGATGGTACGGGATTGGTAAGTGCTGCTCACATACAAATATGCTGACATACAAAATTGAGTATGGCACTTATAGATTCTGCAGCAATCACTAGACGGGCTATGGAATATTAAAAACATTACTGTACTGCTAAGTTTTATTTCTATAGGGGGCCTACACTGGACTTATGGAGGCCTACACTGGACTTAGGGCTGCTATTTAATGGTCATGAACTCGACACGAGAAAGAATTCTTTTCCAAAAGATAACCAAACTATAGTATTGACTAATTCAGTGGAGAGACGAGGATATACCATCCTGTCTCAGGGTACGATTGTTACGCTAACTCCACTAATCTGTACCCTGGGCTCAGAAACTAGTTTCGGTCGCTAGTTTCCCTACTTGTTTTCTCGTTGAAATTTTATCGAGAAGATGGCGAGAAAATGATTTGATTGGCTATATCCAAGTCGGGCCGTGTAACAGAAACTAGCTTCTGAGCCCAGGGTACAGATGAGTGGAGTTAGCGTTACGTTCGTACTCTGGGACAGGACGAGGCTATGGAATACAAAAAACATTACTGTACTGTTAAGTTTTCTTTCTTTAGGGGGCCTAATCTCAACTCATGGGGGCCTACACTGGACTATTTAATGGCCATGAACTAGACATGTGAAGGACTTCTTTTCTAAAAGATAACCAAAATATAGTATTGACTAATTCAGTGGAGAGACGAGGAAATACCATTATACGAACGTTACGCTAACGCGGGCCGACTTGGGATATAGCCAATCAAATCATTTTCTCGTTGAAATTTTATCGAGAAGGTGGCGAGAAAATGATTTGATTGGGTATATCCAAGTCAGACCGACCGACCAAAACTAGCTTCTGAGCCCAAGTACAGATGAGTGGAGTTAGCGTTACGTTCATACCCTGGGACAGGACGAGGCTATACATACGTTTGATGTCGAGATGCAGGATCATGTAGAGATGCATGTACTGGAGAGCCGAGAGACCCTGGACAGCCAACTGCATCACCGCCGTCTGCGTCAACATCTCCTGCCACTTCTGGGTCTCCACAAACACCTTCAGAGACAACCCTGTACGGCAAAGAATTGTAAATAAAGACATTTAGTATTAAAGGGGCAGTAGCACATTTTTGGATAATTTGATATTTTGAATTTTTTCACTGATCATTGCAGGTTTTGCTTAATGCATTATTTTGACTGTGTGAAAAATCTCATTACACAAGCCAGTCATCCATAGTGAGAGAACAAAGTATGAAGATTCACATAAAATCCATTGGCGGCCATTTTGTGTGAACATCTTTAATTCATTTTGTGTAAGAAAAAGGAATCGCATGGCTAAACTTTATGTTCTTTATTTGAATTATTACTGCTCCATTTAGTTTAAATACATTGTCTTTCAATTGGAACCATTCATTTTAATTTTCCTGACATCACCTTATATTCCCCCTAAAAAGGTGCTACTGCCCCTTTAAGATATCCTATGTGTATATTATTCAAAACATTATTGTGAAAATGATGTTTTTTGTATTATGAAGTATGACTATTGAGCCTTAACAACTACGATAATAAATTATGCATTTTTGCATTCATGAATTCTTACTTGTAGCATATCAGTAATCTTTTTATGCCTGTTAACTACTACTTATTATAATGTCGTATGTTTTGTTTAGGTGAGGTGAGTTGGTGTGTATCACCCCTCTCAAGAATATTTCACTTACTGGTATATCACGGCTGCTAGTATTATTGCAGGGAGAAAGCCGCAACATTCATGGCTATATTGTGGTGTGTACTTTTATAATGGGTTATTGTGACAAAAATAAACCCATTTTTACTGCATAATCAAGCTGTTTAACAGTTTATTGTTATTTACAAGAATCTTACAAAGAAACCTCTTAAGAAAATGCCATTAGCTTGTCTTGGGCAATCTGTGCATGTTTTCGGGGCTGTAGGAAAAGGTTTGAATACTACAATCAATTAATTAACTGATATTAACTAAATTTCTTTACTCAAACTTTATATCAAAATGTGACAATAAATAATGATCGGTTTCAGACATCATTCAGTCATCTTGCCTCCATATTCCAAAAGGATCTCATGGGTGCCGTCCCGCCATATGTAACCGAAGAATCCGGTGATGTTTGGATGGCTTAGCGACATCAACACCTCAACTTCCTTCTTCTTGAATTGGCCCGTAATCTGCAATAGCCAACGGACGAGGAGATTATTACTCTACACTGATACACTGTTATAACAAATAGAACATGAGCATGGCTGGAAACTGATTATTAGTAAGAAACATAAAGTTGAAATTTTAAAAAACCTTGAATAAATTTCCCAATTAACAACATATGATGCAATTCTTACAAAATATGTTAGTAATGTATCAGACTTGTGTGTTTGTGCTATAATTATACACCTATGTATTTGTAACCTGTACTTGAATTAACTTAAAAACTTATTACCGATATCTTACATTGATACATTCATACTTTAGAATAATAAACTTGTTTACCTGTCTATCAATTTTGATTAATAAAATAGAACCTACTACAAGAATATAAAGATGAAACAAACATCTCCCCATTTCCCTCCCAAATTTCAGACAAATTGGGATAATTTAAGTACAATTACAAATGATGTAATCTTTACAGCATTTCCTTACAGGTCCATTTTATATTGATTTACAAGAGTGAGTGACTTGGAGCCTAAAGACATTAGATAAAGGTGAGGTGATGTGGGGTTTAACGTTAACACTTTTATGGTTATGTATTGCGGCGATAGCTGTGAGCATCATCTGGAACTAGTGTAGCATGAGTTGTACAGCGCTAACATTCAGTGCAGCAGTACATAAATCCTACTGCGTGTAGAACAGTTCTCTACTGCAAATTTAGTTGCCTAGACCTTGACGCGTAAATTATCAACACCCTTATATTTTGTTTAAAACGAGGTTACTCACCCTTTTTCTGACGTAGGGTTTTCCTCCACTGTTTTGACACAAATGAACCTCTCCAAAGCCTCCTTGTCCAAGTTTCTTGACAACATCAAACTCCCTATCCTCCTCAAATCGTCCACGTACAGACGGGAGCAGATCCTGAAAATCAAATAACGAAATTGGTCCACATCTAAAAAACGGTCTAGTTTAGTAACTCAAGTGAAAACTGTTCTGTGATGCTCTGTAAAGTGTTTGAGAACCTGTCATATTATTATGATTATTCTAAAAAATATTCTTCAAGGTGACTCTGTAAAATTAGTGAACTGGGCAAATTGTAATCAAATTCATATTGAAGAATAGTCTCTTAAATTAAATAAAGGCTCTTGTGCATGTCAATAATTCATTTATCCTTTAAAAAAGTAAGTGACTTGATTAAATTCTCAAACTTATTAAAATTCAGTTATTCTTCTCAAACTTATTAATTTAATAGTAACAAAAATAATACAATATAAATTAAAGAAACAATGTTGAATGTACCGTAAATTTGAAAAGTACTGCCCATGGACAATTTTGCACCATGGATGAATAGGTGGCCGATCAAAATGTTTATTTTAACTAGTGTTGAGACTTGACCATTCATGGCATGATTATTTGATTTAATGATAACTGGCAATATTAATATTTGATGGTATGTCACAATATTTTATTGACATATGAAAAGAACAACTTTCCAAAACAAAGAAATTACCGGTAGTGCTAACCAAAAGTGAAATATCAGTGCCTTAATAATGCAATCATGTTTGTTTTCTAAACTTATTTCAAGATCCTAAATTATAAAAAGTAGAGTGATTTTGAATGAGGATATGAATTTGAAAGAAATGGCCAAATGTCAAAGGTCTCTTTCCCCAATCCCTGAATTATGTAAAACTGCCAATCAAATAGCAAAACAATACAAAACAACTAATTCAACAAAAAAAGCAAGTTACTATAACTGACAGGGTCTGTAAGAACACCATGTATTCCTTGCGGTAGTCTCCCTGTATCTTTAAGCAGCTTGGACACGGCAAAGCGAGTTCCACTCACAACACACCTGGATAATAAGAGAATTTCACAGTGAAATTCACACACAATGCTTTAGACTAACATTTAGTCTCAGAAGTATTTTTTTCAATATTGATAATATTTTTAAACGAATCATATATTATAACAAAATTGAGCCCAGAAGATGCTTTAACCTAAAGCTGAGCCATCTAGACTTGCTATACTTTTCTAGACTTGGTTGGTCATCAATTAAATATCTTTGCTTTAAGGTCTGGATGACAGACTAACAACGCTTAGATGTTAGACGTTGCTTTCAGTTGGGGCAAATATTTCAGATAGTTGTTTAATTGTTTAAAGTTCTTCTGAGAAGAGAGAAGAAATAACATATCAATACTGAATCCTTTTTTTTCTGTATTATATCAAATTTCAAGAATTCCTTAATTGAACATCAATTATTCAAAATTGTCTGGCCTTGATTGCTTTGATATGACTAGATATGGTTGACATGTTATGTCAAACATTTCTTACATGGTACAACTATTGTGTTTCCTAATATACTACAGGCCTGTGACCTTGAATTATTAAATAATAGTTGATTGACATGCCTTGTCAATGATTGAACATAACATTATCAGCTTATTACAGAGGAATGGCAGTAGTCAAAATGTGGCCTACATAAGAATAAAAAAGTTGTATATCAATAAAAACTTGTCATTCCTTATTGCCTTAAGATCTGAACTACCGATCAAGGAAGTTATCAACTTACTGAGATTTGTAGTTGTCATGGACACCAGATGTCTCTGCTTGGATACTGAACTTCCTCTCAATGTCGAAAGAAGTCGACGGGGCAACTGCCTTCAGCTTTGCTTCATCTCTCGACTTGATGTTCAAAGCATCCACAGGTATTGGCCCCTTACTGATTTTGATGGTGAAAGTTGAATCCTCATGTTGAATTTTAATCACATCGTTCTTGGAACCCTTTGCTGGAAATGAGTCGGCCTCGGACCAATGGCCGGATATAGAGACCTCCATCCTCCCTGTTATATGAATAAGAACATTAGAAGGGAGGGCCATGGGCCATTTTTGCATTGATTGATGAAATGGCTCACTGAGACTTTAGAAGTTTATTTTTGCAGGGATAAAAAAAGGCATTGCCCTAATGAGTCGTTTTGCACATTGACATTTTTTAGTTTAGTATTGAGTATATGGCCAATTCAAAAATCAGAAAATTACTAAAAAAAATGAAAATGACAAATTGTCTTTCCTTATCCCTTTTGTACGTGGGCCTAAGGCCTTTTACCGAAATAAAGAATTGATAATTGATAATTTTGAAGTGAGTTGGACAATAGCAGAAAAGATCCCCAAAACACTGAGATGTCGAAAAAGTAGACATGGAACTTTTAAAACGACTAGTCAAATGTTAGCAAAATTTACAAACTTTCACAAAATTTCTTACATTTTCAAGGATAATTTGTACATTTTCATAGTTTTGATTATCATTTCTTTTGCAAATGCAAATACTTTAACTGACAGTTAATCATACCTTTAGGAGAACTCAACATGGTCTCCCGTTTTCTTTATGATGCACCGCTTTTCCGTTGTCTTGTTGAGAAAGGTTTTCCCTGAAACCAGTTAACAGGTGTCTTAAACTGTTCTTCAAAACACTCCTCTCTTAAATATAATTATAACAACTTACCTGTAAACACTTTAAGCCTTACTTAATTGTAAGTGATTGCAAATTACTTTCATTGTAGTCATGCTGAAGTATGAGTAAATCAAAAGGTAAATCTAGAGTTAGAACTAAAAATAGAATAAAACCATTTACCAAGTGGACTTTGAACCTTTTTAAGTATAATGTATTGTCTGCTTGCTAAAGATGCTCGTCAAAAGAATATAACCTGATTGGCAACATGAGATGCCACCAAGTTAAAATACTACGGAATCATTTCAGGAAAATGCTTATGTAATGTTCAATAATGTTGAGCAAGTTCTGTGATGTTTTCTCTTAGATGAACAGCCATTACAGCTGTGTGCAGTCTGTACATGTCCCAATCTAGTTAAAACTAGCTGAAATGTATACGACCCCTAAGTCCTCACCCTACTAATGTGAGGACTTAGGGGGGAATTATACATTACAGCTAGTTTTAACTAGATTGATTATTCCTAGTGTACTTGGACATGTCCAATCTAGAAAATGCCAACATACTGAAATTAAGGAAAATGTTTCTGCACAGAGTTTTGTTTCTTCTTCCTCGCCATATCAATGATCCTTTGCAACTTTTTACATTTTATCTGAACCTTTTAAAGTGGCCGATCCAACACTGAACAGTGATCTGGCCTCCATTTTAATTTTTGTGTCAATGACATGGAACCCACCGTCAAGTCTGTCTATGAACACCCCATGACTACGAAAACACCTAAATACACAGATTCTCGTGTTTGGTCTCTTGGTTTTTTTTCACCTTCATCATATATCCTGAATATGGCAGACTCCCCGCTTTGACCCCCTAATTTATGGTAGCAAATTCTCTACGGTAGTATAAATGAAAAATGTTTTTGTTGAGATGACAAGATTAACTTTAAGTTTATACCGCAATTCGAGATAATGAATCAGCCAATCAACAATCGCATGTCATAAAGGGGGATTCCCCGGTCACAATGACCCCACCCCGCTTGGCCGGCGCCCAGTCCGTGTCATGTGACCTCTTTCCACAGCTATGTTAATTAAGTAACTGCTGGTCAGTTAGGTATGAAAGGCTCGGGTTCTAGACCCCCTTTAAGAAATAACATTATTTTACAGGAAGTCTTGTCAAGAAATCGCTACTTGCTCGATCAGTTTCAATTGTAAAATCAGATACAAAACGTTGCTCTTTACTCAAAAGGAGACAGTTAACCTGATCTACAATGTCTATATTTCCTGTTTAATGTAGTGTTTTGTATATCTACTTGTCATAATACCTGTGTTTGAATTGGTAAATATGGGCCACAGACGTCTCTCTCACACAGAATGTGTTATGGGCGCTTTTCCTTTTCCGGTTTATCACGTGATCTAACTATGACGATGGAGCTCACTTTCGTAATCGAAAATTAATTCGTACATTGCTGTACGATTTAGACGATTTAAATTTGGGTATTTTTTTACTTCGAAGGACAATATATAGCCTATGTATGACAACTTCTTTATATCTATGTTGTTTTTTTAAATATTTTTATTTTAATCGGATTATTAATGTTTTTATTATTATTACCGGATTAAGATTGAATGTACTTTTTATCTATAAAAAAGCAGTACCTACCATTTTCCCACATTAAAGAGAATGTAAGTTAGACCTGATAAGATACAATGTTTTGTAAAAGAAACAAACTGGCAAGATGGAGGAATCATGCCTATGAGTAGTAGGCCTAAGAAGTAGGAATCTTCAGTTAAGGATGAATGATACATATAAGCCATTTCACATATTGGGTTATTGAAATAAATATGACCCTCAATGGTATTGTGTTTTCCTAAAACATGTTTAAACATTTTGAAACTAATATGTCTTTATATGACAATCATCCAGTTTATACTTAATTTTGGCAATTACAGAATGAGGTTAAAAATAACACCTGTAACAAATTAATATGTTCTTTTTGGCCAAACAGTGCAAGTTCTGAACTAACTGTCATGCATGTTGTGAAAATGTGAGCAATTCTCATTGGGACTTGCATTGATAACGAATACAAAATGAACGAACTTTTTGAGACTCCTAAAACAAGTGCACTTAATGCCCCCTTCTACCGAACCATGCACGACCTATATGGCGACTATCCGCGATCGCCGCGATTACGTCGATCGCAGCGGTCTCAGACTATTTAACAAGGTTGGGACTAAAGTGATCGGTCGCTTTGATCGTAAGTCGGTCTCAACACGGTCGTATACATGTTCACGACCGAAAAGACAAATTCCCATGCGAGTGGCTAAGATCTTGCTGAGACCAAAGCGACAGTTTCTAGGATCGTCATGCGATATACTTGTAACCGACTTGCGATCAGTGCGATGGCTTGTACGATCGGGTGCGACCACGTTATGACAATCTCTATATATTCTTGTACGGCTTACGTATGACCATTACGACAATTCACACAGCAGCATTGAGAGACATACGATCTTATCGTAACCTTTTGAAAAACCGGTCTTGTTCAAAGTTAAAAAAATGTCCTTCTCAGTCGGACCAATATTTATATTTGTAATTAACATACAAGGATGCGAAGTGATGTCATTTGAACATGGGTAGGTATGTAATTTTGTTGGGATATACATGTATGCATCCCTGTTGCTTATGTTATGCAAATACAATATGAATGTTAAATTATTGAATAACGAAATTTATTCTGGGTTTTGTTGCGTTCTATTGTACAGTCGAATGAGTGGTTAACAATGTGGTTGTAACTGTGTGTATTATCAACCTATATTTGCTTTTTAAAGTTGAATTCACTGGAAACTCGTCAGGTCCGTTTGAGTTTGAAATATTTACAATACGATTTCAGGGGTAATACAAGGTAAAATATTATGGATGAAAGCTTCTTTATTATTACTTTGGAGAAGAAAAAAAACAGTTTTAGTCAATACTATTTTACCTTACATTACAACTTAATTGTAGAGATGCCAGGAGAAGGTTAGTTTCCCAACTGATTATGACAAATAACAATTTGTCGGTCGATTATTTATAAATAAAATAACGTTTTTGTCGTCACATCAGAACTAAACAGACAGAAAGTAAACACTTCAGTTGAATTTATCGTATGTAAAATTTCAATAACACATATTTCTAGTTTTTCATGTCGTATTCACAAACTGATGAGAACAATAATTAAACCATCGTTCAAAGAATACTTTCAAGTGATTTTCATTTCGTTTTAAAAAAAATTAAATTTTATGTTAATTAATTGTTTCAGAATGTTAAACAAGGAAGAAATAACTTATGTGAAAATTAATAAGTGTGCCTCATGTTTCACATATTTACAACATTTAAAACATGACAGGGGTCTTGACCGTGTTAATTCTATTTCGCACATCTGCGTACATTATAATTATATACGTACACAAATATATTTGAACAAAATATAAATCAGACGTCATTTACTAACTTGAATTCAAATTACTGCAAATTTAAATCTTATTGTAAACATGCAATAACTTCACATGTCTCTTATATATTAAGTAAATTTATACAAACTGAGGTGTGTACTTTCTGTTTTAGTAAGGATGAATGATACATATACGCCATTTCACTATTGGGTTATTGAAAAACATATGACGCTAAATGGTATAGGTGTGTACTTTATTTTGCCTGGCGGTTAATTATCATTACACCCCTTGGGCGGTTATATCTCTACTTTTTTTCAATTGGTTTTAACTCATAATACCTTCTTATAGGTGTTTACCCCTTATAAACCTTTAGTGACGTCACTCCATTGTTCTTTGTGGTCTTTATCTATTTTAATTTCCTTCTGACTCGTACGGCAAGGGAATTAGTAGTAGTTACTTCATCCATAAACGAGAGGTTGATCCAGTTACACCACACCTGATCGCTGTTTGATTGACAGCTGAATTCGTCGAGGACGGTAGTCCGAGACGCAAATTCAGCTGTCAATCAAACAGCGATCAGGTGTGGTGTAACTGGATCAACCTCGAGTGATTGGATGAAGTAACTGCTTTGTACCACGCCCACATTGCACGTTGTCAAAATCTGCACGAGATCTGCGCCGGAAATTTGAATTTGAAATCATTCAGTTTCACATGGCCACAATGTCGAGTCGCGAGTGGGATGACATGATTGACGACCTTATATTGTCGTAAATAATTAATAGACTATATAACTTTTCATTCAAGTACATTTTCACTAGCCTATGGTGTTTCTTATTGTTCAAAGTGGATTATGTTCGATAGTCCTATTTGTTTGAATGTGCTTCATTAAAACTTGACGTTCTTTTTATTGTGCCATTTTATAGAATATTTACATCCTCTTCAGCAAATTCGAACAAACCTGCAGAGGTTTCAGATTCTTTGAAGGGGATCCTCCTTGGGGTACTTAATTAGCATAATTATCTGTTAATTTGCATATATGACAGGTTGTAACTATTTTTGAATAAAAATTTACACTCACAAAAAAGTGTTGTCGTATGTCCGACCATCCCAACGAAGTACCTGTCACCCTAGCGGCAGCAGCCTTAGTGCAACTCAAGGGCAGGTAACTCTAACTCCTTACTTATCAATCTAGACAATGCCAGACAGAATAAGGGGAGGTGGGAGGTCGTACCCCAAGGAGGATCCCCTTCAAAGAATCTGAAACCTCTGCAGGTTTGTTCGATTCTTTTTCAGAAGGGTATCCTCCTTGGGGTACTTAATTAGCATAAAAACAGACTCCCAAATAAAGAGTTACGGGAGTGGAATTCTGTCACTAATAAATACTATATACTAAAGCATACACACCTGGTCACGTGACCTCCCGCGTCGGGGACACTCGCACGACGACCCTGGGTGCTAACATATGGCCGTGACATAGACCATTAATACTTTTTGAAAAAGGTTTGAAAACCACCCCCCCCCCTCCCTTTTTTTTTGGAAGAGAACTAGGGGGAAATGACAAAAAGAGTATATATACAAAAGATCCCAAGCTACCCCTCCTTGACCGGCAGCCGCCGGCACGGGGATTGGGATAAGGACTTAATAAAGAAGTGCAGAAGAACTTTATTAGTTTGGTTATAATAACAGAACGTAAAAACCTCGAGAATTCACTCAATCAGAGGGATTACGATTCTGCCCACTTGAGTGCTTGTCGAGTTGGTAGTGTTTTATGAACGTACTCGGTCGGCTCCATATGGCCGCCGAGCAGATCTCCTCGATGGGCAGAGCCGCAGCGTACGCTGTAGAGGTCGCTACTGCTCTGACTGAGTGAGCTCTCAGTTGACCAGGGGGCTCGTGTCCCTTATTTACATAGGCCATGCATATGGTAGAAACTAGCCATCTAGAAATGGTCTGCTTACTTGCTGGCTCTCCCGTCTTACCCCCTCCGTAGCAGCAAAACAACTGTTTCTGTTTACGGCCTTCCTTCGTCCTTTTGATATAAGCCCTTAGGCATCTACGGACATCCAGAACATGGGGAACAGCCTTTACTGAGCCTCCTATCGACGGCTGCATGAGCGCCGGGAGCTCTATAGGAGCTGTAACATGAAAGGTCTGGTCGACTTTGGGGCGGTATGAGTCTGGCAATCTGATGCTGACTCTGTCTTTGTGGAAAACAGTCAGCTCGGGATCGGCAGACATTGCATGAATGTCGCCTACCCGCCTGCCAGACGTAACCGCCACCAAGAAAGCTGTCTTCCAGGTTAGAAGTTGGAGAGAAAGACCCTCCCAACTCTTGAAAGTTGGTCCTGACAGCCAGTCCAATACTATTGATAGATCCCATGAAGGGCTAATTCGTCTCACTGGGGGACGAATTCTGTCCACACCTGCTAAGAAGCGCTGTACCAGTGGGTGATTGCCCAGAAGAGCTCCGTCCACCGGCATGTGTATCGCCGATATTGCCGTGGAGTATCCCCTGACTGTCGATGCGGCTAAGCCGGCATCCAGTCTGGTCTGCAGAAACTCTAGCACAGAGACTAGATCTGCAGAAAAGGGATCGAGGATCTCCCTATCGTTTCACCAGCGCGCATAACAGGCCCATCTATCGTTGTACTGAACCTTTGTCGAATCCCTCCTCGAAGCCAGTATTGTGTCTGCAATTCTTGCAGGAATACCGCTCTCCTGGAGGCGATTCCGGACAGAGGCCATGCCACCCACTGAATCTTGGGATTCGGGTGTGGGGCTCCCTCCTGCGTGAGTAGGTCTTGTCTGAATGGTAGCAGAACTGGGGGCATCGTGAGATACCGAAGTACTGTTGGAAACCAACTCTGCGCCGGCCACAACGGTGCTAGAAGCACCAGTAGCTGGGGCGGCTGACACGCAAGCTGCGATAGGACCCTCGGAACTAGGGGAAGTGGCGGGAACGCCCACAACACCCTGTCGGTCCAGTCGAGCGCGAATGCGTCCGGCGATAGAGCTCTTTGGTCTGGGACCCTGGAGCAAAACACCGGCAGTTGGTTCGTTGTTCCAGACGCAAATAGATCCACCTGGAACGGTCCGAACAACTGGGAAATGACTTCGAATATCTCCGAGTGGAGCTTCCACTCGTGCGGGGCGAGAATCCTCCTCGACAGAGCGTCCGCTCGAACATTGTCCACCCCGGGGAGATATACTGGCTTGACCTGAATGCGAAACTGGTCGCACCAGAGAATGAAATGCCAGGCTTCCTGAAGCAGAGTCGGGGAAACTGTGCCCCCCTGCTTCAGAATGTACGTCATGGCAGTCTGGTTGTCCATCTCTAGACGAACCACTTGACCTCTGATGTGTTCTAGGAAGTGTCTGAATGCCAACCGAACGGCTCTCAACTCCAACACGTTGATGTGCAGAGAGACCTCGTCCTTGGTCCAAAGACCTGACGCCGTAAGGTGATTCAAGACTCCGCCCCAACCCGTGAGCGAGGCGTCCGTCTGAATCGTCACCATCGGTTGCGGAGGGTCTAGCGGCAAACCTCTGGCTAGATGGACAGCTTCTGTCCACCACCAGAGGTGAGGAAATAACCACTCCGGAATTGACACCAGCTTCTCTAGACTCTCCGAATGAGACCAGAGCCCTGCCAATGCCTGTTGGGCTGGCCTCATACGTAGTCGGGCCCTCCAGACCACGTCTACCGTCGCCGCCATGTTCCCCAGCAACTGAAGCCAAGCTCGTGCTGAGTGAACGGGGGACTGCATGAATCGTAGCGTGACCAACTGGACCTTGAACATTCTGTCTGGGGCAAGGGAGACAATGCCCAGCCCGGACTGAAATCTGGCTCCCAAGAAGACTAGATCCTGTGATGGAACCAGATCTGACTTCTTTAAGTTGACTATCCAACCCAGGCTGACTAGAATGCCGAGAATGGCCTGGGTGGCCTCCTGACTCCGGGCACGGGACAAAGCCCTGATCAACCAGTCGTCTAGGTACGGGTGACAGCACCTGCCCTGTGATCTGGCGACCTGTGCCGGAATCAGCATCAGTTTGGTGAACACCCTTGGCGCCGTAGAGATGCCGAAGGGGAGCACACGAAACTGGTAACACACCCCGTCGAAAGCAAACCTCAGGTATTGCTTGAACTGGGGGTGCATTGGAACATGAAGGTAAGCATCCTTGAGATCTATTGACGTCAGCCAATCTCCTGTCTCTACGGATGCAATTACCGATCTCAGAGTCTCCATCTTGAACGATGGGACCTCCAACAAGGTGTTTAGGAATTTCAGATTGAGGATTGGTCTGAAGCCTCCGTCCTTCTTGGTCACCAGGAAGTAAGTCGAGTAAAAACCTGACTCTTCCTGGCCCTTGGGAACTACCTCGATCGCAGCCTTGTCCAACAACGCTTTGACCTCGGCTCGGAGCACTTCCGCTTTCTCCCTGTCCCTCGGCACTGGAGTACATCTGACTCCTGCGAAGGACGGGGGTGCGCCTTTCCATGCTGGCAAGTGGCCTTCCCTGAGTGTGGACAGGACCCAGGGATTTGTAGTAGCCTTGCCCCAATCTTCTACGAACAGGGCTAATCGGCCGCCAACAGGAGTCTGGGGGAGCAGGCAATGAACTGCCGGGACTGTTGGTACTTCGACACTTAGACCCGGAGTCACCTGAGGAGGAGGGGGCGTTAGGAACCCTGTGGAGGTTTCCCGCGGCCCCGAAAAGCCTGGCGTTTTTGTTGCCGGCCACCTCCTCGACCTTTACCCCTCCCTCTACCCCTCCCATAGCCACCCGTGATGGGGGCGTACAGGGAAGCCACCGGCGAGACCTGATTGGTGGTAGAGGGCATTGGAGGACGCTGGCGCTTGACCTTGGGCTCCTCCAAGAGGACTTGTGCCTCCTTGGTAGCAGCCGCCAGGTCAGCGGCCTCCTTCACTACCTGGACCGCCCCCGGGAACAGCGTTGAGCCGAGCCGGTAAGGAAGGTCCAGTAGCGTTTGGGTTGTGGCTTGATTGTATGTGGATGTGTTGAGCCACAACCTGCGCATCCCCATCACTGCGCACATCACCTGCGAGGCAGCACTCCGAATGGAGTCCTTCCCCAGGTGTGAACCGACCTCAGCCAACTGCCTATGAAAGATCACGGAGTCCGAGTCTTTCTCCTTTGCTAGCGCTTGTGTCTGCAAGGCCGCAAGATACGCGCTATGGACGGCAACCTTCATTTGCTGGACGGCATTCTTGTACATAGTCTGGTAAGACATGTACACCGTCCGCAATAAAGGAGCCTGTTGTCCAAAAGGAGGCAGCCGCCGGTACTCCTGCTTCGCCTGTGTCGAAGCCAGGTTGACCGAGGTCAAAACGCATTCGTCCACCACTGGGACCTCCCATAGTTCCCCCTCCCCCAGAGGGTAACGCCGGGTGAGATCCTTAAGATCCCACACCGAGCGCCGCCCATCCAGAAGAGGGTTCACCACTTCGGTCTCAACAGTAGGAAGAAGGCGGAGCGAGGCCCGTGCTGCTTTGCCAGCGGCAAAAGCATCACCGGGAAGGCGGAATCCAGTGGGATCTGGCTGTGGTATCGGCGCAGCAACCCCGGGCAGACCAAGGACGAATCTATCCTTGACCTGTCCGAGGAGGACGTGATATGGCAACCAAGAGTCCTCCTCCGAATCCCCCACCTCAGGATCCCCCTCAAGATCCCGATCACCAGTAACGGTCGGATCGAGAACAAGAGGGGGGTCGGAAGGCGGGACATCCCGAGGAGTCGCTCCGGGAAGCACAGGCTGCACCGGTAAGACAGTCAGGCCACCAGACCCGGGCCCCTGCCCCGGCACCGTAGTACCGGGGTCAGTGCTCTTGGGGTTGGAGCCGACCCCAGAACCACCCGGATGAACCGGCGTGGTCTGGAGCGTCCGCATGACATTGGTATCGGTAACCGAACCGGAGGGCAGTACTGTGACTGTTCCGTGATCGGTACCTCCACCGGCAGAAGTGCCAGGATTCGACATAGCAGTCGATCCGGTCACCCCGCTCTGAGAATTGGCATCGGGAACAATCTGAGCAGCCAGGCCGATTTCCTTACGGAACCCCGACAAAGCCTGCTCAAGAAAGCCCTTCATCTGCCCCTGTAGGGTAAGAGAGAATTGATTAATATCAAAAGGTGCTGGGGGTGGGGGGGGCGGCAAGCTTTTGTTTTGCTTATTTGCCGGCGGCTGTCGCTGCTCCCCATCAGAAACCTCCATGTCAGTAACGGTTCTGATGGGGGAGGGCGTAGCCTTCCCTTTACCTTTACCCTTACTCTTTCTCTTGAGTTTAGAGGGGGGGTCCTTCTCGTGAATATCTTCCCCCGCATTCATTAAGTTGGTGTAGAAGAGCACATCCGCATGTCTCTTCGCTCTCGTATCTGGGGTGAAGCCTAGGCAGACAGAACAGTCGCTGTCCTCATGTGCGTCCTCAACCAGACATCTGAGGCATTTGCCATGCCCATCTGCAGGGGGCATATTAATCCTGCACCCCTTACACTGCTTGAATGACTGCAATGAATCACCAAGCAATAGTAAGAGGGGGGGCGGGGGGAGGAACATGAATATTGAATTTGCAAAAATGTAAACAATAATAATGTTCTCACAACGTAGAGGCGATGAAATATAAAAAGAATGCGAAAGCAAGCTTGATAATATAAGCCCCTACCTGAAATAAATAAAGCATGTAATACATTACTAATGCTTGCTGTATATCGACATGATACGTGCATTTCACTCTAGACAAGATTTTTTTTTTTTTTTTTTAAAAATCATCAGAAGTGAAATCACGTACCATGAGAAAGGGAATAATTATTATTGCGCGAAATGAAATGCGAAATAAATGAATTAAAATCCCGATGACAGGACTTAAGGAAAGTCGAAGTGAAATGTAAACACATCACCCCACGATCTTTCCCACGCCCGCCATATTGGATTTTCCAAACCACCCTATACGATAGAGGTAGGTGGAAATTATTTAAGTTACAACGCGAGAATTAAACCGTAATGCGAGCCTACATTCGCCTCTACGATGTACAATAATGTTTACCACACATACAGTAACTAATTCTTCCATGTCTTCTTGCAAACTTATATTTTGAAGAAATTTTTCGTAATATGTCTTTCTCCTTTGAATGACAGATTGATAAGTGAGGAGTTAGAGTTACCTGCCCTTGAGTTGCACTAAGGCTGCTGCCGCTAGGGTGACAGGTACTTCGTTGGGATGGTCGGACATACGACAACACTTTTTTGTGAGTGTAAATTTTTATTCAAAAATAGTTACAACCTGTCATATATGCAAATTAACAGATAATTATGCTAATTAAGTACCCCAAGGAGGATACCCTTCTGAAAAAGAATCCTTTAGTGCGTGAACGGTAGGCGTGGCTTGCTAAACTGCAGCGAGCCAATGAGATAGCTACGATCAAAGGTTACTTCAGGCCGTGGTGTAACTATAAGAAGAATATTGAATTTGCAAAAATGTAAAACTCTACCGTCTCCGACTCACCGTAGCCCCGACTGCCACAGAAGGTGGAGGGCTGCGAGAGCAAGGCGGCAGGAGAGCAGGTACTCCCCCCACTATCGTCTAACTAAAGGTGGGTGCACAGGTGCCCTGCTAAGGAGGGAAGCCCGCCCCGACTCAGAAGAAAGAACAACCGAGACACGGAGGTGCGATGCGAAGTTTACTGGCTAAAACAACAGAACGCAACCCAGGACCTAACGGTGAACTGCGACCCCTCTGGGGGGAGCAGAACTCGAAGATCGGTGCTGTGCAACACCTGTGGCCCCAGCCTGGCCACGCCCGTGAGGTCTACCGTGGACAAATCTCGGCGGTAATGGTTAGCGAAAACCATGCCAGACTTCCAGATACAGTCCGACATGTTGTCTACTACAGCTATGCTGCTGTAAAAAGCCGTGGGGGTTAGCACGTCAGTCACTCCCGTCAGTCACTCGCCGGACGGACCAAGGCGGAGAGAAGCAAACGCGTATCGAGACGGAAGACGGACCAGTCACTCCCGTCAGTCACTCGCCAGACGGACCAAGTCGGAGCGAAGCAAACGCGTATCGAGACGGAGGACGGACCAGTCACTCCCGTTAGTCACTCGCCAGACGGACCAAGGCAGAGCGAAGCGAAGCAAACGCGTACCCAGACGGAGGACTGAATAGTCACTCACGCCCGTTACTCGCCACGCGAACCACGTGCGAATCAACTCACTCCAGCCGGGGTGGACGCGTAGAGTCACAAGGTACGTCGCTGACGCTACCCGCAATCGACCCACGCACCAAGCGAGGGTCAAAGGTCAGACCCCTGAGGGTGTGCTGCCTATCAACCGAGAAGCACGAGCGCGCACGTGCAATCCAAGCTACACGACCCGAGCAGGGACGCGCGATACCAAGAGGCCTGCCTGTCCCACAGGCAGAAAACCAACAACCCACCTCCAAATAGCAATTTGGAGAGGGTTGACAGGAGGTAAGAGAAGGGTACTCTTATCCCCAAAGAAAAAAGAATCAAGAAATAAGGTCTACAAACTTTAATACTTAGACAAGGCAAGATAACTTCGAGAGAGCTCAGAGACACAACCGATCACTGAGCGACAGGAAGTTGGAAATGAGGTTCAGGTCACATGACCATAGGTGGCGCGGCGGGGATGAGCAGGTAACTCCCGTTTTGTTTTTTCTGTGTTATGGGTCGAGAGATAATTGATAGGCAATCAATGGGCTACGGTGAGTCGGAGACGGTAGAGTACGTTAAATAATAGATAACATATAATCCGTGGGCATTATCAATAATAAAGGATGTTTGCCCTCGTGATTTGCCCGTGGGCAAACCCGCGGGCAAACATCCTTTATCATTGATAATGCCCGTGGATTATACGTTATCCATAACTTACACCCCTTGGAAAGTCATTGCCTTTATTTTAGTTGAATGTTATATGCCGTGATCTGCGTAGGTTGGTTATCTCATAACCACCTTGGTCGGCTAATTATAAGATTGTAAGCAATTTCAAACAACTGGACTTGTAAAATTTTGACTTTTTAATCAAACAAGAAAGTTAAGATTTATGAACAACGAAAGTGGGATTCGAACCAGGGACCTCTATGTTGTCAAGCAGCGCTCTTACCTGTTGAGCTACCGTGGATCCATGCCAGTTGATGTAAATTTGTGTGTGTCATGTTTGGTTTTTTATTTTCCCCTATAAATATATATTAATATTGCATTAAAATAGTTTCAATATAAGGAATAAAGTTTTTAGTTCTAAAACCCTTAACAAGGGGTATTGTAAGTAGTCTAAAATAGTATTCTTATCAAGACATATCAAACCCGCAAAATGGATCACTAAAACGTTTTTCAATTATTTGTATGTAAACCAATTTATTTGAAACACCGTAATAAAATAGTGTTTTTTTTTACGAAATCAGGCGTTTATTTCTACAACCCTAATATGGGGGCCTTTTAAATATGTTTTCTTATCAAGAAATGATACACCCGCGAATGATATCAGTAAAACGTTTTTTAATTAATTGTTTATAAACAAATTAAGTTGAAACCATTGCAGGAGTCTTCCGCGGGAGTGTAAGTCAAATAATAACCCGTTTACCTCGGGTTATGGAAATAACCTCTGCTCGGGCTACGCCCTCGCGAGGTTATTTTCCATAACCCCTCGGTACCGGGTCATTATTTACTACATAACTACATAACATCTTATACGATAGTGAAAACATGTAGTATTGGTGACGTTTCTGGAAACTTTATGAACTAGAGAGGTATAAGGTCTGGCCACATCAACTTAAGTACGGATGTAGCAGGCCAGTCTACAGGGCGTAGCTGACCTCTGGTCATTTTCATTTCGTTGCGTGAAAAACAAAGTTGGAAAAAAATGTTTCTCCCATTGAAATGGTAATTTGTTACGATTTTCTACAAAAAACAAAGTGTTTGGCTATAAAAAGCCATTTTTAATATGTTTTCCCCCAAACCATTTTGTTCTTTACCCAAAAAGTTTAGTTACGTTTAACATCCAGACTGTTCTAATTACAATAACCAATGAAGGTCGCGGATTTTGTCACATGACTTGCAGATGGAACAATATGCATGGTTTTGACAATCATCAAAACAGCATGAGGCCATGGTAAGCCAGTTTCCTATCTTATTTTCATAGTTTTAAGAAGTTTATCACTGAAATAATCTTTGAAAGAGTTGTTTATTGTCTGGAAAATATTTTCAACGTGTTTATTTTTAATGTTATCTTTAACCCTATGCATGACTTCCCATAAATGGGACGCTAATTCAATGGTGTCATTCGTTTGTGATATACATAATAAAATATTTTAGTAATTTTTTAGTTAATATGAACATGTCATATTGACAGGTAAATAAGCATGAATAGTTGCAGAGTTAAATCCCATTGAATAACACTGCCCCGAACAGAAAATTTGGAATTCTTCCATGCTTTGTATCTGCATGATAGAAGGAAAAAGCTAAATAGTTTTCTGAGAGCAAATGTTCTTTCAATAACACTGATATGATGACATATCGTATCTTTATTACATCCTAGTCCCAATCTCATTAAAATGATATCTTAATTGCTTCACTACGTCCTACATGCGTAGCGTAGTGTAGCAAATAGATCGCATTTTAATAAGATTGATCCTAGTCCTTGTTTGAAACCTTGACAGAAAGGGGTTCGTATTGTTCCAAGCATATTAAATGCTAATAGACAACAAAAATGCCCAACTACCATCCCCAAAGTCGTGTTTTAAAAATTCATACTATTACAGGGATTCAATCTCAAATATCCTTGTCGTAATGTTGGTTGGTTGTTAATCAGATTAGAACGAGTGGTATCAGTCCCCCAACCGTCAGTTGCCTCCGCCCATTTCCAGAAATAGTGCTGGGATGACAAATTGTTGTTGGGTTTGAGTTTAACGTCTTCTTTCTTTTATTTTATTATTATCATATTAGAGTAAGATTTGTTAAGTTGAGGTAAAAAGTTTTAAGGTGTTATTTGAAACGGAATTTTCAATTGTGAAAAAAACGAAATTGTAGTTGAATAATTGTGATTGAATTGTATTTGTATTTATAGTTTATTAGTGAAGTTATGTTAAATTTTATTGATAAGTGAATAAATGGAGTAATACTTATCTTTTTGGTTTGATATAGTTAGTCCGTTATTTGCAATTGTTTCCATCGTTGTTATCTTCGCAATGTGCATTTTTCTTTCTTGAAGGTCGTCTGATCTGGATTGTACCTATGCAAAGTGCAGGGGGTAGTCACAACATACACTTAAGGTACAATCCCTGTCCTCCCCACTGAACCCGGTCAGAACCAGGCAGTGGGGGTTTTGAGGTTTGGTACTGAGAAAAGTACCAGTTTTAATTTAGTAAAGCGCCGGGGATAGCCACACCGTGCACTTGTTGTGAAGAATTTTAACCATTTTGCCCTGTGCCAAAGTCCTACCAGTTATCCCAAATATGGGTGACATAAATATTATTTTAGGTGACACGTGGAAATCTCCTGTTGGGAGCCTACGTGCCTGTTTGTATAGGCTTGCGCGGGAGGTTCTGAGGTAATGTAACGCGTGAACCCATCTCACCCCCAGTTCTGGTCGCGGGTCGCCATGACCACACTTACCAAGAGAAGGAGGTTTAAGAGATCAGTCTCGCTTGCGTAGGGTCCTTCTGGGAGTTTAACCCGTGGGGTGGTTGTTAGGGTTGGGTAACCCTTTAATTGGGCATAAGTATTTGAGGTGGATAGGTAATGGTTAGGAGTGTGGGTGTAAGGCTAGATGGTTATACTTTATAATGTTTTATATAATTTAGTTTGTAGAAGGAATACTGAAAGATACTGGTAATTTTTGGTATTGGCTAACAGTTCTTGTGGGGTGTTAGCGCTTACTTTTTCTAGGAGTTGTCTCCTGTGTTTTTGGTATTTATCACATTGAAACAGAATGTGATGTATGGTGTCTTCTACATTACATTGATTGCATAGATTATTTGGTGCTTTCCCTATTTTGTGGAGATAAACCCCGTTGCAAACATTGTTAAGCCTAAGTCTAGTTATGGCTACATCAACCCTTCTAAAGTTGTGGAAGTTTTAACCTTTGTTAATTTGTAGGTTGTACTTGATAGTTTGTGTTGTATTCATCCGTTCTAATTGATTTAAAGATGCTGTATCATACTTGCAAGCGGTTCAGGATGAAACTTAGCTATTGAATTGAAAAACATCACATTGTAGAACAGTCTTTCGTCGAAATTTTGATATCATATTTAGATTGTTTAATCAACAATAACATACTTATTTCGACGCTTCAAGCACAGTACCCCTCGTAGAAAGGGCATGTCATTTAACGAACCCGCTTTCGATGACGTAATCATTATGCTTGTAGGATTTACACCGTGTCTCAACTACCATAATTGCGTTCGATGGGTATCAACTTTGACAGCAATGAATACCTAATTCGGAGAAAAAGAATATAAAATCTAGTTGAGCACGACAAAGACGGTTTTCAAGCGTACATTTAGAAACCGGAAGTTGTGAAATGGCCACACTTGATTCGCCCTTATGTCGACTGCCGTTTCGGTATTTTTTGATAAATTATCTCCTATTTGATGAATTTTGGTCTGATTTTCTCAAGGTTGGTCGCAAAAGTTTTCTAAAAATACAAAGTTTATACATTAAAAATACTTTTGAAAATATTGCAAGTATGATATAGCATCTTTAAAAATGCTCTTAATTTCTTTTTTAGTAAATGGTATATTGACATTATTGCTGTGGGTTAGACCTGCTTTTGCTGATCGGTCGGCTCTTTCATTGTCTGTTAGGCCTATGAGGGAAGGCACCCATATAAATCTAATATTGTTGTTATCCTGAGTTAGATGATTATACCCCTGGTAAATTTGGTGTAGAGGTTCATGACTATTTTTTTCCGTTTTGTTTTGTATAGCTTGCAGTGAGCTGAGTGAAGCTGTAAATATAGCTATATTTTTGGAAGTTTAACAATTTATGAAATGAATAAGGCGATTAAAATTTAAACCATCAGGGTAAAATCTTGTTTTATTGATAATCTCTATTGTAATAATAAAGATGTGGTTTATCAATACATTTGCCTTAGGGTCTCCAAGTAGAAATTTTTTGATATTTATGTTCGGTGTTTGTCTTGGAACGGTACCAGTTCTCTAATTTTGACATTTTGTAATGATATTTTAAATTTTCTCTCATGAATAAAATAAATGCTCAATTGTTTAAATTTCTCTACCACAAAGGGTACATATAGTACTAATATATTGTCCTGACAAATACGTATTTTGCAAAGAAAGGATCTTGTGGAAATTATTCGGTGAATAAATTTTAACTGAAAATTTCTTGCCTTGTTTTCTATTGTTGTACCATTTATCATTGCAAAGCAATCAGAAAGATAACTTTCAGATAGGATGATATTAAGCTTTGAATCCCACTTAGACTGAAGGTTGTCTGAGGAAAGAACTTTGTTGGCACATAGAGTACAGTCAGTACACAAACTTGCAGTTATCAGAGGTACATATTTAGTTTAGAATAGTACATTGTGTATTTACCCGTGGTCAAAATAAGTTGTTGCCTGAATAAGATCCAAGTATTGTTAAGGTATATATTTTAAAAATCTGAAATAAATAAGGTATGTGTGTTGAAGATTGAATTCCTGTTTAAGTGTTATAAATGTTTTTTTATCACCAGTTGAAGAGATAATATCCCAAATGTGTTTCATTCCGTTTCTAAACCACAATATGAAGAAAGTTAAGAATTGGTAGGGATACAAAACCATCAAATGTAACAGTATCGTTTTTGCTTATAAATACGTAACACATTACTACATCTTTCCAAAAACAGTTTTTGATGTTGCTAGTGTAGCAGGAATGAAAATGCAATATTTCCAAGTCCGTGCGGGATTCGAACTCCGGGTTGAGAGTCCTACGCTCTACCTGTTCGGCCAAAGAGATATCCCCCATTCCTCTACCATTCCTTCTGGAATTGGTAGAGCTTCACTACAGCAGGGGGATATCTCATTGCTGAATTGCTGCTTCCTTTGATGTGTTACCTGTCTTCTAATTGGCTACTGTAGTCCTCTGTTACCACTTCCTTTGCCTACCTGTTTCTCAACTCACTCCAATTTTTGTTGCTGAGGTGGAAACACATTATTTCATTTCCAGGTATGGAGATTTTCTAATCTTTTTCCATCTGCCTCAATTCTCTTTCAAACTCTTTTATAAGGTGCTTAATGTTAACTAAATAATAATTATAAATCAATAATGATAATATTTAATTTGTAAAATATTAATTCAATTCAGTAAAATAGTATTTAATAATCTCTGTAATTTAATAAAATGGTCATGCCATGTGCTTTTTAATAGGACTAATTTATAAGTGCAATATTTATATCTTTAATGTGAATTATGTTCATGTGATATACAAGCAATATATGAATGTGATATTATACTGATGAATATTGTTAAAATTATTTATTTGAAATATATTGTTGATTTTATGACTCCAATTTCTGTTGCTGAGGTGGAAAAACATTATTTCATTTCCAGATTGTACCTCAGCAACAGATTCTTCAATACATCAATAAACCCATCATATCACCAACCATCTTGTCTGTTACGTCTTGACTGGCGGCCCAGTGCCGAACAGATATACCCGGCCACACTAGCATATGTTATCAGTCTTTCTTTTTGGAAGTTTAACAAATCATTGTTTACAAATTGTGATAATGATTCAATTACTAGGTGTTGCCATAAGCCTTTTCTTTCAAATAGTCGCTTTATCCATTTGGTTTGCATATAGAACAAATCTCTACTGCAGACAAAGTTGCCAAGCCCCTGGCGGGATTCGAACCACGAACCCCCTGATCCATAGCCAAACTCACTTACCTCTATCATAGAGAAAAGGTGTAAATTTCCAAACAGGAACCAAATCTTCCATGTCAACACTGTTAAATTAACACATCAAGTTGGAGCAGAATTTAAATTTGTCAGTGATTTTTTTTTAAGTTTTTACTTATAGCTATGTACTTTAAAGGGGCAGTAGCACGTTTTTAGGGGGAATATAAGGTGAGGTCAGGGGAAAATGAGAATTAATGGTTCCAATTGAGAGACAATGTATTTGAACTAAATGGAGCAGTAATAATTCAAATATATAATGCAATGTTTAGCCATGCGATTCCTTTTTCTTACACAAAATGAATTAAAGGTGTTCACACAAAATGGCCGCCAATGGATTTTATGTGAATCTTCATACTTTGTCCTCTGAGTATGAATGATTGGCTGGTGTAATGAGATTGCTGACACTTTAAAAATAATTTATTAAGTATAAACGTATAATTATCAGTGAAAATTTTAAAATCTGAAATTATCAAAAAACGTGCTACTGCCCCTTTAAGGTCATTAGAGTATGTCCAGTTTATCTTTTCTGTTTTACTGCTATTGTACTGAGTGGTTGGAGTTGGTTGTTTAAATTGTAAGATTATGAATGAGTCGGTTTATCACCAGAACCCAAGTGTGGAAGTGGACCAGTCTGTATCTCAACTGTAGAACAACACAAGAATCTGTGTCGAAATGTCGCATACAATGAACAAAGAAGTTGTCATCCATATATTTCTCTGCATTATGGGGTGAGGTGATGTGGGGTTTATCGCCGCTTTCAAGGGTATTTCACTAATAACACAGCTGCTAGTATTATTGCAGGGAGAAAGCCCGCAACACTATTGTGGTTATGTATTGCGGTGAAACCTGCAAGCATCGGCTGGAACTAGCAACCATAGGTGGTACTGCGTTGAAATTCAGTGTAGCATTGCAATCAAACCTGACTGCGTGTAGAACAGTTCTCTATTGCAGACAAAGTTGCCGCGTCCCTGGCGGGATTCACTTCTGCATTATTATCATTCCAACTTCTAAAATGCCCCTCAAAGAAGTCATAGTAGATCTGTTACCATATTTCAGATATGTGATGGTATGTTTGTTTTATTCATACTTTGTGTTGATTTATAACATCCAAATCATTGTTAAATGTCAAGGATTAGTTGGAAGAGTGCATATTTACATTATGCTTGTGTCAACACAAAAACATCCAGTTTATTAATTTTTCAACCTTGTTATTTACAATAATTGATTTGGTCAGGTAATTATTGCCTTGTGAAAGGTTACCATCTGTGAATCTTAAAGATTGCATTTGAGATTACAGATTTATATCAATCATTGTATTATTATTTAGTGCTATTTAGCTAACTGACTTGATGCATTTAAAAGGGGCAGTAGCACGTTTTTAGGGGGAATATAAGGTGATGTCAGGAAAATGAAAATAAATGGTTCCAATTGAAAGACTATGTACTAGAACTAAATGAAGCAGTAATAATAATAATACATAACATAAAGTTTAGCCATGTGATTCCCTTTTCTTACACAAAATGAATTAAAGGTGTTCACACAAAAATGGCCGCCAAGGGATTTTAGGTAATTCCTCATACTCTGACTATGGATGATTGGCTTGTGTAATGAGGTTGTTGAGACTGTCAAATAATATATTTAGCATAAACTTACAATTATAAGGGGAAAATTTCAAATATAAAATTATCCAAAAAGGAACAATTTCATGTATTGTTAGTAATTATTAGTAAACTTACCTCTGGGACACTCTGAGCCCTCTTTTCGTTCCTCAGAACGTGCTTGCAGAAGTCTAAATAAAAATAAAGTAAAAAACCTAAGTCATATTTACCATTAGTGGTATGCAGCTCCTTCACTTCAACCTGGAGTTATCTCCCTTCGTAGGCCACGCCTCCTTCCTTCATATTCTGTTCTGTACCCTTCAAACGACATCCCCTGGAACACGTGGGGAGGAATTAGTGAAAACTTTAGGGTGGGATTATATGTTGTCCCAGAGGTAAGTTTACTAATAATTACTAACAATACATGTAATTGTTCCTAATTATTGGCGTAAACTATACCTCTGGGACACTCTGAGCCCGAATTCCCAATAATAGGATGGAGGGACCCAGGGGTGTCTCAGTATATACTCGCCAATAATTAGTTCCAAATACATGAACTTAAACCTCTGTTTGGACATATCTCAATGTCATAGTGTACTCTAAATAAGTAATAAAACAACACCTCATGCCAAACTCCCATGATTTATTGAACCATCACCGGTACATTCCTGTTTAGAGTGAGTGCATACCACCTGGTTAATATGTTAGGTATTATGTCCGAATATGACGTTTCTATCCGAGTACCGTTAACTTAATAATTATCGGGTGACCTTATTTATATCATTTCCTACAGTCTTATGACGTCACTTCCGGTTCCGGATGACGTCACTTCCGGTTTAATTACGTCACTTCCGGTCTTATCGGCTTACGTCATATTGGGACAGCTGATAATTAACGAGTTAATCTGGTGGATCTACCAGTCCACAACGAGTGCATTAGTACATAACCTTCCTGTCATCATGAAACCATCACCATAACACTAGTCATAGTATGGCCTCACCTTGAATGGTTTCTGAAGATCAGGCGTCGATTCCTTTCCGACGACCCCGACCCCCCCCCCCCTCTCCTTGATAGGAAGAAGAGGATCAAGCAGATGTAATATGTTGAGCCGCCACTACTGGTCCCAGTTCACTGATTCCACTGAGAGAAGGAGCAACGTCCCTGAGGTAAGAGTTAACAAATGTGTTGGATCCTTTCCACTGACAGGATGCCACCAATTGCTGTAGAGAGACTGATTTCCAAGCGGCTAGAGAGGAAGCTAGAGCTCTGATTTCGTGTGGTGAGAATTTGACATTCACCATTTCCTGATTCACTGACTGATATGCGAAGGTAATGGTTTTCCTTAGCCAGGAAGATATAGTATTCTTAGAGATCTCTGTGTCGACTGCTGTCTTGCAAGATAAGAATAGTCTCCTTCTCTTCCTTCGAAAATTGGCTGTTCTTTGGAGATACCACTTGAGTGCTCTAACGGGACATAGAAGTCTACTTCTATCTGAACGAGAAGCTGTGGGAGGCAAGGCAGGTATCTTATATACCCTACTTCCAAGTGGTCCCGATGCTGATGTCTGGTTCTTAGCTACGAATTCTGGGAGAGCCCGACAGGTCACTTCCTTCCATCCTTCCGAGAACTTAATAGAGGAATTATCTATTGCGTGTAATTCTGAGACTCGTGCGGCTGATGCGAAAGCAAGGAGAAAGGCTGTCTTAAACGATAAACACTTGAGAGATGCCGAACTCAACGGTTCATAGGGAGCCTTGATTAACGACTGTAAGACTACCCAAAGGTCCCATTTGGGGAAAATTGAAGGCGACGTTATATCTTTAAGTTGGAAAGATCTGATCATCTTATGGAGCGACGTGTCAGTTCCCACTGACAAGCCCCGAACATCACACACTGACGTTATGGCCGATCTATATCCCTCAATCGTTCCATGCTTCAGTTTTCTTTCATTTCTCAAATAAAGAAGGAAGTCCGCGATCATAGGGATCGAAATTGGCTTAGCTAAAAGATCCCCTCGTTCTCTCCAATTCGTGAAAACTCTCCATTTGGCGTCATATAATCTGGCGGTAGAGGGTCTGATAGATGCGACAATAGCTGACGAAGACTCTCCCCCGAAACCTTGGCCTTTGAGAGATTGCGTGATAACCTCCACACGTGAAGATTGAGCATCTGTAGATTCCCGTGTGTCCTTCCTGACTGAGGTTGATATAGCAGATTGTTCCAATCGGGGAGCTTGAGTGGGTAATCCGTTAACAGATCTAGAAGGCTGGGAAACCACGTCCTTGTTGGCCAGTCTGGAGCTACCAGGTAAACTAGACAATCCTGTAATGCTATCTTGGCTAGAACATCCGGGATTATCTTCGTCGGAGGATATGCATACGCAATCATTCCTTCCCAAGACACTGATAGGGCGTCCACTGCCCAGGCATTCGGATCCGGAATGGGGCTGATATACGTCGGCAACTGGTGATTTCTGACTGTTGCGAAGAGGTCGATGGACGGAGTCTCCCACTTGAGTGATATGAGCTGGAAGGCCTCCTTGTGTAGCGTCCATTCCGTCTGTATCACTTGAGATGCCCTTGACAACGAGTCCGCTCGTACATTGAGCTTGCCTGGAATATGTCTGGCTCTTATGTTCATCTTGCACTGGTCTGCCAGCGCAAAAAGTCGTCGTGTTAGCGTCATTAAACTCTGAGACTTGGTGCCACCCTGCTTGTTCATTTACGCTACTACCGTGGCGTTGTCTGACGCAATCATAACTTCGGTCTTGAACAGTAGCTTCCACCACTTGTCGAGAGCCTTGATTGCTGCTATCATCTCTAGCAAGTTTATGTGTAGGGACGATTCTTGTAACGTCCATACCCCTTGGGCCTCGAGATCGTCTAGGTGAGCACCCCACCCTTCGTGGGAGGCATCCGTGAAGATGGTGTGCTGCGGAGCAGGTTCCGAGAGGCGAGTCCCTGAGAGAACATTGTATTCCCGCGTCCACCAAGACAGTTCCTGACACACATGTGGCGGGCAAGTTAACTCGTCGTCCAAGTCTAGATTCCTGTTCGTATTGATCCATTCTTGAACAAACCTGAGGTTCAACCGTCCCCTGTACGTAAAGGTCTGGATTGAAGTGAGAGACCCCAGCACTGACATCCATCTCCTTAGAGAAGCTACGGGGGAAGCCAGAAGGGCTAAGATGGCGTCCCTCAAAACAATCCACCGATCCTGAATGGGAAAAATGTAACCCTTCCCGGCGTCCAAGATGGCTCCAAGGAACTTGATCCTGGGTGACGGTGTCAGTTCTGATTTTTCCGGATGAATGATCCATCCTAGATGCGTGAACACGTGGATCGCAAAGTTGGTGTGATTGACGAGGGTAGCTGTCGAAACGTGTCTTGCCAGGAAGTCGTCCAGATACCCGTGAATAGCTATGCCTCTCAGATGTAGGAAGTGTAGTACTGGCTTCATAACCATCGTGAAGAGCCAAGGAGCGATCGAGACCCCGAAGGGCAGTACTTGAAACTGGAAACGTCTCCCGTTCAAGGCAAACCTGAGGTACTTCTGAGACAGCTTGTGAATCGGGACGTGTAAGTAGGCGTCTTTCAAGTCCATGCTGATAAACTTGCTGTTCATCTGAATAAGTTTCCTCACATTCTTGAGGGATTCCATTGTAAACTTGGGCGGAGGTGAGAGAAAGTTCTTGTTGAGGATCTTTAAGTCGATGATCATCCTCATCTCGTCCGTGTCCGTGGGTACGAGGAAGACTGGAGAATAAAAGCCCCGAGATGTGTCCTCTGGGGGTAGTTCTATAATGGCCTCCTTCAGCCGAAGCTGCTCTATTGCCAGTAGAGCAGCTTCCAGACGCTTCCCTTGTAAGAAATATCTCCTTCCCTGCGGATGTATGGCTAGGGGCGGGCGCGTCTGAAACTGGAGCTGGTAACCTTCCGCTATTACTGATCTTATCCACGAATCTTGAGTGATGAGGTTCCAGTTCCGAGAAAATCGTTGCAGTCGGCCCCCTACTGGGGAGGGGGTGACTGGCGTAGTGAATACGAAAGCTAGAGAAGAGTCGATGGGCGTTTCCAATTCGTAAGGGTTGAGGTTGTGAGTACCGACGGGAGATAAGTCAACGTCGGTACTGGGTATTCCTGGCGCCGCGGTTACCTCTGCCACGAAAACTAGATCTGGCAGGGGGATTCTGGTTCTCTCTAGGAGGCCGGGGAGCCTGAGCTGCGTACCTGTTTCTCTTAAAAGGCCTGCTGGCTCTGTCGAAAGCTGAGCGATGGAGGGGGGGTCGGGGGGTAGATGACGAAGGGCCTCTCTTGCCACGGAAGTTGCCTCTCTGTCTATTCTGTTGCAAAAGTGCTGAAACTAGTTGCTGGTTCAAGTTCCTAGATGTCTGGGCATCCTGAGTGGCGATGGCTTGGGGAACCTGACCATTAAACATAGTTTCCGAGTCCAAAGGTTGTTGAAATAAGTCTTCCTTGGAGTCGGTGGGTAAATTCCTGACAGAGCTAAGGAGATGAGACCTCTCAAGAGCAGTGAGGCGAGCGATGGAGGCAAGTTGAGCTTGCGTAGCATCCCCAACAGCTTGGTATATAACATCCAGGAAAGAGTGGGCCAGAGCTACCTCCTCGGCACTCATGACAGTTAACGTAGCTGGTTTGATGCTCTTGTAATCCTGGAAGGTTGGCGGTAGTAATTGCCTGACTCCTGCGGCGAACCAGTTAATATAAGATAGGATATCAACTGCGCTACGGCTCGATGCGTCCAGATCCTTAATGTCCTTTTTAGCCACGGAAATTCTGTCTGCTTGAGGCCTCTGAATATTCCTGGAATTTAGGCGGGAAAATTCCTTATCTACATCGGGCGCTGATGCTGGGAAGGCTCTGTCGTGGATAACGTAAGCCTGTTTTAAAGGCAGCTTAGCGAGAGAGGAGGCATCCTTGGCCTTGGCGATGTTGGCATTAACGACAGCTAAACCAGTCTTGACAACGGTAGAATGAGGAAACGAATGTTTGGGAGCTCTCTTAGGGGGAAGTACACCTGTAGAACCCAGTTCCTCCGGTAAAGATTGAACTAATTCCTCATCAAAAACTGACGGCACAGTGCAGGGTTTGAGTTTATAAAGAAAATCTATCTTCTCCGGGAAGGACCAATTCGGGTTTAAATCCGGAGAATCAACGGCATCAACGGCAGGAATAATCATTAAACCTTCATGAGAGTGAAGCTTAACTTCCGTGGGTTGCTGTTCATCAGACTGTAAGCCGGTCAATATAGGAATGAACGGCGGATCTGACACGTCCACATAATCAAGCACGGCCCGTTTGTTATTGTTATTGTTGCCACCCGTTACGTGACCTAGTCCCGCCGCGGAGTCCGTGCCGTCCGTGGCAGGCTGTATCAAATGCGTGCCCTGGCGCGAATCACACGGGTCGTCCGTGACACCAGCGTCCTGGACTGGGCCAGTAGCTGACGGACCGTTGACGGACTTGCCGTCTCCCACGTGTGACCCGGCCTGAACCGTCCCAGTCTAAGTGCGACGGAGCAGGTTATCGGCGTCATCACCGTGAGTCCCGTCCAGCTCTGTGACAGAAGAGTCGCCAGACTGGGTTAGGGATTTCACCTGGCCTCCACGGCCGTCTGACAGGTCCGTGACCGGCAAACACTGTCTCTTAGAGTCACCCGCCGTAACCTTCGCACTGACCGGATCGGCGGCCCGCTTAGATGATCTAGACTTAGAACCACGGCCGGACTCGGAACTGGACGGACCCTTCCGTGAAGGGCCGTCCTTAGCCGTTGAACTCGAGCGAGACTTAGCCGCGGTTAGGGATTTCTTAAGGGAAGAAAGTTTTTCATCATTACGACGTTCTAAGTCCTTAAAGTTCTGGGAAAAAGTTGAAAAAATCTCTTGCTTGAACGAAGTCAAAAAAGCTGTCAGATCGGGAGAAGGATTGGATTTTACCGACACTGTACCCGAAGGAATAGGCTGGGAAGAATTATCATCCAAAATAGGCAAGGGAGAATGAGGAGTGAGAGAAGATCTACGTGATCTCTTAGCACGAATTTCACAAAGTTTTTCCCAAGTTTCATTATCCAATTCACTACAAAGTAAACATCTTGCGTCAGGGAAGCAAATAGGATTGGTATCACAAAACGCGCACAGTGAATGGGGATCTTTGTCAGATAAAAACTTTTGACATTGAACACATCTATGCTGGGAAGCCATGATGACGTCACACAAATTCGTACTTCGCGGAAAAATCGCCGATGTCAAGAAAAAAATTGTTCACAAGTCACAAAATATCAGTTCAAAACACAAAAAAACCGAATGCGATTGTCCTAAGACCTAATGTCGACAACACATACCAATTTCAGAGCAAGAGGAGCTTGCTAGAAGAAGTAGTTGATGAAAATATCTAGATTTCTGAATAGCACATCCATGCAGGATGCTTGCAGAAAAGAATATGAAGGAAGGAGGCGTGGCCTACGAAGGGAGATAACTCCAGGTTGAAGCGAAGGAGCTGCATACCACTAATGGTACATATGACTTAGGTTTTTTACTTTATTTTTATTAAGACTTCTGCAAGCACGTTCTGAGGAACGAAAAGAGGGCTCAGAGTGTCCCAGAGGTATAGTTTACGCCAATAATTACGTGCAACTGCCCCTATAAAGGGTCCTCCTTCTTTCAGTATAATTTTAATAACAGGGTTATATTCAGGCATATTTAGGAGTGCTTCAATAAGTATTGTCAAATCTGCACCAAGTCAGAATAAGTGCTTAATTTGCTACCGTTTAATCTATATCTACATGTTCTTTCAACAAAACTATTTGTTAGACATTTACATAAACATGATAGTGGAATTGTGAGAGATTTAAATAATTTAACCAGTAGATGAATGTAGTGTAGTAATGTAGTATAAAACTCAGTTTTGGTTTGATGTTAAATGGTTTTCATCACACTAATATTTCTTTGAATGTTTCTGCCAGTCCAAGAAATATTTTCATAAATTTCCCACAATCTATGCAAGGTGACACTCAAATGTATTTTTGGTGCGCACTTAGGGAACTATTGAAATAATTATACTAGAACACGGATATAGCGAACTAAATTCTTTGGTCCCTTGGAGTTTGTTATATCTGTGTTCTACTGTACTTTGTATTAAAGAATACTCACTGTGTATAACTGTACACCGGAACTAGCGAGGTGTATGGCGGAGAAATGTTGCTAGCAAGGAGCATGATCGCAAACGGGATCACTTTAAAAGCAATCATTGCTGTTTCATCAACTTTTTCTATGTTACTATCATGTCAATAGCTTTCCGAGACATAATTATTCAATGGTCATATCTTAGTCAGAGGGTGTTTTCCACGGTAGAAATAAAGGTTAACTGTAATAAGAGGTCTCCCGGATACACTAAAGGATGCAGGCCGGTTGGCTAACTATTAGAACAGCTGTAACTATTAGAACATAGTAAAACAGGGGAGATAACTGACCAACGGAAGATGTCATATCCTGTTCATAGTCAGAGATAGCAAATATGTTACTAACAACAGCATTACTCGCAACTGTCATTGTTACTGTCCCTTGGATACAGAATGACAAGCACATTTTACTAAGTATGTGTGCTAAAATTACCACATGATGTTAATTATTTGAAAGTTATGAAGTAAAATATTACCTAACTTTCGGCGATTTCGCTCGCTTGCAACATTTCTCCGCTGTACACGTGACCTCGCTAGTTCCGGTGTACAGTTATACACAGTTATGATGTATCCAAAGGAAAATTAACTTAAGTTCCTTGCCAAAAACATTTTTTATATAATCTTATCATAATGATCATATGTGAGAAACAAGAGTCCCAACATTTACTATAGTTGGAATCTCCCTTCTTGATGTAATAAGGAATGACGAGAATTTTTATGGATAGACAACTTTTGTATTCTCGCTCATTTACTAAAGCAAGGTACGAAACAAACTCTCCCCTTCAAAATGACAAAGTCGAATCTGTTGCCATAGAAACTCAAACATATGTAATTCAAAAGAAGTTGAAACCTCCAAAAGGCACATCTTTTTGATATGAAGAGGATGTACACCTAATTTGGTGAAGAGTGGTCATGTTGTTTCAGTCTTGTGCTTCAGAAACTAACTCTTCACTTAAAATGACAAATTCGAAACTGTTGCCATGGAAACAAATATATAAATTGAAAAGAAGTTGAAACCTCCAAAAGGCACAACTACATGATATAAAGAGGATATATACCACATTTGGTGAAGATTGGTCATGTAGTTTCAGAGTTTAACTCCTGAAACTAACACAACCCTTCAAAATGATTAAGTCCAAAATGTTGCCATGGAAATAAAACAAAATTAAATTTTTTCAAATCTATAACCTCCAAAAGGCACATCTACATGATATGGAGAGACAGTATACCAAGTTTGGTGATGAACTGTCACATAGTTTTAGAGATCTGCTCCTGAAACTAACACAACCCTTCAAAATGATTAAGTCCAAAATGTTGCCATGGAAATAAAACAAAATTAAATTTTAAGAAATCTATAACCTCCAAAAGGCACGTCTTCATGATTAGAGAGACAGTATACCAAGTTTGGTGATGATCGGTCACATAGTTTTAGAGATATGCTCCGGAAATGAAATGGGAATGGCGATGCCAACGCCGACCGTCGACGCAGCTAAAACCAATATGTCTCCCGACCCTTCGGGGGGAGACATAACAAGATAAGTTTCAAGACCAATAATAGCTTTATTTCAAGAGTATAAATGTAATATAGAATATTCTTGACATTAATGATAGAACATGACAATTCTTAATCCTTGTCTCCAAGTACAATGGAGTGCATCCTCTTGCTTTCCCACAGCTGTTGTTGTCTTTCATCTAACTTATGTCCATATCTTCTTCCTCCCTTTCATGATACATACCAGGTGATTCTCTCAAGGTGATCTGCATCCAATCCATATCTTCTTCCTCCCTTTCGTAACCAGGCGATTCTCTCGAGTTGTTCTGCACTCCATCTCTTTCGATGACATCACCAGGCGATTCTCTCGAGTTGTTCTGCACTCCATCTCTTTCGATGACATCACCAGGCGATTCTCTCGAGTTGTTCTGCACTCCATCTCTTTCGATGACATCACCAGGCGATTCTCTCGAGTTGTTCTGCACTCCATCTCTTTCGATGACATCACCAGGCGATTCTCTCGAGTTGTTCTGCACTCCATCTCTTTCGATGACATCACCAGGCGATTCTCTCGAGTTGTTCTGCACTCCATCTCTTTCGATGACATCACCAGGCGATTCTCTCGAGTTGTTCTGCACTCCATCTCTTTCGATGACAACACCAGGCAATTCTCTTGAGTTGTTCTGCACTCCATCTCTTTTGATGACATCACCAGGCGATTCTCTCGAGTTGTTCTGCACTCCATCTCTTTCGATGACATCACCAGGCGATTCTCTCGAGTTGTTCTGCACTCCATCTCTTTCGATGACATCACCAGGCGATTCTCTCGAGTTGTTCTGCACTCCATCTCTTTCGATGACAACACCAGGCAATTCTCTTGAGTTGTTCTGCACCCCATCTGTTTCGATGACAACACCAGAGTTGTTCTGCACCCCAACTCTTTCAATGTTATCATTAGGTGATTTTATAATCCCTTCTCTTTTTGTGATGTGCACATCATCATCACGCTGGATATTCCTGGTCACCGTTTTTGCCTAAAGAAAGAACATTGAAATTCTTAATTCAAAAAAAGCCGAATTATTCAATGTCAAAAAAAATACAATGTCTGATTTGCATGGCTATATTTTATCATCCTCACTGCAAATTAGGACAATATCATATGTATAACAACTTCTTTAATCTCAGTACATGCCATTTCGATACAGCTTCTTGTATTGTTTCCAAGCATAATAATGGACTGAGAATGGGATATATGTAAAGATAATTAATCAACAAATAAAGAATAACATTATTGACACAAAGGTCACAGAACTTTACTCTCCTTTCAGAAATCTTATCATGGTTGCAACCTATTACTAGAGATGGCATAGTGCTTAATCTGTAAAGGGCCTTATTGGCAAGTGATAAGGACTGACACAAGTTATGCCTTGAATTGAAAGATGCCTAGAGGCTAATTTTATGTATTAGATTTTCTGCAAACATGAACAAGAGTCATCAGAAGATGACATATCCCACCGGTTCCACATGATCATAAGATGTAAACCTTTGAAAGATAATTGTAATTTTTTTCCAGCAAGGTTCACAATAGTATAAGCTAATATGAAACGAAACCTTTCATAAACAGAGTCCAAATAAGAGCCGTTTCGGTGGAAATAATAAAAAATAAAATTTTCAGAAATGTGAAAATATCAAAAGGCACCACTTCAGTAGGTGGGCAATACACATGTAAAGTTTCAGAAAGATATGTGGACTGGTTTTTGAGTTCTGCTCCAGAAACGAAACCTTTCATTAACAGAGTCCAAATAAGAGCCGTTTCCATGGAAATCATAAAAAAATAAAAAATTTCAGAAATATGAAAATATCAAAAGGCACCGCTTCAGTAGGTGGGCAATACACATGTAAAGTTTCAGAAAAATATGTGGACCGGTTTTTGAGTTCTGCTCCGAAAACGAAACTTTTCATGAACAGAGTCCAAATAAGAGCCATTTCCATGGAAATCATAAAAAAATAAAATTTTCAGAAATGTGAAAATATCAAAAGGCACCGCTTCAGTAGGTGGGCAATACACATGTAAAGTTTCAGAAAGATATGTGGACCGGTTTTTGAGTTCTGCTCCAAAAACAAAATGATTACGGATGGACGGACATACAGACGGACAGGGTGATGACTATATCCAACAGTATTACATACCGGTGGGATAAAAAAACAATAGTAATGTTTAAGTTTGTGAATACTTACATGGTAGGAGGAGGGTTGGGTTGAGGGTACCAAGGAATTACTAATGAGCAGTCTGGAACTGCAATCAAAGTAACAATTATATAAGGTAGATAATGAGAAATGTTCCTTCCAAAACACTTTTATATGAGAGCAAAACTTCAGTCAAATCATCAAAATGATCATAGTTTATAATTGAAAATAAAAACCTAAATTTAACAAAGTGGTTTGAGATCTGATTTTTTTAAGAGCTTATAACAGAAGTACTTATATGATAAAAATATAACCGTAAGGTTGAAATGATTTGATAATCATGTTATATCATATTTGCTAAGCTGGAATTATGACATTCATTCTAACATTCAGATATTTATTCCAAAATGCCATATATACTGGACAATTGAATATTATGACAATAATCAGTTTTCAATGAAACAATATGTGCCAAAGACAGTTACTGTCAATTAAAGATTAAAACTTCTATTTCTTTTCTTGATTATTAAAAGCATGTCTTTGTCCTGGTTTGTTTTTTTTCAGAAATGCAACTTCATACCTAACTTCTTTGAGAGGCATTTTTCACACCTTTATATCATTGCTCCGTTGAACCAATAAGCATTCAAATGACTCTGGCAATAGTGACAGTCCTTTTCCATCCTGCTACATCAGTGTATATGTCTCCTTGAGTGTTTGTTCCACACATACCATGGGATAGGTTAGAGCATAAAGCGGAGAAATACTTAAGCTGATGTAGCAGGATGGTCCTTTTAACACTGTGTATAACCGTACACCGGAACTAGCGAGGTGTACGGCGGAGAAATGTTGCTAGCGAGGAGCCGAAATCGAAAGTTAGGTAATATTTTACTTCATAACTTTCAAATAATCAACATCATGTGGTAATTTTAGCACACATACTTAGTAAAATGTATGTGCTTGTCATTCTGTATCCAAGGGACAGTAACAATGACAGTCGCGAGTAATGCTGTTGTTAGTAACATATTTGCTATCTCTGACTATAAACAGGATATGACATTAAAAAGTTATGTCTCGGAAAGCTGTTGACATGATAATAACATAGAAAAAGTTGATGAAACGGCGATGATTGCCTTTTAAGTGATCCTGTTTGCGATCACGCTCCTCGCTAGCAACATTTCTCCGCCGTACACCTCGCTAGTTCCGATGTACGGTTATACACAGTGTTTAATAAATTTAAACCATTGATAAATTTCAGGTATATGAGACTTAACAACTCATGGTGTGTCTCTATCAACTGATTCAGGTGAAGATCAGTTTCCAGCAAAATAAGCTTGGTTTACAAGTGTTGTTTTTTATGAGAACTGAGGAGCTAGTGCCAATGTAGGTTCTATGTTTCAAACACTGAGTTTGAAAGTAACCTTAAAGAGACACGGAGTATGTTGATAGGATCACATATGTCAAATTTTAAAATCGATTTTATTACATCTGGAACCTCTAACTGTTACTGAAAATAACAAGTTCAAGCTCAATCAGTACATTAGAGCGAACTTACGGCCATTCAAAGTCGGGATTTTGATCGAAAACCGGACAATGTGGCTCGAGTGGCGCGCAAGTTTGCCAAACGTAATTTTGAAACCTTGTCATAAGCTGACAGGAAGATATATTCGATTCGATAGCGTATATTAGGTATTGTAACTAATAGGTAGATTAATTAGATGCATAATTTCGAATATTTAACGTATTTGAGATGTTTTCTTGATTTATCCATAAAATCAAGCATTTTAGAAATATTATGCATAAATGGATATATTTGCAATTCCAGTGATGAGATATGAACTTCAATCAGCATATTAGATATTTTGTAGCTTATCAAAACCAAATAAAATTTTAAGAAAGATACTCTGTGTCACTTTAAAATCTTTAGAATATTTTGATACAAATATGTTTCAAATTGCTACTATCAACAATAACTACTACTAACAATTAAAACTTACTTAGATTTCCCCGTCTCTGTAGGGGTAACACCTGTGAAAAGGCTCTTTCTTTTCCCGGAAACATTGTCTGTAAATATACATAGATATATCACCATGTTGTCAGGAACAGAGATTATTCCCTGATTCATTTTAAGTGTGGGGTTTTTTAAAGTTAAATTTGAAAAAAAAAATTAATGACATTCGTGACTGCATCAAGTTCTAATAATCCTTATTTTTTCCAATGTTTGTACATGATAGAACACTATATCATACCATCAATTAGTTTCATATTTAGTTTCCCAATAGAGTGCAAGATGTAGGGAAGGGGTACTGCAACTCTATCTGGTTGCCCTCAGAGTCATTAAGAATGCTTCATGATAAGTTGTCATGAATTTGCATCATAAAACTTTAAACTGAACCCTGTGATATTTTCAGTCCATCATTTTAGAGTTTTAAACCAACAAAATGGTTTTCTCACATTTGATCTTCCTAACAACACTGGTTTCTGTGGTCGCTCTGTCATGCCAATACTATGAAGATTAAACTGAATGTACAAGCTTCCATCTTCATTAAATCTTAACCTCCTATGCCAATTTGCCTTGTTTGTTTGTATTGTGATTGCCGACATATTCTGATAAAAACATGAAAAAAACCACTCACCTTCTGAGGGTGGAGCACACTCAGCATCCATCTGCTTCTTCCCATTTAGAGACATTTCTGAAACCAATGGCCATATTTTTTAATCTGAAGAAGTTGAAAATACCAAAAGGCACATCTTTACATACTGACTAATGGACATATCAAGTTTTATAGAGGAAGGCTTAACAGGTCTTTTGTTCTGTTCTGTTTCCATGGAAACCACCAAAATAACAAGAGTCATCAGAAGATGACATATCCCACCGGTTCCACATAATTGTAAGATGTAAACCTTTGAAAGATAATTGTAAATTTTTCAAGCAAGGTTCATAATAGATTAGTATAAGCTAATATATATGAAACGAAACCTTTCATGAACAGAGTGCAAATAAGAGCCGTTTCCATGGAAATAATAAAAAATAAAACTTTCAGAAATGTGAAAATATCAAAAGGCACCACTTCAGTAGGTGGGCAATACACATGTAAAGTTTAAGAAAGATATGTGGACCGGTTTTATATATATGAAACGAAACCTTTCATGAACAGAGTCCAAATAAGAGCCATTTCCATGGAAATAATAAAAAATAAAATTTTCAGAATTGTGAAAATATCAAAAGGCACCACTTCAGTAGGTGGGCAATACACATGTAAAGTTTGAGAAAGATATGTGGACCGGTTTTATATATATATATGAAACAAAACCTTTCATGAACAGAGTCCAAATAAGAGCCGTTTCAATGGAAATAATAAAAAATAAAATTTTCAGAAATGTGAAAATATCAAAAGGCACCATTTAAGTAGGTGGGCAATACACATGTAAAGTTTCAGAAAGATATGTGGACCGGTTTTTTAGTTCTGCTCCGGAAACGAAACCTTTCATGAACAGAGTCCAAATAAGAGCCGTTTCCATGGAAATAATAAAAAATAAAATTTTCAGAAATGTGAAAATATCAAAAGGCACCACTTCAGTAGGTGGGCAATACACATGTAAGATTTCAGAAAGATATGTGGACCGGTTTTATATATATGAAACGAAACCTTTCATGAACAGAGTCCAAATAAGAGCCATTTCCATGGAAATAATAAAAAATAAAATTTTCAGAATTGTGAAAATATCAAAAGGCACCACTTCAGTAGGTGGGCAATACACATGTAAAGTTTGAGAAAGATATGTGGACCGGTTTTATATATATATATGAAACAAAACCTTTCATGAACAGAGTCCAAATAAGAGCCGTTTCAATGGAAATAATAAAAAATAAAATTTTCAGAAATGTGAAAATATCAAAAGGCACCATTTAAGTAGGTGGGCAATACACATGTAAAGTTTAAGAAAGATATGTGGACCGGTTTTTTAGTTCTGCTCCGGAAACGAAACCTTTCATGAACAGAGTCCAAATAAGAGCCGTTTCCATGGAAATAATAAAAAATAAAATTTTCAGAAATGTGCAAATATCAAAAGGCACCATTTAAGTAGGTGGGCAATACACATGTAAAGTTTCAGAAAGATATGTGGACCGGTTTTTGAGTTCTGCTCCGGAAACAAAACCTTTCATGAACAGAGTCCAAATAAGAGCCGTTTCCATGGAAATAATAAAAAATAAAATTTTCAGAAATGTGAAAATATCAAAAGGCACCATTTAAGTAGGTGGGCAATACACATGTAAAGTTTCAGAAAGATATGTGGACCGGTTTTGAGTTCTGCTCCGGAAACAAAACCTTTCATGAACAGAGTCCAAATAAGAGCCGTTTCCATGGAAATAATAAAAAATAAAATTTTCAGAAATGTGAAAATATCAAAAGGCACCACTTCAGCAGGTGGGCAATACACATGTAAAGTTTCAGAAAGATATGTGGACCGTTTTTTGAGTTCTGCTCCGGAAACAAAATGATTACGGACGGACGGACGGACGGACATACAGACAGAAAGGGCGATGACTATATCCCACGGTATTACATACCGGTGGGATAAAAATCCAAAGAGGTTAAAAATACCAAAAGGCACATCTACATTTGCTGACTTATGCATCTGCAAAGTTCTATTGACCTAGGTCTAACAGTTAATGAGTTGTGCTCCGGAAATGAAATGATTGCTGACGGTCGAAAACAGACAGACAAACTGACAAAGTGATGACAAGATCCACAAGTATTACATACGGGCGGACAAAGAGAACAAATTTAAGTCATACATTTGATGAAGATTTTATATACTGTATTCGACCTAATAAGCGCCCTGCTCCAATTATCGCCACCTAAGGGTTTTTGTAATTAGGTCAAATAACCCCCTATGTACCAGCAATACTAAAATGATAAAATTCACTGTACATAAAATGGCAATATGTGTTCTTTTCACCTGTGTCAGTGATCATAACAAAGTTCCAGTTGAGCAGTCTTTAGTTTTCAGTCCTGATTCCAATCACTTAATAAGCGCCCATCCCAGTAAATTTTTGAAACGGCCTGGGCGCTTATTAGGTTGAATACGGAACCTTAATCAACCAATCTTGAAAATATTGCTTCCAAAATGCAGAAATATTCATATAAAATTGTTATGAAATTTATTTATTGTAAGATTCACCTAACGATTAAAAAATATTGCATCAAATATATTTGTTGTCATTTTGAGCAAAGAATGATATACTTTTAAGATAGCTTTAACAAATGCTTTTAAGTAATAAATTTGATTATTTTTTATTTGTTAAATTTCCTTTAAGTGATAAAATAGCACTTAACATGTTTGGAGTTAAATATGACTCAGAGATTGTTTATTTTGGTATGAGTAAAAATTCATGTCCCACAATGTCATGTGAATCAAGCATACAGTGTTCTTAACGTTCAATTTGACAACACTAGTAAGTCGTGTTGCGCATTCTCAAAAAAGAACTTCTCAAGCAGAACACCAGTGTCAAACACGGGTAACATGAGTTTACTCCCTGCAAAAGGAGGACAGGCCTACCAAAGAGAACAACCCTAGTGCACAGAAGGTAGTGGAAAAGTTCACATTAACATGGAAAATGCAACATAACTATATTCCCTTGACACCGAAACATTAAAATGGGCAACGAAGAACGCAAACCAAGCGAATGTAACCACACACATGTGCACATAGAAGAAGATTGAAGGCTCTACCACGTGTTTACATTTGCAAGTGTGCACAAAATGTGGTTGCTTTACCTTTGCTTTTTTCATCTAAATTATTTTCAATGTTTTATTTGGAGTATTAAAATAATCGTATGATGGTACATATCTTAAGTTTACAATTCTGTCGTTTTTATGACATGACGAGATATATTTATTTAAATCTTAGACACATTTAAGGCAAGACAAATCACAATCTCCTGAAATAGATATTCTACCTCAGGTTAAGTATGTATTCGCTGCACAGGTTAAAGTTCGTTCAGAAATAAATGCTGCACTCACCACATTTTATTTGTCTGTCATTCCGTTTTTTGTTGCCTATTTTAATGTTTTGGTGTTCATACATTATATACATGTTGCATTTTCCAAGTTTAATGAGGACTTTTCCACATTTTTTTGCACAAAAGAGCTGCTTTGTTTGGTAGGCCTGGAGGAGTGAGCTGGTGTTCACACATTTCAATATGGCGACCAATATGCTAGAGAAATGAAAACTGAGTTTGCAATTACAAAATGTTACATTTTGATTATCTTAAATGACTGTAGAGTATTGATGTGGACTATTTGATAAATTTGCATGAAGATCTAGTTGAAATCACATCTCATCAGTGAATTGACAAAGATTTGCCATATTGGCAGCCATCTTATGTCACTGGGTGAACAACACTTGCCGTTCTATTATCGGGACTACAGCTAAACAGCATGCGCAGAACTTACACTAGTGTTATCGAGTGTTGTCTAATAGAACACAACCCTAAGGAGATGGTTTGTCAATGTGGTAAGGATGTTTCTGATGCCCTTATATTTGAACCTGGGATCATATTTTGCCTTACATCCCTTGGGAAGTTATTGACTTTGTTTAGTTGAAGTTTATATGCTATAACCACCAACTGCATAGGCTGGTTACCTCATAACTTCATTAATGTTATGAAATGTTGCAAATACAAACAATTTGACTTTTGGAAATTTTATCAAGCAAGAACAACAATGGGATAGAAACCTGGGACCTCTATGTTGTCAAGCCACGCCATTACCACTGGACCTATCGAGGATCCACTGCCACTTGATGTACATTTTTGTGTGTCATGTTTGTACATTCTATTATTCCCTATAGATATTTATCCTCCTAATTGATCCTCCTAACAACACTGGTTTCTGCCGTCGCTCTATCATGCCAATGCTATGAACATTGAACTGAATGTACAAGCTTCCATCTTCAATTATTATAAAACATCAACTAACCTCAACCTTACTACTTCATCATTCAAAGATTTTTAAAAAAAAAAAGCTGGACTTAATTTTTGTAAATTTGTCCAATAAACACCTTTGAATACCGGTAGCCTTTCATTTAGACAGCGTAATTATCAGCTGTGAAAAACCCACCTTGGTTAGGGGCCATAAAACTTGCGCAGGTGTGACGTAATAAACAGGCTATACCAAGTTTGGTGATGATCGGTCACAAAGTTTTAGAGATATGCTCCGGAAACGAAATGGGAACGCCGACGCCGACGGGAACTCAGCTAAAACCAATATGTCTCCCGACCCTTCGGGGGGAGACATAATACCGCCTAAATGATTGTTTAATTACCATATTTTTTTTACACCAAATTCTTACTAGTGTTACATCGTCAAATGATTTATATGAGTGCAAAACATTTTCTGAAAATCGCTAATTATTAGGTTTTTTTCCTGTGGTATTGTTACGATAGATGTATAGATAACGATGTTAATTCTAATCGCTAATTATTAGGTTTTTTTCCTGTGGTATTGTTACGATAGATGTATAGATAAGGATGTTGATTCTGTTTATGACGTCACAAAATGGGGGCGTGACCAGTCATGCATTCACTTGTTTGTTGTCAGATAAGTCTAAGCGGCCCATCAAAAGTGGCTTTAAAAGACGGCTTTCATTACCAAACTAAACATATTTGAGTAGCGACCTTTAATGCACTATACAATATTGTAATCAGACTTTCTATTTTCCAAAGAAAATAGTGAAATATGTTTGTGGTTATGTGAACTTTAAATCTTAGCCAATTTGCTTTGTTTGTTTGTATTGTGATTGCCGACATATTCTGATAAAAACATGAAAAAAAACACTCACCTTCTGAGGGTGGAGCACACTCAGCATCCATCTGCTTCTTCCCATTTAGAGACATTTCTGAAACCAATGGCCATATTTTTATATCTGAAGAAGTTGAAAATACCAAAAGGCACATCTTTACATACTGACTAATGGACATATCAAGTTTTATAGAGGAAGGCTTAACAGGTCTTTTGTTCTGTTCTGTTTCCATGGAAACCACCAAAATAAAAATCCAAAGAGGTTAAAAATACCAAAAGGCACATCTACATTTGCTGACTTATGCATCTGCAAAGTTCTATTGACCTAGGTCTAACAGTTAATGAGTTGTGCTCCGGAAATGAAATGATTGCTGACGGTCGAAAACAGACAGACAAACTGACAAAGTGATGACAAGATCCACAAGTATTACATACGGGCGGACAAAGAGAACAAATTTAAGTCATACATTTGATGAAGATTTTATATACTGTATTCGACCTAATAAGCGCCCTGCTCCAATTATCGCCACCTAAGGGTTTTTGTAATTAGGTCAAATAACCGCCTATGTACCAGCAATACTAAAATGATAAAATTCACTGTACATAAAATGGCAATATGTGTTCTTTTCGCCTGTGTCAGTGATCATAACAAAGTTCCACTTGAGCAGTCTTTAGTTTTCAGTCTTGATTCCCATCACTTAATAAGCGCCCATCCCAGTAAATTTTTGAAACGCCCTGGGCGCTTATTAGGTTGAATACGTAACCTTAATCAACCAATCTTGAAAATATTGCTTCCAAAATGCAGAAATATTCATATAAAATTGTTATGAAATTTATTTATTGTAAGATTCACCTAACGATTAAAAAATATTGCATCAAATATATTTGTTGTCATTTTGAGCAAAGAATGATATACTTATAAGATAGCTTTAACAAATGCTTTTAAGTAATAAATTTGATTATTTTTTATTTGTTAAATTTCCTTTAAGTGATAAAATAGCACTTAACATGTTTGGAGTTAAATATGACTCAGAGATTGTTTATTTTGGTATGAGTAAAAATTCATGTCCCACAATGTCATATGAATCAAGCATACAGTGTTCTTAACGTTCAATTTGACAACACTAGTAAGTCGTGTTGCGCATTCTCAAAAAAGAACTTCTCAAGCAGAACACCAGTGTCAAACACGGGTAACATGAGTTTACTCCCTGCAAAAGGAGGACAGGCCTACCAAAGAGAACAACCCTAGTGCACAGAAGGTCGTGGAAAAGTTCACATTAACATGGAAAATGCAACATAACTATATTCCCTTGACACCGAAACATTAAAAAGGGCAACGAAGAACGCAAACCAAGCGAATGTAACCACACACATGTGCACATTGAAGAAGATTGAAGGCTCTACCACGTGTTTACATTTGCAAGTGTGCACAAAATGTGGTTGCTTTACCTTTGCTTTTTTCATCTAAATTATTTTCAATGTTTTATTTGGAGTATTAAAATAATCATATGATGGTACATATCTTAAGTTTACAATTCTGTCGTTTTTATGACATAACGAGATATATTTATTTAAATCTTAGACACATTTAAGGCAAGACAAATCACAACCTCCTGAAATAGATATTCTACCTCAGGTTAAGTATGTATTCGCTGCACAGGTTAAAGTTCCTTCAGAAATAAATGCTGCACTCACCACATTTTATTTGTCTGTCATTCCGTTTTTTGTTGCCTATTTTAATGTTTTGGTGTTCATACATTATATACATGTTGCATTTTCCAAGTTTAATGAGGACTTTTCCACATTTTTTTGCACAAAAGAGCTGCTTTGTTTGGTAGGCCTGGAGGAGTGAGCTGGTGTTCACACATTTCAATATGGCGACCAATATGCTAGAGAAATGAAAACTGAGTTTGCAATTACAAAATGTTACATTTTGATTATCTTAAATGACTGTAGAGTATTGATGTGGACTATTTGATAAATTTGCATGAAGATCTAGTTGAAATCACATCTCATCAGTGAATTGACAAAGATTTGCCATATTGGCAGCCATCTTATGTCACTGGGTGAACAACACTTGCCGTTCTATTATCGGGACTACAGCTAAACAGCATGCGCAGAACTTACACTAGTGTTATCGAGTGTTGTCTAATAGAACACAACCCTAAGGAGATGGTTTGTCAATGTGGTAAGGATGTTTCTGATGCCCTTATATTTGAACCTGGGATCATTTTTGCCTTACATCCCTTGGGAAGTTATTGACTTTGTTTAACAATAAGGACAATTCTTATGGATGAACAACTTCTTTATTCTGTGTAAGCGGCGTTTCGACATAGATTCTAATGTCGTTGTCAAGCAAGTGATACATGTTAGTTCGACTTTGTTTAGTTGAAGTTTATATGCTATAACCATCAACTGCATAGGCTGGTTACCTCATAACTTCATTAATGTTATGAAATGTTGCAAATACAAACAATTTGACTTTTGGAAATTTTATCAAGCAAGAACAACAATGGGATAGAAACCTGGGACCTCTATGTTGTCAAGCCACGCCATTACCACTGGACCTATCGAGGATCCGGCTGCCACTTGATGTACATTTTTGTGTGTCATGTTTGTACATTCTATTATTCCCTATAGACATTTATCCTCCTAATTGATCCTCCTAACAACACTGGTTTCTGCCGTCACTCTATCATGCCAATGCTATGAACATTGAACTGAATGTACAAGCTTCCATCTTCAATTATTATAAAACGTCAACTAACCTCAACCTTACTACTTCATCATTCAAAGATTTTTTTTTTAAAAAAGCTGGACTTAATTTTTGTAAATTTGTCCAATAAACACCTTTGAATACCGGTAGCCTTTCATTTAGACAGCGTAATTATCAGCTGTGAAAAACCCACCTTGGTTAGGGGCCATAAAACTTGCGCGGGTGTGACGTAATAAACAGGCTATACCAAGTTTGGTGATGATCGGTCACAAAGTTTTAGAGATATGCTCCGGAAACGAAATGGGAACGCCGACGCCGACGGGAACTCAGCTAAAACCAATATGTCTCCCGACCCTTCGGGGGGAGACATAATACCGCCTAAATGATTGTTTAATTACCATATTTTTTTTACACCAAATTCTTACTAGTGTTACATCGTCAAATGATTTATATGAGTGCAAAACATTTTCTGAAAATCGCTTATTATTGGTGTATGGTGAATGTGGGAGATTCCCAATTCACATATTCGCAAAAGTGAAAATAATATAGTGAAAAATATTTTGGATAAGTCTTTTGAATATGCACCCTAGACAATGATATGATATGATGATGATGTATGATAAGAATGGAAAGACAAATTGGGTATCCAACATGTCACTATCACTTTCAAACAAATGTTTTTATTAAAGGATGTTTAAGACACATATAAATAACATCCAAATAAAATCAAATTCTCATTACTTTTAAGAACTGACAATAATAATCTTATTCGCACACTTTCAACTTTCATTTATCAAGGAATGTCACTAAGAAAGGATAAATTATAAGTATGATGCGATATTGTATTAAAATTTAGATAATATATGTTTTGTCTGATACAAAATTGTATGTTAGAATATAATATGTTGTAATTGTAATAGTTAATGTGTGTAAATTGATGTTATGAGGATATTGTCTCTGTGAAGGTGGCTGTATTACCATTGAATGTTATCATTTGTAATTCATCCAAGTTTTGTACTATAGGCCTGTGGCCTCTTAGTATTGAGTAAAGATATATATATGTATGTGTAATGTTGGAGTGCCTGGGGATGTATGTTTTGTGAGTCTGTGAGTCTGTATTGTATGCTGATTGATAGAGTATATACCTCATTGAGTGGCTGAGAGAGTGGATGGATTTGTATGGGTGGGTAAGGGAGTATATGAGGGTGTGAATGTATGCGTTTTGTGGTGGTTGGTGATTGATATTGATGTAGTTAGACAGTGAGAATGTACATGTATAAGTGTAAAGAATGAGGGCTGAGTGGTGGGTGAGTGACAGAGTATGTATTGTTGGATGTGCCACTTGATGAATGATGTTGAGTTAATATGAGAGTTTGAAGGGAGTAAGGATATGTATGTATGTATGTATGTATGTATGTATGTATGTATGTATGTATGTATGTATGTATGTATGTATGTATGTATGTATGTATAATATGCTAACATGTGGATGTGTGTGTATATGTGTGTAGTGTATACATGTATGTACATACTAATATACTAATGTATGGGTATGTGTATGTATGTGGTGTATACATGTACTAATCCACTAATGTACTAATGTATGGATGTATGTATGTATGTACCAAATGTATGTTCTAACACATTAATGTACTAACTATGGGTGTGTGTAGGTATGTACTGTACGCATGTATTAATGGATGTATGTATGCTCGTAAGCCTGTATGTTTGTAAATATGTATTGATATGGATTATTGTGAGGTGTGTGTGTGGGTGTGTTTTATTTTTTTATTTATTTTTTTTCCTCTTCATTTATATGTATTACAGTGTTATATGTGATCCTAATGTATTGTCTCTTGTAGCCTTTTACATTTTTAATGTATGCAATATTGAAATATTTTTGAATGTAAGGGATGAGACAAAAATAAACAATTTCTCTCTCTCTCTCTCTATATAAGATAATTTATCACCATTTGATTGTTATCTACTGTGATAGCCAGTTGATTAATTAGTATCTCATTATTTTATGGATACCTTAAAGGGTAAGTAGCACATTCTTAGGGGGAATATAAGGTGTCAGGATTGGCTTGTGTAATGAGATTTATTACACACTCAAAATAATATATTTATAAATAACATACGAGCAGTGAAGATTTTGAAATACAAAATTATCAAAAAATGTGCTACTGCCCCTTTAATGTACTTAACACTTAATAATAATTGACAAAATAAATATTTGATGAAAAACAATTTTTATTTAATATATATCATAATATGTATTATGTAACAAATATGAAAAGTAACAAAAACAACATTTTTAATGTTATCACATTGATCAGCCAATAATGATGACGATATTTTCAAGGTATCAACACAGCTTTGAAAAGCTAAAACACACAATCCTTGAATAAATTTATTTGAAGAACCAATGCGCTTAAAGTAATAAGTTTTCCAACAAAGAATGTCATACTTTCTTAAACTGTCTGCCATTGTTTCAAAGTGAACCAATAATATTATGGATACAACCAGATATCTTCTGCTCATATTGAAACATTGAAGATGATATTGAAATACAACAGTAGAAGATGAATTTCAAGTTGTTATTGTATGTCAAGCAAATAAGTATTAAGTTTATTGTAAAATCAATTATGCATAATGTCATGTAACCAATTGATATACTTATGAGCAGGATCAAATTGTAACAACAAAGAGAAATATGTATATATAAAGAAATTAGATATGAAATTTAATAAACAATTTGTGAACTTGTCTTTTCTTTGATTTCTGTTATTGAAATATGACAAATACAGATTTAACAACAGAAATGTTCAATATCATACGGTAACAAAGATGATGAGATTTGAAACAACACTTTATCCAAAGCTCCACATCTTGTATGCGAATTAACAAATGATTTTCCCAAACATAACATGAAGATCAAATTTGCCCATCTGTGTTTTTTAGATTTTATAATAGTAAATTTTTAAATTAACATCAACTATGTTATTAAAGATAAGAGGGCTTGCTCAACCAACCATTGAGGATTAAATAAGGTATTGTATTTGAGTAACATCTAACAGTACATTATCAAGGATTTTCATTCAGGGCAAGATTAATTTTCATTTCTTCATTGAATCAATCATCATTTTGAAAAGTTCTATTTTCTCAGTCTCTTATATATACTGTAGCCATATATCTTAATAAATTATAAAATTGTTGGTTTTAATCATTATTAGATCTCATGTTTTGCTAAAGATTCCTTTTATAGAAAGTGTCCAGTTTTCGATCATGTCACATTTTATGTCATGTGTAATGTACAATATGATTGCAATCGTTTCTTGTAACAGATGAAAAATGTAAATGTTATAAGAAATTCTTGAAGAATGATTAATATCTATTTAATTTATTTGAGTTTTAAAACTGCATCTCATACTTAAGTTTCTATGTTTGACAATTTTCGAGGTAAATAGTTGCATATTGTTTTGAATATTTCTCCTTTCTATAAAGTTTCCTAAATCACAAGCATATTTTGAAAATTATATCATGCTTTGAACATTTATAGGAATAAATTTGGGTGGGGGAGAATTCTTTCATAATTAGGTAACTTGGTACAAAACTCCCATTGCAAATTCATTATTTACCTTAAAATTTCAAAATCTCCTTCATCTATTACTATAAAAGTATATTCTGTACAGGTCAAAATGCATGGTCATCATATTTTCTCCTTCAGATATCACAGGTAAACTTTGTATGGTCCATTGTTAAAATGTTTAGCAATGAAAAAATAAAATATAGTGAAATTAGGTAGTCACTTCACAATATTTGTCCATGTTATTATTAATTAAAGCCAAAATATATTTGGCTACAATAAATCCACAATCATATTCATTATTAATATTTCCAACGTGTATCTATGTGATTATACAGCATACCATACAATATTTTAATTTTGTTTTAAATATGCAATTGTGATAGTTTGATATATAACATTTCAATAATGTTATTTGAAACTAATAGCATATTCACATGAAAGTTATATATATATATATCTTACATCTCTTCAAACTTGTAATTAAAAAAACAATATATATTGATAACTTGCATCCATCCAGATATTAAAATTGCATAGTTAAAAAAATATATACATAAGTTTGTAGACAAGACAAAAATTAAAATGTCCAAATATCCATGCCATGAAGTATCCTGATTGTGTATCTGTATCACATTATTTCAAATTAATTCTGAATAATTAAGGGGGTCCTTGGCATTCCATGTGTAACTCCATAGAATCAGCGTAGGTTAGCGCCTCCCCTTCTCCTATATTCTGAATAAAGTGACTGAATATCATGTCAAAAGTGCTTTCCCTGGAACTGCCTACTCCACATTTGTCAATGTGTGGACACTATTTTTTCATGTGTACAATTACAACTAATTTATATTATAATAAATATTATTTTACTCACTATTAGTGCCCTTAAATAACTTAATGATATTATAACATAGATTTTGTATCACATTGTATGTGCATATTAGAAACTCTATGAAGATTAGTATTTGAACCCCCCCCCCCCCCCCCAAAAAAAAAACTTGTACAAGTAGCCAGGCACTGCTATTCCATGGTAGTATAATATCACTCATTTCAATATAATATTTGATAATTTATTCATAGTGGTAACATGTAAGAAATCTAAATTCTATATTAAATCTCAACAGTCCAGAAAATATTTTGATTCATTAAATATTTATTTCCCCCTTTGAACTTTTTCAAAGTCTAACAATTCAAATAGTCACAAAAAAATCACATGGATGGGACAAATACAATTAGTTATCATTACCTTGCTGGAGCATTGTAATTATATATTTTTTAAATCCCGGGAAAACAAAGACAACATTATCTTATCTAATAGTAATAACAACTGTGCTATAATAATTGTGAACTGATCGATCGAATGTGAGAAATTGTAAGGGTGAAATCTAAGGTTTCAAAGCTAGCCATAACAAAATAATTTTGAAAAAACTTAATTTTCTATTGTTTACGTTTACCTTTCATTTTATGTAAACTTTCAGTGACCCTTTTTGTATCTTGTGCACTGAAAACTTGGCGCCGGCTAGGCCTAAAATATTATTTTTACAGTTGCTGAGAACAATCAAACGATAAATAATAAAGATTACAAGTCCGTTAATCAAGAAATAACCTGTTTGTTTATTATCATCAGCCGAAAACTTGCTTCTGACGCGCACATTACATAACGGGACATGAGGCGGCATGGACAAAACTGCTTTGTTTATCCCGAAGCGGAAACAGGAAGAGCTTAGCGCGCACATGCGCACTCGAAACTACGATCTCGCTTATTGGTCGTCTGGAAGAGGCGGAAGAGGGTAACGTCTATATTCCATTCACATGGCGACCACCTATTTTCCTCGTTTTTATCGACTGGTACGACCTTGCGTATTATTGCATAGCGACTTCTATAAATAGAAATCCCATGCGTTCAGAAGCTAAAACTATCGCGAGCGCTGACGAAATACGAACGGGAGTGCTGCATTATCATAGTTTCAAGAAGATATACTCAACATAAGCAGTTAGAGTATGTCTATAGCTTGCAGCAACCTTCTAACGGAAAGATACACACAAATATAAAACCTTTTTTTCAGATAAACAATGGATTTAAAGTGTAAACAAGTGGTGTCATTTACATACAGTGGTCAATGTGTGGATGAGATTGAGACGTTGGTTATTCAGGGGTAAAGACGGCGTCTCCTTTAAATCATTAGGCTTATAGACAACGAACCATTACTCAATATTACCCATTTATTCATTTTATACCTCCACAAAGAAAACTATAGATTATGTTGAAAATTAAATAAAATACAGAAGTTACAAAGTGGTCGACGAATGGATGAGATTTAGACATAGGTTATATAGGGGGAAAGGGAGGTCTTATTCAAATCTTTACAGACAACTGACCGTTATCAATATCACTTAATATAAGTATTTGGCCTGTAGTCTACATCCTGATGTCCCCCTCCATAAAGAAAAATATAGAATTTGTTGAAAATTAAATAAAATACAGAAGTTAAAAAGTGGTCGACGAATGGATGAGATTTAGACATTGCTTATATAGGGGGAAAGGGAGGTCTTATTCAAATGTTTACAGAAAACTGACCGTTATCAATATCACTATCTATAAGTATTTGGCCTGTAGTCTACATCCTGATGTTCCCCTCCATAAAGAAAAATATAGAATTTGTAGGAAATGAAATAGAATATTGAATGTTAAGAAGTGGTCGACGAATGGATGAGATTTAGACATTGCTTATATAGGGGGAAAGGGAGGTCTTATTCAAATCTTTACAGACAACTGACCGTTATCAATATCACTTAATATAAGTATTTGGCCTTTAGTCTACATCCTGATGTACCCCTCCATAAAGAAAAATATAGAATTTGTTGAAAATTAAATAAAATACAGAAGTTACAAAGTGGTCGACGAATGGATGAGATTTAGACATAGGTTATATAGGGAAAAGGGAGGTCTTATTGAAATCTTTACAGAAAACTGACCGTTATTAATATCATTATATATAAGTATTTGGCCTTTAGTCTACATGTTGATGTACCCCTCGATAAAGAAAAAAATAGAATTTGTTGGAAATGAAATAGAATATTGAAGTTACAAAGTGGTCGACGAATGGATGAGATTTAGTCATAGCTTATATAGGGAAAAGGGAGGTCTTATTCAAATCTTCACAAACAACTGACCGTTATCAATATCACTTAATATAAGTATTTGGCCTTTAGTCTACATCCTGATGTACACCTCCATAAAGAAAGATATAGAATTTGTTGAAAATTGAATAAAATACAGAAGTTACAAAGTGGTCGACGAATGGATGAGATTTAGACATAGGTTATATAGGGAAAAGGGAGGTCTTATTCAAATCTTTACAGACAACTGACCGTTATCAATATCACTATATATAAGTATTTGGCCTTTAGCCTACATCCTGATGTACCCCTCCATAAAGAAAAATATAGAATTTGTTCAAAATTAAATAAAATACAGAAGTTACAAAGTGGTCGACGAATGGATGAGATTTAGACATAGGTTATATAGGGAAAAGGGAGGTCTTATTCAAATGTTTACAGAAAACTGACCGTTATCAATATCACTATATATAAGTATTTGGCCTTTAGTCTACATCCTGATGTTCCCCTCCATAAAGAAAAATAAAGAATTTGTTGGAAATGAAATAGAATATTGAAGTTAAGAAGTGGTCGACGAATGGATGAGATTTAGACATTGCTTATATAGGGGGAAAGGGAGGTCTTATTCAAATCTTTACAGACAACTGACCGTTATCAATATCACTTAATATAAGTATTTGGCCTTTAGTCTACATGCTGATGTACCCCTCGATAAAGAAAAAAATAGAATTTGTTGGAAATGAAATAGAATATTGAAGTTACAAAGTGGTCGACGAATGGATGAGATTTAGTCATAGCTTATATAGGGAAAAGGGAGGTCTTATTCAAATCTTCACAAACAACTGACCGTTATCAATATCACTTAATATAAGTATTTGGCCTTTAGTCTACATCCTGATTTACCCCTCCATAAAGAAAAATATAGAATTTGTTGAAAATTAAATAAAATACAGAAGTTACAAAGTGGTCGACGAATGGATGAGATTTAGACATAGGTTATATAGGGAAAAGGGAGGTCTTATTGAAATCTTTACAGAAAACTGAACGTTATTAATATCATTATATATAAGTATTTGGCCTTTAGTCTGCATGTTGATGTACCCCTCGATAAAGAAAAAAATAGAATTTGTTGGAAATGAAATAGAATATTGAAGTTACAAAGTGGTCGACGAATGGATGAGATTTAGTCATAGCTTATATAGGGAAAAGGGAGGTCTTATTCAAATCTTCACAAACAACTGACCGTTATCAATATCACTTAATATAAGTATTTGGCCTTTAGTCTACATCCTGATGTACACCTCCATAAAGAAAGATATAGAATTTGTTGAAGATTGAATAAAATACAGAAGTTACAAAGTGGTCGACGAATGGATGAGATTTAGACATAGGTTATATAGGGAAAAGGGAGGTCTTATTCAAATGTTTACAGAAAACTGACCGTTATCAATATCACTATATATAAGTATTTGGCCTGTAGTCTACATCCTGATGTTCCCCTCCAGAAAGAAAAATATAGAATTTGTTGAAAATTGAATAAAATACAGAAGTTATAAAGTGGTCGACGAATGGATGAGATTTAGACATTGCTTATATAGGGGGAAAGGGAGGTCTTATTCAAATCTTTACAGACAACTGACCGTTATCAATATCACTTAATATAAGTATTTGGCCTTTAGTCTACATGCTGATGTACCCCTCGATAAAGAAAAAAATAGAATTTGTTGGAAATGAAATAGAATATTGAAGTTACAAAGTGGTCGACGAATGGATGAGATTTAGTCATAGGTTATATAGGGAAAAGGGAGGTCTTATTCAAATCTTCACAAACAACTGACCGTTATCAATATCACTTAATATAAGTATTTGGCCTTTAGTCTACATCCTGATTTACCCCTCCATAAAGAAAAATATAGAATTTGTTGAAAATTAAATAAAATACAGAAGTTACAAAGTGGTCGACGAATGGATGAGATTTAGACATAGGTTATATAGGGAAAAGGGAGGTCTTATTGAAATCTTTACAGAAAACTGAACGTTATTAATATCATTATATATAAGTATTTGGCCTTTAGTCTGCATGTTGATGTACCCCTCGATAAAGAAAAAAATAGAATTTGTTGGAAATGAAATAGAATATTGAAGTTACAAAGTGGTCGACGAATGGATGAGATTTAGTCATAGCTTATATAGGGAAAAGGGAGGTCTTATTCAAATCTTCACAAACAACTGACCGTTATCAATATCACTTAATATAAGTATTTGGCCTTTAGTCTACATCCTGATGTACACCTCCATAAAGAAAGATATAGAATTTGTTGAAGATTGAATAAAATACAGAAGTTACAAAGTGGTCGACGAATGGATGAGATTTAGACATAGGTTATATAGGGAAAAGGGAGGTCTTATTCAAATCTTTACAGACAACTGACCGTTATCAATATCACTATATATAAGTATTTGGCCTTTAGCCTACATCCTGAGGTACCCCTCCATAAAGAAAAATATAGAATTTGTTCAAAATTAAATAAAATACAGAAGTTACAAAGTGGTCGACGAATGGATGAGATTTAGACATAGGTTATATAGGGAAAAGGGAGGTCTTATTCAAATGTCACAGAAAACTGACCGTTATCAATATCACTATATATAAGTATTTGGCCTGTAGTCTACATCCTGATGTTCCCCTCCATAAAGAAAAATATAGAATTTGTTGAAAATTGAATAAAATACAGAAGTTATAAAGTGGTCGACGAATGGATGAGATTTAGACATTGCTTATATAGGGGGAAAGGGAGGTCTTATTCAAATCTTTACAGACAACTGACCGTTATCAATATCACTTAATATAAGTATTTGGCCTTTAGTCTACATGCTGATGTACCCCTCGATAAAGAAAAAAATAGAATTTGTTGGAAATGAAATAGAATATTGAAGTTACAAAGTGGTCGACGAATGGATGAGATTTAGTCATAGGTTATATAGGGAAAAGGGAGGTCTTATTCAAATCTTCACAAACAACTGACCGTTATCAATATCACTTAATATAAGTATTTGGCCTTTAGTCTACATCCTGATGTACCCCTCCATAAAGAAAAATATAGAATTTGTTGAAAATTAAATAAAATACAGAAGTTACAAAGTGGTCGACGAATGGATGAGATTTAGACATAGGTTATATAGGGAAAAGGGAGGTCTTATTGAAATCTTTACAGAAAACTGACCGTTATTAATATCATTATATATAAGTATTTGGCCTTTAGTCTGCATGTTGATGTACCCCTCGATAAAGAAAAAAATAGAATTTGTTGGAAATGAAATAGAATATTGAAGTTACAAAGTGGTCGACGAATGGATGAGATTTAGTCATAGCTTATATAGGGAAAAGGGAGGTCTTATTCAAATCTTCACAAACAACTGACCGTTATCAATATCACTTAATATAAGTATTTGGCCTTTAGTCTACATCCTGATGTACACCTCCATAAAGAAAGATATAGAATTTGTTGAAGATTGAATAAAATACAGAAGTTACAAAGTGGTCGACGAATGGATGAGATTTAGACATAGGTTATATAGGGAAAAGGGAGGTCTTATTCAAATCTTTACAGACAACTGACCGTTATCAATATCACTATATATAAGTATTTGGCCTTTAGCCTACATCCTGAGGTACCCCTCCATAAAGAAAAATATAGAATTTGTTCAAAATTAAATAAAATACAGAAGTTACAAAGTGGTCGACGAATGGATGAGATTTAGACATAGGTTATATAGGGAAAAGGGAGGTCTTATTCAAATGTCACAGAAAACTGACCGTTATCAATATCACTATATATAAGTATTTGGCCTGTAGTCTACATCCTGATGTTCCCCATCATAAAGAAAAATATAGAATTTGTTGAAAATTGAATAAAATACAGAAGTTATAAAGTGGTCGACGAATGGATGAGATTTAGACATTGCTTATATAGGGGGAAAGGGAGGTCTTATTCAAATCTTTACAGACAACTGACCGTTATCAATATCACTTAATATAAGTATTTGGCCTTTAGTCTACATGCTGATGTACCCCTCGATAAAGAAAAAAATAGAATTTGTTGGAAATGAAATAGAATATTGAAGTTACAAAGTGGTCGACGAATGGATGAGATTTAGTCATAGCTTATATAGGGAAAAGAGAGGTCTTATTCAAATCTTCACAAACAACTGACCGTTATCAATATCACTTAATATAAGTATTTGGCCTTTAGTCTACATCCTGATGTACCCCCCATAAAGAAAAATATAGAATTTGTTCAAAATTAAATAAAATACAGAAGTTAATGAGTGGTCGACGAATGGATGAGATTTAGACATAGGTTATATAGGGAAAAGGGAGGTCTTATTCAAATCTTTACAGAAAACTGACCGTTATCAATATCACTTAATATAAGTATTTGGCCTGTAGTCTACATCCTGATGTACCCCTCCATAAAGAAAGATATAGAATTTGTTGAAAATTAAATAAAATACAGAAGTTACAAAGTGGTCGACGAATGGATGAGATTTAGACATAGGTTATATAGGGAAAAGGGAGGTCTTATTGAAATCTTTACAGAAAACTGACCGTTATCAATATCATTATATATAAGTATTTGGCCTTAAGTCTACATCCTGATGTACACCTCCATAAAGAAAGATATAGAATTTGTTGAAAATTGAATAAAATACAGAAGTTACAAAGTGGTCGACGAATGGATGAGATTTAGACATAGGTTATATAGGGAAAAGGGAGGTCTTATTCAAATCTTAACAGACAACTGACCGTTATCAATATCACTATATATAAGTATTTGGCCTTTAGCCTACATCCTGATGTACCCCTCCATAAAGAAAAATATAGAATTTGTTCAAAATTAAATAAAATACAGAAGTTACAAAGTGGTCGACGAATGGATGAGATTTAGACATAGGTTATATAGGGAAAAGGGAGGTCTTATTTATGGGCGGCCATCAAGGCAAAAAATACAACAAAACGAAACGAACGGTCAAACTGGGATAAACAGTGTTTCGCGTATCTTGTAAAGTGAAACCCGTTTTAACCCTGCCCCGTTCGACGTAAGATCAAACTGGAACGATGGACGCTAGAGGGCGCTAGAGCTGTATTTTTTTCACGGGGGGGGGGGGGAGTTATCTGGTGAAGATAGCGGGTCCCATAAAATGTCCACTATCCACCAAAATCGTTTCACTTGGAACGAGTCTTACTTGTGTAGGGACGTTTGTTCGTGCTCTAAGGTTTGTCAGGGTACCAGGTAGCGTCATAACGTTTTTTTCGAAACAATGGATGTGGATATCATTTGTGACAATTTTTACACAAGGATAACATGTATTGTGGAAAATCTTGAAGAATTCAGTAGGAATACAGAACATTTTCAGGGACAAACAGCTCTACCTATCACGCATATTGTGCACATGGTTGATAGCTTGTGTCGTGATGTTCTTCAAGTCTATGCGTCTATGCCGCTCATGCTCACGGAGACATTTGTTACTCAAATAACAAACGCAAGTCGTGTGTTACATAGATTGTGCACTCCTGAACAGAACGAAGATTTCTCTTATGAATCTTCCGTCACTAGAACCGGACTGCCTGGCCGACCAAAATATGAGATCTCGTACTCACAATTGGAAGTTTTCCTTGGTAAGTAAAATCTGTTTCTTTATAAGGAAAGCTTCTATACATTTTCGGGTCATTTAAATATATTCACAATACAGATATAATCAATTTATTAATCTCAATCGATTTTCAATTTCATATTTTCATGATGATAGATTGTAACGTTTTATAGAAATAACACCTCAATGACTAAACGTATTTTATATGAATAACACTATACTATACAATTTACCGTTAGATTAAAGGACTTTATAAATCCATTGCGCTGCCTTTAAGATATGAAATTTTGCTTTAAAATTGTATCAGTTGCCTTGAGCCTCTAACATCCGCCGTACGTATTTGATACAAAATTAAGATTTCTGAAATGTGATATAGTTTGTTTGTCTAAAGTGAGAGTCATGGCATTATAGACATCAGACATAAAATGTAATCGGTCCTAAATAAAAAGGGTTGGTTAACAGACTAGCAGCATATCAGAATACCTCTCCCATACATACATGTAATTGTTTTGATGTTAAACCTTCTTAATTGAGTTCGTGTTTTCCAGAATTTTTGATTCAAAGTGGTGTAACTTGTGACTTTTGACTAAAAGACAGATACTAAAGTTTGAACTGTACTAGTTGATTTGCAAGAACGAAATTTTTCACATGACAATTTACAACTGGCAATATGCACTATGCATACTTCTCAGGATAATGTATCTTGCTTTTAGAAATAAAAATATCACAATTTTGTTAATGCGAAACAAGAAATGAATAAAAATTATTTCCCTTAAAATGCTTAATTGTAGTTCTATCACATCATACGACTATTTTGACCACCAGGATGTTTCCTTTCGTATCGGTCAACATCTGCTGCTGAAAAAACTTGGGGGGGTGCTTAACTGATTTCCATAGGTATAATTCCAAATTTCTTATAACATGATGTATGAAACATTAAACATTTAAATTCTAAATTCTTATTTCACCATCAGGCACATCACACTTCAACACAGAAGATAGTAAAATATATTATTCATCGTGATTTTGAGCTCATCTGGCCTGACATTTTTATGCTGATGACCTGATTTAAACATTCTTTTACATTATTGTTTTCCGAACTTTTTAAATATAGGGTCCTTTTATCTCAAATATATCAACATGACTTGATGAAAGTATGGTCTTCTTGTATTTCATATCAGAAGAAACGGGGTTATAAGATTTATTTACAAAAATATCAGACACAAACATTTTTCATAACGTTTTTGTTTAATATGAGCATGTGAACACTTCACAGCCCGAAGACACTGTAACATTTTGATATAATTAAGCGATTATGTAAAACATTTGTGATCTCATATACTTTTCTATCTCCTGTGGAACATAGTTTTGGACGATAAAGGTAAAATTATTCATCGATGTTTCATTAACAAATTTCAAAATAAGTTATTAGCAAAAGATTTGCGTTGTTGAATAGTTTATTATTTAATGTTGAGCTCATTTTATATTGTTAATTTAAAAGCAATTAAAATATTACCCTCACAAACAAACAACTATTATTACATGTCTGTAATAACATGTATATATCCAAACATTTCGTTTCCGTTTGAACCCTCTCCTTAATGTCTGAAGAGATGTGAATTGATTGAAAAGTTGATAACGTGCATTAATAAGATATTCTAGCATTTCGGTTATTAAAGCATGTGATTTTCATAAAGGAACTGATCTGACATATGTGGAAACAAATGTTTATTCAACCAAATAAAGTTATATCGTTAAAAATATTACATCAATCATCTCATGTCGTATGTATATTTGTATTTCGATTGATAATGAAGCAGCACATGTCGGTGATAAACTGACTTCAACGCCATTCAACAGATCATCGTGTTGGGTTTCTATACGTTCCTACATGTCAGTTTTGATGCATTTAAGTATTCAAGTTTGCAGCTTTTCGAATCAGAGGCTGATATAATACTAAAGAGTTAAGTTAAAGATTATAATATTTTTCCTTTTAGTGACGGTTTTCGAATTATTGTGTTGAACACATATTGCGATGTAGCCTAGAGCATCATGTCTTACATTCTCTAGCCCACAGAGGCAACTCAGTTATACCTGAATTAGCCTCTGTTCTATTACGGCTACTACACGGGACAGAAAAGTAGAAATCTGATTGGAGGCAATCGAAGTTAGTTGTGCAATCAGCGACGCCGTTTCAAAAGGGGTCATTCGCAAAAGCTCGGCTACTCCCGGCTATTCCCGGTGATTCGGCATTCAGGGGAGATAACTCTTCCTTCTACAAAACATCGCTTTTTTACCTTCTCATTAGTTTTTATTTGGTAAATTATTAAAATAAAATTTATCACAAAACAAAGAACAATTTACACAATTATAAAACAGTATGTTTCTAATGAAAAACCCTATCCATATCTGATTTTTTGATATTTTCCCTCTCACACTGTTAATGAAAAATAAACCTAAAGGCATGATGCTTTCGAAAGTCACTGTACGACCGTTGAGAATTCCCAAAGTCGTTGATATCCAAAAGGTGTTTTCATTGGCTGCAGATAAGGGAGCTATCTCAAGTTACAACTTTTTGACGCTAGGGCAATCTGCCGGAACCCCAGGATCTAGGCGTAATAGAACAGAGGCTAATTCAGGTATGACTGAGTTGCCTCTGTGGGGAGAGAATGCATGTCTTATGTCAACCATCGTAACTGTTTACATGCCACTCTCCCGGGCTGGACATATGTATTACCCCTAGCTGCCCTTCCTTTCCGTTGCCCCCTCCTGCTATCCCCTCTTCTCTCTCAATGGGGTATCACAGCACCGGCCAAATGGTGCTTAGTCAATCATCCAGACCGGAGAGCAACAATATTCAATAAATAACTAACCGAGTCTAGAAAAGTATAGCAAATCTAGATTACTCACCTTCAGCGAGTGGGAAGTTAATGGCAATCGCAGTTGATTCAGACAAAACATTTAAAAATGGAACTTTAATATTAAATATTCAACCAAGACCAAAAGTCTGCATTGGTATTACATGTTGAAATTGCAATGAGTCAGAAACTTTTGAAAAGACTAAAAATTGCTTGTTGATTGAAAGAGTGCTCAAGGTTTCCATTTATATACAGAGATGCTAAACATACACAGGGAAATTCGCTAAACCGATAATATAATGTTGATAAGATATGTGATTTCGAATCCTTCAGGTTCACAAAGTATTGGCCATGTTTTGCGATGGCCATGTTTTGCGAAATGTTTGGAAAGAGCAAATAAAATGCAATGGAAAGTTAACGACACATCCTAAATCCGACACAGTTGGACTACGGCGATTGTTTGACAGCTGCGTGATTTACTACATTTTGAATTTTTCACTGATTATTGTATGGTAATTCTGAATGTATTATTTTGATAGTGTCTAGGATAAGTCTCATAACACATACCAATTATCCATAGTCAGAGAACAAAGTATGAAGATCCACATAAAATCATCGGGCGGCAATTTTTTGTGAACATTTTTTTTGTGTGAATTCATTTTATGTAAGACAAAGGAATCGCATGACAAAACTTGACATTATATATATTTGAATTATTACTGCTCCATTTAGTTTAAATGCAATCAATTTGTCTTTCAATGGAAACACAAATTTTCATTTTCCTGACATCACCTTATATTCCCCCTGAAAACGTGCTATTGCCAGCTATTGTTTTCAGTTGTAATTAAGGAAAGCGAAACAGATAATGTCAGAAATTAACTAACAAAGTTATACCATATACCATATACTAATAAACCATTATACCATAACACACTTGTATGTCATGCGTACGCGTTTACAGTAACAGTGTTGGTAGGACATTGAAATGCAAAGGTAATTCTTTATATGTGAACAACAACGTTATATTTGTCCCTTTGTATTATGTCAGTGTAATATTTTTAGTTTTTCCCAGAGTCAGGAGTTTTCTAATTTCAATTTCCAAATATGACTCTTACATCCAATATCATCTTAAAGTTAGAAATGTGCACCCCTTAGACAAAACTATCCTTAATAGCTAGTTAAATGGTTATGTTACACAATGACAAAGGGTGCTCTTTTGCCAGTTCTGTTGAAATTACTTCATCGGCGTCTTTACTAAAATAACACATTTGCACTTATAAGGTACGCAATAACACAATATAACTTAAGGTATGCATTTGTCATTGACACTGCACTCTTGATATACTATTAATCAGTAACCGGTTTATAAGGTACGCAATAACACAATATAACTTAAGGTATGCATTTGTCATTGACACTGCACTCTTGATATACTATTAATCAGTAACCGGTTTCATATTATTTTATGTGTTACAAAAACGTATCGTACCTATTCATAATCCAGTACGCGAAAGAAACAATTATTCAAAGAATGATATATCAAGTATCATGCCGAAAGTCTTCAATAAGATAAAAGCTTTGTCCAACTTAAATGTAATTTATAGATTTAAAAAGAACAATAGGCTGTGCATCAGAAGAGGGAAACAAATTATTCCTAAAAAAGTTTTTCTGCCATGGCATCATGTGAATATAGTCAGATTAAAAGAATGAAAGGAAATTTGCTTTGACACATAATGAATGGCTACAGATCCAAAACAATCCGGAGTCACGGTAAAACTTACTCCTGCAATGGCGCGTATTACAGGGTTTGAGAACAGAAGTTTCAAATGTATCTTCAACTTAAAATTTTATTAAATATGTCTTTTCAATTTGAACACGTTGCTATTGTTTCATTGTTTCAGAAGCTGAATTTAGCGTCAAAGAGATCGGGAAATTACTTTCTGTCAGTGAAAGGACTGTAAAATACAAAATGGAAGAGTATGGATTATCTCTTCGGGACATGTACAGTACGATGGATGATGACTTGCTAGATTCTATGGTGTCTCGGGCATTGACTCTTTTCCCCAGTGCCGGTTTGTGTATTATTGTTATATCGAGTTGCTTTATTATGAGGCTATTTCGTGTATTTTCCAAAAAGAAATTAATAAGTTTAAAAAATAATTGACAATTTTACCCGTAGAAATATATTTTCAAGAAATTATCATAGGTCTTGTATTTGAACTCTTCAACGTTTTCGTCCCAAATAATACACATTATTTTATTTAGAATTAGAATAATGACATCTCGACATCGATATGTAGTTTATGAAATATTTGGAAACCTGAGACATGCCTTCCTCAATGTTTATGTCTATGTATTTTGTTTAACATGATAATCTGTATCACCTTAATCTAAACTTGCTGAATGAAGGTCTATACTGTATAAAGTATAAAGTACACAGTCGTTTATTTTTAGGAACTAAGTAAAATGTTCCCATCATAACAAAGTGAAAAGACAAACAGCTGTATACTTTCTGAGTTTATTTTGGTAAACTTTCGTAAAATGTTTAATCTTAATTCGTTCGTTTGACAGGTTATAAGATGGTTCAAGGTTATCTGTCATCCGAAGGTGTACGCATTCAGCGATACAGAATACGGAATTCATTGCATCGACTTGACCCAATGCGCTAGTCCCTGAGAAGAGTCACTGCCATCAGGAGAAGAGCCTACAAGGTGGTATCACCATCAGTCTGATTAAAATCGACCGTGCTCCGAGGAATAAAAAAAAAATAGTGTCTCTATCGGGGCTCGAACCATTCGGGATATCCTCTCCATCTCGGTCTGAATGCACCCACCTCTATCGCGTGTTGCTATTACCAGTTTAGCGCAGACAAACCCAGTCGTAAGCTATCCAATCACATCCTCGTTTTTAAATAGCGTTTAGCGGTGGTTATGTATAACGAATGGTACACTGGAGTTACCTGCCCCTGATGGATACCGAAGCTTTCACTGCGCTCCTTTCGATTGGCTAGTGTCAAAACATGCGGGCAATAGGGGTGCCTTCAGACTGTGAATGAGAGGAAAGCCGGGCTGGGTGAGGTTCGAACCCCGCTAGAGATAATATTTTTTATACTTTTTTCCTCGAATCACAGTCAATTTTAATCAGACTGGCATCACCATTGGCTTTGTGGCATATAGATGGGAATCATAAACTCATCAGGTATTCAATAAAATACTTGTTTGGTCAATCCTATCCTTATTCATTCCTTGATTTGATGTATGCCACATGTTTATAGGTGCCATTTGATCAATTAAAACTCAGTAAAAAAGCTAATCGGTAACGCACTTTATCAATATGACAATGAGCCCACATAAGGCGTTAAGTTTAGAACTTATTGGACATTTTGAAATTGATAATATTTGGTTAGATATAACAACTTAGGTTAATGTGACGTATGTATTAGGTTTCTCAGTGGACATAGAAGGCAGTTTGCGATTTACCCAATGGCTATGGTCATTGCCCTGTCCCTCTGTCCGACCGACCGTCCGTCCGTATTTTTTGTTTTTCGGAACAGAACTAGGGGAGACCACGGCAAAGCGCGCCCCTTAACATAAAAGTGTGTTTTCTTGGCATATTCACATGTAGAATGTTTCTAATTCTCATCAGATAAAGTGTTGTATGATAAATGCTTTTTATACAGTTTCTCAATAAAATCTACCTTTCACACGAATACAATGGACAGAAAGGAGTTTTACAGTATGAACCCTTTACTCGCAATATGTACGTTTCCCGTCTAAGAAAGTAAGACATGTAAGCATAAGACGTGTAAGCAGCTCACTAAGTAACAGTACGTTTTATGATTTGAATGATAATGAAAAGTTTGTTTTTTTCATGAATGAAAACATATATTAAAAACCTATATTTATGAACAGTAAAATTTGTTCTTTTATAGTGTCTCACAACTCAGTTGTAGCTCGACGCATTGTTTTATATTGTGTACCATGTCTTGTAAATAAAATGTTATGATGCGTGTGAGACAAATAATAATAATATAATACTGGATATTTATATAGCGCTATATATCCATTCACTGGTGAATGCTCATAGCACTACTACTGCTTCCACTTCATCTTCATTTCTAGCGATCAATCGTAATGTTTGTAACAACCCGTACACCCCTTCATTAATCAACTTAGATTCTCCCAGTTTCTCTTACTCGCAAAGATCCGACCGACAAAATCACTCAAGCGTTATTCGACGGATAGGTACAGTTCAGTTTTGAAAGTTCGACGGATTAGGCCGTAATCACCAAAAATGTCATATCTGTAGCTCATTCATTAGGCCTTAAATGATTTATGATGTAACCAACAAGAATCTTTAAAACGTTGAGTTAAATAATGTTCTTCTCCGCTCGATCATTCGTCAAAAATGACACGTAGACGAACTAATGAATCCCTTTAAGAAGGGATAAGAGGTAGCCTACAATAGTCGTAAGAAATCAAATAAAGAAGTTGTTATCCGGAATAATTATATGAACTATCAGTTCAACTTTGAACTCTTTTGAAAAAAATCATTAACTATCTTATATGATAATCACTCTCGTTTAGAAGCCTATAGGATAGGCTACTATTCGAAAAATTACTACCGCCAGTGTTTTTTCCACATTTAAGATGTGGATCGCCCTTTATTGAAAGGGTTATCAAGGGCTTCACTTGATTTGTTATCAAAACAAGCGGTCAACAAGTAAAGAGAACATTTGAAGAGTAATGGTTGTTTAATTGGGTTATATGGTAATAGATTTCTCTCTCAAAGACAAAGTAAATATCCTATGATCAAGTATCATTATAAATTCACTACACACTAAATTTTTGCCATGACACCCTCAGCATACTGAATGTAAAATTTGCATATTTTTATAGAAAAGGCATGTTTGCCAAATGTAAGAAAGCATGTGTAACAGTTTATTTACTTTTTAAACTGATTAATTAAATTAATAAACTTTCGTGCTTTTTAACTGATTTACAAAATGAATAAAGTGTCTTAAGATATTTCACTTATGGAAAAAAGAAGAACATCATGTCAAGTCAAAGTTCACATTAAGCTTAAGCTCGATTCGTGGCACTTATACCATATTATCCTTTACGATTCCATCTCTCGTAACAGGGTAAACAACTAATTACTTCATGCCTTCATTAAGAAATTTGGGATTGTGTTTTTCTTACTGATTAAATCTAAACGTAGCTACTCAAGATGCAGATTGTCCGGGGATCGCTCAGCGGGGAGGGTAATCCGAGGGGAACATTTAAACACAATATCCTATCAGCTTTAGTTTGGGAAAATTTCATCAAATTACTATTTTTTTAATATGAACTTGATGTATAGATATAATTTACTCACCTGCACATTGATTGACTCAACAAGAAAGACTGTTAATGCCGTGGCATGGCATTTCACGCTCGTAGGGCCGATGAATGGTTTCGATTCTCATTGTAGTGGATGTCTGCGCCTTTCTAACAATTTATCAACTACAAAATCATCAAATTTATTTACCTCACTATTCAGTAACATGTTTCAAATGGGAATGGTTAATATGACCTTGAACAAATGATATCATATGTATAAACTAAAATGTCTCCATCAATTTCGCCTCAGCAGAAAATATCCCGCCCGACAGGTTAGTTCCTTAAAATAATCATGGACACAAAAGAGATACATGTCTGTCATATTCATTTATACTAACGCTTACTGAATACTTTTACGAAAACGTTCGAATATTGATCCAATATGTAACATTTAACCTACAAAAGATAACTTTTTCATATTTGAAATTCAACAAGAAAGTTCCTACTTCTTACTTAAAATCCGAACAATTGGGATTTGGTGCACTTAACAAATCCTTTTATTGATTGTTGTGATCAGTCTAGGTAAACTTAGCCTCAATTATACCTTTTCACTCCGATATTGAGTCTAGCGAAAGAGAGAGAGAGAGAGAGTACATAACCATTATTATCCCCCGCCACGAAGTGGAAGAGGGATATAGGTTTGAGCCCCGTCCGTGCGTGCGTGCGTGCGTGCGTGCGTGCGTGCGTGCGTCCGTCCGTCCGAGTTAAAGGAGCCAATTTTTCTCAGAAACCGTTAAAGGTAGGATTATCAAATTTTGTGTGTGCCTTCAGGGTATCAATACCTTGATGGAGTTCGAAAATCAGAACCGCGCAAATATTTTTTCCGGAGTTATTGCCCTTGTTACGTTTTTTTGGACTCTGTTCCAGGTATCTTCAAAGGAGCCAATTTTTCTCAGAAACTGTTACAGATAGGATCATCAATTTTGATGTGTGCCTTCAGGGTGTCAATACCTTGACGGAGTTCGAAAATCAGAACCGCGCAAATATTTTTCCGGAGTTATTGCCCTTGTTACGATTTTTTTGGGACTCTGTTCGAGGTGTCTTCAAAGGAGCCAATTTTTCTCAGTAACCGTTTAAGATAGGATCATCAAATTTTGTGTGTGCCTTCAGGGTATCAATACCTTTATGGAGTTCGAAAATCAGAACCGCGCAAATATTTTTTCCGGAGTTATTGCCCTTGTTACGTTTTTTGGGACTCTGTTCGAGGTGTCTTCAAAGGAGCCAATTTTTCTCAGAAACTGTTACAGATAAGATCATCAAATTTGATGTGTGCCTTCAGGGTATCAATACCTTGATGGAGTTCGAAAATCAGAACCGCACAAATATTTTTCCGGAGTTTGGTGTCATGATATTTTTTAGTACACTCGAGTATTTAGGAGAAAGTTCTGACTTATAATAAGAACAAATCTGGCGGGTGTTGATGACTATGTCTTCTTGTTTCATATGTAACTTGCACATTTAATAAATTGAATTATTGTGGACTTCTATTATCGTTGCTGTTTTGTGGAATATTGCACTTTCTTGCCTGATAGAGTAATATCATTAGTCTGTATTTAATATGCATCTATGGGTTTTACACTATCTTGCTACAAATACACTTTCTCTGAGCAAGTGAGGGGTGTATCAATTACATTGAGGAGACTTTCAGGTCACCGTTTAAGTGCAGTAGGTCAACTCTCACATTCTAGGGAGAATTCACGTGATTTAGGGTGACAGTTACCATCAACATTGGGAAGGGCTTATCAGTAGCAAAACTCTGTTGGAGGTGTTTGTACGTAGGACTGATAACGTTGCAAGGTCATATCTCAAAATACTCAGTAATGGACTTTAGCAAGTGTTAATGAGGCTAGGTTTACTTAGTCAATAGACTATGTTCGATAGATATATGTCCATTCAATTTAGGGAGTAATGAGCATTTAGCAGTTATCCGAGATTTATTTTTGATTATTACATGTATCCAAACTTTCAAGAGACTTATGATATCTGAAACGGGTGCCTATCACAGAAAGTAGCAATTACGTAGCAGTTCATATTCACCATTCTATTATGTCAATGTTAATATTGTTATTATAGTTTTAGTTTTGTACTCTGCCTTCATGGGGTGTTTGTGCAATAAATAATCTTGAATCTTGAATCTTGTTAAGCGAGATGACTGGCAGATTAGTTGATTGATCTGACCTCTCAATTTGAATTCAAGTGCGTATCAGCAGCAGCTCGCACGTGCATTCTAATGGTCTTAACATAATATCGCCTCTTTAGCTTCTAATGAAGAGTTATGCTTTACTTTTCAAACTAAGAGTCTTTAATGAATTCAGTATAGCTGAAAGTAGCCATTTACTTGCTAGATATAAAACATACTCATTAATTGTATGAATTGAATATAAAAGCCACAGTAAAACAATTTGAACATTCAGGTCTATTTAATTCCATTTTCATCTATTTACTAAATAAATCAACAATGTTAAAAGAACAGAGAGGGGACATTTAGAAAAACATAGATATTCTTAGATCTACCCATTCTTACTTATCCTTATATACACTGTTACTCTTGCTGAATTTTATTAAAATCTGCTACAACGTTCTTTCTCAGACTTGATAATTTAACCACGATGCTTATCCAACATCATATCTTATCTGGGGAGGTGTTTTGTTTAGGCAATTCTGAAAGTGACAGGACCATAAAACAGTAAACACGAAAAGGCCGAAGTCAATTTGAAAAAGGAGCTGGAACTATTTCCAGCTGCCCTGGGACAGCCAGACAGCAACACATACCAGACCTAAACAATGTCCAAGAAAGTATATTTGCCTGTCAACTCCTTATCAGATATCTTGACCTATCACTTATTCAACCGCCCTCTCCCCCTTCCTCTGTTTACATATATGTGCACTCACTGACACAAGAATATCACAGAACAAATATGTTAACTACACAATTATGATTTAGTACCTGAAAATATGTATATGTACACAACAGTGATAAATATGTATCAATACCTTGCATAAACACCCAGAGAAGTACATCTACTGCAACGACACTCATTACATTCAGAGTTTACACAACACTAGTCTAACATTTAGACTCTGAAATGAATATTTCGTAAAATTTCAAAATTTGAAAGAAAAAAAATATAATAAAAAGGAGCCTCTGAGATGTGTTCATTTTCAGAACTCAGAGTCTTGTTGTAGACTTGCCTAGGCGCTTAAACAATTAAGGGATCTGGATGACAGACTAACACAACACCAAACTAGCATATTTGAAAACGGGTATCTCAGACATACAATAAAAAGATTAGATTGATAACCGAGGTAGGGATATTCTAAAAAGAAATTTAAAACCAAAGAGCTATTAGTGCACACAGTAAAAGAAGCATTTTTAAAAATATTTGTGTACATATCATTTGTCAGTATCATTCTTTGATATGTAAGTTAATCCAAGGATGTGCATAGCGCTATGAAACTCCTTGGTTAATCACAGATAATCATCAGACATCTGACTTGATTTGGATTATTACAGTACATAGTAATTTGTACAGTTTTATCGTTGTTTTTATCGCAAGCTTTTTATTTTGTATATATATATGTTGTAAAAGTTTATACATTGAAATTATTTCGCCTCGGTTGTTTGTATATTTATAAATCAATGTTTAAGAAAAGTACTATGTGCATTTAAAGTGTTTTGTCATAAAAAAATACATTAACTAGAGCAAGAAATCTGTTGAGTTTTAGGGTATAGCTACCCTATGTAATGTTAGAGGGATTGGCACCCACTCTGGGGAATGTGACAGGTATGGCCCAGTGCCGGTCATCCATGAGATTCACATCCGGAAACAAATCTCATCAGTTAGGGAGTTGGTCGACATGGCTTTACAATTTGGACTGTATTACTACTAACACATTAGAGAGAACTTTATGGGGTGTCACAGTTCAGTGAGGGGGGCAAGGGAGATCTTGGCTACAAAATCACTGATAAGCATCGTGGGACTAATTTTAATTTGAAAAAAAGAGCCAAATGTTTTCATCTAAATTAATAAATTACAGCATTCAAACAAACGAATGTTCTAATTTTAGCAGCTATCATTTTAAAGAGCCTTAATAAATCCTTGATGCACGAAGGTCTCATTTGTCTCTCTTTCCTCACAGTTGTCTTCAGGATTACAAGAAATGCTGAGTTACTTTACATGTCCGTAACCGTTACTAACCTCAATGTCCGTAAAGTTTTTTAAATGGGCCATCACATGTTCCCACGCAGTAAGGTTTGGGTGCAATGCTACACTGAATTTTATTGCAGAATCACATATTACTTTGTAACACAAGGGTCCGAATCCTGCTCAAACTGAGCACTTTGAAGTTCTCAGAGAACATTCCATTCTCCGGACTGTTATCGCCCCTCTGTCACCTTCTGGGGGACCAGTTAACAAGTGGTGATTTATTAGCACCAGATGGCTCAATCTAGCAGACGACGCATTTTCAGTACTCACTGTGTTTAACTATTATTGTTAAAAAAACTGTTTTCAATTAAACTAATTATAATTTATCTAAATAAATATGTATGTTGAATACATTATATGTATATTTCATTACATTGTAACTTTTGATTTACAAAATAAATATTGAAATAACGTCATTTCATTTAATTTGCCATGCACATTGTGATAGTGAAGTAAATGTGAACATTTTCTTATGATAATCGTGTTTATGTATAAATGATACTTTTTCCATAGAATTCTCATTTTAACTAATTATATTATACAACTGGTAAATAATGTAAAAAAACTATAAATATGTGCATGTGATGCACTTTGATGTCCTTTAACTCAGAAAATGACCCTACCCCCATATGTACTAAGTTAAAATTGTTTCCATGGAAACCAGAAAAAAACATGAATTTAGAATAACCAAAGTAGCAAAATGCACCATTCCACCACTAGATCTAACAACATACCGAGTATAGAAAAATGTTTAATAGTTTGATAGCTATAGCTGAGAGATGGAAAAAAAATTCAGAATAACCAAAATAGAAAAAGCACCACTCGACCACTAGGTCTAACAACATACTAAGTTTCGTAAAAAAGTATTGAAATGTTTTGAGATATGATCCGGACACAAACCCTACCCCAAATAATCATGCATTAAGTTCAAACTGTTTCTATGGTAACCAAAAACAAAGAAAAACAAAAAAAAGAATAGAGCCATTGGCTCTGTAGCTCATCAGGCATCATATCAAGTTTGCTTTATACAGGCCAGATGAGCTAAAAATGAAACTGATGTTATCTATTGCAAGAAAACCTATAAAAAAATTACAAGACAAATGTAACGATTTCGGATTAATTTTCCTTACCCAAATGATTTATTATTATTCAACACTTTCTAGATCGCCAATATTAGACAGTGAAAGAAGGCCACACTAAAATATCCAAGGAAAAATAAATTTGCCATAAACTGTCATCTAATGGAGAAAAATAGGTTTTTAGGATTATGACCCCTGTGACCCTATTTGGGGTCATGGGGTCACAAAACCTACAGTTTAGAATCCCAATTGGCCAAGGAGTCTACATGCAGTCTTTCAGCTCAATAGACCTTTTGGAACTGAAGATGATGATGAAAATAAGTTTTTACGGTTGTGACCCCTGTGACCCTAATTGGGGTCATGGGGTCACAAAATCTACATTTTAGAATCCCCATTGGCCAAGGAGTATGCACATATATCTCTCTAGACCTTTTGGAACTTAAGAAGAAGATGAAAAAAGGTTTTTAAGGTTGTGACCCCTGTGACCCTATTTGGGGTCACAGGGTCAACAAAGTAACAAATTAGAATCCCCATTGTCCAAGGAGTCTGCACATATCATTTTTAACTCTCTACTCCTTTTGGAACTGGAGAAGAAAATGAGAATTGGTTTTTAAGGTTGTGACCCCTGTGACCCTATTTGGGGTCATGCGGTCACGAAATCTACAATTAAGAATCCCCATTGGCCAAGGAGTCTGCACATATCATTTTCAACTCTCTAGTCCTTTTGGAACTGGAGAAGAAAATGAGAATGGGTTTTTAAGGTTGTGACCCCTTTGACCCTATTTGGGGTCATGCGGTCACGAAATCTACAATTAAGAATCCCCATTGGCCAAGGAGTCTGCACATATCATTTCAACTCTCTAGTCCTTTTAGAACTGGATAAGAAGATGAAAATAGGTTTTTAATGTTGTGACCCCTGTTTCCCTATTTGGGGTCACAGGGTCACCAAAGTTACAAATTAGAATCCCCATTGTCCAAGGAGTCTGCACATATCATTTTTAACTCTCTACTCTTTTTGGACCTGGAGAAGAAGATGAAAATAGGTTTTTAAGGTTGTGACCCCTGTGACCCTATTTGGGGTCACAGGGTCACCAAAGTTACAAATTAAGAATCCCCATTGGCCAAGGAGTCTGCACATATAATTTTTAACTCTCTTCTCCTTTTGGAACTGGAGAAGAAGATGAAAATAGGTTTTTAAAGTTGTGACCCCTGTGACCCTATTTTGGGTCACAGGGTCACCAAAGTTACAAATTAGAATCTCCATATGCTAAGGTACCTGTACACAAAATTTCAGTGTATGGTTCATGAGAAGAAGTTGAAAGTGTCAAAAGTTTACGAATGGACGGACGACGGACGGACGCCGGACGACGGGCCATGCCATAAGCCCATCTGGACTTTCATTCCTGATGAGCTAATCAGTCTTTATTCAAAAGCTTTGATTCTTTTTCAGTAAAAGATGGAAAAATAGTGTGGTTAGTCCTGTCCATGATCTGTGTGGCTATCAAAATTTTTTTGTAACCAAATTCAAAGCTTTATTTCTATATCAGTAAACTATGGAAAAATAGTGTGGTTAATCTTGTCCATGATCTGTGTGGCTATATAAAAATCAGTTTTTATTCAAAAGCTTTGATTCTTTTTCAGTAAAATATTGAAAAAAAGTGTGGTTAGTCCTGTCCATGATCTGTGTGGCTATTTAAAAATAAAGCCGTTGGCTCTGTAGCTCATCAGGCTTCATCATCAATTATGCTGTAGAGTGTGGCCAATGTGATTCCCCCTTTGTAGAGGCCACAGGGGCACCAATCATAAAATTAAGTATATATAGGTGACAAGTTTCAGTTTTCTAGGCCTTATACTTCAGGAGAAGAAGATGAAAATAGATTTGAAGGACGTTCCTGTTGCCTTTATTAGGGGCAACAGGGTCACCAAAGCTACAATTAATAATCCTCACTAGTCTGTACACAACGTTTCAGCTTTCTAGGCCTTATTCTTCTGGAAAAGACGATGAAAATAGGATTTTAGGGCATGGCATCTGTGGCCCTTATTAGGGGTCACAGGGCAACCAAAGCTACAATTTGTAATCCTCATTAGCCAAGGAGTCTGTACACAAAGTTTCAGCTTTCTAGGCCTTATGATTCTGGAGAAGAAGATGAAAATAGGTTTTTAGGGTGTGGCCCCTGTGGCCCTTATTAGGGGTCACAGGGCCACTAAAGCTACAATTTATAATCCTCACTAGCCAAGGAGTCTGTACACAAAGTTTCAGCTTTCTAAGCCTTATGGTTCTGGAGAAGAAGTCGAAATTCCACAAAGTTTACGGACGGATGGACGGACGGACGGACGGACGGACGCCGGACACCATGCCATGCCATAAGCCCATCGGGCCTTACAGGCCAGATGAGCTAAAAATAGCAAAAGGCACCACTCCACCATTAGGACTAACCTCATACCAAGTTTTGTATAAAATATTGAAAGGTTTTGAGATATGGCCAGGAAACAAACCCTACACCAAATATGCACCAAGTTCAAACTGTTTCCATGAAAACCAGAGACATATGAAAACATTAAGAATAACAAATATAGCCAAAGGCACCACTCTAATACAAGATCTAACCACATACTAAGTTAGGTAAAAAAAATATTGAACTTCTTTTAGATACGACCCGGTCTCAAAATATACCCTTCCCCCTCTATTCCCCCTCTATTCTTATAACATATATTATTTGTGTACAGATACTTCTGGAAGTTCCCCAAAATAAACATGTATATATGATATCGATATAGATATTCACAATATTGTAAAAAGAATATATGCCTTTTGCAGAAATAAAAGTTTTCAACCGTATTCAAAATCATTATGACACTTTTGAGAGATATAAATGTATTTTTTGGCATTTAATAAGGTTTAGTATAAAGTAACATTTAATCCCTGAAAAACTTTTATTTACTTTATTTTTATTTTATTATTTTTATTTTTGTGCGGTTATTTACAATATTTACACATCCTTGGCAGAAATCAAAGAAGTCCATTCATTTGATTGTTCATTTGAGTCATTGATTTTAAACAGAGATTTAAATAAGGTAGGTTCTAACTTTTGTTCTGATGTTATATTATACAAAAGCTTTTGACTTTGCCTTTGTCAACAGAGAGATTATAATGTTATTAATAAATTTTGCCCGTATTGGTTCAGTTACAGGTCCGAGGTCTGATGTAATGGCACAGTTTTGGCCTTATTGGCCCCGCTTACTGTACCTGTATTGGCCCAGTTGTCGAATCGTATAGTGTAGGCCGTACATGTATAGGTTGTATTAGTGTAATATCATTGATAAAAGTATGGTAAAAGAAGTGAAGTTTTTAAGGAATATGTGTAAAAACGTAAACAAAATTGTGGTTTTTTTTAGATTTGGGGACTTTGCCATCCATTTATAATTAATGTCTTAGAATGTCTAGAATGTTTTAGCCATGTTTAGACAACAAAGGCCATTCCGTCTTACAATGTTGGGACATATAAAATCCAATCTTATAATTTGCTAGTCGGAACAGGTAGATATATCGACCAAAAGAGAACGCTGAATCAAGCAAAGGTGCAATTTGAATATAATTGAAGACCGATATCATTCAATGCGTGGCCTGCTTACGTAGCTTTCAAGAAATACGTTCACCAAGAAATATCATTTTCGTATCATGTTTTTAAGATTTATGGACCATCTATAGAAAAAAGCCGCCTATATAAAATATATTGCTCATCGATACTCCACATTACTTAATAAGATTTTTAAGCATGAACTAAACTGTATAATTCTTCATTGTGGGATTTCTGCGCTTTGAGGGGTTAACCAAAATAACACTGTGGTTTCACATGTGAGTGAATTGCTACGCGTGCGCGTGACACATTTAACACACTGTGCATATCTAAGCACGTGTAAAATTGCATTTGCTCCATCCCCTTACTGGATGTAAATTTACCCCTTGCGCAAAATTACTAACGTGTGCATTTGCGTCGCTATGACACAATTAAAATAGGTTTTTAATTGTTCATATATGTGTAACTTTACATAGTAAGTATACGGGTGAATGCGAACCGGGCTTAGATTCCTTTCTTCTTCTAGTCATTCTTTTCTTTATTTGAGATTGTTGAGTTCGCGATCATAACAGAATTAATGCCAAGCCATAGAAACCCAATATCCTCTGATCATCAAGTAAAGAGTAAAGATGTTTAGGTTTCATGAATTAGTTAATTAAGAAAGGATGTCACGTAGCATCAGCCCATCGGAACCAGATAAGTAAGTGTCCAACTAAAATATTTCCATATTTATTTATTTTATGTATTGCAAGTTCGAACACTGAATCAAAATTATATCCCTATAATTGTCCTTTAAACTTGGCAACAAATTACTATTACTATTTTAAATGATCTAACTATGATAAAAAGAAAACAATAAAAGGTGACCAATATGTGTACTACATCTGAAACATGACAATCATTACGAAATAAGTCTGTTAAAGAACGATATTTCACATATGAAGTCAATGCTATTCTAAACCACGGTCAAATCGGGGTACTGGGAAAAGACATGTTTATTTAATTTCAAAGGAAGCCTTCTGAACACATTAATGATTAATCTTTATATCTTAAAAACAGTTTCAAATTGTTTTTTTACTTTACACTATTTATGAAAATGTGAATCTGAGTTTTAATATCTCAGGAAAGTAAAAGTCAATAATACAATCGATAAAAAGATATATGGTCTGTTCAATTACTCTATTTAAAACGTTCCTTTACGGAATAAATTATTTTGAATTATCAGGAATATCAACTGTTTATGATACAGATTAATATACAAATATAATATTCAGTCTTTGAAAAAATAATTGCATAAATTTATTATTTTATTCAGCCTCTGACAAATGGTTATTTCATTGTAGATCTAGACTTGCTCTTCTAGAGGACAAAAAAATAATGTAACTAAAGTCTTGTCGCTAGACTAATTGCTATTGCTGACAACCAACTTAAGTTAACGAGGAAGTCTGAGGTTCTGAGTGAGGTCTAGACTTTCTTTCTTATAAACTTCCATATTAATTTTAATTAATGTACGTACGGTTTAAACCAGGGAAAAAAACCCAACCTAAGATTCAGATCTTACAATGGCCATACAAGTGTTCCGTAAAAGAACATGAAAATGAGACAAAGGTTTCTTCTAATTAATACCTATATATCACTCATTCTCAATGAAAGTGCACAATTGAATATGTGTTTTTCGCAAAAATCGATAGTCAATATCAGATTATTTTATTGATGTTGTTTGAACGTCTTGTAATCATAGGATATGATTATGACGTTTCACCAAATAATTCCAACCAGATTTATTGTTATCGCTGTCCAAACATGACATGTCATTGTCTCAGAATTTAACGTTGTAATGCTATTTGTAACGGACCCTGTTACCACACATCAACCTCCTACGAACAAACTGTTCGAATGTAATTAATTTCCATTCTAACAGGTAACACTGTAGGTATCAATATAACAAGTTAAATTTTAGTGTTAAAGCGATAATAAATTTTGAACAATTTAAATTATAGACTATGTATATATTTATCAATTTCCCGCCTTTTCTTATGAAGGAATCTGTGAAAAACAAACAAAAAACTCGAAAATGTGTCAACAACAAAGGTATATTTATTATGTTAAACAAATCAATAGTTTATTCCTGAAGACGACCAAAAAGTAACAACATGTATGTGTAATACTCAATTGTCATAAGCTGGAAAATATCTGACCATAACGTTAACGTAAATTACATTACCAATATATACAGAGTCACTTTGAAAGGATATATTCAGTTTCTATCTACACTTTTACAAGCTGAAGAGTTTATGACCCTTTCAAAACAAATAGACAACCTCTCTCGCAAGAACTAGACATGATTTTTCAATAAAACTTAAAATTCAACTGTTTTAACTTTTGATTAACAGTATTTATTATTTATAACCGAATATCACAAGTCTTTTTAACGTTAGCCTGAAGTAATATTGGCGTAATACACGTCTTCAACCGCTATATAGGCCTATAAGGCCTGATATAAGCCTTTAGGTTCTTATAATTACGTGTAACAATACCATCTTTACACATATTAGTTCAATAAATTAGAATTTTTTGTATGACTTCGATGAACTGGTGTATTTGATCGGACCCTTGATCGAAGAGGTCGACCGTCGCGGGCTCATAACGTAAAATACAAGATCGTTTCGCGTAATCAAATAAGGTGGTATTAAGTTCACGCAAGTTTGTGTTTGTCTGTTTACAAATTTACAATCAAACTTGAGAAACAGACAGCACTTTGAATATTATCCCATGTCGTTTAACTACTAGTTTTCGGACAATACTAGGCCTATTTTACATATTTAGAAGGCCTAAAGCGTAGATTAAAACGTAAATCACACGTAAATTTCATAAAACATTTTTTAAGAAGAAAGTTGCTCTAACTTCAATAATAATGTTTTCTCTTACATTTCTGGTCCAGCACACGTTTCGATCTCTGCAATACTCCCTCGTATTTGGTAATTGTGTACATATAACGTATGCAAACATAACGTAAATTACAAAGCGTGTTTTCTTCGAGTCGAAAAAATATACTGGCTGCGGTGGAGCGATTTTGTTTACTTATTAGCAAACTTCAGAACTTTTTACATCTTACAAATTATTTTTAAGGACATTACCATTTTCAATATTTACAAGAAACCCATAACGTAGCTTTACAGCCTTAACCATACGCCTGCTCCTTAGAGGATATTTATGTCAGAAACACCAGCAACTATGTCAACAGTGGCAATGGGTTGGATTTTCTTTTTAATCACTATACAACTCACGGGAAAATTATATTTACTCATGTTCAGTGCGAATAACCTTGTTTTAAAGCTGATTTTAAAGAACCATAATAGTCCAGTAATTCTAGCAAAATATTCAGTCAACCCACCACAAATTGCAACAGAAATGATTTCCACTGATTTACACTCAATGACTATTCCTTTATAACATATAGAAAATCTAGGAAAATCTAAGTGGTGGATCAAGGTCAAATGTGACTTTCAAGGTCATAGAGGTCACGGGAACAGATTTCGTATCAGATTTATTTATATTTCTCTCTTATATGTATCATGTTGCATATCATATGAAAGCTAATTGTTTTTCCTTTTCACATATTTCACTTATATTAGTCTACAATATAACATATTGTTATAAAATCCAAATATTTGATTTTAAACCTTGTTTTATCTTTACGTTCAGATTAAGGTAAGAGACTTATTGCAGTATATGCCTACACATTGTTCTCAAAGATTAATAATACAGTCCCAATATAATTTCTTTTTTCCCCTATCCTTTCAGGTTTCGTTCAAATCTTAAAAACAAATTTGAGGGTTAAGAGGTAATTTTCAAGCCCTTATGGTAAATATTAGGGCATTAATTCAAGTGAGATAAAGCATGACTGACCGACCGACAGAAATAGTGAAACCACACAAAGGTTTATGGATGTATTAACATAATACAAAAATAACTCCAAATTTGTGTTGCACCAGACAGAAGCAAATAAACTTGTTAGTGGTGTTTTAGGCTTTTTCAAGGAATGTCAGAATTAAGAAATTGAAATACAGATATCCATGGCATGAGCTGTCTACTTTTTTAAACGTGCATAGAAACAAACAGTAAAACTGTATTATAGATGTTATGAAAGCACCAGGTTTCATATCAGCAGATAATTATTTTTCTTAAATGTATTAAAACTAAAAGATCATTAGAATATGCAATTCCTTACATTTCAAAGAGGATCTGATAATTATTAAGGACAATCAACAAACTGACTGTCATTTAGTATATTTTTTGTCATTTAGCCTTTATTAACGTCATGAATACAAAACCAGAAAAAGTTCCTTGTGATTGCACACAATAATATACATATAATGATGTATGTGCTATAAAAAAAAGTACTCACGGAAATAGAAATATAATCCTTTATGTTGATTATTTCTTTATTTGGAACTAAGTGGATATTTTTATTCTAAATATTCATTCACAATAGTTTTTCCCAACTTTTGTTTCAGAATTTTTTTTTAACATTGCCCCGAAATATATGATTTTTACCGGAGAGAAAAATGTGTCATTTTCATGCCTCGAATTTATTTCAAAGTCGAAATGTACGTTTTTGATGCAAGATATAGTATGTAAATTATCTATAATCTCAGTACCATCCGTTAAAATACATTGTTTAATGTGCAATAATTTTATATCTTATGTCCTCTACTATTCATAATTCATATGATTGAAAAATTCATAGAATAGTTGGAAAAAAACGTAGTTTATAGACATAAACGCGTGTTACAAAATACTATTTTTACGAGTTCATTCATAACTTTTGTTGTCACTTGTAGAGTTGCTGTGGCAATGCACATGCAACTGAAAATTCAGGTGAAAAGAGAGTTGTGGGTTTATTGTCACACGCATTGCTGAGAGTGACGTAAACTAAAGGTTTCGAAATGTATTGAAAATATGTAAATTGTTGGCAGTTTTTCGTTAACGTAAATTACATAAAAACAGCGACATTAACCAAATTTCATTTTTGGAAAAGTTTAGTAAGCTTTTCTTTTATGATCACATAAAAAATTCAAGATGACAGGTTTTTTTACATCTTGAGCATTTTTATAGCTTTCAAAATGCAGGTCTGCATTTCAGCTGCTTTGTCAACATAAATATCTCTTGTGTGCGACATTACCAATTTGGCATGTTCCATAGCAATTAAGGCTTCTGTATAATATGATAAGTAGAATATTTATATTATTCTGGACTTTCTAGTGAAAAATTCAATTTCCGATGGTATTGATACAAAAGTACGACATAGTAATGTTGTATTTATGACATTTTAAACTATTTATCAAGACGACGTATTTTTTAACAAATTGTGCACTTTCATTGAGAATGAGTGATATGCTTCTTAACTTCATTTTATCAACATTGGTAATAATTTGATACCTACTGAATATGTCTGTTATTACTTTTATACTCTATTCATGTAGTTGTGTGCGTAAAGTATTCTACTTATAATTGTACATAGGAAAATATATGTAATCTCTATCAAGCCTTTAAGTCTACATATAGACGTGCCTAGGCTTCTATTTTAAGTAAATGACAGGATTACAGAATGACAGATTAGAACTTCGAATGTGAAAATAGAATTACAAAAATTGAATAGGAGGCTGAGTTGTTCGCCTTAAAACCTTAAAACATACAAAACTCTCGAGTATCCTTGTAGACTTGTTGAGGCTGTTATCGTATTTAAGATGTACCGCCAGATCTTGAAAAAGAGAGGACTTTCCTAGAATACCACATTTGGGGCATAGTGTAAAACCAGGCCGCTGGCGTTTGGAGTTTGGCTTTTGGCGTTTGGCGTTTGGCTGCTCGCGTTTGGCGTTTGGCTTTTGGCGATAGGCTTTTGGCGACTGGCTGCTGCTATAAATCTTTAGACTACATTAATAAATCTTGGCCACTGGTATCTGTCAGCTGTACGATGTCCAATGTTTGTGTTTGAAGGCTGTTTCAAGATTTTTTATAGACTTACACTTTGTTCTTGAAAGTATTATTATTTATTTTAAGGAAATTTCTACAATTAAATACATTTATTTGAATAGCATAATAAGGGGAACATAAGTCTAACATAAAATGATATTTTTCATTTTGTTTTCATGCTTATTTGTCAAGTGATCAAGTCAAGTGTTTCAATAATGCAAATCTAAATACATGAGATATTTCGGTGATATATCTTCTTACACTCAACATTTTTCTATATTTTATGATACGAAGATTTACCCAATGCTTCTATCGGTCTGAGATATAGGGATAAGGACAATATAGAAGTATAGAACGAGTCCATTAGTATGCATGCAAAAGATGTTTGTGGGCAGTGTGAAACAGAGCACTTGCTGTCTTATGATTTATGGAAATACAGTAGATATCCTTTAATTATGTATTCCTCTAATAAAGCAATACAGTACTGGTTAAAACTATTGAAACTGTCATGTCATAAGATTCCCTAGAATGTGATAAGAAATGATGATTTGTACAACGAAAATATGAAACAAAATTTTAGTGACGGGTATATAAGATTTGTTAGAGGTTATGGGTTGATATTATTACAATACTCAGTTTTCTGCAGAGTTTATGTCATCATTTACTCCAATAATGAGTTGTGAATAATGATATATATATTTGCCTGTTAACTAAATATAAAATCAACGGAAAGCTCAAAAATCAATGTGAAAATATCCCTTAGTACCCTTAACCGGACTGGTTGCTCTTGTCATGAACTATTTTACAGGTATTCAGGTGCACCTAGAGAAAATAGAACATGTAAACTATGTAACGATGTAATACTATAGAAAGGAATTATATTTCCTCCTTATATGCCCTGTCTATACAGATGTACGAATACATTACCTCAAACCATACTACTATAGAAACCCAAGTGAACTAAGTGTAATATGTCGATAACATACTAACAAGTTATTATCACAGAATCTTGTACTGTACATATATTTTGCTATGGTTTTAAGAAGAAAAGAACAGAACGTTTAGGTGACTAACTACTCATGAGGAGTTTTGATGTACTAAAGCCTGTGACATTATGAGGACTGAATAATGAATGATCGATTGATCTTCCCTAACATCGGGCATTATTTTCAAGTTATATTCAATATTAACGAAAGTACACAATACAGCAAACAACTTTGGTACGTGCTCCATGACTGTTTTAATAATGGTCAATTTGTGACTTAACAAGGAAGTATACTTATAATTTCAGCCTGTCCTGTTCAATAATTGTTCCGTTTGTTGTTGTTGAAATACTATTATAGTAAGAATTTGAAGTTTATATTAGCATTTAATGTTGTACTTATCTCATGTTGTGTGAGATTAAACGTGTTTTCCTTTAAGTATCATTAGCACTCAGACTTAAACAAATCATGAACATGTTTATTTGATAAATTGATAAAATATATGTCAACAGGACTATCCACTTTCAAGATAGTTCATAAATGGATTCTACACTAATTCAATCTAAATTGAAAATATTTTGACTAGTTAGTCTTGAATCTGAAATTCCAATTTCATCGTGGGTTCTTTCAAATATTTGATAAATATAGTATTTATGTACGTTGTCATGAATCCATAGTGAAACCCAAAATCACAACCACTAAGAAGCTGTAAGAGGTAGTATTGCATCACATAGATATGCTTTATGCAAGCATCCGTTTAAATTCCTTTACATACAGACCCAATCCTATTAAACAATGTATATCCTCACTCATATCATCAGTAATGTGTCAGCCTAAAGGAGGTCCTTTCAGGCTAAACAGAAACTGTATGGGTTTAAAATTTTGTTTGTTTTCAGAGTAACAGTTTGAAATTGCAATAACTAACTTGCTGAATACCATAGTGAAGAGAAGGGAAATGAGCAATAAATTTTAAGTTGTGAAACCAAATCTGGTCATTTTTAACTCGAAACCAAAACAAACCAAATAAACCTTATGTGTTTCTCAGCGGCAGTCAGTAGCCTGTCGTAAATCAGTAGAGCATTGCTAAAATACATTCACCAAACACCAGCAGACAAACGCCAGCAGCCAGCAGCCAGCAGCCAACCGCCAACCGCCAGTCGCCAAACACCAAACGCCAACGGCCTGGTTTTACACTATGCCCACATTTGGTGCCCGTTGACTTGACCCCAGCTGGCACCCTTCACTCGTGCTTCCTACAGATTCCATACTGGCACCGCATACCAGGTCCTGCGTTGTTTTAAGATGAACTGCTGATAAGAAAAAATGACTTGACATTGATAAGCGAGGACTCGCATGGGCTAGCTTGGATCTAATTAAGCTTTAGTCTGATTTCTACTATGATTAGGGAAAATAGCAGTAACGGCAGCATTTTGTGTGAGAAGGTATTCAAGATCTATTATTGTTAATACCTTTTTGGGGTTTTTTAAATTGGTCCTTAAAAAAGTATTTTAGCAAGTACGTCTGCACATTTAAGAAAGGTACAAAGTGACAGAGGATAACCATGTCTACAACCCCTTGTTATTTTGAAAAATGTTAGGTGCAAATCCCTTCATAAAAAGTTTCAATCTTATTATTTGAGTGAAGAGACAAAAAAATAAGACAGTCGTCGATGAATTTCCATTCTACTGAATCGGAGGCTTTTTCAAAAGCTATCAGTATTGGGATTACTAACATGTTACCAGTCGAGTGCATTCTCCTATATATCCGCTTCGTGAAACCTTTTTGAACTTCACTGATAGTGTTTTGTGATAACCTTTTCATCGCTTTCTTCCGGTTTTCGATTTTTTTCTTTTGCTAAACAATAATGTTAGCGATGTGTTATCAAATGGGTTTTATTGAAAAGTTATATTATATCATACAGGCTTGATCGTTCTTTGTCTAGAGCGTAGTTTATAAATAAAAGTGATATCCATCCCAAAGTGTTGGTTGATATATTGTAGGAAACAACTACGTTTTGGAAATGAAAAAGAAATACTCTATTGTACCGTTTTTATTAACTTTCATAATGATTTTCTAAACATTAATCTCAGAAAGTATTAAACATTTTTAAACGACCTTCAATGCATTCTTATTGGGAATGGCTGATGAGTTAATTAATATACTAAACACTAGAACTCATTTAATGTGTGTATTTTGATCAAATTTGGTATCTTCCTTTCAGAGGATATTTTTAAAAAAAATGCCTACAAAAGACATTTTAAGGTTTACTGATTACGGATTATGTGATATAGTAAGTAAGTAAGTAATTTATTTCGTATAAATGGCCATGAGGCCAACAGTACAACATGTGTAAAATACAAGATGGATAAAGTTAACTGCGCCACATAAAAAAATCGTTAAGTTTGAAACAAAGTAGACATATTGCTTCTTAGTTTGAACACCTTATCTAAGAAAAGACAAAGCTTGAAAAGATTTTCATAATCAACAGTTGATAACAGGTTAATCAATTTGTACATGTTTGGGTTGTGCTGACAATAACCTGGAAGATAATTACGCCTTAATTCATCATATTTTGGACAAATCAAAACAACATGGAATTCATTTTCTAACTGAGATTTGCAAAAAGAACAAGAAGTATCTGGATTTCCATAGCTGTAAGAGTTCATTCTGAAACCATGTATATTACAGCGTAACTTTGTCAGGCATCTCCTTAAAGTCGCATTGTTAATTGATAAGTATTTCTCAGGACAGAAATCATGTTTTATCATTGAGTAGAATTTAAGAGAACTTGATGTGGATATTTCGTAATGCCACTCTTTGATATATACATCTTTACATCTTATATGAAACATATATGAAAATAATTCTTATTGTCAATAGACTGTGCTATCCATACATAACCAAACCCATATTTGATAAGCAGTCTCCTAACTTTTGATACCCAGTTTTCATCTCCATATTCGTCGAAACGTTTCAACATATTATAACACTTCTTGTACTCTTGATACACTGATATACATGTACTCTTTGTAATAGCGTCACAGACATATACAGACAGACAGATTGTTTATTATAGTCTCACTTCGCATTTAATACGATATAATAGCAAACAAATACGCATTAAAATAAACATACAACGAGTCGCCAAAATAGGGTCACGAGAGACTAAATCATAATGGGTACATACAAATGATATAGATGGAAGATCAACATAAATAAAAGGTAAATTAGGAGTAAAAATTACAAATTAATGTTTATCGTAGCGTTTATCCAGCACAGCCCAGAAAATTAAGATAAACTATGTACTGAACGGTATGTGCTATCTTATTATATATACATTTATAAATCTAAAACAATAACCTTTATTATTTTTCTCATTTTAATATTAAAGCTCTGTATGCATTTGTGTAGATAGATCATTGTTAGTGATATATCTGATATGGTATATTAATATAAATATTACACTTTTAAACATACACTTTCACTTAAACGCAAAAAAAACCCTGTTTGTATATGTGTTCTTACATATGATAAATATGTATAAGTTCTTTAATCGCGATGACCAGAGGTGGCTGAATGTGATTCGTACATCAGTAAAATGAAAATGAAATTAGATTTCTTATCTCAACTAATCATGTTGGTCAATCAACTCCAACCACCTTCGGTTGGCTCCCTAAATGCTATCAAGTTGAAATAATCGGTTGATTTCATCATTGAATAACGCTTTCATTTTCAATTTGAATATATATATGTGACATATTTATAAGCCATTTATGACGCTTCAACAACTATTCAAATATCATGATATATGTAACCTTTGATCCTCTACGGAAATAATATCATATATAAATAATATCAATATCCATGGCATTTTCTCAACATACGCTCTTCATCCACGTTTACATCTCTCTTAACCTCACGTATCTGTATTTAGTGTAGATTTCTGAAGAGGAAATATTTCAAATTCGTCATAGTTTACAATTTTACATTATCAAAGGGTTGAGGATAAAGTATTGCTTGTAAGGTTTTTGATATTCAGGAATCACAGAATGAAACATCAAACAAAGTCAAAACATATTTCAAAACAAAATTGAAGCTCGAGTCATTTCCGCCCCTGTTCTGTTTCAAGTGTTGAAAAGATGTGACAAATCGACAGATGATGGAAATTAAAAGCCTAAGAGACTGTTGGACATTTTATGGGCGCTTTGTTTCTTCTCCTTGGATGCGGTAAATTCGTACCCGACACGAACTCGTATCCACAAATTTCAGTAGATTCGTACCACAATCGGACGTTGGATTCGTCGTATCACATTAGTTTTGATGCCAAGTAGTATCACCTGAAAAACTTATATAATATCAATAACAAAAACAGTTTTTCATTGATAATATTTATGCTCATGTCTGCAGTTTTTTATCTGGAAAGTAGAGCGACACAGATGATTCCATGCAGGACGAAACGTGAAATATATTTTAGTATTTTAAAATAATATACATAATGATGACTGATGCTCAAAAACAATAATTTAGTAGATACAAAACTCGGTTGCGATCAATTTCCCTCAAGGCTTCCTTATGAAGTGAACCGAGTACATCCACAATGTGACGGTTTCACCCCTTTGATTTTTCTGTGTTTCAGAAATGTGTTTATTATGGGCAGCATGTTTATTTTTAGAATAGTCCGAAAAGACTCCATTAGTTTGGCACGAGGGACTTGTCTTAGGCCGTTAGGCCATGGACGAGTCCCTCGTGCCAAACTAATGGAGATTTTGCGGACCATATCTAACTTAAAGCAAAGTCACTGTCAACTATTGGAGTTCGAGTGTTTAAATGGTTTGAAAACTGGTGTCCCTATCGCTCAAACGCAACTCTCCGTGTTACACTATTGGAGGGATTTCCTCCGTTATTAGCCTTAACTTCACGTGCATCATCGCATTGCACGATTATAACTGACAGGTAAACATGGTTAGCGAAGACGATTAACTTTTTATTACACAAAACAGTTTTCAATGTACTGTATGATATCGGTATGTTATGTACACTTTTCTCTGGGGGTTGACGACAACAACGGAACCTGCGGGTCGACCCCAGCTCACAATTTATGATTGTCCCAGAATAAAACGTTTGAAGGTAATTCATTAAAATATTTCGTACATAGATTTGATTAATTGAAACAATTTTACATAATCACCCACGTAAAACTTCATTTAATGTTTAATCAGTTTATCAATCGTGCTTGATAAGAGTAGTTTTGACAGAACTTCAGTTGATCAAGATATTCAAAGATTTAAAAAAATAGTTATCATATCTAATATGAAAGCTATAAAGTTGAATTTTCCTTTGTAGTTTGATTACATGTGTTTTTGGATAAAATATTAACGCATTGTTGAATTGCTCTAATTTTCATCTCGATATTGTACTATCGATAGCTGATTATTTTTAGTTGAATTGAACTAAAAATAATTTACTTTAAATTCTAGATTCCTGAAGTACACAAAGAATTTTCGAAACAGAGGACAATTCACAAAGAAGGCAATAACAAGCCGGAAACAGAACAACCAGAGAGGAGTCTACACCTCAAGGAAAGTACATGTCACTCCGGTAAATTTATTTCATGGTGCGGTTTTACCGTAGTCCTATATTATTAGGTCCTGCTCTCTTTCTGGAAAAAACGTTCGAGCACAATCTTGATTCATATTGCTTTTATACACGATGTTGTTTGCTTCAATATTTCATTGTATTTATAATTAATCTGCCAAAAAGTATGCAGATTACACATTCATAAATATACCATGTGGCCATTTGTTAATCGGGGCTTTTGAATGTTGTTTTATTTACTAGCTATGACCAAATACAAGTATATATAAGTATATATAAGTCTATGATCGAATAAAGAAGTTGGATATCCATGAAAATCTTGTACTTTACATCTGCTTTCTGTTTTTTGTAACCACTCTAAATATTGAATTGATCACTTTAAATGTTGAAGAAGATATGTTTGTTTTGAATCATATTTCTTTTAAAGTTCTATGCTTAAAAATACCGTTTCTTTACAGGCCTGTTTCTGAAATGTGACGCTTCAGTATGTAGAGAAGGATGTGTAGAGAACATCTTCACAGATGACGTACCTACTCTGACATGGTCATGCAATACCAGGATGAAAAGGAATATTTAACTTGATTTGGACGATTGATGGAACCATTGTGAAAATTTCACCCTGAATAAATGTTTGCGTGTTTTGTTCTTCTCTTCGTCTCGGATGAACATGGTATGAAATTAATCTTTTGAAATGAAATTAAACAACGGTTGCGTTTTGGCGTCTTGACTCACAACTACGACACACAGTACTATTGGAGGTTGAACATTAGTTTGAAACTAATGGAGGGGAAACAGACAATACATTACTTATTGGAGACAGCCATAAAATCTTATCCTGACGCAAAAAAACTAATGTTTACACAACTTTGTTTTAATTTACTATATAATTTAACATATACTGATGTACCTATGTATGTAAAACGTTTCCCATTTATGTACATACATGGTTAAATTGGTGACATTACATTAACATTTTCATCTTATAATAAAACAGTAATTATGAACTTCAAGCTGGATGATTTCAATTCAACCTGCAAAGAATTCCCAGGATCGAACAAGTACTTTTTTCATGAAAATTAATTTTACTACACTGATTTAACATGCAACTCAATGGAAGAAATATTTCGCCGTCCGACTATAATTAGCACAGGCCTGTATATATTGGCATTGTTAAATTGTGCAAAATGCATATTGATGACGTCAATGCAATTTGACATTAAACCATTATTGTAAATGTGGGTACGATTTCTCAGTTGGGACGAGTTCGTTTTGGGTACGAATCAATCTACATACATTCTCCTCCCCTTCTCATACCCCCACCAAAGCAGTTTAAAAATAGCATCCGACACTAGCGCCCCTAGCGTCCATCTTTCCAGTTTGACCTTACCGTGCGAAACACTGTTTATCCCAGTTTGACCGTTCGTTTCGTTTTGTTGTATTTTTTGCCTCGATGGCAGCCCATACTTATTCAAATGTTTACAGAAAACTGACCGTTATCAATATCACTATATATAAGTATTTGGCCTTTAGTCTACATCCTGATGTTCCCCTCCATAAAGAAAAATATAGAATTTGTTGAAAATTAAATAAAATACAGAAGTTATAAAGTGGTCGACGAATGGATGAGATTTAGACATTGCTTATATAGGGGGAAAGGGAGGTCTTATTCAAATCTTTACAGACAACTGACCGTTATCAATATCACTTAATATAAGTATTTGGCCTTTAGTCTACATGCTGATGTACCCCTCGATAAAGAAAAAAGTAGAATTTGTTGGAAATGAAATAGAATATTGAAGTTACAAAGTGGTCGACGAATGGATGAGATTTAGTCATAGCTTATATAGGGAAAAGGGAGGTCTTATTCAAATCTTCACAAACAACTGACCGTTATCAATATCACTTAATATAAGTATTTGGCCTTTAGTCTACATCCTGATGTACACCTCCATAAAGAAAGATATAGAATTTGTTGAAAATTGAATAAAATACAGAAGTTACAAAGTGGTCGACGAATGGATGAGATTTAGACATAGGTTATATAGGGAAAAGGGAGGTCTTATTCAAATCTTTACAGACAACTGACCGTTATCAATATCACTATATATAAGTATTTGGCCTTTAGCCTACATCCTGATGTACCCTTCCATAAAGAAAAATATAGAATTTGTTCAAAATTAAATAAAATACAGAAGTTACAATGTGGTCGACGAATGGATGAGATTTAGACATTGTTTATATTGGGGGAAAGGGAGGTACCCTTTAAATCTTTACAGGCAACTGACCGTTATCAATATCACTCACTATAAGTATTTGGCCTTTCGTCTACATCCTTATGTACCCCTCCATAAAGATGAATATAGAATGTGTTGGAAATCAAATAAAATACAGAAGTTACAAAGTGGTCGACGAATGGATGAGATTTAGAAATTTTTTATATGGGGGTATTTGTTCTTTAGCTTATATACTGAAGTACCTCTTCATTAGGAAAAATAAAGAATATGTTGAAAATTGAATAAGATACAGAAGTTACAAAGTGGTCTACGAATGGATGAGATTTAGACATTTAGTCTTTAGCTTACATCCTGAAATTCCCCTATCATAAAGAAAAATATAGAATATGTTGAAAATTAAATAAGATACAGAAATTACAAAAGTGGTCGACGAATGGATGAGATTTAGACATTGGTTATATATGAAAAAGTGACGTCTAGACAAAGGAGACATTCCTTCTTGTCTGTCGGCTTGATGGAAGGGGAAATTGATGGCAGTAAGAACGTCCTCCCACGTTTGTTGGCGCTTTGGTTCTCACAGATATGAAATCTGTTGCAAGACTGTATCAAACTTCTTGTGAAGGGGGCCATAATGGCTGCGAGGTTCATGTTGATGGAAGAGGCCTTAAGGTACTCTCACTGCTCGCACCTCGAACCCTTCCACCTTGCAAAATGCCATAAAGGAAGACCATTGGAAGTCGTACAGTTTGCTCGTGGATGACTGCTGAGAGTTCGCCACTGCGCTGGCCACCAGCTAAAAGGTCAACATTCGGTTGAACCTGAACTGAAGACAAATCGCCTCGAACCTTCCACCCCTGTGTTGCACCCTAGCAGTTTCTTGTAGCGTCCCATCCGTTCTTCCGTGACAAGGCTTGGTCCTGAGCCGTGACCAGCAAGACGCCTAGGAAGACGATTGATGCAGTTGGTACAAGATCCGACTTGTCTGAGTTATCGAGCCAACCCAGGCGTCTGAACAGATCAATTACAAAGTCTCCTTGTATCGAAAGAACAGATGGGAAGTGATGATTGCTTAACGCGTCGCCCAGATACATTGCAAATTGCACCTCGTGCTTGTGCAAGAACTGAACGACGGCCTGGTCCGAGTGAACAGCCATGGTGCTGTTGAGATTCCGAACGGTAGGACGCTCCATTGGAAGTGACGTCCCGCCAGAAAGAACCGGAGATACTTGCAAACCACGGGGTAGCCCCGTAAGACGACCTCCTATTGGCCTGTCCCTGCCCGTCACAAATTTGCTTTGCTTTGAGATTGATTGGGACCCTTGCCTGGAACCCCCCTTCATGAAAGGAAAAGCCGTCGGTCCTACGACTTGCCGGCGATTCGGGCGAGCTCCCTTTAGGTCTTTAGGCATTGCTTTGCCTATGGAGGAGACCCCTCCACCTCCAGGTGTTAGGCGGTTGGTGAGCTCTTGTTGCGCTTCTGCGACCTGCCCATTAAAGAGTGTCGCTGACATTCCTGGGGCATTTCTGAAACGAGAGCACATCTTTGCAGGGAGATTGGTGTGCGACAGAAACCAATCTTGTTTCAGATTGGTGATCTCTGCTGACATTTGGGAGGCGCTCAAAGTTATCTGGGCCAGGTTCCCTGCCACAGAACCCAAACGCCGATACAATGTCTACGCACCAACCCAATCCCTGCCTCCTTGGCGAAGTCGCTCATGACTTGGCAGGCATGGGCGACTGAGTTTGCCATCCCCAACATGCTTCAGGCTTCCTTGACCAGGTGGGACAAGTGGCCATCAGACACCAAGTGGGCAATGATGTCCTCATCACTCAGAGAGAAAGATGGGTGGTGAAGCGACTGGGAGTCCCGACCTCTGGCGATCAGTGATCACTAGAGGCGGGAGAAGACAGTCCAGAGCTGCCCAGGAGACATGAGTCTCATGATCCTTGCCTGCTGCCAGGAAGAGACACACTGTGCCGACTCGCTATTTCCTCTTTCCGCACCTTCTTGGTCTGAGAGCATTCCTCACCTGTCTCCTGAAATTTGCCCTGACACCAGTCTACAATGGCGCCCATGCGCTCGACCTGGACATGCGCCTCCTCATCCCGTGAGCCGCCAGAGGAGGAAGACAGCAGAGTGAAGACACTACTCGCTTCTGTCCTCCACCTTGGAGCCTGGTGAGGAAGGCTCAAACACTTCAGGAGAAGATGGATGGGGAGGTGATCCCTCCTGTCAGATCCTGTGGAAACAGAGATTGACCCAGTCTCGACCTGCTGTGAAGGGCGAACACTGATCAGAGATTGTACCATGTCCCGAAACAAAAGCCAGGATGTTGTCCTTGAACGCATCCTGGTTGAAAACCATAGTTGACGGCGCCTTGGCATGCTTCTCTCTTTTGGACTTTTTGGTCCTCCCGTGGCGACTTGCCTTCTGTTGGGGATCAGCAGGCAGGCGAGTCTGAAATTCCCTAGGGACAAACCCCTCAGTGGGGGAGTGGCGACGCAACCGCCCAGGAACCAGGGAGGAGATTTCCTCAAACTCTGTGGCGTCCTCAGAGATAATGAGGGGGGCGCCACGGAGGTCGTCATCAAGGAGTTAGCACTCAGCTTCTTTGCCCTAGAGCGCTGGTGGAAGAGCCAGACTCAAGGTGAGCCAAGTCGCACGGGATCAAATCCATCCCAAGTCTTTAAAGATGCTGTATCATACTTGCAAGCGGTTCAGGATGAAACTTAGCTATTGAGAAATGAAATACATCACTTTGTAGAAAAATCTTTCGTCGAAATTTTGATACCATATTTAGATTGTTTAATCAACAATAACATACTTATTTCGACACTTCAAGCACAGTACTCCTCCTGGAAAGGGCATGTCATTTTGCGAACCCGCTTTCGATGACGTAATCATTATACTTGTAGGATGTACACCGTGTCTCAACTACCGTAATTGCGTTCGATGGGTATCAACTTTGACAACAACGAATACCTAATTTGGAGAAAAAGAATATAAAATCTAGTAGAGCGCGACAAAGACGGTTTTCAAGCGTACAATTAGAAACAGGAAGTTGTGAAATGGTCACACTTGATTCGCCCTTATGTCGACTGCCGTTTCGGTATTTTTTGGTCAATTATTTCCTATTTGATGAATTTTGGTCCGATTTCCTCAAGGTTGGTCGCTAAATTTTTCTAAAAATACAACGTATACATTAAAAATACTTTTAAAATATTGCAAGTATGATTTAGAATCTTTAAGAGGAGAGCACCTGGAGCGCCTCGACCACTAGCATGATATCCAAGTCCAATGAAACAAGGAGAGCACGTCCAAGACGATTCCCACAAGTTCCAGTCTAAACAGGAGAGGAGAGAGCGCCTGGAAGACCTCGTCCTAACCCGAAAGCAAGTCCAATGAAACAAGGGGAGTATGTCCAAGACGACTCAACCACAAGTTCCAGTCCAAACAGGAAAGAAGAGAGCGCCTGGAACGCCTCGACCTAACCTGTAAGAGCCTGAAGAGACAAGCACAACCCAAGATTAGTGAAGTGGGGAGAGCGTCTTGAGCGACTTGCCCGCTAACCGAACGCCGCCTGAAGGGCAGGCACAAATCCAAGGTGGACATGAAGAGTGCGAGCGCCTGGTGCGCCTCAGCTTCCGTCCCGAGAGCCTAAGCGTCAGACGCCTACCAATCGACAGGGTCGCTCCTCTGAGTTAAGAGAGAGACACACGAGCCCGAGGGGCGCCCAAACGCTTAGGCACCCGTCCAAGCAAGCACCTACTTGATAGTAAGTGCCTGAAGCATTCAACAGCACGCGAAGTATGTGGCGACCAAAGAGAGAAACCGGGCCACCGCCCGTCACTTGCCCTGTACGTTCAGCCCGACCGAAGTTGACACAACACGCAGCAAATCTGCCCTAAGTTGACACAGCCGCTGTGTCAACAGAACACCTTCCCAAAACACAGTATTCAACCCAAGGATTGAAAACTCCATAGGGAAAGAAGACAGAAAAAGATAAAGAGAAAACACATTCTATTTTTTTTTTATGGAGGGGTACTTCAGGATGTAGGCTAAAGACCAAATACTTATATATAGTGATATTGATAACGGTCAATTGCCTGCAAAGATTTAAAGGGGACCCCATATTCCCTATATAAGCAATGTCTAAATCTCATCCATTCGTCGACCACTTTGTAACTTCTGTATCTTATATAATTTTCGACATGTTCAATATTTTTCTTTATGGAGGGGTACTTCAGGATGTAGACTAAAGACCAAATACTTATATTGAGTGATACTGATAACGGTCAGTTGTCTGCAAAGATTTAATGGGGACCCCCTGTTTCTCTATATAAGCAATGTCTAAATCTCATCCATTCGTCGACCACTTTGTAACTTCTGTATCTTATTTCATTTTCGACATATTCTATATTTTTCTTTATGCGGGGGTAACTTAGGATATAAGCTAAAGTCAAAATACTTTTATTGAGTGATATTCATAGCGGTCAGTTGTCTGTAAAGATTTAAAAGAGACCCCCCATATTCCCTATATAAGCAATGTCTAAATCTCATCCAATCGTCGACCACTTTGTAACTTCTCTATTTCATTTAATTTTCAATACATTCTATATTTTTCTTCATGGAGGGGTACATCAGGATGTAGACTAAAGGCCAAATACTTATACTTAGTAATATTGATAACGGTCAGTTGTCTGGAAAGATTTAAAGGGGACCCTGTTTCTCTATATAAGCAATGTCTAAATCTCATCCATTCGTCGACCACTTTGTAACTTCTGTATTTCATTTAATTTTCAACAAATTCTATATTTTTCTTCATGGAGGGGTACATAAGGATGTAGACTAAAGGCCAAATACTTACATATAGTGATATTGATAACGGTCAGTTGTCTGTAAAGATTTGAATAAGACCTCCCTTTTCCCTATATAACCTATGTCTAAATCTCATCCATTCGTCGACCACTTTGTAACTTCTGTATTTTATCTAATTTTCAACAAATTCTATTTTTTTAATTATGGAGGGGTACTTCAGGATGTAGACTAAAGATCAAATACTTATATTGTGTGATTTTAATAACGGTCAGTTGTCTGTAAAGATTTGAATAAGACCTCCCGTTTCCCTATATGACCTATGTCTAAATCTCATCCATTCGTCGACCACTTTGTAACTTCTGTATTTTATTTGATTTTCAACAAATTCTATATTTTTCTTCATGGAGGGGTACATCAGGATGTAGACTAAAGGCCAAATACTTACATATAGTGATATTGATAACGGTCAGTTTTCTGTAAAGATTTGAATAAGACCTCCCTTTTCCCTATATAAGTTATGTCTAAATCTCATCCATTCGTCGACCACTTTGAAACTTCTGTATCTTATATAATTTTTGACATGTTCTATATTTTTCTTCATACAGGGGCACTTCAGGATGTAGGCTAAAGACCAAATACTTATAGTGAGTGATATTGATAACGGTCAGTTGTCTGGAAAGATTTAAAGGGGACCCTGTTTCTCTATATAAGCAATGTCTAAATCTCATCCATTCGTCGACCACTTTGTAACTTCTGTATTTCATTTAATTTTCAACAAATTCTATATTTTTCTTCATGGAGGGGTACATAAGGATGTAGACTAAAGGCCAAATACTTACATATAGTGATATTGATAACGGTCAGTTGTCTGTAAAGATTTGAATAAGACCTCCCTTTTCCCTATATGACCTATGTCTAAATCTCATCCATTCGTCGACCACTTTGTAACTTCTGTATTTCATTTAATTTTCAATACATTCTATATTTTTCTTCATTGAGGGGTACATCAGGATGTAGACTAAAGGCCAAATACTTATATATAGTTATATCGATAACGGTCAGTTGTCTGTAAAGATTTGAATAAGACCTCCCTTTTCCCTATATAACGTATGTCTAAATCTCATCCATTCGTCGACCACTTTGTAACTTCTGTATTTTATCTAATTTTCAATACATTCTATATTTTTCTCCATGGAGGGGTACATCAGGATGTAGACTAAAGGCCAAATACTGATATATAGTGATATTGATAACGGTCAGTTTTCTGTAAAGATTTGAATAAGACCTCCCTTTTCCCTATATAACCTATGTCTAAATCTCATCCATTCGTCGACCACTTTGTAACTTCTGTATTTTATCTAACTTTCAACACGTTCTATATTTTTCTTTATGGAGGGGTACATCAGGATGTAGACTAAAGGCCAAATACTTATACATAGTGATATTGATAATGGTCAGTTGTCTGTAAAGATTTGAATAAGACCTCCCTTTTCCCCCTATATTAGCTATGTCTAAATCTCATCCATTCGTCGACCACTTTGTAACTTCTGTATTTTATCTAATTTTCAATACATTCTATATTTTTCTTCATGGAGGGGTACATCAGGATGTAGACTAAAGGCCAAATACTTATATATAGTGATATTGATAACGGTCTGTTGTCTGTAAAGATTTGAATAAGACCTCCCTTTTCCCTATATAACCTATGTCTAAATCTTATCCATTCGTCGACCACTTTTTAACTTCTGTATTTTATCTAATTTTCAACAAATTCTATATTTTTAATTATGGAGGGGTACTTCAGGATGTAGACTAAAGATCAAATACTTATATTGTGTGATTTTAATAACGGTCAGTTGTCTGTAAAGATTTGAATAAGACCTCCCTTTTCCCTATATGACCTATGTCTAAATCTCATCCATTCGTCGACCACTTTGTAACTTCTGTATTTTATTTGATTTTCAACAAATTCTATATTTTTCTTTATGGAGGGGTACATCAGGATGTAGACTAAAGGCCAAATACTTATACATAGTGATATTGATAATGGTCAGTTGTCTGTAAAGATTTGAATAAGACCTCCCTTTTCCTATATAACCTATGTCTAAATCTCATCCATTCGTCGTCCACTTTGTAACTTCTGTATTTTATCTAATTTTCAATACATTCTATATTTTTCTCCATGGAGGGGTACATCAGGATGTAGACTAAAGGCCAAATATTTACATATAGTGATATTGATAACGGTCAGTTGTCTGTAAACATTTGAATAAGACCTCCCTTTTCCCCTATATAAGCTATGTCTAAATCTCATCCATTCGTCGACCACTTTGTAACTTCTGTATTTCATTTAATTTTCAACAAATTCTACATTTTTCTTCATGGAGGGGTACATAAGGATGTAGACTAAAGGCCAAATACTTACATATAGTGATATTGATAACGGTCAGTTTTCTGTAAAGATTTGAATAAGACCTCCCTTTTCCCTATATAAGTTATGTCTAAATCTCATCCATTCGTCGACCACTTTGAAACTTCTGTATCTTATATAATTTTTGACATGTTCTATATTTTTCTTCATACAGGGGCACTTCAGGATGTAGGCTAAAGACCAAATACTTATAGTGAGTGATATTGATAACGGTCAGTTGTCTGGAAAGATTTAAAGGGGACCCTGTTTCTCTATATAAGCAATGTCTAAATCTCATCCATTCGTCGACCACTTTGTAACTTCTGTATTTTATCTAATTTTCAATACATTCTATATTTTTCTTCATTGAGGGGTACATCAGGATGTAGACTAAAGGCCAAATACTTATATATAGTTATATCGATAACGGTCAGTTGTCTGTAAAGATTTGAATAAGACCTCCCTTTTCCCTATATAACGTATGTCTAAATCTCATCCATTCGTCGACCACTTTGTAACTTCTGTATTTTATCTAATTTTCAATACATTCTATATTTTTCTCCATGGAGGGGTACATCAGGATGTAGACTAAAGGCCAAATACTGATATATAGTGATATTGATAACGGTCAGTTTTCTGTAAAGATTTGAATAAGACCTCCCTTTTCCCTATATAACCTATGTCTAAATCTCATCCATTCGTCGACCACTTTGTAACTTCTGTATTTTATCTAACTTTCAACACGTTCTATATTTTTCTTTATGGAGGGGTACATCAGGATGTAGACTAAAGGCCAAATACTTATACATAGTGATATTGATAATGGTCAGTTGTCTGTAAAGATTTGAATAAGACCTCCCTTTTCCCCCTATATTAGCTATGTCTAAATCTCATCCATTCGTCGACCACTTTGTAACTTCTGTATTTTATCTAATTTTCAATACATTCTATATTTTTCTTCATGGAGGGGTACATCAGGATGTAGACTAAAGGCCAAATACTTATATATAGTGATATTGATAACGGTCTGTTGTCTGTAAAGATTTGAATAAGACCTCCCTTTTCCCTATATAACCTATGTCTAAATCTTATCCATTCGTCGACCACTTTTTAACTTCTGTATTTTATCTAATTTTCAATACATTCTATATTTTTCTCCATGGAGGGGTACATCAGGATGTAGACTAAAGGCCAAATACTGATATATAGTGATATTGATAACGGTCAGTTTTCTGTAAAGATTTGAATAAGACCTCCCTTTTCCCTATAAAAGCTATGTCTAAATCTCATCCATTCGTCGACCACTTTGTAACTTCTGTATTTTATCTAATTTTCAACAAATTCTATATTTTTAATTATGGAGGGGTACTTCAGGATGTAGACTAAAGATCAAATACTTATATTGTGTGATTTTAATAACGGTCAGTTGTCTGTAAAAATTTGAATAAGACCTCCCTTTTCCCTTTATAACCTATGTCTAAATCTCATCCATTCGTCGACCACTTTGTAACTTCTGTATTTTATCTAATTTTCAACAAATTCTATATTTTTAATTATGGAGGGGTACTTCAGGATGTAGACTAAAGATCAAATACTTATATTGTGTGATTTTAATAACGGTCAGTTGTCTGTAAAGATTTGAATAAGACCTCCCTTTTCCCTATATGACCTATGTCTAAATCTCATCCATTCGTCGACCACTTTGTAACTTCTGTATTTTATTTGATTTTCAACAAATTCTATATTTTTCTTTATGGAGGGGTACATCAGGATGTAGACTAAAGGCCAAATACTTATACATAGTGATATTGATAATGGTCAGTTGTCTGTAAAGATTTGAATAAGACCTCCCTTTTCCCCCTATATTAGCTATGTCTAAATCTCATCCATTCGTCGACCACTTTGTAACTTCTGTATTTTATCTAATTTTCAACAAATTCTATATTTTTATTTATGGAGGGGTACTTCAGGATGTAGACTAAAGATCAAATACTTATATTGTGCGATTTTAATAACGGTCAGTTGTCTGTAAAGATTTGAATAAGACCTCCCTTTTCCTATATAACCTATGTCTAAATCTCATCCATTCGTCGACCACTTTGTAACTTCTGTATTTTATCTAATTTTCAATACATTCTATATTTTTCTCCATGGAGGGGTACATCAGGATGTAGACTAAAGGCCAAATATTTACATATAGTGATATTGATAACGGTCAGTTGTCTGTAAACATTTGAATAAGACCTCCCTTTTCCCCTATATAAGCTATGTCTAAATCTCATCCATTCGTCGACCACTTTGTAACTTCTGTATTTCATTTAATTTTCAACAAATTCTACATTTTTCTTCATGGAGGGGTACATAAGGATGTAGACTAAAGGCCAAATACTTACATATAGTGATATTGATAACGGTCAGTTTTCTGTAAAGATTTGAATAAGACCTCCCTTTTCCCTATATAAGTTATGTCTAAATCTCATCCATTCGTCGACCACTTTGAAACTTCTGTATCTTATATAATTTTTGACATGTTCTATATTTTTCTTCATACAGGGGCACTTCAGGATGTAGGCTAAAGACCAAATACTTACATTGAGTGATATTGATAATGGTCAGTTGTCTGGAAAGATTTAAAGGGGACCCCTGTTTCTCTATATAAGCAATATCTAAATATCATCCATTCGTCGACCACTTTGTAACTTCTGTATCTTATTTAATTTTCGACATATTCTATATTTTTCTTTATGGAGGGATATTTCAGGATACAATCTAAAGACCAGATACTTATATTGAGTGATATTGATAATGGTCAGTTGCCTGCATAAATTTAAAGGAGACCACCCGTATTCCCTATATAAGCAATTTCTAAATCTCATCCATTCGTCGACCACTTTGTAACTTCTGTATATTAGTTAATTTTCGACATGTTCTATATTTTTCTTTATGGAGGGGTACTTCATGGTGTAGACTTAAGACCAAATACTTATATTGAGTGATATTGAAAACGGTAAGTTGTCTGCAAAGATTCAAAAGAGACCCCTCTTTTTCCCTATATAAGCAATCTCTAAATCTCATCCATTCGTGGACCACTTTGTAACTTCTGTATATTAGTTAATTTTCAACATATTTATTATAACATCGATGTATTCTATTTTTTTCTTTTTGGTGGGGTACCTCAGAGTGTAGGCTAACTTCCAAATACTTACACTGAGTGCTATTGAGAATGGTTCTTTGTCTATTAAGAGTTAAATTACTCCCCGTATCTTATTGGCGTTTCGTGTACGATATCGTGTGTTCAGAAAGATTGAACTCGCGAGCGCTTGAAATCCCGCTACGTTGAATAACATACCAGCGGTCGAACGCCAGCTGTACTGAACGCAGGGCAGGAAACGATACAGGCGCGTGTACAAGGACGTACCAGTCGATAAAAACGAAGAAAAAGGGTGGTCGCCATGTGAATGGAATATAGACTTTACCGGCGGAAGAGCTACCCAGAAGAGAGGAAGAGTCTAAGGTCTCGTTCTACAGTTTTTTCATTGTGAACGGGGGCCAAAGAGTTACCAGTTCAGATAGCAAATAGAGGTCTGACAGTGTTTTACCCCTAAAAGAAAAGTTATTTGAGGTATTAGAGTAAGTCCTTCTTTTAGAAATAGCCTATATATCCCAGTTTCACCTGTTTTCGGCGACGTAAGAGCGATTCGCGGTGTACATTTTTTTTTGTAACATCAACAAAAACATTTTTCATTCAAGTCAAATTATGTCAGTCAGAGAATACTCACCTACATTTTTACGATTCTATCGTCAACATCGGCCGAGCAAATCCGCCATTTCAAGAACAGTCCATATTTGGCAACCTGTGCACTACGTCACCTGTTTTCGGCGATGACGTTACATACTGAATAAGTACGGAGTTCCGTTGTCACCAGTATCCTTCGTGTCGAAAATGCATAGGCTTGTTACTTCATCAATGTCAGAGTTCATAAAAATTGTTAAATGTAATAAATTTGAACACTTTTAACGATAAATTTCCAACTTGCTATTTACATCTCTTTTGAAGTTATGAATCACGCTATTCTTCAATTGGGCTCTGCTCACAATGTGGACAGAAAAATGCAGTATGTGTCCGAACAACTGATAAAGTGGTGCAGAACACAAGATGAACCCAGTGACCACATCTGTCACACTGTGCCCATTTTACAAAAGTAATTGAGTCACTGCGGCGAAGAGCTTCTGGGGTGAATTTACCACACACACAACACAGCTCATCATCGTCTGTGGCACTGTCGGAAAAACTGTCAGTAAACGTTGTCACTGGGGGCGTGGTCTTTTGTGTCTTTCTTCCACGTGAAAGTCTCTTTCCTTTCGATTTGTTTGGGCAAGAATTTCCTTTCGATGATTTTGATGGCGAAGCAATTGATTTCCTCTTTTTCACGTTGTTGGCTTTATTTACTTTCTCCGGGTGTTGTTTCTTATGTTCAGTAATTTTATCAACCACTGTTTGGTCAGTTATTGCTTTCCCGCCAACTATTGTGCTAAGTGTGTTTCTAGGCTTGTAGGCTTTGACGTTCTTCAAAACTTCCCCACCCCTATATTCCAAGAAATTACGTGCTGAATTTCCTTCTGTTTCTTTGTGTGAGTCAGTGACATGCGCAACTGTAGAACTTGTTTCGGCAGATGGTTGTCTTGTAAATGATCGTGACGGCATTACAACTAAGTCATCAATCACTTCTGGGTTGAAAGGGAAAATTCCAGACTTTCTGAAAGATGATTGGATGTTCGTAGGAGTCAAAGTTGAGTTAAAAACTCTACAAGCAATACCGCACATGTCATGCTTTCCGATCACTTTTCCCGCGTTTTCTCTCAAGAAAGAATGACAGGACCGTATCCAATTTGACTCGAAAGGTCCATAACATCCGATGTCAAGTGGTTGCAGAAGATGGCTAGTATGCGGAGGAAGAACAAACAAAACGATGTGACTTTCTCTTGCCCACTCGATCAGTCCAAGAGAAACATGACTCTTGTGTCCATCATACAGTATGAGAACTGGAGAATCGGCGCTACGTGACGGCAAGTGTCGTGCTAAATGCGTTTTCATGTACGTGTTGAACACCTCCGTATTGGACCATCCTGTTTCAGAAACAGTTCCACCTGAACCGGGTGTGGAACCTGAAAGCAGTTCATCTCTCATACGTTGACCTGGAAATACAAAGTATGGAGGAACACTCCCACCGGCTGCGTTAACAGCGGCAATCATGGTGACTGTCTGTGACTTTCCAGAGGTCACCGTCTGTGGCTTGCAATAAGTTCCAGCGACGATTTTCGGAGGGGTAACATCTGTTGACAGTCCCTTTTCATCTATATTGAAAATTGCATGCGGGGAATTCTGTAAATTATGTCTCTGAAAGACATTTGACAATTCTTCAAAATATCTAGAAATATTTTCTTTTGTCGCTGATCTCGCACGTGCTGCCTCTAGCTTACGAGGTTTTTGTACTTTAAGTTCAGGCCATCTGTCAAGGAAGCTGTACAACCATCTCAGACTCAAGGGGTGCTGACGATCTCTGTATCCAAGGTGAACAGCATAGTCGCTTGCAAGATTTATAGTCTCCTGGCGAGTATATCCGTATCCAATTTCTCCCATTACTCGAATATGGCTTGACAAAAAAGATTCCTCCTGTTCAGTGAATAACGGCATAGGCCCTGACTTTACAGTTTCTATACTGATATTTCCCAACAAACGATCTTTTAGAGTTGAAACGGGAACGCCCCACCTAGCTGCCGCTCTCTGAGCTGATACATTTTCCTCAATGACTAGTCGGTAAGCATTATCTAGATCATCTCTAGTGTAATTTGACCTGTACGGACCGCGCACGGTCGAATTTATCTGAAAGAATAATAGAGAACGTTGTATGATTTGCTGTTAGTTATTCACTATTGCATAAGCATGACCCTAAAATGCTTCCGTATTATTTTAATCGAGCGGCAACTTAAGTGACAAATCACGTGATATTCTGTTGACAAACATCGTTAGCTAGCAGACGATACTTGGAAAGAATGAATGTCGACTCGATCATTGTCTTTTTTTAACTTTATGGTGAAACGAAAAAAAGTATTAAGAAAATCAATGGTATTTTATCTTTGCAATGTATTTTTCGGTATTCTTACCTTCCTGATTTCCATAGTTGAAAACTTTTTTCACTGAGCGAGTCGACGTGACCCCATGTCGTCAAATTTGCATGTTGACCTCTGACCTCCCGCTCGTTCTCGTAAAATAACGCGAGATTATCGATCGCCGAAAACAGGAGAACGCCGAATTCATGTTACGGTGGGATACTTGACTGTCAGCCTGCAACACTCATATATTTCTACGCCAATTGCGGAAGGTCAAGTGACCCACTCAAGGGAAGCTGTTCGGACGCTTCCGGGTCCAAAATCACATGGATTTCCTTGCATGGTTTTCTGTAGGTGTATATTTAATTGGCTGTAGCTCATTACCTGCAAGGCGAAGGTATACTTTTTCATTGATTTTTTTATCAGAAATGTGCTCATCTTACTGCCGGTATTGGTTGATAGTGGTCTTATTCAGTCGTATGGGACTGACATGCCAATGACGGGTGGCAATTTAACATTGGAGTCTATGGGGGAAAAAACTGTATAACGAGACCTTATAGACCTTTTTCGCGCGCTCACGGTTTTAAAAAATTGTAATGGCGGCGAGATTGCGTGCGCACAATGCGAGTAAGACGCTTCCGTTTCTAGAAGCCATGCTGCTTTTAGCAGTGGAATCTCAGTGTTTACCATGACACTTCTTCGATTCTAGCGACGATGGGGGACTTTGACGAGATGCCATGAGAGAAGTTTCGATTGTTGAGTCTTTCGGCAATGATATCCTTTCTTGCAGTACGAAAGAATTCAATTTAAGGTTGTTTTTGGACGACATGTTTATAAACACCGTGTCAATTGACGTACTTCCGTTACTCTCACGACCTCCCTCCCCGAGTTAGCAGGAGGGACATTGAGTGACTCTAGAGTGCACAAGAGAGGGACACTATGTTCGTTTGATTAGGAATTTCATCGCTCGTGCGACACACTCTGTGTAAAACGAACGCAGCCCATGAGTCATAAAATTTACCCTGCAGGCAGAACAAGACCAGGAAACCACATTGATCAGATTTAAATACATGTAAGTGTGGGAGAATAATGGAATGGGGTTTGAATTGGGGTCGTCCAATAGCATCAGCTGTCATGATATGCCCCTCTCCCCTATCTTATTCATTCGGGAAAAAAGAAAAATGATATTCAGAAAGCGAAAAGACCAAAGACACTGAGCAACAATGACCTGACCTAGTGTAACTGAGCCTATCTCACACTCACTGTGAGTTAGTACACCTATTGCATGTCCTTGAACTCAGTATCACAATAATCTCAATGTTACACACCGACTTACTCAGCTATTCGGTAGAGGCAAGGACCATATATCTTAGCTGAATATGCTCGCAACATATCGCACAAGTACAGTATTATTACTTTCTAAAATATTGCAGTTTGATATTGGCTTTTAAAAAAAGCACAATGTCTTCACAACATATTATTCCTTTGCTTGATAAAGAGGGAGTTCAAACTTTTATGAACCTGCAGTCAAAGTATACAAGTATTATTATAATCCTCAATAGCAGGAGTCTGTACTCAAGATATTTCAGCAAAACATTATGTCTCCTGCAAAGCTTTGTGGGGAACATAATAACGAAATAGAAAATTTGTGTCCATGGGACACAGATGCCCCCGCTAATAAAAAAGCCCTCAATGTTTTCAACCATAGAATTTAAAACAAAATAAAAGATGCACATCTTTAGCTTCATTTATTTTCAAACATGTTAAAAATGTCGAAAATTAAGAATTCCCAAAACAAAATATGAGATGCAGATCTTTAGGATACCTATAAAGCATGTTTGAAAGATCAGCGCAGTCTATCCAGTACTTTTCGAGGAGAAGTGGATAAACAACATCCCTTATCATACCAATATGAGCTTTCACTTACCCCAAAATTCACCTAAGTTCAAAATGTCAGAAATTTGAAAAAAAAATCAAAAATTGAAAAACATAATGTGAGATGCACACCCTTAGGATGCCTATAAGCCATGTGTGCAATTTGAATTAAATCCATTAAATGGTTTTTGAGGAGAAGTGGATAAACAACACCCTCTATCACACTACCATGAGCTTTCACTTGCAAAAAAATTCATCTAAGTTCAACATGTCAGAAACTTGAAAACAATTCCAAAATTGAAAAACAAAATATGAGATGCCTACTCTTGGGACGCCTAAAAACCATGTGTGCGATTTCAATTAAATCTGTTGAATGGTTTTTGAGAAGTGAATAAACAATACCCTATATAGAGTGGTTATGTACGTACGGACAACCCAGGGTGATCAAATAATAATGTGTTCTTCTATAGCGCTATCCTCCATACACCAAGTGCATGCTCAAAGCACTTACAGACTAAATGTGATAAAAATGTCTGAACAAATGGGTCTTGAGCTGGGATTTGAAAGAGTCATATAATGGAACATGTTTTAAGTCATAGGGCAGTTCATTCCATAATTTTGAAGCAAGAACGGGAAACGATTTTCCTCCAAAAGTTGACAAGTTAAACGTTGGAACTTCAAGGAGGCACTGGGTTTGTGATCGAAGTGATCTAGCTGGTTTGTAGCTTTGGAGCAGACCGGATAGGTAAGAAGGAGCTTGATCATGGCGGGTTTTGTAGACAAGACATAGAGCCTTATATTGAATCCGAGCTTCAACTGGGAGCCAGTGTAAGGACACCAGCACTGGAGTGATGTGATGGAATTTTGATGTTTTCGATATGACCCTAAAGGTCTAAAAAAAAGCCAAGAAAGTGAGACTGAAGTTTGTAGAACTTAAAGTTTTGATGTTTTGAAGTGATAACCTGAAAAAAATCGAAACAGTCTCCATCACAGGAAGTTTTGGAGGCAATTAAGGGTTTAACACCGCTTTTAAGAGTATTTCACTTATATAAGGGCTGCTAGTATACTTTGCAGGAGAAAGCTGGCAACACTATTGTGGTTTTATATTGCGGTAAAACCTGTCAGTATCGGCTGAAACTAGTGAAACAAGACTGCTATGGTGCTGAATTTCAATGTAGCATTGCACCCAAACCTTACTGCATGTGAACAGTTCCCTAATGCAAATAAAGTTGCCGAGCCCCTGGTGGGATTCCAACCCTTGAACACTTATCAAACGCGGAACCACTGCTCTATTTGACTCCTGCCCCCTGTTGTTGAGAAGACATATAACCTCTCCTTATCGCCATATGCCAGGCACACGATCCTCAAAGTAAATCATGGATGCTAGACATTAAAATTTCCAGAGATAGTGTTCACTCAGAAATGTTTATATAAAAAAATGCAAGCCAAACATCACTCCTACTATCTCAGCTGTTATAAGATTTAGGCTAATGACTTTTATAGACAAAATTAGGTTTTCTAGAGTTGTTTAATCTATAGAAGATACTTTAGATGTGACCCTTTTTAGGTACCTTAAAGTCACCAAATGTTCAATTCTTAATCCATATATTGTCTTCAACTCCTGAACAGTCTATTTTCTCTCTACCTTTCTGTTCTCGAGAAAAAAACTGAAATATATTAAAAGGCCTATATGGCCATTGGACCTCAGATTAACAAATCTACAAATCAGCTAAGTTCAAAACATTTTTATTGAAAACAGGAAAATGGGGACCATCCCCCCAAAATACTAATTCATAATCCAAATCGACACATGTGTCTGCAGTCACTTAATTCATGGTTCATACAGCCAAAACAGAATAAAATCCGAGTACTTTTCAAGGACATTTTACCCCTTTTCAAGTTCATATATTCGCATTACTTTTAGTTTCGATGCCGCCAATTTCAAAAGTACTGCATTGCGACATTGGAATTTCCTGAATGCAATCCATCGTGAAAAGCGGAAATACCGATTTTGTTGGAATGATTTGAAGCTTGCAGACTAGTTAAGTTTCATTTCGTTCTCTATCAATTTGCGCAGGTAGCAAAACGACGTGTATTTGATTGTGATCCATGTCTAGGTAAATTCCAGTACATTTTTGAAAATTTCAAGGACATTACAGCGAAATTCCAGTTCCTTTTCAGGTCATTTAGTAAGTATTGTAAATTCAAGTAGTTTTCCAGTATCAAAACAAAATTCAAGTACTTTTCAAGACCCGTGCGAACCATGTTAAAGATGCTGTATCATACTTGCAAGCGGTTCAGGATGAAACTTAGCTATTGAGAAATGAAATACATCACTTTGTAGAACAATCTTTCGTCGAAATTTTGATATCATATTTAGATTGTTTAATCAACAATAACATACTTATTTCGACGCTTCAAGCACAGTACCCCTCTTAGAAAGGGCATGTCATTTTGTGAACCCGCTTTCGGTGACGTAATCAATATGCTTGTAGGATTTACACCGTGTCTCAACTACCGTAATTGCGTTCGATGGGTATCAACTTTGACAGCAACGAATACCTAATTTGGAGAAAAAGAATATAAAATCTAGTTGAGCGCGACAAAGACGGTTTTCAAGCGTACATTTAGAAACCGGAAGTTGTGAAATGGCCACACTTGATTCGCCCTTATGTCGACTGCCGTTTCGGTATTATTTGGTAAATTATCTCCTATTTGATGAATTTTGGTCCGATTTTCTCAAGGTTGGTCGCTAAATTTTTCTAAAAATACAACGTATACATTAAAAATACTTTAAAAATTATTGCCTATGATAAAGCATCTTTAATCTACAATAAATGATCCTCATTATACCTGCACCAAGATTTGGATTCCCTGGAGCTTATGAATCAGGTGAAAAAATCAAAAGTGTGAACAGACAAATGGACAGACAGAAAGTGGAATGGTCACACAGTCTCAATCTGTCTTTTTTTGCGGAGTCTAAGGAAAACAAACAAAATAATATCTCAAATACTTTTTATTGATTCATTAACATGTGTAACAAATATGTATAGTGTAAATGTTATTTCCAATTAAAGAAAAGGCATTGGCAGGAAAGTGATGAAAGTAATAAAAAGTTGAGGTTACTGAACTTAGGCAGGGACAACTCCTTGTACTGTAATGTTATTAATTAAGTTTTTCTGTATTTGTCCAGATACAGTAACAGGTCCAAGGTCTGCTGTATTGGTCCAAGGCGAAGCCAAGGGCCAATACAGAAGACCAAGGACCTGTAACTGGGCTAATACGAAAAACTTGATTAATGACGTTTTTATTAAATAACTTCTTTGTAATTTACTTGCACAACATTAGAGAGTTAATTAGAGAAATCAGTTTTCCTGTATTGGCCCAGTTGTTGATTCGTAAAGTGCAGGTCGTATAAATTGTATAAGTGCCATATCATGGATAGTTAATCAATAATGGCTTGTATTATGAAGGGGTAAGTATTAAACAGGTCGCACTTATGATGTAAGTTTTAGTTTTATTGTAATAATTTCAACATTTCTACAACTTTCAATGGAAGATTTACCCTGAAAAAGAATCTTGACCTTTGGCAAAGAACTTTTCAACAATTCACTTACAAAGAGCTACGACAAGGAAAAAGTAATCTTGATTCTTATATCCCCTCAAACTGCTTTATGTCAAGGTCTATCAGTCAGTGAAAGTTGTAATTTCTGAAACAGTTTTTAACTTGAGAAGGAATACCTATAGGACTACCCACATCAGAAATTTTATCAGAGCATTTGACGCATCATTCTCCTCCTTGGATCAGGGTCTAGTTTCACTAAACACTAGGGTGGAATAAGTCAATGAGGTTGCCTTAGTGCAATATTAAAGGCACCACTTGATCGTGTTTCGTCCGCCATTTTGAAACGGTAGCATTGCGAGAAACAAATGTGCTGTATTATGCTTATAATTCAACAAACTAAATAAATAAATACTAGATTGATAGGAAAGGAACATATTTACAAATAATTCATAATAAAAGTTATCAGTTACGATAGCATTTTGTCGTAGTAATGCATTCCACGATAGTACCTTCGATGATTGGCGTCATTTCACGATGTTTTTATTATTGAGCAATACACTTTATTCTTTGTCAAATTGTTAAATCTTGAACAACTGAATTGCCAACCTCACAGATATATTTGAAATTCAATGTGAAATTACAAATAAATGATTTTTACATGATAAAATGGCAAGTCCCCCTGAATTTCAATTCCACAAAAATATAACCCCTTCAAATGGTCCCATTAAAAGGATGGCACTAAGGTTAAACTTGTGGAGGCTTGTGGAGGATCAAGCAATATCTCCTAGGAGATATCATTTTGACTGTAGATTTTCAACAATGCTCTGTCATCAGAAGAGACATGACATCACAAATGTTTTGCATAATCAGTAATAATGTCACAATGCTATGAAATCATAAACATAACGATGTCACATTGCTATGATATCATAAATACAATGAAGTCACAATGCTTTGACATCACTGGTTTAGGAGTTTTAGGGCTATGCAGTTTTCAAAGATGTTCATTTTATATTTTCAAGTTCCAGGCCTTAGACCATTAAATATATTTTTCATGTATGAGAAATATGACTGTCAAAATTTACTTAAATACGAACTCTGGATCATCCAATGTAAAAAATAGATACAAATATGGTTATGTACAAATACACTGATTGTAATATCCTGGTCAGTTCCTTTGCTCTTCACCCACATAAAAGTTCAATAGATATAATAGGTATTGGCTATTAACAGTGCTCATGGTACAAAGGGAGATGACTCTATCTGGGTGCCCTGGCCAGTTCCTTCGCTCTCCTCTCTTCACGCCAGCCTTGGATGAGCTGCATCATCTTGTCACTGGACTCCTGTTGTTTCTGGGGCAGCATCTGCTCAAACTGTCCGGGGTTCAACCGCTTGCCGAACACTTCAATCTGGGGATATAAGGAGTGAAGTTATGATACGTAACTAGTTCTATCATTCAACATCAACAAAACTTTCTCAATAACGATAAAATATCATATGGTTCGTACGGCAAACTTCGGTCATACAGGTTAATCCGGTCATTTCCATTGCTTCAACAATTATTGTCCATCTAAATCTATATGAAGGTTTGCAAAGCTGCCATTCCCTACAATGAGTTATTCCACATACCCACTACAATCAAGGGTTCAACAGTAATAAATGATGTCATAAATTATCATCTATTAGATCCAAAACAGTGAAATTATTCTTAGCAATTTTTTTAGGCTGACCAGTCCCAAGATCCAAGGATAAATGGCAGCCAATATGATTCATATTGCATTTCCTCTAAAACAATCCCAGGATTCTATTTTGTGTTCAGTTCACCCTTACCCCTCGGGTTCAGTATTGAAGGTTCTCAAAGGCAATAACTATAAATGTGTATACCAAATACCAAGGTTTTGTCTACCACAGGCAGGTTGTTTTAGAGGCCTTGATTATGATTGAGCCCCTGGTTATATTTGTAGTCCGGGTTATATCAGATCTGGTTAGTATTCAAGGCCAAGTTTATATTGGAGGCACGGGTAATAAGTGAAGTTGCCCCTGGATATATTTGTTGTACGGGTTATAGTCGAGATCCAGGTTATAGTTGAGGCCCAGGTTATGTTTAAGACAATGCTTGTATTCAAGATCCCCCTGCCCTCCAGGTTGAATTTGAGCCTTTAAATTATCATCCTGTCCCAGGGAACAAACGTTACGCTAACTCAACTAATCTGTACACTGGGCTCAGAAACTAGATTCGCTTGCGCGGCCCTACTTGCGATATAGCCAATCAGATCATTTTCTCGCCACCTTCTTGATAAAATTTCAACGAGAAAATGATTGGCTATATTGCAAGTCGCAAGATGTTAGATTATAACCGAGACAAGGGTAATATATTCAAGGTCAGGATAGTATTCAAGGAAATATGACATTCAAGCATTTGAAAGAAACTTCTTGAATCTGAGTCTGACCTGAGCACGCTTGAGGTCCTCAATGTTCTGTCTGATGTAGTCCTCCGTCCTCTCATCCAGCTCGTGACTCTCCTCCAGCTCTCCGTGGGCAACTAGACAGATCAGGAACACGTTGACTAACAGTACAATACATGAAGGATTTGATAGAGATATTGATATCAATTATTAAACCTCTATTGACACTTATCCAGCTCTCCGTGGGCAACTAGACAGATCAGGGACACATTGACTTACTGGACAATACATGAAGGCTTTGATAGAGATATTGATATCAATTATTAAACCTCTATTGACACTTATCCAGCTCTCCGTGGGCAACTAGACATATCAGGGACACATTTACTTACTGGACAATACATGAAGGCTTTGATAGAGATATTGATATCAATTATTAAACCTCTACTGACACTCATCCAGCTCTCCGTGGGCAACTAGACATATCAGGGACACATTGACTTACTGGACAATACATGAAGGCTTTGATAGAGATATTGATATCAATTATTAAACCTCTATTGACACTTATCCAGCTCTCCGTGGGCAACTAGACATATCAGGGACACATTTACTTACTGGACAATACATGAAGGCTTTGATAGAGATATTGATATCAATTATTAAACCTCTACTGACACTCATCCAGCTCTCCGTGGGCAACTAGACATATCAGGGACACATTGACTTACTGGACAATACATGAAGGCTTTGATAGAGATATTGATATTAATTATTAAACCTCTATTGACACTTATCCAGCTCTCCGTGGGCAACTAGACATATCAGGGACACATTGACTTACTGGACAATACATGAAGGCTTTGATAGAGATATTGATATCAATTATTAAACCTCTATTGACACTCATCCAGCTCTCCGTGGGCAACTAGACATATCAGGGACACATTGACTTACTGGACAATACATGAAGGCTTTGATAGAGATATTGATATCAATTATTTAACCTCTATTGACACTTATCCAGCTCTTTCAATGGGCAACTAGACAGATCAGGGACACATTGACTTACTGGACAATACATGAAGGCTTTGATAGAGATATTGATATCAATTATTAAACCTCTATTGACACTTATCCAGCTCTTTCAATGGGCAACTAGACAGATCAGGGACACATTGACTTACTGGACAATACATGAAGGCTTTGATAGAGATATTGATATCAATTATTAAACCTCTACTGACACTCATCCAGCATGAGTCACCTAGTTATTTAAGTTATTTAAGATTGTTTGTAGTTGTGATGTTAGAAGTTAGATGCTCAACATGACCATTTAAAGACTTCAGTGTCAAAACATTCTGTGGTTGACCAAAATGTCTGTAAACTGACCCCCATTACCAATAGCTACTATTTGTCTTTTACCTATGAGGTACTTTAGCCATCAGGCTTTCCAGTTTATTATACAAATGGTCAGAGGGTCTCCATCACGGAAAAACGAAATCTATAATAGTCCTCATCAGCTTGGGAGTCTGTACAGAAATGTTTCAGCTTTCTAGGCCTTTTGCCTCTTAAAAAGAGGACAAAGGATTTCAGGGACCTTAATTAGGGGCCACAGGGTCAAATCTAAAAAATATAATCCCCCAAAGAGAAGTCATATACTAAAATGTTTACAGACAGATGGATGCTAGAATACATCCTAGGCCAGATGAACTAAACAAATATTTAATTTTTTTAAACAGTCGATTCATAACAGGAAAAAGACAGGGATAACTTTCTTTCAAGTAAACACTTACTCCTGTCCATGCTTCGTTTGATCTTTATGAGGAAGTCCTCGACCGCCTTCTCCCCCTGTTCCTCTTTGGGAATGACGCGGGCCGGTGTGCGGGGCGACTCTATAATCACCGGCAGTGAAGACACGTGTGAGGCCGGGCTCGGGGGAGGCGGAAGAAGAACTCGGCTGGGATCAAAGAAAGAGTAAAATATCAAATATACTTTTGGGAACGACACTATTCAATTATAGACTGGTGATGGTGGTTAATACCTGTTTTTATATATTGTTTTCCTCGGGTCTATAAAAACATGTATTTACCGAATTCACCAGTCCATAATTGTTTTATTATGTCTCGGTCAAAAAAAGGAAAAGATAATAGAAAACTACCATGTGCAATGAGCAGCATTTGGGCTTGATTGTTGGCAAGGAAGGGTCAATGACGTCATGATAACAATAGCATGACGTCATGAAACAATGGTTTGACGTTATCAGCTCTATTTTCAAGTCAATATCACTTTTGGTTGAACTCGGGGTCACGGGGGTCAAGTCAATATCACTTTCTAATGACTGTCATGTGACCACCAAACAACTGAGTGGCTCTTCATGAAAGTCAAGCTGATTTAGGACCATGTTTTCTCACATCTACTATCATAAAAGGCTTTTCCTAGACTGAACAAAAATCTAAAAAAATATTCATATTATTCATAATGAATATCATGAATACAAATATAGTTGAAAGGCTGATTCCTTTATTAATTCAAACAACATAAATATAAGGACATGAAGAACAATGCAAGAATTAAAACACATATCTGAAATATATGAAGATTATACTCAGTTAAAGAGCTTCACAGCAGCAAGATAATGAGAATTAATGAATATGTGTTTAACACAAAATGTCTAACATCACAGCACGTTCTGGAGAAAACGATACGTACCTCATCAAGGAACCAACGCTGTAGACAGATGGGGCCGGTGACCTCTGGAAGATGTCATGAATTCGTTGATTAAATTCTATTGGTTAACTCTTCAGCAGGACGTCATTATCCAAAAGATATCATAAATAGAGGAATTCTAAACAGACAAGCCTAGTTTTCCCAACACAGCATCAAAATATTGTGATTTCAAGGGAGGCAACTCAGATAATAAGAGAAGAACAACATGCATACCACTAAATAAATTTTTTTTCTCACGTTCTGTACAATCTCCCCGAAAGAGAGAAATATTTAATGTCAATGTTGGATTAAAGGTAAGGTTTTTCGCGATAATTATATTGTGATTTCTGCTCTGGGCTGTTACCTTAACATGATTCACTTACATTTTTAATTTTGTCTGGAGATCAATTTCCTATCGCCATAATTTCCTACATCTATTTACCAAATTTTGCAATTTGTACTCAGTGTTTACAACAGCTGCCATTAGCTGGTTACCTTCAGATTGAGCTTGTTGGCAAAGAGGTCAGCAAACCTACTTTCTATCTTCATATGCAGAGCTATTATTTAAAAGGGGTTGCTGGATTTTTCAAACCATAAACCCAACTTACTTCTAGAAACAAAACCAAATTTCGAACACTGTTTTTCCTGAGAATTGAAATTTTTTGGACACTTATTACAAAAATATTTCAAACACTTATAGAATGTCAACTCACTGGTTTCTGCTGGTGTCTGAGGGCTAATACAAATTTTGAATACTGTTTTCATTGAGAAAATTATATTTTTTAGCTGCTTATTCAAAAAAATATTTCCAGAAGGTCTACTCACAGCGACTGGTTTCTGCTGGTGTCTGAGGGCCTCCACCTCCAGCCTCAGTCTCTCTATCTCATCCTGAGCATGTCTCTCTCCTTCCATCCTTCGTCTCCGCTCCTGCATGAAGAAGAGACTGAGTCTTTTTCAACGATGAATGTAAAAGCCACAACTTTTATTTATGCAGAAACTGTACATGTTAGAGATATATACCCATCCTTCCCGAGGTGTATCGCTCAATAACCTCCTGTTTGAATCGTGGGTCTCCGAGGCGTAGCGTAGCGGAGCCGAGGAACCACTATTCAAACAGGAGATTATTGAGCGATGCACCGAGGGAAGTGTAGGTATATCTGACTTATAAAGTGTAGGTGTATCAGAAAAGTAGAGGTGTATCAGTGGATAACCTACAGTTACAACATAAAAAGGAGAGGTGTATCCGTCAATACACCAACAGTTTGAACAAAGGAAACCATAGCAACGAGACCGGAAGTGGGGTATAAACACAATTGCCAAAAAAGAAATGGTAAAACATTTTGTGAAAATGATATGAAAACAGCAATGCCCGTTTTGCAGAACATTATATACACAAATGCCTGGACCTGAACAACTGTTTTTGCATAGCTCAGGCAAAGAGAATTGGCAAAATGTTTGTTTGAGATAATATGAATTCAGCAACAATCATTTATGGAGAGACAAATGCTTGGTGAAAATGAAATGAAAACAGCAATACCCATTCTTGCAGGGACTATACATATACAAATGTCTGAATCTCACCACTTTTTTTGCATGTGTAAATCTGTGTAAATCATTTGAAATCATACACATATACAATGATTCCGAGATGAATTAGAACATCTTGGTCAAGGTTACTGACAAAAAAAAATAACTGTAGTTTCTAACATTAAATGCTCGAATAACAAGATTCCTTGACCTAGCACAGGAAAATGCTGTGATTCAGTAACTATTATATACTTAATCTGTTGCTTACTTAAGAGATATATGCCATTTACCAAATATACATCATGTCATATTTTGGATCACACTTTTTGCAAAAGTACAAACTTTGTATCTTTTCTGGTTTAGTCCTTAGTCAGTCTAATTAAACCTAGCCTCAATATTATCCGTTTCACTTTAATACTGAGTCTAGAAAGGCTCAGTAGATGTCAGCCAACATATCGAATTGATTAATCAGAACTCATCTTACCAAGCCGCAATAGTGTGCCCTCGCATGTATAACGTTGGAGGGTCATAGGTCGCAGAAAGGTCTATTAGGCCTTTCTAGACTCAGTATAAGAGTGAAACGGATAATATTGAGGCTAGGTTTACTTAGACTGGTCCTTAGTGGTACTCAAAACCAAATTTTCAGATTTGAAACACCACCAGCAAACCATGGATAGTACTACACTGAAATTCAGTGTAGCAGTGCACTCAAACCTGGCTGCGTGTGGAACAGTGCTCTACTGCAGACAAAGTTGCCGAGCCCCCGGCAGGATTCGAACCAAGGACCTCCTGATCCGAAGCCGAAAGCGCTAACCACTGCACTATACCACCTCCACATCACCAAATAAAACTTTTGACACAATTGACTTTTTTTAACCGTTGGATTATCTACCTCCTCTATAAGAATTTGTACTATTACAGATTGTGACATCCCAAATATAAGAAAATTATGTTGCTTACGTCAAGGAGTTGTTCTTCAAGCTGTATCCTCTCTTGTTCTACACGAGTCCTCTCAGCGGCCGCAGCTCGCATAAACTCGTCTTCCTCTTCTCTGCAAATTATTTGAGTTAAGGTGTCATTAAATTATCTCACATTTTGTTCAATGATAAAGTCATGCTCATTCATGTTTTTTCACAATACTCCTTACTTGGCCTTGAAAAGTAGACATTTGCGAAACAAACAAATGGACTTGAAAAATTTAGAAATTTTGATAAATTCGCTCTTACCACTTAAGGCTTCAAGAAGCTGAAGTTAATTTTATTGTGACATGTCTTTTATATCTATCTAAATATACATATATACTGTATGTTTAATTTCATATGATTCCAAAATCGCTTGCAGATATGTTTTGTAAATGTCCTACGTGAACAACATGCTCTTAAGCAAGCAGCTGGTCATAATTGGCTGCGTTTTTGTAATACTTTTCAGTGGGGGTATTTTGCATAATTTTCTTATCCAAATTTCCTTCAATTCATATGACAGATATAAACCTCTCCTTTGGGTTTGGTTTGAAATTTGAACATTCAAGGCCGATGAAACCCTTGGGCTTTTGGTCCTCGGGTTTCCCCTCACCCTAATGTCTACATTTCAAACCAAAACCTAGGGAGAGTTTAATATCCTTTACATGAAGCCTTACCTTCGTTCCCTGTCTGCCATATCCCTTTTAGCCTGTTCCACTTCTCTTTGTTGCTGAATCATCCTGTTGGAAATAATCATCGAGTCATTATTTTTAGCAAAATATTTCCAATATTTAGGTGGGGTGAGAAAACAGGATAAAAAAAATCATTCACATTGTTATTTTTTTAAATTTAAAATTCATACACAATCACTTAAGATTTTTCATAAACAGGTGTATATATTTTGAAGCCAAATCATGAAACATGTGTAAAAAGAACAAGTAATAAAGTTAGCAAAATATTTGCAGTAGGGATTAGGGGTAATGAAATGATGTTTCTCAAATCATTAACAATACTAATAATAAAGTTCAGATTCATCCAAATTCACTTTAGATTTTTCATAAACAGGTCTTTATATCATGAAGCCAAATCATGAAACATTTCAAGTTTTCATTAAAAAATTCATCTTTGCCAAGTTATCCTTTTCAAAATCTGTAAAATATCAATCCAACATTTCTGAAATAATAATAAACTTCACATTCATTGCTCAAAAATGATTTCTGAAAATCTAAAAAAAATAAAGGTTCAAAATAATCCCAATCCACGTAGTGAGTACTGCAATCTCACCTCTCGCGTTCGGCTTCCCTCTCTTCCCTTGCTTTCCTCCTGTCCTGGGGTTTAGTGTAGGGAGGTACCAAGTCGTTGTACCAGTGACGCCATGGAGGATGCTCAGCTGAAGTAGAAGAAATGTTATAAATGACTAGATAAGTGTTTGTGGGATAACATAAAAGCCCAAAAATTAGACTTTCGCTTTCCCATGTTCTGCCTTAAAATGAGAAAGTGAAACAATTGCGCGAGGGGTAATTTAATAAGAAAAGGTTATGATTTCTGAAAATCTGAACCAAAGAAAACTAGTGGCCATGGTCAAAGCAGTGGGTGAAACTGCGTAAATACTGATAGAAGAAAGGCCTTAAGACTCTGTTTGTAATAGGTTTAGTAACCACTAAAATTATCAACGTTTACTCTGTTTATTGGACAACTTGGACAAACTTGACTTAGCCAAGATGTTAACTTATCCAACATCAATTCTGTCACAAGAGTAATTAAATGAATAAGAAAGAATAACTTTTCCAGCATTTTTACTTTGACCATATTTTACGTAATGAGTTGCGACTACAAGGTGAAGTGTAACTACTTACTATCGTCATTCTATCAATTAGCGCCTGGGCCCTTATTTTTTCACCATCCCTTGACCACCCTACTTTTATAAGAGGTTTGTTGCTTATTGGAGACCCAGCACTTGAAGCTTGTGATGAGCCTAAAGTTATCATGAAAATGTGTCAAATATTTACTAAGGGAGCATTAATTTGATGGTTTGGCCCAGCACTTGTAAGAGACACCTGGTGTAGCAGGCCAATCCTTCCCCAGTCTTCCTCGGGAAGAAACAGCCTAGGCCAAATTTTCCCCGGGGAAGGTTTGTCCTAGGCCAAACTCCACACTCCCCCCCCCCCCCCCCCCCCCCAAGGCCAAACATTCCCCCCCTAGGCCCAAACCAAACTTTCCCCCCTTGTTAAGCTAAGATTTGTAAGTTTATTTCATGTCCTATCAGATAGGTATTGGGCGCTAATCAGAGGCCTTGCGCTAATTTTCTCAACTATCCTTGACCCCCAGTGTCTATTGGAGACCCGACCCGAAATTAGCATACCTTGTGTAGGATCGAGAACAGGCATGGCAGCCTTCTGGTCGTGTGTCAACATAGCGTACAAGTCTCGGTAGTGGTGTCTCTTGATCTGCAACGGAAGTTATTCATTGAAAGACATCTTTATCTAAACTACACAATTATCAATGATAAATTATGTATTAGTCACATGATTGCTTATATTTGTCAAAGAAGATCTTTTGATTCCATGAAATTTAAAAAAGTTTTACTGCAATAGTAAAAGTAGCAAATAAATGGCATTTATTCATAATTTACAAATTTATTCAAGTTCAGTCACAATGGAAAAAACTTTACTTTATTTCTTTCCTTTTTCACACTGAAAAATGTCATCAACCATGTTTCATAAACTGGTCAAAATAAAGGTGTTTTAATTCAATCCTAACGTTCTCTTCTGCCACATTTCAGGAAGTCTCTGCGTGAGCTACTTGGTTTACGATGTTATCATTAGAAATTGTTCTTACCTCATATTGAAACTGTGCAATTGTTAGTTTTGGACTTTCTTTGATAAGAGCATTTTCCATTCCAGTGGGCTGTAAAAATAAACACATTTTATAAACAAAATGGTATCAAAAACACTTACAGATAGATATTAAGTAATCTTTGTGTATTTTACAGAATTGTTTTGGCAGGAACTCACATAGCATGAATCCTTAACAGTGGTTAATGCAGTTTGATTCTTAACTGGTCACTAGGATTGCAAATACAGTAGAACACGGATACAGAACTCCAAGGGACCAAAAATTTAGTTCGCTATATCCGGTGTTCATTATTCACGTTGGTCACCATACATAGGGCTATTGACTTAACTTTAAAAAAATTTCATCACATACGATTGTTCGCTATATCCGTGTTCTACTGTTGTATCAACCCAAACAGAATAGAGTACCTGGTAATAAAATAATTATTTAAGAAAATTTGAACAAACCTGAGAAGTTTCATATTCTTTGAATGGGATCCTTCTTAAGGCACTCAATTAACATAATTATCTGTTTAAATTAAATTATGACAGGTTATAACTACTTTTGCATCAAAATTTACACTAAAAAAGTGTTATTATATGCATGACCAGAAAATTATGCTACTTGAGTACCTCAAGGTATATACCCTTCTGAATAAGATATTTTATCATTATCATCATATCTGTGCAAAAGGTGATAAAAAATAATTAGATATGAACATTATATTTACAGATTTTGCCTCCTTTAGTTTTTCTGCTAGAAGACCAAGTAGCGTTGCCATGACAACAGCCAGCCACTCGGTGGTGAAACCAGCTGCATCGAGACCAATAACATACTGGTCCCATACATACAACAGGGTGTCCATCTTTAGGTAGCCTAGCAACAGAAAGAAAAAAGAACATGCAAGAAGATATAGAGGATATCTGTCTTTTCTTGACTCATGTTTATCTCTCTACCCCACAAGATGAGATTACCATTGTATTTGACAAGAGTTGACAGATATACTATTTATCATATGATAACAATGTGGATATAATGCGTACTGTTCCACACTCCTTCTTATTATGCCAAAAATGCCCATCATGTTGAGCGACCACTTGGACGAGCCCGTGGCTGAGAAAACAGTGTGACATTATATGAGAATGCGTTGCGTCAGACCAATATTTCGTGAGTTTACTCTTGAACAAGAGCAGTGATAAAGTTAAAACTCAGAAGAGTGAAGATAATGGTACTGTACCCAGATAGAGGGTTTATTTCATTGAAAGAACAGAGTATCTCTCCCTCAATCATATAATAAATGAGTTTATTGTTGCCTAAGTAATTATCATGGTGGACTCAAAACCTACCACTATGGTTATTATAGTTGTGAAACAGTAGCTTTAGACTGAATAATATTTGTATAGGGACTACTTTGTTATTGGAATTAATTGAAGAACAATATGAATCATTTTTCATGGTATCACAGCACTATCTAACACACAAGCACAATCTAAGACATTGAGAACTGTCAGCCAATTAAACCAAAAAACATTTTTTCGGATTCTGATCCCTTATTTGCTGAATTTGCTACATACACCACTTGGTTTAAGACAACCTTAAATTATCAAACTATTCACCAACTTATAAAACGGTTTCAGATGAGCTCTCTCCTAACCCTCTTTAAAGGGGCAGTAGCACGTTTTTTGATAATTTTATATTTTAAATTTTTCACTGATAATTGTATGTTAATGCTAAATGTTTATTTTGACAATGTCAAAAATCTCATTACACAAGCCAATCATCCATAGTCAGAGGACAAAGTATGAAGATTCACATAAAATCCATTGGCGGCCATTTTGTGTGAACACCTTTAATTCATTTTGTGTAAGAAAAAGCAATTGCATGGCTAAACTTTACGTTATATATTTGAATTATCATTGCTCCATTTAGTTTAAATACATTGTCTTTCAATTGGAACCATTAATTTTCATTTTCCTGACATCACCTTATATTTCCCCTAAAAACGTGCTACTGCATGCCCCTTTAAAATATAGATATAAATTGCACAAATGAAGATGATTGCCATTTAGTTTACCCTTTCCCCATCTTATCAAATTCCTCAAACTGATCTCTGATCTGTTGTTATCATTTATTCATTTGAACATTGAAAAAAGATCCTTACCCACAAACATAGTTCTGACGAGGGGTCTAATAAGGTCTGTGAGACCGTCCATCAAAACTGCCTGGGAACCCTTCTCTGTTGCCACAATCTTTTCTGTAGATATAAATATTATGTTGGTGTCAATGTTTGTAAGTTATTTTCACTTTCTTTCAATAATGAAAATAGCATATAGATAGTATGCATATATACTTTTCACATTTTGAGGTATAATGCCATTTAGACAGAGGAAACAGTTTATTATTCTCATGAATCATTCAATATCAAATATAACTCTTTATACCTTTACCAAACAATTTTAGTTAGGGATATAAACAAATGTATAAATATTAAATCTTTAAACATTGACATACACCGTCGATCATATTGTCCAGCATATATGTAGCAGACATTTTATAAATTAATTTCTCATTTTCAGTTTTTTTTTTAAATCTTCAAATGATAAACTTTATCTTTAGCACAACATTGTATTACTGCATAAAGGAGACGCAAATTAAAATAGCATATTTATAAAATGGCTCTTTGAAAACAATAACATTATAACCTTGAATTTATCATTGTTATATTTCATAATTTACATCGCAGAGAGCCCATAGCTACACTGGGTAAATGTCTGAAATTTGGTATATGACATAAAACGTTACCAATTTTCATGATTCTCTTTCAGATAAGGAAATTATGAAGCCTACTAAGAAGATAAATAATTGTCAAAAAGTATGGCCACTTTTAGCAGCTGCTTGTCTTGATGATGGAAAATACTTACCTTTTGAAGGCAAGAAGTTTTGGGATATTGTTTTGCTAACATCTGGGTACAGTTTTTGTAAATGCTTGACAACTTTGTCCACAAATCCTTTCATCTCATCATTATGTGACTGAAAAAGATGTTAGAAATGTATTTGAATTTTTGTTACGTTTTATGATGGACTTGACACCCTGTTTGCAAAAGTTCTGGTAGGGATAACAGCAAGAGGATTCACTTAAAGATGAATAGATGGTACCAACCGAAGTTGGTATAGTAATGGGAAACAGTAGCGAGTTATCTTCTCCTGCCAAAATAGAGGGCGAGTCGAATGCATTGGTCCTTTACTTACTTCCAGGTTATCAACTTGCATTACCGCGGAGATATGAATTAGAGAAAAACACAATAAAACAACGATCAAAATGTGACAGTACTGTACGATTACATTGGTACATTTGCGAGGGAATGACAAAGTGAGTGAGTGAGTGTCTTTAGTTTATAAAGGATATTTACGAAAATTATTCTGTCGTGGCTGGCAAACAGTGCCAGTAGAGACGGCAGTGTGTTTATGTATTGTTCTTGTACCTCATGTTGACATATTTGAAAATGATATGATTGAAAAATTATCCAGCGTAGTTTTTTCACTATATGATTGTATTTTGGCGAAAAAGTATTTTCGTCTAAATAACTTAAATAACGACTAGGTCTTATAAATCAGAAGTAAGTAAACCTGTCAGCTAATTTGTGTCTGTAAACAGGTAAAAAAGAAAGACCCATTTTACTACCAAAAACATGAATGGCAACAGTTTTCATATAATTTGATTTGCTGTTTTTGAATAGAAGGATGAATATCATCAACAATACTTCATTCGGCCTTAAAACTATTGATTTAAACAATATTTTTTCCATTATCAAGACAAGACATATACACGGGCAAATTATGAGCAAACAGGCTAAACGGCCTATATCGACAATGCTTCTCTTTCAAATTAATCAAAACAAACAAAAATCAAGTTTGTAAATTCATAAGAAGTCAGGAAATAGAGTAAATCCCCTTCAGTAAATAAGTGCCAATAAATTGACTTTGGTACTAAAACTGAAACGAAAACATCTTGTATCGGCCATGAAATAATAAACAGACTTTACAATGGATTCGTTTTCACTTCATGACATAAGATTAGTCGCTGCTATGAATAGCTTTCAAACTAATATTATTTTGAAAAAAAAGTGTTGGTTCAATCTATATCAATCATATAGAGGAGACTGAAGCAAGTAATGAAAATTAACGCTCCTCCCGAATTTAACCAGATGAACAGGCACGGTTTTCTGACAAACCTCTATCAAATAAAGTATGATTTGATTTTTTCGTTGACCAAAGGATGTTTACTTTTTAAATGTTGGGACTAAAGTTTTGTCGCATGAAACGAATATTTTGAATTGCAATAATGATATTATATACTTTTAATATCTAATATCTACACAGCTTGGGATATTGTAAAATTACATGTTAACACAATCAACGAAAAAAAAGACAGAATTTTAAATATTTTGCACATTGATAGGGACAGTAAATTAAATTCTATTGAGAAGTTGTATAGAAAGTGATTTCATTTTTTACCACAATAAACTCATTCAAATCGTTTCTGATCATTGACTTATATCATAGACATGTTATTTTCATTGGTCAACTCTTCAAACGCTAATAGTTTGTTCAAGCTTTAAAAATCTATTATATGGTGTTTTTACCTTGGTTGTACTTAAATTTTGACATTATTCCTCAACCAGTTTGTGTATGACAACTATTACATGCAATAATATTGCAGCTATCCTTGAGTTATTTATCAATGCATGCAATTTAACGTATATTTTGAGAAAAAAAATCAAACAAATAAATTGGATGTTGATCTTTCAATCCTACGTGACTTGTTTTTCAGTCTTCCACGAAAAATATAATAGAGTTGCCATTTTAATGGGTTTCTTTTAGAAGAAATTATGCAATTAAACATCCGTTTTGCTCAAAAACAAAATTTATGACTGTAAAATGTTATTCTAATAGTTAAAGTGTCAAAAGATGTTTTTACTTTTTCAATCAAAATATGTTGGTGACTTATATACTTACTTACCACTGTATTACATAAAATCGTAATTTCATTACATACAGATACATATACAACTTTAGATAACTTTCTTTATCATCCAAAACTGTGTTCCACAGGAGTTGTTTAAAAAGTTGTTTCTTGTTTGCAGAGATACGACTCTTGTTGAAAGTGAGCTCTATATTATGTTAATTTTTCGATGTTACGCATCGCAAAACTTTGAATGCGGATGTAAACAAGGACCAATACATTCGACGCGCCACCTACACGCTCTCTCAAGGGAGGTAACTCCCCACTTTCTCCCATTAAAGAAAGGAGGAGAGTCAGCGCAGGAGGAACAGTAGGGGCCGAATTTTGCAGTTTCGGGGGTAACAGACCCCCTTCATCAGACCCTCCTGTTCGTTCGGGGGCTGACTTCATGGTTTGATGATGATTATCCACCTCAGACCTCTTATTAATTATTTTCAACGCACATGTAAGACTAACAGTTTGAATATCATGTCTTTTATGCACACAATTCTGAAAAGCACATATAAACATATTTATGAATACTTAACTTTATTTAACATACAAAATATATGCCATATGAGCCACCGTAGACAAAGTATAATTGATTTAATAATGGAATTTTTGGTCATGAAAATAGGCCACGCCCCCCCTTCTAGCTCAAGGCTTGAATCAATACTTCATTCTGATTCCTTGTTACAGTTTGGACAAGGAGCCAGTAAGATTCCTTGCTTTTCCGGAATATTAAAAGCAATAACATTGAGAGATTATTTATCAAATGAATACCTCTTGACCCGAGTCGATGACAAAGCCTGGACGAGACCCCATGTAGGTTAGGAACTCCTCTACCAGCTGAGCTACAAGACGTCCTGAAGCCGGCTCTCGTCTGTTGGAGGCACATATATCAACATTAAATTTGCGGAAGCACGTTTTTAGATAAACAACAGATTCTCCTGCAAAACTAAAGTACCTACATGTGACCAATTGTGAAAAGTGGCAGGTCAAAAACAAACTGTACATTTCTAGTTAAGGTATATGAAACCATAAAAGAGGTTGCCAAGGTTTGCTGAATAATTGATAATTTTTTCAATGACATTGGGTGATTGGGTAGAGTCTTCAAATGAGACTGCCTAAATTATGTACGGGTTTGGTTAATAGTATGGATACACAGAATACAAGTTATAATGTTAAAAAGTTTAATGAGATGAACAAATGGACGCACACCTTGACAAGCTCGGAGAAGACACCTGTACAAAAGGGACTGCAAGCACATGGTCAATATCTCGGAGTCTGTTTGAAGTCTTCTGTCGGGCATGATGGTAGGAGAGCACCGCCTTCATTCCGTAAAATGCTCCTGAAACATTATCAGGTGAGCAATATACCTTTTGAGAGGAAAGAAATACAAATATTTTTTTTAAAACATGATAAAAACTCTTCAGAAATCAATCTTTTTAGGCAAACATTGTATACCGGTATAAGTCAAGTTAAAAAATATCCTGAGAACTGATACTTCTATAATATCATATTTTTTCGTCAACTGTTACATGCCAATTTGTCCACCAGATCTTGCATCTTGCCTGCCCTTGTGTCTGAACCTGCTTCCAATTGCCATGGAAATTTAATGTTCCCATGGTCAGCAATGGATCATCCTGTCTCGTGGTACGAACATTACTCTAACTCCACTTATCTGTACCCTGGGCTCAGAAGCTACATTCGCTCGCGCGGCCCAACTTGGGACATAGCCAATGAAATTGTTTTCTCGCGATCTTTTCGATAATATTTCAACGAGAAAATTATTTGATTGGCTATATCCCAAGTCTGGCTGCGCGAGCAAATCTAGCTTCTGAGCCCAGGGTACAGATAAGTGGAGTTAGCATAATGTTCGTTCCCTGGGACAGGATGGCAATGGATATGTGCTACATGTACAATAAAACGCACTACCAGTAAATATATAAATACTAGTTATTTGACCAACTGTTGAAAGGGTTGTCTAATATCTATATTTTGTCAGAGTATTTCAATTCTGGTAGAAAGTATGTATTTATGATAAAAATAATGCATTTGTAAAGCGCCTACACTCCAGTTAAAAATTGCTAAGTGGCACTTTACGAAAAGAAAGTTCATGTTGGAAGCTTAGGAATTAAAAATGAATGTATGAAAAGGAATGTTTTAAGTTTTTAGAAATGAGTTTTTTGATAAGGTGCTTGTTAGATCTTTTACAAAGCAACTTCCACAATGATAGTGCTGACACAGAATGCCCTCTCTCCTATTTTTCTGCTGGTTCTTGACATGAAAGACATTTTGAATCATTGATGACGAGTACCAGACTCACAAGAACATGGTTAAATCAATAAATGTAAAAGGCATAGATTGGATGAGATGCAATTTCTCATAATTTTCACAAATGGAGATGATGAGTGTGATTTATTTACCAACTGATCCTCTGAGATCTGTGAAGGTCGGGTCTGAAGCCAAGAGTTGTTCACATTTCTGTGATATTTCGACATCTTGAGGTGAGATGGCACTGCGAGGGTTAACATTCAGGATGTCAACATATTCCTTTCTTACTGCAAACATACCAGAAAATTTGTCACTGTCATTGAAAATGGAATAATGAATTGAGGAATTAGAATTCAGCTCAAATAAAATATTCTATAACATCACACTAGTGACACTGGACATAAAAAAAAAAATTGCGACAACAGCTATTAAGAAAAGGAATCAGGATATCTTTGCCTGATTGGTTTAGAGTTTACAAATTATAAAACTCGTGATATACCCTTACCTTGGTTACAATAGGTGAAAAGTTTGCGAGGTGAAACAAGTATTTGTATCAAACATACAGTACCCATTGCTAAACATTGTTGAAATTATAAATTAAACAGATGAGGCCAAGACAGTTTTGAAAACACACACTGCACATTGTCTAAATTTACGTTGCATGTTGTAGGATTTCAAATATCATCGAACAATACATCTCAAAGCTATTTATAAAAATTGGTTTATAAAACAGCAATACAATAAATGAAACAGTAAGTGTGAGACAACAATTGCATTCTATCTGATAATAAATAAATTTTGGTTTTCTTATTCAGCTATGCAATAAAGATTTGTTTTAACTTGAGAGCTTAGTACTTTAGACGCTCATTTGAAATTATATCTCATAAACAGTTATAAAAACTGGTATTGTATATTTACATTTTGGATTGTTTAGATACAGTCTCCAAGCCAACTGTCTGATAGTTTCTGGGAGAGGTTGGTTAAAGCAAACATGAAGTTTGGCTTTCATTTCGGGCCATCGTCTCAACAAACTTAGAGCACCCTCTTCAGCTGATGTGATGATAAGGTCTGACTTAGTGGACAGAGGGAAATCCTCCATCAGCTGTTTAGCGACATCCTCGTTGAGATGTTGATCCAACATTGAAGATACCTTCTTTGAAACTGATGAAAATACTGAACCTGAAATGAAATTTTTCAATAACTGTAGTAAGTAAGACACTTTCTTTCAAAAGAGTTTCACCGCTGATGGCTGAAAAACTTCCCATGTGGAGCAAAATTCCAACTCACTCAAAACAGTTTATCATTCATCAGTTCTAAAACACTGTGGAATAATAAGGTCTTCAAATAAGCCTCTCGATATTAAATGATATTAAAACAAATTCTATAAATTTTAGCCAACTTGGAATAATCTAAACATATGAATTGGATTTGTTATGCTTAACTATACAGTCTTGTATATTGAATGCTGTTTGACTAAATTTTCCCAAAAAATGTAAATAATTTTTTTTACTAAATGATCACTAGTTGCTGTTTTCAATCAAATCACTGCTATTTGCTAGATAGGTTTGCTACCAAAGTAATACTTGACTTACCCCCTTCAATAGCCTTCGTGGCTCGTTCCATAAAAAGCTCCTTTTCAGCCTCTGACAAATCAGTGAAGTACTGGACATGACTCTCTGTGAGTTGTTGTTGAATCGCATCATGAAGTTCATGGAGGAAAGAATTCCATTCCTAAAACAAATTAATCTCTGGTTTATAAAAGTGATCTGGTCAGTAAACAGGGTAAGTGATCCATTTCCAAATGTGCCCTGCTATAAATCACAATGTCTGGTGAGTGCATGCAGAATTAAATGAGTCCTTCAATGTGGTAGCACCATAAAAAAAAACCTTGATCCCACGACTCACAGCTTTTGAAAAAATATATATATAAAAGTCCTTTCAAATGTTTGCAAGTATTTGAAGCAGGACTTCAGGGGTAAATTTATCCCTGATGGTACATACTTTAATGACATAATTTTTTTCACCAGTTTGCTAAAAAAAATATCAGGACATAAGTGGTGTCCAGCTGAATGGACTTGCTTCTGTGGTTGCTAGTTTACATATATTTAATATTTTCATGGGCTGTTAGCATGTAACAACATCTGGAATGAGGAATTATTGTACAATATTAGAAAAATTTAATTTAAGCTAAAGCCACTCACTGGCTTGGTAAAAAGTTTTGTTGTTGTTGCTTGTCTGATCTTTAAAATGTAGTTCGAATTCCATATTTTTTTTACTGAGAAAAATAACCTTATTTCAACAAAATTATTGTTTTCTTGGTTGAATTACATTTCAATGTAATTATCTCTTTATTCAGATAATAATATTTATGTACATTGATAAATGGCAAATATTTAAATCATCAATTAAATGATATTATTTCATGAAAAGTGCTGAATCATCATCATCATCATCATCATCCGTTTTAGATTAACCAGGCCATGATTAATCCTCAATATAAGGGTGAGGCCTAAATGGAAATTCTATTTCAATACAAGCAAAAACGGGAGTGTGGCTCACTAATAACCCCGACCGTGCATCCCTGACTATCTGAATTATTTTTTACTTTCAATGTAGTCATCTCTTGCACAGCATTTGACCCCCAAAGAGGAATTGAGAAGAATGACTAATAAAAAAAATGGAACTTTGTAAAAAAAACACACAAAAAACCCGTATCAATTTTAGTTTTGATTTGGCACTGCACCGCTTCTAGTAGGGAAGAAGACACATGCAAAATGTGAAAAGAATCAGATGAAAAGTTTTTCCCGTAATAGGTTGGACAAATCTGATATTGGAAAATGACTATGTTCAAAATATGGAAATTTGTAAAAAATTAAAATATCTATGAAATTTGTTGCAATTTCGCACCGCACCCCACCTAGTAGGGAAGAAGACATGTGCAAAATTTGAAATCAATCGGATGAATAGTTTTCACGTAATAGGTCGGACAAATCTGATATTGAAAAATGACTAAGTTCAAAACATGGAAATTTGTAAAAAAATCAAATATTAACGAAATTTGCTGTTACTTTGCACTGCACCCCTACAAGTAGGGTAGAAAACATGTGCAAAATTTGAAATTAATTGGATAAATAGTTTTCCCGTAAAAGGTCGGACAAAATTTCCTCGGGCGGACGGACAGACAGACAGACACACGGAATCATTGGTATTACTAGATACCCCGGACCGTTGGTCGGGGGTATAATAAAAGTATAGTGTCCTATTGCTTCAGGATGTGTAACTTTGGCGTGCTTGGCAAAATATATTAGGCTTTTGAGATTTCTTATTAAAACTTGGTGATAAATGACATATGATTCATCTATTGAAACTAATTTAATCCAATACGTTTTCAATATCAAACCAAATAAAATCCTAACGAAATGAGAAGTGTCAAAAACAATTTCAAAACAACTTCACTAAATCTACCTATGTAATGGACGTGATTCATTATCTAAACTGGGAAACAAATTATCATTTGAAGGATCTCTTATCCAAAATAGACATAATTTAACCCCAGAATAGAGAACAACTTTACTTTGAATCCGAAATGAAATTTGAAAATATGATATCTATTACTTTTGATTTGGTTATATCGTCTTTGCAGTTCAGTAACCACTTTGGATAGCCTTTGGTCGCCATATTGTAAACATTCTTGATACCAAGGGGAGATATGAAAGAAGACGTTTAATTGGACGCATCAAAGCAATTGAACCAATCAGCGATTTCCTTTTTGCAAGAACACGGAAACGCGCACCTGCAACAACATGGCGTCGATTTCAAACGTGTCAAAGTTTTGGAGCTCTAAAGTTTTCTTGTTTGGTGTGATATTCGGTATGAACTCTTAAGCAAAGTAGTTTCGGTTATTTCTATCTTTGCATATTGACTTTTTTCATCTGATAGAACATGTTGGAAAGGAGTTAACTATTATTTTTGTGTGGAAAGATTGTTTCGAAAATGAAGAAATTCGTCTGCTTCCAGTGAGAGCCGCTTTGACACGCCCTTTTCTGGCTTAAGCTTGGTTTATTAAGGTCGATATCATATACAATACCTTCCCATTAAATATCAGTTCGTTTTTCCAACATGCAAACTGCTGCCTAGTGACAAAAAAATTTATGAAAATTAAAATTTAGAAATATTATTGTCTGTGGGTTTCATTTCTCCAGCATAATTACTAATTGAAGAACATTGATTTAGCCTTTGAATTCCTGTTTTGTTGGAAAAAAAATAATAACAAAAGACACAGAATATATACTTTCATATGATGATACTTATTGAAAAACTAGAGGTGTCTTAATTTCTGTATTAAAAAATTAGATAACGTGTTTGTACATGTACACATGAATACTTACTGAATTAAACAATATCACGCTGTCAACTTAAGATTTTGTAGAAAGGACATGCTCGGTCAACATAATGCTAGTGAATGTGAAGGATGCCAGTATTTTACATCTCAAGTAAAGAGAAAATTTTATTCTCCTTGACTATTGTGAAGGCAGAAAAAATTATTCAGTTGTTGACCAGGTAAAACGTTTTGCGATTAACATGATAAAGAAAAAAAGACTATTTGTATGTAATGATTTATGAATGGTTGTAAATGAGTCACTATAGTATGAAATTATTAGTATTGGCATAACATTTTATGATAAGCATCTTTCAGATAAGGTTGGGGGACCTTCAGCATTGAGCTGTAAGTTAACCGCTATTTTTCCTTATTTTCAGCAGTTTTATTCATCGAAGCCAACACTGGGACAAATGAAGGTATTCCTGAAGTCTATTGATCCTTTTGAGTGATGATTATTATTTTTTTAATGATCTATCATTTGATGATTCTAACATCCTGCTACATCAGGGTAATTGTCCCTGCGTTATGATACAACTTTTCCCTGATACCCATCAGGCCAAAACTCTCTTTTTTTGGACGGTTGCTTATTCATACCTATCTATAGTTTGTTTGTTTTCAGTCCAAATCTTTTGAACTCCATACACGATTATCTAGCAATGTCGCTCGTGAAAACATAAAAGAACACTGTCTCCATGCAGGAGCATGTAGCGGGACATAAGATATGTTGTCTTATAACACTCATTGATAAATTTGAATCACAATGTGAGTATGCAGAACGATATCTATGAACCAGTTTGCAACTCTCTCTGAAAGGGCATTATTTGATATGATTGCTGTATAAAGTAAAACGAGGATTTCTGTTTAATGGATATCAGGGTTTAAGTTTGAACATAAGGCTGACATATATGCTGATGTAACAGGATGTGATTCTCAATACTAGTGCTAACTGATACTCAAAGTCATAATTTTTGCGACTACTAAGAACATATAAGTATCATACTCAAAATGTGTAGGAAAAAACTGCTCTGGTCATATTCCTCTTAATTTTATTGCTCAGAACAGGATTGTTGTTAATCACACTGATATTGATATAAGAACGTGTCTTTGATGTATAGTTCTTAGGAATATGATTCAATTTTTTTCGTAATGAATGAAATGGAAATGTAATGATGAAAAGATAGAGTTTTGAATGTTTGTATCATTATCACAGAGGTTGGGAAAGGTAGGGGCAGTGGTATATTTACCCCCTAGTCCTGCGTCAAATACTCATAAAATATGGAAATGACCCATAGAAATTTAACCTGTTAGTCATGCAAACTTTTTTCCAGATATTCATTTGAGGGATTTAACACTGATTGTGAATAGCCAGTCTAACTCATACCATAAAAGGAAGGCAGACATTTTCAAAGATCATCTAAAGGAACAGCTTGAGGACTTAAATTTGAGTGAGGTAATAGTTAAGTTTTTATCAATGTTACTGTTGCAAATGCTCTCTATCAGTTGTACTACAGTATTTTGATTTGGGTCGCCGTCAAGAAACATTATCAAAGTGTAATTTTGGTTTCTACAAAAGACCATATCTTATGCCATCAACAGTATTAAATATTTTCGGTGTAGCAGTATTTTTTTTTACTTTTACATTTTCATACATAGATTTTGGTTAGTTATTATTTTGTGTTAAATTTACCAATTCGACCCTTATGTACTGCATTACTTATTGAACTAAGGCTTAAGAGTACTATTTCTACCCTAGTCATAAACTGTATTTGTGTGATTTTCGGAACAAATTATAAGCAATAAGCAGAGATTGTTAATTAATGAATAATTTCTTGTGTATTTGTATTGTTATTTGTTGGAAGAAAGACCTGCCTAAGTTTCTATATTTTGATTTATGTAATTTTCTGATGTGTGCATGCTTTCTAATACTGCAGTAAAGTTTATCAATTATGTTTCTAGGAAGAACTGCCAAATGTTTACTTTCTTCACGAAACAGAAGGACTTCCTCAAATTGGATCTTGGACACTTTTCCCTGTTTTCTCAAAGTAAGATTCTAAAATTGTTTTGTTTCATTCAGGCTTTTAGTATTAAAGATAAAACACAAGAGCAAGGTTACACATGAGGAAAAAGTTTGAGCAGAAAGAAACAAAAGAGAAGTTTTCCGAATGTTTTGAAATCCCAAGCATTCTTTCATTCATAGAGGAACGTCCTGATAGGTTTCTAATGGCACTGTTTTAAATTGCATTAAGTAATGCCAAAAGTGAAAAGCACTTTTACCGTTTAACTTAAATTCCAAGAAGTAATAAGTGGCATATACTTTTTCAAACCCTCAGTTTGATTTATAATTAGATCTTGCCTGTCTCATAATTTGTGTTTCAGTCTGTTTTATTTTTCAATTTTCTGTTTTAGATTTCCTGACCTTTTCAAAAAAACAAAATGGACTTTTATATGTGACGAAGACACAAGAGTAAAACTACCGAAACTTCTTGATGTCTTGAAACAGTTTGATTCATCTGAGGTGCATACTTGTGTATTTATTCAGCATGTTTTGTTTGATATTTTATAGATTTAATTTGGATACATGTAGTTAATTAAGAACTTTAGCATAATTATGCTACACCAGCGTATATTGTCTACGCTTTATGCTTCAACCTATCTCCTGATATCCATTAAGCCAAAACTCATCGCTCCAATAGGAGTGCTTTTAGATAACATTTCTCATTTCCCGCTGCAAGTTCCTTCTCAGCTTGCATGGAGAGTTCTATAAGTTTATACCAAAGGCATCGCTAGATAACAGTGTATGGAGTTAGTTAGTATGAAATAGTTATATAAATGGCTATAAATAATGTTGAGTAACTAGTCGTCAGCGCTTTGCAAGTTTTGGCTCAATGGGGTTAGGTACTAGGTTTTAATATACCACATAGACATGTAGCAGGATTGAACTTTAAAGTTTTTTTACTATTATCATTATATGTATACATGATGTTCTTTGGCTTTAAAAATTATTTTTTCAATCAATCACAGAAAGCATATCATTGACTTTGTGTCTGTAAGAAAATGACTGTTCTAGATTGACAACTTGCATTTACAAAACTTTTATTCCTGTTGGTTGATGAGTTGTGCCTTTGTGAATAAATGTTGACTGATACATCCACCATTTAAGGTGTTGTTTCAGTACTAAATTCTGCATTTCAATGCCAAGAGAAAGAACATCAAAAGTATCAAAATCAGATGAAATATGAAATATATTTCATATATTTACTTGTCTATCTGTAATTTTTTATTGAAAAGGAGCAATTCCAATGAAAAGGGATTTAAGATATTTTTAATGTGCAACTGTTTTTGGGCCTGAAGGCTAGAAGGGCTCATCCCATGGTCAGGCTTTCAGCAGCTGTGCACTCATCAATAACCTTGAGTGTTTAGACTGCTACGTCTCTAGAATTCTGAAATCCTTATTACACAATTCCTAACAGATGTGTCCCGTCAGGGGCTCGACAACTTTGTCTGCAGTAGAGAACTGTTCTACATGCAGTCAGGTTTAGGTGCAATGCTACACTGAATTTCAGCGCAGTACCACCCATGGTTCGCTAGTTTCCAGCCGATGCTCACAGGTTTCACCGCAATGTTTAACCACAATGGTATTACAGGCTTTCTCCCTGCAATAATACTAGCAACCGCGATGTAAGTGAAATACTCTTGAAAGCGGCGTTAAACCCCAGATCACCTCACCTCACCTCCTGACAGATGTGGTTTAGATAAGTAATAAGATGTTTAGCCATTTTCAGATTACACATTTGGCATAAACTGTCCTTTTGTTCTTGAAAGATGATGAAATACATTTTTTTAAAGGTGCTCTTCTACTATAACAATATTATATATCATGCTATCATCAAGAATATCATGACAGTTTTTGAAGATGCTTTAAATTACATCATGAGTACTATTGCATGGAAAACTTAAAGTCTATAACAGAATGAAGATTGAAAGACATTTTATAATCTATTTTGAATTTCTTGTTTCAATTTCAGGAACTGTTCCTCGGCAGAGAGCTGCACGACTCTGCTATTACTATAATCCACCACTATTATGGCTTTGACAACCCCTCCAGTTTCCTCTACCCAGACACCAGGGCTGGCTTCCTGCTCAGTCTCCCGCTTGTCGAGAGGTATAGGGTTAATACTTTAACCCTTAACTGGCCGATCTATCAGTGTTCAAGCCGCCATTGTAATTTTTGTGAACATGACATGGGCAAAAGGGCTGTACTGTAACAAATTTTACAATGTAGTACCAAAAAAATTAATGTATTGACAGATTAACTGTATCTTAAAATTATTAATTATTTTCATTAGAAAACTAAATGAAAAATTAATTGATCAATTTCTTAGGGGAAAAAATAAAGAACAATTTTGAAAACTTTCCAGTACTGACCAAAAAGTAACCAGTTTAAGGACTCGCGGACTAGCTATATTTTAAGCACTTATGACACTGACAGTTTGATTGTTTTATATTTGATTTCTTTATGTTTTTTCAAGGGCTGATTTGTTTTGTTTAATAACAGTAACACTTTTGTAACTGTTTGTTGTTTTTCCATGGTACAAGGTTATCTGAGAAGCTGGTGGACCTCAACATAGAAGATCTCAACATTGTAGATTTCAGTATTGATGCAAAACATGAGGTAAATAACCTTTCTAGCTCATCTAGCCTGTAAGGCCCGATGGGCTTATGGCATGGCATGGTGTCCGGCGTCCGTCCGTCCGTCCGTTTGTCCATCCGTCCGTAAACTTTGTGGAATTTCGACTTCTTCTCCAGAATCATAAGACCTGGAAAGAAACATTGTATACAGACTCCTTTGCTAGTGAGGATTATAAATTGTAGCTATGGTGGCCCTCTGGCCCCTAATAAGGGTCACAGGGGCCACGCCCTAAAAACCTATTTTCATCTTCTTCTCCAGAACCATAAAGCCTAGAAAGCTGAAACTTTGTGTACAGACTCCTTGACTAATGAGGATTATAAATTGTAGCTTTGGTGGTCCTGTTGCCCCAAATAAGGGCCACAGGGGCCACACCCTTAAGACCTATTTTCATCTTCTTCTCAAGAACCATGAGGCCCTAGAAAGCTGAAACTTGGTGTGCAGACTCCTTGACTAGTGAGGATTATAAATATTATGTTTTGTGGTCCACTGGCTCCTAATAAGTGTCACAGGGGCCACGCCCTTATAAGCAAAATCAAATGTAAAGCCTCTTGAGCTACAGAGCCAATGGCTCTATTTTTTCCACTGGTAACATAGTTCCTAAGATACTATATACATCGTTACACACCTGGTTGTTGTATTACTATTATTTGTGTATGCTAGGATTGACCAAATTGATCAAGAGGAAGCCTTTTAAAAAGTATCATTAAAGTTGAAATGTTTTATTGTTTATTTCCTTTTGTCTTTTAAGGTTTAAATTATCAAAAATTGAGAAATTGAATCTTGATAAATTGTTGTCAAACTACTTACCTTTAAGTACAATATTGATCTAGAATGCAGCTTAAAGAAGAAAATTCCTTTTCCTTCCCTTTATTTGTAAGCTGTGTTGTCAGTCTTTTAAAAACAATTTTTTTAAAGATAAATGAAGATAGATTTTAGATTGATTCCTTATTTGTAAGCTATGTTGTCAGTCCTATAAAAGATATATAAAAATAAATTTTAGATTGATACCTTATTACATGAATCAGATATAAATCAATGAAAAAGAAATCCTCATTGTTTTGTTTGTTATCGCTTTTCAGTTTGCAAAAATTTTGAAAGAGAAATTCTCTGTGTCTTTGACGCCAGTGCCACAGCTTTGTGTGATCGACTCACCAGAGTGTGTCACCTTTGATGCAGTTCGCTTTCCTCAATGTGTAAGTTTCTATATGTGTGAATTTATCGCTTTTAAGCTGAAGAATTCATTTTATTATATGATTGAGGATGAAATACTCTGTTCTATCTGTGAAATAAACCCTCTATCTGGCTACAGTGGCGATAACCTTTATCGTCACTCTACTGAGCGGCGATAAAGTTTATCACCACTCGAGTGACCTCAAGTTCTAGAGTGTGACTTAATGAAACAATGGTCTGACGTAACAAATTCTCTTATGACGTGACACTGTTACCGTGGGGACGGGCTTTTCGAGGCGGCCGCCGAACATGAATATGGCCGGTTTATCACCACTCGTGTGACGTCATTTCTAGAGTGTGACTTAACGAAACAATGGTCTGATGTAACGAATTGTCCTATGACGTCACACTGTTACTGCAGCGACGTGCTCTTCGAGGCGGCCGCCGAACATGAATATGGCCGTTTTTTTGGCGTATTTAGAAGTATTTCATCATATAATGAATAGAATATCTGTCAATTCTTGACTAAAACCATGTTTATCTCATCGAGTGAGGTAGAAAAGTTAAATATTTCAATCGTGCCTGAGCCACTTGTTAAAATATAAACTTTCACCTCACTCGATATCCTCCATATGATACACCAAGTTCATAATTATAGAAATGTGATGTCACTTGGCTAAAAAGTGATATAAGCCTGTCGTCAGCATTCAGCGGGCCATTATTATTTGCAGCAGCTAGCTAATTTTGATAACAAGAGGGCGTTTTCATGATAATTCCATCCATTTTATAAATTACACCAAGTTCATCAAATATAGAAAAGCTTATCATTAATTTAGCTTCTAATTGTAAATAATTGTAAACCATTTTCAATGTTTTTTGCATCCTTTGGTTAGACAAGCAAATAAATATTCTTATTTTGCCTTAAAAAACAACTGAGTGAATTAATATTTGAGTTATATACATGAACGTATTGTTAAAAAATAATTCTCTTTCTGAGTATTTAAAATTCAATCAATTTGAAAGACAAGAATTTCATGGATGAAGAACTTTTCTTTTATTGTAACAAAGCATATATAGATTATCATACTTTTTTCAAGCATCATAGATTCTCAAATGTTCATTGATTGTTCATTTAATTTCAGTATGACAATTAAGTTTGGTTGTATTCAGTGTCTTTTATATTTTCAAATTGTCTCAATTTATTCTTTTAATGTAGGGGTCACCAATTCCAAATGATGATTTGATTGTGGCTGTGAAAACTTGTCATAAGTTTCACAATGATCGAAGTAAGTATAACAACAAAAGTATCACAAACATTTTCCTACACAAGGAAAACAATCTCAAGTGATTAAATAACACTTCGCAACTTAAGTTACCGTAGAGGGCCACTCCGCGATTTCATCATATATTGTTTTGTTTTGATACGAAAGTAATTGGCATAATTTGTGATTTAAATTCAAAATATTTATTTAATCATTCCCCAATGGCAATTATATAATAAGTATATGTTTTCACTGAAAATCTTAAAACAGTCAATCACATTTTCAAACGTTGTCAACCCATAACTATCATTTTGAATGATTTCAATAATTGGCGCTCGTCAATGTCCGTTTTTCACCATTGCATGTTTAAACCTTCCTGTTGTCACTTTACCACAACGATACGGTCTATAAGGATTTTTCCCTGCAACAGTTTATACTTCGCGATCAGATGACAGTGTTTTTGAAGTTTGGCAAATATGATCCCGACAACTCACGGAGTGGCTCTCCTGAAAAAGTGAAAAGATTGTCTCAGTTTTTTTAGCTCTTGTGATTTCTTACCGTTCATTTGTTTCACTAATGATTACCTATGAGCTTAATCCTATCAGGATTATAATTTGTTTCTCAATAATGGTATATCCCATATTCTTGTTCAGGAAATATGAATATAGTCAGGCAGTGTTGTTCCTTGAGAGGATCCTGTGGAAATTGGCCCATTCTTTTGGTCTGGTGTCCCCTAAAATTTTGAGGAGTAGGATACCTCTACCATTATTAAGGGTCCCAATATATAATATAATATGTATAATATATAAAATTAAAAAAATATTAAAAAATAAAATAAAAGGGTCCCAATAGCTTAGAGAGGGCTAGCTGATCACCTAGGAACAACACTGAGTCAGGTGTTTGTGAAGTAAACATACTATGGCACGAACACTCATATGATACCCTGTATCTTTTGTCAGTATCTGTAGTGAAGAAGACTTGGGCCAAGGAGAGCTCCAACATTGAGTACTTCAGTGACAAAGAAGATCCTTCAATACCTACAATAAACCTTGGCATTCCAAACACTGAGAGAGGTATGTATAATGATTAGAGAATTTCACCCACACAAGGTATTTATTTCAAAACGTTTCTTATCAATCTGTATATATATATATTTTTTTGTTTGATGAATGTTCCGGATTTCATGTTTATAGCTCATCTGGCCTGTAAGGCAAGGTGGGCTTATGGCATGGCATGCTGTCTGGTGTCTGGCCATCCGTCCGTAAACTTTGTGCATTTTTCGACAAAAGCATAAGGCCTAGAAAGCTGAAACCTTGGGTACAGACTCCTTGACAAGTAAGGATTATAATTATAGCTTTGGTGGCACTGTGGCCCTTATTACAGGGCACAAGGGCCGTGCCCTTCAAATGTTTTTTGTCTCCTTCTCCAAGTTAGGTTGTCCTGTGGCCCCTAATAAACGCTGTAGATGTCAAGCCCTTAAACCTTATTTCTTTCTCCAGAAGCAAAAGGCCTAGAAAGCTGAATTCTTGTGTAGAATGTAATTCCTACGAATGTAATTTGCAGTTTTGATGACCATATGACCCCTAAAAAGGGCTTGGTGAACCTTTAGATCCTATACCCAAATTATCAATTTGAGCAATTACCGGTACCATTTTTGAATTGATTGTCAGTTTCTGAAATCTCATCGCCTATATATATATACTTATTTCAAAACTGGCGACCCTGTGGCCTCACTCCCACAATGGGGAACCACATTGGCCACACTCTACAGCATAATTGAATATGCTATTTTTTTATCAGACATTTTTCAACTTATTTTTTTCGAACAGGAAAAATGAACCTATTCATGGAAAAAAATTGCGAATTATTTGTTTTCATGTAAATGTTTAGCCAAAGTTCAGGTAATGTAAGAAGTGCATAATGATCTTGTATTCATTTTAAAAGAGAAACTTCTATATCAACTTCGTCAGTTTTGATCATCTTTCAGACACTTTAAAATGTTCTCTATAGGGAATTGAAATATATATAAATTCCTAAGGAAACATAAATATTATTATATTTTACTTATTATTGTCTTTCCAACTTCTAAAATGCCTCTCAAAGAAGTTATTTAGATATTGAAACATATTTGCCGTATAATGATATGTCATTGTATATAGACGACTTAATGCATGTTTGGTGATAATAGGAACCATTTTGAGGAATATGTTAAATTGTTAAAGCTGTGATGTATACGAGAAAATTAAGTGACACTATCCGAAGTTAGGTCAGAATTGTCCAAAACCTCGGGCGAGTTGATATTCACAACCAAGACCGGTAATGTTAATCTACAAATATTTCTACAAATATAGATTGTAATCAAATGCAAAAAAGTATTCTTGCACGAAAAATTTGCTTAAAGAATGTCGCGTTTACTTTATCGTAACCTTAGTATTGAGATATGTTTCTCAGCCTGAGGTACCTGTATCATGACAAGCCCAATTTATACTCTATGTTGAATCAAGGTCATTGCGGAAAGACCATGGCGATAATCCGACGAGCAGCTGAAAACAAGGACATCACAACGGATAAGTGGCTTCTCATCGCAGACGATGACACAATCATCAGGTCAGTTGGGTATATTGAACAAACCCATAACAAGTGGTGTGACAATACATAAATAAATATAATAGTTGGCTTCAGAAAGGTTTTATCAATAGGGAACATGAAACAGCATATTTATTTATTATATGATAAAGTAAGCTATCAATAGTATTAAAACTTTCTCGTCTGACAATGAAGACTGTGTGTTGGTGACGGTTTTATCTCCCTATATCTTTTTATGTGTATCCAGTGTTGTTCCGAGGTGATCAGCTATTCGGAGATCATTTTGGCAATATTTTAGCAGATGGGATCCCTAGCAATGGTAATAGGATCCTACGCTTACTAATTTAAAGGGACACCAAGCCAAAAGGCTGGGCAAATGTCCCCAGGACCCCCTGAAGGAACGGTACTGTGTTTCTGTATAAACCGTATTTGACCTAATAGGAACTTGGGGGCTAAAAAATTGACTTGGATGGGCTCTTATCAAAATAAAAATAACTACTACTGAAGTGAAAATGTTTTTAGGTTGTCTTTGATAACTGATACAGGTATTCTCAACATACTTACACATTATTGAGTTGAAAATAACAAATACTGCCGCTAATGTATCCTTTCATACCTCATGAAACAAAGTGAATACATTTATTATTTTGATACCGCTGGTACATGGGCGGTTATTAGACCTATAATTAGCGCTTATTGGAGCAGGGAGCTTTTTGCAACATACGGTACCTATATATCTATAGAAAATTGATTACGACTCTGTAACCTTAAATGGACCATTCGAGCAGGGTATTTTTTGTGGAAACGAAATTCCGGAGGACTTTCCTGTTTACAATTATATATGATTTTTGCATGATAATTTCACACTTAATGTCAAATATGTTTGTGAGGTTAGCATTTCAGTTGTTCAAGATTAAACAATTTGCCAAGGAATAAAGTGTATCGCTCAAAAAAGAAAAACATCGTGAAATGAAGCCAATCATCGAAGCTACGATCGTGGAATGCATTATACTACGACAAAATGCTGTTGTAACTGGTAACTTTTATTATCCCCCGCCATGCGATTAGCGCGAAGCGGGGGATATAGTATTCGGCAGCGTCCGTCCGTACGTACGAAATGGAATAACATAAGTACTATTCTCTACATCCTTCTCATATTTTGCATATAGGTTCACCTCAGTGAGAGTAATTGTCCAAATGGGTTTCGTGACCTTGACCTTCATTTCAAGGTCACAAGGACACTTTGTCATTTTACCCTTGTTGGCGGGATATCTCAAGAACTGTTTACTGGATTCTCTTCATATCTTACAGATAGCTTCTCCTGATGAAGACCTTGGGCTGATTAGATTTTGGTGACCTTGACATTATTCTCAAGGTCACAGGAGGACTTTGAATTTTTGGACATGTGAACTTGCATGTTTACCTTTGTTGGCGCGATATCTCAAGAACTGTTTACTGGATTCTCTTCATATCTTACATATAGCTTCCCCTGGGGAAGACCTTGGGCTGATTAGATTTTGGTGACCTTGACATAATTCTCAAGGTCACAGCAGAACTTTGAATTTTTGGACATCTGAACTTGCATTTTTACCCTTGTTAGCGCAATATCTCAAGAACTGTTGACCTGATTCTCTTCATATCTTACATATAGCTTCCCCTGGGGAAGACCTTGACCTTCATTTCAAGGTCATTACGAGACTTTGACATTTTACCCTTGTCAGCGGGATATCTCAAGAACCATTCACTGGATTCTCTTCATAGCTTACACAATGCATCTAATTGGGAAGGCGCCCGGTCCAGTCGATTTTGGTGACCTTCACATTATTTTCAAGGTCACAGCGAGACTTTGAAAATTTCAACATTGAAACCTGCATTTTAGGCTTGTCAGCAGGATATCTCAAGAACCAATAACTGGATTCTCTTCATAATTTACACAAAGCATCTTATTGGGAAGGCGCCGGGCCCAGTTGATTTTGGTGACCTTCAAATTATTTTCAAGGTCACAGTTTATAGATTTCGTGACACTCTGACAACAAATAAGAGGTCACAGCCAATAATTGATTGATAATTTGCGGCGGGGGATTATGTCACCTCAGTGACAAACACTTGTTATGAATTATTTGTAAATACGCTCCTCTTCTATCAATCAAGTAATTATTTCTTCATTTTGTTAATGAATTAGCATAATACAGCACATTTGTTTCTTGCAATGCTAACGTTTCAAAATGGCGGACGAAACGAGGTCGAGTGGTGCCTTTAAGTAGATCCCCTCATACTGTTATTTCCATTTAGCAACAGGTTGTCTATCACCTTCTGAAAGAAAGGATCCATAACTAATGGTGTAACAATACACTGAATAATCAATGCATCACAATAGGCAGCTTTGTAATGGTACTTTATTGATAGAACATGACAACACAAACGATGCATAAAGTCAATGAAACTGCCGTAATGAAAATGTCATGTTTCTTGGCTTATGGTCAATGATTCTGTAGTTTTGAAAATGTCATGTTTCTTGGCTTAAATCAAGACTTGTACAGGTATTTCAAGAAAGTTTATTTTAAATTCATCTAGTTACTCTGGATCAGAAATTGTTTTAGAATTGTTCACCCTTGTTGCAATGGCGTCAAGTAACTCCAAAAAGTTTCATCGTTTAGTATGGATATGAATGGAGAATTGTCCTATCATTGGTTTGAAACTTAATGGTGGAACTCCCTAAATCAATATCATCCTGAGCAGGTCCTATTAAATATTTATTCATGAAATCTGAGAAGACTCAAGAATTGTGCAAGAACATTGATTGTATTGATTCATAGGTTAATGATGTTCAAATAGATTTAAAATTATTCCTAGTTTGTACGGCCCTATTTAATGAATGGAAAACTCATATTGATCGTACCTTTTTAGCTCATCTGGCCTGTAAGGCCCGATGGGCTTATGGCATGGCATGGTGTCCGGCGTCCGTCCGTCCGTCCGTCCGTAAACTTTGTGGAATTTCGACTTCTTCTCCAGAACCATAAGGCCTAGAAAGCTGAAACTTTGTGTACAGACTCCTTGGCTAGTGAGGATTATAAATTGTAGCTTTGGTAGCCCTGTGACCCCTAATAAGGGCCACAGGGGCCATGCCCTAAAAACCTATTTTCATCTTCTTCTCCAGAACCATAGGGCCTAGAAAGCTGAAACTTTGTGTACAGACTCCTTGGCTAGTGAGGATTATAAATTGTAGCTTTAGTGGCCCTGTGACCCCTAATAAGGGCCACAGGGGCCACGCCCTAAAAACCTATTTTCATCTTCTTCTCCAGAACCATGAGGCCTAGAAAGCTGAAACTTTGTGTACAGACTCCTTGACTAGTAAAGATTATAAATTGTAGCTTTGGTGGCCCTGTGACCCCATATAAGGGCCACATATGCCACGCCCTAAAAACCTATTTTCATCTTCTTCTCCTGAACCATAAGGCCTAGAAAGCTGAAACTTTGTGTACAGACTCTTTGACTAGTAAAGATTATAAATTATAGCTTTGGTGGCCCTGTGACCCCAAATAAGGGCCACATATGCCACGCCCTAAAAACCTATTTTCATCTTCTTCTCCTGAACCATAAGGCCTAGAAAGCTGAAACTTTGTGTACAGACTCCTTGTTTAGTGAGGATTATAAATTGTAGCTTTAGTGGCCCTGTTACCCCTAATAAGGGCCACAGGGGCCATGCCCTAAAAGCCTATTTTCATCTTCTTATCCAGAACCATAGGGCCTAGAAAGCTGAAACTTTGTGTACAGACTCCTTGGCTAGTGAGGATTATAAATTGTAGCTTTAGTGGCCCTGTGACCCCTAATAAGGGCCACAGGGGCCACGCCCTAAAAACCTATGTTCATCTTCTTCTCCTGAACCATAAGGCCTAGAAAGCTGAAAATTTGTGTACAGACTCCTTGACTAGTAAAGATTATAAATTATAGCTTTGGTGGCCCTGTGACCCCAAATAAGGGCCACATATGCCACGCCCTAAAAACCTATTTTCATCTTCTTCTCCTGAACCATAAGGCCTAGAAAGCTGAAACTATGTGTACAGACTCCTTGTTTAGTGAGGATTATAAATTGTAGCTTTAGTGGCCCTGTGACCCCTAATAAAGGCCACAGGGGCCATGCCCTAAAAACCTATTTTCATCTTCTTCTCCAGAACCATAGGGCCTAGAAAGCTGAAACTTTGTCTATAGCCTCTTTGAAAAGTGAGGATTATAAATTGTAGCTTTAGTGGCCCTGTGACCCCTAATAAGGGCCACAGGGGCCATGCCCTAAAAACCTATTTTCATCTTCTTCTCCAGAACCATAGGGCCTAGAAAGCTGAAACTTTGTCTATAGCCTCTTTGAAAAGTGAGGATTATAAATTGTAGCTTTAGTGGCCCTGTGACCGCTAATAAGGGCCAAAGGGGCCGCGCCCTAACAACATATTTTCATCTTCTTCTCCAGAAGCATAAGGCCTAGAAAGCTGAAACTTTGTGTACAGACTCCTTGGCTAGTGAGGATTATAAATTGTAGCTTTGGTAGCCCTGTGACCCCTAATAAGGGCCACAGGGGCCACGCCCTAAAAACATATTTTCATCTTCTCCAGAACCATAAGGCCTAGTAAGCTGAAACTTTGTGTACAGACTCCTTTGCTAGTGAGGATTATAAATTGTAGCTTCGGTAGCCCTGTGACCCCAAATAAGGACCACAGGGGCCACGCCCTAAAAACCTATTTTTACCTTCTTCTCCAGAACCATAAGGCATAGAAAGCTGAAACTTTATGTACAGACTCCTTAGCTAGTGAGGATTATAAATTGTAGCTTTGGTAGCCCTGTGTCCCCTAATAAGGGCCACAGGGGCCATGCCCTAAAAACCTATTTTCATCTTCTTCTTCAGAACCATAAGGCCTAGAAAGCTGAAACTTTGTGTATAGCCTCTTTGAAGAGTGAGAAATATAAATTGTAGCTTTGGTGGCCCTGTGACCCCTAATAAGGGCCACAGGGGCCACACCCTTAAAACCTATTTTCATCTTCTTTTCCAGAAGCATAAGGCCTAGAAAGCTGAAACTTTGTATACAGACTCCTTGACTAGTGAGGAATATGAATTGTAGCTTTGGTGACTCTGTGGCCCCTAATAAAGGCAACATGAACGTCTTTCAAATCTATTTTCATCTACTTCTCCTGAAGTATAAGGCCTAGAAAACTGAAACTTGTCGCCTATACATATACTTAATTTTATGATTGGTGCCCCTGTGGCCTCTACAAAGGGGGAATCACATTGGCCACACTCTACAGCATAATTGATGATGAAGCCTGATGAGCTACAGAGCCAATGGCTCTATTTTTTTTGTTTTTCAACAACTTGTTCAGTTTTAAACTTTGACTGACATGGTTGGTAATGGAAACAAATAAACACAAAATAGAGGTCTATTCCAGCATATTAAGGATTATTAACCTCAAATATCCATAGATTTAAACTTAATAGACAGACAGACAGACGTTTTATTCAGTATTGAGGCAAAAGGCTCAAAATACAAACATATTGCAAGTGAAACAAGTGCACCTAAAATATAGGATTATGGTTTGACAATTTTAGCTCTACTTTTATCTATCCATTTGAGAAAGTTACACAGATTTATAATCATATTTCTATCTTCACTGTTAAGAATGAACTTAATATGACACTATGAAGTTAAGTTGTTATATTGTCATAACTAATATGTAAAGTTGAAATGTTTTTGGATGGTAATGTCTTGCACTCAAATATACATAATGCTAGCATATATAATTGGAACATTATTTTCTTACCGAGTCGATGAGGTAAAAAAATCCCATCTTGATGTGTACTAATTAGCTCTCTATTCAATATAACTGAATCGATCTCTACTGACTGACATAGTTAAAACAATTCATCTGAAAAGCCATAATTTGGTGGATTCAGAGTATACAAAATAGATTTTATAAAATATTCATCATGAATGTTTGTTGGAAGAACATATGTGTTAAAATTGACATTTCACACAGTGGTTGGACAGAACAGACATTGTGACTTTGTCTAGTTTATGATAACAGACATAAAACATTTTGAAAAATATTGTACATATCACACCGAATTTGTACAGAACAGACACCCATGATGGTAGCTGGAATGGCGGCCATATTGCTTGTTATCCTCTTCAGTCTGTTTCAAAGCAGAAATTGTACTATGTGTACAAATAAACAGTTGCTTAGAAATGTTGAGCACGGGAAGATGTTACCGGGACACCAGATGCGGAATCTCTCATCTGATGGAATCATGCAGTGTTCCAGATCTTGTATGTATTGGAAAATCTGTGAATCGTTCAACTTCAACGCTGTGACTGGAGAGTGCCAACTAAACACTGAATCGCCCACTGACATGTCTTCTTTGATGGCAGACAGGGACATCATCTTCTCCGATATCTCCACCTGGCCCACAAGACTTGCCGGAGCATGTGAAGACCACGTCTGCCCTTTGAATTCACGCTGTGACCCAGTAGATGACGTCCTGTACAACTGTGTAGTTCAATATTGTCTTGGTGTTCCAACATTTGAGAACGGTTTCATCAGGTCCTCCAGTTTTATGAATGAGTTGGGGACAAACCTAACTTATTTCTGTAAAAGTGGATACCTCCCGCAAGGGGAATTTATATGCCAGAACAATGGAACATGGTTGCGTGGTGTCTGTGTGGCTCTGACCTCCTGTAGTTTAGTGAAACAGCTGCTTCCTGCCAGTACAGACGGGGAGTATTGGCTAGTCCTCACTGCCAACATGTACTTGTCAAGGATTTATTGTCATAACATGACATCTGATGAACCTCATGAGTTCCTTAGTTTGAAAAACCTGAACTATGGCATCTATCCACAAATTTCAAATTACAATTGCAAAGGTGGAGGAGGATATTACTGCTCCGGAAATGGAGGAGAAATTTGGTTTAGTAAAATCAAACTCAACATTGGGAAAGGCATGTCAATTGAAGTTAATGAAACTGATTATACGTTTGCAAATGTTTCCAAAGCTGATATGGCTTATGGACATGCTACAGATTGCTACACCCCACATTCTGATGGCATCCCCTCTTGTGGAGTCCTAGGAAGGTTTACAATTGACCTAGGAGGCACTGGATGGAGAGTCGCTAAGGATCAGAAATGGACACTAAAAGGATGGCGCCCTTTCATGTATCCTCCACAAAGCGACTTGAATGGAACCCTCATTAAACTGAATTGTGGGGGGTTTTCAGGAGGCTGCAGGCCAGAGGGAGGACTTTTCCTCACTCCATATCCTGAAGGACTTGCTGTTGACGAGGCATAAATTCCTGATGCAAAAAGGATTGATGACAATAATGACATTATGAACCAGAGGGTTGTTCGTAACCCCATGTCCTGAAGGACTTGCTGTTGACGAGGCATAAATTCCTGATGCAAAAAGGATTGATGACAATAATGACATTGTGAACCAGGGGGAGGATTGTTTCTAACTCCATATCCTGATGAACCTCAATGGTTTCATAGTTCCTGAATATTCCTGATTCCATATTTCTGCTTGAGATGATGAACAAATTTTGGAAAAAAAGAGGACCTTTTGGAATGTTGAGGACATTCAAGATTGCTTAAGATGATGAACAAACTTTTGATAAAAAGAGGATCTTTTGGAATGTTGAGGACATTCAAGAGGTTGAAAAACAGTGGGAGAATTATTTTGAACTCTGGATGTATATTCTGAGCTTTAGGTTTGCTTTCCTGAAGAATGTATTGAAAGAAAAGCCTTTCTCAAGAACGATGTTTATGTCTTTTTTCTATTAAGGCCTTGGTGTACAGAGCAAATCGAATACATTGATCTGCCTGATCTGGTTCAGCATTTTAATTACCGGTATAAGAACTGTGTTTGACTTAAAAGTTTGATAATGCATATAATTCTCTGTTCAATAAAGGATGATTTTGATTCATTGGTATGGTTTTATATTTTAAGCTCATCAGGCCTGAGAAGTAAGCTGGACTTACGACAGGGCCTCTTGTCCATTGTCTGTGTCATACAATTAACCAAACCTCGCCTCCGGAATCTTAAATGATTTAGAATAACATCTTTGTTAAGTTAAGACCAAATAGCAATAGTCAAGGGTATAAAGTAATACCATCAATTCTGCCTTGCTGTCATTGCTACAAGGACATTTTGTATCTGACCTAATTGGGAAAAACTGTTCATCCAAAGCATTTAAAATTTTGCATGTCATCTACCCTACTAGGAGGTGTGCAGTTCCAAATTACACCTGATTTTGTTGAATTGTGAATATTTCATAATGTGTCTATGTCTTCTACCTCATCACCGGGGGCGTAGCTCAGTGGTAGAGTGTCCGCTCGTCACCCGGAAGATCGGGGTTCGATTCCCGGTCTCGTCATACCAAAAGACGTTAAAAGTTGGGAGTTGTTGCTGTCTTGCTTGACACTCAGCATTGTAAAGGCAGAACAACGCATTAACTGGCGCTGCACCGTGGCTGCCGGGTGCCATGGGCACAAATCGATTTTCCAATATGTACATGTACTGAGGATAATAAAATGTTATTATATATATATTATATTATATTATATCTTTTTCAAATTTCATAATTTTGATTGCAGAAAAAGTCTCATTTTTATTTTTTACAAATGTCCTCTACCCAAAAAGAAGAGGTGCAGTGGCAAGTGTCTTGACAAGTGATTTGTTAATTAGCAGCCCCGTCCTTAGACGGGGCTGCTATCAGTTTTTGTGAAGTTTCCATCGCCGCCGCCGCACTCGTACTACTAGCTATAACTTTTTTCCACTAAGCTTTCCAGAACTCTTATTCATACCTTATTACTCATACCTTGGGGGAACGATTTTGACACGTTCACTTTCAAGGTCAAAGGTCAAGGTCACGAGATATGTATTCACTCTAAGAATTCCTTGTAAACGCGATAACTTGAAAAGTTTTTGTGCTATTAAGCTCTAACTTGGTATATATTATCCTGGGAAAAGTAAAAAATTTTGAAAAGGTTTTGGCTACAATCCGTCTAAGGTCAAGGTCACAGCAAGGTCATGACGTAAGCATGTTTTAGCGAAAATGCTTTATTTTAACTATGAACACTTTTAATCAATACATTATTGTTATACTCAATAAAAAGTGTTCAATGATTGTGTGACCTTGAAGGTCAAAGGTCAAGGTCATGAGATATGAGTTATTACAAAATGCACTAAATTTGGGTATAACTTTATCCCATTTAGCTTTTCAGAACTCATGAACATGTCTAAATGTTAATACTTCCAGGGAATCATTATGACATGTTCACTTTCAAGTTCAAAGGTCAAGGTCACGAGTTATAAAATCACCGCAAAATTCCTTGTAAACGCGATAACTTGAAAAGTTTTTGTGCTATGAAGCTTTAACTTGGTATATATCATCCTTGGAAAAGTAAAAAAAATTGAAAAGGTTTCGGCTACAATCCGTCAAAGGTCAAGGTCACAGCAAGGTCATGACTTAAGCATGGTTTAGCGAAAATGGTTAATTTTACCTATGATGACTTTTAATCAATACATGATTGTTATACTCAATAAAAAGTGTTCAATTATTGTGTGACCTTGAAGGTCAAAGGTCAAGGTCATGAGATATGAGTTATTGCAATACCTTGTAAACACAATAACTTGAAAAGTTTTTGTGCTATGAAGTTTAGATTTTGTATATATTATCTCTTGAGAAGTACAACATTTTCAAAAAGTTTTGGGTACGAACTGTCGAAGGTCAAGGTCACAGCAAGGTCAACATATATGGAGAAAATGGATTAATTTAATTTTTAACACTTTATTTCATTACAATAATGTTCTACTCAATGAAATGTGTTCATTGATTGTGTGACCTTGAGTGTCAAAGGTCAAGGTCACGAGAAAATTCCCAATTTGGTGAGGCCTGTAAAAGGCAGAACAGGGTAAGGCGAAACCCCAAGTTCCGGGGCTGCTCTGCTTTTGCGGTATCCCGCAAACGCTAATCTAGTTTTTTAATATTTTACAAATTTCCATGTTATGTACTTAGCCATACAGTACCTATTGGGGATAGGGTCATTTTCTAATTAAAAGTTGTGCAAGGAAATCACAGTGCATCATTTGCAAATATTTCTAGTTATTATATATTTTATCCCTTGTTGGGAGATTATTGTCAATGTCGTGGTCTTTGAACTATCTTCAATGTTACCTCACAGCCTGGACAAGTTGCGACTGCTGTTGGCGTGCTATGACGTGAGTGAACCTGCAGCCCTGGGGGAACGATACGGCTACCTGGCCTCAAGGGGATACGGATACGACTACATCACAGGGGGAGGCGGGTACGTCTCACAACTTTTAAACACTTTCAACCCAAAGAAACCAGTAACAGATACCCTTTTAACCTGATTTCTTGCTAGAAGGGGTGTGAATATTACAGGACCATTAAAGGGGCAGTAGCACGTTTTTAGGGGGAATATAAGGTGATGTCAGGAAAATAAAAATTAATGGTTCCAGTTGAAAGACCATGTATTGAAACTAAATTGAGCAGTAATAATTCAAACATATAACATTAAGTTCAGCCATGCGATTCATTTTTCTTACACAAAATGAATTAAAGGTGTTCACACAAAAATGGCCGCCGATGGATTTAATGTGAATCTTCATATTTTGTCCTCTGACTATGGATGATTGGCTTGTGTAATGAGATTGTTGACACTGTCAATATAATACATTTAGCATTAACTTACAATTATCAGTGAAATATTTGAAATATAAAATTAAAAAAAACGTGCTACTGCCCCTTTAAATCTTACTTCATCCAGAAAAAAACATTTATCAATAATTACTATATGTCATTTAAGAAGACACACCGCTAATGGCTATAATATTGCCAAAGTGGCTTAAAACAATAACTCACTCACTCACTCATTTAAGAAGAATGTTTGTAAAATGTCACTTTGAGTTGGTAGGTTTTATGAGGAGAGAAAAATGGTTATCGAGAAAGAAAAAAATATATTGTCCTTTATGCAACCAAGGTTTAGAGAATTAAATTCACTTTTGCCATTGTTATTTTGAATTACGACAGAAATGTATACCACATCATGGTCTAGATAAACAACCAAGGAATGCGCTTATACTTATTTATTGCAAACAAATAACGAAGCTATTATTGTTCAATATGCAAAGAGGGACCTTCTTATTAAAGAATTGATCAAACCTTAGATTTGAGGTAGAATGTTGCTTTTCGAACTGTATATTACCTATCATTCATTGATATGCTGTAACTTATGGGCCGAAGGCCTTTCATTCAATAAACATCTTTGACTTTGGATGAAAGGGCTTTTCCGAAGATCCTAAATTGTTATACCCAAGTTTGCACCTTCTCACTGGAAATGGTGGAGCACTAAATGGAATACAATTAAAATGTCAACCTCCAAAGTCAACAAGATGCCGCCCCTCCGAGTACCGTTATGGTAGTTGCCCTGCCTATAGTCACGTGGGGCGTTGTTGTAAGGAGGACGTCAATCAAAATGACGTCATGAATAACTTTGGACCATAGGCTTATGTTTCAAACAAATAAATCGGTTCAAGAGTATATTTTGAATTTTAAGCATATGAATATGACAAAAACTGTTTTTGATTTGAAATATAACATTTCAGGACATAGTTTGAAAAATATTTATGTTTTAAACATGCAAAGGAAATAATGACCGAAATGTTTGCTTGCCAAATTCTTCCTTGAGACATTGAGTTGTAATGTGAATATTAGAAGTTTGATGTATGCACTTTTGAGGGTGACGCATTTGATGGTTGCATGCGTGGTGTCAGACTTAGAGCTTTTTCACTTTGAAACCTTCTGATGGCAGCGACCATATAAGGGATGTCTCTGAGCGTATATTCACTGTCGGCAACTTGCTAAAATGTTATAATAGGTATGATTAGGGTATCTCTGAAACAATGACAAAGCTCTAGGAGATTTTCATTAGAATTAAGTGTAACAGTCAAAGCCAAGATGTTTTTAGAGAGATTTTGTGAATTATCACATGTTGCAGAGGTTCAAAAATACCTTCCACCATCAATTGAATATAGATTTGGTAATGAGAAATCATCCACAAAATGAATATTTATTGATAAAATATTTTGCAGCATCCATAGAAGGATATTTGGTAACATAAAATATTTTGCTGGCAGCCATAGAATGAACATTTGGGACTAAAACAAAACATTAACAGTATAAATGCAGGTTGTTAACAAAAGAAGAGACTGTTAGCTGTATCATGATTTATTTGGTCAAGTTCCAGAACCTTGCATCTGCCTTGTTCAGAAGCCTCCCGAAACTTAACAAAATAAATCAAGATACTGCTGCAAGAGTCTCTTCTTTCATTGGATGGTTACCTCCTGCGCTGATACTTTACTGATGTTCCCACATTAGTCAACCATCCTTCATCCTTAAAGGCACCACTCGAGCGGCTTTCGTCCGCCATTTTGAAAGGTTAGCATTGCGAGGAAACAAATGTGCTGTAATATGCTTATTCATTAACAAAATTAAGTAATAACTACTTGATTGATAGAAGAGGAGCATATTTACAAATGATTCATAATAAAAGTTATCAGTTGTGACAGCATTTTGTCGTAGTAATGCATTCTATGATCGTAGCTTTGATGATTGGCTTCATTTCACGATGTTTTAACTTTTAAGCCATACACTTTATCATTTTGCCAAATTGTCAAATCTTTAACAACTAAAATGCTCATCTCACAAACATATATTAAATTAAGTGTGAAATAATTATGTAAAAATCATATATAATTGTAAACAGGAAAGTCCTCCTGAATTTCCTTTCTTCAAAAAATACCCCGCTCGAATGGTCCCTTTAAGTGGAACCTAAGAAAGAGACTCTACACCTACCTTCTGCAACCAGATCGTGGAATATCCCACCTCTCGACTGTATGCACAGTATAAAATATTGTTAGATTTCGGAATATTTCAAATTTTGAAACTTTCTCGTCATTGTTTTCCAGGATGATCTTCAGCTGGCCCCTGGTGAAGCAGCTTGCCGAGGACTGTAAGTGTCCAGAGAACGACTCCCCCGATGATATGATTCTGGGCATGTGTCTCAAACGACTCGATGTTCCTATAACCCACACTCCATACATTCACCAGGTAGGTGGTTGGATTCTTTGTGATGACATTAGTTCTTGAGTTGTCTAACACAAGTCTTGTTTCTATTTGGATTCGAGTAGGTATTAGAATGGGCACTGTCTGATTGTAACACTTTGTATTCGGCTCATAACTTTGTAACTTATCAACCATTTCTATTCAAACTATAGTGAATATGCAGAGACATGTAATAATGTGTCATGAGTAACAATTTTGAGAATATCTACTTGAAATATTGGGATTTTCGGGGAAAAGTGGTAAGTTTGGTAAATTTGTAAGATAACCGTTACAAGGCCTGCCTGGCTCGAAACTTTTAAATATCACATTTTGATGAAAATAGACATTGAGATACATAATCATTTGATAGTGTGTCATGGTTTTGAAAAAAAAGTTTTGTAAAATTTTACCTTTTTTTTGCCAAAATAGGACTTTTAGGAAACTGTTAAAAGTCCTGTCCAGCACATCCTCTAGCTACTACTAATAATCACATTTTATCACATTTCACAGTAAGATACATAATCATATGAAGATGTTTCACGGTAAACAATTTTGAAAATATTTTATTATTTAACTTTCAGACATCAATAGTAGGTTATTTTCTTTAAGACATATAACTGTGATTATTGACCTTGTAGGCAAGGATGGAAGACTACAGTTCAGAGTTTCTGAAACATCGGAGTCACGTCTCGTTCCACAAGCACTGGGAGTGTGATCCAGAGAAGACTTACAAACTGCTGCAGGAGGATGCAAAGACTCTCCATGATGAATTATGATCCATTGGGGCTTAGACATTCCATCATTAACCCTTCTACCCCTAAAGGCCAGTTTAGGCTCAAAAACGTATTTGTTACTGGTTTCTTAGGGGTGAAAAGGTTTACAACTTCGTGATATTTATCCCAAGTTATTATGTCTCCCCCCAAAGGGTCGGGATACATATTGGTTTAAGCTGAGTTCCCGTCGGTGTTGGCGTTGGCATTTCGTTTCCGGAGCATATCTCTAACCTATGTGACCCATCATCACCAAACATGGTATACTGTCTCTCCATATCATGTAGATGTGCCTTTTGGAGGTTATAGATTTTTAAAAAAGTTTGTTTTTTTATTTCCATGGCAACAATTTGGACTTAGTCTTTTTCAAGGGTAGTGTTCGTTTACGGAGCAGATCTCTAAAACTATGTGACCAATCATCACCAAACTTGGTACACTGTCTCTCCATATCATGCAGATGTGCCTTTTGGAGGTTATAGATTTTTTAAAATTTAACTTTTTCTTATTTCCATGGCAACAATTTGGACTTAGTCTTTTTCAAGGGTTTCAGCATTAAATCATTTAGAATTTTGAATATTTTGTTTTGCTACAATTGTGGAGTTGAGTTATTTATTCAAGTTGAGTTATAAAGAGAAGATTAATGGTGCTTTATGATAGTATTGCTTAGAGGTTTGGAGCATTTGAGGAAGGGGGAGACATCTGTTTTTACGGGTAAAAACAATTTCTAGTTAGCTCTGGTATTTATCAAAATTTTATGAAGATCTGAGTATGTCATTTTGTTTCAAAATTTTACAAAAATAATCCTACTGTACACTCAAAAATGTTTTAGAAAATAACATGCTTTACTCACTAACCAACTTCCTATTAAAAGCCTATACTCAGTTCCGAACTGTCAGTTTTATGCCTTGCTGCCGACCCTTGAGTTTACTGTGCTGATATCAGCGCCCCTACTCTCTGATTGGACTATTGCTTTCTCTCAAAGTACCCATAAGCTAGAGAGCAAGCACAGAAAACACAAGGGTTGGCAGCAAGGCATAAAACTGACAGTTTGGAAACTGGCGTTTTAGGCCTTGCTTAGGAAGATGCTCACTAACATGCTTCAATAGAGTTTTTTATGATGATGCATTACCTCAAGCCTTCAACATGATTAACGATCAACAACTGTGTTTTACCTAACATTCATCTATCAAAGTAGTCCTGATTGTAACAACAGCTGAACTATTGATTTTGTTGAGGCAAGGGGGTTGTGTGGTAGGCTGTTGGTATAGTCAGTGCTTGCAGTGTTGCCCAGCTCTGCGGGTTCATAAAGTTATACTATTGCAGACAGGGCAACCTCAACACATGTGTTCTCTATAGCACACATTTTTCTGAGATTTGTTATAAAATGTGAACAATTTCAAGGCAATTATATTCTATTGAGTCAATGTTTGATACACAGATTTTCTCTTGTTTGCCTTGATCAAAATTCAACAAGCATGTACAATTATGAAGATTACTTTGTGTGCTTTGTTGCCATTTTACTACTTAAAAAACTAACAAGAGCATCTATGAACACGATCTGATTGGTTGTTTGTTCTGTAACTTTTCACATAACCATAATGTAGATTATAGTTAATTCTTACTCGTCTGTATTTTGGTGTCCTGGATGCCATTTTGTAAATCAAAAGAGTTTTGATATATCCATTTGTAACCTCCTGTAATTAATCAAATTAACTCTTTCAACTGTTTTCTTACAATTGATTGTTACTGTTTTGTCGAATATTACGCTGTTGTTTACTTCATCAAACTCTTGAAGAGCCACTCTGGGATTTTCATATTTCATTATTTGGCTTTGATACGAACCTAAAAGCTATAATCAATGATCTGGATCATTGGCAAATGTATGATAAATCTAAAAACAGTCATGTATTTGCAGAAACTGAAATTAGCCTCCAATTTAACATAAATACTAGTAATGTGATCAATTGAACAATATCAAATTAACCGTCATTCTGACTGCTTTGGACAAGTTGAAAAATGTATGTTTGACTGTTTGACTTGCTTCATTGTCCAGATCATAATCACGACTTCTTGCCTCACTATTTTCACTAAAATTTGATTATTTTCAGCAATAGTCGTAACTTCATTATCAAATGACACTATGGTTAAAATTTGGCATATTTGACCCAAAATTCTCATGGAATGGCTCTTCAAACAGATCAAATGTTGAAAAGATTGTTTGTTTTGTCTTGATTGTTTATTTCAGGGTAAAGATCAGACACTATAAATCTGATGATGTAAACTGCTCATATCTGATGTTTTTGTTCAAAAAGCACCCCTAAAATCCTTTTGTAATACCCCCGACCAGCGGTCAAATCCTCTTTTTGGGGGTCAAATGCTGTGCAAGAAATGTCGACATGAGAAATGAAAAATGATTCACTTGGTCAAGGATGAAAGGTCGGGGGTAGTTGTGAGCCATGCTCACTTTTCGCTTTGCTTGTTTATTCTATTTCTATATCAAGTATTAAAGTCATATTTAGTATTACCACTTCATATTCATTTCTATATTCAGAATGTATTTATTTTACAATATCCAATGTAATTTTCATTTGCTTATATATATAATGAGATAATAATCAGATGAGCAATTATCAATAAAGTGTTGTTCCTAGGTGGTCAGTTAAGGGGGTCATTTTGGCCTTTTCTGAGCATATGGGACCCTTGCAATGGTAATAAATCTTACTTGTCCAAATTTTAAAGGACACAAAGCAAAACAGGTTGGAAAATTTCTAGGAACAATACTGAAATCATAATAATTATGAGAGAAGACAATATTCCTTATATTATTGGATTATTAACATCAAATACTCTCTTGTTCAAGGTTGTGGATTAATGTGTTATCCTGTGTTTGTCTATCCAATGTTTTGTGTGAAATAGATTTGATTATTTGGTGCATTTCTTTGAAATACCAACATTTATTTTTGTTTAAGTATTTTTAGATTATATATATATACACATTCTTTCTTTGAAAGTCTATAGAAGTCTATGTTATACAATAGACTTATTGTTACATTATATATGTGCTAGATAAAGAACTGATAAAAAAAATTAACAATTGGTTGTTGCTATTAGTTTTCCCAATTGTTGAAGATGATCTTAGACTTATTATCCATAACGAGGTAAATATCATGTGTCCAAGGTCGACAAATCATTTGATCAACCAAATCTGATGTCTATAATTGTTTTATTATATGAAAATGTTCTAGAATAATTATTCATCTGTGAAAATAAATAAATTTTAAAAGCTAATTGTCTTAACATTGAAGCATGATAAGTCATAAGGTTTTGAGAATGCTATGATGTAACAAAGTTATATAATGCTGTGACATCACAAGATTTTACCAATGCTATGTCATAATGTTTATAATGAAACAAGGTCTTCACAATGATATCGGTGCTAAAGAACAAAGAAAATAGTAACTATATCTCCTGAAAATCATTTCAATTACCTTAGTTTATTAGTTGAATTTGCTTTCGACCTTTTTTGTGATCATCTTTAGTTGAGTAGAAAACTTTGTGAGTGTAACAAAACACTTCATGATAGATGCAAATGCTGTTAGTAAGATTGTCCAATTTTCTTACTCTATGCAAAAATTTAATATGCTAATAAATTTATTATTTTGAATTGCATTTTTAGCTCTTCTGGATTAGTTACAAAGTTATGAGACGGACACAAAGTGTAACGGACGGACTATGTAGATAATCAGTCTTCATATTTAATTTTGCTGTAGGGTGTGGCCAATGTGGTTTTCCCCTTTGTAGGGGCCACAGGGTCACAAATCCTAAAATTGAAATGTTTTTGAGGGCTCTGCCCTCGTGACCCTTATGCCATAGGGCCACAAAAGCTATAAATTATAGTCCCCACTAGTCAAGGAGTCTGTACACAAAGTCAGTGATTTGTATTCTTGTGAAATACTAATTCAGGGTTCCTACACTTGAAAGCAACACTAATTCAATGACTTTTTTAGCTCATCAGGACTGAAAGTCCAGATGGGCTTATGGCATGGCCCGTCGTCCGGCGTCCGTCCCTCCGTCGTCCGTCCGTCGTCCGTCCGTAAACTTTTGACACTTTCGACTTCTCCTCGTGAACCATACACATTAGAGAGCTGAAATTTTGTGTACAAGTACCTTAGCATATGGAGATTCTAATTTGTAACTTTGGTGACCCTGTGACCCCAAATAGGGTCACAGGGGTCACAACTTTAAATACTTATTTTCATCTTCTTCTCCAGTTCCAGAAGGACTAGAGAGTTAAAAATGATATGTGCAGACTCCTTGGCCAATGGGGATTCTAATTTGTAACTTTGGTGACCCTGTGATCCCAAATAGGGTCACAGGGGTCACAACCTTAAATACCTATTTTCATCTTCTTCTCCAGTTCCAAAAGGAGTAGAGAGTTAAAAATTATATGTGCAGACTCCTTGGACAATGGAGATTCTAATTTGTAACTTTGGTGACCCTGTGACCCCAAATAGGGTCACAGGGGTCACAACCTTAAAAACCTATTTTCATCTTCTTCTCCAGTTCTAAAAGGACTAGAGAGTTAAAAACGATATGTGCAGACTCCTTGGACAATGGGGATTCTAATTTGTAACTTTGGTGAACCTGTGACCCCAAATAGGGTCACAGGAGTCACAACCTTAAAAACCTATTTTCATCTTCTTGTCCAGTTCTTAAAGGACTAGAGAGTTGAAAGTGATATGTGCAGACTCCTTGGACAATAAGGATTCTAATTTGTAACTTTGGTGAACCTGTGACCCCAAATAGGGTCACAGGGGTCACAACCTTAAAAACCTATTTTCATCTTCTTCTCCAGTTCTAAAAGGACTAGAGAGTTGAAAGTGATATGTGCAGACTCCTTGTACAATAAGGATTCTAATTTGTAACTTTGGTGAACCTGTGACCCCAAATAGGGTCACAGGGGTCACAACCTTGACAACTTATTTTCATCATCATCTTTAGCTCCTAAAGGTCTATTGAGCTGAAAGACTGCATGTAGACTCCTTGGCCAATTGGGATTCTAATTTGTAACTTTGGTGACCCTGTGATCCCAAAAAGGGTCACAGGGGTCACAACCTTAAATACCTATTTTCATCTTCTTCTCCAGTTCCAAAAGGAGTAGAGAGTTAAAAATTATATGTGCAGACTCCTTGGACAATGGAGATTCTAATTTGTAACTTTGGTGACCCTGTGACCCCAAATAGGGTCACAGGGGTCACAGCCTTAAAAACCTATTTTCATCTTCTTCTCCAGTTCTAAAAGGACTAGAGAGTTAAAAACGATATGTGCAGACTCCTTGGACAATGGGGATTCTAATTTGTAACTTTGGTGAACCTGTGACCCCAAATAGGGTCACAGGGGTCACAACCTTAAAAACCTATTTTCATCTTCTTGTCCAGTTCTAAAAGGACTAGAGAGTTGAAAGTGATATGTGCAGACTCCTTGGACAATAAGGATTCTAATTTGTAACTTTGGTGAACCTGTGACCCCAAATAGGGTCACAGGGGTCACAACCGTAAAAACCTTTTTCATCTTCTTCTCCAGTTCTAAAAGGACTAGAGAGTTGAAAGTGATATGTGCAGACTCCTTGTACAATAAGGATTCTAATTTGTAACTTTGGTGAACCTGTGACCCCAAATAGGGTCACAGGGGTCACAACCTTAAAAACCTATTCTCATCTTCTTCTCCAGTTCCAAAAGGTTTAGAGAGTTAATATTGATATGTGCAGACTCCTTGGACAATGGGGATTCTAATTTGTAACTTTGTTGACCCTGTGACCCCAAATAGGGTCACAGGGGTCACAACCTTAAAAAACTATTTTCATCTTCTTCTCAAGTTCCAAAAGGTCTAGAGAGCTGAAATTATATGTGCAGACTCCTTGGCCAATGGGGATTCTAAATTGTAGATTTCGTGACCCCATGACCCCAAATAGGGTCACAGGGGTCACAACCTTGACAACTTATTTTCATCATCATCTTTAGCTCCTAAAGGTCTATTGAGCTGAAAGACTGCATGTAGACTCCTTGGCCAATTGGGATTCTAAACTGTAGGGTCACAGGGGTCACAATCTTAAAAACCTATTTTCTCCATTAGATGACAGTCTATGGCAAATTTATTTCTCCTTGGATATTTTAGTGTGGACTTCTTTCACTGTCTGATATTGGCAATCTAGAAAGTGTTGAATAATAATACATTTGTTTTGTAATTTTTTAGCTCATCTGGCCTGTAAGGCCCGATGGGCTTATGGCATGGCATGGTGTCCGGCGTCCGTCCGTCCGTCCGTCCGTCCGTCCATCCGTCCGTCCATCCGTCCGTCCGTAAACTTTGTGGAATTTCGACTTCTTCTCCAGAACCATAAGGCCTAGAAAGCTGAAACTTTGTGTACAGACTCCTTGGCTAGTGAGGATTATAAATTGTAGCTTTGGTCGCCCTGTGACCCCTAATAAGGGCCACAGGGGCCACACCCTAAAAACCTATTTTCATCTTTTTCTCCAGAACCATAAGGCCTAGAAAGCTGAACCTTTGTGTACAGACTCCTTGGCTAGTGAGGATTATAAATTGTAGCTTTGGTAGGCCTGTGACCCCTAATAAGGGCCACAGGGGCCATGCCCTAAAAACCTATTTTCATCTTCTTCGCCAGAACCATAGGGCCTAGAAAGCTGAAACTTTGTGTACAGAATCCTTGGCTAGTGAGGATTATAAATTGTAGCTTTAGTGGCCCTGTGACCCCTAATAAGGGCCACAGGGGCCACGCCCTAAAAACCTATTTTCATCTTCTTCTCCAGAACCATAAGGCCTAGAAAGCTGAAACTTTGTGTACAGACTCCTTGACTAGTAAAGATTATAAATTGTAGCTTTGGTGGCCCTGTGACCCCTAATAAGGGCCACATATGCCACGCCCTAAAAACCTATTTTCATCTTCTTCTCCTGAACCATAAGGCCTAGAAAGCTGAAACTTTGTCTATAGCCTCTTTGAAGAGTGAGGATTATAAATTGTAGCTTTAGTGGCCCTGTGACTCCTAATAAAGGCCACAGGGGCCGCGCCCTAAAAACCTATTTTTACCTTCTTCTCCAGAACCATAAGGCATAGAAAGCTGAAACTTTATGTACAGACTCCTTGGCTAGTGAGGATTATAAATTGTAGCTTTGGTAGCCCTGTGTCCCCTAATAAGGGCCACATATGCCACGCCCTAAAAACCTATTTTCATCTTCTTCTCCAGAACCATAAGGCCTAGAAAGCTGAAACTTTGTGTACAGACTCCTTGGCTAGTGAGGATTATAAATTGTAGCTTCAGTAGCCCTGTGACCCCAAATAAGGGCCACAGGGGCCACGCCCTAAAAACCTATTTTTACCTTCTTCTCCAGAACCATAAGGCATAGAAAGCTGAAACTTTATGTACAGACTCCTTGGCTAGTGAGGATTATAAATTGTAGCTTTGGTAGCCCTGTGTCCCCTAATAAGGGCCACAGGGGCCACGCCCTAAAAACCTATTTTCATCTTCTTCTCCTGAACAATAGACCTAGAAAGCTGAAACTTTGTGTACAGACTCCTTGACTGGTGAAGATTATAAATTGTAGCTTTAGTGGCCCTGTGACTCCTAATAAAGGCCACAGGGGCCGCGCCCTAACAACCTATTTTCATAGTCTTTTCCAGAAGCATAAGGCCTAGAAAGCTGAAATTTTGTGTACAGACTCCTTGACTAGTGAGGATTATGAATTGTAGCTTTGGTGACTCTGTGGCCCCTAATAAAGGCAACATGAAAGTCTTTCAAATCTATTTTCATCTACTTCTCCTGAAATATAAGGCCTAGAAAACTGAAACTTGTCGCCTATACATATACTTAATTTTATGATTGGTGCCCCTGTGGCCTCTACAAAGGGGGAATCACGTTAGCCACACTCTACAGCATAATTGATGATGAAGCCTGATGAGCTACAGAGCCAATGGCTCTATTTTTATAGGTTTTCTTGCAATAGGTAAAATCAGTTTCATTTTTAGCTCATCTTGCCTGTATAAAGCAAACTTGATATGATGCCTGATGAGCTACAGAGCCAATGGCTCTATTTTTATGATTTTTCAAGGATGCTGCAAGACTTTTCCATGACAAACAAAACAACTTAAAAGACACAAATTTTTACATGAATACAGGGAAAGTACCGGTAGGTGGTTAGATATTTCACAAGAAATTCAAAATCATTGACTGTTCCATCATTTCTTAAATTTATGCCCATTTTCTTCCAGGTTGCCATGATCCATATGAACCCTATAATTTGATTTTTATTATACCCCCAACCAACGGTCCGGGGTATCTAGTAATACCAACGATTCCGTGTGTGTGTGTCTGTCCGTCCGAGGACATCTTTTGTCCGACCTATTACGGGAAAACTATTTATCCGATTAATTTCAAATTTTGCACATGTCTTCTATCCTACTAGGAGGGGTGCAGTGCGAAGTTACAGCAAATTTCGTTAATATTTGAATTTTTTACAAATTTCAATGTTTTGAACATAGTCATTTTCCAATATCAGATTTGTCCGACCTATTACGGGAAAACTATTTATCCGATTAATTTCAAATTTTGCACATGTCTTCTATCCTACTAGGAGGGGTGCAGTGCGAACTTGCAACAAATTTCAATGATATTTAAATTTTTTACAAATTTACAAGTTCAAGATGGAAGGAGCCTCTTGACAATATACCCAATTGAGCAGACAATCAAACAACTTGCATCCAGCTGTACCATCTTAACAGGGAATAAGATAGTGGGCCAATGCCCCACCTAGAAATGGCGTTATGCACACAGCTTTAGAATCACTCTCAGCGTTGTTGGAGATCCCATGTGCAAAACTTTGAGAAGTATAGACTGTTCCAGGAAAGTTTCATTTTACAGCCAATCAACTTAGTCAAATTTAATTTTGGAACATGTCAGAATGACAGCTTTCACAAATAATCTGGTGTGCAAGTGGCAGGATCTATGGTTGATGTAAACATTTCCTATGCAGCGCTGTTCTTCCACGATGCGCAGTGGTTAGCGTATTCAGCTTTGGATCAAGAGGTCCGTGGTTCGAATCCCGCCTACAGGGGCTCGGCAACTTCATCTGCAGTAGAGAACTGTTCTACACACAGTCAGGTTTGGGTGCAATGCTACACTGAATTTCAGCGCAGTACCACCCACGGTTCGCTAGTTCCAGCCGATGCTTGCAGGTTTCACCGCAATGCATAACCACAATTGTGTTGCGGGCTTTCTCCCTGCAATAATACTATCAGCCCCGATACAAGTGAAATACTCTTGAAAGCGGTGTTAAACCCCATATCACCTCACTTCACACCATGCAAAATAAGAATAAAAACAAACTCTGTAAATCCTCTCCAAGTGCTGCTTTATTGAAATAAATAGTTAAATGTCCAACTATATACATTTAATTTGCTAGAACAGTTGACAAGACATTTCATATTGCATTTGGGCAGTTTGGGCGACTAATCTCTTCTACAGCGACCACTTGAACACATGTATGTAATAATGGAGACACCTTGTGGGTTCACGTCACTCTGAACATGTCATCAACATCGTTAGTAAAGCTTTGAATAAACTTCCAGTCTTATACTGTATTTTACCTATTGAGGGCCAAAATAATTACTTCTAGCAATACTCAAGATCAATTTGATATTAATTTCAAATTCTTTGAGATCCTGTTAATTGATTTTATTTTGTTCAACAGCACTTTTAAGTTAAATACAGTATATTCTGCCAAAATAATTTATTATAACATGTGTTAATCAAATCAATATAAAATTTACTTGAGTTCCGGTGATTTGATTTGATTTGATTCAACACAGCACTTTTAGGTTGAATACAGTACCTATTCTCCACACTTAATTTCACAAATAACCCTTCACATTTGTTTATGATATTTATGATACCAAAAAACTTCATTGATCATAAATGCACTTCAAATTCTCATTCTGATAGAACATGCTTCTGATAATTTTATGAGAAATAATGAGTTTCATATGTCACATATAACTAAACTGGAAATTCCATATATTTTGAAAACTTACAATTGAATCACTTCATATCCAGGCATTCAATATGAATTACTCATTTGATAGATATGATTATTTATTTCAAATAATTTAACATTTAGACATTGTGATAGAACATGCTTTTGATAATTTTATGAAAGATAATGAGTTACATAATTATGTCATAAATAACCAAACTGAAAATTCCTTATATTTTGAAAAATTACAATTGAATCACTTCATATCCAAGCATTTCATATACATTATTCATTTGATAGATATGATCATTTAATTGAAATTATTTAACATTTAATACCATTAATTGATTACTTGCAAGTTTTCGGAAGGGTGAGGGGGCATGAGCTATGAATAAACAAGTGCATACTGGCTGAAGTGTCGGTGAAGATGAGCTCTTATGTGTGGATGAATTTATACCTGAAGACCAATGAGTAAATGGTTACAAGATCAAATTTAGCTAAACTGAATCACACTGCCATGAATATGAAAATAGAAGAATTGTGGAGATACCGACATGCCATCAATATCATTAAAGTGGCCTTTTTTCCAAAAAAATTGAAAAACTTAAGTGAGTGTGTGAGCGAGTGCTTCATGCGGCTTGTACAATAATTCAGCCATTAAAGTGATTAATGAAGTGAAGAAGTTCCTAAATAATGAAGTGGCATGACCATTGAAACAGCAAACATACATGTGATTAAATGAGAATTATAATTGAGGCAGATTTTGAATTTAATTTCTAAACTTTAGGGCTTAAATAAATATTTTGCTAATGTAGATGATAAAATAAAGTCACTAAGCATTAATATAATATTGGATTATCTAATCATAATCCTGCTAATCTTTGACTACCCAATAGGAAAATGTTTGAATTATGTTTTTTCATGGTCAAGATTATTTTATTTTTATTTCAAAAGACTACTATTTGGTTGATGATTTTTGAGTTGCAAATTTTTTCAGAAATCTGATTTGATTTGGATTGAAGAAATATTGCATACAAAGTAATTCAGAATAGATGGACATCTATGCAATAATACAGCACATACAAAAACATACAAAATGGACATAAGTTATAAACTAAAAAGCTAATTGCAAATGATCATTCACTCTTTCTTCCGTTCACTCTGATATATATATATATTAAATGAGGTTAATTTATATATGTTTTACAAAGCCAAATACACAGGCAATGGCCAATGAAAAAAATCACAAATTCACAATATTTATCACATTTCATGACTTGACGCCTTAATAGCTTGGGATAATAAATATGTTGGAATTAGTTTTAGTTAGTTAATTAGAGGATATTTACAGAATGCCTTTGAATAACAGGCATTTATAAACGAGGGCTATTTACAGTGTATGCCTATCTACATAACTCTTGATACAAAACCTGCATCTATCACAATTGACTATATATCACTACGAAGCAAAAACATTTTTTTGGTGAAATTTTCAACAAACATCACATACAAAACAAACTCTACAAAGCAGATTACAACAAATTTACACAAGCAGACATGTTTTTAACATGCAAGGAAACAATTCTGTTGAAATAAAATCGGGAATCTAAGTACATTGGAATAAGGTAAACGGAATGATCAAACCTTACAGAAATGGCACATATATCGTGATTAAACTATGTACAGAAAATAAGATTAGGCAAAGTGATATGAAGCTATGTAGCACTAAAATACGAACAGAAACTGCAGTGGAGATATAAAATGAATCGAGGAATTAAAATATCGGCGGAGACTAGGACAACTGTCCGTAAAACAGTTCATGAGACTAGAATATGAAGCAATGGTAAAACGAGGCATTAAAATAAGAGGTTGATTCAAACTACAAATGCAAATATTTCTAAATTTTCAAATCTTTGTTACTGGTCAATGGTTGCAGTGTTGTTCCTAGGGGGATCAGCTGAGGGGGTAATTTTCAGTTATTGGGACCCTTTGCAATGGTAGAAGTATCCTATTTCTCAAAGGGACACTAAGCAAAAATGGTGGGCAAATTTCCCCAGGACCCCTTCTAGGAACACTGTGGTTGCATTTGCTTTCAACTATCTACTACAAACAGTTTTGAAAATCTCGGTCCCGATGTAAGGTGATGCTAATTCAGGTTTGAATGATTCTTATGATTGTGACTTACATTTGGGACAAAACTATATTTTTGGTGTTGTTCCAAGGTGACAAGCAAAAGGGGTCATATTCAAACACTTTGTCACTAACAGAAAATGTACAATCGATAACCTAAGGAATCTAGCTAAAGGAGTGACGATATGACCCCTCTTGGAACAACATAGCCCTGTGTTCAGAAACACTTCAGGTACCCCTTATCTCTCAAAACAGCTTTCTTGAGTCGTTTTATCCCATGTACCTTCGTTAAAAGTTTGTAATAAATCGAGTAGTTTCAAAAAAGCCTGACTGTGAAAATTTGCAATACCATCCTGATTTTCATCCAATCAAATGTTGTTATAGCCTACACCCTGTATAAATTTTCTGAAAATGGGAAGGACTGCAAGTCCTGTCAAAGGATACCTAAATTCATAGCCTTTGACTTCTGTTTTATAAGAAATGTGTGTAATGCACAAGAGAAAGACCCCAGTCCTATCAAGGGATACACTAAACGGCGTAATTGTTAGCTTGAAAGTCAATGACTACACTTTGATTACAACCAATCAGGATTCAGTATTTCCGGCAAGGAATCAGCTCCAATTGTTACAGAGGTTACGTTGGAAAATATGACTGAAGTAGCCTCTTTGAGTTGGTATTCTCTTTACCAGTGAATGTTAGCAAGCACTCATAAAATCTGTCAGTTTCGTTACTGAACACAAGGCCTTTTTTGTCCTAAAACACAGCACCAAAGCCAAACAAGTTGTACAACTATACCTGAATACAGACATGATTTTCCTTAATGCTGATTATTGTAGATTGTACTTGAATGTTCATAATCATAATTCCTCCAAAATATACACCTATAATAAAATAAGAATAAAATACAAAGAAATAGCTACAGACGTTTTGTAACTTTGATACAATGAAAATCAATAGACATACCACATCTGGTACGTACGACCTCACACCAACAGCGCTTAGCACACCGGCTTTGTAACATACCCAACATTGCCATAACATTCAACAATTCAAAACAAATTGTGTACTAATATGTGTACCATCTTGTGAACATTACAATTCTTTTATAAAATTTTGAAATCATAGCTGCTCCCGTCAACAATGAATATATCAAGATTCACTGCAATTTTGAATAATGTTTGTAATGTCCTGCAAACAAAAGATAAAATGATCTGAGACTCTATTAAGAAATCATGAGAGCTTGCGGCCAGACTTCATTCCTTTCTTATCAAAATCAAGCAGAATGGCTATCAGTCATCCTAGGAATCTCTCCAACTAATTTCATAATTGATCGAAGCAGTTTAGTCTCACATATGAAAATCTGACCTCATAAGTCTCCCGTATTTTGAAATCATCAATTTGGCACATTCTTACCCCGACAACGATTCATTGAAGATTTATTCTTTTAACAGCAGCGGTTATCGTGAACCCATGAGTCTAGCTGTAACCATAGCAACCCTACCCTGACAAGCTGTACTTGGGATTTGGGATTGTAATTGTTCTTTTGGTGATAGTAGAACCCCAAGTGATATCAGTCCATGTTACAAGTAATCAAAAACCACACATTTCACTACTTCTGTGAATGTCAGCAGATTCAGTTTGAGTCAAATATTCAGAAATTTCATTTGCCATTTGTATGAAGGTTTTCCTGAATCAAGGTTCTGATTATTAAAGCACCCGATCTTCCACAATTCCTCTTCTTCTGGCAAGACCTTGGATTGAGACTTGTTAGCGAGACGGTTCCTGATCAGAATTCTCAAAATGGCTGACACTATCACTCTCCAGATACGCATTTCTCTGCCTTGTTCTCATAAAAGAACTGACAGATCTTCACTTTATATTCCTGAGGTGCTGCTTCTGACTTGAAGGTTGAAGTCCAGAGTCACACATATATTCATCGCTACAACAACTAACAATCTCTACGAGTCCTTAACAAAATCCTCTTCCCTTTTCTCAGATTTACGACTCTGAGAAGTCACAACAAAGGTTGAAACTGTCCTTTTTTGAATGAAACAAACACAAACGGACAACTGAGGTAATGGTCTAGTCTTCTGAATCCAGAGTTCCAACACAGAAGATCTTGATTTGTAAAACTTCAGAAGCTACCTCATGATTGGTTCAGCTGAATACAACATTATTGGTTGATTTTCTGGAAGGTTGGACTGATCCATTCTACAGGTAGGGATGATGGACCAGCTCACTATTTTCTACAGGGTGGAAAGGTAGGTGGCTATCTCATCAACTATAAGCATCATAGTTCACTGTCCCCTGTCCTTGTAGGTTGGTCAGTCGGTTCTCGACAGATTCCTTATCTGCAAATTAACAAATTGATCTTAAATTAATCAGACAAAAAGATTCCGACGAAGATGGTCAAGCCCTCATAAGTATGTACAAACCCTCATACAAAATGATAATTCTGTCCATCTTGACAAATTCATCCTACTCCTAAGAACCTCAACCTAATTGATAGTTATTTTAAGAAAAAATATGCATCTAGCATTTTAAATGTTCCATTAAAAACTTGTCTTTACATTGCAAGGACAGTCAAATTTGAAACACGTGGATGATGTATCAAAGGCGTTACTAAGGATTCAAAAGTATTTTGAACAAAGTGTGCAACTCACATTTATTCAGCAAGTCCTTGTCCCGAGCATTAGGAGCCTGTGAGGCCAAACTGTGCAGCAGAATCTGGGCCACTGTGTAGCGTCGGAAACACTGGAAAACAGAGAGAATGTCACACATGAAAAGAATTATTACATATCAGACAGATTCAAAAGGAATATAATGCAAAATAAGAACTTTAGTTGGTGCAAAAATGATATTATTTTCCATCACTTGCTTTTATTTACTTTCATGTGCAACCTCCTTTTACATTCACCCTACCATTTTCATTAGGAGATTCAAGAAATTACCCAGGTACCTCGGCCTCTATATGGCTTTCAAATCAGTTGCTCATCAAATTATCTCTTAGACAGTATTTATAGGAATTTATTTTATTTGGACACACATAAAGGAGTATATCATCTTTTAGATAGTACATCAAGCTTTTCTTTTCCTGTACATTTAGGTAAAATTAATTTCAAGGACCACTCAAACTACAGTAATGAGTCCTGCAGAACATACCTCTTTGGGGTTCCCAAACAGCTCATCAAGGGCTGCTCCCTGGCACTGAAATAGGCAGAACAAATCAATTAGAAACACAAGTTGAGCTTTTTCATATTTTTGTAATTCTCTGAATGTTCAACAATATTTGGGATGGCCTATCCACCTGGTTGTCAATCAAAGATAATTTTTAACATGTCACATATACTCTTCCCATTTCATTAACATATTTGGTTAGTGTACACAATAGTGCTCAGGGATATATGGATGACAACTTCTTTGTTTATTGTATGCGATAAAGAAGTCTGCTTGAGAACGACACAAGAATCTGCGTCGAAACGTCACATACAATGAACAAAGAAGTTGTCATCCATATATTCCTGAGCATTGTTGTCAATCGAACTTCTAAAATGCCTCTCAAAGAAGTTAGTGTACACCAGTTTGTTGACAGACCCAAGATGTGATTAAATTCCTAATAATCCTTGTGCACTAATTAACTAACACTCACCATTTCAATAGCGTAGTTGTAGATGAGTTTATCCGCAGTAGCTACAACCAGTTGAGGAGTGAGAGGTGTTTTACATGTGGTCCCCAGACGCTGGTGTAGCTGTCTGCACTCAGATACACACCGGTGATAGTAGTCATTCATCTGTTTCAATACTGAAATATACATCACAAAATGGTTAGTCTGATGAAGTAAAACAAATTCTGATACAAAAACACATCACAAAATGTGAATTGAAATGACTGTTGCAAATAGTGTCAGGTGAGATAAATTCACATTTTTTTTTAAGATTTGAAAAGAAATTACATTTGCCAATGAAGAGAAATATTTGAATTACAACTTCTTTTAAAGGGAGTTCTAGTGTCATTCTCAAGAAGATTTCAAGGTAACGATATTTTTAGGGAGAATATTTAATTGATGACAAGCTGGGCCACTAACGCGTCAGAAAGACATAAAATATTCATTCTTTTCTAGGTAACTGTTAAAGATGTATATTGGTAAAAAAAAGGGTCATCCAAGTATCGTCTGTAATCAAACATAGCGAGGTACATTAGAACACGGATATAAAGAACTCCAAGGGACCAAAGAGTTTGGTTCGCTATATCCAGTGTTCGCTATACACATATAATTTTAATGATATTATATAGGGTCGGGACTTGAAAATTTGTTCACTATATCCCAGGTTGCTATATCCGTGTTCTACTGTATTGTATAAAGCTATTTGGGCAATATTTCACTGCATGGATATAGAACAAACTAACAGAACATGTCACATATCCACCTTACCTGTTTTGAGAGCGTTAGAGGAGTGAAGACGGCCAGCCTTGATCTCCTGTCTAGCCAGCTGCAGCGCAGAGGACAGGAGGTGAAGTGATCTCACAAACAGCACCAGCTGCTCCAGGCGTCTACAAGGATAATCATGGAGGGTATTATAACACTACCAATCATAATTTACTTCTGAGGAGGAACAATACTTAACAATGTCATGTTTGATAACATTTTTATTAAACAAGTGAGTGATTTGGTATTCAAAGAGCCAAAGGGATACCTCTGTGAGTTCCAACCAAATGGTATTAAATGGACTGAGATAAGTATTTTACTCATTATACGCTGAGTAACATTGTCAAAATTGAAATTTTTTTACCAACATGACAATTTCGGCCATCAATGAAATTGTGACATCATGTAAAACAATTTCACATCATTCAGTTATATTGTGATGTTATTTCACAATGTGTATTAACTTTGTAAATTTACAAAACAGCAATATCATTAACAGACAAGTGAAAAGAAACATGGTTTGAAATTGTTATGATAATTACTGTTTTCAAATTTTATCCAAATCATTGACAGTCAATCTTCTTAAAGAAATTCAACATTGTGACAAAAATATTATCAGTTCTAGACTTCTTTTTAAATTTAATTTGTATATTCACCTTTGAGCTTCTGTGAATCTTGGAACCTGTTCAGCTGGCAGACTCTCTCCCTGGAATAGATTCATTGATAAATGAATTGAAACATTGTCTTGTTACAAGATAATATCATTCTAACCAACGTTATATTTTCAAAGCATTCACAAGGGAGACAAGGAACTCTATTTTTATTCTTTTATAATGAGCATGACCAGCCTTATCACATAAAAGTGTGAAAAATATCCCTATAGCAAGATGATATATGTTTTTCTATACATATGACGTTGAGCAGTCCTATCGCCGTTGAGCAGTCCTGGACTGGATACTGGGCGTTAAAATAGTATTATTATTATTGTTATTATTATTATTATTATCATTAATTATTATTATTATGACATAAACAAACCAAGAAGCTCTTTTAATGAGTATAACTAAATTTGACATGAAGTGAGCAAGCACCTGTTTGCAGGAGACAGAGTCTGTGAAGCTACCGAGAGCAGCACCGCGAGCCTGGGCCAGCTCCAGTATACACTCCACTAAGTCCAGCACAAAACTCAGCTTGGCCATTATCTCATTGTGCTGCTCCTGTTGGGAAGAGAGTTATTATTAAGAGCCGGTTGGTAATATTTCAGCCAATAGCAGTCCGTGATTTGTCTAATAAAGATTTGAACAATATTTGTTGAATCTCTCGGTGGGTAAAACTATTCAGGATGCTAAGAAGTTGGTGTAGTAAATTCTAAGTTGTCAGTGGCATTTAGAATCATTAATTGTTTTAATTTACATTTCTATTAAAACCTTTTTAATCAAACACACTTAATCAAAGAGATACAAGACATTAAAATTTGCTTTTCAAGATCTGTGTTATGTTTCTACAATTTGCCATGTCCAAAATAAAGATGTGCAAAATTGAATGCATAAAACATTGATATAAGATTAAGTACAAGTCATTTTAATTGATGGTGATCATATACGGTAGGTCAATTAATGTTTAACATCACTCAATTATTTTCACACACAATTACAGCAAATCAAATACATTCACTCAGGGAGGCTTTCCAAATAAAATCAATGTTTTACTCACATCCATCAAAGTTTCCTCTGACAGTTCAGGAGCTACGAATGTGATAGGGCCCTCCATATTGGGGGGCGACTGAGCGTAGAGCCCTGATGACGCTGGAGGGGAGGTCTCCATGTATGCACTGCTGCGCCGGAAATACGAGGACGAGCGTTCCTTCTCCATAGATCCGGTCTTATCGCTTCCTCCAGAGTTCAACCTCTCTCTGCTGCCAGAACGGCCGGTGTAAGCTATAGCTGGAGCAGAACCTATGGGAACAGAAATATCGATGAGTTCAGTTTTTGGTTTGCAAATATCATATGACCACACTAAAGCCGCACTTTGACATGGTTAACTATACGGTTGGAAATCAGACATAGAAAATCTCTTTTTTCACATCTTGGCCGTCCTCTGGTCAAAATAATTAAATAACAGTGATCTCAATTTCCCCGAGTCAAAGGAATGTCCAAGATTCAAGGTTGGATATGTCAGGCTCTACTGACATCACCTTTTTTAATCACCAATATGGAATCTGCTTTTCATTAAGTTAAATATATGTCCTTTCTATAATCAAAAGTTCTTGAAGCAGAACATGCATCCTGTCTCAAGCGTAATGTTTGTACCCTGAGACAGGATGAAGAACATGACAACATTTCCTGTGTGCCCTACCTTGTAAAAATTTAAGAGTGACTAATGTGTAAGCAAAAGATACCATGAAAAAACTTTGCAACCCAGAGACTCACAGCCTAAATTTTGAGAACTTCTTTGAGAGGCATTTTAGAAGTTTGAATGACAATAATGCAGAGGATCTCTGCTTGAAAACGACACAAGAATCTGTGGCAAAAACGTCGCATACAATGAACAAGGAACTTGTCATTCATATATTCCTCTGCATTATAACTAAATTTAAGAGTCTTTGATGCAGAATTCTTGGGTTATTTTATCACAGCAATTTTCCCTGAGTGCCTCACCTTGTGGCTGCGTAGCGAAGGCTGCCTTCAGCAGTTGTTGAGAGAGAAGACTGGTGCCGCCCCTAGCCAGGGAGGAGGGTTCCGTCTCGGAGCGATGGTACTCCAGCAGGTGGGGGTCGGGGGGAGACGCTGCAACACAACATTTACCTCTTTAGCATTCTGGGTAATCTAATATCCTATCATGCTTTCTGTTTGTATCTAGTGGTCAAAATACTTTTGTTGAAGTTTTTTTACTATCAGTAGTTTCAATGAACACTTGTAGTTAGTAAGATATTTGAGTCGAATTTGATGGAATATTTTTTAAAAAGGAAGGGTGTCTGTGGCTTTGATGATTTAAAAGGCCAACAAAAGAATAAGGTGAGTCAGTGATCATGGACTTATAGATAATAAATATTTTAAAAGAAAATTTACATACATTCATTATGATATATATAGTGACGTCTTTATATCTTTGATAACTCAGTTGATGCTTATAGATTGTGTGAGCAGCTGTAGAAACGTCTTTAAATGTCACGTGTCATACAAGAAGTTACTCATCACAGATAAAATTCTTAGTTAAAAAACTAACCAAGGATTAGAAATGAATGATATTGAGATAGCAAACAAGCCTTGTTTTATTTGTGGATTCAAGTGAAACAAAAATACAACTAACTACTTTTAATTCATCTAAAAGAATATCATTAGTTAAATAATAAATATCATAACGTGGACAAAGTCATTTCTGCCATAAGCACACGCTTGAATTACCTGCATATGCTGCAATATTTTCAGGATATGTGTTGGGCCTGAATTTGCCGAAGGGTGCGTGTACTGGTTCTAGCGTGAAAAGATCTGGGCTAGGGATAAGATTCAAGCAGCCAAGTTTTGTTGGCGAGCCGAGGATTGTGGGTAGGGATCCGGGATGTCCCCCGAATGGCAAGGGGGAGAATCTCGGAGAGGGTACGCCTGAAGTTGAGAGAAGCCAGATATATACAGATGTAAGCTCACACATGTTATAAGCAGCAGGAACATAGCATCTGTCCAGTCATCATTATTGAAAAATTTTCAGTTATGTTTTGTGTTATTACAAATTTAAATCATGAATCTTGATATGAAAACTTTGCAGACATTCAATTCGATAGAAAATTTTCAGTATTCTTTAAACAATATTTCAAAGCAAGGATCATTGTTGTTTTAATATGTACAGGATTTGAACTCATTTGAATGAAACATTCCAGCTTTTAAAACACATTGTTCGGTCGGCAGCAAGATGACTTTCAAGGCACACAGCACTCAAACATAATGAAGACTGAATACTTGTTGAAATATAATTTCATAAATAGCATGAACTGAATCGTAGTAAAAACACAAGATTTTATGAATATTCTTAAACCTATTTTCGAACATTATACGGTGACAATCAAAACAGTATAGAAGATCTATACTAAATGTTATATTTCAGTAAATGAAATTAGATATCCACAAAATCAAGTCTTCTCCACAACTACAACGCCACTCAAAGACTGCATGAAAATGATCCTCACTATTTTTCCTGTGTGGAGAGCCTGTGACGCTAGGGGGAGTGCTCCCAGTCTTAGAGGGGGGCGTGTTCCTCTTCCAGGAACCGGTGTTGGGCGGGGTGCCTATAGAGAACTGAACTGAAAGGGCAAGGAGTTGCAGATAAGCATTGTGATGGTAAGCAATTCTCAATTGTTAGTTTATCGCAAAGACAGAGGAATTAGGTAGGCATAAGCATGTTTTGTATTAGTTGGTTAATAAGCAATGAGAATAGGATAATTGCATGATTGGTAGATGCTGGTTAGTATTTTGGAAGCTCTGTAAGCAGTGTATACACTTGAACGTATCCTTCATTAACAGCTTTTCCATGGTTTTAAGGATGCTTCAAGATTTTTTTATGACCAACAAGGTTCAAGAATGTAAACATGAATTTGAAATACAGACAATCGAAGACAATCGAAGTAAATGAAGAGATATTTCACAAAATCTTTTCCTTTTCCATGACATAAATGCATGCCTATTTTTAAAAATAATTCAAGGGCTGAAAAGATCATTTGAATTTTTACTAACTTTTCCAAGTTTCATGACTGGCATGAACCCTTGTTTGGTGCTGAGGTTCTCTCACATGCACTACATTTACATGACTTATCACTAAGGAATTATATGGATGACAACTTCTTTATTCATGTCATGCGACGTTTTGATACAGCTCCTTGTGCCGTCAAGCAATGTGGGAGCTGTGTTGAAATATTGCAATGAATAAAAAACTTCTCATCCATATAATCCTCTTCCTTTTTGTCATCCCAACATAAAGAAAAACCTCAAAGAAGTTATGACTGATCACGACTGTCCTTATTCTAACAAGAGCTACAAAAGTTTTAAGCACTGCCAGGGCCTCCTCCTCACAAAGCAACCTTAACTAAGGTTGGTCTTAACTCCAATTCTTTAACATTGCACTAAGGCTACCTTAAGGACTTACGATCACCTTAGTGCTTTGTGAAAGGGGTCCCAGAAATATAACTTGCTACTGATATACACTCACCTAAGGGTAGAAGTGAATGTTTGAGAGACAATGAAGGAAATGAGAGCTTAAGGATGGTGGATCTTGGAAGTACTACAGTTATTTAATGAAAGTATGAAACCAGCTAATTGGTTGTTACTAGAGATTAGAAGCCAGTTGATTGACATTCAAACACCTGTTCATTACACAGTCGTTCTAAAATCACCAGTACAAACATACACTTATTATAGAATGGAGGAGTTCTAAATCCTTAAAAAGCTGCTTCAAATGACCTAATCAACGTCACAATTGCTACTGAATTGACAGATCAGCACAAAGTCCTATAACTGATAATAGGTGATACAACAGTTAGAGCTGAGTTATTGTAGTGAGATTTACAGATGGCATGTGCTGTAACATTGAGTAATTGGAACAGCCTGGGGCTTATTCAGTAGGGGATTCCCCTTAACCCTTGTGAAAACACAAGTGTATTGAAAAGTTTCAGCGCAAATGAAGACAATATATTATTCTGGTGAACAAAGCAGTTGTGTTCCACATAAGTGTTGTGTTCCATATAGTTACCCTCCCCTATATACCTTATAGTAAACTATAATACTTTCTTTATACTATGCATTCAATACCATATTCAATATTGACAAGATTTCTTTTTTCCTTTTCTTATTAGATCACACTCAATTTGACCATGAACCCAATGAATCAAATATCTTAAAATCAAAATGTTGAGATTTAACTGTAGACTTGAACTTCAAAATTAAACTTTACTTACAAGATAGTAACAATATGTACAAACACCTGTTCCAAGTATAAGTTGTTTGAGAGGCATTTTAGATAATCAATAAAACTCCTTGCTTTCTTGTTTCAAGTATATTTATATATATGATATGGTTTAAACATATTTATTCACTGAATGTGGTTGGATTAGCAAACAAGCACATCAGCGCTTATGTAAATGCCGCCGAAACAGTAAAATATATATATGATATATCAGTGTATATAAAGAGAAAGATATATATATGTATAAAGTTGATAACAAATTATATATCTTACCACTGGGTGGTGATAGAGATCCGATGTTGGGACCTGTTTGACACAGTTTGGTTTCTGAAGTCGGTCGGGACAATGCCTCTTTCTCTCCAGATTGCTGTAGTCAAAGACATATCATGTACATTGGTGATAGTTATGATTCAATTAAGCATGGATATTTGTCACAATATCGAGTGTTCCATAATGATTCCAAATTGATACACTGTTCTCTGCTTTCATATGTGTATGTGAGTTGTCAACAATCAAACAAAGTGAGATCTTGCTAAGTGTTTAAGTGGATGGGAATTTCAGTGCTTGAATTGGTGCCTGGTCGATTAGAGATTGGACTTCCATTGTTAATTCATTCAAAAAGAGTTTAATTTATCAACATTGTGATGAAATGAAATGAGAGAGAGAGAGATATTATTTATAACTGTTTCACCTAATACATGATTAAAATACATTAAAAAACATTTTTTTATTGGCCACCCTAAAGGGTTATGAGAGAAATTGTTCACATTTTTACTTAAAATATATATTACTAAAACAAACAATACATTATTATTCATATACTTAATACACACAAAAAACAACAACTTGCCCACCTTCTAATCAACCAGAGATAATGAAATGTTTCACTTTGCTACAGAATATAAGTATTACTACATAACTAGAAAGATTCTCTTTGAGTTCTTATTTAATGAAAGCTCATGGTTCATGAGCAAAATGTGAGATCATTAGCTTGTAGTAAGGGAAACAAGTCAGCAGATCATTGATCCAAGATCTAAAATAGCCACGACTGTGTCAAAACCAGATTATCCTCATAAGAACCTGCGATAATCCAATAAGCTCATTGACTCTAAGTCTGCATATAGATCTCATATACACATTTTATAACAGCAAAATCCAAAAGTGGCAGCACTCATGTGTGGTTATCTAACTAACTTTATAGAGTATTGACCTCTCATAGCATAAATTGTTTTTAAAGAACATCTCCAATCCAAAAAAGCTACCTCTTCGCTATTCGATTTAATACCTAAGCATATCATACACTCGCTTGTTGAAAATTGAGACAAGTCCTCAAACAGAACTTATTAATTTGCTTCAGTCTGATTCAGGACTTTTCATACCTTTCATAATTGATTAAAAAACCACAGAACTTTCATTGTGAAAATAGGATCTATATAGGTAACATATGCACTCATATACAGTTCAATCAAGACATTATAATCTGCGTCAAAATATTGCTTTTGTAGAATAACAAATCTGTATTTCAATAAACATTATCTTCATTTTTCCTCTTTTAAGACCTGATAAAGATACCTACTCAAAGCTACAACCCATGACCCATAATCCAGCCAATCAAACAGTTTTATCACAGAAAATGAGAATATATAGAGAATCTCACCAAAGTGTCTTCTGATATGAAATATCAACACAAGTTGTCAAAAGTAACAAATATTTTACTTTTATCAACGAGTGTTGATATATTTGATTTCAGAAGACACGAGAGCGAGATTCTATTTATCATCCAAAATGATTTTTTATGCATGAAAAATGTTCAACTTTGAACTCTGAATAGCCCTAGAGCTCCTTAATCAGTAACGTCATAGCATTGTGACGTCATTACTGATGATACAAAACATTTGTGATGTCATGTCCCTTCTGATGACAGGGCATTGTTCAAGATCTACTGTCAAAGTGATATCTCCTAGGAGACATCGCTTGATCTTCCACAAGCGATATCTAAAGTGGAACACAGTTTTGGATGATAAATATTCATCCTTTTTTAAACAATCAAATAAATCAACTCACGGATCTCATCTCTGCGGCCTGAGGGACCCTCTGAACCTGGGGACTGGATGGGGACCCCTGCTGCATCTTCTGGTAGGCGCGGGTCTGGGAGGGGACAGGGATGGGGTTGGAGGAGGGGGGTGAGGTTGGGGGGGTGCTGGTCACCGGGAGGGTGCTGGGGCGGCTGGGGCTAGTCTCCGAGTCCTTCTTGAACGCTACAGTGCCGCCCTCTGTGTTAACTGTCACGTTCTTCAAGGATGGGAGAGCATCACTGGAAGAGAAACATATTTTTGAATATTCAGATTTTTTTGTGTGATTTACTTTTGTTTAGCAAAAATGATATTGAGAAACTGGAATTGAAATTGTAAGAAATAATGAAAATGAGCTAGCGTGAGTGACATAAATGAAAATAAATGAAGTGTGAATTTGAATCAAAAGGGTTATGAAACCAACTCTTTACTACCATATAACCAAATATCACGATTTACTCTGGAATTATCAGATCTTTACTAACATAAAGCAGTGTTTACGTTGTACTTTTTCCAAAAAGCATTTTTAACCTGATACTGTTTGGTCCCAAGAACATCAATGAAATACTTGTTTTGGTAAAAACATTCTTTCAGACATCTGACTAACCTCAGTGTATCCATGTCTTCTTCAGAAGCTATCGGTGCATGAGAGGCTGGCACATCTACAAGACAAAACATTCTTGTAAGTTAAGTTGATTAAAATAATAAGACAATGAAAAGTAAGTTATCGAACATATTTGTTACATTAAGTCTAGGGTCTAAGTCTTATATCTGAAAGAAACATGAGGACCCATGTAGTGGGGTTTACAAAGAATTTAAAAAATCATTAAGTGAATTCAAGGAATATTTACTCAAATTTTTTCAAATGTTCAGAACAACAGGGATGGCAATGGAGTTTTTGAAATGCATGGAATTATGGTTTCAGGGTGGAAATCTATGAATAAAACTACAGTAAGCACCAACCCAAAACAGTTGAAATCAGCTGAAAATTGCCATCCCTGGAATCAATTATACAAGAAAAACATGTGAAATATCACTTAATATTATAATCTAAAATGACCTTATTTTAAAAGAGAAAATATGCAAAAACTGCAAATAATCTTTACCTAAGTTATCTTCTTCTGGCACTAGCACAAAGTCCTGCAACATAAACATGAAATTATTACAAATTATTAAAGCAAACTTATGATAATCAGCTTCTCTTCTCCACAGAAATCAAATCAGTGTCATCAAGAAAATAGCACTTAACTCTCCTGCTACCATAGAGGGAAACATTGCATCTTTCTACACATTAACTTATTCAAACAAGGAAAATGTTCATAATATAATAAAACTAAGAAATAATCTCACACAAACGCTAAATAAATCATAAAATCATATCAAGAAAAGCACACTGGCAGAAATATTCTAAACATCTTTTACATCATTCTTCAGAAGTTTTTTTCTCATCTATTTTCTCCTTACAATATCTTTAAAAAATATTCTAAGATGCTAATCAACGACTACTGACCTCTGTAGGGCTTTTATTCCTGACCTCCATCTCCTCCTTCTCCACCTTGAGGAATCCAGCCTCGTCAGGCGGCGAGCTGGGGGGCAGTAGGTCGGGCTTCACCGGGTTGCGGGTCTGAAAGAGATCATCAGCATCATTCTACCGGCTCAGTCTTATATCAAAGTATAGTTTCATGGAAGCATATCACTTTGATTTGATACCTAAAATACATTTTCTGTCTGCCTCTATCCCTGCACTAAGACCACGCCCATTGTGAATTGATAAACTGTGTACCGATTAATAGTGTCTTTGTATTTTTATCTCTGTGCACACAAATAGTTTTGTATTTGATTCCCTAATGAAATCTTTCTGTCTGTTTGCCTGTACCAAGACCATAGTTAATTGATAAACTTTGTATCTGTTAATCACATCTTTGTATTTTTATCTCTGTGAGCAAAAATAATTTTTTAGGACAAAGTTATGGAGGGGTAATACATTTTGCATAGTGCAGAAGTTACCTCCCTTGACAAAGTAATCGGATTACTGTTTTGTTCGGCATGGGAAAAATTTCAACTATTAAAAGCATTAACAAAATGACACTTGTAGTTGTAGCGTAGAGTGAACAAACATATAGAGGTTTATAGTCCCGACACAATTACAACATCAGGAGTGAGTTTTTGTTTACGGCCTGGGCAATATTTCAGCAGCGTCCCCCAGGAAATAACCTGATAACCACAAGACAAGCACTCACTTGTGGAGGGGTGTACTCCATGTTGGTGGAAGGTGGGGTGGCGGATGTGGCGTGTTTGCCGGGGGTGGAACTCTCCGAGGAGAAGCTGGAACTTCTGGTGGGTACTGGCACCGGGGCAGCTGTAGGGAACCATAGATAATCAGCAATAGTGGAAACAGTTCAACAAATACTCATATAGAGGACATAGGAATTTATCTACCATATATCCTTAAATAATCACCAGTCAATTATTGATTTCAACTACTGATTATTCGAGACAGGCACTTTTTCTTTTGAAGTCATATGTGTATACATTTTGCTAAAAAAGTACACACAAAACCATCATCATTGATGATTTCTTAATCTATATATTTAAATATAACCTATTTTCAAAGCTTTTCATAACTGTGCATTATGTGAGGCATTGTGAAAATTAATAATCAGAATAGGTATTAATCGTCATGTTCCTATGTCAATGAATAACTCATTCAAACAAAACTCACATTTGGTAGCTGGCTTTGGGGCAGATCTTTGAACAAATGCATGTCTGAAGAAGGGTTCTGAAAACATAATATGCACAAATTTTAAGGATGGGTCAAGTTCCTCATTTCCATATTGCAATATACTGCGATACAGAAGAGCGTATTGCGATACCTTTTGCAACATATTCATTCTTCAAAATGTATGAATTTACATGCTCTCTTTACTTAATAGCAGCAAAATAATTGACAATACTCATTGCTCAGCCGTCCGTTGGTTTTGAAAATGGGGTTTTTCAATGGGTGCTGTTTTCACAACATAAGTTTTCATTTTGTTAATAACTTTCAGTATAATCATATTTTATTGGGCTGTGTTTTTCTGCAATTTTAGAATGAAAAAGTATATTTAAAGCGTCCAATATATACATTGATAATACTGTGCATCCTTAGCAAATTAAGCATAAAAGGCTCTCAAAGATGCTTACACAAACATTCTTTTTTCTAAGGATAAGTTTTGATTTTAATCTAAGAATTGTACTTACCAAACTCTATCCTGTCCTTAGAATTGCGTTTCAGGAGTTTCAAGAGAAGGTCCTTGAGTTCAGGAGATGTACCAGTGGGTATACTGAAGGAATAGAATTTATAGATTGCAAAAACTAAACAACGAATGGCATATAAAGCATAAAAAACCTCAGACTCATGAAGCCTTATTCAATAAGTTACAATATTTTAGTGATGTAGAGAAGGCCAGTAACCTTTAGTGGTTTTATTTATCTTAAAATTTTTCCAATTTTCCAGGAGTGCTAGAATTGTATCTAGTTAATGTAGAACAAGAAGTTGGGAAAGAAGTCTTTGGCAACAGGCCATTTCAAGACTCTTCAGATATTTCTGCAATTTCATAGGAGCCATTGCCCTTATGAAAACTTCAAAATTTCAATAGGCCATTTGTTCATCAAATGTGCAAAATTGCCCTGGCCCCTACCTTTCCCAATCCCTGCTTTAAACATGTATAAGTCAACACACCATGGTCTTATCAAAGAGTCACATACTTAGGCATGAGGTCGCTGTGTTTCTCGTAGAACTGTTTGAGTTGCTGGGGGGTCTGTGCCTGGAAGGGAGCCTTGCCCGTCAGACACTGGAAGACGATGGTGCCGATACTCCACAGGTCTGCCTTGGCGTCGTACTGCAGCGACATTATCACCTCCGGCGCCTGAAGAGGCAATTGGATGCTTAGTTTTAAGACTTAATTGGTCATAAAGGTACAAGGCGGAAAAAAATAAACATTACATGGAGAAATAACTTGATGCTTAGTTTTCAGAATAAAAATGCTTATAAAGACAATGGTGACAATACTTCAGAGGCAGCAACATTATCACCTGCGGCGCCTACAGGGACAATTTGATGCTTAGTATTAAGAATAAATTGGTAATGAAGGTACAAGGGGGAAAGTGAACATTAACCACTCTGGCGCCTGAAGAGATAATTTGATGCTTAGTTTTCAGAAAGAAATGGTTATAAAGACAATGGTACCAATACTTCAGGGATCAGCCTTGGCTCGTACTGCAGCAACTTTATCATATGGTGCCTAAAGCTACAATTTTGGTAACTATTTTTCAGATAAAAATGGTCAAAAGGGTACAAGGTACCTTTTCACCCTTTTTTTAGGTCAGATTGCTTATAAATTATTGTACAAAGTGCAAAAGTCAACATTATCACCTCTGGCGTCTGAAGAGACAATTTGATGCACAGACAATCCTAGACATAATTTTCAGAATAAAACAAATGAAGATAGCTTTTAAGGCACAGAAAGAAGGTTTGACATTGTGATGATTTGTTTTTTATTAGGGAGACAATGGCGGCAATTCTAAATAGATTATCTGTGGCATTGTACAGCATTTCATTATCAACTAAGGTGCCTGCATAGACTGCCCTAGGCTTAACTTTCAGAACAATATTGCAATACACCAGTGTACCAAACAAAACTGAAAAACAGCCAGCCCAAAACTGGTATTTTACAGACTTTATGGTAAAATTGAAGAAAATTTAAATGGAACCTGGTACAGGGCTGTTGGATCCGTCTTATTTCATACACTGTATACACCTTGCATTAAGCATCCAATATGATGATGAAACAGTACAAGAATATTGAACATACCATGTACATAGGAGACCCACACAGAGTGGCTGCCATAACTCCATCTTGTAAGAATCTTGCAAACCCAAAGTCAGCTGAAACATAACAAGAATAATTGAGGTGAGGTGAGGTGATATGGGGTTTATCGTCGCTTTAAAGAGCATTTCACTTATATCGCAACTGCTAGTATTATTGCAGAAAGAAAGCCTGCAACAGTATCGCAGCTATGTGTTGCGGTGAAACCTGTGAGCATTGACTGGAACTAGTGAACCATGGGTGGTACTGCGCTGAAATTCCGTGTAGCATTGCACCCAAACTGACTGCGAGTAGAACAGTTCTCTACTGCAGACAACGTTGCCGAGCCCCTGGCGGGATTTGAACCACGGACCTCTTGATCTGATAATTGTGAATTGTCATGTATTCTCACTACAGTAGTAGATTAACCAATTGGAAATGACGGCATCAACAATTCTGAAATGTAGAACCCTGGATTTCATCATTTTGCTTATTCAAAACTTAGAAAACAAGCTAAAATTTTATAGGTTTGTTAAAATCATAATAAATTCAACTTACCAATCTTCAGTTTGATATCCTTGGTAGTGGATTGACTAGGGCGACCAGGGTAACACAACAAGATGTTCTGCGGTTTCAGGTCTCGATGCACTATTCCCTTTGCATTTAGAGCCTTCATCGCTTCGGCTGAAATAATACAATGTTTACACTTATGTATTATTTTTTCTCTTTTGAAAATTGTTTTTTTGAATAACTTTTGAGTAAAAGCTAATTTTTCAAAATCGACAGCATTGGATCTAAAACTTTTCTATTAGGATTCGTTCAAAGATAAAGCATTTCTGCAAAAGTTATTATTATAAAAGATACTGCAATTACTTTTATTAAAGTCGATCCCTTGATAATTAAAACATTTTGCAATTTATTTATTCCAATTTTAGAGAAAGTGAATAGAAATTTTATATGACATTTGAGATCTTAATTAAAATTTCTTAAAAAATTGATGTATTTATGATGGAGATAATTACCAATTTGTCGTAAAAACAGTGATATTGTGTCTTCACTAAGAGTTCCCTTGGCTGAAAGAAAAACAAAACACTTCAATTAATTGTTTTGAATCAAAAAGTATTAAAGCATTAGTATACAATCAATATTGTGAACCATTTAATATTTATAAGTAATATTTTACTCTACAATCGAATAGGAATTTAAAATTCAATTCTGAAAAGCTAAATTCATTTTTTTAATATTTTATATTTGGATAGAGAATTATTTTTGTTACATACCTTGTAGATAGTCTGCCAAGTCACCTCCATTGCAATACTAGAATATAGAAGAAAATATAAATTCATAAATGTTCTACATAAAACCTTTACAAAACATTTTTTCAAAATTAATCTACAGATTTAACGCAGGTTGAGATCTTGTATCAATTTTGTCTATAAACAAATTTAAAACAAGATGTGTTTGTGAAACACGAATGCCCCCGGATGCATATGTCAAGTATCAAAGACCTAGCTCCGACCAATCAAAAGTTATGACCAAGGTTAAAGTTTTTGTGGACAAACGGACAGACAGACGGACAGACGGACAGACGGACAGACAGACGGACAGACAGACGGACAGGTGAAAAACAATATACCCCCGGAATCTCCGATTCGGGGGCATAAAAATAACAAATCAAACTCAATTTGACCCCAGAGCATAGTTTTAGAAAATTTTTAACCACTTGGCTTAACAGAACAATGCCAATTCTGTTTTACATAATTGAATCAAACTACATAAGAATGAAAATATTTGTTTGACTTATAATGCTTACCTCCATAACAAGATAAACATGGTTTGTTGTTTCCTGAAAGTGAAAAATAAACAATTAATTAAACAAATATACAACAGTATTTTCCTGCTACATGACAATTCTACAAAACAAACATTCATTATATTTAAGATACATATTTCTTACTCTCTCAATCAATTCAATGTAAAAGTAACTCTGATATCATAAATACACAATTATTTAGTCTCAAATATTGCTGGACCAAATAGTCAGTTAAAACTCATTCCTTAAATCTAATAATATCACCAGAACATATCAATAAAAATACTCAAAATATTTGTTTCATTAATGCATTCAACCACCTTAGATCTAATTATACAGTTTATCACCAACATATATCAATGATTATACTGAATATATTATCTTTGTTTTCATCAATAATCATACAAAAAGACTTATCCTTATCAATATTCATGAACAAATTGATACCACTCAAGCTGTGCGGGTATTTGGGTTAATCATCACAGAACAAAGAATCATGAAAATAGTTTCCTCATAAATCAGTCGTAAACAAAAAACCGTGTCAATCACGCAGCTCAAATAATATTAAACTCTACATCAGCTTCAAATGGTTAATAATTGAGCACAATAACACCCTCTGAATGCTAAGCTGGAATTCATTTAATAGCCCATACAGACTTTTAATGGAAAAGTGGTATTTGTTGTCTGTGGTTTGTGGATCGATAAATGGCAAAGCTTGAGGAGAGAACACAGACGAATAACAAACATTGCAGCCTGCAGCAGATTTCGGCCTATATAGATTTTATGCTTGTAGAGAAGTGACCGTGATTGATGATAGAACGAAATGGGAAGTCAGATTTTGTGTGATATGTCCTAAGGTAGCAAACTGACCTCAGCAAATAACCTTTTTATGTCCATTAAATATGTAAGGTATCACTGGTCATCTGAAGCATATTGACATGATGGAAGGGTTTGTCAGATGAAAAAGCTTTTTTTGCATATCATTATATCTTATATCTACTTAGGTGGAAATTCAAGGACAACAATTTATGAATTAAGAATGAAAGACCAAATCAGTTCATCTTTAATATAAACTTTATATATTAATATCTGAAAAATATCAAGATATTCAATAAAGTAGGTAAAATTGATGAATCAGTTTCTACTCAGGTTGAAATTGCAGGACTACATGATCATAACTTTTGATTATCAAGAATATAACAATTCATGAATTAAGGACAAAAGACCAAATCAGTTCATCTTTAATATAGAGATTGCAAAATATTTACTGTACCGGGTATATATAGCATATTATATCTTCATGTAAGGGGAGTGAAAATATCAAGAGTACCTATAAAGTAGGAACCAGTAAAATAAATGTTACAACTAATCGATTGAAGGACAAATTCCTAGGAGTCAAAGAACTTTATAAAAGGTCTTATCTAATATTGTTATCCCAGAATCATCAACGATTTCACAGGTAAACAGTCTTATCTAGAAGTGTTCTTGAAAATGACCCATGATTGTTATACAACTTCTCAAACTTTGTATAAGATTATTTGCTTTGACAATTGTCCTTAAAAAATCTGCACCCTTAGTACCAAACACTTCTGCAGGGATTTTGAAAGGCAGGGGCCATGGGCAAAATTGCATATTGGATGAAAAAATGGCCCACTAAAATTTGGAAGTTTACTATCTATGTAGGGAAATGTCCAATTCAAAATTCAGGATATTATCAATAAGCCTGAAATTGGTCAGTTGTCAAAAGTGTCTTTTCCAATCCCTGATTCTATGTGTATCAGTTACAGCAAAAAGTTGTAAACAAAGATAAAAGAATCATCATTTTCACTTAAAATGTTTCTCAAACGCAATTATTTGTCTTCTAATAAGAGTAGTATTTTTTTTAAATATTAAGAAAAATATAAAAAGTTTATTTCATAAAAAGGAAAGTGTAAGACACTTAAAAAGTGAGACTGGTGTTATTTTTTTACGGCTAAATTGTTATGACCTTGGTCTATATGACAAAAACACTTAATGAAACTAAGTAACAAATTAAAACCTATGGTGTCAACATTGTTTATGAAAAACATTTCACTGCGTAGATTCCCTATCTGTGGGTACTGAAATAAGTGTGACAGTCTCCCTAAGTCGCGTGTTGGTAAACATGAGGCCCGCTCCCGATATCTGACCGACTTTAGCTAGCAGGAAATTTACTTGATGTGACGTTTAGCCTGGTTAAAGAGTGCACTAGGAAAGTAAACGTCTTCCTCAGTTTTATTGTTGTTTGTTTAGATGACTTTTCAACTTGCCAATGCTGTTTATATTTTTCCTCTATGAATTTTTGATGAGACTTCTAAGTGACCAAGTATCTTTCATCATGTAATAGGCTAAGGGTGAACTAGATATTACCCATCTTCCTCAGTCAAACAGTTTGCTGATAATTTTACACAGCGTTTTAATGTATGCTGAAATGAAAGCCCTTATTAAGTAACTCTGATAAACTTTTGTTAAACAATAATGAAAATAAATATTATTGATCAACTTGCTGTACTTAATCTTTCAAGCATAACAATTTGTAGTTGAGAGGACAATATAAATAGAAACCCACTAGTTTCTTCTATCAATATTTAAAGCTTTAGATCTAGCTATGTTTTATCCTCTTACCTTCTAATCTAAATATTATGAGCTTGCTTGGGAATACTTCTAAACCCTTTTTCTCAAGTCATAACATAAACAATCAACAATGAATAAATTACTGTCATCGATCAATAACGAAGTCATTAAAGGGACAGTCCTATCAGGTTATTTTTTGTGGAGTGAGTCAGAGAGTTATTGTTTTACGCCCCTTGGGCAATATTTCAGCCATTAGCGGTGTATTTTTCATGGAAACAAAATTAAAAAGTACTTCCACGTTTATACTTACATTTTTTTTCCAAACTTATTTTCATATGTTAGTAAATGTAACATTTGAGTTGTTCTAGGTTTTAACAATTTGACTAGGAATAGAATGAATCACTTGAATTTTGTTTCCACAAAAAATACCCTGATAGGACTGTCCCTCCAAGACATCTGAAAATAAGTGGTTTTTAATCGCTATTGATCTTTGAACAAGCTGCTGTTCAACCTTGACCTTGGGGTAAATTAATATCCATGATGACCTTGATGTGATCATGTTTTACCAAGTAGCCAATCTGTATTAGTCCATGTAACAACTTCATATTCCTGTAATTTGGCTACACAGAATTGTCTAAATATACTGATCGATCAGGTACTTGTCAAATCTTCTAACTCACATGGAATGGAACTTAGTCTTTAACACATCAATATTCTTTCAATAATTCATGACAAGCCAACAACATCATTGTGAACCTTTTCAAGCTGAACAAACACAATAGATCATTCAAGCATAGCAACCTTCTATTTAAGCATCTAGACTCGACCTAACATAACACTTTTAGCTTCACAAATGTTCAACCTTAACCTTATAGTCATAAAACATTTTTAACGGAGTCATCACTTTGCGAACTTGCTAATGTATGTAATTAACCTCCTTTTATTGTATAGCATGAAAGACTAAGAACAAAATTCTGAGGAAATTGAAATTGAAATTTCTCTTTATAAACATGAAAAGGAGGTTTTCAGTCTGAAATCAAACACTCTAGTCTTTTAAAGGTCTTACTTATGATTTCTTTCTTATTTTGAGGTATGGCTGATTAAATATTTGTGGCAGTAAGATATACTATTAGAGATCTGAATAATTCAAGCTGTATTTCCAACCCTTGATTCGGTAAGCCATTTTGTGTGTATAGCATTAATTACATTCCATTTTACTCGCAGATTTACTTGAAGATATCGCTGTTTGATAAATCTACTACAAATGTTAAGCAGGAGGATACAATGCAAGCGGTGTTGGCAATTTTCCTGTCAATTTAATGATAATAATCAAATGATAAACTCAGACCTGTTATGAAACATTTGGTTTTTGTACAAAACTCGCTTTGCCCATTAAAAAATAACTTATGACTCTCTCGTTTCACAAAATTATATTATATGGTGCATCATTCTTTAATCCCTATGCCACATAACAAATACTTCATTCTTTTCAAATATCTATTGATCTATTTACTTATAAAACAAGCATTAGGGTTAACCTCAAATCTGATGTAGGATGGAGAATGAAATCTAACATATAAAGTTCAAAATAACCATGCAGACTTAGGGGTTCAAGACTCCTAAACCCACACCAAAAAATCACCAGGGCCACCTATCCATGCAAATGTTTTAACCTGTACATACAATAGTCAAGGTTATGTCCTTTGTGGTCACTGACTGAGTGCTTGAACCAGTAGGGGTCATGTGGTTTACCACTCAGATTGGGGACGAGGTCTAACATACAAATTTAGTTAAAATAATCACGCAGACTAAGGGTTAAATATCCCCTAACCCACACCATTGTATCACCAAGGCTATGCCTATCCATGCACATACAGATATGTTTTAACCTGAATGTACGATAGTCGAGGTTATGTACTTTATGGTCACTGACTGAGGGCTTGAACTAGTTGGGGTCATGTGGTTTACCACTAAGAAGTAAATGCTTATATAAACTTACAGTCATGTATCATAGATGTTGTATTTAAGGTACTTGTTCAACAAAATTGTAAAACATGAAACACTCTTAGATGTCTTTGAAATTATTTTTATAATATTTCTGGGGTCGTTGTCTAAGTGCTTGAAAGATTATGGTTCAAATTCATTACCACTTAACAGTAATGATTGTATAAACTCAGGGTTAGAAATTAGTCAAATCGGGGTACTAGCCAATCGGACTAGTACATTCTTAGGAGCACTAGCCCAAAGACATTCTGACTAGCCAAATACCCCGATATAATCATATTTGCTTTAAATTCAACTAGTCCTTCGGACTACCAGTCATTATACATTACTAGCCCAGCATCTTTTTAACTAGCCATGGGCTACCGGGCTAGTGTTAATTTCTAACCCTGTAAACTTGCATAATAATTGATGTTTAAGTTAAAGATACTTGTTCAGGAAAGTTTTAAAATTTTAAAATAATCTTTTAATATTCTTGATATTATTATGAATTTATTTTTTTAGATTTGGAATAAATTTATCATAAATATTTGCCTATGGCTTTAGGCACTGGACAAAACTATCATGTCAGAATCTAACCTAATCAACTGCCTACAACTATTACAGAAAAACTCTGAAAATCTACTACATTCACCTTGTGTGTCAGGAAGTAGGCTTCTATATATAAATGATACAACATATGGCACCAATTAACACAAATTAACAGCTGTATCACCAAGTCATTGAATGATGACATCAGCTACCGTTCTATTGTCGTGTCCAACATGATTCCATTACACTTGTACCACATTAGTACTACATCTTACTTTATAGGGGCTTAAATATGAAACAAATGTTTGGTTATCCCCTCAAAAATATCTTACCCTGTAAATGATAGACAAAACAAAATGATCTACTGATCTAACCCAACTTTATGCAACAGTTTTAAACAATGGTTTAATTATCTTGTCATAAATCTTTTGGATTTGCCATGAAAACAGCATGTGGCCAATAAAAATCATCTTCAAAGTGGTATTTAATTCAAGTTGCATAGAAATATCACCTTCTTTTTTCACTTAACAGCAGGACATGAATGCATGAATGAGATATAATAACATAATCATAAAACCCATGTGGATTATTAATCTCCTTTTTTAACAAGCAAACATGAACAAATCATTCTGTGACTTCAATGAAATCTTTGAAATGCACCTGTGCACACCATAGAAGGATGGGTGGGCTTAACAAATTTTAAATGAAGGACGAAGTAATGAATTTGCAAATATAATAGATAAGCTTATCAAACAGGATCCAAAATGATTTTTATTTATTACTGGTGAGCATGGCTTGTGGTTTGAGAATTATCCAGCACTCCCAAAATTCCTCCAATACAGGGATTGGGAAAGACAGGGGCTATGGGCCATTTTGCACAGTAGGTAAAAAAATGGCCCCTTGAAATTTGGAAATTTACTGTTGCCATAAGGGCAATAGCCCATTTGAAATTCAGAAAATTACTAAAAACCTTGAAAATGTCCCATTGTCAAAAATGTCTTTCCCAATCCCTGCAATGTGGCACAAACTTAATCTAAATATCTACATTATGAATTGTATATATCTAAGAGCACAGAAAACAGGATTGCTTTCACTTCTCAAAAAAGCCCAAACTGAAAGAAACCAACAAATGTTGCGGAACCTTTTAATGTTTGATTTAAAAGAAAATAAAGAACCAATTGTTACACACAGAGTCTATTTATGACAAAATGCAGTTAGAAATATCTTAACTGTACGAAATTTTGATCATATTTCTTTATTTCATTATTCCTTAAAAAAAAAATTTCATAGCATCAAAATACCAAACTCTGCCCTCTGTCAACATATGATTGATCAAAACATTGAGAGATAGTAATGTTTACATGGGAAAACCCAACCCTGTTTACATGTGAGAGAAAATGACTGTACTGAAAACACGTAGCTGCTTATGAGCTGCCTGACAACTTGATATCTACGCTATATATACATTCTATAAATAGAGCATCAGCTGAACCAAGTAAACTTCTGGTGAAATCGTGTCACTGCTATGCTTAATGAAAACAAGGCACGCCTGTCAACTACTTCACAATCTATTTGCATATATCAGATGTAGACTAGAAGGAATTTCATATATTAAATCTGGATTGTTTAGTTATGATGTCGTTTTTGAGCATGGCTATGATTCATAGGAAAAACATTTCATGACAAATGAAATTTTTTAAAAGAAATTTCTGTTCTTGATTTGAATTTTGTATGTAACATAAGGCTCAAAACAAAATAGTAATAAAAACATGACTATTCTTTTTGAGCATTCTATGCATGAATATGATTCATACGAAAAATATTCATGATAAATGAAAAAATATTTTAAGAAATTTCTGTTCACTTGATTTGATTATTTGTGTTATATATTGTTCAAAACAACACTAAATCAAAACATCACACAAAAAAGAATTTCAAAATGATCTTTTTCTTGTATTAATGCAAACAAAAGCAGGAAATTCTTTTGCATTGCATATATGCCAGAATGACTTAAATTCGTTAAAGAAAACATTCATCTGCTATCCATTACGGAAATTTCCAACAGCATGGGTGTCATAAAAGTTCAGAATCGAATGCCTAACTAACCTATCTATCAGCTGTGAGTTAATAAAAATCCTCCGTAGCACTCACTACACTTATGCACAGTAGCCAGTCAGCTGTTTGAGGGCAGGTTTATTACGTAAGCAGGATAAGAGCGAGCAATTTGCTGACCAGGCACGATTGACCGATGAGAGGAAAATTTCCACCACACTCTGGCCATGAGGAGGGTGTGAGACAAGGTGACCATTGCTGACCAACGAGTGGTCAAGCACGGCTGATTAATGTCCTGCTTATGGCTATATAGAGCTTATCAGACATGTGATAACAAGATATGCTCCATGTCTCGACTTGTATATCAGACAAATCTATGTGATAAGTAGTTTGCTTATGAGGACACTGAATTACAAATTAAACTTTCGAGTTAAGCTGAAATATCAGAAATTGTGATTACAAGATATACTCAATGTCTGGACTTGTATATCAGAAAAAACTTTGTGATAAGTAGTTTGTTTATGAGACACTGAATTACAAATTAAACTTTCGAGTCAAGCTGAATTATCAGAAATTATGATTACAAGATATACTCAATGTCTGGACTTATATATCAGACAAATCTTTGTGATAAGTAGTTTACTTATGAAGACACTGAATTACAAATTAAACTTCGAAGTCAAGCTGAATTATCAGAAATTGTGATTACAAGATATACTCCATTTCTCAACTTGTATATCAGACAAATCTTTGTGATAAATAGTTTACTTATGAAGAGACTGATTTACAAATCAAACTTTCAAGTAAAGCTGAATTATCAGAAATTGTGATCACAAGATATATTCCATTTCTTGACTTGTATATCAGATAAATCTTTGTGATGAGTAGTTTACTTATGAGGACACTGAATTACGAATTTAATTTTAGAGTCAAGCTGAATTATCAGAAGTTATGATTACAAGATATATTCCATGTCTGGACTTGTATATCAGACAAATCTTTTTGATAAGTAGTACTTATGAAGATACTGAATTACGAATCAAACTTTCAAATAAAATTACCTTTATGAACATGACTCAAATGGCTACACCATAAACAATTTGCAGAATTGGAATAGCACAAATATAATTAGCCTTTGATAATTCATAAATGGCTTAGATCAAACCATGGTAGCTTGATAAAATCATCCTTTAATGATTAAAGTCCTTTCTTGGTCTGAAAAACTTCTTTTGATGTCCTAACAATTAGAAGTTATGTTGAATCTAAAGTAGCACGATGTAAAATTACACAACAGTCACACCTCTATGGTCTATGATTGCTTTCAAGAATTGTTTTCAAGAATCAAACCCACAAGATATGAATCTTATTGATATCACAAACATCAAGCTGAGTAAACATCAAACTAAGTCACTCCCTATCCAAATTGACCTTGAAGACAAGACTTAGTGTATACGAAATTGTGTAAAAAGTCTATAGCTATTCAGTGTTGTTCCTAGAGGGAGTCCTGGGGAAATTTGTCCACCCATTTTGCTCGCTGTTCCTTAAATTTTGGAGAAGTAGGATACCATTGCAAGGGGTCCCATCCACTATTAAAAGGCCAAAATGCCCCCTTACCTGACCACCTAGGAACAACACTGGTTATTAGAAATTTTGATGACTATATATGTAACAAAATATTTCAATAGAGAGCTACTCTAACAAAACAGAATATTATGTTGCAATAGTGTAATGATAACAAGAGAGAAAAACGAGACCCAAGTTTGCAAATTTGTAGATCTATGATAATCAAGATCACTTTAGTACAGCCAGAAACCTTGTACAACCTTGACAGTCTGACCTCCATAAAAAACTGATTCACAAAAATAGTTGATATAGTACTTCCAGATACAGGGCATTTAGAGGTGAAATACATAAGACAATCTCTTTACTTCTTTTGTAATTATGCAAGTGTCAAAAATACAAAGTCCACCTGAATAACACTGTATAGGACACCAAGAGACTAATATACACAGAAGAAATGCTTCTAACTTTCTCATAGTTATGTAAGTGTCAAAAATACATATTCTCAAACCAAAGACAACCTCACGGAGCAGTACATCTTTGTCATACTAAATGAACAACCTTTAGAGGTGTAATATACAGAAGAAATGTCCTTTCTTTTACATACCAGTAATTGTGCAAGTGTCAAAAATAACAAGACAGGATTAGGGACCCTTGTTCAACTAGTTAAGCAGCAGTTATAGTGGTAAATATTTTAATATAAAGAAGAAATGCTCCATGTTTTTCTCATATTTCATAAATCATGTAAGTGTAAAAAACAAATTGCCTTAAAACAAAGCCTAGTGACACCAAAACTATGACATGTAAAGCTTAGGTGTAATATACATGATAAAACCTCCCAGATTTCTTACAATTACGTAAGTATCCACATAAATAGCCTCAAAACAAAGGCTGCACTTGGAAGCCTCAAAACCTAGTAAAATGTAATATGGGGCTCTTAGAGGCCTTTAGCTTTCTCATTTTTAGGTAAAAAATAGGTACCTGTCAAAAATACATACCAACAAAACAAAGTTAGCCTTATGGACCCTTACAGCCTAGATACACAAAATATTCAACAATTTAAGGTGAATTATACAGAACTAATGCTCCTGATTCTCATAATTAAACAAGTAATACATACATAGTTACATACATAACCTCAAAACTAACAACTTTATGGATCCCAAAACCTAGTAACACTAAATAACACCGATATTATTGAAACATATCCTTGACTTCATGGAATCCCCATATATGTAAGTGCCAAATACATTACCTCAAAACAAATGCATTTTTATGGAGTCTAAACAAACATGGAAACACTCAATAAACATCATGTGGGATGATAACAGAAGGTCTTAATTTTCTTATACTTATGTAAGTGTCAAAATACATAGCCTCAAAACAGAGCCCACCTTATGGAGCCTCACAACCTAGTAACACTAACCCAGTTTATTCTGGCATGCTACTGTCAGTGCGATTGTACCCTTGTCCTCATTCCAGATGTAAACACACCACACTGAACATACCTTAACCATTATCTGGCTATAGTGTACAAAGGGCAACCATTTTTTACTAAGTTAGACTTTCATTGAAACTCAGTAAAGAAACTGATGGGTATGACTTAGCAATTGATTGATTGGCCATACAAATCCTTGAGCTAAAACATTCAATTCGTGCTTTTGGTACTGAATAAAATACAAATTGTTATAAGAAATGATTTGAAATGCTAGCAAATTGTATAAAAATAACAGTCATGTCATTTTCTGAGCTTTCAGTGCTATTGGGCCATTTTGCACATTGGGTGATAAAATGGCCAATCAAAAAATTGAAGTTCACAAATGACATAATGGCAATGGCCAATTGAAAATCTAGAAGATTACTAAAATCCATGAAAATGACCTTTTGTCAAACATGACTTTCCAAATCGCTGGTTTAAAACTCTAGAATGATACTGTATTTCTTCTCCTTCAAAAACTCATTAAAGTTTGTTGATAAAAATAAATAAGTTATTTTCTAGTATATTGCATATCACAGATAACAAAATTGACGATGTTATCCATGTATTTATGATATCAGAATATTATGTACCTCCATATGTAATATTATATAAACAAACAACAGTGGTGTGATGCCACAACTATAAACAATCATACGTCACGGTTATCAGTGACCAAATATTATGATGATACAGGGTCAACACAAATAGATATGAGGTCACTAAATATGTATAGAGCAAGACTTATAATAAACAAAATGACTCACATGATAATCATAGCCAATAAGAGATACACATGTTTGAGAACAATTGGCCACCTCATGAAAATGACTTATTATTGGATTGAAAACATAGAGTATTCAAGTGTTTTTGATAACTTATGTAGAAAAATAACATCAGAACATAGGTTATCAAAAAAGAGCTGAAAATACATGTTTAAACCTTCCTTAAACCATCCAACCATTGGTAGTGCTAGCTATTCAATTAAAAACTTCTACATTAAATGATCAGCCTTGTTCCTAGTGGGAAAATTGTGCCATTTTTTTTGTTTTGTGCCCCTAACATTTGGAGAACTTGGATACTTTTACCATTGCAATGCAAAGGGTCCCATCCGCTCAGAAAGGCCAAAATTACCCCCTCAATTAACTGCCTAGAAACAACACTGACATTGATGTATTTAGTTTTGAATAATCAGATCAAATACAAAGGATATCCCACTAATACCTAATGAATCTAATTACATTGACAATATTTCCTTCTTCAGAAGATACAATTTCTTCCCATATTGATAGCTCGCATCAAAAGGAGTTCTTATCCTACCATTTTCTATTCTTGATACAAGAGAGAACACATTTAATGAGATAATAAACAAATAATTATATATTTACCTTGCAGTCCATTAAACCAACAACATTTTCATGGTGTAAATCTGACAGCTCCTGCAAATAAAAATACCATATTTTATCACTCATATAAAAAAGAACATTTCTAACTCATCGCTTTTAAAACCTACATGATACTACATGAATATACTTCAATTATAATCTGATTACCATAATCGATGCATAAATGCTTTTTAAAAGCTAGGATAAGTCACAAACAAGAAATAATGATTCTTTGAACCAACTTACCTTGAGTATTTTAATTTCTTTACTCAAGAGCTGCTGTGACTTTGCAATGTTTTTCTTAGTGATACTCTTAATAGCCACTGCTTTCTCTGGTCTCTGAAATATCAATAAGATTAATCATTAATTTGTTATGTTAATAACATCATTGTTACATCCATACAAGGTATATTTTGTTACACAAATCTTCAATGTCATTGATAACTTGTACATTATGAGAACAGACTTCAAAACATAAAGGCAAAATAAGAAACATACAATTAAGGGGCCAAAAAGACAAATGCGGTTAGTTTTGGTTACTATTATTAGTCTCAACAAGTGCAAATTAGACATTGTAACCAAATTTGTGTCATGAATTAGTAGCATTGCATTGAATTAACTTAAATGTCAACAATAATTGTGTTTTTGCTAAACTGTAACAATGCCATGACAATGCACACCGTCAAATCAAAATAAAAAACAACAACTAAAGAAAAAAACAATATCAAATGCAGATTATAATTTTTCTTAACAAGTTGCAATTAGACCTTGAAACAAAATGGGCATCATTCGTAGTTTTGTATTAACTTAATTTCAACAATAATTGTGTGTTTTAGCTAAACTGTAATAATGCCATGACAATGCACACTGTGTGCATTGTCATAGCATTATTACAGTTTACTTAAAACACACAATTATTTAATTTAAGTTGTGACACTACAGTTACTCATTTCCTACAAGTCAAAAAACCATGAACTGACAGTTTGACCTTTATCAATTAGCAAATGAGGGGTTAATTGAGATTAATTAGGCGATAGTATGTAAGCATAATGCTCTGGTTAATTACATCAGATTTTTCGCACCTTATGGCTAGCGAATAACGAGTGTCAATCTACGCTTCTGGGCTTGGGGCTAAATGTTAGCTACTTGAGTCACAGAGAGGACACCGCAATCATTACCAACCTAGATCAATTCAACCAAACTGAGTCATCTCAGGTCTTAAAAATAGACATTCAGGCCCAAAAATATCTTATTTTGAATTCATGTGTTGAATAAATCACTGTTTTCTGTTAAAATCACCTTCACTGAATAAAATATATTGAAATCAAATATAAATCCCTTAAGCCAAAATAAACGCCTTAACAGTATTAAAACTTTATAAGGTAGGTTTCGGTAAGGTCCAAAAATAACTTATATCTTGCGACAAAAAAATCTTTGTTGCCAAGTTAATGTTTAATAATACTTTGAACTGTCAAGAATTTAATCACTTCAGCAACTGACACTGATTAATTTCACAAGTCAATGTATTCCATTTCAAACAAATTGTTTAAGAAAATAAATTTCTAATATATTATTGTTAAAACTTTAGACAAAATGGAAATTTATTGGTTTTAATGTCAGATAAGACAAATAGCCACAAATTAATTCTAAATCTTGGAACTACAAACCATCTCCTTTTCTGTTTTAAGTTTTGAAATAGGGTAAAGAATAATAATTAACAGAGCCTAGTTGCGATTTCTCAAAATTCCTTCGTAAAAAAGATTGAGGGTTGTCAAGCAAAGCAAGTCACTTAGTGGAGTAACAATGATTCGATTCTGTTTTTCATGGTATACCCATAATACTGGTGATTATTATTAATGCTGATCAATCATCGATAATAATCGATCATCGAAAGACCACTAAAAAGGCTACTTTACAATCTATTACACCCTTATAACCGGTGCAGATGAAGCCTCAGGTATCTTACTATGCAGATTTTAAAAGCACAAAGTAAACATACTAATGTCGAATTGCCACCGAAAGAGTACCAACTCATTACTTAAAGCGGTGTTTGGATACAAGGCGTAGTAGTGTTTAGTTTTCTGTGACAGATTCAGTGAAAAGCACTTAATGAATTAAAGAACTGATGATAAAAAGATAAATAAATGTCTCTGAATTAAAAATGGATAGATAAAATAAAGATTATCATTTAAGAACTGATGATAAAAAGATAAATATATGTCTCTGAATTAAAAATGGATAGATAAAATAAAGATATTCATATTTAAATCAATATTGAGATATTGATATCCATTCTGAAAAAGATATGTTCAACTTTATGTAAATTTAGAAATTTGGATCCATGAATTTATTCAAATATAACGTGAAATGAATGTTGATCAACAGACAGACAAAGGGTATTATTCAAATTTGCATGATGAAATCAATCAACCATGACATACAGATGTTGGTTAGTAGATATAACAATGTATGTCAGTGTATTTCCATTGTGTTTATTGTGCATTCACATCTTCTTATATTTATCAAAATCTTTAACTATTATAACTATTCAACATTTAAACTTTGCTTAGCAACTATCATGTCAATAATACCGTATATCTTATATTTCACAGGGTGATGAAACTACATAACATACTGAGCTATACAAAGAACTTGAATGGAAGCTAAAAATAGATTCATGACCCATTGACAACATTTTCTCAAATATCTACATTTTTAAAACTAATTTGAAGTTTGGATTAGTTTCTATTTCCCTGAAGAGATAAGGACAATTCTACTCAAGAAGGAAGCGATTCAAAAACAAAGGATTTCTTTCATCCTTTGTTAATCTTTATTTCCTTGTAAATAAAATGGAGCGAAATTCATTCTGAACAATGACTTTCAACAAACCTTTAATGATCCATTTGACATGCATACATAACAATATTACAAGACTGGCAATACAGATGAGCAATATTGACATTTGCACAATGGTTTTAACTAATCTATTATGATATTTTGCTCTATTTTGTGTATTAATAAGAAGGTAAGGGTTTTTGAGTTACCAAGTATCAATTTGAAATGAAATAAGAGGAAAGAATATATGCAACATGTGTTTTGATGCTCATTATTGCACTCTCTGTCAAAATTGACAGGAGCTGCCAGAATAATTCTGAAGAAAATGGTCAGACCAACCCACCTTTCGATTTCGTCCCTTGAAGACCACAGCAAATGCCCCATGACCAATCAGGTCTTTCTTGTTGTATTCGTACTCTCCAAGAACTTCCATGATGAATCTTCAGATGAAATAACGTCTATGGATTGTTATTATCAATATTATTGAAAATGGTGCTGGACCAGAAAGGAAGGAATCTGGCCATTGCCATCACTGATGGCTCGCTTGGCGGCTTTTTACATGGTTGTAGGAACACATTAGTGACCTATAAGCGATCTAAGATGACATTACTATCACGACACAGTCAATACTTTTTCTGATCTTCACGGACATCGACGTAATCAGTTGCTTTTAACGACGCAAATTTATTCTTTCTTCTCAATGCGCTCATATGTCACAGACCACCTGATTATGTTTGGGTTTGGGCCCTTTCACCCCTCTACCCTCCGCGCAGAAATAACCCTGACATTATGACTTTTAGAACTAATTCTCAAAATATAGATTTTAGACGTGTTTCAATTGAGCGTTTTATACACATTATTTTCATGTAAATGATAAAATTGTATTAACATGACACATAAAATACTGATGTCGGTCAATGTCTAATTATGCAAGGGATTTTCTGAATATATTAAGGCGCTATGAAAGTAGTGCGCGCACCTTGTCAAATTACCGTTCTCTCTCGCGAGAGTTGGATGTGCGTGGTTTTTGTGTTTAGCGAAGAACCACGTGGTACAGGCCTAAGATGATCAATTATGGTTTTAAATATACAAAATTCATACTGTCAGCCAAAAAGCATCATATGTACTTAAATTCACGTCTATTGGATAATATTTGTGCTGTTAATAGGTGAATTGTAGCCGAGGTAAGGCGTCCACATGTTGCACAAGCTCGCGTTTTTCCATCAAAACTATGGCGCTCGTATTTGCTGCCCAATCAGTACTGAGAAGACTTGCTAAAAATATGTTTTTGTTTAGGGCGGAAATATCAAGACCTTGGACATTTATTCAAATGCATGTTGAATAACAATAGTTGCAAACTGTGTGTGACCATACATTTGTCTGTGAAGGTGTGCGATTTAGTGGTAAACATTTCATACGAAGATTGTTTGGGTTTGTTTTGATATGCCAAGGACAAATCGAATTTCGTCCCACGCGCATTTTCACAAAATAAGATGTGTGTCATTCTACGCAGCTCATACATATCTTTCCTGATTGTTTCCTTTATTGTCACAAACTATGAATAATTACCCAGACATAGTGCACTACGTTTAAATTTAAAATTTATAAAAATGTATTGTGAAAAATATTAAAGGTTGTTTAAAGTGATTCTGGTATGTTTATATAGAATCATCAAGACTTAGATTAGTTTTTGATCAGTTGATTTAAGAAATTAATTCTCTGAAAAAAGTAATTTTATATGCTGAAGTCATAACCATTTTAGCTGACATGTAACAAGGATTATATTGTTAGATATAGACCTATCAATTTTAATGTTTATTTGTTTTGTACAGTGACCTGATGGAACCTTAAAATCGCCCATCAGACAGTTTCACTGACATCAACTAGTCAAATGTTATCAATGAAAGTTATCTGAAGAAGCCAGAAACAGAATGTTAGGATTTGAAGATGTTTGATAGGTTATATGACTGGTTCCAATGGCAATGCTTCTGCCAAGCATGAAGGAGATGGAACGATTATCACCATAAAGATATGGCATTCGCATCTAAATAAACAATAATCATAAATGACATGCCATAAAGCTTTTATACAAATCTATATGACTTTATTGATGATATAAATTCAAAATATCTCCAAAATCCATATTTGTTTTCAATTAAAATCTTATAACAGTCATTTTACTCATTTATATATTTTTGTAGAAACTAAAATCACATGTCCACTAAAAATCACTAATTCTATGAGCTATCAACATTATTAAATGGTATTAAAGTGTCAGTCTGAGTGCATTTAATGAGCTGCCAAACTTACGTTTGACTTGTTGACATGCGTCACTGTCCGTTTTTCGATCACAACCGCAACCTCGTACTTTCCTATTGTCAATGTACAACTTCGATTAGCTTAAGAATTACACTTTTTAATGACAGTTGGTCCTTCTCAATGGAATGACACTATTGATAAAATTGTGAAAATAGGCAATGTCTCCTTATTTTGCAAATGACGTTTCATAAGTCTGCTCACTCATCAGGTTATCTGTGGGATATATATACATGTGTTTTTATTGGATATTTATCAATTCAATGTAGCTTTAATCATCTTTATCTCATTTAGTCTTTCCTTTCTTTTCAGCTTTTGATCAAGTTATTTCGGAACAATGGCAAACCTAAGACTTGTCCTCTCAATTGCTCTACCATCAGTCACTGCCCTTATTGGCTTTCTCTACTTCCTTGGTCGGAAAAAGGGTAAGGGAAAGAATGGAAAAGCTATCGAAGACAAAAAGACTAAGGATATTACCGAAATTATTGGAGATAGTGCAGTGGAGAGGAACCACACAACAACAAACCACAAAACACCAGAGCAAACATGTCAGAAGAGGAGACATGAGCGAGACAAGGAAACCGAGCCAGTTACGATCAAACCAAAACCAGTGAAAGAACCAGATATGGTCTCTGCCGATGTAGACAATCTCTTATGTCAGCCCTTGCCAAAGGATGTAGTTGCTGAAATGGATTTCAACCAGTCTGAAAAGTGTGAGGAGCTGTCTCATGTTCCCTTGAACTGGGCGGATGATGTCGTGGAGGACACTGCTGAAGATTCAGTCCCTAATAACCAGTTACTGCTCAAAGATGAACCCACCTCTCTTTCCAGTGCTAGACCTGCTGAAGATGTGCCTCAGTCAGGACCTATTCCTGTTGATCTTAACTGTAGTCCAAAACCGGACAGTATGTCCTCAAGAAATGTCAAAATTTTGACCAGGTCACCCCTAGGTGTCTTGTCTGTAAATACCTCAAATCAGTCTAGTTCAAGCAAGGCTCTTGCCAAGCCAAGTGAAAGCTCTCAGGATGTTGGTGCTAAAATCTCATGCCAGGACGTTTCATCTTTGGGTGAGAAATGTGATCAAATATCTACCAGTAGGGCCGATGATGACTCTGTCTCCTCGCCTGACCCCCAGATCTCTGCCAGTAAGTCTCAGTCTGTTGAATCCAGCCTGAGTTGTGATGCAAGGCAAAGTTTGTCTGAGAACAGTACCAACGCTTCAGACTCGTCATCAGCGTCTGTTGTCATTGAGGACTCCAGTGATGCAAGTCACACGGAAATTGTAGTGCAAGACAAAATGGACTCTGTGAGTAGTTGTGAACAAAGCTCTCCCGCTGTCTGTGAAGAGAGTTCGAAGCAAGGGAGCTCTACGTCTAGTGCTATTAGTGAAAATACTCTGCTGACGAACAGTAAAAGCAAGATGGCTGACAGTTCTGTAGCAGCAGACGCAGTACAGTGTGCTGAACAAAATGGTAGTGCTGCAGTTGCTGCTAACTCGGAGTCCCCTGGCTGTGATAGTAATAGTGAGGTGAGCATAGGTTCAAGTGTTGGACAAGTTTAATCCAAACTCTGACAACACAACATTTACTTCTGTTGCATTCAAATCACAAAAATCTAATTGGTTGCAATGAAATCATGATATGCCGTCAGAGAAGGTACAAACTTTAAATTCACATTGTTTTTGATATTGTTCACAAATCCAACGTAAAGTCAAAGTTTGTATAAAAATAGTAAGGGATGTTTCTGGCGTTAATGTTTTTTCGAAGACTTACATGGTTGTGTCGCTAACAAATTTGGCCAGGAGTGAAGGATTTTTATAGTGGCTTTCTTGAAAGTGAAGAGATAATGAGATTTTCTAACAAATTCTCACTTTTAATGTTTACACATGCTTACAGTATATTGACTGTACAATTTGAACTGTATCTTATTGCTTATCAAAATTACTCAAGAGTGAGAAAGGATTGTTAGATGTTCCATGTTAGCTCTAATCTGTTTTACTCTTTGTAAAACTTAAGTTTTCTGAATAACTGTTGTCTGTTACAGGCTTCCAATGACAGTGGGCGTGGCGGAAGTGTAACAGAGCCCCTCCCCCTTCCGATGATGACATCAGACACAGTGCGCTATGAATTCAACTTTCCCTCAGAGTTGTGTGGGAGGCTTATTGGTAAAAATGGCAGGAATATCAACCTGGTGAAGGAGAAGTCTGGAGCTAACATTGCTCTCAAGAACAACCCCTGTACACCCAGCTTCCAAATATGTGTTATTGAAGGTAATACAGCATTTTCATTAAATGTATGCATTATAAATGCATTTTCATCAAATGTGCATCAAGGGTATTAAAATGGGATTTTCATCAAATGAATTATAAATAATACATTAAATAAGTGAACAGAGCTCTGAATTGCCAAGAAAGGACATCCAGTAGCCGAGTTGAAACAAGTGTAACTGTGTTACTCGTTCATTTTCCTTCATGATATCTTCATGAAAATTATCAGTGAACAATATAATGGAAATGTTAGAACTTTTATATCCAAGATAAGTAGATTATTAAGTCATGTATATAAGCATTGAAACTCATATTATTGGTGAGTAATAATTCACATTTCTAAAAATGTTTTTGACATTTACTTACCACATATCTTATCCATACTTATATCAAAGATAATTCTTTGAGGAAATGAAAGAATTTTTTGGAAATAAATGAAGTCTGTTTTCAAGTTTTCAATTAGAATAGACAATACTTTAAGAGTTGGTTTACAAAGAATTGTTTCGTGTATTTTGTAGGAAGTCAAATAGAAATTGACAAAGCTCTTGTCCAAATCCGAAAGAAATTTCCGCGAGGTCAGTTCCCACAGGTCGACCTGACCCCAATGTCGCAGGTCATCCAGGAAGCACCTGTTTTGATGCCAGACATAATGCAGGTAGGTTCTGTGTTCAAAATATGTTTCAATCCCTAAACACAAGAAGGGCTATGGATATAAAAAATCAATCAGTCCTTCTTAAAATATATCAAGCTCTGCAATTTAAAGACACTGTCTCCTAAGATTCAAAATAGGGAGACGGGCTTGCTGACCTATCCCATCTGATGTCAATCAGCAGTTGGTAGGCGGGTAGACAATTCATTCAAACACTGGGTATTTTAAAAAATTTATACATGTAGATGTATATCTGAATAGGTACATTTAATTTTGTACGGTTTCGTTGCTGAAATAGAAGTAACCTCACAAGTAAAAGAATAATGTGTTTTGTGTGTTGTTCAGACAGCTTAAATGGAAAAGACTATTAGAAAAGGGAAACTAGTTTGGTTTTATGTTTATGTACCCTATCATCGGTTTGGTACAGTGACAGAAATTGAAAAAAATATCAATTTTATTTTAATTTATGCTTCAAAGGGTCATTCTGTTTGAATCACCAATTGTCACTTAAACCAATAGAAAAATCATGCATTGGTGAGTTATTTGGAGGGGAAAGGTTTCAGGTTCGAAAAAAACTTTTCTTGAGTACATAGTTCTTTTCACAAATTTATTGAAAATCATGTAATTATTGACATTCTAGCAAATAAGTAAACAATTAATTTTCGTCTTTTTCAAGATTGTAAGTAGTTTCAGTTAGTTCCAATGAAGCTGGCAATTATGTTCTAAAGGCTTCTTCAACAAAGGTGTTTTGTCAATAATTAAGCTTCTGTCTGGCCGACTTGCCTTAAGTCAACCCTTAGAGATATCTTTGTGATTGCTACTTTAATTGGTGCTGTTTTAACATTTAACACCAATTAAGAATTTCTAACTTGATTCAAATAAGCTCTTTGTTAAACATGCATCAATTACTAACTGATTTAATGAATATCAAAACATTCCATTAATCAAATTATGCTTCACCTTACAAGTCACTACAGTGGACTGATGGTTAAATTTAATCATCACAAAATTTCGCATAAGTTAATAATTTGTTTCAGGTTAGCTTATCAAAACTATAAAATACAGTTGATGATCTTTTCAATAAGAAATCACATATAACATGCCAGGTGGATGTGAAATATAGTTATTATTGGTCAACACCTTCAAACTTATTTCATCTATTTTCTGTTTTAGATGGCAAAGAGAGTTTTTTTAGAAATCGCTTTATATTGTTTTAAAAATGTGATTACTTTCAGATAGGTCATGGTCAGCAAGCATGTGTGGCTTCAGACAAATAGCATAACACAGCTTTATTGAAGTTTGAGAATGGCTAATGATTCAAACAACATTCCACAATCGATTCTGAGATACAATCAATTACTGTTGCATACCATTAGTTTAAATTTAACTTTTCATTCATCAATTGCCTCTTTGATAGAACTCGTGTTCAAGGACTGTAATTAATATGACTGACAAAGCGTTTGCTAACTCAATGAATTTCCTCTATCACGTTGATTTCTCCTTCCAGTTGAACTTGCCAGAGGGTGTATCAGTGGACATTGTGGTATCGAACATCGTTGACGCTGGCCACATCTTCGTACAACAGCCGACCCACCCCACCTTCCCGTCTCTAGAGCGGTTGAACCAGTTCATGAACGCTTGCTACACTCAGGACCACATGGTTCCACCTCTGCCCAGGCCTATTGAGGGTGAGACATTACTTTCATATTTATGTTTCTGGAGCTTAGTGAATAAATTGAATTTAAAATGGAACTATTTCGACAGATGACTTTGTGGAAACAACTGAGAGTAAAGAAATTTACAATAGATTAGATTGAAGTTTACACCATTACTATTCATTTATGAATTTCATAATTATATTTCGGAGCTTAACTATAAAACTATCATTTGTTAGATCAATAGAATTTGAATTCAAAATGGAACTTGTCATTCAACAGATGATTCTGTGCTCTATTTTAATCTTAGTTATTTCAAGATATTATATATTCTGATTTGTTGGCGACCCGTGCCGTATGTCATCTTCTCATGACTCTTGTTAGGAAGTATGGTTGTGAACCGTATCGTTGAACTTAAGCGTTGATTCAATATGTATTTAAATTGATATCAAGTTGATACAGCAAAATCTTTGGCTGGGTATTTGCATATGAATATTTTGCATCAATGCCACTACAATTTCTTCAAATATGGAACTCAATATTACTTTGACAAAGATACCATGTCAGGGTGGGTGAACATTTGAAGGAACAAACATTTTGTGGCAACAAATATGGGGATATCATTTACAGTAGGTTAGGTCTAAGGTTGAAGTTCACACCAACATTGTCCAATGCTATTTATTTATTTCAGGAAAATTACGTACAGGATTTAGCATAACCCACTTGACTGAATTTAAGAAAAAGCAAACCTCTCTTGCAACTGTCTATAAAAATGTCACATTTGACAACAATATACTAACTCAATTTGTAACATCAGTATAATATGCACAAAATGCACCTCAGGGTAATAATGTTGTTTCATTACAGTCGGAGTGATTTGTGCTGCATTCATGGTTGATGGTTGGTTTCGAGCCCAGGTTGTGAATGTCTGTGAAAACTCTGACGAGGTTGATATAAAGTATGTGGATTATGGCGGTTACGCCAGACTGCAGGCTTCAACGTTGAAACAGATCAGGTACAGCTTTCCCCATTGATATACATATTGTACTTATCAGTTATAAATGGCGTATTATATTTTGGCATTTTAGATCTTATGTCAGGTAATAAAGTTGCAACAATTGAAAGTTTTAAAAAATATTTTATATCAAAATAATATGGTGCTTTTGAAAGTTTTTATTTCTGTTCCACCTTATATCAGTTAACAAATATTCAGCTATTCTTAATTCGAGAAAAATATTTTGATATGAATAGCATTATTCATTTCATCATAATGTTAAATTGCTTATGAGAGTTTTCTGAATGTCATTTTATTTTTCTAGGAGTGATTTCATGACACTACCATTCCAAGCTGTTGAGTGCTATATGGGCAATATCACACCTTTGCAAGGTAAATTATTATTCATATAAATCATTAACTAACATTTATTCACTTTAAACCTAAGAATCCTCTTTCAGATATTGAGAAGAGGTTTTGATTGGTGATAAAGATAAGTTACCAGAAATAAATTATGATCAGGATCAGTAACCAAAAAATCTGGTTTGTACAGACAATGAGTGTCTCTGTTGATTTATTTGGTAAGAAGAAAACAATTTTACAATTCAGGTTTCATTACTTCATTTTGTTGTCTCCAAATCCTATACCTCGAACAGTGCCACAGGTATATTGCAGGGTGGGAAAGACATCTTTGACAATTGGCCATTTTCAGTGTTTTTGGCAATTTTCTGAATTTTAAATGGGCCATTACCCATTATATCAATTGTAAACTTCAAAATTTTAGTGGGCCATTTATTCATCCAATGTGCAAAATGGTCCATGGCCCCTGCCTTCCCAATCACTGATATTGGGAAGATGTGCGAATGAAATTAAAAGAACAAGAGTTACCTCCCTTCAAACCTCTAATGAGAGCATTTGACCTGATTATCAAAGCATGTTATTAAGTGACAATTAAGTCTTATATTTTCGTTTTAAAGGGGCAGTAGCACGTTTTTAGGGGGAATGATGTCAGGAAAATTAATATTAATGATTCCAATTGAAAGACAATGTATTTAAACTAAATGGAGCAGTAATAATTCAAATATATAACAAAGTTTAGCCAATTTTCTTACACAAAATGAATTAAAGGTGTTCACACAAAATGGCCGCCAATGGATTTTATGGGAATCTTCATACTTTGACCTCTGACTATGGATGATTGGTGTGTGTAATGAGATTTTTGACACCGTCAAAATAATACATATAGCAGAAACTTACAATTATCATTGAAAATTTTGTAATATAAAATTATCAAAAAATGTGCTACTGTCCCTTTAAAGCTTTAACAAGACCCAAAAAAGGCCTTAAATATGATGAGGTGTTGACTGTACTGACCATGTTTGCAGAGGAGGAGTATTTCAGTGAGCAAGGAAGTACGGTGCTGGACGAGCTTACCCAGGGGAAACTGCTGCAAGCTCAAGTCGTTAACCGCGCAGAGGACTGCATCCCATACATCCACATCTACCAGATTTCAGGCAACAGGGTACGTTCACATAACTTCTTTGAGAGGCATTTTAGAAGTTGGAATGACAATAATGCAGAGGAATATATGAATGATAACTTCCGATTCTTCTTGTGCTTGAGAACGACAAGAGAATCTGTGTTGAAACGTCGCATACAATGAACAAAGAAGTTGTCATCCATATATTCCTCAGCATTACGTTCACATACTCTTTTAAAATATTTGTTCTGGAAATCTGTCTCCAAACACTGTGGTCATCTTAAGTCCTCAAGTACATTGTTAATGAAGTGTCAGTTAAGGTTGCTTTGTGAAAGGAGGCTCTGGACATATTGAAGCTTGAAAATAAACATTAGTACCCCATCCTTAAGACATTGTAGCACATCTAACTTATGGAATTAGGAGCATCTCAAGAAAGGAATTAAAGTTTCCAATTGGCATTCTTTTTTGGAAAATAAGATAAGTCTGTAAAGAAAAGGTCTGATTAAAATTGCTCTAGTTCCAAGGAAAACAGTTTCAAAATATAAACTCTATCGAGAATCGAACTTGTTATATCGATAGATGTCCTATCCTTTCCACTGAGTCCAATCCAATTCAAATCAGATTGTCTGAAGTGAAAAGCACCCCAAGCTCTTTGGAACAGTGCACAGATCAAGAAAAACTGCAAGCTGAAAGTGATTTCAAAAAGATTGGTCCTTGGGCTTTGATGATCATGACATTTGCATTGAACGCTTTTTCAGTGCAACAACATTAGAGAAATTGTTTAAAATATCTTAATTATTTAGTTTGAATTCCTGGCCTTCTAAATCTCTTCACTCTATAGATTGTTACCTAGTATTAAGTATTAGTTAGAACAAATGATAATGTATTAAATATTTTTGCAGGTGCTCTTTATCAACCGAGAGATGGTGAATCGGAAGGTCGTTCGATGGATTGAAATTCTTCAGTAGTCAGAGCTTACGCTGCCTAGTCATGCCAGTGGTTTGCGAATATATACATGTATCTTGCTTTTGTATATGTGTCTATAGACAACTGCCAAATTGATGTTTACTGTTGTTGGTTGACTTTCTATGTTCCCAAGATTTCTCTTAAAGGCACTGTAGCAGTTTTGTTAGGTTAGCAAAATGAAAAAAAAGCAAAACGAAAAGAAAACCAATTGTAACCAATAGACAGTATATCGTGGTATTGGTGAATCGTGATACTTAATCTGACGATACATGTATTTTGATACATTCTCTGCCAAAAATATCAGAGTATCTGTCATAAGATAATGTATTATTTTGTCAATAACCTTTAAATAGTGTAAATAGCGATGTGTATCATATCACTTGGAGATATCGAGATACATATCATAGCGTAAAAAATCAGTATCGTCACACTTCTAGTAACCAAATTACGAGACAATCATTTTCAATTTGTCAATGAAGTCTAAATGGAATTGCTTATTTCAGTTAAGCTTTGCAATTCCGTTTTCTGAATTAATTCAATGAAAGGTATTTAATGGCCACGTGCTTGATATGCATAACCTTGTTCTACAATTACGAATAATTAGATTGAGTATTAATTATTCCTAAGCTAATATTTAATGAATCAAAGAGAACGTAAGAAATATTTTTTGTTAAGACTGCTACAGTGTCTTTACAACCTTACCATCATAAGTGCTTTTTCTTCTGTGTTGATATACATAGGGTTTTCTATGAGTTTGAAAACTAGTTTTGAATGATATCATGACCATTAAAATAATATTATGACACTTTTTGACTAGAATAAGGATAACTTATTTCAAAAAATCTTTTATTGATTTCATTGAAAGTTGATTTACACATTGTGTATTCAAAAAGAAAGTATCATTCTTTCAGGCCAAAATAAAATTTATTTAGTTTTTTTAAATAGGACACAAAAACAATATGAATACAAGACAAAGGTATTCTTTATCCTCAATCAATAACAGTTCTCTTCTGAGAGAATCAATGATTTATTCAAATATTTGTTAATCTAAATTGTTTGTCTCACTTATGTTCAGTATTACAATAAAACTCGTAATGTGTTCTCTTTTACTAAAGTTTTGTTTTAGAAACGTTTTGAGAAATGAACATATTCTATCCGTGTTTCAAATGAACAAAACAATTTTGTAACCCTTTTGTTTTATATGAACATTGAACAACAAATTTCAATTAAAAAATAGTTTTGTACCTGCATATAAAAGAATGTGCTGATAAATCTACCCCACAGATCTTTTTTTATCAAGAGAATTCTTAACATCAATTACAAATGAGTTTTATAATAATGTTTAAATAATACAAAGAGAGTTTTTTAATTATCAGTATATATGAAAAGATGTGGCAATATAACGATAATGTACTGTTTATGTTGATAATTTGTTATTTCTCCAAAATATCAACCTGCGAAAAAACATGGTGGAATAACCGCATGATGGCTCAATTATGTCCTTTTTTTTTTCAGTTAATTATTATTCATATAACAGATATTTGAATATAATTCTGCGTTTTCCACTCTATATTTATAATGGTTTATATTTTACTTTTATGGTTTAATTATTTTTTGCCTTAATATTTGTTACAAATTCTCACAATATTTGCCTGAATATTAAGTTTCTCAAACTGCCACTTCAAAGACCATGTGTTGGTCACTATTATTGTGGGTGGGTTTTTTTTGTGCAGTTAATTGTTTATTTACAAGTTTCACAAAAGATAATATTTTTATGCATGTTTGTTCCTTAAATGTACCGGTACCCTTTACATGCTCTTCGAAAACCAAACATACCATTTTTATTTAAATCTTTGAAAACCATGTTCTAAAAATTCCAATTTGGTAATTATTGCATTACAAATTTCATCCAAAAAAGAATTAGATCTACATTGCTGAATGAAACAATATGTTGCACATATGAAATATTTGTTGCTTTATTGATCTCGATATGCATTTGAGTTTGTTTCATATTCTTGTTCACCATGTTTTGTATGATTTATTTTAGGTTAAAGAGGTTTTTTTAAGACAGATACAATTTTGAACTCTTGAAGTTAATCTTTATGAGAGAGCTACCATAAATGTTTCTAACAAAAAATAAGCAAATATTTCCCTGAACTGTTTTTTTTGGCTAGAATGCATTTTACTGGGCTCAAAAAGATTGTGTACTGTTTGTACTATCTTGGATTCACTTGCATATCCCGGTCAATGATCTTTTAGGGTTAGTTTGGCTAGTGTAAAGAAAGGTAATGTATCAAAGTTTGATCTCTAGCCTCTGGTAAAGAACACTAGTCCGAATTTATTTTGTTAAAGGGCATTTATCAAATGTATTGATATTTTATTTAGAACACTGCCACTACAACTGCCATTACATATTTTTGGTTACATTTTGAAGTCAGAAATTGCATTGTACAATCTGTACCTCTAACAGACCTAATAATTCATAAATTTGATCACCCAGTTAGTCAATTAAAATAAATTAGTCTAGATAATATTGCTAAGTCTGCAGTTGCATTATAGGTAAGATAAAAACGCCATTTAGTGAGTGATTTTGAGATTAATTGCTTGGGCAATACTCGGCAATTAGCCAGTAAAAACTTGTGGCCAGGTATTTTCGAACAACTCGAGTTATGCTTTGTTGGGGGAGATGCCCTATGCAGCAATATTTTGAGTTAACATCTTACTACAAGTGATTTTATTCTCAAAACAAAAATAAATAGTTTTGTGATTTTTTGCATGAGATTTTTTTAAAATGATAAGAGACAATGGCCAAACAAATTTGTTCAGAAAGAATGACCTGAAGCAATGAATGAAAATAAACAAGTAAGTTCAGATTTTCTTTTGAAAAAAATGAAATCCCTTACTATGCTGTCAACACTTCAAATAGTTATTTAAACCCGAGTTAGTCAAGCATTTCATGTTTTTTCCAAATTACAATTCCATTAAACATGTCAAAGTTGTTTTGATAATTTTATGTTAGGTGGTCTATGGTTATTTTTTGATAAATTTTTATGACACATTATTTTCACTGTAGTATTGTGCTGATAATCTAAAATATTTTATCTGTTGTAGACATTGTTGTGATGCTGAAACTTGTAAATGTGGTGTAAATGTTTGTAAATATTTGTAATTCAAACTACAGCATTGCAAGACAAGTCCTATTTTTCTAATTTGATCAATATTTTTCCAATGCAATTAAAATAAGCAAACATCATAATTGAATTGTGATGTTCTAATACCTAATTGTGCAGTTTCCTACTTAAGGTTTTTGCTGTCTTCTTTTGTACTGTAATCAACTTATTTGCGTGTAGTTGAAGAATTTTTATTTTTGAGATTCCACAATGCCAGTTTTACCCAATCTATTCTGCCAATTGCATTTAACATAGCAAAGAAGATATTTATGAATTGCATTTACAAAAATGTTTCTTTTGAATTTGAAGTCAAATAAAGTTTTTTTTTCAGGTAGCTGTTTCAATATTTTGAGTATGCAATGTTTGGATTCTGATTCGACGGTAGTTGTATCGTTGCATACAGGGGGAAAGCTTTTTGTCGATCACTGACGACCTTGTCTTTTCTTAAGCTAAGAAATTTGGATTTTTTTTCTGCTACCTATACATTTGTTCTGTCTATGTTATTCTTTAAATTAAAAGTGTTTTATACAGTTGAATCACCTACCTTGCAATTTTTATTTTGCAGCTCATGTCGGTTTTGTTTCTCAGAGAGGATAAGGAGAGATAACTCAATTCTTGACATTTTAAAATCTATATTAATATTTGAGTACATCTCGTCTTTCAGGAGTTATCTATATAGATTAATCACATTCATTGATTTCACTTAAACATCTGAAATGGACATTTCCAATCGAATTCTATCATTTTAACTATAAATCACATCATGTAGAGAAATAACTTTGAAATTATTTTTTAAAAACGGCTGAACTTATGGCTACATAGCTTACTGTAAATACACAGGAATATAGAATTGAGGTACATAAAATGTAGATAATAGGAATATACCATTAAAAAAATATGCAGTTCTCTTTGGTAGGTCATTTTGGCTGCAGTAATGATCGATTTCTTCATAGGTTTATTCTGTTAAGAAGTGGGCATTCTGTATTTTCCTTTGTGTGGGAGCTTTCTAAACTTGGGTGATGAATTCAAATTATTCATTATTTACATTCCTATGTGCATGAGTTAAAGCTTGACAGTTTTTTATAGACATTTGTGAACAAATATAACTTTTTAAAAACATTTGATTTTCATTTCATTACTCAAATACTTTATCTGAACAAAACTGTCGATTGTGTGATTGAACAAGTACATTTGTAGTGACAAATATATTCGGACTATTTTTTCCAATTGTTATTTTTTTTCATTTTGATGCGAGAAATACATTGAACAAATATTAGGATATTTTTTAATATCTTGTGTGATACAGACTCTATAAACCAGAAATGTCGTGAATTTCACAAACTGCCGAGGAGCCAAATTATATTTAAATGTGGCCCTGATGGTGTATTTCTACTAGCTTTAGTCCCTGCTGATTGGCTATAGTGCCTAAGTTTGCCTTTTCTGTCAGATTTTTTTTTTGCAGTGTAGATGTATATTATTGTTGATTAAACGCTGTTTGAAAGTTAAAAAAATCTTTGTTATTGTTGTTGGCAAGATCTATATCAACTGAACTTGCTGCTTATATTTGAACAAAGTCTTCAAGAGGAATTGTTTTGCTGCCATTCTAAACCACCAGGCGACTCGAAAACCTGAGATGTGATTGTTTGTGTGCTTCAGGGACCCTGCCATCCATCATCTTATGCGAAACCTTAAAACATGGTTTCCGAACTGTCAGTGTTGTGCCTTGCTGCTTCTTGAGTTTTCTAGCTTAATATGAGAGAGAGCAATAGTACAAACAGAAAGTAACTGTTGTGTGTTGCTCACAATCGTCTGTAGGACCCCTTTTATCAGCACAAATCTCAAGGGTCTGCAATAATGCATAAAACTGAAAGTTCGTAAACGGGCTATTTAGGCTTAGCGTAGGAAGATGGGACCCTGAGATAATATTTCATTACAACATTATCCAACATCGAAATGCTAGAATTTGACGTTGAACTGGATTTGAAGTAACTTAATCAGAAATGCAAAGGAATGCATGTTGTCGACAATAAAATTTATTCTTTCGAGCCTGGAAACCCGCAGGTTTAGTTTTATCTGTAAATATTAAAGAACAGTTCTCTAGATTCACTTCATACATCGTTTCAAGAGTTTGGAAGATATGTCCATTAATAAAAGTCCCGTCTATTTTGATGTCTTGACTTAAGGTCACACAACGTTAAGCTTTCAGTTATTAACAATTATCCTACCTCATGTCAGAATCTCGATCTCTGATTGGTCTATGTGACCCTGGATATCTACCCTTTCACCCTCTTGAGCGGGGTGATAACTTAATTATACCCCGCCTTACAAAAAAACATTAAATAAGCGTGCATATTGAGCGTCTTGAAATGTACATTGAGAGTACCCGCATTAAGGGGAAGTAGCACGTTTTTAGTGGGAATATAAGGGGATGTCAGAAAAATTAAAATAAATTGAAAGACAACGTATTGACCTTATTGAAGCAGTTATAAATCAAATATATAATGTAAAAGTCAGCCATGCGATTCTTTTTTCTTCGAAAAAAAAAGAATTAAAGGTGTTCACACAAAAATGTCCGTCGATGGGCTTTATGTGAATCTTTATAATTTGTTCACTGACTATGGATGATTCGTTTGTGCAATGATATTTTTGACACTGTCATAATGAAAAATCTAGCAGTAACGTACAATTAACAGTTACAAATTTAACATATATTTTTTTTAAACGTGTTACTGCCCCTCTAAAGAGACAATCCGTCGTAGAAGTTGCACTTATCAGTACGAACTATTGACAATACAGTCGCATTAACCACAGGCCCGTAGTTAGCGGGGGGGCCTGGGGGGGCCCGGCCCCCCCCCCCCACTAATTCAAGAAGAAATGTTTTTGTAAAAAATTTTTACAGACTATCAAAATTCCAGCCCCCCGAATTTGGAATTCAGCCCCATACAACCTCCCTTTCCATTAAATGAGCACGGAAAACACGTGTAAAACCCAGATATGACCTACAACAATGGTTCAACAATGGGATGTCCCTGAGATCTTGGGAATCAAGGACGTTGTTGAGGCAACACTGGTTACTGGTAAGCATTTGCTTCACGTGCTGGACCGTCGTACACGTGTTTGCGTGTGGGAAAAGACAGCAACGGTTTTCCAGCAATTTTCAGCAGACCGTTCCTTTTTAGGAGGGTCAGTAATGGTATTGGGGTGCAATTCCTTGAATTGTAATATGAACCATTCGAGGGTAACTCAATGGTCTTTGGTACAAACAGGAGATCCTTGACAGGGCCATCAGATATTTTGAGAACCATCCTCTTAATTGGCACAATACAAATCTTCATTATTCAGTTAAGTAAAAGCCTTGTGGTCTGTTGAAACAATCAAGAAGTTACTGACAGAAGGTCTGTATTGGCATCGTTGCAAACGTCAGTTGAAACGATCGTTGTAAGTTATTATACCCCCAGCCAACGGTCGAGGGTACATATATATATAGTCGTATACCAAAGATTCCATCCGTCGGAGGACATTTTTTGTCTGACCTATTACAGAAAAAGTATTCATCCGATTGTTTTCAAACTTTGCACATGTCTTCCACCCTACTAGGAGGGGTGCAGTGCCAAATTACAATAGATTTCGTCATTTTCATCATCAGAATTTGTCAGACCTATTACGGAAAAAAGTATTCATTCGATTGTTTTCAAATTTTGTACATGTCTTCTGTCCTTCTATGAGAGGTGCAGTACCAATTTAAAATCGATTTCGTTTATTTTGGATATTTCTCTCCAAATTTCTATGTTTTGTACTTAATTGAGCAATATCAGAATTTGTTCGACTGATTGCAGAAAAAAATTTCATCCAGGTCTTTCAAAGTATGCAAATGTCTTTTACCTTATTGGGAGGGATGAAATGCTGAATTACAAGGCATAGTAAAAGTCATTTTATGGGAGAAGACATAATCGGACAAATCGCAGAAAATACATCCATTCATTCTTTTCAAATTCTTTCTTTAGGGGGAGGAATGGTGTTGGTCAACTGCGTCGCACGAGACATTTACTTATGGTCTGGAAAATGTTATGGGTTGTAAACAGTAATTTAGTAGGTCAGGGATCCACGGTCGGGGGTATTAGTGAGCCACGCTCACTTTTTTAAATGCTATTAGTAGTATTTGCCTAGTGTGGTTAAATGTTTGCCTTGTGCAACTGATGCACTTTTGTATGACTTTTAAATTGCATAAAGCGAGATTCCAATTTACCCTCAAAAGCAGCCAATTTCGAAATGATAGAATACATAAAACTTTATATTTTCCTTACAAACCATGTACATGTATCTTATATTATGAGTTTAATTCATCCTACCTCAATTGCTGAGTAAAGACCTATAAACTTCTAGGAAAGACATAATCTCTTCAAACTATATAATATTTTCCGTACAAAGAAATTTTCATAAAGTATCAAACGAAGTTTTACATAGACCTAGGCAATAAAAATCCCATTCACTATCACTTAAGAAATCCCCCGCGTACATATTTTCTTCTGGTTATATTCCTAAACTTTCATATGTTCAAACCTGAATGAAATATGGGCCATAAATAATTAATGAACGTGTATTTATATAATGTTTGAAATTGATGCTCGAGATCTTGGCTGCAGGCAGTCGATATGTAACAATATTTATACATTTTCTTGAAAAAAAAGGCTATGGTAAACAAAGAAAATCATTTATTAAACGAAGTTTTAGGCCTACTTAGTTACATGAACAATTAAAAGATGAATCTAGTATTTTTGTCTTTTTCAGAAACTGTTACTGGATAAATAAAGCTACTGCAGCTTTTCCCAAAAAATATATTGCTAAGTAAGCGAATATCTACACGAGTGAGATGGTCGTTATTATTCATTAATAATTCAACTCCAATAAGCTAAACATGTTCTGACTTTTAGCTATTTGGACAGAATTCTAGTATTTTGGATCCTGAATATGGATACTCAGTAGAGTACGTCCGGGTAATTCCGCTCATGAGGGTAATTCCGCTCGGTAACATAAAATCTGTCATTACAAATAAAATTTGTTTTGTTTTTGTGTATACTTTGCATATTTCACAACTTCATTTCAATATTTTGTTATTCATGACATGCAACAACATTTTCTTAATTGTAATAATTTGAATAATTCAAGAAAACTAAAGTTTTGTTTTCCCGCGGTTTCCTTTTCGCCATTTCTATCAGATTGATGGCCGTTGGATGTTGGCAGTCAGTCAAACCCAGTCGGCACTCATTGATAAATCAACATAAACTTGAGTGGTGCTAAATGTTTAAATGAGCAATAAAATACTCCAAGATATCCTTTGCGATGTGGCTTTCATACAGTTATTTTTGGATATAATGAAAAATCTATGAATTTGATGTGAGCGGAATTAGCCTCCATTATTTTTGACGATAATTGGAAGTAGTTTAATTCCGCTCACAATAAGATATGACGTCATTCTTCCCTTGCTAATAATTTTCTTATTGTGATGTGTCTATTTGAGATCGCGTCCAAAAGTGAGCGGAAATACCCGGACGTACTCTAGGCCTACAGTCTGGCCTCCTTGACTGCCAATGAAACTCGCGGCTGGATGATTTTAAGGCTGCTTCACATATAATTTACAAGTTTTATATGACCTTTCTGAATAAATTATATTGAATAATGGTTATTAAATAGCTAAAACTTTGTTCTGTCTACTCAGATTTTATGTATTCACTTCTTAGTTAGTCGATTAATAATAATGATTTAGATTTATCAAAATACTAAACAAATAAATGTACGAAAGGGAGACAACTGTTGAAGGAATGAATACACCGTTACCACATTTGGGCCGATTACTTAGGTTTAACAGTTTCTAAGTATTATTTAACCTTTTTAAACAAGAATCGCTAACATTGAAATATTAAGAAATCTAATAATCTATTTTAGTTTCCCTCGTGTGCAAGACCTCGTGGATTGTTCCTTTAAAACAAAGATGATAAAAATACTTTCCTGCATCAGGAAGGTCCCCGTAGCGCAGCGGATAGCGCGCTGGACTTCTAATCCAGAGGCCGCGGGTTCGAATCCCGCCGGGGATGGGCTTTCAATTTTTGAAGATTGTAAAGTATAGTAACTGTCATGATAATACTTACCAGTTCGTGTATCATAAATTCAAATGATTTGAAGGTTTCACTTTTCAATATTATTGAAGTTCAACATTGCCATAATTTTTATTTAATTATGTATTTATCAAGGCAACTTTTTAAAAATAATTACAGAATTCCATGTTAATAAAAATAATTTAAGTGTGGAATTTTGCACATTTAAAGTGATAATTTCATCTAATTATCAAAATAAAAACACCAAAGACAATTTATCCAGCTATTTCTGAAATTTTATTCATGAAAACCTTTAGCAAATATAGTTCAAGGGGATCTAACATTTTGAGATATACAAAAGATCAACAATTATAATATCAAACATGGCAAAATATTTCATCAATGGAAAATAGACATGGGGTCAAAAGCAAGCAAAATCATATATATATGTAAAAAGATATATATAAATATATTTTAGATATACTGAGAAAGTCTTAATTACTCCATAGCACAACTTTCAGTGAAAAACAAAAAACATTCATTTAGAAATCACATGCAGACATGGGGAAATATGAGGTCATTTGATCTTTTTAGATTGTCATCTAAAATTTCTTTTTTAAATATTGATTAAATGATTTTGTATTATACAAGTGAAAGCCCTTGCCCTGGAAATAAAGCAAAATTGCCAAAAGTTTAAAACAAACATTTTTGCAACTTGGCAGCCATTATTGTGATGGCTTCTGTGACTTCAGTCTTCATACTTGCTTTGTGGTATGACACTAGATTTATATTGTTGTATACAGTCAGGCCTCGATAATCCCAACGCTTCCGTTTTTCATCAAAAACGTTCGGATAGTGAAGCGTTCGGATTACTGAAATAAACCAAACAAGTTTGAGTAACTCAACTTTGACAGATCAGAACGTATTTAGTATATCAAACAAGTTTATTTCATATACATATATATATTTATAACTATTACACAATTTACTAAAATCATAAACTCCAGATACACAAAGTGAGACATTTCAATTTATTACAATCACAAACTACCGTCTGGCAATCCACTGTCATTGAAGTTTACCGATCAAATCAATGTGTTGATCACTTACCCGAACGGATTTGATGAACGGCGTGATTAATGAAGCAGAAGTAGTGATAATTAACTAATCCGTTACAGCTAATTGGCGTTCGGATTCGGAGACTGAATCAACGGATTAATGAATCAACATTTAATGAGTTTATATAGAGATTAGTTTGGTTACAGCTGGCTACCGTTCGGATACCGCGGGATTCGGATTATCGGTGGACAGATTATCGAGGTCTGACTGTAAATATTTGACTGCGGTATAATACACAGACGATTAATAATGCATCAAATGTATTTGTCTTGATTAAACAAAAACTGCTTGTTAAAAGAAATGGTTATTTAATGGAAATACATATCTTGTGTCAATTAGGGCTGAAATATTGCCCAAGTGGAGTAAAACAAAATCTCACTCACTCTTTTGTGTCAATTATTATTATGACCATAAATGGTACAGGAATGTGACAAACAGACATGGACGGAGGCAAATCAGATGAATAAGTAATGAATGAAGAAGGAATACTGAACATCAATTTTTCACAATACACAAGTTATTCTCTGGAAAAATCTTTCTTTCCTTTCTGAATCACACTTCGAATGCCATTTGAATTCTTAACAATTAGAACATATGAATATATAAACATTTGTAACATGCATAATAATTATGAGAATAGATATAAATGATGTGGCAGCATGACTATTTACTAATGAAAATATCAATTTTAACACAAATCAACATCGCTAATGGCTGAAATATATTGCCAAAGCGATGTAAAACAATAACTCACTCACTCACTCAACATAAATCTATGAGATAAACATGGTATTCAAAGTATAAATGTAAAGTATATATAAATTTATTTTCTATTTCATAGTAAAATCATTTTTGTTCTTAATGTAAAGAATTGTTTCATTTGAAATATAATGTTGTATTTGAAGTACATGTACTCTATAGATGCCATTACTACATGTTTCATTGTTACTCTAGTGCACTATTATTCATCGCATGGAGGTCAAATATTTGTGATATGGTTGATGAATAAAGTTTACACACAAACAAAAATCCAAAGAGGGATGATTATAGAAATAAGTAGGAGATCCCTTCCCAACTAGGCTTTTGCTTTTAACTCTAACATCCCTTGATCACCCACTGAAATTCTATGTTGACATTCTGAATAAAGTTGGAACTGTCTTTCCCACAAAGAGTCCATTAAAGGGGCAGTTGCACATTTTTTTTAAATTTTGTATTTTAAATTATTCACTGATACGTTATTGCTAAATGTATTGTTTTGACAGTGTCAAAAATCTCATTACACAAGCCAAATATCCATAGTAAGAGAACAAGTCATAATGATTCACATAAAGTCCATTGGCGGCCATTTTTGTGTGAACACCTTAAATTCATCTTGTGTAAGAAAAAGGAATCACATTTCTGAAGATTACATTATATATTTTATTTATCACTGCTTCATTTAGTTGAAATACATTGTCTTTTATTTGGAGCCATTTATTTTCATTTTCTTTACATCACCTTATATTCTCCTAAAAACATGCTACCGTCCCTTCAATTCTCCATACAAGATGGGAGACAAGAACAAAATGCACAGGCGAATAAATAGATTCTTTACACAGTAGTAAATACCAAAGACAAAATGAAAAAATGTTTAATTGATAATGAATTAATACCTTAAACATAATTAAAATGAGGTACTATAGATGGATTTAATAAATTTGAAATACCTTACATAATATGTATAGATATGAAAGATAAAGGGTGATTATCACATAAACTCGGTATGATTATTTATATTGCGAAGAGGGTAAACAATATGCGAATGGGTTAATATAACAAACCACACACATCCTGGCGATTCTGAAGATTTAGGCATATAGATACAATGGGTTGATAAATAATATGTATTACAGACAATCTGCAAAGACATAAATATATGGTATGATGGATCTCACAAAATATTACAAATCATTCAAGAATATACCATCAAATAGGTAGATTTTGATTTTGATTTTTATGTTAATTCCTTTTCTGAAAACAGACAGTTGTGAAATGGCCTTATTGCTTTTTTATCACAAAGATTTGAAAATATGGCAGTTATAAAACAAACATGCATGCATTGAATATATATATGAAACAATCAAAATCAGCATGGTTGAAATATCAAAGTTCTTAGTGGCAGTGTCAAGTCCTGAGATGAATCAAATATAATAAGTTGTCATTCAAGCTCTAGATCCGGACGACCAATCTCATCCAACAATTGACCGCACTGGAACAACACAGCCTCCCTGTTGGCAACTCGCGTCGCCTCATTAAATCCTGGGAAGGCATAAGCTTCTGGAAGCACGATGATCCTCTGAAGGGTTGGAGTGTTAGCACAATCCTCAATCATTTCCTTAAGGTCAGGAACAGGAGGAGGAGTGAAGGCTTGAAGACCGATGACCTTAAGATCCGAACACTCGGGACACTTCCTCGTCACCTGCTTAAGGGCTATGGGCGACAGACAACAATAGGAGATGGAGAAGCATGTGATCCATGGCATCTTCTCCAGGAATCCAACGACCTGCAGAGCAACTGCCTTGAGGTTGTTCCTGCTGAGATTCAGTTCAAGGAGGCCTCTGATTGGCTGCCAGTCATAGAGATACAGGACGTCGCGGGATGTGAGTCGACAGTCCCGGAGGTTAAGGTAGAGAAGTTGGAGGTCAAGGTTCTCCAGTAGGACGTCCAGATTGTCCCGGAGAGTGCAGGAGGCAAAGTTCAACTTCTTCAGATGCTTCAGCTGTTGCAGAGTCTGGTTGAGTTCATAGGCGGCGTTGCCATGGAGAGGAACATGGATGGAATTGGGCAGGCTCAGAGCTTGTAACCCTGGCAACAACAGCAGGCCCTCAAGGAACAGGTCAAACTTGGTCAGCTCTGAGCAGAGGTTCTCGCTTGATAACTCAAAGTGGGAAATGTACTGGAAGAGAGTTGCAATAATTTTTATAGCAGCTTCATCATCATATATACTATATATTTTATCATACTGAATTTAATATTGGCTCATGAGAAAAAAAAAATATATTGGAAGGACATTTCAAATCTCACAGATTGAAAGTGACAATCTTTGATATTAAACACATACATTTTGCATACTGAACAAAAAAATCATTCACTCTGACCCACTACCCATATACAGTTCTTGTTTAATACATACCCGAGGATCGATGGCCTTGTTGATGACATTTGGCGGAAGGTCAACCTCAACGATCGGTTCCATCCAGAGACGCTTACAGGCAAACCTAAATGGAGTTTCGTATTGGAGAGCCAGACCAATTGGAACATCATCCAGTGTCACCTTGCAGTCAACCAGGATTGTCAGGGGACCTAAATATGGATAATGAAATACAAAATTCGTCAATATCACATGCCACTGACTTCCAGTGTTTGATATCCCGACAAGCAAGGAAGGTTTGTGGTTTGAAAATCAACCAGCCCTCCTAAACATTTGACAAGCCCTGCAATGAAAAGACAGTTATTTATACAGTAGAACACGGATATAGCGAACTTGGATATAGCGAACAATTGGATATAGCAAACCAATTTTTAAGTCCCGTCAAAAGCTCTATGCATGGTGGTCAAATGTGAGTAGCGATATTATACTGTATTTCTGAAATCACACAAACAGCCCAACTTGCTGATCTCTTCTCCCACATTAGCCAAAAGTAACCAGCAATTGGACGACGGGCAGGCACTATTTCAGACACTGCCAAGGTCCTGTCTAGATATTGCCTGGTTTGGATAAAATTGTGAGGATCCATTTAAAGATGCAGTTTAGAGACCAACAAAATGGCAGTAGTTAGAAGAGGGGATAAATCTGTCATCATCTCATGGAGTTAGCCGCCAAGGAGCAGGATGAACAGAGTTTCATATGATTTTATGTTTTGACATACTTTATCACACTGCTTCAGACTCTGATGAAGAGGATCTATATCCCAAAACATAACAACAATGCTCTGCTAATCCTGCTGCTTTGACGGCTAATACTTCATGTGTTGACATGCTGCTAATGACTGAAATATTGCCCAAGCGATGTTAAACAATAACTCAATAACTCACTCGTGTGTTGTTGAGAGATTCATTGCACTCTTCTGATATACAAAATTAATGTAATGAATTCTACGATGTTGCTACCTTATTGAACATTAAACGCTTAAATGATTGTGACAGATTTTTATATAGGTCTTGAAAAGTTTTTTTGTATTTTCAGATAGAATACTAGACTGTAAACATTATAAGGAAAAATAGAGAAAAGGAGTTTAGTACCAATTTTGTTTCCATGTTTGAAGGAGGGGTCCAACAAAGAGTAGATAACTCCAATTCTGTTGAGATACCTCTGTACTTTGTCCTTGGTCAGATCTGGAAATAGAAATAAAACAAATAGCTTCATCTTTTTGTGTCAAATTATACTAGAACTAGATTAGTGTTTGCGGGACACCGCAAAAACAGAGCAGCCCCGAAACTTGGGGTTCCGCCTTCTACAAGCCTCAGCATATTGGGCATTTTCTTGTGACCTTGACGTTTGACACTCAAGGTCACGCAATCAATGAACACATTTCATTGAAAATAACATTAATGTATCGAATTAAAGTGTTTAAAGTTAAAATAATCCATTTTCTCAATATTTGTTGACCTTGACCTTTGACAGTTCGTACCCAAAACCTTTCCAAAATTTTGTACTTCTCAAGAGATAATATATCCAAAATTTAAACTTCATAGCACAAAAACTTTTAGCACAAAAAGTTATCGCGTTTACAAGGAATTTTTTAGTGATTTTATAGCTCGTGACCTTGACCTTTGACCTTGAAAGTGAACATGTCATTCTAAGTCCCCAGAGGTGTAAACACTTATACATGTTTATATGAGTTCTGAAAAGCTTAATGGGATAAAGTTATATCCAAATTAGTTGCACATTTAAATAAAACAAATCTCATGACCTTGACCTTTGACCTTCAAGGTTACACAATCAATGAACACTTTTCATTGAGAATAACAATCATCTATTGATTAAAAGTGTTCATAGTTAAAATAAAGCATTTTCGCAAAACCATGCTAAGGTCGTGACCTTGCTGTGACCTTGACCTTGAACAGATTGTAGCGAAAACCTTTTCAAAATTTTTTACTCTTCCAAGGATGATACATACCAAGTAAGAGCTTCATAGCACAAAAACTTTTCAAGTTATCGCGTTTACAAGGAATTATTTAGTGATTTTATAGCTCGTGAGCTTGACCTTTGAACTTGAAAGTGAACATGTCAAAATCGTTCCCCCGAGGTATAAGCAGTAAGTTATGAATACAAGTTCTTGAAAGCTTAGTAGAAAAAAGTTATAGCCATTAGTATGTGCGCGGCGGCGGCGGTGGCGGCGGCGGTGGCGGCGGCGAAAACTGCACAAAACCTGATAGCAGCCCCGTCCTTAGACGGGGCTGCTAACTAATACTAATTACTAAAATGTCCTCTTTCAAATTCATTGATCTAAGTCATGGAATAATAAATTGGTACTCAAACAATAACCAAAATTGAATAGATTGACTATGGTATGTAATGTTGTAGGTCACAAAATCATTAAGGTATATGGTATTACTTTAAAGTTTTGAACTTAGACAAATCCTTGTTCAAACCCTAAGGATACTTCACTTTGAAATTAAAAACTTAATCATGGTAATTAAAAAATGGCAGACATAGGATTAATTCTAAAAGGAAGAGGATTTATGTATTGAACTGGTAGTAAGTCTAGCAGGAAAGAAAATCAAATATTCTTATGTCAAGCGGGATCGAACCCGGGACCTCCAGGTTGAGAGTCCTACACTCTACCTGTTTGGCCAAAGAGATATCCCTCCAGCTGAAGCCAGTAGGAATGCTTTAGACCTCAGCCTGTCACATAAGGGAGGCATAGTTTAGACAACCCAAAGTACCAAGGCCATTGCCCAGGCCTACTCCTCACACCGTAGGAACGTGTACGCCTGGAATTTGTTACACAACGGGAAGTGAACAAATTACTCTGCAAGAGCACCGTTTGTTTTTGTGCATTTGGTGTAGTTTTTGGTCGATAAGTCGGTTTTCAGGTATTTATGAGAAAAAATATTTCTGGCTGTAAAATTGTAGACTTTAGTTAACACAATATTGGTTTTAGAAATGAAAAGCTGGTCAGCATTTGGATATAAGAGGCACATTTAAGTGAGGTTTCATGCTGCAAAAAGATAAGTGCACATAAAAACGATCGGTTAATTGTTTTATATGAATAAATAAGTATTTCCAATCATATTTCCTTAAACACTGATCCATATTGATCACAAGTCCAAAATTTTATCAAAATCCAAATTATAGTCGCCGAGATATTTACATTCAAAGACAGCTGGTATGAAATCGTGGTGAACGCGTTACTAAAGAGACGTCTGCGAAGTGGTGAACGAATTATATTTTCTTTAGTGAACGAGTTACAGGATCAACTTTAAGAATAGTTCTTTATCAAAACACCTATAAAATGCTATAATCTGTTCTGAATGTTTCAGGAAACTCTTCCAAATGGAGCCGTATACACGTGGTTATTGCTAGTAATTATACAATAGCTTCTGCGGCGTCATTCAAAACCTGAAAAACGAACACTCACCTCAACGTATAACAATTCACAAACTAAAACTCAGTGAAGTCACTTGAACAATGAACTAGGTTACAATAGATTAGATATGTATATCATAGGTTAAATTAACAGGCAGAGACGTCATTATTGTATCTGAAGTACATTTTTCATAACAAAAAGCTATTTCCGAACAGCATTAAGGACAAAGAATAATCAATCTTGCCATTTATAAAACGAGTATTCCAACAACATAAAGTAGTCAACATTTGTGTATTAAGCTTAAGCAATAATGTAAGGGTGCATGGTTAATAGTTATGTTTTTCATTAAATAAACAATGTCTTACTGACATTTTGCATCAAATTATGACAACGATGCAGTTTGTCATGAGATTCAACGTGAAAAACACATTTGAGCTCACATATGACATCTCATTCCAGAGAAAAGATGCATACTGCGGTTATATTTTCCTTTAATATTTCATTGTTTAATTACCGTGTAGGAATGTGACCTCAAGGGACGCTTTATGGACAATTAAATCATTATCGTGCTTCATTGTTAAGTATAAACTATAGGGATTCAACCATGGTGACGAAAGTGTCCGTGACTACCACGAAATGAGACTATGATCCTTTCTCACGTAAGACATTATCAATATCTTCGGAAAAAACTATTGCGGGTTTATCATTTTAAAATTCCATCATTGTATTGCTACCCTGAAGGTGAATGCCAAATTTGGTTCTCCTATCTAAATAGTTTCTGAGAAAAGCTGTTCCCTTTAACTCGAACAGACAAACGGACAATGGATGAGTTTAAAAAGGACTAACAAGGTTGCCTTGTCAGTTTTATCTTTATAACGAACTTATTATCGACATTTAAAGGGCAGTAGCACGTTTTAAAGGTCAATATGAAGTGATGTCAAGAAAATGAAAATAAATGATTCTTATTGAAAGACAATGTTTTTAAACTAAATGCAGTAATAACTGATCAAATATATAATGTAATGTTCAGCCATGGTTGTACTTTTTCTTACAAAAAATGAATAAAAGGCGTTCACACAAAAATGGCCGCAAATGGACTTTATGTGAATTTTTATGATTTGTTCTCTAACTGTGAATGATTTGTTTGTATTGAGATTTTTGACATTATAATAATAAAACATTTGGCATTAACGTACCATTATCAACGAAACATTTGATATATATACAATTTAAAAAAAGCGTTTTACTGTCCCTTTAAGTCTAAGGTTTTTTTATTCAAAAAATAAATTTAAGACTTTGAAAATTTTCAAGCAACGTCCATTCTCTCCCCACAGAGGCAGCTCAGTCATACTCTATCATAATTCTATTATGGCTAATACATGGGATAGAAAGGTAGAAATCTGATTGGAGGCAATAGAAGTTAGTTGTGCAATCAGCGACGCCGTTTCAAAAGTGGTCATTCGCAAAACCTCGGCTATTTCCGTGTGGTTCGGCAAAGCTATCGTTGAAATTTAACATTCAGGGGAGATAACTCTTCCTTCTACAAAACATCGCGTTTTACCTTCTCATTAGTTTTTACTTGGTAAATTATTAAACTAAAATTTATTATAAAACAAATAATAATTAACACAAATATAAAACAGTATCTTTCTAATGAAAAACCCTATCCACATCTGATTTTCAAATATTTCCCTCTCACACTGTTAATGAAAAATAGAGCCATTGGCTCTGTAGCTCATCAGGCTTCATCATCAATTATGCTGTAGAGTGTGACCAATGATACCCCCTTTGTAGAGGCCACAGGGGCACCAATCATAAAATTAAGTATATATAGGGGACAAGTTTCAGTTTTCTAGGCCTTATACTTCAGGAGAAGAAGATGAAAATAGATTTGAAGGCGAAGGATTTTAGGGCGTGGCCGCTGTGGCCCTTATTAGGGGTCACAGGGCCACCAAAGCTACAATTTATAATCTTCACTAGCCAAGGAGTCTGTACAAAAAGTTTCAGCTTTCTAGGCCTCATGGTTCTGGAGAAGAAGATGAAAATAGGTTTTTAGGGCGTGGCCCCTGTGGCCCTTATTAGGGGTCACAGGGCCACCAAAGATACTATTCATAATCTTCACTAGCCAAGGAGTCTGTACACAAGGTTTCAGCTTTCTAGGCCTTATGCTTCTGGAGAAGAAGATGAAAATAGGTTTTTAGGGTGTGGCCCCTGTGGCCCTTATTAGGGATCACAGGGCTACCAAAGCTACAATTTATAATCCTCACTAGCCAAGGAGTCTGTACACAAAGTTTCAGCTTTCTAGGCCTTATGGTTCTGGAGAAGAAGATGAAAATAAGTTTTTAGGGTGTGGCCCCTGTGGCCCTTATTAGGGGTCACAGGGCCACCAAAGCTACAATTTATAATCCTCACTAGCTAAGGAGTCTGTACACAAAGTTTCAGCTTTCTAGGCCTTATGGTTCTGGAGAAGAAGTCGAAATTCCACAAAGTTTACGGACGGATGGACGGATGGACGGACGGATGGACGGACGGACGGACGCCGGACACCATGCCATGCCATAAGCCCATCGGGCCTTACAGGCCAGATGAGCTAAAAATAAACATAAAGGCATGATACGTTCCATGTCACTATACGAGCATTAAGAATTCCCCAAGTCGTGGATATCCAAAAGGTGTTTTCATTGGCTGCAAATAAGGGAGATATCTCAAGTTACAACTTTTTGCCGCTAGGGCAATTTGCCGGAACCCCAGGATCTTGGCGTAATAGAACAGAGGCTAACTCGGGTATGACTGAGCTGCCTTTGTGGGAAAGAACGAGCAACGTCATACTGAGATTATTAATTTTCTTCAATAAAAGCAAAACTGGTGTACATAACAAGGTTACTAAATACTATTCAGTGAAAACTGAAATAAAGCATATGATTTCACTGGTTTCATGAATGAACGTCTTTAAGGAAACTTTAGGCAATGTCCTTCCTGAAGAGGCATCTTGACAGTGCTTCTTTTAGGGAAGACCGACATTGAAACAGGGCACCACAATCGCAAGCTTATGGCTGTACTGGCCCGTAGATGGTTTTCTTATGGTTGTTTTTGTTATTTTTCTGAACTCGACATAGATCGCAATAAAATATTTCCTGTGAAAGCAGCAAACTTATCAGATTCAACATGGCGGCCAATGGGACAGTCGCTTTAAAAGTTGTATATTCATATGTAAAGACGTAAGCGTGAGCAAAATGATTTCGGAGATTTGTGTTCTAAACTGAACAAAATAATGACTTTTTCACAATTCATAAATTATTTTAGAAAAAGGTAAATAAGCATGCAATTTCCCAAATTGTGACTCACTTTTGGCCAAGGATTGTATAATCACGTTCATCAGACCTGCACAAATCGATTCTAGCTTATTGATGAAAGTAATGATAACGGTTAAACATAACATTTGTCAATACTGCACTTTATGTAAGCAGCAATAAACACAAATTGCTAAATATCATTCATATTGACGGTTGTGGAAGGCGTTCACTAGCTTCAACACCAAGTGACTGTAATTCGTTTACAACCCCCGGCTGTAATTCGTTCACTCTGATTTGACACCATTTCTAGTTCAAGGGTTCTAATTTTGTTATTTGACAATGATATGTCTTTATATTTGACATATTTGTCAATTAATGGATGGTAAACAATATGGTACAAAGATATTGGACTATTTTTATGTGTGTATTGAAAAAAAGATAGTATCCTATAATGTGATGTAGCAGCCGCCTGAGGGCACATAATGACATAAACTTTCGCCTATACTTTCACCAGTGCCTACCATTTTACAACCCGAAATATTTTTTCTCAAAAGTACCTGAAAACTGAATTATTGAGCAAAATCCTACACCAAATGCACAGAAACAAACTTATCTCTCGCAGAGTAACTCGTTCACTTCCGTTGTGTAACAAATCCCAGGCGTACACGTTCCTACGGTGTGCTCCTGCTTCCACCCCTGATAATTGAGAAGGTGTTGAGAACATCAAATTCAGGGAAAAACACTCACTTATAGTGCGTCTGAGAATACTGTGAATGTAGCCAGACTGTCTGTCACTGGGGTTCAACCACAACATGGGTAGTCGAGCCAGCTCTCGACACAGCTTTCGGTCTGAAAGAGATCACAAATATTGAACAAATATGTTGGAATTACTGAATGATAACCATGTACAAAATAACTCTTTTCAGGATATCTTGTTTTTCTGAAATTTAGCGTCCCCAATCAGATACAGGGAGTCAAATAACAAGGATCTGGAGCACCACTCTCGTAAAACACCAATAACTGCAAAAATAGCCTAAGTTGGAACTATTGTTGTATCTGTTCATCATCATCTAAGCTGACCAAGAAATGTGGTACAGGCAAACAATTTCACCCCAACCATACACATTTTTCAACATTACTCTAAATTATCTCCTTTCCTTCAGAGCTGTATTATTTGTACCCCTATGATAAAGAAAAATGTTGCAAATATTAAAAAGAATTTCATGCCAAGTGGCCTATGTACTATACTTATTTAAAGACGACTCGGAATCATTGTCTTGCCTCTGTTCGACAAGTTATCTAGTACCATGGTCTGAATGGCATGTGAATGTCTGGTTTTCATTGTAAAAATCTTCCTTGTAACTTTTGCTGAATATGATTTCATTTATATCTGTTGACTTGGCAATCCCCTGGCTGCTGAGTTTTTAAATGTAACAGGGCTTTAGGAATTAGATTAAAACAAAATGTCACCCCTATGTCAATACTAGCTGAACTTATAATGTGATTGAGTATATACTGACCATTCTTGAATCCAATAAAGTTGACCATCTGCAGTTTAGCGTAAGGTTTGAGGTTAAGGAGACCCATGATGATGCTGTCGACGAGCGACATGCTACCTTGACCTTCGACCGGTCGGGTCAGGTACCCCGACTTCAACACATCCTCGCGGGGCAGTATGCTGCGAATGTCAAGGACCTTGTGGGGCCACGTGGAAACAAAAAACGTGATTGCCTGGAGCTCCTTCTGGAATATAGCCTCTGTGAGTAGGGCTGGATACAGATCGTGTGGAATCTCATGGAACTTAAATTTGTGCATCCTTGCTGGGTTCAACACTAGGCGATGCATTGCTAGTTGCTTCAAGTACCTGAAATATATCAGGCAGTTAAGGCTATTTGAAAGCTAATGTGGTCAATGGTAAGTTTGCAAGTTGATTTTTTAAAAATTTTATGATTTACAAATGAAGATATGACAACCATTTAGCAATCTTTCAACAAAGGCTAATCAGAGGTTAACTCTTCCAATAACACTTCTGTTACAGGTGGACCATATTTTGCCATTCCTTTTGGAAAAGAGGTAAAAATACACAAAGTTTAGAGATGGACGGACGGATGGACGCCGGACACGATGCCATGCCATCGGGCCTTACTTTATATCTCTTTATCCCCTAAACACCTTTGAAGGCATAGACAAATATGAATTGGTTGTATGAATAACTTTGTTTGAAACTAACCAGGGTCAGTTTGAGGAAGAAATTACTCACATACCCTCTTTCAAAAGAATAAATCTTCAGCTAGAGTCATAGTATAAATTTCTTTACCTTGGTGAACATAAGAAATCCCCATTCCTATCTTTCTTACAGAAGAGTCGACCGCTAGCGTCGCGGGCGAGGTTGTAGACGTAGTGAGTCTCTGTGAGGTAGAGGGGGTGGCGGTGGAGACCCTCGTCCTGGTTGAAGTTCCTCCGCTTGTAGTCCACATCCTCCATTATATCCGTCAACGACATCCTGCGGTGGATAATTAATAAAGATGAATGAGGAATATAGATAAAGAATAATTGTGGAAAAAGGATAAAGATGAATATATAATATGGATAAAGATAAATGTGGAATATGGATAAAGATGAATGTAAAATATGGATAGAGATAAATGAAGAATATGGATAAAGATAAACAAGGAATATGGATAAACAAGAATGTGGAATATGGATAAAGATAAATGAGGAATATAGATAAAGAATAATTGTGGAAAGAGGATAAAGATGAACATGGAATATGGATGAAGATGAATGTGGAATATGGATGAAGATGAATCTAGAATATCCTAAATTGGTCAATTAAGTTATTGTACTGGTTATTTTAAAGAAATAAATTTTAGCATATAATCACTTATTTCAAACCTTAAAATATTGTTGTTTGTTGCATCTATAATGACACTGGCACGTCCACACGTTGTATAATTCACATATGGGTTAATTCACACAAAAGAGTTCATTCCTTCCTAAGTTATAGCTAACATCATCTACATTAATATATTGCTGGAGACAGTCTCTTGTTTCTACATACTATTCTCTTCATCTGGCTTTCATTAGTGGCTGATAGTAGATAGGAATCTGGAGGTTTTGGATGTTTTATAACAGTAAGGCTGTTATGTGTAGGATGTAATCTGGTTGAACAGTTTCCTGATATTATGATTATATTATTTTATATTAAATTATATATACAATGCAAAATAATTTGATATTGAAATGATGACATAATGTTGATGTCAATGTTTTTTTTTATATGGTTTGATGATGACAATGATGATTATGTTGTTGATGATGACATAAATGACATTGATAACATTGATGACAATGATGATTATGTTGTTGTTGATGATGATGATGTTGATGATGATGACATAAATGACAATAATAATATTGATGACAATGATGTGGATGACAATATGAAGATAATGTTGAGGTGTTGATGATGATAGAATTGTGGAAATGATGACAATGATGATTATGATGATGAGGAAGATAACTAAATGATGACATTCATGTACAATGTGTTGAAGTTGAGGAGCATCTGTTTAATGTTACTGACAATGGGGATGATATTTTATTTAAATAAAAGTACCGAGGGTACAGAAGCTCACCTTAAAATGAATGATGTGGTAAAATGGTTTAATTATACATGTAACCATCTTTTATATAATTGATTATGGCTGCCATCATGATTTTTTTATCTTTTAAAATACTAGTCTTCTTTTGGAAACGACTAGAGCTCGAACAAACATTAATACACGAATGATATAATCATGATAAGTTAACAAGCAGTAGGTTTTTGTAAAACTTTTTTGTATATCTATGGCTGAATTGGTGACCATCTTGTACTTTTCAATCTTCAAAATGCTACTTTTATGTGGGCATCCGTATTAATTTCATTATGATATCTTGATTGGTTTAGGTGTATCCATTTAAATGTCATTCATTACTTACAGGATGGTGGGCACTTACATTTGTTTTGTAGTGAATCATTATTATGATTTCAAGATTATTTCACTGATGGTTATGCTGCATGGGATATTGAGAATCCCAAAAGTACAGATTTTTCAAGGAAAATGAATGACTGATTGAGAGGAAAGTCATAAACACAGCAATGCATAAGACACGTTTATTTTGTTCACATAATATTTACATGTCAAGTGACCATTAAAGTATCAATTTATTTAACACTCATACAGTACTATAATGGTAAACATTTTTGCATTGTCAAATCAACAGAGAGATATGACAAATCAAATTTCCTTACTTTTCTTACTAAACCCTTTTCGATTTTCATCTGCATATTTAATCCACATCAACTTATCATGTAGATTGCTAAACACAAAGCTTATTGTAGACAAGTTTTGTGTAAGTTGTTATTCTTAGAAAGAACATATCACTGTCATGAGAATACAAGTCCATAACTTTTATTGCATACACATGGGCCATGGCCATATAAGCATAATGCTCTACCATATCAATTGGGTCAGGTTGATTATGCAACAGACTAGCAGCTGACACTGTGATGCTAGCAGCCTGCCTTGGGATGTGTATTAGACAGCATAGTGGAATATCTGAACTCTGGTTGACCCCTTATGTGTGGTATTTAAAGGAATATAAGGGAGATACCATTGTTTAAATTTAACATGTTTAATGTGATTTGGTTTTTGCAGTTAGTTGCCATAAAGATTTTAAACAAATTAATCAATTATGTTTGTCTTTCATCTTAATTTTTTTTAGAAACACTTAAAAATATAGAACAACTTGCACGACAATCTTAAATATTCCATATTTAAGATAATATTATGATTAGTAAGTTCAAATAGAGAATTTATATGGTGCCAGTGATCACTTGATGAAAGCTTAAAATTTGATAATAATGATGTGTCATCTGCAGCTGAAAAGTCAATATGGCTGCTATTGCGGCCATCTTGGATTCTCAAAACTGAAACGTCTACCTTTCTGTGCGGAATCACTATAGGTATAACATACTACAATATAAAAATGATATCTAGATTGGTTTAGGAGAAATAGTCTTTGTCATGAAATCTAATTGAAAATTCAATATGGCTGCCATGGCGGCCATATTGGATTCTCAAAACTTTAACGTCTACCTTTCTGTGCGGAATCACCATAGGTATAACATACTACATTTTCAGAATGATATCTGTATTCGTTTAGAAGGAGTAGTCTTTTTCATGAAATCTAATTGAAAATTCAATATGGCTGTCATGGCGGCCATCTTGGATTCTCAAAACTGAAACGTCTACCTTTCTGTGAGGAATCACCATGGGTATAACATAATACAATTTCAGAATGATATCTGTATTCGTTTAGAAGGAGTAGTCTTTTTCCTGAACTCTAATTGAAAATTCAATATGGCTGTCATGGCGGCCATCTTGGATTCTCAAAACTGAAACGTCCACCTTTCTGTGAGGAATCACCATGGGTATAACATACTACAATTTCAGAATGATATCTGGATTCGTTTAGGAGGAGTAGTCTTTTTCGTGAAATCTAATTGAAAATTCAATATGGCTGCCATGGCGGCCATCTTTGATTCTCAAAACTGAAACGTCTACCTTTCTGTGAGGAATCACCATGGGTATAACATACTACAATTTCAGAATGATATCTGGATTCGTTTAGGAGGAGTAGTCTTTTTCGTGAAATCTAATTGAAAATTCAATATGGCTGCCATGGCGGCCATCTTGGATTCTCAAAACTGAAACGTCTACCTTTCTGTGAGGAATCACCATGCGTATAACCTACTACAATTTCAGAATGATATCTGTATTCGTTTAGAAGGAGTAGTCTTTTTCATGAAATCTAATTGAAAATTCAATATGGCTGTCATGGCGGCCATCTTGGATTCTCAAAACTGAAACGTCTACCTTTCTGTGGGGAATCACCATGGGTATAACATACTACAATTTCAGAGTGATATCTGAATTCGTTTAGGAGGAGTAGTCTTTTTCGTGAAAGTTTACGGACGGACGGACGGACAGACAGACAGACAGACGGACGGACGGACGGACGGACGGACGGACGGACAGACAGACGGACGGACGGACGGACGGACGGACGGACGGACGGACGGACGGACAGACGGACGACGGACGAAGCGCCATGACATAAGCTCACATTTACTTTGTAAAGGTGAGCTAAAAATCATAGTTCAAATCAAATTCATAGTTTTCTTTTTAACATTTCTACCACAAATATGCCAACAACTGTGATAAAATAATAACCTGTTTACCTCAAATACAATATCTTGGGTGGGTGTGTCTGCAATGAAGTAAGTTAAAACATGGCTTACAGCCAAATTACAAACTACCTGCCAATATTTGGAAACCGAGGCTCATTACTGATAATTTAAGTATTAGCAACAATTAGAAATAATTGACTGTTAATAAAAATCTATGATGAACACAAAATAATGCATTTAAAAAGTCATCACTGAACATTTAACCTAATGTTAGATTTAACATTACATAAGCAAACAAAACTTATTACCAATGTTAATGCATGATAATATCAATATTTTTCATGCACCTACGCACCTGTCATAGGTGTACAGTTCATACATATACTGAGGTTTATATTTGTAGTAAAGATTATCAACATACATTGTAGTTTCTTTTAGGAAAATAGATCATCAGCTACATTTAACAACAAATTTAGTGAGGTTTTCAGTATAAGTTACATTCTAAATAGTAAATACTAATTGAATATTCATATATAAAAATAAGACCTAAAAAGATTATCTGTTTCTTGCTTTTTTTCAAGATGTTTAAAATTGTCTCAAAGCCTAGAAAAAAACACTTAAACAAACACTGTCACTCGTTTTTTATTAATGTAAACCGTAAAATATGCTTTGTTGCAGTAATAAAATTATATAAATTTATATATTTTTAATATTATTTCTGTTGAATTATTCATTCGTGTTCTATAATACAAAAGATTTGGAAATGTAAAAAATCCTTGCATCACTTTTGCCTGTATGTAATGACCAGAATCATTTTTTACAATTTTCTGGTTGAAGAAATTCAATTGTATTCTTGTGATGAATATATTATGGGCCAGTAAAACCATAGCTGTCTATCCATGTCTTACCTGAAAACAGTCTATGAGTTGTCAGGATGCCAGCCGAAGAACAAAGACTTATCTACAGGTATTTACACCTGCCTAACAGCTCCATACAGTACAGTAACAGGCTGACATCATCACTATAGGTACTTGACCTGTGTCATAAACCATTGTCTTGTTTAAAGGGGAAGTAGCACGTTTTTTTTAAATTAAAATTTTCACTAATAGTTGTACGTTAATGCTAAATGTATTATGAGAATAAAAAATCTCATTATGCATATCAATCATCCATAGTCCGAGACAAATTATAATCATTCACATAAAGTCCATTGGGAGCCATTTTTGTGTGAACACCTTTAATTCATTTTATGTAAGAAATAGGAATAGTATGGCTGAACTTTACATTATATAATTGATTTATTACTGCTTCATTTAGTTTAAATGCATTTTCATTCAATTGGAACTATTTATTTTCATTTTCCTGACATCACCTTAAATTCCCAATAAAATGTGCTACTGACCCTTTTACCGTTATAGGTGCTAGTAGCTGTAGCAAATTTTGTTTGTAAAATTTTGAAACTTTTGAAAGTCTTTGCATGAAATTTTCTTATAGATGAGAGTCATCAGAAGATAACATATGCATTTGACCTCCAAAAGATCAGAATATTTATCTTTAACTAGATTAGCGTTTGCGGGACACCGCAAAAGCAGAGCAGTCCCGAAACTTGGGGTTTCGCCTTACCCTGTTCCGCCTTTTACAGGCCACACCAAATTGGGCATTTTCTCGTGACCTTGACCTTTGACACCCAAGGTCACACAATCAATTAAAACATTAAATTGAGTATAACATTAATGTAATGAATGAAAGTGTTAAGTTAAAATAATCCAATTTCTCAATATATGTTGACCTTGCTGTGACCTTGACCTTCGACAGTTCATACCCCAAACTTTTTTTAAATTTTGATCTTCTCAAGAGATAATATATACAAAATCTAAACGTCATAGCACAAAAACATTTCAAGCTATCCTATTAACAAGGAATTTTGTAGTGATTTTATAACTTGTGACCTTCACATTTGACCTTGAAATTGAAAATAATAATTCCCCGGAGGTGTAAACACTTAGACATGTTCATGAGTTCTGAAAAGCTTAATGGAATAAAGATATATCCAAATTAGGTGCACATTGCAATAACTCATATCTCATGACCTTGACCTTTGACCTTCAAGGTCACACAATTAATGAACACTTTTTATTGAGTATAACAATCATGTATTGATTAAAAGTGTTCATAGTTAGAAGAAAGCATTTTCGCTAAACCATGCTAACGTCATGACCTCGCTGTGACCTTGACCTTTGACAGATTGTAGCCAAAACCTTTTCAAAATTTTTAACTCTTCCAAGGATGATATATACCAAGTAAGAGCTTCATAGCACAAAAACTTTTCAAGTAATCGTGTTTACAAGGGATTCTTAGCGTGATTACATAGCTCGTGACCTTGACCTTTGACCTTGAAAGTGAACGTGTCATAATCGTTCCCCCGAGGTATGAGTAGTAAGTTATGAATAAGAGTTCTGGAAAGCTTAGTGGAAAAAAGCGATAGCTAGTTGTACGAGTGCGGCGGCGATGGAAACTTCACAAAAACTGATAATTATTCAAGATTTATATAAGGGACAAAGTCGTCTACAAAAAAATTCTAAGATCCTTTTTAACAAGACCAGATAAGTCAAAAATCGAAGAAGGTTAAAATCCCAAAAGGCACATCTACACTTGCCGACTGCATTACATACTAGTTGGATGAAAAATGAGTCAATAAAAACTATTAAAAAGCAAAATCTTTGTACCCACATTTACATACATTAAAATGAAATGAAACAATTAATTAATCAAGGAATTGAATAAACAAATTGTCACAAATTAAACAACAAATCCTTCAAAGTGACTTCACTTCACACTGTTGTAACTTATGGGCAGGATAAAGCGTTCAGGAGGAAGGCCTGTACCAAAGTTATGATAATGATATGCAGTAAAACCTGCAATCAACTGTGGCTGGAGTAAGTAATCAATGGATTGCATTTATTGAATGTCAATGGTTATTTTTGCCATAAAAACGAAATAATCCTGATCTTCTTCGACGTGCTTAATTTGAAACCTACAACATCTTGATACAAAGTTTACTCAACTATTATGATACACATTAAACACATTTTTTACAGAACTAATATTGAAATATAGAGCATAAATATGTCATAAATAACACATACTTGTCAAAAAAAGCGTACAAACCTGATCAATCAGAATGATTAAAAGTTGGTCCAAACTCCCAAAAAAGTTTTCCAGACTTTTTCTACTCCATTGTCCACCGTATATCGACGTAAAGGTCAAAGTTTACAAATATTCTTCAATAAGTCCAAAGAATCTAAATTAAACTTAAATGTTTGTTGCTATGGTAATCAAAATGATCGTATGAAGTATATTTCACCCTTCCAATTTCAACATCTTCACAGAATTTCCAAGTCGCATTTTTATCACATTGCCAGTATCATAATAACAAGCTCAATAGATAGTCTTTCTCTTACTAGAGTTACTTCCCTTGTATTTTCAGGAACTGAGGCACCAGGTGGTCTATAAATAGAACAAGCGCCACCAACTGCACGCCTTTGTGAGGAACGGTGTTACATAGCGTTTGTGAAGGCCTACGTCATATTGTTTATTCAGATACTCTGCGACCCACCTAGAACCCCTAAATCCATTTTGTCATTTTTAAAAGTTTTATAAGGAAAATGTCACCCAACAAAGAGGACACCTATCAATATAATAAATTGTAAACGTCAGGAATATGTAGTTCGTTGATAGTCTCAAAATATAAAATGAAAGCAAAATGTTTAATGAAATGACCCACTGCATACATACATTTTTGCTATAAGAAACTTTTTAAATTCAGGAAGTTTGGAGAGAAATCAGCATTTTTTCGAGAGAACGTCATCAACGCATCATCAGAATATGGTATAAATCTTCAAATTTGACAAAACTAGCTAAATTATTGTTGATAACTTTGAAAGTCACAGTTATATTTTAATTCAATTATCCAAAAGAAGTACAGGAAATCCTTGAAAAATCGAACGGCGATTATAAATTCCAATTCCATTCGATTTGACCCGACGATTATTCACTTATTTATTTTTCTAAAACGATATTATTGGTATGCATTTTGACCAAAAAAAGTAAAACCATAATCATCGGCAATTTTTCATTGTGGACAATGTAAAGGGGTCTCTTACCAATGGTTATGCGTTTCATAAACATGCATACAACTGAAATAAAAAAAATTCAAAGAATCTGAAAAACCCAGCGTTTATTCGAAGCAGGGAATCATATATTTCAAAGAGACCTTAGACCCGGCTTCTAGCAAGGCAGGCGAATATTCAATGATTTACGGTATTGACTTTTATTTTGTCCTAATCATAACGAACTATTTGACCATTACTGTACTCATTTGAAATTGGATGTTCGCCTACAGATGGATAATAAGGCACTTGGTAATAGGGAAAATATAAAAATACAGAATAAAGAGTTACGTGTTTCCTCTAATAAGCGCCAGGCCGGAAAAGTAAGCGCCCGGGCAGTTATTACCGGAAGCACGGTGTTAACGTATGAAGATTTTGTTATTTAAAATATTAAATGATAATATCCCTAAAAGAAATAACATAAAACGCAAGAATACTTCAAAGAACATAATTTTCCGAAACCATCTACACGCTTTTCTTTCTCTGCTCAAATCGCCCGAACGCAACATGATAAGAGTATATTTGCTGCGCGCATGTTTTTCACGTGCGAAGTGGTTGAGAGTTCTGTTTATGAAGTGGTTGTGAAGAGAGGTCATTGAAACTTCGAGCTTCACCGAAATGTGTTTTCAAGTTTCCCTATTTGTTATTGTCAAGGTACGCCCTATATTGATATTATATATGTATAGTATTAATCATTTAGAATTAATCAATAAATTTTATTAACATATATATTATAAAATTTTTATGACGTTTTCTTCTTAGGGGTGTCGGTTAGGAGTGTGTTTTGAATGCCAACCATTTTATACTCGCCATATCGAACTTGATTTTTTAACATCTACATTTTTTGTCTAAAACTTCTTAGATTATATACTTCGTTAATTTCATTTGCAAAAAATCTTTAATCTTGCAAAGGAAGTATTCACTTGACCCTTAAAGAATTTACGTGTTTTTTTCTATCTTATTTGAAGAGATGGTTAGCGGTTTTTACCTAAACTAACAAAATCGTCTATCTTAGATTGGTATTAGCCGTAGCATAAAGTGCATGAGAATTTGGTGGTCCTTCGATAAACGTTTGATGGTTTCAGCTAATCTCAGAAGTGAACGCTATATACCTTTATCCATTCATACTCAAAAGTTTTATGCCTGACATGTTTCTACGCATAGAATAAATATGAATTCAAATTTCAAAGCCCAAATCTTGTTGAATTGTGTTCCGAGTCACTATATCCCGATAACAAAAAAAATTTACAAACCATATGTCATTTTAAAAACGAGTAAGATAGTCTCCTGCAAAAAAAATTTTTTTGTTTCAATTAATTTGAGAAGAAATTTTTTTGTAAAATAAATTTACAGACTATCAAAATTCCAGCCCCCCGAATTTGGAATACAGCCCCATACAACCTCCTTTTCCATTAAATGAGCACGGAAAACACGTGTAAACACCCCCCCACTGAGCAGAGAATTTCAATATCTCGCCCCCCCCGCATCTGAAATTGGTGCTACGGGCCTGATTTCTTTAAACGTGTCGTATGAATGTACCAACAATATTTTATATGCACAATTTTAGAACAAAACTAACTTAAGATGCTTTCTGTTCAAATTTCGTCAGACGTAAGCAAAATGGTTTGTATAGAGTAACAATCCTTGTGTGGCAACAGGGTGGTTCTACAGAGATGTTTGTTATCCTTTGGCTGCAACATTGCAACATTATTTTCTGTCGTGTCGTATGAATGTACCAACATCTATATATTTTCTATGCACAAGTTTAGAACAAAAACAACTTAAGATTCTTTCTGTTCAAATTTCGTCAGACGTAAGCAAAATGATTCCTTGTGTGGCTACGGGGTGGTTCAACAGATGTTTGTTATCCTTTCGCTGCAACAAGTCGGGCTCTGTGCAACATTATTTTCTGGAACCACCTTACAGACACGCAATGATTCCTCTATAAAGTGGTGTGACCCGTAACTTCTTTTGAATAGTAAGGGAGAGCGGGGGCAATTGTAACAGGGGCGATTACTCCAAAATCGTTCAAGAAAAGTCTAACTTATTTACCATTAAACCCCTTGCCTTCCTCCTGTATAGCGTTAGGGTGTTGATCAACAGTTTCCCCAGTGGTAGATAAAAATGACAAAGTCGACTTTTTACACTTGAAATATATTGTTCACTAGCAATAAGAAATGGTTTGGACGTGTTTTGAGTTACAAAATACTAACTTGATATATCTATATGTGACCCTGACCTACACTGCCAAATCACAATGCAGAAATGTATTTGAAACTTTAAGCGGTTTACTTGTAAAATGTCATGAACTAGAACTACCCCAATTGGGGGCAATTTTAACACCGTGTTTCAACCGTTTGTAAAAATAAGAATCCTGAAACTAAATAAGTGAATTCTAGACGGTTCAATCTTTTCTGGATAGAACTTTCGGTTAATGAATATCCACAGGATGAGTATTACCAAACAAGAGTAAAATTCGAAAATGGATTTTATAAAGTTTACCAAAATAAAAAAAATAACATTAATTTGATAAATAAAATTGCTGAAATTGAGAATTATGACAAACAATTAAACTAGCTATTATTGTTACCTCAGTTGATGTAGATGATATATTTCAACAGTCTAAGACGAAATTCACCTTTGAACAAAAGTTAATTTTAATTTACCCTACGTGTTACAATACTCCCACCCTACTGTTACAATTGCCCCAACGCTGGGGTCAATTGTAACACTTTGGGTACCCTTATACAAAAGATCATAACTTAATAACTGCAAGTAAAACAACCCCAAATGACACTCGGATTAAAAGCCGAGATGTCAATTGACATTGTAGTATCGCTTTATTCATCACCCGAGATACAAGCAGCAAATTAGGACAACTAAAGTAAAAAATGTTACAATTGACCCCGCTCTCCCCTATATTTGGCACTAAACAGCGAGGCTAAAATTAGACAGTGTTAGAGAGTCGCAAACTATGGCTAACGGATGATGTACTTAAACATTTTCTAAAATCAAAGTTGTCCAATTTTGCATTTCCTTTTTGGCCAATGTGTTTAAGACTGTTAATTGAAATTTTAATTGGTCTGCGGTAACTGAATGAATGGTAATCATTTTTGCATGAATTATACAAATTATCTCAAGTTTTCGGACTTATTTTTCCAGTCCATATAACTCGTCAACTTGACACTAATTAGGTATTTGGAAAAGTTACTAGACACGTCATGTATAATCACTATATATGGATGGGCTTTAGGTTCGATCAATCATTTGCATAACTTTACACCATGAAAAGTATTGACATTTTCTTCCCTAGATGTACCCATATTTTGTTTGTCTGTTTTACTGTAGAAACTGAATATTTACTAAACCTTAAAGTCATAATGTCCAAAAAGATATAGTTTCATGGACCTTTTATGCGCCATGTGCTGGTGGTTTTCAGGAGACTGTCGTATTCAATATTGCATATGCTTTCTTAGCAGTTTTAGTTTGTGTAAATATCAGGCGGAATAAAGGTTCGACTCGTCAACTTCTTTTGAGGAATATCCATGTCCTTGTATGAAATGGGTTACACATCTATGAGATGGTTCCTGGGCGTAACTTTTCGAGGACCTATATTAATAATTTTTACTGCCATTTCGACCCCAGGACATTTGTAATTGATAAAGCAATATTGAAACATTTCAACTCGCTCAAAAAACTCATGTTGGATTTGATTCTGAACATCTTTGGCTAATGTAACCTTGATTGGAGCGTTCACATTAACATCGTCTGTTTCAGTTAATCATCTGGTCGTCAGTTAAGGGGGTTATACCTGTCGTGAACCTAGATGCCATCCACATCACGTGTTCGGGAGATGGTAACGTCCCCTCTTCTCTGGTGGTGTCCGGCAAATTGCATCCGTTACATGGTATGCTTATACTTACCCCTGTATGTGATGGCGGAGATGACAGATTCGTAGCAACATATCCACTTCCGGTCAACATGGAGGTCTGGTACGAGGGCAACAACACTGAACGATGCGTGTTCACAGAGAGTGCGAACAATTTCGGAATAACGGTCGGTGTTCTAACGACGAATAACACTGAAATCACCACCTTCCCAGTCTCCTGTCCTAAGCCATTAGAAGCTACCCCTGCCTTGACCACATCCATGCCAGACTTCCTGCTAGATCAAACCGTAGACATCAAGGACTACGTTTGGCAGAGATGCGGGGATGAAAGTAACAAACTTGAATTCATCCCTCAAGCCGAGGACATCATAGCACTCTTGGGCTGCGAGGACAACCAGCAATCACGAGTCGTCATCTCCAAAACGCCAGTAGAAAGCGAGCTCTTTCTCGAGGGGAACACGACTGTAAATTGCATTTTCATAAATGAATCGTCTGTCTCGGTGGATTTCTTCAATGCCGACGACTTTTCCTACATCGGCTCCTCGTCAATGAGTCACTGCCTGCCGAGACAGGACAAGAAGATCCTGAAGGTGTTCCCATTCTGTGGCAGTGCTGTTGGAGAGCCGGCCTGGATCAGGGGAGTAGCAGACGTGGACGCAGACTTCAGAGCAGTCTGTAAAGGCGACAACGTCTTCCTCTTTGACAACCTGGACAACGACGACGTAAACTACAAGCTGCCTGTGGGCTACGAGGGTAATGAAACGGCGATGTGTCTGTTCAACCGACGAGAGAAGTCAGAGGTGTATGTGATACTGGTGAAGGTGTCGTGGGGAGAGAAGGGGGCGGTGGTTCACAAGTACACACGCGAGTACCAGGTGGGTTCTTTTCTCAATTCTCCACGAGGGTTCCATTTGGTTTATTTCTTGAAACAAATGGGTAAATCCCTTTTGTAGGCTGATACCATCGGTATTAGTAAGAAAATTACACTAGATTAATAAAATACAAATGTTAATCGTCCAAGCTATATTTCTGCATAGAAAGTTCATTGTGGTCGGACATCGGCAAGGATTGATTAAGTTATTGATAGAGGAAGAACCTTTTAGTGACTTCAGGCTGGTTCCTCACAAAGGTTTTCACTCCATTTTGTTATACACATTGCTCTTTATCGAACTATACCCAGCATTCATGCAACATTTGGCCTATGTGATGTCTGACCTGACTCTTTTATGTGCTGAAATTGTTTTCCCATGTACTTGAGCCAAATTGTTAGGTGACAAGAGCCGCTTTGCCCTCAAAGAACCCTGATGTAACATGTTTAATACACTGATTCTATGTACCAGGTAACCTGCACCTTTGAGGCCTCCGGAAGTGACGAAAGCGCCGACCAAAATGTGGACGACACGTTGATAGCTCCCAAGGTGATTCAGCAGTACGAAGGCGAGGAGGCCCAGTCTTCTGTTGTCCTTCGTCTGCTGGACGTCTTGGATAGACAGGTGTATCAGCTGCCCCTGGGGAGGATGGTCAGACTCCGGGCAATTTCCAACGGTCAGACGGGCGAGGTTGGGGGCATCAGACCCGTGGGCTGTGACGCCGTCGGGCTCACTACCGGTCAGAGGTTCGCCATCATCCGGGCAGGATGTGGGGACGGCATAGTCTTTGAGAAAGACGAGGGATTTGAGAGTGAGGGACTGAACAGCACCAGCCCCTACTTCAAGATATTCAACATGCACAATGATCCCTTGATCAAGTTTGAATGCAACTTTACGATGTGTGCTACTAGTTGTCCGGGAGATTCCTGTGTCAACCATGACGAGGGCGGTGACAAAGCTGCAGTGATGTTATTGCGACAGAGGCGCCACAGTAGAGACACGAAGTACCTGCAGTTTTTCTTGGCTAACACTGAAGAGATTCAAACCAATGGTTGAGGTGGCTGTGTCCATTAGAAGAGATGGGGGATTGTCACAATAAATATACATATATTTTTTACTTTTTTCTTATTTGTTACTCGTTTGTCTTATACCCGATCCGAGTGAATTGTTTAATCCAAACGATGAAAGGAATTACATTTTGTATTTAATTGTTTCAATACCATTTCATGCGAAGGCGTCACGAAATACATGAAGCATCATCTTACGACGCTAAGCCTATCGCCAGTTTCCGAACTAAAAGTTTTATGCCTTGCTGCAAACCTTTGAAATTTCTGTGCTGATATCGGCGCCCCTACAGGCGATTGTTAATAACCCCCAGTTACTTTTTGAATCGACCATTGCTTTCTCTCATAGTAAGCTAGAGAGCAAGCACAGAAAATTCAAGGGTCTGGAGCAAGGCATAAAACTGACAGTTCGGAAACTGGCGTTTTAGAGATTGCTTAGGAAGATTGTGAAACACATGAAAATAAAAATCGAAATATTATTTTTAAAATTTTGGAAAATGGAAATGAATTAACAGTCTTACATCCTTCTACAGGATAAGGCTTTCTGTGTAATTAATTCTGAAAAAAACCCCGATACGATCAAATTGTTTATAAAACTATCATTACATCGCCTGAGAGAAAGTATTGCCAATATTACCTTGATATCTTTCTCTTCTGCAACGTACTGAAGACCTCTTCTGACAAATTCATTGCCAGAATGGAATGGAACTAACAGACTCAAACTGCTTCGGGTCTTGTTCAATAAACGGGGACGTTTTATGTCAATCATTTGTGATATAATGTTATTAATCAAGTTTTTCAGTATTGGTCCAGTTACAGGTCCAAGGTCTGCTGTATTAGCCCGAGGCGAAGCCAAGGGCCAATACAGAAGACCGAGGATCTGTAACTGGGCAAATAACAAAAACTTGATTAATGACGTTTTTATTAATTAACTTCTTTGTAATTTACTTGCACAACATTAGAGAGTTAATTTTTATCGAAATCAAAATTATCAATGAGATTATTGAACTGTCATATATGTTGAAAGTTTTGAAGCGATAGCTTCGGACTCTCGCCATTTGTGTGTATGCGCATGCTCAGAGTCGTATTGGCCCAGTCTGCTCGTATTGGCCCTGTTTTGCTCGTATTGGACCAGCTTTCCAGTATTGGCCCAGTTGTGGATTCCTATAGTGAAGGCCGTATAAATTGTATAATTGCCATAGTTAGTTAATAATAACTGGTACAAATAAAGGTAACTCCAATTACTGGCTTATTTTAGTGATTTAGTATTTTTAGAAATCGGTCTCTCGGAAAATATCGACATCAATCATCTGCATCTAATGTATCATTTCTTGCACCAAATTTTCGACTCTGAAGGTTAAATTGAGTTTTGAAACTAGGTACTTACTGAAACGTTTGTTGGTTTTACATATTTATACATGATTTGATCGAGAAAAAAAACAACATTTTAATATTTCCAAATCATGGAATTCAAATGTTTGTTTTTCGCAATTACGGTCAATTAAAAGGTGTCCGTTATCAGATTTTCGATAGACTCTAGATTCTTCACAGTGAATACTTTTTAGCAGTAGTGTTTGATTTGGTCACTAATTAAAACTGAGCAACTGCAATTCCAACCTCATTAAAATCTGACAAGTTTCCTGACTGTATTCTAAAGAGTTTGTCAAGTTCAGTTTGTTGTAGGAAATTGTCGGCAAAGTTCCATAGCAAATTGGGTCTTCGATTGGTATAGAGATATGAAAGGTATGTGTGCAACTATGAAGAAGTACTAGGGTCAAAAAGACGAGGAACCAGTGTTTTTTCGACCTATAGGTACGGAGATTTGACGTGCAGTTATCAATTCCTACAAATCTAAAAGGAAGTGCGAACTGTTGCATAACCTAAGTGATTTTGATGCTATCAATTTCAGTAGAGGGGCCATCCAACGGGGTTTATTAGGTCTCCATTCTGATCGAAAATCAGGCCGATAATGGTCAACTTATTATGTCCCCCGCAAAGCTTTTCAGTCCCGTCGTATTTTTTACGAAAGTTGGTATGTGGTTAGATCTAGTACTGGAGTGGTGCCTTTTCCTATTTTGGTTCTTCTAAATGTTTTATTTTTTCTGGTTTCCATGGAAACATTTTGAACTTAGTGCATATTGGGGGATGCTTTCGTTTCCGGTCCATATCTCCAAAACCGTTCAATATTTTGTTACAAAACTTGGTATGTGGTTAGATCTAGTGATGGAATGGTGCCTTTTGCTATTTAGGTCATTCTGAATTACGTAATTTTCCTGGTTTCCATGGAAACAGTTTGTACTTGGTGCATATTTGGGTAGGGACTGTTTCCCGGCCATATCTAAAAAAGTATTCAATATTTTTTACGAAAGTTGGTATGTGGTTAGATCTAGTACTGGAGTGGTGCCTTTTGCTATTTTGGTTATTCTAAATGTTTTATTTTTTCTGGTTTCCATGGAAACATTTTGAACTTAGTGCATATTGGGGGAGGCTTTCGTTTCCGGTCCATATCTCCAAAACCGTTCAATATTTTGTTACGAAACTTGGTATATGGTTAGATCTAGTGATGGAATGGTGCCTTTTGCTATTTAGGTCATTCTGAATTATGTAATTTTCCTGGTTTCCATGGAAACAGTTTGTACTTGGTGCATATTTGGATAGGGACTGTTTCCCGGCCATATCTAAAAAAGTATTCAATATTTTTTTTACGAAAGTTGGTATGTGGTTAGATCTAGTGGTGGAGTGGTGCCTTTTGTTATTTAGGTCATTCTGAATTATATAATTTTTCCTGGTTTCCATGGCAACAGTTTCAACTTAGAACATATGGAGGGAGGACCATTTCCGGGCCATATCGCAAAAACTATTTAATATGATTTTACGAAACTTGGTATGTGGTTAGACCTAGTGGTGGAGTGGTGCCTTTTTCTATTTTAGTTATTCCGAATTATCTTTTTGGTATCTATAGAAACAAGTTGAACTAGGTGTATATGGGGGGTAGGGTCTGTTTCCGTACTTGAGCTTAAAAACTATTCAAAATATTTTTACTAGACTTGATATGTGGTTAGAACTACTGGGGGAGTGGTGCCTTTTGCTACTTTGGTTATTCTGAATTGTTATTTTGCTGGTTTCCATGGAAACAATTTGAAATTTTTACATAATGGGGGTAGGGTCACTTTCGGATTAAATGTTAGCGGGGGACATCACAGTGCATCACATGCACATATTTCTAGTTTTGGATATATCTTGACCTGGAAGTTGTCAAATTGTTAGTGTTTAAAAGGTCAAACAACTCTTATTCATTGGAATGGTACATATAATTTCTGTCTGCAAAACGATATGGTCGTAACGGCGACAAACCAACACGGCGACAAGATGGCCGACAAATTCCAAACTAAAACCGCGAAACATTTTCATTTATTCCTATGTCAATTGTCTGTGAAAAACGGAGACAAAATATTTTCAAATATTTAAAAGCAACTTTATCATGGTTAGCAAGATTGTTTACGAATGCAATTACCAAATTAGCGAAATGTGACTTGTCTTTTGAAACAATAGTTCAATCTTATATTGTCTTTGATGTAAACTAATCTTTTTTGAAAGCGGTCTCTGGTCATATATCAATATGGATTCAAATAGTGATACTGACGTAGGTTTTTTTACGTACAACCATAATCTAATAATGGTCAATGAATTTGTGCCAAAACCTAAAGCAGCTATCTGAATGAGACCTTTTGTATTCCTACTCTATGAAAGGTTTGGTAACAGGACTAGGCAATCCAAATTTGAAATAATACTTCTACATAGTGTCTTCATAGAAAGGTTAATATTGTGACAGTGTCTTCAAAGTACCTTTCCCTACTTGAGTTACTCCACATAGTAGCCATATACAGAGTTTGTATTTAAGTTCTAACAAAGAGTAGTGGTGTGGTAAGGATTTACGAGTTTGCAGTTCCTATCGCCGGTTTCATCTTTTTGTTTAGGTATAGGTTATGCCCTTATTTCACTACGAGAGGAATTCTCACGAATCGCCACGATAGAGAAATATTTCACATTCGTGAACATTCGTTGACAATTCGTGATTTATTCTTGTGATTCGTAATCAATTCGTGATTGATTCGGCAATATTCTTACAATTCGTGGCATTCGTGAAAAACTTTTTGTTTGTCAAAAGATTTTCCCGAATCAACTACGAATTTTGTTATCGTAGTCGTCTCGTAAACTATTCGTAAATAATTCGGCTCATTCGTAACAAATTCGTGGTTGATATTTTTGATGTTCTCTCCCCGAATTATTTACGAATCATCTACGAAACAGTCACGAATTATCGTAATCTATTCCTACATCATTTGTGATATCGTATCATATTCGTGAAAATTCGTAGTATATTCGTAGTTGTTTCGTAGTTATATCGTACAATTCGTAAGCAATTCGTATTGGTTTCGTAGTGTTTTGGCATGAAAAGCTACGAATTTTCGTAAACGTTTCCTACACACTTCACGAATGTTGCCGAATATTCAAGAATATTCACGAAGTTTTACATTCACCTATTCGTGGCGATTCGTGAGAATTCCTCTCGTAGTGAAATAGGGGCATTGGGGTGTAGGTGATTTCGTAGGAGGATTCAGTTCGTAGAAGGATTTTTCGGTGATTTCGTAGGAGGATTGGACGGTGTTTTCGTAGAAGTAGATTTTATGTTGATGAAATGTTGATTACCGGCAATGTTTATTGTTGGCGTTTGCATTTAAGATGAATAAAATTAAAGTGGTAATTAAGTATGATGTTATACACTTATTGGAAATTATTAATGTCAGAGTAACTCTGGGGCCCTCTGCTCCATTATTTTTTTAGGAATGGAGAGTTACGAGGATATTAACCGACTTTAATTACACTCAACTTATGCCTTTTCAAAAACAGCTTAAAATATTTACAAAATTGAAATTTGAAGCGAAAAACTTGAGGTAAAATACAACGCTCCATTACTGAAAAATAATGGAGCGAGAGAACAATAGGATGACGTCACAAGTGTAATTTAAGATGCTTCTGACCGGACTTGAACCATCCTCAAAACACACCCATGAAAAACATTTTGTAACAAGGGCTTCAGAAAAGTTTTTTTGCAATGCCACCATTATTAACTTGCGTCTGTCTATTCTCAAAATCTAGACTGTCGACTAATTTCAACTCATAGGGTGTGTTCACAAGAAATTGAAAATGTGGTCAAGGTCATCAATTTGGACTGGTGTCTGTGCATTTCCCAAATGGAGGCTGAAACATTTTGAGTACAAAGGTTCATTAGATATCACAAACAAGAATCCAGACCTGAGGACAATAAAAAACAAATGCCATATCCTGTTCATATTTATTCAAGTAAAAATCACAGTGAGGCTATGAATATTCCCATTTGGCAAAGGAGATGACCAAACAGAGTACTGTCAGTAGCGGCTGGAGAGAATACATCAGCCATCTTCAAACCTTCCAACAGTAAACAGCTCCTTGCAAACAAATAGGATAGACCAATAGAAAAGTAGTCAAAGAAAACAGCTGAAAGTCGGCCCTGCTCTATTATTGTGTATTTCGGGCCTGTTGTCTATATGTATTGTGTACGTATGTATGCACAGGGATTATCGATACTTTTCACAGTTACAATCACAGCGAGTCAACACGGGTATTGTACACACAAGACATGGGTAACAACTAACAAGTCGTAGACAGAGAACTGTATCTAGCAGGCCTATAACAGAAGGAGTTATTTATTAGAACCTCAAAGATCCATGATAGAGTGGGTTGGCACCAAGGGGGTTAATACATTCACTTGGGGCAATAGATATTTTGGATCATGTAAACACGTATCTAGAATCTTGTCTATATAGGGATATGAAAACAAGTAGCAAAACTTGCTTTTCTAAATTTATAAGTCGAGAAAGAAACTTGAGTGACAATCCATTCAATTCAAATTTCAGGAAATGTCTTGTCTACAAAGAGATATGAAAACAATAAGCAAAACTTGCTTTTCTAAATTTATAAGTCTAGAAAGAAACTTGAGTGACAATCCATTCAATTTAAATTTCAGGAAATGTCTTATCAGTCAATTGTATAATTTCTGTCATTCTTATTGACATAATGATAAATCTTATGGATACAAAATATTTTGGGTAAAGTTTCCTTGATTTGATGACTTTCATATTTTCAATCAACTATAAAGATTCAAATGAGTTGGAATTATATCATAGAAAATTTAAAATGAATAGTGTGTACTGCTCTTCCATGCTTGAATAATGAATACATTTTGATGAACTCTTTTGATTTCACAATACAGTATTTGCTGTAAATTAATGAACAGCATAAAGCAACTGACAAAATAACATGATGTAATGGTTTGGTTCTACCATTAATTCATTGTCATAATTTCTCTTTAACAGATCTGTGAACTCCTTTTCAACTATTTGATGAAATGAGATCATTTGACAATGTCATTTTTGTTTCAAATAAACATTTTTTACAAAATATTCAAGAATACATCTTCTGATTAAAAAACACTATTTTTTGCTAAACTTTGATCTACTCCCCTTGTGAAACATACCGTATTTCCTCGAATAGACGCCGGGTCTTGAATAGAGGCCGGGGGTAAGGCTGTTTTCTCGAATAGACGCCGGGTCTCGAATAAACGCCGGGTGATAAGTTGATTAATTAATGCTCCCGTAGTTGAATTGAAATAAATTATTCCCCCTTTACACCATCTATAATATTTGTTTCCTACTAAAAAATAAATAGACACCGGCCTCGAATACACGCCGGGGATAAAGGGGATCTGAAAAAATACACGCCAGGGGCGTCTATTCGAGGAAATACGGTAAGTAGGATATAATGTTCACAAACTATTTTTTATCAAATAAATATTTGAAGAGGAAACAAAGAGTGATAGCCTGGTTATAACAATATTGACTACACTTCTCATCACAAATAAACAATTCATCTATAGTAACAATAACAAGTATGTGAGTTTCAAAACAAATTGTTCACATCATTATATAACAATTTTCTACGCAGCCATTTAGGACTTAACAGCTATGGTACATCTTTTACATTCATACAAAGAATTCCAAAATAACATCTCCATGACATCAAATCCAACTTTGTACATCTGTTCAAATCATAGCGTTACTTGCATAAAATACAACTGTACATGATGACATGATGAATCAAATGTTGAAAATTCATCACAGTGAAAAAATATTTTTTGGGCATCACATAGATTAAGGATTTTGATATTCCTGGACCCCTACATAAAGGTTCCCACTAAATCTAGGTCACCATCACTGAATGTTTCAAGCCTTGCTGTATGTCACCAAAATTCATGGTTTGAGTACAATGACATCACCCTTATAAAGTTTGGGTGCAGTACACTGAGGACCTGACACAGAAAAGAAGCTAAGCAAATGTTTGATTTGGGGAGTTAAACTTTGGAAAATGTTTTTTTTTCTTCAGATGACTGCAACAAAGCTAAAAAGTAAAAAACTTCACATAGTGTTATAATGAGTTAAGATTTTTGTGACAGTGACAAGAAATTCAAGTATATTACCAAACATCTTCCTAAGTAAAGCCTAAAACACCAGTGTCAGTTTTATGCCTTGACTTTTCTGTGTATATTACCTTATTGAAAAACTCCTATCCTATGGCAATAAAATCTAGTTTCAATGCTACAGCAAAGTATTTAATTGTTATAGGAAATTTGTATCTTAAGACTTATGATACTTACCGGTAATAAAATAAGAACCAACCACTCTAGGTGACTAAAATACAGGAAGAATCTTATAGCATTGGTAGCAGGGTTAGATTGGGGTGATGAAATTTCAACATTAAACTCATTATGTTCCATTCAATAAGAAAATCACAGGAAACAAAGGTGGGATTTTCAGATTGATTACTGGACACCAGTGTGTAAGTTGGAATCAAGTGGTGGATTTCATGAAGAACTTTGGTTTGAGAAAATAATATCAACTGACTTAAAGCAAAGACAGTTTCAGTGATGTTAAGTAACTTTTGTAGAATTTTATTTTGCTTTGACATGTGCAAAAATACTTAGTTTAATTCTTTACATTTGATTTTCCTAATTTTCACCGAAATACCAAATATGACCATTAATGATTTTCAATGATATTTAACTATCTGCCTTTTAAATTTGTACATTGATACGATGATAGTTTATTTAATCATTTTTTTCAACAGGGTTGTAATTTGTAATTTAGCAATACCAATGATAACGTTTAAAATAGAAGCAAAAAGCATAATAATCAATGTCATTTGATAGTATTGGTGAAGCCTAAAACCTACTTAGGACTAATGAGTGGAAACCTTCAAATTTGCTAAATCATTCAAAATCTAATAAATATTACATAAAGAAAAATATGCTAGATCATCACTTTTCATAAGCAAAGGATAATGGTTATACCACAGAATCATATTTCTTGCAACATGGTAAAGAAGACCAAAAACATGATTATCATAAAAAAATAGAGCCATTGGCTCTGTAGCTCATCAGGCATCATATCAAGTTTGCTTTATACAGGCCAGATGAGCTAAAAATGAAACTGATGTTATCTATTGCAAGAAAACCTATAAAAAATTACAAGACAAATGTAACGATTTCGGAATAAATTTCCTTACCAAAATGATTTATTATTATTCAACATTTTCTAGATCACCAATATTAGACAGTGAAAGAAGTTCACAATAAAATATCCAAGGAGAAATAAATTTGCCATAGACTGTCATCTAATGGAGAAAAATAGGTTTTTAAGATTGTGACCCCTGTGACCCTATTTGGGGCCATGGGGTCACGAAACCTACAGTTTAGAATCCCAATTGGCCAAGGAGTCTGCACATATCATTATTAACTCTCTAGACCTTTCGGAACTGGAGAAGAAGATGAAAATAGGTTTTAAAGGTTGTGACCCCTGCAACCCTATTTGGGGTCACAGGGTCACCAAAGTTACAAATTAGAATCCCCATTGTCCAAGGAGTCTGCACATATCATTTTTAACATTCTAGTCCTTTTGGAACTGGAGAAGAAGTCGAGAATTGGTTTTTAAGGTTGTGACCACTGTGACCCTATTTGGGGTCATGGGGTCACAAAATCTACAATTAACAATCCCCATTGGCCAAGGAGTCTGCACATATCATTTTCAACTCTCTAGTCCTTTTAGAACTGGATAAGAAGATGAAAATAGGTTTTTAATGTTGTGACCACTGTGACCCTATTTGGGGTCATGGGGTCACGAAATCTACAATTAAGGATCCCCATTGGCCAAGGAGTCTGCACATATCATTTTTAACTCTCTAGTCTTTTTGGAACTGGAGAAGAAGATGAAAATAGGTTTTAAAGGTTGTGACCCCTGTTTCCCTATTTGGGGTCACAGGGTCACCAAAGTTACAAATTTAGAATCCCCATTGTCCAAGGAGTCTGCACATATCATTTTTAACTCTCTACTCCTTTTGGAACTGGAGAAGAAGATAAAAATAGGTTTTTAAAGTTGTGACCCCTGTGACCCTCTTTGGGGTCACAGGGTCACCAAAGTTACAAATTAGAATCTCCATATGCTAAGGTACCTGTACACAAGATTTCAGCTCTCTAATGTGTATGGTTCATGAGGAAAATTTGAAAGTGTCAAAAGTTTACGGACGGACGACGGACAGACGGACGGACGCCAGACGACGGGCCATGCCATAAGCCCATCTGGACTTTCAGTCCTGATGAGCTAAAAAGTGTCAAGATATCAAATATATCACCAAAATTGTTGCGCATTACATTTTCTTCTTTCGTTCATATATTCGAGAAACACTGATAATTAAATGCTAAAATGGTGATCGTTTGACTTGATGTTTTTAAATCTAGACTAACACTTCGAACTAAAACTCACAAGAACTTGGACCTTATCATGATTATGAAATAGATTTTGATATTTACTAATATTTGTCAAGATTTGATATCGTTTTCTCAAACTTGCAAAGTTACTTCCCTCCATAGCATGATCAAATTGTTCTGTAAAAGTGGACAAAATTGTAAAAACAAAATACCCGATAAAACAATAACATGGCCATAAAACAATGTCTGAATTTTGGAAATAAAATTATTGTACAAATCTGACGTTAAGTACACTTTATGGCTCATAAATATGTACATAATGACGTAGAAAGTGAAATTAATTAATGATTGATGACAGATACACAAATGACGAGTGGACATATGATACAATCATATACAGAATTCACATATACAGTAACATATTTAACACTATCAAACAGCAGTTGGGCGTCACCACCATCAAATTACATGTTACTTTACAAATAAAATAATATACTTATAAAAATCACATACTTATTAGGAAATCAACAATTGGATACACAAAGACTATTTACAATGATAATCAGAAAATGGGTGTAGTTCGTCGTACAGACCACAACGTCAACATATACAAGAGTCTATCTGATTGTGGCTAAATCATAGGGCAATTGAGATGGTCACCTAGCAGCAAAAATGAACTGTAGAATTGACATTTGAGAAATTTGTGGAACAACTATGAGAAATTGGTCCAATAGATGTCACAACATCATCATGCATTAGCAAAACCTGGAGAAGAGGGCCAAATCTAACATTCCTTTCCATTGACTATGTCATCCGTCCCAATTATTTTCTTTAAAAAATCTCATTTATATTGGTCTAAACTACAATGCGTACTTCCCTGATCTGGGTACTAATGGGTCGTTTCAGGTAACCTTGTATTCGAGCTAATCTGGGACAACGCTTGAGAGCCATCAGTTACATTTTATATATTACTCTGATTTTTTTACTTATGGAAGGAGAAGGGTCAAAGGCAGTCTGACATAACTAATATAGACCAGTACCCATTTAAGAGACATAGCAATGTATGAGTTTTACCTGATTTCAATGGGAGTGTCTCTTTAAGAAACTGCATTTCTGCCTATAGTGTAAACTGCAACCTTGAGATAACTTAAATTGTTATTGGAAATGCCAATGGTAACTTTTAGATTGCCAAAATAAATATTTGACATAACTACTTCAAGTTCACTGGAATGTTGCAGAGAGTTGATACAGTGAATGAGTGAGTTATTTTTAATCCCACTTGGACAATATTTTAGCCATTAGCATGTTATTAGGCTCTAGGTATAACCAAATTGACCTATTATCTAAGCACAAACAGTATTGACAACACCAGTGTGAACTGTCCTTAACAAAATATCCTTCAACAGGCTCTAATACAACACCAAAATTATGAATGTCTGCAAAAAATATGATAATCTGTTGATTCAAATTATGATTTGGCATGATTTTAATTCAGGCTTTTTACAACAAAATCGTTTTTGAGAATAAGATAAAAAATCCTGTCTTGTCTAACACGAGAACTATTTCTGTTAACTTACTCTTTGGTAGCCAACCATTTCTTCAAGATATATTTTATGTTTTAAAAACATTTCTTTGTTCACAACATCAGATATAAATGTACAATACTGAAAATTACTAGTAATAAAATTCCTCAAACCAAAGGGTTTTCCCTTATGCAAGAGGCCAGAAAAAAAGAACTAAAATTTTCATTTGCAAGTGTAAACGTTGGTAAATTCTGGATAAGAGTAATTCAATCAAAACTTATTCATCTGTAAATTATTAAAGCATGTTTTTCTTTGACAATCTCCTATATTTGCTGCAAGAAAAAATACAAGAGATACTGTGTTGATAAAATGGGAAAATTGGTCTTTCATTTTTATAAAAATAATCAACTATGTGTAGAAAGTAGAATTGTTATAAAACGTTAATTAATGACTAGAATATTCATCTTGACTGCTTAGATTAATCAACGAAACTCAAATTAGAATTTTCAGAACTTGAAAATCAAAAACAGATTTCAATGAAATTTTAGATTTTTGTAGTAATATTGGTCAAAATGAACTCTTAAAAGGGCAGTAGCACGTTTTTAGGGGGAATATAAGGTGATGTCAGGAAAATGAAAATTAATGGTTCCAATTGAAAGACAATGTATTTAAACTAAATGGAGCAGTAATAATTCAAATATTTAACGTAAAGTTTAGCCATGCGATTCCTTTTTCTTACAGAAAATGAATTAAAGGTGTTCACACAAAAATGGCCGCCTATGTATTTTATGTGAATCTTCATACTTTGTCCCCCGACTATGGATGATTGACTTGTGTAATGACATTTTTGACACTGTCAAAATAATACATTTAACATTAACTTACAATTATCACTGAAAATTTTAAAATATAAAATTATCAAAAAACGTGCTACTGCCCCTTTAATAGGTTTGTCTCTGATTTATTATAAAATATGATAGTTTCAATTCATTTCACATTTTAAATTTGTTTCATATCACATTTGAAGGAAAATATACAATTTGAAATAAACAGTAACAATAACATTATTCTGTAATAACACAACGATTCTATAAATCATTGAAATATATTTGTATATCTTGAAAATATTATGCTCACAATAATACTCTATCCTCAATTACAAAATATCTAACACTAAAACATGTTAACTGATTTTAGTGAAGTTTTGAATATTCAATTGATAAGTAGACAATCAGTTAATAAATTAACTTGCGAAAATTGACTTCTCAATACAAAATAATTCTCTTACAATTTTTTATAACGCAACCATGAATTATGGTTAAAACGAAATCTTGCCTTAAATATGTATTCCCTTATTCTTGATGGCTTATCTTAAAACATTGGAACAGTTACAACACATTACATATAATCAGAATATTTGTGTTGTCCGTAGTATTTAACCAGTGTATGATATTTTGTGCAACGGCTCCAAGATAATAAATTCTATCTTTGACTGGTAAATGAATTTTTTTGGTCATTTATCTTAAAACAATGTGACAAATTATACTACTTTAATTGATAAATATCTAAATTAGAAAATACTATTCAAGTATACTTTAACACTTTGTAGGATCAAACTAAAGTGTACAGGTATGAATAATCATATATAAAACTTCTATAAAGAGTCTCACATCATAAATTTAATATGGGTGGTAAATCATTTGAATTCTCTAACATACTGTGATGATATAAATATTTTCTTCTCATACTAAAAGTTGCTTCTTAAGACAAGTTAACAGTTGATAAGAAAATGTGTACTAGAACCATTTCTTCCATTTTTGTGAAATAAACAGGTAATTGACATTCAGTTGATACCATCTATCATTTCAATCAGTCTATCAGTCAATATCTTAAGTTATTATCAACATCTGCAACCAACTGAAATACTCTCTGTTTGAAACTATCTTTCAATTCTATCAACACAAATATTTATCCAAAATACACTATATGAAGAGTGGAGAGAACAATGACAATACTATATAGGTATATAGATATATACTTTTATATGTCTGTGCACTGTCATTCCTTCTGTTAAGAAGATAAACGCCACACTTGTTATTTTTCACATCAATCATTGGTTAGATAGTATATCAACAAATACTTATGTATATAAATATCAAGAATGTATAGTCAAATCAAATCTAGATCTTTCTTTGACCTTTGATTCATTGTTGCAAGTTCTCATCACAAATTCACAACAGGTTCTCAAAACGCTTGAAACCAATTTTTCGATTTCACAAATTCTTTGCCTTTTTTCTTTAAACCTACTGGATAATTTCCTTGGCAACGTTGGTCCTTACAGATATCCTGTTTATGTTTGCAAGTGATCGAATTATCACAATCAGTTCTTTGCTGAAATCAAACTAACAGCTTACAGATCAGTGTGTCCCAGACAACTTAAATCAGCTGAATTGCTGATATATGCCATTCTTGACCATTTCTCTGTTATGGACACAGAGATTTCTGTTTTGGAGCTTCAATCATTATGGTTGGTCCTTTCACAAGTCACAATTTTTTTGTTCACTGAATGACACACATCTTCTTCAGTTCCGAGTCACATTCGTCGTCTATTTCAGACATGTCTGGTTCTCGACCTGTCACATCGGGCATGAACTTGCTGGGATTTAATTCTTTGCATTCGTAGAATAGAATATAGGCTGAATTTGTATCAAGCTGGGTCTCTGGGATTTCCTGGAGAAAAAAATAAATTCAAATTAGAAACTGCTTCTGTTTGTCACGGAATGAAATACAGTAGAACACGGATATAACGAATTCCAAGGGACCAACAAATTTAGTTTGCTCTATCCGGTGTTCACTACTCGTGTTTAGCTGTCAAACTAGGCTTTTGATGGGGACTTAAACATTTTTTCACTATATCCGATTGTTCGCTATATCTGAGTTCGCTATATCCGTGTTCTACTGTAGTTGTATTTATACAATCCTCATTTTCCTCAATCCTCACACAAAAACTCTTCCCGATTGTCTTATATATTTTTCAAAGTAAACGAAATGATCATAAATGCAATAATTTTTTCAAAACTAATAAGAAGCTTGAATTCAAAGCAGGTAATTGAGTGAGTTGAATGACTTAAATTGAAATCTACTCCCTACCAAGCCATAATCATAATCTGCTGTTCCCTTGAATATTACATTTCAGTATGACGAAGGATTGTTATCTTGTAGATTAATAATCGAGAATGGTTATTATCTTTTTTTTAAACTTATACACTGTATGAAAAAAGGCCCTATCTGACAGCCTTGAATCTGGTAACATTTAGAGTTATTTCTAAAATTTTACCATTAAAATGAACAAAATAACACTTCTGGCTGGCAACTTTTCAAGTTTATTACATACACTGCTATACATTCATTTTACGATAAGAAACGAATAAAAACTATCAAGAAATCCATACAAAAGATTTGGTGGTTTACAATGGACTACTCACCTTACAACTACTGTCGTTGTAAACATACCACCGGTTGTTTGGGTTTTTAGCGTAAGCTACATAGTGGCCTCCCCCTAGAATACCGGTATGACACTGAAAAAGATACAGGAAAAGGGTTTTACAGATTAGCTAAAGCTACAGTAACACACAAATACTTAAACACTTACCAAATGTTTTATTGTAAGGGAACACCAACAATTTGAAAGTGAAGTCATTAGATGTTTCAAGTCGTTTTTTTCTTGACCTTTTTATTGTGTACACACTGTCCAAAGTTGTAACTCATGCTTATATGCAGGTGACCATTGCACATTGGGTACACAAATTGGAAATGTTATGTTATCATCATCATTAATAATAATTCTTTTGTGCTCAATAAATAGTAAATCCGAAAATTCGTTTTGCGCTCATAGCATCAGGCAGTCACTTTGCAGCACTAATTCAAGCCATGTTCTATCCTAAAATGCTAAGTGCCAAGCAGGGAAGCAACCCCTCCCACCCAATAATGTCATTTGGTATAATGTGGCAGGGAATCGAACCTGGATTTCCAAGGTGAAGTGCAGACACCCTACCAGCTAAGCTATTTCCCAACAATACTGCGGTACTTCCCCAAATAATGTTTTTTTTTCTCCAAGATAATCTTGACTACCCCTGAGACTAACATGTATTTTGTGAAAGAAAATCCATTTTGAAACTCATCATAAAATTGCAAGAACAAGATGTTACATACCGACATGGAACAGAGATCATATCTAACATTTGTGTAGTCCACTTCATCTCGCTCGCTGTGTGACAGGAGTTCTCTCCCTTTGACTTCAACGTCCTTACAGCCATCTCCGCAATCTGTTTAAAAAATTAGGTTGAAATTAGTAGATAACTTACATAATTTACACCAATTTTTTTTATCAATTCTTGTTTCCTTATATCAAGCAAACCGTACATACTTCCTTTAAACTTGTATATAACAAGCAAACCTTTCACATTAAAGAAACAGTAGAATGAGTCCAAATGTTTTTGAGTTAAACATATTGGTAAAATAATTGCAACCAATAATTCATAAATTGTCAGGTAGCAAGCATATGTTGAAAGTAGATATTCAATATTTTCAGCAATCTCAGGACTGCATTCTTTGGATATCATTGCAAAAATACACTCAAAACCATTATTCAAGTAGAAGAGTTCTTTACACGAGAGTTGAGTCAGTAACAAGATTCGAACTCTTTCACTAAAACTGGAAGTGAAATTTTGTTTAATCTCTTTCGAACAATTTAAAAGTTTTCCACTCTTTGAATTTCAATACAATAATGCAATAATCAAATTTACTTATTTTCAACTTAGCCAATAGGAGTGCTATGAGATAATATTATAAGTTATACCATTCAGAGGGGGGTTACATGGGGAGATATCAGCCTCGAGCTTGGTGTTATGCGACAAGCCAAAGGCGAGTTGCATAACACCAAGCTCGGGGCTGATATCTCCCCATGTATCCCGCCTCTGAATGGTATAACTTATAATGTAGCAGGATGTTTACCTGTTGGATGTGTTGCTGATCCGTTGGGTTTGTTGGAATGTGTAGAGTCTGTTTGCTCCTTGGTGCTTGTGGTGTTAGAATTATTTGAGTCTTCTTCAACTATCTCTGTGATCTTTGCAGTCTTTGGTGTTCTGGGAGCGAGGTAATGACAAGGATCAAACTCGCTAGATGGGAACTTGACAATCTTGTGCGATTTGACCCATCGACCATTCAGGAATTGGAACCTCTTGAGGTTGATGATCTGAAAGAAAAGTGAGATTTGTTTGAGATTTGCATGATATGACACTTCTCTTACTCTATGGGTTATGTACAAAGGTACAAAATTGAAAAAATAAAAATATGTTGAATTGACTCTTTTTATTTTTTGCATGTTGGTTCATCTCCATGAGAGAAAGATCCCTATAATGTTTTTTGATTTTGACCTTCATTTCAAGGTCACAAGGAGACGCTGACATTTTACCCTTGATAGCAGGATATCCCAAGAACCAGTCAATAGATTCTCTTCATAACTTGCACAAATTTCTTATTAGGAAGACCCCTGGCCAAGTCGATTGGGAGGGTTTGAAAATTTCAGTGGGATAACTCAAGAACCATAAACTTGATTACCTTCATAACTTACACATAGGTCCTAATTGCAAAGATAGGGGCCAGGTGATTCTGGGGGCCTTCACATTATTAGGTTTAGAGTTATTAAAATTCAAATGTATGCACAGGCAGACGGACCAATATATACCGAAGATATTGAAACCCCCAAGGACATTGACAAACTGACAGAGAAAGGCCTAGTGAGAGAAAGATGAGTCTCACCAGTATGGGCGGGAGTCTCCAGATGTCCAGTTTCTTGGAGGCGAGGCAGTGTTTCTTGCACTTGGAGCAGTAGTACAGCTCGTCCTCTCCCAGTTCCTCCTCCTTAGTGAAGGCCTGCAGACACGTGTCAAGGTCGATCGGCTCCGTCTGCTTCCGTCGGCTCTCCTCCACACTCCCGTGCTCCTCGAAGAACTGCAGGAACAATCATACATATCATCTAACACTCGAGACTATTTTCTCTAGTGGTGTTCCGATTAATCGATTTGGTCGAGCATCGGTCGGTTGACCCATTTGACCACATAATCGATTACAACTTTCTGTAATTGATTTAATCGATTACTGATACAAATCAAGATATTTTTACAGTAATTGTCAGTAATATTACTAAAAGAATGATTCTGATTGATTTCATTACTAAAACATGTTATTTTTGTTTTTCAAATATAGGATCAAGTGAAAATGCAAGCAAGAAAGTAGAAAACTTATTTTTAAAACTTTTCTACCCTTATGAAGGAATCAATCTTAGACACCAAAATGCAACTACATGTAACCGATTATTAATCGATCATCGATTGGTTACCCCCAACTGATGATCGATTACAAAATTTCAACCGATTCCCAACACTAATTTTCTCCCTGTTTTGCACACTAAGATAGGACTGAGCCTGTTAAGGCACAAATCGATCCGCTTTCATCCGCCATTTTGAAATGTTAGCATTGCGAGAAAACAAATGTGCTGTATTTTGCTAGATCAGTAACCAAATTAAGAAATAACTACTTTATTGAAAGAAGAGGATCATATTTACAAATAATTCATAATAAAGTTATCAGTTACGACAACATTTTGTCGTAGTAATGCATTCCACGATCATAGCTTCAATGATTGGCTTCATTTCACGATGTTTTTCTTTTTTGAGTGATACATTATATTCTTGGGTCGAATTGTTAAATCTTGAACAACTGCAATATTACCTCACAAACATATTTGAAATTACAAATTATCATGTAAAAATCATATATATTTGTTAACAGGAAAATCAGCTCGAATAACCCTAGAGTTGAGTGGAAAATTTCCCTTCTTGTGTTGGTCATATTTCTTTTTATCCGTCAAGGGCAAGGCAGAGTTGGCTTCAGTTGCATTACTAGCCAGGTTTTAGAAACACTGATTTTCAGAAAATTGCCAAGAATACCTGTTCGATAATGTTTTTCATAACAAACAATTGTTTTATGATGTCAAAGAGAAAACATACAGGAAATTATGCTAAACAACTGCTAGTCAAAAGTGATATGCATGCATCACTACTTATTATTCACCAAAAGAGAAATAATCATGTGTTATGTTTCATGAGTAGAATACCTACAGGAGTAAATATAGAAGATAGTGTGAAGGCACTCACGCGTTCCTGAGTTGTCTGGTAGCGGAGATGTAGAGCTGTTGGTTCCCAGTCTATAGCCAGAAAGGAACCTCCGAAGTTGAATAAGTTAGCATTGCACTCCACCTTGCACCCTCGACAGAACCTGGCAAACGTCAAAAAGTAAAAATCACTATCATTTTCTAATCTTTCAATGACAAATCTTCAGGAGTTCAATATTAAATTAAGACTCAACAGAGCATGGTAAGACAGTGAAATAAGCCTTAAAATTTAGGAAGTTTATCTACCAGTATATCAGTCATGAACGTTTGAACTTATTCAGAGAGCTTTTTTGGGAAGTCAAGTCAGTATGAAAAGATGTCTGTCTTACAAACTTTGTATGATGATAAAAAAGAAGATTTCAACAAGTTTACAAAATTAATAACTTAACAATTTCATTTTAAGTTAAATAAAAAAGGTGCTTTCACATATATATATATATATAATTATTATCATTTTCAAATAAAAGATAATACGAACCTGTACCATGGACATTTGGCACAAGTGAATCCATCTTTCTGTACAACCTTCAACGTGAAGGGGTACTCGTAACACATGCTGTCATCACTGTAACATAACAAAGGCTTTTCAGGAGATCTGAAGGGGTGGGTGGGGTTTGTTTTTGCTGGTGTAAGGGTGTTGAAGGTCTCTCTTTTTGAAATATTTCATGAAAATGCAGTTGTGTTTAGCTGCAGTTGAAGGCACCTTCTCTTGGCATCATTATCATAAAGATCATAGGTGAAAATGTTGAGTCTAGAAGGTCAACCCCATTTATAAACGAATACTGAAAACTCTTATTACTAAAAATATTCTGGATTTGATTCAAATTTGCAGGAGTTGAGTATCCAAATTTTATTATAACATGATATATAATAATTAGTTGATAAGATTTCGCTTATTTATTAATCTTGAATTGACATAACTTATATTTTCTAACCCTAAATAAATGAAACATAAAATAACGGAGAAAACCAAAGAGATTCGGCGAGCATAGCTTACACACATGTCCACATGTATAATCAATATCTTGCAGTCAGAGAAGGGATAATAATTTTTTGACAATTATTTCACAGTTTAAAATTTTTTTGATATCATGGTACGTGTACTCACCAGTCTTGTGCATGATTGGCTGCTTTGGCTTCAGACGGAGGTAGTGGACTAACCAATCGGGCGACTTGCGTCCATACAAACTTGTACAGGTCCTGGTTGGTTGTTTTCTCTATACATGGAATAATTATTGGCGTCCCAAACAAGCTGGGCCGAGTCTTTTGTGAGGAGAGGAAATACACATCCATCAGTATCTGTAAACATAATGACATTGGTCAGTACAAAGTAGAGGAATATTTCATTGAGCTAGAGCTTGAGTCCCTTTGAGGTTTTCAAGTTTAGGTCTGAACAGGATACACAGACAGAGGAAAACATTTACAGAAAGATGGATTGGTGGAGGAAAGTCATTTATATTGTCCAATATTTTCTTAGTTGCTAGAGATAGCATTGTACAAAGAAAGAATTTTAATGTATGCAGTTTAATACCCAGGAGATGTGACTCCAACATTTACATTTTCTACCTAATCCTTTTTTTGAGCAGTACTAGTGTCCGCTCTTTAAAACGTAAATTAAAACTGCGTAAAAAATCAACAATTTTGTGGATTTCCTGTTTGCAATACATCACAAAGTGCGTACTCTGAACCATCATAATATTGAAACAATGTGAAAGTTTCAGCTTTTTATAAAATGTAACTCTCCCAAGAAAAATTTCTCACCCAAACCTTTCCTTGAACAACAATCACTAAAGGTACTGAAATCACACAAAATATTCACCATTTTCCGATGGACTCCAATGACAAATCCATTGAAGAGAGTATCAACGCCCGACTTGGTGAGGTTGTCGCCGATGTTGCTAGCACTGCTGGGGCTGCGTGAGTGGGCCCCGGGGGAGTCAGTCTCCGGTCGGTGGGCAGGGGACACGTCAAGCTGGGGGGGTTGGCCGTTAGGGAGACCCCCGTTCACTGAACTGGGATTAGGGCTGGTTCGTTCTGGAAGGAACATAGAGGTTAATTATCTTTAGTAAATTCCATGGATATCAAAAGGTCCACACAATCTGAACGATAGAGCTTGTTATTAAAGGAAACCTAGAGGGTTGGATTATTGTATTTGATATTGATAAGTTCACCATTTACATCTTTCATTTAATAGTTTTCATTATGACACACAGTAATGGTATAAATTTCCACCAGAATTGAGCAGAAAGTAACATATAATGCACTAATATCTATATACCAACAAGGTATAACATCAATATACTTTCTCAAATACAAAGCCTCAAATTCTACAAATACTAGTGGGATTATAGGAAGGTGAGGTAAATACAACACAAGTAAGCTCATATAGAACAGGACTTTGATTCAATCACAGGGTCAAGGGGTGCTGAATGAAACAAAACCCTGGGTTTGATTCCGAATAATCTTTATATACATAAAATCAAAAGGATTTAAGAGTATAAAGACATTAAGTGCTTTGTTCAGTCATCAGTAAGAACCTACTTGATGTGAGACCCCTCTGTATCTCGCGGAGTCCGATGCTCTCCTTGGTGGGTGCTGGTGCTGGGGCCAGTGAAGCTGTGACCGTGACAGTGGCGGTGGTGTTGCTGCTGCTACTGCCGCTGCTGCTGCTGTTACTGAGGGAGGGCGTGGTTCGAGACTGAGCCTCCTCCTCCGCGGACAGGGTCTCTATCTCTGGGGGCGGGGGCAGCTCGTATGCATACAGGGTACCTCCCAGCAGTGTGCGGATCTTCTGGTTGTCTTGAGGAAGAGTCTGAAATTACATATTTATTTATTAGATTACGTTTATATTTCATCTTAAACTTCATACTTAGTTGTGAGGGACCAGTGGTGGATATAGTGCCTACCCGCCGGCGGTACCTTCCAATTGCTGGTTATTACCAGATTTTGCTTACCAGGTATTGGAAAAGAGGTCAGCAAGCCTAATTTTTTTTTTTGATTTTTGAGATACAAACTCTCTTCAAATTGCTGGGCTTATCAAATTATAAAAGGGCTGGTTGATTGTTTGAACAACAAGCCCTGCTTATTTGTGCGGACAATAACATATTTTGAACACTATGCAAGCTGGTCATTATGGCCACTAACACATATTATTCCTTGGCATTTGAGTCTTCCCCTCTGAAATTTTTTCTGTATTTACACATTTTCTAATTACGTTGTTGCATACACATGCTGAGAAATAAATTTCAAGCTTCATCATGATGTCAATTGTGATGTAATTACAAAAAATGTCACTTGCCAAACAAGGGTTAAAAGTCTCTTGTGTCATTGATTTATCGCTTCTCTGCACTAAGTCACAAAACTATTTTTCAAAAGACAAGCCAAGTACTTTTTTTTCAAAATGAGGCAAGTCATGTATTTATTTTGGTTGAGTCAAACATTTCTATAAATAATTTACCTGAAACCTACACATATTTAAACACCAGAAAATGATATGATGTTATCAGCTCAATTGAGCAATACCATAATTTTTTAGTTTATTTCAACAATATATTTTACCTATCAACTATTTCTAAAGATATGACAATATCAAGTATTTGGAAAGACATTAAAGCATAAATTTGTATGTCATAAACATCCAATATTGTTCAACAATCATGACACAGAGATAACCAACTTGGTGATTATGTCATGACATAGTATTCAAGTCAATCCCAATATCATTCCTCAATCTGTTAATTACATAACACATGTGAACATAATCTCTTTCCAATCTTGGCATAATCTCTGGCTGTTATTAGTGTTAATGATTTACTGAAGTGTTAAGCGTGGGCCCCTACTTAATCATAAAGTCGATAACTTCTCTCTTATCTCTAGAACCTGCCATCTGTCCACTGTGCTCTGAATGATTGTCAGTCGAGTGTTCCTTGAGCTCTGTTGGTTTATTCGGGAACAAAAGGAACCACCAGTTCAAATCTCATTGAGCTAAGGAGCTCCTTAGCAATATTTTTAAACATTGATTTAAAATTGCCCTTGATCACCTTTGGTTTGATTGCCCATGCTGTGATAACCATAGCTTGATGTCCCATGGCTTGATCTCCATTACTTTGATAACTTTAGTTTTGGTTACCAAGGCTTTGATAACCCTTGTTTTGATAAACATTTGATTTGATTTGTTTACTTCTGATAAACATGATTTTGATTTTGTGTTTTGATAACCCATATATTGAATTCTCAATGTTTGATTTCCATAATTTAATATATACCCTGGCTTATTCTCATCTGTTGCAATATTCTGCTTCTGTTAATGTTGTGCATCTTGCTGTTAGATGCAAAGTTTTAGGCCAGAAAGTAGCATTTCTATGGTTTCGGTATAAAGCAAATTTGTATCTATGATACAAAGAAGTTGACCATACAACTGTTCACCTTTCAAATGATGTTTATCTTATCTTGCTACTAGATTCAAAGTTTTGGAGTTCTTACAAACACATAATAGGCATGTTAACTCAGATTTATCGCAAACAAGAAGTTGACAATTCAAAAGATATATATGCTGATCTCATGCAAATTTGCAAAGAAGTTGAGTATCAAACAAGTCGTCCTTCAGTTGATGTTGTTATCTCCCTCCTGACCTCCACAAGGTCACAAGTTCATCCTGAATCACTTCAGTAAATGGGGTTTATCTTACACCTAGATTTTCAATACAGAAAAGAAATGATTACGGACAGAGGGAAGGCCAATGACTTTATCCCATGGTGTGTAATAACAAAGAAGTTGAGCATCCAACAAGCCCTCCTTCAGTTGACGTTGTTTATCTCGCTGTTGACCTCCACAAGGTCACCAGTCCATCCTGAACCACTTCAGTCAATTCTGTTATCACAACCAGATTGACCAGGCTAAATTGCATCTATAGAACAAAGAAGTTGAGCATCCACCAATTCCTCCTTCAGTTGATGTTGTTTATCTCGCTGTTGACCTCCACAAGGTCACCAGTCCATCCTGAACCACTTCAGTCAATTCTGTTATCACAACCAGATTGACCAGGCTAAATTGCATCTATAGAACAAAGAAGTTGAGCATCCACCAATTCCTCCTTCAGTTGATGTTGTTTATCTCGCTGCCGACCTCCACAAGGTCAGCAGCCCATCCTTAACCACATTATGTTGCCCAGAACACGGGGAATTTAATCAGCTAGTCATTTATTACTGAATGAGGAAATTAATCTCGAGTATTTGTTACCTGCCAATACGACTCAAGCCTGAATTGTTTTATCCACCAGAAGGGAATTATATTGGAGCAAATTACAATTGTATCCCATATCAGACAAATCGCCAGTGAAATTGTCCAGTCATTGGTTTGCCGAGGAAGGTGATTGGCTCTCTGATAGACTATCATATTGGTTATTACCCGCACCCTTTTTAATATAGAAGAGTGGATAACAAAGCACCGCAAAGTAAGTTGACATTTAATTTAATATATAGATACAAATGTATACATATTTATTTCTCTTGACAGATTTGGCTAAACTTCTAAAACTCTTTACTTTTGTGGTTTTGTCAAATGTTTCCGTTTGTGTTTAGACAAGATATTCAAAGGATTTGTTGTGATTATTTTAAAAATCAATAATTCCTTTAAATTATTTAGTAGGTTTTTATCTTTCACAGGTTTTGATTTATGATGCTTAATAGTGTTGAAATTAAAGATATACCTCTACATAACTTTAAATGTTAGAGGATATAAAACACAAAGATCTGATTTTTTTTTTGACAAAACAAATAGCATCAATATTCAACTTTACAATAAAAAATATTGCAGAAATCTTTTAATTCTATGAAATGACTTGATCGTTTTAAAATTATTTTTTAAATAATCGAATTGTTCCCTTTCAGGTAATAATGAGTACAGTGCCATTTTCATCCATGCAAAAAAGTAAAAAACAAGATAACGTATGATGGATTAAGACAAGGGTGACCAAAGGTTGAATTGGAGCTTCAAACCTGAACGACATTTTCAAACTCATTTCAATTTTCTGTGATCTTTCTACAGTATGGATCCCACAATGTTCGACAGCCAGGGTGAGACTTTCAACATATCATACGACATCACTGACGAAGGAAGTATAGAGGATATCTATGTCATGATGAGAGAGGAAGATTCGCCAGACATATACTTCCTCACAGCAGTTCTCTCCCTTTTGTTCTTGGTTGGAACTCTGGGAAACATCATTGTGATCTGTGTCTTCTCCAGGAGTTTCATCAAACACACATCCACATACTTCATACTGACTCTAGCCATTGTGGATCTGGTTATCTGCACTGTAGTGCTGCCTGGAGTCCTCATCAAGAACTGGTCTTACCCATTCAAAGCAGACGGCCTCTGCAAGGCCTGGGAGTTCATCAGGATGTCCACAATACCAATATCAGCCCTGACCCTCCTGGCTATAGGTTTTGACCGATTCTACCTCATCTGCATGGCTTCAGGAGGACCTCTGTCCACCTCTTTAGCCAAACTGACCATCTCGGCCATCATCCTGATCGGCCTGAGTCTTGGTCTTCCACCATGCCTGGGTGTGGGAGTGTATCAGGCTGGTGAAATGCCGGGAGAGATTGAATATCTTGGACTCTGTATGCCAAACACTCTGCTCATCAGTCAGAATTCTCTGGAGGAGTATTGGAAGGTTGTTGTCTCTCTGATGTGCGTCATCTTCGTCATCCTTGCCATCATCTACAGCCTCATCTTCATCAAGGTTTACAAGCAGAACAAGAAGTGGAACAGGATGAAGAAGAACAAAGTGTGTCCCATATTGGACGATTGCAAGCTGGTTGAGAAGGAGCTATTCCGACAGAACAATGGATGGGATAAACTTCGTCGGCTCGCACGCATCCTTCCCACAAGAAAGGAAAACGGCAAGATCTTCTTTGTGCATGTCCAAGCAGCTCCACAGAAGGATCCATCTCTGACCAATTCATCTCATGGTGAGAAAGGAGACTCTGGACTCGGGTCGACCCAGAACTCGAGAGTGAGTCACTCCACATCTCTGAACAACAGCAACAAACTGACAGAGAGCTCGGAAAACACGGCCGACAGACAGGAATACTCTTATGGCAGACAGAGGAGAGCACACATAAAGACTGCCAAGGTTCTGTGTCTTGTGACTGGTATATACTTTGTGGCGTACAGCCCTCCACTGCTGATTTCAGCAGGACTAATCCCTGACAATATGTTCCTCTTCTATACATACTTCATCCACAGTGCTGCAAACCCTATTGTGTATTCTTTCATGAACAAGAAGTTCAGATCGGAAGCCAGGAAACTGATGAGGTGTCAGTCCAGGCGTCGGTAATCTGGACTAAAACTGAAGGATTTTTTTGTTTGCATTCGGAAAGATTCAGCAATTTCTTATGGACATGATGACCATTTCTTTAAACCTTTTCACCTCTGAAGAAACCAGTAACAAATACGTTATGAACTCACTGGCTACAAAAGAGGTGAAGGGTTCAAGTGACAACTTTCAATGATGAAATATTGCTTTCTGTGTATATAGAAGTTTGTGATTATCACTTTATCTTTCTTTGAGGAAAGGACAGCAAATGTTACATGTGATACCTTGAAGATGACATTTTCATCAATAAGTTAATGTTTGTGTGTGAAGAATTCATTTTGATAATAATGTAGATAAAGCAAATTTATTTGTGATGTCAATAGCTTTGCAAGCACTCGAGTTGTAACTCAGGCTTCTTTCATTAATAACTGTACTTTTCTGCATGTGCAAGGATAAATTCTCCTTAAACCTTTTGGATTCTAAAACTGAAAATCTTTAGCTTGAAGTGAAGCATCATCCTAAATAAATTATTCAACAACAAAGTTTGCAATATTGTGATATCTGAAATATACTGACATCGCATATGTTATTTGTCACTAACTTATTGAAAACATGTGTGTGAAATAGAAAAGAGAAAGACTTGATGGAAAACTGACAAAAACACTGGTAACAACTTGGATCATATCAGTAATGAAATGCTTTGTACAGGCCCAAAACATAAAAATATTGTAAACCTTCATCCATTGCTAAATTTTGACGCAGTATCATAAACACAAGACTATCAAGAAGTAGTTAGTCATCTGGATAATTTATCACTGATGTCGTGATTGTACTGCACACAAGAATTGTAAACACTCAACTTTATACAAGAAGAAATCTCATAAGGAGCGTAGTCAACAAAACACTTCAAAAGTTGCTCATGAGATGGGAGCATTAACCAACAGAACTAAGAATACCTGCTGATATGCATTTTATGATTAAACATCGGATCAAGATTCCAGAGACTTGATAAAACTTAAGAATTTCAAACATTGCAAACAGTGTAACTCGCCACAAAGGCGTTATAGAACAAAAACTATTTGAGTCCATGGATAATTTGTTACTGTCAAGTGTTCATAACTTGTTGACTTGAAGTTCCTTACTTTTTTGAAAATATGTGATGAACTATAAGAACACAGTTCAAACTTCTAATGACTTAATAAAACTTAAATAAAACTGAGTCCCCACAAAGGCGTCAGAGAAAAATGGTACTTGAGTCAATTGATTACAGTCAAGTGTTTATCCGTTGTTAGATTGTTTTTCCTCTCAATCTGTAAATCCTTGAATAATCGCTTGCCTTGAATAATTGCCTGCCTTGAATAATTTCCGGCTTTGATAAATCAATGTTAACAAACATATGGGTATCTCATTTTTTTTCTAAGCACATATGGATATTTGATAATCGCAAGCAACTATTCAAGGATTTACGGTATTTGAAAATGAATTAGGAATCGTCAAAATCCAGATGTTTTAAACTTCTGATACAATCACATTCTCCACAAAGGTGTTTGAGAACAAAAGGCACTTGAGTCAATGGGTAATTTGTTACTGTCAAGTGTTTATCAGTGCAGTACCAGCCAGGAAATGCCAATCGACATGACCATCTGGCTGGCTAGAGCTGCTCGAACATTGCTTGACTCTGAAACTATTGGATCCATTCATGATAAACAACCTCATTTGGAGTGATTAACCGAGTTACAGAAAGTATCGTTTTTATAATCCACTTTTCAGGTTAACTGTAAGTGATTCTTTTATCATGACACTGAAGTAACCTCAATGAAACGAGTGTTATTGAGAGCAGACATTGTTTATCTAACAAAATATAAAATATTAAAATGACGATTTTAATTTTGGAAGAAAGTCTGCAAAACCATTGTGGTTACTTATTACATTAAAACCTCCTAGCCTTTCTGAACTGTCGTAATGATTTATTTTATGCATCATCACTCAAGTGTATTCAAGTCTTGTTTACGATGTTAGCCCCTTCCTGAGTGTTAGCATGAGATTGGGAGGAATAAAACTAAACAACATTGTAGCCAAACAAAAATGCATGCAAACTTGTAGAATGAATGTAGAATATTTTTCCATTGCAAAAAGATATGACTGTCAACCTTCAAACAACAGTCCCATTGTCAAACATAGTCATCACTATGCCATACAATTCAATATTGTTTTGGAACTGGTCGGTTAATGGCATTGTTGACTTACTATGAGCTTATGAGTTTGAAAACTTACCATAATTGAGTTGAAAAAAAGAGGATGTGTACTATCACTGATAGTGTGATCCTCAATTTCACAAAGTAACATTGATAAGAAGCTTAAATGTACCTTATCCAAGAACCTCTACACAGAGGGGAGATGATTTGGAGCGTAACGCCGCTTTCAAGATTATATCACTTATATCATGGCTGCTAGTATTATTGCAGGGAGAAAGGCAGCAACACTATTGTGGTTATGCATTGCAATGAAACCTGAGAGAATCAGCCCGAACTAGCAAACCATGGGTGGTACTACGCTGAAGTTCAGTGTAGCATTGCACTCAAATCTTACTGCCTGTATAACAGTTCTTTACTGCAGACAAAGTTGCCAAGCCTCTGGCAGGATTCGAACCACTGACCTCTTGATTTGAACCTGAATGTGCTAACCACTGCGCTATCTCACCCCCTCAACAAAGAGGAATTACAAGAATGATGGTGTGATCCTTTATTTATCAATGATTCATGGATATGAGGTTGACGTACCTTGACTATTGGTCCGAGAACCTCTACAAAGAAAATTACAAAAATGATGCTGTGTTTCATTAATTATCAATAGTTCATGTTAGTGAAGATAACGTACCTTGACTATTGGTCCGAGGACCTCTACAAAGAGAATCTCCTCTGGTGGAATGGTAGCCAGGGAACTCAGCTCTTTCTTCAGAGTTTTATATTTCTCATCCATGTTGAGACGCAGTCCATATTTCACCGGAACTGTACCTTCCAGACGATTTACTGAAATAATATGCAAAATAGGATTTTAACATTTGAATACAGTGACAAATTCAGATAAAACCAATTATCCTACCTCATGTAAGAATCTGGATCTCTGATTGGTCCACGTGACCCTGGATAAATACTGATATCACCCTCTCAGCGGGGTGATAAATCATTTATACCCCGGCACATGAAAAAAGCGTGCAGATTGAGCGTCTTGAAATGTACAATGTATGTTACCTCGAACACATGATTAAGCTGGTTACTTTTGATCAACCGATAAGCTTTGAACAAACAATAGTAAATGACTTTATTTCTTACTCTTTATTTTCATAATATATGCGTTCGGTTAAAACATTCGGTAAGATAAATTCGTTATACCATTCAAAGGCGGTGTACATGGGGAGATATCCGCCTCAAGCTTGGTGTAATGTTATATGTACCCCGCCTTTGAATGGTATAACTAATATTATTTTATTAGAAACAAATAAGAAATAAATCAAGTGACGTACCGATGATCTCTAGGTGTATGCAGCTGTCCATGGGAAGGGGGAGGGAGAGGTAGGTGAAGGGGTCGAATCGGACGCTGACGTGTCCACATTCTTGACAGCGCACCTGGGAGCGGAGCTGGCCGTGGAACAGATCCACGATGATCGACTGGTTCCGTAACAAGTGGTTGTCCCATGCCTAGAAGGAGATAAATAAAATTGTATTTCTACACAAGTAAGTCAGGGATATCAGAATTTTTAATTGATATTTTATCCGTGTCTCAATTGAAGTGATAACTAAAAAATAGAGCCATGGGCTCTGTAGCTCATCAGGCTTTACATTTGATTTCGCTATAGGCTGTGGCCAATGTGGTGCCCCCTTAGTAGGGGCCATGGGGCCACCAAAGTTACAATTTATAATCCTCACTAGATAAGGAGTTTGTACACAAAGTTTCAGCCTTCTAGGCCTTCTGCTTCTGGAGAAGAAGATGAAAATAGGTTTTTAGGGCCTGGCCCCTGTGGCCCTTAATAGAGGTCACAGGGCCACCAAAGCTAAAATTTTTAATCCTCACTAGCCAAGGAGTCTGTACACAAAGTTTCAGCTTTCTAGGCCTCATGGTTCTGGAGAAGAAGATGAAAATAGGTTTTTAGGGCCTGGCCCCTGTGGCCCTTATTAGGGGTCACAGGGCCACCAAAGCTACAATTTACAATCCTCACTAGCCAATGAGTCTGTACACAAAGTTTCAGCTTTCTAGGCCTCATGGTTCTGGAGAAGAAGATGAAAATAGGTTTTTAGGGTGTGGCCCCTGTGGCCCTTATTAGGGGTCACAGGGCCACCAAAGCTACAATCAAATATCCCCACTAGCCAAGGAGTCTGTACACAAAGTTTCAGCATTCTAGGCCTTATTGTTCTGGAGAAGAAGTCGAAATTCCACAAAGTTTACGGACGGATGGACGGACGGACGGACGGATGGACGGACGGATGGACGGACGGACGGACGGACGGACGCCTAACACCATGCCATGCCATAAGCCCATCGGGCCTTACAGGCCAGATGAGCTAAAAAGTTCAGTCCTTAAACCACTATTCATTAAGTTTGTCAAGTGTTGAACAATATATATTAGATGGATGGTCAAATAAGTAGGCTGAAGGCTTTATCATCCAAAACTGTGTTCCACAGGAGATATCGCTTGTGGAAGATCAAGCGATATCTCCTTGGAGATATCGCTTTGACAGTAGATTTTGAACAATGCCCTGTCAACAGAAGGGACATGACATCACAAACGTTTTGCGTCATCAGAAATGACGTCACAACGTCATAAACACAATGACATCACAATGCTATGACGTCATGAACACCATGACGTCACAGTGCTATGACATCACTGGTATAGGAGTTTTAGAACTATGCAGTGTTCAAAGATGTAAATTTTTCAAGCAAATGTGATGAAAAATGATTTTGGATGATAAATAGAATCTCACCCTCCTGTCTTCTGATATCAAATATATCAACACTCGTTGATAAAAGTAAAATATCCTCGGCAAGCCTCGGATATTTGTTTCTTTTATCAACTTGTGTTGATATATTTGATATCAGAAGACACTTGGGTGAGATTCTCTATATATTCCTGATACTTGATGGATAAAAAGGAAAGAAACAATCACGAATAGACGATTGCTCACCTCTCTTGCCACTTCCTCATCGGGCCGCCCATCGCTATCTTTCAACTCTACATAAGGTTTGTCATGGACTCTGGAGAGAAAGATGTGAAGAACATTAACAGTCATCAGACTTACTGAAATCACAGTCATAAATCTAAACGAGGAAAAGGATAATGAATATCAATTTCCTCTATTTCAAAAATCATTTAATACATGATAAATATTCTTAGCCTCACCTGTTGAGATCTTCGTGCAGGCCGTCCAGTAGAAAACTGAGGAGCTCCTGTGAATCATGCTGCTGGAACCCGTTGAACCGTGGGGCGTACTTCCCTATCGTCCACTGAAATATCATTATACACATTGTACAATGTCGAAGTCTGTCAAATGACCTTGAATAAAGTTAAAGGTCCTTGTTATGTGTTGGCATAAAACTTAGACCTTCATGCATTCCCTCTTGTAAGTATGATTAAAATGTGACACAATCATTATCTCATTACAGTGAGTTATTGGTAAGAGAATCTTGTGCAATATTCAACCATTAGCGACGGTTACTGTAAATGTTCAGTTCATGACCTTGAATTTCAGAATTCTATGGCTTAGATGTTCCTTAGTATCAATCATTACAATCAACCTGAGACTATCTCAGAGCTAAGGGAGCCTTGAAAACCTAGCCTAAGGCCTAAGGTTCGACTTACTCTAAGCTTGAGAGGGGCGACTGTACGAGTGGTTCCACTCCATAGCTCCTTCACAAGGTCCCCGTACCGCTGGGCTATGTGACCTTTCATTCCTAGCGGATTTTTCCTGAGAAAACAATAGAATTTTCAAGACACAATCTTAAAGCAATTATAAAGATGTATTTCGTCAATTTGAATAATCATTATTTGATTTCTAAGTTTATCTGACATTAGGTCCATGTTGAGAATTGATAATATACCATTTGAAATCTTTCCAAGTTTCAAAGAACAGTAAGGCACTTGTTAATTCTTATAGGGCAAATCATTGCTTTCTGATGTAGACATACTGTTTTTTAATGAAACACTTAAACAAGATCTGATTACTGATCGGCATTTTCAAAAATATCAATGAAATACAAAATAAACTATGTTCATATTTTCTGTAAAAAAATATGTGCTTGATATGTTTGCTTGTAGGGGGGAAAAGGTTATAAACAGCAAGGTAAGTCAATTACCTGTTCAAAGAGGCAAACAACAGTTAATTTTAATATCTTTTAGATCAACAGCTGTAAAATCTAAAAGTTAGTTTTAAAATCTATCTATCAGCAAGGTAAAGCTTAAAGTACCTGTTTAGTTCGAAGAGGTGAAGCCCTCCGTTGAAATACTGAGTGAGAGTATACGTGTTGGAGACACACTGCACAGCAGCGTTCATAAAGCATGTGTTGCCCAGGTTATTTAGACCCGTAGCACCCCGCTCCGTTGGCACTGTTAACAGTCAATTTTGATATGAAATACAGACAAATTACATGTGTTACATGGGACTTTCCATCAATATAAGCAGTGTATAAAATAGATTGGAAACCTAGCCTGTCCTGAAAACTAATTGGTCAATTCCTTAGGGGAAAATAAAGAGAATTTTTGAAAAAGTTTTCAGTCCTGACCAAATAGTAACCAGTCCTGGCAAAAAGTAACCAGCTTAAGGACTGGCGGATGGGCTATATTTAAAACACTGATATAAGGTGCAGTTTCACAGTTTCACAGTATTCACTTAAAGGGGCAGTAGCACGTTTTTAGGGGGAATATAAGGTGATGTCAGGAAAATGAAAATTAATGGTTCCAATTGAAAGACAATGTTTTTAAACTAAATGGAGTAGTACTAACTCAAATATATAACGTAAAGTTTAGCTATGCTATTCCTTTTTCTTAACAAAATGAATTAAAGGTGTTCACAAAAAAATGGCCGCCAATGGATTTTATGAGAATCTTCATACTTTGTCCTCTGACTATGGATGATTGGATTGTGTTAATAGATTTTTGACATTGTCAAAACAATACACTTAGCATTAACTTACAATTATCAGTGAACATTTTAAAATATAAAATTATCAAAAAACGTGCTACTGCCCCTTTAAAGGATTAACAACTTGACTATCTTTATTTTTGTGAAGGCAACAATAAACCTTTTGCATATCTTTAAATTTTTGAAAGAAACATCAATGAAAATGTACCATCTTCCTTCCTAAGTGTTTTGTTTTTGGCTAGTTGAGACATCTCCTCCGGCCATGTCAGATCCTTGTTTCTCACTGCAAGCACAAATAGTAATTGTAATTCATTTCAAAGGTGGCATGTGAAGATTCTTCTTTTCATAGAACAGACACTATTACTATTACAGTTCTTCGGTTTTTTAAAACCATTTAAATATATCTGTAAACTGAACAGACAAAGAATTGACAATAAAATGGTTAAACACAGTGAGAAAAGCTACTCCCTTGTACGAAATTCCTAGACACCCTGCTGAGAATTGTCTCAATTGCAATTGAATAATATAAAAGACTTTTCATAAGCATGACCTGCTGCAAATGGCTGAAATATTGCCGAAGTGGCTTTAAGCATTAACTCACTCACTCATAAGCACCAAGGCTATATAAAAGATTCTGCTTATCAAAAGCTATCGTCTGACAACTAATGATACAAGTCCCACCTTCTATGAGCATCTGTTGGTTCTCCTCTACACCGGCGTCCTCCACTGTCATGTTCTCGTCTTCTAGGAGTGTTATATTTTGCTGAAATGAATTGATTGAATTGGTGAATCACGTCAAATTGATTAAGCTTTTCTTAAAATGAGATACAGTAGAACACGGTTAAACGAACTCCAAGAGACCAAAGACTATATCCGGTGTTCGCTACTCGCATTTTGCCACCATGCATAGGGCTTTTGACAGGACTTTTTTTCACTATATCTGGTTGTTCGCTATATCTGAGTTTGCTATATCCGTGTTCTACTGTAATCAGCTTGACAATCCTGATGAAGGATTAAGCATAAACTCATGCATGTTCAATAATTTCAAAGTTATATTCTCATTGAAATTAAATCTTCTTGAAACATTCTTAACATTCAAGCAAACTCATCTCTTCAAACTGGCGTACTCTCAATTGACATCTTGTCATGAACAAAAGGTCTCAACAAATTCATCTTAGCAATGATTTTATCAAGGCAAATTAGCTAATCTTCTTCTTACAACATATGTATGAGATTTTTGAAAATTTCAAATCGGATCTTCTTGCAGTCTGTGAAAAAAGAAAAGAGGTACTTCACATCACCTTTAGTCACCAGAATACAAAACACTCTAAATTTGTGTGAAGGTATAGAATTATTTAAACAAAGACTAAATCTTGAACACTTTCAGAGTACAACATCATGCTGACGTCCAGACTAGAGAGTAAACTCACATCATCTTTGAGACTGACTTTCCAGAGCCGTATATCTTCTCGACAGAAGCGCAGCTTGTTGCATAAGAACTCGTATATTTGTTGCATCGTGTGCTTCCTGGAGAAGGCTGCTGTGTAGGCCAGGTAGCGGCGAGGTGTCTGAGGGTTTGCCGCAAAACCTGTAAAATTATTATTTGACAGCTTCATTGGTGTGCTGAGAACATCCGATATTGAAATGAGGGTTAGCTCTGAAAACTTCTAATGAACATTGATACTGAAATTCTTCAAAGGCATTTAGAAGTTGGTGTGGTAATACAAGACAAATGTTATGATTAACAACTTCTTTATTGATTTCTCACGACGTTTCTGGGCCAATTAATAACTGTCTTCTGTATTGTATATGCTAAGTCACTTTATTGGCTTCATGTATATCTATGTATATAAATACCACACTGGATATTTCATTATCAGTCACCTGAAGAAGGGGCAAGAATTGGCCCAGAAACGTCGTGAGAAATCAATAAAGAAGTTGTTATCCATAACATTTGTCTAACATTGATACTCATACCATTTTGGTCATCAATTATCGGTGCCAGCTTAATTTTGCTAGCCCCAACGCTAATGGCTGAAATATTGCCCACGTGGCATTAAGCAGTAACTCACTCAATTAATTTTGCTTGGTACTCCGCTACTATTGGATTTTGAGGTTTTCTCAATTTTGCAATTAAAATCTACAAAATACCACTATTGGCTAGCTAATCTAGTCATCACATATATAGTCATCCTCTTCTCAAGGTTCATGTGGACAGAGAATAACAGTCTGGTGAAAACATATAGTATGATTCCCTGAATTTGTCTTTCCCTTGTCATCAATATGAAGTAAATACTCACTCCAGGCCATGCCTCCGAAGCCGGCCATCATGCCAGTGAAGGTTGTGGGGGGCGGGGGTCTCTGGCTGGGCATCTGGTGTCGGAGGAGTCGCACTGTCATCGGGTACAGCTCTAGCTCCGGCTCCCCACTAGACGACATTATCACCTGGTGGGGATAGAAACTCATTAAAACATTGTGTCATTTTGCATGTCATTTATTCATCATCGATGGCAGACTAAAAAGGAAGGACAACAAATTCTAAAGATGACTATCAGGGAAGATGGATTAACCTTATATGGCATAAACAACTCCCCACTAGACGACATTATCACCTGGTGGGGATAGAAACTCATTTAAACATTGTGTCATTTTGCATGTCATTTATTCATCATGATGGCAGACTAAAGAGGAAAAAAGATGGTGAATTCTCCCTCCTTGACAACAACTTTTAAAGATGACTATCAGGGTAGATGGATTAACCTCATATGGCACCAGCAGCCCTTTTGAATGTGAAAACCAATCCCCTTTCAAAACACCATGATTATACTTTACACGAAGGTCTATCGGTCAAAACGAATATTAGAAATACAGAATGACCTCGCATACACATGTGTTTTTATAGTTTAGATCATTCATGAATTCCTAGCCTTGTACTTCAAACCAGTGACAAATACATTTTTTTGCACAATTTCCTGGTATGTAGGAGTGAAAGTGTTATCAATCAGTTCACTATTACTTCAATGAGGTATACATAAAATACAGTAGAGGTCAAGGTTTCATAATGTATAAACTAGACCATCTATTCCCAAGAATGTACTCACAGTTCTAGGTAGAGGAGGTGTCCCCCCATACCAGCTAGACAGAGCTCTCCAGATGGGTTCCGGCACAAGCTCAAAGTCCTTCCCTCGCACCAGCATCGTGTCTCGCTTCAACCGCCCTCCTTCATTAGTTAGTGTTGACACCTGTCAATAATTCATAACAGTAATATCAAAACAAGTTTATATACATCTATTGAACTGACATGGGTTTTGAGTTGAACAACACAGCTAGCATCGGTGTCAATGACAAGACATCGCTCTGAACTCAATTCATTCTCCTTAGATTCAATACAATGATGATAAATGTGGATATTTCTGTTGGCATTTGGGGTTAAGATATTTGAGTTTCATTGAGATAACAAGGCAAAAGTGAGCGCGGCTCACATACCCCCGCTTGAGTTTGACCGCCTTCACGTAACATTAATTTGAAAATTTATGATTATGACTTAGAACACAATGATCTTGCAACCCTAAAAACTATTTCACTTCAAAACATCCCCGGCTATGTAGTTTTTGAATAAAATTCTGGGAACCCTGGAATTACCCCTAAAGGGCACAACAGCACTATACAGTCGAACCTTGTTTTGGTTACAGGTGAAAATCGTCCGGATAGCAAATCGTCCGGTTAACTGGGTCATTTTTCTTAAGAAATATAGACACATTGTTTGAAAAATCTTTGTCCATAAGGTGAGATTTATGGATATACGGAGTCTGGGTATCCGAGGTTCGACTGTATACTTCCATACCAAATTTGAAGTGTGCAAGTCATTTGGTATTTAAATAGTAAAAAAATTTGACCGTTTTTGGTTAAAATTTAAAAAATTATTTGGACCATTGAGTTGAAACCCCTAAAAGGCACAACAGCACCATATAGGCTACTTCCATACCAAATTTGAAGTTTCTAAGTGGTATAGTTTTTCAGTTATGCTCCGGAAACGAGACAAAGTCCAAAAATCAGACCGTTTTTGGTCAAAATTTCAAAAATTATTTGGACCATTGAGTTGAAACCCCTAAAAGGCACAACAGCACCATATAGGCTACTTCCATACCAAATTTGAAGTTTCTAAGTGGTATAGTTTTTCAGTTATGCTCCGGAAACGAGACAAAGTCCAAAAATCGGACCGTTTTTGGTAAAAATTTCAAAAATTATTTGGACCATTGAGCTGAAACCCCTAAAAGGCACCACAGCACCATATAGGCTACTTTCATACCAAATTTGAAGTTTCTAAGTGGTATAGATTTTCAGTTATGCTCCGGAAACGAGACAAAGTCCAAAAATCGGACCGTTGTTGGTCAAAATTTCAAAAATTATTTGGACCATTGAGCTGAAACCCCTAAAAGGCACCACAGCACCATATAGGCTACTTCCATTCCAAATTTGAAGTTTCTAAGTGGTATAGATTTTTCAGTTATGCTCCGGAAACGATTTCGGACGGACGGACGGACGGACGCACGGACGGACGGACGGACGGACGGAAACGCGGAGCGCTATATACCCCCGACTACGTCGTAGCGGGGGTATAATTATTCTTAATAATTTTTTGTCATCATGTTATCATCAACAACAGGTTAGCAGGTGACACATGGAGTCAAAGGAATAAAAGAGATTTCTCATACGACATATAGTCTTGGATATTCTCAATGGATTACAAAAATGATAAGCCAGCGATACAGTTGGACTTTTGGTTAAGTATATTAATCAGTATCAGACCAAGAAAGACTGTATACTCCTATCTTCCTATGCAAAGCCTAAAACTCCAGTTTCCGAACTGTCAGTTTTATACCTTGCTGCTGACCCTTGAGTTTTCTATGCTTGCCCTCTAGCCAGTAGGGGCACTATAGCAGCACAGAAAGTAAAGGGTCTGCAGCAAGGCCTAAAATGACAGTTCGGAAACTGGCGTTCTAAGGCTTTGAGAAGGAAGATGGGATACACAACCCAGGGATCATAACCCACCTTATGAGAGTTGGTGACAATCAGCGGGTTATTGTCAATGGCAACCGGTCGTTGTGGTGCCCCTTGAGAAGCTGCATGTTTCCGTTTCATTTTGGGTGAAGGGCTCGGGCTTCGATTCATGGACGCAGCGTTGTCGAGGGGATTCAGACTGTTTTTACGAGGACTCCGCGAGCCGTGATTAGCTCGAGGGAGACTGTTGTAGGTCTGGTGGCTGAGAGTTGCTGGCTCAGCGGAACTGGTCTTACAGTTGACCATGATGACGGAGTCCTCCTCCCAGGCTAGAGTGCTGTTGACTCCTCCCTTGCTCTTGTTGAACTTGTGTTTGGTGACCGGCGTCCCGCTCGCGCTGTGGTTCTCATTCAGCTGAAGATGCAGGACATATTTTAAGTCGTTAACATAATGTTAGGATATATTTGAAACCTGATTACACTTGGTTGAGCTTTCTTTTACAGCATATACAATTTGTGCCACTAATATTTGTCTTGTTCAGCTGAAGATATTGGAGATATTTTGAGTCACTCACATTATGTTAGGATATAATTGAAACCTGATTACTCTTCGTTGAGGCTTTCTTATTCTGCATATACATATGTGCCAAATTCATTTATTTGATACTGGTTATATAACATAATACAATGCAGATATTTCAATGAAAGTTTGTAAAACATCATGGCTACACTAAGTACCAAATAAAAATATATAAGCAACAAGTTTTACGCATTTTGTTTTTAGCAACTAGAAAATAAAACAAAACTGTTAAAAGTGCTGCTTTGAGTATTTCTCAACATAAGAAAAGCTGACAATTTTGTTATCAACTTTGAACAGGTTCATTGTTTTAATTCAAAGTGTGTTGTAAATACAAGATTTTCCCCTATATTTCAGCAATTACAACAAAAAGAGAAGAGAAGCAGGTTGCAGGTACTCACATCTCCGTTGACGTACTCCAGCCAGGTGTTCCACCACTGCATGCTGATGAGGTAACACACCTGCCCCACCTGTAACGACTTCCTCCCCTCCCGCTCCAACCACGACCTGGAACAGTAATAGTGCATTCTGGGATAGGAACACAATAGGAAACGTGATGTGTTTGGTTCATTGCCGCTTTCAAGAGTATTTCACTTATATAACGGCTGCTAGTATTATTGCAGGGAGAAAGCCCGCAACAACATTGTGAAACCTGCGAGCATCGGCCATGGGTAGTACTCGCTGAAATTCAGTGTAGCATTGCACCTGAACCCGACTGCGTGTAGAAAATAGGAGAGCAAATTCATCTAGATCAAGGGAGAGGAAATATTCCTAGCAAGGGTTCCAATGAGTGGAAACAATTTCAAACAATATGAGAAACAACACCTCCCCTCCCCTCCAACCATGACCTGGGTCCTGTTGCGCAAAACACTAAAGTGAGCTGAAGTCACTAATGAAGCACTGATAAAAGATGGCACTAAGGTCAACCTTAGTGTTAAGTTTTTTCGTGCAACAGCCCCCTGGACAGTATAAATGAAGCATAATACCTGGACAATCATGGTGCATTGTTGGATTTGGAAAAAAAATATAAACATCAAAGGAAGATTTAATCTGAAACTTACTGTATTATTTTCCCTTCCTCAGCTCTTCTCTGTGGCTTTAGTCCCAGCACTACATGACATATCTGCAAATAATTATCAAAGACAAACATTAGCACTACCCAAGTCAAAAGTTATCTACTTAAGAAAATATGCTTCAAATTAAAAGCATTCTTAACAGATTGACCTTACCAATAAAGCTATTAAGACCATGGATGTCACATTTTCAATCACTGATGACTAAATTACTGTTTCAGTTACTGAATTATATAATGCAAATTCATTTTGCAATTCCTCTATACATAAAAATAACTGCTAACAAGTTATATACAACACATGGTAATGGATATATTGAATCATAACTGCAATGAACAACTTTGAAGAGGCAGTAGCACATTTTTTGATAATTTTATATCATAAAATTTTCACTGATAATTGTAAGTTAATGTTAAATGTATTGTTTTGACAGTGTCATAAATCTCATTACACAAGTCAATCATCCATAATCAGAGGACAAAGTATGAAGATTCACATAAAATCCAATGGCGGCCATTTTATGTGAACACCTTTAATTCATTTTGTGTAAGAAAAAGAAATCGCATGACTAAACTTAATGTTATATATTTGAATGACTACTGCTCCATTTACTTTAAATACCTTGTTCTTCAATTGGAACCATTAATTTTCATTTTCCTGACATCACCTTATATTCCCCATAAAATGTGCTACTGCCCCTTTAAAATTTCTTGAAATACTGATAAAATTCTAATTTTTACAAATAAAAATAGAGCCATTGGCTCTGTAGCTCATCAGGCATAATATCAAGTTTGCTTTATACAGGCAAGATGAGCTAAAAATGAAACTGATGTTACCTATTGCAAAAAAACCTATAAAAAAATTACAAAACAAAATTTAATGTATTATTATTCAACACTTTCTAGATCGCCAATATCAGACAGTGAAAGATGTCCACACTTAAATATCCAAGGAGAAATAAATTTGCCATAGACTGTCATCTAATGGAGAAAAATAGATTTTTAAGATTGTGACTCCTGTGACCCTATTTGGGGTCATGCGGTTACAAAACCTACAGTTTAGAATCCCAATTGGCCAAGGAGTCTACATGCAGTCTTTCAGCTCAATAGACCTAAATAGGAGCTAAAGATGATGATGAAAATAAGTTTTTAAGGTTGTGACCCCTGTGACCCTATTTGGGGTCATGGGGTCACGAAATCTATAATTTAGAATCCCCATTGACCAAGGAGTCTGCACATATAATTTCAGCTCTCTAGACCTTTTGGAACTTGAGAAGAAGATGAAAATAGTTTTTTAAGGTTGTGACCCCTGTGACCCTATTTGGGGTCACAGGGTCAACAAAGTTTCAAATTAGAATCCCCATTGTCCAAGGAGTCTGCACATATCAATATTAACTCTCTAGACCTTTTGGAACTGTAGGAGAAGATGAGAATTGGTTTTTAAGGTTGTGACCCTTGTGACCCTATTTGGGGTCATGGGGTCACGAAATCTACAATTAAGAATCCCGATTGGCCAAGGAGTATGCACATATCATTTTCAACTCTATAGTCATTTTAGTACTGGAGAAGAAGATGAAAATAGGTTTTTAAGGTTGTGACCCCTGTGACCCTATTTGGGGTCACAGGGTCAACAAAGTTACAAATTAGAATCCCCATTGTCCAAGGAGTCTGCACATATCACTTTCAACTCTCTAGTCCTTTTAGAACTGGAGAAGAAGATGAAAATAGGTTTTTAAGGTTGTGACCCCTGTGACCCTATTTGGGGTCACAGGTTCACCAAAGTAACAAATTAGAATCCCCAATGTCCAAGGAGTCTGCACATATCATTTTTAACTCTCTACTCCTTTTAGAACTGGAGAAGAAGATGAAAATAGGTATTTAAGGTTGTGACCCCTGTGACCCTATTTGGGATCACAGGGTCACCAAAGTTACAAATTAGAATCCCCATTGGCCAAGGAGTCTGCACATATCATTTTTAACTCTCTAGTCCTTCTGGAACTGGAGAAGAAGATGAAAATAGGTTTTTAAAGTTGTGACCCCTGTGACCCTATTTGGGGTCACAGGGTCACCAAAGTTACAAATTAGAATCTCCATATGCTAAGGTACTTGTACACAAAATTTCAGCTCTCTAATGTATATGGTTCATGAGAAGAAGTCGAAAGTGTCAAAAGTTTACGGACGGACGGACGACGGACGACGGACGGACGCCGGACGACGGGCCATGCCATAAGCCCATCTGGACTTTCAGTCCTGATGAGCTAAAAATCAATCACTGTCTGACCTGACTAAGTAAGTCGAGGAAGTCATCGGTGAGGGTATTGTTTACCGTCCATACCAGATACTCCTCCATTGTGATGAAGCCATCCTGTCAACAATCAAATAATAGATTGTCACACAGAAACACTTACAAATTGTCAAGCTGATATGATTATCTAACTGAAGAAAACACCTTCACATTTGTTCCTTAATTTGTAAATTTTTGGGAGGTTAGTTCAAGGGATTTATAAAAATCTTTCAAAACAAACTGATTTCTTGCAACTAACTAACAAGAAGCCAAATTAATGCTAGCAAACCTTCTAAGAAGCACTTTTGATGTGAATTTGACAAATGAAAGACAAGCACCTCACAGTTATAACAATTGACTTTTAGCAGTACAAAGACACCTCACATTTGAAACAATTGACTTTTAGCAGTACACAGAAAACCAAAATCACCAAAATGACAAATGATATAACCATATTAAATGACCAATCAAATCGTACCAATGAAGTTTAAATCTTGTTAGGACAGGACAACAGGGTATTTTTATCAACTGAGCTTCTACAATACCCATCAACAAGGTATTTCTGAGGGCTGTTAAATTTTCATATTTAGCATGTTATATTTTTCAGTCAATAAAAAATAATGAAGAAAGGAGCTTGAACCAAGTACCTCAAGTCTACTTAAATCTACAAATATGACCTGCTGAATTCAGAGACTCGCTACCACAAATTATTGTGGGTCCGAGCAGATTTTAAGGAGTCCCTCAATAAGAAAGCAAACTCTGCATCCTCTGACTTCCAGGTTAAATTTTTGTGAGTCCTTTCCCATTTTTTTGAGCATTTGATGCAGGACTCGGGCGTAAATTTATCCATGCTCCATTCAAAGAGCTGTACCACTTATGTTAGTCATTTCATTGTAATATATATAAGCAATTCAAAGTATTTTTTCAGACAGATATAAGATATGTAGGAGTTTGGCAGATGTAAAAGGGTGACCATTGCATGCCCTAAATCATTGCTGAGGCCTGGATTCAAACCCATTGACTAGGCCTGACCAATCTAAATAAATTTAGATCAACAGGTTTTATATTAGGTCATATTGTTGATCTAAGATTGGCTTGATTGGCAGGTCGTCCCGCTGAACTCTGAAATCAGCCGCTCGGCCAATCAGAAAAGATGCCCTATCTCCCTGGAAGTTCAACAACTCAGCCACACTCTTTTTGGAATGAATGCTGTATGGAGTTCTTTCATTTCAAGTAGAGCAGACCAACCATTTCGATGAATGATCTGATTGCTTGGATCTATCAATAGATTATATTTTTTCATTTTCAAATGGGTTAGGGTATTTGTTAGGTGTCAATGACAAATGATGATTGTATAGATCGCTTAGATACTGACGGGGCGAATAATAATCACAAATGTAGAGCATGATAAATGTCAACATTTACAAAAACTGCATGCAAAGGAGAGATAACTCTTTCATTATTTCAAACTCGTTTGTTCTAATTTCTTTCATATCTATCCAAATAATTAAGTAAAAGAGTAACTCTTTTCAATAATAAAACCAAAACTATTTCATAAAACTAAAATTATCAGTATCAAAAATGAGATTTATTTTTCAAATGCATCAGTTGACACGCTGTCATTGAGAACAGGCCATACTTTTCTTCGATTCACACCTTGTATGTGCAACTTTGGAACTGTTAGTGACGCCGAATTTGATTGATCAAATCGCAAATTCCTTATTTACACATGAAAGGTCATCCAGACGACCTCTCACACATCAATCTTCAGGCCTAGAAATTAACCTGAAAAGCTTGATAGTCAGCAGGGCTAGTAGTTCATAATTTTTACTAGCCCTGCAAACAATCTACTAGCACAGAAAGTTTTTATTTTAGCATGTTTAAATTGACAACATTCACAACAAATGCATCTATTTTGAACATCACACTTTATTCTGGATACGTTTGAATATTTCTGCTCTTACATGTCATAAAGTGACACATTTAATTTTTAGACGTATTATAACCGTATATTATTAAAAAAAGAATTATAAGAAACTACAAGTGTCCACTTACGGTGTTTGTTGTTTGTTTTAATCACAGATAATACTCATAAAAATAACAAGCGTCAATCAACAACCTTTGGTGCATGAAGTGTTTGGGGGAAAAGATATTTGTTACAAGCCTTTTCATTGGCTAAGTTATTTAAGTCAACAAATCTGCAGATCGGTTTAAAAACGATGTACGAAACCTGAAACGTGGGCGTAATACTTTCATGACAACATTTTGTCGATACAACATTAAATGTCTAAATATACCAAAATTTCGTAAGCATTTTCTCTTATTTTACTTTTCCAAAATGAACATACTGTTAATTGAAATATTTACGTATATATAAAATTCAAAGAATAAGAATGAAAAAGATAACCATGAGCACAAAGAATTATAAAGAATGTTAATTGTCGTCGAGAAATCACGATTGAGATTCCAATTAATATATAACAACGTACTTTCGCGAGTGCAAATATTCGATTGAATGTCGACAAAATATGATAAATAAGTTTGGAAAATGTCATATTAAACCATTTTTAAATGGACAACAAGCCTTCTGAAGTGATAATTCTTGATAATATTTTGAAAATCGGGTTTCAATTTCTGATCATGGAAGCGAGTGAAGCCACATCTGCCAAAATCTAACAATACATCGACTCGCTAACTCGCTGGACTGACAGATACTGATACTTGGCCTCTAGATATTTTTCATCTGAATCATATATTCTGGGTATGTAGGCCGACCCGAAATTTTAAAGTAGCCAGACGGGCTAGCTTTATTTAACTTTTGTTAGCCCGGCAACTATTCCACTAGCCTCGGGCTTACGGGCGAGCGTTAATTTCTAGCCCTGAATCTTAGATCATCAGTATGACAAAATCCAAAACCTGTTGATCTAAATTTATATAGATTAAGGCTTGACATGCTGTCATTTCCACAAAAGAAGGTTAGAATAAAAGGGTTATCATGTAATGTTGTTAGACAATAGACATTGATAAGGATGAAATAAAGAGTGGATGTAAGATAAATAAATCCACGAAGCCTTTCAAAATAGGGGACAAAAATTCTGCATCTGCATAGCTGAAAATGGAATACTGTGAAGCATGGTACAACACTTGAAGATAAAAACTTGCTAATACAACCACAAACCAACACAAAGAGCATGCTGACGACACAAAACTAAGGGAGGGGGTTAACTGACTAGATAAGAGATATGTTATGAAAATGAATCTAATGGGTCGGCTAAGCTTTCTAATTGATATAGAAGGATGAATTAAAAAAGATTGAATATATGAAATTGAAACATCAATGCATGGTACATTTATCAAACTCCTTGATATATTTTTTTCTTCACACTGAATGGGATTTTTTTAAACATGATCATTTTTTTTTTGTTCCTTGAAATTTATTTTTTATATAGATTTTGATGACATTGTCATTACAATGAGGTTAACATGCATAGGAGACGTTCTACCTTATCAGTGTCTAAACTAGACAAAATCTCCTTGGAAACGACCTCAGGGTCAAGCACAGGCATATCCTCTGCTTCCTGGAAGAGGAGACAGTTACCATGGTTACAGAACAGTTAGATTCCTGTAAACAAGGGGAGATAACTCTCGGTTCCTCAAAGTTCCACAGACATGATTACTCTTGTAGAGTAGCCTTTTCCCATTTCAGTCTCACATTTGTTTGTGTCTATAGACTGAACTGATTTGTTTTCCCCGACAAATTTTCTAGGTTTTTAAACGAGCCTAAAAAGGGAAGCATCAACTACTTTTGGGTTTGTTGTCTTACACTGGAACCATAGCACATCCTTCTTTGAGTAAGGTTGACCCTTGTATGTAAGATTTTCTCTGACTCATTGAAACTCTCAGCCAATCATCTCAAAAGTAAACATGAGATATTTTATTAATAAACAGGTGAATTTCTAAGAAAATTATAGTTCAAAATTGAAACACATTCTTAAAGAGTGTTGGAAATTTGACACATTTAAAAATATGAATGTGGTGAAACTTTGAGAAACCAAAATTAGGGGAAAAGAAAACTAAAGGAAAATAAAAGCACCAAGCAAAGAAGTCAATTAATAGATTTTAAGTGTAACAAATAAAATTTAGGTGTTCTCTTCATTATCAAATGGAGATGGAAAGAAATAATTTGGATTTTGAATGGTTTCTATTAATTGTCATATTTATTTATTCATATTTATTATATAAATGCTTAAAACCCAATTACATTTTTAAAAATTTCATGAATTTATTGTAAAATTTAACTTAAAGATCTGACAATTAAAATTAAGGTCCTACATAACATAAAAGTAAAAGAGCAATACCCAGAAATATTAGGCAAGATCATTTCTGCAAAAACTATTGTTTTATGAACAAAGTTAAAACAATTTTGTTCCCAGTTGCTTGGAATTGAGTTTCTTTTGCACAAGTAACAACTGAAATTAAAATTATGAACATTTTTAACTTGTGTTTTTATGCACAAGTAACAACTCAAATTACAATTGTGAACAGTTGTTTAAATTTGTTTGATGCACAAGTAACTGAATAAAAATTGTGAACAGGTGGGACAGTTTATGGAACAGTTTAACAGTGAAAGTGAAAGGTAAGGCAGAAATGATCTGTTATTGTTGTCAATTTGAACAAGTTAGAGCAGCTAACACAATACAGCAAGCAGAAAGATACATATGTGAATACTCAGAGGGTCACAAGATGAAGTTGGAATACCGTATTTCCTCTAATAAGCGCCTTCAGCAACCCTTTACCCCCTGGCGCTTATTAGAGGCCCGGCACTAAGTAGAGGCCCGGCGCTTATTGGAGGCCCAACAATTTTATTAAAATCTAAATATACGATTGTGAGAAACACGTGCGAACGTGGTGATGAGTTAGGAAAGAATGAATTTTTCAACTAAGGATGCGACATATTTCCCGCGATGCTCAGCGGGCAGGGAGCAGCCCTTCCGGTTACACAGTGAGTTCGCGGTAAAAACGTCTACTTTCTCATGAGGAAAGGTAAGTGGCAACTTTCTAAGTTGAGGTAGGTTAAAAATATTTTTTTCATTGAAAATTGAAGTTTGTTTTCAGTCATCTTTTTTAATATCTGTTAAAAGATTACTAAGGGACATTATTTCAAAGGTTAGGACCAGGCGCTTATTAGAGTTCTGACGCTTATAGGAGGCCATGTGCTTAATTCCCACTACCAAAGACCCCCTCTGCGCTTATAAGAGGCCTGGCGCTTATAAGATGAATTACGGTATATTAGAAATTGGTTGACAGAGGTTTAGAAGTTTCCACATCCTACTAGCAGGTACAGATATTTTAGGTGAGTTTGGTCCAAGGTTCTTGTTATCTTTATCTCCTCAACTCATACACATTTCTCTCCAAAAGAATGCTATTGTTTAATTCTGAACAGTAGGCTTATAGGAAAAGTTTTCCATATCCCTAACGAATATTAAGATTTCTTCATATCACAATAATGAACTTATTTTGCTTTCCTTATTTACTTTGTAAGGTTTCAGTGACATGCAACTGTTTCCTCAATGTTCATATTTGCTCAGTTATGCTTTACAAATTCAACATTTCATTGAAATCGACAAACTGCTGATGAGGATTTACATGTGACTTCTTCATCAACTAGGATTGATAGACAAGCTTGTTTGGACAAACTGTTTGTGACCTTGTGTCTCAGTTCAACCAGCTGTGAATGGGTATCCTGTGAGGCATAGAATGGTACCTAACCTGAGCGCCACATATGGATGCCGGTTGAATACTCCCCAGGGAGTTGAATTGGAAAAATGATCGGACGATGAAAGAATGCCATTGACCAGGAGAAACATTGTAAGCGCCTTGAATGGATATGCACGCTATATAAATATTGATAAAATAATAATAATAATCATCATATTAACTTCCTCAAGGTTATTATTCACATTGCTATATATATCAGTTATGCTTTATTGAAATCTACGACCTGCTGGTGATGATTTACAAGTGACTTCTTCATCAACTAGGATTGATTGACAAGCAAATGACAACTTCCTCAAGGTTATTATTCACGTTGCTATATACATCATATTGTAAAGGCAACATTTTACCAAAATCTACAACCTGTGACCCTCTGATTATGACACAATGTAGCGGTCAGGGTAAAGGGGGGATACTGACCAGTGCGGCCGGAGACTTGTACTCTCGCCGGACGATGTCCAGCGCAAACAACATAGACTTGACATCCTCCGCTGATAGCTTCCCATCATGGTTGGTGTCAAACACTTTGAAACAGACTGGAAAATAGATGGAAAAAATGTCAAAAAAGGTAATATTCAATGATCTTTAGAAATTATAATAAATAGGAAATTTTTTCTAAAAATTATACTATCAACAGAGCGAGAAATCAATATTTTTTTAATGCATTTCAAATAATTGATTTTGGTCAAGAAAAAAGACTGAAGGGTTTTCTAAAAAATCATGGAACTTCTGAAATGATCATAGCTAAATGTCGTATAGACCTACCAATATGATTCAATATATGTTGGCATATAAGATATTCTGAGGAATGTTGTTTCTTTCAAAATTCAATTTATAGATAGGCAGTTTTCAAATAATCTAAGCAATGGATGAAATGAAGTGAGTCAATTATTGTTTTACACAGCTTGGGCAATATTTCACCCTTTAGCGGCGTGTGATGAAATGAAAGAAATTCATCTTTTCAATATCTTTGAAATACAGTGCCTGTATGTATCAATATTGTAAGGGGAATAATAATGTGTTGACAACAAACTTCCTAAACTATTCTTGAATTTGTAAATAAAGGATATAAAAACTCACATTTCTGTCTCTCAGTTGATGGGCCTCTACAACAGGCAGATATCCCACACGCCATCTCCTTGAAGTCTATGTGATTGTCTCGGTTCTCGTCAAATGCCAGGAATAAACCTGTAAACAATGTCATTTAATGTTTTCAATGTCAAGTCAATTTCAATATGATGAAGTCTGTGTTTTTTCTCATCAATCAAGGAAAATATCTATTGTCCATTTCACTAATCACTGAAATTAATCCTAATAAGAAAATGTAGGAACAGATCCTTCAAACAATATCCAAATTCAACACATTTGATGACGATAATTACAAATAAAACAACTGAGACCAAATTTATCAATTTTGAATGGAGAAATTGAAATACAACACTTTATTGATGAGAACTTCTTTCTTTGTAAAGTGATACATTCCAAGTGACACAGGAATCTGTTTAGAAAAAAACTCTAAGAATAAGGAAGTTATCATCCATATAATATTGTCCTTATTTGAAAGTGTTTGTAACATAGAGGTAACATGCTAACCTTCACAGAGTATTTCCGGTAGTGGAGGACAGACGAACTGTTTGAAGGTGTCGAGGTCGAAGCGTCCACTCTTGGACTGAGCTTTCAGCACCCAGTACCTCTTCTCTAGCTCACTGATGTCATTCTCCTCCACTGTAACACATCATCATCATCATCATCATCATCATCATAATCATCATCATCATCATCATCATCATCATAATCATCATCATCATCATCATCATCATCATCAATCATCATCATCGATCATAATCAATCATAATCACAATCATCATCATCAACATCATCATCATCATCATCAGAATAACTAACAAAACATTGTTGAGCTCACTGATGTCCGTCTCCTCAGATGCTATTGGAGAGATATTAAGATATTAACTCTTAACTTAACTTTCATCCCCAAGAAAGAAGATACTATTTTTGCATTTCTGCACATATAGCATTGAAGATTTAATAACTGAGCATTAACATTACTGGTTCCATGTTTTTCTCCAAAATATGATATCCGAAAAGTTACCTTAAATGGGTGGATGCAGCACTATAGAATTTTAACTACTTACAGAGGGCAAGGGATTAATTAAAGATAGTCTCATTAAGAATTGAGGATAGGATTTTGAAATTATGCATTATTACTAGTGGTCCCTATCTTCAACCGAAACAAAATAATTGTTTGACAAACAGACTTTATTTACAGTGGTATTGTTAAATATTTTCTTATAAAGCATGGCAGATAGAAGCATTAAGATTAAATGTTTCCCATCCTCTTCCAATAGGAAATCATCAAGTTACTGTAAGGGTCTGAAATATTTCCTCATACAGCATCGAAGATTAGAAATTTTAAATTGAGCATTTTATTGATTCCATATCTTCTTCCAAAAATAGAGCCATTGGCTCTGTAGCTCATCAGGCATCATATCAAGTTTGCTTTATACAGGCAAGATGTGCTAAAAATGAAACTGATGTTACCTATTGCAAGAAAACCTTTAAAAAATTTACAAAACAAATGTATTATTATTCAACACTTTCTAGATCGCCAATATCAGACAGTGAAAGAAGTCCACACTAAAATATCCAAGGAGAAATAAATTTGCCATAGACTGTCATCTAATGGAGAAAAATAGGTTTTTAAGGTTGTGACCCCTGTGACCCTATTTGGGGTCATGGGGTCACAAAACCTACAGTTTAGAATCCCAATTGGCCAAGGAGTCTACATGCAGTCTTTCAGCTCAATAGACCTTAAGGAGCTAAAGATGATGATAAAAATAAGTTTTTAAGGTTGTGACCCCTGTGACCCTATTTGGGGTCATGGGGTCACGAAATCTACAATTTAGAATCCCCATTTGCCAAGGAGTCTGCACATATAATTTCAGCTCTCTAGACCTTTTGGAACTTGAGAAGAAGATGAAAATAGGTTTTTAAGGTTGTGACCCCTGTGACCCTATTTGGGGTCACAGGGTCACCAAAGTTACAAATTAGCATCTCCATTGTCCAAGGAGTCTGTACATATAATTTTTAACTCTCTACTCCTTTTGGAACTGGAGAAGAAGATGAAAATAGGTTTTTAAGGTTGTGACCCCTGTGACCCTATTTGGGGTCATGGGGTCACGAAATCTACAATTAAGAATCCCCATTGGCCAAGGAGTCTGCACATATCATTTTTAACTCTCTAGTCCTTCTGGAACTGGAGAAGAAGATGAAAATAGGTTTTTAAAGTTGTGACCCCTGTGACCCTATTTGGGGTCACAGGGTCACCAAAGTTGCAAATTAGAATCTCCATATGCTAAGGTACTTGTACACAAAATTTCAGCTCTCTAATGTGTATGGTTCATGAGGAGAAGTCGAAAGTGTCAAAAGTTTACGGACGGACTTTCAGTCCTGATGAGCTAAAAATGATTATTTGACTAGATATGAACAGTGAGAATAACAAGGGGAGAGTTTTTTCTTATATTTAATTTTCTTATAAAACCAAAAAAATAGAGCCATTGGCTCTGTAGCTCATCAGGCTTCATTATCAATTATGCTGTAGAGTGTGGCCAATGTGATTCCCCCTTTGTAGGGGCCCGAGCTAACCAAACATAAAATTAAGTATATAGGCATCAAGTTTCAGTTTTCTAGGCCTGATACTTCAGGAGAAGAAGATGAAAATAGATTTTAAGGACGTTCCTGTTGCCTTTTTAAGGGGCAACAGGGTCACCAAAGCTACAATTCATAATCCTCACTTCAAGGAGTCTGTACACAAAGCTTCAGCTTAATTTATAGGCCTTATGGTTCTGGAGAAAATGAAAGTAGGTTTTTAGGGCGTGGCCCTTGTGGCCCTTATTAGGGGTCACAGGGCCACCAAAGCTACAATTTATAATCCTCACTAGCCAAGGAGTCTGTACATGAAGTTTCAGCTTTCTAGGCCTTATGGTTTTGGAGAAGAAGATAAAAATAGATTTTTAGGGCGTGGCCCATGTGGGCCTTATATGGGGTCAAAGGGCCACCAAAGCTACAATTTATAATCCTCACTAGCCAAGGAGTCTGTACACAAAGTTTCAGCTTTCTAGGCCTTATGGTTCTGGAGAAGAAGATGAAAATAGGTTTTTAGGGTGTGGCCCCTGTGGCCTTTATCAGGGGTCACAGGGCCACCAAAGCTACAATTTATAATCCTCACTAGCCAAGGAGTCTGTACACAAAGTTTCAGCTTTCTAGGCCTTATGGTTTTGGAGAAGAAGATGAAAATAGGTTTTTAGGGCGTAGCCCATGTGGCCCTTATTAGGGGTCAAAGGGCCACCAAAGCTTCAATTTAAAATCCTCACTAGCCAAGGAGTATATACACAAAGTTTCAGCTTTCTAGGCCTTATGCTTCTGGAGAAGGAGATGAAAATAGGTTTTTAGGGCGTGGCCCTTGTGGCCGTTATTAGGGGTCAAAGGGCCACCAAAGCTACAATTTATAATCCTCACTAGCCAAGGAGTCTGTATACAAAGTTTCAGCTTTCTAGGCATTTACGTTCTGGAGAAGAAAATGAAAATAGGTTTTTAGGGCGTGGCCCCTGTGGCCCTTATCAGGGGTCACAGGGCCACCAAAGCTACAATTTATAATCCTCATTAGCCAAGGAGTCTGTACACAAAGTTTCAGCTTTCTAGGTCTTATGGTTCTGGAGAAGAAGTCGAAATTCCACAAAGTTTACGGACGGACGCCCGACACCATGCCATGCCATTAGCCCATCGGGCCTTACAGGCCAGATGAGCTAAAAATAGGTATTTTGAAATTGAGCATTCACATTCCTGATCCCTTATATTTCTGCAAAACAGAATCCCAGTATAACTTATAGTGGTAATCCTCAACAAAGTATTGTTCAATCTTTATTCTAAAACAGCATTGAAGAACCTTTTTTATTGAGCATTAATATCTCAGTTACAACTTTAACAAAATGATTTGTTCCTAACAAGAAACCAAACAGAGTCTAATAAAATATTATCTCATAAAGCATCGAGGGTAGGATTTTGAAACTAAGCATAAACATTCTTAGTTCATTAGCTTCCTCCTTATTAAATTGTTAAAAGTAACTTACAGTGGGTAACCCCAGCGAGTGTCTGGTAGAAAGTGGGCGTGTCCATGTCGTTGGAGAGAGATATTGTACTAGGCTCCATCAGTAGCCACGTGGTGATGATGGTAGCGTCCGGGTGTCCGCGTACCCACGTGAAGAATGCATCAAACCCAACCTGGTCACTCTGTAAGCGAAGAATATTCAAATATTTTGGTAATGAATTATCTGTCGGGGAATATATGTGAACATGTATTTTGTGTGGATAGCATGTATGTCAGAATTTGATGCTTAATTTCAACAAGTGTCAAATTCCAACCCAATCTTATGGAAGAGATAATCGTAAACAAGGCAACGGCAATTTGAAAACACTTTCAAGTATCAGAAAAATCCTACAGAATTAATGTAGATATTAAATGATTAGAAAATATGCTTTAAAAGACAAGATATTTATGCAGCTTTGGCAATATTTAAGCAGTGTTGTTCCTAGAGGAGGTCCAAGGGACATTTGCCAACCCCTTTGGCTTGGTGTCCCTTAAAATCATTACATTTAGGAAACTTTTACCATTGCAAAGGGCCCATCAAAATGAACCCCTTAGCTGATCACCTAGGAACAACACTGTTTAAGTGCTTTTGAAAATAATGCAGCCTATTAGGTTTGGCTAAAGAATTTTCCTTATAAGGATATTGTCATAATAAAAACATACGTACCTCCCTGAAGAGAGATGAGAGAGCGTGAGAGACCTGTCCCTCCGTCTCCAGGACCCGTCGATCCATCTCATCCTTTTGTACGTAGCTATAGCTCTCGTCAGCGTACATCCCGAATATCACTGGAATATAAATGTTTCATAGAAATAACATTGACATCATTTATTCCTGGTTTAAAGGGCGTTGCCCCATGGGCCTTTTTAGAGGCCATAGAGGCTATAAATTATAATCCTCAATTGTCAAGGCATCTGTACACAAAATTTCATCTATCTAGACCTTATAGTTCTAAAGAAGAAGTAGAAAATAGGTTTCAAGGGACGGGGCTAAAGGGTCACCAAAGCTATAAATTATAATCCTTACTAGTCAAGAAATCTGTACACACTTTCTAGGTCTTTTGGTTACTTTACTTAGTACTTAAATTTAACTAGAAACTGAGGGGTCCTATTAACTCTTGAGGAAAGGATATTATTTTGACAAGTTTAGTCCCCGTGACCAAATTTTGCTAAGATCTAATTCCCCAATGCCCGAAGTGCACGACTGGCTGAATGGTCTGGCATCAAGATATGAAGATGTTTTAAACTGTCCTTCAACATTAGTTACAGGTATGTGAATAGCAGAATCATTGGTTTTTGGTACATATCCTAAATTGTTTTTATTGAAATCTGTCGCTTTCTCATAGAGAACACATTGAGGGCCTCAACAGAAACTAAATGGCAGAGGTGAGAGTTAACAGTGAGTTGTTGTAATTGAAAAGATGATGGCCTCACCATTAAAGCAGGACAAAAAAGATCATGAGTTATTTTGTCCATTCAAAGAAAATTTCTCATAGTTGTATATTTCAATTGGAGAAATTTGCCTTGCAAGTTGGCCTCATTTCACCTTTTATTCTTGGAACAAATTTTGCAGTGAATCCTCTTTGTTAAGAATTTTCCATTTCACCCCTTCAGTTGGTAAGTTAAGAGAAACAAAGCAAATGAATTAAAATTTCAATATTTTGCAGTACTCACATTTGATTTTCTCCTCTCTGGTTCCCTTTGTAAGGACGACCAGACCACAGAGCAGATCCTTGAAGGAGAGACCCTTGCTCATCCCTCCGATGCCCTTGTAGATGAGCTGGGGACATAACAGTAGTTTATACAGATATGGATACACAATTTCCTATTCAAAGTAACTCAGACCCTTGCTCATCCCTCCGACACCCTTGTAGATCAGCTGGGGACATAGAAATAGTTTATACAGATATGGGTACACAATTTCCTATTCAAAGCACATGCAACTCAGACCCTTGCTCATCCCTCCGATACCCTTGTAGATGAGCTGGGGACATAGCAGTAGTTTATACAGATATGGATACACAATTTCCTATTCAAAGCACATTTAACTCAGACCCTTGCTCATCCCTCCGATACCCTTGTAGATGAGCTGGGGACATAACAGTAGTTTATACAGATATGGATACACAATTTCCTATTCAAAGTAACTCAGACCCTTGCTCATCCCTCCGATACCCTTGTAGATGAGCTGGGGACATAACAGTAGTTTATACAGATATGGATACACAATATCCTATTCAAAGCACATTTAACTCAGACCCTTGCTCATCCCTCCGATACCCTTGTAGATGAGCTGGGGACATAACAGTAGTTTATACAGATATGGATACACAATTTCCTATTCAAAGTAACTCAGACCCTTGCTCATCCCTCCGATACCCTTGTAGATGAGCTGGGGACATAACAGTAGTTTATACAGATATGGATACACAATTTCCTATTCAAAGTAACTCAGACCCTTGCTCATCCCTCCGATACCCTTGTAGATGAGCTGGGGACATAGCAGTAGTTTATACAGATATGGATACACAATATCCTATTCAAAGCACATTTAACTCAGACCTTTGCTCATCCCTCCGATACCCTTGTAGATGAGCTGGGGACATAGCAGTAGTTTATACAGATATGGGTACACAATTTCCTATTCAAAGCACATTCAGGAGTCGAAATTAGTACTATTGGGGTACTAGTCATCCTGAGATCACAAGCCCAAAGACATTCTGACCAGCCAAATACACCCGATATTATCGTATTTTCTTTAAATTCAACTAGTCCTTCGGGCTACCAGTCATTGCACTTTACTAGGCCAGCATCTTTTGCACTAGCCATGGGCTGCCGGGCTAGTGCTAATTTTGTACCCTGCAAGATGCATCTTAGACCCTTGCTCCTACCCTTATACCCTTGTAGGTCAGCTGGAGACACACAGCAGAGTTCTACATTGTCAATGAAAAGGAGTCTTGGGGACTCAGGGTATACAATAATTTCTCCATTAATTCAACATACTTCTAAAATTCAACTAAGTGTCAAAAGTTTTAAGTTTATGATCCTATGATTCAAATTTTGCTTAAAATCATTTTAATATGCAAAACAAATTTCAAAGCATGTTAATCTGACTGTAGTAAAATATCTTCACAATGACATTTCCATTATTATGAGATCATGCATCTATTAAAAACTATGTATTTAAATTACAAATGTTCTTGATATTTATTATTCTCCCGTTGAAGATATCCCTGTTTTATAATCTAACATGTTATTAAACATATGCATCATAACATCGCATGCTGACCGAATGACTTGACATAATAATAACGTAATAATCGTTGAGGATGACGTTACAATGTCAGCGGCCCGGCCACAACGATAATGTCGTTGAATCTCTTTTATTTTCAATGATGTAATATGGCCAGTAATAAATAAAATACCAAACTCTGTCCCGTTTCACAACATTTTTATGAAACCCATATCTGCAAACTATTCACTCGTTTCACAAAAATGTTATCAAATGGGACATTGTTTAGTATTCTCTATTTTCTAACATTGCCGAATGAGCTACCAAAATTGAACAAGATGTGTTTGTGAAACACGAATGCCCCCGGATGCATATGTCAAGTATCAAAGACCTAGCTCTGACCAATCAAAAGTTATGACCAAGGTTAAAATTTTTGTGGACAAACCGACAGACGGACGGACGGACGGACGGACGGACGGACAGACGGACAGGTGAAAAACAATATACCCCCGGAATCTCCGATTCGGGGGCATAAAAATAGTTCAACCATAGACATTTTCTGCATACTTTTTGAAAATTTGGAGTCAATTTAAAGAAAAACAATGGTTGCATTTGGAGTCCATTTCCTATTTCAGGAAGGATGTTTCACAATTCATAAAGATCAAGATGTGCATTCAGTTATATTTACAAGTGATGAAGGAAACCAATGAAAACTATTTCACTATCAAATTTCTTTCTACCACTGACCAGACTAATCCATTTATCGATAAAGAAACCATTATCAACCATGATATGTAATATTGGTTTAACATTTGTACACAAATTGTTAAGTTAAAAAAAGAGCAATTGGCTCTGTAGCTCATCAGGGTTCATATCAATTTTGCTTTAGGGTGCGGCAAATGTGGTTTCCCCCTTAGAAGGAGCCACAGGGTCACAAAATGTACTATTTATTTAACTTAGGAGTTAGTACACAAGGCTTCAGCTTTCTAGTCCTTATGCTTCTAGAGAAAAAAGATTAGAAAATAGGTTTTATTACAAATTTTAATCCCCACTAGTTAAGGAGTCTGTAGAAAGAGTCTGAAAAAAGATGAAACGTTTCAGCTTGTACAGAGTTTCAGCTTTCTAGGCCTTATGCTTCTGGAGAAGAAGTTGAAAATGCACAAAGTTTACAGACGGACAGACGATAGACACCATGCCATGCCATAAGCCCATCGGGCCTTTGAGGTCAGATGAGCTAAAATGACACCCTTTAAAATGTCATCTGCTGATTTCATCCTTTACAAAAGGTTGGATGTTCTAAAACAAATCCTGCATTAATGCAGTTTCTTTATAAACAAACTTTTAGCAAGGTGGAGAGCCTTGAGGTTAATAAAGACGGGCAAATGAATTTATATTCAGTCAACTTTAATTTAACTTTGCAATACAATGCAGTAGATTTCAGTTACTGTCACATTTTACTAGCTAACTATAACTATAGTTGAATGTTATTGAACCATTGCACCTTGAACCTTATCCTGACAGTGTGAAGTTCACAGTTCTCTACAGCATACAAAGCCATCATGGCTGGACACAGCCTTTTCTATCTGAAGGATGGTACTCAGTACGAATTGAAATTACGAAATGACACACTGTGCAGCTTTTTCTAAAGAATCATTCACCCTCCACAACCATACCAGAGCTAAAAATATTTTACTTGACTAACAATGTAGACATTGGACATCGTAGCAGGAATTATATAGAAATCCTAACCATGGACAATGAAAGGTATGATACACCCATACACTCACAAAACCTTGTGGAAGCAGGTCCCTAGCCTAAGCAGGTTATATTTCTTGGCCCATACTATGTACCTGAGCTAGTTTTGGAGGCACCCCTGTCCAAGAGGACCTCCAATCTATAGATAGACTCATTGTAATCTCCTTGACTAAGTAGGTTATATTTCTTGGCCAATAGAAGAATGCTACTTACCTGAGCTAGTTTGGGAGGTACCCCGTCCCATAGGACCTACAATCTACGTGAGCGAGTTTGGGAGGCACCCTGTTCAAGGGGACCTCCAATCTATAGAGAAACTCATTCTAATCTGTGAATCTCACAAAACCTTGTGGAAGCGAGTCCCTAGGCTAAGCTAGACTAAGTAGGTTATATTTCTTGGCCCATACAAGAATGCTACGTACCTGAGCTAGTTTTGGAGGCACCCCGTCCCAGAGGACCTCCCTGATGAAGAGAGTCTCCGTCATGTAGCCCCCGAGGGTGGAGGCCCGCTTGAAGGCCTCCTTCAGCCTCTTCATCTCCTTATCAGACACTGCAACACACAAATATCGGAGTGAGTGAGTTTTGTTTTCACCGCTTGGGCAATATTTCAGCCATTAGCGGCATCACAATTATTGGATATTACATAGAGACAAAGCAACAAGTGTAATCAGAAGTTGACATATCTCACTGTCCAAAATAAATCAGAAATTCCACAAAATCGCCAAAAATAGAAATCATAAGAATTTGAGTAAAGACACATCAACAAATGCTGACAAATCAAATTACCAATTTCATTGAGCAAGGTCTTAAACATTTGGAGTTCTGATCTGGAAAGGAAATGATTACAGACAGACAGATGGATGGACAGCGCAATGACTTTATTCCACAAAATGTGGCAATGTGGTAAAAACATTCTAATAAGTTTGGGGAAAGATTGCTTCTAAGAATCCTCACAAATGAAAATGTGGCCAAAAGTTTTTTAAATCATTAAAGATATTTAACATATCTTTGTCAATTTCTGCACTCTTTATTGCATACCTGAAGTCTTTCAGAATAATTTCAAGATATCAGATAATAACACTTAATATTTTGTCTGCCTTCCATGCATTTACAAACAGATAATGAGGTAAACACCTGGTTTTAAAGACCTTTGACAAATGAATATTGATAGAAAATCCAGTTTTACTCCACCTCAAATTAAAAACGAAAGAAGCAACAAATCATAACCTCCTTCAACCTCATTTGATTGTCAGGTAAAAGTTCTGTCGTGACCTTCGAAACTAGGTCAAGGTCAACAAAACTGACTGGTGTTTGTATATCCATCAAATGAAGACTGATGCCAAATTTGAAGGCTCAAGCTGGAAGGGTTTTTGATATATCGCACTTAAAAGAAGCGGGACATGTTCGTACGGGTGGACAGAGCTGAATATTGTTCCCTGCTCAGGGCTTCACGGCGGCAGGGGACAATATTTAAGGAGCCTTCTTGATTGTAGAAAAAGTTTTATGAAATGAAGTTCTTCAGCACTCATTTGTATTCTATTTAAAAAAATAAAATCTCAATCTATTTTTTCTCTAGTCTTAGTGGAACCTAACATAATGTTAAAGAATCAAGGTCCTATCAAACTAATCACAATTACTCTTGCTGTGACCATGAACATTAGTGTTACAAAATTTAGATGAATTAATAAATTCCTTTTCCTGTTGTCATACTTAGCCAGTTGATCGTGTGACAGATTAAAATTTATATCAGATGTTTGTACTGTGGAGATCTAGAGAGGAAGTCATATAATATTCATATCCATCATCTAAAAACTGAATGATATTTGTGTAAGATAGATGAAGTTAGGTTACTTCAAATAAGGTGAGGTGAGGCGATTTAGGGTTAAACGCCGTTTTCAAGAGTATTTCTCTTATATCACGACTGCTAGTATTATTGAAGGAAGAAAGCCTGCAACACTATTGTGGCTAGGAATTGCAGTGAAACCTGTGATCATCCACTGTAACTAGCAAACCATTGGTGGTACTGCACTGTTATTCAGTGTAGCATTGCACTCAAATCTTACTCCGTGTAAAGCAGTTCTCTATTACGGACAAAGTTGCAGAGCCCCTTGCAAAATGCGAACCACAAACCTCTTGATACATAGCTAGCTGAACATGCTAACACTTCACATAAGAATGACAATGAAGAGAAATAAGTTGAATATTTTATCATTTTCATAATAGACGTCAATGGTAGTCTCGAAACTGTAAATGCTCAAGCCCACTGGTCAAAAAGTAAAAGTGACCACAGCTTACTGACCATGCCAGATACCATAACAAAGACAAGTCTACCACATCATAAGCCCACAGGAAGCTTCATACTACCACATAGCCAGCATCATCTACTTACTTACATCTATATTAGTAAATTCAATTACTTTTGAGTAACATAGCAATTCAACTTTTTTCACTGTAATTATCTTAATTGAAATTGACACTCTGGAGTTGTAACCTGAAGAAAACACAGAACAGTTATAGATAACTTTTATATCAAATTGCAAAATTTTATAGTAATAAAAGTTTCACTTGGGCTAAAGAAAAGTAAAAAAATAGAGCCATTGGCTCTGTAGCTCATCAGGCTTCATCATCAATTATGCTGTAGAGTGTGGCCAATGATACCCCCTTTGTAGAGGCCACAGGGGCACCAATCATAAAATTAAGTATATATAGGCGACAAGTTTCAGTTTTCTAGGCCTTATACTTCAGGAGAAGATGATGAAAATAGATTTGAAGGACGTTCCTGTTGCCTTTATTAGGGGTCACAGGGCAACCAAAGCTACAATTTATAATCCTCACTAGCCAAGGAGTCTGTACACAAAGTTTCAGCTTTCTAGGCCTTATGGTTCTGGAGAAGACGATGAAAATAGGATTTTAGGGCGTGGCCGCTGTGGCCCTTATTAGGTGTCACAGGGCCACCAAAGCTACAATTTATAATCTTCACTAGCCAAGGAGTCTGTACAAAAAGTTTCAGCTTTCTAGGCCTCATGGTTCTGGAGAAGAAGATGAAAATAGTTTTTTAGGGCGTGGCCCCTGTGGCCCTTATTAGGGGAGACAGGGCCATCAAAGCTACAATTTATAATCCTCACTCTTCAAAGAGGCTATACACAAAGTTTCAGCTTTCTAGGCCTTATGGTTCTGGAGAAGAAGATGAAAATTGGCTTTTAGGGCGTGGCCCCTGTGGCCCTTATTAGGGGTCACAGGGCCACCAAAGATACAATTCATAATCCTCACTAGCCAAGGAGTCTGTACACAAAGTTTCAGCTTTCTAGGCCTTATGGTTCTGGAGAAGAAGATGAAAATAGGTTTTTAGGGCGTGGCCCCTGTGGCCCTTATTAGGGGTCACAGGGCCACCAAAGATACAATTCATAATCCTCACTAGCCAAGGAGTCTGTACACAAAGTTTCAGCTTTCTAGGCCTTATGGTTCTGGAGAAGAAGATGAAAATAGGTTTTTAGGGCGTGGCCCCTGTGGCCCTTATAAGGGATCACAGGGCTACCAAAGCTACAATTTATAATCCTCACTAGCCAAGGAGTATGTACACAAAGTTTCAGCTTTCTAGGCCTTATGGTTCTGGAGAAGAAGATGAAAATTGGCTTTTAGGGCGTGGCCCCTGTGGCCCTTATTAGGGGTCACAGGGCCACCAAAGATACAATTCATAATCCTCACTAGCCAAGGAGTCTGTACACAAAGTTTCAGCTTTCTAGGCCTTATGGTTCTGGAGAAGAAGATGAAAATAGGTTTTTAGGGCGTGGCCCCTGTGGCCCTTATTAGGGGTCACAGGGCCACCAAAGATACAATTCATAATCCTCACTAGCCAAGGAGTCTGTACACAAAGTTTCAGCTTTCTAGGCCTTATGGTTCTGGAGAAGAAGATGAAAATAGGTTTTTAGGGCGTGGCCCCTGTGGCCCTTATAAGGGATCACAGGGCTACCAAAGCTACAATTTATAATCCTCACTAGCCAAGGAGTATGTACACAAAGTTTCAGCTTTCTAGGCCTTATGGTTCTGGAGAAGAAGATGAAAATAGGTTTTTAGGGCGTGGCCCCTGTGGCCCTTATTAGGGGTCACAGGGCCACCAAAGCTACAATTTATAATCCTCACTAGCCAAGGAGTCTGTACACAAGGTTTCAGCTTTCTAGGCCTTATGGTTCTGGAGAAGAAGTCGAAATTCCACAAAGTTTACGGACGGATGGACGGACGGACGGATGGACGGACGGACGGACGGACGGACGGACGGACGCCGGACACCATGCCATGCCATAAGCCCATCGGGCCTTACAGGCCAGATGAGCTAAAAATTAGAGGTCAAATTATTTGTCTTGCTTTTGTTTGATTTTAAAATCGATATAAAGTTTTTTTATAAATTGTAACTTTTCTTAATTATTTGAGTCAGAATTGATAAGAAATGATTTTCATAATATGTTTGTCCAGTGTCCACATGTTGTCCATAACCTGTTGAAAACTGGGAAGTGAAACTCTTGTATAACTGGCTGAGCAAGCTATGCCAGTTATACAAGTTTAACTACAAGTTTTAAACAGGTTACAATCATCTTGACGAATTGAATTGTTCATTGTCAGATCAATATTTAAAACATTCTACAACATATCTACAATGATTGTTGCAAAATATCCAAATATTGACATACTATTGACTGAAGAATGTAATTTTCATTAAAATAGCAATAAAATGATAATTGAACTTTCTAGAATTTTTAAATATGATTAAAATATTTTCATATTGTTATTGCCATAACATCTGTACCATAATTTACCAACAAAAGAGTTGGTAATAATTAAGGGTTACTAAAAATCTGCTTTTCTTAAAGGGTGATTAAGTATCAATTAAAATTATTTTGTTTTCCTGTTAAAAAAAAGTAACTCATTCTACATGTATTTGTCAAAAATACTTATTTCAACTACTGATGAAATACAGGCTAAATTTTTCTAAGATACAATAGACGTGCAAAAAACAAACTTGACATACAAAAGGCGTTTTCAATCATCGTGAAAAAATATTTTTGAAACCAAATCTAATGTAAATTCAAGTCATATCAGCATTTTTTAAAATAAGTTTATACCCAAACAGTCTTGTCAATCTACTTTTCAAACTTATTCAACCAATGGGATATATCCTACATGTCTGTGGCTCATTTAAAAAGAGAATAACACATGGCAGACATGTTATGTATTACAAAGGGATTCCATAACAGCTAATTCTACATTGACCACATACACGACCAAACTGACCTAGGTCAAATAACTGTAGACACTAGACGGTCTACTACTTCATTGAGGCTACTCAGGCCAATCAGTTGCCAGAGGAAATTTGAAGAGCATGTTATGTGATTTATGACATGCCTGGAAAGTTGTAATGGCCGACAATCAACACATTGTACTACAAACTGACATCTTTGTTGTGAAATATAACGCGTTAGAGACAATCGGGAAATCAGACCTATTCTTTTTCTCTATCAATATGAAATGTACTCCTCTAAAAAAATAAGCAACATGTAAGATTTGAACATGTGTATCTTGTCTAAAATGCATGTTTATAAGGGCTGTTGTGTTCAAGCAATGTGATTAATGATCTGATTATGTTTATGTATTTATAAAAAATATTATTATTATAAAATTATAAAATAATTATTCTGCCTACATTATCTCTAAAGTTTGGCTACCTAGAAAGTGTACATATTTTTTTGAACAAACATCCTTGTTGCTCCTTTTTTGGTACGGAGTTTATATGCAAATTGAATGCAATAAGGCAGTTTGATTGCTTAGTAAGCACGATATACAAACATGGATGATTGCCTAGATCTTAAATGAATTCTAATTTCATTTTTTAATGATGATATATTCAATGAATTATTCCAAACATGTAATAACAATTTTAAAAGAATATTTAATGAATTTTTCATTCATATCTATAAATAATAACTAATGAGGGATCACAAGAGCATGATGCGTGAATCAAAATGGATTTGGATAAAACTTGGATATAATATCAATTTAAAATGTAAATGAATATGAATGACTTCAAATGTACTTTTACATATAATTTATATGATGAATTATATAACAACTTTCAACAATGACATTATCATTGATAAAACTAACTCATACATATTACTATAAATATTTTTTGATGTATCAGAAACAGCTAACACAATCATCATATATTTCTTATAAATATATTTTCAAAAACTATACAGAAAGAGACATTTAAGAAAAACATATTGTTAAACATGGAACCTTTTGTTAAAGTTTAATCATACCGGTAAACTAATATGAAAGAACTTGAAATATAGATTTTTATATTAATTTTCCTGTGTTTTGCATTATTCACCAATGACAATAACCAAAGTGATCGCCATTGGTTGGTATCTAATTGAAAGTGTTTTATTTTCAAGAAAGTATGGAGATATTCTTTCTTTGTCCCCCCCCCCCCCATTTATTTCAATTCAATAACACAAAGGTGAGATTAATCATTATTACAGTATTGTTATTACTAATAGCTACTTTTTATTATTATTGTTGTTTACACTAATCACAAGGTTACACATGTCGATTTCAGTGACCATGTGAAAGTTATGATTTAACGGAATATTACATTTGTGAATAAGACATTTTGACTATTGCTATACTACACAACCTTGATAGAGAGAATGACTAGCTGCATAAACAACTACACCTTGATACAAGAAAAACAGTTGTAACATAAAGAACATGCAAAGTTCATTCAGACACATAAGATCAAATTAAACAACCTGACATTCGACAAGATTTTACTTAATCCGAAACTTATAAATATGCTTGTTGCTCACAACATAAAGCAAAAATGTGCAGTAATACAGGTGCACTTTGTGACCTATTTCGCAATTTATGAACGAAAAAGTAAACATCAAATATGAATTATTATCATCAATAATAACAAAATTAACATGTTTCGGGTAGAGTAAAGATAAGACAGAAGACATTGTAATCGTAAGTATTACGTTGTCATTTCATGAATGTCAACAATAATGATCATATTATTTGCATTCATATGGCTTATCGATTAGGAAATTTTGACAGAAATAATTTTGTCGTCAGCTAGGAAAAGCCGATGACCACGACAAGTTTGACACACGATTTGAGGTGACCCTCAGCGTTCTCAGGCAACTTACCCCTCCGTACGGCATCCTCGTATGTTATGAAAGATAACTTGGAGTCTTTGCCACCCATGCTTAATGCATACAGTGAAAATCACGTAAGTAAAAACATTATTTTTCAGATTTATTTCTCTCGGTTCGCTTCCCCATCCGCCATATTGAATCACGCGACGACCATACGAGACTAAACGAGATCTCAAATGCGTAATTATTGAAGTTGAGTTATCTCCCTTCATATATTTTAATATTCTTCTTACGGTTTTCATCTCTTACTCAAATAACTAAAATTTTAAATAAAAATATTTGTAAGAAAGAAAAAAAGTTTTATTTCCCTAAATATTTATTGAATAATCAATGTAACCGTAGTGATAGACCATATACAATATTTTATATCTCTGATCAATGAACACCAACTGTTACAGATATTATGCACACACAGTCAATTTGAAATATTCAATGAACAAAGATAAGAATTTTTGTATTTCGTAAAACATATTACAATAAAACAATAAAGGATGATTATGGGATGATAGCAATAAACCATTTATTTTGGCCAAAATACTTTAATAGGGATCTAATTTTAACCTTATTTCTCTTAAGACATTAAAAGCTTATTGTAAAGAATATGTTGATTGGAGACAATCTATCTGGATTCATCAGATATTCTTTCTATCAAAATAAAACACTTTGAATAAAACGTCGACAACTTTGTTTGTAAGTCCTTTCTTGAATCGTACCCTTTTTTCTTTATCATTCAAATAGGTTATATTGATTTCTTTATATCGACAGAGCGAACACATGTCACCGACAAACGAATGATTATTGTGTGTACCCATGAGCTAGAAGCCTTTGCCACGGAGCAAGACACACGTGGAATCAGAAGTCTCTGTAAAATATTGAAATGTGGCTTCAAAATCAGCCCTTTAAACTACTTATATTATGTTTTTACGCTTCTAATTTAGCCTATGGATACATACGTTCATCATCCCCTCAATTCGACGCCTTTATACATTCAGAGGATGGGATAGTAGCTGGATTGGGGAAATATGTGCTTCATGAAACGGAACGCTTGGAAATTATACGGAAGTGAGTATTAAGCAATATTTTTGAAGATAATTGTTTATGTACAATAGTTAACGGAATATGTTAAAAGCTGAAATCAATTGAAAATACTGTTTTATATTATTATTATTTGTTTGAAGGTAATTTATCTAGAATGGCTGAAGCCACGCGATTAATCTGAATGTTCGAAGGAATCGAAGATCTATCATCATGTCTAACTATTAATGTATTTCAGTCATACAATAATTTCTTTCGTGAAAAAGAGAGTCTTGTTTTGTTTCAATTATATTCTTTGTTGTTCTTTGACTTCCTATCTGTCTTAATGTTCAACTTCTGTCATTTTGGCTTGTAAAACGTGTAAATCATCCATGTACATACCTATGATATACATGTATATGAAACATATATATATATATATATATATATGAGTGAAATTTGTTTAAATCAAATCAAATTTCCGTTAACATTGAACATGAACTTCCTCACCAAATTCTTCACACCTCAAGGCGAACAGCCGAAAACGGCCTAATATAATGATAAACCGGTCATTCGTCGTTTCTGAAACAAATGTGGTCGAGAAAAAAATTATTTTTACAATGAAGCTATTTAACTTAATTATGAAAATATAAACATATCATTAAGAAAATACTAACACATTATTTTTCAGTTCATCTGGTTATGAAAAGGAAGTTCCTATTGTAGAAGAACGGATAAAGCTACTAAAAGAGTGAGTATTCTCGGAATATTGTGTAGGAAATATTGTTTGATTCGACAAATATGGAGTTCTTGCTTGTCGTTCATATGAAACAATTAAAAATCAATTTCAACATTTTTATTCGCAAAATGCAGAGTATATCAATCACTTTCTAGGTTTGTTAGACTCCCTAGACTTTTAGTCTCTGAAATGAACAATCAATATCAGAAAGAATTACCATATTGCAAATTAGCTTTTAAAGTAATTAAGCAGGAAGTAAGTAGTTATCTTTATAATGGACGTAAAAATGGAATATGACCTCTAGATTTGCAATAATAAGATAAACTGTCTTTGGCTTTTATTTGATGAAGTGGTGCTGAACTCAAACTATATTCTGCTATCAATGCTTGAATCGACCTCTGTTTACATATTTTACGAACGCTTCAGTGAATCGATTTTGAATAGCCCCAATCTGCTTACGACAATCCAGGTTTGGTTCTTGAGAATGTCAACACTTGTGGTTTGTAACTTGATGTCGTATATCGATTAGAGTATGGTTTAAGTGTTTTATGAGAGGTTGGAATAACGTATCATAATGTATCGAAGGTTTAACACCCAACTGGGTTAAAAAATATATTTTCCCATATATTTGTTATCAAATATAAATTTTAGTTTAGCTATATTTTGTTTGAGACAAACAGTTGCGGATCAGTAAAGCATATATAGCAAATTTTATTCTTCAAAAAGCTTTAACTGAGTGTACCAGATTAATAACTGCAAACCACTTGAAATCATAGCAGGATAAAGAAATTTCGGACTTTTAAAAACAAATCTTCTAATGTCCTTGTCATTGATATAGATTACAAACCATAACATAAAAAGAGGTTTTAAAAGATTGCATACTCAGGTTTGATCGTAGAGTGATGGATTAGTTCAATTTTAAAGATTAGATATATAACGTTCATTCATCCTGTGGAATACATGATGACAAATTTTTTTATTGCGATTTATTTATATTTATTCAAGAATTAGTAATAATGATTAGACATATGGACATTTACTTCATTGTGCATATATACACATTGTTCAAAGTCGAGCACAGGGAAAATAACACAAGTTAAAGAACAAATTCGTGGTTTACATGACATAGTTTTTAAATATTTAAATTGTTTTGATACGAACCTAAGTGTCGTATATGGTGATATGAATAAAAACTTTATTGTTCCCTTAGCGACAACTTTACTCATGATGAGCAGAAAAATTAACCACATTTTCAACAGAGTAAATAAGAGGGGTTGAAGGCGATTTTGAATTCCGGCGATAGGCATACAACTTAATACAACAGAGAAACATACTTTCATTTTTATGTCTGTCCATGAAACTTAGGGTCCTTTTTCAAAACATTTTGGGCCAGAATGTTTAGAATTAAAGTAAGAAAGGGAATATGTAATGTATAAAAGTATAACAGCATAAGTAACTTTTCGAAAATTAATTTGTTAACTCGACATCAATATAGGTCGACAGTAAAGAAGTGTTAATACCATTTTTTGCTCAGCTGTGAAGGTATTTTCCAAAACGACAAGTTTTCTCCAGGTGTAAACAGATTATTTTGCAAATTATTAATTTGTTAATGCATAACCGCGATAGGAAGTAACTTTATATTTGCATTTGAAGACATGATGTGACCCTTAAAGTATTATGTCTCGTGGATTGAAATATCTCGTATTTTGTACATCGTATCTTTTGCACGTGAGTATACATATAATTTCCACAAAGTTATATAAGCAACCATATTATCTAAAATGATGATTTTTCTCCAGATTTTACGACAAAGCTGACGCCAATGCCAGCGCTGTGACGGCCGACATCCGGGCACTGAGAGTTCATCATCCAACTTCCGCCCTGGTTGCCATTAGAAACTTCGTGTACAACTGGTTGCCTCTGTTCTCCAACGAAACCCTTTATGGATTCAGTATGAATATGCTTTCTCTCCTTTTCTATTTCTATGAACTTCAATTAACTACACAATATACTTATATAGGTATTATTCAGAGGTAATTTGCGAATTAATTTATACAGTTTCTATTCATTCAAATATGAATCTGGAATATATTTGGCATAGAACTTAACAATCTACACTTATAGTATACTTTAATTGGGCAGAAGGTTACCTAAGTTGGATAACTTGTTCCTAATCCCTTTCTTTATTGAATAAAATATGTTTAAATCAAAAATTTGGCAGCTGCCCCCTACAAGAAAAAAATATATATTGGGGGAAGGGGATTTTCAAGCTGAGTTTTCTTTAGACAAGAACCCCCCAACCAAATACTAAATGAATTGTTGAGTTTACCTTTTTAACTACCATCTATTTTTTTTACCTTACAACATCAACTGAGAAACGCCTCCACTTAAAACAAACCCCACTAAACTTATATTCTACATTTATGCCATTCAATGTAAAAAATAGAAATATAATCTCTGATTGAATTTGACATTGATCAACCAACTTCAACTGCTTAATGAACGTTGTCACGTCTACATTTCAGATATGAGTTGTAAAGGAGTTTCACAATTAAGATATCTTTTCACATTTAAGAGCATGGAAATAACATGATAAACTTTATGATTAGTGTCCTACTTTAAATGAATTTTGGTTGTTTCTGAACATTTGGGCTGTTATTAAAGCAGCACGAAACAGTTAAACGGCTTCCCTTGTAAAACCTATTGATGACAAGCCACTGAAGTTCTAAATATCGGTCAATATTGACATTGTAAATAGGCGTTAGTTATTAGTCAGTAAAGATAAGATGAGATTTCAACGAAGGTAGTCACGAAATTTAAGACATTTAGCGGATAATTCTATCGTTATGGAGCAGGGATTCATATCCATAAAAAATGGTTTTACCAGGGACCTTTTTAATTCATTCAATTACATAAACGTGAGATGTTTACATGGTAGTAGTGGCAATCCAATGTAACAAAATAAACGAAGTATTACAAAGTTTATCAAGTATGTGTACAATTGGCCTCCATTTTCTGCAGAAGCAGTTAAGAGTTAAGGATTTTTGGCAATATTTCTTTCAATGTTAAAATCATCTTGATAAATGGTTTTCAAAAGTTTTTCAAAGTTTACATTTCTTGTTTTATGCTTTGGATATAAATGTATTTTTCATTAATGAGGAAATGTGATTTGAGAGAGCTTCTGAACTGAAATATAGAATATATTAAACTTGAGCACATACATGTAACAAATACTTCAAGCTTTTTCCAGAGATCATTTACACAGTGATAATCAATATAAACACGGAAAATATCTTTATAAACAACATAAAAACGTTCATTGTTTATTCCAAAAAATCCACTCTATTTCTACAGGGCTATTGGAGTTTCTGAACATCTCGAGAAGTGACGTGGTTGGTTATGAAGACCTCAGTAATATATGCAGTGAACTCATTCAAATCCAGCTATTCTACAACCTTTCATCCAGCGACATACTACAAGGAAACGTGCTTGGCATCAAGGGAGAGCCGCTCACTCTACAGGATGCTCATAGGTTGGCACTTGATGCCAAAGGTTCCACAAAGCTCAGGCTGGCGACAGAATGGTTCGAAGTCATTCTGAACGAGAGCAAGAAGATGGAGAATAAGACTTCCATCGATATACCTCTTCTTCTTTCCGAGTTGGCTCTCCTGTACAGTGTTGTAAGTTATCAGTTTTTCATTTATATATTGTATACAATCTACTCTTTATTTCTTAAAGGGACAGTAACACGTTTTTGGAAATCTAATAATTTCAAATTATCACTGATAATTGTAAATGCTAAATGACTTATGTTGATAGTGGCACGAGTCTCATTACACAAACCAATCATTCATAGTCAGATAACAAATTATGAAGATTCATGTAAAGTCCATTTGCGGCCATTTTTCTGTGAACACCTTCATTAAAAAAATTCTTAATCTTTTATTTAAAAAAAAAAAAATTCCCCTAGAACGTGCTACTGTTTCTTTAAAGCGTTGAAATATTAAAAAAAAGATTACTTATTATTTGAAATCTCATGGTTTAAGATAAATTTCAATGAATCCTATAAATGCCGCTACCGTTGGCTAGAATAATTGTTAGTGTTTACTAAATGAATAATTGTTAATGTTTGTAAAATGCTTCATTATATAATGTTACCTATATCGATTTTTATGCTAAATCATATTCTAAACTAGCTTATGATTTCGGTCACAATGAACCATACGTTCCTCACTTCACTCAGTTCTTTTATGCGGAGGAATATAATCAGATTTAAAGACCTGCCTCGATGTTTTAGCAATATTAAGACTATATCATGTGAATTTCCATTTCAGGCCGATGAACCAGAAAAGGCGACCCTGTTTGCGAATGAAGCATATGCACTAAGTATGGAAAGACGTTAGACAATCCTATAGAATATTTAACCTTCAGCTAGATCAAAGCTCTTGTCAATGTGCGATAATGAACGACGCTGTTTATTACTAAGCAAATAAAATAAGATATATAATTCTATATCTAACCTCTCATTAGATATGCATGTCATCTGGAGCTTGAGCTTATTCACAATAAATTTATAATTAAACACGAATAATCATAATATCATCATTCACGATATCATAAAAAACTAACGAAAGCATCAATGATTATAGCATTTTGATCCAGTATCTTGTATTAATAAGAACCTTTAAAGGGACAGTAGCACGTTTTAAGGGGGAATATACTTATACTTTGTCCTCTGACTATGAATGATTGTTTTGTGTTTTACACTATCAAAATAATACATTTATCATTAACTTACAATTAAATGTGAAATATTTAATAATGCCCCTTTAATACACAGTGTAGTCCTCATTGAGCAAATCTAGATCCATGATCAATGATACTTGGCAAATAAATCACACGGAGATGACTGTAAAAAGTCATGTACTAAATTTGTCATCTTCTTATTGTCAGTAAAGACACGATTCTAATTTACGTCATTGCTGTTGCAGACGATACAAGTGACGTCATCTACAGGCGCTTCATGCAGATTCAGAACGAGGTTGTTCCCAAAAGGGAGAACTTTGATGACAATCTGCCGGACTACTGGAAGAACATGACAAAGATCTGCCAGGCTAACTCTACCTTCCAGGTAGGTACAGTGGTGTACAGAAGTCTGTTACACTGTTCCTTAGTTGTAACAATTTCTAAGTTAAAAACTTGGCGGACAATACTGTTGGATCGAAATATCAACACCGCACGTACAACACACATACAGAGAGTAGAGAGCGTGAGTTTATTGCAGTAAAGGGTCCACCGGCCCATTATACATGTACATGGGTTACAGCATAAATTGGCTGAAGCGCCATAAAATATACAGATAGTGTATGATGCAGTTATATTATGGACATGGGGCATATTGGGACAAATATGAAAATACACGGAGGCATGGTACACAAGTTTGTTATACTGTTCCTTAGTTATAATAATTTCTAGCAAAACTCTTGGCGGACAATACTATTGGATAGAAATTTCAACACTGCACATACAACATACATATATGTTGGGACAAATATGACAATACACGGAGGCATTGTACAACAGTTTGTTATACTGTTCCTTTGTTAGCCTACTATGTAAAATCGTTATTTCTAAGCAAAACACTAGGTGGACAATACTGTTGGATCAAATATCAACACTGCACATACAACATACATACCCTGGTTTCTCCTATTTTCGACGGTGTAAGAGAAAAACGATTACGTGCGCGAAATCCGGAAGCATTTGTAATAAAGTAACATATTATAAATAAAGTATGTCCATTGTTTGAAAGCGTTAAAAACTCATTTTGTTTTACTTGTTTTCATTCTGCCGCTACGGCGATCGATAATGGACGACCCAGATTTGTGTACAAATTTGTGACGTCACCATTTTTCGACGATCACGTAATACACAGGAAATCAGGCAAACAAATGTATGGAAGCACATATTTTCTTACTCACCAGTTAGAGGAAAATCCCAAGAATTGATCCAACGATGTTTCCAATGAATTTTAACAGAATAAAGTCGCATAAATCAATAACTCCAACGTATGTACAGTTCAGTCAGAAGAAATCGCTACTATTCCTCTACTGTAGGAAGACAATGTTGACAGAAGAATTCAGCATGTCTCCTAACACTAGTGATTGACGTGCAGAACTTTAAGTGCACCCAATGACCACATGTCACACACTCGGCCCATTTGACAAAGGTTAAATTAGCACATTTCCTCAAATCACTAGGTGTGAATTTACCACAAACACAGCACTTTTCTTCATCCGTATCGGTCGATTGATCAGAGTCAGTTTCGACTGATGAGGAAATTGTGCGGACGATAGTTTTCCCCTTGCTGTTGTTCACTTTGCTCTTCCCTTTCTTAGATGGATTGTTCTTTGATTGACCTTTTCTTTTGTCCGTTTTCGTCTGATCACTGTCATCAGTTGCCTTTGTTGATTTCGTTTTGTTTTGTTCCGCATGATGTTGAATAAGTTTAGTAATCACATTGTCATCAGTGATTGGTTTCCCGCCAACTATTTTACTGACAGTTTTTCTGACTTTTGCTGTCTCCACGTTAGCAAGTATCTCACCACCTCTCTTTCCAAGGAAATCACGTGCATCTGACATGTCTGTCGAAACCTCTGTAGCTTTGGTAGTCTTGAACGTGAGGGAGGGGGCGACTGCTTCATCTGTAACAACATCCTGATTGAATGGGAATATTCCAGAACGACGAAATGATGAAATGATGTTGTGCGGTGTCAACGTTGAGGCCAGTACCTTACAAGCAATCTGACAGACATCGTATCTTGTGATAGCTTTTCCACCAGATTCTCTCAGAAATCTATGACATGCAGATGTCCATCCAGCTTCAACAGGTCCGTAACAACCGATGTCGAGAGGCTGTAGCAGGTGACTTGTGTGCGGAGGCAACACAAACAAGATGATGTGATGTTTCTTGGCCCATTGGATAAGTCCGAGAGAAACGTGACTTTTGTGTCCATCATAAAGTACGAGCAGAGGTGATTTTACGTTGCCACTACCTACATGCTTAAGGAAATGACTTTCCATGTAAGTTGTAAAAATGTCCGTGTTGGACCAACCCGTCTCTGAAACAGTTCCATCGACGCCCGGTGACGCTCCCGCCAATAATTCCTCACGCATGCGCTGACCAGGAAATACGAAGAAAGGAGGTACAGAATTTCCTGTAGCACTGACAGAGCCGATTAAGGTTACAGTTTTCGATTTTCCCGATGTCACAGCTTGAGGCTTGAAATTTGAAGAAGATACAACTTTGGGTGGTGTGATATCAGTCTGTAACCCCTTCTCGTCGATATTGAAGATATCCTGTGGACGGTCATGGAAGTTGTATCTTGACATAATTTTCTCAAGTTCAGAAAAGTAACTATCTACTGACTGCCGTGTAGCAGATCTAGCTCTTGCGTACTCCAACTTTCTTGGCTTCTGAATCCTAATTTCGGGCCAACGTGAGAGGAAGCTATATAGCCATCGCAAACTCAAAGCCGTAGCTTTGTCTCTGTGTCCTAGGTGATGAGCATAATCGGTCGCTAAGTTAATAGTTTCCTGACGAGTATAACCATATCCAATCTCACTCATTACCCGGATGTGGGAGACCAACAAAGATTCTTCTTCTTGTGAAAAAAGAGTAGACTTTCCAGATTTTATTGTGTCAATGTGTATCCTGCCCTTTACACGATCTTTCAAAGTTGTGATTGGTACACCCCAACGTGTTGCAGCCTGCTGAACAGGTAAGTTTTCTTCTAATACTGATAAGTAAGCATTCTGCAAGTCATCTTGTGAATAACCAGCTCTGTAGAAACCCCTAGTCGATGTAAGTTGCTGAAAATATTAATATCAGTCGTTTTATTCATTTATATATCGTTTTTTATTGTTATATTTCGCTCTACCTCTTATCTGTCAAAAAATTCCTATTGCTTTATTACCAGACGTGTTAGAATTCATCGTAAGGGATGACCCTTTTCATCTTCCATACTTTTTTTTTTGAGCGAGCGTGACGTCATCAGAAAGTGTGAAGCTATTTTAAGAATGACACAAGCTTAGCAGACGACTTGTTTTGATATCGATACGTGAAAAGTGAAGCATGAAAACTTTACATTAAAAGTTGGATGTTTTTGTTCTTATGAAATCTTGGTTAAATATGCTATTTGGAGGTAAGTTTTTGTTGTTATTACCTTACGGATTTCCATTTTTCAAACCAGTCGGTGTGAGAGCTGCGAAGGTCCGATGTTGATGTTTTCAACTCCGGTGACCTCTGACCGTGCTCGTGCTCTCGCGTAATATCGCGATAAAGTTGACCGTCGAAAATAGGAGAACGTCGAAAAATGGAGACGGCACGATACATGTTGGGAAAAATATGACAATACACGGAGGCATTGTACAACAGTTTGTTATACTGTTCCTTAGTTAGCGTTCTATGTAAAATAATTATTTCTAAGCAAACCACTTAGTGGACAATACTGTTGGATCGAAATATCAACAATGTAAATGTTGTGTATTAATATGTTTTAATACTAATAGTATCATGATGACGTCATGCTGTGCGCATGAGCAGTGTATTACCACCATGCCGTCTGAATTAAATTGTTCAAGGTTACGTCACGGCCTTCGTTATTATTGATAAGTTCGATAATGAAGACGAGTACACGACAAATTGGCGACGAGGATTAGGGCTTAACGAAGTCCCACGACGACGAAACGACGAAACGACGAACGAAAACTGCAGTTTGGATGCAATTGTGAATTTTGATTCAACCTTCAAGTTCACGGTAAAATCTACGCAACGAAAATGGCGGCATTTGGGCGCATCGAACAGTTTGATAACAGTTCCTGTGACATTGAGACTTACATCGAACGTTTTGACCAGATTTGCAATGCAAATGAAATCGCAGTGGATAGTGCTGTAAAAATTCCAGGATTTTTATCTTCGATTGGACCAAAAACGTACATGTTAGTGAAATCACTGGTGGCTCCCGAAAAACCGGATACAAAAACGTACAAGGAATTGTGTGATGTTTTGCTTGGACATTTGGCTCCGAAGAAATTGGTTATTTCAGAACGTTTCAGATTTTATAACAGGAACCAAAAGGAATCGGAAAGCATTTCGGATTACATTGCAGAATTACAACGTCTAGCAAACACTTGTGATTTTGGAGTTTTCCTCGGAGACGCGCTACGTGACAGGTTTGTTTGTGGTCTAAAAAGTGAAGCTATTCAAAGAAAATTATTGTCTGAACCAAAACTAGATTTGAAACGTGCTCAAGATATTTCGATAGGAATGGAAATATTGCAAATCGTGAATCTCGCGAGTTGAAGACGTGTTACGGCAACCCACGTGACAGCGGATCAGTGCATCGAGTGACTGACAAGCGAAGAGCCAATCAGCAGAGAGGGGCGGAGCGTAAGAGTCAACAACAACAAACATGGCCGAAGAAACCGAGCGTGTCATCTGAAAAGTGTTGGCGATGTGGATATACGAATCATACGGCAGACGTGTGCCGTTACAAAACATTGACGTGTCATAACTGTGACAAGGTAGGACATTTGAAATCGGAATGCAAACAAAAGAAACGATTTTCGACGAAATATGTTGAAATTCATGACGGAAGTGACGACGAGACGAACGACGATGAAGAGTTCCAAACGACGACAGATCGTGAAACTATGGGATTGTTTCATGCTACGGACAAGGGAAGTATCAACAAAGTGAAGGTAACTTTACATGTGAACGATACTCCTGTGTGTTTTGAAGTTGATACTGGATCGCCTGTGTCGATAATGCCACTCTCAAAATTTGAGAAACTGTTTCCAAACGTTAATCTCACGGAAGCATCGACAGATTTAACGGGATATTCTGACGAAAACATGAAGGTATGTGGTCAAGCAAATGTGAAGGTAGGATGCCATGGTAACGATGAAAATGTTAAATTGACTCTGATTGTAGCAGATGTACGTGACAAAATTCCTCTTTTGGGAAGATGGTGGATCAAAAAGTTGAACTTGAATTTGAATAACCTGTTTGATCACTGTGTAAATTCAGTGACAGAGAAGAAAGATGTTCAGAAATCTTCAGATTTGAACACTGTTTTGAAGAAACATGAAGTTCTTTTTGACAACAAGCTAGGAGAAATTAAAGGGATAGTTGCTGACATAAAGCTGAAATCTGATGCTAAACCAAAGTTTTTCAAGGCAAGGCCAGTCCCCTATGCTCTTAGAGAAAAAGTTGAAACAGAACTAGACAAGCTTGAAGCTGATGGTGTCATTTCAAAAGTCAAAACAAGTGATTGGGCTACACCTATCGTGGTCATTCCCAAGGCTTCAGGTGATATCAGAATTTGTGGAGATTTCAAAGTGACGCTGAATCAAAACATTGAAATTGAGAAATATCCCCTTCCTAAACCACAAGACTTGTTTGCTACATTTGCTGGAAGCGAAGTGTTTTCAAAGATAGACTTGTCTAAGGCTTTTCACCAAATGAAAGTCAGTGAAGAAACCAGAAAACTACTTGTAGTTAATACTCACAAAGGTCTGTATTGCTACAACAGATTACCCTTTGGTATTGCAAGCTGTCCAGCTATTTTCCAGTCTGTAATGGAGAAGATTCTTCAAGGGATAGAAAAGACTGTCACTTTTCAAGACGACATTGAAATTGGCGGGAAAACGCAAGAAGAACACTTGAAGTTGCTCGACAAGACTCTCACCAGATTGGAAGAATACGGAATCAGAATCAAGAAAGAAAAATGTCAATTCATGCAAGCACAAGTCCAGTATCTGGAACACATGATTGACAAGAACGGCATTCACACCATTCCTGACAAGGTCAACGATATCATTTCGGCACCGGAACCAGAAAACAAAACGCAACTCAGATCATTTCTTGGAATGATCCAATACTACGGAAGGTTTATTGGGAAACTTTCAACGCTTCTTCACCCTTTGAACGCATTGCTGAAGACGAACGTGACGTGGGTGTGGAGTGATGAATGCAGACACGCATTCAACGAAGCGAAACAGAGACTTGCCTCGGCAGATGTTCTCACACATTTTGACATGGACTTGCCAATACGATTGGCATGTGACGCCTCAAACTACGGGTTAGGTGCGGTAATCTCCCACATTCTACCAGACGGATCTGAAAAGCCTATCGCGTTTGCATCACGAACCCTCAATGCAAGCGAAAGGAACTACGCGCAAATCGAGAAGGAAGCACTCGCCTTGATCTTTGGAGTGAAACGATTCCACGAATATCTCTACGGACAGAAGTTTACCTTGGACGCGGACCATAAACCCTTGTTGAGCATCCTGAGTCCCAAGAAACAAGTGCCAACGTTAGCTGCTGCACGGATGCAAAGGTGGGCCTTGATCCTAGCTTCTTACACTTACGACATTGAATTCAGAAAATCTGAAGACCACGCAAACGCTGATCTACTCTCACGACTTCCTTCAACGAAAACAGCTTCTGACGAATCCACTGAAAGTGGAGTATTTCACTTCTCCTACGCTGATGATCTACCTGTCAACGCAAACGACATCCGGAACGCCACCCGGAAAGATCCAACATTGTCAAGAATCCTTGATTTCACCCTGAATGGATGGCCAACGTCAGTGAAATCACCAGATGTTCAACCATTCTTCGTGAGAAGAGACGAGATATCAGTGGAGAACGGAGTTCTACTATGGGGACTAAGAGTGATTATTCCTCCAGCATTCCGTCAACGACTACTCAACGAACTCCATGCAGATCATCTTGGGATAGTGCGAATGAAAGGACTGTCTCGAAGCTATCTGTGGTGGCCACGACTAGACGACGACATTGAAAACTTGGTAAAGTCATGCTCAAGTTGTTTCAAAACCAGAAATATGCCAACCAGTGCACCTCAACACGAGTGGACTTTTCCATCGAAACCATGGAAACGAGTTCACATGGACTTCGCCGAGTTCAAAGGACGAAACTACTTCGTAATGGTGGACGCCTACTCCAAATGGCCAGAAGTGTACCTGATGAACTCAACGACGACAGCGAAGACCATCAACGTTCTACGACATGTATTTGCTGTACATGGTATACCACACGAACTTGTGTCCGACAATGGACCTCAGTTTATTTCAGAAGAAATGAACCAATTCCTGACGAAGAACGGGGTAGTGCATAAACGCAGTCCTCCGTATCATCCACAGACAAATGGAGCTGCTGAGAGACTAGTTCAAGTTCTGAAGCACCACCTGAAAACATCGGACGACACCGATCCTCACCAGCAAGTAGAAAACTTCCTACTATGCTACAGAACGACACCTCACACAGTGACAGGCCGAGCACCGTGTGAAATCCTGATGAAACGACATCTACGTACACGTCTAGACCTGATAAGGCCAAGTCTGGAAGACAAGATCCGGGATCGCCCTGCAAACGACGCAAGTGCAAGTCGATCTCTACGCAACGTGTTACCAGGTCAGAGTGTGACAGTACGACGATTCAGAGGACTAGATAAGTGGGTTCATGGAACTGTGTTGCAGAGGTTAGGTCCTGTGAGCTATGTGGTGGATATCAATGGCTATCCAAACCATGTGCACATTGATCACATGCTATGTGGTCCTGAGCAGAGTGAAGTGAAAACCCTTCCGCCTGCTGTGGAATTTCCACCTATGGTGGAATATGTGCCCCCTGTGACAACACAGATGATGACAACTGACAAGGAAGTTCCAGTTCCTGAGACGACGACAACGAGTAATGTTCCTTCAGGGTCAGGTGTGAGATCTCCTGATCCAGTTGTAGCAGACCGAAGATATCCAGTGAGGCTGAGAAAACCCCCAGAGAGACTTGACCTATAATTCATTTCAGGTCAACACGCAGAGACTTGATCAGTGCAAGTTCAAGAAAATACTATGAACTTTAATGAAATATTTAAAGTTAAAAGTGTTAAAGTTTTATCATCTTTCAGTTAAACGCGCAGAGACTTGATGAGTGCAGATTCAAGATATTGCTATGAACTTTAACTAAACGTTTTAAAGTTTAAAGTGTTTAATGTTCAATTCTTTAAAGAAAGAATTAACCTTAAAATTTAACGACGGAGGAGTGTTGTGTATTAATATGTTTTAATACTAATAGTATCATGATGACGTCATGCTGTGCGCATGAGCAGTGTATTACCACCATGCCGTCTGAATTAAATTGTTCAAGGTTACGTCACGGCCTTCGTTATTATTGATAAGTTCGATAATGAAGACGAGTACACGACAGTAAATACAAGGTACATATAAGTTGGGAGAATTCTGACAATTCAGGGAGGCAATGCCATTGTACAAAAATGAACAAAATACTCCAGAATTGTTTCTGCAGTTTAGCATTGATTAAAAACATTTTGGGAACATTTTGCTTAAATAAGTTAAACAAGGTTAACGTCATGATATATATCAAGCAGGATAAGTTGCTCTGGTAAAAATAATACTGCATCTAACAAATAATTGTAGTGTAATTGTAAATAGGACGAGACTCGATGGTGATTTGAAGAAAACAAAATGTAATACAAGTTTATTTAAGAAAGGGGGTAACTTGCTGCTACATTTATTTTTTTTGTTTTGGTATTAGCCATTACATACATGTAAATGATAGAACATAATTCTATAGTTTACAAACTTATGACATAAAGTAAGTTGTCATAATTTGGCGATATGTAATTTTTAAAGCATATTATTAACACAATATTTCATAACATTATGTATCATGCATTTTGTTCATCAACGTAAATCCAATTTTGCCAATAAATTGAAAAAATGACATCCTTTGTATTTGGAATATTTCTACAGGGGCCGTTAAAATGGTACCACCGATGCAGAATGAGATGTTCAGTAGTCCCGATCCGGCGTTATAGAGAGGAGATCCTCAGTATAGCGCCTTACGTGTCCGTATTCCATGACCTAATCAGTGATGACGTCATCGAAGACATCAAAAACCTAACAACGCCTATGGTAATTATAACATTAACTATAATTCAGTTGTTTAACTGCTGGTGTATCTTTTATCATTATTGTCTTTTACGTTTATTATTGTTTGTTGTGTCAGTAAATAACGTAAATAAATGTTTATCAGTTAACGATGATATTTATTTGTCTGTTGTTGTTTTGTCACTATAAATGTTTCTTTAATTCATTGCAGCTTTCAACTAAAAGTCATTTTCTCTACAAAAACTTTCACAGGTAGTTATGTGCCATTTTATATTTCTAAAGAAAATGAAACGACATTTTAAATTTGGAAAACTACTATTTATAGAAAACAAATAACTTATAACATAAGTAACATGAGTTAAATAAAGAATGGATAACCCTAGTAAAGAGATATTGTAATAGATCGCACTCTTTATAATTTTCATATCATGGAGTTGATATTTTAAAATAAAAACCCCATCACTATTTAATTTGTTTACAATGACCAATATACTCAATTTCAATTTTGAAATGCATCCAAGAGTGTCAAAGACACAAGACATGCGAACCAGATTGCAATATTCAGAGCTCTTATAATAAAGAAATCGGGTCTCCTTTAAATTAAAATACCTATATAAGGACAATGATACAGTAAATCTCTTCAAAAGTCCACTTTTGAAAGTTTTCCTGATTGGTACCTAAGTATTTAAAGGGGCAGTAGCACGTTTTTTGATACTTTTATATTTTAAATATTTCAATTATAATTGTAAGTTAATGCTAAATGTATTATATTGACAGTGTCAGCAATCTCATTACACAAGCCAATCACCAATAATCAGAGGACAAAGTATGAGGATTCACATAAAATCCATTGGCGGCCATTTTTGTGTGAACACCTTTAATTCATTTCTGTAAGAAAAAGGAATCGCATGGCTAAACTTTACGTTATATATTTGAATTGTTACTGCTTCATTTAGTTTAAATACATTGTCTTTCAATTGGAACCATTTATTTTCATTTTTCTGACATCACCTTATATTCCCCCTAAAAACGTGCTACTGCCCCTTTAAGAACAATTTGCTTATACTTCCAGTGCTGAGATACTGAACGAGACAACCGGAAGTGGACAACTTCTGACCTTCCTGGCAGGGGAGATAAGCGGGTTGAACGCTTCCTTCTTGGATCGATTCCCAAGAGGAGCCCCTCTCAGGGTAACTGCGGCCATTCTGTATTTTGATGTTAAAAAGTAAATCTGAAATGAGTGCCAACTGATATGGATTATAATATGATTCCAAAAAAAAAATAAAGAAAATTGATGGAGTTACGTCATGAAAGTCCCATTATACTTTCGTTACCTTCCACGTGATCCTTTGATGTCTTTGTTAGTGATACCTATAAGATATAATATTAATTGTGGTTAACGTTGAAACATGTTATACATTAACACGTTAAGCAGAATTTAACCATCATTTTGTCTTTTCTGAATTTTTTATCTTAATCGTGACACTCTATTTTTATGCATTTGGTAATCTTTACAAATCATCCTCCACTTACATTAAAGGGGCAGTAGCACGTTTTTAGGGGGAATGTAAGGTGATGTCAGAAAAATAAAAATTAATGGTTCCAAGGGAAATAAAATATGTTTAAACCAAACGGAGCAGTTATAATTCAAATATATGATGTATAGTTTAGCCATGCTATTCCTTTTTCTTACACAAAATGAATTAAAGGTGTTCACAAAAAATGGCCGCCAATGGATTTTATGTAAATCTGCATACTTTTTTCTCTGATTATGGATGACTGGCTTATGGAATGAGATTTTTGACACTCTCAAAATAATACATTTAGCATTAATGTACAGTTATCAGTAAAAAATGTAAAATATAAAATTATCAAAAAACGTGCTACTGCCCCTTTAAATATCCAATACATACTCTTCCTCTCTTTTCATAAGGTCCTGAGGTTCGGGTTTGCTGGAAGAGCTTATCCTCATCACCAGTTCTCAATGGTAGGTTTCTTGTGTTACAGCATCTTCAGCGCTTTCGTTCCGATAAATCTTCACTACGACCCTTGAAAATTTAACGGGGTTTACCTCAAACCCATCATAATTAATCATCCAAAATTAGTTATCCTGTTTGCGATCAAGCTATGTCTAAAAAAATATCTAGTTGATTGAGGACTAAGGAAGATTGAATTTATCACAACACAAGCAGAAAAATCTAGTATGATTAGACTAGACTTGTTTGGACTTCGTTATCTTCCTCTTTCATTCATAACTCCTTATCTACTGCAAAGTCTTTACTAAAACTCCAGATGAGACAATAGATTTTCAGATCTCTGAAAGAATGTTCACTTAAGTGTTTTAGTGTATGAAAACGGTAAAACGGAAAACAATGATTAAACACAAAAGCTTAACCAATTCCAATTAACTTAATCTCGATTTTGTTTATATGATATTATGACACACGTTTGGTACAACTTTGGTACTTAAAAACTTCTATATAACCATTTCGATACTACAATGCTACTATCATATATAAAACCAACACTTTCTTTAATCCCGAAATGTCTAAGGATACACTCTCACATACATATTTTCAGTAATTGACCATAAAATCATTCCAATTAAGGTAATGTCTATTCTTAAAATAGTTTCATGGATCACTGGGTCATGTAGTAATTACGATGAATAAATAAGTAATTTGTAGACAGACGTTCTAATGATTAATAATCTTTAGAACCCTAGGATATCGCCATTATCTTAATTAACCATTGATCTTATTTATATACCGAAAGAAAACTGTTTAACATCTATCAGAGAAGGGCTTAAGTTTCTATAGTGCACAAATGAGTATCGATGAATTGATGAGATAAATATTTTTAATAATCAAGATCTAAATAAAATGGAAAAGATAGATTACTATCTTATTATAGTCACGTATATGTAAATGTTAAATCTTTATCTTACTTTAGGGATCATATTTCTTCAGAAAAACAAATGTTCTACTTTTCAATGTTTTAGATTAATAATCAATAATCAATAATCATAATTAATTTCACTGCAGTAAAGACAAAATATTTGGATGGAGTTTATATAATATGTTTACCCTAAAACAAGTGAATATTTTAGATTTGGACCTTTAATGGTTCTTTACTGTTCAGAATGTTATGAAGGATCAATAATTTTGGATTTTGAAGTAGATATGCACATATCAGATGTACATTGCATGTACCCTTACTAATTACTGTATGTATATGCACAGATTGATGAGCGGATGACAGGGGCTGGACAGAAGGTTGCCACAGTAAAGTTCTACGTAAGTTGTACTATTCATTATCAGTCAATGAGGAAATAAATAATACTATTATTTATAACTTGGCACAATTTTTGAACTAAGGACATTCCTTGATGTATAATTCCGCAAAATAATGTATTTATTTTATGCATGGGCCAATGACCTTTATACCGAAATAAACAATTTGAATTTGAATGATGCAACAGGGTTTTTCAAAGTCATTGACGGCGAGGGGGACGGGGGTTGTGTCACTGAACTGAAAGAGGGAGGTTTGAATCGCTTATGGGATTCACTCTTCTTCCAATCGTTCAATGTCAAAAGTTTGTTCGAATCCTTAAACCCTCTGTATCAAACACTGATCAGTTTGTGTGCATCGCGGCATGATTTCAGATGGACATTTACAAACAACGTAGTTTATATAAGAAGAGGACAATATCTTACCAACAAGTGAAAGATTGTACTTTAAGTATCAGTCATTGGTTGACCAACAGTAATTGAAATCTAATGAAGACATCATCTAATCATGAACTGTATTGAAGAAAACATTCTCTAATCAACCTATTGCAAGTTTGACATTCAGTTACATATATATAGAAAATATTTCCCCTTAAGACATATTTTGTGCTTGATAAAGCAAATTATCCTCACATCAATTTGAAATAAAAACTCGCTTTCGTTTGATATAAACACAGCTAAGCGACGTGGAACAAGGAGGTGCTACGGCGTTGATGGATATTGGTATACGCTTCCAACCCAAGAAGGTGACCTTTAATGTGACTTTGTATTTTTAAATGTATTTCAAAGTGATATTTTCGAGTTAGTTGTAAACATAAGTGAGTGGTAGATACTTGATACATTAATATATATCATCTTCACATATAATTTAACATGGTTTTACTGAAAATGGAAAATGGCACTTGCTCAAAGCATATTCACTTTGACACAATTACTTTATTACCCTTTTTGTTCTTTTACACTGTGACACATCTTTTTTCCTACTATAAAAGTACAATTAAATCTTGAATTATCATAAAAAACGATACGGAAATTAAGGTACCTCAAAGACATGAAATTTAAAACCAAACACTTTGATTTTTAAGTGAAAAAGAGGCTATGAAGAAAGGTTACCAATGGGTATCCAATTCAGAAAATGCTATTTCTTGAAAAAAATTTAATTGACTCAGCAGTAGATTTTAAGTTTTTAAGGTAACCAAAGGGCATTCAATTCACAAAAAAGAAAAGAATGAACAGAGTGGGCAGAATATTTTCGTTACATAGAGTCTTTATCAATGGTCTCAATGTATAAATGAATGTGTTCCAGGGTTCAGCTTTACTAATGTTCATGAAGTACCCTAGCGGTGAGAATGACATGCGTCTCACTAAAGCAGAGTGTCACCAAGCTGTTGGGTCTAAATTGAGTAAGTTGTGTATCTATCAATTAGAAGGACAACAAATTCATTTGAAAGGATTATGTTACAATAAGTAAAAAATGTTTTAATAGAATTTAAAAAAATATTTTCTTAGTAACGTTCTCTGAAGCTTTCCGATTGTGGAGACCTTATCCGTGGGGTTGTGTGTGCTACACAAGAAATACCTTGAATGCAATTCATAATTCATTTTCATTTTGTACAATCAGTTTATGTTTCACACCTTACTTTCTCTATCATTAATTTCATATAATTTGTTTTGAGTGTATTTTATATATATATTTATGCATAGAAATGTATTATGATAGAATGATATGAATAGAATAACATTCAGTTCAGAATATTATTTGGTTTTAAATATATACCTCCTTTTAACCGTTGACAATTTCGTATCGTTCATTGTTTTCAGTTAAAGACGCTGTTTTTGGAATATTTCGTGTTTGTTTGTTCTTCTTATCTCTTCGAATCGGTAATTCTCGCTAGTAATTTTCTTACTTGAAATCTTTAGAAATGTCGTATCGTTCAACTTGATCAGTGTTAGTATATGCAATGTTCATTTTGGAGTCATATGTGTGTCTTGCATATTTACACGTTCTACAATTTGATTGGTTACAGTGGTTGAGAAGGACATCTACTTCCGGTGGAACAAGCTCGCGAGACCTTGTGCGAGACTACCCCTGGGAAACCAGATTGGTCTCGATAGATTCCTGTACAAACATCGGCACTGCGGCTTCTAACTTGGGAAAATAGTAGAGGAACCTCGATGGCTCGAAGGCTGTCCCAATTCATTCCCTCATTTTCAGATAATCATATTGTTCATAAAATACCGTTATTTTTTTGGATCGAATTATTTGTGGAAGTCTTCGTTGTATTGAAAATAACTGTGTTTCAAGTCCTGAACACGAAAATTGCAAACATTTTCCTGTATGCAAAAACTTTTTTTAATTTTATGAAATTCCATTCAACTTGCCCTCATTTAGCTTTGTTACAAACCGTTTGCTGGTATTGGCTTCAGTTACCATTATTAAAGGTATAATGCATTTTGAATCCTATCCTTGCAAATAAAGACAAGAACGAAACGAGGCATATAGCATACCATGGTAATGCTAGATAATTGGTGGTTGGATATGGTAATGTTTGCATTAATGGATGTAAGTAAGATGTACGTGAATGTGAATTTGACAGATTTTGTCAATTAGTTTTGTGACAAGTTTTGACAAGAACAACTTTATGGAATAAGGTAACTTTCTTATAAGAAGAGATGCTCGTTGTTTTTATACTGAATTATTATTTCATGGCTATTCTTGCCCTTAAATAAATGTCAAAATACTACAAGTCAAGATATATTCCGGAAATTATACTTTGCTCGATTTTGCTAATTTATCATTTTGCTTCTCATTGTGTCTGCAAGAAAAATTCTTATGCTTCCTTAACTTCAGTGTATAGCTTTCATTATTTATTTTAAAGCAATCGGTACTATAGATGTTTTATATGGGTGTGGATCATGGCAAATGTCCTTGTAAAAATATCTAAAAATTAACTACAACTGCGATAATTTTCCCTTTCCCTGAGATCGATTCCACTTATTCAACTTTGTTATCATTATTTACCCATTGTCCATTGTGTGAACTTTCAATTTGAAATGTTGATAAGATTTATTGGATGTTAATTCATATATTCTTATGGTCAAATTTACTTATCATTCAACCCAGGATTAGTTGAAGTAGAATATGAAAATAGAATATCTGCAAAGTAGCATGTCATTAAGTAGCGATACTGCTTAATACGTAAGCCAAGACGTATTTTTGTGAAAACTGTTAAAATTGGAGTAAAAGTAAAAGATTCCTCCAAAAATAAAGTCATCTAAAGATTATAAAAGCACATGAAATGTTTCATAACTATGCCATAGTGAACATGTATTTAAATTCCTGCTATTTTCGTAAATCTGCTATTTGTCGTTTTTAGAAAATTTCAAATTAATTATTAAATAATTTAATATTACCTGATATATTTCTTTTAATTCGTAGCCCAGAAAAACGTTGAACATGAATCGGCCTATCAAACAGCAAAGGGTATCTTTGATGGCTATGAAAGAACTTTCTTCACAAATCATTCTTTCACAAGTTTCAAATTAGAAAAACTATATGCATCTTGAATTTGATTAATAATGTGCACATCTTATTGACTCAGGCATAAGGTTAAATATTGATTGGTCACTGTGGTCACCTTGTTAGAAAGACTTATTAAACATTTAATTTCAACACATAATTTTGATTAATAAAGATTTTCTTCGTATTTTCATTGTTGTGTTATTCATTGAAAGTTTTAGACATTATTATGCCCTTAATGATCAGTTAAATCTACGTTTGTAGCTAAATGGAAAGTAACAAGTTATATGTATTCAAATAACTTTATAGACAAAGTGTTTAAATATTCATCCTTTGTTTCATTATTAATGCTATTTGACTTATTTGACAAAGTTCATAAATGTACTTTCCCGACACATATAATATCGAAATTTTGAATAAATAGAGGATGTTTTATGTCTCGAGTTTAACGTCACAATAATCTACTTTTGAAAACAAGTTCAATCTAATTTTCATTGATGCAACTTTACATGTTTTCCAATTAAACGATTTCTCATGGCGTTATTGCCACTAGTAACGCACCAGTCTGAGTAAAATCGGCCATAGTTCCGAGGAATAAAAGTTTAGAAATATAAACTCTATCGCGAATCGAACTTGTTATATCAATTGGTCCTCTCCTATTTAACCTAATGTAGAGGATTTTATATCTCCGTAGATTTGACATTTTATTCCTCGGTACTGGGCCGATTTTAATCAGACTGGTAACGTGCTGAAACCTTGGTACGTCTAGTGTTATCTATGGTATTCGATATCTTATTGATAAAAAGTAATATCTCTCTGTAGTAAAAACCCTTTCTTGGACTGAATTAACTCAGTATTCCCTCTTTAAGCATGTAAAATGAAGGTCTTCACAACACATATACCGACAGGCTGCGGAGTTCTTTTCAGGTCCGTTGTCTCCACACTAAACACAATGAGTCATCTTAACGAGTTATCTCTGTTACAAATAGAAATCATAATGAGATATAAATATTATATTATATTAGAAATATTATTGTTTTGTTACAATATAGCAGGGCTTAGATTTTCGAAGATTTTTGATAGTCGTAAGCCAATGTTAAAGTATGGTACTTAAGACAACATTAGCACTAAGAGAGCTTCGAAAATCTAGGTCCTTGTATCTTGTTTCAACTGAGCATTTGAAACTAACAACCGTATAGAAATCTTGATTTTGACACCTAAAAGGTGTATCTATGAATATGTCTGTATATATCTGAGATTAACAAACTTTGATCGGATTATCAAGAGGACATTATCCTGCTACCATATCACCATATTCGTTTCAATGTAGCTCTAAATAAATTAAGATCAACAGGTTATTATATTTAGTCATACAGTTTTAATAAATATGTCGATCTAATTTAATTTAGATTGCTCCAACCAAACAGTGATATCTTTAAACACAGAAGCCTTGCGTTACTCTTTATTACGGCAGCCAATGATATGACTCGCTTTAAACGGTAGTGCTGGTCCCCGGATGAAAGAGATATTTTGCTTCATTTATTGGCTGAAAAAATGCACATTTGGTCTTCAAAATCAACCAGTTAGCGAAACTAGACATGTTGTTTGGTAGATATCAATGTTCAGTTGGAAATACACGGAATACATACGCTGATGCACCAGTGCAAATTGTTGAAATTAACAAGTTACAAAGTTATTTGTAGAGAGATTAAGTCCCAGATTTAGTTTCTTCTGATTCGTCCTTTTCCTTTTGTTTCAGCAGAGGAATATACATTTTTCCTCTGTAAATTATGTTGATGACCATTCTTTCTCCACAAAATAAGATCAAGTAATAAAATGATAATCCAACCTCTGTCCGAATTAGACCAATTCCCTGGGTTTCGGCAGTTTCCCCTAGCGGCAAAATTAGCACCAGGAACCATTTGAATAATTTCAGCCAATCAACGCACTTCTTGCATGGAAAGGGTGGTTCTCGTCCTTTGCTATGATTCATAGCCACAATATAAACAGGCACGCTGATTGGCTAACATTGAATCCAATCAGTCCACCACTGGACTCAAAACATTATTGTGGTGTGGTGGTTTGTGTGCTTCTGCGACCCCGAGAGCTATACCAGCAGGGTTACCCAAGCTTGACAGGTCGACGGGTAGAAGCCAGACCAAATGTGAGTCCTTCTAAAACCTGCTTTCTATCTCTTACTATGCCTTTTCCTCATCCTTGAGACCCCTTGTCTGCTCTCTTTTGGATGACAACATTCACATGTTAACTAACTGAAATATTGTTCAAAACACGTTAAACACCAACTCACTCACAGTCTTCTAGTCCAAGAACTCAGCTAATTCGAACAGAGATTGGATCAGCTTCATTTACTTGGTCTATGTTTTCGTGTTAAACACCAACTCACTCACACTCTTCTAGCCCAAGAACTCAGCTAATTCGAAGAGAGGTTGGATCAGCTTTATCTACTTGATCTATCTTATTGGTAGAGAATGATTTATGACTAGAATAAAAATAATAATAATAATTTTAACGCCTAGTATCCAGTCCAGGACTGCTCAACGGCGATACAATGGCTGTACAATGTATATTATTACCCTGAAGGAATTGTACTTTCGAGTCAAGCTACTAAGCGCCTCGCGCGACCATATAGGTCCGTACATTCCCCATGCTCAGGTACCCATTTATACAGTTGGGTGAACTGAGTACAATGTGGATGAAGTGCCTTGCCCAAGGACACAACACATTGTTAAGCCCAGGTTACAAATTGTTGGTGTCTCCACCGGGATTCGAACCCGGGCCTTCGGCGTGACAGGCAAGCACGCTAACCACTACACCAACAAACAAGAAGAACAACTTTTTGGGCTATTGTTTATTTCACCTCTAAATCAACAATACAAGCGTCCTATGGAGTATATACAATGTATATGTATATAGTTCCTTATATACGGGTTACTAATAACTATTTACTGTTCTTAAAAACTGTGTTAATGTAAAAAATCTACGACTATAAACACTCTTCTCGTTAACAAAATTTACAACGATAACCACTTAGTCATAACTGTACACCCACAGAACAATATCTAGTTTAACATTCTACCTAATGAGTAACTGTAACAAACTATTGCATTTCTAGAAAAATGTATAAACATTGTACTGGTATTACTAAATGCAATTATTGCTTTTAAATATGAATTCGACATGATGTTGAATATATACATAGGCAACGGTGTCCTCTTGTTTATTGGTTCTCGTTTATATGGACTTCATAAATCGGTGACTTTGGTCGTGGTGGTCTTTTGTTTAACGGTTCTCGTTTATATGGACTTCATAAATCGGTGACTTTGGTCGTGGTGTTCTCTTGTTTAACGGTTCTCGTTTATATGGACTTCATAAATCGGTGACTTTGGTCGTAGGATAAATGAATTAACGTTTTGCCCTTTGTTATGGTGATGAGGTGTCAACTTTTCATCGGTTTACTTTAGTTCGATATTTTATATTCAGTGTATAACCTTTAAGAGGTCATTTTGCTAAAAAAAAACAATATGCCGAGTAAAAATATCAATATAAGAAATTTTACGGTACCCTGGCAAAAGTAATTTTTGTTCTTACTCTTAAGCACTAAAATGTTTTTAATCCATTGATTCACAGGAAATCGCTTTTCTTAAAAATATCTAAATGGTCAGTATTGGTTTATCAATTGTCAAATCTTGACCAAACTCTTGAACAAACATTGTGAGGACAGAACTTCATTGTTCAGATACATTCCTGTACTGATATCAACACGAACAACACACATCCTACTATTCTGTTATGTACAGCATTTGAAGGTCTCAGCCAAGGAAATCGCCTTTGCCCGTCGAATTTAGCACGTATGCCAAATTCGATGCGTACATTAAACTCTATGTTAACATCAGAATATCTTTAACATTGCATTTCTCGTATCAATCACAGGATAACAAAAAGCAATAATAGTTGGAACGTCATTTAGTTCCTTATCACTGTTCTTTGATCACATATAGTTCTACAGTAACTCAACAAGTATCAACAAATACCATATAACTACACTCTCGTCACAGATATGCCGAAGAGCATTCTTATCAACAATGTATATATGTAACTATATAAGGGATCTATATTAGCTTTGTGCTATCTACCTAGTGCTACATGCTAACTGCTGGATGGTAAAACGATGCAACCATGACACATGTCTTAATATCCAATGTTCTGCTTACATTGCCTTATAAGGAATTCATCTTAAAAGGTAATAACGTAAGTTTAATATTTGTCAATAATGGAACACGTAAATCATCATAACTTCATCACATGGCATTAACTTTGTTTTTCATGTACATTCATTGATTTCCATCAAAAGCTCGTAAAAGTGATACAAAAACTTAATTTCAAAAAGAGGCCTCAATTCTTCAATGTTTTATAAGGTATTAAAAATTAGTAGAAAATCGTTCTCTAAAAATGCAAAATCTATTGCTGAACTAAGGCACTTTACAATAAAACGCAGTAGGGCGGGCACACACACTTAAAGAAACATCCAACTTGGTATTGCATATCTAGAAGTAACGGAATCAAGACTTCCGATTCCGCACATTCAGTGCAATATTTTAACAGATTAGACTATTTACCCATTTTCAACTAGTTCATAACGATGACATCGCAGCTATGGTATCACTCCGTTCTCTCTGCTACCACAAGTCAAAAGCGAGGCTATCTATGACGTCACATGAATCAGACTCAGTTCGAGGTTTCCAATGTCAAAGCGAGGCTAGTTATGACGTTACACCACTCAGACTGGTTCTCCGACGTTCCCTCCGTTGATGCTGATCATGTTTAGCGCAGCCGCTCGTTTCTTGTCTCTGTTGTTTTGTGGGGTGAGCAGATATTGTATTCGCTGAAATAGAATTGTTTTTATCACATTATCCAGGTCATGGGAATAGTTTATTATATCACTGAGGTGACCTTTAATGCCTTTATAATATGAAGAATTTTTCTAAGGCGCATATGATACATGTTATAAATCCAGCAATCCGAAAAAACAAATACAAATGACACGCACAAATGTTTTGAGACATGTGATACAGAGTTAATGGCATATGCATACGTACATTAGAGACTGAGACGATGGTGAGTCAGAAAATATAATCAGATGAAATGAATGCATTAGCGTCTATGGCGTCTATGGAAACAAATACAAAGCTGGAGAGCACGACTATCTTCAACTTCAACTTCACTTTATTCTCCAAAAAACACCATTGATGGTATAAGAGTACAAAGAGATGTACAAACAGTCAAAATGGTGGTGGTTTCAACCAAAATATATTGGATACATTCATTCTTTAAAAAAAGTGGAATTTATCAGCGATTGACGGCGAATCACATAATGTACAAGTCCTATTTTCTCTTGGGATATTCTTCCAACGTCCTGTCTCAACAGGAAGGTAATGGTTAGACGTTCTGAATTTTAATAAAGGAAAACTTATATACTTAGGTAATAACCGACCTGTGTGAGCGAGCCCTCAGCCCTTAGTATCCGGTAGATGGCGAAGCCGGGGATACAGAGGATGGAGGAGAGGGCTATAGACCAGCCAATCAGAGCAGCCGGCCAGGGGTACACGTAGTCGTCATACTGCAGGGGCTTGTACCCCACCAGCCCGAATATCATGATGAACTGGAAACAGAGATGCATTGGTATGAATGCTTGTGCATGAAATTTGAATTTATACAAACATTTAAGAAATTTATTTCATTATGTGCTCGTTTCTATTGAAGGTTTGAAAAGAACAAGTTTAAGTGGTATGATTGGTACGAATGCATGTGCATGAAATTTGAATTTATACAAAGAAATAAGAAATTGCATATAATGAATTGTTCAATTGAATATGAAAGTTTAGAAAAGTGTAAGTTTAAATTGGTATAAATTCTGGAGCTTGTAATAAACTAAATCTGAATGTATAACAAGTTGAAATGACAAAACATTAAAGCACATATGGATGATGGTTTACAATAAAACAGACAGACTTTAACGCTAATATAAGAACATACTCTTTACGAAAGCCTGACAGCAGAATAATGACTTTGAAGAATAACTAGGGAAAATGAGAAAAAGAGAGATCATGTATAATCAGATTCATTGAAAAACTTTTTGTTTTGAAATTGAATATAAAAAAATTAAAAAAAGATACCAAAGGTGGCTTTAGAATGTCAATCAAAATTAATACCGTATCATACCAAATTACCATCACCGTCAAGTTCAAGTAAGTATTTAAATGATTCTCCTACCAGGAGGAATACTGGAGCGATGTACTTCCAGACCCATCTCCAGTAGGGTCCAGGCCTGTGACCAACCATCACCACGATGTCTTCAGAGAACTTGTCCACTCCTGTTACAAACATGAGTACTTGCATTTTATTAGGTGTTTGTTGATTAAAGAAGGATTATGTTTCGTTTTATTCCAAGATTAAAGTGTTTCTAATATCATTATAATACTTGTAAAATTGTTATTCAGAGTTGCCTCCCTTGAATCCATAAGCCAAAAATACCATCAGCATCCACAAGTAAAGAGAGAGAGATTGAAGAAACCATTCAAGAATTTTGTGGTATTTAATGCTGTTGCAACTGGATAAATCTTACACGAATCCCCTGCACAATGACAATAGGGTTTTCAGAAAGAATTATTAATTGTATGTCATCTTGTTTACTCCTTTAACAACAAGTACTTTTTTTTATTTTATGTTAAATAATTGATGAATAACTGTATGTCGTTTTATCCAGGAAAATTCAGCTTATCAAAATACTTGTAAAATTGTAATTCAAAGTTGCCTCCCTTGAATCCACAAGCCAAAAAACCTTTAGCATTTCAAACAAGTAAAAGAAAAAGATTAAAGAAACAATTCAAGAATATTGCAGTATGTTATGCTGTTGTTACTAAAAAGCCTACATGAATCCCCTGAACAACGACAAAAGGGTTGTGAGAAGGAATTATACTTCATAGGTCATTTTCAATCCCGAATCATAAAATGTGCTGGTCTCCTTTGCGGACTGATAAAACCTTTCTGCATAGAATCAAAATTCAGTCTGGATTGCCGCGCTCTATCGGAAAAGAGTTGATGTGTTCGAAATATATTTCAGTTCCTACAAACAAGTAGGATTTGTGGTTTGAAAAATCTACCAGCCCTCCTAAACAAAGCCCTGCAATGTGAAGACAGTTAGCATCTCTTCTCCAACAAACACAATCTAAAAGTATTTAGCGATTGGCAGGCACTATTTCGAATACTAATGAGTTGTAACATCCAGGAGATCACTGCTTGGTCCTCAACTGATTATGGATAGGTGGTATTCATTGCAGTTTGAAGTGTTTTGTAAGTGTGTAGATATAATTAAAATACCTTGATAAAATATCAATACACTGGGAAATAGGAACTGTCAATTAACACTTATGCAAACACGTATCTAACATTTGAAAGAAATGTTTACATTTTTAGAAGTTGTTCATGTCCGTAATCTTTGTACCTTTTGCATTAACGTATATTCATAAAAATACACGTACAATCACAAGAGTTAGTTAACTTGATGGGAATGTTTCCAATAATTTTAATGAAATTTTTCTTTACAGTATGAGTGAGCCGTTCACTTACCATAAGCCCATGATACAGCCAAAGTCTCGAAGAAGACAGCAAAGAGGATGGAATAGCCAGCAGCGAACTTGTCAAACAGCGTCACCACATACGCTCCGCCCTGTGCATCATGACATATTTTAATAAAATGTTCTCAAAACCTTATATTTAAGCTTATTGGTGACAAGTATTATGCAAGGTTCCCTATAAGTAAAGTAAGAAGAACGCCCCAAAATGGGAGAAATGATCTCGATACATCACCCAACCAATAAATCATGGTTTTTATCGTATTTACATGGCGTATTTTATTTGTTTTTATAAACTAAACCTTTATGATACCCTTTATTGCATATTTGATCATGAAACACCATTACCCACCTATGTAGCATGTTGCTATAACCAGTTTAGCGCAGACAAACCCAGTCGTAAGCTATCCAAGCACATCCTCGTTTTTAAATAGCATTTAGCGGCGATTATGTTTAACGAATGGTACACTGGAGTTACCAGCTCCTAGCATGATATCGAAAGATTTTGCTGCCCGCCTTGCGGTTTGTAAAATGAGCTTACGTCAGAAACATGCGATAGAGATGGATTTTCCCTATTTTATTCCTCGGAGCTCGGTCGATTTTAATCAGACTGTATATAAATACTATATGTACTATACATATATTGGCTTAGGTTTTAAAGTTAATACGAGTAAAACCCAGTGATTGAAAACCTGACGAAGCAACTAGTGTGGTATGGTTTCAAACCTTGTCAAACGCTAAGAAGACCAACCTTTGCACAGCTAGCGAGTCCAACGATGAAGTAGAGGACGAAGAGTCCAGCCACGAAGAGCTCCCGGTGACGCTTCAGGACGGGGAACTCGTCTCCCACTGCCGTCAGGATTGCCTCGGAACCTCCGAACTGTCGAGACCAGGAACATTGTATTATTATTTCTATTAAGAAGTTACTTGATAATTTCTTACCTAGGAACACTTGGAACATTAAGTTTCAACATAACCCACATTTTTTTACATGTCATCAATCATGTCATTTCTAAAAATGTATTTTTTTCCATCTTTACCCACAAAAGTAACTTTTAATACCTTACCAAGAAACCTCTCTAAGAAGTTGTACATTTTCGCTTAAAGAGATCTGCGGAGATTATATGATAATTTGTAACAAAGAAACTGGGGACAAATCTCAGGCACAAGGAGGATATAGATATAACGATTTTCTCTCGCATCAAGCAGTTCGTATAGCACATTTATGACGGCAAAGGTTGTCATATATGAAAATAAATATGGAATTCGATATGAAAGTCACAGATATATGCAACGGGACAAAAGGAGTTTAAACTGACATATTATTTGGATTTTTAGCATTGATTCCCTTTTATACTTTTGAAGCAGTGAACGGTTTTCGGTGTCAATTTTATCTGTGTCAATACCTTTAACCTTGTTTGACCCGGGATATGAAATAGGATCTGACCATCCTTGCCAAGGATCTTTACAATTCTTTTCTATCAATTGCTGTTTTCTTTCTTAAAGTCTTTCGTCTGGTGACCAGCGCTTAAGCCATTGTACCATGTTAATCATACTAAAGACGTTTCATTGCCTCCGTAGAACATCAACCCTTGATTGTGCACATTCTATTTCTGTCAACATGCTATCGATAATACAAGTGTCTTTTTCTTCGATATTTCTTTACACTGATTGGTCTGTGTTTTAATGCACGAGTACTCCCGTCCTATAAATCGAGCTAGTGCCATATATTGATTACAAATATTAACTCTATTGTCGTCTTAATCGGCCTTGTCATCGTCGCCATATTTACAGTCTCCACTTCTCTTCTCTTTGTCAGAGCCGAACCGGAAGTGAAATCGAGGAGCAATCGACCGGCGCTAATAGCATGTGAATGAGAAAATGTCGGCTTTCATATAGACACACGATAATCAGGGGCATACGAGGGAAAATGACAAACCATCGACCAAAAAAGCTGATTCTTTAAGTCGGCAATCTGAATAGATATTCCACTTCCGGTTGTTAAGACATAGAGATTGGTGAATATTTGGCACTTGTCCTAGCCACAGATCTTTTGTTTGCCATGGCAACAGCGATACTATATTTTATGTTTTCTCCAAATATTGAAGAAATTCCGGAACAGGCGAGTAGCTTTGGTTTGATGTATTGTTAGAGGGGGAATAACGGTAGGGTTATTTACATGACTTTTAACACAGATCGAAAGTGCACTTACAAACCCCCAATCAAGTCGTAAAGCGCCCATCCAGATATTGAAATATTGAAATTGATAGTTCATCAATAGGCCTTTGACATTTTCTTATAAACTTATCAATAAATATTCCATTAAATGCTTCGATTTCCAATACAGGTAAGTGCCGTAGGATGAGAAATATACATGATTTCAGGTGAACTTGATTTGAACAACGAATTACAATTTCATCTTGAATTCATGTGCATATTTATATGGTTATCAAATGAATGTTTTTTTAACGCGGGTGTCTCTTTAAGTGATAAAATAATAAACTCTTTGGAACGTGAAAAAATTAAATGGTATACGGAAGAATATATAATTTAAGGTCATTTGATCTGACACAGCCGCCAGAGAGTTATTTATCAAAACAACATCCTCCTAAAAGGCAAACTTATGAGTCTCAACATAGATTATTCGACCAAATATTTGAATAGAATATTTAACTTATTGAAATGTGTTTCTCTTGCTGTGGAGTGAACTCAAGGGATCTGGTTGATCAAGTTGATTGTGCCAACGTGTTCTTTTGAATTCTATTCAACATCTCATCGAAATTTCAAACTATATACGGGACAGATTGTGCATATTGTAGCGGCCAGGGGCCCGTTTTACAAAAAGATTTACCACTTAGGTTAAACCATCTATCATTGCACTAACCTTATATATAATTAGTAACGTATGGTCCCCTAAGTGTTTTGTGCAACGGGATCCAGATTATTATATGATATACTCACCGAGCTGTCCAATCCCAGGGTCAGCAACATGAGGAAAAATATAACTGCCCAAAACGAGGCCCATGGAAGTGTGGCAATTGCTTCCGGGTATGCGATGAAAACGAGGCCGGGTCCTAAATATAAAAAAACCGAAGTCATAGAAATATTCATTTAACGTGTCACGTGTAAGTCTATATGGTTTGTAATCTAGAGTGTGACATACGGCTTCCAGTGATCCTCGATGGTTTATTCTAGTAATATATATAGATATAGTGACTTGTAAGGGTGAACTCTGTATCTGATTAACTTTGATGCTGCTTTCACCATTTTACTTTAGTCATTGTTTCAGATGTTCAGTTCATAAGTATTTTGTGCAAAGTTGCAAGGTTTCAAAGACCATTATTTCCGTTTGATATTTAGACAATTGGCCTAATGAATACATAAAAAATCTAATCATGATGAACATGAACGTATATTATAGATATAAATATAGTATGATAAGATGCTTGTGTAATGGAAGCGTTTTGTATTTCCATTGCATGGTTTATGTCCATGGCAATGTTTCTAATACAGTTTTCATTCATTAGACATCCATTCTACAAAATGATATCTTGGCATTTTGGCAATATTGATGCATTGTTTACGATGGTTCATACAAGATATTTGCGGACCAGAAGCATGTATCAAACCAAGGTTAACTGTACCACAGAAAAACAGTAATTTTATCTCCGTTTTCAACCAAATTCGCGGGTATCTAAAGATACCCACCGTCGGTGGCGACCTTCTCAATGGGCTGCTGAGACCGTTCCGCCATGTAGCCGAGGATCATGAAGATGACGAACCCCGAGAAGAAGCTGGTCAAACAGTTGATGGCGCTGGTGATGAGGGCGTCCCTGTGAGGAGAAAATGAACATTTGGTATTGTGACTAGAATATAAAAAGATCCGGGTCTTTTCCAAAACCTCAAATCTTATCCTGGTTTATGACTTTGTCTAAGATAGGTCAGATCACTGTACGAAACAAGCCGGGAAGTAGCCAGCCCAATAGGGTATTTTACCGATGAAATGGTAAAATTGGAGATTTGTTTTACCAGTCGCATTCATAAGTTACCCGCAGGCTGGCAGATTGGCCTTATTTCATTCGCTGATAGAAGCCTTTAGAAGGCCTAGATCAGCCAAAGGCCAAGCAAATTTTAAATACAATTATCTGTATAGTTGTTGCAGGTTGTCATTTGTTGATCAAGAGTATAGAAGACGTTGAATCATAACGGTAGGGTACATTTGGTTCTGTCAACGTTTAGGTGAAGATGCATTTGAAATTCAATTGCTTTATATTTCAATAAACTGATTTTTTATCATATCATTATTGAGTCAGCTGATATTTTTCTTATTGTTTGTGAAATGATGACTTCCCAATGTTGTGACGAGAAAAATGCCTCTCAAAGAAATCTAACGTTGAAAAAAATAAACATGACATTCATAAACCAAAAAAGGAAAAGGATCCAAAATCAATTCATTATCTCTTAAAAATCTACAAGTTAAAACGCATAAAAGACCAATTTTATTTATCAAACAAAAAACATATATGTGCACACTAAACGTCAATGACGTCACAATGTAACTCGTCAAGGACGAACAGCGTACAGAGCAGACCACTAACCCAACGACCCAGAGTCGCTTAGACATCAAACTGATCGTTCCAGGCCATTTCTTTTCAACTACCGGAGACATGCTCCTCTCACATTTTACGACTTTGACCAAAGAACATTTTACAACATTACCAGGTGAACAAAACGACAGCGACCTTTGCAGAAGCGCCGGTTTCCGTTATAGCAATTACGGGCCCTACAAGGGAGGCTTCATTATGGGGATTGTACTCATAGGGCTTTGCTTTCCGACTTGATTCCTTTGAGGGACGCTAACTCGAGCTGACACAAGTCGAATCTCGCGTCTAAAGAAGGCTTCCGTTGCTTTCAAAAATATTGCTAGCTGCGTAACACATTGGCTCGAGGGTATCCAAAGATGAGCGCGTGACCTCACATCAATTCCCGCCATTTCTCCACAGCCGTACTCTCGACCAAGCCAGTCTCGAGTGCAATAGGAAACTATTCCATTGCCCACTGTCAAAAGTTAATGAAATCTGGCGGGAAATCTTTCCTGCATTATATTTCTTCCCCATTTGCAGAGAGGCAGACTGGCAGAGAACATTGGCATAATCAATGACACCTCGACTGCTGCCATGTCCGCGCGGCGCTTTTGTTGGTGCTTGTCGAGCGGCGGGATCGCAAGACTAATTTCACGTACACTTAATATAAGGTTGTGCAATGAACCTTACAGAACATGGTTTTGCCATTTGTACAAGTGCATTTCCAGTGATACCTTGAAATAGCTCAACAAAACGTATTCAGGCAGTTGAGCATGTGATTGGCCGGGGTAATTGAGCGGCACTCGCTCTGGTAGTGTCTTGTACTGGTCCCAGTTTAGATGCAGCCAGTGTTTGAAGAATCCATGGCAATAATCTAAACGAAATTTGTTGAAAATCAAAACGCAATTACTGACAGAGTTACATATTCCACATTATTCGACAGTGGTTTCAGTTTCATAATGGTTGACTCTTACGCAAGGGTTAATGTGTGACGCAAAGGTTATTTGTAATATAGATAAAACCGAAGGCCATTCAAAATAACCACTTTACAATGCCGTACATTGAGATAAGGTTTGTATTTCACAATTCAAATGTTCAGTGCAGCAGAGGCTGTAAAATAATTTTCCTTTTGCTGGTGTGAGCCCCATGGGTGCCTCAAGTACTAATAATTATTCATTCTTTAAGTTCTCCGTCGTTAACTTTTTACCACACACTTCATAATGAAATACGACTTTCAACATATACTACATTTGTAACTCTCTTGGGAGGGACGAGGGTCCCCTCTGACCCGAAACTCGGCGAAATCGCACCATTTGGGGGACTTCAATTTGATGTGACATTTAACTTCGAAATATAAGGCTGGAATGTTGTTTTCAACAGTTTTGACTAAGTATTCAGCAAGATTGAGACCCCTTTGGTTGGTAGTAAGTCGTTTGCTTAGTATTTTATGAAGAAAACGTATTAGACTTATGAAAGTAATTTTCTGAAACATCGAGATTTTAACCAGAGAGAGGTTTAATACAGACAGACTTGATGTTCTTATGTATGTCAATTCTCTAGAAATGTCCTTCAAAGACTAGAAGTTGAGTTTATGAAGAACTAAGACTTAAAATCTTTGAACAAAAGTAACTTTCAAAGCTGTTATGTTTTAGCCTAAAATGAGTTTAAAGTCACAATATGTACTACACTTTTTACATAACAGTCAAACTATTGTTGGGAATGAGGTTGTATCATGACACAAACTAATACGCCTCCTCTCGGCCTCCATAGATAAAAAATTACACCAAAAGATCCATATTCAAAGTGAAGTGAAGTTCAATAGATTTTAAAGTATTTTTACTGCATTCATTGCATTTTTTAAAAAAAGTGACCAACCCAGAGAAAATCGGACCAAAATTCATTAAATAGAAAACAATTTACCAAAATGACCAAAGCGGCAGCCGACATGAAGGTGAATCTAGTGTGGCCATCTAGTTACAATTTGCGTTTCCTAAACATATACTTAAAAGCTATCTATGTCGCGCATGACAAGATTTTCTCTTGATTTTTTTCTCCGAATCAGGTACTCGTTGCCATATAACTGATACCCATCGGTCGCAATTACGATAACAAAGACGCGCCCGGGTGTATCTCATACACTCATAATTATGACGCCAACGAAAGCGAGTTCGTTAAAAAGTATGGCATTTTTGCAGGAGTATCGACGAAAGATGTTTCTAGCCAGTGATGTATTTCTTTCCTCAATAGCTAAATTTCATCACGAACCGCATGCAAGTATGACGATGGGGTTTTAACCTGGGACTATTTACCTGTAGACGTTGTTGGTGATAGGGTTGTAGCTGGCGAAAGCGAGGAGGACACCGAATCCGGGTCCAAGAGAGAAGAACACCTGAGTAGCGGCGTCTACCCACACCTGTGATAGGTAGATCAAACATAGGTTATGTATAACTCTAAAACATTAAGCCTGTAGAACAGAATGAGAGGAACGTTATCCCTGAATTAAAAACGACGAATTACATTAGGCATGAAAAATGAGGGTTTTGTTGAACCTTAACTAGAAAAGGTAAGAACAAAGGTAAATCATGAATGAATTTGATCTTGAATACACATGTGCAACCGAGGATATGTTGACACTATATAATCATTGAAAAGAGAGGACGAAAGCGAAAATATGATATGAGGATCGGCGACTTAGCAATCAGTAAAGGACGTGTCTTCATTGATGCGACCAGCGACGCATTGGGGTTCAATCGTAACTTGAAATATATTATAATAAATATCTTCTTTAGTTGAATTAGCTCCTGTGATGATATCAAAATCATTAATAAATAAAGTAATTACATAAAGTACGAACATTGCCATCCATACCCCTGAACCCTTCTTTTTTATTAATGAATACATCATTCAATAACATTGGAATAAATTGAACTTGTTAAAATTTAGTATCAGGGAAAACAACTTGTCAGTCGAATGTAACAGATGAATGAAATAGTCCCGGCACAACGTTGGTTCACAACAACCAATCAAAAGACAGGAAAAGGTGCAACTCCTTAGGGACTTACAGGAAAAATACTACCCTGTGTCCGTCCTCCCATATGGGTAATATAATGATTTATATTTTTCTATGTCGTTCAAGAAAGCACTATTACCTCTGGATTGGCTAGCTTTTTGATATCTGGAGAGAGATAGTACTTGATGCCGGTGCCCGCTCCAGGCAGAGTTGCCCCCCTTATCATCAGGATGAAGAGCACACAGTATGGGAAGAGGGCAGTGAACCACACAACCTGTACAAGAAGAATGGCTGTCATCCATGGGAAACAATCAGAGGTAAGATTTAGTTGCTTATCATCATTTCGAAATTAAGTAAACGGTTAGTGAACCACACAACCTGTAGAAGAAGAATGATTGTCATACATGGTAAACAATCAGAGGTAAGAATTAGTTGCTTATCATCATTTCGAAATTAAGTAAAAGGGCAGTGAACCACACAACCTGTTGAGAAAGAATGGCTTTCAAACATGGCAAACAATCAGAGGTAAGATTTAGTTGCTTATCACCATTTTTGAAATTCAACAAAATCATACAATTTGTTAGAAAGTCCTTGATTTTGATATATAACTGACGTTCGAGATTAGATATTTTTTAATGACAATTATGTACAAGTTAATAATTATATGTACATATCATCAAATTTGTTACACAGGAGCTGTGTTTATACATCATCATATTTATGTGCTAAAATAGTTATTGTATTGTATTGTATTTGATTAGATGAATACTGAGGAAGGATGATTGAGAATGACAAAATGACAACAACAAAATTATCAGGTAATCTTAAGATAATTGAATTTCCTGAAACCAAATTAGCAGCTATGAAATGCAAAGTGCATTGCCAAACTGTATGTTTAGAGAAAAACTTAACCTGTAGACATGACTTGCTATGAGTCGACAAAATCTTTTAGTCTATTTGTAAAGGACTAACCAACACAAGTTCTTTGATAATATCTTTATTTCTGCTAGTCGTGCCTTGGACACACATACATGTACCAGCTCTTAGTCTCTAATTCTAGGTATGATGAAATTTGTTTGTGCCACAACATACTTGGAGAGTGACACTTGGAGTTACCTACCTTCCCGGAAGTGTGGATTCCCTTCCACATACTGAAGTAGCAGATGACGTATACCCCCAGCAGACAGAGCACGAGCTGCCACTTGAGCTCCCCCACAGCGAAGAGTCCACCGCTCTCGTGCAGCTCTAGGAACCCGCGTCTACAACAGGGGAGATAACTCTCAATGAAACAACTCTTGATACTTAAAATGTGCCAAACTCACCACAGTGCTGGTTTGTCACTAAGTGTATTAAACCATTATTAGCACTGCATCCAGACCCGTGACCTAGAACTAACGCTAATTGACCCAGTATTACCTATTATATAGAGTACAGAAGCTGAAAAAACTGAAGCTGTATTCTTTAGGTAGAGATTACGCTAAAATCTTTATTTCTTGACCGATTTCGTTAAAATTTGAGATGTAGGTTTATCTCAACATGTGAAAACAATATATATATGCAATATATATATATATTGTTATAGTGTCAACTCCGAGATTCGAACCCCAAAGCCGTGGACTCATCAACTAATGGTGTGCTGTCATCGACTCCATCAAAATTAAAAGGATAAAAATATTATGGATCCAACTTGTAAAATGCTACAAGAAGTTAAGTAGCACGGTTTTAGGGGGAATAAAAGGTTACGTCAGAAAAATGAAAACATTGAAGACAATTTATTTACACTAAATAAAGCAGTAATAAACATAATATATAATGTAAAGTTCAGCCATGCGATTCCTTTTTTTAACAAAAGGAACTAAAGGTGTTCACACCACACTTTAATGGCCGCCAATGAAATACATGTGAATCCTTATAATTTGTTCTCTGACTGTGGATGATTGGTAGGTGTAATGAGATTTATGAAACTATCAAAATAATACATTTAGCATTATGAGCATGAAAGAAACAAAATACAATTTTAGAAATAAAAGGGACCAATCTGGTTTCCGTTTTTTATTCCTTTTGTAAATGGAGTGAAGTATACCAATTATGAAAATTACATGTTAGAAATATGGTCATCGTAAAGTACTAAAATGCTAAGATTTTGACTACATGTATGTCAATGGGTAAGGTTTAATATAACCTCAGTCAATATATATTACTTGTGTTTGAAATAAATTTAGAAATAAACAAATTGCACATAAATTCGATGCAACGGTGGTTCACGCATTCATATTGTTTACAAAGTGCTAAGTATTGAGAGAGAATAATTCTATTAGTTCAGTCTTAAACCATCAGAACATAGAACGTTTTCTTCATAATAATAGCGAACTGCTACACTTTTGTAGAACAAAGTTTAATGTCCTCGAATGTACTTATACATGTATATTTAATGCTTAAAATGAAGAAGAAATTATTTAATACATCATCAACGACACATTTATTTGACTGAATATAAACTATAGATAAAGACGACGTTTGATATTTTCAATTAAAGAATGAATTCCCTCGATATCATAATTTTCATAAAATTCTTTTGCTATGTTTTAAGTATATTGTGCCATTATAATGTTCTTTTCTTGAATTTTTTTTTCCTATCCGATCTTTAAATAATGATGTAATATTGAGAGAATTTATGAGAGAGAAATTCCAGATTTCCCTCGATATCATAAAATTTGTATACTTATGTAACTATATTTAATGTATTATAATGTTCTTTTCTTGAAAATTTTATCTATGCGAACTTTACATAATGATGTAATATGAAGAGAATTAATGAGTGAGAAATTCCCAATTTCCCTTGATATCAAATTTTTTGTATACTTCTTTTACTATATTTTAAGTATTATCATGTTCTTTTCTTGAATTTTTTTTCTATCTCAACTTTAAATAATGATGTTATATGAAGAGAATTTATGAGTAAGAAATTCCAGATAATCAATATTTTGTTTTCAGTAAATTTTGTCATTATAATGTTATATTCTTGAACATTTTTTTCTATTCAATCTGTAAATAATGATGTAACATGTTGAGAACTTATGAGTGAGAAATTCCAGATTTCCTTCGATATCTAGTTTTGTTTTCAGTAAATTTTGTCATTATAATGTTTTATCCTTGAAATTTTTTTCTATTCAATCATTGTATAATGATGTATCATGAAGAGAATTTATGAGTGAGAAATTCCAGATTTCCTTCGATATCATAATTTTGTTTTCAGTAAATTTTGTCATTATAATGTTTTATCCTTGAACATGTTTATCTATCCGATCATTAAATAATGATGTAACATGAGAATTTATGAGTGAGAAATTCCGTTTGTTTCAACAAGGACACCTGGCTAATGATGGGAATGCAACCATAGTGTCATGTGTTGAATATCATGTCATGAATAATAAGGTGCATACATTCCCAGAGTGCAGTCATTGAATCTCTTCATGGATATCATGTCTACAGCTGCATACCATAAGTTTGTTCACCTGCTTGTGATCTGAGTGCACATATCATGTAATTTTGGTTTCATTTTGACGTTATAAAATATCTTCAGGACCACTTACAGAAGATCATTAATTGTCCATGTGTAAAATAACCATTCCCAAACCATATTTCGGGATCATCTTGTAACTGGTGCTGAATGTCGATATTTGGCATTGTTTAATAGACAGATGGGGTCATATTTGTGAAATTTGGATTTTCTTAAATTTCGATTAAAACCATCCATGTAATCTTTGTAGGAGAAAATTCAGCACAGTTACGTTGCCTTAGCGCAAATGAACACTTATGAATAAGATCTAAATTAAAGCTTTTGATTATGAAGGATTTTGAAGAGCAAAATGGAAATCAGTGTTTTCGAAATTTTGACCCCTGGTCACTTTAATGACCTGCCAAATTTGTTACAGCTATCTGCTAGGTATGACATACGAATATGTCAACGCAAACTGAATCTTAACTTGCGCATCATCATTATCGGTTTCGTTTTCACAATGATATGATGTCTCAAAGACGTAACAAATTACATGATATTTGCACTAGAATACGGAGGGAAGTGAACAAACCTAAGATACGCATCTGTACTACATACCATTTTGCATGCACTACTATGTCATATAAATCATACTGTTCTTTTTCATCTTTTAAAATATACGTTTTTGCAATATTTATGTTGATGAGTTTAATTTTCTGAATAAAATACGATTTAGTTGCTTTTATTTATGTGATTTACCTTAATTATTTCATAATCAAATAACATAATTCATCTTTTAAACTTGGAAACAAATATTTTTTATAGAAAATTTTATTGCAACCAAAAAAAGGATCATGATTTTGATAACAAATGGTGTCTTCTCTCTCCAGTTTTTGAGTGATACTTATACCTCATACCAATTTTTATTCCATATTCAAATTTCCTGTTGTATTGTATGTTCTATTCAACATTGCTTGTGTATTTTATATTACATGTTTGGTACATTGAGAACTAGTAAAAAAAAACAGAAAACATTATTCATTTATACACACACTGTTTTGTTATGATTTTAGAATCTGTTTTTTACATTTTCCTCTCATGTTGAGTTTTGAAAGAAGCATTCACAGCTTCCAACTTTTACGTAAACATAATTCCTTCTTCAGTTATTGGACTGCTAAATGGACTTTTATGACGAAGGACTTAATCTTCAATTATCCGAAATAGCTTGACTAGACATACTAATATCACAGTAACTCATTAGGCTAGCATTATTGACATTATCATGTGTCGATACGAAATTCAGAGTCATCATTGGCTCACGTTGATTTGTAGGTAAGAAAATATCACTGCTTTCTCACAAAGATATATCAGATTTGAAAAGTTAAAATTTTGGTTACAAAAAGTGTATTAATTCTAATGGTATACGTATTAGATACCAATGATGTTAGTCTGCTTGGTTTAAACATATTTTATTCACTTAGAAAAGGATTGGGAACAAGTTATCCAGATTATCATGAATGTTTGGAATAAATACCATTCGTACCTATATAACATTTTAGATTATTAAGAACATATAAAAAATACAATTTAATGATTCACAGGGAACAATTCTATACGTGTATGAATTATTCACTACAACAGATACGACACGACACATATATATGACACTGTTTATTTGTATTTAAATGTGAAAATATACGTTTTACGTTAGAAAGTGCAAGGTTTAAGTTCCGAGTATACACTAAATGGATGATGAGTTGACATGATTGGAAAGGTTAGAGGAGCAGATATGACATTTGATTCTTGCACATTGTTGTGCAATTAATACAATCAAATAACATCCACTTAGTTGAACAAACAAAAGATTTAGGAGATTGAATCACATATGGGATTTTAAGATGCAAAGACGAAATAGAATACACGTACCATGAACCATTCTTAAATGACCCAGTGTCCATTTAGCAATATCAAATGGTTTTAAATTCATCCAATTTTGTTAAATGTTTGATGAAATCATATAAAATATATTTTCTCCAAGACTTCAATTGGGGAGGAGGTTCCAGGAACTTGATATACAGCCTCTAACATTCTTGAACCACCAAGTGTCCATTCCCTAGCACTTGTTACACAAATATAATAAATTTAGCTACGATAGTACAAATCATCTAGAAAAACAAGAAATAATATTAGAAAAATCCTGTATATTTGAAATGATATCGATAGTCCAATATACATAAATGTAACAAAAGTCATTTCCAATTGGTTGATGCAAGATTATACTTTTTTTTTTATCTGTTTTAATTATTTTCCACCTTTACAGAGTCAAACATTCATCAATGTTCCCCAGACAAACATATGAAAGTTACATTGTAAATATCAATAAATTGATAAAGAGATAAGGCATAGGATGATATTATGCACGATGATATTGATCTATATATTAAAAGACAAACACTTCATATTCAAAGCATCACTTCAAAACAATTTAACTACCTAGGACAAAAATACGATGAAATGCAATTCTCGCACCCTTTGAAGATACACCCTTAGTATGTGACCACATCTTAGAACCCTAGCATTGGTTTACACAAATATACTTAATTTAATGTACAAGACGATCTAGAAAATTAATCAAGAAATAGAATAAGGAAAACATGTATATGAGAAATGAGATAGTCAAATATCCCTCAAATGCAGCTAAAGTCATTTTCCAGTTGGTTTATGCTCGAGTGTAATGATATTTATATTAAAGATGCTGTATCATACTTGCAAGCGGTTCAGGATGAAACTTAGCTATTGAGAAATGAAATACATCACTTTGTAGAAAAATCTTTCGTCGAAATTTTGATATCATATTTAGATTGTTTAATCAACAATAACATACTTATTTCGAAGCTTCAAGCACAGTACCCCTCCTAGAAAGGGCATGTCATTTAGCGAACCCGCTTTCGGTGACGTAATCATTATGTTTGTAGGATTTACACCGTGTCTCAACTACCGTAATTGCGTTCGATGGGTATCAACTTTGACAGCAACGAATACCTAATTTGGAGAAAAAGAATATAAAATCTAGTCGAGCGCGACAAAGACAGTTTTCAATCGTACAATTAGAAACCGGAAGTTGTGAAATGGCCACACTTGATTCGCCCTTATGTCGACTGCCGTTTTCGGTATTTTTTGGTAAATTATCTCCTATTTGATGAATTTTGGTCCGATTTTCTCAAGGTTGGTTGCTAAATTTTTCTAAAAATACAACGTATACATCAAAAATACTTTTAAAAATATTGCAAGTATGATATAGCATCTTTAAAAGACAAACAATTCATATTGATAGCATCACTCCAAAACAATTTACTGGGAGAAACTACCTAGGATCATTGATGAAATGCAATTTTCGGACCCTTTGAAGGTACACCTACGTATGTGACCACACCGGAGAACCCTAGCATTTGTTTACACAAATATATATGAAATTTAATGTACAAGTACAGACGATCGAGCAAACCATGTTAAGTTTCACAAGAAATAGAATAAGGAAAAACATGTACATTTGAAATGAGATAGTCAAATATATCTCAAATGAGCTAAAGTCATTTTCCAGTTGGTAGATGCTCGATTGTAATGATCTATATATAAAAAGGACAAACAATTCATATTCAAAGCATCACTCAAAATTAATGCATTAATGGGAGAAACTACCTAGGATGAAAATACGATGAAATGCAATTCTCGTTCCCTTTGAAGTTAAACCTAATGTACGTATGTGACCACACTTGAGAGATATTAATTCATATTCATAGCATCATTTCAGAAACATTTGATATGAGAAACTACCTGGGACAAAAGTGTGATGAAATGCAATTCTCGTTCTCTTTGAAGATACACCGACGTATGTGACCACACCTGAGAGCCCTATCATTTGTTTACACAAGTATACTAAATTTAACGTACAAGACGATCTAGAAAACCAATAAAAACATTGAATAAGGAAAACATATGTATGTGAAACGGGATAGTCAAATATATCTCAAATGCAGCTAAAGTCAGTTTCCAATTAACTGATGTACGATGGTATTGATTTATATATAAAAAGGACAAACAATTCATATTCATAGCATCACTTCAAAAACATTTGATGGAAGAAACGACCTGGGACAAAAGTGTGATGAAATGCAATTTTCAAACCCCTTGAAGGTACACCTACGTATGTGACCACACCTGAGAACCCTAGCATTTGTTTACACAAATATAAATGAAATTTAATGTACAAGTACAGACGATCTAGTAAACCATGTTAAGTTTCACAAGAAATAGAATAAGGAAAACATGTATATGTGTAATGAGATAGTCAAATATATCTCAAATGCAGCTAAAGTCATTTTCCAGGTGGTTGATGCTCGAGTGTAATGATCTATAAATTAAAAGACAAACACCTCATATTCAAAGCATCACTCAAAATTAATGCATTAATGGGAGAAGCTACCTAGGATCAAAATACGATGGAATGCAATTCTCGTACCCTTTGAAGTTAAACCTAATGTACGTATGTGACCACACCTGAGAGATATTAATTCATATTCATAACATCACTTCAAAACAATTTAATGGTAGAAACTACCTGGGACAAAAATGCCATGAAATGCAATTCTCGTTCCCTTTGAAGATACACCTACGTATGTGACCACACCTGAGAAGTAATGGAGATTTATAACGTCATCGATCTACAATACTGATTATGCTGTCACTAGGTTCAGGTAAATACATTTAAAATCAATTACCCTGTTCGATACTCCTATGTTTCCAATCAGCCTAGGAGTGACTTTTTCCGATTATTATTGTGGATCGTTATCCTAAATTAAAAGGTCAATAAAATCATACTTGGGGTGATAAAGGTTTGAAATGGAGTCAAGTTGTTTACTAGAAGACAAAGTGATGTATCAAAGTTATCAGTATTTATATTTATCGTTGGTATTGAAACGTGCATGTCCATTTATCGACGACAACTTGCGGAAATTCCGAGTATGTAAAATATACAATTAAAAAACTTTATTTTAAAAAATAAACAAATAAAAGGATATTGAAGATATATGTAGATAAGGCTTGGACAAAATAAACGTAATACAGTGACAGTGAACAGATATGTTTTGTTCATGTCTTTATTCAATTCATGTTGGTCATGCAACTCTATTGCTTTAAGAACATATATTCTTTTCTGTTGTGATAATAGCGGAGTCTCTTTAAGAATCTACGGTAAATATTAATGACTGCCGAAGTCAAGATGGTTGTCGGTTTTAAGTTTACAATAATACAGTGCTCATCGGAATACATGTTAAAAGAACGAGTTTGTGTCCTTGGATTCGAAGGACTACAACTGCATGAAACGTATACATAAAACAAAAACATCATGCTCAATACACATGGTTTTCACTGACAAAGCATTGTGATTTGATGCATTGCACATATACTTGTGAATCTAGTTCAAGTGTTTCGAGGCTTAGTGTCCTATTTCCGATGAGTGAGCAAAGCCAATTACATTCTATGTTATATAATAATCAAATTACATGAAAATGTTATTATGTCGATTTCGTTACGTACACTTTGTCTATGTTGAAAATCGGCTAGAGCCACAATGGTAAAGCATTGGACAACACACTGACTGTAATTCAAGAAAGGCAAAATTAAATCCCTTACTATTGTGATGTCATCTGGATGACAAAAGGCGACATCTTTTGACAAGATATCATAACATAGAAGAGCTTTGGCGACAGTCAGACGCGAATGTCAATGAATAGGTTTTGTATTGGTTTTGATATTTGTCATTTGTTGAGTTGCTTGACATTTTTTTCAGCTTATATGAAACTAAAAGTCAATCTCAGAGCTCAATCATAAAAGGAATATGAACTTTCAATTGGCTTGACAACCTATAATCTAATCAGTGAGAAATCAAAGATATAATCCGAATGTTTTATATACTATTGAAATGGCTTTCTTCAAGACCATACTGCATTTAGTGGAGATATAATTAAGTTTACATACAATAAACCTATTTCCTATTCCAGAACCTTACAGCTTCAGAGATGTTTGAATTTTCAACAACCATACAACATTTACCATTGATGGTTAGTGTATCGACGGTGAAAATTATGTCCATTGTAATGAAATTTACATTTTTAATCTCATAGATAATTTTCACTTAGATGGTGAACAAATGAAACATTGTTATATTTTGGGTACAGAATCATAAATACAGTATTAGATATGATATTTAATATCAATATAGAGAAAAAGAAATGAAGAAGAAAGGGCAATTCTTGTCGCTAAGTAATCTAAGTTTTCATCTATATGAATACAGGGAACCAACTTCAGCTAGTTAATACACTAAAGTAAATGAGAGATACATATATCAGTCAAAAAGCAGTATTCTGTCTTCTTGTCTACTAACTAAGCATTGGTATTTAATCCTACAATTGCATTGTATAATGAATAATCCACTAACACTCAAAGAGACGCTAAAACACCTTGAAAAAAGTATTGCAATATTTGCATTTCAAATTACTGAATTGATATATTTTGTCGATATATTGATTTGTAACGATTTTTAATTGGACTACATCCCTTGTTATTTAGCATTTACTCTATTTACGGAACAACGATTTTTGTGTACATAGAAGTTTGAAGCTGTAGATGTGTTTTTCAGTATTCATCATATATCCATATCAATATTAGGTCAAAGATTAAACCAGATATTGAGTAGGTATAGTAAACCAAGAAACTTTACAATGACTCATCATTCACAACTAAGAAAAGTCACCATTGTAAATCGGTAAATAGTCAAAGGCAAGACTATTTACTAGAAAATAAGAAATTACACAGAATATATAACTTGTAGAAATTTTCCAGGAACGATAGAAATAGGACACAGACAAGGCATTAATTACGCACTGAATCAATACTGGTTTGTTAATTCTTTAATGTTAAATAGAAAATAGCTTTTAGTAGACTAAGTAATGTTTAGGACATAACTTCAATGATAATAGCTTTCGGTAATCTTAAGTAAGAATGAAATGTGTACTTAATGAAAGTTGTTATCAGGACACAAGAAGGGTAATTTCTAAAAAGGTATTATCATTTAAATGTCAACAACTAAATGCATAATAATCAAATAAAACAAAAGTACAATTGAACATACTCAAATATGTATCATACCGATCATTTGATACATACTGATTAGTTTTCCTTTAATATTTGTTAATAGTTGATTAACAAGGAATTTTATAAAATCTATTAATTAGAAATGAAGTTTGATTTTGGTATTCTAGCAGAAATGTGCAACATAATCATAGGTATCTAAGCAACATACTTTTATTTTAAAAAAATCATAATCTTTAATGATAGTATTTAATTGCAAACATTTATAACAGTTATAAAATTAATCAGAAAGTTTAATGATTGATAACTTAATCATTTTCGGTCAAAACCCTTTAAAACCTTTTTAAAAGTTCACTACTTCTCATATCAAAACCTTATTTTATGATTTCATTACAGAAAATGAAATTGATGTGACAGGTTTCGATAAAACACAACACTTGTAAAGATTATCTAAAAATCAAAACTTAAACATATCAGTTTATGCACTTAGGCATGTATTGACTCAAAATTAAGTCATAAAAATAACGACAGTAGGCATGTATTAACGATTTCTGATGTTAGCTTTCAAAACAAATACACGGTTACATTTATTGACACACATACTTCCTGCAGTCAGATTTTTTCAGACAATGAACACAAAGGTCATTGTGTCATGACATTTGGGATGACATACCATACAAATCTCCTGTCACAACAGGGCAATTACTTGAGTCAACAATGCTTAATAATGACAAATTATTGTCTTACATGCTGGTACGTGAGAGCATATTACTTAAGCTATTCTCTATTGATCTACGATGATGGCACGTATGTGTAATCTGGGAGACAACAGGCGGCCTAATTGCATTATGATAGATATAGCGATTGTTAGGAACATCCTGGTGGTTGTATTTGTAGTAGTATCTCTAGTCATTGACTTGTTTGATAAACTGATTTGACAATTACATAGAATCGTTGTCTCCTGTGCAATTTAAGTTATTTCTGTAATACATCAAATGACGCTCATTTCTTGTAATTTTATAGCATGATGATATATTTTATTGTTATATTCAACTCTTCTTGTATTTATATTTTCTCGTATATGATCCCTATTCTTTTCTTTATTGAAGCTTTTAATCAACTGACAGACAATAAAAAGATTAGAAGAAAAAACACAAAGTGTATAAATGGTTTAACAACTGATGAAAAAACGTTTGTTGAACTTAGTGAGAGTACTTTCATCATTTTGAAACAAAATTGTCAACATTTCATAACTAATTATCGTAAAAAACGTTTGGACCAATTTGTAAATAGCTTGTAATGCTTGGCTATTCACTAGTCACTGACATGTGGCCTACCAGAAACAAATTTGGGCATCCAAAAAAGAAACACGGGGTCGAAATTAAAGAACTCAGATTTCCATCATTATGCAATAATGTATTGACACATTTCCAAGAATACATCTGTCAAAAGAGTCAATATCGGTTAACATTATGATAACTAAGTAATTTCCCCCAAAATGTTCGTCACAATTTTAAATGATAATCAAGGAATTGTAAGATTTGTATTGTACAATTGTATAAATCCTGGTGACAAGCAACTTCTTCTATATCAAAAATGAAATGCTGGTAAAATGCAAACTGAAGACGATTACTTCTAATCTCATCAAATAATGTTAACTATGGAGAGACATACATAACAAAATTGCCAGTATGCCCCCTGCGTTTTCTTGCAGTTTGATACTTATTCATATACATGTAAGGGTTTAAATTAATGAGACAAAGGATCACACAAAATATTCAAAATGATTCTCATAGATCAATACAATAAATCGATCTGGAATCCGTATGATTTCTCTTTCAAAACAAACAGCTGTCGTACGACTGCCATTATGTAAATAAGCTTTCATGCCAAAAAAACGTATTAAAGAAGTGTTCCATACGATTTATATAAAACTTTTAAATGAATAACTGTGTTTTATCTATAAACAATTTTCAGATTAACTTTAATTCGAGAAACATTCAATACACCTACATTCAATGTCTATTTACACACAACACCATGGAGCCATCCCTCGATTTTCATACGATTTTTATAAAACTTACAACATGTATATTGTATACTGATACCTACATTCAGTGTCAACACACCCTTGAGCCATCCCTCGATTTCCATACCATTTGTATTAAACTAACAACACATATGTTGTATAATGACACCTACAGTTAATGTCCACAACACCCTTGTGCCATCCCTCGATTTCCATTCGATTTCCATTCGATTTCCATTCGATTTATATAGAACTTGCAACATATCTGTTGTATACTGACACCTATATATGCAATGTCTATTTACACATAACACCCTTGTCCCATCCCTCGTTTTCCATACGATTTATTTAAAACTTACAACATATATGATATATACTTACTCGAAGTATTCATGTGCTGGCGACCGTCGGTCTAAGATCGCTGTTTCATTTGTAGAATTGGAGGTAATCCCGTCAGTAAAACATTCCAGTGCATCTGTCGAGTTTCCATATAAACTGCAGTTACCTGCCGACACATTTACGGGAGGGTTTCTAAACCCGTCATAACACAAGTCAGTGTTCCACGTGTTGTTGCAGTGCAACCAAGGGAGCTCAGAGGTGAACGATGCAATAAAGAAATGCAAACACCAGGCAATTACCACATTGTAGAAAAAGTCTGTATAGAAGGCGATAAGCACAACTGCCCATCCTATACCTGAAACAAAAGTAAACAGAGAGTTTTACGGAAATAGACAGGAATTAAAAGTTGAAATTGACCCAACTTTATCTATGAAATAAGTTTAAAGCATATACCTGAAATAAAAGTAAACAGATATTTTTTACGGAAGTCAAAGCATAGACAGGAAGTTCCAATTGACCTAACTTAATCTATGAAATACTCTTAAAGCATTAACCTGAAAGGGATGTAAAATAGAAATTTTGATAACTGAATTCAAACATAGATAAGAATTTATATAATTAGTTTAATGTGTCAACTTAATTTAAAAAGTATATAAATCTTTGTCTAAAGCTCATGTAAGGCATGAAGAGTTTATATGAATACAAAGCAAAAACAGGAAGTAAATGTTACATTTGACCTAGATGAAATCTATAAATTATATATCAGGCCCATATCTTAAACAAAAGTAAAGGCATATCTTTGATGTAAAATTAAACTGAAACAATTGATATAACAAGGGAAGTGGTTGAAAAACTATTGGACAAAATAAGATGCGGATTGTCAAAGCCTTCTCCAAACAAAGGTCTTTGAATATAACACACAACTGAACGCAGAAAATACAAGAACAAAAGGTCTGATGAAGGAACCATCTTTGGAATCAACTCTCTATAAACATTTTACAACGTTGTTTTCTGCAGCTCAAAACATTCTATAGAATGATAATAATTTCACTTAGTTCAAAGTAAACTTTACGAGTTAATATTAAACTTAAACAAGAATAATATATGTCCAATACATGAATCTTTTAAAAATGTACTGCTTTTCATTTTCGTATAATAAAACAAATGTGTTGGACAACTTCTCAAGTCTGAAAAAGCTCATCTTCGTTGTCAAGCAATGATCAATGCAACATTCGCTCTCATCGAAGTCACACATTTTCTTTTTCTTTGTTTTAACATTTGAGAATCCAATTTGAGGAATAACCACAGTTTATATCTAATGTATTATCATCATTATTCAAATTATGATATAACAACCTAATCTATATTTATAGAATCGTATGACAATAAGGGCGTTTCTTCGTAAACAATATTACTATAAACCATTTTCAAGGCACCAATGGTATGTAAAATGCACGACGATGATTTTTTATTAGTTCAGTTAGTTGGAACACGCATTAGGAGGTTGATGGAAAATCACCTACTTCTGACTAATTACTATTAACTAATCAAAATGCTGGTGCTGGTTAACTATTGAATATCAAACTTTTTTTATCAAACATTTCTTCTTACAAACATTATTTAACCCGCTAAAACCTACCTCACATCATTATTTTAATCTATTGAATGTTATTTTAGCTCTGTACACCCAAATGAATTTAAAGAAACAGTCATACAAAATATGAAGAAGCAAAACGAAATGGTAATTCAAGCATATCAAAATAGTCGACTGTATCGATTGCTCCATATATTCAATTTGATTTCTAAACTATCCACTTTGCTCAAAATCAACCTTAAAGGTAGATTGTTCCGAACATGGAAATAAACACGGCTCATAATAAAAGTGCATATCTTGCAGAAATTATCGCTATTGGGGTTAATGCTAAGGAAATGAAGCTATCAAATTAACAAGACCCCAATTGGAATCTAAAACACTCAATTTTCCCATTCAGTTAAGCAATCGTTGGGCTGTATGTTCTCGTCTCACTCACAAGTCGAGGCATGTCAACCGTCCATCAGTGTAAATAGCTAACCGGAAGTGACGTCAAACTCCCATTAATATGCGCGGACGATCGTTAACGAGTATTGTCCGCCGTTGGCCGACTTGAAGACGTTTCTTTGATGTTGCCATGGATAATTTCAGCGCTCACAACATTAAAAGGGAGGTAACTGCAATCGAATTTTGTCCCCCTTTCGATTAACGCTCTTTGAGTAAAAAGGCAGTTACGTAAAAATACGGTCATTGGACGGCGTTTTGTAGGTTTTTACTGCAGTTGCTTTCGTTTTCTTGATGCGGTTATTCACGATTATATTGATTCAAATTGGACTTTAGTTTTGATGTTTTGAAGTAGCAAGTATTTTCACAAGAAATTAATTATGTTCACTTTCCCATTTGTTAGAATGACCCCACTTTCACTTCAATCAGCTGCTACGAGGCTTGCCATGAATTAAGCGAGCCAATAAAGCTTTAATTGCAGTTCATGCAGTATTCTTCACCAGTTCAAGTGAGCAAAACTTTCTCAAATGCAATTACCTTTTTTAAATCAAAATTCGTAACTGCATGCATGCATGCATTAGCAAGATATACTTTGTTAGAACCTTGGCCATATCGTGTACCTATTTATAAAAAGCAAACGTTACTTTTGCTGTAATAATGGGCAATTGAGGCTTTTCTTCTATGACTTTTTGGGACTACTCAAACACCATGTTTCGCACATAGAAAATATTTACCGTGACATTTAACAAAAAATAAAATTTATGAATCATACATGTTTTCAGAAAGAGTGGTCTCAAACCGTAAACAGTCACATAATTTAGCAATGTCTAAACATGAAAGGAATGTATGTAACTGCTTTTGGTTTGAGGTTAAAGGTCAATACAACAATGACAAAAATGGTGTCCGAACCTTTAAAGAGTGGACAGATTTGACCCCAGCAGGTTATGGCCCCGGTACGGTTAAACTGACCAAGGGCCAGCTCCATGTAGAAAAGTGGTATCCCTCCAAGTAATAACATAAGGGCGTACGGTATCAAAAAGGCGCCTGTAAAAAAGAACGAACATTGATAATGGAATTCTTCAAAGGCATTTAGAAGTAGGTGTGATAATACAAGACACATGTTATGGATAACAACTTTTTTATTGAATTCTCACGACGTTTCAGGGTCAATTCTTGCCCCTTCTTCAGGTCATGACGTTTCCGAGTCAATTCTTGCCCCTTCTTCAGGTGGCCCAAAAACATCGTGAGAAATCAATAAAGAAGCTGTTATCCATAACATTTGTCTTGTATTGATAATAGCTAAATTATTTCTTCATTACATTGTGTTCACCGTTGAATGTGAAATTTGTCATAACGCCATCTGCATGTGTACAAATATAGTACAATTTCTGCTTTGAGAGATACAAAGATGTTCAGAGTCAGGCGCACCTGCCGCATTGCGGAAACCATCGGCTTACCCTATTAGTAACAAACAAGGTTGAAAATACAAGATATTTGTAATTTACAGTTCCCGTGATTGATAAAAATATTATAATATATACTATCTAAGGGATATGTAATTTCAACTCAGTTAAACAAGAAAAAATACCAAAAATGTATGAGTAGGGGAATTTCAACATGCACAATTTCCTAAGCAAGGTAAAAAAAATCCGAACGGTTTCCGAACTGTAAGTTTTATGCCTTGCTGCATACCCTTGAGTTTTCTGTGCTTGCTCTCTTGTCTGTAGGGGCACTATAGCAGCACAGAAAAGTAAAGGGTCTGCAGCAAGGCCTTAAGTGACATTTCCAAAACTGGCGGTTTAGGCTTTCGTAGGAAGATACACCTTGTACGGTTAAAGATACGTGATGCTATGAGACACGGGGGAAAGCCTAACTAAAGTAAATATGCATACTAACCTCCGCCATTTTTGTAACACAGATAAGGAAACCTCCACACGTTCGCCAGATCAACAGCAAATCCAACTACTGATAACAAAAAGTCGATCTTTTTGGCCCATGTCTCCCTCTCCTCCTCTTCCTCCTCTCCCTCCCCCTCTGCCTTCACTCCCCCCGACACCGCCTGCATCATGTACGTGTTCTCCGTGGCCGTGCAGTTGTCCACCCGCTTCTCTGTGAAGAGAGAATATAGAAACAATATGATATACCAAAGAGACTTATCATATGTTGGCACCGATTGCTATATGCACGTGGTTTTTGTGGCTGTGCAGTTGTACACCCGCTTCTCTGTGAAGAGAGAATATAGAAAGAAAATAATAAAATAGTGAGACTTATGAACAGATGAGACCACCTGCATGATGTACAGCCACAGGTACAGTTGTCCATCCGCTTCTCTGTGAAGAGATAGTATAATGAAAATATTATAGAATATAAAGACTTATGACAGGATTACGACGCCTGTTTCTGTGGCTTTACATTGAAAGGAGAATATAGAGAGAATATAGAGAGAATATAGAGAGACCCTTTTAAAATAGAAACCATAAAGAGAAGACTATTGACACGTTGACACCAGAAGCATCATGTATGTGTATTGCTGTGCTATTGTCAACCCGCTTATCTGTGATAAAAACATATAGAAAACGTACAGAAATGAAAATAGAAAGGTTTGAAAAAAAGAGAATTAGTAGACATATCAAAAAAGAAAATAAGAAAACCTAAAACTGTATAAAGAGACTATGATTAGTTGAGTTTGAAGAACAAATTATATGTCCTCTGAAGCTTTGTTGTTCCCCTGCATGGCTCATGTGAACTGAGTATATAGAAAGATAAAGAACCAAAGAACACACATATACACAGAGACTGTCATAAGTTGAGACTTACTGAACTATGTACATGTTCTTTTGTGACCGTGAAAGTGTCCAATATTACACTTAAGAATATAAAGGGACTTTAGAAAATAGATAGTGAGCAAGTTATGTTTAGCCGATACTAGATGAACAATAAATGTCTTCTCAGTACATGGTCAGTTTTCAAGCTTTGTTATTAGTGAAATGATAATATATAGAGAAATGGTGTTTTTGTCGTAATACAAATATATTCAGAATACACGGAATACAGAATGGCCAAGATGTCAATATACATGTTCTGGCGATGTTGTTTTGTACTTCTTTTAAAACTTATTTAATCGGAGACAAATTATCGTGATGCACAGTTGATATATTATATAAAGACGCGCATGCAGTTGCCAATGTGCTTTTGTTAAATGGAAACATAGATAGAAAGTTATTTTAATGAAAAGAGGAGTTTTTGGTAACACATTTACGATAGTGAAATTACACGGCGTTTAGGATGAAACATCATCTCGTCATTAAGGTGAATTTATTGGATATCGAATATAGGATATTTTACATGATTGAGGAGTCAGAATACACTGACAACGTCGTCTTTTTTTATATAAAAAGTATATTAATACCCGTAATTACGCTCTTTCGAATCAGTTATATTACTGAAATGTGAATACAGAATACCCTGGTTATAATGTCCCTGGTTTCCTGCCCTATTAACTCACTGGTTATAAAAACTGGATACAGTGCAATTTGCCAATGCTTTTTGGAACAAAGTCAGTTTTCCCTGACCATATTGCAAATGAAACCACACTGTTTTGGTTGTTGTTTTAGCCTATTAATGACAATTTGCATGACTCAAATCAATTCACACTGGGTGCATGTTGTGTAGGTACTTTGATTTTTGGTTATAGGCATGAACTACTCGAGTGAAATTCTACTTGCCTAATATTTATTGACATTCATCACTTCTTTAAGTTGTGGCTTTGTTGCCAACATGTTTCTAAATGCCTTATCTGGGTGAGATGCCAACTTGGATATAGTGGCATATTTTATCTTGGACAAATGGTGGTATTATAACCAGGTTTTCATGTATATCTAAAACAAAAAATCAATTAAAAAGGCAGTCTATATGCCTTATTTGGGTGTAATGCCAACTTGGATATAGTGCCATATTTTCTCTTGGAGAAATGGTGGTATTATAACCAGGTTTTCCTGTATAACTAAAACAAAAACAATTATCAAGACCGTTTAACTATCGATGTCTGCACAATTGGTATTTAGAACGATATATTCTTAAGTACATATATGTCAACAAAATAATATTGGTAATCTTGGATATCGTGGATATTTTCGATTTTATACTAAAATGACAATTAAAATCATGTATACCCTTGAAACTAAATTCTAGCAAATTTATCAAGTAACAATAAAGAAATTATATTAGAAAAATTAAATGACGTTAGAAAGATGTGATATCATTTACATATTATAGTTTGAAAAAGACGTATATTTTTCTTATGACATAAACAGAAAAAAATAAAGACACGAACCTACCAAAGCATTATATTTCAAGAAAATTAATTAAGTAACAATAACAAAATTATATCAGAATAAAATAATTGATAAAAATTGTAATGACAAACCCATAAAAAGACGTTGCAAAATGTGTTATACGTAATTACTGACATATTATTGATATACTTTAAGGTACAAACCTACAAATGGACTAGCCGCTATCAGTCATATCCATCTAAGTCTAAGTCTAACATCTGATACCGTCTAAGCAAAGTTTGGCAGATTTCCTCCTTATCAATAAATAATGTGGTCCGGCAAAGGGTCCGTCTTTTTGATTAAATGGGCCCCCGGAAGACAGAAGCCTCAAGGGAGATGCGGAAGTGACGTCATTGACGTCAAACCATCTGCTCGTCCAAACAAGACAAACATCGGTTAAGTGTTGTGAAAAACAACTTATGGAAATTGTTATATACAAGATATATATTCTTAGCTTCCTTTTTCGAAATAGACTCTACTTTTCCGGTTTGGGTTGTTCAAAATTTCCTGATTTTCGATTTTTGAAATTATTGAACAGAAATTATTTCCTATACATAAGTAATATAGTAAAATATTATTTCTTGAGAAGTTTCTTTTGACACCAAATATTGTACTATTGTATATTAGTTAGGTGCCAATCGTAGTTGCACATTAGATCATATTCAGTAGAAAAACTGTAATATTACTAGGTCAAGTTTCAAGTTGTAGGTTTAAATTGGAATTATTAGTGCTTTAAATGAAGCCAAATTTGATCCTTTAGAAAGTTATTTTGCTCTATTTGTGTATACACGGGGTTACCTTCAAAATCAGTCCTACGTTTTGCAATATACAATAATTATTACTTGATTAGGTTGTGGTTTAATTTTAGTTGAATGACAGAATGACTCATGATAATATGAATTCATCATTTGCTTTCATCTATGTGACGAGCAAAGATAACCATAATGTAATAAACGTCCTGTATAATATAATGAACTTTTTATAAAGCTGCACAATATATGAGCATAACGTGGCAATTGTGTCCATCCAATTTGATGTTAACACAATCCATGTGGTGACATGGGATGAGCATATTATTGAAAGAAAAGTAAAATCTTTGGAATGAATTGTTCATTAGATACTTTAGAATATTCGCCGATATCTGATATAAGCGTCACGTTAATTAATCAGTCGATCCAATGATATGATATCCGCGTAACGATTGGTCAATCCTATGACATGAACATTACATGTTGTCGATTTTGGCATCTGATAGATTAAAAGTTCGAGTCCATGCTATGCTATATTATCTCACTCATGTAAGAATCTCGATCTCTGATTGGTCCACGTGACCCTGGATAAATACTGATATCGCCCTCTTGAGCGGGAGGATGAATTATTTATACCCCGGCACATAAAAAGCTTGAAAAAAGCGTGCAGATTGAGCGTCTTGAAATGTACAATGTACGTTACCTCGAACACATGATCAAGCTGGTTTCTTTCGATCAACCTATATGTAGCTTTGAACAAACTATAGTCGAAGGGTTTACACAGTTAACGTTTTTCTTTATTTTCATATTGTATGCGTTTGTTGAAACATTCGGTAAGATAAATTCGTTATACCATTCAGAGGCGGGGTGTATGGGGAGATATCAGCCTCTCGCTTGGCTCTCGCTTGGCTCTCGCTTGGCTCTCGCTTGGCTCGAAGCTGATATCTCCCCAAAACCCCGCCTCTGAATGGTATAACTTATAATATACATTACTTGGTAGATAAGTCGTTTGATGGTTTGATGTAAGTATAACCAATCAATCGATTTTGATGTGGACATAGGTGATAAATAATACAATTTCATTTATAGTTTATTTTACTAGTAATGTCATATTTTTTGTTGATAATAGATAAATGTGTATATGAACTAGCAAGAATTGTGATGTCATAATGTCATGACGTCAAGAATCCTTCCTTGAGTTTCTAACGAATGGTATAGATTACAACAATGAAAATGTTGTTAAAAACACATTATACTAGGGAGATAATTTACTTTAATCTACTCATGTAATACATGAAATATAAACAAATGCTTACGAAACTACTTCAATTTTATATATTTGAATGAGAAATAAGTTTCAAAGATAATATTCAGTCAAACACACCTTAAACATTTCCATAGTCAAGCATGCCTCTTGTCTTTTTAAAAAGGAAATCATTATATACACTCAATTGCGAATATACCGTGAACAATTCCATAGTCAGTCATAACTTTAATCCTTTTGCATAAGAAAACCCTAATATTCAGTCAAACATGATCATTCCTTGAACATTTCTAAAACAATATTGCCTCTTATCGTTTTGAATAAGAAATTCAGAAAACGTGAACATGCCTCGAACATTTCTATTTTCAACCATTCCTCGTATCCTTTTGAATAAGAAAATCATGATATTCAGTCAAACGTGAACATACGTTGACCGTTTCAAAAGACATACATACCATTTGAACAAGAAAATCCTTATATTCAGTAAACTTGAACATATGTTGACCGTTTCAAAAGTCATACATACCATTTAACCCTTTGAATACGAAAATCCTAATATTCAGTAAACTTTAACAAACCTTGAATATTTTCATAGTCTATGATACCTCTTAACATTTTGAATAAGAAACTCCTTATAGTCAGCAAACGTGAACATACATTGAACATTTCCATTGTCCTTAATACATCTTATCGTTTTGAATAAGGAAATCCTAATAATCAGTAAACTCGAACATTTACACAGTAATCATACCTTTTATCCCTTTGAATAAGAAAATCCTCATAGTTAACCATGAACATACCTTGAACATTTCCATAGTCCTTCATACCTCTTATCCTACGTTCACTGATATCATAAATGGTTTTACATGGGTCTCTGGACTTTGAAATGTCACACAATCCCCATTAGAGCTAATAGTTTACTTATGTACCTCGACAGCTGTGAAAACGAACAGCCCTGTACACAGTAAATTGGATGCAAAATCTCATCTTTAATACAATCAACAATTGGGTGACTTTCTCTCACATGTTATTTCCCAATATGATCATATTTCATTACTCTTAGTGTTGTTTGGGATTGATGCTCACATATGCGATAAATAGCAAATATCAAAACTGTAATCGCGAAGATTAGTGCTTATTGAATAGCATAAGTTATTGTATGACTAATATATATTAAATTATAAAAACCTTGAATCACTACTTATAATGTGGCACAGAGTATTGTAAAACGTTTCATAATCCGTTTTTACCAGATCGCAATTACCTAAATCGATATTTGAAATATTATATTCATTCATTCATTCATTCATTCATTCATTCATTCATTCATTCATTCATTCATTCATTCATTCATTCATTCATTCATTCATTCATTCATTCATTCATTCATTCATTCATTCATTCATCGCTCAAAATTGGTGTTGTTACGGAAACTTCTCTGAAACCTGTTATCTTCCGTAGGATTGCCATCCAGGGGTCGACATAGATATCTCAAACGGTTTCCTAATTTTGTGATTGGCTGCCGTCAAAGACAGTGCTGGGTAGTACTAGATCTTCTACGCGAGGATATATATTAGATTGCGATCACAAAAGTCTTTCTTCTTACAATTGCATTCGATGTTTTTGTCTGTTTAGAGAAATCGATACAAAAATACACAATGCATGACATAACATGTACACATTTAGCTCTACAATTTTTTAATTACGTTCCTACTGTTGATAAAACTGTTGAGCTTAATCTATTTTGATTGGAAAAGGTTTTGACCTTAATATTAATGTTTCAATGTTTTAAATTGATCGAAAATAATAGTCTTAACAATTTTATAAATATTGAATTTGCCACGAACGTTTACTTGAATGATGTTAAGGTACAAAAAATGAAATGACATTACACGGGCAAATCTCCAGATTAGATATTGTAAAGAAGTTCTAAAGAAAACAAGTTCACAGTTGTGGGCTTGATGTTTAACATTAGCGATTGCATTTATCATTTTATATTCATAACTATTTGTTGATTATTGTTGTTTGGCACTACTGTAGGTCTGAAAGATGCTACATCGTCATCAATCGGCCACCCACTCGGACATACTCGGTTTAGTGACTGACGAAGCTCATTCGGAATCTCCGCGACGGTACTTTGCCTTCTCGGGAAAAGGCTGACGGCGGTGAAAGGGATCAAACTAGCTATAAGCAGGGCACGTAATGACTTAATGATGCTTTTCTTGCTTATTAATTGTGTTTGACGATAATCTATTTTATTGGCAGTGAGACCTATTAAGTAGTTGTAGACAGGCCCGATAACCGCGCTACATGGTTTGCCAATCTGCCCGACAGTGGATCAATGGCCAATCGACGGCAATGAAGTGATCGAACTGAATAGCTGTGTACGAAATTTATTCACATACAATTCTCAGAGTTCTAGTACGTGGCTATTTTCGCATGTGCTTTCTCAAGGCGTGAACCTTGGCGCGGTCTGGTGGCTCTGTCAACACGCGAAAGTGAAACACGCCATTTGGAGAGCGTTCTGTTTGCAAACTCTGATGGTAACAGCGGCGTCACGTCAATCGGAGTATTTATCGAGGACTTTGTTACCTCTAACGCGACTAATTCCGAATGATATGCGATCTCTTTACCTGATTAGCTCCTGGTTATCTTAACGCGTCAATCAATACAGGTAAACCCAGGCATTTTATGATCGAGTTTATTGAACCGGATTACTTTTTATATTTCAAATTGTAATCTGTCAGAATATTTCGATTGGAATCGGCAGATTTGCGGAAATTAGCCTTATTAGTTTAAGTGTCATTTTTGAAAAAAAATTGAAGAAATAAAATTTAATGAATTTTGAAGAATTTAAATTTTCATAATTGATTGGAAATTCATTTACATATTTTCACACAAGAGTTCAATATCTTTTAAAATCGATTTTTGGTTAATGACAGAGTGCAAATAAGGACAGAGATGCTGTAAATTGTCGTTATCGAATAAGACAACGTGGACTGTTGGTGAGTTCAACATTTTGAAAGAAAGCTTAATTTCAATGCAATTGTACTTTCCACATAGTTGTAGAATTGATTTCAAGACTAACCATGTAAATTCGGTTTAATTCACTAAGAGATGGGCAGACTGATCCAGAGTTCACTCACGTAGCTCATTTTCAAACACTAGTGAGTACTTGCCTCCGGAAGTTAATTAAGATAATTAAGAAACATAACATTATATACCTTGATATATCCGGGATCATACCATCTTAATTGTACACATGGAGACATGAGCCAAAATCAAAATTTTCTAAAGGTGGGACAATTTTTGCAAACACCGATTTTTCAAAAGACTTAACCACTCAGCCACAAAGACTTCCTTCATCATAGTATACAGCACACAAAAACAGAGTAAGCAATAAACTGTCAATCTTCTGTTATACCTTCGAATGTGCGAGATATACTTTCAGAAACAGAATATATTCAGAAGTGGCTTTGTGTTTATGCAAAACGTTTACGCAATATGCTTATCAAAAGTCTATTTATTCACACTAATTTTTAGAGAATCTGTATGACAGAATAAATTTTGATCAATTATGTAAGAAGTCAAAAAGTTTCAGGATGCTCAAGCTAAAAGATTTTTGAGTTTTTAGATAGAAATTACATCTCAGATTGCCAACTAAGTGAAATATAAAATAAAATATAATATAAATTTATGTGATAAATAGTGATCAATTTGATCAATCATTTCTAAAAACCGCCGATAAACAAATTAATGATTATATTTTTGTGGATACCTATAAGACGCCCTTTTCACGTCATTAGAGTGCTACTTAGCTCTCGTCGTTACCATCCGTACTTCCATTCAGGTGACCATTCTTAACTGATCGGCGCACTGAGTGCAATGTGGATGAACAGACTTGCCCAGGGTCACACCACAGGTTGAGAAACAGGTAAAAAATGTTTCGCGTCTCTATCGAGATTCGAACCCACGCTATGGCGTTAATGGCCAGCATGCTAACCACCACACCACTACATTACACCATCATATCTCTGAAAACTGACCTTGGAGGGGGATGTTTGTCTTCTCGTCTGTTTTGTCCCCCATCTCGTCACCTAGACTGCCCATCCTCCACTGTCACCTGCAATCAACACACAGGTAAACTCAGGTAATATACTGGACAAAATAAGTTAGGTGTTTATTACATTGGTACTGACAATTAGCACACAAGTAAACTCTGGTAATATACCGCAGAAAATGAGTTACTGATATCTTCCGCTGTCACCTCCACTCAGAACACAGATAAACTCGGGTAAAATACTGCACAATGTAAATTAGGGGTAGCATCAACTGTCACCTGCCATCAACACACAGGTAAACTCAGGTAATATACTTGACAAAATAAGCAAGGGACATATTCCACTGGTACTAACAATCGGCACACAAGTAGGCTCGGGTAATATACTGGACAAAATAAGTTAGAGGTATCATCTGCAATTAACACAATTAAGTAAAGTAAGGGATACATGTATATTCCAATGGTTCGTACAATTAACACACAGGTAAACTCAGGTAACATACTGCACAATATAAGTAGTGTATATCTTCCATTGCAGCCTTCAATCAGCTAGTGCAAGGTTAACACAGGTTAAATACTGGAGAAAATAACATAAGTTAAGGATATCATCGACTGTCACTTACAATCAGATCAGGGGTAAATACATGATACACAGGACAAAAATGATAACCAATTCCTCAACTGTCACCTGCAAAAGGACAAGAAGGAAAATTCTTAACATCAAGGACATGATGTTTTTCTGTATAACTACCTCTTCATTCGTGTTTATTATATAGTCTATATTCCAGAGTAAGAATATATACAGTTATATTTCGGTCCTGATGTAGGTCCCATATGAATGCCTTTTAAAGATTTCAACATACTATGGTATTATCAGATGATCCAATATGTTAATATGCCAAGACATTCGTCGACATTTATGCTCTTTTGTTATTTCAGATACATTAAACATTTAATTGAGATTTCATTACAATATATTGCATGGTATATGCTACTCTCTAGCTCTACTGTATAATTCAATGTCTTTTAAAGTTTTAATTGTTTTGTTTGTTTTGTTTAAATGTACCGTTACTGGTATTTGATTGGTTAAACTTTTTGAGCATTTTTATACGTTTTGAAGAAATGTGAATGCAAGGGGACGTACAAAAGACATACGTCCTCGGTCGATATTGTTTTTCTAGGGTCTATAAAACAGGTATTGACCTCATCACCAGTTTATAACTGTACAATATCTTCAGTAGTTAAAACGAATATATTGATGTCTGGATTTTTTTTATCTAATTACATGTACCTTTATTTAATGTAGACAGGGGTTAAAAGACACTTACACGACCCCACTATGTTTGATATGTTGTCAACGGGCGAAGAATGGAACTCATTATATCAATGACGTCATGATAACAGAAGCATGACGTCATGAAACAACAGTTTGACGTCATCAGGTAAATTTTTAATAACTCAAGTTGATATCACTTTTGGTCGGACACGGGGTCATGGGGGTCAAGTCAATATCACTTTCTCTCGACTGTCACGTGTCCAGTTCTCGATCAATCGGGTTGCCGAAAAAATACGCTCACTTAATAAATGCTATCTGGTTTCTTTGATCAATAATATTGACTGTTTGATACTTTGAATTTGCGCCATGTCCTGATTAAATAAAATGAAATAATCAATTGTTTAAAGCATTATGCATTACAGTCCGAGAGAGATTTTACAGGAAGTAACTTTCAATCGTATGAAAGCTTCTGAAAAGTAACTATTAAAAAGGTTTGTAAAGCCATAACAGAAATTGAGTTATAGAAATAATCATTTCAAAATGTTTGGATAGATACGTTCATCAAAATGGGACATGATGACATCTATCATTTTGTTTTTAGTACACAAGTATTTGAAAATAATTTCAGTGGCGTCATTACACAAATACCTACATATCATCTTTAGTAGCGTTATTACACAAATACCTGAATATAATTTAAGGGGTGTTATTACATAAGGAATGAATATAATTTAAGTGGCGTTATTACCCAAATACCTGAATATAACCTTAAGGGGGTTATTACACAAATACCTGAATACCATTTAAGGGGTGTTGTTACACAAATACCTGAATATCATTTAAGTGACGTTATTACACAAATACCTGAATATACTTTAAGTGGCGTTATTACACAAGTTATGAATATCATTTTAGTGGCTGTATTACAATAGTACTGAATATCATGTTAGTGGCGTTATTACACAAATACCTGAAAATCATTTAGTGGCGTTACGACACAAGGATCAGAACGTCATTTAAAGGCGATAGCAATGTATGAAATTCACACAAACATTATCTGTATATCAAGAAATCCGGCTTTAAAGGGGCAGTAGCACATTTTTGGAAAATTAAAATTTTCAACTTTTTACTGATAATTGTACGTTAATGCTAAATGTATTATTTTGATAGTGTCAAAAATTTCATTACACAAACCAATCATCCATAGTCAGGGAATAAAATAAAAAAAATCACACAAAATTCATCGGCGGCCATTTTGTGTGAACACCTTTAATTCATTTTGTGTAAGAAAAAAGAATCGCATGGTTGAACCGTACATTATATATTTGATTTATAAATGTTTCATTTAATTTAAATACATTGTCTTTCAATTTGAACCATTTATTTTCGTTTCCTGACATCATCTAATAATCTCCCTAAAAACTTGCTATTGCCCCTTTAAAGGGGCAGTAGCACGTTTTTATGGGGAATAAATGGTGATGTCAGGAAAATGAAAATAAATGGTTCCAATCGAAAGACAATGTATTTAAACTAAATGGAGCAGTAAAAATTCACATATATAATGTAAAGTTTAACCATGCGATTCCTTTTTCTTAAATAAAATGAATTAAAGGTGTTCACACAAAAATGGCCGCCAATGGATTTCATGTGAATATTCATACTTTGTCCTCTGACTATGGCTGATTGGCTTGTGTAATGAGATTAATGACACTATCAACATAATACATTTAGCATTAACATACAATAATCAGTGAAAAATTTAAAATATAAAATTATCAAAAAACGTGCTACTGCCCCTTTAAAGATTAGTCAACACTTTTGTGTATTGATTATTTGATCTTTTATCGTATAAGAGCATGTGATTTTTTTTAAAAAGATGTGATCCCATGGGGTGTTTACTTACCAAAGGTCTGTGCACGTACTAGTGTTTCATGGCATTTGCTTCAAAATGTTTTGATTAAATAAGCATAATATATATTCAATTGATTAGCCACATAAGACATAAGTAAATCAACTATACAAGAGAGATGTCCAGATAACTTGCCTAATTCCTTGCTTTTGAAAGGATATTTGTTTAAACCAAACTAACGAATATTAACATAATTAGATTACTATCACACACATACATGTAAGTAAACCATGTATACTACACTATCTTGTCATATCAGCCATCGCAACACAGATGAGAATACATTATCGAAATATTTACATAATGTTTCAAGGGGCCGAACATTTAACATCTTCATGATTATCAATGATAACAGAACGAGCAATAGAAAATATGGTAATCTATTAAGTGAATAACATGATTATCCTTAAATCTTTAAAAACACAGTTCCTTTAATTGAATTATTTGACTGTGTAATGACCATAAATTGTCCTAAATAGGGTAAACCTAAAATCAGAGTATTGTCCTATGCTGTTGTTATTAATACGGAGTGCCTATGTGAGAGGAACATATAGTATCGTTTTTTCTGTTGGATTGTTCATTCATTACCTAATAAATTGACTTTTATGGTAGATGTTCATTCAATTTCCATTAAGATGCAATATATATCTATTTGTTCCACTGGATTGTTCATTCATTATGTAAGAGGAAACATATTTCATTTTATTCATTCATTATTCTGCTGGGTTGCATTGTTCATGTGTTGTTTTAAAATGTTGTTTTATTCAAAATGATTGTTTATATTGCTTCAAGATACATTTGTTATTGTCTTAGAATAATTTCTTATATTCTAAATCAATGTTTACACCTTTTAGTTTTTATATTTTTATGCACATATGTGTTTATACATGATGAGTTATGTCTCCAGTAACCCAATACAGAGGGTGATTCGTTACATTTATGTTTTAAGTTTTAACTTATTTGACTTAATTTGTATACAACTGCGTATCTTAAGTTTGTTCACTTACCTTCGTATTCTAGTGCAAATATCATGTAATTTGTAACGTCTTTGAGACATCATATAATTGTGAAAACGAAACCGATAATGATGAAATTTCACTGCATAAGTTAAGATTCAGTTTCCGTTGACATATTCGTATGTGATACCTAGCAGATAGCTGTAACAAATTTGGCAGGTCATTGAAGTGACCAGGGGTCAAAATTGCGAAAACACTGATTTCTATTTTGCTTTACAAAATCCTTCATAAGTGATCAACAGTTTTAGATCTTATTCTGATGTGTTCCTTTGCGCTAAGGCAACATAACTGTGTTGATTTTTCCCTACAAAGTTTACATGGAAGATTTTAATCGAAATTTAGGAAAATCCGAATTTCGCAAATATGACCACATCTGTCTATTTAACAATGCCGAATATCGACATTCAGCACCAGTGACAAGACGATCCCGAAATGTGGTTTGGGGGTGGTTATTTTACACATGGACAATTGATGATCTTCTGTAAGTGGTCATGGAGTTATTTTATGAACGTCAAAACGAAACCCAATTTACATGAAATTTGCACTAAGACCACAAGCAGGTGACACAGTTTTTGGTATGCAGCTGTATGTTAATGTGATAAATTCTATTGGATTATCCATGCATAGTTATATTCAGAAGAAACATGTTCAAGTGCGTTTTCTTTCTAACCTTGAATTTGGTTTTAGGATTACCGTATTTCATTTAATGCCAAAGTAAGGGTAACATTATCCCAATAAGAGAAGAAACGAATATCAGAGGTCTTTATAATCTTTGTGGAATATCCTTAATGTCCAAGAAAGAAGGTAATTTTGTCATAATATTGTCTTGTTCTGCTCTATTGTCCACAGATCGTCCCAGAAAGAAGGAACAAAATTCAAATCCAAAAGATTTGCCATAACTGCAGTATATGCTGTTTCAGAGGGGAACATGTTCCAGACAATACAAAGATACAGAGATAACATATGAAATGACGTCGTCTCAATCTGTTATATTATCTATGTATCTCCCAGCAATTGTCATGCATTATTGTCTATGCATGGTCACATCGAGGGACATCATGCCGTTACCATGACAACAGACATGTCAAATTTTGCCGAGTGCAACACCAGAGCCTTATTGATTGGTCTACCTTGACTTGCAACTACCGTCATGGGTTTGAACACCTTATGCTCCCCATTCTTCCCTTCCATCAATATATCGGCACCACTAACTGACACAGTCGATACACAACCTATAAGTTGATAATTGGCGATAATTGTAAAAGTATGTCTGGTGGGCACCGTCTGAACCCAGGGACACTTAAGAATTGTTCCCTATGTTTGTGGACCAAGTCTGTATTGTAATGACAATGGATCTAATGGAATTGCAACCAAAAGGCGTTTTTACCTGAGTCTCATTATTTCTCTTTTGCATTCAAAACTAGAATTCTTATTTGGGAACTACTTATAAAGCGGAATAATTTGACTTAATTAAAACTAAAACGCGTAGATTTGGAACATTATTTATTCAATATAGAAACTGTTTCGATAAGATGATTTCGATTATTCTACTTTATCAATGATTTGTCAAATCATATATTCACAGTCAAAATCCACTTAGTTTCTGGTTTCTCGATATTTTATATATTTAGAATGTGTTATTCTTTGGAACTAGGCCGAATCACATTGAAGATGAATATTACTTTTCATTATATTCTCAAAAAGTAAAAAGTACAATCACATAATATTGGCAATCACTATTGCAAATAAATGCATTGTTTGATGTAAATCTAAGTATGATTAAACGTTTGTTCGCTACTTACAAGTTTTGTGAACAAATAAAACCTTGAATTTAACCTAAACGCAAGCGAGGTTACACCCTATATTACAACCCAGTCAGGTAAAAACCAAACTTGACATTTTTCTTCAAACAAATTCCCTCAGTTTAGTGTATTCAACACTTGATGTCTATTAAATGTCATTTGTAGTAGAACCTCATAATGCACTTTTGTTTACTGCATCATCATCAAAATCCATCAAACATACATTCTACACTAGTTAAACTCAACAAATAACATATTTGCTCACAGATAACAATCATTAATTGAGTAAGCATAACTGACTGACATACATTTAGAAATAAACCATGAAAAACATAAAAAAATCAATTTCAAGTCTATTTCAATGACATTCACTTCATTTGTTTAAAATCGATAACTCGGTTGACAATTCAAATTAAAACGTTTCAGTCGATTTCATTGCTTTAGAGGATCGTTCTATCTACAGACATCCATTCCAAGTCAAATCAATGTGTTTTTGTTCCACACTGAACTGAAGATCTCCATCACTGTTCAGCACTACGAGTATTTGTTTAGCCCTTACAGAAAATTAACCCTTTTAAAGGCTGACAATGGCCCTTCATGGAGGGAGATTAGCTGTAGTGGCTGTACGATTTGCCAGTTAGGCTGAGGTTCATTTTGACGGGCTCTGATTCAGAGAAACACAGTGCAGTATGGAGTTGTATTGTTTGGGCCTCTTGAGGTATTTATTTATGGACATAACAGTAAATATGGTGGTATCGATTGCCTTGTCAGTGTTAAGTGCGTGACAATATATAGCAATAACACCCTTAATGTGCTACTATTTTTAACTTTGAAAACGTTTGTGATTTGATCGATTCTGTCCTCAAATTCATTTCTACAGTTTAAAATTTTAGAATTTTCAGTTAAGAAACCATGCAATTCTATATAATTAATAAAGAAATGCAAAAAATCAAATAATGTTAATGTTATATATTAACGACTGATTGTTGTCTATGTAACGAAATGGCTGTTTATCTATAGGTGTTCATTTGCAAAAAAAAAACAATAATAACTTATTTTTCCTATACATTTCTGACTTTTAAAGTGCAGGCAATAACAGACAAAGGGCAAATATTTCGAAGACGTTGAAATCTAAATTATTTGCGATTTGATAGAAACATCCACAATGCAAATAGTTTCTGAATCTGAAAAGTTTATTCTATGCAGACTTGGAGTATTTAAAAAATAAACATTCATATTGACTTTGCACATCTGTTGTTGTTTAAAATGAATTTGTTCAAGTTCATGTCCCTTCTGAGGTGCCATATAGTCTTAAAGAATTTCGGTCATGTTTGAAATAACATTTAAGCGTTCCTTTAGGTTTTAGAATGTTTTCTACCAAGGTATTCATTTGACAACCAGTTAGTTTAAAATGAATTCGTCCCAGTTTGAACATGTCTTTTTTGAGGTTCTATAGTCTAAAACAATTTCGGGCATGTTTGAAATACCATTTAAACGTACGTTTAGGTTTACAAATAAACTCTGCAAAGGCATTCCTTTGACAATCAGTAAGTTTAAAATGAATTCGTTCAGTTTGAAATGTCATTTCTAAGGTTCTTTAGTCTAAAACAAATTCGGTCAGTTGAATAACCAATTAAACCATCCTTTCGGTTTGAGTTTTACAAAGGTATTCCCTTTGACCATCAGTACGTTTAAAATGAATTCGTTCAAGTTTGAAAATGTCATTTCTAAGGTTCTTTAGTCTAAAACAAAATCAATATAGATGGAATGTCCTTAATAAAATAGTGAGTATAATGTTTTCGTTCGATCTGCATTATTAAAGGAAGTAATTGCATTCTTATACCTCCTGCCCATCGGACACTCAAATTAATTAATAAACAGCAATATGCATATGAGTTCATAAAAGAAGAAAACTGATTTATCAATAGTTCTTTCCTTGGTCTTAATTGCAATCAATTGTACGATGATTAATTGAAACATGTCGATGCATGAGCAAACAAACGATTTCTCATCTCAGATTTGATGTTATGGTGGACTCCAACCCATGTCCCTCGGTTCCAGAAAACATCTCCTTTATTTAAAAGGGGTCAATGGACTATTGCGTGCAATGAGCGAATCATAATCCCTTACTCCTCCGCGTTATACAAGCCCGTCATCATATCATTTTCATGTCAAGTTATTAAAAAGCAGAATATTAAGCGTATTTCAAGGGTTTTGTCACATGGGACATATCTAAATGTCTTTTTATTACTACAAATAGTATTATAACATAAGTGTATGATTTCACCTGAAAACTTTTTAACAATTCCTGAAATGTTTTAATGTATATAGATTGAAATGAAAATATAAACTTGACCTTCCGTGCTTGAAGTTGATAACTACAAATGGTATTATATCATTTTTATGTGACTTAACCTAATTTTTTTTTACTATTTCATGAAATTTTGTTATATAACTTGATATAAATAAATTGACTTGACCTTCCGTTCTGTAAGTTGATAACTACAAATGGTAATAAGCCATTTTTTGTCGTGTTGACACGAAAATATGTACTTCACCTTTCTTGATTTAAGTTGACAATCTATAGATTTCTTTTCATATGATAAACACATCAAAAACCAGATCTTCAAACCGCTCAGTCCCTTGGTATCGTGTTTATTTATAAACATTATTATTCTAAAGATAAACAATTAATATGGTAATCAGCCTCTATGTCTAATTTACCGTGAATAAATAAATATTGACATCTCCATTACAACTTTATTGCCATCAACGATCACCCATTATTTAAAGGTTTCGGTACATTGAATATGATATTCCCACACTCTGAAAACAACTAATTATAATTGCTATTCACTCCTGGTGGTAATGCATATAATATCAGATTGTTGTTGTTCGACTTTTGGTATTTAGAAGAGATTTAACCTTTGACCCTCTCCCATTAGCATTGATCAGTTAGTGTATGATTCTGATTGATAACCTATGGTGATCGATAATCGTTAAACTATCGATTTACTAACATGACAAAGCATATACTTTTTATCATATGCAATAAACTTTATAAAACTAATTATGTGACGTCTTTTCATGTTAAGAATATTGCATATAAAGTATGTCATGTTACTTGTTAATGGAAATTCACTTCGATTGCTTCACATATATGTAACTTATTTAAGAAAACATTTTGCTTTTTTTATTCATATCTGTTTGAACTTAACGACGAATACACTGACAAAGAATATTGTTATAACGAGTAGAAAGTGTCACCAAACTCAAAGTTTGCAAATTTGCTCAAAGTGTTGTCGAGGTTGAAGCACAAGGTTTTGGTAGTCGTTTAGTTGTTCTGTTCACACATGCTGAAACATTAAATCTTGTAAGTTTACCTATGTAAATTATCTTATATTAGATGAGGCCTGATTAATGAAATCCTTCATAAACAATAGTAACACGAAACAGAATATATTGATAATAAAATGCCGCTTATGGCAAATATCCAACGTCTCTAGTGTAATGATAACTGATAATGATAAATTCGAAATTCAGCGATTACCGTTTGTCTGCCAGAATGAAAAATGAAACTTGAATTGCCATTTTAAACCTTGTGGTTTATGCTTCTTTAAACACACAAGTAAAGAAACATACCTTGCCAAAGAAGCAGTTTTAAAGTATAAACAGAATAATTTTCCATTTGAAACTAAATAAATTAACGGATAATGCGAGATTACTGACATTAACTAATAAAGTAACGATCCTTTTAGTAATCTATATCCTGCTATTTTCAAACATCGTTTTTATTACCTCATCAAATAGTCAATAGTCAACGTTTTAACTGAGAAATCTTTGTAGTTCATTTTGCTTGTAGTAACTTAACAATTAACTACTTCGCAGTAACTCTATCTTGCTTCTTAAGCTTACGATAGATCAAAATAGTCAGTCTACGATATTAAGCTTCTGAACACTAAGACAGACATTCCTTTCATTATCGGATGTACAAATTCAATTTACTAATGAGATTCTAATCTGAAATGACCCATTTAAAGTATTAGTATTCCCGTGTTTATAGCTTCAAATCTTAATATATTTTTATATTCATCTTTGTGAATGGAGACTAAAATATTTTACATATTACCTAAGTGAAATACTTCTTTAAGTTATTAAATGTATTTATTCCTCCAGGTTAACGGTTTACTCTTATTTAAACATCTTTCAAAATCCATTTACGGAACATTTATTTCTTTAGACCGTAGTTTATACCAATCCGATTTCATACTATTAAAAAATGACTAACCATTCATACAATGTTTTCAATGATAATTATATACATTAGTGTAATTGCATTCTGACACTAATTATTCGCATGACCGACTTTCAAACAACACGGCATGTCGCTTGTGCACTAAACGAACTAATGCAGAAATGTAAATATGTAAACTGAGCGATAGATAAATCCAGCTTTGCTGATGTAAGTACTTTTTAAATCCATAATCACTCACCTTCAAGTTTTGCAATTTTTCCGCTATGATGTATAAACTTTGTCAATTTAACTTCCACAAATTTTGAATCCTCATCTCTTTGATCCTCTGCTTGAAGTCGGTGATGTACGAGACTTTTTTCTTTGAAATCCCATCCAAGAAAGACTGGCGGCGTCAAGCAGTAAGCACAGTTGTCCCACTAGGAATTGTCGTCTGCTCAGTTGGGCGACGTCTGCTCTTGTGGTAGGTCACGTGATCAGCCTGGAACTGCTACTGAGATCCTGCAGAGCCCCACGGGAACCTTGCTTCATAACTTTCTTGACAGAAGGAAGGCCTGCAAGGAAAGTGACCGGGTTTGTAAAATCCAGCCGAATTCTCACTTAGTATAATTCCATATCCTAATACACAGGTAAATATTTGCTTAATGGCTGTGAATTCGTGCTCAGTCCTATCTCATGGAGAATCAGGAACAGAAGAATTCTCCCAGGTGCCAGGGAATCCCGTCCATCGAGTCTCCACTGTGATTCGGCGAGTAATAAGTGATCGAAGTTAGAGACGCGATGTGATTGGCGACTCGATGGCAGAAATCACTCTCCAGGCTCCGTCCTGCTACAAGCCCGCAGTCGGAGACATGATGATATAATATGGACGTTATACGCACCCTTGGGCATTGATAAAAATGACCACGAGTTTAAACTAAGATTGAGGCAAATAAAAGCAATCGATTTTGGATAATGGTTTAGTTATGGCAGACGCATACCCATCCGTCGCATCTAGCAGAGCTTCGCGTTGTGTTGTGATGTCCCCTAGTTAATGGGAACATGGAGACTTAAAAGACTTGACAAATTTGGGACATTTGAAGGGGCAGTAGCACGTTTTTAGGGGAAATATAGGGTGATGTCAGGAAAATGAAAATTCATGGTTCCAATTGAAAGACAATGTATTTAACTAAATGTAGCACTGCTGCAGTAATAATTTAAATATATAACGTAAAGTTTAGCCATGGGATTGCTTTTTCTTACAAAAAATGAATTAAAGGTGTTCACACAAAATGGCCGCCAATGGAATTTATGTGAATCTTCATACTTTGTCCTCTGACTATGGATGATTGGCTTGTGTAAGTAAAATTTTGACACTGTCAAAATGATACATTTAGCATTAACTTACAATTATGAGTGAAAAATATAAAGTATAAAATTATCAAAAAAACGTGCTACTGTCCCTTTAAAAGGGTACTACTATGACATAGTACCCTGGATTCACCTATGCTGTTTTTAATATATAATCGTATTTATTATTTAAATGTTTTAACGTTAATTCGACTATATTGGAATGGTATGTTTAATCGTGCAAACTGGGATCCATCAAAATAGGCAGACTTTGAAGTATAAAACATGAAAGTATCGAAGTTTCTAAGAGTAAATTAAAGAAGTATAATGCCAGAGCCATTGTCAGTCTGTTCTATTGAGTGAATAGACACGGTAGCACTTAGCATTAAAATCCCATTGAAACCTTGCGTGATTTAAACTATTAAGGTAAAGTATGTCAGTTGTTGAACTGATCTTATCGGGCTCTCACAAGATACTAAAGAGGTACAAAGATACCCAGTACCTGGTACAAAGTCACCATTGACTTTCATATGATTTAACTACAACGTTCAGATAGACAACGCCGCTAATGGCTCAAATATTGCCCAAGCGGCGTTAAGCACTAATTCACTCACTCACTTAGATAGACAACTCTGTAAATATAGCTTGATTCATGAGAGCTTAGCTTCTCCAAATCAATTAATGCCGAGTATTCTATTTCATTCACAGTTTGAAATCGGTTAGGATACTAATTTAAAAAATGCTGAATGACGAAGGCCTATTTCATTCAGTGAATTTAGCTGAAATGTTTTTGTCGGTGATTCATGGTAAGATAAGTAGAGAAACGTTTGATGATGTTGTATTGTCGGTGATTGTTTAAATGATAGCTGAATACTTAGGCTTAGGGTGGTATTTTTGGTGATCGTTGATCAAATGTTGAATGACGTAGGCCTATTTCATTCAGTGACTTCGAATATTAAGCTGAAAAAGTTGTTATCGGTGATCCATGCTAAGATAAATGAAGAAACGTTTGATGATGTTGTATTGTCGTTGATTGTTTAAAAGATAGCTGAATACGTAGGCTTAGGGTGGTATATATTGTTGGTGATTGTAGATAGGATAGCCGGAGAATGGCTGACGTAAGGTGACATTGTGGTTGATTGTTGAAAAGAAAGCTGGCAAAACGTATATGCTTAAAGGGGCAGTAGCACGTTTTTAGGGGGAATATAAGTTGATGCCAGAAAAGTTGAAAATGTATAATGTAAAGTTTAGCCATGCGATTTCTTTTTCTTACACAAAATAAATTTAAGGTGATCACATAAAAATGGCTGCCAATTCGTTCTCTGAATAATATACATTTAGTATTAACGAACAATTATCAGTGAAACTTAAAAATATATATTTGTTCAAAAAACGTGCTACTGCCCCTTTAAGGTTCTATTATCGGTGACTTTTAACAAGATAAATGAAATATTTGCTAAATATGGTCTTGTTACACTTATAGCTAAGGAAACAAAAGACGAATATAGATATCCCAGTGTTGGTTGTTCTACTGCGTTCAATATGCATGTCAAACCTATAAATCCATAAATGCACTAAGGTGGGACGAATGTTTGTCGTGTAAAAGGAAAAGTAAAATGAAGAAATCTATAAAATCAAGAATATCAATAATAAGTATTTCAATCGTAAGCTCTGATAAACACATCTCAACGTTTACTGTAATCACGAAAAGAAGTTTAAATGAAATTTTGAGACTTTGATGCATATTCTTCACATATCAAACAAAATTATATCATGAGTTATTGTGCACATTTTGTACCAGTAATACTGTACAAAGTGAAAATTCATCCGTTGTTTTAAAGTTCTGTTGTGTGGAACAACAAAATAATCCAAACAGTTATGAAACTTCTTGCCAAATCTAGTGTACAACAACAAGTGTTTAATGATTTAGCTTAAAATATCTTTAAAACTTGAAAACTCATTAATGAAGAAAAAGTGTTACACAAAACGTGTCCTATTACTTAGCATTTCTTAACAAGTGACTACCTTTTAAAAGGAGAACCCAGTACGGGGAGGAGAATTGAGAATTAGTCAATCTTTAAGCCGAACATGTACAATGTACCATATCCTGAAATGTGAAGTATGCAAAAGCATCATTTAGTACTTTGCTAGCAAATGAATTGGAGCAAACCATCACACATCGGACACAATATCTTGAAGTTTCCATGAACAATAAGTGCAAAAGCATCCAAAATGTTTTGAATTATAAAAAAAAAAAAATTGAACGTGTTTGCTAATATATATCATGACATGACTGTGATAGGTTTGGAAGTTTATGTACAACGCCGATCAGTGTTTGATGTTTGTTTTATGTGAATGTTTTTACTTCATGGCTTTGCGACATGTATGTATGTTTTTGCAAGTGTAATAAATCTGCCTCCTTAACACGATCATATTCTTGTCTGTTATGGTAGTTAGTGTCTGTCCCTATAACAAAATTTATCTGCAAAGACCTATGCAAGTCTATATTATTTTAGTAAGTCTAGGTTTACCTCGTTTCTGAAAATGAAGAGCTTCAGTAAGTTCCTTTTTGATTTTGAATGATAAGTTGCACATTGACTATCTGTTCCTTCTATATATCAAAAAGTATTTCGTTTATTGAAGTTAGGCAAAATGATCACAACACGTTTTCTCACATTGATACATTATTCATTTCCAACACAGTTAACCCGGTAAGCATTAACAACATGTTTCCTAACACTGACACATCATGCCACATCATTTCTACAACAGTTAACACGGTACGCATTAACAACATCTTTCATCACATTGACACATCATGCCACATCATTTCCATAGCAGTTAATCCGGTACAGATTTTCAGGCACTATATTCGTACCCACTTTACTCACATATCAAAAAGAGCTCGATATGTTTATTGTTTCACACGCCTTAGGGTCTGGCCAATTTACATGGGGAGGTGGGGGATGAAAAACTTTCTTTAAGTATATCAAGATATATTTGACCCATCCCTAAAAGCTGTCATGTTTTTTCATGACCCACCCAAAAAGCTGTCTTATTTTTGTGTGACCCACCCCCAAAAATCACCGGCCCACTCCCTGTAATAAATGACCAGTCCCTTATCGGTCTCCTCTTCATTTTTTTTCAAATTTAAGATTTATTTAAAAAATCATTTAAGAGTCTATTTGTGAGTCTAGCGGGGAGGCGTCATCAAAAACGATTTCACTTTTGTTTGCTTTCCAGTGCAAAACACTAATCGGTTGAACACATGAAGAAGGATTTACAATAACTCCTTAAACTCAAGCTCCAAGTGTTTCAATGCTTGGGACATGAGCTGACAAGACGCAACTGTTTGCATTAAGGATGATTCTAAGGAATTAGGTCGCTTGAAATCAACGTCAAAATACACGAATGAGAACTGGTTCATTCAAATGGGAAAAACATTTGTTTGCATTTCTTTAAGGATTTTCAGCAAACAGTTTTTTCAATTATTGTCCCTATTTTTTGTACTATAGCATAAAAACTGGTTGCATATTCTTGTGGATATATGTAAAATATGTTGTGGTTTAGACGTTTTTAGTCACAAAAGTAATAGGACTTGTGAAAAAGCCAAAAAAGGGGATTACGTGCAACGGCAGCATCCCAACAATAACAAATTATGTTAATAATAGGAACCTGTGATAATCTATGATTGTTTCCATTCATTTCCCCTTATTTAAGAGTCAGGACAACAATCAACTAATCAAAATCTTGACCACACTTCAATAATTTTGAGAAATTACTTTAAAGTACAATTGGGAGATTACCTTAAATAATAACCTAAATAACCGTTTCTACTTTCTGAAACGGCACTATATGAGAACGAGCGACTGAGGTTATAGTATCGAACTTAACTTATTAAAGAGACAGTAGCACGTTTTTGGAGAAAACAAATGTTTTCAATGTTTCACTGATAATTGTACGCCAATGCTAAATGTACCATTTTGATAGTGTAAATATCTCATTTGACAAACCACTCATGCATAGTCAGATAACAAATTAAAGAGATTCATACAAAGTCCATTGGCGGCCATTTTGTGTGAACACCTTTAATACATTTTGTGTAAGAAAAAAAGAATCGCATGGCTGAACTTTACATTATATTTTTGATTTATTAGTTCATCACTTAGTTTAAATACGTTGTCTTTCATTTGGAACTATTTCTTTTTATTTCTTGACATCACCTTTTATTCCCACTAAAGCGTGCTACGGCCCCTTTAAGGCAAGTTATGTGTTTGACACCCAAAAGAATGTTTATCTTAAACAAATTCTGCACCAGGTTTTAAACTTCAGTATGTTAACGTTAAACAAACTACCAAATATGTTTATAGTGTGATGTTCAGCTTTACTTTAATACTTTAATGACTTTGGAGGTAATTCGATGATGTATATCGTCTGTTAACAGCTTCTATAATCGTAAAATATGCTGACTTTGTTTGCTTATTATTTAGTTTATTATTATTGTGTGATGAATCTTTTCTTAATAGTTGTATTTGTTTACAGTTCAGGGTTGTGTTGTTTTATTTTGCCTCATAATGAAGATTGTATTTCAGGTTGTTAAACACTAGCTATACGTTTAAGGTGGCCACAATACAAGTGTTCTTTGTCCACTAGCCTTTGTTCAATGCCCGTTTTACAGAAATGGATCTTTTCGCGGTATTTGTAACTCAAATAGGAGTTTTTACTGGCTTTGTGTCATTGTGATTGGACCTTTCTAATGTTCATATATATGTACTTTGCTTACCTTTTATTGAAAACAGTATTTGAGTTAATTATTATGATGATTTTTGTTTTGTTTGATGAAGTTAAAACATAATATGTTCAATTTCGAAAGAACCTTTCATAAAGAAACCTTAATCGTCATCATTCGATCATCAATTTTCCTTGGTTGAAATTATCAGCTTGTCTAATCACTATTAAGGAATAAAGGAATAATTGATTCTACTCTTTGGTGTATCTTCACCTTTTAGGCTTACTTCTATTCATAAATCGTTGAATTGACAAAGAACAAGAATTTAAACTTCGACTTACGCAGCAAAAGGGATTCTGTTTTGGTTTGCAATTCTAACTGAGCTTTTCTTTTCTTTTAAGTACAGTAGAAAATAGTTTTGTTATTTTATTTAATGTTAAGAATACAAAGAAAACATTTAAAACAGTTTTTCCTCCTTATAATTGATTCATATCTTTTTTTCTTTGATCGCTGTAATTTCAAAAATGTTACAAACTCAGGAAGTATAAAATAAATGTATAAGAAGAATACACACATTTGAAATTAATTAATTATCCAGATTGATTTGCAAGACATTGTAAGACGCAGCTGTGGGAACTTTCCGTACTTGTTTCCACAAAACGCAGTTTATCATTTTTGTATATGCTTTTCAATGCATGTGTTGATTATTTGTCAAATTGGGACATCTAAATCAATCGAAATATAAGATTTATTTAATGTTTCAGCTAAATTTTGTTGTGAGTATTGTTTATATTATATTAATTTATATAATATTATTAACAGTTATAACTCTCGAATTTCGTTTCGATAAAATGCCTCAATAACATCTTACCTTAAATAAATAATTTTAAAAGGATTTAACCCAGTTTTGAATTCATTACAAATCAATCGTCAATATAGGATCATATTATGAAAAATCTTGTTTTATTACATAAAATAAGTTGCTTTAAAGAGCTTATTTTGAAAACATATCCTTGACTCGACTGAAAATGAACATAAAATGTTTATAAATAAATTCCCCTCATAACTTAATGTAAACGCATTCACTTTCCCTTATACGAAAATCTAAGCTCTTAGTGTGAAACGAATTTGATAATATAGCCAATGCGTACTAAAACACGTGCATGAAATTCAGCATATCACAACGAATAGAAACCTTTTCGCAAATGGCCTACAACACATCTATTCAGGAGTTCTCCTTTCAGCAGGTTCGATTTCACCGTCCTACAACTCAGCGTATATGCGTTGTAGAGCCTGTCACTTATCGCTATATATAACCAGTCAATATGATTACTTGCCTCAATTAATATTTGCAGTACCTGGATGACAGAACCGTTTAGTTCGAGATATGTTGCTTCATGCATGTTATAACATCATTATTTGAAAAAGCTTTTCATAACCAAAATACCTAAATGTAAGAACTAACCTTTGTAAAAATAAACTGTGCCGTAATACTTAGCATTGGTGATTTCGCATAACGACCAAGATTTGGTTCAAACGGTTTTTTTTATAAAAAAAGTCCGGAGAGGCAAGTTACTCATTTTCAACGCAACTCGAGAATAATAATTTTCAATCATACAAGGGTATGGTGAAGTTTGCTGTTGCACATAAAAGCATATTTTAAAATTATATGAGCCTTACTTATCACTAACCAGCTAAATCGACAAGAAAGCGACGCCCCGTCCCGAATTTCAAATATTATATAGCGAGAAGGCAAGAAAGCAAGAAAGCAAGAAAGCAAACAAAAAGGCGATTTCGCCCTTAAGGACATATTTACCAATGGCTAAGTGCTACAGCCCATATTACAATGCATAGCCATGTCCAATATACATCAGTAGACCATCGAGACCCTACAGACCAGATCATTCACAGACACCATACCAGCTGATTGTCGCTCCACTATAAGACTAACACAACTCACACGTATATGTGTAATAATTATCAGAAGTGGGTACGATTATAGGTCAGTAATCGTATATGAAATTTATCAGTGATTTGTTAGTAAGTAATTTGCAAAATCTGATCGCATCAAAAGGTAGATATATTTGCTTCTGTAAACTTATCAAATTACTTAATGATAATGAATAAAGATAACATTATTGCATTTAATCGACACATATGTACATATCTTTCATTTTTCTATGAGTAGACATGGTCAAAAAAGTTTATATCTAGTTTTAACGATGCCCGGTTCTCACTTATGTTCTCCTGAAATTGATTTTCTATAGAGGGTTATTTATGTATTTTATTTATTTATTTTTTCCAAAATTTCTCGTGACAAGGGTTCGAATCCCGGTGGAGACACCAAAAATTTGTGACTTGGGTCTAATTCTGTATTGTATCCCTGGGCAAGACACTTAATCCACATTGCACTCAGTTCACCCAGATGTACAAATGGGTACCTGAACAAGGGGGAAGTATGGACCTATACGGTCGCGCGGAGCGCTTGTTAATAGGCGGCACCGAAAGTACTATCCCTCCAGGGTAATAATACTCATGGCGCTTTGAGCATGCTCTGTCATGGATATATGCGCGGTATAAGAAAGCTATTATTATTATATAAAGTATCTATATATATATCAACTTTATCCATGACACTCGATACAATCAACCGATGCAAGTATATCATCGCATATCATATAATAAAAGCATCAACGATTATGAGAAATATATAAGATTAAGACTGACAAATGTACCAAATTTTCCACCAGTCAGTTGCACCTAAACATTATGGCCAGTTTATTGCTACTTCAATCGCGTTAAAAGTCAGAAAGCCACAGAAGAAATTAAGTAACTAATTAACTAATTTATTTTAAGTTTGTCGCAGAGACAGTAAGTTTGAAATAGTGGGGTGTCGTTAAACTAATTAGCTTCTGATTTGTTATGCATCGTGAAGAAAAGTCATCGCAGCGGTAAAGTAAGCACTTTATTTTGTTCAGGGTTCCGTTCCACAAAATACTAAGGTGACCTTAAGTCACTAATATAGTCTTGTTAGTTCAATGTTAAAGAATGGCACTAAGGTTGACCTTAGTGTCAAGTCATTTTGATAGTTTTGTATTATACAGTACACTTGGTAAATACTGTTTTATGTCTGAACCATTCAAACAAGTAAGAAAACACTTTAATCCAGCTCGTCGTGTACCAGAAGCTGTTTAGTTCAATGATGCTGTATTTCGGAAACAGAGAATGCAATAGCTATATGTTATACAATTACACATGGTAAATGCTATTTTTATCTGAACCATTCAAATAACTAGGAAAAGTTGAGCTCGTCGTGTACTAGAAACTGTTATGAAACTCAACCCAGCTCGTATTTGTACTAGAAGCTGGTAGGTTCAATCATGCCGTCTTTCTAAAGCTGAGAAAGCCGTAGTTGTAAAGTTTTTGGTAACATGTACATGAAGCAGGAAAGAAAATCCAATATTTTCATGTCCACGCGGGATTCGAACCCGGGACCTCCGGGTTGAGAGTCCTTCGCTCTACCTGTTCGGCCAAAGAGATATCCCTCCAGCCGAAGCCAGTAGGAAGTAGTAGACCTCACCCTGTCACATTCACCCCCTCCACGAAGTGACTCGTCCTCGAGTCAAACATTCGGGAGATATGTCCATGAAGGATGTATGATTTATGAAGGACTCAAAGGTGATGTGACATTAAGGAATAGTCCCGGCCTACGTTGGGCGCCAATTGTTGCAGGAAAGAAAATCCAATAGTTTCCTGTCCACGCGGGATTCGAACCCGGGACCTCCGGGTTGAGAGTCCTACGCTCTACCTGTTCGGCCAAAGAGATATCCCTCCAGCCGAAGCCAGTAGGAAGTAGTAGACCTCACCCTGTCACATACATTTAGTACATTCTTTAGAACTGAACCATCTAAACAAACTAAGATGAAGGACACTAATCCAACTCGTCGTGTAGTAGATGCTGTTAATTTCCATGATGTTGTCTTCCTGAAACTGAGAAGGTCGTGGTTGTTTAGTATTATGGTAACATTAGGTAAATATTCATTTATATCTTTAACCATCACCGAATCCGCTTGCTATAGCTGTAACATTCAATCCTGCTGTATATATGGAACTATGAGGACCATAGTTTTATAGTATATAGTTTATACATTACGTAAATACTGTTTTATATCGTAAAGAACTTAGAAGTACACCAATCCAAATCGCCATGTACATGTAGCTGCTAAGTTCAATCATTCTGTCTATCTGAATCACTATACGTGATCTGAAGGCAATTCTTCTGACCTCTTCAGACTAACGAGGACACTAAGATCAGAGCGCTTCAATGGCGGGGTCGGAATGTTTAACAAGTTAATTAAATGATATCCCGTCGAGATCTCGTCAATCAACGAGAAATCCCGCGAGTTTTCGAATCTTTGTTTTACCATAACCCTTGTCCAAAAGGTCGATTCAAATGAATTCTGACTAAGTCAGGATCTGCGAGGACTTTGTGTGCTCATCATCATACTGAGTGTTTGAAGATCTTTCGTGAACATCGAGTGAGGTCAGCTTGTATCTGAGACAGACCAGTTGTATTCACACTTTCCTGTTTTTAGACATTTTCATTCTTACAGAGAGGCAATGCTACTTTATATCCAACTGAAAAAGTTCATTCTGTTGACAAATAAAAATAAATTGGTGCCTCTATATGTCACTGGTGTCCTATTCAATCAGATCGTAATATCACTACCGAAACTTTGAAATGCATGATAACCTTTTACTATACCTTTTAGTTCTATGTAACAAATGATTCGTCAATTGGAACAAATGTAATATGTCCGAAAATTGTAATAGAAAAGACAAAGATATTTGTGTAAAGATTATATGGTCCACCGTGAACCTTAAAGTTAAAGAGCAATTTCTTAACTTATGATGTATGAAGTTAATTTCTTTAAAAATATATTATCATACTTGCATGCGGTTCGAGATGAAGTTTAGCTATTGAGAATACAGAAACATCACTCTGTAGAAAAATCTTTACACATTTACATTTTTTTATCAACAATAACATACGTATTTCGTAGCCAAGAGCACATTACCCCCTGTAAAAATGGAATAGCATTTAACGAAAACGCTTTCGATGACGTAATCATTATGCGTATAGGATTTACACCGTGTCTCAACTACCATAATTGTTTTTGATGGGTATCAACTTTAGCAGCAACGAATACCTAATTCGAAGAAAAATAAAATAAAATCTAGTCGTGCGAGACAAAGACGATTTTCAAGCGTATATTTAACCGGAAGTTGTGAGATGGTCACACTTGATTCGCCTTTATGTCGGCTACCGGCTTGGTAAATTTGGTACATTATCTCATTTTTAATGAATTTTGGTCCGATTTTCCCTAGGTTGGTCGCAAACTTTTGCCAAAAATACAATGAAAACAGTACAATTACTTTCTATTACATTACTGTTGATGTATAGGCCTACCGTTCATTTCTTTAACTTAGTATGTATGTCGTACATTAAATACTCTGAGCATTATGGAGTGACGAGGTACTAACATTCACACAACGTTGAGAACAGCCACAATTCGTATGATACGTTAAATAAGATGTAAACTAAAGTTGGATGAATATATTTTCATGTTTTACATTGCTTAAATATCTTAATTCAATCAATCATTCTTCAATGCTGAAAGACAACATACCTTTAAACACGACTTGTAACAAAACTCAAATAGAATTGATAACTAATGAAAGTGTACAATATTTCATTATTTCGGTTAATCAATACTATCTGATAATATCTAAAAATCAAAAGATATTATACCAAATGTTATGCAAATACCTAAAGAAAAATCACGATTTCAAATTATTGAATAAAATTCTCTGCCACACTTCATCTAAAAATACCACCAACATTCGATTAGCAGATTCTAAATCCCTGATCCGATAAAGAGCACCAAGCAGGCATCAAGGTACGGAGGATAAGCTGATACAACCAGGTAACTCAGGTCCGCCTTACCTGTAATGGACAAATGTACGTCGGCTTGCCTTTGATGTCTACCTGATCAATAATGAACGCTCACGCTACTCCAAAAGTGGAGTAGGATTCAGACAAGTCTCTCTGTACCTGATCTCTACAACATCCGCGTCACGGCAACTTGTTCTAGGGTGTGTCAAATTGGCCATCTTAAAATTTTCCAACGACATCAGTAAACCATGGTACATTTTCTTTTTACTACTGTGCCAGTTCCTCAATATTTGAGTGTTGTTGATGGGATGGTATGCAGCACTCGGTAACTAGTTCTAGGGTGTGTCATATTGGCCATCTTAAAATTTGCTACCAACATCTGTAAACCGTGGTACATTTACTTGTACCAGTTTCTCAATAGTTATGTTGATGATGAATTGGTATGCAACACTCGGTAACTAGTTCTAGGGTGTGTCATATTGGCCATCTTAAAATTTGCTAACAACATCAATAAACCATGTTACATTTACTTGTACCAGTTTCTCAATAGTTATGTTGATGATGAATTGGTATTCACAACTCGGCAATTAGTTCTAGGGTGTTATATTGGCCATCTTAAATATTCCAACGCCATCAGTAAACCATGGTGCATTTTCTTTTTACTGTTGTGCCAGTTTCTCAATAGTTGGATATGTTGATGATGGGATGGTTTGCAAAACTCGGAAACAAGCTATATAGGATATGTCAATTTGGACATCTTAAACTTTGGGGTCCTTAGTAAACCATAGTAAATCTTCTTATTACCATTGGTATAATTTTTTAATAGGGGACAATGTTGATTGGATGGTCTGCAATGCATGATGACTATTTCCAAGGTGTGCCTTATTGGTTATCTTGCTATTTGCGTTTGACAACAAAATGCAGGATTCTTAGCAAAACATCGAATCGTAACACACGTCTGCCATTTTCGTATACTTGTCTGGTTAGATATTAATGGGATGGTATGAACTGCAAAACAGCGGCAACTTGTTACAGGTTGTCCTCCGTGGGCAATCGTTCAATGTACCTTTGCTAATATAATCTGGTAGATTTACAAAGTATGTGAATGCCAGTGAGTCTGATGGATGTGATGCTTCTCGATGAAAAATCAGCTACACAAAAACGACAACAATTCTAGGTGTGTCTTATGGGCCATCGTACTATTAGCCATTGCCAACAAGATGGGCAACGTTCTGGTAGATCTACTAAATACTCGTTTCGGGAAAATGCATTGTTTATTGTTGATTGGGTGAAATGTAATGCAAAACAACCCGCACAACACGGAAACTAGATCTAGGGTGTGTCTTATGTGCCATCCTTCAATTTGCCGTTGCCAACAACATGATACCCCCAGTAACTCATGGTAAGTCAAGGTAGATCTACTAAATACCATTGTGCCTGGTTCCGTATACATGCATAACATAACTTTGTATTGATTGGCTTCACATCAAGCACAATAACCTGTACAGTTATTTCTTTTCCGTGCTACATCATTCTACAACTTACCTTTGAATCCCTTATGCAGTTATGGTACTGGTAATCAGATATAAGGAGTATTTTTGTAATTTGAGTCATTAATTGCCCATTTGTGGGTGTCCTACTATCTTATACAATATATACTCTTACCCTTTTATGTTATGCAAAACGTTTATGCTGATAGTCCTAGCATACAGCTGAAGTTCTTCTAGTCTTCAGTAATTCGTCGTTAACCTTCATCTTCATCAACATAATCTAAATTCTGTCTGAATTGAATGCTTATTTCAGATATTGTTGTCAAAATATGAGCGATTGCCCAGGTTGCTATCAGACTCATTGCGTAAAAAATAAGATCAAGATTAATCAGTTGTCTTTATTTGAATTGAGTAGGATTCGGGCATAGACTATGGTGTTTAAAGTAGAACAATGCAAACATATTCATAAATCTACAAAAGGTTTCTGTTAAAATGAACTGTGAATGTATTACAATTATGCACCCGTTAAGACCTTGATACATGTGCTAACCTTGATGTATATGCTTCTTTTTAATGAAAAGATGTTCAAATTAGCATCAAAGAGCAATGGCATGTGAATGATAACATCCATGAGGACCACTACTACCGGTGTACTACAATACAAAGAAACGTCGAGATGTGTAAATCGAAAGCACAATTGTCTAAAGTGGATGCGGTATAGCAGTGTTACGATACAAAAAGGTATACGAAAAATACAAAATAGATTTTCCACTACCGACAAGTAATGTTGGATAACAATAGCTTTAGTGAATTGAAAATGGTTATTAAACGGTTAATAAGTGAGAAAAAACACTCCTTCAGACCCTCGAGATTAGCCCTGATCTAAGTGCTCAAAATATATCTTAAATCATCGTTGTCGTGGTTTCCTGAATATGTATAAAAGTTAAATCCAAGTAAAAATCGTATTTGAATTCTGAGTAATGATTTAGTTATTTTGATGTAGAAAAATTAAATCAATACAGATTTATTTCAATATGTGAAAAAAATTATCAAAATGTATGGGAACGTCATGACAACAAAGCAACTGGGTTACACTTTATCTGTCTTCTTTGTATTCCTCAAAAACATTTTTGATTCTGAACTTTTGATGGTTAACGTGATATGGCCGGTTTGTTCTACCATACAAAAGCGGTGGCCCATTTCAAAGCTAAGGTGAAACCGATGTTAACTCTGTTCAGGATTAGTAGCGGATACGGAGTCCTTGGTCTCGCCCTTTGTAGTTCAGGTGAACAGTCCAGATTAAAGGTTGCTTGGAGAGTGAGGGATTAACGTTTAGTACTTTTTGACTATTGACATATTCTTCGATTGGAAGCTCTATGAGGCTTGTTTATGAAGAAGAAAAAGACGAAAAAGAAGAAGAAAGAGAAGAAGGAGAAGAAGAAGGAGAAGGAGAAGGAGAAGAAGAAGACGAAGAAGAAGAAGAAGAAAAATGCATAATTTCATGTTTAAAAAATTCATAAGAATGACATACGAATTTTGGAATAATGCAGGTAGTGGATTAATGAAAACGTAATTTGACATCGGATATATCAATTGGTCTATTGGCGAAACAGATGATAACAAGAGAAATGATTGATATTAAACAGTTACAGAATAGAAATTACAGCAGATTGACAAAATTGACAAATTCGTTCGTGTAAAGGGACAACCATATTCCAAATTCCGTCCTCAATATTTTTATTATTGAAAAATTTACAACTCGACGAGATAATCTACCTATTTTTTGTAAAGTTGAAGTATCACTGACCCTCATACAGAAGATTTGCTTTTCACGCTTCACGCCATTTATAACTAATCATTGAACAAGAAACGTCTTGAGTCAATAAATATTCCAATTCAAGTTACAATTTCAAGGAATTTCATTGTGACACTTTTATAGGTGTTTTACGATACATGCTGACTTTAGGATTGCATAGGTGTTATTTCACCATAAAAGAAAGAATTATCAAAATAAAAATAATATTTGCTGAATTACAGGCCACCTAAAAATATGATCAAAGTTATAGAGAAAATTATGATTTGAAAAGAGAAGTTTCTGTTGTTCTTTTCTGTTTATGATCCTATTTCACTACGAGAAGAATTGTTAAGAATATTCACGAAAGAGAATTTTATCACATTCGTGAACAGTCGTAAACAATTCGTAATTAATTCTTGAAATTCTTGGGGTGAGTTTAAACGTTTACGAATTTATATACCATGAAGTATTCGTGGCTATTCCTGACATTTCCTCTCGTTGTGAAATAGAGGCATTAATAACAAATTATGAACGGCTCAAAGTTAGCAACCAGGTTACACAACATACCGCTGAGACCTCGTTTCATTTTCATAAAGTGGGAGCTAATTCACCGGAACAATCAAATTACCATTATCATAACACAAAGGGCGTGAAGATGCAATGAGATTCGTGAAGTATGGTGCCAAAGATTACCATATACAGCTTTATGATAACCCGGGACCCCCCGCGAGTTAGGATCAATCAGAGTCAACTGCAACACTTTGGAGTCCTTGGTCCACAGTGACGAACCTATTCCAACCATTTACCTCTTGGCGGAACTTAATTCACCATTAGCCCTGGTATATTGAACACAACCGGAAATTAAGATGGACCTTTTCAATGAGGTCTACAAAGTGCGCTAGTTACCTCCCTTTAGTCGCCTGTCTAACTGAGTAGAGTATTCCAACCTTCCCGCTGAATAATGCTAATTACTCTATGAAGGTAACATTTCGATTTTCTAAACTTGGGCATAAACGTTCTTTAGGTTAATGACATGGAGTGTGAAATTGCCGTAATAGCCCGCCAACTAGCTTCTATAAGCTCGCTCGATTTTCAGGCATGACATTTGATGAATATTGGCTTCTCGCTTGTCCGTTAAAATGAGAACGCTTACGTTATCGATACTTTTAGATGGATAATGTGTTTAACATGATAATTTCAACTGATTTCTATGATATGTAAACTTTAATGATTGGTCATAGAGTTGATATTTACAATTGTGTTAAATGTCAATTGTTTCAAGGTTCCTATAATATTATATATAGGGAAATGAAAATTCTTGTGATATTAGCATATGAAGCAAAAGTGAAAAGGTTTTAAGAGTTTTAATAACCTCGTGGTTTTGACAGCACAAAAAGAAAGCAGCTAGGTATTATAGTAGCATTTGTGATGCAACCTGATAGGACCGATATTTGAAATAGTTTTTGTTATCTATAATGAAAATTTTGCTTTACAACACCGAAAACATAAGTTTGGCTATTCATGTTAAGTTTACCAAGGGGTTAAAGGTTGAGCTATTTAAACACAGACCGAATTTTAGTAAACCCAAATGAGGCCAAATGTTATACCAAATCGCTAAAAACAAGGTCACAGTAGAAAGGATCAAAGAGATGGAAAGCCTTGGAATAAGCAAGAGAAAGATCAAAGACCAGAATCGATTAATAGATGGTACAGATCATAAATATAAGCCAAAATAAATTCGTAAGTCAAATGAAATAAAAAAAGAGAGGTTGGAAGTATAAACAATATTTTTGTGAACGATTGTTTGCAGTAACCGAAAATGTCTATAAAACACATGTCATGTATATTCGTTTATTTGACACTCTAGTTTAGGTAGGCAGGTGCATACCAAACGTATGTCCATCTGCTCTCAGCTTCTTAATAAACCGTGGACTTTGACCAGAATATCCTTTGGTTGTCATTTGAAGCATTTTCAAAGGCAATCTATTTTGACCATGGAGACACAATTTCCAAAACAGCAAAAATAACAAAACCATAACGGTCCCTTACAGTTCTATCTATAATATTTTTAACACACTTACTTTGAAATGACGAAAAAATTTAGAACATTTGTACATGTGACATATTAATATTGAAGTGATGAAATTTGTACCATCGGATTCCTTGAAATTAATGAGCTATATATTTCCTTTCCGATTGTAAAATAGACTCTTTCTACATGTACAACAAATGTAAAGAAGTAAGATCTTATCAGTTACGTTTATATTCTAGAAACGTATGCGATAATTCTGTCCTTGAGGTATTGTTTTGAGGTAAATTACAACTCAAGAAGATATGTATATTTCTAAAGCTGAGCCTACGTTAACATAATTATTTTTTCATATACTCATATCATTTATGTATAAGATATCTGTTGTATTCTTGGTCGTATGGCCTTCAATTCTGAATAAAGTGAAGTGAAGTGATAATCTTGAAGTGTCCTTGAGGTATTGTTTTGAGGTAAATAGTGAACTGCCTTATAGGTTATCGTAATAACTAAAGGAAATTGATCTTTGTGACGTTTGATTGTTTTATGGCGTTGTTCTCATCTTTGACTTTCTCATCGTACTCTTTCTAGTAATCATGTCTTCAGCATACCAAGGAGCCAATTTCCATTTGAATATGGTCTAGCCTCTGGACATTTACTTGTCTGTATAACTTTAGATGTTCTTTATGGTTGTTTCCTATATATGACCTTTGGCATTCAGCAAGATAGAGAAGTGTCACCCCGGACTGGTACATCCTCACTATAAGGACAGATGTCTGAACAAGGTCTGGCACGCCGGTCATCTCAGAGTGTTCAAATCAAACACGCCGTCCCAAAGTCGCTCTCAAGACGGCGCCTCCCCGCTTCACAAGGGAGGACCTTTCAAATAAGTATTCCACTAATGGGCTTTAGCTTCATGCACTGTTTCCGGCTCTCTGAGGTAATTAATCATTTCATTTACCAGGGGCTTTACCGCTCTCTCGTCCAGTCGTTACCTCTTCCGGGTGCGGAATCCGAGTCTTAGAAGACTCCACTCTAGACCGACGCGGATCGATTTCCGGGAGTGGCGGTGCTGCGGGTAGCAATACATGGGAATTGACTATGTCATGTGACTTACAAAAAGTAGTTCTTACGGTATAGAGTTCCGATCGATTGAGAGTGAAAAGAATGTGTGCACCTTTTCAAAGTGCGGAATAATCCAATAAAGTCACTTTGAGTTTATGTCCCTGCTATGTCGTCTGCGGTTTCTGTGTTTTGGAAGGAAATGCTAGTCTGGTTGCAAGCGTCTCGCCAAGGTGACACAATGACATATTTAGAGACGAGTTCAAAGGGAGACACAATTTTCAATGGAGTCTGATTCCAATGATCTTTGAATTTCGAGGACAAGCGCTATTCAAAAGAAAAAAGTTACTACATCTTGGTGATGTTAAAATACATTTATATTGTAATGCATGGTTATGTGTTATGAACCAATCGGATGTCTCTGCTTGGTACAAGAGTTTCTTTATCTTTATCTTTATCTTTATAATTATCTTTATCTTTATCTTTATCTTTAACTTTATCTTTATCTTTAGAATTATCTTTATCTTTATAATTATCTTTATCTTTATAATTATCTTTATCTTTATAATTATCTTTATCTTTATCTTTATCTTTATCTTTATTTTTATCTTTATCTTTATCTTTATAATTATCTTTATCTTTATCTTTATCTTTATCTTTATAATTATCATTATCTTTATCTTTATCTTTATCTTTATCTTTATCTTTATCTTTATAATTATCTTTATCTTTATAATTATCTTTATCTTTATAATTATCTTTATCTTTATCTTTATCTTTATCTTTATTTTTATCTTTATCTTTATCTTTATAATTATCTTTATCTTTATCTTTATCTTTATCTTTATAATTATCATTATCTTTATCTTTATCTTTATCTTTATCTTTATCTTTATCTTTATCTTTATCTTTATTTTTATCTTTATGTACATGTTCCCCTCAACCATTATCACTTCGTTATTGCTTCATTTACTTTTGGATTTACAGGGGAGTTTTCCCTCTCATTCTAAAATGCCATGATAGAGGTAATTAACGTAAAATATATGTTTATATTACCAACTAGAGCGTGTTTTCGAGTCTATTAAACCAAGAGAACAAATTGTTGTCTTGACATGAATTTTATTGTCAACTCGTTCATTCACATTGACTTTATAAAAAGTGCCATAAAGCCTCATTCCCTCCCATGTTATGACATTTTTGCAAATATTTTAACTGTCTTTTATTTTTAATCTTATCAAGTTTTTCTTGGTCATGTTATTGTTCTCTCTGAATTATAATGTAAGATGAGGATTTATCATTGTCATCTTGTGGTCACTCTTCCACAGGGGTTCAAACAGATATATATTCATTCAATAGTAACTAAGGGTTGCCAAGATAGACCTTTAAACGATTAAACGACGAATTAAAGAGTGCTCTTACAAGTTTTATCTGTAAGAGAAAGGTTTCTCGTACTGGGTTTGAAATAATAAGTGAACATAAGAATGTGAATACAAGACAGACCACTGTGATTGAAACAGGTGTCACATATATTGATATTATTTTCGTACTATTAAACTATGGCGTGCAAAGACCTTAAAAGATGCATGATCTGGAACAGAAATGTTTTTTCACTGGTCTGGCAATAACCATTGAACATAGGAATGTAGACACAACATGGTCCCCTTCACAAAGCCATAAGGTGATCGTAAGTCCTTAAGGTAACCTTAGTGCAATGTTAAAGAATGGGAGTTAAGGTTAACCTTAGTAAAGGTTGCTTTGTGAAAGGAGGCCCTGGGCGCCATGTGTTCCGGATGACATGGATTAATTCAGAGTATTTGCATCTATTTGCTATAGATTATGCAAAAACAGAGATAGATAGATAAATGTTTATTTGATTCTCACCTCACAAATATATACACAATGAAAATTCATCAAACATACAGTACACTCAAGTATCAAGTAGTGAGCTACCCAATCAGGGTTACGAGAGACTATAAATCAAACATATACACATGGACAAAGACATATGAAAATAAAGATAAAAATATGAATATGAATATTCATGATAAGAAGAAAAAACTTTATAAAACATTCCTAGTTTTTCGTAGTATGCGGTTGCATGTCTTGGCACTTCCAAATATCCTAGTTGAGCTCACTAAATTTGATGAATTTATCACAGGTCGCTGTACAAAATCAGAGGATCACATAGCTGGACAATTTATAAATAATTTTCTCACGGTAATCAACCGACAGGTCAGTCGACGTGACAAAGTCGTCACCTTTTAGAGCGTTGCGCTATGTTATCATTATGTAATCAATCACGCCCAAGTACCACTCAATACGTAACAAACAGTGTTTTATACTCGTGCCTCGTACAAAGTGGTCAATTATGATTGGAATACTGAGCTCGAGCACTAGCTTTGTTATATTGATGGGCGTTGCGTTTTGGTTTAGTTACCTGAAATTGTCTACCTGGGTCGGCCCTTTGAAGAATGTAGTTTTGAAATAACTCACCAGGTAATTTGGCATCTTCGGCGCAAACAACTGATTTTTTCGTTCATTTATAGCTCATCTGGCCTGTAAGGCCCGATGGGCTTATGGCATGGCATGGTGTCCGGTGTCCGTCCGTCCGTCCGTAAACTTTGTGGAATTTCGACTTCTTCTCCAGAACCATAAGGCCTAGAAAGCTGAAACTTTGTGTACAGACTCCTTGTCTAGTGAGGATTATAAATTGTAGCTTTGGTGGCCCTGTGACCCCAAATAGGGTCACAGGGGTCACAACTTTAAAAACCTATTTTCATCTTCTTCAGTTCCAAAAGGAGTATAGAGTTAAAAATGATATGTGCAGACTCCTTGGCCAATTGGGATTCTTAATTGTAGATTTCGTGACCCCATGACCCTGACCCCATGACCCCATGATGCCTGATGAGCTACAGAGCCAATGGCTCTATTTTTTAATAATATTTTGCATAGATAAAGATTGATTTTTTACTGTGTATTTGAAGGACACATTTTCGTTTTACTTAAATGATGAGGAACAGTTAAGAATAGGGCAAAATGATAAAAAAAAGAATGGAAGAAGGTTGCAATAATTAATTAAATTAGGTTTTGATATTGGCAGGGTTGTGTTTTTTGTTATTAGTTACAATGTAAGATAAACAAGTGTTATTACAAAGAATGAAAATAACTGATTGGGAAAATAATAATTCAATTGTGTGTGAATTGTTTATTAATTTTGGTTATCTAGTTTGTAGAAAATAATCTAGAAAAGGGGTTCTCTTTGGAAAGGCTTTCAATTAGGTTTTATCTTCGACTTTATATTACAAATAGAGTGTAGGCCATTCATGAAATTTATTGATGTTATTGTAATCAAAGAAATCAAATTATGTTCTCATTTTTAAACAATGGTTTTCAGCGATAACGACGGATACGATATGACCGTTTTATGAAGTCAACATATCATTTCCAACCACATTGATGTAATATAATTAGTATTTGCTGTAAAACTGAAAACAAGGATTATCAGATATTTTCATATCAAAGTCAAATATTGACGTGGATTCAAATGACTATGTAAACAATTACAGCATATTCATAAAACAACACAATGTAAAGTATCAGAGACATTAGCCCAGTTACAGTGATCCTTGTATAAATCATTTACGAAATTGACTTAGCAGATGCGATCAATTAAAACAAACATTTCTTGTCTCACGAATCACTGGTAGATTACCAATTGAAATTTATCTTAAAGGGGCAGTAGCACGTTAATTTTATGTTTTAGATATTTCACTGATATTTGTAAGTCATTGCTAAATGTATTATAATCAACAATCTCATTACACAAGTAAATCATCCATAGTCAGAGGACAAAGTATGAAGATTCACATAAAATCCATTGACGGCCATTTTTTGTGAACACCTTTAATTCATTTTGTGTAAGAAAAATTAATCGCATGGCTAAACTTTATGTTACATATTCGAATTATTACTGCTCAATTTCGTTTAAATACATTGTCTTTAAGTTGGAACCATTAATTTTCATTTTCCTGGCATCACCTTATATTCCCCCTAAAACGTGCTACTGCCCCTTTAAAGTGAGTCAAATTGAAGCACTATGACTAATTTACAAACCTTTCCTGGATCGCTGAGATGTTATTAAAGCTAGGTATTTGTGAATTTCAGTATGCATCCGGATGTGGTCCTGTGCAAACAATATAGCTAATTTGACTGCTACCGGTGAAGTTCAGCAACATCTGACATGGCTCCCTGAATGGATGGGTGACCCATCCATTGCTTTATTACCTGAAAGTTCGGAGGATGAATACCTAGCGCACATGAGACATGAGTTGAAAAATCCTGTATCCGCCATGTCATTAAGGGCATGAACAAATATAGTAGTACGACTCGACCTTTAGGCCTCACAGGCTTCATAAGCACGGTGTTGGTATAGGGAGTGTCCGCATTGCATGGTCTGAGTTCGAACCCCGCAAGGACCTCAGTCCGAGAGTTAAAAAATGTGTACTTTTGCTGGTAGTGTTATTCCAAAGACAGGATGTTGTCATATAAGTTGTATTCTACCAGGAAAATGTAAAAGATTAATACCTTTCATTTGTTTGTTCTATCCTATCAACTATCCTCTATATGTTATTTGGGCTTGTAATAAGTAAATTATTAGCACTTTATTTTGGAGTAGAAACCTCATGTATTTTGAATAAATAACATCATATAACGGCGTTTTTTAATTTCTGAAAGCCACACTAAAACACCATGAAAATCAAAGAATATTTTCTTCTCGTATGAATTCCATTCTTCTTGTTGATGTTCTATAACTAAGTTACATCCAAGGTATTGTTTATATGAAGACGATATCACTGACTGTAAAAACCGTCTGCAACACTGAATTATAATATGGTTCCTTGTGACCAAGGATAAAAACATAACCATATGTCTTGAGAGTCTCCGAGGTCAGCTCTTTGTAATAGACCTTATCATTCTATCAGGGATCACATCTTTTTGATCTTGTTGAAACAAAGTTCATATATCAACGGTTGATGTTGTAAAAATTATAATTCATTGCTTTTTCATTGAACATCTATAGCTTGATAAAAGGTAAATGGTAAAAACATTACCTTGATGCATAAAATTACAAATTTGCCATTCAATTTCAAATGGTGCAATCGACATTATCGATCTGTCAGGGTGTTTTAATGAATAACATGTATATGAAGAATCTTGTTACAGAACTCCATTTCATCAAATCATGTGGAATGATCAATTTATTCCTAATTAGTCATTTAACAAGACGTCAACAACAAAACATGATATTCATTTTACCAAGTCGTTTCAAACAACTGCCTCTTTCATCAGACGTTTTTCTCTCCATGGATTAAACACGACCATGTCAAGGTTCCTTTCAACTCTCAAATGATGTTGTAAAATATATAGCCTTTTTGTACTTTTTGAAAGCAGGCTTGCCATTGATTCCATCTAATGGCCTTATAAAAGACCGCAGTGTTATTAAGTCATGACGGAACAAGGCTGGTGCCACAGACTTGGATCAAATCACAGATTTATGCCATAGATGCTCAGAGAAAAACAATAGTAAAATAGGATGTTTAGAGACCCCTATATTAACTCACTAAAAGGGTGTCTCTGAGTTATTAGACAGGCGGACTAAGTACAACACAGAAATACTCCAAAACAATTAAAAAGGTTGAATCAGATAAGGATGGGGTCAACAAACACATTACAGAAGGGTTTTATTGTACATTACCATCAGTGGGATTTTACCTTTGATTGAACAATGAGGTTTAATTTGGGAATTCTTTGAACTAATGTTGTAGTAATTTTAAATAGATAGTAGATAGCAAATCACTAACTTCTCAGATCTTTTCAACGCATTAGTCATAGTGTAAGTAATATATCCATTCTAGAATTTCAATTGATCTATATAATCAACACTGAATGGTTTGTGTATTTTCAATATAATACAATTTTAACAGCACGAACCATTGCTCGCCTTGTGTTTGTAGGAAACCTTAGGATTAGAGTTTTTGTAAAATCTATATGACACTGACAGTTGCCGATATTGAATTTTCGTAAAATGATGAAATCTATAACTTTATATCTTTAATTGACTTTCCTGATTGTAGCATTGCTGTAGCAGGCCCGTCAACCAATGACAGTGACTGGTTCAGGGAGATGCCGGAAATCGTCATTGATTGGTCGGGCAATAAATTCTCATTACATGAAATAAAACCTGAAAACAGGGATATTAAAGTGAACATTAGAGCCCGATCACATTGGGGGTTGATCCCACCGCCATGCAATCAAGTCTTGCTGAAAATTGTACTTAAAGAGAATTCGTTATTCACACTATGAGGAATCTATAATGGAAAACGAAGTCATTGTTCCTCACATACAACAATGCAAATGTGTTAACCATTTACAAATGATGGAAAACAAATTCAATAATTGTTTACAAAAAATGGACATAAGTTGATGAGGATATTACTTACATATAAATTTATTTTTAACAGATGATTGAAGGAAAGTTGTATAACTATTTACAATTAATGAAGAGAAATCAACCAGGATATTACTACATATTACGTTATAATTTAGAAATTATGGGAAAAGATGCTATAGATGCTTGAACGGAAATATTATAGATACATGTATTTACAAATGTTTTGAAGAAAGTAATATTGTAACTCAGGACACTGGATGGAAAGAAAATAATTTGGATATTTAAAAACGGCAAAAATGGAGAGAAAAATAATTCGAACATTAACAAATTATGGATAGAATTAAAAATGATATTTCTGGAACATTTCTGTAACATTGAGATTAACAATTGAAGGAAAGAAAGTTCTATGGTATTTACAAATGTTGGAAGAAAGTTATATGGATATTTGCAAATGTTTGAAAAAAATATGATAATTACTAAAAATGGAAAGCAAAAAAAGCGGATATACAAAAAAGTGGAGAGAAAATAACTTGAATGTTTACATATTATTGCACGCTTGCTTCTTAAAACAATGTACATGTTGATTTTTTACAGAACTTTAAGTCTTTCGTGGTGACAAATGTCCAATCAACCATGTGGTGGTAAAATAGTCCCCATTTAAGATTAGTATATCGATATACAGTACATTGTATTATTTTAAGTAGACCATTATTCAATATCAGTCCTGTTTCATGTATATCATAGTTTGAAATATAAAGTGGTACTTGTATTGGCATTTGTAAGGAAATTGAAACTGTAATGTATTTTGTATATGCCTCGCTCTATCAATTTTTATTTCAGTACTTATAAGACTTGTACATTAATATGCAGAACATAATTACATCAATAAGTTGTTTGCTTTTTACACTATTGATTCTAGATAACATTGCATAATAGATATGCATTGCAAGGTTTCATAGTTACTGAGTATCGCCTATCATTAACGAAGACAAAAGTTTTGTCACAGTTTAATGTATGGATTGTGATATTTTGTCAGTAGATTTCTATAAACTAGATTAAGAGGCACGGCAGCTAATCTTCAACAGGATTCATATTAAAAGCTTTATATATTCTGTGGGGTTTTTTTGGCCGTTTATCTGCCAGTTTTTACAATACATGAGATGAACAACGAAAACAGGATAATGCACTACAAACCCTTTTGCATCAACTTTTTTTAATATAAATTTCCTGGTACTGTGTCCTTTGGCAAGGCACAGCATCCACACTGTCTACCAACTTGTACAAATGGGTACCCGAACACGGAAATGCGAGAAGCACTAAAAGCTACCTCGAAAGTAACCTACTATTCCTTCTGGGTGTTGATAGAATATGTGCGCTTTGAACATGGCTCGAATGCAAAATCTCATTACAAATGGATTCTCATTATTATTGTTAAACACATTTCAAATTTAAATTCCCTATAATAAAAGACATTTAGTTGATAGCGACATATATAGATTCTGGTCATAATTGTAAATACATATCATTCTGTGTGTGATTGCAATGATATCATCTTCTTGTAAATGGACAATTTGGTTGTGCCAATTATGACCATATCCATTTTAATACCAGTTACCCACTTCCTTTTATCATTTTAATCATACAGATTTATCATATCATACCATAGTTTAAGAAATCTGTTGAACGACATATTCAATAATTTTATCACCTACTTAAAAGCTCTATTTGAAGAATAAATAGGCCACTGTACTACATGTGTTAATATTTGGTTCCATACTAGCGGGAAAAGCGGCAGAGCATAAGAGCATAGCCCTGCCTCATTCCTGTGATTCAAATTTCTGTACTGTGTCAGATTTTAGGGTTGTTTGCATATGTGTTTGAGATACTTAGTGATGATATAACACATCTCCTTAAACATAATATATCGACCCAACACCTTTAAGGATGAATGAAAAGAACATTTTGAGAAGTTGAACTATACTGGAACTATGTCTAGGATATTCTAGAATAACTGGAATACCTTAAATTGACATGTTTAATAGAGTTGATTTTTCCTTAGAGTTTCGGCGAGCCAGTAAGTAAGTTAGTTCAGATAATTGATGTATATTATTACCTCATCAAACCATATTAATTCGTTGTTGTTATAATATTGGTAACATTTCAGTTCACAAATACTTGAGAATCATTTCCATATGTAGTGTGTATGTAATTAGGAAACTATACAAGACCTCACAACGATAATAGTTGAGGCACCAAGCATATTTAACACGAACAACAAGGCGCAACCCTGTTAAAGTCATTATGATATTTTAAGAAACAAAAATTACACACGACTTACAATGATAAGATCAGACCAAATTTGAACCAATGACTCGTAAATGGGAGGATAAAAATCAAATTCAACAGATAGAAAGCCTCAATTTTTCAATCGCCCTTTTTTGCTTTTTGGGCTACATGCATATCGCCCGCTCTGATTGGCATAGAAACGTAAACAATTCTGTTAAAGGTTCACATCTTGAGAAAGACATTACGCACTTGGTTGACCTTTTAGGAAAGCTACAACTTTGATAGATTATTAAATATATATATACTTACCTCTGCAAATAAATATATGTCAATTTTACGTCATTCGCTGTTTGACAGTATGAATGTGTGATACTTACTCGTTGTCATTGAAGAGAAATGAAAATGGAAACTCCTCAAAATAAAACAAGTTTACTGTACTCCTGTGAAGCCTAGATTCGAAGTTGTTCAAATTACTTTTCAACATATGTTTCTGTCACGTCACGACGCCATGGTGCACATAAATCGTTTCCTAAAGGGCCACTATCACAGGGTGGGAACGCTGAACGGCTATTTTGCATTACTTCGTCTTTTTTGTAGGCATTCCTTCCCAAATAGCGGCTGAAATTGGCGAATCGACAGTGAGTAGCACACATGTTTTTCTTTTTTCTCCTAAAAGTAAATAACTTTTTCCTGATATAAGATAACATATGAATGCATGAGTAATTCAAGTCTCTGTATTTGGTGATTTCTTAAAAAATAACTCAAAACTTATTGTTTCAGACATACATTTTGTATCATGTAACATGAAAAGTTGAGGTAAGTTTCTTGTTTTCAGCATGTGATAAAAAGAATTCAGGTAGTTTAGTACGATTCAATAATTGGAATAATTCTCGAGTATTTCATAGATAATTTGCACCAAATTTTATATGTTTAGGTTAAATATTATCGAAACTGTGACTGTTTTAAGACAGGTACCCTTATGAACACTGTGTGTGCATTCATTTTGGCTTATTGATCGCAAAACATTGTTAGATGACATATACGCGTAATGCCTTCAAAAAAAAAAATAAGGGGTTTGAATTGTCACGCATATATTTTCTTTTACTCATCGATTTTGAAAACTGATTTTTTGTTTTATATAAGGTCAATAAAGTATCATAGTTTGCACCAAAAATTGCTTTGATCGAAAAATTGAAGTTATAAAGACATAATTTAGCATTAAAAATTGATATACATATGTTTCCCCAACAAACATGACTAAAAAAGCTTTATTACATCATTGTGGAAAGAAAGATTTTCTTGTGCAATCTGTAATTACTTAATCAAATCATACACAACTAAAACATGGCCTCGTGTATTCGTAAAATGTACCTTTTCATGTGATTTGGCTTGATTTACCATTGATGATTCGTAATTTCAGCCGCCATTTTGGAAGGAATGCGTACAAAAGACGAAGTCATGCAAAATAGCCGTTCAGCGTTCTCACCCTGTGATTATGTTTGTTTGTAAAACCTAAACACAACACTGAAAGACAATAATGACTTTTCTATAAATTATATATTAGCATAATTGTATTGTATTTTTGTATTGTATTGTATTGTATTGTATTGTATTGTATTGTATTGTATTGTATTGTATTGTATTGTATTGTACTGTGATGCGTTGTGCTGAACGCCACTTCCCATCTATTCAAAGAGACATTCAAGGAGTGATTTAGGTATCAGTACTTTCAAAACTGTTTCAAAGAAGATAACAGATATGTGTTCAGAAGTTCATAAAACTAGAATCCGTTGCAATATTGCGAGAAATACAATGCATTTAAAGATTGTTGAACATGTTCTATAGTGTAAATTGAAACTTTAATTTATTCTTTGTTGTAAATCTTCAAAACTGGAGGACATAAAGAATATGTATCCATATATGTAAAGGCCTTATCATTATGTGAAGAGACGCATATTACCGTCTTGAAGAAACAGTATTTGTGAATCAACGGCTGATGTAAAAATGGTAATTTAATTCTATTTCATTACATATTTTTAAGTTGATATGAGGTAAATTGTAAATAAATAACCGTATCATGGTTAGTGCAAAATTTTTCATATATGGTTCCTTGTGACCAAGTATAAAACACATTACACGTGCTCTGCCCTTCAATGTCAAATGGTGCAATCGACACTATTGATCTGTCAGGGCGATTCAATCATTTACACGTGTATGAAGAATCTCGTTACAGAACTCCATTTCATCAAATCATGTGGAATGATCAATTACCCCTAATTAGTCATTAAACAAGACGTCAACAACAAAACATGATATTCATTTTACCAAGTCGTATCAAACAACTACCTCTTTCATCAGACGTTTTTCTCTCCATGGTTTAAACACGACCTTGCCAAGATTCCTTTCAACTCTCAAATGATGTTTGTAAAATATATAGCCTTTTTGTGCTTTTTGAAAGCAGGCTTTCCTTTGATTCCATCTAATGGCCTTATAAAAGACCGCCGTGTTGTTAAGTCATGGCGGAACAAGGCTGGTGCCACGGACTTGGATCAAATCTCAGATTTATGTTGTAGATGTTCAGAGAAAAACAATAGTAAAACAAGATGTTTAGTGACCCCTATATTAACTCACAATAAGGGTGTCCCTGAGTTATTAGACAGGCGGACTAAGGACATAACAGAAAACTCCAACACAATTCAAATGGTTGAAATGAGATAAGGACTGGGTCAACAAACACATTACAGAAAGTTTTATTGTGCATTACCATTAGTGGGATTTTACCTTTGATGGAACAATGACGTTTAGTCTTGGAATTCTTTGAAATAATGTTGTAGTCATTTTTAGAAGTAGGTAGTTGATCATTAACTTCTTAGCACATCTTTTCAACGCATTCGTCATATTATAGGTAATTTATCCGTTCTAGAATTTCGATTGACACATATAATCAAGACTGAATGCTTTACCTATAAGAATTCATATATTAGAAACGATAAATACAGTAAGAATATTCATGAAAATACTTTCATCAATATTTTTATACAACTACTACCAAAACAATATGTGATGTTTCTATCATAATGGAACGTACGTGGAACAAACTTGTCATATTCTTCGCTTGTTCTGGTGAAGCTTGGGTTTTAACTTGCCAATTCCATTCAGAAATGTTGCTATCATAATGGAAAATACCTGCCCGAACATATGATTTTGACAGTAGATATGCTTTTATATCAACTTGTGTTTATTAATATACTCTGTAAACCAAATCCAAGAAAACTTGCTACACGAGTCTCTATTTAACAATTTTAAACAAACTTTGTCATATTGTTCGCTTGTTCTGGTGAAGCTTGGGTTTTAACTTGCCAATTCCATTCAGAAATGTTTCTATCATAATGGAACGTACCTGCCCGAACATATGATTTTGACAGTAGATATGCTTTTATATCAACTTGTGTTTATTAATATACTCTGTAAACCAAATCCAAGAAAACTTGCTACACGAGTCTCTATTTAACAATTTTAAACAAACTTTGTCATATTGTTCGCTTGTTCTGGTGAAGCTTGGGTTTTAACTTGCCAATTCCATTCAGAAAGAACACTGTTCAATGCCCATGTACACCCTGAACGTTTGCAATTAATATTTTTTGCAAAATACTTATTGATAATGAATATCGATAAAAAAAATCAGTACTATGATAATTATGAAAGTTTAGTGCTAATGTATTATTTCAATTTGGATTGAGAAATAAAACATTTTAAAAAGCTAAAGGCTGCGAAGGGCTTTTAAAAGTGGCATTCATCATTCAAGTTGTCTCTAGGACAGCTATTAATTTGGACAGCTGTTAGATATCATTGGACAATCTGTGTTACTTTCGTCCAACTTAAAAATTCTTCATTGGTTCATTTAAAGTTTTTAATCAATGGTGCTGATAACAATGGACGTATTCTTATGTCTTATATCTAATAAATTAGACGAGCTTTAGATATTCTTTGAGATCATGAGCCTACAGCATAAACTGTCTCACAGCAGAGCATATCTTGATGACAGAGGATAAGCAACGACCCATGGATACATACCGAGAAATCAGAAATTGAAACTTGTACCTTATTTTAACAGCACGAACCATTGCTCACCTTGTGTTCGCAGGAAACCTAAGGATTAGAGTTTTTGTAAAATCTATATGACACTGACAGTTGCCGATATTGAAGTTTCGTAAAATGATGAAATCTATAACTTTATATCTTTAATTGACCTTCCTGATTGTAGAGACGCTGTAGCAGACTGGTTCAGGGCGATGCCGGAAATCGTCATTTGATTGGTCGGGCAATAAATTCTCATTAAATGTAATCAAACCTGAATACAGGGATATTAAAGTGAACATTAGAGCCCGATCACATTGGGGGTTGATCCAACTGCAATCAAGTCATACTGAAAATTGTACTTTATGAAAATTCGTTATTCACACTACGAGAATACGACAATGGAAAATAAATGTCATTGTTCATGACAGACAACAATGCAAACTTGTTAATCATTTACTAATGATGGAAAGCAAGTTAAATAATTGCTAAAAAGTAATTGATAAAGATATTACCTACATATGACTTTAAATTTTACAAATAAATGGAAAGAAATTACGTATTAGATATTACGTTAAAGTATCCAAATGATCCAAAAAGGTGGTATTGACATTTGCAAATGATGCCTAAACGGAATTATATGGATATTTACAAATGTTTGGAAGAAAGTAATGTTGCTATTTAGGATGATGGAAATAAAGTTATCTGGATACTTATAAATGGTGTAGAGCAGGTAATATGGATAACTTAAAATGAAAGGATGCAAAGAAATTAATCTAGTTACTAACAAATGATAGAAAGAAGTTATATAAATTGATGTCCTAAACATACTTTACATTTAAAATTCGAAATAAGAAAAGATTTAACCGCAACTGTTAATCTCTTAAGACTGGTCACTGGTTATACGGCTCAAAAAGGTTTCAAAATGGCATGTTACACTACATTTCCTCCTCCTGCTTAATTGACAAGCTTCGATGCAGATTAATGTGATGGCTGAACCTGCTGATAGGTGATTCCATTTAACTCTGAAATGTTTTCATTACTCATGGCGCTTTTTTTAAGTGGCTACACGCAAATCATTCATACCTTTTTGGTAAGAAACACATTCTACTACTTATGTGATACCATTGGGTCAAAATCAATTCAACAAACGTCTGGAAAGTAAACATCTTACCCTTTAGATTAATGAACAAAATTTATTTATCCCCTTTTAAGAAGAAAAAATACTATACCAATAAAATACTACATGTAAGTTTAGACTTCTATCGCTTATCATTCTTTTGTCAGAATGATTTCAAAAGGTAATAATCTTCAAATATAGGGACATTTACAATTGGTTGAAAGAAAATTATATAGTATTGAGTAATGATAAGAAAGTAATATAAAAATTTACAATGATGAAAAGCAACTGATGTGTTTTTTTGCAAATGATTGAAAACAACTCATTGGATATTTTAAAAATGTCTTACAACTAACAACAAACGAATTTCAGCAGTCACAATTTTAAGGTTCTATTGAAGTGTAATGAAGTTAATTTTTCCCATGTTAATGAACCAGCAGGTCAGTCGACATGACAAAGCCGTCACCTTTAGAGCGTTATATTATCAAAGTACCACTCAATACGTAACAAACAGTGTTTTATACTCGTGCGTCGCGTTAAGTGATCAATTATGATTAGAATACCGAGCTCGAGCACTGGTTTTGTGATATTGATGGGCGTTTAGGTTTATCTACCTGAAATTGAATACCTGGGTTGGCCCTTTGAAGAATGTAATGATGTAACTCACCAGGTAATTTGGCACCTTCGGCATAAACAACTGAAATATTAGTTTGCAAAGATAAAGATTGATTATTTACTGTGTATTTGTATACAATTTGGACAAATTTACGTTTTATTTAATGATGATGAACAGTTAAAAATAGGAAATAAATTAATGGAGGAAGGTTGCAATTAATAATTCGATTAGTTTTTAATATTGGCAGGGTTGCGTTTTCTTTATTAGTTAAGATAAACAAGTGTTCTTACCAAGAATGAAAATAACTGATTGGGAAAATAATAATTCAATTGTGTGTGAATTGTTTATTAAATTTGGTTATCTAGTTTGTAGAAATTAATTTAGAAAATTATTTCTCTTTAGAAAGGCTTTCAATTAGGTTTATCTTCGACTTTATATTACAAATAGAGTGTAGGCCATGCATGAAATGTATTGATGTTATTGTAATCAAGGAAATCAAATTATGTTCTTCTTTTTAAACAATGGTTTTCAGCGATAACAACGAATACAATATGACAGCTTTATGAACTCAACATATCGTTTCCCAATACATTGATGCAATATAATTAGTATTTGCTGTAAAACTGAAAACAAGGATGATAAGATATTTTCATAACAAAGTCAAATATTGATTCCAAATACAATGATGTTGTCATTGTATTCTACTAAGAAAATGTAAAAGATTATTTCAGGTATGCTCTGGGTAATAACTCTTTATTGAACACAACAATTGCTATATATATTTTTCACTTATTCTTTGTTATTTGGGCTTATATTTACCAATTCATTTTGGATAGATATCTCATGTATCTTAAATGAATAACATCATATAACAATGTATTTGAATTTATTAAAGCCACACAAAAACACCATAAAAATCAAAGAATGTTTTCTCGTGTATGAATATCACCCTTCTTGTTGATTTGCTATAATTAAGTTACATCCAAGGTATCGTTAATATGAAGACGATATCAGTGGTTGTAAACACCAACTGTAACACTGAATTGCAATATGGTTTCTTGTGACCAAGGATAAAAACATAACCAAATGTCTTGAGAGTCTCAGAGGTCAGCTCTTTGTAATAGGCCTTATCATACTGTCAAGGATCACATCTTTTTGATCTTGTGGAAACCAAGTTCATATATCAACGGTTGATGTTGTAAAAATTATAATTGCTTTTTCATTGAATATTTAAAGCTTGATACTAGGTTAATGTTAAATACATTACCATGATAAAGTTTGTGACTACATTTACACGTGATTTGCCATTGAATGTCAAATGGTGCAATCGATCTGTCAGGGCGTTTCAATCAATTACACGTGTATGAAGAATCTCGTTACAGAACTCCATTTCATCAAATCATGTGGAATGATCAATTTATCCCTAATTAGTCATTAAACAAGACGTCAACAACAAAACATGATATTCATTTTACCGAGTCGTTTCAAACAACTGCCTCTTTCATCAGACGTTTTTCTCTCCAAGGTTTAAACACGACCATGTCAAGGTTCCTTTCAACTCTCAAATGATGTTGTAAAATATATAGCCTTTTTGTACTTTTTGAAAGCAAGCTTGCCATTAATTCCATCTAATGGCCTTATAAAAGACCGCAGTGTTATTAAGTCATGGTGGAACAAGGCTGGTGCCACAGACTTGGATCAAATCACAGATTTATGCCGTAGATGTTCAGAGAAAAACAATAGTAAAATAGGATGTTTAGTGACCCCTATATTAAGTCACTAAAAGGGTATCCCTGAGTTATAAGACAGGCGGACTAAGGACATTACAGAAATACTCCAACACAAATCAAAAGTTGAAGTGAGATAAGGATGGGGTCAAGAAACACATTACAGAAAGTTTTATTGTACATTACCTTTAGTTAGATTTTACCTTTGATTGAACAATGAGGTTTAATCTTGGAATTCTTTGAAATAATGTTGTAGTAATTATAAGAAGTAGACAGGTGATCATGAACATCTTAGCAGATCTTTTTAACGCATCCGTCACGTTGTAGGTAATTTGTACATTCTAGAATTTAATTTTATCTATATAATCAAGACTGAATGGTTTACCAATACTAATTCATTTATTAGATATGATAAATGCAGTACGAATATTCATGAAATACTTTCATCGATATTTTTAAACAACTACTACCAAAATAATACATGATGTTTCTATTATGTTGGAACGAACATGATTTATACAATCAATTTGCTTTCAGATCAACTTGTCTTTCAATTGATATAATCTGTAAAAAAAGGCCCGAAAACTTAATACACAAGATTCTTTTTACAACGATGGACGTATTCTTATATCTCTTATCTAATAAATAAGATGATCTTTAAATCATCTTTGAGAAAATGAGCCTACAGCATAAACTGTTTCACAGCAGAGCATATTTTGATGACAGAGGATAGGCAACGACCAATGGACACATACCGAGAAATCAGAAATTGAAACTTGTACCTTATTTTAACAGCACGAACCATTGCTCACCTTGTGTTCGCAGGAAACCTAAGGATTTGAGATTTTGTAAAAATCTATATGACACTGACAGTTGCCGATATTGAATTTTCATAAAATGATGAAATCTATAACTTTATATCTTTAATTGACTTTCCTGATTGTAGCGACGCTGTAGCAGCCCTGTCAACCAATGACGACTGGTTCAGGGCGATGCCGGAAATCATCATTGATTGGTCGGGCAATAAATTCTCATTACACGAAATAAAACCTGAATACAGGGATATTAAAGTGGACATTAGAGCCCGATCACATTGGGGGCTGATCCAACCGCCATGCAATCAAGTCGTGCTGAAAATTGTTCTTAAAGAGAATTCGTCATTCACACTACGAGGAAACTATAATTGAAAATGAAGCTACTGTTCATGACATACAACAATGCAAACTCGTTAAGCATTTACTAATGATGGAAAGCAAGTTGAATAATTGTTAACAAGTAATTGATTAAGATATTACCTACATATTCTTTAAATTTTACAAATAATGGAAAGAAATTACATATTAGATATTACGTTAAAATATACAAATGATGGAAAAAGGCGGTATTGACATTTGCAAATGAGGTCTAAAGGGAATTATATGGATATTTAGAAATGTTTGAAAGAAAGGAATGTTGTTATTCAGGATGAAGGAAAGAAAGTAATCTAGATACTTATAAATGATGGAAAGCAAGTTATATGGATATCTAATAATTAAAGGATGCAAAGAAATTGATCTAGCTACATACAAATAATAGAAAGAAGTTATTCACCAGCAAGAGTGGTAATATACACAATATACACACAGAACCTGTGTGGAGCCGATGCAGTGACAACATCCTTGTTCGTTATGATGTCCGAAACATACTTTACATTTATGTATGATCTAATGTTCACTTTATATCCCTGTAAAGTAATACTTTACATTTTTCAGCGAATTCGAAATAAGAAATGATTTAACCGCTATTTTTAAGCTCTCAAGACTGGTCACTGGTTATACGACTCAAAAAGGTTTAAAAATGGCATGTTAAACTACATTTCCTCTTCCCCCTTAATTGACAAGCTTCGATGCAGATTAATGTGATGTTTGAAACTGCTGATAGGTGACGCGATTTAACTCTGAAATGTTTTCATTACTCATAGTGCTTTTTGTAAGTGATGACACACAAATCATTCATACCTTTTTGGTAAGAAACACATTCTACTACTTATGTGACATCATTGGGTCAAAATCAATTCAACAAACGTCTGGAAAGTAAATATCTTACCCTTGCTTAATTTAGATTAATGTACAAAATTTGTTTATCAACTTTTAAGAAGAAAAAATACTATACCGATAAAATACTACATGTAAGTTTAAACTTCTATCGCTTATCGTTCTTTTGTCAGAATGATTTCAAAAGGTAATAACTTCAAATATAGGGAGATTTACAATTGGTGGAAAGAAAATTATATGGTATTTAGTAATGATGAGAAAGTAATAAAAAAAATTGCAATGATGAAAAGCAACTGATGTGGATTTTTGCAAATGATGGAAAACAACTCATTTGGATATTAACAACTAACAACTAACAACTAACGAATTTCAGAAGTCACAAGTTTAAGTTTATATTGAAGTTTAGAAAAACCTAAAGTTAATTTTTTTTATGTTAATGAACCAGCAGGTCAGTCGACGTGACAAAGCTTTCACCATTAGAGCGTAATATTATCATTATGTAATCAATCACGCCCAAGTACCACTCAATACGCAACAAACAGTGTTTTATACTCGTGCGTCGCGCAAAGTGGTCAATTATGATTAGAATACCGAGCTCGAGCACTGGCTTTGTGATATTGATGGGTGTTGTGTTTTGGTTTATCTACCTGAAATTGAATACCTGGATCGGCCCTTTGAAGAATGTAATGATGAAATAACTCACCAGGTAATTTGGCATCTTCGGCGCAAAGAACTGATCTTTTCGTTCATTTTTTAATAATATTTTGCATAGAATAAGATTGATTATTAACTGTATATTTGTATACACATTTGGACACCTTTACGTTTTATTTAATGATGATGAACAGTTAGGAATAGGAAAAAATGATAAAAAAAGAATGGAAGAAGGTTGCAATTAATCGATAAATTAGTTTTTGATATTGGTAGGGTTGCGTTTTCTATATTAGTTAAGATAAACAAGTGTTGTTACCAAGAATGAAAGTAACTGATTGGGGAAATAATAATTCATTTGTGTGTGAATTGTTTATTAAATTTGGTTATCTAGTTTGTAGAAAATAATCTAAAAAAGGGGTGCTCTTTAGAAAGGCTATCAATTAGGTTTGATCTTCGACTTTATATCACAAATCGAGTGTAGGCCATGCATGAAATTTATTGATGTTAAAACATATTGTAATCAATGAAAGCAAAATGTGTTCTCATCTTTAAACAATGGTTTTCAGCGATAACGATGGATATTTATAAGTCATTGCTAAATGTATTGTATTGACAGTGCCAACAATCTCATTACACAAGCCAATCATCCATAGTCAGAGGACAAAGTATGAAGATTGACATAAAATCCATTGGCGGCCATTTTTGTGAACACCTTTAATTCATTTTGTGTAAGAAAAATGAATCGCATGGCTAAACTTTATGTTATATATTTGAATTATTACTGCTCAATTTCGTTTAAATACATTGTCTTTCCGTTGGAACCATTAATTTTCATTTTCCTGACATCACCTTATATTCCCCCTTAAACGTGCTACTGCCCCTTTAAAGTGAGTCAAATTGAAGCACAATGACTAATTTTCAAAACTTTCCTGGATCGCTGAGAAGTTTTAAAGCTAAGTATTTGTGACTTTCAGTACGTATCCGGATGTGGTCCTATGCAAACAATATAGCTTATTTGACTGCTACCGGTGAAGTTCAGCAACATCTGGCATGGCTCCTTGAATGGATTGGCGACCCCATCCATTGCTTTATTACCTGAAAGTTCGGAGGATGAATACCTGGCGCACATGAGACATGAGTTGAAAAATCCTGTATCCGCCATGTCATTAAGGGCATGAGCAAATATAGTAGAACGACTCGATCTTTAGGCCTTACCAGGCTTCATGTAATAAGGTGTTGGTATAGGGAGTGTCCGCATTGCATGGTCTAGGTTCGAACCTTGCAAGGACCGCAGTCCGAGAGTTCAAACATTTGTACTTGTGTTATTCAAAAGACAAGATATTGTCATATAAGTTATATTCTACCAAGAAAACGTAAAAGAATAATACCTTTCATTTGTTTGTTCTATCCTATCAACTATCCTCTATATCTTATTTGCGTTTGTAATAAGTAAATAATTAGTAGTTTATTTTGGAGTGCAAACCTCATGTATGTTAGATGAATAACTTATACAACAGTACTAGTGCTTTTTAATTTCTGAAAGCAACACAAAAACACCATGAAAATCGAAGAATATTTTCTTCGTGTATGAATTCCATCCTTCTTGTTGATGTTCTATAACTAAGTTACATCCAAGGTATCGTTAACATGAAGACGATATCTGTGGTTGTAAACACCAACTGCAACACTGAATTGTAATATGGTTCCTTGTGACCAAGCTTAAGGATAAAAACATAACCATATGTCTTAAAATGTCTCCACAGTCAGCTCTTTGTAATAGACCTTATCATTCTATCAAGGAACACGTCGTTTTGATCTCGTGGAAACAAAGTTCATATATCAACAGTTGATGTTGTAAAAATGATAATTCATTGCTTTTTCATTGAATATCTAAAGTTAAATGGTAAATACATCACAATATCAAAGTTCGTGACTTCATTTACACGTGCTTTGCCATTCAACTTCTGTCAGGACGTTTCAATCAATTACACCTGTATGGAGAACCTCGTTACAGAACTCCATTTCATCACATCATGTGGAATGATCAATTTATCCCTAATTAGTCATTAAACAAGACGTCAACAACAAAACATGATATTCATTTTACCGAGTCGTTTCAAACAACTGCCTCTTTCATCAGACGTTTTCTCTCCAAGGTTGAAACACGACCATGTCAAGGTTCCTTTCAACTCTCAAATGATATTTGTAAAATATATAGCCTTTTTGTGCTTTTTGAAAGCAGGCTTTCCATTGATTCCATCTAATGGCCTTATAAAAGACCACAGTGTTATTAAGTCATGACGGAACAAGGCTGGTGCCACGGACTTGGATCAAATCTCAGATTTATGCCGTACATGTTCAGAGAAAAACAATAGTAAAATAGGATGTTTAGAGACCCCTATATTAACTCACTAAAAGGGTGTCCCTGAGTTATTAGACAGGCAGACTAAGGACATAACAGAAATAACGAGGTCAACAAACACATTACAGAAAGTTTTATTGTGCATTTACATTAGTTGGATTTTACCTTTGATAGAACAATGAGGTTTAATCTAGGAATTCTTTGAAATAATGTTACAGTAATTATTAGAAGTAATCGGTTGATCATGAACTTCTTAGCAGATCTTATCAACGCTTCCGTCACATTGTAGGTAATTATCCATTCTATAATTTCATTAAATCTATATAATTAAGACTGAATGCTTTACCAATATGAATTCATATATTAGATAGATAAATAGAGTAAGAATATTCATGAAATACTTTCATCGATATTTTCAAACAACTACTAGCAAAACAATAGATGATGTTTCTATCACAATGGAACGTACCTGCCTGAACATATGACTTATAGAGTCGATATGCTTTTAGATCCACTTGTGTTTCAATTGATATATACTGTAAAAAGAAACACGATTCTCTTTTTACAATTTTATACAATCTTTCTCATACTCTTCGCATGTTCTGGTGAAATTATATTTGAAATTATTCTTGATACCATTGTTGGTATCCCCAGATCACCTGCAAGAATGTTAAGTAGTCATGAACCCCGGTTTACGAAACACTTTTAGCGCTAAATCGGTAATGTTTTCAATTAAAACTGTCTTAGTACCAATGGTGCTAAAAGTTTAGTGCCAATATATTATCTCAGTTTGGATTGTGAAATGGAACATTTTTAAAAGCTAAAGGCTGTGAAAAACATTTAAAAGTGGCATTTATCATTCTAGTTGTCTCTAGAACAACTATTAATTTGGACAGCTGTTAGATATCATTGGACAATGAGAATCTGTGTTACTTTCGTCCAACTTAAAAATCATTCATCGGTTCATAAAGTTTTTCATTAATGGTGCTGATAACAATAGACGTATTCTTAAGAATAATATCTAATAAATTAGATGAGCTTTAAATATTGTTTGAGATCATGAGCCTACAGCATAAACTGTTTCACAGCAGAGCATATCTTGATGACAGAGGATAAGCAACGACCCATGGATACATACCGAGAAATCAGAAATTGAAACTTGTACCTTATTTTAACAGCACGAACCATTGCTCGCCTTGTGTTCGCAGGAAACCTGAGGATTAGAGTTTTTGTAAAATCTATATGACACTGACAGTTGCCGATATTGAATTTTCGTAAAATGATGAAATCTATAACTTTATATCTTTAATTGACTTTCCTGATTGTAGCGACGCTGTAGCAGCCCCATCAACCAATGACAGTGACTGGTTCAGGGTGTGCCGGAAATCTTCATTGATTGGTCGGGCAATAAATTCTCATAACATGAAATAAAACCTGAATACAGGGATATTAAAGTGAACATTAGAGCCAGATCACATTGGGGGTTAATCTAACCTCCATGCAATCAAGTCATGCTGAAAATTGTTCTTTAAGAGAATTCCTCATTCACACTATGAGGAAACCATAATGGAAAATGAAGTCATTTTTTATGACGTACAACAATGCAAACATGTTAACCATATACAAATGATGGAAAGCAAGTCTGATTATTATTAATAAGTAATGATATGGATATGACGTTCAACTTTAAATTTTGCAAAAACTGGAAAGAAATTACATATAACATATAACATTATAATATCAAAATTATGGAAATAGATGGTTTTGACATTTGTGAAGATGTATGAACGGAGGTAATAATGATATATACAAATGTTTGGACGAAAGTAATGTTGTTATTTAGGATGATGGAAAGAAAGTAATACAGATACTTATGAATGGAAAGCATACAGGATATTTAAAAATAAAAGGACACAAAGAAACTAATCTAAATATTTTCAAATTATGGATAGAAGTTATATTAATTAACGTCCAAAACAAACTTTACATTTTTAGACTGAAACATCGAACAAGATTTATATGGATGTAGTCATTTAATTTTGCATTGGTGCTTAAATCTAATCTTATTTTTAAGAATTTTAATTGATTAATATTCATGCATCTTTGGCGAAAATGCCAAAAAGTCATAATCATGTGACCTCTATGCTTGTGCTAATCACGTGACGAAAACGTTTTATAACTGTCCATAATAAATGTTGGTTACCCATTATAGTCGAATCACCATCGTCATAATAACCTGACTTTGATGTGACGAATAAATTGGAAATTTTCAATAATAAATGAAAAAACCCTTTAAAGAAAAAAGAACCAGCTATCATAGGCTCAAAAATATATTGAATCTCCTCTGAAAATTGACAAAAATAAGATACAACAACCCTGCTATTGTTCCTTAATTTCTATTAGTTACTTTGTGCAGCAAAACAGATAGTTGTTTTAGTTTTTCACAACCCAGAAATATATTTTTTTATACAAAAAAGTACAGTCGTGTCTGAATAGCATAAGGTCGATACCTGTTGCTACCATGGCTACCATTTTCTCTAAGTGACGTCATGGATAGTGCGTTTGAATGGTCGGTATGTTGTTATGTTCTCATATACTCTAGGAGCATAAACGGATGTAATCAGAGCACATCGACTACCATATTGATAACTTGATCACTTAACATTTACACATGGCTAATTTGAGATAAAAAAGATTTAACCACAACTGTTAAGCTCTCAAGACTGGTCACTGATTGTACGATTCAAAATGGTTAAAAAAATGTGTTTTAGACTACATTTCCTCCTACCCCTTAATGGACAAGCTTCGATGTGATGTCTGAAACTGCTGATAGGTGACGTAATTAAACCCTAATTAAACCCTTAAATAATCATGGCAGGTTTTTTAAAATGGTGACAAGCGAATTATTCATACCTGTTTGGAAGAAACACATTCTATGACTGAAGTGATGTCATTGGGTCAAATCAATTCAACGAACATCTGAAAAGTAAATATCTTTACCATTTAGATTTAGATAAATGTGCATAATTTAATTATCACCGTTTTAAGAAGAAGAAAGAAGAGCTTAAAGAAGTGGCGGTTTGATGAAAAGCAACTGATGTAGATTTTTGCAAATGAAAGAAAAAAACTCATTTGGATATATAAAAAATGGCTCGAAACTAACAACAAATTTCAGCAGTCACATTTCTAACTTTATATTGAATTGTTAAAGAACCTAAAGTTAATTTTCTCATGTTAATCAACCGACAGTTCAATCGACGTGACAAAGCTCTCACCTTTTAGAGCGTTACGCTATAGTATCATTATGTAATCAATCACGCCCAAGTACCACTCAATACGTAACAAACAGTGTTTTATACTCGTGCGTCGCGCAAAGTGGTCAATTATGATTAGAATACCGAGCTCGAGCACTGGCTTTGTGATATTGATGGGCGTTTAGGTTTATCTACCTGAAATTGAATAACTTGGGTTGGCCCTTTGAAGAATGTAATGATGAAATAACTCACCAGGTAATTTGGCATCTTAAGTGCAAACAACTGATTTTTCGTTCATTTTTAATAATATTTTGCATAGATAAAGATTGATTGTTTACTGTATATTTGTATACACATTTGGACACATTTACGTTTTATTTAGTTATGATGAACAGTTAAGAATAAGAAAACATTATAAAAGGAATGGAAGAAGGTTGCAATAATTAATTAAATTAGTTTTTGATATTGGCAGGGTTGTGTTTTCTTTATTAGTTAGATAAACAAGTGTTGTTACCAAGAATGAAAATATCTGAATGGGGAAATAATAATTCAATTGTGTGTGAATTGTTTATCAATTTTGGTTATCTTGTTTGAAAATGATCTAGAAAAGAATTTCTCTTTAGAAAGGCTTTCATTTAGGTTTTATCTTCGACTCTATATTGCAAATAGAGTGAAGGCCATGCATGAAATTTATTGATGTTATTGTAATTAAAGAAATCAAATTATATTCTCATTTTTAAACAATGGTTTTCAGCGATAACAACGAATACAATATGACAGCTTTATGAACTCAACATATCGTTTCCCAATACATTGATGCAATATAATTAGTATTTGCTGTAAAACTGAAAACAAGGATTATCAGATATTTTCATAACAAAGTCAAATATTGATGTGGATTCAAATGACAATGTTAACAATTACAGCATATTCATAGAACAACACAACACAATGTAAAGTATCAGAGACATTGTCCCATTTACCATGATCCTCGGCGCCCATTGTATAAATGATTAACAATATTGACTTAGCAGATACAACAAAATAAAAAAACATTTGTTTCTCGTGAATCACTGGCATATTGCCAATTGGAATTTATCTTGAAATCTGGGACATTGAAGCACATTGACTAATTTGCAAACCTTTCCTTAATTGCCGAGAAGTTTTTATGTTACAGTATATGTAACTTGTAGTCTTGTGCATACAGTATAGCTCAGTTGACGCTAATGGTGAAGTTCAGCAACATCTGGCATGGTTCACTGAATTGATGGGTGACCCGATCCATTGCTTCATTAACTGAGAGTTTGAATACCTGGCGAACCTGTACCAGCCATCGCCTTAAGGACATAAACAAATATAAGGATAGTATACGAGCGTTAGGCCTCACCAGGCTTTATGTAGTAAGGTGTTGGTAAGGGAGTGCCCTCATTGCGTGACAAATAGGGTCTGGGTCCGGATCCCGCAACGGCCTTGGTCCAAAGAGTACAATAATTTTTACTATTGCAGATAGTGTGATTCAAAATAATGCGGGATTGCCTTATAAGTTTTATTCAAAGAAAATGTAAAAGATGAATACCTTTCATTTATACTTGTTCTTTTAATTCTGATTCTTTAAGGTATGCTCCGGAAAACTATTCTATATTGAACACAAGCAAAGCTATATTCTCAAAATGTTCTACGGGCTTTTAGCTAATAATGAGTCGAGTGGATACCTCATGTATTTTGAATAAATCATAAAACAGTGTTTTTGAATTTATGAATGCACAACAAAAACAACATGAAAATCAACGAATTTATTTTCTTGTATGAATTCCATCCTTTTGTTGATGTTCTATAACTAAGTTACATCAGAGGTATTGTTAATATGAACACGATATCACTGACTGTAAACACTAACTGCAACACTAAATTGTAACATGGTTTCTTGTGACCAAGGATAAAAACTTAACCAAACCGCCTTGAGGGTCTTCGAGGTCAACTCTTTGTTATAGACCTTATCATTCTATAAAGGATCACATCTTTTTTATCTTGTGGAGCCAAAGTTCATATATCAACGGTTAATGTTGTAAAAATGGTAATTCATTGCTCTTTCATTGAATATTTAAAGCTTGATACAACTGTAATAGGTAAATGGAAAAAACATTACAATAATAAAATTTGTGACTAAATTTACACATGCTTTGCCATTCAATTTCAAATGGTGCAATCGACATTATCTATTTGTCAGGGAGTTCAATCAATTACACGTGTATAAACAATCTCGTTACAGAACTCAATTTCATCAAATCATGTGGAATGATCAATTTATCCCGAATTAGTCATTAAACAAGACGTCAACAACAAAACATGATATTCATTTTACAAAGTCGTTTCAAACAACTGCCTCTTTCATCAGACGTTTTTCTCTCCAAGTTTTAAACACGACCTTGCCAAGATTCCTTTTAACTCTCAAGTGATGTTTGTAAAATATATAGCCCTTTTGTGCTTTTTGAAAGCAGGCTTTCCATCTAATGGCCTTATAAAAGACTGCAGTGTTATTAAGTCATGACTGAACTAGGCTGGTGCCACGGACTTGGATCAAATCTCAGATTTATGCCGTAGATGATCAGAGAAAAGCAAAAGTAAAATAAGATGTTTAGAGACCCCTATATTAATTCACTAAAAGGGTGTCCCTGAGTAATTAGACAGGCGGACTAAGGACATAACAGAAATACACCAACACAATTCAAAAGGTGGAATTAGATAAGGACGGGGTCAACAAACACATTACAGAAAGTTTTATTGTGCATTACCATTAGTGGGATTTTATCTTTGACTGAACAACGAGGTCTAATCTAGGAATTCTTTGAAATAATGTTGTAGTAATTTTAAGAAGTACTCACTTGATCATTAACTTCTTAGTAGATCTTTTCAATGCATCCGTCACGTTGTAGGCATTTATACATACATTCAAGAGTATTCATGAAATACTTTCATTGATTATTTTAACCACTATTACTAAAACAATATACGTTGTTTCTATCGTAATGGAATGTAACCGACCATATGATTTATACAGATGACATGCTTTTAGATTAACTTGTGTTTCAAATGATATAATCTGTATTAAAAAAAACCCAGAAAACTTGCTACATGCGTCTCTTTTTACAATTTTATACAAACTTTCTCATACTCTGCGCATGTTCTGGTGAAACTTGTTTTTTAACCTGCCAATTCAATTCAGAAAGAAAAATTTTCAATGCCCATGTACACCCTGAACGTATGCAATTAATATTTGTTTGCAAAATACTTCAAAATTCTTCATTGGTTCATTTAAAGTTTTTCATCAATGGTGCTGATAACAATGGACGTATTCTTATGAATAATATCTAATAAATTAGACGAACTTGAGATATTCTTTGACATCATGAGCCAACAGCATATACTGTCTCCTTCAGAGCATATTTTGATGACAGAGGATAGGCAACGACCCATGAACACATACCGAGAAATCAGAAAAAAATCAACGTTTCCGTTTGTTGTTAAACATATAAAACATGATGAATAAGATGAGCTTTAAATAGTCTTTAAGATCATGAGCCTGCAGCATAAACTATTTTGCAGCAGAGTATATTTGATGACAGAGGGCAAGCAACGATCCATGGACACATACCGAGAAATCAGAAATTGAAACTTGTACCTCATTTTAACAGCACGAACCATTGCTCACCTTGTGTTCGCAGGAAACTTAAGGATTAGAGTTTTTGTAAAATCTATATGACACTGACAGTTGCCGATATTGAATTTTCTTAAAATGATGAAATCTATAACTTTATATCTTAAATTGACTTTCCTGATTGTAGCGATGCAGTAGCAGGCCCGTCAACCAATGACAGTGACTGGTTCAGGGCGATGCCGGAAATCGTCATTGATTGGTCGGGCAATAAATTCTCATTACACGAGATAAAACCTGAATACAGGGATATTAAAGTGAACATTTGAGCCCGATCACATCGGGGGTTGATCTCACTGTCATGCAACCAAGTCATGCTGAAAATTGTACTTTAAGAAAATTAGTTATTCACACTATGAGAAAACTATAATGGAAAATGAAGTCATTGTTCATGATGTACAACAATGCAAACTTAATACCCATGTACAAATGATGAAAAATAAATTTAATAATTGTTTACAAATAATGGAGATAAGTTGATGAGGATATTACATACATATTACTTTATTATTAAAAGATGATGAAATGCGAGTTAAATAATTATTTACAAATAATTGAGAGAAATTGAACAGGGCTTATGTAATCAATCACCAAGTACCACTCAATACACAACAAAAGGTGTTTTTATACTCATGCGAGGTGCAAAGTGGTCAATTATAATTAGAATACCGAGCTCGAGCGCTAGCTTTGTGATATCGATATCGGTGTTGCGTTTTGGTTTAGCTTCCTGAAATTGTATACATGGGTCGGCCCTTTGAAAAATGTAATTGTGAAATACGAACCAGGTAATTTGGCATCTTCGGCAAAAACAACTGATTTTTTTCGCTCATTTTTTAATACTCTTTCGCAAAGATAAAGATTGATTATTTACTGTGTACTTGTAGGACACATTTACGTTTTAGTTAAATGATGCGAAAAAGTTGAGAATGGAAACAAATGACCATGACCAAAACATATCATTTCCCATAACAGGTAAAGTGTAAAAGTGAAAACAAGGATTATCAGATATTTTCATAACAAAGTCAAATATTGACGTGGATTCAAATGACTATGTAAAAAATTACAGCATATTCATAGAACAACACAATGTAAAGTATCAGAGACATTATCCCAGTTACCGTGATCCTCAGCGATCATTGTATAAATGATTTACGATATTGACTTTGCAGATGCAATCAATTAAAACAAACATTTCTTGTCTCATGAATCACTGGAAGATTGCCAATTTGGATTTATCTTGAAATGAGTGAAATAGAAGTACACTGACTAATTTGCAAACCTTTCTGGTTCAGCGACATCTTTCGTGGCTCGCTGAAATAGGTGGGTGACACCATCAATCGCTTTAATAACTGACATTTCCAAGGGTGAATACCTCATGAATCCATGGAATACTGTCAATTGAATATAATCTTAATTTAACTGAATATTATTTTGAAGTGAATGAAAAAGCAGTACACTAATTAAACCTTTTCTGAATCGCCGAGGAGTTTTTTAAGTAACAGTATTTGTTACTATCTGTATGTATCAGGATGTGCTCTTGTGCATACAGTAAAGTTCAGTTGACGCTACCGGTGAAGTTAAGCAACATCTGGCGTGGCTCACTGAATGGTTCGGTGACCCCATCCATCGCTTTATCAACTGAGAGTTCCTTGAGGCATGGGTTGAGAAACCTTTAGCCTCCATGGCATTAAGGTCATGAACAAATATGAGGATAGTACAACCCGACCTTTAGGCCTCATCAGGCTTCATGTAGTAAGATGTTGGTATAGGGAGTGCCCACATTGCGTGACAATAAGGTTGTGGGATCGAATCATGCAAGGGCATCGTTCATATGAATACAAGAATGTGTACATTTGCAGAAAGTGTAATTCCAAATACAATATTGTTGTCCTATAAGTTGTATTCTACAAAGGAAATGTATGATGAATACCTTCCATTTTTTGGTTCTTTTAATTCTGATTCTTTAAGGTATGCTCTAGATAACAACTCTCTATTGAAAACAACCAAAGCTTTATTTTTACTTATTCTCAATATGTTCATTGGGCTTTTAATTAGTTTATGATAAGCACTTTCATTTTGAGTATATTTGAGTGTATTTTAAATGAATAACATCATTTAACCGTTGTTTTAGAATTTATCAAAGCCACATTAAAACACCATGACAATCACATAATGTTTTTTCTTGTATAAATTCCATCCATCTTGTTGATGTTAACTAAGTTAATCCGAGGTATTGTTTATATGAAGACGACATCACTGACTGTAAACACCATCTGCAACACTGAATTATACTAGGTTCCTTGTGACCAAGGATAAAAACATAACCGAAACACCTTGAGAGTCTCGGAGGTCAGCTCATTGTAATAGACCTAATCATTCTATCAGGGATCACGTCTTTTTGTTCTTGTGGAAACAGAGTTCTTATATCAACAGTTGATGTTGTAAAGTTGGTAAATCATTGTTTTTTAATTGACTATTAAAAGCTTGATAATAGGTAAATGGTAAATACATTACCATTGTGACTACATTTACACGTGCTTTGCCATTAAATTTCAAATGTTGCAATCGACATTATCGATCTATCAGGGCATTTCAATCAATTACACGTGTATGAAGATTCTCGTTACAGAACTCCATTTCATCAAATCATGTGGAATGATCAATTTATCCCTAAATAGTCATTTAACAAGACGTCAACAACAAAAAATGATATTCATTTTACCGAGTCGTTCCAAACAACTGCCTCTTTCATCAGACGTTTTTCACTCCAAGGTTTAAACACGGCCTTGTCAAGGTTCCTTTAGACTCTCAAATGATGTTTGTAAAATATATAGCCTTTTTGTGCTTTTTGAAAGCAGGCTTTCCATTTATTCCATCTAATGGCCTTATAAAAGACTGCAGTGTTATTAAGCCATGGTGGGAACAAGGCTGGTGCCACAGACTTGGATTAAATCTCAGATTTATGCCCTAGATGTTCAGAGAAAAACAATAGTAAAATAAGATGTTTAGAGACCCCTATATTAACTCACTAAAAGGGTGTCCCTGAGTTATTAGACAGGCGGACTAAGGACAAAACACAAATACTCCAACACAATTCAAAAGGTGGAATGAGATAAGGACAGGGTCAACAAACACATTACAGAAAGTTGTATTGTACATTACCATTAGTGGGATTTTACCTTTGATTGAACAATGAGGTTTAATCTAGGAATTCTTTGAAATAATGGTGTAGTAATTATAAGAAGTAATCACTTGATCATTAACTTCTTAACAGATCTTTTCAACTCATTAGTCATAGTGTAGGTAATTTTCATAATTTTAATTTTAATTTTAATAATTCGTTAATGATTACGAATTAATATATTAGATAAATAGTAATAAATAAGTAATGAATAGAGTAGAACATTCACGAAATACTTTCATAGATCGCTTTTATATGATCATTATCCAAACATGTACTCCACAGTAGATCAACTTGTGTATATACAATCTTTATAAAATCAGAAGTAGTATAAGATAGAGTCAGTTGTTCAGTAAATGTTACAGTAAGGTGCGAAATTAAATTTGACTAGTCCTTTTCGTACCAAAGCTAATTCTGACAATGATATCTCATGCTTTTCAAATCTTATGCTTGGTATCTTGTGTTGGTATCCCTAGATCACCCTCAAGAATGTTAAGGAGAGACTGGAACCAGAAATCATACTCATTTACGGTAACTATTTATGACAACATTGTATTGTTGTCAATTTATCATAAAGTATACTCTTTACATTTACTAGCTTATTCGTAAACTGAGCCAAATCTCTTAAAAATTACGCAACGTCTTTCTACGTCTTTACGACATGCCGTATACCTATATTCGTTGTAAAGTTATTATGTTGTTTGTTATTGAACTAACATGTACATGTATGCCTTATATTTGTTGTAAATTTACATTGCCTCATATAATCAACTGATAGTTTCGCTATGCTGTCATAGTTTACTCTTTTGTATGTATTTAAAAAATGACATTTGAGCTTCGAAAAACATTCGGTGATCCCCTATTATCATTATTTCATTTAATCTGTTATTCAATTGAGCACATCATATGTAATCATTAGCAAAATCTAAAATATGTGCATCACTACTAAAATTTGTTGTTGAATACACGAAAAAAATTAATAAAAATGCCCCTTTTCTTTACAAAGTGCCTAATTTATTATTTTTTCGCTAACATTGTTGTTATTTTTCAAAATATATGTTCCCTAGACACCCCTTTACGTTTTTGAAATGTGTTTGATATCATAGTCACTTTATTCACAGAAGGGGCGGGCTTTATCAAAGTACGCAATATCGGTAAGGAACAGCATAGTTTGCTGACAGCAATAATATTATTAACGTCGATAACAAAAAATCATTCAATGACCCCAAAATTGTATTACATTTTTATAGAAAAGATATTATACACTTGCTATTTTGAAAATATGAATAAATTCTAAAATATTTTATTTGTTCGTCCCATCTCTCCTTAAGTAGTCTGGATTATAGAAACGCTTTTAGCACTTTGATTGTTGTTAGTCAAAGATAATATCTTCTAGTTACAAATATCTGAGATATCCAAAGAAAATCTTAATTTTGCTCTCTTACATTAGTTTTGTATCAAGGTGTTATTTTAAGTGGAATGAGACATAGTTCATTTTGACAGTACAGTAGATGAACATTAAATATTCTTTGAGATAATGAGGCTACAGCATACACTATTTTACGGCAGAGCACAGTTTGCTGACAAAGGATAAGCAACGACCCATGGACACATACCGAGAAATCAGAAATTGAAACTTGTACCTTATTTTAACAGCACGAACCATTGCTCACCTTGTGTTCGCAGGAAACCTAAGGATTAAACTTTTTGTAAAATCTATATGACACTGACAGTTGCCGATATTGAATTTTCATAAAATGATGAAATCTATAACTTTATATCTTTAATTGACTTTCCTGATTGTAGCGACGCTGTAGCAGCCCTGTCAACCAATGACGACTGGTTCAGTGCGATGCCGGAAATCATCATTGATTGGTCGGGCAATAAATTCTCATTACATGAAATAAAACCTGAATACAGGGATATTAAAGTGAACATTAGAGCCCGATCACATTGGGGGCTGATCCAACCGCCATGCAATCAAGTCATGCTGAAAATTGTACTTAAAGAGAATTCGTAATTCTCACTACGAGGAAACTATAATTGAAAATGAAGCTACTTCTTGACAGACAACAATGCAAACTTGTTACGCATTTACTAATGATGGAAAGCAAGTTGATTAATTGTTAACAAGTAATTGATTAAGAAAGTAAGTAATCTAGATACTTATAAATTATGGAAAGCAAGTAATATGGATATCTAATAATTAAAGGATGCAAAGAAATTGATCTAGCTACATACACATAATAGAAAGAAGTTATTCACCAGCAAGAGTGGTAATATACACAATAAACACACAGAACCTGTGTGGAGCCGATGCAGTGACAACATCCTTGTTCGTTATGATGTCCGAAACATACTTTACATTTATGTATGCTCTAATGTTCACTTTATATCCCTGTAAAGTAATACTTAACATTTTTCAGCGAATTCGAAATAAGAAATGATTTAACCGCAATTTTTAAGCTCTCAAGACTGGTCAGTGGTTATAGGACTCAAAAAGGTTTCAAAATGGCATGTTAAACTACATTTCCTCCTCCCCCTCTATTGACAAGCTTTGATGCAGATTAATGTGATGGCTGAAAATGCTGATAGGTGACGCCATTTAACTCTGAAATGTTTCCATTACTTTTGGCGCTTTTTTAGAGTGGTGACACGCAAATCATTCATACCTTTTTGGTAAGAAAGCCATTCTACTACTCATGTGACATCATTGGGTCAAAATCAATTCAACAAACGTCTGGAAAGTAAATATCTTACCCTTGCTTAATTTAGATTAATGTACAAAATTTGTTTATTCACTTTTAAGAAGAAAAAATACTATACTGATAAAATACTACATGTAAGTTTAAACTTCTTTCGCTTATCATTCTTTCGCCAGAATGATTTCAAAAGGTAATAAACTTCAAATATAGGGAGATTTACAATTGGTGGAAAGAAAACTATATGGTATTTAGTAATAATGAGGGAAAGTAATACAACAATTTACAATGATGAAAAGCAACTGATGTGGATTTTTGCTAATGATTGAAAACAACTCATTGCATATTTTAAGAATATCTAACAACTAACAACAAACGAATTTCAGCAGTCATAATTTTAAGTTTATATTGAAGTGTAAAAGAACCTAAAGTTAATTTTTCCGATGTTAATGAACCAGCAGGTCAGTCGACGTGACCAAGCTGTCACCTTTTAGAGTGTTATATTATCATTATGTAATCAATTACGCCCAAGTACCACTCAATACGGAACAAACAGTGTTTTATACTCGTGCGTCGCGCAAAGTGGTCAATTATGATTAGAATACTGAACTCGAGCACTAGCTTTGTGATATCGATGGGTGTTGTGTTTAGGTTCAGCAACCTGAAATTGTATACCTGAGTCGGCCCTTTGAAGATTGTAATTGTGAAATAACTCACCAGGTAATTTGGCATCTTCGGCGCAAACAACTGATTTTTTCGTTCATTTTTAATATTCCATTGCATAGATAAAGATTGATTTTTTACTGTGTATTTGGAGGACACATTTTCGTTTTACTTAAATGATGAGGAACAGTTAAGAATAGGGCAAAATGATAAAAAAAGAATGGAAGAAGGTTGCAATAATTAATTAAATTAGGTTTTTATATTGGCAGGGTTGCGTTTTCTTTATTAGTTAAGATAAACAAGTGTTGTTACCAAAAATGAAAATAACTGATTGGGGAAATAATAATTCAATTGCATGTGAATTGTTTATTAAGTTTGATTATCTTGTTTGTAGAAAATAATCAAGAAAAGGATTTCTCTTTTGAAAGGCTTTCAATTAGGTTTTATCTTCGACTCTATATCACAAATAGAGTGTAGGCCATGCATGAAACTTATTGATGTTAAAACATATTGTAATCAATGATAGGATGCCTCAATCTTTCAATCGCCCTTTTTGCTATTTGGGCTACGCTCGTATTGCCCACTCTGATAGGCATAGAACGTAAACACTTCTGTTAAAGGTTCACGTCTTGAAAAAAACATTAAGCACTTGGTTGACATGTAATAGTTACTAGCATAGTAAATTGTATGCATCGGATAATGGCAGGGACACTTTGTCCGAGAGGCCAGTACGAGGCGGAGCCGAGTACTGGCTCGAGGACAAAGTTTCCCTGCCATTATCCGATGCATACAATTTACTATGCTAGTAACTGACTTACATCTCACTTTTTAAAATTTTAAAATAAAATTTTAATTTTCGATAACCTTCCAAGGGCCCCTTCACTGTTTTATGAATGAAGTTTGTAGTACTATGAATGGTGTAAGAGCACGTGCTTCTTGCTTGTCAAAGCGCGAGGCACGTGCTTCTTGCGTGTCAAAGCGCAAGGCACGAAGTAAATGTTTTGGGCTTGCAGACTTCGTGCACTCCATGAATATGAGCCTGTTTCAAGACAACGTTTCACAGGTTGTCCATTTCTGTTTCGATTTTGAAGGTAGAAGACGTGTCATTAGAGTCCTCATAGACAGCTAAATTTTGGCAGTGGTTTCTACTTTTGAAACGTTTCTCTTGGATTTCTAATAAAAAGGTACTTTAATCATTCCCATAACAAGTTTAGCCAAAAGAAATATTATCTTATCTATGAAATAAATTAATTATGTATCATTATCAAATTATTTTGGATATTTCTAGAGTTATTTTCCTTACATAACGAAAGTTTTGGTGCAGCACAAATCATATAATGTTTATTTCTTGGTATCGTTTTTTTCTAGTCTAAACTAAAGTCTACAGTGTTATTAGGTGATTTTAATATTTTGATATTTGATTTGATTTTTGATAATTTGCAAAGTATTATGATTATTTTACAGCTTGTTTTATTTGATTATTGATAATTTCCGTTCAATTCTATGTCTATGTTGTTGATTGATTGTTTTAAACCATGTGTAGGAAAGGTTTATAAAAGTGTCCTTGCATCAGATGGCAGGACTCTTTGGCCTAAGAGTTCCCGATATCGATAATGAACAGGACACTTTTATGAATGGTTGCCATGGACGACGAGGGCTAAGTGGGATGTAATTTAGGATAGCTACAACTTTGATAGATTATTAATATATTTTACAACTTACCTCTCCAAATAAATATATGTCGATGCTGCCCCTTTAAAGTGAGTCAAATTGAAGCACAATGACTAATTTACAAACCTTTCCTGGATCGCTGAGAAGTTATTAAAGCTAAGTAATTGTGACTTTCAGTACGTATCTGGATGTGGTCCTGCGCAAACAATATAGCCAATTTGACTGCTACCGGTGAAGTTCAGCAACATCTGGAATGGCTCCCTGAATGGATTGGCGACCCCATCCATTGCTTTATTACCTGAAAGTTCGGAGGATGAATACCTGGCGCACATGAATTAAAAAATCCTGTATCCGCCATGTCATTAAGGGCATGAACAAATAATAGGAAAGTACATCCCTACCGTTAGGCCCCACCAGGCTACATATACTAAATACTTAGGGAGTGCCCGCATTGCCTGGCAATAAGGGACTGGGTTCGAACCCCTTAAGGGCCTCGATCCGAAGAGTACAAGAAGATAGCGTGATTCCAAATAAAGCGACGTTGACAATTATATTTAAAGAAAATGTAAAGATGAATACCTTCCATTTATATTTGTTCTCTTAATTCTGATTCTTTAAGGTATGCTCCGGAAAACTACTCTTTATTGGACACAATCACAGCTATATTTTTTACCTATTCTCAAAATGTTCTTTGAGCTTTTAGCTATAATTAGCTCTTTAATTTGGAGTGGATACCTCATGTATTTTGAATGAATAACATCATATATCCGTGTTATTGAATTTATTACCCCCCCCCCCCCCCCCCCCCCCAACACACACACACACACAAAAACCATGAAAATCAAAGAATTTCTTTCTTGTATGAATTCCATCGTTCTTGTTGATGTTCTATAACTAAGTTACATCCAAGGTATTGTTACTATGAAGACGATTTCAGTGGTTGTAACGCCAACTGCAACATTGAATTGTAATAAAGTTCTTTGTGACCAAGGATAAAAACATAACCAAGAGACTCCGAGGTCAGGTCTATGTAATAGACCTTATCATTCTATTAAAGATCACGTCTTTTTGATCTTGTGGAAACAAAGTTCATGTATCAATGGTTGATGTTGTGAAAATGATATTCATTGCCTTTTCATTCAACATTTAAAGCTTTATATTATGTAAATGGTGAGTACATTACCATAATCAAGTTTCTGACATCATTTACATGTGCTTCAAATGGTGCAATCGACGTTATCGATCTGTTACGGCGCTCTATCAATTACAGATGTATGAAGAATCTCGTTACAGAACTCCATTTCATCAAATCATGTGGAATGATCAATTTATCCCTAATTAGTCATTAAACAAGACGTCAACAACAAAACATGATATTCATTTTATCAAGTCGTTTCAAACAACTGCATCTTTCATCAGACGTTTTTCTCTCCAAGGTTTAAACATTGCCTTGTCAAGGTTCCTTTCAACTCAGGAATGATGTTTGTAAAATATATAGCCTTTTTGTGCTTTTTGAAAGCAGGCTTTCCATTGATTCCATCTAATGGCCTTATAAAAGACTGCGTGTTATTAAGTCATGGAGGAACAAGGCTGATGCCACGGACTTGGATCAAATCTTAGATTTATGCCGTAGATGTTCAGAGAAAAACAATGGTAAAACAAGATGTTTAGTGACCCTATATTAACTCACTAAAAGGGTGTCCCTGAGTTATTAGACAGGCGGACTAAGGACATAACAGAAATACTCCAACACAATTCAAAAGGTCGAATGGAATAAGGATGGGGGTCAACAAACACATTACAGAAAGTTTTATTGTATATAACCATTACCGGGATTTTACCTTTGATTGAGCAATGAGGTTTAATCTAGGAATTCTTTGAAATAATGTTGTAGTCATGTTAAGAAGTAATCAGTTGATCATGAACTTCTTAGCAGATCTTATGAACGCATAAGTCATAGAATAGGTAATTTTCAAGAATTGTGATTGATAATATATAATCAGATCTAAATGGTTAAAGATTACGAATTCATATATATGATATGATAAATAGGGTAACAAATAATCGTGAATACTTTAATTGATCAGTTTTAAATAATTATTACTAACACACGTATTCCTTAGTAGATAAGCTTTTGGATGAACTTGTGCATATATAATCTGTATAAAATCAAAAAGGATTCTTATAAAATCCTCTATGTATAATATCATTGATACAACTTGCTTGTTTACATGTCAGTACGATTCAAAAAGACTGAAATTCGACTGGTTCAATGTGTAGCAAAGCTATTGGTGATGAAAACTCATGTCTAAAATCACGTGGTTGGTATCTCATGTTGGTATCACATGGTATCCCGTGTGAATATTTAGTAACCATCGACCTGGATTTTTAGAACTAAGATTCTTGTTATTCAAAATAAAATTTTGAAATTTATAACTGTCTTAGCAAAAACTATGATTATGAAAATCTTAGTTTCGCTCTCTAACATAAGTTTAGTATCAACATATTTTTTCAAATTGGAATGAGAAATAATTCATTTTGGTATCATAGGGTATCTTAAAGTGACAGTCATCATTCAAGCTTAATCTAAACAACTGTTATTTTGAACATCTATTAGATATCGCTTGAGAATCCGTGATTCTTTCGTGTGACTTCAAAATTCTTCATTTGTTCATTTAAAGTTTTTCATCAATTGCGCTGTAAAAATCAAGTATAAAACATTATGAATAAGATGAGCTTTAAAAAGTCTTTGAGATCATGAGCCTACAGCATAAACTATTTTACAGCAGAGTATATTTGATGACAGAGGGCAAGCAACAATCCATGGACACATACCGAGAAATCAGAAATTAAAACTTGTACCTCATTTTAACAGCACGAACCATTGCTCACCTTGTCTTCGCAGGAAACCTAAGGATTAGAGTTTTTGTAAAATCTATATGACACTGACAGTTGCCGATATTGAATTTTCGTAAAATGATGAAATCTATAACTTTATATCTTTAATTGACTTTCCTGATTGTAGCGACGCTGTAGCAGCCCCGTCAACCAATGACAGTGACTGGTTCAGGGCGATGCCGGAAATCGTCATTGATTGGTCGGGCAATAAATTCTCATTACATGTAATAAAACCTGAATACAGGGATATTAAAGTGAACATTAGAGCCCGATCACATTGGGGGCTGATCCAACTGCAATCAAGTCATGCTGAAAATTGTACTTAAAGAAAATTCGTTATTCACACTACGACAATACGACAATGGAAAATGAAGTCATTGTTCATGACAGACAACAATGCAAACTTGATAATCATTTACTAATGATGGAAAGCAAGTTAAATAATTGTTAACAAGTAATTGATAAAGATATTACCTACATATTACTTTAAATTTACAAATAAATGGAAAGAAATTACATATTAGATATTACGTTAAAGTATCCAAATGATCGAAAAAGGTGGTATTGACATTTGCAAATGATGCCTAAACGGAATTATATGGATATTTACAAATGTTTGGAAGAAAGTAATGTTGCTATTTAGGATGATGGAATACTTATAAATGGTGGAAAGCAGGTAATATGGATATCTAAAAATGAAAGGATGCAAAGAAATTAATCTAGTTACTAACAAATGATAGAAAGAAGTTATATAAATTGATGTACGAAACATACTTTACATTTCAAATTCGAAATAAGAAATGATTTAACCGCAACTGTTAAGCTCTCAAGACTAGTCACTAGTTATACCACTTTAAAAAGGTTTAAACATGGCATGTCAAACTACATTTCCTCCTCCCCCTTAATTGACAAGCTTCGACGCAGATCAATGTGATGGCTGAACCTGCTGAAAGGTGATGCCATTTAACTCTGAAATGTTTTCATTACTCATGGCGCTGGTGACACGCAAATCATTCATACCTTTTTGGTAAGAAACATATTTTACTACTTATGTGACATCATTGGGTCAAAATAAATTCAACAAACGTCTGGAAAGTAAATACCTTACCCTTGCTCACTGTAGATTAATGTACAAAATTTGTTTATAGAAGAAAAAATTCTAACCGATAAAATATTACATGTAAGTTTAAACTTCTACCGCTTATCGTTCTTTTGTCAGAATGATTTCAAAAGGTAATAAACTTCAAATATAGGGAGATTTACAATTGGTGGAAAGAAAATTGTAGGGTATTTAGTAATGATGAGAGAAGGTAATATAAAAAATTACAATGAGGAAAAGCAACTGATGTGGATTTTTGCAAATGATTGAAAACAAGTCATTTGGATATTTTAAAAATGTTTAACAACTAACAACAAACGAATTTTGGCAGTCACAATTTTAAGTTTATATTGAAGTGTAAAAGAACCTAAAGTTAATTTTTCCAATGTTAAAGAGACACTCCGTGAGTTATCAATCCTAAATAAAAATTACTAAAAAGTCAACAAATGCATGAAGAGCATTTACAATTTTTTTGAAAATTTTCCGATCATCATTTATGATATAACAGCCAAAAATCTGAAAGCGAATTGACATGTTTAAAAATAGATCGGGTCGAGGATGTTCATAGCTCAATGCATTATGGGATTGGGATGAGTTTATACGAACGCTCAAATACCGAGAACAGTCAATGGGACTTTCGAGTGTCACAAGAATCGGGGACAGAAAAAGATAACAACATCATAATTAATTTCTTTTAAGTTATTATATTTATGTGTTGATTTAACCTATTATCGATATTACCATATCATCGTGGCAAACCCATTTAGGTTTGCATGCTTATTTTTCTCAGAACACTTGACAAGTGAATATTGGTCTACGAGTTTGGTCAACACGTCAAAGTCATGGCGTGCATCAATAAGTTCAACGTATCAATTCGCAACATGAGAACTTTAATGAACTAAAAAACACTTTTGTCCTTTTATATAATAATTAGTCTACTCGATATAAAGGCAAGTTAAAGTTGGTTACATAGTGGAATCTATTATCATACTGAATATCCACTTAGACGTTGGTGTTATGTTTAAATGCCAATAAACGGGTGTCCTGTGTGTGATTGATTATGATTTATTTTATTCAATTTTTGATATTTGCTAATGTGATTTCTCTTGCCGCTTAGTTATTTACCCACAGATTAAAGGTTCGAAAATCGAGGAGGTTTTGAGCTCATGCTAAAACAGTGTATTTAGGGGAAAAATACAAGTAACTTGTCTACATTGTGGTTTAGTATAACAAATTTATTATAATTGTAGATTGCTAAACAATAACAGGAAATTTCATTGATCTGATTTAAGATTCTGAGTTTATCAAGCTAATAATGTTTCTTTTCTTATGGAATGTACTTTTTTAAAACAGCGTTACGGTTACGTCTGTGTACCGAAAATTTGGCTTATGAGGTCGAAATATTTTAAAACGTATGGCACGTCACTTAGCTCTAGATAATGTTTTTATATTTATTGCCTGCTGTACGATCAACTATCCGAAATAATCAAATAACTAATTATTTACGTATCTGTCCCATATATTAGTTTGCGAATAACATTTGATAATGAAAAATTTATTAATAAGTCATTTGGTTTGTGATGGTTATTCTTTTGCACTCAATAACTGGGAAGCTTCTAAAAGAATCATCCCATACACAAGGAAATATCCTTCCATGTCCAAAAATATATTTACAGATTACAGATAGCGAGCAAAAAAGTACTTAATTAAAACAAACGATTATCAAGAAAGCAGTATTTATATATGTCATTATATGCGCTAAAGTCGGTGTCATCTTTTGGATTTCAAATGGGAAATGTTATTTAGAATCATAACAGTTCATGTAGATTTTGATTGTGCTTATGATATGATTTAGTCAACATCCGAATCATCTGCAGTGTTCATCAACTCGACCCGTGTATTGTTCACGCAAACGCAATTTTGAGAAAAACCCAGCTGCTAAATATAGGATTTTCCGATACGCGCGTTAATCGATACACCGGTTGTCTTTTGGCACTAATTAGAGATATTTCCCATGTTTCAAAAACATATTTGATAGTGTCAGCGTATAGAGTAAAGATGTTTCTATAAAGTGATGGTATTTCTAAACATTTGTAGGAAAATTTCTCTTAAACGAACACCAACTCGCGGAGTGTCACTTTAATGAACCAGCAGGTCAGTCGACGTGACAAAGCCGTCACCTTTAGAGCGTTATATTATCAATATGTAATCAATCACGCCCAAGTACCACTAAATACGTAACAAACAGTGTTTCATACTCGTGCGTCGCGCAAAGTGGTCAATTATGATTAGAATACCGAGCTCGAGCGCTAGCTTTGTGATATCTATGGGTGTTGCGTTTAGGTTTATCTACCTGAAATTGTATACCCGGGTCGGCCCTTTGAAGAATGTAGTTGTGAAATAACTCATCTTCGGCGCAAACAACTGATTTTTTCGTTCATTTTTAATATTCCATTGCATAGATTAAGATGAATTATTTAATGTGTATTTGTAGGACACATTTACGTTTCAGTTTAATGATGAGGAACAGTTAAGAATAGGAAAATGTAAAATAAAAAAAGAATGGAAGAAGATTGGAATTAATAATTCAATTAGTTTTTGATTGTCGGCAGGTTTGCGTTTTCTTTATTAGTTAGTATAAACAAGTGTTGTTACTAAGAATGAAAATAACTGATTGGGGAAATAATAATTCAATTGTGTGTGAATTGTTTATTAATTTTAGTTGTCTAGTTTGTAGAAAATAATCTAGAAATGGGTTCTCTTTAGAAAGGCTTTCAATTAGGTTTTATCTTCGACTCTATATCACAAATAGAGTGTAGGCCATGCATGAATTATATTGATGTTAAAACATATTGTAATCAATGAAATCAAAATATCTTCTCATTTTTAAACAATGGTTTTCAGCGATAACGACGGATACAATATGACAGCTTTATGAACTCAACATATCGTTTCCCATAACATTGATGTAATATAATGCGTATTTGCTGTAAAACTGAAAACAAGGATTATCAGATATTTTCATAACAAAGTCAAATATTGACGTGGATTCAAATGACTATGCAAACAATTACAGCATATTCATAGAACAACACACTGTAAAGTATCAGAGACATTATACCAGTTACAGTGTTCCACTGTGATCATTGTATAAATGATTTACAATATTGACTTAGCAGTTACGATCAATTAAAAACAAACATTTCTTGTCTCGCGAATCACTGGTAGATTACCAATTGAAATTTATCTTAAAGGGGCAGTAGCACGTTTTTGGGTAATTTTATATTTCACTGATATTTGGAAGTCATTGCTAAATGTATTATATTGACAGTGTCAACAATCTCATTACACAAGCCAATCATCCATAGTCAGAGGACAAATTATGAAGATTGATAAAATCCATTGGCGGCCATTTTTTGTGAACACCTTTTGTTCATTTTGTGTAAGAAAAATGAATCGCATGGCTAAACTTTATGTTATATATTTGAATTATTACTGCTCAATTTCGTTTAAATACATTGTCTTTCAGTTGGAACCATTAATTTTCATTTTCCTGACATCACCTTATATTCCCCCTAAAATCGTGCTACTGCCCCTTTAAAGTGAGTCAAATTGAAGCACAATGAGTTATTAAAGCTAAGTATTTGTGACCTTCAGTACTTATCCGGATGTGGTCCTGTGCAAACATTATAGCTAATTTGACTGCTACCGGTGAAGTTCAGCAACATCTGGCATGGCTCGCTGACTGGATTGGCGACCCCATCTATTGCTTTATTAAGCCATTGTTCGAAGGGTGAATACCTGGCGCACACTGAGGTACAATGTTTGAGTTGAGAAACCTGGACCCGCCATATCATTAAGGACATGAACAAATATAGTAGACGACCCGACCTTAAGGCCTCACCAGGCTTCATGTAGTAAGGTGCTGGTTCGTTGCGTGACAATAAGATTCTGGGTTCGAATCCCGCAAAGACCTCGGTCAGAGGAGTACAAGAATTTGTACTTTTGCAGATAGTGAGATTCCAAATAAAGCGATGTTATCATATAAGTTGTAATCAAAGAAAATGTAAAAGATGAATACTTTCCATTTATACTTGTTCTTTTAATTATGATTCTTTAAGGCATGCGCCGGAAAACTGCTCTTTATTGAACACAACCAAAGCTATATTTCTTTTACTTATTCTCAATATGTTGATAATTATCACCTTAATTTGCAGTGGATACCTTATGTATTCGGAATGAATTACATCATTTATCGTTGTTTTGGAATTTATGAAAGCTACACAAAGACACCAAGAAAGTCAAGAAAGTTTTTTCTTGCATGAATTCCATCCTTCTTGTTGATGTTCAGTAACTAAGTTACATCCGAGGTATTGTTACTATGAAGATGATATCACTGACAGTAAACATTAACTGCAACACTGAATTGTAATATGGTTCCTTGTGACCAAGGATAAAAAAATAACCAAATAACATCATATAACAGTGTTTTAAAATTTATGATATCCACAAAAAACACTATTGTCATATTGTTGATATGAAGACGATATCAGTGATTGTAAATACCAACTGCAACACTGAATTGTAATATGGGTAACCGGTTCGTTGTGACCAAAGATAAATACATAACCGAAACACCTAAAGAATCTCAGCTCTTTGTAATAGACCTTATCATTTTATCAAGGATCACGTCATTTTGATCTTTTGGAAACAAAGTTCATATCAACGGTTGGTGTTGTAAAAATGGTAATTCATTGCTTTTTTATTGAATATTTAAAGCTTGATATTAGGTAACGGGTAAATACATTAACATAATAAAGTTTGTACTACATTTGCAGGTGCTTTGCCAATCAATTTCAAATGGTGCAATTGACATTATCGATCAGTCAGGGCGTTTCAATCAATTACACGTGTATGAAGAATCTCGTTACAAAATTCCATTTCATCAAATCATGTGGAATGATCAATTCATCCCTAATTAGTCATTAAACAAGACGTCAACAACAAAACATGATATTCATTTTACCAAGTCGTTCCAAACAACTGCCTCTTTCATCAGACGTTTTTCTCTCCAATGTTTCAACACGACCTTGCCAAGGTTCCTCTCAACTCTCAAATGATGTTTGTAAAATATATTAGCCTTTTTGTGCTTTTTGAAAGCAGACTTTCCATTGATTCCATCTAATGGCCTTATAAAGACTGCGGTGTAATAATGTCATGGCGGAACAACGCTGGTGCCATGGACTTTGATCAAATCTCAGATTTATGCCATAGTTGTTGAGAGAAAAACAATAGTAAAAAAGGATCTTTAGAGACCCCTATATTAACTCACTAAAAGGGTGTCCCTGAGTTATTAGACAGGCGGACTAAGAACATAACAGAAATAACGAGGTCAACAAACACATTACAGAAAGTTTTATTGTAAATTACAATTAGTGGGATTTTACCTTTGATTGAACAATAATGTTTAATCTAGGAATTCTTTTAAATAAAGTTGTAGTAATTATAAGGAGTGATCAGTTAATCATCAACTTCTTAGCAGATCTTTTCAACGCATCCGTCGCATTGTAATTTATACATTCTAGAATTTCATTTGATCTATATAATCAAGACCGAATGCTTTACCAATACGAATTCATATATCAAATAGATAAATAGAGTAAGAATATTCATGAAATACTTTCATCAATTAATATTTTTAAACCACTATTACCAACACAATAGACGATGTTTCTATCATGATGGAACGTACCTGCCCAAAAATATGAGGATTCATACAGTCGATATGCTTTAAGATCCACTTGGGTTTCAATTGATATAATCTGTAAATATAACCCAGAAAACTTGCTACATGGTTCTCTTTTTACAATATTATACAAACTTTCTCATATTCTTCGCTTGTTCTGGTGAAGCTTGGTTTTTAACCTGCCAATTCCATTCAGAAAGAAAACTGTTCAATGCCTATGTACACCTTGAACGTTTGCAATTAATATTTTTTGCAAAATACTTATTGATAATGAATATCGATTTTAAAAAATCAGTACTCTGATAATTATGAAAGTTTAGTGCTAATGTATTATTTCAATCTGTATTGAGAAAAAACACATTTTAAAGGGGCAGTAGCACGTTTTTAGGGGGAATATAAGGTGATGTCAGGAAAAATAAATGGTTCCATTTGAAAGACAATGTATTTAAACTAAATGGAGCAGTAATAATTCAAATATATAACGAAAAGTTTAGCCATGCGATTCCATTTTCTTACACAAAATGAATTAAAGGTGTTCACAAAAAAATGGCTGCCAATGGATTTTATCAATCTTCATAATTTGTCCTCTGACTATGGATGATTGGCTTGTGTATTGTGATTTTTGACACTGTCAAATTAATACATTAAGCATTAACTAACATTTATCAGTGAAATATTTGAAATATTAAATTATCAAAAAACGTGCTACTGCCCCTTTAAAAGTTGAAGGCTGTGAAGGGCATTTAAAAGTGGCATTTATCATTCAAGTACTCTCAAGGACAACTATTAATTTGGACAGCTGTTAGATATCATTCGAGAATCTGTGTTACTTTCATACAACTTAAAAATTCTTCATTGGTTCATTTAAAGTTTTTCATCAATGGTGCTGATAACAATGGACGTATTCTTATGTCTTATATCTAATAAATTAGACGAGCTTTAGATATTCTTTGAGATCATGAGCCTACAGCATAAACTGTTTCACAGCAGAGCAGATTTGATGTCAGAGAGTAAGCAACGATCCATGGACACATACCGAGAAATCTGAAATTGAAACGTGTACCTCATTTTAACAGCACGAAACATTGCTCACATTGTGTTAGCAGGAAACCTAAGGATTAGAGTTTTTGTAAAATCTATATGACACTGACAGTTGCCGATATAGAATTTTCGTAAAATGATGAAATCTATAACTTTATATCTTTAATTGACCTTCCTGATTGTAGCAACGCTGTAGCAGCCCCGCCAACCAATGACAGTGACTGGTTCAGGGCGATGCCGGAAATCGTCATTGATTGGTCGGGCAATAAATTCTCATTATATGTAATAAACCTGAATACAGGGATATTAAAGTGAACATTAGAGCCCGATCACATTGGGGGCTGATCCAACTGCAATCAAGTCATGCTGAAAATTGTACTTAAAGAGAATTCCTCATTCACACTACGAGAATACGACAATGGAAAATGAAGTCATTGTTCATGACAGACAACAATTCAAACTTGTTAAGCATTTACTAATGATGGAAAGCAAGTTGAATAATTGTTAACAAGTAATTGATTAAGATATTACCTACATATTCTTTAAATTTTACAAATAATGGAAAGAAATAACATATTAGATATTACGTTAAAATATACAAATGATGGAAAAAGGCGGTATTGACATTTGCAAATGATGTCTAAATGGAATTATATGGATATTTACAAATGTTTGGACGAAAGTAATGTTGTTATTCAGGATGATGGAAAGAAAGTAATCTAGATACTTATAAATGATGGAAAGCAAGTAATAGTGATATCTAAAACTGTAAGGATGCACAGAAATTAATCTAGTTATTTACAAATACTAGAAAGAAGTTATATAAATTGATGTCCGAAACATACTTTACATTTTTAAGCAAATTCGAAATAAAAAAAGCTTTAACTGCAATTGTTAAGCTCTCAAGATTGGTCACTGCTTCAATGCAGATTAAAGTAAGTCCGAACCTGCTGATAGGTGATGTCATTTAACTCTGAAATGTTTTCATTACTCTTGGCGCTTTTAAAAGTGGTGACACGCAAATCATTCATACCTTTTTGGTAAGAAACACATTCTTTATTTATGTGACGTCATTGGGTCAAAATAAATTCAGCAAACGTCTGGAAAGTAAATATCTTACCCTTGCTCACTTTAATGTATTAATGTACAAAATTTATTTATCCCCTTTTAAGAAGAAAAAAAACTATACCGATAAAATACTACATGTAAGTTTAGACTTCTATCTCTTATCGTTCTTTTGTCAGAATGATTTCAAAAGGTATTAAATTTAAAATATGGGGAGATTTACAATTGGTGGAAAGAAAATTTTATGGTATTTAGTAATGATTAGAAAGTAAATAAAAATTTGCAATGATGAAAAGCAACTGATTCAGATTTTTGCAAATGATTAATAACAACTCATTTGGATATTTTAAAGATATCTAACAACTAACAACAAACGAATTTCAGCAGTCACAATTTTAAGTTTATATTGAAGTGTAAAAGAACCTAAAGTTAATTCTTCTCATGTTCATGAACCAGCAGGTCAGTAAAGTGGCAAAGCCGTCACCTTTCAGAGCGTTAGGCTATATTATCATTATGTAATCAATCACGCCCAAGTACCACTCAATACGTAAGAAACAGTGTTTTATACTCGTACGTCGCGCAAAGTGGTCAATTATGATTAGAATACTGTGCTCGAGCACTAGCTTTGTGATATTGATGGCTGTTGCGTCTAGGTTTAGCTACCTGAAATTGTATACCTGGGTCGGCCCTTTGAAGATTGTAATTGTGAAATAACTCACCAGGTAATTTGGCATCTTCGGCGCAAACAACTGATTTTTTTCGTTCATTTTTATAACATTTTGCATTTTCACTTTTACGTTTTAGATTAATAATGAGGAACAGTTAAGAATTGGGAAAATGATAATAAAAAAGAATGGAAGATGGTTGCAATTGATAATTCAATTAGTTTTTAATATTGGCAGGGTTGCGTATTCTTTATTGGTTAAGACAAACAAGTTTTGTTACCAAGAATAAAAATAACTAATAGGGAAAACAATAATTCAATTTTGTGTGAATTGTTTATTAATTTTGTTTATCTAGTTTGTAGAAAATAATCTAGAAAAGAATTTCTCTTTGGAAAGGCTATCAATTAGGTTTTATCTTTGACTCTATATCACAAATAGAGTGTAGGCCATGCATGAAATTTATTGATGTTATTGTAATCAAGGAAATCAAATTATATTCTTATTTATAAACAATGTTTTTAGCGATAACGACGGATACAATATGACAGCTTTATGAACTCAACATATCGTTTCCCAATACATTGTTGTAAAATAATTAGTATTTGCTGTAAAACTTAAAACAAAGATTATCAGATATTTTCATAACAAAGTCAAATATTGACGTGGATTCAAATGACTATGTAAACAATTACAGTGATATTCATGGAACAACACAACACAATGTAAAGTATCAGAGACATTATCCCAGTTACATTGTTCCACTGTGATCACCGTATAAATGATTTACAATATTGACTTAGCAGATGCGATCAATTAAAACAAACATTTCATGTCTCATTAATCACTGGAAGATTGCCAATTGGTATATATCTTGAAGTGAGTGAAATAGATGCACACAGACTTATTTGCAAACCTTACCTCCATCGCCGAAAAGTTACAATATTTGTGACTATCAATACAAACAGTCGGAATGTGGTCCTGAGCATACATTACAGCTCACCGCTACCCGTGAAAATCAGCATCATCTGGCGCGGCTCGCTGAATGGATGGGTGACAACATCCTTTGCTATATTTGCTGAGAGTTCTAAAGATGAATACCTGGCGCACACTGAGGCATGAGTTGAGGAAGTTGCATTCGATATGGCATGAAGGTCATGAACAAATATAGTAGTACGACTCGACCTTTTAGCCATACCAGGCTTCGTGTAGTAAGGTGTTGGTATAGGGAGTGCCTGCATTGCGTGACAATAAGGCTCTGGAATACAAGAATGTGTACTATTGCGGATTCCAAATACAATGATGTTGTCATTGTATTCTACTAAGAAAATGTAAAAGATTATTTCAGGTATGCTCTGGGTAATAACTCTTTATTGAACACAACAATTACTATATATATTTTTCACTTATTCTTTGTTATTTGGGCTTATTATTAGCAATTCTTTTTGGATAGATATCTCATGTATCTTAAATGAATAACATCATATAACAATGTTTTTGAATTTATTAAAGCCACACAAAAACACCATAAAAATCAAAGAATGTTTTTTCATGTATGAATATCACCCTTCTTGTTGATTTGCTATAATTAAGTTACATCCAAGGTATCGTTAATATGAAGACGATATCAGTGGTTGTAAACACCAACTGTAACACTGAATTGTAACATGGTTCCTTGTGACCAAGGATAAAAACATAACCAAAACGCCTTGAGAGTCTCCGAGGTCAACTCTTTGTAATAGACCTTATCATTCTATCAAGGATCACGTATTTTTTATCTTGTTGAAAGAAAGTTCATATATCAATGGTTGATGTTGTAAAAATAATAATTCATTGTTTTTTCATTTAATATTTAAAGTTTGATACTATGTAAATGTTAAATACATTACCATAATAAAGTTTGTGATTAATTTACACGTGCTTTGCCATTGAATGTCAAATGGTGCAATCGATCTGTCAGGGCGTTTCAATCAATTACACGTGTATGAACAATCTCGTTACAGAACTCCATTTCATCAAATTATGTGGAATGATCAATTTATTCCTAATTAGTCATTTAACAAGAAGTCAACAACAAAACATGATATTCATTTTACCAAGTCGTTTCAAACAACTGCCTCTTTCATCAGACGTTTTTCTCTCCAAGGTTTAAACACAACCGTGCCAAGGTTCCTTTCAACTCTCAAATGATGTTTGTCAAATATATAGCCTTTTTGTGCTTTTTGAAAGCAGGCTTTCCATTGATTCCATCTAATGGCCTTATAAAAGACCGCAGTGTTATTAAGTCATGGCGGAACACGGCTGGTGCCACAGACTTGGATCAAATCACAGATTTATGCCGTTGATGTTCAGAGAAAAACAATAGTAAAATAGGATGTTTAGAGACCCCTATATTAACTCACTAAAAGGGTGTCTCTGAGTTATTAGACAGGCGGACTAAGGACATAACAAAAATTCTCCAACACAATATAAAAGGTGGAATGAGAAAAGGATGTGATCAAAAGACTCTTTACAGAAAGTTTTATTGTACATAACCATTAGTGGGATTTTACCTTTGATTGAACAATGATTTTTTGTCTAAATAATATTGTAGTAATTTTAAGAAGTAATCAGTTGAGCAGATCTTATCTACTTAGCAGATCTTATCAACGCAATAGTCATATTGTAGGTAATTTGTCAATTCTAGAAGTTTGATTTATCAAATTGTATATAATTAATAATAATACATTTTAGATATTTAGTAATAAATAAGTAATAAATAGGGTTAACATATTCACGAAATACTTTATTATTTATATTTATTTTATATAATAATTTCCAAAACTTGTAATCCACAGTGAATAGAAACTTACTCAATACACACTCTTCTCCTGTTCTGATGAAATTCAACTGATCGAATTCGTACAAAACTAATGCAAACAATGATGTCTCATGCTATGCAAATCGTATGCTTGGTATTTTTTGTTAGTATCACTAAACTCGGAGGCAAAAGAAACAATACCAACTTTTCAAAAAATCACAAAACAAAATCCTGTCGTAAATGAAATGCGACTACAAACACCTGTGTTAGGCACATCATTTGCGGGTATGGAATAGCTCAGTCGACAAGAGCGCCGGTGTAGCAGCCTCAAAACACTCCCCTTATATAAACACTCTAGAGTGTTTTGGGGCTAGCCCCAAAACACTCCCCCATCCAGTCCTAAAATACTCCCCTCAGCCCCAAAACACTCACCTTCGGCCCCAGAACACTCCCCCTATTAAATTAACAACTCCAGGCATATTTGCAATGAAATGACATATTACATGTTTGTCAGATGGATCATCACTTTGTTATTTGATACATGTCTAGTAAGTCAATGTCTTTGTTAAGTTGATATTTATGTTGTTCGTTTACTTTTATCTGAAATATAAATGTTATCGGCTTGCAGTTTTTTTTATGTGTGGTTGATATAAAAGTAGAAACAGGTATCAAATTTATTAAAAAGGCATGAATGGGCATGAAATCTGGATGAGATTTAGAATGACATCTATATGTATCTATGTGTGAAAAATCACTTATGGAAGGGGATTGTTTTGGGACTGACATCTACTGTAAAAGTCACTATTTGTAATAGATAACATATGGAAGCGGGGATCGTTTTGGGGCTGACATCTATATGTAACTGTATGTAATAGATAAAGTATGGAAGTTGATTGCTTTGGAGCTGACATCTATATGTCACCGTATGTAATAGATAACTTATAGAAGGGAATTGTTTTGGGGCTGACATCTATATGTAACTGTATGTAATAGATAACTTATAGAAGGGAATTGTTTTGGGGCTGACATCTATATGTAACTGTATGTAATAGATAACATATGGAAGGGGATTGCTTTGGGGCTGACATCTATATGTCACCGTATGTAATAGATAATTTATAGAAGGGAATTGTTTTGGGGCTGGCATCTATATGTCACTGTATGTAATAGATAACATATGGAAGGGGATTGTTTTGGGGCTAACATCTATATGTCCATGTATGTAATAGATAACATATGGAAGGAGATTGTTTTAGGGCTGGTATCTATATGTCACTGTATGTAGTAGATAAAGGATGGAAGGGGATTGTTTTAGGGCTGACATCTATATGTCACTGTATGTAATAGATAACATATGGATGGGGATTGTTTTGGGGCTGGTATCTATATGTCACTGTATGTAATAGATAACATATGAATGGGGATTGTTTTGGGGCTGGTATCTATATGTCACTGTATGTAGTAGATAACATATGGAAGGGGATTGTTTTGGATCTGACATCTATATGTCACTGTATGTAATAGATAACATATGGAAGGGGATTGTTTAGGGGCTGGTATCTATATGTCACTGTATGTAATAGATAACATATAGAAGGGGATTGTTTTGGGGCTGGCATCTATATGTCACTGTATGTAATAGATAACATATGGAAGGGGATTGTTTTGGGGCTAGTATCTATATGTCACTGTATGTAGTAGATAAAGGATGGAAGGGGATTGTTTTAGGGCTGACATCTATATGTCACTGTATGTAATAGATAACATATGGAAGGGGATTGTTTTGAGGCTGGTATCTATATGCCACTGTATGTAATAGAAAACATATGGAAGGGGATTGTTTTGGGGCTGGTATCTATATGTCACTGTATGTAGTAGATAAATGATGGAAGGGGATTGTTTTAGGGCTGACATCTATATGTCACTGTATGTAATAGATAACATATGGAAGGGGATTGTTTTGGGGCTGGTATCATATATGTCACTATATGATATAATATGGAAGGGGACTGTTTTAGGGCTGGCATCTATATGTCACTGTATGTAATAGATAACATATTGAAGGGGATTGTTTTGGGGCTAACATCTATATGTCCATGTATGTAATAGATAAGATATGGAAGGAGATTGTTTTAGGGCTGGTATCTATATGTCACTGTATGTAGTAGATAACATATGGAAGGGGATTGTTTTGGGGCTGGTATCTATATGTCACTGTATGTAATAGATAACATATGGATGGGGATTGTTTTGGGGCTGGTATCTATATGTCACTATATGTAGTAGATAACATATGGAAGGGGATTGTTTTGGATCTGACATCTATATGTCACTGTATGTAATAGATAACATATGGAAGGGGATTGTTTTGGGGCTGGTATCTATATGTCACTATATGTAGTAGATAACATATGGAAGGGGATTGTTTTGGATCTGACATCTATATGTCACTATATGTAGTAGATAACATATGGAAGGGGATTGTTTTGGATCTGACATCTATATGTCACTGTATGTAATAGATAACATATGGAAGGGGATTGTTTTGGGGCTGGTATCTATATGTCACTGTATGTAGTAGATAAATGATGGAAGGAGATTGTTTTGGATCTGACATCTATATGTCACTGTATGTAATAGATAACATATGGAAGGGGATTGTTTTGGGGCTGGTATCTATATGTCACTATATGTAGTAGATAACATATGGAAGGGGATTGTTTTGGATCTGACATCTATATGTCACTATATGTAGTAGATAACATATGGAAGGGGATTGTTTTGGATCTGACATCTATATGTCACTGTATGTAATAGATAACATATGGAAGGGGATTGTTTTGGGGCTGGTATCTATATGTCACTGTATGTAATAGATAACATATGGATGGGGATTGTTTTGGGGCTGGCATCTAAATGTCACTGTATGTAATAGATAACATATGGAAGGGGATTGTTTTGGGGCTAGTATCTAAATGTCACTGTATGTAATAGATAACATATGGAAGGGGATTGTTTTGGGGCTGACATCTATATGTCACTATATGTAGTAGATAACATATGGAAGGGGATTGTTTTGGATCTGACATCTATATGTCACTGTATGTAATAGATAACATATGGAAGGGGATTGTTTTAGGGCTGGTATCTATATGTCACTGTATGTAGTAGATAACATATGGAAGGGGATTGTTTTGGGGCTGGTATCTATATGTCACTATATGTAGTAGATAACATATGGAAGGGGATTGTTTTGGATCTGACATCTATATGTCACTATATGTAGTAGATAACATATGGAAGGGGATTGTTTTGGATCTGACATCTATATGTCACTGTATGTAATAGATAACATATGGAAGGGGATTGTTTTGGGGCTGGTATCTATATGTCACTGTATGTAATAGATAACATATGGATGGGGATTGTTTTGGGGCTGGCATCTAAATGTCACTGTATGTAATAGATAACATATGGATGGGGATTGTTTTGGAGCTGGTATCTATATGTCACTGTATGTAATAGATAACATATTGAAGGGGATTGTTTTAGGGCTGGTATCTATATGTCACTGTATGTAATAGATAACATATTGAAGGGGATTGTTTTAGGGCTGGTATCTATATGTCACTGTATGTAATAGATAACATATTGAAGGAGATTGTTTTAGGGCTGGTATCTATATGTCACTGTATGTAATAGATAACATATTAAAGGAGATTGTTTTAGGGCTGGTATCTATATGTCACTGTATGTAGTAGATAACATATGGAAGGGGATTGTTTTGGGGCTGGTATCTATATGTCACTGTATGTAATAGATAACATATTGAAGGAGATTGTTTTAGGGCTGGTATCTATATGTCACTGTATGTAATAGATAACATATTGAAGGAGATTGTTTTAGGGCTGGTATCTATATGTCACTGTATGTAGTAGATAACATATGGAAGGGGATTGTTTTGGGGCTGGTATCTATATGTCACTGTATGTAATAGATAACATATGGATGGGGATTGTTTTGGGGCTGGTATCTATATGTCACTGTATGTAATAGATAACATATGGATGGGGATTGTTTTGGGGCTGGTATCTATATGTCACTATATATAGTAGATAACATATGGAAGGGGATTGTTTTGGATCTGACATCTATATGTCACTGTATGTAATAGATAACATATGGAAGGGGATTGTTTTGGAGCTGGTATCTATATGTCACTGTATGTAATAGATAACATATGGAAGGGGATTATTTTAGGGCTGACATCTATATTTCATTGTATGTAATAGATAACATATGGAAGGGGATTGTTTTAGGGCTGGCATCTATATGTCACTGTATGTAATAGATAACATATTGAAGGAGATTGTTTTAGGGCTGGTATCTATATGTCACTGTATGTAGTAGATAACATATGGAAGGGGATTGTTTTGGGGCTGGTATCTATATGTCACTGTATGTAATAGATAACATATGGATGGGGATTGTTTTGGGGCTGGTATCTATATGTCACTGTATGTAATAGATAACATATGGATGGGGATTGTTTTGGGGCTGGTATCTATATGTCACTATATATAGTAGATAACATATGGAAGGGGATTGTTTTGGATCTGACATCTATATGTCACTGTATGTAATAGATAACATATGGAAGGGGATTGTTTTGGAGCTGGTATCTATATGTCACTGTATGTAATAGATAACATATGGAAGGGGATTATTTTAGGGCTGACATCTATATTTCATTGTATGTAGTAGATAACATATGGAAGGGGATTGTTTTAGGGCTGACATCTATATGTCACTGTATGTAATAGATAACATATGGAAGGGGATTGTTTATGGGCTGGTATCTATATGTCACTGTATGTAATAGATAACATATGGAAGGGGATTGTTTTGGGGCTGGTATCTATATGTCACTGTATGTAGTAGATAAAGGATGGAAGGGGATTGTTTTGGGGCTGGTATCTATATGTCACTGTATGTAATAGATAACATATGGAAGGGGATTGTTTTGGGGCTGGCATCTATATGTCACTGTATGTAATAGATAACATATGGAAGGGGATTGTTTTGGGGCTGGCATCTATATGTCACTGTATGTAATAGATAACATATGGAAGGGGATTGTTTTGGGGCTGGCATCTATATGTCACTGTATGTAATAGATAACATATGGAAGGGGATTGTTTTGGGGCTGACATCTATATGTCACTATATGTAATAGATAACATATGGAAGGGGATTGTTTTGGGGCTGGTATCTATATGTCACTATATGTAATAGATAACTTCCTTCATCACACACTATCAGATACATATAATATGTTCACCTTCCTTAATCACACACATCACACACTATCAGATACATATACTATGTTCACCTTCCTTTATTACACAGTATCAGATATATATACTATGTTCACCTTCCTTTATCACACACTATCAGATACATAAACTATCTTCACCTTCCTTGTTCACAAACTATCAGATACATATACTTTGTTCACCTTCCTTCAACCCACACTATAAGATACATAAACTATGTTCACCTTCCTTCATCACACACTATCACATACATATATGTTCATCTTCCTTTACCACACAGTATCAGATACATAAAGTATGTTCACCTTCCTTTATTACACAGTATCAGATATATATACTATGTTCACCTTCCTTTATCACACACTATCAGATACATAAACTATGTTCACCTTCCTTGTTCACACACTATCAGATACATATACTATGTTCACCTTCCTTCAACCCACACTATAAGATACATAAACTATGTTCACCTTCTTTTATTACACAGTATCAGATATATATACTATGTTCTCCTTCCTTGTTAACACACTATCAGATACATATACTATGTTCACCTTCCTTTCTTACACAGTATCAGATACATATACTATGTTCACCTTCCTTGTTCACACACTATCAGATACATATACTATGTTCACCTTCCTTTAACCCCACACTATCAGATACATATACTATGTTCACCTTCCTTGTTCACACACTATCAGAAACATAAACTATGTTCACCTTCCTTAAACACACACTATCACATACATTAAGTATGTTCACCTTCCTTTATTACACAGTATACGATGCATAAACTATGTTCACCTTCGTATATTACACAGTATCAGATACATATACTATGTTCACCTTCCTTTATTACACAGTATCAGATGCATATTCTATGTTCACCTTCCTTTATTACACAGTATCAGATGCATATTCTATGTTCACCTTCCTTCACCCAACACTATCAGATACATATACTATGTTCACCTTCCCTTATTACACAGTATCAGATATATATGTTATGTTCACCTTCCTTGTTTACACACTATCAGATACATATAATATGTTCAACTTCCTTTATTACACAGTATCAGATACATATACTTTGTTCACCTTCCTTCATCACACACCATCGGATACATAAACTATGTTCACCTTCCTTTATTACACAGTATCAGATACATATACTTTGTTCACCTTCATTCACCCCACACTATCAGATACATAAACTATGTTCACCTTCCTTTATTACACACTATCAGATACATATACTATGTTCACATTCCTTCATCACACACTATAAGATACATAAACTATGTTCATCTTCCTTTATTACACAGTATCAGATACATATACTTTGTTCACCTTCCTTCACCCAACACTATAAGATACATAAACTATGTTCACCTTCCTTTATTATACAGTATCAGATACATATACTATGTTCGCCTTCCTTGTTCACACAGTATCAGATATATATACTATGTTCACCTTCCTTCACCCCACACTATCAGATACATAAACTATGTTCACCTTCTTTTATTACACAATATCAGATACATATACTATGTTCGCCTTCCTTCACCACACAGTATCAGACACATAAACTATGTTCACCTTCCTTTATTACACAGTATCAGATATATATACTATGTTCACCTTCCTTTATTACACAGTATCAGATACATATAATATGTTCAACTTCCTTCACCCACAGTATCAGATGCATATAATATGTTCAACTTCCTTTATTACACAGTATCAGATACATAAACTATGTTCACCTTCGTTTATTACACAGTATCAGATACATATACTATGTTCACTTTCCTTTATTATACAGTATCAGATCCATATACTATGTTCACCTTCCTTGTTCACACACTATCATATATATATACTATGTTCACCTTCCTTCACCCCACACTATCAGATACATAAACTATGTTCACCTTCCTTTATTATACAGTATCAGATACATAAACTATGTTCACCTTCCTTCACCCCACACTATAAGATTCATAAACTATGTTCGCCTTCCTTGTTCACACAGTATCAGATATATATACTATGATCACCTTCCTTGTTTACACACTATCAGATACATATACTATGTTCACCTTCCTTCATCCCACACTATCAGATACATATACTATGTTCACCTTCCTTTATCACACACTATCAGATACATATACTATGTACACCTTCCATTCATCAGAAAAAGATTGGGTATAAGTTATATAACTTATTTTATACTATAAGTGATAGAAAACCTTCTTCATAGTATCAATGTACATTAAATATTATTTGCAAAATGGACAGAAGATCAAAGATAAACATACAAAACTAATACAATAATTAAAGGAACATTTTTGTTTGACTTATGTAGGTTTGAACAATTATGAATATACTCTGATCTATATAGATATTCAGATCAGCATTGCGACACAAGAGTAAGTCACAAGAAATGTTCAAATTGGTAACAATGCGTAAGTTTGCCATCATGACAGTTCTTTCTAAATTATATAATTTACAATTAAACAAGAGATGGTAAGAATTCTCACAATTATTTCCACATGAACAGCTTGACTTGTCCAAAATACCGACACGAAATAGTTCATAATTTAGGGGACTACATTATTGTGAGAATAATGTTGGTGTATCTCGGTCCATAATCATAATATTTTGGAGCAGTATAACGATTGTTGAGATTGAATTTAAAAGATTTGAAATTTGAGGATTTATAAGAATTGATGGATGTACTTTTCCTGACATCCAAAGGGCTTTTGTTTCACACACAATCAAATACATATACTTTGTATATTTACATCATCACACACCATCATATACATGTACTATTTAAACCTCCATTCATCAACCACAATCAGATTAATATACTTTATACACCTTTCTTTATCATACACTCTCAGGTACATATATACATAAACTGTGAACAATTTCATTAATCGTACATTATCCAATACATATACTATGCACACTTTCCTTCATCACACACTATCATACATGTATATATATATACTATGTATACCTTTCGTTATCATTAACTAAAATAAACAAAAAACATCTACATATTCCTCTGTGATACATTATCAGATACATGTACTGTGTATACCTTCCTTTATCATGCACTAACAGAGACTTGTATCATGTACGCTTTCCTTCATCAAACACTATCAGATACATATACTATGTATACCTTTCGTTATCCTTAACTATAAAAGAAACAAAAAACATGTACATATTCCTCTGTGATACATTATCAGATACATGTACTGTGTATACCTTCCTTTATCATGCACTAACAGAGACTTGTATCATGTACGCTTTCCTTCATCAAACACTATCAGATACATATACTATGTATACCTTTCGTTATCCTTAACTATAAAAGAAACAAAAAACATGTACATATTCCTCTGTGATACATTATCAGATACATGTACTGTGTATACCTTCCTTTATCATGCACTAACAGAGACTTGTATCATGTACGCTTTCCTTCATCAAACACTATCAGATACATATACTATGTATACCTTTCGTTATCATTAACTAAAAGAAACAAAAAACATGTACATATTCCTCTGTGATACATTATCAGATACATGTACTGTGTATACCTTCCTTTATCATGCACTAACAGAGACTTGTATCATGTACGCTTTCCTTCATCAAACACTATCAGATACATATACTATGTATACCTTTCGTTATCATTAACTAAAAGAAACAAAAAACATGTACATATTCCTCTGTGATACATTATCAGATACATGTACTGTGTATACCTTCCTTTATCATGCACTAACAGAGACTTGTATCATGTACGCTTTCCAATATCATGCAATATGAGATGCATATACTATGTACATCTTCCTTTATAGTACACTATCAGATACATATAATATGTACACTTTCCTTGATCCTACATTATCAGTTACATATACTGTGTATTCCGTCCCTAATCATACATTTAAGGGTACAGAAACTGTGTATTTCCTCCTTTATCGTACATTATCAAATACATTTACTATGTATACTGTACTATTTTATACTATATCATACATCATCAGTTTGATGTAATGAATATAACGCTCTGTATCATACACTTCCAGGTACATATGTTTTCTTTTTTTAAATATATTTATATATTTTAAACACAAAATGATTTTTATGGATCAAATCTTCTTTAAAATCAAATCACAAGTAATATTATAATTGTCAACACTGCGTAAATTTTTCATTAAAAAAAACAATAAGTAATGATACGAATTTTCACAATTATTTCAACTTGAGCAAAATACCTACACGAAAGCGATCAAAATTAAAGGGACTACACATGTAACGTAGCTTTGCATGAATACTGTATATATTTAGGAGTATGACCATTATGGTTGCTACTGGATTTGAAAGAATTGATTGGCATACTTTTTGTAAATTCCAAAGGAAGTTCGTTCCAGAGTTTTGTTGTGAATGGAAAAAAATTAATCAAGCCAAAGGGATAAAAATCCATTTTAATTAGACAGATGATTTAAACAAAAAAAAAAGGTAAAATATCTTTAAGGTATGATGGCGACATATTATTTCGTATTTTTTAGAATAAACAAAGCTTTCGCTTTCTCCTGCGTTCGGTTAATATTTTCCACCAAGTTTCAAAATAGAAATTTTTGCTGCTTCAAATTGTAGTAATTATTTTTACTGATATTTAGCATATCCATACCTCGCACGCATATTATGAGATCTTCTATTGAAGACAGAGTGTGATAATACAAACTTACGAAGAGAATGAGTTTGGCCTATACATATACTGTACACTTTCATACAATTTCACAGACACATAGGTAATATATTTACTTTCCTTTGTCATACTCTACCGAACACATAGGGTTTATAACTTGTCATTATCATACACAATATACGTTAAGTACATGTATTTGCTTTCTTTCCCCAACCCTTTATAAAAACACATATCAAACTTAACGTATCTTTTTTCTTTAATATGAACTCTCAAACATTATATTGTTATATATAAGGTCATGTCAGGAAAATTGAAATAAATGTTTCCAATTGAAAGACAGTGTATTTAAACTAAATGGAGCAGTAATAATTCAAATAGATTATGTGCAGTTTAGACATGTGGTTCCTTTTCTTACACAAAATAAATTAAAAAATGACAGCCAATGGATTATATGTGAAACTTCATACGTTGTCCTCTGACTATTGATGATTGGCTTATCATAAAACGTGCTACTGCCCCTTTAAAAAATCAAATTTTCATTCACGTTAACACATATAGCATTCGCATGTAATGAGGTTATGTTAATGTAACTTACATTTTTTCTTTTTTTGCCTTACACTGTCAGACACATGATGTATAGTAATACTCCTTTATCATATACTATCTAGCATATATACATGTAGTATAACCTTGTTAACACTATAAGATACATATATTGTATTTACTTTACTAGATTATACACTAAAAAAACAAATATACTTTCCTCTGCCAATTACTATCAGGCATATATATAGTATTTTTACTTTTCTTTGTAAATCATGCAATGTCAGACACCTCAGGTACAGTTATGTATATTGATAGATTTGTTTCCCATACACCATTGGTCTTATACTGTATTTACTTTCTGTTGTTATAAAGTATTCCTTTTCATAACATGATAGACACAATAAGAATAATCGCCTCCCATTTTCATACACTACTACACTGTATTGACTTCTTTTTACTGATAACTAGTCCTTAAATAATCATTTTTTTGTAGTCAAACAGTGTCATATACATTTACTTTTGATCTTCCGTTGTTCTACATTATCATACAAGAAGACATATCATTTCTATTTTCTTTTCAAATATTCCATAAAGAACATAATTAAACTGTATTTACTGCCAATTCTCATACGTATTTTGTAAAAAATTTGGTCGTTCAATATGTGGTTTAAACATATTTTTATTTCGAAAGAAATACAGATTGGCGAACAAGCCAGAAGGCTTATTTTAACGCCTCTCTTTGAAGATATATACATATAGCTGGAATATAACATATTTGGTGAAATGCAACATGGTTGTGTACTAAATGATATATTAACACAAAGATGTTTGAATAATACAGTATGTTAGGTATGCCTGGTCACGATTAATGGGCTGCAGCGCTCACATGAAATTTTGGATTTATATTGTGGAGTGGAGAACAGCGACATAATTATTTTATTTCAGGGAATCGTTTACTTTTCATGATAAACTGATGTAAAGAATCGATAATACGGTTGTTAGTCGGGTTACTCAAGGAACCACTACCGTATAATACAGTCCTAAGGTCATATCCTTGAGTATAAAAGTACATATTTGATCTTAGTTGTTGATAGTTCCAACAAGTAAAAAGGAAGTGAACTACGTCCTCATTGTAGTGACCACAAGAACAACTTTGTGTATCCGATATATGTCGATTGTATCTGTGCGCGTTCAGATCACTACAGCCGAGCTTGAGGCGACAATGGATAATTTGACAGAATCTACTTCCGGAGTTTAGGTTAAAGAAACTCGGTATTTGGACTGGATTAAGCATACTTTTAAATTGACAAAAGGAGCTCGCATTTTTAATTTCAATCGGCAGGTTGTTCCATAGAGTAATAGAGCTTGGGAGGAATGATTGAGAATATCGCTGTGTTCTACAGTTAATAGTTTTAGTTGAAGATCTATTTCTAAGATTGTAGCTACTCTGTTGAAATACACTGTCTGGTACTAGATCGTTTAGATAATCGGGAGTTAGACCGTGATACATTTTATAGAATAAACCAAGTTTGAAGCGATATCTTCTATCTTTTAGTGAACTATAATTAGTTTCCATGTATAGTTTATTGTGACTTGTGCCACGGACTGCACCGCATATTGTTCTTAATGCGTCTAGATGTAGATTTTCTAGTAATGTTGCCTGTTCAAGAGTGCAGTTATCCCATATATGACAACAGTAATCGAAATGTGGTAGTATGAATGACTTATATAAGGTGTTCAGCGTTTTCCGGGATAATCGGTATTTCAGACTCCTCAGACAATTGATCATTGGACTAATTTTCTTTATCATGTCACTAATATGTACTTTCCAAGAACAATCGCTTTGGAGTGTAATACCAAGGTGTTTGTGAGTTTCGACTTCTTTAACAGGCTGATCGTTCATTAACAGAGTTGGTTTGATATAGTTTTGTGTCTTTCGGGTAAAAGTTATACTTTCGGTCTTACTAGGATTAAAGCTAACTTGCCATTTTTTTGCCCAGTCTGAAATTTTGGATAAATCATTATTTATAATGGCGGCCGCGGCAGCATGGTCATCAATTATAACATAAATTGATGTATCGTCGGCGAAAAGACGAATATTGCTATTTATGCCATCTACAATGTCGTTTATATAAATGATAAAAAGTAACGGTCCTAAAACAGAGCCCTGAGGTACACCGGCTTTAACAGTTTTCAAATCCGAATTATAGCCATTTATTACAACTTTCTGTAATCTACCTTCCAGATAACTTTCGAACCATTGTAAGAGATCACCTTGTATGCCACACGCCTGCAGTTTATGAATGATTCCTTTATGCCAAACTCTGTCAAAGGCTTTACTTATATCGCAGAATACAGCTCTAATTTCCTTTCCTTGGTCTACTGCACTTGCAATGAAATTATAAAGATAAGTCAATTGGTTTGCTGTCGAATCGCCAGGCATGAATCCAGATTGTAAATTAGACAAGATGTTATTATCTCTTAAATAGTTAAAGACATATTTAAAGACACATTTTTCAAAGACTTTAGATACACAACTTGTCAGGGCCACAGGTCGATAGTTTGAACAGTCGTGTTCGTCACCCTTCTTATGAATCGGAATTACGGAAGCAAATTTCCATGTATAAGGGAATATATGTTTTCCGAGAGAGAGGTTAAACAACTTTGTTAACAATGGAGTCAGAGAGGCTGAAGTTAATTTTAATATTTTATTTCCAATGCCATCAGGTCCAGTAGCTTTAGTTGTATCTAAGCTCAGCAATATATCGCGTACATCTTCACTATTTAAAGTAAGAGACGACAACGGATCGTCGATTTCAAAAGATATCATTTCAGGTATATCGGCGTTAGGTTCAGCAACTGTCGATTGTTCTGTGAAAAACGTGTTTAATAGGTTGGTAATATCCTCCGGATCATCATAGACTTTGTTGTCAGATACCATCGATGGAAATGATGATTTAGCAGAATTAGTTTTCATATAGTTCTTAACTAATCGCCACCACATTTTGGTTCCATGAGTATTATTTATGACTTCGTCAATTTTGACATCGAAAGCACGTTTTGCTTTTCTAACATTCGATATTACATTGTTCCGAAGAATTCTGAACTTATTCCAATCTGTTGAAAGATTTCTTTTTTGGGCAATTTTATGTACCCGATTACGTTTCCTTATGAGGGACCTTATTTCGTTATTCATCCACGCTGGGTCCTTTGTTCTAATTGTTACAGTTTTATTAGGAACATATTGGTTTATGTTATTTTGTATTAAAGTTGTGAGGTTTTCAGTAATAACATTTACGTTTCCCAAAGAGAAAAACATATCCAAGTTGACATCTTTAATACTTTCATTCATACCATCAATATCTGCTGAAGAGTAATCATAAATTTTCCGTTTAAATGTATTGTTGTTTTGCATAGTTTCTACCAGATTGACATACACCGGACAATGATCACTGCATACAGGATCTAATACCCCAGAATCTCTTACATTACCAACACGAGATACGAATATCAAATCAAGTAGCGTTTGACTGTTTGGAGTTATTCTCGTAGCATCTGTAATAATTTGTTGAAGACCATAATAGTTTTGTATATGATCTATCTTTGAGTTATTACCGTGAAGAATATCAATGTTAAAATCACCAGTTATGATCGTGTGCATATCAAGGTCAACTGCAGTAGCGATTGATTCATCGATTAAGTTCCAGTAACCAGAACTTTTGTCCGCACGATAAAACGTTCCAATCAAATAATTATTAGTTTTACATTTAATCTGTATCCAAATTGCCTCAAGCCCGACAACGTCTAAATCAGACATCAATGACGCACATAGAGTATCTTTAACATAGACTGCTACACCGCCGCCGCGAGTGGGTCTATCTTTTCGGAACGGTAGATGGTAGCCAGGAATGTTTATATCAATGTTATTTGTTGATGAGTTTAACCACGTTTCAGTAAGACATATTACGTCGTAAGATCCAAATTCAATTTTTAGGATATCCAATTTGTCCTTAATGCTACGCAAATTTAAATGAACTATCTTTAAATCTTTTAGCAATTTTGGTCCTGGGTTCGGATGGATGTCTCCACAAAACAAAAGTAACAACGAAATCAAGATTGAAACACTTGAGCTATATAAGCATCGAAATCTGAATACATATATATATACAGAGAATTTACCTGAATGAATGGTCGTTCAATATCAGATATGAATAATACATTTGATTTATTTTGTCATACGCTTGTCCCCCAGATGTTATAAACAATCAAATGATATTGAGTTATCTCATCTCCTATGTTACACACTATCCGATACCAATATCATATTCACTTTATCTTATAAACTAAGACATTCATTTCGATTTTACTTACCATTGTCGTAATTTGACACATAGGGTTTAACTTTATTAGTTAGTCATACACAGTGTTGTGTCATACACTATAAGCAACATACCTAATTTCCCTATTCATACACTACAAACATATAGTCATCATGCACTATCAGACAACACATCAGATCTGTATCTGTAACTTATCAAAACACTCATAATTCAAACATGTTTAAAATATATATGTCAATCTATAATACTTATATTTACATTTATGCAAATAAAAAATGATATTGTCAAAGCAACTCCAACCAAAATCATAATTTTTTTTCTATCTTCGTGATGTTAAACATTGTAGTCTCTTATCTGGACACATTTTTCAGCATTGAGGACCTGTTAGTACAAATCTTTTCCATATTGAATGTTCAAACTATCCGTATGTGTTAATTGCTTTTCAAGAATTAGTTATTAAAGGTTGCAATATTCAAAGCAACGTAATACAAAATTGGTGTTACAGTTGTAATATGATAAATACCAAAATAGTAAGATCTGCAAAAACGTTGAAATTGAATGAATTTTTTAACTAATGTTACAATAATCTACAACAATTGAAAAACATATATAGATAAACAAAGTGTTTTCTTGGACATACCTATGATAAAATGAAGTCTCATTCTTTTTCATTCTCATGCCATGCCTTGCACAATGTTAATTTTGTTATATCCTTCACAACAAAAACATCAGGATGGTCGATGTGTTTACTGTTGATTCGAATGACTTCAAGGCTACTATACATACACCTAAGAATTCATTCAACGATGTCTAGAGTGTTTTGAGCCTAGCCCCAGAACACTCTAGAGCGTTCTCGGGCTAGCCCCAAAAGACTCTAGAGTGTTTTGGGACTAGCCCCAAAACACTCCCCCATCCAGTCCTAAAATACTCCCCTCAGCCCCAAAACACTCACCTTCGGCCCCAGAACACTCCCCCTATTAAATTAACAACTCCAGGCATATTTGCAATGAAATGACATATTACATGTTTGTCAGATGGATCATCACTTTGTTATTTGATACATGTCTAGTAAGTCAATGTCTTTGTTAAGTTGATATTTATGTTGTTCGTTTACTTATATCTTAAATATAAATGTTATTGGCTTGCAGGTTTTTTTATGTGTGGTTGATATAAAAGTAGAAACAGGTATCAAATTTATTAAAAAGGCATGAATGGGCATGAAATCTGGATGAGATTTAGAATGACATCTATATGTATCTATGTGTGAAAAATCACTTATGGAAGGGGATTGTTTTTGGACTGACATCTACTGTAAAAGTCACTATTTGTAATAGATAACATATGGAAGCGGGGATCGTTTTGGGGCTGACATCTATATGTAACTGTATGTAATAGATAAAGTATGGAAGTTGATTGCTTTGGAGCTGACATCTATATGTCACCGTATGTAATAGATAACTTATAGAAGGGAATTGTTTTGGGGCTGACATCTATATGTAACTGTATGTAATAGATAACTTATAGAAGGGAATTGTTTTGGGGCTGACATCTATATGTAACTGTATGTAATAGATAACATATGGAAGGGGATTGCTTTGGGGCTGACATCTATATGTCACCGTATGTAATAGATAATTTATAGAAGGGAATTGTTTTGGGGCTGGCATCTATATGTCACTGTATGTAATAGATAACATATGGAAGGGGATTGTTTTGGGGCTAACATCTATATGTCCATGTATGTAATAGATAACATATGGAAGGAGATTGTTTTAGGGCTGGTATCTATATGTCACTGTATGTAGTAGATAAAGGATGGAAGGGGATTGTTTTAGGGCTGACATCTATATGTCACTGTATGTAATAGATAACATATGGATGGGGATTGTTTTGGGGCTGGTATCTATATGTCACTGTATGTAATAGATAACATATGAATGGGGATTGTTTTGGGGCTGGTATCTATATGTCACTGTATGTAGTAGATAACATATGGAAGGGGATTGTTTTGGATCTGACATCTATATGTCACTGTATGTAATAGATAACATATGGAAGGGGATTGTTTAGGGGCTGGTATCTATATGTCACTGTATGTAATAGATAACATATAGAAGGGGATTGTTTTGGGGCTGGCATCTATATGTCACTGTATGTAATAGATAACATATGGAAGGGGATTGTTTTGGGGCTAGTATCTATATGTCACTGTATGTAGTAGATAAAGGATGGAAGGGGATTGTTTTAGGGCTGACATCTATATGTCACTGTATGTAATAGATAACATATGGAAGGGGATTGTTTTGAGGCTAGTATCTATATGCCACTGTATGTAATAGAAAACATATGGAAGGGGATTGTTTTGGGGCTGGTATCTATATGTCACTGTATGTAGTAGATAAATGATGGAAGGGGATTGTTTTAGGGCTGACATCTATATGTCACTGTATGTAATAGATAACATATGGAAGGGGATTGTTTTGGGGCTGGTATCATATATGTCACTATATGATATAATATGGAAGGGGATTGTTTTAGGGCTGGCATCTATATGTCACTGTATGTAATAGATAACATATTGAAGGGGATTGTTTTGGGGCTAACATCTATATGTCCATGTATGTAATAGATAAGATATGGAAGGAGATTGTTTTAGGGCTGGTATCTATATGTCACTGTATGTAGTAGATAACATATGGAAGGGGATTGTTTTGGGGCTGGTATCTATATGTCACTGTATGTAATAGATAACATATGGATGGGGATTGTTTTGGGGCTGGTATCTATATGTCACTATATGTAGTAGATAACATATGGAAGGGGATTGTTTTGGATCTGACATCTATATGTCACTGTATGTAATAGATAACATATGGAAGGGGATTGTTTTGGGGCTGGTATCTATATGTCACTATATGTAGTAGATAACATATGGAAGGGGATTGTTTTGGATCTGACATCTATATGTCACTATATGTAGAAGATAACATATGGAAGGGGATTGTTTTGGATCTGACATCTATATGTCACTGTATGTAATAGATAACATATGGAAGGGGATTGTTTTGGGGCTGGTATCTATATGTCACTATATGTAGTAGATAACATATGGAAGGGGATTGTTTTGGATCTGACATCTATATGTCACTATATGTAGTAGATAACATATGGAAGGAGATTGTTTTGGGGCTGGCATCTATATGTCACTGTATGTAATAGATAACATATGGAAGGGGATTGTTTTAGGGCTGGTATCTATATGTCACTATATGTAGTAGATAACATATGGAAGGAGATTGTTTTGGGGCTGGCATCTATATGTCACTGTATGTAATAGATAACATATGGAAGGGGATTGTTTTGGGCTAGTATCTAAATGTCACTGTATGTAATAGATAACATATGGAAGGGGATTGTTTTGGGGCTGACATCTATATGTCACTATATGTAGTAGATAACATATGGAAGGGGATTGTTTTGGATCTGACATCTATATGTCACTGTATGTAATAGATAACATATGGAAGGGGATTGTTTTAGGGCTGGTATCTATATGTCACTGTATGTAGTAGATAACATATGGAAGGGGATTGTTTTGGGGCTGGTATCTATATGTCACTATATGTAGTAGATAACATATGGAAGGGGATTGTTTTGGATCTGACATCTATATGTCACTATATGTAGTAGATAACATATGGAAGGGGATTGTTTTGGGGCTGGTATCTATATGTCACTGTATGTAATAGATAACATATGGATGGGGATTGTTTTGGGGCTGGTATCTATATGTCACTATATATAGTAGATAACATATGGAAGGGGATTGTTTTGGATCTGACATCTATATATCACTGTATGTAATAGATAACATATGGAAGGGGATTGTTTTGGGGCTGGTATCTATATGTCACTATATATAGTAGATAACATATGGAAGGGGATTGTTTTGGATCTGACATCTATATATCACTGTATGTAATAGATAACATATGGAAGGGGATTGTTTTGGAGCTGGTATCTATATGTCACTGTATGTAATAGATAACATATGGATGGGGATTGTTTTGGGGCTGGTATCTATATGTCACTATATATAGTAGATAACATATGGAAGGGGATTGTTTTGGATCTGACATCTATATATCACTGTATGTAATAGATAACATATGGAAGGGGATTGTTTTGGAGCTGGTATCTATATATCACTGTATGTAATAGATAACATATGGATGGGGATTGTTTTGGGGCTGGTATCTATATGTCACTATATATAGTAGATAACATATGGAAGGGGATTGTTTTGGATCTGACATCTATATATCACTGTATGTAATAGATAACATATGGAAGGGGATTGTTTTGGAGCTGGTATCTATATGTCACTGTATGTAATAGATAACATATGGATGGGGATTGTTTTGGGGCTGGTATCTATATGTCACTATATATAGTAGATAACATATGGAAGGGGATTGTTTTGGATCTGACATCTATATATCACTGTATGTAATAGATAACATATGGAAGGGGATTGTTTTGGAGCTGGTATCTATATGTCACTGTATGTAATAGATAACATATGGAAGGGGATTATTTTAGGGCTGACATCTATATTTCATTGTATGTAATAGATAACATATGGAAGGGGATTGTTTTAGGGCTGGCATCTATATGTCACTGTATGTAATAGATAACATATTGAAGGAGATTGTTTTAGGGCTGGTATCTATATGTCACTGTATGTAGTAGATAACATATGGAAGGGGATTGTTTTGGGGCTGGTATCTATATGTCACTGTATGTAATAGATAACATATGGATGGGGATTGTTTTGGGGCTGGTATCTATATGTCACTATATATAGTAGATAACATATGGAAGGGGATTGTTTTGGATCTGACATCTATATGTCACTGTATGTAATAGATAACATATGGAAGGGGATTGTTTTGGAGCTGGTATCTATATGTCACTGTATGTAATAGATAACATATGGAAGGGGATTATTTTAGGGCTGACATCTTTATTTCATTGTATGTAGTAGATAACATATGGAAGGGGATTGTTTTAGGGCTGACATCTATATGTCACTGTATGTAATAGATAACATATGGAAGGGGATTGTTTTGGGGCTGGTATCTATATGTCACTGTATGTAATAGATAACATATGGAAGGGGATTGTTTTGGGGCTGGCATCTATATGTCACTGTATGTAATAGATAACATATGGAAGGGGATTGTTTTGGGGCTGGCATCTATATGTCACTGTATGTAATAGATAACATATGGAAGGGGATTGTTTTGGGGCTGGCATCTATATGTCACTGTATGTAATAGATAACATATGGAAGGGGATTGTTTTGGGGCTGACATCTATATGTCACTATATGTAATAGATAACATATGGAAGGGGATTGTTTTGGGGCTGGTATCTATATGTCACTATATGTAATAGATAACTTCCTTCATCACACACTATCAGATACATATAATATGTTCACCTTCCTTAATCACACACTATCAGATACATATACTATGTTCACCTTCCTTTATTACACAGTATCAGATATATATACTATGTTCACCTTCCTTTATCACACACTATCAGATACATAAACTATCTTCACCTTCCTTGTTCACAAACTATCAGATACATATACTTTGTTCACCTTCCTTCAACCCACACTATAAGATACATAAACTATGTTCACCTTCCTTCATCACACACTATCACATACATATATGTTCATCTTCCTTTACCACACAGTATCAGATACATAAAGTATGTTCACCTTCCTTTATTACACAGTATCAGATATATATACTATGTTCACCTTCCTTTATCACACACTATCAGATACATAAACTATGTTCACCTTCCTTGTTCACACACTATCAGATACATATACTATGTTCACCTTCCTTCAACCCACACTATAAGATACATAAACTATGTTCACCTTCTTTTATTACACAGTATCAGATATATATACTATGTTCACCTTCCTTGTTCACACACTATCAGATACATATACTATGTTCACCTTCCTTTCTTACACAGTATCAGATACATATACTATGTTCACCTTCCTTGTTCACACACTATCAGATACATATACTATGTTCACCTTCCTTTAACCCCACACTATCAGATACATATACTATGTTCACCTTCCTTGTTCACACACTATCAGAAACATAAACTATGTTCACCTTCCTTAAACACACACTATCACATACATTAAGTATGTTCACCTTCCTTTATTACACAGTATACGATACATAAACTATGTTCACCTTCGTATATTACACAGTATCAGATACATATACTATGTTCACCTTCCTTTATTACACAGTATCAGATGCATATTCTATGTTCACCTTCCTTTATTACACAGTATCAGATGCATATTCTATGTTCACCTTCCTTCACCCAACACTATCAGATACATATACTATGTTCACCTTCCCTTATTACACAGTATCAGATATATATGGTATGTTCACCTTCCTTGTTTACACACTATCAGATACATATAATATGTTCAACTTCCTTTATTACACAGTATCAGATACATATACTTTGTTCACCTTCCTTCATCACACACCATCGGATACATAAACTATGTTCACCTTCCTTTATTACACAGTATCAGATACATATACTTTGTTCACCTTCATTCACCCCACACTATCAGATACATAAACTATGTTCACCTTCCTTTATTACACACTATCAGATACATATACTATGTTCACATTCCTTCATCACACACTATAAGATACATAAACTATGTTCATCTTCCTTTATTACACAGTATCAGATACATATACTTTGTTCACCTTCCTTCACCCAACACTATAAGATACATAAACTATGTTCACCTTCCTTTATTATACAGTATCAGATACATATACTATGTTCGCCTTCCTTGTTCACACAGTATCAGATATATATACTATGTTCACCTTCCTTCACCCCACACTATCAGATACATAAACTATGTTCACCTTCTTTTATTACACAATATCAGATACATATACTATGTTCACCTTCGTTTATTACACAGTATCAGATACATATAATATGTTCAACTTCCTTCACCCACAGTATCAGATGCATATAATATGTTCAACTTCCTTTATTACACAGTATCAGATACATAAACTATGTTCACCTTCGTTTATTACACAGTATCAGATACATATACTATGTTCACTTTCCTTTATTATACAGTATCAGATCCATATACTATGTTCACCTTCCTTGTTCACACACTATCATATATATATACTATGTTCACCTTCCTTCACCCCACACTATCAGATACATAAACTATGTTCACCTTCCTTTATTATACAGTATCAGATACATAAACTATGTTCACCTTCCTTCACCCCACACTATAAGATTCATAAACTATGTTCGCCTTCCTTGTTCACACAGTATCAGATATATATACTATGATCACCTTCCTTGTTTACACACTATCAGATACATATACTATGTTCACCTTCCTTCATCCCACACTATCAGATACATATACTATGTTCACCTTCCTTTATCACACACTATCAGATACATATACTATGTACACCTTCCATTCATCAGAAAAAGATTGGGTATAAGTTATATAACTTATTTTATACTATAAGTGATAGAAAACCTTCTTCATAGTATCAATGTACATTAAATATTATTTGCAAAATGGACAGAAGATCAAAGATAAACATACAAAACTAATACAATAATTAAAGGAACATTTTTGTTTGACTTATGTAGGTTTGAACAATTATGAATATACTCTGATCTATATAGATATTCAGATCAGCATTGCGACACAAGAGTAAGTCACAAGAAATGTTCAAATTGGTAACAATGCGTAAGTTTGCCATCATGACAGTTCTTTCTAAATTATATAATTTACAATTAAACAAGAGATGGTAAGAATTCTCACAATTATTTCCACATGAACAGCTTGACTTGTCCAAAATACCGACACGAAATAGTTCATAATTTAGGGGACTACATTATTGTGAGAATAATGTTGGTGTATCTCGGTCCATAATCATAATATTTTGGAGCAGTATAACGATTGTTGAGATTGAATTTAAAAGATTTGAAATTTGAGGATTTATAAGAATTGATGGATGTACTTTTCCTGACATCCAAAGGGCTTTTGTTTCACACACAATCAAATACATATACTTTGTATATTTACATCATCACACACCATCATATACATGTACTATTTAAACCTCCATTCATCAACCACAATCAGATTAATATACTTTATACACCTTTCTTTATCATACACTCTCAGGTACATATATACATAAACTGTGAACAATTTCATTAATCGTACATTATCCAATACATATACTATGCACACTTTCCTTCATCACACACTATCATACATGTATATATATATACTATGTATACCTTTCGTTATCATTAACTAAAATAAACAAAAAACATCTACATATTCCTCTGTGATACATTATCAGATACATGTACTGTGTATACCTTCCTTTATCATGCACTAACAGAGACTTGTATCATGTACGCTTTCCTTCATCAAACACTATCAGATACATATACTATGTATACCTTTCGTTATCCTTAACTATAAAAGAAACAAAAAACATGTACATATTCCTCTGTGATACATTATCAGATACATGTACTGTGTATACCTTCCTTTATCATGCACTAACAGAGACTTGTATCATGTACGCTTTCCTTCATCAAACACTATCAGATACATATACTATGTATACCTTTCGTTATCCTTAACTATAAAAGAAACAAAAAACATGTACATATTCCTCTGTGATACATTATCAGATACATGTACTGTGTATACCTTCCTTTATCATGCACTAACAGAGACTTGTATCATGTACGCTTTCCTTCATCAAACACTATCAGATACATATACTATGTATACCTTTCGTTATCATTAACTAAAAGAAACAAAAAACATGTACATATTCCTCTGTGATACATTATCAGATACATGTACTGTGTATACCTTCCTTTATCATGCACTAACAGAGACTTGTATCATGTACGCTTTCCTTCATCAAACACTATCAGATACATATACTATGTATACCTTTCGTTATCATTAACTAAAAGAAACAAAAAACATGTACATATTCCTCTGTGATACATTATCAGATACATGTACTGTGTATACCTTCCTTTATCATGCACTAACAGAGACTTGTATCATGTACGCTTTCCAATATCATGCAATATGAGATGCATATACTATGTACATCTTCCTTTATAGTACACTATCAGATACATATAATATGTACACTTTCCTTGATCCTACATTATCAGTTACATATACTGTGTATTCCGTCCCTAATCATACATTTAAGGGTACAGAAACTGTGTATTTCCTCCTTTATCGTACATTATCAAATACATTTACTATGTATACTGTACTATTTTATACTATATCATACATCATCAGTTTGATGTAATGAATATAACGCTCTGTATCATACACTTCCAGGTACATATGTTTTCTTTTTTTAAATATATTTATATATTTTAAACACAAAATGATTTTTATGGATCAAATCTTCTTTAAAATCAAATCACAAGTAATATTATAATTGTCAACACTGCGTAAATTTTTCATTAAAAAAAACAATAAGTAATGATACGAATTTTCACAATTATTTCAACTTGAGCAAAATACCTACACGAAAGCGATCAAAATTAAAGGGACTACACATGTAACGTAGCTTTGCATGAATACTGTATATATTTAGGAGTATGACCATTATGGTTGCTACTGGATTTGAAAGAATTGATTGGCATACTTTTTGTAAATTCCAAAGGAAGTTCGTTCCAGAGTTTTGTTGTGAATGGAAAAAAATTAATCAAGCCAAAGGGATAAAAATCCATTTTAATTAGACAGATGATTTAAACAAAAAAAAAAGGTAAAATATCTTTAAGGTATGATGGCGACATATTATTTCGTATTTTTTAGAATAAACAAAGCTTTCCCTTTCTCCTGCGTTCGGTTAATATTTTCCACCAAGTTTCAAAATAGAAATTTTTGCTGCTTCAAATTGTAGTAATTATTTTTACTGATATTTAGCATATCCATACCTCGCACGCATATTATGAGATCTTCTATTGAAGACAGAGTGTGATAATACAAACTTACGAAGAGAATGAGTTTGGCCTATACATATACTGTACACTTTCATACAATTTCACAGACACATAGGTAATATATTTACTTTCCTTTGTCATACTCTACCGAACACATAGGGTTTATAACTTGTCATTATCATACACAATATACGTTAAGTACATGTATTTGCTTTCTTTCCCCAACCCTTTATAAAAACACATATCAAACTTAACGTATCTTTTTTCTTTAATATGAACTCTCAAACATTATATTGTTATATATAAGGTCATGTCAGGAAAATTGAAATAAATGTTTCCAATTGAAAGACAGTGTATTTAAACTAAATGGAGCAGTAATAATTCAAATAGATTATGTGCAGTTTAGACATGTGGTTCCTTTTCTTACACAAAATAAATTAAAAAATGACAGCCAATGGATTATATGTGAAACTTCATACGTTGTCCTCTGACTATTGATGATTGGCTTATCATAAAACGTGCTACTGCCCCTTTAAACAATCAAATTTTCATTCACGTTAACACATATAGCATTCGCATGTAATGAGGTTATGTTAATGTAACTTACATTTTTTCTTTTTTTGCCTTACACTGTCAGACACATGATGTATAGTAATACTCCTTTATCATATACTATCTAGCATATATACATGTAGTATAACCTTGTTAACACTATAAGATACATATATTGTATTTACTTTACTAGATTATACACTAAAAAAACAAATATACTTTCCTCTGCCAATTACTATCAGGCATATATATAGTATTTTTACTTTTCTTTGTAAATCATGCAATGTCAGACACCTCAGGTACAGTTATGTATATTGATAGATTTGTTTCCCATACACCATTGGTCTTATACTGTATTTACTTTCTGTTGTTATAAAGTATTCCTTTTCATAACATGATAGACACAATAAGAATAATCGCCTCCCATTTTCATACACTACTACACTGTATTGACTTCTTTTTACTGATAACTAGTCCTTAAATAATCATTTTTTTGTAGTCAAACAGTGTCATATACATTTACTTTTGATCTTCCGTTGTTCTACATTATCATACAAGAAGACATATCATTTCTATTTTCTTTTCAAATATTCCATAAAGAACATAATTATACTGTATTTACTGCCAATTCTCATACGTATTTTGTAAAAAATTTGGTCGTTCAATATGTGGTTTAAACATATTTTTATTTCGAAAGAAATACAGATTGGCGAACAAGCCAGAAGGCTTATTTAAACGCCTCTCTTTGAAGATATATACATATAGCTGGAATATAACATATTTGGTGAAATGCAACATGGTTGTGTACTAAATGATATATTAACACAAAGATGTTTGAATAATACAGTATGTTAGGTATGCCTGGTCACGATTAATGGGCTGCAGCGCTCACATGAAATTTTGGATTTATATTGTGGAGTGGAGAACAGCGACATAATTATTTTATTTCAGGGAATCGTTTACTTTTCATGATAAACTGATGTAAAGAATCGATAATACGGTTGTTAGTCGGGTTACTCAAGGAACCACTACCGTATAATACAGTCCTAAGGTCATATCCTTGAGTATAAAAGTACATATTTGATCTTAGTTGTTGATAGTTCCAACAAGTAAAAAGGAAGTGAACTACGTCCTCATTGTAGTGACCACAAGAACAAATTTGTGTATCCGATATATGTCGATTGTATCTGTGCGCGTTCAGATCACTACAGCCGAGCTTGAGGCGACAATGGATAATTGACAGAATCTACTTCCGGAGTTTAGGTTAAAGAAACTCGGTATTTGGACTGGATTAAGCATACTTTTAAATTGACAAAAGGAGCTCGCATTTTTAATTTCAATCGGCAGGTTGTTCCATAGAGTAATAGAGCTTGGGAGGAATGATTGAGAATATCGCTGTGTTCTACAGTTAATAGTTTTAGTTGAAGATCTATTTCTAAGATTGTAGCTACTCTGTTGAAATACACTGTCTGGTACTAGATCGTTTAGATAATCGGGAGTTAGACCGTGATACATTTTATAGAATAAACCAAGTTTGAAGCGATATCTTCTATCTTTTAGTGAACTATAATTAGTTTCCATGTATAGTTTATTGTGACTTGTGCCACGGACTGCACCGCATATTGTTCTTAATGCGTCTAGATGTAGATTTTCTACTAATGTTGCCTGTTCAAGAGTGCAGTTATCCCATATATGACAACAGTAATCGAAATGTGGTAGTATGAATGACTTATATAAGGTGTTCAGCGTTTTCCGGGATAATCGGTATTTCAGACTCCTCAGACAATTGATCATTGGACTAATTTTCTTTATCATGTCACTAATATGTACTTTCCAAGAACAATCGCTTTGGAGGGTAATACCAAGGTGTTTGTGAGTTTCGACTTCTTTAACAGGCTGATCGTTCATTAACAGAGTTGGTTTGATATAGTTTTGTGTCTTTCGGGTAAAAGTTATACTTTCGGTCTTACTAGGATTAAAGCTAACTTGCCATTTTTTTGCCCAGTCTGAAATTTTGGATAAATCATTATTTATAATGGCGGCCGCGGCAGCATGGTCATCAATTATAACATAAATTGATGTATCGTCGGCGAAAAGACGAATATTGCTATTTATGCCATCTACAATGTCGTTTATATAAATGATAAAAAGTAACGGTCCTAAAACAGAGCCCTGAGGTACACCGGCTTTAACAGTTTTCAAATCCGAATTATAGCCATTTATTACAACTTTCTGTAATCTACCTTATAGATAACTTTCGAACCATTGTAAGAGATCACCTTGTATGCCACACGCCTGCAGTTTATGAATGATTCCTTTATGCCAAACTCTGTCAAAGGCTTTACTTATATCGCAGAATACAGCTCTAATTTCCTTTCCTTGGTCTACTGCACTTGCAATGAAATTATAAAGATAAGTCAATTGGTTTGCTGTCGAATCGCCAGGCATGAATCCAGATTGTAAATTAGACAAGATGTTATTATCTCTTAAATAGTTAAAGACATATTTAAAGACACATTTTTCAAAGACTTTAGATACACAACTTGTCAGGGCCACAGGTCGATAGTTTGAACAGTCGTGTTCGTCACCCTTCTTATGAATCGGAATTACGGAAGCAAATTTCCATGTATAAGGGAATATATGTTTTCCGAGAGAGAGGTTAAGCAACTTTGTTAACAATGGGGTCAGAGAGGCTGAAGTTAATTTTAATATTTTATTTCCAATGCCATCAGGTCCAGTAGCTTTAGTTGTATCTAAGCTCAGCAATATATCGCGTACATCTTCACTATTTAAAGTAAGAGACGACAACGGATCGTCGATTTCAAAAGATATCATTTCAGGTATATCGGCGTTAGGTTCAGCAACTGTCGATTGTTCTGTGAAAAACGTGTTTAATAGGTTGGTAATATCCTCCGGATCATCATAGACTTTGTTGTCAGATACCATCGATGGAAATGATGATTTAGCAGAATTAGTTTTCATATAGTTCTTAACTAATCGCCACCACATTTTGGTTCCATGAGTATTATTTATGACTTCGTCAATTTTGACATCGAAAGCACGTTTTGCTTTTCTAACATTCGATATTACATTGTTCCGAAGAATTCTGAACTTATTCCAATCTGTTGAAAGATTTCTTTTTTGGGCAATTTTATGTACCCGATTACGTTTCCTTATGAGGGACCTTATTTCGTTATTCATCCACGCTGGGTCCTTTGTTCTAATTGTTACAGTTTTATTAGGAACATATTGGTTTATGTTATTTTGTATTAAAGTTGTGAGGTTTTCAGTAATAACATTTACGTTTCCCAAAGAGAAAAACATATCCAAATTGACATCTTTAATACTTTCATTCATACCATCAATATCTGCTGAAGAGTAATCATAAATTTTCCGTTTAAATGTATTGTTGTTTTGCATAGTTTCTACCAGATTGACATACACCGGACAATGATCACTGCATACAGGATCTAATACCCCAGAATCTCTTACATTACCAACACGAGATACGAATATCAAATCAAGTAGCGTTTGACTGTTTGGAGTTATTCTCGTAGCATCTGTAATAATTTGTTGAAGACCATAATAGTTTTGTATATGATCTATCTTTGAGTTATTACCGTGAAGAATATCAATGTTAAAATCACCAGTTATGATCGTGTGCATATCAAGGTCAACTGCAGTAGCGATTGATTCATCGATTAAGTTCCAGTAACCAGAACTTTTGTCCGCACGATAAAACGTTCCAATCAAATAATTATTAGTTTTACATTTAATCTGTATCCAAATTGCCTCAAGCCCGACAACGTCTAAATCAGACATCAATGACGCACATAGAGTATCTTTAACATAGACTGCTACACCGCCGCCGCGAGTGGGTCTATCTTTTCGGAACGGTAGATGGTAGCCAGGAATGTTTATATCAATGTTATTTGTTGATGAGTTTAACCACGTTTCAGTAAGACATATTACGTCGTAAGATCCAAATTCAATTTTTAGGATATCCAATTTGTCCTTAATGCTACGCAAATTTAAATGAACTATCTTTAAATCTTTTAGCAATTTTGGTCCTGGGTTCGGATGGATGTCTCCACAAAACAAAAGTAACAACGAAATCAAGATTGAAACACTTGAGCTATATAAGCATCGAAATCTGAATACATATATATATACAGAGAATTTACCTGAATGAATGGTCGTTCAATATCAGATATGAATAATACATTTGATTTATTTTGTCATACGCTTGTCCCCCAGATGTTATAAACAATCAAATGATATTGAGTTATCTCATCTCCTATGTTACACACTATCCGATACCAATATCATATTCACTTTATCTTATAAACTAAGACATTCATTTCGATTTTACTTACCATTGTCGTAATTTGACACATAGGGTTTAACTTTATTAGTTAGTCATACACAGTGTTGTGTCATACACTATAAGCAACATACCTAATTTCCCTATTCATACACTACAAACATATAGTCATCATGCACTATCAGACAACACATCAGATCTGTATCTGTAACTTATCAAAACACTCATAATTCAAACATGTTTAAAATATATATGTCAATCTATAATACTTATATTTACATTTATGCGAATAAAAAATGATATTGTCAAAGCAACTCCAACCAAAATCATAATTTTTTTTCTATCTTCGTGATGTTAAACATTGTAGTCTCTTATCTGGACACATTTTTCAGCATTGAGGACCTGTTAGTACAAATCTTTTCCATATTGAATGTTCAAACTATCCGTATGTGTTAATTGCTTTTCAAGAATTAGTTATTAAAGGTTGCAATATTCAAAGCAACGTAATACAAAATTGGTGTTACAGTTGTAATATGATAAATACCAAAATAGTAAGATCTGCAAAAACGTTGAAATTGAATGAATTTTTTAACTAATGTTACAATAATCTACAACAATTGAAAAACATATATAGATAAACAAAGTGTTTTCTTGGACATACCTATGATAAAATGAAGTCTCATTCTTTTTCATTCTCATGCCATGCCTTGCACAATGTTAATTTTGTTATATCCTTCACAACAAAAACATCAGGATGGTCGATGTGTTTACTGTTGATTCGAATGACTTCAAGGCTACTATACATACACCTAAGAATTCATTCAACGACGCTTTTAATTAATCAGGGGGAGTGTTTTGGGACTGGGGAGTGTTTTGGGACTGCAAGGGGGAGCGTTTTGGGACTGAGGGGAGTGTTCTGGGGCTAGCCCCAAAACACTCTAGAGTGTTTTGAGCCTAGCCCCAGAACACTCTAGAGTGTTTTGGGGCGGGGGAGTGTTTTGGGGCTCCTACACCGGTCTCACGTTGCTGAGGTCCGGGGTTCAAATCCCATCCAGGCCAAGTTGTAAAAACCTAGAGTTCACCTATGTTAGAACTCTATAAGTGTCACCCTGGAGCCCTAGTGTGTAGTGCAACAAAAACGGCGCATTTAAAAGATCCTACGAATTCATGTCAGTGGCTGAATGTTGGATACATGAACACGTGCATACGCCGAGCTGTCAGTTATCAGCGTTCAGCAGTGTTGGACAAACTGCTGTGACTATGTGTCTCAGTTCACCCAGCTGTGAATGGGTACCCTGTAAAGCATAGAATGGTCCCTAACCTGAGCGCCACTTATGGATGCCGGTTGAATACTCCCCAGGGTGTTGTATTGGAAAAATAATTTGATGGTGAAAGAATGCCATTGACCAGGCGACAAAATGTAAGCGCCTTGAGCAACCCCGAGTGGTTGGCTATGTGCGCTATATTAATAAATATCCATATAATAATAATAATAATTTGAGAAGAAGTACTCACAATTTTAAACATCAAAGTATGATACTTATAATATTTAACTGTTCAAATACATGAGGGATCCTAAAAGGTTTTTTTCAATGTTGTATTTGGTCATATCCTTTGGAATTGGAATACAAACATAAATTTTTGAATTTGATAAAATAAAATGAATATGTTATCAATATAAAAAACCTTGATATAAATTTATTTGTTCCTGCATTTTGTCTATATATTGGTTTAAAAACAAGCAAAAGGGCCATTTTAACTATCCTATCTTGTCTACTTTTTAAAAAACGGCATTTTTTTAAAGACGTTTTTTTCAAAGGCGTTAACAGATATAGCCTTTAAACTAAAATCCTAGTGCAGTTTGCTATTGAAGACATGAAATATCCCTGTTTTAGCCGTAGGTATTACTTGCAGCTTAACCTATCATGCATTTTATATGGTATCGTTTCTTTTGCTATCCGCAAGAGTGTTAAGTAGTCATGGCCTGGATTTTCGAAAGTCTTTTAGCACTTTGACTGTTGTAAGTAAAAGATAATGTTTTAAAGTTACAATTGTCTTAGCAACAACAATTTTAATGTGGAAGTGGCATTCATAAGAAATCAAGTACACCAAGAATAACTGCCTTTGAACAGCTAAAAGAATCTGTGTTACTTATGATATCAAAAGTGTTCATTTGTTTTTTAAAAATATATTTTTCTATGGTGTTGTAACCAATGGACCTTTTCTCGTGTCTCATATCTAATAAATTAGAAGAGTTTAAAATATCTTTGAGATCATGAGCCTACAGCATAAACTGTTTCACAGCAGAGCATATCTTGATGACAGAGGATAAGCAACGACCCATGAACACATACCGAGAAATCAGAAATTGAAACCAGCACCTTATTTTAACAGCACGAACCATTGCTCACCTTGTGTTCACAGGAAACCTAGGGATTAGAGTTTTTGTAAAATCTATATGACACTGACAGCTGCCGATATTGAATTTCGCTAAAATGATGAAATCTATAACTTTATATCTTTAATTGACTTTCCTGATTGTAGCGACGCTGTAGCAGCCCTGTCAACCAATGACGACTGGTTCAGGGCGATGCCGGAAATCGTCATTGATTGGTCGGGCAATAAATTCTCATAAATGAAATAAAACCTGAATACAGGGATATTAAAGTGGACATTAGAGCCCGATCACATTGGGGGTTGATCCAACTGCAATCAAGTCATGCTGAAAATTGTACTTAAAGAGAATTCGTTATTCACACTACGAGAATACAACCATGGAAAATGAAGTCATTGTTCATGACAGACAACAATTCAAACTTGTTAATCATTTACTCATGATTGAAAGCAAGTTAAATAATTGTTAACAAGTAATTGATAAAGATATAACCTACATATTACTTTAAATTTTACAAATAAATTGAAAGAAATTACATATTAGATATTACGTTAAAGTATCCAAATGATCGAAAAAGGTGGTATTGACATTTGCAAATGATGCCTAAACGGAATTATATGGATATTTACAAATGTTTGGGAGAAAGTAATGTTGCTATTTAGGATGATGGAAAGAGAGTAATCTGGATACTTATAAATGGTGGAAAGCAGGTAATATGGATATCTAAAAATGAAAGGATGCAAAGAAATTAATCTAGTTACTAACAAATGATAGAAAGAAGTTATATAAATTGATGTACGAAACATACTTTACATTTCAAATTCGAAATAAGAAAAGATTTAACCACAACTGTTAAGCTCTTATGACTGGTCACTGGTTATACGGCTCAAAAAGGTTTCAAAATGGCATGTTAAACTACATTTCCTCCTCCCGCTTAATTGACAAGCTTTGATGCAGATTAATGTGATGGCTGAAACTGTTGATAGATTATGTCATTTATCTCTGAATTGTTTTCATTACTCTTGGCGGCTTTTTAAAGTGGTGACACAGAAATTATTCATACCTTCATTGGAAGAAACATATTCTATTTCTCAAGTGATATCATGGGGTCAAAACCAATTCAACCAAACTCTGGAAAGTAAATATGTTTACCCTTGCTCACTTTAGATTAATGTGGAAAATTGGTTTAAGAAGTTTAAAGAAGTGGTGGGTTGATAAAATGTATGTTTCATTTATCATTCTTTTATCAGAATTATTTCAAAAGGTAAAAAACTTAAAACATAGAAGTTTAAAGAAGTGGTGGGTTGATAAAATGTATGTTTCATTTATCGTTCTTCTTTTTTCAGAATTATTTCAAAAGGTAATAAACTTAAAATATAGGGAGATTAACAATTGGTGGAAAGAAAATTGTATGGTATTTAGTAATGATGAGAAAGTAATAAAAAATTGCATTGATGAAAAGCAACTGATGTGGAATTTTGCAAATGATGGAAAACAACTCATTTGGATATTTTTAAAATGTTTATCAACTAACAACAAACGAATTTCAGCAGTCACATTTCTAACTTTATATTGAATTGTTAAAGAACCTAAAGTTAATTTTCTCATGTTAATCAATCTACAGTTCAATCGACGTGACAAAGCCGTCACCTTTTAGAGTGCTATGCTATATTATAATTATGTAATCAATCACGCCCAAGTACCACTCAATATGTAAGAAACAGTGTTTCAAACTCGTGCCTCGCACAAAGTGGTCAATTATGATTAGAATACCGAGCTCGAGTGCTAGCTTTGTGATATTGATGGGCCTTTTGGTTTATCTACCTGAAATTGTATACCTGGGTCGGCCCTTTGAAGAATTTAAATATGAAATAACTCACCAGGTAATTTGGCATCTTCCGCGCAAAGAACTGATCTTTTCGTTCATTTTTCAATAATATTTTGCATAGATAAAGATTGATTTTTTACTGTGTATTTGGCGGACACATTTTCGTTTTACTTAAATGATGAGGAACAGTTAAGAATAGGACAAAATGATAAAAAAGAATGGAAGATGGTTGCAATTGATAATTCAATTATTTTTTTACATTGGCAGGGTTGCGTTTTCTTTATTAGATTTTTAAGATAAACAAGTGTTACCAAGAATGAAAATAACTTATTTGGAAAACAGTAATTCAATTGTGTGTGAATTGTTTATCAATTTTGGTTATCTAGTTTGAAAATGATCTAGAAAAGAATTTCTCTTTAGAAAGGCTTTCAATTAGGTTTTATCTTCGACTCTATATCACAAATAGAGTGTAGGCCATGCATGAAATTTATTGATGTTATTGTAATCAAAGAAATCAATTTATGATCTCATTTTTAAACAATGGTTTTCAGCGATAACGACGGATACAATATGACAGCTTTATGAATTCAACATATCATTTCCCAATACATTGATGTAATATAATTAGTATTTGCTGTCAAAACTAAAAACATGGATTATCAGATATTTTCATAACACAGTCAAATATTGACGTGGATTCAAATGACAGTGTAAACAATGACAGCATATTCATAGAACAACACAACACACTGTAAAATATCAGAGACATTGTCCCAGTTACCGTGATCCTCAGCGCCCATTGTATAAATGATTCACAATATTGACTTAGCAGATACAATCAATTAAAACAAACATTTTATGTCTCATGAATCATTGGAAGATTGCCAATTGGAATTTATCTTGAAGTGAGTGAAATAGAAGCACACTGACTAATGTGCAAACCTATCCTTCATTGCCGAGAAGTTATTAAGGTTACATAATTTTTTACTATCACTGCGCATTGGGATGTGGTCCTGTGCATACAGTGTAGCTCAGTTGATAGATACCGGTTAGGTTCAGCAACATTTGGTGTGGATCGCTGAATTGATGGGTGACCAAGTTCGAAGGGTTAATACCTTACACACACTGAGGCATGCGTTGATAAACCTGTACATAACATTCAGGACATAAACAAATATTAGGATAGTACGACCCGACCTTCAGGCCTCACCAGGCTTCATGTAGTAAGGTGTTGTTATAGGAAGTGCCCACATTGCGTGACATTAAGGATCTGGGATCGAATCCAACAAGGGCCTCGCTCCGATGAGTACCAGAATTTGTACATTTCAAGATAGTGTGATACTAAATAAAGTGATGTCGTCATATAAGTTGTATTCTACTAAGAAAATGTAAAGATTCTTTCAGGTATGCTCTGGGTGATTACTCACAACAATTACTATTTTTCACTTATTCTTTATACATGTATGTTATTTGGGCTTATTACTAGCACTACATTTTGTATAGATATCTCATGTATTTTATATAACGATGTTTTTGAATTTATGAAAGCCACAAAAAAACACCATGAAAATCAAAGAATGTTTATTCTTGTATGAATATCACCCTTCTTGTTGATGTTCTAAAACTACATCTAAGGTACCGTTAATATGAAGACGATATCACTGATTGTAAAGACTATCTTGAACCCCGAATTGTAATATGTAAAACATAATTGTTTATGTGTAATTATTTATATGTGTGTACAATGTATGTATGTATGTATGTATGTATGTATGTATGTATGTATGTATGTATGTATGTATGTATGTATGTATGTATGTATGTATGTATGTATGTATGTATGTATGTATGTATGCATGCATGCATGCATGCATGCATGCATGTATGTATGTATGTATGTATGTATGTATGTATGTATGTATGTATGTATGTATGTATGTATGTATGTATGTATGTATGTATGTAATGTATGTATGTATGTATGTATGTATGTGTGTGTATATATGTGTACATGTGTGTATTTACATATATATATATTCTTTTGTGTACTTGTACACGTGTTGTACGCACATGTACATGTAGATATTGAATGTCACTCTACTGTCATAACTATGTATGTTTTGCTTTTGTACTTTTGTTGTGATGCGTTATTTCAAATGTATGTCATATGGGCCCATGACCTTCTGACTTCTTGAAATAAAACAATATTATATTAAAACATAACCAAGACGCCTTGAGAGTCTCCGAGTTCAGCTTTTATCATTCTATAAAGGATCACGACCTCTTATCATTCTATAAAGGATGACATCTTTTTGATCTTGTGGAAACAAACTTCATATATCAACGGTTGATGTTGTAAAAATCTATTGCCTTTATTTGGCAAATGGTAAATACATTAGCATGTTAAAGGTTGTGACTTCATTTACACGTGCTTTGCCATTCAATGTCAAATGGTGCAATCCACATTATCGACCGGTCAGGGCGTTTCAATCAATTACACGTGTATGAAGAATCTCGTTACAGAACTCCATTACATCAAATCATGTGGAATGATCAATTTATCCCTAATTAGTCATTAAACAAGACGTCAACAACAAAACATGATATTCATTTTACCAAGTCGTTTCAAACAACTGCCTCTTTCATCAGACGTTTTTCTTTCCAAGGTTTAAATACGACCATGTCAAGGTTCCTTTCAACTCTCAAATGATGTTGTAAAATATATAGCCTTTTTGTACTTTTTGAAAGCAGGCTTGCCATTGATTCCATCTAATGGCCTTATAAAAGACCGCAGTGTTATTAAGTCATGGCGGAACACGGCTGGTGCCACAGACTTGGATCAAATCACAGATTTATGCCGTTGATGTTCAGAGAAAAACAATAGTAAAATAGGATGTTTAGAGACCCCTATATTAACTCACTAAAAGGGTGTCCCTGAGTTATTAGACAGGCGGACTAAGGACATTACAGAAATACTCCAACACAATTCAAAAGATGGAATGAGATAAGGATGAGTCAACAAACACATTACAGAAAGTTTTATTGTGCATTACCATTAGTTGGATTTTACCTTTGATTGAACAATGAGGTTTAATCTTGGAATTCCTTGAAATAATGTTGTAGTCATTATTAGAAGTAGGCAGTTGATCATTAACTTCTTAGCAAATCTTTTCAAAGCATTCGTCATATTGTAGGTAATTTATCAGTTCTAGAATTTCGATTGATACATATAATCAAGACTGAATGCTTTACCTATACAAATTCATATATTAGAAACGATAAATACAGTAAGAATATTCATGAAAATACTTTAATCAATATTTTTATACAACTACTACCAAAACAATATGTGATGTTTCTATCATAATGGAACGTACATGGAACAAATTTTGTCATATTCTTCGCTTGTTCTCGTGAAGCTTGGGTTTTAACTTGCCAATTCCATTCAGAAATGTTTCTATCATAATGGAACCTACCTGCCCGAACATATGATTTTGACAGTAGATATGCTTTTATATCAACTTGTGTTTATTAATATACTCTGTAAACAAAATCCAAGAAAACTTGCTGCACGAGTCTCTATTTAACAATTTTAAACAAACTTTGTCATATTCTTCGCTTGTTCTGGTGAAGCTTGGGTTTTAACTTGCCAATTCCATTCAGAAAGAACACTGTTCAATGCCCATGTACACCCTGAACGTTTGCAATTTTATTTTTTGCAAAATATTTTTTTATAATGAATATTGATAAAAAAAGGAATATGATTTATGTCGCATAATGAAATGTAATTAGCAGTTATTCTTGATATCATTGTTGGTATCCCTAGATCCCACGAAAGTTAAGTAGTCATTGACCTGGGTTTACGAAACACTTTAAGCGCTAAGATTGTTGTGAGTCAAAGTTAATGTTTTAAAGTTGGAACTGTCATAGCACCAATGGTGCCAAAGAAAATCTTAATCTTGCTCTCTCACAAAAGTTCAGTGCCAATATATCATTTCAATTTGGATTGAGGAATATAATAAATTAGATGAGCTTTAAATATTCGCTGAGATCATGAGCCTACGGCATTAACTGTTTTGACAATAGAGTATATGTTGATGACAGCTGAAAAGATTGATACATAGAAAACTTTGAAAAGCTTATGGCTGTGAAGGGCATTTAAAAATGGCATTCATCATTCAAGTTGTCTCTAGGACAACTATTAATTTTGACAGCTGTTAGATATCATTCGAGAATCTGTGTTACTTTTGTCCAACTTAAAAAATTCTTCATTTGTTCATTTAAAGTTTTTCATCAATGGTGCTGATAACAATGGACGTATTCTTATGTCTGATATCTAATAAATTAGACGAGCTTTAGATATTCTTTGACATCATGAGCCAACAGCATAAACTGTCTCACAGCAGAGCATATTTTGATGACAGAGGATAAGCAACGACCCATGGACACATACCGAGAAATCAGAATTGAAACGTGTACATTATTTTAACAGCACGAACCATTGCTCGCCTTGTGTTCGCAGGAAACCTGAGGATTAGAGTTTTTGTAAAAATCTATATGACACTGACAGTTGCCGATATTGAATTTTCATAAAATGATGAAATCTATAACTTTATATCTTTAATTGACTTTCCTGATTGTAGCGACGCTGTAGCAGCCCCGTCAACCAATGACATTGACTGGTTCAGGGCGATGCCGGAAATCATCATTGATTGGTCGGGCAATAAATTCTCATTACATGAAATAAAACCTGAATACAGGGATATTAAAGTGAACATTAGAGCCCGATCACATTGGGGGTTGATCCAACCGCCATGCAATCAAGTCATGCTGAAAATTGTTCTTAAAGAGAATTCCTCATTAACACTACGATGAAACTATAATAGAAAATGAAGTCATTGTTCATGACAGACAACAACGCAAACTTGTTAAGCATTTACTAATTTTGAAAGCAGGTTGAATTGTTTATAAATAATGGAGATAAGTTGATGAGGATATTACGTGTACACATATTGATTTATTATCAACAGGTGATAGAAAGCAAGTTTAAAAGTTATTTACAAATATTGGAGAGACGTTAATGAGGATATTATGTACAACTTGATGTGAACTTGATATTACGTACAAATTACAATATGATATCCAGATGATGGAAAAAGGTGGTATTGACATTTGTAAATGATGTAGGAACGGAAGTAATATGAACATTTACAAATGTTTAGAAGGAGGTAATTTTATTATTCAGGACAATGGAAAGAAATTATTTTAGATACTTATAAATGAAGGAACGTAAGTAGTATGGATTTAAAAATGAAAGAATGCAAAGAAACTAATCTAGTTGTTTACAAATGATGGAGAGAAGTTATTTTAATTGATGTCCAAAAGAAACTTTACATTTCTATACTGAAATATAGAAAAACATTTATATATGGATGCATTTGTGTTTAAATCTAATCTTATGGGTAAGGATTTTAATTGAGTAATATTCCTTGATTTTTGGTGAAAATCGAAATAAATTGTCATAATCATATTAACTTGATGATTGTGTTAATCACGTAACAAACACATTTTAAAACTTCCATAATAAATGTTGGTATTCCCCTTAAAGAAAAAAGAACTGGCTAACAATTAGCACAACAATATCTTGAATCTTCTCTGAAAATTGACAGAAATTGTTATACAACAACTTTGCTTGCAAGAATTGCTATTGTTCCTTCATTTCTATTAGTTACTCGGTGCGGCAAAACAGAGCGGGTTTCTTCATAACCCATAAATACCACCAAAAATCAGTTATCTCTGAACAGCATTAAGGGCAATATATGTCGCGGAAGACCAGCGCTACCAATAGCTCTAAGTGACGTCATGGATAGTGCATTTGGATGGTAGGTATGTTGTTATGTTTTTGTATACTCTAGGAGCATAGACGGGTGTAATCAAAGCATATCAACTCCCAATTGATAATGATTGATCACTTAACATTGACACATGGCTTTTTGAGAATAGAAATTCTTTATCCACAATTATTAAGCTCTCAGGACTGGTCACTTATGTTTTTGATTAATGATGAGAAACAATTAAGAAGTTTAAAAGATTGATTGCAATTAATACTCTAGTTAGTGATTGATTATTGCCAGGGTTGTGTTTTCTTTATTAAATTTAAGATATTCAAGTGTTGTTACAAAGTATGAAAATAACTAAATTAGAAAGTTAATTTGTGTGTTATTCTAATTGAATTTTTGCTATCTTTTTTGTACAAAGCAATCTAGAAAAGGGTTCATCTTTAGAAGGGCTTTCAATTAAGTTTTATCTTCGAATCTATATAACAAACAAATTGTACAGAATGCGTGAAATTTATCGATGTTATAACATATTGTTATCAAGGAAATCAAATTAGTTTTTAATTTCTAACAATGGTTTTCCGCGATAACGACAGATACGATATGACCGTTTTATGAAGTCAAAATATCATTTCCAACCACATTGATGTAATATGGTTAGTATTTGCTGAAATAAGCTGGTGAAAACAAAAGTTTTATCAGATATCTTCATCATATAGTCAAATATTGACGTGTATTCAAATGACTTTGCAAACAATAACAGCATATTCATAACACAACACAACACAATGTAAAGTATCAGAGACATTGTCCCAGTTACCGTGATCCTCTGTGTTCATTGTATAAATGATTTACAATATTGACTTAGCAGATGCAATCAATTAAACAAACAATTCATGTCTCATGAATCACTGGAAGATGCAAATTGGAACTTATCTCGAAATGAGTGAAATAGTATCACAGTGACTAATTTGCAAACCTTTCCTTTATTGCTGAGAAGTTTTTAAAGTTACAGTATTTGTAACTATCAAAACGCATCGTAATGTGGTCCTGTGCATACATCTGGCGTGACTCGCTGAATTGGTGGGTGATGCGATCCATTGCTTTATTACCTGAAAGTTCGGAGGATGAATACCTGGCGCACATGAGACATGAGTTGAAAACTTCTGTATCCGCAATGGCATGAAGGGCATGATCAAATATAGTAGTACGACTCGACCTTTAGGCCACACCAGGCTCTATGTAGTAAGGTGTTGGTATAGGGAGTGTCCGCATTGCCTATTCGAATCCCCCAAGGAAGACTACAAAAATCTGTACTATTGCAGATAGGGTGCTTCTAAATAAAGCGATGTTGTCATATCAGTTGTATTCTACCAAGAAAATGTAAAAGATGAATACCTTCCATTTATATTTGTTCTTTTAATTCTGATTCTTTCAGGTATGCTCTGGATAATAACTCTGTTTTGAACACACCAATGACCATTTTTCACTTATTCTCGATATGTTCTTTGGGCTTGTAATTAGTAAATAATTAGCATTTCTTTTTGGATAGATACCTCATGTATTTTAAATAAATAACATAATTTAGGGGGTGTTTTTGAATTATGAAAGCCACACAAAAACACCATGAAAATCAAAGAATATTTTCTTCTTGTATGAATTCCATCCTTCTTGTTGATGTTCTATAACTAAGTTACATCCAAGGTATCGTTTATATGAAGACGATATCACTGACTGTAGACACCAACTGCAACACTGAATTGTAATATGGTTCCTTGTGACCAAGCTTAAGGATAAAAACATAACCATATGTCTTAAAATGTCTCCAAGGTCAATTCTTTGTAATATACCTTATCATTCTATCAAGGAACAAGTCGTTTTGATCTCGTGGAAACAAAGTTCATATATCAACAGTTGATGTTGTAAAAATTATAATTCATTGCTTTTTCATTGAATATTGAAAGCATGATATTAGGTAAATGGTAAATACATTACCATAATAAAGTTTGTGACTTCATTGTTAGTGCTTTGCCATTCAATTTCAAATGGTGCAATTGTCATTATCGATCTGTCAGGGCGTTTCAATCAATTACAGGTATTTGAAGAATCTCGTTACAGAACTCCATTTCATCAAATCATGTGGAATGATCAATTTATCCTTAATTAGTCATTAAACAAGACGTCAACAACAAAACATGATATTCATTTTACCGAGTCGTTCCAAACAACTGCCTCTTTCATCAGACGTTTTTCTCTTCAAGGTTTAAACACGACCTTGTCATGGTTCCTTTCAACTCTCAAATGATGTTTGTAAAATATATAGCCTTTTTGTGCTTTTTGAAAGCAGGCTTTCCATTGATTCCATCTAATGGCCTTATAAAAGACTGCGTGTTATTAAGTCATGGCGGAACAAGGCTGGTGCCACGGACTTGGATCAAATCTCAGATTTATGCCGTAGATGTTCAGAGAAAAACAATAGTAAAATAAGATGTTTAGAGACCCCTATATTAACTCACTAAAAGGGTGTCCCTGAGTTATTAGACAGGCGGACTAAGGACATAACAGAAATAATGAGGTCAACAAACACATTACAGAAAGTTTTATTGTAAATTACAATTAGGGGGGTTTTCCCTTTGATTGAACAATGAGGTTTAATCTAGGAATTCTTTGAAATAAAGTTGCAGTAATTATAAGGAGTGACCAGTTGATCATTAAATTCTTAGCAGATCTTTTCAATGGATCTGTCACATTGCAGGTAATTTATCCATTCTAGAATTTCATTTGATCCATATAATCAAGACTGAATGCTTTACCGATATGAATTCATATATTAGATAGATAAAAAAAGTAAGAATATTCATGAAATACTTTCATCGATATTTTCAAACAACTACTAGCAAAACAATAGATGATGTTTCTATCACAATGGAACGTACCTGCCTGAACATATGACTTATAGAGTCGATATGCTTTTAGATCCACTTGTGTAACAATTGATATAAACTGTAAAAAGAAACACAGAAATCTTGCTACACGATTCTCTTTTTACAATTTTATACAAACTTTCTCATACTCTTCGCACGTTCTGGTGAAATTATATTTGAAGTTATTCTTGATACCATTGTTGGTATCCCCAGATTACCTGCAAGAATGTTAATAGTCATGAACCCCGGTTTACGAAACACTTTTAGCGCTAAATCGGTAATGTTTTCAAGTTACAACTGTCTTAGTACCAATGGTGCTTAAGAAAATTTTAATTTTTGTTCTCTCACAAAAGTTTAGTGCCAATATATTATCTCAGTTTGGATTGTGAAATAGAACATTTTTAAAAGCTCAAGGCTGTGAAAAACATTTAAAAGTGGCATTTATCATTCGAGTTGTCTCTAAAACAACTATTAATTTGGACAGCTGTTAGATATGAGAATCTGTGTTACTTTCGTCCAACTTAAAAATCATTCATTGGTTCATTTAAAGTTTTTCATCAATGGTGCTGATAACAATAGACGTATTCTTATGTCTAATATCTAATAAATTAGACGAGGTTTGGAGAGATCATGAGCCTATAGCATTAAACTGTTTTACAGCAGAGCATATTTTGATGACAGAGGATAGGCAACGACCCGTGAACACATACCAAGAAATCAGAAAGTGAAACCTGTACCTTATTTTAACAGCACGAACCATTGCTCACCTTGTGTTTGCAGGAAACCTGAGGAGTAGAGTTTTTGTAAAATCTATATGACACTGACAGTTGCCGATATTAAATTTTCGTAAAATGATGAAATCTATAACTTTATATCTTTAATTGACTTTCCTGATTGTAGCAACGCTGTAGCAGCCCCGTCAACCAATGACTGTGACTGGTTCAGGGTCATGCCGGAAATCGTCATTGATTGGTCGGGCAATAACTTCTCATTACATGAAATAAAACCTGAATACAGGGATATTAAAGTGAACATTAGAGCCCGATCACATTGGGGGTTGATCTCACCGCCATTCAATCAAGTCTTGCTGAAAATTGTACTTAAAGAGAATTCGTTATTCACACTATGAGGAATCTATAATGGAAAACGAAGTCATTGTTCCTGACATACAACAATGCAAACTTGTTAACCATTTACAAATGATGGAAAACGAATTCAATAATTGTTTACAAGTAATGGAGATAAGTTGATGAGGATATTATTTTAAACAGAAGATGGAAGGCAAGTTAAATGATTATTTACATATAATTAAGAGAAGTTTACGAGGATATTACTACATATTACGTTATAATTTACAAATCATGGAAAAAGATGGTGTGGATATTTGCGTAAGTTATATAGATATTTGCAAATGTTTTGAAGAAAGTAATATTGTTACTCAGGACACTGGATAGAATGGTATCTATATATTTATAAATGATGGAAAGCAAGTTATATTGATATCCAAAAACGGAAAGGATGGAAACAATCAAATTCAAATATTTACAAATTATGGGTAGAAGTAATCAGATGTTGTTTCATAGATTGCATCTTTGGATATACATAGTAATACTTGAATTGACATTTGCAAGGAAATTGAAACTTGAAGTTAAGAAACATGTCACGTCAGTAAGGATTAAAACTTGGTTATGGGTAATATATTGAATAATAAGTACTGTATTTAGTAAATGCCTCATTACTTATGTTACTGGTTAATCTTTATGATAGATATACATTGCAAAGTTCTTTTGTTCATTTTGGTAAACAAAATTGTGTGTTTAAAGATAGTCTTAACGTTAGGTTCAATACTAGCGGGGAAAACGGCAGCGCGTAAGAGCATAGCTCTGCCTCATCCCTACGTATCAGCTTTCTGTTCTGTGTCAGTATAAATTTTACAGTTCTTTGCATATATGTTTGAGATACTTAGTGATGATATAACACATCTCCTTAAACCAAAACCTTTAAGGATGAATGAAAAGAACATTTTGAGAAGTTTGAAAGCTGAACTATACTGGAGCTAGGGTATTCTAGAATAAATACAATATCTCTGTAATGTCGTGCTCAAAAGAGTTTAGTTTAGTGAGTGAGTGAGTGAGTGAGTTATTGTTTTACGCCGCTTGGGGTATATTTTAGAGAGAGCTTAGTTTAAATTTTACATTTTCGATGAGAATATTTAATTCAAAGGATGTATATAATTTACTTATCAAACCATACTTATATAATACTATTATGATTTGGTAATATTTCATTTCACATAATTAACATAACAAGAAAATACATGAGAACTTATATTTTCTTTCTTCGAGAATCATTTCCATGTGTAATTTGTATGTAACCTAGAAAAGTATACAAAACGTCACGACGATAGAGGCACAAAGCACATTTAACATGAACAACTGAGGCGCAACCCTGTTAAAGTCATTATGATTTTTTAGGAAACAAAGATTACACACGACTTACAATGATAAAATCAGACCAAATCCGAACCAATGACCTGTAAATGAGAGGATAAAAATCAACCCCAATGGATAGTGTGCCTATCCATCAATCGCCCTTTTTTCTTTTTGAGCTACGCGCGTATCTCCCAGTATAGGAACGTAAATATTTCTGTTATAGGTTCACATCTTGAACACTAAGTTGACCTTGTAGGATAGCTACAACTTTGGTAAATTAATAAATTTCATTTATAACTCACCTTCAAATAAAAATAAGTCCATCATACGTCGTTCAGTATGAATGTGTGATACTCAGTTGTTGACATAGAACAGGTATGAAAATGGATAATCCTTTTATCCTCAGAATATAAAAAAAGGTTTACTGTACTCTTGTCAGACTTAGATTCGAATGTTTTCAAAGTATATATGTTTCTGTCACGTCACAACGCCACGGTTAACATAAATCGTTTCCAGATTAAGAAATGACAATTACATTTTAAAGGTGCAGTAGCACGTTTTTTGGAAAATTGTTTCTTTTAAATTTTTCACTTGTTAATAATTATACGTTAATGTTAAATGTATTATTTTGGGAGTGTTAAAACTCTCATTACACAAACCAATCATTCATAGCCAGTCACATTACATATTTGATTTATTACTGTTTCGTTTAGTTTGATTACATTGTCTTTAAAGGGGCAGTAGCACGTTTTTAGGGGGAATATAAGGTGATGTCATGAAAATGAAAATTAATGGTTCCAAATGAAAGACAATGTATTTAAACTAAATGGAGCAGTAATAATTCAAATATAAAATGTAAAGTTTAGCCATGCGATTCCTTTTTCTTACAAAAAATGAATTAAAGGTGTTCACACAAAAATGGCCGCCAATGGATTTTGTGTAAATCTTCATACTTTGTCCTCTGACTATGGGTGATTGACTTGTGTGATGAGATTTTTTACACTGTCAAAATAATACATTTAACATTAACTTACAATTATCAGCGAAAATTTTAAAATATAAAATTATCAAAAAACGTGCTACTGCCCCTTTAAATTGGAACCATTTATATACATTTTCTTGACTTCAACTTATATTCCACCTAAAAACTATATTCTACCTCTTTCCTCAATTAAAGAAAATTGCTCAACTTAAGAAGGCCTATCATAGTTGTGGCCATATATCTTACACAATCCGAACAAGTAATAGTTTCAACAGTTATATTAGTTATATATATTGTTTTACAAAGGTTGATATTTTCTCACACATTCATTTACGCTTACATTACACGTTTTGAAGCTAGAACATTTGTTTATCAATCGCTATCAGTTCATAAACTCAGTCCTCAGGAATCGAATACTGCTTGAGTGAAGAAGTTTTCAGAAAGACCATGATTTATATGAATGTAAACATATATAAATATATAACTCTGCACGTGTTTAGCATCAGCCTTCACGATTGATTTGAGCATGACGTAGAACATATACACGGTAGCCACGGTTTAGTTAACGAATTAGCTGATATAAAAACGCTAATTACATATGTCATAGCCTGTCTTTAAGTCTCTTATTGAGTGTTGATATATTTCGCCTATAACCTTGAAAGTAGCTAAATCGATCACATCGAGATCGTAAGTGCAATCCAAAGTTCGTAACCTTTTTCACTTTAAAAAACTCTGTCCAATCAAATATCTTTATTCCACGTGTATATAAAAAAAACAATAAGTTGAATATTTTTTAGGTAAATATCAGTGACCTTGTTTATGTTAGTACAAAAGAAGAATTATTATTTAAGCTGTTGATCATTTATTTTTAAAAAGTTACTAAAGTGTCTCCGAGGTTTGATTGTTTGATAACCTTGTAAAACTGTCACGGTTATTAGTAGGGTATCATGCATTTATCATTATGTTAGGGTACAGTGGTTTTTCTTTCTGTAGTGAAAGTTAAACATCTTCTGTATCGTTCATTCACATAGTATGTAAGTAGCAGATGGTTACGAGGGTAAGTGAACAAACTTTCGACATGCACCTTTATTTCTGTTCTGAAAGAGGAATTCTAGTAAAACTGAATCCCAGAATCACCATTTAGCAATAAATGCTATTTCAGGTTTCACCACAATGGTTAGACATAAAGGCTTTTGGGATTTCTTCCTTAATCGTCTAAAATAAATAGAACTTCTTTGAGAGGCATTTTAAAAGTTTGAATGGCAATAATGCAGAGGAATATATGGATGACAACTTCTTTATTTATTGTATATGCGACGTTTCAACACAGGTTTTTGTGTCGTTCTCAACCTCTGCTTCAGAACTACAAAAGAACCTGTGTTGAAACGTCGCATACTATGAATAAAGAAGTTGTCATCCACATATTCATCTGCATTAAAATAGATATGATTCTAGAAGCTCTATGGGAATGCTAAATAACAAATAATTTTACATAAAAACAGTCATTCGGTCACTGAAGTACACCGCGACTCTACGTCTGTGGGTTAAGTAGTTTAATTCACCATATTTTTTCACCCCAAGCAAGCGTGCGATGATTAGACCCGAAGTTCTCCGGTTACCGTTTAGGTGCTTTAACGCGTTAGTGAACGTGTTGTAACTAAATGAATCGTAAGCATTTCTGCATAATCAAATCCAAGCTTACCAAGTCAAGTGAAAACATAAACATCCCAAATTGAATATAGTTTATCTCAACATGTCTTAACATATCTCTGGACTTCAGTGTTATATTAACTATTTGTAAATGTCGAGTTCTATAGCAATGTGTTGTACGTATAGACTAAAATGGTATCACAATTTTTTGCGATTTTTGGATTTCATTATTAACTCATACTAAACATACTGATGGACTATAATATATCAGTAAAATCATTAAATCAAGCAATTTTGATGATTAAATCTACCACATTAATATCCCTAACTACTCTTTACTTAACCGGTGTCTAAGAGTTTACTATATTTTACTGAAGCACATTTGATCTTGGGTAGAAGAAATATCTATACAAGTAAGGGATTTAGAAATAATAAAAGCAGAAAACTGATAGAAAAGACGTTTAATATTTCTTCACAGTGCCATAAAACATCATAAATATATCAATAATTAAAATTATGATAGCTCTTAACCATTTTAATAGCTTGAAATTTGCATTTTGTATAGGTCAATGCATCCGTTACGTAGGACTTAGTATATCCTAAGTACGCCGAAGTATCTTATATGTAAGACTTCAATTGCCATATTCTATGAATCGCATACACGTATGAACGTCTACGATGGCCTCGTCATATTTTTCTTTCTCTTTCATTCTAAAGATATGGTTAAAAATGGAAAGAAGTGCTGTCTTTTTCTTGATAAAAATGTCTGTGTCGAATGTCATGAACGTTCCTGATTCAACCACGTTTGGATTATTTAACACTCGTGTTTTTATAATAAGCATTTAACACAAAATATGTTACATTTATGATTTTAAAGCTGGAATCAAAGCCGATGTTCTTCCATATTCTGAATCATGAAAAGTTGCCATTGACACCACGTCTAAAATGTATGCATCACGAAGGAACAGGGTGTCGAAAGGTTTAATATATTTCATTGATAAATATACTTGCGATAATATAAAATAAATGTACATTTGCTTTTTTAACTTTTTGCAACCCACATTGAATGTAAAATGAACTGCTCTTTTTTACTCTTTACAGTTTGTTTGCGTTTAATAACAGGTGATAAGCATATCCGCTATCCGTTTTTGCATTTAACTTCAATTCCTGAACATTAGTTACGTTCTATATATCAATAAAGAAATGGTCTTACCTGTACTCCAATTGAAGCTCAACGTTTAAAATTCCCAAGTTCTGAAACTGTTATACTTCTATTTTCACCTGCACAGGTAAGCAAGATCCAGGTGTGATGTATCCAGAGATGACTAACAAGTGCGCATTCAGATCCAGTCTGATCAAGGCAGTGCCACAAATACTCCTCACCGTTCCTTAGAAGGGGGAGATGTTATCCTCGAACACATCCAATGCCAAGCTAAGCGAATTGGGATATTTTAACTTCGAAGGCCTATAAAAGTGCTATACTCTAGGTGAATTTCCTTATCAATATACATACACGTTGGCGTTTTCTGGATAACATCTTTTTTAATGTTAAAATCTTTTTTAAAATTCTCCAATATTGTTTACACGTTTTGTTTGCTATGCATTAAAGGGGCAGTAGCAAATTTTTTTTAGAATTTTATATTTTCAATATTCACTGATAATTGAACATTAATGCTAAATTATTATTTTGATACCTTCAAAAATTTAATTACACAAATATATCATCCATAGTAAGAGAACAAATTATAAAGATTCACATAAAACCATTGGATTGGACACCTTAATTCATTTTGTGTAAGAAAAATTAATCACATGGCTTAACTTTACATTAGATATTTGATTTATTATTGCTTCATTTAGTTTGATTACATTATCTTTCAATTGGAACAATTCATTTTCATTTTCCTGACATTACCTAATACTGTCCCTAAAAACGTGCTACTGGGCTTTAAGGTATGAAGAGAAGAAGAAGAAGAAGAGTATTTTATTTAAGTGTATGCATCCCACTAAGTTATTCCCACACTACGCCTGATGAAAGATTGAGCATATACTAAGATATGTCGTGGTCTTCTTAATAAACAAGTGGTTATCCAGAATATCTTCTTGTTTTCACTTTCACTTTGTATAAATTTCGAACAAGAATGTGCCATTTCACTCCTGTCGGTACCATGTTTTCTGCTTTGCATGAATTTCTGAGGAACGTCTTTTCAATGGATTCTTTCTCTACTACTCTATATATCTATATCCATTAGTTCATTTTTTTAAAGCAATAAATCATGATTTTGACTGCATGTAGGGCATCGTTCTCATTTATAATAACATATCTTGAAATATAATTGGAATTGACATTGCAAACCTTAACGTGTATGTTATTAGTATAAAGACTTTTTGACACCGAAATAAATCTCTTATATTGCAGTTTATCCTACCTCATGTAGGAATCTTGATCTCTAAATGGTCCACGTGACCCTGGATAAATACTGATATCACCCTCTTCAGCCGGGTGATAAATCATTTACACCCCGGCACATAAAAAACATGAAAAAAAAGCGTGTAGATTGAACGTCTTGAAATGTACAATGTATGTTACGTCGAACATATGATCAAGCTGGTTACTTTTGATCAACCGATTAGCTTTGAACAAACTATAGTAAAATCACTTAAGCAGTTAACGTTTTTCTTACTCTTTATCTTCATATTATATGCGTTTTGTCTAAACATTCGGTAAGATAAATTCGTTATACCATTCAGAGGCGGGGTGCATTGGGAGTTCCCGCCTCGAGCTTGATATCCAAGCTCGAGGCAGATATCTCCCCATGCACCCCGCCTCTGAATGGTATACATAACTTATAATATACGAAACAGATAACGATGTTTACTTCATAGTTTGAATTAATGTTAAATCACAATGTATAATTTCAAACAAATGAAACTACATTGATTTGATAAAAATGGAATGTTATCTAAATTACATAAAAGAAGGTTTAGTGAACAGTACAGAATGAGTATTGTATACGTTAGACTTAACATTTATAGTCACGAAATAAGTGAATATAAACTCACGGGCAAAAGAAACGCTGGTAACATAAATGTCAGGATATTTTATTCCATGTAAGATAAATGTGAATGAAGCAGAGTGGCAACTTTCCTTAGAAGTCAACTCAACTATGTTTGCCTTGTTTGAATAATTTTGTGTTGATATTTTTGCATGGCGCCTTAGAAAACGCGTGTCAAAAATTCATCAATTTGCTATCTCCTTAAATAAGCGAGATTGGAGAGCCAATTTGGTCATTTTTTGCATATTTATAGATGTTATAACGCGAAGACATATCAATGCAGAAAAGTCAAAGTGGATGTTTTTCATTAACAGTATCTCAAATAAACTTCTGATATACATTTCCGAAATTCAAACTTAATTTCACTATAATTATTAACAAAAAAATACCTGAAAACAGCAATGTTAGCCCCCCAAAAGTGTTTTGACAACCACAGTACAAAACGCTCCATGCCATCATGGTTAAAATTATTAACAATAATTCTCCAAATATTTTTGTTATCAAACACATTCGAAATCGAATTAACATGGCATATATAATTTGTTTATCCTTCGTTTGAAAATACCCAGCGTTTCTTTTGCCCATGAGTTTATATTACCACAAATGAAACTGACATATTTTCTTCATTCAGTTTCACTTCTTTCGCATTAAAATAATACTATATCAGAAATGACAAAAAGAAAATGTAAAATGTAGAACTAACACAAGTTTGGTTTCTTGAATTTACATCTTCTTGAAACGACGTCTTTAAGGAAATATGTTTATTTGATGAAAATGAACCAAATACGAGAAGAATACTTTGGAACATGCAAACCTTATCCATGACGTACATAAATACTTCAATACATCTCACTTCATTTCAGTTTAATTTTAATGAAATTGTTACACTTTCCGATTGTTGAAATCTGTTGTGAAAATGTAAGTTTACAGATTACTTACTTTAAAAATACAATTACAGTTATAACCACGTGTCACTTTATTATTAGAAATAATTGTTATGTAAGTAGTTTTTGTATCAATTAAGCCATAATTTTAACCTTTTACAGATGCTTCAATGAGTACATCTCGCTTGAAACTTGAATAAGGTGTGTATTTGAAGTAGTCAGAAAGCGTTGAATATGGTAAAAAGCAAAGTTTTTATGCTGTTTATGTTTGTGCTTTCGTTAAACTTAACGTCAGATTAGTTATTAAATTGCATCTCAAAGATAACAAGTATTTCTTATTCTATAATTGTGGAAGATATTTCTTAGTATTGATAGAGCTTCAATCTAAAATTATTAGTTGTCTGTGGTTAAACCAAGTCTGAAGATGAAAAAACAAGTCCATGGATAATTACAAAATTTAAACATTAAGAAATAAAAACATTTCTGTACCGCTTATTAGTCTAAATTGTTGTATGTTCAACGAGATAATCAGATTTTTAAATTGAAGTATCACAAGCGGCAAGAAGGCGAAGCTTGTGAAAGGTGTTAAGCTTAAAGTCCCATTCATACAAATGGATTTCGTAGCAAGTTGTCACTTAAAGAGCCTCCCCGTGAGATGATTGTGGGTCCATTATGCAAAAGTGTCATTTGAATAAAAAAAAAGTGTTGACTTTTGTAAAGGTACATAGAAGTGAATGATGTTGTTTAGTTGACCGTCAGAAAGTTTGAAGTCGCGAATATGAATGAAAGCAGACAATGATGCGCGATTAGTCAAACGTTATAATATTTGGTGTGTTATATAACTAGTGTCCATGTACACTGGACGTGTGAATTTGGCTTCCACGAATATACTTGACTGTTATAAAGTTGTCATTAAAAACAAAACGTTATCACGTAAATGCCATTTTGAGATGAATATGTGAGATGTTATGAATTCATATCATTAACGATTCCATAAAGTTCGTTTGAGAGCAAGATATTCTGTGTTGAACATCACGGAGTCATTAGTGAAAGTGTCTGTTAAACAGTTTGTTCCTTTCTTTTTTTTCGTAATGGATTTTCAAATAGCTCTTATGAAATGTGAAAAACCTTTGTGAGGTTGTGCAGACTATTGGAAAGCAATAATGTTAATTTGACCGCTGCAGTTCTTTTCTCATTATGTGCATAACTATATATAGCTACCTCTTCGATAAGATATACTTTTTCTTTTAATTCCATAAAAGCTATATACCGTTTAAGTCCTTTTAATTAATTTCTTTGCATCATTAAAATTTGGTATTAATATAGATTTTCGAATTTCGATAAGGTAATTTCTTTCGTAAAATGTTTCAAAGAATGAACAACTTAAGTTCTTAATGTCTTTTCCCATAACAAAACAAAAAATATACTACATGAAGTGTTCGTAAAATGTACAATCTGAGTTCAGGTGCATGCTGGATCACAGATGGGCGTCAATAGATCTAAATTGAGTAAATATAAATCCTGCTGATTAAATACATGTATCTCCAAGATGGTTTAAAGGGGCAGTAGCATTTTTTTCAAATTTTCACTGATCATTGTACGTCAATGCTATATGTATTATTCTGATAGTGTCAAAAATGTCATTACACAAACAAATCATCCATAGTCAGAGAACAAATTATGCAGATCCACATAAAGTCCATTGTCGGTCATTTTTTGTGAACACACTGAATTCATTTTGTGTTAGAAAAAGGAATCGAATGGCTGAACTTTACATTACATATTTGATTTATTACTTGCTCGTTCAGTTTAAATAGATTGCCTTGCAATTGGAACTGTCTATTTTCATATTCCTGACATCCCCTTAAATTCCCCCTAAAAGCGTGCTACTGCCCCTTTAAAAGCTGCAAACAATGTTTAAAAATAGACCTTTTAAACAAGTAGACGGCGGCAGAGGTCGCACTTGGCATCCCTTGATCAAATAGCTTCAATAAGCACTGTACTTTCCTAAAATGTGCATCTACATACGTTTTAACTACACCAAAATGACTTATGTAAAAAGTTTATAAACGATTTTTATTAAAATAAATCACTTCGTGTCACTGTCACTAAATTTTCACTAGCTTCTAACAATGGATACAGATCTTCTTTATACTTTTAGATGTACATATGTATCTAAAAAAAATACTGGGCCCATGGTATCATTTACATTGGAAATTAAGACTAATTAAGATAGAATATTACGTAAACATTGGTGTTAAGAAAAGAATTGCCATGCCTACTCACTACACATTCCTTGCAGAATTATGGTAAACTTGATAAATTTTTTGGCAAATCTTCATAAATAATTTGAAAACATTTTCCGCCGAAACAAGCAAAGATTTATAAGGCAAAATATTGTTATCAATGTTAATCAAGTAATTAATAATCATGTTATCATATGTATGATATCTTATAAAAGACATGACTGATATTGAACGATTGAAGAACATGTACATTTTTATAAGTAAACGTTGGTATAACTTAACATTACATTGCTTTTTGTATGAGTCCTGAATTATCAACTACCTTTCATATTGCAATACATTAAGGTAAATGTTCAATTACGTATATCAAATAACCTCGAGGTAGATATCAAAGCAAACAAATATTCTATTGCTGTTATAAAACCATTCTGCAGTCAATTGCTCGTGGGATTAGGTTACCGCTTGGTTAAAAGCTCCAAACACCGCATGGTCTACATTACTCACAGCGAACCCTAGCTCACACTTGTACTACAATGCCTTCACGTCCGTGTCGCTGAAAAGAGTCTAAGGCTTTACATGTCAACTCGTCACATGGAAAACAAACAAAGTTCTTTAATGCCGTTAAGTGCTTCATAAAAAGCCACGATATGTTTGTCCGAACCCACATGCATTTCTATATATATTTATCAACGTTCAATTGATATGTACATACCTGTGGCGTTTGGTTAAAGGGGAAGTTGTTTACCCAAGAATATGCTTGAGGGTTCGGGTACTGAGTGCTTGTTTAGGGGGATTAATGGTGCTTTTTAAATGTCGTAATTTTTTGGAATAGTAATTCGTTCAAGTGAGCTAACGTGGTTAAGGACATAATGTTTTAAAATATGTACAAACATAGAATCATTTGAATTAGCATTTTTTTGTAAAATAGTAATATGTTCAAGTAAGCAAACGTTGTTTAAGACAACATGTTAGAAGATATATAGGTAAAAAAAATAACATTTTAATTTTTTCACAAGTAAAATGAATGCTTGTTCACCCAATATACCTTGAATATTGCATGAAAGAAGTTTAGTATTCCAAATAGCTTGTTTTCACTATTAAAAATCTCAATAATAAATTCTGACATCGTTATGAATCATGTTACATAGAGAATATCACGAAAAGTATCTGGTTTTAAATAATTTTAACATATTTTCCTCACCAAAAAAAAATCAAGCAACAAGAATATTTTTCAGAAAAAAATATGTAGACATTCTAGATGGTCAAACATTAAAAATAATGTAGGTAGAATAACTTTTAGGAAATATAACCATAAGTAAGATCATTAATCAGAATGCTTGACAATACGATTAAACGTGCAATTTAGCCAAATGCATATGTTTCCAAATTTCACATGTTGCTAAATTGTTTGTGTGAGGAGTAAACTATGATAAAAGACGTCAAAAGTCAATGCGAGGCTTGTCAATAATGATGATACACATTTCATCCTCATAATCCTGGCATTGTGGTGTCAATAGCAGCATGTCACTTATTGCTTTATTTCGCAAATGTAATCACTGTGTATAACCGTACACCGGAACTAGCGAGGTGTCCGGCGGAGAAATGTTGCTAGCGAGGAGCCGAAATCGAAAGTGAGGTAATATTTCACTTCATAACTTTCAAATAATCAACATTATGCGGTAATTTTAGCACACATACTTAGTAAAATGTATGTGCTTGTCATTCTGTATCCAAGGGACAGAAACAATGACAGTTGCGAGTAATGCTGTTGTTAGTAACATATTTGCTATCTCTGACTATGAACAGGATATGACAATAAATAGTTATGTCTCGAAAAGCTATTGACATGATAATAACATAGAAAAAGTTGATGAAACAGCGATGATTGCTTTTTAAGTGATCCCGTTTGCGATCACGCTCCTCGCTAGCAACAATTCTCCGCCGTACACCTCGCTAGTTCCGGTGTACGGTTATACACAGTGGTAATGCGATGTATATAGAGGGATAAAAACCGGGTTTTTTTTCGGTGTAGATTCTCATGCCCATATATGAACCATGCGATACATATTTAACATCCAGGAAAGAAATTGTATCGATAAGAACAAAATCACATAGCAGATAAAGATGACATGCAATTACAAATATTTACCATCCATTGAAAACAAACAAATAAAAACAGGCATGGGAACATAGAAGGACAAAGGAAAGTTCTTGGAAGAACTTCTTTTTAAAACAATCTTTACCTATCCATACCTAAGAATGATACCATACTCGCGCAGGTCTCAACCAATCTAAACTAAGAATGAAAAAGCACATTTCAACGATCTTTAACGAATTACCAGTTAATTCATCTAAGAAACAACGAACGGTTACTTCGTACATGGTCTGTTTAACCATTTGTTTGATCTAAATCTTCACTTTTGATGTTCAAATCATGCATTTTGACCCTATTTATGAAAAATGACATAAAGGGTGTTGTATGAAAGCCAGTTGATTGGGAAACATATAATACTTTATTAATTGGTAATGTACATTGTGGAATGTTTCCTTTTACATTCCAAAAACGATAGTTATTTCCGAAATTAATTATCTTAAACGCGTACAAACTGTTTTCATTTAGCACTGTCATAAAAATCTCATTTCACCAAAATGACTTCTAGTGCGTAGACCAAATTGATTGTTATTAGTTGTAAGGTAACGATTGTCGGTTCACCTCATTGACACCCAGTCGACTGTAAGAATGTAAGTACCTATGTGTGTATCTGCTAATAATCAATACTGCCTCCGTACAACTGGTGTTATCTTCATTGATCGTTCCTTGATCTACAAGTCGATGGTAGTGTTGATGATAAACAAGCTGTAACAACGAGTCAGTGACTTCAGGAAGAGTCATCACTTCAAGCGACTCCCCCGCTATCTCTTGTTTCAAACCTTGCTGTTTTGTGTCACCTTTTCTGTGCCAGTTCTCCAGCCTACTGTAGTTGAGCTTGATAGTGCTTCAGGGCATTTCACGGTGTTTTTTTCTAATCGGTGACGTTTAGGGCATTGGTACAGCAGCGCTGTTCCTAGAAGGGGTCCTTGGGACATTTGACCATCCTTTTTTTCTTGGCGTCTCTTTAATTCTTCAGAATTAGATACTTCTACCATTGGAAATGGTATCATATGTTCAGAATTTATCAAAATGACCCTCTCGGCTGATCACCTAGCCTATTACTTAGACTCTGAATTGAAATGGCCATTAAATTTTAAATTTGATAAACGAAATTAAATAAAATGTAAAGGAGAATTGTTTTCCAATTTAAACCTAAAATTTGGCTTTTAAGTATTCTTATAGATTTAAAGATATCTTATACATGTAGATAGGTATTTATTTGATTTTATTGCAAGACCGACATACTGCTAATCACGTAAAAAACATCGTAGATGAAGCATTTTCACAGCTTCCCCTGCAAGACGTTACTCGCCTTGCGGTAGCTCCTCCTTACTCTTCTTCAGACTTCAGCAACTGAATTTTGTATCCGATATGGGCGCTTCTCGATAATCGGGTGTATTGAAAACATTGATTTTGCTTTTTTCATTATATTGTCACTATTAACACTTTAAAGGGGCAGTAGCACGTTTTTTGATAATTTTATATTTTGAATATTTCACTCATAATTGTAAGTTAATGATAAATGTCAACAATCTCATTACACAAGCCAATCACCCATAGTCAGAGGACAAAGTATGAGGATTCACATAAAATCCATTGGCGGCCATTTTTTTGTGAACACCTTTAATTCATTTTGTGTAAGAAAAAGTAATCGCATGGCTAAACTTTACGTTATATAGTTGAATTATTACTGCTTCATTAGTTTAAATACATTTTTTTTTCAATTGAAACCATTTATTTTCATTTCCCTGACATCACCTTATATTCCCCCTAAAACGTGCTACTGCCCCTTTAAAGATACATGCCATTTAGATAGTGAACACATGTAACATGGTTGTATTTTGGAACACACTATTAGTCCAAAAACCAATACACATGTACAAGTACTTATACTATTGCATATTGTGTGATCCAAAATATGATAGTGTTACATGGCACTTTGTTTTGAAGTAAAATTGCAACTCAGAAATAGTTTTGTAAGAGTAACATAGTTCATACCCACGTCAAAACACAGGGAATTGAGAACAATCTAATGTAGCTAGCCTTTTGAATGTGTGGATGTTATATTTTATCTTCATCGTATGTGTACTTGATTATTGATTGTTTTAACAGTATCGATAACATCCAATGCAGCAATGATAACACAATCGGCATTCGTGAGTCGCCTGATAAAGATTTATCCCTGCAATTTGAAAGCTAACGTTCAGTAAGAAAATTGTACATAACCTACGTTTACATAAATGCATGAAGGGATGCAGTGTTTAAATCGATCTTTTACAATTTTCCTTTTCCAAACACAATAACTTCGCTTCATTACATTGTATAATTTTTATTACACTAGCGGTGTCACGTTAGAGTCATGTACATATTCATCTTACCTGCATTATGAACAATCAAGTCATAATTATGCATACAATTGTGAAATTTACGGTTGAGTTGCCCACACGTATACCATGCGGCATGCGGAACTTCTATTACATCCACACTTTCCATCTTCCTACGCAAAGCCTAAGACGCCAGTTTCCGAGTCTTAGACTTTGCGTAGGGTCCTGTGATGAAACAAGTCACATAAACTGATACTAATTGGGCTAACATTTGGAAAACTTATCAGATTATGCATCTGATTCTTTAACTATCAAATATAGGATAAAAATGAGTTTAAAGGTTAAAAAGGTATGCATACTTATAAAGATTCAGTCTGATTAAAATTGACCGTACTCCGAGGAATAAAATATCAAAAACATTGTCTCTATCGGGGCTCGAACCAGCCAGAACATCATCTCTGTGAATGAGAGGAAAGCCGGGCTGGTTGAAGTTCAAACCCCACTAGAGACAATATTTTTACACTTTTTTCCTCGAATCACAGTCGATTTTAATCATACTGATAAAGATTCAGCTACTAGTATCACATAAACAATACTGAAGCTTGGGTAAACTTTTAACACCGATCTATGTAGGTGTGAAGTTACCTGGAAAGTTGTTCAGATTCTGCAACCAAGTACCTCTGATATACGACATGGATTTACGACCCCGTTATACGAAATGGATACGTCCCCGTTGTCGTAAGAGAGTCGTATATGCTACGACCTCCTAAATTAAGGAAGCCTTTGTGAAACGACATGCGGGTGGTTCACAAACTTCAAAGTCAGATGTTCAACATGTTGGTTGCAGACAGACATGTGGCCATTCAACACTTTTCTAAGATATTGTTCCTCAGTTTGGGTTTAGTATGGAAAAACTTGACGGCCGTCTCGTCACAGTGATTCTTTTGGAGATGGACAACATGAAATTTGAAAGAGGGGAAGAAATAGAATCACAGGTTAGGAGCGGGTTTGTTTTTTAAACGATATAGCACTTGAGAACACATTGATACAGAAACCAAAATCACAAAGTGCTAAGTTGAAGCATGTCTATTCTCATCCACACAAAATATGTTTTGAAAGTTAAAGTTCAAAAGTGTGTACATGTATTTGTGTATTGATAAGATTATGGAAGGTAATATATAGAGGATGATCGCATTGTCATTCGTCCCTGGTCCTCAAGTTCAGATGATATTAAACAAAATATGAAGGTTACATGATGACACATTATGGTGATACACATGTGATGTTTCAACATTGCTGAACACTGGACATCTGTTTTCGTTGAGTGCAGAAAATGTGACCACTGTTAACTACATCAACAAGCTGTTTTGGAGATTGACAGCAAGAACATTGATACTCATATGATATGAAACGATTTGCCACTCAGATTAATGTACGAGAACGTAATCATCAAGAAACAAAACGTTTAAGTGGAGAGATATTTAATCATTTTCCTCGGCTGGCATCACCTTATATTCCCCCCAAAACGTGCTACTGCTCCTTTAATGTCCATTTGTGTATGGATAGAATGTATAATAGTGTTCATTCTCAAACCAGCTATGGTATTGCATCAAAGGTCTCTCTATCGTGTTATGTTCCTGTAAAGGTCTTAACCTCTTTGTGAAATCAAAAATATCCCGAATGTTTACAGTTATCAACTATTCTATTCTAAACACCTGTTTATGTTAGTGTTTATGGTTTAATCAAAGGTCTTCTAGCACCTCATTCCTCACAGATAAGTTTTGTTAGCGCCCCACACCTCTCCGTTATACCTACACGAATCTGATTTATCGCTTGTACAACAAACACTGTGTAAGATTAGACCTTTATAAATAGTTTGAGGGTATCAAGATCGTCTATGGTTAATTCATGACTATACATAAAGTTACGGTATTATCAATAAAAAAAATAGTTCATTGTTGATTCAATTTATATTCAAAGGAAGTGGTCACCATTTATCTAACCTGTTTAAATGAACAGTGTAATCAATACGTTTAAAGGCAAGATAGATTATAAAACATTTTTAACGTTTAGTACTACGTTGGTAACATACAGGATTATCGTATAGAATTGTGTTGATACAATGTCAACTTTTAAAGGGGCAGTAGCACGTTTTTTGATAATTTTATATTTTAAATATTTCACTTATAACTGTAAGTTAATGCTAAATGTATTATATTGACAGTGTCAACAATCTCCTTACACAAGCCAATCACCCATAGTCAGAGGACAAAGTATAAGGATTCACATAAAATCCATTGGCGGCCATTTTTTTTGAACACCTTTAATTCATTTTGTGTAACAAAAAGGAATCGCAGGGCTAAACTTTACGTTATATATTTGAATTATTACTGCTTCGTTTAGTTTAAAGACATTGTCTTTCAATTGGAACCATGTATTTTCATTTTCCTGATATCACCTTATATTCCCCCTAAAAACGTGCTACTGCCCCTTTAAAGGGGCAATACCACGATTAGGGGCAATATGAGGTGATGTCAGGAAAATGTAAATAAACGGTTCCAATTGAAAGACAATCTATTAAAACTATATGAAGTAGTAACAACTCAAATATATAATGTAAACTTCAGTCATGTGATTCCTTTCTCTTACACAAAGTAAATTAAGGGTGTTCACACAAAAATGGCCGCTTATGGAATTTTATAATTTGTTCTCTGACTATGGATGTTTGGTTTGTGTAATGAGATTTTTGATTAATATAATACATTTAGCATTGACGTACAATTATCAGTGAAAAATTGAAAAAGTAAAATTAGAAAAAAAAGTACTACTGCCCCTTTAAGATTTCGATGACGAGGAAGTATAGAATTATCTATGTAAGTAAGTCTGCGTTTGCGTAACAAGAACAGTGACGAACAAGCTGATAAGTAAGACAAGGGATTGAATTGTACATAAAGAAATGTGTATGTATATACCGTATTTCCTCTAATAAGCAACGGGGGTCAATGGTGGTTGAGTAAATAAGCGACTTGCCTCTAATAAGCGCCGCGATAAGGGATGCTTGGGCGTTTATCAGGGGAAATACGGTATTGTCATATTAAAGAGGTTGTCAAAAGATATCTGTAAACATTGCTTCGTCTTCGGAATAACAGATTTCTGCATATTTCAACGTTCTTGAAGAAAATAACGCCGATTATTCTTTATTAGATCGACTTATATGAACTGTTAATTATTGAACGCTGCAATCAATACGAAATCGTTCATAGACATTTTGAAGTTGGTGTTACTATCAAGATACAGATACATGTTTTCTTGATTTTTCACATTTCTGTACGGTTAACTTAAGAAGGAACGGGAGATATCCCCGTACAAGAAAAATCGTGATAAATTAAATAAAGAAGTTGTCAAAACTGTTTCTCGTTTTGAAATAATAAAAAGAAATTTCATGAATTAATTGTTTTATTCGTTTTTTTCATCGTGCTCGATAGCCATTTATCATTTCATTTCGAGAAATGTTTCTTATGCAGTAACACATTTCATAAATTATATACAAACAAATGAAAACTTAAAAATTGGTATATCATACGTTTTTTTAAAATTCAAATTCATGAAAGGGTTTATGAGAAAAAACTTTTGATGTACGTCAAACTTTTGAAATAAAAAATTCTCCACACACACAAAAATCCGTCAAAAAAAAATATTTGTATTCTATTTATTAACTTTTGTGTTTAACTGTTAAGTATTAAATCCGGCGTTCCTGTTAAAGACATTTGGTCAAATGCGGAACACATTTTTTCAAAAAGTAATTACACCCTCCAATAATTACGTTAATAATATATTTGTCTCAAATAACAACTTTTAAAAACTTTTCTTGCATGAAGATCGAATATCGATGTAACAGTTGTTAAAATATTAACCAAAGTTGTTTATCAATTTAAACCAACAAGAGACCTAGTATAGCATGCACGGTAGTTACACCTGAACACTAAACAGGTGAATTATAAATGAGCGGTTGCAATCTCTAGCACGCGGCGCCTAGTTTTAAACCAGGTAAGTATTTGCGGGCTTCTGGTTTGCAGTGATCTGCTACCATGGTGAAGGCTGACGCCGGTGTAATGCTAGTTAGTGCCTTGTGAAAAACTGTACATTCATTGTAACAATGAGTGCTTAAACGCCAAAAGTACGTATGTTGTATGCTCAATGAAATTTGGATTTGATACCTCCTTTTTACTTACAAGTAGGCATGATAAATTCTGATAACTGATTCAATATTTATTTTTTCATGTGAAAAAAAACCCCAGATAACTTTTTTCATTTGTAGCAGAGACCATAAATAGATCAATATATGGTCTCTGTTTGTAGTAAAGCATCAATAATTTGTAAAATGTAGTAAAAACATCGAAAAATATTTCTCCCCATTAAGTTTTAATCTGAAGAAGGATTATTGCATTACTATCTCAGTGAGAAAATAATATACATTTTAGTAACATATCAACAAAATTATTTTGGACACAAGAACTGATGACAATATTGGTTTTCCGAGAATACCTTGCACGCTTGTTATAATGTTTACTGTTACAGCAAATCGTTCAATTTCCTGTGTCAAAATGATGAAGTCCGAATATCGATTCTGTTTAAAGAGGGAACATGTTTGACGAGACGGATTGATTTCCCGGAGGAAGTAATTACCTGTACACCGGTCTGTGATACCTGGACTAACGGTAAACTTTACAAGTAATCAGAACAGCACGAAGGTAAGAGACTTTACTATACATGATCACAAGTCATAAATACATATCTTACAATATATATTTTGAAAACGTTTTTAATGAATTAAAACTGAAAACAGAATCAGAAAGTTTGAGTGTTGTGCTTAGGCCCTGTGTCTGATTCAATTCAATTCAAGCTCGTGGGGTCAGAAAATAAAATTGGATCATTGTTTATTACACCTCCTTCAGGTGATAAATATGGAATGTTTAAACGCTGTATTTCATTGTTATATTAAATGTTCTATTACCAAATACATGAACAGGATTATGGTGTAAAATAATTATCAAGTTAACTTTTAGATTGATATTTTCTAGATGAATATAATTAATATGATTATACATGTATCAATAACATTTATTTCTTAATGTTTAAATGTCGTTTTAGCTTCAAAAATAGTTTTGATGAAAATACTATTCATGATTTATAATAATAAAATATAACTTTTATATCAGCTAAAAGGAATTAAAGGAATTCAATGGCTTTGATCAGTGCCAGCTATCTAAACATTCATATAAAAGTTATAGATATATGAGAATTAATAACTTTCAATAAAAAATGACCATTGACATTTACCAATGTGCAGAAACTAAAATCATTTACTTGAATTCTAGTTACACTATATATCTAACACTATCAACACCAATCCGTTCTTCTGACTAGTTTACTGTAGTAGTTTTAATAGTGTTTCTGAAATAGATGTTTACAGGTAATGCTGCAGTATTGAATCAAAATTGCAGCTTTATATCCTTTGCTTGTCTTTATAATGAGCGAAAAGACTTTAAATGATATTTCCAAGCAAAAGTGAGTAATTTTCTGTAAAAACAACACCATTTATGAATTTTATGTTATTTGACTCCCAACTTCTTTAGTGTTTCCTTAATCTTCTTTAAACAAACAATGATAAGTTTGAATAGCGTGAACATTTACATATTTGATAATATTTATTGAAAATATAAACATAGACAAATTGCTGACAATACAAACCATAAGTTCATCAATATTTCATATATTTTATTGATAAATTGATGACTTTATGAATCCTCATCTGAAGAATGTCAATAATATAAACCATATTATAAACTTACATTAAATGCATTAATTACTTAAATGCATACAATGAATAAAGAAGTTGTCTTCCGTAAATTCCTCTTCATCATTGTCATACCAACTTCTAAAATGCTTCTCAAGGAAGTTAAGACCTAAACAACTACAAATTTCTTTGACTTCAATATTTTAGTTTACCCCAATAGCAGTTATAGTAAGAAATCAGTATGACAGTTTTTATCAAGAACCTGGACGAATGAAATTAGCTCCTCATCTTCAATAATTAAAGTCAATAAATAATTCTTCTTAACTGCACATATAAGCACCTATAAATATAAAAATTACTCTAACTTTAGTACCGATATTCTAATTCTCAAAGGTAGGAATTCTTGATAAACAATCCTTTTGAAAGTAATTATTGAACACCTTCACAATGGAACTGTTAGAAGATGCAGAAATGTAATTAGCTCGTCATCTTCAATAATTCAAGTCAATATATAATTTTTCTTAAACAACTAAAAAAAAATTCTCTGACTTCAATATCCATATTTTAACTCTCAAGAATAGAATATGTTGATAAACAATCAATTTGACAGTCTTTATTGAACACCTGCACAATGGAACTGCAGAAGATGCAGGAATGTAATTAGCTTGTCATCTTCAATAATTAAAGTCAATAAATAAATTTTCTTAACTGCACATGTAAGCACCCAAAAATTAAAAATGTCACTCTGACTTCAATACCCATATTCAAATTTTCAAAAGAAGAAATTGTTCATAAACAATAAATTTGACAGTATTTATTGAACACCTGCACAATGAAGGTGCCGGAAGATGCAGAATTGTAATAATTCCAAGCTAAGCAGGTGTGAATTATAGATAACGAGCCGGTGCTTTCCTGTTGCCCAGGTAGCTATCTCTCAACACGTAGTGCGTTAGACGCTGTCCGAACTATTACATCATAGATTAGCATTTGCCTTTTCCTGTTGTGCTCAAACAATAAATGGGAGGAAAATATGACACAAGATTTGCGTTCCAATTCGGTATAGAAGCCTAATATTGAATTCGATATTAAAGAGCCACTCTTGGGTTCAGGTATGACAAAATTAAATAGTGTCATATGATAAACAAGTATAGACTGTTGCAAGAAAGTTCCATTTAAATCTAATGAATGTTGTAAATGGACAATAGGAAGGTCTAAAGTCACGATTGTGAACAAAAACAGACAGTGGCATGCCAATCATAAACATAATTTTGGAAAATTATAGAAAGCATTCAGAATGACAGTTATAAGTTTATGATAGGTTATAGAATGAGTATCCATGTAAATTAGGTTTGTGAATTTGCCTTCCGTTTACATATATATGTGTGTTTTTAGATTTTTATTGAATTTTTTTTATTTATCGTATTTTTACCATTTTGAGATTATACTGTTTGATAGGTTACAGAATTAGTATACATGTAAATCAGGTGTGTGAATTTGCCTTCTGCGAATGTTTATGAGTGTTTTCAGATTTTCATTGAAAATAAGTTTTAATCGTATATTTGCCATTTCGAGACAAATGTGTGAGATTTTGTTGATGCATATAATGAGTTGTACCATTTACGTTCGTATAAAAGAAATATAACATATGAGATGAAAATCGCAGAGTTGTTCTTTAAAGGGTTTGAAAAAGGTAAAAAAAATCACTTTGTTATTGTAATAATATTGGAAGATGATCAGGACAAATGGTATTTCATGCTTTTGGTTTGTTACTCCTACGGAAATATTTTAAAAGTCTGATGTGGCTTTAAAACTCATTTAGGAAGACATAAAATAAAAGTGAAATGTAAGGGACAGTTTGATTCAAACAAATGCATAAAGCTATTGTTAAGTTAATATTAATTAAAGAAGTTGTGTACGTAAGACATGTTATGATGCATCATAAAGTGCTGATATTAAATATAATATTGACAATGAACATTTTGTAATATATCAATTTTCTTTGCTGATGTGATCTGTGTTCTAATGAATATAAATGTTGACTTGATTACCAATTTTATCTTGGGCTTTCGGAAAGATATGCTTTTACATACCCTTTTTGCAGCATCATGTCATAAAAGCGTACAATGTTTTCAAAGAGTAGTTTCTATGTCCTTTCATGGTTTGAAGCCAGTATTAACCACTGGAATGTCAACACCATTGTTTATTTTCACACTATCATGTTTGATCACCATGTTTGATTTCCTAAATAAATGGATTTCTTGATTGATGATATTGAATCTCGTCAAAATTGTATTAATATTTTATCTTGAGATGGTTATTGAACCATTGAATACAAGTTTTTGTCACCAAGAACAACATTATTATCTTTATCATTAATATTTTTACGTTGTTATGAGGTTTTCCTTTAATAAGTTAATAAAATGAAAATTTTTGTTTTCAATGACTATAGATTCTCAATATACTTTTCATAAAAAATAGCCTAAATTAATCATTGGTTTTTATTTTATGTTGGAGTTATTCATTTGTTCATCAAATATTTGGTATTTTTTTTTAAAACGCACACATAATTCTATTACACTTTCTCATCTAAGTTGTTTTCAATTCTAAATGTTTTGATTGGAAGATATTGTATGTTGACAGGATAAAAAAGATGAAGTATATTGGTCTATATATTCATTTTCTCATAGTTTTGAATTCAAAACTACTTGAACAAGTATTCAAAAGAAACAATTCAAAATGAGACATTGATTGACTGGTAAATTAATCGTATTTTTTTATTCTTATTTCTTATACTTTTGTTTGCTTTCCCTATGTTTAGGTAGGAATTTGACTTTTTAAAATGTCATTGTTTTGGTTTAAAACACTTTGAATTGAAAAAGTTATAATCAATGAAACATAACAGAAATAAATCCATATTCATATCTTAATACTTGGATTCTATACACATTCACTAACTGATTTCAACATCATATTGTTTGCTTTCCTTAAGCTTACATAAAACTTTCACTTTTAAGAATGTCATTATTTTGGTTTGAAACACTTTGAATTAAAAAAGTTATACTCGATGATACATTAATAGATAAATCTATATATACTTATATCAATACTTTGATTCTATACACATTCACAAACTGATTTCAACATCCTATTGTTTGCTTTCCTTACGCTTACATACGACTTTGACTTTTTTAGAATGTCATTAGTTTGTTTCTAAACACTTTGAATTGAAAAGTTATACTTGATGGTACATTAAAAAAGAATTCTACATATTCATCTCTCAGTCACAACTTCAATACATCTTCACAAACTGATTTCAACATCCTATTGTTTGCTTTCCTTCCTTTAACTTTTTTGGAATGTCATCACTTTGTTTCTAAACACTTGGAATTGAAAAGTTATACTTGATGGTACATTAAAAATAAATCTATATATTCATATCTCAGTACTTTGATTCTATACACATTCAAAAAGTGATTTCAACTTCCTAATGTTTGCTTTCCTTAAGCTTACATACGACTTTCACTTTTTAGAATGTCATTATTTTGGCTCTAAACACTTGGAATTGAAAAAGCTATACTCGATGGTACATTCAAGAATAAGTCTATATATTCTTATCTCAGTACTTTGATTCTATACACGTTCACAAACTGATTTCAACATCCTTTTGTTTGCTTTCCTTATGCTTACATAAGACTTTCACTTTCTAGAATGTCATTATTTTGGTTCTATATAATAACACTTTGAAAAAAATCATACTCAATGATAAATAAATTTATGGTATACTATATTCATGTCTCAGTCACAACTTTGATTCTTCACACATTCACAAACTGATTTCAACATCCTTTTGTTTGCTTTCCTTATGTAATATAAGACTTTCACTTTTTAGAATGTCATTATTTTTGTTCAAAACACTTTGAACTGAAAATGTTATACTCGATGATACCTATAAGAAATAAATCCATATTCTTATCCGAGTACTTTGATTCTTCACACATTCACAAACTGACTATTGTTTGCTATCCTTACGCTTACATACGACTTGCACTTTTTAGAATGTCATTATTTTGATTCTAAACACTTTGAATTGAAAAGTTTTACTCGATGGTACATTAAAAAATAAATCTATATTTCTATTCATATAAGAAAAATAAAAAAGCCAGTGTGGTTTTGTATGAATATATTCATATCTTAGTTACAACTTTGATTCTGTACATCTTCACAAACAGATTTCAACATCCTATTGTTTGCTTTCCCCTGTGTTTAATACCATGTATAGAGTTATCGATTGCCGTCATGATGTTGATAATATCCGGCCATTGTGACAGTGTATTGTGCCCGGGGGTCTTTATATTGATTGTACAGTCGCACTGTTTGATGATGAACCTTACAACATTGTAATTGATTAAGATTAACAATTTCATGCTGGGTGTATGTGTCTATTATGAAGTGCGTGTAAATATTTAACGATGAGAAATATTTGAAAACGTTTGTATTAAAGTTACATGCTGGAGAATTTTGTTGCACATGTAGAGAAGTACCAGTATGTCTGACAAGAAGAAATTGTAAGTTTTTCTTAAATTTTTCTTATTTTGCTATTATTTACAATAAGTCTATCGTGAAAACCTTGTAGTTTCTTTACTTTTAGTGTTAAATCTTGGCTATTTAGATGTTTTGTTTGATACTTGCAGTTCAGAGCAACAAGCCTTTTTAAATTACAGTTAATCTATTAGGATATTTGGTTCAAAATATTTTTGTTCCAAGAAGAGTTAAATCAATAGTCTAAAGTTTAAACCTTGCAGTTTATCTATTGGAGTATTTGATGTAAACATATTTGTTTAGTCCAAGAGGAATTTAAACAATATTAATTTCTTTGAATTTGAAAACCTTCCATATATTTGTTTCAAAGTCAGTTAGTGTAAGATAAGTTTAAATTTATATACATCATGCATGTATCCTTTGATAAAAAAAATCACAGTTAATTATTTTCACCTATAAATTTTTTCTTTGAATAAGAAGTTATATAACCATGAAAATAGAAGTCCTGTGAAATCCTACAAGCATATTATGAAACCAAAATCAGACTATATTTATTTGTAAGGCTATCCATTACCTATTCTTCAAGACAGAATTTCTGCTTCACTGCATACCATATGGTCGGGTGTTTAGAAGTTATTTCCATACAGATTATATTCAATATGGATTAATGTGATAACAACTAATTAGACCTTTTGAAAAGAATTTTATTGCATAATAAGATTACATTTATACACCAATGTAATGATTAACTTGGAGGCAATCTAGAAGTTGCTTGGAAATGGTGTTAAAATCAAGACCAAAACATTGGAATTGTCTAAAGAAGTTAAAAAACACCTTCATTAAAAAAAAAAGATTCATTGTACATAAGATTTTTAAATCTTGCCTGAAAAATTTGGAAATGATTGTATCAATACTGTTACCATACTGATATATTGAGTAAGATGGTGAGAAGGAGTTTGATGTTTTATCAGCAATAATTCAGCTATTAAACATCTAAAAATAAAACAGACAGATCATTACGAAAGAATAAGGGAAAATTCGTAAAGAAAGGCAGTTTGAAAGATGGAAAACAGGTTTTAAAACAACTCAAATTTAGTCTAGCTTCTACCTGTCATCTATTCAGCTTGGGTGACCCTGTTGAGAGCTTCTAAGCTCAAGTTTGCATAGCTCTCAGGGGGGTCATTGATGCACTAAAACTACTACACCATGATAAGGTATTGAGTCACCATGATAAGGTATTGAGTCAAGTGGTGGCATACTGATACAATGATTGTGAATGAATGTAACAGCAGCTAACCAACCTGGTATTATTAAAGGCAAAATAGATGAGTTGGTAAGCTGCTGGTATGGTCATTACTGACAGTGTTTACTGATTATGAGCAGGACTTTAAAGATGTTGAATCCTCAAGTGACTTGATCCGAAAAAGGACAAAAAAAATTACTGTTGCAGGTGATGTGGTCCTTAATACAACAATGAGGTTCTGTATATACTTCAACTGACATGACCCTAAACATTACCAAATATTTACAGTTGCACATAATGTGATCCTGAATATTTCAATGTTACAATGTAAATGTACTTTGTCCTCTAGAGCTGGATATTACGAGACCTCTCCGGGATCTGCCAGGATGACGAGTCTGTGTCCGGGACCGCTGTTCAAGTCTCCGGGCCTCAACAACTACTCAACACCGTTGTCACGCACCGACACTCCCGCCCAGATCAACAGCAGGTTCTCAAGGTAACAACATTACCCTCTTGCTTAGGCCTTGCTGCATTGTAGCTGGATTTTAGTGGCACACCTTGACCACAATAGGTTACATGTGACCTGTAGGTGATTTTGGATAGGACAGCAAGTTCTCAAGGCAAGTTAGGTCTTGCTGCATTGTGGCAAAATTTGTGGTTTTGGTGGACTACCCTTTTCTATGATAGGTAGCAGGTTCTCGAGGTAACAACAATACTCTCTTGCTCAGGCCTTGCCGCATTGTAGCAGGATTTGTGGTTGTAGTGGAACAGCCTTGTCTACAATAGGAAGATAGGTAGATTTTTGGTAGGTAGCGTTCCAGAAGAAAAGCAGGTTCTCAAGGTAACAACATTACACTCTTGCTTTAAGTCCTTGCTGCATTGTAGAAGGATTTGTGGTTTTAGATGAACATCCTTGTCTTTGATAAGTAGTAGATTATTAATAGGACAGTTGCCCAGAATATGCCCCAGATGCGTTATGTTCTCAAGGTTACAACAATAATGGCTAACTTAGGCCTTGCTTCATTGCGGAAAGATTTGTGGTTTTATTGGAACATCCTTGTCTACGATAATGTTGTTTGGTAGGAGAGTTATGATCATTTACCAAGATCGACAGCAGGTTGTCCAGAAAACAACATTACTGGCTAGGGCTTCCACGGATTCAAAATAATGGACTCGAGTACTCAAGGGGTCAGACTCGATTCTTATATTTACCAAAGATATCATGTAATTGATATTCAGCCCAAATGTTATCCACAATTAAAAATGGTCATATGAAGAATATTTTGACACCAATGTCTTAAAATGTTCATGTTTATAAACTATCTTCACGCATCATACACATAATGTCTTAAAAAACTTGAATAAATTACAGTGACCTCCTCTTTTTGAGTCTTTGAGTCCGCAAAGAAAATGGACCCGAGGCCAGCTGACAAGCCGACTCTGGTTCGAGTACACAAGTATCCGTGGAAGCCCTATTACTGGCTAGCTTAAGCCTTGCTGCATTGTGGCAGGATTTGTGGTTTTAGTGGACCAACCTTGTCTGCCATAAGTTACAATTGACCTGTAGAAGTTTGGATAGAACAGTTGCCAAGAACTGAACAGCAGCATGATTTTACATGGTAGCATAAAAATTCCTTTGCAAGGCATAAGTTGAACCACTCCTCATTATTAGCCTGCTTAAACCTTGCTGTATACATCAGCATTGTGTTACCCCCCATTGGATTGTGAGACTTAGTTTCAGTTTGACATTTTTTTTCAGAAGGGTTTGTCTAGCAGTAAGGCATTGTATCAGTATGAATAAGTTGCCACTGACATTTTATAAAGTCAATCTATATATGCAGTTCCCGTGTAGATTGTGAAATGTGTAACTATTTCATAGTGTGAATTGTAAATCTTTTCTCAAGAGCATAAAATACATAAAATAAACAAAACAGAATATGTTAGTATTATATACAAGTAACTCAAGATATTTTTCTAATGTTTTTCTACTTTCACGGCTTCAGTGAAGTTCAAACACTTAAATAGAAAAAAGTCATAATGGCCAAGTATTAAAGGTAATTGTTAGAAAATGAAAAGAAGCGAATTCAAAATGTCATGTGAAGAAAATCCTATTGAAAATCAGTGAAGTCAATAGCACCCAATAAAGCACAATTCACCGCTCATTGATAATTAAGTCTTTATTTACCTGCCTCAGTGAGTTTGCTCAAAGATTGACAAAATAAACAACTCAAAATAACAACTCTTTGATTTTTTTGTCGCCACAGGAACTGGGTTGTAAATCTATACTCTTTTATTGACTAATTCATAATTAAAGATAGAAACCGCCATTAAGCAAATATACAGCACTCAACTGACTTCCATGTCCTTTAAAGGTTAAATACCTTTTACTCAAGCATTTATTTGACATTTTTTGGTCAAATAAAAACAGACAAGTCCATTAAGAGAAATGGCTATTTCGGTTAATATTATTGATAAAAAATTGTTTCTACTTTGTTTTCTAGATATGTATGCCTCAGCGTTGTCAGTGTTTCTCCATTATTTAGTTAGTTTCGTTAATTGCGGAAACTGTCGTGGATTGCGACAATTACAGAGAATCTGTAATTTCATGGCAGTGATCAATACCCTTGTCAAACAAAGTTACCACCCGTGCTTGATTTCATTCAATTACCCACTCCATCATTGCAGTAGGTCGTCTCACAGTGGACAAATTAGCGTCAGTTTCTAATTTCCTCTCATATATATCATGGTCAGAGTCAACATTGATTGTCACCTGACTGTGTGATGTGCAATATGTCATACCTAATGTTGGATGTCAGTGAAATATGTTCATTGCATTGTGATGTAAATTTCAATTGTTGTTAACATGGCAAAAAGTTACTTTTCAAAGCAGACTAAAAAGAGAAGGTGGATATTTGTTCGTGCCTAAAAGCAATATATTATAAAAATAAATTCCCAAAGGTGAGTAGTACCATTTTTAATTTTTGTGTGTGCATAATATTACTGTTTGCTTAAAAAAACAGAATATGCTGAGTTTCAATGAGATTTTATTAATTTGATGTCTCGATGTCAAAAAGAATTGATAATGATATCTATCAAAGGGTACTGAATGTAAAAACAGCTTTTTGGACCATGACGAGGCATGGTGGTCATGTGGTAATCTGTTGGTAAAGTCAGTGCCCAAAGGGTTCTGTGGTTGTGGGTTTGAAAAAGGGACTCATCCTACATAAAACAAACATATTTCTTGTGTCACATGTTTCTTGTAAATTGGTTTCAAATCAAAATGATATTAATATTTTTAACTATCCCAATAATGATTTATTACACTTATCACATTTACTTTCACCATAACTCTGCATTAATCTTTTTGATGTGTAAAAGTTTATTTAACCTTCATTTACACATTTGATTATTTATCTTTTCTGTATCCAATGAAATTGATGTTATATTAGAGAATTCATTTTATGTGTACCTGTTCAATATGTATTTCTTATTGATAATAGATTAGACAGTTTGATCACCCTAAAAATATTTACATTTTACTGCATTGCAATAAATTGATGTCAAACTGATATTTTGAAATTTTGAAAAAAAACCCTGCTAGCTTCATTTCATTAGTCATACCACTTTATTTTATTGATATCTCATTAATCTTTGTTTGTATAAACATTCCGATCAGCCTACTGTTAAGCCATATCAAGCTTGGTACTCTGTTTTCTGTAAGTTAATTGACAATCCACTTTTTTTGTCAGTATATTCGATAATTTTAATAAAGGCATTTTTCAGTTATGATAGATAGGTTGTTTTTATTCATAAATCTTTCATATTTAATTTTAAACTCATTAATTAGCATAATATAATATAATATATAATAACACTTTATTGTCCTAAGTACAAGGAAATTTGGGTTGTGCCAAAGCACCTGACAGCCACGGTGCTGCGTCAGTTATTGCATTGTTTTGCCTTTGCAATGCTGAGTGTCAAGCAAAACAGCAACAACTCCCACCTTTTAACGTCTTTTGGTATGACGCGACCGGGAATCGAACCCCGGTCTTCCGGGTGACGAGTGGACACTCTACCACTGAGCTACGTCCCCAATACAATACTACTTTGTCAATACAACTTTAAAAAAGTTATATATTATATTGATAAAGCCAACACATTTCCTATTTTGCTAATCCAACTTTAGGGTAATATTATCATTAAAACCTAACAAAATTAGAATAAATATTTTTTCCTAAGCATTTAATGGATAAGCTGTACTTTGTAATCATTAATCTCAATGATATCTTAACCATTTAATCAGCCAACTTCTCAAGCCATAACAACAGTACTAAGATATATTTATGCGCTGATAAACCACTTACATTTGTCAGTCAATTAAAAACAGCTACCTGTTCATACAGACAACCTGTCATTCCATTACAACAATTAGTACCAGAGTTCCTTTAATATAAGCACTGGCATTATTTTTCATATTAATGATGTTTCCTTTTAACTAAGTGATATATATTTGCTATGCTTAACTGCATTTATTTGTCAAATCAAAGCACTCATTGGTTCATTTAAAGGGGCTGAGTAGCACGTTTTTTGTTTATTTTATATTTTCAATCTTTTACTGATAATTGTACATTGATGCTTATTATATTTTTTTGATAGTGTCACAAATCTTATACCACAAACCGATCATCCACAGTCAGAGAACAAAATGTAAAGACTCACATAAAGTCGATTGGCAGCCATCTTTGTGTGAACACCTTTAATTCATTTGTGTAAGAAAAGGGAATCGCATGGCTAAACTTTACATTATATAATTGATTTATTACTGCTTCATTTAGTTTAAATACCTTGTCTTTCAATTGGAAAGATTTATTTTCATTATCCTGACATCACCTTATATGCCCCCCAAAAACGTTATACTGTCCCTTTAAGGTTAATCCATTACAACAATTAGTACTAGATTTACTCAGACATAAGCACTTGAAATATTTTTCTTATTAATAACACTTCCTATCTAATAGAACTTTTCCCTTAAACATATAATTGATACGTCCAATAAGAAAGGGCTCTTTGATATTTATTTTAGTGGTCTCCTATTCTAAATTCAGAGTAATACCTAGAAAATAAAACTTTAAATAAGTACATCTTCTTGAATTTCTTAAAACTTTGATTTAAGAAAAATTCTATTACAGAGAAAATGAACTCCAAAAATATGTTACTATTTATCAGGTTTCCAGTGAAATATGAGGGAAACAGTAAAATTAAATCCAAATAAAAGATTTTAAAAAATAATTTTAACTGATTATCAAGTTTTATCAATAACGTATAAAGGTCATAACAAAAATAAAATTACATCTACACTATAGAGTCCATATTTTAAAAGTTTGAAACTATGTATTAAACAAGTTTGGATTTCTGTTGATCATTCTTAGCTTAATATGTGTCAATCTTTTTCTATTATATAGAGGATATTATATGAGTGTCCATGACATACTATGTTTACGACACGAGTGCCTAAGTTTTGGTATTTCCCGAGCGAGAGCGAGGGATATACTGATATTTAGGCACGAGTGTTGTAAACATAGTATGTCATGGGCACGAGTATAATATTCTGTTTATTACCGAAGTCACAAAATTAAAGAAAATACTCAAAAACTACTTCTCAGCATGGGTCGACTAGCCGCCGTCGACCCGTATAGATTGTGACATCATAGGTTAACCGTGACGTCAAAGCATTGTTTATAACGTGACGTCACAATGAAAAGTGATACTTTGCCCTATGAACCTCGATAAGTCACTGCCCTCATAGGTAATAAATTCAAATATGATGATGTTTGATATACCCTAAAGAAATTACTCTATATTTTGGTATTTTTTCATAGGCCCATTTTAATATATTTGGAAAAAAATTCCCCCCCAGTGACTACATTTTCAATATAATTTGTTTTTACAGAGAAAATGTGTCATTCAATATTGTTGTTTTGAGTAAAGTGACCTAAGCTTTTCAAGGCATTTGAAAAAAAGGTTCCTACAATCAAGTAGTTATTGACGACAGTATGGTAATTTATCTGCTGTGAGTCCACTGATAAGATGCTTTTGTTACTCAGCGAAATGGAGAGTTACACACGACACTCGGAGATCACGCTTTGCTCTGCTATCTGTGTAACCAGGATATACTCATTAGTTGTCGTAGAGACACACAATACCTTTAGCTAGGTGGATCTATAAGGGCAGTCATTTAAAATTCTTTTTGAACTTTGAAATTTATGGCTTGAAGTCACTTCTGAACTCACTCAATTACTTAAAGGGACCATTCAAACGGGGTATTTTTTTTGTGGAAACGAAATTCAGGAGTACTTAATTCCTTTTTACAATGATATATGAATATATGATTTTTTTCATTTCAAGATGGCGGATGAAAGCCGATCGATTGGTGTCTAAAAGAACACAGTGTGATCAAATTGATCTTGTTTAAAATAAAATGTTTTAGACACTTTGAATAGCAAGGTGGATCGAAAGGTATACAAATTTAAAATTCTTTTTGAACTTTGAAATGTATGGCTTGAAGTCACTTCTGAACTCATTCACCTACTCAAAAACCCATAGTGATCAAATTGATCTTATTCAAAATACAATGTTTTAGACACTTTGAATAGCAAGGTAGATCTATTGGTATACAAATTTGAAATTCTTTTTGAACTGTGAAATGGATTGCTTGAAGTCACTTCTGAACTCATTCACTTACTCAAGAACACATAGTAATCAAATTGATCTTGTTTAAAATACAATGTTTAAGACGCTTTGAATAGCAAGGTGGATTGATAGGTATACAAATTTGAAATTCTTTTTGAACTTTTAAATGTATGGCTTGACTCAGTCACTCCTGAACTCATTCGCTTACAGAATTCAGAACACGGTGTGATTCAATTGATCTTGTTTAAATTTCAATGTTAAAGACACTTTGAATAGCAAGGTGGATGCATTTAAAATTCTTTTTGAACTGAAATGTACGGCATGGAGTTACTTCTGAACTCACTCATTTACTCAAGAACACATAATGATCAAATTGATCTTGTTTCAAATACAATGTTTTCGCCACTTTGAATAGCAAGGTGGATCTATTGGTAAAGTCATTTAAAATTCTTTTTGAACTTTGAAATGTTTTCACTAAAAGGACTCGCAATTGAAATCACTAACTTACTGAAGAAAATAGTTTGGTCAAATTGACCTTGTTAGAATAAAATGTTCAGGTCACTTTGACATTGCTTGTTGGTTTGATCAGGGGGTGTTGTAAAAGTCGCAATTAATAGTTTAAACATTCATTTAAATGAAGATTAAAGAATTGGATATGTGATCTTATGTAAATAATGCTCCAATGTGTCTCTGTCTCATGATTTAGCTAAAACAAAATTACTATCAAAATAGAATAAACATGAAAGTAAATTTGTTAATTCTTCTGGACTTTTTATCCCACCGGTATGTAATACCGTGGGATATAGTCATCGCCCTTTCTGTCTGTATGTCCGTCCGTCCGTCCGTCCGTCCGTAATCATTTTGTTTCCGGAGCAGAACTCAAAAACCGGTCCACATATCTTTCTGAAACCTTTCATGTGTATTGCCCACCTACTGAAGTGGTGCCTTTTGATATTTTCACATTTCTGAAAATTTTATTTTTTATTATTTCCATGGAAACGGCTCTTATTTGGACTCTGTTCATGAAAGGTTTCGTTTCCGGAACAGAACTAAAAAACCGGTCCACATATCTTTCTGAAACTTTACATGTGTATTGCCCACCTACTGAAATGGTGCCTTTTGATATTTTCACATTTCTGAAAATTTTATTTTTTATTATTTCCATGGAAACGGCTCTTATTTGGACTCTGTTCATGAAAGGTTTTGTTTCATATATATAAAACCGGTCCACATATCTTTCTTAAACTTTACATGTGTATTGCCCACATACTGAAGTGGAGCCTTTTGATATTTTCACATTTCTGAAAGTTTTATTTTTTATTATTTCCATGGAAACGGCTCTTATTTGCACTCTGTTCATGAAAGGTTTCGTTTCATATATATTAGCTTATACTAATCTATTATGAACCTTGCTTGAAAAATTTACAATTATCTTTCAAAGGTTTACATCTTAAGATTATGTGGAACCGATGGGATATGTCATCTTCTGATGACTCTTGTTTACAAAATGATTCATCGGTACCTAAGGGTGAAACGGTTCACAACTACTGTAGTTGAACCGCGGTTCGGTACACGGTACATTAACTTGAATTTTCGGTACATATACCGAATGCATACTTCATTCAAACAATCAAATAGGACCTTTTATTCTCTACAAACAATAGTGTGTGAATGACTTCGTGATTGCCTAATATTAACGAAAGTGTTTGAATGACTTGATATTGCGAGATCTCGTTCAAAGGTAATCAAAATGGCGACGGACATTCTTGGTTTTGTACCGAACCGAAAATGTACCGAACCGAGGGTTCTGTACCGCAATACGTACCGAACCGAACCTCAAGCGTACCGTTTCACCCCTATCGGTACCTAGAATTTTTTTTTTTTTTTTTTTTTTTTGAATTATTAAAAGCAGATATTTTCTTTTTATAATGATTTAGGGAACAGTGCATAAATTATGAGACCTAATTGATAGACAGGCATTTTATGTTTATTCATACATAAACAAATATCAATATGGATATAGTTTTTCTCTTCAACATTTGTTAGTGGCAAAAAGACTCTTCACATTTGACTCAAACATTATTCATGACTTAATAATTTTTCAATTTAAAAAAAATCCTAGAAACCTTTACCATTGATATTAGGGTGACCGAAGTGATCTATCCTGTTGACTCTAAGTAATAACAGCACAGGTGTACGCTTAGCAGCTCTGGCTTTTAACATTCCATTTTGTATTATCATTGTAATCTATAGAATCATGACTGTATACAACACGTACTGTTGAAGTGTTTATTACATTTGCCCACATTGGACTTTGTGTTCAATCATGCATAACAAGTCTGATAGGCTAGACAGATACGCTTGATTGAATCTATCAACACAATATTAGCATGTGGTACAAAGGGGAGGCAACCCCTGAATGCTTTTTTACGCGCACGCTATCATGGTTTCTTTAGTGTATATTACTGTATGTGACAGTCATTGGTGTGCTCTTTTTAATTGTATCAAAATATTTAGACTTTTATTAATTTTTGTTGCTCAAATAACATTTGTGAATATTTTTTGAAACCTGGCCCTTTTTCAATCTATTATATCTATTAAAGTTCTATGTTGGTGAAACGTTCCTGCAAACCAAAATAGTATATCATTTACTTGGATAAATCTAAAAGATTATATAGAATGAAGTTAAAGGTTTTAAATGCTGATATTTCATATCTGCTTTAGTTCTCATTGAATCTGAACAATTTGTATTTAACCCCCAGAAACTTGTTTCAAATTGTCCATTATAAATCGGTAACAGGCATGTATTTTACTGAACCTGAACAATTTGTATTTAAACTCTAGAGACTAATGTTTCAAATTGTCCATAATGAGTAACAGGCATATATTTTATTTACAACATTTTAAGTAATCATTTCAATACATCAATCATAAAATATGGAAAAAGTAGTTTCAATATAAGCATGATTAACTCAAGAAAGTACTATCAATTCATTGATCTAGCAGATGGTTGTTGACCATGTCATTAATACTGTATGTTCTTATTAACTAAAGTGTTTGAGCTAATCATACAAATCATTATCAAGAAAATCTGATATCAAATTGATTAGTTCTTGATTGTAGACCATACAAATATTTAACACTGTATTATTAGTTTGTCCTTAAGAAATATGTTCCTTGTCAACAATGGTGTTGATCAACAGTATTTCTGGTTTATCAAGGATAGATTTTATGTAATTTATGTTTTACAAAGGATTGATATGATATGGTATGTGCTTTCAAAACAAGAATGCAGCATTTATAGGATTATTTTACAATACTGATTATACAAACAAATGATATTTTGTCAGTTTAAAAAAATCTTATTTGTAAATAGAAAAAAAGATAAAAAATATGATTCATTGATAGGACTAGCTATATACTGATTGAAAAAAACAAATAAAATTTGTTAGTTTTAAAAATTAGGTGATTAAAGATAGGTTTGCTCTCAATCATCCCGCTACTGTCCATAACTGAAGGTTGAGAAATATTGAATATTCTAACAATATTTCTGGATATGATGTATCTGAATGCAATAAAATCATCAGTGTGTATGTCTCCGCGTTATTCTCCAGCCTATCCCCTGATATCCTTTGATCATATTCAGCCGTATCGCTATATATATACAGCAAGCCAATAAAAATGATGCTTTTCAGCGGTAGCAGCAAACTGGTTCATGGGCTTCATTCTGCATGCTCAGCGCGTTAATTCAAATTAACCAATGGGAGTTCTATTAGATAATATACCAATTGTCCCGCTGCAGGCCCCCTCTAAGCTCCAAACCGCGTTCCACGAGAGGCATCGCTAGCTAACAGTGTATGGAGTCTGAAATAGTTTAGCTTAAAACAGACAGGCTATAAATAGCATTGAGTAACAGGTCGTCAGCAAAACGACTGGATATGCTAAAAGAATATGAGGGGATAGGTTGGAGCATAACGCACAGAAATATACGCTGATGTATCAGGAAGACTCTTAATAAATTTCTAAAAGAAAACCCGATCAATTTGCTGTGTAAGAATACCTTTGGGACCATACTGAACATTAGCCTGACTAATGAATAAGTTAACATGAGAATGATATATCAAAAAGTTCATATTGATTTTTTTTTGGGTACATGTAGATCAAAGACATATTTTATTTTAGGCTGTTAAAAAAGGGCACTGAAATACAGACGAAAAATTAACTTGTGGAAGACATCTTTTAACATTCATCTCAAATGTGAGATGGTTTAGATTGATTTTAAACTATATATCTCACATGAATGATTAAGTTTACTTTTTCAAAAGATCAAATGGATTGTTTTGTAAAAAATGAACATCAAAGATATTCATTACACTTACCATTTCTAAAATATACAATCAATAAAATCAGTCATGCGAGACATCATTTCACAAGAGTACCCTGAACCTTGAATAATTCTTAAAATTTAAAACCACCATGTACTTAAGATAAAACTTAATTTTTCAAAAGATCAAATTTCTTATTTTGCATAAAGAAATAAGATCAAAGTCTCACTATTGCTATTTGTAAAACCTACAGACAATAAGATCAGTCATGCACAACATCATTCCACAATGGTACCATGAATAATGGTAAAATTCTCCTGAGAATTCCACTAACCTACTCTCAGAGATGAATGGACTCATCCAATTGTCGGATATATCAGCGGTAATAACCGGCCAATTGTAGCTAGTCCACAGTTTCAGGTGGGAGAAAATGACAGTGGACACCTGGTACGTTATCTAGGTGCATCAATCAATCAATTAGCGCAGGTGATGGATTTACCTGTAGTTTGTTGGAGGGATGTGTTTTGTCTGGATCGTTCTTATCGAGAAGAGATACATCTACATGATTACCTGATGTGAAGAAGCTATATGTCTTAGTATGATGTGAAAGGAGAACTCTAAGTTTTAACCTGATGTGAAAGAAGAAATCATCTACATCTCCATTTCTATCTGATGTGAAAGAAGATTTTCGTATACATCTACATTTCTATCTGATGTGAAAGAAGATATGTGTCAACATCTACATTTCTAATTGTTGTGAAGAAGATATTTGTCAACATCCACATTTCTAGTTGACATGAAAGAAGATATTTGTCTACATCTACATTTCTGATTGATGTAGAAGAAGATATTTTTTCTACATCTACATTTTAATTGATGTGGAAAAAGAAGATATACATCTACATGCTTGCATCTACCTGTAGTAAAGTAAGATACACATCTACATTTCCCTCTGACGTGAAAGATGATATGTATCTACGTTAGTATGTGATATGAGAGAAGATATACGTCTTCACCTGATGTGAAAGAATTTATATATCTACATATATATGTGATGTGAAAGAAGTGTTACATTTTCGGATGTGGAGATAATAAGAAAACCCACTACATTCTCTACAATGTAAAAGATAAGATACAGCTGTGTATCTACTTGATGTGAAAAATACATCTATATATTATTCACATGTGAAAGAAGATAGACATCTATACATCCTTCTGAATGGAAAAAAATATCAATCAAACGTTCTTCTTTATGTGAAAGAAGACAGACTAAAAGCAGACTTTCATGCTTAATGCAGAAAACTGGCAGCTAATGTTATAAATCTACATTCTACACGAAACTTATGCTAAAAACATAGATTGTAAAGCAGGAACGTTGATAGCTAGGCCCTTTCTACTGTTTTATGCAGTGGGATTTTGAAATAGTTAAAGGAGATAATATTGACATTTTAATGGAGTGTTGATTTGAAGATTTAAAGATGAATTAGTGGGGAAAGTCAAAGTTCTTAAAATCATGAAAACATGAAGCAAGACAGACACTGAAGATTGTGATGTAGTTTTAAAGTTTGAAATAGATAACAAGTGCATAGAAGAGGACCGTTGTCATTATTGTTATAGTCTGTTCAATCTAAATTGAGAGTTCCAAATAGATAAATGTACATTCTAATTGCAGAGTTTACTTTTGAAAAGAAATCCTAAAAGAAGTTGAAACAGACATAACTTTTTTAAAAAGCTATATTTAATAAATCTTCTATATATAGTATAGGACATTCAGAAGACAACACTTATCGATAAATGAATTATGTTGTGTTTCATTTGAAATGAAAAACCTATCATCTAAGACACAAAAGTAAACATATCAAAATGTCATTGAATAAGGACAAGGATAAAGAAGAGAAAAAAGTAGAAGTTGATAAAGAAGAACCTGAAATTAATCATGTTATAAGTGTCAAATTTGAAACAATCCATGAAAATAAAAAGGATGAAGAAAAAGAAGAAAATAAAAAAGAGGAAAATGGAGAAAAATTTAAGGAGAATAATGGAGATAAGAAAAAAGAAAGTAAAGCAAAAGAAAATAAGGAAAATGATAAAGAAGAAAGTAATGACAAAGAAAATAAGGAAGACGATAAAGAAGGAAGTAATGACAAAGAAAATAAGGAAGATGATAAAGAAGAAAGTAATGACAAAGAAAATGAGGAAAATAAGGAAGAAGAAAGTAATGAAAAAGAAAATAAGAAGGATAAGGAAGAAAGAAAGCGACAAGCTGAAAAAGAGAAAATTGCTAACATGGAACCATGGGAAAGAAAATTATACGCCGATAAAAAGCTGTACAAACGATTATCCCCATACAGGTAAATCTTTTATCATATGCGAGTTAATTTTCATATCATTTATTGGCATTTTAAACTTCAAGGTGTATTTTTTTACTTTTAACAAAATATTTTTATATCCTTTTATTCTTATTGCTAGTTTTTAATATATTTTGCATACTTTCATTAATATTCATTTTCTGAACAATCAATTGCTGTTTATAAATTTTTCTGAAAAAAAGTTCATTCCATATTTTTTGTTTGCGTTATTTTGTGTTTTATGGAGAGCCAGGAGAGGTTGATATGTTTTGATTGATTAATTTTTTTCTGATTTTTTATGTTATCCATCCAATCTACAATGATCTCCAGCATGCTTTTAAAGTAATTTATTATGAAATATTTAAGTATTTGATATATAATTTGTAATAAACATATAGACAGACAAACAGACAGGAATATTTTATTCAATTGTCACTCGGCAGTTACATGTAAAAAACATTGTATGTATTAAGCAAAAATAAAAAAACTGACAACCAGCCACGTACACAATAATATACATATGTACAAATGATAAATTAAAAAATGATAAAAAGATACTAAAATGAATAGATAAACATTTTAGACAAAACTTTGGTGCTTAAAAACATATTTGTCACTATATAAGCTAAAACTTTGGCACCTTCAGCATCCTGAATGCTAATAATATTAACAAAAACTGTTTTTTATCAGTTTTATCAAAGATAGGTAAAAAAAAAAATATATATACAAATATTTAATTTGGAGTGATAAGATATCACATACAATTAGCATCTTTCAGCATCCTACAAACCAACCACACAGAACCAGTCACCATGACAATATTACAAACACCTGACTTATGACAGATAGCGCCTGGTTTGGATGTTATTGTTGTGATGTTTATTGCTAACCGCAGGAATAACAAATATTGTTATTGGCCCTTTGGGATTTTCTTTAGCTTATCTTCATTGTCATTCAAGGTTTACAAGTGCTCATGTATTGATATTTTGCTTTCATTTTCAAAGAAAACTATTTATATCGACTTTAATTTTTTTGTGTTCTAAATTTATTTTGTTTTTGAAATCATATAAAGTTTTGATATTGATGATATCTTTTAATCAATATTTTTTTCATCAGCAGCTTTATTTACAACCTTATTAATTGTCCTTTTTTGCAAATTTATTTAAATATATGGTATATTTTTAGAAAGATTTTGATATAAGTTGTTATTCTTCATTACTTCTTTACTTTTTATAAAAGTATTATTTCAAAACATTGATTTGATAATGTATAAAGTTATGCAATAGAAATAAGGATTTATCTGACAAAAATTCTGTTTAGTGAACTGTAATATTTGAATATTTGAATACAAAAGAAAAAAGATTCATCAACTGCTGCGAAAGTTTGTTCAAGAACTGTCAAAGTTCAAGAATACCAGTAGTCCTAGAATAATTCTTGAACAATTCTTGATTTTTTTAATGAACATGAAATTCTGACAGAATTCTTTATCTGTTCTTGAACATCTTTAAACAAAACTTCAAGAACTAACTTTTTTATCTGTTCTTCAACAGTTTTTAACGATGAGGTCAGGAACAAACAAATTCTTGAAGTATGGGCTTATGGCTTGGCATTGCATCCTGAGTCCATCCGTCAATCCTTCCAATCGTCCTGTCTTAAAAGTTTTGGTATTTTTACTTCTTCTCAAGAAGCATAAGGACTCAAAGCGCTTGTTTACAGACTACTTAGGTGATGAGAATTCTAATTTATTTGTTTGGTGACAACTAAGAGCCTCATTGGCCACTCTCTGAAAAACGTATTTAAATTTTCTCCAGAAAAAGGCCTTAGAGAGCTGAAACCTTGTGTACAGACTCTTTAGTCAATGGTGATTCTGATTTCCAGGTTTGGAAATTGGTGACCCTGTTTCTACTATTATTAGGGTCCAAGGAGTAACACTCCAATAACATATTTTCATATTTTCTCTTGAAAAAAATGGTGTAGCCTATATCTTTGCTTATAAGACATGTGTAGATTTTGTTAGATGTTGAAACTATAACTACTTGCATAATTTGTAAGATTGACAATGGCTCTATTCCAAAAAAGATAAGCATAAATATTGCATAAATTAGTGTAGGATAGTTTATCAATAATCTTCATCTGTTAATTGAACTTAGGTTCAATGTATAATGAACATGAGGAACAAGAGTTCAAGTATCCAATTACATAGATTTATTGATTCATAAGTAGGAAAATACACTCTTTGATGTTTAGAGAACAATACTTTAATTGATTACATTATTACAACCAACAAAAGTCATGAATGAAAAAAAGATGTTTGTGGGTTCAAAGCTATACTGACAATGATTGTTGATATTGATTTCAGTAATGAAAAAATGTGGTTTGACAGAAAAGCATTGATTGAAGATTAACCTTTTGCCTGCTGGATTGTAAATGAGTAGAATTGACATGATATTTGATAACATTGATGTGATTTGTATTACTGAAAAATCATATAATTTTCAATTCTTAATACTATATAGGAACTCTACGAAGAACTTAATATTTACAAATCATCAAAGTCTTGTTATTGTCTTATCATGTAAGCATTAAACAGTAACTCAAGCAAAATGTCCAACACCATTACATCAACTATAGAAAAAACAGTATGCCATTTCATCAACTAAAAAAGGTTAACTTTCTCTGTAGTAATATTTTTGTTGTCTAACAATTTCATCATAATTGATTTACTGAGGTAACAATACATGGCATGTAAATTTAAAACACATCATGAAATTTATATAATGAGATAAAAAAATATTGTTTGTTTCTTTAACAATGCATGAAATAAGCTTAAGCTATTCAGCCCTTTAAGTGTCAATTGAAAACTGTCTGGAACAATTGGGCCAAGTCGTTTAAACATATCTAAACCAACGGGCAACTAACTTTTAGTGTTCAAAACTAAATTAACTCTAACAGAGTGTTGACTTGATGTTATTGAACTACTTTTTATAACATGTTGAAGAACTCAGAATGTGCTCTATGTAACATTGTTATGTAAGTGAACACAAATTTTGAAGACAAATGTAACTTTAGTAGGCCAGATGTTAACATTTTCTCTGTTGTAAGGATGTGTTCAATAGTGCTTCATAAGATTAAGTGAGTCACTAGGTACTGTTGGATGTACATTAAACCAAATTTTGTTCTTTTTATGTGTAGTTATAATGTGCTCGATGTGACATTGGTAAGTGAAATGAACAACAAATTTGCAGACAAATTTAACTTTAGTAGGCCAAAGGTTAACATTTTCTCTGTTGTAAGGATGGGCTGTAAGAAATCAATAGCGATACATAAGATTAAGTGAGTCACTAGGTACTGTTGGATGTCCATTAAACCAAATTTTGTTCCTTCTTAGTGATATTTGTATGTCAAAAAACAATTTTTTGCAGACAAATGTAACTTCAGTAGGCCAAAGATTAACATTTTCTCTGTAAGGATATGTGCTGTAAGAAATCAATGGCACTACATAAGATTAAGTGAGTCACTAGGTACTGTCGGATGTACATAAAACCAAATTTCGTTCTTTTCATATGAAGTCAAAATGTGGTCTATGTGACATTGTCTGTCAAAAAACATTTTTTTTGCAGGCAAATGTAACTTCAGTAGGCCAAAGATTAACATTTTCTCTGTAAGGATGTGCTGTAAGAAATCAATGGCACTACATAAAATTAAGTGAGTCACTAGGTACTGTCGGATGTACATAAAACCAAATTTCATTCTTTTCGTGTGTAGTCAAAATGTACTCTATGTGACATTTGTATGTCAAAAAACAATTTTTTTGCAGGCAAATGTAACTTCAGTAGGCCAAAGGTTAACATTTTCTCTGTTGTAAGGATGTGCTGTAAGCAATCAATAGTCCTACATAAGATTAAGTGAGTCACTAGGTACTGTCGGATGTACACTAGATTTATCTGTCATTGGAAATCTATCATTGAGTACTAGCTCTTCCAGTATTGTTAATAGAGTCATTCAAGTTTATTACAAGTGCTTTTTAAATGTTGATGGACATTTTATTAGATTTGATAGAGATGTAAAGATGAACCTAGCTGAATGAGATAATAAAAGAGATATGCTTTGGCAATCAATCAATGAAAGTGTTGAGCAATGCCACAAGTGTTTAATGGAAATTATTTCAAATTTTAGTGGACCTTGATAAATGTAAAGTAAAAATATGTTTTACTTAACGTTGAACAAATGGCTCTATTTTCAGACTTTTATCTATTATGACACCTTATTCACACTTATAAGTTTTCTTTCTGTTCAAGAGTCACTTGTAATGTTTACTTGTCTTTAGTTTCTATAAAAATAATTGTATTTAGTTTATTGAAAAAAAAAAACTTTGGACCACTAAAGACAATTAAACATCTTTGAAATCATACTTATTTCTTCATAGAAGGACAAATGAGTAAGAATTATCAAATCAAGTTTCTGATAACATTTCATTATACATATTTACATATGTACATGAATTTGGCACTGCATGGTTACATTTCTAGTACTATTTTGAAATAAAGATGTGATATATCTTTCTATAAAATGGTTAGTTTTAAACAAACCAATATCATTTAATGCATACAAAATCAGAATTGTGGTTTAATTTTAGCCAATGGTATCAAACAAAATTAATAAAATATATTAATCATTAAGTGAAATTAAAGTTTGACAGAACAAATGGATGATAATAAAGTGATGTCAATAATTTCTTAAAGTTCAGAATTTGAAGAAAAAACCAAAAGATTGATATTTATTCTAAAACCTCATTAATGGTCATTTGTGATGCATACTGAGCACAAGATCAATAAGATCAGCATATTGATCCTTGTGTATGGGTTCTAGACACTTGTCCAGTCAGGCTTGGACCCTAGTTATCCACCATTGATACTTAAGCCACTCTCTCAGCTGGAGTGGTCACAGAATGGAATCTTTCTGTTGAAAATATTTATCCATTTTGTGTTGAATATTGAAATATACTCACAACTCTTTGGGTAAGATGTTTTGTTCTAGTAATCGTATTTGTTCTTGCTGAAGTAAATAACTGATTTTGCATATTCTTGCAACATAATTATTCATGTGATTCAGGATTGACATACTCAGTTATCCATGGTAAATGTTTTAGAAGTTGTCTTGTTCTTGTATTCACTGCAGTCAATATATGGTCACTATTGTCTGCGAATTTAGTGGTCATCAAATGGAACCTTTCTGAAATCTTGCAACAGTTTTTCACTTTATGATCAAATTGAAATATTCTCATTTATTATATTATTGAAGGTGAGATACTCTGTTCTATCAGTGAAATAAACCCTCTATCTGGCTACAGTGGTGATAACCTTTATCGTCACTCTACTGAGTGGTGATAAACTTTATCACCACTCTAGTGACGTCAAGTTCAAGAGTTTGACGTCATGTAACAATGGTCTGACGTCATGAATTCTCCTATGACGTCACACTGTTACCGCGGTGACGGGCTCTTCCAAGCGGCCGCTCAACATGCAATTGGCCTTTTTTGACGTAATAAGAAGGATTTCATCATATAATAAATAGAATATCTGTCAATTCTTGACAAATACCATGTTTATCTCATCTCGTGAGGTATGCGCCACTCGTGAAAATATAACCTTTCTACCTCACTCGATGAGATAAACATGGTATTAGTCAAGAAAAGACAGATATCCTCTATATGTCCATGATACATGAATGTTAAGACGTTTGGTTGAAGTAGTATTATTCTTGTATTTTATGGAATCAGTGACACTCCTTTTGACTGAATTTGATGTGGTTATAGAATTATGGAACCTTTCTGAATTCTTGCAACAGTGTCTCTATTTTGTGTTAAGTATTCAAACAAACTCATGTGTTCATCATGAAAGCATGGCCCTGCTATGTATCGTTGAAGCAGTCTCTAGTATGATGTAGTTATTATTTTAACGCTCCATAATGTCTCTGCTGGAATTTTTCTCTTAACTAGTAGTCAGATTGAAAAAGCTTTTGTTGGTAAATCAGAGTTTCATGTTTATTCAACCTCCTAATTAGCTTTTCCTGAGAATGGAAATAATGATTTGATTTGTTCTCTTTGGACCTCATAGGACCTCAAAGCAACATTGCTTGTGACATGTTTGCTAACCAATGGACCTTTTCAGGTTTTGAGTAACTTCTGAATTTTAAATGGACCACATTGTCCTTCAATCAAAAGAAAACTTCTCTATTTCAATGAACCATTTTTTTATCCAACGAAGCCCATAAGTCTTGCCCTTTGCAATCCCTTTAATGAGAAATCATTTCATAATTCATAAAGTCATATTTATTGATTTACATTTCTTTCAGAATCCCATTCAATGGAATACCATGGCCCAAGGCAAGCCCTGTGTCCAAAGTTTATGACGTGCGGAACTCCAGTACTAGTATGATACTGCTCAACAACAAGTACTCGAGGGTTCGTACAAGTACTTTTTGGTTTTGTTCGAGTTGTTTGTGCAATGGTTTAGATTTTGCTGCTTAATAGTGCTTAATTAAGTGTTGTGAAATGATTTAGAAGTGTATTTAGTCTCAATATATATTGTTATCAGTAGTTTTTATTGGGATTATTTTTTAAAACTTGAATTAATTTGAAGGATAATGATGTATCTTGTAATACCAGAGTGTAAATAGTACAACATTTTGGAAAAAATAAGTTATTCTTGTATGTTGAAATAAAGGAGATGAAAACAAAGAAGAAAATATTTTTATATTGTTATGAAAGATAAAAATTTTGCAAAACACAAAGTAACCTTAAAGGGGCAGTTAGCACGTTTTTAGGGGGAATATAAGGTGATGTCAGGAAAATGAAAATAAATGGTTCCAATCTTTAGACAATGTATGAAAACTAAATGGAGCAGTAATAAACAAAATATACAATGTAAAGTTAAGCCATGCGATTCCTTTTCTTACACAAAATGAATTAAAGGTGTTCACACAAAAATGGCTGCCAATGGATTTTATGTAAATGCTCATACTTTGTTCTCTGACTACGGATGATTGGTTTGTGTTATGAGATTTATGATACAATCAAAGTAATAATTTAGCATTAACTTATAGTTATCAGTGAAAAATTTAAAATATAAAATTGTCAAAAAACGTGCTACTGCCCCTTTAGGTGTAGCTTAATGTAACTGCAGTCTAATTCTGAATCTGACATAATTTTTGCAAACAGTACTTTCTTCTCCTTCTTCTGAAATAATGACAGAATTTTTCTAAGCTTGCTTAGGTCTATAACACATCCAAAATTCTTCATCTTAGGTACATAACACAAGAACTCATTTTTCTGATACTATCTCAACTAACATTGAAATATCTATCACCTTTACCATAAGTAGGTAATAATAGCATTACTGCAACAATCGTATACTCATCTATCACTCATCCTTCTCAAAGCATTGGAATATTGCTACTTTGCAATATGAACGTTTGAAAAATAATGGAAAATTATTGCAATTTTGGACAAGCACAAGCTATTGAAAAAAGAAATGTATGTTAAAACTGATCATCTACAGTATTTTTAAGAATCTGATCTTATTAAAATGATACAAGAATAATTGTTACTGGTTACAAATTGGAAAAGAAAAAGTTCATAAAAATTAGTAATTACAAAAATATTAGAATAAAAAAAGGATTTTTTATCAATATTTACTTCAGAGCTGAGTAATCTAGACTTGCTATATTTTTTCCAGACTGGGTCTGTCACCAATTGAATAATTTTGCTCAAGAATCTTGATGACATACATAATGGCTTTTCTCAATATCAAAAACTTTTAAAAATCTGCTACCCATGTAGCGTTGCATGTTAAGCAATGGCTTGTCTCAATATTACATTTTTTTAAGAATCAGTTACCCACGTATCGTTGCATGTCAAGCCAAGGCTTGTTTTGTTTCACGTACCTCACGTCACCCATGCATGTATTTTCAGAAGGGCCAATCAGATAGCAGGGGTGTAAAACTGGTAGGACTTCAGGATATACAGTTTGTCATGTCTTCTAGCACCACACTAACCTCTAGCAGGCCTCAATGTAGGAAACTTTTCTGAAAATTTACTCATGAAATTTATTATAAGGAACAAGACTATTAATTATTTTTATTGATGATAATTTTGACAGGTTTTTGAATAAATGTTCTTTTTTGAAAGGAAAAATGATTCAGGAACTACAAAACATTTGAATTAATATAGTTACTGCTTTTTTATCTGCGAAAGATAATTTGAAGGGCATGTGAATTTTTTTTATCAAATCATTGTAATGCAAAGGTTAGAGGTTACTTCATTGGATTAAATTGCTATGGATTTCAGGCCTTCAGTATATCATAATTGAGTTACTATAGCAATTTATTTTTATCAGGGGAAGAGTACATATGAAGTGTTTTTCATCAAATCATTGTTGTGAAAACAAACTTAGGGGTTGTAAAATTATGAATACCAGCATATCAAACTTGAAACTAGCTATCTCAAGGAAGATGTTGTAAATTTTGATATCAGATGAAATCTCCAAAGCAAAAAGATGTTACATGGTTACAGACAGTACCAGAGGTTTTCTTCAATACACCAATTTCAATCCAGAATCTGATGTTGTATGCTGCATAGCATATGTGAACAAAAATAAAACAGAAAAAAATGTGAACATTTTACGTAAACTTAGCCCCTTATTTGAGGCCTGCTTTGTGATACCCTAGAACTCACCCTGTCTATTGTAATGATGTGATTGGTTTTATTCCTGATCGAGCACATTTTGTACACTTTCAAGGATACTGAAAACACAATGGTTAACTTTTCATACAGACTCTCTTTGCAGTCACACACATGTAAAAATGAATTGTTTTGTTTGCCGTGACTTTCAAACCATGTTCCCAATAACATACCTGAGTTTACAGAGGTTCCTTAAATTAAAAAAAAAACCACCATGGTTAACTTTGTATACAAACTGTATAGGTTATTAGTCACAAAACCAAGTTAAAAAGGCACCAAATTGTTCTGTTTGCCATGACTTTCCAAAAACATAGTTGAATAATAACAGGTTCATTTGAATAGTCAGTTACCAAAGGTGTAGCCCTAGACTGACAAATCATGTCTCACAACCATCTAAATGCCATTCTTGATCATAAACTAAAATCATTGCTTCAAGACATCACTGTAAACTGAATAAGAAAAGCCTTTAAAAAGGCATGCTTGGTGCCACATAGGCAGATGAAGGAGATTGTGATTTGTCGAACAATTTGGGTGATAATATATACAACACTGGATAACAGCAGTAATATTAACACCAGTATTACTCAAAGTTAATTTCACAAAATTAATTTCTATCAACACGAATTGCTGAAAGTTATGAATATTTTTTACATTCATCAACGATTGTTGGTATATTTCAAATCAACACACACGAGGGTGATATTCTATTTATCATTCAAATTCACTCTTTTTGAGATCTCAGAGAAAAAATGTCAATCTCTGAACACAACGACACTAGATTTTCAAGACAGTGATGTGACAGTGACAGTTTATGATGTTATGGCATTGTGATGTTGTTACTTGAAGTAAAACCACTGCATGGGTTGCCATGTAGCGTTGACAATGACAGGAAATTGTGCAAAACGTACTGCCAAAATCATATCTCCTTGTCATGCTGGTTAATTATTAACTGTAGTATTACAGATAATAAACATAATACTTTCCGATGATCTGACGGGATTTCAACCCAGCTCCGCTGAGCTAAGCCGCTGCCTTATAGTAACCGTATGGAACCAGCGATGTAGGTCATATTCTAAATATAGCACGAGTCAATTTCAGTAGCTCTGATAATTAATACATGTTTTCAACGTAAACATTTAGTGACATCGTTAAGTATGACTTGTCACGTGGTCGTAAGTGATCTACCTATTAGTAAACATAAGTCTTTTTTCGATGTCACCATAGTTCTTACACAAACATTACTTTTAAATCGCCAGGCGAGCCCAGCATGAAATTAAATCGCGTGGGTTATAAAAAAGTGGATTTTGCAATTATTGAATGCGAAATAATGCTCTTATCTGGAACAAATGCAGACTCTTCATCAAATGAAGATGTTTTTGATTGAGTCTGTTAACATTTATCAGCGTCTTTAATAGAAAATATTGTTTCTCTTTTAACATGACATTTAAAGCGAAATCATATTCCACAGTTTAATGTGCCAAATATTTTGTATTACCCACATGGTGACATAATGCATTTTTTGCTACAGCTATGTTCATTGGTCTTTTGATTTGGATACAACACATGTGATTGGCGCGGCTTCCCTTTGAAAATATCAAGAGTAATATAGAGAGAATTCAGAAAAGTTTTAGGAGAATCAAATCATAATACTTGGTGCCCTTTGGGGCACCAAGCAATAAGATGCCACCAAAGTTCTACAGAATTGATATCTGCTAGATTAGATAAATGTCATGTGATAACTCCTTTGTTGCTTTGATGTTGTCTAACAATACTTATCAAAATCCTAAATAGTAATATAAAACATATAAAAAAAATTCACCATCTCAACAATTTAGAGCTAATTTGTATAAAAAAATTTGGTTTCCTGTCTTGGAATCAGTAATAAAGAAATTATTACCCTCGGAAGTGTGTCATATGATTTTAACGAAACTCGTGCAAATTTTTTTATAACCCTCGCTCTCGCTCGGGCAATACAAAAATTCACACTCGTTTCGTAAAAGTCATATGACACACTTACTCGGGTAATAATCTCTATTTAATATATGGCGAGCAGTGAAATACTGGGATTTATCAGTGAAATAAACTGTCTATCAAGCTACAGTGAAAATAACTTATATTTTCACTGCGAACAGTGACTGATATAATTTGACGTCATAAAACAATGGTCTCACGCGGCGAATTGGCTTATGACGTCACAGTGTTACTGTGGTGACGGCTGTTCCTTGAGGCCTCTCGGCGTGAAAATGACCCTTTTACGACGTAATTAAAATGGTAAAATCATATAATAAATAGAATATCCGTCAATTCTTGACTAATACCATGTTTATCTCATCGAGTGAGGTAGAAAAGTTATATATTTTCACGAGTGGCGCATATAACCTTCCTACCTCACTCGATGAGATAAACATGGTATTAGTCAAGAAAAGACAGATATCCTCTATATATTGGGACTTTTGGTCACTGACAGTTCAGCTTGAAACAAAGATAACAGAAAAATACTAATATTTTTTTATTTTTTTAAATATGAAAATGAGATACATTTGTATTGCCAAGCTATTCTTTTGAATATGAAATCCATTTTCAAACCAGAAATTTTGTCAGCATCATTTGTTTCAGTGAGAATATATTTGGTTCATGAAATTCAGTAACATAATATGCTTAGTTGCTGTTAGAATATTCAGGAAGCTATTGTATGTGTAACATCATCTGTCGATATGTGTGTTATTGTCCCTGTGTATTCGTGTGTAACATGTGTATCGTATTAGTGTTATTTGCTTTAGCTTCTTATATACTTACATATCATGATATACAACTCAGCACCATGTACACAAATGTTAAGTTCTGATATTTGCCACTGACACCCATATATTCAGCCCGCACCCAACCATAGGCTGTACTCAACATGTTCAGAGTAAATATTTCGTCTTCATTCTTTCGGATTTATTTTTTGTTATTATTGAATTGAATTGTTACAAATTTGATTTTAAAAATATTTTATAGCACATTTGCCATATCGTTGGTGAAAACATGTTTCTTGGATTACAATATCTGCATAAAAATGAATCTTGAAAATTTTCAAATGTAACATGTTATGTTATGTTATGTTATGTTATGTTATGTTATGTTATGTTATGTTATGTTATGTTATGTTATGTTATGTTATGTTATGTTATGTTATGTTATGTTATGTTACTGTTATTATATCACCCAGATTTTCAAAATGTTCCATAGCTCATTTGAACATCAGTATGTGTGCATTTGTTATACATAAATATTGAATATGGAAGGTTCTAAGTTCTAACATTGAGCACATTTATCATATTATTGTTTTCTGCGTTCCCTTTTATCCAATTCCCCAGCATACTGACAATTTGTATATCTCTTTGCACCTTACATGAGAGAAACATTATCAAAAGAGATTTTTTCAAATTCTCAAAGTGTGTCTGTTAAGAGGCTTAGCAACATTCTTTAACTGTTTCTAGTCAAAGACCATTCTTTTTGTCATTTATTTTCAGTTACAATATAGTAAAATCATTTTTATTAAATCTTCATAATAAGATCACTTATTCACAGGCCTAATGTAACATATAAAATTTCATTAAGACAATGTTTACCAATGATGAAATTAAATATGTCATACTCTATTTGAATAATTTGGAACCAGAGAATACAAGTTGTTAGCTGGTAAGTAAATTTTTTAACATTTCATTTTTCAGAAGGGGTGTCGCTTACGAGGACAAACGTCAAATGATGGTGATGTCAAGTATGCAATTTATATTTTATTTATAAAATTCTTACAATAAAAGTAAAAGTTTTAAATATATTCATATTTGTAATAGCTCTTAGTTTTCTACAATCTTGAAAACCAATTATTCAATTACTCAACAACTGGATAGCTATTTATGGCTATTCATCCAAGCTGTGCCAACTTAACTTGATATCAAGTCGTTTAATTTGCTGACATAAAGGTAATACAAGCTAACTTTAAAAAAGACATACAAGGATATGATCTAAGCTTTGAAGATTAAAATATGCCGATGAAGTATAATGAATATTTGTTTGCACTTTGTAAGATAGTGTTAGTTGGCTCCTGCACTTAAGCAGATTGCAACAATACAAATATACGACCAAAACTACTACATAAATTTTAATATACCTATTTATTTCATTATTTTTCAGAGGCCCTGACCCAGACAGACATTTATCAGGTAAGTGTTGAAATGTTGAGAACACAATTGCTGAAAAATCATAATCATTCAACATTAAACGAAGACAAATATAGGAAATTTCATTCATATTTTTAGTATTCTCTTGTATGCATGAAAAATATTTGAAAAATATTGACATTTATTGATATTTGAAAATTGACTTTGAAGTTTATATATTGTCATTTATTGATATTTGAAAAGTTGAGTTTTCAATAATATACACTGATACACATCACAAGAGAGCTTCATTGTTCCAATATTTCTAGAAACGCCCCATGTGAACCGTAGAAGCCACATGGACTGTACAGACTCCTCCTCCCCTGTGTTTAGACCTGAGAAAAAGACAGGACTGAGGTGGGCTAATACTTCACAGAGGCCACCAATCAAGTTTGAAGGTAAGCTCTTTTTCAAATCAGGAATTAAGAATCAGTTGAGACTTGATTGCATTTTTATTCAATAAGGCATTGTGGTTTGACGTTATGATAGTTTGAGGCAAAACTTTACTTATTGCAAACACATGATGGTTACGGCTACTCCATTACTATTCTAATGTCGATTTTAACTTTTAAAAAGTTATTTCTACTCCAAAATAAACAAATGTTTTGTAAATCACTTTTGACCTCTAATTGAAAACGCTTGATCAGAGCCAGGGCTAGTACGTCATAGCCGATTGTTATTGACGTCATGGGCCATTGTTTTGTGATGTCACCCAAAAACTATATGCTTGCAGAATAAAGGGGTGGCACTGCCTTTGATCTCTATGGGAACAATACTAGAACTGTATTTAAATGTTGTATTGTAGTGTCCGTTTGGATATATTTTAATTTAAATTTTATGGTTCATGGCGTCACACTATAAAATGAAATGCCCCTGCTAGCACATCATTAAAAAGCAGATGGTATATTTTCATTGTTTCTTTGACAGTGAAAATCTCAAAAACGCCAGAAATGTTTAATATAAACTCTAAATCTTTTATCAAATTTTTCAAATCTGTAAGAAAATTTCAAATTTCCTTATTCAGATGGCTCCAGTGTGAACTACAAGCGCCACACCACATGCATGGTATCAGATGACCTCCGAACTATGAACTGGCGCCGACCTCAGAGACCATACAGCACCTCGATCATCCGAGAATCGATGCGATCTCGCAGCCCCCTCCTGGAAGACCTGAACCCCGGGGAGAGACTGTACATGTACAGTATAGCCAAGGTGTACAGTGTGGACAAGATGCGGAAACAGAAACAGAGCCAGTACTGTCATATACTGCATAGAGAGGTTGAGAGAGGTGGGTACAGCACATTTTGTCATTGGGCATTGTTCACTCATATGTCATTCTCGATTTTGTTATGGGATTAAATTGATTTGAGGCTTTACCACTGTAGGTGTCATAAGAGTTGTAAATTTGCTTTTGCTTTTATCCTATGATAGTGATGATCTTTTATAGAGTGTTGATATTTTGACATTGTCATATTTGGGATAAAACTCTCCCAAAAAGTACAAATTCTTGCAATTCTAAGGTTGAGTTACCTTTTGAATTATGACTCAGTTACCAAAATATCAGCCCTCTTAAAAAAAGATTTTTCCAAAAAATTTGAGAATAATCTCTTTTGCACTTTTCGTATATGATCGAGTATAAGCCAAGAATTTGATAGCAGAAATAAGGGGGTCAAAGAAAGGGGGTCAGGATATATGATCAGTGTATAAAATAGATTTGAAACCTAGCCTGTCCTAAATATTAATTGGTCAATTCCTAAGGGGAAAATAAAGAAAAAAATTGAAATGTTACCAGTCCTGACCGAAAAGGAACCAGTCCTGACAAAAAGTAGCCAGTCAAGGACTTGCTGACGGGCTATATTTTAAACACTGATATGATGCAGATAAAAAAAATCAAGGGGCCAAGCAAGAGTATCTGTCAGCCCAGTGAGTGAGCAAGTCGATGATTCAAAGGAAGCAAAATGCACAATCATCGAGGTCATTTCTATGTTGAACTTGTAAAATAATGATACTGTTGTCTTGTTGTTTTTAATGAAAAAAAACAAAGAGAAGTTGTAGTGATTCTAAATATATCAATCGAATTCACTACCAAAATGGCATGTATTTCTAACATATTCCTTGCATAATATTCATATGACACCCTTTGTTAAGGTATGTATTCCCCCGAGGAGTGTGAGCGGTACTGGAGGTACCTCAACCGTCCAAGGAAGACACAGCAAGGTCCTGATGACGGCTACCAGCGCCGTCGCACCAAGTCCGCTCCCGGACGCCGATCTCATGACAGAGAGAACGACAGAACAACAGACACAGCACAGTCAGGTCGCCAGTCAGAAGCTTCAAGGTCTCTCAGGTAAGAATTTGCCGAGAAAATATTATCACATATCAAAAAGCTTTTCAGTTCCTACTGTGCTATTGTAGTTATTTGTCCTTCCTTGACAAATTCTAAGTTATCTGAGGCATTTCTCAGAAAACCCTTTTTCTTCACCAACAGAGTTACTATAAGGTATGAGGGCTAATCAAAGGGTCAAACAAAATTGGACTCGAGTACTTGAGGGGTCAGACTCGACTCGGACCCGGGTACCCGAAATCTTTTCCTTACCCAAGGATTTTCGTTATTTTATAGCTCTTTCAGTTACCTAAAATCCCTTGAACTTTTAGCATATATCAAGAATTTGAAATGGTCGTATTTAGAATAATTTCATATCAGTCCAGCTGGACCCGACTTGGGCTCGAGTATCTGTTGAAGGTATACTGCAACTGAAAATCTCAATGATTATTATCATAACAAGATTATCTCATTTCAGATCTAAATCACGAGGATCCTCTCGACCAATGTCCAGAGCATCTGTGGCTTCATCTAGATACTACAAGAAGAAGACCAATGACCAAAATGGAGACTCTGACGTCAAACAAGAAGAAACATCAAACCAACAAACCCCTAAAAAGACATCAAATCAACAATCACCTAAAAAGACGTCAAACCCACAAACCCCTGTAAGATCATCTGACTCACCTAAAAAATCTAAGCCAAGATACCAGTCAATGGAGAAATCAGAGGAAAAGGATCCAGTAAAACGTATTCCAGTGGAGTCGGACGATGAGGAAGATCAGAATGAGGCTCAGGTCAGAGGTCTTGACCGGGTCAGGGACAGCGAATCGTCAGACAGCGATGCACCTACCAGACAATCAGGACACCGCGAGGGAAAGGACAGACCGAAATCTCGTCTTGGTGGGAGAAAGAGGAATGCTGTTCGGAAGAAAGGTGGGTAGTTTTAAGAAATATTTTGGCAAAGATTTTTAACTAGCATCAATTTTCTTGTTTCAATTGCGAGGTGAAAAATGATGTCCATCATAACTATAAATTTTAGTTTAAAAATTCTTCCATGCTTGAGATACATATAAAATCACTTTTTTTACTCATATGTGTATGTGTACATATGTATATATATAACATATAAGGAACATAAATATGACAGATTCAGCAATCTTTGATCTCTCCCTAGTGCCCGAAACTAGTTACTTGGCTAAAATGAGTTCCTGGTTTTCATTTCTGGCATTCCAAGATGGCTGACTCTTTGTTGTACTGTTGTTATATATATATATATAGGTATATATACTAAGACATATATTCAAAGGCATTCAAAGATTTCAAGTTAACCAAATTTGACAATCAGAATTACAGATGAATAGATAACTGCAAGCATTATTTGCAGCTTTCTTCTACTTGAATCAAAATATGACTGAAAATCAAAATAACAAAACTTACCTTGATAAATTTCCAGATACCAGTGATGATGACTACAGTTCTGACAGTAGTGTGAGCAGCAGTGACGAGTCTTACACAGACAAAACAACAAGCCAGTCCAAGACTTCTCAATCAAACCAGAACAAACAAGCTCAACCTGCAAAAGCAGAGGAATCCAAGGAATCCAAACAAAAAGAGGATTCCAAGAATCCGCCAGCAGACAAGGACACTTCATACTCAGAAGATTTTACAGAAACGTCTGCTTCTCAGAGTGTCAGTCATGCAAAGGGAGATAAATCTGACTCGACAGAATCAAAGGGACATAACTCTGATGCAAAACAATCAGATAGTTCAGAGAGTCAAACAGTCACCCAATCAGCCAGTATGAGCCAATCAAAAACTACATCTGACCAGACAACTTCAAAGTCGACAAAGGATCACACAGAATCTTCCATCTCACAAAAAGCAGACGACAACTCAGCATTGTCCTCTACAACAGAATCAAAATCGGATGATTCAACAATGAAGTCATCGAATGATGATAGCTCAAAAATTAAGAAAAATTATGAAAACAAAGAGGGAGACAAGGTCAAGGACAATGTCAAGGTCACTGATGAAGCAGACAATGTCAAAACTGAGGTCAAGGTTGATAAAAAAGAAGCCAAGGCAGCTGATGAATCCTATTTAGATGACTTCACGGAGTCCAAGAGTGAGGAAAGCAAGAAGCCGACAACAACAACCAATCAAGACAAGGCTGACAAAGACAAGAAGCCGACAGCAACAACAACTAAACAAGACAAGGCTGACAAAGACGGCAGGGCTGTTGCGGAAGGAGAGAAAGGGACTGGGAGTTCGACCAATCAACGACGAGATTCCATTGAACTTGAAAGTGATGAGCGAGTTAGAGACTGGGATAAAATAGAGTATTAACCCCTAACCTAAAGGTCTGGGATACTATGAGATAACAAAATTTAGCCACTAGCCAATTCTTGATTTTCTCTGTTAATAAAACTATGATTCCTGCAAATTGCCAACTGGAATGTCAAGGCACTTTTTGACTGAGATAAGATAGAGTAGTAAGTTACTAAGTACGTAGTAAGTAACGCTTGATCTACAGATTCCTGATATATTAAGAATCTGACCTCTTACTTTTTTAAACAAGCTCTGATTCCTGCAAATCGTCAATTGAGATTGGTCAGGCACCATTTGACTGGGATAAGATATTAACCATTCACTGACAGGGGCAATCGATCGTACATGTCGTAGACTTACAATGAATGTAAGCTTTTTTTAACGGTATCCTTGTCTGGAATATCATGAGATAGCTCTTTTATAGCCAGTGGCAATTTCTTGATTATCTACTTTTACAAGCGTTGATTGAATTCCTGTAAATCGGTTAAGAGATTAGGGAAGTTTTCATTAAGCAGGCTAAAACCTTCTTGTGAACAGAAGTCAGTTTTTTGTTTGTTATTTTCTATTTATAAACAGTCTCAATGTACAAAGAAAAGCCATGACAATGATACTTTTAAAATGCATAATGACAAACAGGTGATATATTTTGTCTCAAAATAGTATATTTTTATTGTTTAAACATCTGTTTGTCATTGAAATTAGTTGTGTACCTAAAGGTAATGTTGGAGATGTAATTATACTTATGAAGTCACTTTATAATAAATATTTATGTACCGTATAGGATGTTTCTAGTACATATATATATTATTCAAACTAATCTGTGATATTTGTACAGTTGAAACAGTAGCTGCAGAACCAGTGTTTGTTTTTCTATGAATGTTTTCCTTTATCAGTGTTTTTGTTGACTTTTATAGAAAATAGATAAAACAATTCAATAATTGAACAATGTTTATCAGTTATCAAGAGCTTTCATTGCTTCTATTTCATGATTAGATAATCATATTAATGTAGAATTATGATGTCAATTCCGTCCATGAAACTAAAGAAAATTCATATTTCTACTTATCAATTAAATGATTTTTCTTACCATTGTGTGTTTTTTTATGAACTTCTTGGTGGATTTGCCTTCATCATAAATTTGATAAAAAAAGGGTCCAATTACAAGAAAAGATATCATGCATAAATGAATTTTTTCACAGGTTTTCATTGTCATACTTTCCAGCCGTTGCAAACATTACAAACATTTTATGGGTGCTTCTAATTGGGCAATAGTGTTCTCTTTAATAAAGATGCATGGAGGAACAAGTCTTTGAAAAGTATTTAAAAGTGGATAATATAAAACATAAAGAACAGCAAGATTTTCTTATAACATTTCTATCACAAAATTGTCCAACACATTAAAAAAAATTTTTTTTTTTTTTTTTTTATCATTTGTATGCATTATGTTATTCCACATGTTCGACCTAATGTGGCAGGTTGACATATCTTTAGCCAGATAACTGCAAGACTGTGATATAAGATAAGAGAGAATAATTTATTAGTTATAAGAACAATGCATATCCTACCATTCCCCAAAATTAAATAAAATCGTCAACATTTAGATCAAAAAAAGTTGAAAGTTCATCTTACAGTTATTGAGTTCTGTTCGTAAACATAAATCTAAGACATGTTTTCATGGAAACTGTCCAAAATAAAAATTCTCAAGAAGTGATACATGACAAGTGTTATGGATAACAACTTCTTTATTGATTTCTCACGACAATTCTTGCCCCTTCTTCAGGTGACCGATGAAGGGGCAAGAATTGGCACAGAAACATCGTAACTGTAGAAGGGGCAAGAATTGGCCCAAGAAATGTCGTGATAAATCAATAGAGAAGTTGTTATCCATAACCGTTATCTTGTATTATCACACCAACTTCTAAATGCCTTTGAAGAATTTCCCAAGAAGTGGATAATCCCAAGTCATATTGATTGATATAAATCAAGTTTCATTCAGGTCAGCTTTGGTTTCTCTAAGTTATGCTCTTGAAACAGAATTCTAAGTAATGTTTCATTGAAACTGCCACAAATATAATTCAAAGAAGTGGAAAATCCCAGAAGGCATATCTACACATGCTGACTAATCCACCTACATGTTTTCATGGAGCTAGGTAATTCAGTTTGTGCTCCTAAATTGGAATGATTACAAAGACAGGCGGACAGGTTGATGACTTTATCCTATGATGTTACATACTGTGAGATAACAACACCAAAGCATCCTCATACAAGTGTTTGAGATCAGTAAAAGGATCTAAACCAAACATAGTAAGGTATCATATGACTTGAATATCCATAAAATCTTGCACTGAGTTCAAATCACTAAGAACATAGGATTGAATTCTTTTGAAATTTAAATACTTCTTTTCATCTTGTAGCCATGAATCAACACATTTGTCACAGTCATTTTATATAGACTAATAAATAACAAAACAGTTCTGATGAATAAAACTTAACTTTATTACCTAAGAGAGAGAATATATACACTTTAGGACAATTCTACTTCAGTGTTTTTTTCTAAAACAAGGACATTTGTTCTGTTACATATAAATAATACATACAAACCAATTCAACTCATTTACTGTTATTCAAATGGGATTTTACCAGGTAAAAGAAATCATTTTTCTATAAGGGTTACACATATACTGGTAATGTGGATACCAACTAGGATGCCATTTGGCTAACTCTTTCAGGATGATTGCATCTGACCAAAACTTTAGTACTTGATAAGGCTTATCTAAACTCCTATATCAATTCAATGATACATATTGAGAAAACAAGATTTACAAATCATTACATGAAATCTACATCTATCACATACAGGAACAGATATCACTTAAATGACACAATAATGAATGTTTTATGTACAATATGCAGAAATTGCACAATAAGAGACAAGTTCAGTTATTCTTGACAGAGACATCAATTGACAATAAATTGTTGAGTATGTTGTTTTTTTTATAAGAGAGATAGACACAGTTCATGAATTTTTCAAATTTATCTGATAATTAATTTTAGATATTAAAGAGACCATAAATTCAAAACGGATTTTTAGGAAAACATTCTTTAAAATTTTAACATGTTTTATGCCTTGTTATATCAGGCAATACAATCGGGACGTGAAACATCAATAAATATTTTGTTGAACCAAAGATTTATTGAAAATGAAAAATAACAACAAAATAACAAATAAATGAGTTCCTAATTTAGTTCTTTCTGTACTCGATCCTTTCGACTTTGACATCATCGTCAAAGAGTTTGTAGACGTAAGCAACAACATTTGACTGCTGAATATCCAAGATGACGAAAGATGGAATGATTTTGCTGCAAAAAAAATATTTCAAACTTGAACAAAGTTAAATTATTAAAATAAGATAGATGAAATACCTTCAAGTTATGGTATGTCTATTTGACCTATCTGTGTTTTATTATGCAAAACATTAGGGATATCACAGTCACAATACGATCCATGTCCAAATACAGTTAATGCAACTTCTGGATTTCTTATTAGATATTCACAAAAGAACTTAGAGTTAACTGTATTGTGTATTGAACTGTGAACTGTCCCGTGAGGATGCAATGATGCATGAATGATCAGATGACACTAAGTGTGGCATATATGACCCCAGACACATCACAGAGTGGCTCTTAAAGTTTCTGTTTGAGGCCTTCAATACTGTTAAAGCTGATGGAAGAGTTCACCTCTTTTTTAATAAATATGTGCAAATTTTATCGAATATCACTTACAGACTTAACTGGATTTAGAAACAATCGTACATAAACAGTGTTGTTCCCAGGTGATCAGCTGAGGGGTCATTTTGGAATATTCTGAGCAATTAGGACCCTTTGCAATGGTTAAAATATCCTACTTCTCAAATTTTTAAGGGACACCAAGCCAAAAGGGAGGGCAAATATCTTCAGGACCGCCTCTAGGAACAACATTGCATAAATAACAGACATTTTGTTCAAACAAACAGGATGTCAGCTTGCATTTTGTTTTTAAAAAAATTCTGACAAGACCCTCAATTCAAGTGAGAGTTTCAGTTCTACAATAAAATACCGGTATATTGAGCGGATCCTACCTCATAGTAATATCTAGACCCACCTGTCCAAAGGAGTAAATGCTCCTGTTGCTGAGCCCGGGTTGATGAAGAACTTTCCTTCGTGTTCGAACGCCTCGAACTTGTGAGTCTGACCAGAGATGAGTATATCAACATCAAGTTGTCGCTGAACCATTGCTAGGGTCTCCGAGCAGCCCCAGGGCACCACCTGGTGGCCATGACACAAACCAATGCGGAACTGACCCACTGTCACAACCTTCTGTTCGGGGTAATTTAAGTTCTGCAAAGAGAAGGAAACATTCTCAGACTGATATTCACAGGGTTCAAAGCAGTTTTTGAAACCCCAATTCAAGGCTTTTTAAGGCCATTTCCAAGGTTCCTGGGTAAAATTAAGGCAAATAGTTCAAATCAAGTGCGATCAAGCGTGATTCACATATGAATCCTTGGAAACACAACAGACCTTGTGCAATGGACTAAGTCTACAATTTAAAAACAAAGTAATTACACAATGATTTCGGGATTTATTAAAATAAAAAGAGTCAATCTAAATCAATGTTGTATCAAACACAATCAAATGAATTTTCAAATCTTTGAGATGGTTCTAAGTGAATTTTAGGCTTTTTCCAGGCACATTTAGTTGCTTTCAAGGCCTTTTAAGGCCTTTCAAGACCAAGTGCCAATTTAACAGCCTTGTACAAACCCTATGTATGCTATATAGTGATAACTGCCTGTCTGTCAGCCAATTGCATGTTTATTTCAGCTGTACAAGAGGTCAACAAGCTGGTCGTGAGTGTCATTTGATAATTGATGAGAAGCTAATTGATTATTCAAACTGCTGTGGAATAAATTGACATACTGAAGAATTTTAAAACAAATTTAAAATTACATTTTGATGCTGAATGTATGACCATGGCATATCATTTTAACTTATCAAAACTAAATTTATTATCAAACAGTGTCCCTCCAGAGTTTTTATCACATTGAACTGAGGTTCAATAAAGGGTGCAGAATTCAATTTTAACAAATAAACTTTTACATTCCTGCCAAGTATCCATCATAAAAGGTCTTTTTGAAGACTCAACTGAAATTGGTAACTCACACAGTACTGACAGGTAAAGTGTAGGCTAAAAATACGCAGGCAGGTTGAACATTTTGAATTTTTTTTATTTTATCACAAGATATTAATACTGTTGTCAGAAGTTCAGAGAAGGACAAATTGATTGTAGGATCAATGCTTTAGGTGTCAATTGACATTTGGTATGTGAAAAGCGAAAATAATTATGACGATTAATTTACTAGGAATTTTGTCCGTCTGTACAAACTCATCACTGTTTTGTGCCGCTGTTCAACATCTTTTTGCTTCAAAGCATTTTAAAATCTCCTTAATGTCTTCTTAATTTTGAAATGATGTTAATGTTACAAGCTTATATCAGCCCTCATGCTAGACTTTGTGGCCTGGGAGCCAAGTGGCTCCTACTTAGAAATAAGTGGTAGCCAAATTTGGAATTTTTGGAGCCAAAAATGTAACCCAAGAATTCAGTATCTAGCTGGTGATTTTGAAGCTCATCAATTTTGATACTATGTTTTGAGTATAGCTGTATTAGTAAATTAATACATGTTTTGATAATATAATTTTTGAAATAGAAAGCAACTTCCATAAACAAATAACTCATTTTCAGATAAATGAACACCAATCTCTCCCTCCTAATAAATAGATCAATAATAAAAGAATTGATATGAATTAATTACATATTGTCCTGTCAATTTTTATGTTAAACAGCATGTAGTTTATTGAATTTTCACTTGGGAAGTTGGGATATTTACAAACATCCTTCATCATATTTATTAATCACATTAGATTAACTATTGTATTTGTTAATGTCAATTCTAATTCATTCAAATTCCAGTTTCATTTAGAAATATAAATAATGCATATTATAGGTTATAAACTGAAACTAACAAGAATCAGGTCAGAAGTCATGGCCATGTGAGTTACAACAAAATTGTTTTATAAGGCCATGAAATAGCACGTAATCATATTACAATCGGTTGTCAACAAATAATCTGACCCTTCAATTCACCCTTGCCATCGTTTTGGAAATCATCGCTGTCATTTCAGCCTTTGACCTTTGTTGTCGCTAAGCGAAACAGAAGGATTTATGTGCTCTAGACACTTTCAACACCAAACGAAAGATTTGATAAATTATATTCAAATATGTTCGCCCCTATGCCGTTAATGTTTTATCAAGTTTGACATGCTTTTGATGTATTATGAAAAATTGTTTTGAAAGAGACGAGAATATAAAATTTCTGTGACCTTTTTCGAGTCGTATATCGTATCTCACAGCTTCACCGCTGATTTTGGCAACACGACATTGATGATGGCTTTGGTTAATTGAAAAAGTACTTTCAAAGCATCAGTGATGAAAAGTATTTTCAAATTCAACTGTTGTTTTAGGGCAACAGAGGCTTTTGTATTGATATGATAAACAATCGGCAATGCAATGCATGGGAATCCCCGACAAAGCAAGCTTTATTCTGATTAGTCAACCACTGAACAGAGGGCCAATCATAACATGACATCAAGGTAGGGAAAGCCCAAACAATATAAGCTTTATTCTGGTTGGCCAATCTATTAATAGCAGCCTATCACAACAATTAAATTACGACAACACTTGACTTTTGATAAATTGGTACATAAATACTTGCCATGATATGAACACGATTTGAAGGCTTCTAGCTTGGATCTTTTTGACAAATATTAATATATTCATGATGTATTAGGGTTACAATTAGCAGTAGAATTTCAGGAGCCAACAATGCGACCAAATATAAAAAATGATCGCCATCAAGATAAAACAGTCGCATATGCGACCAATTTAGTCGCAAACACGAGGGCTGTTATATATAAAATGCAATTACAATTTTAACTTTTTAGTTTGTACCCCCCATGTATCTTTACCAGACACAGCTGTACCTTGTATATCTTTGTGAGGCTCAGCTGAAATTGGTTACTCGTACCTTGTCTGACATGAACCTACCTCCTCAAAGTCTCCTTTGACCACATGAACATCACTTGCTAGCGTCTTCAGGTAGTCAAATGAGTCTTTAGTACACAAGTTTCCTGTACACAGAATATGTTGAATCTTTCCTGGAACCAGGAGCTTCTTGAAGCGAGCAGGGAGTGAAGCACATCGGTGCGGGATGTGAAGATCTCCGAGGACGAGCACAAGCTACAACATAATGATATTAAATGTTAAAGGGACAGTCCTATCGGGGTATATTTTGTGGAAACAAAATTCAGTACTGTTAAATTAAGAAAAAAAGTAGCCCTGTTTTGCAAAAAAATATAGTTTTGCCCTGAACTATTATAGTTTAAGCATAAGGCTGAAGGCCAAATGGTTTGACGATATAATAGTTCAGGGCAAAACTATACTTTATTGCAAAACACATGATGGTTAGGGCTACTCTATTACTTTTCGATTTTTAATCATTTAAGTTATTTCTATTTGAAACATAAAACTTATTTTTAAAATCATGTCCATCCATGAATTGAAAATCCTCAATCAGGGCCATACCCAGTGACGTCATAGCCAATTGCTTTTGACGTTATGGGCCATTGTTTTGTGACGTCAATCAAAAACTATACTTTATTGCGGAATGAAGAGTGGGCAGCGCCTTTGATCTTTACTGGAACAATACTAGAAAGTTATGTACGTATGACTATAACATGATTTTTTAAGCTTATTTTCATATATATTTTTGAGAATAACACATAAGTATTCTAGATTTAACAACATGACAAAGAATAGAAAGAATCACTGCGTCCTCTTTGATTTCACAAAAAATACCCTGATAGGACTGTACCTTTTAAAGACATTGCATCAAAATAATGCCTCAGAAGATTAAATTCACATGTGCAATCTCACTTCTTAGCTCCTACTGCACAAAATGTCTCTTTTCAAAATCAATATAAGGTTTTCCCAGTCAGTGTAAGTACTTGACACCATATGTCTCTATGATATGAGAAATGATATATGTATATTGATAATGTTTGGCTCTTTAAATTCCTGAACATTAAAATGCTATTTTATTGCAACAATCAGTAATTTTCGACATAAAAAAGATATCATTTGATGATAACTTGACTGTTAAAGGCACCACTCGACCGCGTTTCGTCCGCCATTTTGAAACGTTAGCATTCCGAGAAAACAAATGTGCTGTATTATGCTTATTCATTAATACAATAAAGAAATAATTACTTGACTGATATAAGAGGAGTATATTCACAAATAATTCATAATAAAAGTTACCAGTTACAACAACATTTTGTCGTAATAATGCATTCCACGATCGTAGGTTCGAAGATTGGCTTCATTTCACGATGTTTTTAATTTTCGAGCGATACACTTTATTCTTTGGCAAATTGTTCAATCTTTAACAACTGCAATGCTAACCTTACAAACATAATTGAAATTAAGTGTGAAATTATCATGTAAAAATCATTTATAACTGTAAACAGGAAAGTCCTCCTGAATTTCGTTTCCACAAAAAATACCCCGCTCGAATGGTCCCTTTAACAACATATCATAATGTCACTCAAACTATCTCTCTAAGTTACATAAAACAATTGTTCATTTTGAATGCTATATGCTAAGCAGTTGAACAAGTTTGACAAAACTGAAGCATCAATTGAAAATATTTCGTACGTTGTAGTTTTAACTACAAATCTAATAAATGAATGTGAATGAACGAAAACTGAGGTAATTAATCGAGGGTCACTCCCCCTTTAAAATAACATCGAATTTGTAGGCCACGGCTCAATGAAAACATTTCTTTTAAAAGAGACACATGCAAACAATGCTTGTTTATATTATTATGTTATAAGCACAATTGTAAGTCAACGTATTAATGAACAAACCATTCTGCCGAGTAAATGCTTCTGTGAATAGGAAAACGATCTACTTCCTATTCATGTGACTTGCAGGTGCTCGTTATGTTACCAGACCATCTATTGGCTGATCCAAATATTGTATCCAATGAACTCGGTCGTTGTAAACGATTTTCTCTGGACAAGATGGCGACTAAAATGAATTTTGCGGGAGATTGCAAAATCAAAATAGTCTGTTTTCAATAGGATAATCATTTTTGTTCACCTTTGCTGCCCTGTAAGTTCAAAATGAAGTGTGTCATACCTGCTATCAATTTAAAAGGTATGGATTTTGCTCATGATTCGATTATTTACTACTTTTATAAACTGTTTAGCAAGTTAACAATATGTCATTTTCCTAGTAAAACAATGTCTTGACAAAGGTTTTATTTGTTTCACTGTCAAACTTTCTCATAAATTCCGTCTTATTCCTCTTACTAAGTTATCTTAACATAGAAATATATTTCCATCAATTTGAACCCATTTATTTATTGGTGTGGTCACCTTGTAATATTTATATGAATATTCCATAGTGCCATATTGCTCTTTAAATCATAACCTCCTTTTTGTGACGACTTAGTAGGCCTAAGTACATAGACTTTTTCTTCTTTCAAACACAATTTTTAACTAGGCAATATGATGATGTTTTATGTATTAACATTTGCAACATTCTGAATCTAATGTCAATTTTCAACATTTACAACTTACAATCTCTTAGCTCTTTTCTGCACATGACACATAAAAATGATGATAATAATTATGTTTTAGCACTGTTTATGTTTTACAGTGTTTGGCAGAGCCATCCATTCCATGTCAAAGATTGGGGAGGAACTTTACATAGAACCACTTCAAGAAGGGGTAAGATGAGAGAGAAAATTTGATAAAACTTTAAAGGGGTAGTCCTACTGTCCTATTGGGGAATTTTTGTCGAAACAATATTCAGGAGGATTTTCCTGTAGCCTTTAAAGAATCGAGAATTTGTGCTTTATACTAAATCTAACCATTAACTTAAGAGATTTCAAACTCACTCTCATGCAAAAGTAATTTTTTTAAACCAAGCTACTTGATTTTACAAATGTTATGATGACCTTTATTTTATTTGACCCACAGCTTGCTCTAAGGACAGTCAACTCGTCCCGGTCAGCCTTTGCCTGTTTCATGTTCTCTCCGAGCTACTTCCAACACTATGATGACGGGTCTGGTCTTGTTAACTCAGAGGACAGCGATGAAGAAGGATTTAGATGCAAATTAGCAATGAAGGCAAGTGATTTTGAAACGAACATGTGGTATGGTAGACTTTGCACTATTCCAACTTTCCAAGCAAAACATTGCAACTCAATGAACATATCTTAATTTGTTTATCTGTTTAGTGCATTCAAATTGAGTGAAATTCATTGCAAAAGGGTTTTAACTTACATGTTTGATTATGACATAAGTAGAACCCGGATATAGTGAACAATTGGATACAGTGAACAAATTTTTAAACCTGTCAAAAGCCCTATGCATGTCGGCAAAAACGATAGTAGCGAACACCGGATATGGCGCACTAAATTGTTTAGTCCCTTGGAGTTCTTCATATTCGGGTTCTACTGTATTGTTTTACACAGTTTTAGGACATTTTATCGTCTTTCTTATTGTAGTCTCTATTTACAGTCAAACAGCTCTGTTTGCAATGTGAACATTTGTTTTTCAGTCCATTCTGACAGTTTTCCGCTCCCTATACACAATAGAAAAGACAGTGGAGAGATGCAAGATTAAATTGGATAACAGCGAATCGAGACTCGTCTTTCAGCTACATTGTAAACATGGTGAGCATTAAACTTATTGACATTGATCTACTTATTGTGTAAATTTTGTTGTATATGCAATGCAATTATTATTTTTAGTAACTGTCATGCTCTTTGTTTTAGGTATTGTGAAGACCCACAACTTGGCATTCATTGAATGTGAAACTCTCCAAGCTGTCTTCTCGAAGGATCTCTGTCCAAATGTTTTAACAGCCCAACCAAAGTAAGTAAATAAATAAAAATGTCTACTAATAGGAGCATGTTTAAATATGTATCTCTTCATTGAAATAGGACAGATTTGTATTAAGATGTCATAACCTATTACTTCATAAAATATTTCTTTTAATTTTTGTCTGATGTGCAGATTATTTGCCTGAAATTTTTTAGTGAATTCAAGCATGAATTTAGAAAGGGGTTTGACCAATGGTTAAAGTTGGTTTGACATATTTCATCAAAATGTTGCATTTTATTGCAGGTTATTGTGCGATGTAGTGGTCAACTTCCAACACAATCAAGAGGAGATAACTCTGATAGTAAACCCTCACAAAGTTGCGTTGAAAAATTACACAGAAGACGAACCAGGTCAGTATCTAAAACTTCACATTCACATCTTCTTAAAAATTTTGACCAGAAGGTAAAGGTACCTGAAAACTATCAACTATCAGTAAACCTATCAGTCTGTTATCTGTACTGTAATATTATTAGTGTTTTCTTCCAGATCAGACAAAAGTTGTTCATACAGAACTCAGTCTCACACCAGAAGAGTTTGACAACTTTCAAATTGGAGTTGACACAGAAATAACTTTCTGTCTAAAAGAACTCAGGGCAAGTATTACATACAACATATGAAAAAGTTTTATCCTAGAAGTTTTATTATTTTCCAGATAACAATATTTGATCGTGTTATATTCATTACTGACAGTCAATCATAAGGCAACATCTCCTATTATTTCTTTGCTATTGTTAGACATATTTCAATAATACTTCAAAATAGATTTTCTTTTTGTCCAGGAAGTGAAAAGTTTGCATGGACCAAATAGTCTTATGATCTTAGTTGATGTAAGAAAGTAATGTTACTTACTTAAAAATTGAATATTTTCATGATTTGATGATATTTTTTTTTCAGGCAATTCTTGCTTTCGTGGAAGTGACAAATCTGAATTTGAATGTCCATTTCGAAACCCCTGGCAGGTATAGTACTATCAAATAAGTTAAAAAATTTAAGAGAAAATATAAATTTACCAAAATCAAATGGATTTTAAGTCCTTTAGGAACATAAGTTAACCGAGTCAGCCATCTTACCTTTAGTTTTAGAACATAAAAGGGACGATATGGTGAAAACTTGTACTACATGATGTCACAATGAAAAGTGATCTTTTGCCCTAGGTCATCCAGTGTTGTTTCTAGAGGCGTCCTGGAGAAATTTGCTCACCCTTTTTGCTTGGTTTCCATTAAAAGTGTGAGATGTAGGATACTTTTACCATTAACGGCGCTTATCCACGAGAAGAAAGTGATTTACTGTAAATTACATGGATACACTAAATGATGCGGGCAAACACAACTAATGCCGTTAAAAGACTTGTAAGGATACATTAAAGGGGGTGGTGATCGCCAAACATATAAAAGAGATCTGATGAAGGGGAGCTTACGCTCCCCGAAACGTAACTTAACCTGGTTCTTGAAGCTTGTGTCTTCTGTCTTTTATATGTTTGGCGATCACCACCCCCTTTAATGTATTTTACCATTGCAAGGGGTCCTATCTGCTCAGAAATGGCCAAAATGACCTCCCCTTACCCCGGTAACTGACCCTCTATGAACAATACTGGAATATTATGAAAAACAAAACATGAAGACTAAATAAAAAATAAATAAATAATAAAGAATATGTACTCCTTATAAAACCTTGTATGACCATGTGAATTCCAATTAAGAATCTCATAACTGAATAATTTGTTTCCACTTTCAGACCAGTAGTATTTACAGTGGACAGTGACCAGACGTTTGAGGCCAGCTTCGTGTTGGCAACTCTAGCAGAGTCCGAGCCAGGGGCCTCTCAACAACCGTCACAGGCTCGCAGCAAGAAACAACAGTCTAGAGCTAGACAAAATAACAGGTAACATATAGGGGAATTAAATTTTGACGGATTTTTTTATATTATTGTTTTTTTAACAAAATTTAATTATTTCTTCTCAAATGAAGGATCAAATTAACCATTTCAACAGATCAAACAGGGATATTAGGGTTTGAACCTCAGTCTTTTAAGAAAGACTTTTTAAATAAGTACAAAATAAACCATAAACATAGAAGGTGTAATCGCTACAATATTGTTGAAATTCAAGATTTTTAGAGTCGTAACAAAATTTGATGTCTCATAAATACTATGGATAGGTACTCTTCCAAGCGGCTGCTTAAAAATGAAAATGTCATCAGATTATTAAGCAGATCCGTTATGTTTTTTCCAGCAAAAGATCCTATGGTGCACAAAGTCAGAAAAACAACACACAGAGTTACCAGACACATGAAAAAGCATCTACATCATCATCTCGACTTGCCAATGGAACATCAAATTCATTATCAAGGTAATAAAGTTTACTTCTTTTGGTAAGACGTCGTTGGGAACCATACCCCTACCTCCAGGGTGAATAGCGCACACTCTGCCAACTAAGCTACTTCCACAGTTATCTAATAGATATAATATTTATACTAGTATGATGATACTAGTGATATCAGAATAGCATTCTAACTGTTACATTTCTTATACTCTTTTGATCATGAATCAATATGATTTATTATGAAATGTCCATGAAATACATCCCTTTATCATTAAGTGTTTTGTAAAGATTGTGCAAATTTTAGGTCTCTCACCTATTGGGATACTTAATGCAGAAAATGCCTTCAAAATACACAATCATTTGTGAATGTAGTAGAGACCCATCTCTTTCAACAACATCTTCCATAAATGTCAAAAAATAATAACTGTTCATATGTTCATAGTTCATGCTTTGAAAAAGTCTGTCAAGGTGGATTGGGCGCACATATAATATGCTATTATTCTTTTTTTACTCCTCTTCAGGACGAGCACAAATGATACACAGGACAACCTGGCCGACAGCACCATGCAGGATCATGTCAGTATCAATGACACCACCGTGCATCAGGTCACTGCCATGGAAACGGAAGTGGAAAAAGGTCAAGGAGACATGGAATCAAAGTCAAGGTCACCTAAACCTTCAGGGTCAACTGGAAGCTTCGAGAGCCCTATTATTCCAATTCAGATGGACAAAGCAGAGGTAAGACATTTAGGTTATAAGATTGATGATATATATATAAATTTGGACAAAGTGTGATTGCCTCATGATGATAAACTTCCTTATTTGAAAAGACCCTTAGTCCATATTAAGAACTGTTAAGAGGTCCAAATTAGAAAAGGCAATGGAAGATGCAGGAATTTCAATTGGGGTCAGATGTTCATATTTATCAAAAGTTGGGAGTTATTTCTACCATTGCTCCGAGTGTTTTTAGCTCACCTTTACAAAGTAAATGTGAGCTTATGTCATGGCGCTTCGTCCGTCGTCCGTCCGTCTGTCCGTCCGTCCGTCTGTCCGTCCGTAAACTTTCAGGAAAAAGACTACTCCTCCTAAACGAATCCAGATATCATTCTGAAATTGTAGTATGTTATACCCATGGTGATTCCTCACAGAAAGGTAGATGTTTCAGTTTTGAGAATCCAAGATGGCCGCCATGGCAGCCATATTGAATTTTCAATTAGATTTAATGAAAAAGACTACTCCTCCTATACCAATCCAGATACCATTCTGAAATTGTAGTATGTTATACCCATGGTGATTCCTCACAGAAAGGTAGACGTTTCGGTTTTGAGAATCCAAGATGGCCGTCATGGCAGCCATATTGAATTTTCAATTAGATTTCATGAAAAAGACTACTCCTCCTATACGAATCCAGATATCATTCTGAAATTGTCGTATGTTATACCCATGGTGATTCCTCACAGAAAGGTAGATGTTTCAGTTTTGAGAATCCAAGATGGCTGCCATGGGAGCCATATTGAATTTTCAATTAGATTTCAGGAAAAAGACTACTCCTCCTATACGAATCCAGATATCATTCTGAAATTGTAGTATGTTATACCCATGGTGATTCCTCACAGAAAGGTAGATGTTTCAGTTTTGAGAATCCAAGATGGCCGCCATGGCAGCCATATTGAATTTTCAATTAGATTTCATGAATAAGACTACTCCTCCTATACAAATCCAGATACCATTCTGAAATTGTAGTATGTTATACCCATGGTGATTCCTCACAGAAAGGTAGATGTTTCAGTTTTGAGAATCCAAGATGGCTGCCATGGGAGCCATATTGAATTTTCAATTAGATTTCATGAAAAAGACTACTTCTCCTAAACCAATCAAGATATACTTTCTAAATTGTAGTATGTAATACCTATAGTGATACCGCACAGAAAGGTAGACGTTTCAGTTTTGAGAATCCAAGATGGCCGCAAAAGCAGCCATATTGACTTTTCAGCTGCAATGACACATCATTATTATTAAATTTTAAGCTTTCATCAAGTGATCACTTGCATCAAATAAATTCTCTAATTTGAACTTACTAATCATAATATTATCTTGAATATGGAATAATTAAGATTGTCATGCAAGTTGTTCTATATTTTTAAGTGTTTTTAAAAAAAAATTAAGATATAAGACAAACATAATTAATTAATTTGCTTAAAATCTTCATGGCAACTAGCTGCAAAAACCCAATCACATTAAACATCATGTTAAATTTTAAACAATGGTATCTCCCTTATATTCCTTTAAATACCACACATAAGGGGTCAACCAGAGTTCAGATATGCCTGTAGAGTCCACAATGCTATTCTAATACACATCCTGATACAGGCTGCTAGCATCACAGTGTCAGCTGCTAGTCTGTTGCATAATCAACCTGACCCAATTGATATTGCAGAGCAATATGCTATATGGCCATGTGTATGCAATAAGAGTTATGGAAATTAGACTTGTAATCTCATGACAGTGATATGTTCTTTCTAAGAATAACAACTTACACAAAAGTTGTCATCAATAAGTTTTGTGTTTAGCAATCTTTATGATAAGTTGATGTGGAAAGAGTTATTTTGTATCAGGTTCCATTTCCTGTGTTTACTCATATTTGTACCATTTCTATATCTAACAGAAGTTCTTCTTGACACAAAATCAATTTAGGACATAAGCTAACTATGTTTTGTGAAATTATATATATTTTTCACAACAATGCATGTTCTCTCCCGTCAAGTTTTTAAATACCACACATAAGGGCTTAGCCAGAGTTCAGGTTTACATGCTCAGCACACTATTCTTCTCCAAATACACAAAGCCAAATCCACAAATTGCTACACTCTCCTTAAGGATCTGGGGCTAGCAGCCCTGCCTGCTTGTATGTTGCTTAGTTATCTTTACTTAATTGATAAATACAACATAATGATGTATGGCAATTATCATGTCTAAGCAATTGACTTTATGGAAAGTATATAAATTGACTTTATGAAAAGTATACTTGTATTCTATTAATAATAATACTTTTTACAAATAACAATTTAAACAAGTCAAGAATCAGCTTTTGTGTACAACAATCTGCAAGATGAGTTAATATTAATAAGTCAAGAATCTGCTTTTATGTTCAGTAATCTACATAAGTTATTGTAGAAAGAGGTAATTAGCAGCCCCGTCTAAGGACGGGGCTGCTATCAGTTTTTGTGAAGTTTCCATCGCCGCCGCCGCCGCACTCGTACTACTAGCTATAACTTTTTTCCCCTAAGCTTTCCAGAACTCTTATTCATACCTTACTCCTCATACCTCGGGGGAACGATTTTGACACGTTCACTTTCAAGGTCAAAGGTCAAGGTCACGAGCTATGTATTCACACTAAGAATTCCTTGTAAACGCGATAACTTGAAAAGTTTTTGTGCTATGAAGCTCTAACTTGGTATATATCATCCTTGGAAAAGTAAAAAATTTTGAAAAGGTTTTGGCTACAATCCGTCAAAGGTCAAGGTCACAGCAAGGTCATGACGTAAGCATGTTTTAGCGAAAATGCTTTATTTTAACTATGAACACTTTTAATCAATACATGATTGTTATACTCAAAAAAAAGTGTTCAATGATTGTGTGACCTTGAAGGTCAAAGATCAAGGTCATGAGATATGAGTTATTACAAAATGCACTAAATTGGGGTATAACTTTATCCCATTTAGCTTTTCAGAACTCATGAACATGTCTAAATGTTAATACTTCCAGGGAATCATTATGACATGTTCACTTTCAAGTTCAAAGGTCAAGGTCACGAGTTATAAAATCACCACAAAATTCTTTGTAAACACGGTAACTTGAAAAGTTTTTGTGCTATGAAGCTCTAACTTGGTATATATCATCCTTGGAAAAGTAAACATTTTTGAAAAGGTTTCGGCTACAATCTGTCAAAGGTCAAGGTCACAGCAAGGTCATGACTTAAGCATGGTTTAGCGAAAATGCTTAATTTTAACTATGATCACTTTTAATCAATACATGATTGTTATACTCAATAAAAAGTGTTCAATTATTGTGTGACCTTGAAGGTCAAAGGTCAAGGTCATGAGATATGAGTTATTGCAATTCCTTGTAAACACAATAACTTGAAAAGTTTTTGTGCTATGAAGTTTAGATTTTATCTCTTGAGAAGTTCAACATTTTCAAAAAGTTTTGGGTACTAACTGTCGAAGGTCAAGGTCACAGCAAGGTCAACATATATGGAGAAAATGGATTAATTGTATTTTTAACACTTTATTTCATTACAATAATGTTGTACTCAATGAAATGTGTTCATTGATTGTGTGACCTTGAGTGTCAAAGGTCAAGGTCACGAGAAAATTCCCAATTTGGTGAGGCCTGTAAAAGGCGGAACAGGGTAAGGCGAAACCCAAAGTTCCGGGGCTGCTCTGCTTTTGCGGTATCCCGCAAACGCTAATCTAGTTTGTATCAGGTTCCAGTTCCAATACCATATGTTTTATGAAAACCTGTAAAACTAAATGATAATTGTATCATGCTGAAGGGGCTCTGGGAACAACATGTCAACATAGAAGTCATTATTTTTCAATTAGATTTCAGGCCAAGTACTTCTCCTACTAAATCAATTAAGATATCATTCTGAAAAGTGAGTATTTTTTTATATAGTGATTCCTGACAAAGACGCATTCATTTTATTATCAAGAATCCAAGATGGTCAATATGTCATTTATATTGAATTTTCAATTAGATTTCATAAAATTCATTGAAAAGAATACATTTCCTGGTCAATCAAATGAATGTGTTTATATTTGTATTGATGCACTTGTTGTAATATTTATCAACACTATAAATACAGTTACAAATTTTTTTATGAATCATCTTTATCTGCGAACAGCCTGAACCATGAGTGTTTTAATAAATCCTTTTAAATAAAACATATAATGATATCAGTGGGTTACATAATTCCTGACACTTCATAAAAGGCCAAATAACATAGCCAGTGAGGGATCTGATTACGATCTGAACGATGATTATCTAGATAATTATAATGATCATTCAATTCAAACAAATCCTTTTCAAAAGCATTTAAAATGATTAAATTTGTTCACTCTCAACACTAACTGTTGTTTCCATGCAATTAATATTTCCAAATTGTAAATTTTGGTTAATGAATAACAAATAATCTTTTATTTTGTTTGTCACGCTAATAAAAGATATCATTTAATACTCATCTTCAAAACTAATTGAACAGCTGTCTGAACAATTCTTTTTTTACAAAGTCTTTCTCACCAATTTTCTCTGTTAGTTAAAATTCGTCAATAAACATATTACTGAGTTGACCTCCAGATTATTTCTATAGCAAACCTCTCTTCTACCCCCACCCCTTCTATCCTCCCTTCCCCTCCTCCCCTTTCCTCTCCTGTCCTTCCATTGCAAACCTCTCTTCTACCCCCACCCCTTCTATCCCCCCTTCCCCTCCTCCCCTTTCCTCTCCTGTCCTTCCATTGCAAACCTCTCTTCTATCCCTCCTTTCCCCTCCTATCCTCCAGCCCCTCTCCTGCAACTCCCCTCTTAATATCTGTATTGCATACTGAATTAAGGGGAAGACACTCACATTATGGAATAACAGTAACTTACATAAGAGGATAAGTTACATAAGCTACATGCAGGTGCAAGAGGTCATCACAGGTCATCATATCTAGTAATTAGCATAAACCCCCATGTGGCTAGCCTATTCTGACCAATCAGATTGCACTAACATATGTCAAGATTTAAGATATTCAGAAATCTTCAGTTAGAATCACATGAGACATTGACCTGGACAGTTTACTTTGGCAATTGGACTTATCACTAGCTGAATTTGTGATCTGTGTCAGAGGGATATATTCCAGATGTTTATGTGCATCATCTTTTTAGTTCTTTGGAAGTTGAGAGTGTGACTAAATGAATACTCCTAAACCAATCAAGATATCATAATGAAATTAATACAGATGCCCACATAAAAGTAGCATTTTGAAGATTAAAAAGTCCAAGATGGTCACCAATTTAGCCATAGATATACAAAAAAATTATACAAAAACCTACTGCTTGTTAACAAATCATGATTATATCATTCTTGTATTAATGTTTGTTCAAGCTCTAGTGGTTTCCAACAGAAGAATAGCATTTTAAAAGATAAAAAAATCATGATGGCAGCCATAATCAATTATCATATAAAAGATGGTTACACAATTAAACCATATTACCACATCATTCATTTTAAGGTGAGCTTCTGTACCCTCGGTACTTTTATTAAGTTTTCAAAGAAAGTTGATGGTGTGGTAAGGTGTTAAATTCCACCTCTCTCTCCCAATCATCCTTGGATTGTAACAAAGGATGTGTTAGGGACACCACAATAGAAAAATCTTTGCATCTGTCTATCCATTAATCCTGTGTAATAAGATCTAACTCATCCGAAACCATTTTCCTTGAATTCAACCCAGGTACCATTTTCAAAGCAGAGGTACGACATTTACCGGTAGTTATAACCTAGAATATACTGAATACTCTAAATTTGGACATGGATTCATTGTCTCATGACGACTCTCTTTCTTAAGGGAAACATCAACCTAAGTCAATATTGTATATTGTATATTGTTTATTTGCATAAAGTATGTAGGCCATAGGCCCATGATACAGATGAATATAATGCACGTATGTGTTACAGAGAATTGTTTCTTAATTGCATTGCTCTAACAATAAAAGTGGCTAACAGCTGAATTGTATGTGGGTTACATGAAGACAGGAGAGCATAAAACTTTTGTCTGCTTGGGAATTGCCAATATCTTTTTGGAATTAATTCATTCCTTAAATTATCATAATAAGTGCATATTAAAATAAAGTGATATTCGTCTTCTATATAATTACACTTACATACATTACATGTTCTTTCATTCCTAGGTTCCTTAATATATCTACCAGTTTCAATTCTAAGTTGACTAGTACAACATCGTAGGCGAGCTAATGCATATCTAAATTTATCACATGTTAAAATGGTAATATATAATTCTGTTGAAAATTTTTGTTTATACATACAATATAGATAAGCCTTAGGACTATCATGAACAGCAGAATGCCACTCTTGCTCATAACATACTTTTAATCTATTGGTGAATTCATTAACAAACATTGATATACTATTAATACACTGGTGTTCCCAAACATAACCAAAACCACTTGAACATAAAATATCTCTTACATTAGAGGCCCAATTGACTTTACCATTATTAAGAGCTTGCAGCTGCATATTGTAACATTTCCGAACATATCTGTAATTAGGCATAGCTAAGATTTTACATCAATATGATATCACTCTTTTATAAGCAAAAATATACATAGGGTAGCGACCACATTCGCCTCTAACAATGTGATTAGACGTTGAAGACTTGACACCAAGAAACCGTTTACACGCATGCATATGTAATACTTCTATTTCTGAACTGATGTCTTTACTCAATCCCCAAACTTCCGACCCATACAACAATAGAGGAGTTACTTGAGAATCAAAAATTTTAAAGAAAAGTTTAAACGAGAGAGGCCTTAATTTATGTAAAGAGGCAAAAATGCCATATAAAACTTTCTTTGCTTGCAGGACTGCATTATGTACATGTTTTTGCCATGAAAGTGACCTTGTAAACAATAAGCCAAGATATTTATACGAACTTTCAGATTCCAATTTAATACCATCAAAATACCACTTTTCATTAAGAGACAATATCCCGCCATTTTTAAAAACGACAACCTTCGTTTTACTTAAATTAACAGACAATTTGTATTCCTCACAAAAAGATTTTAAAATATTTATCCGTTTTTGTAGTCCAAAAATAGTATCTGAAATGAGAATAACATCATCAGCAAATAACAATAAAAATAATTCCACTAGTTCCGGATGTAATTGAATACCATACGAACAATTAAACTCAATTTCCTTTGCAAGTTCATTAATAAACATCGAAAATAAAAGCGGACCTAAGACACAACCTTGCCTTAATCCCATAGGACAATCAAACGATGGTGAATAATTTTGACCAGAACGAACACATGCCTTGACACAGTCATAAATAGACTGCAATGCCTTACTGAATTTGGGAGAAACACCTTCACTTGAAAGAATATACCACAGCTTAGATCTATCAACAAGGTCAAATGACTTAAAGTCCACGAACAAAGCATACACCTTACCTCTCTTCTTAGATAAATAGCGTTGAATAACAGATTGAAGAATATACATATTGTCTATCGTACTATAACCCTTCCGAAACCCTGCCTGCGATTCAACGATCTTACTGTTAGCATCTGACCAAAACGAAAGCCTATTATTTAATATGGAAGTGTACAACTTGCTTACCACACTAAGTAAAGCGATACCTCTATAATTATCAGGGACACTAGGATCACCTTTCAATATTAGATAACGAATGTTGTTAGGCTAACAGGAGAAATGGCAATGGAAGATACAGGAATTTCAATGGGGGCTCAGGTGTTCAAATTTCTCAAAAGTTGGAGTTAATTCTACAAATGTCAATCGTTGTTTATAGTTTTTCAAAGAAAGCTGATGGTGTGTTTGGGGGTTCAACTCTTCCTCTCTCTCACAATTACCTTTGGTTTTGTAACAAAGGATGTGTGAGGGACAAAGTAAAACACACACAAAAAGCTTTGGATCTTTGTATCCATTCATCCTGATATAAAGTTATATTTCCTTTGATCCTGTTGAGTCATATTTTCACCTCTTCAAAACCTCTACCTCAACTAACAACCTGAGTTTCATATACCAACTGGGGGGTTTGCTTTGGTAAATACAACCCTGGTAAACACATTTTGTCTTTGAAAATGCCTCAGTCCTGGAATAGAACCCATGGTTAAGGGGAATACTGAACAAAATAGAAGCGTGTATTGAAGTACAGTACATGTATTTAAGTTTGTGAGTGTCTGGATAAAACCCACAGCTAAAGGGATACTGAACAAAGTAGAACTCAATGTTGTTTGTGAGGAAGTACAGTACCTAAGTTTCTGAGTGTCTGTATTACAGGAAGCAACAACTCCAGGACCAACAGAGTGTGCCCTGCAGGATTTGGATGATGAAGATGAGGAGGAAGAGGAGCTAGTTCCAGGAACACCTCCCAGTAAAAAGGTGACAATCCTCAGTTTTCTGTTATCGTTCTTGTGAAGGATAAACATGCCTCCGAGGTCTCAATCACAATGGAGGGGAAAAACATGATGGCTATACCCGAGATTTTCCTCTGAACTTGATAACTCTTCATGAGAAACTGAGGAGTAGTGTCAGTTGCTCAGAGGTTGTTTATGTGTATTCACTAGTGTATTTATTTTAACTGTTAATGCGATGTTCATTTTGTTGTCGTGTGCACTGTGTTGCATTTATTTTTGATTTTCGATAAAAATATTGATGAAAATGTCTTTCTCCTTCAGTTTCGGTCCCTGTTCTTTGGTCTGTCGCAGTCTCAAGCATCCCAGTCCCAGGCCCCACCAGATCCCGGTAATGTGCTAGCAGCTGACACTGATGATGAAGATTGAGAAAATAATTCTCTTGAGATAAGAGCAAATGCCGAAGTTAACTTTTGAGACATTTGACCAAATTGAGCCATGGCTGTTTTAACTGTATTCATTGTACATATTTGAATATGTATATTTAAATATCATATTGTACAGTTTTGTTTTTATTAAATTATTTTATGCAGAGCAGTCTTTTATTCTATTTTCGTGTTTAAGAATTCTTCAATTTGAAATCCTCTGAATGAAAGGATATGAACCAGTATGAGCTTTTATCAATTTTGTTACTCATGCTATTTTCACCATATAAGGGACGTTGTACATTGTATCAAGAAACATGGATTAGATGTTAAAGTTGAAAATCAAAACTTTTCCAACTGATGTATCAAAAGTTCATTCTGATCTGGGAGCAAAACCCCTGCAGCCTGCCCATCTGATGTGATGGTTTGGGTGCAATGCTATACTGAATTTCAGCACAGTACTACCCATGGTTTGTTAGTTCCAGCCAATGCTCGCAGGTTTCACCACAATGCATAGCCCCAAGTGTTGCGGTACTTCTCTCTGCAATAATACTAGCAGCCCAGATATAAGTGAAATACTCATTGAAGTTGCACTCAAACCCAAATCACCTCATCTGATGTTGTATGCCTGATGAGCTAATAAGTCACTAATCAGGAACAAAAACTTGCCTGCAATAAATATTAGAGCTTTGACACATTATGGAGAATTGTGATAAACTGACACAATACCTGTATCTGGATGATATGTATCATTGCCATTTTTTTTTAAGATTATTGCTTTTTCCCCATAAAATACCCTGAAAATAGTGTATCATGACTTGTATTTATCGATTCATATCGCTCTATAATATCTTGATTTGTCTATCTTCATAAATCTTATAACCCACTTCTGTACTACTATCATACGACAAAGCTACATGTTAGAGTGAACACAGAACAAGTGCTAAGGCATAAAAATCTTGTTTATTGTATATTTTTTCAACATTCATTTGAACAATCCAAGCACACACCAAATATAGATACAACAAATTGTGGCATTCATGAAATAGTTTTTGCTGGGACAGCATATTTACACAAGGCATTTAGGTTCTCTCTGGCTATGTACAATACATGGTGAAAATCTTGCTTTCGTAAGGAAACATGAAGATTTATGAGAGTGTTACATTCACGGACAAAAACAGTAAGATGCCCATATATCTTATTAATGATTTTAGAAATGGGCTTGGGCTTGAAGAGATTGAGAATAAATGAGTAAATGACTTTTTATCTCTTCTATGATTTGACAGCGAATCTAGTGTTGAAAAGAATTGTTCATAACACCTCTTACCATGTCACTTTATTTCTCTTCATTTTAATTTCTTAAAGGGGCAGTAGCACGTTTTTTGATAATTTTATATCTTAAATTTTTCACTGATAATTGTAAGTAAATGCTAAATATATATTATTTTGACAGTGTCAAAAATCTCATTACACAAACCAATCATCCATAGTCAGAGGACAAAGTATGAAGATTCACCTAAAATCCATGGCGGTCATTTTGTGTGAACACCTTTAATTCATTTTGTGTAAGAAAAAGGAATCGCATGGCTAAACTTTACATTATATATTTGATTTATTACTGCTCCATTTAGTTTAAATGCATTGTCTTTCAATTGGAATGATTAATTTAAATTTTCCTGACATCACCTTATATTCCCCCTAAAAACGTGCTACTGCCCCTTTAAATGTCGTAAAGAAAACTTTGGAAATGGATTCACATTTTGTGTAACAGTTCCATGTTAAAGTACAGTGTCGTGAAATATGACCTTTTTCACAACAATTTCAAGAAATTACTTCCGTTGATGAAAAGGTCATTAGATTATTTCTTACAAATTAAAGTTAATAACATTAATTTTTTACAGCTGAAAATTGTTTTATTTTGATGGTTATCTAAGACCTAGACCATGAATTGCATTGAAGTGCATAGAAAAAGCTTAGATTTACCTAACAATCAGTTACCAGAAGTCCTAATACTGTAAAATAAGAGACAGACTTTAATACAAACAAAGAACATCATTTTTGACATCTCACAGTACCAACTCATTCTTCAATAATTTTCATAACTATCATTAAGAATCAAGTACCTCTATTAAACAATAAGAACATTACTGCTTATATTTTGCATGGTTAAACTGCGGAACAGATGAGAGATTGATAAATGGTTTCCAATAAAAGTTTCAATGTTGGTACCCTTATGAAATCTGTAATAATGGGATTAAAATGTTATAAAATTCTGTTTTCTTTAGTTTGCAGTGTAATAAATTCCAAGTAGATAGTTTATTTACTTATTTCATTAATTTCCACCCATTCATGAAAGATGTGAATTTAATTATCCCTTTAAGTTTTAGTTTGTTTTCTTTAGTTTACAAGGTACTCTATTCCAACTAGTATGTTAATGCAGGTTTAAAGACTCTACCTTTCATCCCCTCACCCCTTCATGAGAGATTTGTATTTGATCATCCCCTTTTAGTTTTAGCACTAGGATATACATGCTCTCCACTTGTATACATCAACATTGGTTCTACGTCCCTAACATAGGGTATTCTTATAGAAATGATACATTTCAGAAACAGTCACACAAACAAAGCAGAAAGAACAACAAACAAAGTAACATCAATAGGTATCACATGATATTGTTTAAAATTATTAATTTTAACTTGGGAAAAAACTTATTTATTTCTCTTAACAACTTCTGGGTTTATTTCTCTTAACAACTTCTAGATCTTTGATCACATATTGGATAAACTTCAGCTGAATTTCAAACTTTGAGTGTACTTTTATGATATGGAGATATTCATAGATATTAACAAAGTTTTAAGATGACGGCTTGAGAACTTCACGCGATGATACAGTTCCTGTATTGAAGAAAGTTACCTAGATAATGGATGATATTCTTTGAGATTCAAAGGTGGTGATTATGATAATATTTTCTTATGGTGAACATGATAGTTTGAAAGCTTAACCAATATCATATTTACATAAAACTGAAAATCATCCAGTACCAATGAGTTTGCACTCTTGCCCCACAGAGGCAGATTAAGTTGTGAAATTCTGATCTAACTTCTGTTCAAATAAGCCCAGTTTCTTGGTTTTGGGCAGGTTCCCCATGTGCCATAAATTTGCACTACAAACAATTTGCAAAATTTCAGCCAATGAAAATCTTTTCACATGGAAAAGGTGGTTCTTATCTTGAGATCTTTGTCATGATTCAGTTGTTAAAATAATGACTTTCGATCAGCGTCCCTGGTTGCAAACTAGCTTTGACCAAATTCAATCAGGCTGTACCTCTCCAACCCGCAAACTCCCCATATTCAAACAGGTTGGATCAACATTTCATGACTTCTACCTCTGTGGATGATAGGCTTGTTGCTAAGATTGTGATCATGAAAAAGTTCAACAACGATTAATATTAAGATTCTCATTACAGACTAGTAATTAAGGATATGTTTGTTTTGTTTATGACATTTGAACATAATGTATATGATGTGTTGAGCAACAAAACTTTATCAACTGTACAATATAGTATTGATATAATTTTTCATCTTTACAAAAGCTGAAATGTGGAGAAACTAGAGAATGAAATGAACAATCACAGGTCAATGATATCATGATAGTATGAAATACGATATCAAGTATGAAAGAAGATATCACAATGCTAAATGTTAGTTTAATGATATGGTGACAGCAGAGAGATACTAATATCAACAAAATGTCTCATATTCTTAATAATTTTAACATTTTTACTTTTTAATAAAGGAAATTCTTCAAATTTTTCAACAATTAAAAACTTAATTGAGATCCTCTTATTCTCTATCATTTTACTTAATTTTAGTAATTTTTACCCATAATCGAAATATCTGTCCTTTTCATAACTACACTTATTATTGCACAAAAAAATCACAGAATTGTCATAGAAAACCTGGTGAATTTCAGATAATTTTGGCACAATATCAAATTCGAAAACTATTATCTAAATAGGTTTTCAAAACATTTCATATGGCAGTGAACAAGTTATATTTTTTGGAATAAATTAAAAGAGCTTTTTGTTTCATAATTCTATTGCAGCAACTCTGCTTGTGAAAATAATGATTTTAATCATAAGTACAAAGAAAAGTGAAGTCTGTGAAAAGTTTGGTGGTTTCGTTTTAATAATTTTTAACAATCAGGTTCTAGGCATAAAATTGTTTTAAAAAAAGAGATGATTTTCTTAGTTATGTGCTACAACCAACCCCAAAAAAAAATTGTCAAAGATCAAGTTTAAAAATAAGGACTTTTCAAGCTAAAAACTGCATTATATCAAAAGAGAAATCTATTCATCCATAATTAATGAATTATATTTAATTGTGCTTTTAACATGAAAGATACAGAAGAATAAATATTTCTTAAACATTTTTCAAATCGAATATACTTATGATATACCTTATTATGCATCAATAACAAACTGCATGATTATGAAGAACAAATTAGTTATTGAAACTAGCACCACAAGAAGTATTTGAGTATAAAACATATTTACTTTAACACTTGCTCTGCATACAGAAACAATTTAACTGAAAGATCTAACCACATATAACCTCTCCCTAAAACATCATTTAAGGAAATTAGTCTCGGTGAAGACGGTACTTAACATTCTAACACTTGCTCTGCATACAGAAAACAATTTAACTGAAAGATCTAACCACATATAACCTCTACCTAAAACATCATTTAAACATCAACTAACCTCGACTTTACCACTTCTCGATTTTCGTTCAAAGATATTTCAAAAAAATTAAAACTGGGCTTGATTTTTGTAAATTTGTCCAATAAACACCTTTAATTAGCCTTTCATTGAGACAGCGTAATTATCGGCTGTGAAAATCCCACCTGGTTCTGGGGCCATAAAACTCGCGCGTGTGTGACGTAATAAACAGACTACACAGATTAACGTATCATTATTTGAACTGAAATACTGCCTTAATAATTGTTTAATTACCATTGATGTGGATATCTTTTTTACACCAAATGCTTATACGTGTTACATCGTAAAATGATTTATCTAACTGGGTGGAAAACATTTTCTGAAAATCGTTTATTGTTGGTTTTTTTTCTGTGGTATTGTTATGATAGATTATAGATATAACGAGCCTACTTCTGCTTATGACGTCACAAAAAGGGGGTGTAACCAGGGACGGGCAGTCATGCATTCACTGGTTTGTGGCCAGATAGGTCTAAGCGGTCCATCATAAGTGGCATTCAAAAACGGCTTTCATTACCAAACTGAACATATTTGAGTAGAGACCTTTGGCGCACTATACACTATTGTAATCAGACTTTAATATAATTCAAAGAAAATAGTGAAATATGTTTGTGGTTATATGAACTTTAAGGAAATTAGTCTCGGTGAAGACGGTACTTAACATTCTAACACTTGCTCTCCATACAGAAAACAATTTAACTGAAAGATCTTACCACATACAACCTCTCATTCAAGGAAATTAGTCTCAGTTTGAATAAATACAAGATTTAATAAATCATCTAATTCTGGGGAACTATTAAATAAAATTTAGGAGAACTTATTTTACAGTGTGTGATGGAAATCAATGATTAATGTAGTTATTGGCCTCAACTGAAATAACAGTTACATTAACGTCACATAACAAACAACATCAAAAGGAAACCGAATCATTACAGTGAAAACAGTTTTTGATACGCAAAAAATTGACAAACATATGACTTTTAAAATGAAGTATTTGAAGAATCTTTTGTAGCTTTCTTTGGGACTCAGAATCAAATCAATGTGTGCAGTTATACATTATCATGAAAACAGTTTTTGTGTCAGAGGGAAATTATATTCTCTTGATCCAAACCGCATAAAATCTTAATATTTTGTTCAGACACATGCATGAATCACTTGTTCAGATAAAACCTGTTTTATATTATATTTATGTAAAGATAACATGAAGTGTATGGATGATCAACTTCTTAATTGTAGATAATAGCAGCTTGAAAATGGTTAAAGGATCCACACCAAAACGTTGCAACTGTCTACAACAAAGAAGTTGATCATTCATAAATTTCTTGTCTTCTTCATAGTTCTCACTTCTAAAATACCACTCAAACAACTGTTGCTTTTATCACTTGTTCAGATAAAAAACATGTTCACATTATCGCATACTGTAAATGTTTCAACTATCATCATCTAAAACATTCTGAACAAACATATGAGTTTTCTCATAAACAACCACACAAGGCCTTTACATCAGATCTTTTGGAGCCAATCAGATTGCAAGTTCTATCTTAGGGCAACCAATCAGCTTAACTGTCTTGGGTAACCAATGAGATAGGGCATACATCTAGAGTAACCAATCGGGTATCACATACTATCTAGAGTAACCAATCAGATAGCAGGTACTATCTATAGTCTAGTCTGTAATGTGGAATGCTATTGACTCGTACTGATCTATCACTCGACTACACACACACATCACACAAGCTCCTCACACCAACAACAGTGCAAGGAGCTGCTAGGTATCTCCAAGACTTGTAACATGGGCGACTATCACGGTAATATCGTCTGGCTTGCCTCCTGTAAAGAAATAAGTTTATATCAATCAGGGATAAAAGTTTCAGGGAAGCTTTTGTATCTTGAGGAATTCGAGAATTACATTATTTTGGTCATGAGATCTACTGAATATGAGATAAAAAGACGGTGCTATGATAATGGATGTACACTGTTCTTGCTTATTGATAAATATACATAAAAGAACTTGACAAAATGCCAATTGTAGATCAATTGAAGAGATGCGCCTTAAGATCCTAAAAGGCAACTTTTTTAAGGTCTTGACGATTATAAACATTTCCATAACAATATTTTCAATAAATAAAGTCAAGTTTGTTCTAAAATGAAATAAATTAATTAACTGCTGTCTTATGTAACCAATTATGTTCTTTGCTTTATTGATTGACATTCAACAAGACGGCAATTACCTCTGAAATCAATGCCTGCGTCCATGGCGGACATTGCGAAGGGAGACATGTATTCAGGATCGAAGGAGAGCTGGTAGGCTTTCTCGGCTATGTTACTGGCTGTAGTCTGGACCATCTCCTCTTTTCGGTCCTGCAGGTAAAATTACAAAATCTGAGGATTACAGGTATATCGGTTTATTGCAATACAGAAACAGCATGATACAAATCAATACACACTCCTGAAAATATCCATTATATCAGACATTTTGAAATAAACAATTTTAACTTAAATTTGCAGATAACACAACCCAAAAACATTATTATAAAGAAATTGTCAACTAATTATAAATTTGTGTTTTGAAAATAGCCCAAATATGAATAATGTGATTACAACTCCTCTTTTCAAAACCGACAGACAGCTCAGCAACGATTATTGTTATTGTTGCTGCTATTTGGTAAAGAGAGCATGCAAAAATCATAAATTTTAGAATCATCAATATATCATTGCAAACGCTCTTCTACACCACAATATATTGTAATTCCAAAATGAGAACAACACCGGTAATGAGCAATGTAACAAAAGCCATCAGGATTATGCGTTTTATTACGACTTATATGTTTTGTGTAAGGGTTTGATACTATGAAACAATGGCCAATTCTCTTCAAATTTCCCACTGTTTCATTGAAACAAGGGAAAAGTAAGCACGGCTCACATACCCCTGTTGTAATTTCACCAACATTATATAACAATGATAATGGGCCAAAAATGAAACAAATTTGGTACCCTGGAATTAAAACCCCCAAAAGTCACATCTGCACCACATTGGTATCATCCATACCAAATTTGAAGTTCCTAAAGGTGGCTTTACACTTGCACGCATTTTGGATCCGCACTTCAAGACTTTAATGCGTGCCAATAGACGAAGCAACATTGTTTTGAAAACAATTAAAACAATGCGTACACCCCCCATTTGCGCATTATTCAAGCACACTTCACGCATTTGCCGCAGAAAACTGCACGCAAGTGCTGCGATTTTACCCGCATTTAACGAACAATTGGCGCATAACCACGACAAAGCTGCGTTCTGGTCACGCATTTGTTGCGACTAAGTTGCGTTTTGGTACGCGGTAGGCGCAACTGCACGCACAGGTTCGACTAATTCACGCATGCTTGTCAAGATCCTGTCCTTTTTAGTCCCGCATGGTGTACGATACTGCCCGCATTGGAGGTATATAAAGGCAGTACCCTAAAATCAGTTCATCCTCTACTGTCACAGAGTGAACACCATAAATAACTTCCAAGATATCGCGCTTCTTGAAGAGAAGAGACGGTTGATGTACCTGAAATTGCATTGCTTGAAATGCCCAACCTTGTCTTATCTCTATCGTGACACACAAAATTATGCACGCATTTCACGACACTACAAGAATAAGTTACGAACAAGTTGAGACAAATTCACGAATACTTTGCGCACCTGGCACGCATTGGAGTGCGTGAAGATATAACCAAACATTTGGTTAATTCTTCGCGCATTTGCACGCATCCATGAGCAGTTAACGAATTATTCACGATAACGATACAACAAAGATACGCATTGCCACGATTTAATGCGTGCCAATGCGGATTCGAGAGTCGTGCAAGTGTAAACCCAGCTTTTGTCAAATAGTTTTTAAGTTATGCTCGGGAAACAATGTCGGACACAGGGATTGACGGACAGACATGTGGAGTGCTATATACCCAAGACTACGTCATAGCAGGGATATAAAGAAATGTAGTATTAGTTGAAAATGAACAGACAACCTCTATCAAATGCTGAGCAAGGCTAAATACAGTTCTCTTCAAGTACATAAGTGATAAAATACACAAGTGTTTTCCATGAATTGCACTGCTACTAAGACTACTTCAAGAGCTTGTGGACTATCAGTACTTGAGCTGGGGACCTATAAATGTGTACATAACTAATCTTGAATATGCAAACAGCTTAGCCAAGTTTCACATTTTACATATCTCTATAACATGGATACAGAGGTATGTAGAATGTGAAACAAGGAGGTAGTGAATTTATTGGTTGGTGAGAGTGTACAATTATAGGAAGTTGAGGAAATGTTTAGATTTTGATATTTCGGATGATTATGAAGAAGTGTTACACTGAAAACAAAAATTGGCAGTCTTCAATATGTTGTTAACTGGAAAAAGTTCATAATTTCCCAATACTTACCTGAAAGTGCATGACATAATGCAAGGAAATAATATTGATAGTCCAATTGCATAAGGAAATATGAAGTTATTATCTTTGATGACACTGATTCCTCTTAACAATCGAATCAAAATTATTAAATATCATTTAGTAATCAAATTGTTCACTAAAAATTGTAGTAAGAATTGATACATCTGGTACTATACTATCAGTCATCAAAACAATGCAATACATTGAAAATCAAAGGTTGGGATGACAAGAAAGCATCCTACATTTAGACATCACACCTTTCGTCAATATCAATAACTGCCTCATTTAAGCAGCATTTCCTAATGGTTTTTGGTCAAGCTCACATAGATTTGGAAAGATCTTTGACAAAGGCCCATTTTCAAGCTTTTTAAAAATGTTCTTACTACAAAATGGCAATTTCCCTTATATCAGCAGTTAACTTCTTTCAATGTGCCTTCCGCAATACCTTAGTTTGTCATCCAGACCCTAAAGCAAAAATATTTAATTGATGACCAACCCAGTCTAGAAAGCATAGCAAGTCTAGATCGCTCAGCTCTGGGGTTAAAGCTTCTTCTGGGCTCCATTTTGTTATAATACATGAATTGTTATAAAATATTGTCAATATTGGGGGAAAAAACACTTCTGAGACTAAATGTTAGTCTACCAATACCTGAGCTCAGGTGCCAACTGAAGTTGAATTCTGGGAAATATCACAACCAACATTGTTGGTGCAATGCAGCAAGACTTGAATCAGCCAGATAGAGTCTTGTGTGAGACAGGCCTTGCAATCTGAAATACCATGCGAGACAGAAAGAGCTTGCATAGTATGTATACCTTGTGTTTGGACATGTTGGAGATGTACTCTAGCAGCATATCCTCCTGCATGTTGTCGAACAGACCGTCTGTCCCCAGGAGGATCACGTCACCCTCCTCCACTCCGAAGGAAGAACTTTCTGCAACCTCCGGGCTGTAATACAATCATTACATATAATTTATCTCTCTTTTTGGAAAAGAATCAATTTTAACCTTCTTATGCAGTAATGCAATGGCTATATATCTCTTTAGACTATTGAATTTCATCAAATACAAGGCTTAAAGCGAGTCTGCGTCCCCGTAAATGTGATGCATCACATTTATTAATTAGTAGCCTGCTACCGTGCGCCGAGTCTCTCCTAAGCTCCGCAGCAGTGTTGATAATTCATCGCTGTACGGAGCTTGACTGTGACAGAGAACCGGTTTACGTAAACTCTTCGGTTTCTCTGATTGAATTGTTTGTTTAATCAAATACATTGTTTAAACCGCTTTAATGCGGCTTTAATATATCATGATTGATTGAGTTATCTCACTGTGACAGTGAGTTGTTTTGGTAACAAATTAATGCATCTACAAATTCTGAATAGAATAGCTTTTGCATATGTCATAACATTATTAAATCATCATTACAACACATTTTCTTGTATTGAATAACTGTTTTCAATTGGAAATTTATAATTAATTTCCATTTCAATTACTAAAATATGAAACAAATAAAATAAAAATGTGTTGTCTTTCAAATGTCCTGTAACAATAGACATGCAACCGCAAGAACATATTCTTTGACATATAATTAATAATTAACATTATTATTTTTAAAAATAAATGTAATCTATTATATACCAATTCGTTTATTAAACAGTGTGCTGTTTCAAACTGCGTAAGAAATATCAGTTATACGTAGTTTCCAAAATATGATAATATTCACGATAATGTGAGGATAATGAAGGGTAGTCCAGCAAAATAGATGTCTCCTTCGGGTGCGCAGTCATCGCACATATACCGAAGTTTAGATAATCATTATCTAAATGAGGGACAGTCATGTAATTTGAAAAAGCATCGATTACGATTTGGTTATTTGTCACCAATACGTTATCGATAACACAGACAGACAGATATAGTTTATTATAGTGTCACAAGTTAAATATACATTGTAAAAAGCATGATTAAAAGACATAATATATATTTAACAACCAGCCAATTTTTGGCTTATGAGACACTTTACAAGATAAAACAGTGTACAATATATTCGTAAATATAGGTATGTAAAAGTAGCGATAATACAGGCTTAAAATTAAAAAAAAATAAGTAAATACATGTAAGAGTTATAAAAATAATTGCCTTCTAAAAAACATATTCCTTATTGTTGTACTGATACATTTAATGCGTTTTGGGCTGTTTTCCGATAAATAGGTCCTAAGGCCCCGTTGCATTATAACAATCTAAATTAAAATTGCTTCTTTGATCATTGTAAAAGTGGCATTCTGAAATAAAATGAACTTCTGTTTCAACATTTTGACAAAATCGACAAATTCTACTCTCTAATGGGGTGGGGGGTCTGCAGTGTCGTCCTGTCTCTACGTATAAGGGGAGGCTTCCACATCGTAGGCGATGGATTATCTTCGTTTTCTCTGATTAACATTCAGACGCCATTTAGAACACCACGTTGTTACCACATCCAATATTCGCTGCAGCTTGTAAAGTTGAGATATTTTTTTCTATTTAATTTTGTATTCTGTAGATCGTAAATAAGAACCATATAAGAAGTGATCAATAATGGAAATTTGTTGCGGACGATGAAACGTTCACCTACTGATTTTCATTAGTCAGATATAATGTTCTACAGCCTCATTTGGTTTTGAAAGCTAGACATTCTGTCGGGGATTGAAATAACGTTTAATTGGCGGCAATTGTCTTGTATATGTCTTGTATGTGTATCCATCGTCCACTCAACCAGACAGGATGGCGCCATCAAACAGTGACCCGGCAGTTATGACCTGTTACGACACATGACTAGAGTCACTGGACGACAATAAACTGACGTCTCACACCTGTTATCTGTTACATCCGGCTCCATAATACACAACATCAAATGACAGTTCCCCGTTATATCAAGTGTTATTTCAGGCTGTTCAGTGTATCACACATATTCAAAACGATGTTATTTAACCATGAAAAATCACAAAACAAAATGAATAGATGACAAAATTGTTTCAATTTCCAAACCTCTTACCTTTCCTATCTATTAGATGTCTCGGCAGTTATTATGAGCAGCAACGTTTTTATAAAGTGATTGGTTTAACATTGTTTTTTTTTAAAACAATAAACACAAACAATTGGCGAACGGGCTGTACAACGCTTATTTGAGTATCCACTCTTATTCACGATTCATAAATCTGAACACAAACACAAGAAATTGTGAAAATTCAAAAGCTAAGGGATCCGTTTAAATGTTTACATGTAGGTTTTCAAATGTTAATTATTTGGTATGCCTCATTTTGAAGTTGTCTACGGCATCAGCTAGATGAAACCAAATTAATTGAAAAATGATTTAACCCACACTGTTACTCTTCACTACCGTATAGACGCAGGTTTCGCCAATCATTTGAAGCAAATAGTATACGTAGCTTAATAGAAAATTCCCGTGTCCTTTGAAGTTGAATGGTATTTTTTTAGAATTTTTGTTTGTTTAATGATTGATTATCTTCATATTTTATACTAGACAGAAATTATTCTTCAATTTGATAACTTTTTAAACAAACTTTTCAAAAACATTTGTATCACAATTTGTTGATAAAATTAAGTGTTTTATAAATTTAACTAAATTGAAACATGTTTATTTCCTAATTTGAAATTATTAAACAAACAATAGCCAAATACACATATTTTGTAAATAAACCATGACATGTTCCTTATCTTGTTTTTGGAGCGGTTTTTTTTAAACATCAACTAACCTCGACTTTACCACTTCTCGATTTTCGTTCAAAGATTTTTCAAAAAAATAGAGCCATTGGCTCTGTAGCTCATCAGGCTTCATCATCAATTATGCTGTAGAGTGTGGCCAATGATACCCCCTTTGTAGAGGCCACAGGGGCACCAATCATAAAATTAAGTATAATAGGCGACAAGTTTCAGTTTTCTAGGCCTTATACTTCAGGAGAAGAAGATGAAAATAGATTTGAAGGACGTTCCTGTTGCCTTTATTAGGGGTCACAGGGCAACTAAAGCTACAATTTATAATCCTCACTAGCCAAGGAGTCTGTACACAAAGTTTCAGCTTTCTAGGCCTCATGGTTCTGGAGAAGAAGATGAAAATAGGTCTTAAGGGCGTGGCCGCTGTGGCCCTTATTAGGGGTCACAGGGCCACCAAAGCTACAATTTATAATCCTCACTAGCCATGGAGTCTGTACACAAAGTTTCAGCTTTCTAGGCCTTATGGTTCTGGAGAAGAAGATGAAAATAGGTTTTTAGGGCGTGGCCCCTGTGGCCCTTATTAGGGGTCACAGGGCCACCAAAGCTACAATTTATAATCCTCACTAGCCAAGGAGTCTGTACACAAAGTTTCAGCTTTCTAGGCCTTATGGTTCTGGAGAAGAAGATGAAAATAGGTTTTTAGGGTGTGGCCCCTGTGGCCCTTATTAGGGGTCACAGGGCCACCAAAGCTACAATTTATAATCCTCACTAGCTAAGGAGTCTGTACACAAAGTTTCAGCTTTCTAGGCCTTATGGTTCTGGAGAAGAAGTCGAAATTCCACAAAGTTTACGGACGGATGGACGGATGGACGGACGGACGGACGGACGGACGGACGCCGGACACCATGCCATGCCATAAGCCCATCGTGCCTTACAGGCCAGATGAGCTCAAAATTAAAACTGGGCTTGATTTTTGTTAATTTGTCCAATAAACACCTTTAATTAGCCTTTCATTGAGACAGCGTAATTATCGGCTGTGAAAACCCCACCTGGGTCAGGGGCCATAAAACTCGCGCGTGTGTGACGTAATAAACAGACTACACAGATTACCGTATCATTATTTGAACTGAAATACTGCCTAAATAATTGTTTAATTACCATTGATGTGGATATCTATTTTACACCAAATGCTTATTAGTGTTACATCGTACTACATCTAACTGGGTGGAAAACATTTTCTGAAAATTGTTTATTATGTGGTTTTTTTCTGTGGTATTGTTACGATAGATTATAGATATAGCGAGACTACTTCTGCTTATGACGTCACAAAAAGGGGGTGTAACCAGTGACGGGCAGTCAAGCATTCACCGGTTTGTGGCCAGATAGGTCCAAGCGGTCCATCAAAAGTGGCATTCAAAAACGGCTTTCATTACCAAACTGAACATATTTGTGCAGCAACCTTTGGCGCACTATACAATATTGTCATCAGACTTTAATATAATTCAAAGAAAATAGTGAAATATGTTTGTGGTAATATGAACTTTAATGGTTATACCACTCCGATATAAACAGATATATAACATTTTGTGGTGATTTAAACAAAGAGGACTCTAAATAAACAAGCTAGAAGGCGTTCATGATATACAGACAATACTGTTTGTATACAATTTCCTTTTAAAAACACTTTACCGTTGTCATGTGATTCAGACATCAATTGAGATTGTATGAAAATAGCATAATTAAAAAATTTTTTCTATCAGAATTAGAAAATCCTTAGCATTGTTTCACTGAGTAAGTTTCATGACGCTTTGTCAATACTCCAGTCATTAGCGAAACTTGAAAACTTACAATGTCTTGGCAAGCGCATTCGTTTGGATATTAAAATTAAAATACTCTTACGAAACTAAAACGTTATATATATATATATAGAGAGAGAGATATTATTTATTACAGTCTCGCCCAATACAATATATGTCAAAAGTAGTGGATGTATTATTAACCAATCAGCGCGCATGATTAACGAGGGGATTCCCCTAAAGAAAAGCGAACCCTAAACCGCTCTCTTCTCCCCATCTCAGCGGTAAAGCGTAGCTCAGCTCAATAATGAGCAGGCTTCTCAGAACGGGCCGAAGGCCATTTGTGTTGGGGACGGCGGGTCCCTTTAATATGTATATCATAGCAGCCATTAGATCACTTAAGGTCATAATCAAAAACATGAATCTGTCCTGCTGATCAGGAGGAGCTTCAGCGAGCTGGAAGGAACTACCTCAACCCGCAAAGTCCCGTGACCCAGCTTCTCCCAAAGGATCATTAATCTGTATCTACCCATTTGTCACTGAGAACTAGCCCTTGTGCATCTGGAGGACGTACCGCCAGCTAGAGGGGAGTGTTGAAAAAGGGCTGCTGTTCTTGGGACCGATGGACGACCTTCCCCTCTCTGGTCAGCAGGAAACCTTGAACCCTCCCGTAAAACTTTTTCCTATCATTAATGTCTTAATTGCTATCTACCCACCTGTCACGAAGAACTAGCCACTGTTGATCTGGAAGCGCTATAGCCAGCTGGAAGGGATTACCTGACCATCTCTGATCGCCAGTTAACCATAACCCCACCTTCTCCCAAAGCTTATTGGATCATTATTGTCTTAATCTCTATCTACCCACCTGTCACTAAGAACCAGCCCCTGTTGGTCAGGAGGAGCTACCGCCAGCTGGAAGGGAGTGTTAGTGTTAGTAGTGTTGCTGTTCCTTGGATCTATGGACCACCTCCCCCTCCCTTATTAACAGCAAACCCTGACCCCCTCAAAGCTTTTTCCTATCATTAATGTCTTAATCTTTATCAACGCACCTGTCACTTAAAACAAGTCCTTGTTGGTCTGGAGGAGCTACAGCTAGCTGGAAGGGAGTGTTGAAGTAGTGTTGCTGCTCCTGGGACCGATGGACGACCTCCCCCTCTCTGATCACCAGGAACCCACTGTCTCCTAGGTTAGCTGAGTATACTGTCCGCTCCTCTCGATGCAGAGCCACTATACACGCTGTGCTGCTTCCTGTACCACCAGAAGTTAAGGTTTTATTATTCAATATAAATTTAATAACCTAGCTTTTGCTCAAAAACTGTGCAATAGGTCAGACTTTTGAAGTTCTGTGACGGCAAAATTTTTTTTTTATTCTATGTTAAGTCAATAACTTACCTTCGTCTCAAAAACAAATAACAGTGAAATTGCTTAGACTTACATAGTTCTGTGACTTACAGCAAAAATTGATTAACTTTTCTGTAACCATTCATATAACATACACTTAAGCTTCAAATTTTTCAATGAATTTGAATGATCATTCATATCCGAATATGATCATGATGACTAAAATTGTAATCAAATCAACAAAGTGAAAAGTCAATATTTAATTTTTATATATTTACCAAATCATAAACAATTCCTAAACTTCCTGAAATTTCCCAAGCAAATGAAATCTTCTCACGAAATTACTTTGTCATCAAAATCAGATGATAAATAGAAAAGATAATTTCTTGAAAATCCAGAGTTCTTAATATTGAATCTACTTGATAACCATGTTAGTATCTACACCAAACATCACACTCCTGAAATTAAGTTTGTTTATCCATAGAACTCTTCCTTATTTATTTATTTAAATTAAGAGAACGCACCTATCAAAGGCAGTTTCTGCTCCATGAGTTCCTGGTAGCTGGCTGCTATAACTGTGGCAGGTGCTTGTGGACGGAAACACCCCTCCTGTACCATACGCTCGCACGTCGTCATCAGGGTCCGCGGGAAGGCAGAGGGGTCGATCCCGTAACTTCTCCATCCCCCTACTCCATCAGCTACACCTGAAGTACAGATATAGGGTTTGAATACTAGAAAATTTTGATAATTGATTATATTGATATCTTTGTATAAATTACAATCAAGGACTTTTTTAAAAACATGATGAAATTCCCAATTGCTTTGTGCCTTCATGTTAATCTGTACATCAAGTTTCCAGGTACCCATTTAAACAGCTGTGTTGTCTGAGTACAATGTGGATGAAGTGCCATGTCTAGGTCATAGAATATTTTGAGTCTCGGCAGGGATTCAAATCCTGGCCTTTGGGGTTGACAACCATAAGCTCACCACTGTGTCATTTGAACCTTTCGCAAACACCAAAAGCTGTCATTTCAGGTCTGCATAAATTTCATAAGGTTTTTTTATGGGCCAATGTAAACATACTCATGTGCACATGCATAAATGTTTGTTGAATATACGGTAAACATACTAAATCTTCAACCAATTTTTTAACAATAACATCTGTGGTCTGGTCACAACCTGTTGCACCTTTGATTTTAATTGGCTGAATATGTTGTAAATGATTAGAAAATCCCTGTATCATCATTATTTCAACACCAAAACCCCTTCCCGCCAAGCTAACGCCACCCAAACTCCCCACCCCCATTCCATGGAGGTGTCATGTTAACTGCACATTACCCACGCTATACTGCCTCTTTCTGTTAAGCACAATGCATTCATGTATATGCATTACCTGTCATAACAACCTTGACCTTATGTATATATTTATCCAATGTAAATCAGATGAAACACAATCTTATTCAACACCAGCAGAGTTGGGACAGTCTGACAATGATACCCATATTGATGACCCTAAAAATAGCAGCGCTACAATAAAGCAGAAAATAGCAGTAGCCTATCTATTCTTCATATGTCCCTTGCACTGTCAGATGTAGAATTAGAACCTTGAGCTTCTATTCATGTTGTAAGATATATGAATGAATTTGTTCAGTACTAGAAGTAGTAGACTACTATAAGCTTTGTTGGTAAACATGAAAGTTCCTCACAAGAGCAGAAGGGTCAAGACTTAGGTGTTGGAAAATGGAGACTGATTAGTTTGATGCTCAATCTTTGAAATCTGTGCATACATTTTTGCAATAAACCGATATACCTCTGATTTGATTATCTTCTAGTTGCGAAAGTTAACTTATATCTTTTCAAAGATTTAATGGGTTATATGTCAAAAGGAAGAAGGTGATAATAAAAGTTACCTGAAAGTTTTCAGGATAAAACAACAGGAAAGATACAGTAAAAAGATCATATTTTACTTTTATATTATTGGTAATTTCTTAAAATTTTGAAAAGAGTCTGTTTCTGATTAGCTTTTTTCACTGTAAAACAATTACATATTTCATAACATATGAGAGAAAGAATACGTTTTCATTAATCTTAAAGACATTCCAGCATGTAAAGGGAAACAGTATCGGATCCACACAAAAAAGGCCAAATGCAGTTTTCCTATGGACATGCATGCAATTCCTTATTCAATTCAATTCAAAATTTTACTCCCTTAAATTGATTTTATAAAGGATATTTGAATGAATAGCTTTTCAAAAAATACTTGCTAAACTTACGTATATACTTGTTATCAGGAACCATTAAGACTTTCAATGATCAGATGATAACTTACAATGATAATCACGCAAGACGCTATGTAAATAGATGCGTAACCATGACATCCAATAGAACCAGCCTATTAGCCACGCTGATCCTACAAGTAGGGGTCACCCCTTTCATATAATACAATGTAACACTTCTCCTTCACTCACGTGCTAATCTTGCTAATGGAAAGTATTGACCACACAGACTCAATGTTATCACTTTCCCTACAATATTATTCAACAATGTAACGGTAGCCTGTTCTGTAACTGATCGATCAGTTATGATTGTGAAAACTAATTCTTACATTTAGAATGTGGCCAATTATATTTTGACATTAAACATCAACTAACCTCGACCTTACCACTTCTCCATCAGTTATGATTGTGAAAACTAATTCTTACACTCAGACTGTGGACAATTATATTTTGACATTGAAAAAAAGCAACGCTGAACTACAATTTAGCTAATAGTCTAAATCAATTTTTCTTGAATATTGAATAAACAATCATATTATGAAAATTATTAGACTGAATATGAGTCTAGAGAAAACTGACAATTACTAGTCCTCTATTCAGTCCAAAATTCACCTCATCAAATATGTGAATAGAGATTTGGTTATTTAATATTGGTTTGTATAATAAAGAAACTAAAGTTGTTTTGTGTCCAATTTTCTCTCAATTCTGAAGAGCAGGTAATAAATGAAATCATACTAAGTGGTATCCTAATTCTCTTAGCTATCCATGAATCAATCAATATCTCTAAGCTAAATGTCAGAAGGACCTATTACATAATAGCATTGATTGTTGTTATGTAATAGTGTCTGAAAATAATGTTTTGTTTGGATAACTTACCGGTAATCGTATAAATCAACGAGTGTTATCTTTTCAACTCAAGGACATCGACTCCAAGATAGAGTGGAAGATAATGTGAACATAAAATGACCAACTTTAGAATACTCTATATCATGTTATTTTTATTCCTACTGGTATTTTCTTTTTATTTCCTATTCAATCAGAATCATGACATATCCAGCATATCAGTTATTGAACTTATCTACCGGTGATTAGTATTGGTTTTCATTGGTTCCCTTACTCGCAAACCAGATAAGCATCAAAAGTTTGAAAACTACCCACAAACAATTCATATCAAGTACGTACGATTATACAATATAATAGGTATTGGTCATGTCCATTACATAATTGTGAGTTATGACATATAAAACACAGGTAAGTGAACTTTATGTCGAGATGACCTAGATAAGCTATCAATTTGCAATGTCAGCAACTTTCTTCAAAGGATTGTGAACTCTGTCACCTTAATGCTAAATCTTTCTGATCTTGATTAAAGAGAATTTTCTCATAAGGTTAAGTAACAATCAAAATAATGAGCCATATTTCAAGGTGTATGGACTTTTGAACCATAGTGAACAAAAAGATAAAAGGTTATAGGTACAATTAGCTTGGATTTAAATTGTTGATACATAATCTGTATTTTATATAATATAGCTGTCATGTATAAGTATACACCTGCTCTGATCTACCTAAACAATAACAATCATGATGTAACATAACACCTGGACTAGAAGAAATTTTTTGGCGCCAGAAATTACCCATGTGTACTTTCATGTACATTATTATAGTATAAAGAAGGATTTATGAATTACTTATGTTAAAGGATTCAGGGTTACCAAATCAGGGATAGAAATGTATTTTTTTCTCAGTGTGCCTTAAGGCACCCAATATCAAATTTATGTGTGCCCTGACCAGGTTGTGTGTGCCACTGAACATGAGCATAACATTACAACAATAAATGATGCAAACTTGACTCAGTGAATTTGTTGTTTTTAATAGAGTACATTACATGTACAGTTATTGTTGAAAATGAATTATATGATTCACTCACTATTTATGCAAAATAACAAATTCTTATCTCGATCACACACAAGCCATTTGTTATACTAAGGGAGAGGCCAGCTTTGTGGAATACCGCGACTGGCCTTTTTTTTGTCATCTTCACTTTTAGTTTTGACAGTCTCACTCTCACTCGCGGCCACATGGCTATCGCCAGACTCATGTCTGCTATCAGTCGGCATTTCATTAGGCCTACTTGTCTCAAGCACGCTGCCCTCGGCTGAAGGGGTGTTACTTTCAGACTTGTCATCATTAGGTCTAATTGTCTCAGGTTTGAAGTAATTCAAAATTGTTTTGACTGACTTTTTAGACATTGTCGTCTGCTAGATGGTTTGTTTACTGTCGTAAAGGAAATTCAATCCCATAATGCAATCAGATTTCCTGTCATGCGCAATAGAAACAAAATTGCAGCCCCATGAGAATGACATATAACAGACGTTACAAGATTTGGGATACATTTTGAGTTGTTGGAAGATTATAATGTAAATATTTTGTCAGTTTAATTAAAATTCTAGCTTTGTAAGTGATATTTCAAGCGTGCCCACACGGCACAGCTGTACAATTTCATCCGTGCCATATTGAATTTACCCGTGCCCTCGGCACGCAAATAAAGGGAATTTCGATCCCTGCAAATATACTTAAATCATGTGTGTAACTTCAGTTCCTAAAATATAATTCACCAACGGTATTTGAATATGTTTTAGCTAATGGCGTGGCAAGGTTCATTTGCTTTTCATGAGGAGTTGTAATAACTCAAAACCACTCGATTTGTTTTTTTGGAATTGGCAATTAATATTTCTGTATTTCAGTGATTCCAATTAATTGTTTTAGCAATTAAAAGATATACCCTGAGTCCAGATTACCCGTACTTTGAATACAGTTTTATTAAAAGTATCAATTCACCAAAATAAAGATAAGAAATGACACAGAATTATCCTACCGGTAATATCTTTTTCAAGAAAATTATTAAGTATTAAATGGAACTCTGATACCTTGATTTTTGTTTAAAACTTTAAGGTTTCCATTCAAAAAGGAAGAAACGAATACCACTGTCTAGAGTGTCTACCCACTGGGTCTCACGCTGATTACGGCTTCTGTGCTTAGGCCAAAACAACAATCTTCTAACAATTTAAGGATAACTGAAGACTAGCATTTAGTAATACAATTTCCAACTATTCATTTTCCAGTAATAGCATAAAGTTGTTCATTCTCTACTTTCAGTTTTCTTGAACCCTGTCATTGGTAATACAATTTCCCACTATTTATATTCTTGTAACAGCATAAAGTTGTTCTTACTCTACTTTCAGTTTTTTAAAGTTCTAATTGCTAAGGGCAATACAATGTTACACTATTCATATAATTGTTAAAACATAAAAGTTGTTAATTCTCCAATTACAATTATCGGAACCCTCTCATTAATGAGGGTAATACAATGCCTCACTGTTCATATTCCAGTAATAGCATAAAGTTGTTCTTACTCTACTTTCAGTTTTCTAAACCCTCTAATTGCCAAGGGCAGTATACAATGACACACCATTCATATTCTAGGAAAAAGCATGAAGTTGTTCAATCTCTAATTACAATTTTCTGAGCCCTCTCATTGCTGAGGGCAATACATTGTCTCACTATTCATATTCTTGCATAAAGTTGTTCTTACTCTATACTTTCAGTTTTCTTAACCCTCTTAGTGCTAAGGGCAATACAAAGTCATTCGTCCTCTGAACATTACCATTGATCACAAAACGAAATTTTCTATGTTGGAGATGAACACTATTTATCAAATATTTTCTCAGAAACTCAATTCAAGGTTACTTGTTTCAATCGTAGATCAAAAGAAAACAACAAGAAAAACAACAACATAAACAACACAGCACGTGGCCAAGGAAAGAGGGCATCTGTCATAACAATGAAGATCTTTTGAAGGAGAAACATTAGTCACTCGATAAATTGATTAAATCAGAGGAATCCTACCTATGACATCGACAGCTTTGTTCTTCGTTATGAAATAGGCATCATCTCCGAAAGTCCACTTCCGTGTACTTGGCGATTTCGTTATTGTCTTAGAAAAGCCCGATGATCCCGTTACCAACTGCAAAGGTTCGCGTGCTCTTTCTCGCTGAAGATTGAATTCACTGTGGATTCCCGTAGCAATCGCTCGGGCTAGAAGCCTGCCATACAACGCTACAGAGTGCATGACAACCCCTCTTCAGGTCACATCCGTCTCGTCTCTCTCACATCTCTCTCGGGGAGACTGTGCTCCATAAACAAACCACATGCGCTTCACTTCAGTCTCAGCTGGTCGCAGCCATCTTTGTCTCCTTCGTGACGTCACATGACCTTTGGAACCAAAGGGAGGTAATTCGGTGCTCGAGACCATCCTCCAAACAGGGCTGTGCGCATGACAAGCCAGGCTTACACATCCCTGCCATTATGATTTTGCCGTTGACCTTTGACCGCATGCTCTGAGCTCGCGACAGCGTTCTGACCTTCACCCTAGGATGTAAACAATATGGCAGCCATGGGAAGAAGATGACCGAATTAACGCCGCGAGTTTATCATGATATCACTTGTTTTTGTTGTTTAAATAATGCTAAAACTAGTACATACTTTAAGTTAAACGGTCGAAAATGCATTAATGAAGATATAAGTGAAAAATTGGCGTGGTTTTTCGATGGTTGCTTACCAGAGGATTTGAATGAGTCGGGGAAAATTTGTAGGAGCTGCTTTGTGAAAATAACAAATGCTTGGGATCTAAAAATCAGTTTAATTAGCGGTTATGAGCAGTTTTCGGCGGCTGATGGATATAGATCAAAAAGACTTGCTGTCAGTCCTCTTAGTCCATCTCTTGTTTCGGATGCACCTTCTGCCAGCCACAGTGTGGCAGCATCAAACGTCAAAAGGGTCAGGCGGCGACTTGATTTGCCCGACCATTGTTATGTCAGTAATTCAGGAGATAATTCTGCATCAGATGTCAAAACAAATGTCACTGACCCTCCTGCATGTTCAATGCATGAAACTGTTCAATTACAGTACAATATAGCCCTCAGTGTGACAAGGGGAGAGTTTGATCATGCTTCTAAATGTATTCTTGTTCATCCAGAGTTTAAAGGCACCACTCGACCGCGTTTCGTCCGCCATTTTGAAACGTTAGCATTCCGAGAAAACAAATGTGCTGTATTATGCTTATTCATTAATAAAATAAAGAAATAATTACTTGACTGATATAAGAGGAGTATATTCACAAATAATTCATAATAAAAGTTACCAGTTACAACAACATTTTGTCGTAATAATGCATTCCACGATCGAAGCTTCGAAGATTGGCTTCATTTCACGATGTTTTTAATTTTCGAGCGATACACTTTATTCTTTGGCAAATTGTTTAATCTTTAACAACTGCAATGCTTACCTTACAAACATAATTGAAATTAAGTGTGAAATTATCATGTAAAAATCATTTATAACTGTAAACAGGAAAGTCCTGCTGAATTTCGTTTCCACAAAAAATACCCCGCTCGAATGGTCCCTTTAAGGCATGTGTTCAACAAAATATATTGAATGAAATAGAACAAGAGTGTAAGGCACTGTCAAGCAGAAGCATTCCATTCTCATCAGTGTTATGGCGATTTCATAATATTGAAAAGTTGATGAAGTGTGAGGATTTCATCGATCAGATCTACAGCGAAATGAAAAACAGGTGTCATTATTGTATTTTACAAGTTGTCTTTAGTGCAAATAGGTCAGAAATCAGATATGTGCCATCAAATCTGACTTAGTTTTTAATTGATAATGATTGAGTGGGTTTTTTTTAGAATTTAATTTCAAATGTTTGTCATTATGTGTAGATAAGTTTATGGTGTTGTCACTGTTATGAAGAATCTCATGTTTTTTTTATCTCTATGAAGTTAAAGGTAACCGTAAGCATTTGTACCTAAATAATTATGACATAATCACTGCTTATTCAAATGTACTATGATTTTAGTATGACTGATTCTTTTGCTTTGAAATATGTTTTAGAGTACCCTTTGTAGCTGATATATTCAGCCGCATGAGTGGGAGTGATCCTTTAGCTGTTGATCAAGATCATATTGCAGCCCTGACCTCGGCCTATGCCATCATAATGAAAAGACGGAACCCAACCCTATCTGCATGGCATAAGATGACTAGCTGCATAGCTTTGGAAGGAAACCTGGATGATTCTGTATGTAAATGATCATTAGTAAAAGAATAGTGAACATCATTTTGGCAATTCATATTGAGTAGTTGATAACATCATTATTGGCAAGTCTTTATGGTTAATACAGTTTTTATGTAATTTTTCAGAATGCCCGTGGCAGCCCTCAGTAACCATTTATGAGTGGTATTTTTTATCTATATTTCTTACATTGCATGGATCTAGTTTTGATGCATGATCTAAATACTAATATCCTGTAATTCTGTAGATTAATCAGTTGTAGTTCCTTGCTAGCTGCATGTGGCATGAGCTAAACTATCTTCTATCTTTCCTTTCTTTGCTGCTTATGGTATGACCTTCAAAATAAACCTACTGTGTCTGCATAATTCCATGTAATTTATTCATGATCCTACACAGTAGCTTTATGTGTATTTCACCACGACTATTAAGGTAATTCAAACTTTCAATAAAACATAATTGAAAGAACACTCCAAAATCAAAAATATATACATCATCGCCCAAATTTTTACCAAGTCACAAGCTAATATGTCCTGGTGGAATTATCTAATGCTTCTAACACAAGCTTCACTAAATTTCTGAATATGTGAAAGAAGTCTTTGAATGGTAGTCTAATGACGTTGGTTCAATTCCAACCAAAGACAATAAAGGTCACATTCCTTGCTGTCTAATACTACTATTTGGTCTGTGCACTGCTATTGCTAATTGCAAGCCTTGTTCTCTGTAGCATGAGTACCTTTACACCTTTATGATACGTTATTTCTTTCTTACAGAGGTGCAGTAATCAAAGGCAGATATGCATTTGCATAGTCATTATTTTTAACAAAATAATCATTGCTCTTTTTTCTCATGCAGAAACATTACACCGATTTGAATGATGTCAACTAAAAAGTTACTACAAACAAAGTTTTGATTAAACAATAACATTTGTTTAAATATTAATCATGTATGTCATGAATATTTTAGGCACTGACAAAGTTCAACCGTTTGGGACTGATGATGAGTCCATCATCAAAGCTAAAAATGCAAGAAGATTTGGCAAGACATTGCCATGAAGACATTGTTGATCAGTTGAAGAAGAATCCTTTGGTGAAAATAACAGGTACAAACATTAAAATTTATGTTATAAATAGTTAAATAACCGTTTTACTATTATAACCTATAAAATATTGGTATAGCATACATTATCCATAACCATTTGTACATCCTTTTTTTCAGTTGACAGTTAAAACAAAATTTGATGGTAATATCTTTCTTTGAGTGAGAGAGTAGTGAAATTCAAATTTGGTCTTTAATGCCCCTCAAACATTCACAATCTTGATATCAATATTGATAAATATCCTTAATCAATGCTACCAGTATTACTTTTAGGCTTTATTTCATAGCATTTCATCTCATCTTCTTAAATTTTCTTATTTTCAATGCGCTTTGAGCATGCTTGTGTATGGATAAAGCGCTTTATAAATGCCAATTATTATTATTATTATTATATATGGTTTTTATAAACTATTTTTGACAAAAAAATTTTTTTTTGGCAACAAAAGATTATTAAATGATTGGTAAGTTATTTTGAAGTTACTTAGAACTTTTTAAGGACTTATTGTCAGACAACAGTGTTTTATTTCCTAACTAATATTTTTTCAGGAGATAATCTGGATATTTTCATTAGGACATCACACCAAGCGTCTGATCAGCATCATCGTGATTTGCATTTATTTGCATCAAACCTGATATTCTGCAAATTCACAAAGCCGGATATGGATGATACCCCAACCTATGTGAAACCCAAGGCAGATGATATGTTCCTCACTGATGATGAACAGGAACAATTAGCATATGCAAATAGTGTTATCATCGGAAGAATTCTAATGGTAAAATTCATGTATTGACAAACAGCAAAGCAATTTTGACTATACTCACTGTCATGACAAAACTATAAGTAAAATGTAAAAAAATGTTTTCAAAAATTGGTGTCACATTATTTGTGTAGTAATCATGCTCTTTTATTTAAATTGTTGTGATATTAGGCAATAATGATCTTCTGATGAATCCTGTAATGATTGTTAAAGGTTTTCCTATGATAATAATTGTGTTTCACAGGACATCCCTGAGCTGAGCTGGATGAAGCTAGTTCTTCCTCAGCACATCCGTCATGGGAACCATGGTGCTGCTTCAAAGAAGACTGATGTCTATCAACTCCCCATCATGATGAAGAATGAAGCAAAGCACGAAGACTGCCTGGACATCATGGACCAATATGTAGCTGAGTTGAAAGATGTCTTCACGTCAGCCCATGGTAAGATACAGTGTAATGGTAGATATTCAAAAAAACACTGTCAAGATCAAATGGTAAATTTTTTTCTCATCATTTGAAAGACCAGGGTTTGATTCCCTGTTGCCTTATGCCTAGATATGTTAAAAGAGGGGATGTTGCAATTACTTGGCACTCAGTGTTCAGGAATAGATCAAAGATTGAACTGGCGCTGCACTATATCATGCATAGCTTCATGTTATGACCTTATTTTTATAACATTGATTCCCAAGTTAAGAGTTTGACATTCATTTACCTGCAACCCTAAACTTTGGTTGGAGACTGTTTGTTACTATACTATGATTACTAATGTTTTTTTCAATTCACTTTAGGAGATACAAGTGCTCTGGAAACATTGAAGGTGGCAGTTGGTGGAGATCAGCTCACTCGGGTGCGCCTGCAAGAGGCAAAGGAGCTTCGCGGGTTGGCCCCTGATCCAGCAGCAAGACTGGATTATCTGGACCCAATTGTATGTGAATGGTGGCACAACAAGCAAGATTTTCTTGAGGTACTTTGTCTATATCTTTTATATGAGTAATTAAGGGAAACTTGAATAAATTAGGTAAGCAGGTATGCAATTGAATAACTATTGCTATAGTACAATATTTGGATTCCCTTGCACATAAGTTTTTGTTATTTAATATTTGAATTACTTCATACTTAGATTAAGTTTATGAAATAATTTAGAATGAATTTTTAACTTTATTCCTGCTTAATTAATTGTATTGGTTGATACATTTGCATTTAATATAAAAATGTTTTTATATTTTTACAGAAAGCTTACAAGTCACTTTACTTGCCCCAAACATGCAGACAAGAGGGGACACTCTTCCAACTGAAGACAGTTCTTCAAATCACATCTGTAAATGGTAGGGTGAAGCAGAATTTTCAAAGCCATCATGATCTTCTTGTCCTGCTTACAAAGCAATTAATCAAAGAGCAAGCACTGGAGTTTTTTGGAATGGAATCTTTTTGTTCAAAATTGACAAAAAATCAACCTGGAAATCTACATTATGCCACTAAAAATAAGAAAAATGAAAGTGCCAGAACATTGCTGTTCAACTTCATGAGCCATTACGACTATCTTCATCAACCTTCGGAAAATGTGCACCGTGAAGAAGAAGAAGATGAGGTTTACAATTACTTCATGCAGGTATGCTACTGGGGATTACAGCTCATGGCATTGGATGACACAGCCAAGGAAGGAGATGGTGAAAGATCAATATTGAATGCAAAGTACAACATTCCATTTTTCTTCTCTCATTCTCATCTTAGCAAGTACTTAGTGGAAAATGTGTTGTATGTCAGGCAATCAATTTGTCTTTCTCCACTTCAGCGTTCAAGAGTTCTAGACTGTGCTTTTGTGAACACAAGTGGTGGTGAAGGCAACAACGTTGAAGCTGATCTTGTACAAGAACACTCAGTTAGACATCAGAAAACTCTCATCAAACAACTTGGAGCCAATAAAACTGTGAAAGCTATATCAAGAGCTACTGCAGCTGCCCATGGTGTCTTCGCTGTGTCAAATAATATTGTACCATCATCATGTATCAGCCACAAGTCCAACCGGCACTGCAAAAGAGTGTCAGATGCAGATGCAGATATCATTGAAAGGACATTGAGACGAGTGAGGCCTTTCAAGTTTACTCCAGGAAGGAAGTGTGATGGCTTGAAGAATTTTAAAAGGTCACCCTTTCACAAATTCTCTAAGACGAAGTTGTCAGACAGGTTGACTCAAATACTTCTGAGATTGGCATGGGGACAGACTGTTCATGTCCATGAGGAGGTTGAGGGGGAGTCTCAAAATGATGATGAAGATCCTCTGTTTGGATATGTTCCTATTTAGCTGCTTTGCAAACAAATTGTTCATGACATTTTTGCCCATCAGGCAGAAAAAGGACTGAGGTTTTCATGGCCCATTATCTGCTGTCTATAATCTTTTTCATATTTATGGCCACTCTACAAGGTAGTGGGGATTATATTGTGGTCAGCTTGTCCGAGTGTATCTTGTACACTTTCTGTTCATCTCATAACTCTGAAACTAATTACTGGATTGTGATGAAATTTGCCATATGTTTTAACCATATGTAAATGTGCCCTTTGTAAGTTTGGTCTCTCTATTGCACAAAACTTTACATGTTAAAATAGCTGTCAGAAAGTCACAAGTAATCAGTATGACATTTGGATCTGCTTATGCTTAATTTTTAGATCCCTTATTTTAAAACTTATATTTTTTTTATCAGTGTTTCCCTTGTCCATACGTATAATTAGAAACACTATCCACAAGTAAACTCCCAGAGGGACCCTACACTAGCAAGACTGACCTCTAAAACCCCATTCCTCCTGGTAAGTGTGGTCATGGCGACCCACGACCGGGGCTGGGGTAGAGGAGGTTGCATTCCTCTTGCGATAGCCTATACAAACAGGCATGTAGACTCCCAACAGGAGATTACCACAATTGTTGGATGTTTAACCCGAACACAATAAAACCTGATGATCTACAGAGTCCATGGATCTATTTTTGACTTCTCCTCTAGAGCTACTGCACCCCAAAATATGAAGGGTTGATTTTATCTTGAAAAAGTTGATTGTGTATGAAGAAAATCCACATGTGTAGGGATTGATGAAAATGTTATTATCCTCAGATAAAAGATAATGTCCATAAATGTATAATTCATATTCTCTACTTTTTTATTATGTTGATTGTGATTGGTTAAAAATAACCAAACAAATATATTGTCAATATATGTATTTTTTTATCCAGTAGCATACCTGTATGAACTTGTATGTTGACAAATAACCATCAAACAATGTTCTTTCTTAAATATTGTTGATATTTGTAAAGAAATATTATCACTAAATTATATGCAAAGTGTATTCAAATGTATATTTTCATTGGTCAATATGTTTTCCTCAGGTATTGACCTAATCACCAAATCTGGATTGTATGATTTTTCCTTATTAATGGTTACAGCTTGATATTTGTTTATATTTCATTAAGATGACTGTTTCAGATTTGCCATTGTCCTTGGTCAATGATTAATAATGTTTACTGAAAGGTAATGTGATTTCTGTATAGCACTATTCAAGGTCATAGTGTATGATGAAGAATCTTTCCTCCTAGAGGATTATAATTGTGAATGTTTGATAAAGATGGTCACTTATTGAAGTGATAGTACAGTTGTATATATTATTAGTGTTTCATAATTAGTTTCAATGGATATGATAAAGAATACTTCCATCCTAAATGATGTTCATAGTGTATGATGAAGAATCTTTCCTCCTAGAGGATTATAATTGTGAATGGTTGATAAAGATGGTCACTTATTGAAGTGATAGTACAGTTGTATATATTATTAGTGTTTCATAATTAGTTTCAATGGATATGATAAAGAATACTTCCATCCTAAATGATGTTCATAGTGTATGGTGAAGAATCTTTCCTCCTAGAGGATTATAATTGTGAATGTTTGATAAAGATGGTCACTTATTGAAGTGATAGTACAGTTGTATATATTATTAGTGTTTCATAATTAGTTTCAATGGATATGATAAAGAATACTTCCATCCTAAATGATGTTCATAGTGTATGATGAAGAATCTTTCCTCCTAGAGGCCTATGATGGTGAATGTTTGATATAAAGATTGTCACTTACTGAAGTTATAGTACAGTTAGCTGTATTATTAGTGTTTCATAATTGTTTTCAATGGATATGATAAAGAATACTTTCATCCTTCATAGTGCATAGGATATTTGTACAGTTTGTGATCCTATGGCCCCTCACCATTAGATTGTCACTTATGGAAGTGACAGTAAAGTTGAATGTAGTACTATTGTTTCATAATCATAATCATTATTCAATGGAAATGATAAGGAATACTTACATTCTAAAGGATCTTCATACAATTTGTGATCATATGGCCCCTCATATTAAACCCTATGACCATTTCTGTGATAAATTAATTCAAGTCTGATGAGATTTTTGCTGATTTTCACTTTTATGAAATAAATGAAAGAACAACAGAAGTATTTTTCTGCATTAAAGATTTTATTCAATTATCTGTAGAAATGTGTTAGTATAAAAATAACATGAGAAGACTATAAATTTCAGACATCTTTTCCAGATGGCATTGAACATGTTTGACCCTCTTAAGAAATTACCTTTGTCATTAACTTAACATATATGATTTGAGGAAAAGTTGAGGAAGTATTTGTTTAAAACTTGCTACTGCCTCTTTAATATATATAAAACTACAATTGATAGAATAAAATCATTGAATAATTATGCAGAGTTATGTTATCTATTACATGATTAGCTTTACTGTTCATTGGCCATCATAATTTCATCAAAAGCTGTCAACAAACATTCATCACAGTCACACCTTTTCTTACAATTGCTGCAACAATCACATGCTTTCAATTTGCCACTTTTATTAAATCCAAAGACTTTCAACAAATTCTGTCTCAAACATCCACATTCCTTGCAATAATTAATAATGTCATGGTTGATACCTGGGAGATTGGATCTGATATCTGATTTATTAAAATATAACACTGCACAAGCTTTTTGTCCACGACGACCAGCACGGCCAATTTCCTGTAGATATTTGGAGATATTTCTGGGAGGACAAGCATGAATAATTTGTGTAACTGATGCTGGATCAAAACCCATCCCTACCGCAGAAGTACATAAAACCAAGCGTATCCTTGGGTTTACTTTTTTCAATTCATTCATTGTAACTTCAAAAACATTTTTATCTTGTCTAGAAAACAAAGCAGAATACAGACTATTATTAATGTCACACGTTCCAAACAAATATCTTAGATAACATAAAGCCTTGCTCATGTAAAACATGGGTATGAAAAGCAAAGTAACTGGATAACAAGAAGGGTTGTGATGGAGCTTATCACATTCTTCAATAAATATGTCTTCATAAATGGCTTCTGCCTCTCTACATGACACTTTATCTTTAATGGACAAGAAAATATTTGGTTTATCTGGACATTCTTGTATGATAACTGGCTTTTTTAATCCAAGTAGCATAGGCAATTTATCTATTTGTTTAAGAGTCAAACTGCCACTGAGGGCAACATGTGGTACACCAGGAAAGATGCATGGCAGAGAATGTAACTTGGAATAGGCTGTTCTGAATTCCTTTCCCCTGGAAAATGAAAAAATTGATAAACTTTTAAACTTAAACTCATGTTAAATTGAATGCAATTGAATTGAAAGTAATGAACTTACATTTATGAAAGTCACTTTAATTCATTCCTTTATTCTATTTCAATTTTAATAGAACTTACCATTCATCAGCAATGTGACATTCATCAATCACCACACCTACAACAAGGCTCTGGAAGGTCTTGTCAGCAAGAAGGTCTCTGCCAGTTAACGTGTTTAATAGGGCTTCTGGGTGAGCCAGGACAATGGAAAACTTTCCATCCTTTACATCCTGTGAAAAGTAAAAAATCACTCAATTCTAGTTTTATCATTCAAATTCAAACCTTTTTAAAAATAATAAATGATTTTTCTATTAATGCTTTTACTATAATACATCATTATGATACTTGTCTGTCGTATATATTACTATTGATAAAAATATGTAGTATTGTCATTTAAAGTTACAATTCAATTGATTTTTTAAAAAAAATTATTACCTGAATGTCAATCTGACCTGCCAGACTCCTAGCACCTCCTACGAACTGACAGTCGGAGTCTGGTGTCCCTTCCATGTCAAGGCGACATGCTGTGAGGCCGTGCTCTCTCAATACAGATAACTGGTCCTAAATATTAAAAACATCAAAATATGCAATCATTTACTTTGAATTATTCATGAATTCGTTTTGAAGTGAATATTAAATATGAAAAGTAAAGATTCTCCATAAAAATGGATATTATTCTCTCTAATGTATCGCCACTTTTAAACTCATCGCGATACGAGTTGAGAAAATTATATTAACAGAAAGTATCATATTCAGTTAATATTTAAAAAAAATTATATTATTTTATTTACATTTACGGTAATTGTTTTATTTACCTTTTGAATGACGTTCAGAGGCGAGACAACCAAAACAATCGGCGTTTCTTTATCTTCGCTTCGAAGCAGGGACGGCATCAGGTGGTAGATCAAACTCTTACCGTAGCCGACCGGTAAATTGACGATCAAATCTTGTCTATGGGAAGGGAAAGTCAAAATGTGTTTAAGCGATTCTTCTTGTTTGGGTTTTAAAACTAATTTAGAGTCGTATGAGCTCACAGCCTGAGCAAGTCTAGCTTCCATCTTCGTAAATATAAATAGAACGCGCACGTGTAGTTGTTGACAAGCAAAACGACGAACTACCTAACAACGGACAACTAACGCTATAAAAAATAACACCAACTTACATCCTCAATTCTTTAATACGTTTTTACTTCTTACATCCAAAAATTAAACTATTAGTATGGAAAATATTAAGTAACATCATTTATCTAAATAATATCGACTCAAATGTCCTTTAATGTATCCTTAAAAGTTTCTGCTAAATTTTAGCAGGCGGACGAAAGTCATAATGGCAGGGGTCTGTAAGCGTATGAAGGAGGAAGTCCGGAGTTGCGCAGACCGCCTGCGTGGAGGATGGCTCGAGACTTTCTTTTGGTTTAGAATTCAGTATTTGAAATGATTTTTTTAAAAATTTATCTGACATATCTAACCAAAACAGTTGATAACTTATATGAATTAATTGAGGATATCATTTGGTTCATAGTAAAAAAAAATAGCGATATTGATACTCATGATTAACGCACATAAATATATTACCTAATACCTGAAGGCTGTAGCAAGTCTACATTCACTGAAAGCGACCATGAGTGACAGGAATGGTATATTGATAGATTCATATTGCGTAATAAAAAAAGTAGACTTTTTTAAGAAAGTTTTTCCATTGAATTTAATTATTCTTTCAAGAAGATTTTAAATTACACTAATTTTGGCATTTATATGTAGGCCTACTGTATGAGGATGATTTACATTGCCAATTCAGCCGAGGCACTGCATGATAACTATCTTCTTTACAAATTAAAATTGCCAAATCACAACGAAAAAACAGATTGTGTCTTTTACCATCGGTACCAACATAATATACATGATATAAGATAATCGCGATGTTTTATTATTTTTAAGCTTCCTGAAACGGGTCATCCTCGGTTACCCAGGGTTTTGTAGGCCTATATGTTCCGATACTCTCTACCCTGGGTAACCGAGGATGGAAACGGGTAAGTCGCCGACAAAGTAATGTACAATCAAAACATCTCCTGAGAGAAGTATCCAGAATGAATGGACCCAACCCTTACAATGAACAATTTGAACTTGGACTGTGATCCCGCTTTTATTATGAAAAATAAAATATTGTTATTATTGTAAATAAATATTACATCAAACTACATAATATATATCCAAAATGTATTATACAAACGGTTATTAAAATTAGTCTATTAAATGAATTTTGAAGGTCTCTACGAAACTGTTATTTACGAACCTGTTGTCTGTACGAAAAATCGGTCTCCATGAACCTGCTTATCTACGAAACCACTGGTTCCCCTTCCTACCGTTTCAAAATGTATCAATTTTAAAGGGATAGTACGTTTTAGGCGGAATATAAGTTGATGTTAGAAAAATGAAAATAAATGGGTCTAATTGAAACAGAATGTTTTTAAACTTAATGAAGCGGTAATAAATCAAATACTAATGTAATGTCTTACACAAAATTAATTAAAGGTGTTCACACAAAAATGGTCTTTATGTGAATCTTTATAATTTGTTCTCTGACTATGGATGATTGATTTGTGTTATGAGATTCTTGACACTTTCAAAATAAGACATTTAGAATTTACGTACAATTATCAGTGGAAAAAAAATGAAAATATGAAATTTTCAAAATCATGCTACTGCCCCTTTAATATTTCATTTCAATACTTCCAAGCACATAACACAAATAAGTAAATTGAGCACTAAAAACTGAAAAAATAATAATACTGAAACTAAAAAGAGATACGTACTCTTTAAATGTCATGATAAATCAAATGATTTGAGTACTCTTTATATAACATTTGGTTATAATAATGACAATTATGTTCAAATAAAAATCTCTAATGATGCAAAATTTTATGAAAATTTGAGACAAAATGTGCTTGTGCTGAAATCTTATTGTATCGAGAGAAACTACACACTGAACTGTTATTGATACAAAGTCGACATTCAATCACACACACAAATATTTTATCATGAAGAATAAAGCTGATTGAAATTTCAGTCCTTTTTAAACAGAAATTTACATAAGGACTACAAGTTTAAATTCCGTTACTGAATAAATTTGTCTTTCGTTGAGTTCACTGTTTATCAAACATTCGTTTTAGACCAGGCATTGTCATCAATAGGCATCGGGTGTGTTCATTGGACAATCGTTTTGAGTTTGAAATATTCTTAAATTTGGGTTTTTTGACGGGTTCGAACTGCAATAACGGGTGACCTGGGTAATAAGTAATTGACTAAATTTTAAACACTTTATTCAAACAGGGAAAATAACAACATTATATCAATAAACATTGACTTTCATTTTCAATTATAAGTAAACTTAGATTTTAACACCAAAATACCAAGCTTTTGCTAAAGCCGTTATTGAAACCAGGGACATTATATAACATGTATATAGGGTATCTGTTGAAATACAGCGAAACCTTTGTAGAGTGATGTTTATCTATATATTGCTTTTCTGAAATGTTGTCTATTTTTTTATTGGAACAATTTTTCTGTTAAAAAACTCGGGTGCTTGATCTACTGCTTTGTGAATACGTAGCTGCACAAATTTATAGATAGTTTGAAATAGCCGTCTTGGCCAAACAAAAGGTTTATAATCATATTAAACAAATACCGCGCTCAAATTGACACACATCTTCCTAATTCAGATGTCTACAATGCTAACGATTCATATAAGCATATTCATCAAAGCCCTTTTTATTTTCATCACCTCGGAAAGTATATCGAAAGTATAAAGTCATTTCTAGTTCATATACAACCTGACACATGCCTCTGAAGTCATTTGCGAGGTCCATTTTAACTTAAAACTTCTTCATTTCAAATAAGCATGCTTTTTTAAGTGCTTTGACGTTGCGTGCGATTGTCAAGTTATATCAAATTACCGCTGAAAACTTTTCAACGTTTGCTTCAAAATTCTTTTTACTGGAAACAGTGGCAAATGTAGATGAAGTGGTTTCGAAACAGCAGGTATAAATTCATAGGACTTGTTAATCAGGTATCGCAAGCTTTTTTGTCAGAATAACGTCTTTCTTAAAACGACAACTCACACACAGTTATGCATTGTGAAATTGTTGCTGATCGGAAGATATATCAAACTTCTATCGATTCAATCAATCAATTGTAAGACGCAGAGATATTTTCTACATTTTTACCTAGCATTATTGATTCATTGAACTCTTTACCCGTCGCAGTTACGAATGCCCGATCCCTACCCCAATTTAAAACGATGATTGGCTCAGCTGTATCTCCAAGTAACTTTGATTTAAATTCGGGACTCGCTTTTGTCAAACAATTCATTGCCGCCTCTTGCTCGGATGTAGTAATAGGTTTAACCGAAACATATCTGAAATATCTAGGTGTTCTTGTGGTCATTTTAATCAAGACGCCCTTCAATATCTGTTTGTTTGTGGAAACTGCCATAACTCAAGAACAAATATGTATTTCTATACACAAGGATACGATATAATAACAGTGTTGTAGGGAAACGAATCCTTAGTTAAAATAACAAACAGCAATACCCTACAATTCTTGCATCAGTTCAATAGTAAAAGTAACCGCTTTCTATGAAAAACATTTGTTTATGTCTAGCAGATATCAGATAAGTTTAACTTCAGCATCCTATATATCTCCAACGACATTATGTTTGATTTACACACACCGATTTGACTATAAAGATATTTTCATCAATAATATACTTTTTAACGTATTGTATATTGTGTCCAGTTTTCTGTTGTATTTAGGAGCGGGGTTCGAATAAGCGTTTTGGCTTGTACACCAATCCTTATTTCATTTTGTGAAATAGAAATATCTGTTAACAAACTTCTATCGGTATGTTTTTTCCCCATGACTTTGTTAATACGACTCTAGACAAAAGATGGTTACTGCTTTAAGTCTTATCTCGTACTTCTTATTTTAACAGCCGCGATCAAATATTGTATACAGACATGTCTAATGATAACTCATGCCAAGTTTCTTACTTCAAGTGGGAATATTTCAATTTGGCACAAAGCTACTTCACTGTTACATTGACATATTGACATATTGACATATTGACATATAAATTGAATGTGAAGATAGCATATAAAATTGTAATTCATATAGAAATTAAATGTGAAGAAAGCATATAATACTGTAATCCATATAGAAATTAAATGTGAAGATAGCATATTAATACTGTAATCCATATAGAAATTGAATGTGAAGATAGCATATTGATACTGTAATTCACATAGAAATTGTATGTGAAGAAAGCATATTAATTCTGTAATTCCCCAATAAAATTGAATGTGAAGGTAGCATTTCAATAATGTAATTCATACAGAAATTAAATGTGGGGTGAGTAATTTTATTAGGACTGTTGTTACAATAAACACCACATGGAGCAGGCTGCATGTTGGTAAGCAGTCTAAGTAAAAGTCAAAATCCAAGTAGAAACGTAGAAAAGTAGAAAAGTAGAAAAGTAAAAGTCATATGACACACTTCCGAGTGTAATAATATCCTATTATGTGAGTGTCAATTATCGAATATCATAATATAAGAGTTATGTTAAGCATTAAATAAGTGCGTTGTGAAACTTTTATTCGGATCATATCTTTCCGTTTACCGGTTGGACTTTTTAAATAACCACGACGCAGACAAGAGTTACCTGCCCTTTATAGCAGACGAACTGTTATATGTTTCAAGATATGTGATTGGTTAATAAGTCAGGGTAAGCCAATGACAAAAGGTCTTTCATCTTGAGATGGCAATACGAAGTCTTACGCCAAAATCTGCAATGATTACAGTATTTCTGACAATGTTTTCATGTTTTGTGCCATATGAAGAGGACAAATAATAGAAACCAAGGATGAAACTTTTACACAAAGAATTTGAGAAAAATGGAGGAGGGTGAATAATATTTATTATAAACTTTAACAATTTTTATCAAGATTTGAACGAAGTAGAAGTTTACTAACTTGCACTGTAGTGTCAATGTGGCACTCCAGTAATACTAGACCTATTCTCAGATAAGCCAATTTGTTTTATCTTATTTTATTCTGTTAAAGTTTAGTTTATAACTCAATTAAATTTTGAGGAAATGTACCTCAGTAGCTACCTATCTATTTTATCTAATTGTAAAAAAAAAAAAATGATGAGTAGAAAGTTACCTAAATATCAGATTTAGCACAGATGTCTTATTTCTTGATAATTAGAGTGTAATATAAGAAATTAGATTTGATTGCTGATAAAAAAATTCCAGTGAGATAATTTGACCCATCTTTGACTAAACATTGTCACATTGATATTAATTATATTTCCTTCTTGGTCTAGAGGAAGTTATTCCCATCTTTTATGTCAATTGAATATCTATAGATAAGGCAGTTTAATAAAGGCTACCGTAACATTCAGATTGTTGAGCAAGTATTTTAATCAGCCCCTGTAAACATTCACAATTGCTACACCAATCGAGTATAGCAATTTATACACAAGCAGTAAAAGTTTACAAATTAGAGCTCTTTCTAAGATTAAAAAAAGAAGATAAATATTTTTAGATTTTTCTAACAGTGACTTTTACCAAATATGATTCCTCTAGGTCTGTGACCCTGATGCCAGATGAAGCTGAGGACATGTGGCATGCGTACAACCTGGTTCAAGTCTCGGATTCTCTCCGGTCTACGACCATCAGGTAATAGTTAATTTGGAGGAGATATCAAAGGAGAAAGCTATAGAATGATTGAATCACCTATGAAATATATACTGTATATGTATATGATAATTGAATGTTATCAATGAAATTTTTCAGGTCATCTAGATAAACTCAAATTTTTATGATGGTCTAAATTGAAGATTTGTAGTTGGACTAGGAAATCATGATATAAATTTACTTGTAAGTCATTATTATGTAATGACCATATCAATTACAGGTATCTAAGTAACTATTATTATGGCATACCATTTTATCCCACCGGTATGTAATACCGTGGGATATAGTCATCACCCTGTCCATCTGTATGTCCGTCCGTCCATCCGTCTGTCCGTCCGTAATCATTTCGTTTCCGGAGCAGAACTCAAAAACCGGTCCACATATCTATCTGAAACTTTACATGTGTATTGCCCACCTACTGAAGTGGTGCCTTTTGATATTTTCACATTTCTGAAAATTTTATTTTTTATTATTTCCATGGAAACGGCTCTTATTTGGACTCTGTTCATGAAAGGTTTCGTTTCCGGAGCAGAACTCAAAAACCGGTCCACGTATCTTTCTTCAACTTTACATGTGTATTGTCCACTACTGAAGTGGTGCCTTTTGAAATTTTCACATTTCTGAAAATTTTATTTTGTATTATTTCCATGGAAACAGCTCTTATTTGGACTCTGTTCATGAAAAGTTTCGTTTCATATATATTAGCTTATACTATTATGAACCTTGCTTGAAAAATTTACAATTATCTTTCAAAGGTTTACATCTTACGATCATGTGGAACCGGTGGGATATGTCATCTTGTGATGACTCTTGTATTAATCAGCTGAAATGTCCAACAGCCTGCACCTCTTGAGATTTAAAAAGGTTTTTGTCAATATTTGAAACCTGTAGGACATGCTTCTTTCAAGTTTATGCATACAAACAGCTGATGCAAGAATAGAAAATGGAAATGTTTAGTACTGAAGATATGATGGTGAAATGTTTGTTTCAGGAAAGTCCAGAATGAGTCTGCTACGGGCAGTGTTAGTGTCAACAAAGTCCGTACCACTCTAACAATCCAAGTGGAGGCAATAGACTTTGATACACAGGCTTGTGTTCTTAGAGTGAAGGGCAGGAACATCTGTGAAAACCAGTATGTTCGGGTATGTTATGTGTCTGTTTCTTGCTATATTCATCTTATATTTTGGATTCAATCCTTAAATGAATTCAAATTGATTTTCCCTTGTTGACAAAAATATCACAAGTCTATGAGATAAGTGAAATAATTTGCATACTGAAGCTGTTTGTTTGATAAGTGAACCATTCAGAGTGTCTTTTTCCAGGAACAGTATCCAGGCTATAAAATGGTGCTTTTATTTTCTCTGTTAAATCGATTCTACCTGTAAATAATAGTTGTACAACCTGCAGTGCATAGGAAATAACATTGAAAGCACATTGATTTTACAGTAAATGCCTATCTTAGGTGCCCCTGCTAGGTGTAAGACATCCTTTCTATCTTTATCTAGAGGTTATGTGGCACAAAGGAATCATAACTTCTCTAAAAAAGCTTTGTTTTTAACATTGGCTAAACATAGCCTACCCAAGAATATTTCAGAACCCTGCAAATTCAAAATAATTTAGGAATCACTTTTTCAATTGACCAATCCTTGTATTAATTTTTTCAGATGGGTGCATACCACACCCTGGACCTTGAGCTCAACCGACAGTTCACTATAGGCAAACAGGAGTGGGACAGTGTCAGTATTGAACGCATAGGTCAGTGAAACATCTCATTCTCTAAGAGGATAAGAATTATGCCATTCAGATTGTGAAAAAGTATGACATTGTTGTATTTGGGATCGTGCTATCTGAGAAAGTATAGTGAGTGAGTTAATTCTTCACGCCGCTTTGGCAATATTTCAGCCATTAGCTGTGCGGAAGTATAAAGAGCTGTTGTACCTATGTGTCATGGCAAAATGGGCGAGCTGGTTAGCTGTAGTTACGGTTATTTCTTAGAATGTTGCCTGAACATTGCAATGGCTCAACCCCACACATTACAATTATTTGTACTGTTACAAATATTGTGATCCCAATTTCCCAACTGCAAATATTGCATCTCATTTCATATGATTTAACTTAACCAGTCATACAGGTCGATGCCAATTCATAGAATATGAGTAAAGAATAAAGATTAAGTTTTAATTCTCATGAAGTTGACAAAGAATCTTGTTGCATGCTTTCCATCCAAGTTAATGCAACACAAAATCAATAATTGAAAATACAGGATTGTGGTTAAATGTGATAAGGTCATGAAAAAGGAAACAATTGACAAGATCTTTGTATTTTCCAGAAACTGCTTGTGATCCGACACAGCATGCTGACCTGGCAGCTGTAGTGATGCAGGAAGGTCTGGCCCATGTGTGTCTTGTTACGTCTAGCATGACTCTCGTCCGCGCCAAGATAGAAACCAACATTCCTCGTAAGCGGAAGGGCATGTGTGATCAACACACAAAGGTAAACTGTTGTCTGTATTTGTTTATTTGTTTATTTGTATGAAGAGTTTTTATAAATTAGTACTTACCCTAGGTTTCATTCATTACCTTATAATCTTTGTGTGGTTTATCTGCAGTATAATCCATTTTCTGAATGAAGAAAACTTCAAAACGGAAAAGTGGGAATGAATTTTACATATTTGTTAACATTTCAATATTTTATGATACTGTTCAATGCACAGATCGAATCTAGGTGATCATTGTCAATTTAGTTTGAAATGAAAACTTGACACTTAATATAAATTTCATGATACTCATTGTGAAATTTTATTTTGTCTCTTTTATTTCATTCATTAGCAATTGGATAATATGGTGTTAAAAAATGTTACATAGCATTATGAGTTAGAAATTAGCACTATCCCGGTAGCCCATGGCTAGTGATAAAGATGCTGGGCTAGTAAAGTGCAATGACAAGTAGTTAGAAGAACTAGATGAGTTTAAAGAAAATTTGATGATATCAGTATATTTGGCTTGTCAGAATGTATTTGGGCTAGTGCTCTCAAAATCTGAATGGCTAGTACCCCAATAGGACTAATTTCAACCCCTGCGGCTGCCATAATGTATTTTTGATATGTTTCAGGGTCTACATAGGTTCTATGAACAGATCATTCAAGCTGTATTGAGACATGTCAACTTTGACAGTAAGTATTTAACTTTCATATGCTTCTCAAATTGGTTAAGATATATTGACCGATACCTTAGTACAGTAAACTTTCCATAAAACTTGAGTTCAACCATTATGCCCACGTTTTTACAATCATTGTTTTTACCATATATCAAACAAAGTTTAAAGTCACTTGGATATGCTGAAAAGATTTTATTTCCTTTTGACGGGTGCTAAAGACCGTTGAATATTTGGTTTTTTGTGCAATTACTAAAGTAATTAACTAATATATTTCTTTCAGTTGTCAAGTGTGTCCTTGTGGCCAGTCCAGGATTTGTAAAGGTATGAAATAAAATATATTTGAATTATGTTATATAATTATTTCATTAACAGGGATGACAAGCTACTGAAGTCAATACATTCTTTGAATCAATTATTTAAACATTCATTCTCACAATTGATTTTGTGATTTGGAATTGACAAAATTTTTATTCCTGAATGATCCATTAGTTTCTAAAATTCTTTTAAGCAAGTTGCATCTTTTTATTCTTTTATCTAGGATCAGTTTGCAGAGTTTATGTTTACTCAAGCTGTCAAGATGGACTACAAGATTATCCTAGACAACAAGTCGAAGTTTGTTCTAGTTCATTCCTCGTCTGGATTCAAACACTCACTCAAAGGTAAGATTAAAAGCATCATGTGTTGTTTCTAACTTTCTTTTAATCTTATTTCTTGCTTAGTGCATTGGAAATGAGGAGATAACCATTGAGATGAATTTTCCATAGAAAATAAAAAAATTCATGAAATGTCTAAAGGTGAAGATGGGTTTAGAAAACAATTTCTCATGTAAGACAGGGTTTCAAAATAGAAAAAATATTAATATGTAAACTAGATGTTACACACTGAAAATAAGCCAAAAAATAATGACACTGTTATATTTAGACGAAAATAACCTGCAGTTACTGTATCCAATAAGAATCTTTGTCATTCTATGCAGAAAGTATTTACTTATTGAGTGATGTTTGTAGAGGTGTTATCCGACCCAGCGGTGACATCGCGTCTGGCGGACACTAAGGCAGCAGGAGAGGTGAAGGCACTGGAGGACTTTTATCAGATGCTACAGATTGATCCTCACAGGGCCTACTATGGGTGAGACTAATAATAATAATAATAATGGGCATTTATAAAGCGCTATATCCATACACAAGGTGCATGCTCAAAGCGCTACATCTCAACCTGCTAACAATAGCATACAGTTTTCACTAAGCAAATTATTTTATGAGAATCCAGATTATTCCTTTACCACTCTAGACAAACCAAGCAAAGACAAACTTGTTTTATGTTTTAATTAAGATGTCAAAATGTGCACCTCGTCACCTTCAAGCTACTGTGAATGCATTGCATACGAGGTAATGGGCCTGTGTACTTTTTACGGAATAAACTCATTCATTCATAGGGAATCCAAACCAATTTCTGTTTCCTTCAATGATGACTTTTGTATGTTTGTATCTATAGTACCAAAGGTTTTTTTTCCCATGGCAGGAGTTTGAAAGGATATATATATTATTTTCAAAGACAGTGAAATTTGTTTATGAAAAATGTCCGCTTTTCTAATGATGATTGACAGGCAAGATTGTAACACATGTATTTCTTCCTCCAGTGTAAAGCATGTTGAGAAGGCAGCTGAACTCCAGGCTATTGAGATGCTGATGGTTTCTGATGAACTATTCAGGTGGGTAGCTTTCTAAGAATAACAAATGCTAAGTCAAACTTTATATGCATTTACAAATAAATTTTGGAAGATATAGGTACATCGTTTGGCTTAGTCAGAAAATTAAAACGATTCTCAAACATTCTTGATATATTTCCAAATCTAACAACATTCAGCAGAGGAAAAGGTTTTTGGACAACAACTCATAGCAGTGTAATTAAACAGGTCAAAGCAAAAATGTGATGTTAACCAATTTTGTTTTTGATATATTGGCAGGTCTAACAACATACAGCAAAGGAAGAGGTATGTGACGCTAGTCGACACTGTCAGAGACAGTGGGGGTGATGTCAGGATATTCTCCAGTCTTCATGTCTCGGGGGAACGTAAGTATTACTTAATTTCACATGATATTTATAACAATACTTCATTAAAAAAAAATTAAGTATTTGTTATAGGGTTATTTGTTGTCTCCCAGCACATAACAATACAAGATTTATATCATGTCCTCTTCTATAATGATTAATCATTTAAAAACTGTGGGTAAAACTCTGAAATTGTGAGCATTAAAATCAGTAGTTTTTTTGCTTCAAATAACAACAATATTCTTGGTATCAGTATCGTATAAAACTGTTGACAGTTGAGGGTAATGGTATTGAGTCGGGTACAGCATCATGGCAAAAAAATGTAAGGACCTGAAGATATTCAAAAGTGTGGGCCCATGTGAATAATTGTAGTTGTTTGGCCTATGGGCTGATGATTATTTCAAGCACTGCTATTCTATTCTATACCACGCCCTGTGCAAAGAAAATGTTGAATTCAATTGTATTGGTTTTAACCTAATAAACTCTCTTGACTTGACTCTATTCTGTTGACAGAGCTAGGCCAGCTATCAGGAGTGTGTGCCATCCTGAGGTTCCCAATGCCTGACGATGACATTGATTCAGATGACGATGATTAGAGGAGGAGGCCGCTCAAAGCTAGTCTGTGATCTTAACAGTGTGTCATACCCTGGACGTCACCTCGAGGGATGACCTAACTGTACCTGTCCCCCAGCATGCTGATCCTAGATATTCTGGGCAAACGCTGACTTATCTCACATTCTTGGAGAGAAAAAATAAAAGGGAGAAGGAAGACTAAGATCCATGAAGAAATTCCTTCTGACATTCATTGATAATACCTTGTATGCAGATATGGAAATGTTAATGAAAATGTCAAATGTGTGTGGGATTGATGTTTCTTTGCAAATAATTGCCGTTAAAGTAAGCGTGAGAGTTGAAATGTAGATTATTACTGAGTGTCTACAATAATTGCAGAAGAGTAAACAACACTGAAGGCATTGATGAAATAAATGTGAAGCTTATTACTAATTGATTGTTTTGGAGTTCTAATGTAACTTTCTAACACTTGGTGATATTCAAGAAGTGCAATTTGTCCACACTTGGATGCAGGCTTTTTGCTACCGGTATAAGTTGTAAAATCAAACCTAAAATTTTGCATCACAAACTGTAGCCATTTTCTCATAAAGGTGTTGATCCAGATTGATAGTGAAGAATATGAAAGCATTATCAATGGTTATTGGTTAAGGGAAACGTTTGAAGTCAGCCTTCATGATTTTGTGAGATTTGATTTTTTTCTTGCTGTATGGTATGGCAAATAACGAGGAGTTTTCATGGATGAATTTTGGACATAGAAAACCCTCTTATAAAGAGAAATCGGTTTCACTGCACTATAGAGCCAAGAATTTAGAAATTCTTAAACAACCAACACAGCGGCAGCAGGTTGATCCTATTTCCTTCTTCCATTTGTTGATTTCTGAATGATTTTAAATCAATTTCCATCTTGGCAAAGTGAAAGATTTCAGTGAGCTAGTGAACTACCATAATATTGAATATGTACTACCTTACAAATCACCATGCAGCATATGGTTGAAATATTGCCTAAGCAGCTTTAAATAATAACTCACTTAGTGACACCGTACAAATCAGTTCAGTTTATTAAGATGTGATTTTCAATGAACAGTTGGGGATGTGGAACCTATCAAAGAAAAGGAACTATAACCTGTTAAAGTTGAAGTATAAGTTATAAATTGTTACAATAATACAAGAATACCAATAGAAACAAAACCATTTCTTTTATTTATTCAAGGCAATATATTTGATGCCTATAAAATCATAGGATTTTGTAAGTTTTGTTTCTGTTTCATGACATAAGGATGACTATTGTTATTTATGAAGTATATTTACTTCTAATTCTTTCTTTATTATATTCCCATTAAAACTTGAATTGTACATATTATTTGCATTGACAAAAAATGAGTAAAAATTTCTGAAATGTGAATACATTAATAAGACTTGTATTTCAAGACTGATGTTATTTATTACAGAAAAATAGGACATGAAGTTCGATGCAGCTACTTGTTTATTTGTCGAGGTTAATTTTATGGTAACAACATTAAAAGTATTTTTTGAAGACATGATGTTTTAAGTTTTTGTTGTAAGTCATTAAATCACACAAATCATTTTCCATTATTGAAATCCAAAGCAGTTTTTCACAAATTGTATTAAAACAATAAACAAGGTGGCTGTGAAAATGTTTTTGTTCTCATTGACTTTTTGATTGTCATCAAACAAAACTACAGACTAAGAAAACTCTTGGGACTTCATTCAAGATGGCCCTCATGTTGCTGAAACTTTCTGTCAGTAATGTCATACTAATAACATCTCAATCGATGGTAACTTGTTGCAGTATTATCTGAATGTCATTGACAAAGTGTTAAATTGAACTCACCTTCCTGCGCAAAGCCTAAAATGCCAGTTTCCGAATGGTGGGGACCCTGATATCAGCACAGAAAAATCAAGGGGAGGCAGCAAGGCATAAAACTGACAGTTTGGAAACTGATGTTTTAGGCTTTGCGTAGGAAGATGGATGGAAGTGAGAGTTGACAAAGAGAGCCAGTTGAATACAGAGCATTGATCAAGTCTTGTGCCTAAAAAGTTGAATACCCATAAGATACATTTGATGAAATAAAAAGAGAGTTATTTGGATGCTACATGCACTGTCACATGACATAGTTAAACACATTAGCATTGCCATTTTATATGCGGTTGTTGATCTATGGTAACTGCTCCCATTCCTTGACAACCTCATTCATCCTGTGATGATGACAGTGTTGGATGGTTAGCCATTTAGCCATTTCCTCTAATAAGCGCCCGGGCGCTTATTTTTTCAGCACCCCTTTACCCCCCGGCGCTTGTTAGAGGCCCGGCGCTTATTGGAGACCCGGCGCTTATTTCTTTCAAAGAGAATTGAACTTTGTTTTAAGTCGTCTTTTACAATGCATACCTGTGATATGTTTACTGAGTGAGCATTCATCTAATGGTTAGGGCCCGGCGGTTATTAGAGACCCGGCGCTTATAAGAGGCCCGGCGCTTATTTTCTCAACTACCTATGACCCCCCGGCGCTTATTAGAGGCCCGGCCCTTATTGGAGACCCGGTGCTTATTAGAGGAAATACGGTACTCAAATTTGGTCTGGCTTCTACCAGTTGACCTGTCCGGCTTGGGTGACCCTACCAGGAGCATCTAAGCTCCAGCTGGCATAGCTCTCCAGGTCGCTAAAGCACTCAAACCACCAAACCAGAATAAGGTATTGAGTCAAGTGGTTGAACCATAAATAGAAGCAAGTTCTTTGGGAGCTGGAATCTTTCCTCACCTCACCCTCGTACGCTGTCTCACACCGTAGGAACGTGTACGCCTAGACATCGTTAAGATTGTGTATGCCTTGATATCGTTAGGAACGTGTACGCTTAGATATAGTTAAGGACGTGTGTGCCTGAATATCGTTACTCAAGGTAGTGAACGAGTTTCTCTGCGAGAGGAAAGTTTAGTTTTGTGCATGTTTTTTTTGAATAAATCGATGTAATGTATAATGGTCGAATGAGAGCACATAATGGCATGATTTTCTTACGCACCAGTGTCTACCATTTTACAGCCTTGAATATCCATTCCCAATACTCCTTGAAAGACGATTTATGGAACAAAATACTACAACAAATGCAGAAAAAAACCTTTCAACTCGCAGAGAAACTCGTTCATTCCTTTAAGGAACGGCGTACAAGATCATACGGTGTGGTCTGACAATGTACCATGATACCATCCGACTTCCATCTATCTCTTAACGAGAATGTCATTTTTGAAAGGAACACGTTTCAGATTTTGATACTCTGATTTATGAAGTCGTTTTAAAAGTAACCTACATACTTCTTGAATCAGTGTCCATAATTGTATAAAACGATTGGAGAAACTTGTTTCTCTTGGTAGTCAAGGGAAATCTTAGAAACCTCGTGGGTTGAAATGTTGGTTGCTCTAAATGTCTCTAAATACTAATAGGGTACGTACCATGATCAATATTTTAATGATACATCCTATTATCAAAATATCTGAATCCCTTTAGATGTCGAAACCGTCAAATATACCTTTTATTTTACGGAGATATACACGTACATTTCTGGAAGAATGAACACAGTATTGTTACATACATCTGAGGGTTCTTTATGTATAGCTAAAATAAAAGCCACCAGAAGATAACATATCGTATCGATCCCCAATATATCAGAATATATGTCGTTATCTATCTTGAAATTACCAAACTAATAAACATAAGAGGACAACATTATCTATCAAAAATTGAAGTTCTGTTTCCAAGGAAACCGTTAAAATAAAAATATGAAGAAGTTAAAAATCCCCGAAAAAGTGATCAACATACAACGTTTCAAAGAGTTAGATCTAATGGTTTTTGGGTTATGCTTTGGAAAACTAAAAGACGAATATCCATTTTAGCAGCATCAGTGGTATCTGAATCAACTTTTTAGTTTAGGAACTGCATAAAGAATAGGTTTCTTAAGTTAGATATGTAATTGTCTTACATTGATTCCAGTTTTATTGAACTTATACGTTTCCATTGAACCAGTGCTTTGCCAGTGAACACATAACGCATGTATCGTCATTTGTGTGTTTCAATATTGTCAAGAAAGTTTACGAAATACTTTATTATTTTACTAAGTTGTTTATAATCTTAATTGGCTATTATTATGTTTGATGAATCAGGTTCATTTTCCATCATGATATATCAGACATTTGTTCAATTACGCATTGGTTTTATTACAATGATACAAATGCAACTTCACCTTTACTTTGCTATTTTGTATTCTATTTTCGTTTCTTATTATAACCCGTTCCTACTTTTCAATCCTCCGTCACCGAAATTGTTACTTCCGGTTTACTAAGGAGTAAGGAAGAGAAGTCGTAATCCTGTGAGAACTGCGTATTTTAATAACAAAGACCTTTTCATCACTGTTTTCGAAGTGAAATTCGAATCAATATCATATTATTGATATACTTTATTATGAGTGAATGAGTATAGATTTGAAGGTAAGCTAAAACGTTCTACTATATTGATAATTGATTATCTATTTATTTTGAGATTTTAGTTTGGTTACTTTATCTGTAGTCTTATATAATCAAACTTCAAATCAACATACTTATAATATCTTGCAAATACGTTAAACAGGAACTTCTAGCTCTTTAACTGATTTTTGTTCTTTTTTAAAAATAATTTGCTTTCATTTGTGTCAAAACACCCACCTAATATGGATACATTGGCTGTATTAGACCTTTACAACCATTCATCTAGAACAATTCATAGGTTGCACAAAACCATTCACTCCGGGACTGCTACCGGAAGTCAGCCATTTTAGTGGACAAGCAACCCACTCGGCTAAGCAATGATCATATGTAACTGACGATTTAAACTCAATAAAAGGCCGTATATATGTTATTTCTTTCAGGATGAGGTGCATACAGATGGGAAAACTTACGAGGGGTCTTTTTGCGAGCTGTTCTCACTTCATAATTTACTTTGACTCCATGTTTACACTGTTTGAATCGACTGAATTTTCGGTGACGAGATTACCTGTAACATATTTACTGAGATAATGACCCCCTTCGTCATATTTTGTTGTTCTTAGACAGCATATTATATTCGAAAGTAGCCTACTTGATTAGTAAGGAGAAAGAAGTTCTAGATATATGTAAGGTGCTAGCTTCTACCGAGACTAAAGTTGGCCTACTGGTGGATTTACTAAGTCAGTTACTCGCTGCATGCTTTTTTAAGACTGATTAACATCTCACCTTATAATGTAAATATACTATATAAATGTGCATCAAATTGCCACCAAACAACTACAATGAATGTTGTCACAACTAAATAATCTTCAATGTAAATTCTTACAGGATGTCATTTATTTGAAATGGAAAACTGTCTGAAGCGTTTTAGGTAATTTCTCATACTGAATTTTATCAATTACGTTTGAAAATTATTATTTTAACATTCGTCGCTTTTAAATGCATTAAAAGAAAATACCATACAAGTGGAACGATAAAACACAACCTAAGCAGTTCAATGTTCACGTGGAAAGCGCATATCATATGGGAATTTATAGATAACAGTTTGAGTATAATCACCTTAATATCTTGATACCAAAGATAAGTGATTTGCACCTCTTGATGCCTAAAATTCTTTCTAAATGACAAATGACACAAGAACAGATGAACAGAGAGAGTGAGAGGAAGAGCGACAAAGAGATTACTTATGTATAATATATACCAAGCAACAGTGACGATATCTTCTTATTTCACTGTAAAACAATCATATTATTTATTATATCGTCGGTGGTCAGTTACTGTTTGAGGGATACTTTGCTACTTTCAAAGGAATTTCAATCACATTGTATAATTATTGATAAATAGAATACTTAATTGAGATTGCTAAATACCGGGGTTTTTTTTCATGTTGATATTTTAACCCTAGACTCTCAATGAAATTAATCTTGTATCTGTCAAACTCCATAACGTGTCCCTTACTTGTCAGCAGTTTAATAAAAAGTTAATATGTCAAATAACTATCTCCAACACGTCATCCCTCGATTTAAGATATATGACCAGCAACAGAAAAAAACTGTCACGTAATAACCTCTTAATATACTTAATCCACTTTTAACAATTCACTACAGGTTATTATTATAACCTTTATAATTAGGTTAGTAACAAACACCAACAGACGTAGATGAAACAAATTGTACACTTCAACAAAAAAAACATCATTTAAATTGAAAATCTTGTTGGGTATGGGTTGTCCGAGATATTGAAATGAAAGATACAGAAGATCTACAATTGTTCCTTTTACAAAAAAATTGCGTTGTCTTACTATGATTATTTCATTATAATGACTATCATTTGCACCCTTTACATATTAAAAAAAGGTGATTGCTTGTTACTGTTTAATCCTCGTAGTACAGTGACGCATCAAACGTCTATTTATTTGTTATGCAAAAAAATGTATTTTCAAACAGTTTGTTCATGAATATATGTAGATCTAACGAGAGCATATTGAAGTACCAGGTATTGTTGATTGTTGCCAAAATACTATATCTAAACTGACATGCAGTCGTTTTACGTAAGAATATGTTACTGTCAAGTAAATACATCGACAAATCGCTCCATGTACATGCATTCTACACACGTCAACGAGGGTTATTCCACACGTTTATGTCAATGTGTCACGATATGTATCGACGTATTATTCCAGCTTTACAAAGACTTCGAAGATATGGAAAAGGCGTATCAAAATGAAGAGAATATGACGATATGGATTTTAAAGATGTTTTGAACTACATTAAGATAGGTAATGTCTCAAAAGTCCGAAAGTTTGTGATGTTTTCGAACAGCCCCAACCAGGACAGAAGATTTTCAAAACCCATCCAACAAAGCATTGACAGGTTATATCGTTCAGTTGCCTTCATATTCCATGTTGTTTTTGGGTAAGTTTGAAGTCTGTTCGATGGTGTAAGCGAGTTCGTATTGACTGCATTATGTCTTCGTTTCGGTTCAATTTCATACAAATAACCACATAACAAGACATGAAAGTGTTTGTCAATCATTTTACTTCGCAAAAACTTCAAGTTTCCCTTCTTTTGAAGCTTATCCGACTGTAATTTAGCCCATGAAATCTACGGATATTGTAGTGAAAAAGCACTAGCCGCTGTGGCCGGCCTGCGCTGTTTGTCCACACAAATGGCTGCCGTACCACGTGACAATGGCTCGTGACGTCATGTGGGAACTATGAATATTAATTTATCCAAAAATGACCAATGCATGAAAAATTTAGTTTTCAATGAGGGAGTACTTCAATCATTTTATCAAACGTTAGTGATTTTCAACTGCACTGGTTTACCAACCCCTTGGGTAGACGAACTAACCCTAAAAGGGTACGGGATAGCTCAGTCGGCAAGAGCGCCGGTCTCAAGTTGCTGAGGTCCAATGTTCGAATCCCATCCAGGCCAAGGTGTAACAACCTAGAGTTCAAATCTGTTAGAACTCTACAAGTGTCAACCCTGGAGCCCTAGTATGTAGGGCAACAAAAACTGCACACTTAAAAGATCCCACGAATTCATGTCAGTGGCTGAATTGTGGATACATTATCACGTGCATACGCCGAGCTGTCAGTTATCAGCGTTCAGCAGTGTTGGACAAACTGCTGTGACTATGTGTATCAGTTCACTCAGCTGTGAATGGGTACCCTGTGAGGCATAGAATGGTCCCTAACCTGAGCGCCACATATGGATGCGGGTTGAATACTCCCCAGGGTATTTAATTTGTGAAAATGATCGGACAGTGAAAGAATGCCATAGACCAGGGGAAGCAACAAGCGCCTCGAGCAACCATGAGTGGATGGATATGTGCGCTATATAAAATATTCATATGTTAAAAAAAAAGAAAAAATTGTTGATGGGGGTCAAAGGATTAAAAAAGCTAGTCAACAAATATCTTAGGGCTTATAAAGACAGTTTTGTGGAAATACCAGGGCTTAAAAGACAGTGTGGATACAATAAAAACCCTTTAGTGAAAGTCTGCCAACACCAATCTGGCTGTGCCAAGCCAAAACCACATGTACTTTTTTCATGATAAATCATGAGTACTAGTTATTCAAACTTAAAAAAGTGCAAATATTATTTTCAAAGTGCTTTACGTAAGTTACCAAAAGAATGGTTATGGTATGCTGGTATGCTATAGTGTGACTCCCAACAACTCAGAGTATGTCCTTGATATAATAAGTTTATAGAAATGTGCCAGAAAACATATCTATTGCATATTTCCAAGACTTACATATATCAATATTTGTCTTTTTATCTTGTTTTTGTGTCTTCAATATGACATTTCAAAGTACAGAAGCTGATAGTTGTTGTTTATTTATTTAAGAAAGGTTTACAAGTCTAATAAGTATTATATAGCAAAATGTTTTCCATTAATGAGCAACAACTGAACATGGTTTAAACATATTTATTCATGTTAATTATACATGAACTAGGACACGCAAACAAGCCAGAGGCTTATTTAAATGCATGTCCTCATCAGAATACAAAAATACCAACTGAATAATATTATAAGCTGTGTCACAAATTCACAATGTGACATTTGGTTATGAAAAGAAATACATTCAAATAAAAAATTCTATTATCTCAACATTCAAAGATTATTAAATATTTTTATCCATTTACAAATACAGACAATGCTTATCATTTTGTAAAAAGAATTTCCTGCGGGATAATTATGGAACGATTTTGGAAACTCCTTTATCCTTCCACCTGAGAAGAAGCCAATAGTCAAACAATTGATCAACTTTATAATACTGTTTCCAAATTTGACTATTTATCACTTGTTCTCAAAACCATTTCCTTCAGTTCCAGGTGATCTATGAATCATGCTGTTTGAGATCAGTCTCCTGACTGGTCCGAATCTGCACCAATGTTCATCCATATGGTAGTTTTCCGTCTGGAAATTTCAGAAGAATCAGATTATCCCAAAGCTTTTGAAAAGTATTGTGGTAAGTGAGAGAGTTTGGTCAACTTTGTGCTATCATTGTGATGAAGTGGAACCTTTTGTCTAGTATCAAACTTCCAATTTTTTTCAAGGACTCCTCAAGAGGGAAATGGACTCTCAAAGATATATGTGCAGAGTCTTGAGTCCCCAGAACTCTCATTTTGATAAACTATGTTAAACCCTTGACACTATTAAAAAAAGTCAGAAATAGAGAACTAAACAATCAGGTGATTTGCAAAAATGTCTAATTTCCTTCCTTATCTGTCGTAGTTTAACCAACTCCTAATAAATGTTATTGAAAAAGTGTAAAATATTATGGATATTTCCCTTTCAGCTCCCCACTTCAGTATACGAGTGAGCCCAGAGAAGGACCTGAACAAGATAAGCTATGCGTCCGTTCTCTCCCAGTCTCCGCCGCCAGTAGCTGCCGAGGATCTCGCAACTCAAAGTGTTAGTCAGGAGGAACATCGGGGAATCAGACAACTTGGGGACATTGCCCTCGAGAGCTTTGATGGTTTGTGGGGCATTGTGTCTATCTTATCTATTTCAAATCACTTAGATTGTTTCTTTGATGTCTTGTACGTGTACAGATATGTTATGGATTGTCTATCACATGCACCAGGTCGTGTACAAGGTAACGTTTCGTTTTTTTCATACCGTGTAAACGTTTAGTGAAATTTGTAAACTTCCTAGCCCTATTATGGAAGAGTTTGGTTGGTTTGTGGGGCATTATTTCTATCGTATTTATAACAAGAACAGCAATATTAGAGATACATGTTATTTTGATAGTGAACAATTGTAACAATATAATACTTGGTCAAATGCAGGAGTTGAACCCACATCTTCAGAATTGTCCAACACTGACTGTTAGAAGTGTGATGATATATCGTCATATTTGTGAATTGTGATAGTTAATCTAATGATACACGTATCGTGATAATACTCTGTATTGGTATACATATCGTTAACTTGAAAAATGGCTTATTTTGCCTTAAGATCAGAATATTTATCAAAAGTTACTGTTTTATTTTGTCAAAAACCTTGAAATGGTGTATCGTGATATGTATCATATTGAATCATATCGCTATGAGATAAAAAACAGGAGCTAACATGCCATTCTGAGATATATTAATTTTGAGAAGTTGAAGCTATTCATTGACATGATATTTTTATATCCTTATTAAGATAAGGTAATTACAAATTGCTCTAAAATCTGTGCTCGGACGATCAAACCTATGTCATAATTATTATGAAAACTTTTAACCTGAAATGTCATTTTCTTCCAGAAACATCTATAACTAAAATAATGGAGTCGATCAACGAGAAATCTGTGAAAGAGAAGACTCCTGACCTGGATCCAGCACCTGGTCCATCTAAACCTGTTCGGGAGAGTCCAAGTCAGGTGATCGCCGAGAGTGCATTTCGACCAATCACAACAGGGGAATCAAAGGCTGTGTTTGAACGTGCAGGCAGTGCTCGACCCAAGAGTCACAGTCCTATATCAAGTGCACCCTCAGCCATTCACTTCTTCAGTGGGAACCCATGTGTTGAGGTCACCAAGGGAATCCTGCATATATATAAAGATAGGTATGGTCCATTTTCATTCATATTTACTCTTTTCCCAGCATTAAAAGCTGAAAATTGCTATGAACTTCATGTTTTGCACGTATGAATATTTAACCTGAAATTTACGCTTAGTATAGTAAGATTTGCTTTATAAGTTTTTTCAAGAAAGTCTCAATCCAATCACTTGCAGATAGATATTATCACAGGATAAGAAGGGCTTTTGAGTGCTGGAAAGGGTTGTTAGTGAAAAGTATCTATGTCTGTGCACATTTATTCCTAATGTACAGTTATTGATAAATGATATGTTTCTTTCATCGGTACATGGATAGCCAAGCTCTTTAGTCATAAACTGAAAGAACATATCCTGTCATGCGCACAGACCCAAAACGGAAATTCCGACTTATTACATGTTTAGATAGTTATCAGATAGGTTAGGTTCACATGACTTGACTGGTTATGCTGATAACTCCTCAATTTTTTTTAGGGAAATATGCATCACGAAAAATGCTACCATGGTTGTTCAAGAGACAAAAGAAAACAAAGACCTCATATGTTTTTTATCCAACAAAATCATGTTGCAGTGAGCGGAAGTCCCTAGATGAGGGTGTGACCCGGAGTGAGATGATTTGCATGCTGGGAGTTCCGGCTTCACACACCATCCATGATCTACTCATGTTCACAGCTCCTATGAGGTATTATTCGTTTCCTTTATTTTCTCTTTTTAAGGTTATTTTACTCATTGTATGTAAAACTTATATTCAAGAATTGATATGTCATCACCTCTTACTACAAGTTCAAGCATGCACTGCTTTTCCCTATAATATTGCAGTTTCATATTGTTTGGAATCAGTGTTTGAAATATGTTTAAATCCCTACAAGCAAGCAGGGCATTTCTTAAAAAAAATCTCAGCCCCCCTAAACAAGGACTAAAGACAGTATCTCTAAAATCACACAAGCCAGCTGCGCTTGCTGACCTCTTCTCCAACAAGCCAAATCTGAAGGTAACCAGCAATTGGCAGGCGGACAGGCACTCTTTCTATAATGTTCGGAATATTATGTTCTAAAAATGTGTGTTATTGAACCAGCTTCTTATACAATTGATACTTCTCAATTATTCAATGTTGTGTTGCAGTTCCTCCTCTGTCATTGAGTACATGAGGATCATCAGATACTCCATACCCAACCAGTACATGGTCCTCCTCAAGTTCAAGAATCAGGTAGGTTTCTAGCCACAGGCAATGGTTATCTACAATAAAGATTTACACACTTCAAAGAGTGTTTTTAAAGTTTGCAAATTATTCAATATTGTGGCAATACTTGCTGATTTTAATTTTAATTTTAATTCTAATTACACTTTCACTCAGTTGTGGTGCGCCTTGGTATGCAAAAGTTTGTACCATGGCGGAAACTCTGCATACCAACGCGGGAAACAATCCAATGTTCGCATTACAGCAAGAGAGAGTTTCTATATATCCTTTTGGCAATTTCCCGATACCCTGGGGTGTCGGCAGGGGTATTGTTCTAATGAGACTCTGAATCAAATTCTAGTGCACAGTATCTCTACTTAATAGGATACATGGAACCTCTCTCTGTCTTTATTGCAAATATGTCAATATCAAATGAAGCTCATGTTCAGCTATACAGCCAGTAGGAAACTCGGGCTGGCAAAAAAAAATTGGAGATAAATAGGTCTTATAGTTATGAAAAGTTATTTTAATTATTGACTTAAAAAAGTGATTGGATTGCTTGAATGTTTGAAGTGGTTGAATGAAGTGACTAATTGGATTTTTGGACTTGAAGTGATTGATTAATGTGATTGATTAAAGTGAGGGACTGATTGGATTGCTTGATTGACTGAGGTGATTGAAATTTAATTGTATCACTCAGGTAAAAAATGTCATCCTTATTGAGTCACAAAGGACACAGAAGCCCCATAAGAAAATCATTAGTATCCACAGTTACAGAGTTAAATAGAAAAACATGTATTTGATCATGTTTTCATTCAGTGTTGGATTGTTTACAGAAATCAGCTGATGAGTTTTACACCAACTTCAACAATCGACCCTTCAACTCCATAGAGCCAGATATCTGTCACTTGGTGTATGTGGCCAAAGTGGAGATCATGAAGGAATCAGAGGTCAGTCAATATTTTAGACATTAGTAATATGATTACTGAACTTGTCTGTGGTGTCGTAGAGGCCTTATTAGAACAACATTACTTTAATGTAATCTACAATTTTGTGTGAAGTATTGTGTCAGTCTAAGTAAACCTAGCTTCAATACTACTTGCTATACTTTCATACTGAGTCTAGCGTCAACCAATCTTTCGGCGACCTATAACCCTCCAACGTTATATGTTAAAAAAAAAATTAAGCTTATATGTTTCTAAGTGAGATGAATTCTGTTCAATCTGTAATAACTACGATGTTCATACAACAATGCTATGTTACAGGGAGCCACGTTCCCAGTCCCTGGTCTGCTGGAGCTGCCAACGTGTCCAGTGTGTCTGGAGAGAATGGTAGGTTGATTTTACAACAGTTGTGGTTGCAAGGGTAGTTGGAAAGAACAATATTTGAAGTGGGGGATTGAATCCTATTTTGTGAGTTGATTCCAAATCCTAGGTTGAAAAATCTTAAATCTCTTGTCATTGATTCACACAAGTAAACCTGTAACTTGTTAAATTTTATGATAGGTAGAAGCCATGATCAGGTACTGAGCATTTATAATTTGTGTAAACAAAGGATATGGATCCCACAGCGCCATTGAAGACACGCAAAACCTGTTTAGTGCGTTTACTTTGTTCCCAACATCAAATCATGATGCTTAATCAATTGTCTTTTCACTTTTCCTCTATTTAAACTTGTTTAAATGTGATGTTCTCATAAAGGTGGCACTGATTTTCAGGATGGAATTATTTTCAAAAGCATATCTTTAGCAATTACCTGTCTTCAGGAATGCAATGGCTTCTATCACTATAATTTCTGATAACAAAGGAAAGTTTCATGATTTTTTTCTAAATGACACTTTCAGTAAAATGTAAGATGTATCAAGCTTAAGACATTTTATGTCAACAGGATGAGTCTGTAGATGGAGTTCTGACTGTTTTGTGTAACCACTCCTTCCACACTTCCTGTCTGGCAAAGTGGGGCGACACAAGGTATGTTTCCTTTACATTTGTAAGCATCTTGAAGCTTCACATTATTTTTTTGAATAACATTTTAGAAGTAAGGAATGAGACATTTTTTATGGATACACATTTCCGTATTTTTATGTAGCCAATGTTTCGACAAAGATGGTAATCGTGTCACAGCTTGATGTCAACATTAGTATCTAATCTATGTCTAAACATTGCCTACATAAGAATGAAGAAGTTGTATATCCATAAAAATACTTTTTGTTTCGCATCATATTATCATAAACTGTGCTAGTTTTATCACAATTCTGAGGTGACAGAATCATCAAATATTGAAAAAGGAATGGAGAATAGTCTGTGAATTTGGGAAATTATAGAAAGTCTGAACAAAGGTATTTTGAGTGAAGACATGGTCAAAAAGAAAATGTTTACTATAAATGTTGAACTTCCTGACCATTACAACTATACGCTGATACCTTTTCAGTATGACTATTTATTTCATCATTGTTATTCTTTTCCTTGCAGTTGTCCTGTGTGCCGGTACAGCCAGACTCCTGAAGAAGTGGCCGACAATCACTGTATGAAGTGCCACTCTAACGAGGTTTGTTAATTAGTCTTTAACTACGATTAATATGATTCTACTTTAAGTTGATATTTTCTGATCATAAAAGATAGAAAATGGAAACAGTTGTAATATTAAATGAGTAAAATGACATTTAATGGGCTCAACTTAAATACTGATAAAATCTTGAATGATGCAAAATGGAATGTTCTCTTTTGTCTAAGACTCTTTGCTATAGATTTGCTAAACAAAATATCAGTAGCATTAAAAAAGGATGCATCTTTGCCAAACGTTAATCATCCATTTACAAGCTGAATATTGTTTTTGTTATTTGATATTTCAGATTTGTTTTCAATGTGCTAAGCTAAATATTAGTAGCATTCAAAAAGGATGTATCTTTTCTTAACTTTAATCATCCATTTATAATCTGTGAACGTTTGTTATTTGCTATTTCAGAGTTTATGGATATGTCTCATCTGTGGCCATGTTGGTTGTGGAAGATATGTGGGACTGCATGCATACAGGTAGTGGATCATTGCTTCTAATAACTCACTTCACCACTTGTTGAAAATCTTATCTCACTCCCACTCTGATCTTTAGGTGATGAAACTGAATGATATGAACTTACTTTGTGTGTAAACATTTGACTGTTTGACTTGTAGGCTTTAAAGAGTGAGATGACTCTTAAGTAATGTTATATTTTGGATCACATTATCTGCAACAGCACAAATTCTTGTACATTTTGAGGCTGAATCTCATTTGGATTGGAACTCACAACACAAGAGTCAGGCAACATCATATCCATCCACAAGATTATTCTTGTTCAAACAATCCCTTGAAGTGCTTCAGACCTTTTATTAGATTGGTGGCTGAACCTGTTTCAATTAATGCTCTATGTTTTCATCAGATTGCATTGCTTCAATATGATTACCGGTAACATCTTCAGATTGCCAATTTTGAACAAAGTTGACTAAGATAAGAATCTGTACTTTATACAATCTCCTGGAAAAAATAATAAGGAGTGTGTCGGCCTGGTAGATAAATTTCTGAGGAAATATTAAGGAGTGTGTCAGCCAATTAGATAAATGTCTGAGAAAAAAAAAATACCTAGTGTCAGCCCCTTGAAAAATTATCAGTATAAGCCACGAAATCCCTTTTGCAGACACTTCCAGGAGACGAACCACACGTATGCAATGCAGCTTGGAAACAACCGAGTGTGGGACTATGCAGGAGACAATTACGTTCACCGTCTTGTCCAGAACAAATCTGACGGCAAGCTGGTGGAGGTGGACGAGGGGGGCAACGTTGTGCAGGATGAGAAACTGGACTCTCTAACTCTGGAGGTAGATTATATATGAGTCTCCATTACTGAAGTTAGTTAAGTGCTTGCCTCATAACCCTCTAGAAATTAGACTCTCGAACTCTTGAGGTAGGTTTTCAATGAGTCGTAAGTCTCCATAACTGAAGTAAGTTAAGTGCTTGCCTCATTACCCTCTAGAAACTAGATTCTCTAACTTTTGAGGGATGTTTGCAAATAAAAATTATCGCTTTGCAGTACAGAAGGCAGGTAAGACGGGGGGGTTGTAAGATTGGGGTGTCAACTCCAGATATAAAAATTTGATTTCAGGATCAAAAGAAAGGTGTTATGTCAGAAATCTTTCAGGTTGAGAGACTCTCAAAAGTAACTCTGCATTCTTTTAGATAGTTTCTTGTGTCATGAGGTGTTTTTTTATATGATTTTCTTAGGTCGAAACAAGGCTTAAACTGTAAGCTGTTTATTTGTACCTCTCGTACAGAGGATTGCTATCCTGCTAGTATCATGTAACATATATGGACATAAAATTCGAACCTGGCAAGGATAATGCATCAGGTCTTTAGTACGTCTAGTGAAGTCAAATATCTTGTGAAAAGAAAATATGGTGGAAATATTGTAATACATGAAAACCTGCACTGTGCTCCAGATAATTTTTAGACATATTGGGTATTTGGTTTTTGGCAACAATTAAGTAATGTTGATTTTGATAGTGTACCTTAGTAACATTGTACTCCTCTGATTTAGGATTCACACTTTTAAGATCTTCAACAGCAATTCGCGATAAGCAAAAGAAAATGAATGGACACTTTGTAATGTATGTATGCATGTTGTGCTCTGCAGTCACGGTTTTTGTTTGTTTCAGTACACATACCTGCTGACGACCCAGCTGGAGTCTCAGAGACAATACTTTGAGGATAAGATGGAGGAGGTTGTGAAGGAATCGGAGGAGAGGGTATGTGCTTCTCAGTTGATTTATTCAATAGATTACTTCACTTCTCCATTTGAAATCCTATCAATTGGAATCAACTTGTGAAGCTTCAATTTTGGATGAAATAAAGACTATCTCTCCATTTAAACTTCTGGCAATGGTTTGTTAAAGAGAGTGACAGTTTGTAAGAACCTGTGTTGTGTTAACCATGAATTTGTGATCAATTAATGGAACTTTTTTTCCTTCTATTCATTAAGAAAACAAATCAATGATGTTACTTAGCCATTGATTTTTAAAAGTGATGAAATCCAGAGCATTACTATTTAACTGTTCATCAAAATTTACAAACATATGAATCCTTGTTGCATTACAATGCACAAGCAGGTAAAGTTTCTGCATGATACCATGTGTGACTAACTGAAACCTGATTGGACAACAAATACAAATTTTTCAATAAATTACAGATTATCTGTTGACTCTCCAAATGTTTTGTATTAATGTATGCTGCTGATGGCTGGAATATTTCCCAAGCGGTGCCAAACAATAACTCTCTCCATGAATGTCTGTGCAGGTGCAGGAAGCGAAGGAGAGATGGAGGAATGTTTGTGGAGACCGAGACGTAATGGAGAGACAGTTCACTGAGGTGATGAGAGAGAAACAAACCCTGGATAAGAAGTGTACTCAGGTCTGTTCACTGGGTCTTTTCTGGTATTTTGTTCAAAATATCTGAATATGTGGTAATCATATCATCTTTACTTTGTAAATGCATAGATAACTTCAAGTATATCTGCATGCCGCTAATGGCTGAAATATTGCACAAATTGCGTAAAACAATAACTCACTCGCTCAAGTAGGTCTGCAATGAACTAAATGCCATGAGAAATATCTGTATCTAAAGCAAATGAAGGTACTTTTCATGATTATATACCTTGAATTTGAATTCTCAAAAGTGTATTTCTGTGCATTTATAAAATAAACAGGATTATTACATGTAGTGTAGTAAATAAATAGTTTCAAGCAAATATCCAATTTGCCAAGTTTTTACTTGTAATGGATGGGCATAATGAAGGATTGGTTGATGGCTAAAGATTTGAATAACTATTTGAGAAACATTATTCATATTAGTGTCCAATGTGCAGCTGATTCATAGGAATAAGAATTATTCTCAAGCCTAATCCCGGGCTAAAGAAAGAATAACTCTTTGACCATACATGTTCCTTATTGCCTGCAGTTCCATGAACGATTGACAAAGAGCCTGACAGAGCTACAAGAGGAGAAGCAGATGAACAAGTGTCTCCGTGACAACCAGAGCGTCTGGCAGAACAAGGTCACGCTCCTGGAGAAGAAGCTCAAAGACTGCATGGAGACTAAGGATAAGGTAGAGTCTTGTTCAGCTCCTAGAGCTTGCTTCATTTTGTAGTATTCAATAATCCTATATGGAGACAAATGATAGGGTAGAGTCTTGCTCAGCACTTTAAGCTTGGTTCATTTAATGGTATCCATTAATTCCTTTTTGGAGACTAAGGATAAGGATCTTGACTTATATGACTTTTCTTTCAATATTACCTTTTGATCCTTATTATTATAGAGAGATTTATAGAGGATAAGGTAGTGCCTCCTTCACCTTGCTTCTCTTCTTAAAATTACTTATAAATCCTTATCCTCAAATTAACTACATTGTATATCTGTGCAGTATAACCTGACTTTGGGCAACACTTCAATGCATTACTATCAGGGTTGGCAGGAATTCTTCCTTGGGTGGTGTATGATTCAATAGCTAGAGAGTCATCAGCAGGCCATATTTGTAGATTTCTCATTAACTATTATCTGTCTGCAGGAGGTGCGAGACCTGCAGGAACAGCTGAGGGACATCATGTTCTACCTGGAGGCCCAGCAGGAGCTAAGCAAGAACACGGAGATCTCCCAGGAGGAGATTCAGGAGGGTCAGGTCATCGTCGGGGCGGCCGCCGCTCAGTCTTCTCCCACAGGCAAGAAGTCTCGTAAGAAGCAGAGGTAGTGCCGTCGTCAGTACAGAACTGTGTGCCCGGTAGAAGGATCGCTTTTATTCTAATTTTATTGATGCTGGTCACTCATCTTCAACAAAATTGATTTGGAAGAAGCAGAGGTAGTTCCATCAGTCCCACAGAACTTTGTGCTTGTGTTTGGATATGGAATGGAATGCTATTTATTGGACCCTTGCTTTTGCGGATGCTTTTGAACTGGCTTTGGCATTTGATCAAGTAAGAAGGATCAGGAAACAGAGAAAGTACCATCGTCAGTACAGAACTTGTGCTTGTATTTGAATATAGATGGAATTATTTGTATTGCACCCTTGCTTTTATGGATGCAGACAGTTCATTTTCAACAAATGCTGGTCATGAAGAAATAATCTGTTTTTTTAACTCCCTTATCCTTTGGATTAGAAGTAGAGATAGTCCTATCATCATTACAGAACTGTGTGTTTATTTTCTGAGTCATGAGTGAAGTGAAACACTAACTACTGTTCTTGTGTTGTGAGATGAGAAGGAATGCTTTTAACTCTACCTACTATCATAGATGCTGACCTGTCTATGTGTATGCTGGTCATGAAGGGACCTATCTTATTTGAGCCCAATTTTGCTACCAGTATTCTTTCGATCTGACAAGATGGTATCAGAAGATGTAAAGGTAGCACACTCAATAAAACAGAACTCTTTGCTTGTCTTTGGAGAAGTGAAAATAAATAAAGCGTGCTGTTATTCAACAAGTTGGATCAAGCATGAAATCTTGTAAAAAGCAGAGGTAGTACTATGTCAGTACATATCTTTAACACACACTATGTGTATGCTTGTCATGAAGAGATAGTCTATTCAAGAACAATCAAATCATGAACTCACATACTCAAGTATCAATTGGATATTTAAGCGCATGAAGGGTTGCAACTTCATCCTACAATGCCTCCTTTGAGCAAATATGATAACCTTGGCTAAGTTGGCTTCTGTACATGCCTAACCTTATGTCAAGTCCATTCCAGGACAGCACGAGAGGTAGTCCTGTGTTCTTCACAGAGTTGTGGTTGGGTATATATGAATGACTGATGAATGGATGTGTGGACTTGTGTATTTGTTTCATGATGACTGAACAATTTTGATCAAGTTTTGGTATGTTTGCAAGACATTTCGTTCAAGAAAGAAGACTGTGAAGAAGAAAAGATAGTTGTTTTTGCTGATTGTGACATTCACACTTGGCTATGCCTTGGCTTTGGATTGTAAAGTAAAGCACAAAAGTATAGACACACCACGGAAAATGGGCTGAATGATTGTTTTGGAGTGACCAATTCTTGAACTGAAAATAATGCCAGAAAACTGTGGGAATCATCTTGATTCTGTTGTTATGAAACAAGTGGAAATATTTCGCCGATTGCATTTGTACATTAAAAGCTAGTGATCGAAGGATGGTTGTTCTGATGTGACATTCTTGTGATAAAAGTCGAAGGTGCCGACTCCAAGATAACGATGACTGTATATATCCCAAGAGGAGCATTTCTATGTGAATATGTGTTATATGTGTATGCAACTCTATACATGTGTTAACAACTGTTTACATGTGTGTAACTGTTTACATGTGTGTACAGTGTAGTATTATAACCAACAGTCTGTGATCAAGTTTTTCTCTCATAGCTTCAGGATCTCCTCAAAGTAGAACTTTTACTTCCTGTATTCAAGAGGATTTATAGAGACTGGGAAAGACATCTTTGATTATTGGCCATTTCATGCTTTTTGTAAATTTTTGAATTTTGAATGGGACATTGCCTTATATTAATAGTATACTTGAGACTTTTAATGGGTTATCTTTTTATTCAATGTTCAAAATGGCCTATGGCCTGCCTTTTCCAATCCCTGGAGCTTTTCTTAAGGTTGTAATTAAGATCTTTTTCATTGGCTGCACGGGTAACAGTTAATAAAGCATCTCGGGGACCTATCATTTCATTATGCAGGAAAGTAAGGATGTACTGTTTTTAAAATGGAGAAAAATAGTTTAAGGAGAAAAATAGGAATAAAATCAGAATGTACAACAGTCAATGCTATTATATTATCACTTTTGACTGACCTGTTTATTATTTTCAGAAAAGCAATCCTTTGGACACTGTTTTATTTACAGAGATTTATATTTCCTATAACAAATGTCCTGGATCCAGGATATTTTCACTGATAATTATTTCTCTTATTATGTATGATAGTTATCAGTATGTGTATTTTGGATGTAGGACACATGTTAAATTGCTGAAAAATATAACCCCAACTCACTCAATCACTTGGATGTAGGACATTTGTTTTTGGCAATATCATTCCCTTTTGTATTTTTAAGATCTCTGTCAATGGCATTTGGTTGTTTGTACAATGATACTTGTACAGTTAATATTTTATTTGCCCTTGTGTTATATTTATTGATCCTGAAGCTAAACAAGAGGTGAACGACATTTGGTGGCTAATGCCAAAATTTCTTAATGTCACTGTAGTGATGTAGATAGGTGTTTCTGTATAACCAGTCAAATGTCGTCAACATCCGCCCTCCTAAATCCCGACTCCCAAAACCCCACTCATAAACCGCGCTCCCAAACCCCAACTCCCAAACCCATTTTCCCCAATTGGCACCAATTCACCCAATGAAATATATTTGTGACACATGATGGTTGGTACGATCTCTTACAGTCTATATTGATTATGATTTCTTATGCTTATAATTATTTTGTGTTTATTGATGACAATCTGTAGCTTAAGTGGCATTCAAGAATTGGGTACATTTTGCTAATTTTCTGTTGAAACAAGTATGTGGATATTTGTCTTCACACATCTACGATTGTTGAAAGGTTTTATTTCTCATTATTAGAGGCAATTTCATGACATATGACAAGTGTTCGAAATAAGTGTTTCTTAAATCCCTAAAAGCGAGCAAAAATAGTAAAATTAACCAGCCCTTCTAACCATTTGACAAGCCCTACAATGTAAAGACAGTTACTACAGTAGAACACGGATATTGCGAACTCGGATATAGCGAACAATCAGATATAGTGAACATTACTGAACAAAAGTTTTAGTCCCGTCAAAGCCTTATGCATGACGGCCAAACGTGAGTAACGAACACCATGTATAGCGAACTAAATTCTTTGGTCCCTTGGAGTTTGTTATATCCGTGTAAGAACTAAATTCTTTGGTCCCTTGGAGTTCGTTATATCCGTGTAAAATCACACAAACCAGCTGGGTTTGCTGGCCTCTTCGCCAACAATAAAAATCTGAAATTAATCATCACTATTTCGACCACTGCATATGACTCTTTTGCTCAAAATGATATAAAAGTTTTATTGCGAAACATTGCATTCAATTTCATTAAACAATGTTTCAAGATTTAGAAACTTCACTTGACAACACTACTGTTTTTATGTCAAATTATAAGATAATTGTTTGTTTTTCCAAAACTGTAGAATTTTTCAAAATCAAAAGATATATTACATTCCCTTTGTTTTATGAAGACCAAATTAAGATTATCAGATCATTTGATATTCTTCTTTTGTGTTGAGTTAAAAAGTACAGTGATTATTACATTAAACTGTAAAGAACAGTTCTACATTGAGAAAATTATTGTAAAATAGTTATCAAAAAGAAGAATTCTTTTTCATATACAAAGAGTGCAATGTTTGTTTTGTTTTGAATTCATTCACAATGACTTTCCTGTAAAGTAAAATTTCCCTGTTAATATGAATTTCGAAAGGATTGCTGTTTGACATTCCTGACATAAGGCATCCTTTTCAAGTAAAGCTTATGTTTAAATAAATATCTTTTCATATTAAGATTAGTTCTGTACACGATATGTGATGGAATCAATGTTATTATATCAAAAAGATTTGTTCAATTTGCATGTCATGTTTTGATTATTGACCAGATCATTGGCTTAATTATGTTTCAACAATGTTTTTTTTTGCAATATCAAACTCTTAATTTAATTAAAAATTTATATTTTTTTTTTTCAATCAATCGTAATGACCAGAGTGTTACATACAGTATGGATGATTATTTTGTTGAACTTTTAATTTTATTGAATTGAATTTCTGTAATATGGGCTGAATGGCCTTATTCATGAATAAAATAAATAAATAGTTTTAAAAATAATTTTAAACAATAATCTCTAATCTGAAACAATCAGTATGTACCATTACATTCAAATCTTGCTATGTCAGTCACTACACCTTAGTAAGTAAAACTGTTACTATGTTGGTCAGTAAAAGCACATTGAAGACTTGTTGTATACAATTTATTGTACATGATTACATGCTGTTTATGTATTGTCAATGTCATCTCACAAATAAAGGTGACTATCTTACTTCCATTGTCCTTTTTGTTGAGAGAATCAATTTAATGTTTCTAGTTTATGTATTAGGGTAAATGAAAACAGGAAATAGAGGCTTATATTTAACTTGTATCTAATTGACATGGAGGACCTAAAATTAAAATCTTGATCTTTTGATAAAGATTCTTATTGGATGATGAAACTGTGAACACACTTCAGTCACATTTGACATTTTGACACCATATGTTTTCATTGGATTACACTAGACCATGCCAACATTCTACAAGCATATCCTGATAAGAAATTAATTATCATTTTCATTAGTTTGAATTATCAATTCTATGTTTATTGAATTAAAGATCTTTTTTTATAGTTGTATAACTGATATTCAAAATATTAATGTAATATACTTGTTAATAAAGTAAACTGGTTAACTGATTCATCACAGCAGAATGATTATGTAAAATAGCTACTATTCAAGGACTAGTTCAAACAAAAATTGCCAAAGAGGCTAACAGACAACCCTTGGTTAATTTCTTATACCCCCTTTACACCAAGCCCGTTCTCAGTAGGTTCTTGGATTTTTCTCAGAACGGGCTGAAACTGTCTGAGAACTGTCCGAGGACGAAATGGACGTTGTGGCAACTGTTTACGAACTTTATGAACTGGCTCGGACGTACTAAAAACGGGAAGGTGCTCCAGAACGTTTGACATGTTAAACGTTCTCCCCGTCCTGAAATTGGACTGAGTACAAACGTACTGAAAACGGGATTGCCGTACTGCGAACGGAACTGCCGTACTTCGATCTGCCTAAGGACGCGTAAAAACGTAGCGCAGTCGAGAATCGATTGCAATACGTTTGTGCACAGTTTCCATCCCGTCCATTCCGTCCTCAGCCTCAGTGTAACTCGTTCTCAGTACGACCATAGTCAGTTGTTCGTACATCCTAATAAGTGTAAAATATTGAAAATGTTCCGATTCAGTGTGTAGTACGTTCTTACGCAGTCATAAAAGTTCTAATAAGGTCCTCATTGCGTTCTACTCGTTCTTAGTACGTTTGCAAAATTCTCACACAGTTATTACTACGTTTGCAATTCGGTATGTAAGGACGGGTATAAATACACAAGTAAAATGATAATTTTATCATTCGGGATACAGAAGTCATAAGAGAAACAGGAAGCAAGTTACATGAAGCTCTCAGCATGATGAATAAGGGTTTCCTACAGTTTGTGATGGAAGCAGAGAATCAATGTAAAGTGTTGTTTGCCTCGGCCACTATGGCTTCTACAGGGCTAGTGGATCTGGTATTTGATTTCCTGTGAACAACCTTCCTCTGACCATACTTCTTCTTTGGAGGCATGATGTTTTCACCTTGAAATTGAGAACGCTAATGAGAACGGGCAAGGACGTGATGGGCTTTTATTGAAAACGCGCCAGAACTGGATGATTTTACAATTAGGACGCACTGAGAACGGAATCAGGACGTAGTGAAAACGAAAAGAACTGTCTTAAAACGAGTTGGTCGCAGCTAGAACCGAATTGTGCGTATCAAGAACGAGATTGGTCTAGTTTAGAACGGATATGAACTGTCTAATAACGGAATTGAACTGGTTGAAGACGTCCTGAAACAGGCAATACTATCCGATCTAAACGTGTTAGAAACTGCCTGAGTACGGGATAAAGACTAGATGAACGTGCTGAGAACTGTGTATGAACGAACTGGCGTCACGTTTGGATAAAATATGAACAATCGTTACTCGTTTCCATCCAGTCCGAGACCGTTTTGCTTTAAATTTTGGACGGAGTAGGACGTAGTGAGAACGACCTTGGTGTAACTCAGGCATTACACAAGGAATGCACATCACATGAAGTCACGATAATTATTACTTGATGGAAAACACTCTATATGTAGAGGACTACACCAATCTAAATAAATTTAGATCAACAGGTTTTATATTTGACAAAATAAAAAATCTGTTGATCTAAATTTATTTAGATTGAGGACTACACCTTTTGCTATTTTTTTGTAGAAATAAAACTCTCACCATGTGATGAATTGTACATTTCAGTCTCAGAAATGTCAAGTTCAGTGAGCAGTGTATAGCACACACACGCTATGACTGTTTCACAATACCCAGGTACCACGTACCTGAACCTGTTTTATTATAGGAGGTAAATATGAAGTGTCCATGTAGTTGAACGTAAGTGAGAGAAGACCTTTCCAATGACGTTGCATATACATCTGGTTGTTGACAAATAGGTTCCCTGAGAACCGTTCAACAATGGCTAAATAGCACCGTCGTTTTCTTGGAATAAAGAAACATCGATTATATATTGAGTCAATAATGGTAAAATGTTACTGTCTCATGCTTATTTAGACTTTCAATAATGGGTTACGTACGGAGATGTTGTTTTATGTTTAAATGTTCTAAACCCAGGAATCATTGGAAGCGATGATTTAACAATGAAATTCGTAACCGTACCTCAAATTGTAGCATTTAACGCTTACAAGATTCAACGCAATACATACAAACAACAGGTATGCTTGGCTTCTCTTTGAAAATAAGTACAAGAGGCAATGGGATCGGTGGAATTCTCTCTAAAGTTAGTACACATCCAACATCGTTGTTTGTCTTAAATATGAAAAATACATGTACCGTACACGAAACAAAATGTAAATTGTATTAAAATATTTACTTGCAAAATTCATTATGTAATTAAATGTCATAATTGAAAAAAATCCCATTTCGATACATTATTCATTAAATACCAAATGCCATTTAATCATTATTAAACAGTTTCATGTTACTGGGACAGATAAAATGGTAAATACATTCTTGCAACAGTTGGTGATTTAAAGGGGCAGTAGCACGTTTTAGGGGGAATTAAAGGTGATTTAAGGAAATGAAAAGAAATGGTTCCGATTAAAAGTCAATGTATATAAACTAAATGAAGCAGTAATTAATCAAATATGTAATGATAAGTTCAGTCATACGAGTCCTCATCCTGCTACATCAGCGTATATGTCTCCGCTAATGCTACAACCTATCCCCTGATATCCTCCTACAGTATTCTGTCGTATCGCTGACGGGTGGTTGCTCAGCGCTATTTATAGCCTGTCTGTTTTCGGTCAAACTATTTCAAACTCCATACACTGTTGTCTAGTGATGTCGCACGTGGAAACCTAAGAGCGCACGATTTGGAGCTTAGCGGGAGACTGCAATGAGAATCGGATTTATTATCTAATAGCACTCCTATTGGTTAATTTGAATCACGAGGTGAGCACGCGGAACGAAGCCAAGAAACTAGTTTGCCGCTATCGCTGAAAGGGCATCATTTGATTGGCTTGCTATATTTAGCGGTACGACAGAAGAATGTAGGAGGATATCAGGGGATAGGTTGTAGCATTAGCGGAGACATATACGCTGATTTAGCAGGATGACGATTCCTTTTCTTACACAAAATGAATTAAGGTTTTTACAAAAAAATTGCCGCCAATAGAGTTTATGTGAATCTTAATGATTTGTTCTCTGACTAAGGATGATTTGTTTGTGTATTGAGATTTTTGACACTATCAAAATAATACATTTAGCATTACCGTACAATGATCAGTGAAAACTGAAGATATAAAATTTCCACAAAACGTGCTACTGCCCCTTTAAAGGCTCTGTGACACGATTTGGGATGTTTTATATCTTAAGATTTTTCATATACACATTTTTTTTCTTCAGGGGTTAAATCGTTACTCAACCCGATTGGCGGAACTGGAAAGGTGACAATACATGCACTATTTTCTTTGTGAACACCTTTGAAATGAATTTTGTTTTGTAATTAGATTCAGTAAAGGTGAATAAAATTAGATAACCAATCTGATGCTCAAGGTGCCACCGGTGAATCTGGTGATGCTTTTGAAATGAATCCCTATACTTTCTAACGTTACACTTTGTATCAGTGTCAACAAGTATTGTGTAAAGAAATTATAAACATATTCATGTCATATATTAAATATAATGAGTTGAACCGTGAAGTGTAGAAATTGAATTAAAGTTAATTAAATCACAGAGAACAACATACACATGTCTGCCTTCTAATAAATCACGTATAAAGTCAACAAAACAATTAAAATTTATTCAGCCAGACATATAATTATGGTTTGTTTAATCATGTAACAGACTTACATAATAGGTGTACACACACTTTATGAGTCATTCTCAAAAAAAGGTGCAATTCTGGACACAAAATTTAAAAAAAAATTATGAAACATTTTGGTAATTAATTTTCGCAAATGGGTAAGTGTATATCAAAGACATGTGAAAAATACAAAATTAATGCTTAATGATGTTCAGTAAGTCTGTTGCTGATTAATTAATTAGTGTATGTGATCATGAGTGTCTTTCCTGTAACAATACTGTTTTGACCAAGAAATCTGAAATTAATGTTATATCTTAATTTTTTCTATTTAGGTCAATTTATTTTATTCTTTTACACCACTTGCAAATAATAAAACTTAACATTAAACTACTTTAAGGTTTAGATTAAGGGAACAACTGTGTTCATATGTAAACAGAGGACCAGTTTACACTTTCAAAACCTATAAATGTCAAAATAAATGATTTAAAGAAAATTATTTCAACTGAATTGGACATCTACTTAGTTAAATTCCATTTCAGGATATTGCCAACATGTTATCATTATTAATAAGGGCCTATTTAAAAGAATTAATGGAGTTACAGGAAAGACATTCATGTTATGTGAAAGACACTTTATGTGACTGGAAAGGCAAAAAAACCAAAATATTTATGAAGTGTATTGATATTTAAAAATATTGTGTAGTTGTATTAGTTGAGAACATTTGATTATTGCACAAATTTCTCATGATATCCTTTAGTTATCAATAGAGTGTGATTTTGAAAAAAGTTATGTCGCCAATAATTGTTACAGGAAAGACATCAAATGTTACGAAAGATATGATTAATTAAGTTTATCCATTTTCAAAGTGACTGCATTGATAATGACATGTAAGACTACCATAATATATCGAAGAACCAATTCAGAAAACAGTTTGTAATCAGTTTGTATCTTGTTTGATGGTAAATATGGTAAATTGCAACTCTCAGTATTTACAAAATATGCAGAAATAATGTTAAGTCTTTACCGTAACAATAAAGTCTTTGCAGTAACTAAAATCAATTATTATTTATGACCCTTAGACACTGACAAATAATAAATAATTATGCTCCTTATCTTTTTGGGGTATTTCTACTATTAATTATCAGCTTATTAACTTCAAGATTTCTCCTCTTTGTATTTTGACACCAGTAATCATGCAAACATTCTTTACTGTAACAGAGTCAAGTCTTTGCAATAACAAGTTCTGATAAGTTCATGTTGTGTAAATATATGCCTTCTATCTTACAATATGAAATAATGAACATTAAACCAATACTTAATGTTTTTGAAATATGTGATGAAAAAATAAATGTTAAGTTCTTTTATTCATTAAATAAAACAAATAGTGATGAAATGTCTTTACTGTAACAATGTTATCTTTCCTGTAACATACTTTTGTTACAGGATAGACTGTTACATTAAAGACAATATCTCTTTGACACTACAATTAAAGATAATGACTGATCCCTCAAGCGAGCCAGACTTAAGGCTTGTGTTGCTTTCGACAACCCAGATTTAATGAACTGGTGATAAGTTACACAAACATAACAGCAGTTTTGAAATATGTGTTACAGTAAAGACATCGGCAATTTCTACTCTCTAAAATCTGAACTTCAACTAATTTTTTTATAAAAAGTATATTGTCTGAAGCCCAGATTAAAGTGTTAGCTTTGTCAATCTGAAACTAACATTGAGCATGACAAGAAATATATTTTCCAGAAATCAAGGGATCATCAATTATTTCATGATAATATGGTACTGTTACAGGAAAGACATAATTTTCTGTGACAGACATAAAAAGTGAAAATTAATATGAAAATTTACTCTATATAAGGTTTGATTAATGTAGGGAATATCATAATAGATGTTTCTATCAACAACCAGTGGAAAAAAGTACATCCCAAACTCATTCACCAAATGACAGACTCTTGTAGGTCTAAATTCCTTTGCTGGGACATGGGAAATTACGTCTTCTGATTTTGTAAAAATCAAATAAAAAAATAGATTGAGCATTAATTTATATTTGAAAGTGTTCTTTTGTGTATCAAATATATAAGCTTCAATCTGAAAGTGAAATCTTATCAAATTTAAATGTTATTTATTAAATAAAGACGGTAGAAAGTGGCGGACAGGAATTTCACAAACTTTTGAGAATGACTCTTATAAGGCAGTAAAAAAGTGTTTCAGAGCCAATTTTTACTTCACTCACTGAAATGCTTTCCTTGTTAATAACCACCCTTCTAGGACTTTGTGTCTTGGCAAAAGGACAAGTCCCAATACCAAAACGTGAGGTTGGTTTTGTCTACAAGGACGGATCCCCCAGCGCACCTGTCCATATTGACTTCTACATAGACCAGATATGTCCATACAGCAAGGCCGCTTGGCCCACACTACTGAAACTGGCCGAAGACTATGGTCCGAGTAAGCTTCAGTTGACCGTCCACTCGTTCCCTCTACCATACCACAGAAACGCCTTCCTTACGGCCAAGGTGAGTGACCGCTGTCCACTTTATGTCCTGTCTGGTGCATGTCTGGTCTTGTATATATTTATATAACTTAAACATTTAGATAACTTAATAATATGATATAAAAATAAAATTATATAGTGACCATGGTTAGCACTATAACTAGTATTGCGTATGTCTAATCTTTTCTCCATGTTTATAGCTATATTAACTTTTTGTCTTCAATTAATAATATATGATTTAAATATTATATATCATTTTACATTTTGAATTTCATGCTTTTAATAAATTTTATGAAAAGTCAACGGTTTAGTGTAATAGTGTCTTGTAAGCAAACGTATGACTGGATGTCAATTTGTTTTTACCGTATGTTCTTATGTATATATATTTTTTGACTGATTCGTGAAGTTTTATAAAAATATCTGTCTGTCTGTTTATCAACCCTTTTTACCAAAAGTATACAGTTCGAAATAAATATGCCCTATGAGGATTATTTCGTAAAACATCTATCAAGTTTGAGTTAACAAACGCATTGAAGATTTGAAACCCGCCGAAAAATCAAAGTAATTCGTAACATTGCAAATAGTGGGACACCATATATAACATTGTTACATTAATCTTCTGTTTTCAACTAGGGAACCCACATCGTTGACAAGGTAACTAACGGCGAGCACACGTTCCGCTGGATAGAGATAATCTTCAGTAACATCGACTATTTGACTACCAATGCCACCAAACTACTTTCTGATGACGAGATTATTGAGTATGTTTATCATCATTATAAATGAAAAGATCATCAAGTATGTTTATAGTTATAAAACATCATAAGCCTTCAAAATTGATCCCTTTTCGCAGTATTAAATCAAATGACAAGACATGTTCACTTTTCTTCAAGTATAAAATATGTTTTGACTTTGCAGAAAATATATTTAATTCAAACTCGTAGGCACAATGATTCATCTTTCAACATAACATTATGAAACTGTTGGTTTCTATTTCTTTAGCCAATATGAGTATTAATTTACCTCTTTCAAAATAACATTATGGAACAAGAATATATATATAAATATATATGAATAAGTTTTGTACACTTTTAAAATGTACTAAGAAAATATTGTAAAATATTGCTAAGTTCATTAGAGAAGCATTATGTTTGAGAAATGATAGACATGATATGCATCTGTCACACTAAGATTGTTATCTGTACATGGACCTATGGCCTTTATACCGAATAAAAGAAGTTGATATGGAACTGTTTGTTCCAGTGCGCTGGCCAATATGGTTACTGAAGTTGAAGTGGACGCCGTCACTTTTACATCGCTAATCGAAGACGTCGAAATTGAAATTAAGGCCAGGATAGGGTGGAAATACTGTTGTTCTCGTACGTATAGCTATGTCATATATCCATATGACACACTATAATGTTATCAGATATCGTGTGACTTTTTACTATGGTTGCAATAATATTGCATATAATTGTTTCATATAAATCCGTTAGAACAGAATATGACTTGCCATGGTGACATGACATCATGAACAACGAACAAATTTTCAACTTTAGTTGAGCTTGACTATTTGTGTTAACGAAATTCGAAGACACATGGAAGTGAATGGTTTTAACCGTTATAGTTATTTTAGGTAGCAGTGTTTATTTCAAAATGTTGAACGATGCTTCACAAAGCCACCCTATCTGCAGGAGGCATTTCCGGCACGCCCACTTTCATGGTGAACGATGTCTTCATTCCTGCATCTTATTCGTGGAATCTCACCACCTGGAAGAATATCATCGACCCATTGCTGGATGGAAGGGATGAGTATGTATTCATAATTTCATGAGACTGTTACTATATATTGTTGAGTGATATTTCAGTTGTCGATGATGATTCATACCACCAAACCTGAACGAAGATCTTAATCTCTTTCAAGACTTCATAATAGGTTTTGATGTCTAGAGACACCCCGTGTCAAGATTTTAACAAGTAGAACCATTGGCGTCGTAGCTCACCAGGCGGGTTATCAATTATCTAACATATGTAACATATTACCATATTAGGGACCACGGGATCACAATATCTGTGTTGCAAGGTCGGTCATAAAATCTATTAACTATACTCGCAATCATCTAAAGAGTCTGTACACAAAGTTTCATTTGTCTTGGCCTTTTGATTCTGGAGAGGAAAATGATTACAGATTTTAAAAGCATGTTCTCTGTAGACCTTATGAGGGATGGCAGGGTCATAAAATCTATCAATCCTTATCAGTTAAGAAGACTGTAACACAAAATATCACATTTCTGGAATCATTGGTTCTGGAGTTGAAGTAAAAAAATGTTTAAAGTTTACACGACGGACATACTGACGCCGATGCTATGCCATGTCATAAGCACATTAGGCCTTTCAGACCTTTCAGACCTAAGCTTAAAACACGAGAATATCGCCGTCATTGTCATTTAAACGGGTTCGGGTTGCCATTAATTCTATGAAATCTTATCAAGAAACTTTACAGCTTGGATTTATTGCTTGATGTGTCAAATATATATTTTTGCTTCACCCCTGACCCACAGTATCATGTATCTAGCAATCTGACTTTATAATAAGATTACTTGGTATCATCACGTTCATTTATTCATTTTGGGTAAACATAATCACGTCTTGATTTCATGAAAATCATACTGTCATACTATATGTTCGATTAAGATATGGCTAGAATACGACATGTATTGACAGAATTATCAAAAATGAATAATAATAACTATAATTTTCAAGACAACTTGACAAATTTGCTCAATTGTTCGTTTTTGTTTTTGTTTTAAGTGCAAACCCTCGTCGTCTTCCTGACGAAGCAGCTACGTGCTAACAGAGAGTGTCATTTCTGGACATCAAGATGTATTGAGATCTAGGAACTATCATTGCATCCTTATAATAAAAAACGGTTTTGAAGAGTGTCAATTGGTGTACGTTATGTGAACGTTACCTACAATCGTCTTTAGTTAATAAACGAGATAAACAATTATAGTTTTACATTAAAGATATCGATATGTTTAAAAAGACACTGCTATCGCTAAAACCACAAGAGTTAGTACCGTGCCAGGCTTATGTTCAAACAAGGAGCCTTTAACAAATTCATGCATCAAGTCATGATTTGACTAAGTATAAAAAAAAGACCTTGAAGTTAAGGAAAACGTTTCATTATTTTAAAAGCAATTCTCAGATTAAATTTCAGCCTACTTGATATGCCACATGTTTATTTAACGCCCATTACATACATTATGTTTAATTCATTTTATGTTGCTCACATGGAACATTTAAGAACACGTCTTCGCAAACGGGGAACATGATTAATATATTTCCTCTAAAATGCACGTGAAGAACTGGTCAATTTAAGCATTGCGGCATCTTCCTACATTTGTGTGCCAAGGCTATATCATTCTGTGACAAACCGTCATGAATCCTTTACATCTCCTTATGAAATTTGCTGAAGATGCCGCTTCACATAACCATGACTTCGACCCCCAGCCCAAAGGCTTAAAACAGCCATTGATCGAAACTGGTACTTGTTATACCTTGCGGAAACGCTAATGTTAAATTGTCACGATACCACTGGGATGCTAATTGCACTTTGGTGTTGTAATACTTTTATTAGAAAACATCTTGCATCAATGAAACATGATGTGACTGTTGTATAAACATACAACAGGAAAATGAAACGGGTAAAAGTACCCTTTCTGAAAATAGTGTGGGCTTGAGAATTCAGATGATAATAAACAATCGCCATCATGCCAAAATACACAACTACCTTCATAACATATCCAATTACACAGTACAGCAAATCCAATAATCATATCAATTCTGCCGACTCATTGTTATGGCTTACAAAGTCATGTGGCAATCATGTGACCTACATGGTAGGTATAACTCACATGATAACAGTTCAACAGACCGGCTCACGAAGAATACTCACAATGTCTCCCTTGTTAATTACCACCCTTCTAGGACTCTGTGTGTTTGCTAGAGGACAAGTCCCTATACCTAAACGTGAGGTTGGTTTCGTCTACATAAACGGGTCTCCCAGCGCACCTGTTCATCTGGACTTCTACATTGACCAGATATGTCCTGACAGCCAGGCCGCTTGGCCGACCATTCTGATTCTGGCCGAGCACTATGGGCCCGAGAAGCTTCAGTTAACCGTTCATCTGTTCCCTCTACCATACCATAGGAACGGTTTCTTTACAGCAAAGGTGAGTTTCATATACATGAACGGCAGTGGCAAAGTAAGAAAGGTAGGCAGTGGGTTTCGATCCCATTCCACCATCCACCCTTTAAAGGGACAGTCCAATCGGGTTTTCTGTGTGGAAATTAAATTCAAGAGGAGTAAGTGATACATTCTATTCTTTGTCAAACAACTTAAAAGTTACCCTCACCAACATATTTGAAAATAAGCGTAATAAGCATGTAATAATAATAAATAAGTAAAAACAGGACAGTGCTCTTGAATCTTGTTTCCACTAAAATATCCGAAAGGACTGTCCCTTTAAAGAGAATGTTTAAGATAATTAACATTTATTGTGACACCCAGGGGAGAACCTCTTTTAATTTAGTTCGTGACTCTGGCATATTTGATGACGTCACTCGTTTTTACTTTTCCTTTACTTGCTGTAGGATATTAAGTCAGTGCAGGTTAAGAACAAAAAAAAGATAACTCTTTGTTATCTTCTTTACGAAAATTACAGATATTTTTCCGTGATGTATAAGGAGGATTATCAATATGCAATGACACCTTTGGCTAAATTTCCTATTTTATATTGATTCATCATAGTGTATTCCGAGTAGCGATACATTTAAACATTTCACTTATACCTAATTTACACGGCAACGTTTCCTTACGTGTGTATTTTTTGCATATACGCAAGCTTCCTTACGTGTGTATTTGTGGACGTATAGACGTATTTACTCATGTGCAAATCCTGCATCCCCCCAGACTAAACATGATGGAAAGGACAATGAGTAAGCTAAGCGTTGCCTTTCTTTTAAGTGATAAACTATAACCTTGTCCTATATTATATTTGTTAACTATATCAGATAACAGACATTATACCTTATTATGATATCGAGAACAGTTATTTGTGTCAGGGACTTTAAGAGACACAGAGTATGTTGATAGGATCATATATGTCAAACTTTGAAATCGATGTTATTATATCGGGAACCACTAACTGTTACTGAAAATAACAAGTTAAAGGTCAATCAGTACATTAGAGCGAAAATACGGCCAGTCGAAGTCAAAATTTTGATCGAAAACCGGACAATGTGGCTCGAGCGGCGCGCGCAAATTCGCCAAACATTATTTTGAAACCTTATCATAAGCTGACAGGAAGATATATTCGATTCGGTAGTGTTTATTAGGTATTGTAACTACCGTAGGTAGATTAATTGGATGCATAATTTCGAATATTAAACGTATTTGAGATGTTTTCTTGATCTTTCCATAAAATCAAGCATTTGAGAGATATTATGCATAAATGGATATATTTGCAAGTCCAGTGATGAGATATGAACTTCAATCAGCATATTAGATATTTTGTAGCTTATCAAAACCAAATAAAATGTTAAGAAAGATACTCTGTGTCACTTTAAATGTACTCATGATCAAATCTGCTTTGTTCATCCTTTGTCGCTCTCTTTATGTTCATAGTAAAGTAGTAAACGCATTCTTTGTCAAAATTATACCTTCACGACTTGGAAGTAAGAGCAGGAAGGTAGAGATAAAAGTTTGCATTGTCTTCTTAAATAATGATACACTGTAACCTTGTCCTATATCTTATCAGTATATACCGTATTTCCTTAATTACACGCCTGCCTTGATAAGACACCTGCCTCGAATAGACGCCGTTGCATATGGCTTTCTGAAAAAATAAAGGCCTGCCTTAATTAAAGGCTGGGTTAATCCAGTTTTATATACTAAAATCCAAAAGAAACGTCCCCTTTAGTTTTTTCACACACATCATAAATCACGAAAGATAATTAAAAAATGACACATTCTTATATATGCCAAGGCACTATCTGAGGAAACACATCGCTTAAACCCACAATATGCAGTGGTTAAGGTACAAAAATATCGTTTTGTTATATTTTTGTTATATCGAGAATCGAGAATCAAATATAGAGTGGACGTTTCTTTTACGGACGGATTTTAGTTTATATAAAATCGCTTCTTTGTTCGTTGAATTTTGTGATTTTTGTACAAGAAAAAAGTCTGTTCGGTTGCCTTTATTACGAAATAATAGCCTGCCTTGAATGGAAGCCTGCCTCAAATAGACACCAATGGTGTAGACATTTTGCACATAATAGAAGCCCGGCGTGTAATGAAGGAAATACGGTATATCAGATTAGCCCATTATACGGCAATGCGACAATTATTTCTTTGCTAAATACTCCAGATACATATGTCTTCTTTCAGTCTGAATAAATAAAGATTGAGCTGAAATTGTAGCTTGTGTTTTTTAACTGATGATTATAAAACAAGTACATACCAAGAACGTTAGGCCACACTTAAAATTTGCGACGTAAACTTGTTTTAATAACATGTCCAGATATTATTCAGCCGCATAGGCGATCATCTCTCATCGTTTTTGTCATCCGGAAATATATAACTGAATGATACAATGAAACCACTAAATACAGTAAAAAGACTTGTTTATATCGTACAGAAACCTTCAGAGATATTTATATATCGTAAATACCAAGTTTGATTTCCTCTATACATTCAATTGAGCATAGATAAATCGTGTTCCAAATATGTTGATATATGATGGAGAAGAACTCATTTTTGCGATGTATTTAATACATAAACTGATACTGCTAAAACTTAAATTGTACCAAACAATTATTGGATGTCATTTGATATTCAAGTGGAATATTAATATACAGTAACAGGTGTATACAATTACTTCATATGCTCTGATGATACATTAAGTATATACACTACCATGTCACATGTGGCAAAACTATAATATTTACTCATTTACATAATTTATTCAATGACTTTTATATTGTGTTCAATTTGTCCACTATCGAAAGAGAAAATAAAATAAAAGAATTAATCTACATGAAAGTACTGATAAGATAAATATAACATACAAGAAAAGCTGTTCGGTTCAAGTCACTCGCTTCAGTTAGTGTTAAAACGAGTTAAAGTCACTTGCAGTAGCCGTCTTCTCGCTTCAGTTAGTGTTAAAACGAGTTAAAGTCACTTGCAGTAGCCGTCTTCTCGCTTCAGTTAGTGTTAAAACGAGTTAAAGTCACTTGCAGTAGCCGTCATCTCGCTTCAGTTAGTGTTAAAACGAGTTAAAGTCACTTGCAGGAGCGTCTTCTCGCTTCAGTTACTGTTTAGATGAGTTAAAGTCACTTGCAGTAGCTTCAATAAATGTAAAAATGATCATTTCAATTTCACGCAAATCTTTTACAGCATAAATTATCCTTTTTGTAACCAGGGCAGCCACATCTTCCAGAAGGAAACCAAAGGCAACCTGACATTCCACTGGATCCAGAAAATCTATGACAATATCGACTCTTTGACCAACACTGCCGACATGCAACTCTCAGACGCTCAGATCATTGAGTGAGTGCCTTCTCATTTGATACTTCAAGAACTTAATCGGCTATCACTTCAATCTCGATGTATAAAATGTGAAAGTCGATTGACAATACATACCCTTATTGACAATTAGTACAATTATTTGATCTACTTCTTTTACGATCCATAGAGGATCTAAACTTATGAAACAAAAACCTATTCTTTGATTCAAATTTGTTACAAATATTAAAGATTGTCGAAAGATTAAGAATACGTTAATGGTACGTATGTGAACACATTGTATCGAGTAATTCTTATCATTTTATTGATACTTGCTTTTTCACTTGATAACTACTTGTTGGGTGATGTAAGAAAAGGTTTAACGCAACTATGTAAAACATTTTAAATATTGTTGATAAATGTATATGTGGTTACCAAAATCGTTGAATATTCAATGAATTATTTCACTCGGTAACACTACAATTTCTGTTAATCATTAGGTTTTTCGTCTTTAATCATTTGACAATATTTGTTACCAGCAAGCTAGCAACTATCGCTGAAGATGTTGGCGTGAGTGCTTCTACTTTCAAATCTCTCATCTTGGACGAGGTTATTGAAGAGAACACAAGGATAGGCTGGAAATACTGCTGTACACGTACGTAGAACTATGTCACATCTATGATAAAATATGGTATGTCACATTTTGATATGATACAATATGGTATGTCACATTTTGATATGATACAATATGGTATGTCACATCTTGATATGGTACAATATGGTATGTCACATCTTGATGGGGTACTATACGGTATGTCACATCTTTATGGGGTACTATATGGTATGTCACATCCTGATGGGGTACTATATGGTATGTCACATCTAAATATGATACTATATGGTATGTCACATCTCGATATGATATAGTATGGTATGTTACATCGTGATGCGATATAATATAGTGTCACATTCAATATGATACAATATGGCATGTGACATCTCGATATGATATAGCATGGTATGTCACATCTCGATATGATACAATATAGAATGTTACATCTTGATATGATACAATATAGAATGTCACATCTCGATATGATACAAAATGGTATGTCACAATTTGGATATGATAAAATGTGGTACTAAATGAAAAGGTACATTACAATAAGAAGTAATACAGTGTGGTAGTTAAGAGCCCGTGCCTCTGTAGATTAGTAGAAACATTATATATTATGAAAAGATAAGAAAACAAAGAAAATGACATTTTGAAATGCTTAAAAATTCTGATTTTAGAAAAAATAAATGTGATTAATGTAATTTATCATAGGAAAACTTCAAAAAGATTTTGTCATGTTAAACAGCTTTAGCTTAACGAACTTTATACAAAACAAAGGCTTCATTTTAACAATATTCATTGTTGTACTTATAACTTGCACATTTGTATAATAGAAATGACAATGCAAAATAAAGGAATTCTGTATGTGCAGGAGGCGTTGCTGCCACGCCCACTTTTATGGTGAACGATGTTGTGGTTGACGCTGACCCCACATGGAGTTTGGCTCAGTGGAAGAAAGTCATCGATCCACTAATGTGACAATATTAGAAATTCAGAACTGTAAGGAAGTGATAATTTGATAAAAAATATTGGTAATTTATTGCTGTCGACCTTGCAGGCATTGCTACTGTAACGTAGTAGTAAGAATTCATGGTGAATTATTTATATTCCAGAATCGATTTAATGATTTTGTTAATGAATAACTAAGCAACTGAGAAAAAAAGGTATAAGCCTTCGCCAAAAAATATTAATTCCTACAATTATCCGTTTCTCAAACAGAACAATTTCGTAGTGCAATAACACCAAGTCATACATTTATTTATAACTATTGAAAGTCAATGATAAGCTTAACTTGATGTAAAACGGTGTGTCTTATTTAATCTTTTTCAGATACAATGCGTCATTCAGACCTACCAGCTTCCGGCTACTGTACAGCTTTCTGACTTTTAAGCTCAAACCCTCACATGTTTCAGCCAAACTGTTTCATACCAACAGAGTACCTTGCATATTGTGATGCTCATCAACATTTTCGAGATACTATAGCATCGAAGTTCAAGAATTTTTCCAGTTTTTATATTTTTACAATGTTATTTGTAAGTAAGTGTTTATGTCATGAAAAAACAACTTAAGTATTCTAACTTACAGCTCACAACTTCACCATAATATTGCCTCTAAGTATTACATGTATATACAATCGTTACAGCTTATTTGTGCAATAAACCTGTTTTTAAAGAATTGTTATTGAATTGTAACGACAAACATTTCAAAACATATTAAGAGGAATGGCCCTGGAGTCATTGAAAACTCGAAATATTTGTAATTGAAAATCTAACTTATGATGAATACAACTGAAGTGTGTACTTTCTTTTGGCAAGCAGTTTACCTTTTGAAAAGGCTATCGTCCATTGCCATTTTGATTGAAGATTTTCCAAGATTCAAACATATATGTCATGGTATCATTGAATCAGCCTATCATGCAATTGAAACAACTATCATGCCTACCCATTTTCATTCCACATGTTGGAAGGTTCAAACATATATGCTTTAAAGATAAATGTTGCCAGTACAGTATGATATTGACAGAGGCCACATTGAATATACCTCTGCGTTCATCATGATTTTCTCTTAAAAGATTATCAAGTTTTTTAAAAGTGGGGCGACAACCACTGTATAGCAAAACAAATGTAAACATTCACACGTGCATACAAATGAATAGAAAACACAACTAACTGGCTAGATTCATCTTCTTTTATTCATAACGAGAAGAACATTTTGTCATAAAACATGACTCACTTTGTCTTTAACTGCTCTTAAGATAACGTTGACATATTTCAAAACAGATGAATAATACATTTTACGGCTAGGATACAAAATGATGTATTCATTTTTAAAGTAAGTTAAGAAGAGTAAGAAGATAAGACAGAGCGAAGAAGACAACACTCAATATTCCAGGACTGAACGTCTTTGTACCAGATGTATTAGCTGTTGTGGTCCTGAAAAAAAAAGAAATACATGTAATATAATATTGATGATATTTTATTATCCCCCGCCACGAAGTGGAAGGGGGTTATAGGTTTGAGCTCCGTGCGTCCGTGCGTCCGTGCGTACGTCCCTGCGTCCGAGATAAAGGAGCCAATTTTTCTCAGTAACCATTTAAGATAGGATCATCAACTTTGATGTGTGCCTTCAGGGTATCAATACTTTGATGGAGTTCGAAAATCAGAACCGCGCAAATATTTCCCGGAGTCATTGCCCTTGTTACGTTTTTTTGGGACTCTGTTCGAGGTGTCTTCAAAGGAGCCAATTTTTCTCAGTAACCATTTAAGATAGGATCATCAACTTTGATGTGTGCCTTCAGGGTATCAATACTTTGATGGAGTTCGAAAATCAGAACCGCGCAAATATTTCCCGGAGTCATTGCCCTTGTTACGTTTTTTTGGGACTCTGTTCGAGGTGTCTTCAAAGGAGCCAATTTTTCTCAGTAACCATTTAAGATAGGATCATCAACTTTGATGTGTGCCTTCAGGGTATCAATACCTTGATGGAGTTTGAAAATCAGAACCGCGCAAATATTTTTTCCGGAGTTATTGCCCTTGTTACGTTTTTGGGACTCTGTTCGAGGCGTCTTCAAAGGAGCCAATTTTTCTCAGTAACCATTTAAGATAGGATCATCAAATTTGATGTGTGCCTTCAAGGTATCAATACCTTGATGGAGTTCGAAAATCAGAACCGCGCAAATATTTTTCCGGAGTTTGTTGTCATGATATTTTTAAATACACTCGAGTATTTAGGAGAAGGTTCTGACTTAATTTAAAATAAGAATAAATCTGGCGGGGGATGTTGATGACTATGTCTTCTTGTTTAACTTTAAGTTCTGATAACAAACTTAATTTCGAAAAGATAAATAAATTTGGAATAACTAGATTGCCAACAACTATGAAATATATATCAAATGAGATAGAAACAAGAAGACATAGTCATCAACTTCCCCTGCCAAAATAGTTTTTATGATAGCTTCGATGTCCAAAAGCACGGAACAAGGGCCAAAACTCCGTAAAAATAGTTTAATGTTTGTCATTTCTAAACTTCAACATGGCATTGATACTCATTTGTCAAACAGAAAATTTGATTATCTTATCTTAAATAGTTTCTGAGATAATTTGTCCCCTTTGAAGACACCCTCGAACAGAGTCCAAAAACACGGAAGAAGGGCAATACATCCATAAAAGATAACTACACGCTTCTGAATTTCGAACTGTATCACGGCATTGATACTCCGAAGACACACAGCAAATTTGGTCACTCTAATCTAAACTAATGTCCAAAAGAAACGCTACCTAGTTTTTAACGTCGTCCAAAACAAAATTCTATAACCTGACAACGTGGAATTTAAGTGTATCTGACAGGCTTATGTCTTGTGAACAAATGTGCACATTTTCATTCTTCATGAAAAGATACTTTTGCTTTTGTATATGTTCAAACGCACATGGGGTGCATAACTCGCAATTTCAAATTGCGTTTTGCACAGAATTTCGTCATTTCAGTATAGAAGTATAGAATTTAGATAAGAAAACAATATTGTCGATATAATACACTTTATTTGACATACATTCATTGACGCGTCATTGCTATAGAACGTTTTAAAACAAGCAAAAGTGTCCAATTTCTCGCTGCTATCTCGCCTAGTAAGGAGATTACAAATTGATGATTTTTTTAAATGCGTGTTTCTCGTGAACACGAACAGATAATGTTTCAAAAATGTGCATAGAAGTTAGTTGAATTCTGAAGAAATGATAAAACTATGTTTTAGTCGTATCAATCTGCAGTGGATTGAGTTATCGTGCGATTTGTATGGTAGCGTTTCTTTTGGACACTATAGTTTAAGTTGTTCCTGAGAGAAGTTGTCCCCTTTGACTCGAACGAACGCACGGACACACGGACGGGCGGTCGGAACCCAAATCTTTATCCTCCTTCCACTTCGCCGCTTTCAAGAGCATTTCATTTATATCACTGCTGCTAGTATTACACAGGGAGAAAGTCCGCAACTCTAGTGTGGCTATGCTGCATTGAGTTGAAACATACAAGCATCGGCAGGAACTAGTGAAAGGTACGACGCTGAATTCAGTGTAGCATTGCAACAGTGGAACAGTTCAGTTCTCAGACAAAGTTGCCGAGATCGATTGGCAGGGGTCGGACCTCCGGCCTCTTGATCAAGAGCCCAATTTGCTAGTCACTGAGCTCTACCGCCTGAAAACACTTTAACATAAATAATAGACATTCTGTTTTTTTTCAATCAGTAAAACATAGAAAATTAAAACTGCCTACTCCTATGTTACTCACGATGTATGGGGAGTGTTGGTAGAGAGGGGCGTGTCCCCTACCAGCGGGTCCAGGATGTTTCTCCAGTCCTCCAGCGACCAGTCACTAGCCTCAGTGAATCCAACAACGACGTCGTTCACGAGGAACGTCGGGGTCTCCGCTATACGACCTGAGGGTAGGTCAGAACAGGGATTTTGTCAACAAAATAACATGACATTCTACCATAAATGTACAATATAATCGTTTCTGATTGGCTACTGAAAACAGTTTGTTTGTAGCTAATTGTCAGCTATTCGACGTCCCGTCGTTATATCCCCTTTTAAAAGTCCACAGTGTGATATCCTCACAAAAACGGTTACACGTAACCGAAACTAAGGGTTGAGTCAACCCAGTCAGTTAATCAGACATTAGAGGTATACTTCAATATTGTTTCATTGTTTTAAAGATTCGAAAGGTACAAAAAATTGTATAACAAGTCTCGCTCTCGCTCGGGAAATATGGTGGTCATTCACTCGTGTCATAAGCAGTTCTTGGCAAAAGCACTTATATCTATTATACGTACGAGTGCAGGCGTACTTCCAGCCGACAACCGCCTCCCAGGTGGCGCTGATGTTGCTCAAGCCGGACACAAACCTTTGACCGTCAACTCCTTGTTCCTCAGCTAATTGTATGAATTTCCTGTATGGTGGTGTAAACATAATTTTCATAAAGTTTGAATAATTAAACATATTCTACCATGAAACTGCAGGATACTCGATTCTGATTTTTAAATGATTAAAAGATGTTGGAAACAAGATTTATTAGGGAATCACCATTGAGTATTTATGAGCTTTGTTTTAAGAATAAAGGATGTTCAACGAAAAGCATTGAGACAAGCATCCTTCTTATTTCTATTACTCTACTGTGTAATACCGTACACCGGAACTTGCGAGGTGTACGACGGAGAAATGCAATACGAATTTTGGCGAAACCAAGCCCTATTAACGAGGGCGAGGGTTTTGCCGAGCAAGTTTATAACTATAACGCGAACGACAAGATTACTAATAAGCCAAAGGCTAAGTTTATCGTTTGCGCACGTTATGAAAGTAACCACTTTCCCGTTTGTGCGAACGAAGTGAGCAAAGGTCGGCAACGACTTTCTCTTGACTGGATTCAAAATAATTTTGGTGTGTCATATTTTATTTTTTCCAAAAACTTGATAAAGACATATATGCCTCAAAATTTTTAACTATCTAAATTAACACCTCAGACAATTCATTACTTCACGTAAAATATATTTAATTGAGCATTTTAATCGCTCAACACTGCCTCTCAAATCGTTCTTCGTGTCCGATACCCCCAAAAGCAATCTAAATAAATTTAGCTCAACAGATTTTCACTACGTCCTAATGTAGTGAAAATCTGTTGAGCTAAATTTATTTAGATTGCCACAAAAGCTTCCGGTTTTCATAGTGAAGGAAAGGGTTAATTCAGTAAATCAGGCAATTATGAGGTGTGGTGTTTCTTGAATTTTAAGCTAAGCCGTAAACATAAAAAAAAATATATTGTTAAAATGGAGGCAAGGTAGGTAAATCCTCAGTTACGTTTACGGTATGTATTCAATACTATTGTAAGTCTTACAACAAATCGTTACCAACTGTACTCATGGATATAGAAAAATATCGTTTTTGTGTGCATCTTTATATTACTCAAGAATATATGCTACATGTGTTGAAATAATAATTTTTCACAACGAGGCCTAGTCATGCATAAGAAATACAAGAATTTTTAGCATATTTACCACACATTTAGAGACACGATATAGCCCATACCAATGCGAGATGAAACAATCCTGGAAAGCAATTTGCACGGGATGCACGTGCGTTGTCACAGCAACTGTGAAATTGACATCAAATTCAAGGAACGAATCTGTCAGAAACAGTATTTTGTAACAGGCGCTTAATTTTAGGACTGAATGAGAAACGTAATTTTTTTAAATCGTAGGTTTTAATGTTACCAGATGTGTAACTATTAGGGAAGAAATAATACTTTTGACAGCTAATTAACATACTATTATTTGCATAAGAACCATTCTATTTAAAATTTAAAATTACAAGTACATGTATTAAAAGGTGTCAAAACGCGTTTATTCTCCTGCCATCTAACAAAAAACCTTACCGAACCTTAGCTTTAAAATTTAAACTCTGTACCATATTAAGAATATGTATGTCAATGTATTTCAACATGTATTTAGAGTCCTTTTTTTCTATTGCTTTTGCTATTCACTCCGTAAACCGGAAGCGTGTGAGGGTAATGGATCGATTTGATTAAAACGATCTGAGAGGCACTGTTCAGCGATTAAAATGCTCAATTAAATATATTTTGTGTGAATAATTGAAATTTCTAAGGTGTTAACTAAGAGAGTATAAACTTTTAAAGACATATATGTCTTTTTTGAATCTTTGGAAAAATCAGTTTTAACACACCAAAATTGGTAGAAAACCAATGAGAACAGTTCTTTCCTTACAACCAACTTTGATAAATACAGTAAAACAATGCACGACATTCCAAGGGAAGTAACTTTAACATTTAGAATACCGCTAAAAAAGGTGCAACGAGTGCAACTATAGTTGACTACAGAAGAAACATCTCGTCATTTGAACCTAAACGATTTCGCAGCAGAAACATAGTGTGTGGCTAATGGTGGTTATAGTGGTTAGCTTGTTGACCTCACGTCAACAACCCGGGTTAGAACACTAACAATTTGTAAACTGGGTCTCCAAATGTTCTGTTGTCATGAACAAGATACTTTTGCACTCCGTTCATTTAGCTAGGCATCTGAAAACATGAAGTATGGGCCAACATGGTCGCGCTTAGCCAGCTGCTCTGGAATTACAAATCCTTCCAGGTAATGAAATGGATAGTGATTTGAGCAGGTATGAGTACATGAGTACCTGGAAAGAGGGTATATAAATATTCACATAATCATTTATCATTACCATTTCTTTCGTTAACCTAGTACAAATCCTCTCAGGTAATGAAATAGATAGCGATTTGAGCAGGTATGAGTACCTGGAAAGAGGGTATATAAATATTCACATTATCATTTATCATTACCATTTCTTTCGTTAACCTAGTACCAATCCTCTCAGGTAATGAAATAGATAGCGATTTGACTCCATGGTTCTCGGCTCGTTTGTTCTTCGGCCCTTTTGACTACAACCAGATTTGAGCCATAAAGCCACTTTATAATTTTTAATCATTAATATTTGTATTAAGTTGAATGCACGACACAAATGACAATACTTACCAGGTCACTTCGTCATCCGACTTGTTAGTGTTGGCCGAGCCAGTTAGATCATCCCTGTTGTCATACACCTTCTGTATCCATGGATACACCAGAGAGCTGTTGATACTCGCCAATATATGAGTACTCTGTGTATTAATAGAGAGAGCATTTGTTTTTTAATGTCTCTTCTCATACAAACACGATTGACACATTACACAATTCAATAAAACAAATGTATGGGCCGCCAAAGGGCTACAAGAGAAAAGTATATCGGAGGTAAATTAATTAAATAGGAATGAAAAGAGGGGTTCATCATACCATATTAAAAGGAATGAATACAAAATGGTTTACAAAATATCAAGTCAATTTCATGTGATATTTAAATTGAGTGCACAAATACCAATGCAAATGTGTCACAAGAATGTACAGATATTGCTTCGAAGGAATAACATGGTTCTTGCGTAGCGATACCTTTTACCTTAGAGACTTTACAGAGAGAAAAATGAGTTTTCTACACCTAATAATTGGACACTTCAATGATGATTTAGGATGCATTTGCATAGTTTATTTGGGCAAAAAGTTGTTAGGAATTAAATCTATAAGTAGAGAAATGATTCGATTCCTTTTTATTACACAAAATGAACAAGTGAAGAAGCGAGCAAAGCTCACATACCCCCGCTCCCCACTTTGTTCAAAGAATTTCAAATAGTAAAACTGATTAATATTGGTTAAAGTATGATAGCTGAGTATACAGTAAGTCATTGTGTAAGTCTTCTTTCAACTGAAACCCAAATACTGAATTCATTAATACGTTTTACAATTAAAAGGGTACATCTAGAGATAATGGTTGATCATTGTTTCAAATTTGAGGTAGTTATCATGAATATTCTACGAGATGCACTGAGGACAAAATTATTTTTGTTGAGTCACTTTGTAAGTTATGTTTTCAAAAGAAACAACAGAGAAGAAAATCCATATATATCGTTTAACTCTCACAAGGCATATCCAGCAATCATGATTGACATATGTAGCAAATTTGGTGAAGCTGAGATGTATATTTCATGAAATATGTTCAGGACAAAGTAATTTATCATAGAATCACTGTTTTAGTCATGTTTCCAAAAATTAAAAAAATGTGATGGTCTAATCCTCAAATGGCACATCTAGAGATCATGGTTGATAAGTGTATGAAGTTTGGTGAAGCTAGCATGAATAGTTTGGGAGATATGCTCCGGACAAAAGACTTGGTCGAAGAGTCACTGTTTTAGTCATGTTTCCATGGAAACCAGAAAAAATAAAAATAATTTGTTGGTCTAACCCTTAAAAGGCACAACTAGGGATCATGATTGATAAGTGTATGAAGTTTGGTGAAGCTAGCATGAATAGTTTGGGAGATATGCTCCGGACAAAGAACTTGGTCATAAAGTCACTGTTTTAGTCATGTTTCCATGGAAACCGCCAAAAATTAAAAGAATGTGATGGTCTAACCCTCAAAAGGCACATCTAGGGATCATGGTTAACATGTGTATGAAGTTTGATGAAGCTAGCATGCATAGTTTTGGAGATATGCTCCGCACAAAACGACATCCTCAAAGAGTCACTTTTTAGACACGTTTCCATGGAAACCGCAAAAATGAAAATTCAGAAATAGTTCTAACCCTCAAAAGGCACAACTAGGGATCATGGTTGACATCTGTATGAAGTTTGATGAAGCTAGCATGCATAGTTTTGGAGATATGCTCCGCACAAAACGACATCCTCAAAGAGTCACTTTTTAGTCACGTTTCCATGGAAACCACAACAATGAAAATTCAGAAATAGTTCTAACCCTCAAAAGGCACAACTTGGGATCATGGTTGACATCTGTATGAAGTTTGATGAAGCTAGCATGCATAGTTTTGGAGATATGCTCCGCACAAAACGACATCCTCAAAGAGTCACTTTTTAGTCACGTTTCCATGGAAACCGCAAAAATGAAAATTCAGAAATAGTTCTAACCCTCAAAAGGCACAACAAGGGATCATGGTTGACATCTGTATGAAGTTTGATGAAGCTAGCATGCATAGTTTTGGAGATATGCTCCGCACAAAACGACATCCTCAAAGAGTCACTTTTTAGTCACGTTTCCATGGAAACCGCAAAAATGAAAATTCAGAAATAGTTCTAACCCTCAAAAGGCACAACTAGGGATCATGGTTGACATGTGTATGAAGTTTGATGAGGCTAGCATGCATAGTTTTGGAGATCTGCTCCGCACAAAGTTTTGGGACGGACGGACAGACGGACAGACGGACAGACGGACGGACGGAAAGAATGAACGCTATATACCCCCGCTTACGCTGTAAGGCGGGGGTATAATTAAATGTGTTCACACAAAATGGCCTCCAACGGATTTTATGTGAATCTTCATACTTTGTCCTCTGACTTTGGAAGATTGGTGTGTGTTGTGAGATTTTTGACACAATCACAATACCGGTAGTACATTTAGCATTAACGTACAATTATCAGTGAAAAATTCAAAATATAAAATTGACAAAAAAAGTGCTAAGACGCCCTTCGGACAGAATCAAACTGTTGAATTGGAGTGAATATTCAATACGTTCTTGTTCAGTTCACTATACCAAATATTAAGATTGTTCATTGAAATCAACATTTAATATAAATTTGTGGAAAACAATTGCTCTTACTTGAAAGTAAAGTTGACAGAAATTGTAGTTTAAAACCAAATTCAATTTGTAATGCTCACCACACTTGCTCGGAACCCGTTTCTATGGTATGGCAACGGGAAAAGATGAGTTGTCAGTTTCAGCTTTTTTGGACCATAATGTTTGGCGATCTGGATTACAGTTGGCCACGCCCTCTTACTGTCCGGACAAATCTGGTCAATATAAAAGTCGAAATGGACCGGAGCCTCAAACGAATCAGGATCGTAAACGAATCCAACAGGTGAAGATGGTGTTGGAACACCCGTCGTGATGTGGATAAGAAACAAAGTTCCTAGGAGATGAAATAAAGTAAATAATGTAGTCATTGTAAAAACTGATTGAAACCGAAACAATGCTCGTACGCTGTTTAACTTGTCACGTGATGGATGGCCTCAAATTGCTCTGTCGTCAAGGTCAACAAATCCGGGGTCGTTAGGAAAACACGGCATCATCAAAAGCGACGGTTTACCTTATCTGATGGGGTCATAAATTTTGAGGATGAGTGTTCAGCCAACTTCTATTATATTTTTAAAATGTTCAAAGCTTTGTAAATGTATATTGGACCGTCAAGTCACTTGTACAAGTATTCGACAAGATTAAATTGACAGAAGAGGTCACATTTTCTGCTTTCAGATTTCCTTGGATTTATATTTGACATAAAAAGTGTCTCAATATGTACGTATAATTCTTGGAAAGAACTACTTATCTCTTGGTTAACGATATAACTTTAACGATTAACTTAATAGAGATCTACATAGATAAAATCTTCTATATGTATGGTCATCAGGGGGGTCTTATTCACTGCTTCTGTTTTCGCTACCCAACATTCCCTGATGACACGATGTTTGCACTTAGATTCTCTACTTGGTGACACAGACATGAAGGATGGTGCATTAAATGCATGGGTGAGATCTACTGGAGAGAAGGGGATATCTTACCATAAAGGTAAGGAATATTATGACTATATTCTTTTCTCAGTTAATAAGCATTTCCTCTTTCTTCCTTTTCATTTGAGTACAACGCTTCCATTATTAATATTTCTTAACTGATTACAGGGCCCCGATATCGATTTCAGCGCCCGAATTAACAGGAATTTGTATAATCGAAATCTAAAGTTTCTAAAGGAGAACGGTTTTACCATAATACAGGTGCTTAATCGTTCAAGCTATTCTAAATTTTGTTAATGACAATACAAATATCCCTGTGTCCGAATTTATGCAATTCTTTAATATAATTTCGAGAGCAGTGTACGCTTATTGTGATAAGTATCTCGCTGTTACCTAGCAGTACAATTAGGTAAACAGTAAACCGGTATCAGTAAACCTTTAAAGGTCGTAAGCTACAGTTCAGGTTTTTGTATGGCTAAATGTAAGTACTTCCTTCGTAATGTTTTTGGTGCATAAATAAATCTAATCAATTAACATTTTTATCAAATCTATCAAGTTTATTCAAACGATATCATCTTTATTACCCATAGGGCGAAAAATAAGTAGTGACACATTTTCAATATGAGCACATGTGCACATGTCACTTTTGCAACCATTGTTTCGTATTTCGTCTGCTCTGTCATAAAACCATTGTTAGTTGGGTCACTATTTCGGGCTGTCACAATAGACACCTATCGTTTCCTGGCTATTTCTATTCCATTAATTAGTCAATAAGTTATAAAGAAATGATTACACTCGGAAGTTCACATTTGACCTTTACGAAACTCATACAAAACGTGTAATCACACAATCTAAATAAATTTAGATCAACAGATTTTTTATTTTGTCATACTGTTGATCTAACATTGACCAGTGTGCGAGGTCGTCCCGGTGACCTTTCGTATGCAAATAAGGAATTCGCGATTTGATCAATCAAATTCGACGTTACAAACAGTTCATAGTCGCTTTTTCAAAGAATGAACGGAAGAAATATATGATGGCTTATGGCCTGTTCTCAATAACAGTGTGCATTGTGAAAAATAAATCTTGTTTTCGATACCGATAAGAAAAATATCAATAGGTTGATTTTATTTTGGTTGTATGAAATATTTTTAGTTTTGTGATTGACAAAAATCATTATTTTAAACATTATTTGGATGACAATTAAATAAATTAGTATAAACGAGTTTGATAAAAAAGGAGTTACCTCCCCTTGCATATGGATTTTCGCAGATATTGGCATTTATCAAGCTCTAACTTTGTGATTATTATTCGCCACGTTAGTAACTGTGCGACGTGCAATTATCATTTGTCATCGACAACTAGCAAATACGCTAAATCATTTCAAAATGAAAAAATCTAATCTATTAATACATCCAAGCAATCCGCTCCGAATGACAAAGCTTCGAACATCATCCATTTCAAAAGATGCGCTGCTGAGTTTTTTAACTTCCAGCGAGCTAGGGCAAGTTTTCTGATTGGCCGAGAGGCTGATGTCAGAGGTCACCGGGACGACCTGCCTTACGGGCCAATGTTAGATCAACAGTATGACCAAATATAAAATCTGTTGATCTAAATTTATTTAGATTGGTAATCACACTCTCTGCTAATACAAAATTTCACATCCGTTTTAACGAAACGAGTTTGATTATTTATTTAATAACACAATTCCTCGAGTTAAATATATCTATAAATGTTTTAAGGTACCAAGATGTTTGCCACCCTCTCCCTCCTCGTCCTGTTGGCCATGTCCACTTCCGGTTTGGTCCCGGTTCCCAAGAAGCCAGTCGGTTTCGTTTACAAAGCTGCTTCGCCACGGGCACCTGTTTACCTCGATTTCTACATTGACCAGCTGTGTCCCTACAGTAAACAGGCCTGGCCACACCTTCTTGCTGTCGCTGACCACTACGGTCCGGACAAGTTAAGACTGACCACTCACCTGTTTCCTCTACCCTATCATAGAAACTCGTACTACGCAACCAAGGTATACAGTATTCACAATGAAACTCTTTGATTTTTTATAATTTTGTATTACCAATTTCATTTTTTTTTAAAAAAAGGAAACCAAATCTTATCCTAGCGTAACCGCTGAACAGGTAGACATATTTCGCGATTTTCAAAACTTGTGGTTAAAATGTACAATATCTTCTGGAAATTTCAACCAGGAATGTACTGCAATTCTTCAACATCCATTGTTATGCATTATTTTCTCATAGAGACGGCTCGAATCATATTTTCCCGCGTAATCTCTGTGACAGTCAGGCAAAATTTCATAATTGTATCCTCGTTAAAGCATGAAATGTGTGTTGTAAGCCAATTCATCAGTTGCTTTGAAACAAGGCCGATTATTGGACAACTATTTTTATTGTAACCAATCAGTATAAGCAATGTAGAGGACAGAAAATGCCCTTTTTGAAACAGAGATTACAATTGGAGATGGCTCGATCATGTCAAGTGCAAAATGCACCATCAAAGTTTTCCCGAGCATACAAATTGCAGAGGCATGGTTATCTAATCGCTGATAACAAACTTACTTAGAGTACCCAATTTAAGCTTCTCACTGTCTAGCCCGAAACTTCTCCTTTTAGAACATGATTTCTTGGTTCAACTGCCTCTGGAATATGATTTTTATCAACGTCTAGTTGACTGTAGCACAATCGAAAAGAAAACATTCCATTTAGCTAAGAACTAAAACCTGGTATAAATCATTGCAAATGATACCGAATGCAGCATGTTGGATTTAGGATTCTTACATGCGTGTATGTATTTGAAACCATTGAAAATGAATAGATTAACAAGCCAGTTTTAACCAGTCTCTTCTTTGCAGTGTTCTCATATCATTAATCAGCTGACGTCAACAAACATGACGTATGATTGGATAACGACGGTGTATAATATGAGGGAAGCATTTGGAGCTGGTGTTACTCAACATCTTCCTGATGACAGAATTGTGGAGTGAGTAAATTAACACTTTTACACTGTGTATTTCCCGTTCTGCTGCACCAATTTCAGAAGTGATAATGATTGTTTTACAATGAAGAAAGAAATATATGTTAGTAATTATGTCTCCCCCCGAAGGGTCGGGAGACATATTGGTTTTAGCTGAGTTCCCGTCGGCGTTGGCGTTCCCATTTCGTTTCCGGAGCATATCTCTAAAACTATATATGTGACCGATCATCACCAAACTTGGTATACTGTCTCTCCATATCATGTAGATGTGCCTTTTGGACTAAGTCTTTTTCAAGGGTTTCAGCATCATATCATTTAGAATTTTGAATATTTTGTTTGTTACAATTGTGGAGGTTATTTATTCAAGTTGAATTATACAGAGAACATTAATGGTGGTTTATGATAGTATTGTTTAGAGGTTTGGAGCATTTGAGGAAGGGGGAGACATCTGTTTTTACGGGTAAAAACACTTTCTAGTTATTATTTAAGCCTGTTGAGTGTGGAATGGGTGATTTTACAGGTATCCTGCAGTATGTCAATGCAAATGGACCTCTGCACATTAGACAGTTTCATGATGGAATTGAGAAAAATCAAATATACACATCCGCTGCTTTCTCGTGATATTTTGGCATTTCGGTCTGAATATGTTAAGAGTTTGAACATACTGATTCTAACTCGAAGCCAAAAAGAAATTTCAGGAAAGTTATTCGATGTCACGTTTTAGCGTAAATGGCACTTACAGTCAACAATAAAGGTGATTTAGGGTGAGTAGTTTTCCTAAGATTATGAGTATGTTTTGGGATAGTTTGTGTGACATTTCCTAACTGCAGAGTGATTGTTTCAAATGTGGGCCCACTGATTTTCATTCCCTTTATGCTCAGTCGACAGTGGGACCACAATTACAGAAATCGAATTTTTCGGTATTTTCACACGTTTCAATAATGTAATACTTGTGGTGTATTGACATTCTATAATATTTTCCATCAATTAATTTTGATGGAAAAGGTTCACCGATATGCAATATTAACATGACAAATTCAAATAGTTTTGGTGGAAAAGGTTCAACATTCTAGAATTATTAATGATTAGAAATACTGACGATGCAAATTTAAATAATTTTGATGGAAAAGGTTCATATCATTGTATGATATTTTCCATCAAGTAATTTGGATGGAAAAGGTTCAACATTCTAAAATATTTATGATTAAATACTGACGAGGCAAATTAAAATAGTTTTGATGGAAAGGGTTCAACATTTTAAAATATTTATGATTAAATACTGACGATGCAAATTTAAATAGTTTTGATGGAAAAGGTTCATATCATTCTATGATGTTTTCCATCCAGTAATTTTGGTGGAAAAGGTTTAACATTCTAAAATATTTACTATTAAATACTGACGAGGCAAATTGAAATAGTTTGGATGGAAAAATAAGATCCATGTTATTCTATGATATTTTCCATCAAGCAATTTTAATGGAAAAGTTTCAACAACATCATTAGAACATTTAAGAGAAATTGATCATCAAATAAAGTCTTTTGGTAAATGTGGGCCCAATCGTTTCGACCTCTATTAGGAGCTGCCGAAGTGGGCCCACATCAACGTTCTACAATATTAATGATTAAATTTTGACGAGGCAAATTCAATTAGTTTTGATGGAAAAGGTTCAACATTTTATGATATTTCCCTTCAAGATCGATAATCTAAAATGTGGGCCCACTCCCCTATAAGAGACCAAACGAGTGGGCCCACATTTACCAAAAGACATTAATTGGTGATCAATATCTCTGAAATTGTCGATAAACACGTAGAGTCAATGTCACGACCCTTGACCTAGGTCCTGACCTTTGATGTGACCAATGACAGCGCATCACTCATTAATATGCATGAGCTGTGTCCTTCTTTTCGCGGAGAATTTGAATATCGTTTCTGATGGAAAAAAAACGAGAATAATATTTATTGGTATGTTTATTTCGTATGAGAACATAATAGTACTGTTTCTAGAATGTTTCCCCTCCAAATAAGTTACTTTTTCTACAGTTACACGCTTGACAATATGCGAAATCGTCGGTACCGCGATGATAACAAATGTGGGCCCACGTCATCTCGGCTCTATATAGGAAGCAGTTCAAGTGGGCCCACATTTACGATAACCCAGAAGATGAGGGAACTTTGCTGATAAAGTCACTATTACTAAATAAGAAAACATGATAAACGTAGTTAGTACTAGCATGTCTTAATTTAATTGTAATCATTTATTTATTTGTGAATACGGAACTAAGTTGCATAGCTTTCATAGGTTCAATCAGAGTTACTTCCCTTAGAAAGTGCCCAACCACCGATAATGACGTCCGGCGTCCTTCCATTTGTACATCCATCCATCCATCCATCCTTCCATTCGTCAATCCGTAAACTTTTTATTATTTCGACTTCTTCTCCTTTTCTTCTATTTCTTCTCCCATGGCCAAAAGTCTTAAGAGCTAAAAAGTTGCGTGTAGACTCCTTGGCCAATGGGGATTCTAAATTGTAGATTTCGTGACCCCATGACCCCATGACCCCAAATGGGGTCACAGAGGTCAAAACTTTAAAAAACCTATTTTTATCTTCTCCAGTTCAAAAAGGTCTAGAGAGTTGAAAAGTTGTGTGTAGACTCCTTGGGCAATTGGGATTCTAAATTGTAGATTTTGTGACCCCATGACCTAAATTGGGGTCACAGGGGTCAAAACCTTGAAAACCTATTTTCATTTTCTTCTTCAGTTCCAAAAGATTGAGAGAGCTAAAAAGAAGTGTGTAGACTCCTAGGCAAATGGGGATTCCAAATTGTAGATTTTGTGACCCCATGATCCCAAATGGGATCACAGGGGTCAAAACCTTTAAAACCTATTTTCATTTTCTTCTTCAGTTCCAAAAGGTCTAGAGAGCTGAAAAGTTGTGTGTAGGTTCCTTGGTCAATGAGGATTCTAAATTTTAGGTTTGGTGACCCCTTGACCCCAAATTGGGTCACAGGGGTCAAAACCTTAAAAGTCTATTTCCATCAAAAGTTTGGGATTCTAAATTGTAGGTTTGGTGACCCCAAAATATTGTCACAACCTTAAAAACCTATTTATATCAAAAGTCTGATGAGCTGCAGAGCCCATGGCTCTATATTTGTCACTATTATTAATTGGTAATTATATTGAAAAGAACGTTTTGTAATTGGATATTAATATATGATTAGCAAATTTAAATATATTTACAGGATGTATGCTAAGGTTGTTAATGACACCCTAGGCATATCCCAAGAGAGCTTCATGTCGCTTTTCAACGCCTCTGATGATATCGAGATGGAGACAAGAGTAGGCTGGAAGTACTGCTGTTCTCGTGAGTATCGGAACGACTAGATTGAATTAAGCCTTTCACTCTTCTAACACATTGACCATAACCTTCTTCACATCCTCATCTGCATTTACATTTACATCCGCATCACCATCTACATCTGCATCTACATCCGCATCTACATCTACGTCTACACCTACATCCGCATCTACATCGACATTCCCATCTGCATCTACACCTGCATCTGCATCTGCATCTACATCTACATCAACATCTACACCTACACTTAAACCTGCATCTACATTTACATCTACGTCTACATCTGCATCTGCATCTTAATCTACATCTACATTTACAGCTACATCTACATCTACATCTACATGCACATCTACAAAAGCACAAAAGTTTTCACGGAAAAGATGTAATGGATGAATAAGGACTGATAAGCTTATAGGAAATGAAAATTGCAAAACAAGCTACTACTTCTAAAATTCAGTTAGATATATGTACTGTTTGCTTCTCTAGGGGGTGTGTCCGCAACTCCAACCTTCATGGTTAACGACGTTGTTGTTGACGGGGGATCTACTTGGAGTCTTCAGGACTGGAAGAACGTCATCGATCCTTTGTTGTAAAGTGCAATTTAGAATGAAATAAGATAAAACTATAAAGCATCGATCCTTTGTTGTAAAATGGAATTTATAATAAAATAAGATGAAAATATAAGGTATCCGTTTTTTGTTGTAAAGTGGAATTAAGAATAAGGAAGATTAAAATGTAAGTAATCGCTCGTTGGTTGTAAAGTGAAATTAACATTTAAGTAACAAAACATATGTCATCAATCCGTAGTTGGAACATAGGATTAAGAATAAATTAAAGTAAAATTTAAGTCCTTTGTCCTTTGTCTTAACATGAAACTAAGAATGAATTAAGAAAAATAGAGCCATTGGCTCTGTAGCTCATCAGGCTTCATTATCAATTATGATGTAGAGTGTGGCCAATGTGATTCCCCCTTTATAGGGGCCCGAGGTCACCAATCATAAAATTAAGTAAATAGGCGTCAAGTTTTAGTTTTCTAGGCCTGATACTTCAGGAGAATAAGATGAAAATATATTTTAAGGACGTTCCTGTTGCCTTTATTAGGGACAATTCATAATCCTCACTAGTCAAAGAGTCTGTAGACAAAGTTTCAGCTTTCTAGGCCTTATGCTTCTGGGGAAGATGATGAAAATAGGTTTTTAGGGCGTGGACCCTATGGCCCTTATTAGGGGTCACAGGGCCACCAAAGCTACAATTTATAATCTTCATTAGTCAAGGAGTCTGTACACAAAGTTTCAGCTTTCTAGGCCTTATGCTTCTGGAGAAGAAGATGAAAATAGGTTTTTAGAGCGTGGCCCCTGTGGCCCTTAATAAGTGTATCACTAGGGATGAAAGACGTGTGTCGCAGGGTCTCTCATATTTTGCCGATTATGTAGGTTACAAAAACCTTTCTACTCTCAAAACGTATTCTAGAAGCAATGGGGATAGGCGTGGAGCAATTCCGTGCCAGAATTGGACATTTTAACCCAGTTCTGGTACATATCCTGACGAAACTTAGTCGCCGGGCACGAGAGGCAAGATTACAGAGACGGTTAGTAATGGCGGATGCGGCTACCTGACTCACTGTTTTGAACTTGATTTTGATGTTGCTTATTCGCGCGGGTGTGGAACAGAACCCAGGACCAGATCCGGCAATGAGGGGACCTGATGCTGAAGATACGAGACCGTGTACACGGGGCAATACTAAAGGAGTTGGACGTCAACTCCGTCTGACAAGCGGCGCCCATATTGGCAGTGAGGGTAACAATATTGAGTCAGTGTTGGCGGCCATTGCGACGTTGTCTACCAAGTTCGACGGTATAGCGAAGGTAAACAAGGAGATGAGGGGTCAACTTGAAACCATCAACACATCTCTGACAGCAGTCACCTCACAGCTGGATGATCTCACTACCAAGTGTGAGGGCATCGAACAGGAAAATGCCAAGTTGAAGGAGTATGTCTTCAAGTTGGAGGATAAACTGGACTACCTTGAGAACCAGAGTCGACGTGATAACATCATCTTTCATGGCGTACCGAAGCCGACTGGATTTGAATCGTGGCAGGACTGTGAAAACGTCGTAAGGGAAGTACTAACGAAAAATCTTGAACTTGATGACGGCAGTGTGACTATTAACCGCGCTCATAGAATTATGAAAGGTAAAGCAATCATCGTCAAAATCCCGGATGACCACGACAGACGGAAAATCTTCCAATCGGCAAAGAAATTGAAATCGACATCAATGTGGATCTCTGAGGACTTTTCACTGGCGGTGAGGGAAAAGCGCAAACATCTTAAACCTATGATGCAAGATGCAAAGAAAGAGGAAAAACGTACATCGATGAGGTTTGATAAGCTTTATATCGAGGACCAGGTGTATACTTATGATATCGACAAGGGGCGTGTCATTCAGCTAAATCAACGCGGATCTAGAACACGACCATCACGTGCAAATGCACATCAGACGCGAGCTGACAATGAGTCACGTGGTACAACCTAGCATAACGGCTCGGCCCGTGTGTCAGACTTGAGTAACGGTACACCTGCCCCCTCCCGGGAGCGGGTTAACTGTATGTGCTGGAACATTAATGGACTTAAAAATAAGTTAATTAACAATGATTTTATATACTTTTGTACCAAATATTACATTTTCGGTTTGTTGGAGATTTGGAAAAGTTGTGATAAAGACGCTATTGTAGCTGCTTTTCCTTCGTATGCTGTATTTGTGAATCACAGAGATTATAACCCAAGAGGGGGCGTGGCTGTTTGTATTCACTCTTCTGTTATCAGTGGGGTCAAAGAGGTTATTACCCATTTTCATGATATAATATTTATTGTTTTTGACAAGAAGGTTTTTTCTTTTGATAAAGATGTTATTCTATCGTTTGTTTATGTTCATCCAATCAATACATCTGTTCAAACTGATAACCGGCCATGTAAGGGTATAGAGTATTTTGAAAGCTGTTTATTGTCTGTAATGTACGATTTTCCTGATTGTGAAATTGTTGCTTTTGGTGATTACAATGCAAGAACTGGCACTCTGTCTGATTATGTGATCGATGATGATAATAGACATATCCCCAGCCTCGAAGATATGGACTACGTGTCGGACACCTTTAACATGTCACGCATTAGCAGAGATAATGTAGTGAATCCATTCGGAAAGGAGTTACTTGAATTGTGTGCTTCGTTAAACATTCACATGCTAAACGGACGTTGCCCGTGTGATTCTAATGGCGCTTACACATGCATACGCGGCGAGGGGGCGAGCGTGGTTGACTATTGCTTGTGTTCCAGTAGTGTGTTTTTGTACGACATAGATTTCAGTGTGGAAACTCGATGTGAGTCAGATCACTTTCCAATAACTATGACTATGCCAGTTTATGTTGAAAAACACAAACATTCAAAGCGTAATGACAATACCCCAAAACTACCCAAGTTTATATGGAAGGATAGCATGTGCGCTTCACTCCTCAATCGCATGTCGAACTTCTTCGTTAATTTTACATTATCTGATTGTGAGGAGTGTTGTTTAACAGACATTGATGTTGCTGTCGATAAACTTGTTAACATCATTCAAGAATCTGCTCGCCTCTGTGGATTTCAGAAACATTCATCTACTGGCTATAATGCAAATGTTAATAAAACTGAAAAGTGGTATGACGAAGAGTGTATTGTATTGAAACAGAACAAGTTTAAGACTTTAGACAATTTTAGAATAACAGGAAGTAAAGAAACCCTTACAGAGTATCAACGAGTTAGGAACGAATACAGAAGTGTGTGTAGAAGAAAGAAAAATGATTATGAAGATGACTCTATTAATGATCTCGTGTCAAAAAGTAAGAATGGTAAATTATTCTGGAGAACATTAAATTCCATGACGCAGCCACAAAGACAGACAGTGAGTGATAACTTCTCCGCTGGAGATTGGACAGAGTACTTTAAATCGATCCTTAATCTGGTCGACCTCAATGTTGATTCTGATAATCTGGAATCTGCTGATCGTTTGGAAACCAGTCATGTGGAGGAGAACTGTAACGTCTGTCAAGATGAAACTATAAATGACATTCTAAACTCTGATATTTCATATTCTGAAGTAAATTCCGCTATTAACAGTTTGAAGTGTGGAACCGCACCGGGTCAAGACGGTATCCCACCTGAGATGATAATAAGATGTTGTAATATTTTAACATCATATCTGACTGTATTGTTCAATTGTATTATGCGTACGGGAGTGTTCCCATCGATTTGGACTAAAAGTATTATTATTCCATTACATAAGAAGGGAAGCGTAAAAGATATAAATAACTATAGAGGTATAAGTTTGATAGACACGTTGGGAAAATGTTTTACAACGGTTTTAAATAATAGGTTAATTAAGTTTGCTGATTTGTATGAAAAGATTCCAGAAGCACAGGCTGGCTTTAGACGTGGTTATAGTACTATTGACAATATATTTACTTTACAGTGTTTGATTCAGAAATATCTTTCGAAAAAGGGAGGACGATTTTATTGTATTTTCGTAGATTTCCAAAAAGCCTTTGATTCCATTAACAGAAAACTTCTTTGGTACTCTATAATGAGGAGTGGTGTTCATGGTCGAATATTAGTAGTTCTTAAAGATTTGTATTCGAAAGTTCAGTGTGCAGTTAAGATATCTAATACCTCGGTTTCAGATTTCTTTGATTCATTAAGTGGTGTACGCCAAGGTTGTATCATGAGTCCTTTGTTGTTTTCAATGTTTATGTTAGAATTACAGAGTATGATCGAATCTTCGACTCTTCGTGGTGTATCTGTTGGTCCTGAATTTATGGAAATTTTGTTATTATTGTATGCGGATGATCTATGTTTATTTGACGATACTGTCATTGGCTTGCAGCGAAAAATAGATATTCTTGATAATTTTTGTAAAACTTGGGGTCTTCATGTAAATTTGGATAAAACAGAAGTTATGGTTTTCAGAAACGGTGGTATATTAAGGCATTATGAAAAATGGTTTTATAGCGGTTCTCAGATAAAGGTAACAACATATTATAATTATTTGGGTGTTTTGTTTTCCAATAGATTATGTTGGTCAAAATGTATAGATACTTTATCTATTAAAGGCAATAAGGCTCTATTTTTCATTAAACAATTACTATTTAATTTCCAAGGACTGCCAGCAAATATTCTGTTTAAACTGTTTGACATTAAAATCAAACCAGTGATATTGTATGGTGCCGAAGTTTGGGGATTTCAGAGATATTCAGTTCTTGAATCATTTTATAGTAATTATTGTAAGTTTGTGTTAGGTGTAAGTAAATATAATTCTAGCAATGTTATCTTAGCAGAGTGTGGTCGACATCAGTTATATGTAGATTATCATGTTAAATGTGTGAAGTATTGGTGTAAACTTTTGAGGATGGAAAATAGTAGATATCCTAGGCAAAGTTATCTTTTGATGAAGAGACTAGATGAATCTGGCAGAACAACGTGGGCAAGCTATGTTAAACAATTACTTTTTAGTTTCGGATTCGGTGATGTGTGTTTTTTTCAAGATATTGGCAATATTGATATGTTTTTCAAGTTTTTTAGGGAACGCTTATGTGATTGTAATATACAAGTAATTTTCAGTAACATACGTTCTTCTGATCGGTTAAGCTATTATCTTCAGTTAAAATCAGCTTTTGATACAGAATATTATATTATGAATATTAGAAATAGGGAATTAAGGAGATTGTTTTGCTTGCTAAGATTAGATGAACTGCCTATTCAAACAACTATTGATCGACGACAAGGTTTAGATAAATATATGACTTATTGTGTATCTGTAAGAATTGTAATTATAATGCAGTTGAAGATGTTGTATATTTTTTGTTTATCTGCCCTAAGTATGATTTGATAAGAAGTAAATATATACCACAAAGTTATTTTGTAAATCCTACATTTTATTCCTATAAAGTGCTTGTATCAAGTAAAAATCATGATATTATCCTAAATGTAGCAAAATATGTGAAACACTGCCTGTCACTGCCATAACGTATTACCTGTCACTTGTAAAATGTTTATGTGTGTAAAATGATGTACATGGGCCGATGGCCTAAAAACGAAATAAACTATTATTATTACAGGGCCACCAAAGCTACAATTTATAATCCGTACTAGTCAAGGAGTCTGTACACAAAGTTTCAGCTTTCTAGGCCATATGGTTCTGGAGAAGAAGTCGAAATTCCACAAAGTTTACGGACGGATGGACCGACGGACGGACGGACGCCGGACACCATGCCATGCCATAAGCCCATCGGGCCTTACAGGCCTGATGAGCTAAAAAATGTAAGTCATCAATCCCTACTGTAACGTTGAGTTTATAATAGAGTAAGACAAACAAATAAGTCATGAATCCCGTGAGGTAACTTGGAATAAATAATACAGTAAGATGAAAATATAATTCATCAATCCTTTGTCATAACATTGGATTAAGAATAAAGTAAGATAATATGTAAGTCATCAATCCTTGTTGTATCGTTGAGTTTATTATAAAATTAGAACAAATAAGTCATGTATTCTTTGTCGTAACATTTAATTTAAAAAGGGATAACATGTAAGTCAACAATCCTTTGTTGTAAACTGGAATTGAGAATAAAGTAAGAATACAATATGAGTCATCGATCCTTTGTTGTAAAGTTGAATTAAAAATGTAGAAGGATATAATATTATAGAAGAATATAAGGGATCAATGTTTAGTTGAATATAGAATGAAGTAAGATTGAAATATAAAGCATCGATACTGTAAAACAGAATTTTAAAAAGTAAGATAAAAATCAAACCTTTGTTTTTACAGGGAATAGAATAAGATTAAAATGTTAGTCAGAAAAATTGAACTAAAAACATAAATGGCTTCGATTGTTTGTTGTAAAGTTGATTTTCGAATTTTGGCCACTTTTGAAACTCTTGTTAACACAGTATCTCTTAAACCGTTTTACAGAATGTCTTCAAAATAAGTCACAGCCTGAATTGAGGGACTACGCAGATACCAAATACTTTGGATAATCTTGACCTTTGTTTTCAAGGTCACCACAGTACCTTGAACACCACTGAAACATCTTATATCTTATGAACCTTTGCATCAAATGTCTTCAAATTTGGCCACAGCCTATAGCTACATTGAGGGATTACGCAGACACCAGTCACTTTGGGTGACCTTGACCTTAATTTCTAGGTCACAACTTTGGCCACTTTTGAAACTCTTGTTTACGTGATGAGATATAGGCCGCTGCAAATGTCTTCACATTTGGTCACAGCCTACATTAGGGGATTACGCAGACACCAGTCACTTTGGATGACCTTGACTTTATTTTCAAGGTCACGACGGCAATTTGTCCACCTTTGAAAGTCTTGTTAACGCCAAATCTCTTGAACCATTGCATTTATTATCAATGGGAAAATAGCATTTGCTTATTGTGACAATTCTCTCGTATTTTCCAAACGGAGGGGCACATTTCCACATTAGTGGCAAACACTTCTTTTAAATGAAAATTGCTTTATTCAAAACATCCGATATATTGTATATTTTCAGAAGTAGGCATCGATATGTATCATGTTGTTTCTGTATTGCAATATACCGATATACAGATAAACCGCGCATCCGTCAGATTTATTGTGAGCATGAACATCATCGTTCGTTTAAGGATAAATATTGACGACTAATTGATATAATTTGAGTAAAATTAGTTTTAAGAACAAATGAAACAAAAAGTGAATTGATTATATTTTAACACTTTTGTTTTCTGAAATAAATCCTTACTAAAATCATATACAAGTTCATATGCAACCTTGCCACCAAATGAGTCTATGTTTTTCTAGCAACAGAGACCGGATACTTATCCAAAACAAAAATACAAATTAAACCAGTAATGAAGCCGTAATGAAATTTAATTTGCTGCAACATTCACACGTGCATACAATTAAATAGAAAACATGACTAACTGGCTAGATCCATCTTCTTTTATTCCAAACGAGAAGTACATTTTGTCATAAAACATGACTCAATTTGACTTAATCTGTTCTGAAGACAACGCTGACATTTCAACACATATTTAAAACATTTTTATGGCTTGGATAAACAATTATGTTTTCATTTTTAATAAAAGTTAAGAACAGTAAGAAGATAGGACATTGCTAAGACAGCACTCAGTATTCCGAACGTCTTGGTACCGGATGTACAAGGTTTTGGAGTCCTGAAATTAAAGAAATAATAAGATGGATGATAGACATTTCATTTTACCTGAAGTTCTTATAACAAATTTACTTTCGAGAAGATAAAATATTTGGGACAAATAAACTAGATTACCAAACTCTATGAAAATATATCAAATGAAATAGAAATACGACTGTCGAAACATCAGTAACATTGTTATATATGGGTTCAGACTTTTTGAAACAGTAACAATTCTTGTATTTTTTTTAATCGAGTCCCTTACAGAATTCCAGTCTAAGTAAACCTAGCCTCAATAATACTCGCTTCACTACAATATTGAGTCTAGCAAGATGTAGTAGCAGGTCCCGTCAGCTGATATATCGAATTGACCAATCATGGATCGTCTAAGCAGCAATAGTATGCAATCACACATATTACGTTGGAAGGTCGAAAGGTGGGCTGACGGAACCTGGTACTATATCTTGTTAGACTCATAATCGTGAGTGCAGCGAGTATTATTGACGCTAGGTTTATTTAGACTGACAGAATTCGAATCCACAAGCTCATTGGACTGTACCGGAAGCTTACTTTTTAGCTTGTCCAATTAGTGAAGGTGAGATGTTTCGGGGTTTATCGTCGCTCTCAAGAGCATTCACTTATATCATGGCCGCCGCAATATTATTACAGGGAGAAAGCCCACAACTCTAGTGTGGCTATTAAATACGGTGAAACATACGAGCATCGGATGGAACTTGCGAACCATGAGAGGTACTACGCTGAAATTCAGTGCAGCATTGTACCTAAACATTACTACATGGAACAGTTCTCTACTGCAGACAAATTTACCGAGCCCCTGGCGGGATTAAAACCCAAAGTAGAACTTGCTAACTACTGCGTTACCACGCCCCAAGTGAGTATGGCTTAAATAATAGGCATATTTTGGTTTCTTCTATAATTTTTTTCTAATCATCCCCTATAAGTTTAACATTGAAAAAACCTTTTACTCCTATGTTACTCACGATGCATGGGGAGTTTTGGTAGAGAGGGGCGTGTCCCCTACTAGCGGGTCCAGGATGTTTCTCCAGTCCTCCATCGACCAGGTACTCGCATCATCGAAACCAACGACGACGTCGTTTACTAGGATGGTGGGAGTCTCAGCTATATGACCTGAGGGTGACATCAGAACAGGGATTGTGTCAAAAAATAGAGCAATGGATTCTGTAGCTCATCAGACTTTTGATGGAAATAGACTTGTAAGGTTTCGACCCCTGTGACTCCAATTGGGGTCATGGGATCACAAAATCTACAATTTAGAATCCTCATTTGCCAAGGAGTCTATACACAACTTTCAGCTCTCTAGACCTTTTGGAAATGGAGAAGAAGATGAAAATAGTTTTTAAGGTTGTGACCCCTGTGACCCCATTTAGGTTCAAGGGGTCACCAAACCTAAAATTTAGATTCATCATTTGCCAAGGAGTCTACATACGACATTTCAGCTCTTTAGGCCGTTTGGAAATGGAGAAGAAGATGAACAAAGGTTTTTAAGGTTTTGACCTCTGTGGGGTCACAAAATCAACAATTTAGAATCTCAATTTGCCAAGGAGTCTGTACATATAATTTCAGCTCTCTAGAGACATTGGTTTTGGAGAAGAAGTCGAAAAAGTGAAAAGTTTACGGATGAACGGACGGACGGACGGATGGACGGATTTGACGGACGCCGGACGCCATGCCATGTTATAAAATAAGCCCATCGGGTCTTGAGCTAAAAAATAAGATGACATTATAAAACAACCGTGTTCATTAAAAAAAGTGTGTAGCTTTAATAAAATGAAACTACAATACAACAATGTTAACTTTAAGAAGTTTGTACTTCTGATAGATTTTCGTCAGAAGTTCGAAGGGGACAACAACTCAATATCGGATGACCAAGGGAATGAGAATTGAACTATCATTATGTTTTATCAGACGAAAAATCAACTAATAAAACAAAATTAACACTCATTGATGTGTAGCTTCAGATTTTCAAATTCTGTCTAGTATAGTTTTTAATTTTTTTTTTAAATACAGTCTTAATTTATGCTTAAAAAACATCACCACAGTATAGTATTGAATAACTTGGTTTAAACATATTGATTCATGTAAATCAAACATGAAATGGGATATGCAAACAAACATAGGCTTATGCAAATGCGTGTCCAAATACAAGAATAAAAAATTGCGGATGATAACATCATATCGATAAGCACATTCGTACATAGGTTACGTTTTCAAAAATAGTTTTCAAAAAAGATCACTCATTTAAGAACAATACTTGATCTTGAATAACTTCAACAAAATGTACTTGTTTCTGAACTGGCAGAATCCTCTTCTGACATATGGTTGTGTCCGATCAATTGTGTAGTTTATTAAGATAACAGACTAAACAGTATTTATCCTACGGCAATGTTCTAATTTCTGATGTAAACACTTTAACAGTCCAAATGAGCTTGTTTTAACCGTTGGCTGCAGCCTCAGATCAAACAAAAATCAAAGTCAAGTCAAGAGAGTCTATTACTCTTGTTGATAAATTGGTGTAATGATTCAAGAATATGTTACTGTTTTCCGAGATAGTCAGATTACAGTTATGTCAAATCCAACTTCAATATTAGGCAAGTTGTTTGCTAATATTTTAGAAAGGCGTTTACGCGCCTGGTCGATATAAATGAATTGTAAGATGAATCTCAAGCTGGTTTTAGACCCGATTACAGCACAACAGATAACTTATTTGGCAATCTCTATGTACAAAATAACTTTCCAAATCTAAAGGGCGTTTTTACTGCGCTTTCGTTGATTTTAGGAAAGCTTTTGATGTTGTAGACCGTAAGAAGCTATTATTTATGTTACATACCAAGGGTTGTCACGGCAAAATGTATAATATTTTAAAAAGTATGTACGAATCAGTCTCAGCTTGTGTTACGACTAGCACAGGTGTAACTGAAATATTTGATACTTCAACAGGGGTGAGGCAAGGCTGTGTCCTGAGCCCCCTGTTATTCATCTTTTTTATTAACGAATTAGTAATTAATTTGTATGAATCTTGCAATAATGGAGTTTTTGTTACCTCTCAAATCAGAGATCTACTCTTACTACTGTTTGCAGACGATATAGCTATGTTTTCGTTTATGGTTAATGGCCTACAGCGACAATTAAATATCTTGGAAGCCTTTTGTGACAAATGGGGTTTGGATTTAGACATGGAAAAATCTAATATCGTTGTATTTAGAAACGGAGGTATTGTTGCTAAAAGTGAGAAGTGGGCATTTCGCGGCAAACAAATGAAGGTTGTAACTTACTATAAATATTTGGGCCTTTTATTCTCAAGTCGCTTAAATTGGTCTATGGCTTGCAAAACCCTTGCCGCGCAAGCTAAGAAGGCATTATTTTCCATTTTTAAACTTTTTAAAGTAAATAAGTTTATTTCTTTTGATATTGCATGTATTCTTTTTGACTCAAAAGTATCGCCTATTTTGCTATATGGATCAGAAATTTGGGGAGCAAACTATTTCGCAGTAATTGAATCTGTCCACTCATTATATTTTAAAAGATTTCTATCAGTTGGAAAATTTGCTGCTAATAAGGCCATACTTGGAGAAACAGGCCGGTACCATATCCATATCGAGAGTCAAATGAGAGTTAATAAATTTTGGATTAAACTTTTAAGAATGCCAGAGTATAGACTACCGTATCAATCTTATCAAATGTTGCTAGCTTTAGATAATCGCGGAAAGCATTCATGGGCTGCTGGTGTAAGAAATATGCTGTTTGTCAGCGGATTTTCCTATGTATGGATTAATCAGGATGTTGGTGATAAACATCTTTTTCTGGCAATGTTTAAACAACGTTTGAAAGATATTTTTATACAAAGGTGGTATGAATCACTTGACGCGTCCACCTATTTAACTCATTATTCCCATTGCAAATCAATATTTGGGCCAGTAAAATACATAAGTGCCCTCAATAATAAGTCTCTTTTAAGTAGTTTATGTAAATTTAGAATTTCTCTTCATTCCCTTAAGATTCAATCCTTTAGAAATGATAATCATACTTTAAACGATTTAACATGTTCATACTGCTCCTCGGGCGAAACGGAGGATGAAGCTCATATTTTTTTAGTTTGTTAAGCCTTCTCTGAATGTAGAAATAAATTTTTGAAATGTGTTAATGCCAATCCACAAACGATGTACAATCTGCTAAATTCAACTAATCCTAAAGTTATTTATGATGTTGCAACTTATGTGAAACAATTAATGTACAATATGAAATCTTATGTCAAATCTTTAAAGTCACGTGACCAACAACGATAACTGTAAATTCAACTGTACTTTGGGCCACCGACCCTTTTATACTGAATCAACATGTCTGTCTGTCTGTCTGTCTGTCATACCCTGCAACATTTGCAAACTTATTACGTACCAACAATTTAACATTTACTCATATGTTGTTCTTAGCTTTGAAGTTTCACACTTTATTTTGTTAGTGTCTAATTGTATGAAATATCTGAAAATGCGGCGTTCAAATAAGTCATTATGTGAGATTAAATTTCCTTTAAATTGAAATCTTATTTAAAGTCATATTTTGTCGCCTTGCGGCTTCGCCAATTTTTTATTCATTGATTTTTGCATTCCTTAAACGTTTTTTTTATGAATGTGGTTTATTTTTTATTTACAAAAGTGACATATATCTTGCTTATATTAATGCCTATCTAAAACTAAATAAAACCCTCCGGGGAAAACGATATCTCGACAACCAACATAAACCAAATATTAATTAACAAAATATCCACAATGGAATAGGCAAATACCTAAAAGACGCGTGCCAGGAGGGCCCATATCTAAAATTAAAACGAACCAAAACCACTCCACCACATCCCCCTTCTCCTTCCTCCAATCTTATATACACATTCCAAATTTCTAAATTTCAATTTTCCAAGCCCTAGATTAAGGCTTCAAAATTTTTACCCAAACCTTTTTCATTTCATATTCGATACTTCAATAAAGGACGCGGCCAGAGTGTGAAATCAGCGCTCTTTAAATCAACAACTCGTCATTATCTTCGTCACTATATGTTGTACCTTGATGATCATGTAGGATGTTAACAATTGCAGCGGATCATATACATGGATGCTTCTAGCAGGTTTGTTTTTTCATGTTCATACGAGTTTAGGACTATAGCCTGTACAAATAAATACGATCGAGATTTACGGTTCTGTTGGGGCCTCTGGAAGTTAAAAATTAAGGGTTGCAGACCCTCTTTAAGTACACAGTGTGGCATTCTAAAACAAATCGCTACAAGTATTCGAGCTTGAGTCAACCAAGCCAGTTAATCAGACAATAAGATATAGTTCAATGTTGTTTCATTGCTTGCAAGACTCGAAAGGTACACAATAATGGCATAACAAGTATCGCTCTCGCTCGGAAATATGGTAGTCATTCACTCGTGTCATAAGCATTACTTAGCATAGGCACTTATATATACAATACGTACGAGTGGCGGCATACTTCCAGTCGACAACCGCCTCCCAGCGGGCGCTGCCGTTGTTCAAGCCGGACACAAACCTTTGACCGTCAACTCCTTGTTCCTCAGCTAATTTTAGGAATTTCCTGTATGGTTGTGTAAACATAATTTTCAAAAAGTTTGAATGATTTCAACATATCATACCTTATCTAAATAGATTTTAGGTTTTATATTAGAACATAGTGTTGATCTAAAATCATTTAGCTTGTATTATACCATGAAAGTTTAGGATATTCGATTCTGATTTTTTTAAACAAGATTGTTTTGGAATCACAATTGAACATTATAAATAAGTGTTATTTTAAGAATAAAGGATGTTTACCCGAAATCATGGAGGCAAATATCCTTTCTAATTTCTTTATTCTCCCAACAGAGAAAATGCATTACGAATTTTGGCGAAACCCAGCCCTATTAACGAGAGCGGGGGTTATGCCGAGCAAGTCTATCGACAAGATTACGGAACGCTTAAGGCTCCAAATACTATATTCAAGTAGAAAGTAGACAAATATTTCTCTACCACGCCAGGAAAAAACATGGCAAATATAAAGACACATACTAGCTTCCTTTGATGGAATATAGATAACTTATTGGTATGTATATACGGAAGGAATAACAACAAAACACATACCATCAGTAATAGAGCACTATGGTTGGATTGTCAGTGCAGTGAGAAGCAGAAAGGCCGGGTTAACCCACGGCATCGAGGTTCAGCGTTCGAATCCCATTTTCCCTTTTAAATAATTAATGGTCTATTTCTTGTTATTTACAAGTTTTATAAAAACGATTTGTTTGGGTTTGTGAACGAACCTTTGACCTACAAGTGAGGTTTAGGCTTACCACACTCCGTGAATGGTGCATGAATACACATGTCAACGAAGGGTCTGAATTTCTAAGGGGTGAAAAATTCATAATATTGAACTTATGTTTTTATACTTTTACAACTATTTTTGACTACAGAAGCAAAATCTCATAAAGGAGCATGGTAGTATATTGGTCAGCATGCTGACCCCACGTGAACTCAGTCTCAAACTGTGCTGTGCCCATGGGAAAGGTACTTCATCCACATTGCACACAGTCCACTAAGCTGCACACCAGACACCAGGAAATTTGGGCCAACATTGCCGCGCTAAGCAAGATGCTTTGGAAGTACAAATCCTTCCGGGTAATGAAATAGATAGCGTTTTTAGTAGGTATGAGTACCTGGAAAGAGGCCATATAAATATTCACATTATCTTTAAATTTTATCATTATCATTTCTTTGTTAACCTATGAATGACAAATGACACTACCTACCTGTTCATTTCGTCATCCGACTTGTTGGAGTTAGCCGAGCCCCCTAAATCATCAATGTTGTCAAACACCTTCTGTATCCATGGATACACCAGGGAGCTGTCGATACTCGCCAATACATGAGTACTCTGTGTATATAAGAGGTAAAATAACCAAAAGATGAGGGATCATCGTACCATAAATAAATATTGATGCGAAATCATACACATTATATCAAGTCAATTCATCCTGATATTTGAAATGTGTGTACAAATTACCCATACAAAAGTGTTCTAACAAGTACATATAACTTTTCCCCTAATAGAGATTATACAGAAACAAAAATAGAGCCAGTGGCTCTGTGGCTCATCAGGCTTCATATCAATTTTGCTTTAGGGTGTGGCAAATGTGAAATTAGGTTAAAGGGTGTGGCCCCTGAGGCCCTTATTAGGGGTCACAGGGCCAAAAAAGCTATCAATCATAATCCTCACTAGTCACCTATTCACAAGGTTTCAGCTTTCTGGGCCTTTTGACCCTGGAGATGAAAATAGGTTTTAAGGGCGTGACCCCTGTGGCCCTTTTTAGGGGCAACAGGGCCACCAAAGCTACAATTTATAATCCTCACTAGTCAAGGAGTCTGTGCACAAAGTTTAAGCTTTCTAGGCCTTATGGTTCTGGAGAAGAAGATGAAAATTGGTTTTTAGGGCGTGGCCCCTGTGGCCCTTATTAGGGGCCACAGGACCACCAAAGCTACAATTTTTAATCCTCACTAGTCAAGGAGTCTGTACACCAAGTTTAAGCTTTCTAGGCCTTATCGTTCTGGAGAAGAAGTCGAAATTCCACAAAGTTTACGGACGGATGGACGCCGGACACCATGCCATGCCTTAAGCCCATCGGGCCTTACAGGCCAGATGAGCTAAAAATGAATCTTCTTCATATTTACACTTAGTCACTTTAATAACAATTTGTGATGCATTTCTACGGCCTATTTAGGAAATAGTTCAATATTTTTCGGAATTAAATTCATTAGTCGAGAAATGGAAAATCCACACCAAAATGCATTTTATTTCTGTCTCCATGCATACTTTAAGACACAAGTAAATAATCAAACGGTCGGTCTGCAACTGTTATTGTTTTTGTCTGGTTATTTATAACAATATGATGCAAATTCCGTGACGACAATCAGAAGTTTGAAGGCGCCCTTCAGACAATCATATCAATGAATTAGAGTGAATATTCAAAACGTTCTTGTTCACTATACGAAGTATTTAAGAAATCAACATTTAATAAGAATTTGTAGATGAACTAATTAATGCTCTTACTTAAAAGTAATGTTGAAAGGAATGGTAGTTTTAAACTAAATTCAATGTGTAATACTCACGATACTTGCTCGGAATCCGTTTCTCAGGTATGGCAACGGGAAAAGATGAGTTGTGAGTTTAAGCTTCGCCGGACCATAATGTTTGGCGACCTGGATGACAGTCGGCCATGCCCTCTTACTGTCTGAACAAATCTGGTCAATATAAAAGTCGAAACGGACCGGAGCCTCAAACGAATCAGGATTGTAAACGAATCCAACTGGTGCAGATGGTGTAGGAACACATGCCGAAATGTGAATTAGACATAAAGTTCCAAGGAGATGCAAAAAACTTGAGAATTTTGTCATTTTCACTACAGATTGAAACCAACTGTTATTTCACAAATCTCGTATGCTGTCTAAACGTCACGTGATGAATGAGGTCTTATAGCTCTGTCATTAAAGTCAACAAATCCCAGTCGTAAGGAAAACACGGCATCGATTTCCCATATCTGAGGGGGCATACATTTTGTGGATGAGTGTTCGGTCTACTATTACTATGATTTTTAAATGTTCAAAGCTTTGCATATTCATATTGGATAGTGTATGTCAGCTGTACAAGTTTTTGGCAAGATAAAATTTACACAAGAGATAAAACTTTCAAATATCAGATTTCCTTAAGATTTTATAGTTTACAGAAAGTCTCAATAAAAATATACGTATAATTATTTGAAGAACATGGCTTGCATATCTTGCGATACCTTTCACCTAATAGAGATTTCACATAGATAAGGTAAAGTCTTCTATATGGTCATCTAGTGGTCATATTCATTGCTTCTGTTTTCGCCACCAAACAATCAATGACATGATGTTTGCATTAAGTTACTCTACTTGGTGACACAATAATTGAGGACGGTACATTTAAAGGGACCATTCGAGCGGGTTATTTTTAAATTTTGTGGAAACTGTTAACAAATATATATTATTTTTACATGATAATTTCAAATTTATTTTCAAATATGTTTGTGAGGTTAGCATTTTAGTCGTTCAAGATTTAACAATTTGACAAAAATAGAGTGTATCGCTCAAAAAACAAAAATATCGTGAAATGAAGCCAAGGATCGGGGGAATGCATTACTACGACAAAATGCTGTCGTAACTGATAACTTTTATTATGAATTATTTGTAAATATGCTCATCTATCAATCAAGTAGCTATTTCCCAATTTAGTTAACGAATAAGCATATATTACAGCATTTGGTTTTTCGCAATGCTAACCTTCAAAATGGCGGTTGGAACCCGATCAAGTGGTGCCTTTAACTTCATGGGTGAGATCTACCGGAGAGAATATTTTCCAAAAAATAACGAAAATCATGAGTATGCTTTTCTTTGCTCAGTTCAGTTATAAGAAACTCCCCTATCCTCACAGTCATTTCAGCACAACGCTTACATTATAAATCTTAACATGTTCCTTATGAACTTTTAGTGACCGAGTCCAAAGGAATTTGTATTGTCGAAAATAATATTAAGAAAAGAGCTGGAACTGACGATCAAGTACCTTTTAGTACATTAATATATTCTTGATCATTGATTCAAGATGTTCTAAATGTTTTTAACGACATCACAAGGATCCCTCTGTCCGAATCTATGCCACTCACTTCAAGAGCTGTGTACACATATTTTAATAGCTGCTCGCTGTTACCTGTTACCTGGAGGTACGATCATGTACACAGGGAAATCGTATACATATGTAAACCTTCAAAGGTTGTAGGTGACTGTTTGTACTTGTCTCAGGTAAAATGTAGCCTAAGTATTTATTGGGTCATGTTTCGGTTTATGAATATACATTTTTTGTTTAACAAATGCTGAACTCAATTTTATATGATAACTTGTACATCACTACTACTTGCTACACTAAGATACCAAGATGTCTGTCACCCTCTCCCTCCTCGTCCTGTTGGCCGTGTCCACTTCCGGTTTGTTGCCGATTCCCAAGAAGCAAGTTGGTTTCGTCTACAAAGCTGGTTCGCCACGAGCAACTGTTTACCTCGATTTCTACGTTGACCTGCTGTGTCCCGCCAGTAAAGAGGCCTGGCCACACCTTCTTGCTGTCGCTGACCACTATGGTCCGGACACGTTGAGACTGACCACTCACCTGTTTCCTCTTCCCTATCATAGAAACGCGTACTACGCAACAAAGGTATACAGTTTTCACCTTTTATACCTTTTTGATTTTAAATCAGTTTATATGACCAATTTCAGTTGTTTCAACGACTATTTGCATTTTCTTCCAACTAAAGATTTTTTGGGCAACATTTCACAATTTTGTCGATTTGGTGAAAGCATGAAAGGCAGTCTGATTGAAATTGGCCTAGTGTCGAGGAATAAAATATCAAAAATGTTAACTGTATGGAGATATTGAGGATAGGCCTACCTATCGAACACATGTTCGATTCCCATAGAGTTAATATTTTAAAAGTTTTATTTGACGGAACCAGGCAAATTTTAATCAGACTGGCAAGAAAGGTTTCTTGCAAGCAAATTTCTCAGATGCCTTGAAACAAAGTCGATAATGAACAACTAATGTTATTGCAACCAATCAGTATAAACTATTTAGAGGACAGAAAATGCTATTTTTGAAACAGAGATTGCAATGGGAGATGACTCGATCCAGTCAAGTGCAAAACGCATAGTCGATTAAGTCTGAATTTTTCCGAAGCATATGCAATGACAGACGCTTTCAAAAGGATTATTATATAAACGGAATCGCAAATCAATAAATTTTGAGTAAATAACAATCTTTCAAAAATTATTATTATAACTGATTGAACAAGCTTTTTTGCGTTTTGTGTTAATATTTGTTCTATAGCCGATGTGTTTTTACCATTGTGTACCTGAAAAGTTATCATAATAGTGCCAGATAATACAGATTATTCTGCAAGTTAACTTGCAAGATCCATTTGAAATCATTTTGTAGTGAAAATGCACTGAAATATCGCCTTTTACCTCTACAAATATTCCAGCTGACACTAGGATCATATCCCTGAGGCGGCTATTTTGTTGAGTTAAGATTCTTAACTCCTGAGCAGTACTATTGATGACTTTTACCCTAGTTGAGAGTAAATTTAAGACCGAAAGGTTTATATATATTTCTTAAGAAAAATCTGAGACTTGAGAGTAATTCTTGGAAAATTCTTTTGGCAGTTAAGAGTAAATTTCTACCCTTAGAATATTTTATAAATATATGGACTTCATCATCTCAAATGGTGCCGCGTGCCTCATGCGCGCATGATATATTTACCTCACATGCATGTATGTATTTGAAACCATTGAAAATGAATAGATTAACAAGTCTTTTCTTTACAGAGTTCCCATATCGTTAATAAGCTGACGTCATCAAACATGATGTATGATTGGATAACGACGGCGTTTGATATGATAGAGGAATTCGGAGCTGATGCAACTCAACACCTTCCTGATGACAGGATTGTTGAGTGAGTAAACTTACAAGTGATTCTGGCTGTTTTCCTGAGAAGACATATAAGAAAAGTAATAACTAATATTTAAGCCCTTTGAGATACAGAAGACAATGTATATCATGCTTTTATGTTATAACGTTTCGTTGGTCAAGAAAGTGCTACTTGTCTGTTAGATGTTTTGAAGTAAACAATTATTAGATTCGTGAGAGGCATGTCGACTTTGGTGTATATCTATGTAATTTACAATCAATCATTCACTTGACGAAGGGGCAAGGAATAGCCCAGAAACGTTGTGACCTACAATTAAGAATCTGTCATCCATAATATTTATAATAATAATTTATATAATAAGAAGATATGGTAGTGTGGAATTGGTCATTTTACAGGTATCCTGCAGTATGACAATTTAAATGGACTAAAATTTTGAACCTCTTTACATTAGACCGTTTCGCAATGGACTGGAGAAAAAGCAAATATATACACGACTGCTTTCTTAGTGATATTTTGGCACCTCAGGCTGAATATGTAAAGTACCGATTTTAACTTGTATCGATCGAAGCTGAAAGACATTTCCTGTAAGGTACTCGATCTCACTTTTCTGTCACGATTATTAATTGAACGTTTTGCCGTTTAATATTTGAATATGATAAGCAAATTTCTTTGATTTTGTTATTCAGAATGCAGTTAAGAATTCATTTTTTGGGATTCTTTCGTTTGAATTTCACCAATATATTTACAGGATGTATGCTAAGGCTGTTAATGACACCCTAGGCATATCTCAAGAGAGCTTCTTGTCGCTTTTCAACGCCTCTAGAGATATAGAGATTGCGACAAGAGTTGGCTGGAAGTACTGCTGTTCCCGTGAGTATTGGAATTAAAGGGGCAGTAGCATGTTTTCTGATAATTTCCTATTTCAAAATTTTCACTGATAGCTGTGCGTTAATGCTAAATGAGTTATTTTGATAGTGTCAAAAATGTCATTACCCTAGCCAATCATCCATAGTCAGAGGACAAAGTATGAAGATTCAATTTAAATCCATTGGCGGTCATTTTGTGTGAACATCTTTAATTAATTTTGTGTAAGAAAACGGACTAGCATGGCTCAATTTTACATTATATATTTGAATTATCACTGCTCCATTTAGTTTATATACATTGTCTTTCAATTTGGCATCAAATTATATTCCCCCTTAAAACGTGCTACTGCCCCTTTAATGACTAGTGTGATTTAAGCCATTTACTCTTCCACCAATCATAAACTGACAGATAAATTCGTGTATGCATATTCGTTTGGAGTGAATTATCAAAATGTTTTTATATTGATATTCGTATTTTGTCAACAGAGTAAGTCTGTCATACATCTAAATCTAAATGTACATAAACTACTGGAATCCATTTTCCAATTTTAGCGGCTTGCAGACTCCCTTGATTCTTGAAAATTGTTTTTTTACAACCACGGATAATCGTGTTGAGGTATGAAAACCTCTGAAAATGATATATTTAGCATAAAATTATCAATTGGTTAGAACTCGAAGAAATAAGATGTAAAAAGTGCTACTACCACTTTGAAATCGTTTCGATTACGTCTTGCCATAAGGACATTTCAATCAAGAGCAACATAATCATGTTAATGAGTTTTGTGCTTAAAGTCTTCACGGAAAAGATGTAATGGACGGGTAAGGGTTGATCAGCTTATAAGAAATGAACGTGCTACTACCTCTTAAATTCAGTTTAGTTAATGTACTGTTTGCTTCTCTAGGGGGCGTGTCCATTACTCCAACCTTCATGCTTAACGACGTGGATAATGAGGGGAAATCTAATTGGACTCTTCAGGACTGGAAGAACGTCATCGATCCTTTGTTGTAAAGTGCACTCTAGACTGAAATAAGATAAAACTATAAGGCATCGATCCTATGTAGTAAAGTAGAATTTAGAAGTAAATAGGATGAAAATATAACTGGAAGAACGTCATCGATCCTTTGTTGTAAAGTGCACTCTAGAATGAAATAAGATAAAACTATAAGGCATCGATCCTTTGTTGTAAAGTGGAATTTAGAAGTAAATAGGATGAAAATATAACGTATCCATCATATGTTGTAACCTGTGGAATTAAGAATAAAGTAAGATAAAAATATGAGTCATCGGTCCTTTGTTGTAAAGATGTTGTCATCAATCCTTGTTGTAACATGAAATAAGATGCAGAAAAGTTGCAGCATATTATCTATATTGTTTTTATGATAATAAATAGAGGATACTAAACGACCTTCCATTTAATACTATTTTTATTAAACGAGTTAATGATTGTGTGTAAAACGAGTTTGATACAAAATCATTCACGAGTTTAATAAAAATAGCATTAAATGGAAGGGAGTTTAGTATTCTGTTTATTACTTGCCCTCAAAATCAAGCAAAACCGGCGAAAGTTTGCTGAAACGAACTTTTCCGCAACTCTGCAGCCATTGTGACAGCGCGCTTCCACAATGACGTCACAACCACACACTAATGTGACGTCATACTTCAATTGTGTTATTTCACTAGTTTAATATTGCCATATAAATATTACACTGCGATATCTTACACGGGCGGGTGATAAACGATAAGTACATCAACAACTTACTCGGCATCAAATGAATAAAGACGAAATTATTTTCTTTTCACGTAGATGTAATCGTCATGTTCTTGAATTTCCCTTACTTCTTTGTACGTTTCAAAGCTTATGATGCAAGAGTTATGGTATGTATGAAATTTCCCACATTTGTCCTTATCTTATTAGATTATGTTTTTAGGTTGTTTGGTTGATGGCAAATCTTAGATAAAGAATGCGTAATAATATGTTTACACACCGATAATGCTCTTGTAACACAAGATAGTATACGAGATCTACAATCTAGCTTCATTGTTCACGTCCCAAAAGTCCTACATTACATCTAGTGACTTACCCACTCGGTCCGTGTCGAGCATGCGCGGAAATCAACCAATGGAAGCAGAACTGGCTCAGCTCTTAGAATCGGGCAATCTAGTTAAATCTAACTGTTAGAATGGGAAAATTTAGTTAAAGCTAGGTGTAATGTCGACGTACCATAAGTCTTACATTAAATTGTTTACAATTTTATTTACATTATTCGGAAAAGCGCAAAGTAAATCATAACGAAGCCCGTTTCTAAGACCTGAGCCAGTTCTTTTTCATTGGTTGATTTCCGCGAATTTCAGAATTGATTTTCGCTTCTACATTACGTTCCTCTACCCCGGGCAATTATCTTGATAATTCCCCCGGTCCCGGGCAACTATCTTAATAATGTCCTCTACGTAACTTAAATAATGATCTTATTTTATTGAGATTGTTCATATCTTATAGACATTCATGAAGCAGGGTTGAATGAAAAACCACAATTCCTTGAATAAATGCCTGCCATGAATAATCGTCCACCTTGAATAATCGCCAGATCAGAGTCCCTGTTGAAATAAATACTGCCTTGAATAAGTTATGGATAACACATAGTCCACGGGCATTATCAATAATAAAGGATGGCCCACGGGCAAATCACGAGGGCAAACATCCTTTATTATTGATAATGCCCACGGACTATGTGTTATCTATTTTATAAACCGCCAACTAGTTGTAATAACATTGACATAATCGATAACGTGAAAAAGACTGAGGCGGCCGTAAAATAAAAAAAACCAACCAAACTAACACCTTTGTTATTAGAGGACCTAACAAACGATGTATGTCAGCGCTGTCATAATAGCTCAATGGTCAGAGCATTGGGTTTAGCGTTCGGCAGTGAAAGCTCTTCGAGACGGCATATCGCGAAAACATGGAGTGACGTCACTAAAGGTTTATAATAAAGTTTAGATACAGTAATGGACAAATATTTTTCTAACTGATACTTCATATAGGTATTCTGATGTGGATAATTACAACATAAGGTAAGTATTTGCATTATACGCTTTATATGCACACGCAAAAATGCTATGATGATGTTTTTGTTTCATTTTCAAAAACGTCATGAAAAGATTATTGGTCTTTAATTAAAACGATGAATAATCGCCTGGCGATTGCACATGGATTTACAGTACAGGCCAATCGTGGATATTGTACAACATCAACGATTCTTATATGATCTAGATAAAACTCTACATTACACGTCCGAATTTCATTTGAAATATCCATTAACGAACACACGAGAAGTATCCTCGAGAATAAAAAGCAGTCTGATTAAAATCGACCGTACTCCGAGGAGTAAAATATAAAATAATATTGTCTCTATCGGGGCTCGAACTAACCAGGCTACCCTCTCCGTCTCGGTCTGAATGCACCCACCTCTGTCGCATGTTGCTATAACCAGTTGAGCGCAGACAAACCCAGTCGTAAGCTAAAAAGCGTTTAGCGGCGATTATGTATAACGTATGGTACACTGGAGTTACTTGCCCCTGGCATGATATCGAAAGATTTTACTGCGCCACTTGCGATTTGCTAGATGAGCTTGCGTCAGAACATGCGGGTAATATGGGTGCCTTCAGACTGTGAATGAGAGGAAAGCCGGGCTCAGTAAAGGTCGAACCCCACTAGAGACAATATTTTTACACTTTTTTTCAGTCGATTTTAATCAGACTGGAATAAAAAGCCAACATGTGTGACTGCGGCGTCCGATTCAACTGAAGATTGATGCTTTGTTAGCACCGGAAAAGGGTTGTGCCACATATTAACCTAAAGAATATGTAAAATTGAAGGGTTTTTCACAGCCTTCTTCTTTTTTTAATGCAACATGATTCACACTTGTTCAATATCATAAAAAAATTCACAATTGAAATATGTAAGTTCGTATTTTGAACTTCATGAATGAATTTTAGAATATAAACACATTTAATGTTAATTACATTACATGCCAAATACCAGATGTGAAATATGTTTTCTATTGACAACTCATTCTTCAGTATTGCAGCATTAATATTTCGAAATCACATTAGTAGTTGTCTTCACACTTCTTTTGTTTTATGGTCTTTTTTAATTTATGTTGACGATCCTTTTAAAATCGGAGAGAGTTGTTTAGCAGAGAGCAAACACTTTTCCCATTACAACTGAAGAGAGATGATGAAGCTATATATACAGGGTATCTGGTGCATACTCCGACCAGTCTGATTAAAATCGACCGTACTCCGAGGAATAAAATATCAAAAATATTGTCTCTATCGGGGCTCGAACCAGCCAGAACATCCCCTCCTGGCCGGGCTGGTTGAAGTTCGAACCCCTTTTTTTCCTCGAATCAGACTGATACTCCGACCCTCCCAGTTTCTTCAATGCACAAATGTGGCGTGGAATTAAATTAGATTCATAACTAGTCGTGTTCACTAAGTCCATAATTACTTGCTTTTATCCGTTGCTCTGTCATATGGTTTGAGTTAACCTAATTCTAGTAATTTTCAGAATTTTCGGAACCTAAATGAAGATATTTCTAGACCATCAGCTAATATGCACATACCCATAACAGAAAGAAGAGGATTATTTAACACCGTGAGAAATATTAAGTGAATATCAACCTCTTTTATTATATAATTGAGGGTGAGATACTATTACATTTTCCTTTTTACTTCTTTAAGAGCCACTCCGCGATTTTCACCTCATACTGTTTTGCTTTTTCACGAACGTAAGTGGCATATTTAATTATGTTAATTCAAAATATCTCACATATTCATTCCCAAATGTCAGTTAAATGATCAAAACGTATTTCAATGATATCTTTGAAATAGTCATATGTATTCGTAAAAGACAAATTCACGCGTCCAAGTTACATAAATACTAGAACTAGTATATAATATATAATCAATCAAACATGATAAACTCGTAACTTTCATTCTGACTGTTGATAAGATAAGTTTCCAAAATTACGTTTGACAGATTGAGGCGCGCCATTGTCCTTTTTTTCCCCACAATTGTGAATTCAAACCTTCCTGTTGTCACTAAACGACGACGGTTAGCTTTAAAGGGGCAGTAGCACGTTTTTTGACAATTATATATTTTATTTTTTTTCACTGATAATTGTACGTTAATGCTAAATGTATTACTTTGATAGTGTCAAAAATCTCATTACACAAACCAATCACCCATAGTCAGAGAACAAAATATAAAGATTCACATAAAATCCATTGGCAGCCATTTTTGTGTGAACACCTTTAATTCATTTTGTGGAAGAAAAGGAATCGCATGGATGAACTTTACAGTATATATTTGATTTATTACTGCTTTATTTAGTTTAAATACATTTGTCTTTAGATTGGAACCATTAATTTTCATTTTCCTGACATCAGCTTATATTTCCCCTAAAAACATTGCTACTGCCCCTTTAAAATTATAGTTTCCTTCAACAATCGATACTTCGAATTCTCTATCAGATCACACTATTGGTAAAGTTTGGCATATATGACCCCTAACAACTCACGGAGTGGCTCTTTATGGTCTATTGAGTGATCACTTCTTGCAAATAAGTGTTTAAAGTATGTTGATAGGATAACATATGTCAAATTTTGAAATCGATGTAATTACATCGGGAACCACTAACTGTTACTGAAAATAACAAGTTAAAGGTCAATCAGTACATTAGAGCGAAAATACGGCCATTCAAAGTCGGGATTTTGATCGAAAACCGGTTATGTGGCTCGAGTGGCGTGCGCAAATTCGCCAAACGTAATTTTGAAACCTTGTCATAAGCTGACAGGAAGCTATATTCGATTCGATAGTGTTTATTAGGTATTGTAACTAACAGGTAGATTAATTGGATCCATAATTTCAAATATTAAACGTATTTGAGATGCTTTCTTGATTTTTCGAAAAAATCAAGCATTTTAGAGATATTATGCATAAATGGATATATTTTCAAGTCCAGTGATGAGATATGAAGTTCAATCAGCATATTAGATTTTTTTAAGCTTATCAAAACCAAATACAATTTTAGGAAAGATACTCTGTGTCACTTTAATCCCATGAAAGGTGATCTTGTTCATTGCTCTTTCGAATTAAAAATGCGAGTTTTCTCTAACGAAGCTGCTTATCTTTCTTCAAAACAAATAAATTAAAACAAATATCAATAAATGACAAATATCTCGTTGCTACGCTGCAAAATGCATTGTCCAGACTCAAAATTTCTTTATATTTTCCAATGTCACATAGAATAGTTTATTTCGTCTTTTTTAAGGCCTTTTGGCCCATGTACATCATTTTATACACATTAATAGTTTACAAGTGACAGATAATACGTTATGGCAGTGACAGGCAGTGTTTCACATATTTTGCTACATTTAAGCTAATATCATGAATTTTACTTGATACAAGCACTTTATAGCAATAAAATGTAGAGTTTACAAAATATTTTCGTGGTATGTATTTACTTCTAATCAAATCATACTTAGGGCAGATAAAGAAAAAATGTCCATCTTCAACTGTATTATAATTACAATTCTTACAGATACACATATATTTATCTAAACCTTGTCGTTGACCAATTATTGTTTGAATAGGCAGTTCATCTAATCTTAGCAAGCAGAAAAATCCCCTTAACTCCCTATGTCACACGTACATTGCAATGCTTTGGTAAGAAACCTTGTTTAAAAACATGTTCTTAACGCTTGATGTCAAATGTAAATATCTTTTGATAACCTTTGTGACCAAGGCATAATTGAGGAGGAGGAATTCTGACAAGCGTTTGGCGTGTGCGCCAATCCAATAGGCGTTCCAATTTCTGCCTGTGACGCCAGCGTTTCTTTAAGTTGAACCACCTGACGTATGTACAATCACTTGGTATCAATACGGGATACCCAAATAAGTCCAGCAATGCCGCTTGTTTCATTGGTTCAACACCAACATTTTGAAGGTTTTAAGTTACAAGCAGATATCATCTGATCATCTTGACCAAGCCGGCCTCTTACAAAGTCAGGTAATTGTCTTATTGCTAGCTGTGAGTGAGTGGCATTCTAGAAGGTATTTGTATAACAAGCTTAGTTTAATTACTATAAAGAGACACAGAGTATGTTGATAGTATCACATATGTCAAATTTTGAAATCGATGTTATTACATCGGAAACCACTAACTGTTACTGAAAATAACAAGTTGAAGGTCTATCAGTACATTAGAGCGAAACTACGGCTTTTCAAAGTCGGGATTTTAATTGAAAACCCGTCAATGTGACTCAAGTGGCGCGCGCAAATCCGCGAAAAGTAATTTCGAAACCTTGTCATAAGCTGACAGGTAGATATATTCGATTCGATTGTGTTTATTAGGTATTGTAACTAAAAGGTAGATTAATTGGATGCATTATTTCGAATATTAAACGTATTTGAGATGTTTTCTTGATTTTTCCATAAAATCAAGCATTTTAGAGATATTATGCATAAATGGATATATTTGCAAGTCCAGTGATGAGATATGAACTTCAATCAGCATATTAGATATTTTGTAGCTCATCAAAACCAAATAAAATTTTAAGAAAGATAATCTGTGTCACTTTAACAGCCAGATTCCATTTCTCGAATATACACGAAAACAGTCCCATGATTTCTTAGTGCTGACGGCGACGTAGCAAATAATACTGTATCATCAGCTTATAACAATAGAAGCATGATGGACTGAAATAGTCTTGATCTCTATTCAAAGAGGGCCGGGAACGCCTTTGATGCAATAGTTACCTTATCCTGTTGTTATTATTTTTGTTTTCCTTATTACGATACCAAATGTATAAATTGTCATACCCCTGCTTGGAAACGGTCTTAGGACTCAAACGTCGCTACTGTCAAATAAAGACATTTGGCTACAGTGGCGGATCCAGGATGTTTGAAAGGGGGGGGGCCTTCCCCCCCTGATCTTGTCACTTCTCAGGCTGACTCTCAGTACCTCTACTTATAAAGAATAACACAAGATAGAAAATTGTCAATAATCACTTTACTATCTGTCTTCCAGATATACAGTACTGTGCCATAAGTTAGCCGCCATTGTGATTGTTTTAGATTTAAATTTCCTTTGGTTGAACATAAAGACTCACCTGGTTTGACTACGTGGGAATAAAGAACGCTTAAATTTTTGTAGAGGTGACGCTTATACTGAAGTGTGTAAGAGTAGCCGATTAAGATACCTTGCCAATTGTCCTTCAAATAAACACGACTGGTGATGAATTTTCATTCGCGTTTCATTTGTGAATTGAGGAAAAGGGACCGGTCGCAGTAGTAGACCAATTTTTGGACATTCTCCTACACATGATATAAACGGACCTTTATTATGGACGGTTTGGTAATGATTATTGCGCTTCATCCCTGAAATGTATTCAAAGGTATTGCATCGGTTTAAGATAAACAAATTTAATCGTCTGTATAATTTTGATAACTACTTAAATATCTGACTTTGGATAAAAACGAGTTCTAAATTGTTATGAGATAATTCATTTCAAAAGTTCACCCAGTTAACTCATAGTATTAGACACATACGCAAAAACCTTATAGAAAAACGTGCTACTGCCCCTTTAACATACCTTATCAATAAATAACACTTAACTTAATTTGTATCGTAGTCCTTATCATTATAAGGATATAAATCAAACCTACGAGATAGCCAGTATGGTAATACAATGTGAACCGATCCGCCAGCCCGAAATTGGACATAGTTCCTACCTGCAGCTGGTTTTAGAGATCCGGGATTAATGAGGTTATCAGATATAAATGCATACATAATGTTTTTATAGCGTGTTCTTCAGATAACCGTTTGAACCGTTACGTCAATTTAAGTATCGATACTAAGTACATTGTAAATGGGTCAGGTGAATGAACTACTTGGAAAATTAATGAAGCTGTCATCTGGAACGCCGTTAGCAACTAAGTAATCCTACAAGGGAAAAGGTAGTTTATCATTGGTTTGTGTTTTATATGTTGTACGTTGAAGGTTAAAATTGAAAATTACACGGGTAATTGTGTATTAGGCCGAATGAATTATATTTACCATCGAGTACTACTTGCATGTATTACTTTGGACATAATGTTGGTTAAGTAGAAGGTAATAACCCGGGACCGAGGGGTTATGGAAAATAATCTCGCGAGGGCGTAGCCCGAGCAGAAGTTATTTCCATAACCCGAGGTAAACGGTCATTATCTGGCTTACACTCACGCGGAGCACTCCTGCAATTTTTTCAGCTAAATATGCTCATATACAATTAATTTATAAACGTTTTAGTGATATATTTTGCTGGTTAGATATGTCCGGATAAAAATAAACATTTAACCTACTCCCCCCCCCCCCCCCCCGTTTTTAGTTTTAGAACTTATGCTATGGTTTCAGCTAAAGATAATTATATAGAATTAATTCATTAACGTTTTAGTGATATATTTTGCAGGTAAAAAATGTCTTTATAAAAATAATCATTTAAACTACTAACGTTACCTCTCTTCTGAGGGTTTAAGAACTAAAAACGTGATTCCTTACATTAAGAACTAATTTTAACAATATTGATATGTATTTATAGGGGAAAATAAAAGTACAGACATGACACGACAAACTGTACATCATGTGGTATGGATCTTCCCGCATTGCGATGGCCGGTCGTGGAAGTGTCTAAAACATAACGTGATGTCGAGTTGCACGTCAATAAAGTTCATTGAATTTACGCGAACTCCATCAAGGTATTGATACCCTGAAGGCACACAAAAAAATTGATGATCCTATCTTAAACGGTTACTGAGAAAAATTGGCTCCTTTGAAGACACCTCGAACAGAGTCCCAAAAAAACGTAACAAGGGCAATAACTCCGGAAAAAATATTTGCGCGGTTCTGATTTTCGAACTCCATCAAGGTATTGATACCCTGAAGGCAAAAAAAATAATTGATAATCCTACCTTTAACGGTTTCTGAGAAAAATTGGCTCCTTTAACTCGGACGGACGGACGGACGGACGGACGGACGGAGCTCAAACCTTTCGAAATTCCCTATGCGTTTATTTTTTGGAAGGGCATATTAAACTGACTATATGTTTATGTTCCAGTCAGCAATGGCTGCACTTCTGAAACGACAGCAGCCTGAGATTAAAAGCCAGAAGTGCCGCCTCCTGACTTTTATAAAGTTCCCGGATAAGGAAACCTCCAACTCGTTTTCCTTACTGTCCGACTGTGTGGAGGAGGAGAACTTTACCAGAACAATTGTCAAACATGAATCGTGTGATTTTCGTGAAATCACAGGCAGTCGATCGCCGAAACGTTTCTTAAGGGAAGGAGAAATCATGACTATTACATATGGGGGAGAACTTCAGACAGAGAGAGCAATCCCAAAAGCGACCATCACAATAAAAGAGGGGTTTGTGACCAACCATGTGACCATCCCTGTTAAGATCAACAAGAACGCCAACTACTGCTCAATTAACTATGAAGGGAACAGAGGATCTGAGCGTCACCACGTCCTTTTTGCTGTCAAAGAGGAGTTTAAATGGAGGACAAGGCCTAGGATGTGGTCAGTCGATTCTGAAACTACAGATCAGGATGACCACCAAAAAACTGGGGAAGGTATATTCAAAGCTGTATACGAAAATTTCAAACTTCTTTGAATTACTTGCTTGATCAGGAAGACAAATTTTCAAGTCCCGTCCCTATATAATATCATTAAAATTACATGCCTATAGTGAACATCGGATATAGCGAACTAAATTATTTGGTCCCTTGAAGTTCGTTATATCCGAGTTCTACTGTAAACCCATGGGCAAAAGAAACGCTGGGTATTTTTCAAACGAAGGATAAACAAATAATGCATGTCGTGTAATTCATCGTCGAATGTGTTTCATAAAAGAGTATTTTGGGAATTATCTCTCATAATTTCAGCCATGATTGCATGACGTTTTTTGTACTGTGGTTGTCTAAAGACTGTTAGGGTGCGAAAATCGCTGTTTTCAAGTACTTTTTTTGTAATAAATATTTTGAAATTAAATTTGAATTTTGGAAATGTATATGAGAAGGTTATTTGAGATGTTGTTAATGAAAAACATCCACTTTGACATGTATGCACTGACGTGTTTTCGTTATATAACGTCTACAAATATGCAAAAAGTGACCAATTTGGCTCTCCAATCTCGCTTAGTTAAGGAGATAGCAAATTGGTGATTTTTTGACACGCGTTTGGAAAGGCGCCATGCAAAGTCATCAACAGAAAATGAGGCAAATATAATATAGTTGACTTCTAAGGAAACTTTGCCACTTTTTCATTCATATTTATGTTACATGGAATAAAACATTATGACATTTATGTTACCAGCGGTTCTTTTGCCCGTGAGTTTACTTATTTAAATAATAATTAAACTTGCAGTAAAGCATGATTAGTGCCGTGTTACACTTGCATTGAGGCATAGGCCATTGTTAATTATTTCTTATATCTTTGGGAATATTCATATCAAACTTCAAACTTTAACTATTTTTTTTGCTGAATGAATATAGCTTCATGTAAAAATGCGTGAATATTTAAGCAAATAAAGTATTAATATACCATAGGTATAAATAATCCATATTGATAAACAAGGTAAGCATGGATTGGCAAAAACAAGTGTATAATGTACGTGGTGTACAGCGTGCAAGTTGCTAGTTTGTTATATATACTCTGCCAAAACAGAAACGCATGTTATTTTTCATTTTCAAACAATGTAAAACCAAATATGTCTCATAATTTCAATGGTATCAATATATATATGATTCAGATAAAACTAGGATTAGTACGAAACGTAAGATAACCGAGGTCGACTTCGAACAGAGGGACAAGTTCCTACAAGACGTCAGGTTGAAGAGGTACCAGTTCCCCATCTCAATGGTGTACATAAGTGAGGAGGAGACGGAAACGGAAGTGTCCATCACGGCGGATTCGCTTCAGAAGACACAGTCTGTGGACACCATCTACTCATTCTCCTTCTTCATCCTTCGGGACAAGAAGATGATTGTCATACCAGCTTCGTTTGATGTGGTAAATACTGAAAAAGTTAAATATAAGGAATTCAAGATCACAATTCAATTTAGGTCCCTTTCCTTTACTCTTTTTGTTCCAACTTCTGTGGTATGTCTTTGATTTGTTATAAAACGTAAAATATAAGGATTTCAAGATCACAAGAAGAGCCAGATGTTTCTGTCCTTACCAAGTCATTAATTCCAAATTACCAGAAGGTGTCATAGACAAACTCTGATTTAATAAATTCAATTTAGGTCCTTTTCCCTTACTCTTTATGTTCCAACTTCTCCTCTGATATGTCTTTGATTTGTTATAAAACGTTAAATATAAGGATTTTAAGATCACAAGAAGAGCCAGATGTTTCTGTCCATACCAAGTCATTAATTCCAAATTACCAGAAGGTGTCCTAGACAAACTCTGATTTAATAAATTCAATTTAGGTCCTTTTCCCTTACTTTTTATGTTCCATCTTCTCCTCTGATATGTCTTTGATTTGTTATAAAATGTTAAATATAAGGATTTTAAGATCACAAGAAGAGCAGGATGTTTCTGTCCATACCAAGTCATTAATTCCAAATTACCAGAAGGTGTCATAGACAAACTCTGATTTAAAAAATTCAATTTAGGTCCTTTTCCCTTACTTTTTATGTTCCATCTTCTCCTCTGATATGTCTTTGATTTGTTATAAAATGTTAAATATAAGGATTTTAAGATCACAAGAAGAGCAGGATGTTTCTGTCCATACCAAGTCATTCATTCCAAATTACCAGAAGGTGTCATAGACAAACTCTGATTTAATAAATTCAATCTAGGTCCTTTTCCTTTACTCTTTTTGTTCCAACTTCTCTGGTATCTCTTTGATTTGTTATAAAAAGTTAAATATAAGGAATTCAAGATCACAAGAAGACCCAGATGTTTCTGTCCTTACCAAGTCATTTATTCCAAATTACCAGAAGGTGTCATAGACAAACTCTGATTTAATAAATTCAATTTAGGTCCTTTTCCCTTACTCTTTATGTTCCAACTTCTCCTCTGATATGTCTTTGATTTGTTACAGTTACCAATCGAGGTGAAAGAGCGCATGGATTGTAAGGCCTAGGACGGGTGAACTGTGATCCCAACGCTAAATGTCAAGGGATTACATGTTCCAATGCCTAGGTGTTCCAATTTATGCATATATACGAGGTTGGTTACTGACTTACCGTTCAAAAATAAAATAGTAATTGTAGAACGAAAAAAGGGAACAAAATAAATGAATCATATGTTAAAATAATTCAGGGTATTGTATTAATGTTATTGTCACAATATCAATATGGCACTTCAAAAGAAACGAACAGTCATAACATTTGGTAGGTGACAGAAGATTGAGTAATTCGTACAGCACGAGCAGGACTCTGAAATGTACATATAAACATAAATGAAAGATTTACCAGAATATACACAAATGTGAAACCTTATTTCATAATGAATTAGGAGATGGATTCCACTTCAAAGTTATTAGATTTAAAACATAGTCCTGATCACTTTAAAAAATCTACCAGTTGGTAATCAAAATGGCTTCCTGATCTCGTTGATGTAATGGTTAGCTCACTGAATCAGCTAGGTCATGGGTTCGATCCTCAGGATTTGTTGTTGTTGTTATCTTTTGTTACAGGGCAAATTACTTTACCAATCACTATTGGGAACATTTGTGAATTGTTTGTTTGCAATTGACTAAGTTAGTTGAACATCTGTGTTTTGAAAGTTACAAAACCACGTGAGTGCATAAATGCGGTGATCAACTTGGTTAGAGCAATTTCACTGACTTATGAGAGACAAAAAATCTTAAAAATCACAAGCACCTATATTAAAACATGGAAAGTGGAAGATGAACCTAGAATTAAAAAGCAGGTTTTGGAAAGAGTAATTTCATCGACAAATTGAATGGTTTTAAATATCCGTCATAAGATTAAAATTAGCAAAATGAGAAGATGCAAAATTATTGTCAAATGTCTTAAAACATTGCACAGCATTAAATGTTACTCGTCTTTATCACATTTTCGTGGCATTATCTGTAACCATTCTTCAGATGTAGAGGTTTGAAGTCTGAAATATACAGTTTCAGACCCCTATGTGATTTGTATGAACTTGTCACTGTAGGTATTGATATAGTTTGTTAATAATTGACATCAGAAAACATTTTCGCCTTGGTCATATGCATACTTTAATGAAATGAATCCTTAATAATAATTTATAAGTTCGTCATTTTTAATAAACACATTGAATAGGTGGCTTTATGTCAAGTCAATGAGGAATTTTTGTATGCTTTTGGGTAACTAGAATTCTACGTGCAAATGTAAAAGTACAAATGAGAAGATCAGTTTGAAGGAGCAATGGCACATCTTTATTACTTAAAATTTCACATATATCATCATGCTTATAGCTTACCATATGTGCTCAACAGATTTCCAGGACTGTGAACGGACCTGTACTTCCAAAGGATGTCTTCTGTGCTATTGCTGAGTTCACTCCAGAGAGAAAAACTCTAGGGAAGAATGGAGGAACTTTCATATCTGAGAAGGACAACAGGATCCAAGTTCATTTCCCTGAAGGAGCTCTAGAAAGTGTTACAGATTTCACCTTCAGGGTAACTCTTTGATGATTCATTCTAAAGCATGATATAAGTGAAAGAAAAATATTATTGACTGTGTTAAGGATGTTTTGTATAATGCATATAAGGATTTGCGGTGTCAGAAACAACGATATTATAAAAAGGGATTCATTAGAACATGGATAGACTCTGTTTAAATCTTCAAGTACATTTTCTGTAAACGTTTCAGATACAGCTAATTAATGTAATTATTAGTCCATTGATCCATTATTTTTTATCTAATCACGTTCTTACTGTTATGATTAGCAAGGTTCAATACACCATTTATGATTTTTTTAAGGTTGAACCTTCAGACCTAGATCGGTATCGTCAATATGCAGAAAGAATCCCTGATATCTTCAAGGCCCTCGTTGGATTCCCAACATCACTGTGCATAGAGCATAAGATGAAGAAACCACTAAAAGAGAAAGCGAAGATCTATCTTCCCGTTATCAAAGATGGTGAGGATGAGGAGGTACTGTTCATAAATTGGGAAGATGAGAAGGCAACACTACTCACTCACAAGGAGGACGAGAGCTCCCCAGATTCTCCATACTATGTGGAGGTGGAAGATTTCTCTACGTAGGTATTCAAGATGTTACAAATTGATGTCATCTGTTTGCCGAACTCTTATTTGTAAATTTAAAAAAATATTAAAGTCAACCCATTTATTAGACTCATTTTTTGCCAGCAATGCCTAAACGTGGCAATAAAGAAAAAAGGAGGCAGTTTTTAAGAAATGCCATTAAAGTCTCATTTGTATCTTTCTGTTTATGAAAGCTCACAGACATTAAAGTTTTGCATGACACAAAGGTCAGGAATTGTACTCTGATTATTTGACTTTGAGGTGATCATCACCCATATGTTTTATGTCACAGGCCTGTCATAGATCCATTAAGTGGGTTTTTATTATATTACAGTATAAGTGTCCAGACAAAACGGTCCCAAACTACCATGGAAGAAACTATAAGAACTACTCGACTACTACAGGGCCAAACAAGCGAATGTATGGTTCTCACTTACATTGTCCGAAATCACATGCGAGGGAAGCCTGGCCTTCTAATTGACTGTGTGGAACTTCACCGATCTGCCTGACACAACCTGGCATAAGGTTGGACTGGAATTAGACATAACAAGTGACAAGATCAATGCAATCTTTGAAGCAAAGAAGGACATTTCAAGTTTTGGCTTTCGTTTGTTAAATCAATGGATGCAAACAAACGCTCACCATCCTTATGTCGTACTTGTTGATGGTCTTATTCGGGCTCTTGTGGAGATAGAGAGGGAGGATGTTGCAGAGATTGTGAAGAATTGCAGAGATAAAGGCAAGTCGATCAGGAGATCAGACTTTGGTGGTGGAAGTGGTGGTGCAAAAGGAGGAGGGTGTTTGAGTGTAGCTGGGTGCTCCAGAAATGCCAAGTCTTCGCCTAAATTCAAACCTTTCAGGTGATCTGTGGTTACATTAATTTCTTTCATTTGAGGTACGAATAAGGATGAAATTGTTTTCTCCTTGCGTAGGAAAGTACTACATGTACAGATGAGATGGGCCGCTAGAGGGCGTAGATGTGAGTATTACAAGGGCATTCTCAGTTGCGGTGTGCTCGAGTCGGGTATTGACCTGTATCTTGTTAAATTATGCATATTATTTCGTTATGGTCATGTTGATATTAACCTAAGACAAGTTGGTATACTTTGCGTTGTGACACGCTAAGCTTTCACATTGTTCTATAGGGTTTTACTTGTATGTAAAAAGGTAAAAAGTATGTGTTAGTGTTTGTGTTTGCTGACGAGCCTTGATAATAGGTGTGAGTGTATATATATATATGTACGGTTCCTTACGAGCTATGATAATACGTGTGAGTATATGTTCATGTCTGTACCTGCTGACAAACCATGATAAAACGTTTGAGGTTGAGTATGGTCTATGCTGGCGAGCCATGATAATACGTTTGAGGTTGAGTATGGTCTATACTGGCGAGCATGATAATACGTATGAGGTTGAGTATGGTCTATGCTGGCGAGCATGATAATACGTTTGAGGTTGAGTATGGTCTATGCTGGCGAGCATGATAATACGTTTGAGGTTGAGTATGGTCTATGCTGGCGAACATGATAATACGTTTGAGGTTGAGTATGGTCTATGCTGGCGAGCATGATAATACGTTTGAGGTTGAGTATGGTCTATGCTGGCGAGCATGATAATACGTTTGAGGTTGAGTATGGTTTATGCTGGCGAGCATGATAATACGTGAGAGTTTTTGTAATTGTGCTGATTGACAAGCAGTGGTGTGAGTGTTTATATTCTGAGTTTGCTGACGAGCTATGCTAATACGTGTGCTTACATGTGTATATTGCTGACGAGCTATGCTAATACGTGTAATACGTGTGCTTACATGTGTATATTGCTGACGAGCTATGCTAATACGTGTGCTTACATGTGTATATTGCTGACGAGCTATGCTAATACGTGTGCTTACATGTGTATATTGCTGACGAGCTATGCTAATACGTGTGCTTACATGTGTATATTGCTGACGAGCTATGCTAATACGTGTGCTTACATGTGTATATTGCTGACGAGCTATGCTAATACGTGTGCTTACATGTGTATATTGCTGACGAGCTATGCTAATACGTGTGCTTACATGTGTATATTGCTGACGAGCTATGCTAATACGTGTGCTTACATGTGTATATTGCTGACGAGCTATGTTGATACGTGTGCTTACATGAGTATTTGCTGACGAGCTATGTTGATACGTGTGCTTACATGAGTATTTGCTGACGAGCCATGATAATACGTGCTATAATGTGTATGATGTATGCTGGCGAGCAAAATACGCGTGAGGATGTATATGCTGTGCGGCTGATGAGCCATGATAATACGTGTGAATTATGATAATATGAATGGTGATGATGATGGTGATGATGGTGATGATGAGAAAATGGTGATGATGGTGATGATGATGATGAGTTTGTATATATAATAAACGAGTGCACCGCACATGACATTCTAACTACTGTTGTGTTGTTTGTAGTACTGAGTGGAGTGTAGGAGAAAAGATCTGGATCATGGGCTGTAGTACCAGTACCCGATTTCTTTAGCGTTCCACATATTAATTTCAAAATAGACAAATTCAAACTTTAGCTCGTAAATGTATACTGGCACTAAGTCTAAGTCAATAGAAGAAGGGTAACATTATCAAAAGGGTAACAGATGATGGATCCCCAGATTTTCATTAAATGATTATTTAATGACTTTGTAAATGCAGGATTCATATTTTACTTTTCTCTGTATATTCTACTTTTGATTACCTAATATTTTCATGTTCATAATTATTCGATGACATAATAATATTCTCATATGTATAACTGTCTCCATAGCATAGTGCAACTGTCGCTTCATGCCCTTATGACTTATTAACTCCCCTGGATGTTGGCAACCCAGCCTGTGTGAGTTCAAACCCAACTTTCCACAGAAAACTTTTGCAGATTTAATAATGATAAATTTTATACTATTATACTACTTCCTGTCATATGACCCATGACATGTTTTTCACTGTTGCCTTAATGTTCAGCGTGTAGCAGTCTTCCATGTAGGAAAGATGTGTATTGTCTCTCTGATAACCCGAATTAGTTACACAGGAACAAAAAAAATTCCAAACCTCATCCACTCATCTACTTGTCTACTTATTATCAACGTTTTAAAACTATTACACGTGATTGATAAAGTTGTTCATTGGTTAAAGAACGCAACGTCTCCAATGTCTGTCCAACTCAACGAATAAATCAGTGTGGAAGCGAGTTTTGGACTTTTGGACATTTGTATGGAAAAATTTGCAGTAACAATGATAGCCTTGACCATGTGAGGTATTGTTTTATTTTTGACTTTGTAGTGAAACGTGAACTATGTATTTTGCACAACAAAACTGGTGTTGATGACTTAGACGTTTTCCAGGATCTGATCTTCAATGTTCTTCTCGTCAGAGAGTTCTTACAGCAAAAGTTTAAATTGAACATTTATATTTGCTTAGAAATTAGGCTACTGCTTCTCTTGGTTTAAACAATATTTATTCCATTGAATGCATGGTTGGATTGGTAAACAGGCATACTGCCTATCTGAATACCTCTCCAATACAAAAAAATACATGTAGAACAAAAATTCACTCATCAATACAATACAATACATCAATACATTCTACTGCTTCTCTTGCTGCTGTGACTAGATGTAGAAATAAGCTTAACCAGGTGATGGACAATGTTGATGACTTTCATTTAGTTAAGACTGCTTTTGATACATTTAACCAACTGTATGATATGAACCTCACCTGTGCTGAGCTCTATGGCAGTTATTTAGAACCAGCGAAGCGACAGCGTGTGTAGCAGATCGTGGACATCAGGCTGACCTCCATGCATTCGTTCAAGGTCTCCACTCAGCTCAGGATCCAATCCATGGAACAAGATTTGGAAGCAGATGTTCAGAACGAGTCTGTATCTAAACATGTACCACTGGATCACGTAACAGTAGAAAATCTAATACTTCAAAATGACATAAAAGTTCAATTAGTTCTGTATCTTCTCATACCCACTGGATCACGTAAGAGTAGAAAATCTAATACTTCAAAATCACATACAAGTTCAATTAGTTCTGTATCTTCTTATACTTGTGGAAAGGCTAAGCTTGCAGGTCTACTTGCTGAGAGGTCTCTATTGCACAAGCGGTTGGAGATGGAGAAGACTATGCAGCAGACCAAGATGGACATTGAGGAAATGAAGCTGGACATAGCTATTGCCAAGATTGTTGTCCGTGAAAGAGTATTTGCTGAAGCTTAAGGTCGATGATCTACAGTCACGTGAGACTAAAAGCTTAAGAGCTTAACGTTTCAGATGACAATGATGGCAAAGAAGGTAACACATCAAATACGTTTCCCAGTGAGACAAATCTAAAAGTTCCTATTTCTTCAATCATTATTGATGCTGATAAGAATGATACATTCACTCATAGGCATTCCTCATGTCAAGAACAAATTAGGATAGTTCTAAACCCTGATGCTACAGACTTTAAGCCAACTCCTAAAACATCTCATAAGTGTATGACACAGGAGAATACCAAGCATATCTCTCTAGATCAGGATGTTAATTCAAGTAAACTTTTTGTTGAGATTCAGAAAAAGATAGTCAACGCAATGTTTCTCCCTTAGGCTGAAGTTCAGAAGTTTCAAGGTGATCCTACAGAGTTTACCTCCTTTATCATGGCTTTTGACGCTCGGATCATCCCACTTTTAGAAAGTAGACCGAAATTGACCTCTTTTTCTTTTGATATTAAAATTTTAGTGACCGTCAGTTCTTTCGTGTACATATTCAATTCCTATCTTAACAAAGTCCTTCCATAAGCAGCGCTTTTGAACAAACTCTGCCGTTAAAGAGATGTTTATCATATTCTATTTATCTCAGTATTTTCTCACACTTGATAAGAAAACATGCCAGATAAAAGGAAATATATTTAATGTCATAATAATATATTTGTATTACTAAGTAAGTTGACATTCAGACACCAACACAGTTTTATCTTACATTGAAAGTCACCAGTCGTTTAAATGGCATTTTCAACAGTCATTTTCACTTATTGACAATGAATCAATAATCACTAAAGTTTACAACAATAACAACAGCCAACATTTAGTTTGAATTTTATGAATACGAATATCATCAAGATGCGAATTTAAAAATTGTATAAATGAAATGTTCTCCCCAAACTGCTAATTGATTTTTCTATCCATCATAAGATTAATTCTTTCATTTTAAAGGGACAGTAGCACGTTTTAAGGGGGTACATTTGGTGATGTCAGGAAAATGAAAAAAATGGTTTAAATTGACAGACATTCTATTGAAACTAAATTGAGCAGTAATAATACAAATATATAACGTAAAAAAAGCCATGCGATTCATTTTTCTTACACAAAATGAATAAAAGGTGTTCACAAAAAATGGCCGCCAATGGATTTTATGTGAATCTTCATACTTTGTCCTCTGACTATCGATGCTTGGTTTGTGTAATGACATTGTTGACACTGTCAATATGATACATTTATCAATAACTTACAATTATCAGTGAAATATTTGAAATATAAAATTATCAAAAAACGTGCTACTGCCCCTTTAAGCAACGTTTGCTGTTGAAAACAAAAAAACGTGCGGGTCTTACAATTCTCCATATGTATACTTTAAAGGGGCAGTAGCACGTTTTTAGGGGGAATATAAGGTGATGTCAGGAAAATGAAATTAATGGTTCGAATTGAAAGACAATGCATTTTAACTAAATGAAGTAATAATAATTTAAATATATAATGTAAAGTTTAGCCATGCGATTTCTTTTTCTGATACGGTATGAATTAAAGGTGTTCACACAAAATGGTCGCCTATGGATTTTAGGTAAATCTTCATACTTTCTCCTCTGAGTATGGATAATTGGTTTCTGTTATGAGATTTTATACACTATCAAAATATTACATTTAGCATTACTGTACAATTATCAGTGAAAAATTTAAAATATAAAATTATCAAAAAACGTGCTACTGCCCCTTTAAACCTTGAAATTTATGTGAAATAATGAGAATAGTGAGACTTTGACGCATACTCTATCTGGAAGGTTTCAATGTTTTATCATAAATTGACAGTTTTATCTATACGAACTAACCCCGTTTCAATCATGAATAATATTTGACAGTGGAACTGTAATGTTTAGCGACGTGAAATGTTTCAATGTCTTTCATAAATTGCAGTGCGATTGGATCTGTAAACAAGTGAGACAAAATTACACTTTCTGTTTATCTGACTCCTCCAACGTTTCGAGAAACGTTTTAAAGGGGCAGTAGCACGTAATTTGAAAGTTTTATATTTTCAAATGCTCACTGAAAATTAAACGTTGATGCTATGCTAAATAAATTATTTTTATTTTCATGAAAACTGAATTGAGATTAAGGGATATGTTTACTCAAAATTGGTTAACTTCTATTTCTACATAATCTACTTTACCAAGGTACTGCACTTTTAAATCTCTCCCGCAACCTGAAAAATATTTAACTTCAATTCAACCATCAAATTTAAGAAGGGCTTTAACGAAACTTAGATGTTCAAATGATTTTAAAGTAAATGGAAGTGCTAAAGATTTTATTGACGCTTTATGCGGTTTTTATGGAAATGGGGAAGAAGATGAATACCATATTTTGTTGATATGTCCATCTTATCACCATCTTCGTACAAGGTATCTACCTGTGTATTATCACAACTTCCCATCAATGTTTAAGTTTATGTCACTTATAAATACACAAAATGATCAATTGTTATTTAAATTAGCTCTTTTTTTGTGAAATAATGTTTAAGTTGCGAAACACCTTAAAGGTTTAAGCGGTCTTGTATATATATATTTATTTATCACAGACTTCACGACAACTGTAATATTGGTCTCATGGCCATATTTTTTTACGAAATAAATTCTGTTCTGTTCTGTAAATAAATTATTTTGATAGTGTCAAAAGTCTCAGTACACAAACCAATCATCCATAGTAAAGACATTATAAAGATTCACATAAGTCTATTGACAGACATTTTTTTGTGAACACCTTCACTTTGTGTAAGAAAAAGAAATCGTATGCCTGAACTTTACATCATATAACAAGGTGTACAAATGTAATGAACCCCTCTGCCATAGCAACAGCTCCTCTCAGAGGATCGCAATAGGTATCGCATAGCGTTAAGATGACGTTACCAAATGACGCACGCGGTGTGCAGAGTTAACATTAGTTCGATTAGTTGTTTTCGAAATTATAAATTATATCTTTGTTTTCTTATCATTCTATGTTTTATTTGGAAACAAATTCCGAATCGCATTAAATGCACATGCTACTGAATTAAAATCAAATAGGTTTTTTTGCATGTTTCGGTCAGTAGTTTTACGTAACATGATTCATAGCATTTCAGTCGGGTTAGATGACGCCATTTTGTTTACATTTAGGGTCAAGGCCGTTCCAGCGGTGATGGCTCACCCGTTAACGATAGTAAAAGTAAAATTATTATGTTGAACTGAAGTTTCTTAGGACATGACGGTAAGATAAATACGTTGTATGCTTCTTCCTCGGGTAATACGGTCTGATGTACCATCTTTGTAGAAATGTCAGCCCTCGCCTTGCGGCTCGGGCAATATTTCTACAAAGATGGCACATCAGACCAGATGCATACAACTTATATTATGTGATTCAGCGCACACCTAATGGAAAATATGCCCGATAAAAGGAAATATTCTTTTGTTTCATAGATTGACAGAAAGATTGATAAATGAATGGATTTATGAATGGATGGATGGATTAGATAATTTACAACATATATCATATTTGCATGTGATAAATTCATTCACAGTTACGTTACTTTCCCAAAAATGTTTTTATATGTTTTGTTTTGCTTAACTTTTTGGTATAACATGTAAAAACTGAGTATGCCAAAAGTTGTTTTAAGAGACTATAACTAAATGAATAAGTTAATGGACAATTTACTCATCCGTGAATATGTGAAAGTGGACGTCCGCAAACCAAACTGGTTTGTCAACCGGAAAACATCCGTGTACGGTACACTTTAACCTTAGAATGTAGCAGGGGTCACAATCTAACACCCGTCACATTTTCATGTAACTCTGTCCAAATTTACCCGACACGAGTCTCTTGCCACCCTTCAAGACTTCTCATAATACAGTGAGTATAACGACTTTATATCAATGAGTTATTAAAGACAATCACATTCATTTTAAGGTTTCAGTTGTACAATGAGTGAAATGGGTAATTGGCATATTTCAAGCCAAACTTACTAAATGAATTACTTAACGAAGGTTTACTGATTCATTCAGTAAGCTTACTTAATGTCAATTCCCGTTTGCCAACCAATACTGACTTACAACCATTTAATGTGGATGAACAAGTCGTTTAACAACAAACTGAAAATACGACGTCAGGTTTTGAGAATATAATTTTTGTTTTTATGTTAATCACTTATTTTCTATCATTGTGGGTATCTATATTTGTTCAAACCAAGATATTAAAACAGTTAACCCAGTATCTAGTTTTATGATTTGGTCAAAATGGGGTAAAATTCGACTCGCGAGAATTTCACTACCTTGAGTTTCTGTCCAGTAAGTAGGTCAACCTGTGCTTGTTGCCTACATAATCAGTGTCCGCGGTTTGTTGACAGTTTCTTGTGTCCACAAACTCTTCTTTGTATAGGATCGCAGCCATTGGAATGAGGGAAAATAGCACTCTGAGCGGGGACTTTCATTTTATGTTCATTTGAGTTATATCGATCCTAGTGAGAGGATTTCTCGACTCGCCGTGATGAAGATGTTGACCATTGCAGATCCATGGTGAAAGGCATGTTCTACTACGAACATCTACAAGGGTATGTTTTTCATGTTTTACTTCAATAGAGATTATCATTTTAACCCCTATTTTATTTTAATGATGGAATCGACAGAACTTATTATGAAAGGTGTTTTGGGGAGTTTTATGCTTTATTCTTTCGTCAGAAGATCAAAATAAGTTTTTCATCTGATGAGGTAGATAATATATGTACTGAACTGGATAGATGGACAGTTATTTGTAACAACAAGATAATGTAACCTTTATACCATTATTATTATCATTATAAATACTGGATGTATAGCGCTTTGATCGGACACTTTGTGCCTAGAGCATTTTAGGTCTACAATCGTTGTTGATGGACGTAAAAACATAATAAATTGAAAAATAGTTTATTGAAGGGTTATGGGTCATTGCTGATATGCTACGTTATGCATGCTTAAAGGGACCATTCGAGCGAGGTATTTTTTGTGGAAACGAAATTCAGGAGGATTTTCCTGTTTACAATTATACATAATTTTTACATGATAATTTCACACTTAATTTCATATATGTTTGTGAGATAAGCATTTTAGAAAATTTGACAAAAAGTCAAAGTGTATCGAACAAAAAATAAAAACATCGTGAAATGAAGCCAATCATCGAAGCTACGATCGTGGAATGCATTACTACGACAAAATGCTGTCGCAACCTTTATTATGAATTATTTGAAAATATGCTCCTCTTCTATCAATCAAGTAGTTATTATTTAATTTTGTTAATGAATAAGCATATAACAGCACATTTGTTTTCTCGCAATGCTAACCTTTCAAAATGGCGGATGAGTGTGCCTTTAACTATGAAATACTACAAGGGTCAGCTGGTTAGTAGCATCTTATATTTAACATTATCATCTCAGTCAGTTGTTATCAGCAACTACTATTCTTATTTGATAATTGAGAAAAATATGTTTACTAAACTAATCATTAATTACCAAAAAGTACTTAAACATATATTTCTAGTGAATTTTCTTAATGACATGAAATAGATATTTTCAACAAAAAAAAGTTCTCGTAGCATCTAGTCTTCAGATTATATATATTGTAATGTAAGTTCCTCCAACTATCTACTTTAAAGGGAGTTAAAAAGTCTTTTAAAGGTGCAGTAGCACGTTTTAAAAAAATGTTTTAAATTGTTCACTTATAATTATACGTCAATGCTAAATGTATTTATTTGATATTTTCTAAATGTATTTATTTGATTATTCACATCACACAAACCAATCATCCATAGTCAGAGACATAATTATAAGGATCCACATATAGTCCATTGGCGGCCATTTTTTTATGTGAACACCTGTCATTCAATATGTGTAAGGGAATCGCATGGCGGAACTTTATATTATGTATTTGATTTATTACTGCTTCGTTTAGTTCAATTACATTGTCTTTTAATTTGAACCATTTATTTTAATTTTCCTGACATCACCACCTTATATGCCACTTAAAACGTGTTACTGCCCCCTGAAGAAGTCTTGCTGTGATGATCGACTTCAAATAACGTAATTATTTAGTTACATTTAGAGCAGGGTTTCAAAGGTTGAAAATTAAAGAATGATGATGCTGTAAACTGATATAAATTTGAGGATATTTCATATTTGCAATATTGGTGTAGAAGACGGATACCATTTTATCTGTTTGCTCCAAATATGATAATTTACATCGCAAATATTTACCAAGTAACTTTCAACCAATTATGTTTAATTTTAAGAATCTGCCTACCACAAAGAATGTCCAAGTTCAAAGATGTTCAGCCTCTTAATAATGCATCCATATGAACGAAGTGTAAGCTACTACAAGAATGATAATGTTATTAGTCACAATTATATATTTTGATCCAGCATATAATATATTTCGTTATTTGTCATGTATCATTATAAGCCAACATTGTCTATATCGGTAAATTTGCATAAATGTGTAAGCAGTTGGGCGTGTAAATACTTTGCTAATTTGATGTAAAATAGCTATGTATATGTATATGGGAAATAAAGTATATATATAAGTTATATAGTGATAGATACATGTAAATTGTATGCTTCTCACAAGGTTTATACGATCTAGTGTACCATAATTGTAGAAATGACCACGAGCCACCAGCCTTAGTTCTATAAAATGTGCAAGTAATGCAATACGGAGTTTCGAAATTTAACTAAAAGAGAAGAGAGAACAAATCTACAATTCAGCTGATATATAGAGAATACTAAACGAATGGTAATGTGATAACATTTTTAAGCAACGAGTGTATAGAATTGGTATCAGACGAACGAAAGTGAGTCTGATACCACATTCTATTCACGAGTTGCTTAAAAATGTTATCACATTACCATGAGTTAAGTATTGTATTTATCACTCAACCCTCAATATCAATATTTATGTAAATAAATCGTCAAAACAAGAATCAGCTGACTTGGAACAATCGCGAAACCAGCGTATGAATTTCCATGAGTCCAAATAAAATAGTTCGCTATTTTCTGGATGTATATACATATGTCATACGCCTATAAACATGATACAAATTATATTGGTGAAAAACATTTATTATCAAAAGATGCATTGATGAAATAAAACACTAAGAAGCAACAAAAACTGTCAACACAACATGCTCTCGCAACGTGACGTCATCAGATCGCCAAGTGACGTCATCGGAATGTGTCCTGTAGGTCACGTTCTTTTGTTGTGCAAACTTGGCGAATAGTGTCAACGGCAGAGGATTGATTGATTGATTGCATTGACATGAGTTAATGACTTGTTGATGGGAACCGGGAGATAGAACTTGGGTGAAGGTAGTTAAACATGTTCGGATGTCGTGCTTGTGGAGGGGAAAGCGACGGTTTGGTTGGCAATGAAGCAAGTAAACAGCCGAAGCGCCAAGTGTATATTACGGCAGGCAGAGGAGGCAACACCGCTTGCGACTGAACAGAACGTGGACAAGTGATGAAGCGAAGAATGATTTGTTATGGTTATCAAAAAGATAATGCATTAAAAATATTAAAAAAACAACCGCTTAGATAATATTCTTTCACATAATTTAACATTTTGTTGAGAATGTAAAATTTGTCAGTCGCCACTTATAAGTCACGTGATTGGACAATGTCATGTGACGTTCGAAAGTAGTTTCGTTTCTTTGCACGAGATGGTAACACACATGTGAGTTACCAACTCATTGTTATCTAATGAGTGATCTCACCACGGTTGAGTAATAAAAACTCTGCACACAACATGTGTCATTTGGAAACGTCATCTAAACGCTATGCGACATCTCTTCTGAGCGAGGAGCTGTTACAGCGGGGTCCATGAAATTTGTATACAGCGAAATGTGAGAGTCGCTGGGTACATACGATAAAACGAGTCGATCGTCAGCAAATCAAATACGATTATTTTACTGTAAGGTGAGATGATGTCTTGCATCCCCATCAATCATGATATTGATTAATTGACACACTGACTTTGGAAAAAAAATATCCTTGAAATTAAAATTCGAAACCAGCGTTATCAGTCAGTAAATAGGTTTGTTTTACGAAATCTGTAGCCAAAATACATATTCATACGTTCACCAAACATTATTTGTTTTCTAGATGATGACATGAAGCCCATCACGTCTATAAGGCAGATGGACTTAGGACACTGCATGTCATCCGCCGCTGTTCAAAATCGTCCTACAAGACAGCATCACGCCTACACGACCGATGGACTAACGGCACTGCATATTCGGTATTCGTCCATCTTATTAGAATATCATTTAAAAAATCTATAATAACAATAAAATACTACAACCAATAATCATATTGGAATTTTCTAAGAAATATATAATTTCAACAAAAACAATTCTAGTTTTCAGATTATACATATTGTAAAAAATGTTCCTCAAGCTGTCTGCTATGTCTAATATTCACATGAACCATGTTATGGACCTCTTGGCACACTGACTTTGTGACAAATGGAGAAAAAATCAAATATCCTTGAAATAAAAAAAACGAAACCAAATATGCAGATGATCAGCTTCATCAGTAAGTTATGTTTTATTAAGTCTGTTGCAAAAAATCATATTCATTATTTTGTTTTCTAGATGAAGAAAAGACTCAAAGCCCCTCACGCCTACAAGACAGCATCACGTCTACAAGACCGATGGACTAAGAACACTGTATGTCATCTGCCCCTGTTCAAGATCATCCTACAAGACAGCATCACGCCTACAAGACCGATGGACTAAGAACACTGTATGTCATCTGCCGCTGTTCAAGATCGTCCTACAGGACAGCATCACGCCTACAAGACCAATGGACTAAGAACACTGTATGTCATCTGCCGCTGTTCAAGATCGTCCTACAAGAGAGCATCACGCCTACAAGACCGATGGACTAAGAACACTGTATGTCATCTGCCGCTGTTCAAGATCGTCCTACAAGACAGCATCACGCCTACAAGACCGATGGACTAAGAACACTGTATGTCATCTGCCCCTGTTCAAGATCGTCCTACAAGACAGCATCACGCCTACAAGACCGATGGACTAAGAACACTGTATGTCATCTGCCCCTGTTCAAGATCGTCCTACAAGACAGCATCACGCCTACAAGACCGATGGACTAAGAACACTGTTTGTCATCTGCCGCTGTTCAAGATCGTCCTACAAGACAGCATCACGCCTACAAGACCGATGGACTAAGGGCACTGTATGTCATCTGCCCCTGTTCAAGATCATCCTACAAGACAGCATCACGCCTACAAGACCGATGGACTAAGAACACTGTTTGTCATCTGCCCCTGTTCAAGATCGTCCTACAAGACAGCATCACGCCTACAAGACCGATGGACTAAGGGCACTGTATGTCATCTGCCCCTGTTCAAGATCATCCTACAAGACAGCATCACGCCTACAAGACCGATGGACTAAGAACACTGTATGTCATCTGCCCCTGTTCAAGATCATCCTACAAGACAGCATCACGCCTACAAGACCGATGGACTAAGAACACTGTATGTCATCTGCCCCTGTTCAAGATCATCCTACAAGACAGCATCACGCCTACAAGACCGATGGACTAAGAACACTGTATGTCATCTGCCCCTGTTCAAGATCGTCCTACAAGACAGCATCACGCCTACAAGACCGATGGACTAAGAACACTGTATGTCATCTGCCGCTGTTCAAGATCGTCCTACAAGAGAGCATCACGCCTACAAGACCGATGGACTAAGAACACTGTATGTCATCTGCCCCTGTTCAAGATCATCCTACAAGACAGCATCACGCCTACAAGACCGATGGACTAAGGGCACTGTATGTCATCTGCCGCTGTTCAAGATCGTCCTACAAGACAGCATCACGCCTACAAGACCGATGGACTAAGAACACTGTATGTCATCTGCCGCTGTTCAAGATCGTCCTACAAGACAGCATCACGCCTACAAGACCGATGGACTAAGAACACTGTATGTCATCTGCCCCTGTTCAAGATCATCCTACAAGACAGCATCACGCCTACAAGACCGATGGACTAAGGGCACTGTATGTCATCTGCCCCTGTTCAAGATCGTCCTACAAGACAGCATCACGCCTACAAGACCGATGGACTAAGGGCACTACATGGTATTCGTCCATTCTAATCATCCAACCATCATTTAACATATGGTAACTTGATAAAGTACACTGCAGGATCATGTGTGAATTCATAGCAGGAAAGAAACTAGTAGTGAGATTATCTCGAGTGGACGAACAAGACTGGTCAAATAAACTTAGGATAAAGGTGAATGGTCAAAGTGACAAAAGAGGTAACAAGTGCTGTGTGTGTGGGAAAATATTCTCACGTTCAAACAACATGAAAAAACACATGAAAATTCACACTGACGAAAGACCTCATAAGTGTGATATCTGTAACAAATCATTTAGATATGTACATGTGCTCACAAAGCACACACTAATTCATACAGGGGTGAAACCTTACAAGTGTGAGATCTGTGGAATATCTTGCACAGATCTGAAGTCCCACATGAGAACTCATACTGGAGAGAGACCTTATAAGTGTATTGTCTGTAATAAGAGATTTAAACAATCAGGCGCATACAAACGACACATGTGGATTCATACTGGTGAGAGACCATACAAATGTGATGTTTGTGAAAAAACATTTGTGGGGTACACTGCTCATAAGATACACATGAGAAATCATACTGGAGAGAGACCTTATAAGTGTATTGTGTGTGACAAAACATTTACATGTTCAGACGGTCTCAAAAGACACTTGAACATCCATGCAGGAGTAAGGCCTCATAAATGCCAACATTGTTTTAAAACATTCCTGAGTTCAAGGTCTCTGAAGGCACACATTGCAGTTCATACTGGAGAGGACCCGTATAAGTGTGACATCTGCGGTATGTCATTCCAAAGACTAGCTGAGTTTCAGAGACATATGCACAACCATAAAGGACAGGAACCATTTCTTTGTAGTTATTGTGGTAAAATATATATCACTTTATATAAACTACAGGAACACATGCGAACACATACTGGAGAGAAACCATACCCATGTAAGATGTGTGGTAAAACCTTCAGAAGATCAAGTAACCTGCAAAAACACTTACGAATTCATAGCGAAGAGAAGCCATACAAGTGTAGCGAGTGTTTTCAATTATTTAAGTCATCAATTCAAATAAAACATCACATGAAGATTCATACTGAAATTGGAACCAATAAGTGCCTCATTTGTGATGAAATATTTCCTTCACCAAGAACTCTGCACTCACACATGACTAGTCACACTGAGGGGAGAACACACAAATGTGACATATGTGGTCTTCGCCTTCAACATAAAAATGGCTTGAAAAAGCATATTAGAACTCACACTGGAGAGAAACCTTTTGGTTGTAGCGAGTGTGGTAAATCATTTTCAACATCAGTTGGGTTGCAATTCCACACAAGAGTCCATACTGGAGAAAGACCATACATGTGTAGTTATTGTGGTAAAACGTTCAAGTTACAGCATCATCTTCAGACACACATGAGAAGTCACACAGGAGAGAGGCCCTTCAAGTGTCATGTGTGTTGTAAATCATTTATTACAGTGGGCCACGTGAAACAACACATGGTAACTCACTCAGCAAAGAATGGACATAAAACCTGAAGTGTATATTATCCGTAGAGTTTTGTCAACTAACAGTTCCATTAGAAAGCATCAGAAACAATGTGAATCAAACATGCAAGTAGCCTTGAGACTCATATGATGACACGCTGGAGTAAGACCCTACATGTGTAGTAAGTGTGGTAAAACATTTCGACAACATCATCATCTTCAGACACACATGAGAAGTCACACAGGAGAGAGACCATTCAAGTGTCATGTGTGTGGTAAATCATTTATTACAGTGGGCCACGTGAAACAGCACATGGTTTCTCACTCAGCAAAGAATGGACATCAAACCTAAAGTGTATATTACGGTTTACCCGTAGATTTTTGTCAACTATAGCACTTTGAGCTGTAAGCATCTGAAACCTTACAGAATAAAGTGATTGAGTTTAACACTTTCTTCATCACTAAGTTAACAGGAAATCTCTTATATTTCTTTATTCAGTACAAAGGTGTGGGCCATCGGCCCTTTGTACAACAAGGTCCATTGATTTTCAATCATAATTGCATAAATTTAAACAATTATATAATCATGGTCAATCGGAGATTTGACGCATGGAAAATATAGCATGCTAAGTTTCTTATAACAGATTCCTGTTGAGAGGACAGTAGTATATTAAACAATGGTAATGATGGAAATTTAAAATATTTCAAGGGTATTTCTGAGGGAAAATTCGGCAATAAACGAAGAAACGTTATCAACTTCTTGTCTTTCCCAGATGTACCCGAAACCATACGTATAAAGAAGATATTTTATTTAAGAGACCCAATTTTTCTTGCCGTTTGTCGAAAGTTGTAATAACATATCATAGCTCTTTTTTGGAAAACGAGAATTTGGCATGCTAATAAGTTTTATCCAAAATTTGACACAACGAATATAGACTGTAATATAGAGTGGATACCTGCCACATTCACCTCTCACGACCTCATTAGACGTTGCCGACTTTACACCCAAGACTCGTTTACACGCCAGAACATGAACTGATTCGATAGCCTTGCAAGCCTGCGACAATCCCCAAATTTCAGAACCATACGTCAAGATTGGGAGAACCTTGGAGTCAAAAACATTGAAAAATAGCCCTAAAGGCAAAGGTTTAATATTGGAAAAGGAACGAAATATATCAAAGAGAGCTCGCTTTGCCTGCAAAATAACATTATCAATATGTCTAGACCATGATAATGTTTTTGAGAAAACCACCCCAAGATACTTGTACGAAGGAAGACAATGCAACAAGAGGCCCTTATAAAGCCATCTTTCATGTTTTGATTGAACGCCACCACCTCCTTTAAATACGACAACTCTAGTTTTATCCATATTAACATCTAACGAATAATTCTCACAGTATTTTTCAAGGGTGTCAATGCGCCTCTGTAGCCCTACTATAGAGTCTGAAATAAGAACAACATCATCAGCGAATAAGAGTAAGAAAACTTGGATTATATCAGGATGCAGCTGTATACCGTGATCACATTCTGCCTCAACTGCCAAAGCCAAATCGTTAATGAAAAGACTGAACAATAGTGGACTGAGGACACAGCCCTGTCTTAATCCAAGACCACACCAAAACTTATCAGAAAAGCTATTATCAAACTTGACAGAAGCATAAACCTGATGATAAATAGATTGGATACACTTAAACATTTTAGGAGATACACTGTTTGAGTTTAAGACTGTCCATAACTTTGACCTATTTATTGAATCAAACGCCTTAGAAAAATCTACAAATAAAGCATATATCTTACCTCTCTTTTTAGATAAATAACGCTCAATAATTGAATGTAAAACAAATATATTATCAACTGTGGAATATCCACGCCTGAATCCAGCCTGGGACTCACCCACCTTATCGTATGCGTCTGACCAAAATTGAAGCCTTGCATTAATGACAGATATATATAGTTTGCTGAAGACACTTGATAATGTAATAGCCCTATAATTACCAGGACAATTAGCATCGCCTTTCTGGGACTGGGACAATATGACCGAGTGACCAAGAACTGGGGAAGAACGCTGCATCAAACATGGCATTAAACAACAAAGTTATAAACGGTACTACTATGTCACTCGCTCCCTTAAACATCTCGGCAATTAAGTAATCATTACCCGCTACTTTGTCTTAAGTGTTGACAGTGGAGAGAATACCAATTTCTTGTTAGGTAAACTGCTTAATGTTAACCGGGTTGAATTAGTCTTATGAGAGAGAATAAATTTGCACTGATACTTTACTTGTGACTGAGAATGTGGGATGTCGAATGAGAATTCCATAATTGTTTTTATATAAGGAGAAATTCCGTAAAAAATAGTTTGATGGTTTTGAGAAATTGTCGGATAAGGGAACTTTCGGTAAAGAGAGCTTTCCATTTTACGTAAAGAGGAACAAATCTCAAAGGCCTACCGTTGAAAGAAGGCTGACAGGGATATGCTAACCAGGTTAAAGCAAGACTCCGTAGGTGATCCCGAGGGCAGAGGCTTTATTCGACGGGAATCCCGAGGGCAGAGGCTTTATTCGACGGGAATCCCGAGGAAAGAGGCTTTATTCGACGGGAATCCCGAGGAAAGAGGCTTTATTCGACGGGAATCCCGAGGGCAGAGGCTTTATTCGACGGGAATCCTTATGAAAGAGGCTTTATTCGACGGGAATCCCGAGGGCAGTGGCTTTATTCGACGGGAATCCCGAGGAAAGAGGCTTTATTCGACGGGAATCCCGAGGGCAGAGGCTTTATTCGACGGGAATCCTTATGAAAGAGACTTTATTCGACGGGAATCCCGAGGGCAGAGGCTTTATTCGACGGGAATCCTTATGAAAGAGGCTTTATTCGACGGGAATCCCGAGGAAAGAGGCTCTATACGACGGGAATCCCGAGGGCAGAGGTTTTATTCGACGGGAATCCCGAGGGCAGAGGCTCTATACGACGGGAATCCCGAGGGCAGAGGCTTTATTCGACGGGAATCCCGAGGGAAGAGGCTTTATTCGACGGGAATCCCGAGGGCAGAGGCTTTATTCGACGAGAATCCCAAGGGAGAGGATAGTTTTTAATGTAAACCGCAGATAATAATAGTGTGTGTACATATGCATATTGATAATGTAAGATGTTGGTATAGGAGATCTTCCAAAACTATACTTATACAGCTCTACCGCCTTGATCGCTGGGATCGACACATATGCTTATATTGTTTTTCTAGTATGGAACACAGGCCCTCGGATCTTTAAAACAATTGAAAGAAAATTGAGAAAACCCCCTGAATCGAATTGTACCTCTGTTAATAGTATATTGAATGAAAAGCCGGACTCTCGGTTTGCTCCCACTCGCTTTTTCAAACGCTTTTTTCAGCAGTGTTGGACAAACTGCTGTGACTATGTGTCTCAGTTCACCCAGCTGTGAATGGGTACCCTGTGAGGCATAGAATGGACCGTAATCTGAGCGCGACATATGTGGATGCCGGTTGAATACTCCCCAGGGAGTTGAATTGGAAAAATGATCGGACGGTGAAAGAATGCCATTGACCAGCGGACACAATGTAAGCGCCTTGAGCAACCACGAGTGGTTGGATATGCGCGCTATATAAAAATCCATATCTATCTATCTATCTATCTATCTATCTATCTATCTTTTTTGACCGAATGCTGCAATAAATATGCACGCAATCAATATGAAGTTTATGCAGACATCGCAAATGATTTGCCTTTCTACTCCAACTCACTTGAACAAATACATCTTTAGGGTTCAAGTATTTGATGAGGACGGCCTAAGGATGATTTCCAAGGGACAATGGCCGTCGTCACCTTTGACCCTACGGGGGTGTGGCCGCAGCGAGAGATCCTATTGGTTTGACGCATTCCAGTGGTTACTGATAACAGACACTTAAAATCTTCTTTGAGTAGCATTTTAGAAGTTGAGAGTCAAATAAGGACAATATTTTATGGATGACAACTTCTTGCATGATAACGATTCAAGAATATTTATCCTACCTCATGTAAGAATGTCGTTCTCTGATTGGTCCACGTGACCCTGGACGAATACTGATATCACCCTCTTGAGCGGGGTAATAAATCATTTATACCCCGGCACATAAAAAGCATGAAAAAGGCGTGCAGATTGAGCGTCTCAAACACATGGGGTATTTGGCTTGTCGCATAACACTTAGATCGAAACGGATATCTCCCCATAACCCCGCCTCTGAATGGTATAACTTATAGTATCGAAACGTCGCACTCTGTGAATAAAGAAGTTGTCATCCATAAAATATTGTCCTTACTTATAATATTTTTATTATCCAAAAAGCAAATTGAAGTTATTTGCAACTTGCAAATCAATGACGAATTCGGTTATAATGTCTAAATCTTCGACAGAAAGAGATTCTGGTTAATTTGCATAATCTATAAACCCCCGTGGGCCAGCAACCAAAGCTAACGGGGCGAACTCGCTGATTGGCTGGATATGAATGACGTCACAGGTCAGTCTGACGGCTCGATTAACAGACCCTTGCAATATGATTCGTACTTCATTGAAATTGGATAGACGTAGGGCCAGCAAAAATCGCTATATGTTATCAAAGCATCGTTTCGAGTTCAGTGAGAATACAGAGTATTAAGTAGAGAAAAATCCCAATGTTTAAGCCCAAAAATTAACAAATGTTTTCGGTCTTTACAACCAGAAGAGAAATGATGCGATGACGAGGATTTCTTTTGATTTCTCAATTTCTGAACTAAGGAAAAACTCAACAGAAATAGAAATTAGATTAAATAGATGTCTACTTTGTTTCATTGCAGTACTTCTGTGAAGTTCACAGGCCAACACGCAAAGAGACGAGTTACATTTAAAAGTTCATGTTTCAATATTTTTCTAGGCCAAGGAAATAAATTTTCATTTCCCCTTGTAACATCTTGGAAAAAAAGGCTTGATGCGTGGGTTTGAAACTGCCTCGTGCGGTTAGAAGAGAAAAAATCCGACTTTTTCGAGGCCTTCCTCTGGATTATCGAAGATGTGAAAAATTCTGCTTAAAGTGTTTATCATGACAAATTGTTCGCATGGTGAATTAAACACTGGAGTTACCTGCCCTAAGCATGAGACCGAAAACCCGTTCTGAAGTCCTTGCGAGTGGCTAGATAAGCGTACGTCAGAACTGCACAACAAAGGCGGTACGGTCTCGCCGAGACGGAGAAGATATCCCGGCTGGATGGAGTTCGAACCCCAATGGAGAAAATGATTTTACAATTCTATTCCTTGGAACATCTATTTCAATCAGACTGCGATCTGCTAAAAATTGACAGTACTCCATTGGACGAAAACGTAAAATTAGTGTCTTAATCGGTGTTCTAACCAGCCGGAATATTATCGTCGCCACTGTCTGAATGCAGCCAGCTTAATCGCTGTAACCAGTTTAGCGCGGACAAAACCAAGTCATAATCTATCTAATTGATTGGTCATGAGCTCACGTCAGAAACATGCGACTAAGGCGGATGCATTCAGACCGTGGCGGATAGGATCCCGGTTGGTTTCGAACCAGAGAGACAATATTTTTACTTTTTTATTGCTTGGAGGACGGTCTGAATCAGATTGTATCTTTATATTTTGTCTCGACTCAACCACTAAGTATTATTAATAATGTATTTCACGAACCAAAGCTAACGGGGCGAACACGATGGTTGGCTGGATATGAATGACGTCACAGGTCAGTCAGACGGCTCGATTAACGGAGCCTTGTATGATCTATACTCTAACGTAGTGAAGCACTATGAATATTACGTCATTGAGATAAGGGAGACGGAGGACCAGCAAAAATAGGTTATCAGAACATAAATTTAAGAAATATTTTTCACAAAAAACGGCACTGTTTGGCACACAGGGACATGTATCGCTAAAACGCTGCGCAAGAAAGACATAAGCGATACGTGCCCCTGTGATTTGGTACACGTGACTCCGACAACCTAGTCGGAGTGTCCCTTTAATCATAAATATTTATTTTAAAACTTTATACAAACTAGGAATATAATAAAAATTAAATGCACATTTCATTGAATAGAATGTGTAATTTAAGTAGCGTGTGCTAGTCTGAAGAATTGTTCATATTAAAACAGAGGAGATTAAAAGGGGCAGTAGCACGTTTTTTAATAAATGTATATTTTAAAATTTTAACTGATAATTGTAAGTAAATACTAAATGTATTATTATGACAGTGTCAAAAATCTCATTACACAAGCCAATCATCCATAGTCAGAGGACAAAGTATGAAGATTCACATAAAATCCATTGCTGGCCATTTTTGTGTGAACACCTTTAATTCATTTTGTGTAAGAAAAAGGAATTGCATGGCTAAACTCTACGTTAAATATTTGAATTTTTACTGCTCCATTGAGTTTTAATACATTGTCTATCAACTGGAATAATTAATTTTCATTTTCCTGACATCACCTTATATTCCCCCTAAAAACGTGCTACTGCCCCTTTAAGCCTACTGTTTTGCCTAGAACTTTGTCGAATGGGAATAGCTCGGGATCTACACACCTTCAAAAAACAAGCAGAGAAGATTCTTTCAGGCAGGGAACAAGACTGACGTTAGAACGTTTAGTCTTCCCTTTTATAGCCCTGATTCTCTGTTTGTATTTGAAAATATGTCATTTCTATCTACCCCTTGAAAATGGATAATCTTCATTGTGATTACGTTATGTAACATTGATGCAACATTTGCTGTCATCTGCCAACGTTGAGTGCCCGGAATGATGATCAAAGTTTATGAATGCCATTGACTGTTGAAGTAAACGCTCTTGTTGTTACAGTGATAAGCTGTTGTTTGTCCAACTGGTCGCTCCGACCTATTGCCTAATAGCTGGGCTTAGCACCTTGTGTCAACTTGTATCGGAGAGAGATAAGTGATAATATGCAAGCTGACTACACATTAAGACTTCATGGGTGAAATAATGTTAATTATAACTTTGTTGTGTATCAAAAAAATTATGAAAATTTTGAACTAAAATATAGCAAATTTGGCACTGTTATAACATAATATGCACATCATATCATCAGTTTCAACACATATTTCATACTCTGGTATAATACAGAAATTCTTAATGTTCTGTACTAAAGAATTAAACAAAACTTTAGTGAAAGTCATGGTACATGTACTTATGAATTACCACATAAACACAATTGTTCAATAATTAACATTGATAGTGTTAAAATGAATATGAATAAACTATTACGAATTGATTAAATTCTACAATTCGATTTTTTTATTTTCAAGATATCACTGATTGCAATGCTATAAGTTAGACTAAAGTACTAACGGAAATACAAATAAAATGTTTTTGGGATTTAATTTTTTTTATTATTATACAAATGTATCAGATTCTTACGGATGTTGATATAACAATTTTTAGGCCTTATGAAAGCAATGCCAAAATATAACTTATATTGCCTTTTTACAGGTAAAAATGATTAAAATTTGCATATTTGCAACACATTTTGAAACTTGAATTTGCAGGTGCACGTGCGTTGACACAGCAACTTTGCAATTGACAACCACAGTCATGAATGATCTCGTAAGGGTAGTAGTTTAATTTAACACGCGTTTCGGTCTGTAAACATAAAAGAAAAACACTTACTTATTTCAATCATTTTATGACTTTTAATATCACTTAAGGTATAAATAATAGAGTAAATAAGATTGAAAAAAGTTATATGAAACAAAGCTTTCTACCGTACCGCACTGAGATTACGGCTCATTTATATAATATAGCTTGTATTAGAAACATACATTTCGACTTGTAAACACATATAGTTTAGGGGATTTTTCAAAAACAGTCTGAAACAAAACTTGGGAAAAACCTTCAAGTTTACGTTTGTTCAAAATAAAAAATAACCAGCTAAAGCCATTTTATTTCTATTTCAGTGCATGAGTACTATAAAGCATAAACATGTTAGTCTCAAACGTATATATAAAATATTGACAATACTTTTAAACAAAAAGGAGCCCACAAGACGATTTAACTTGAGAGCTGGGCAATCTAGACTTTCTATACTTTTCTAGACTAGGTTGGTCGTCAAACGAATATGTTCTCTATTGGTTTGGATGATAGACAAGGCTATCAGGCTGATACAGGGAAAGTTAATAGCACATGCGAACCACGTAACTGATATACAAATAGCTATCGGTGTACAGTAGAGAGGCAATGTCATCGTGACCTCGATGACCTCGATATCTGCCAGTTGCATTCAGTTAGGCGCGTACACCGAACTGGGCTCGTAAACAATCCCTCGGCTAAGTAGGCCATAACGCTCAGGTTTCTCAAGCGCCAGTTCACTGCACGAGACACACGATGGAGGTAAGCAGTTTTCTCGCTGTGGTTCTCGCTCTTTCACTGATGTATGGCGTGAACTGTAGTTGGGAAAATAACAACAAAAGACTGGATGTTCTTGAAAATACAGTGCAGACATTTTCTGGGAGATTTGATTTGTTCGAACAGCATATTTCAATGGAGAAAACGTATCTGAGAATGCAACAGGATCGACAACTCCTCTCTCTCAAGATTGAACTGGTGAGCAATATCCGACAACATGTAACACAGACTCTATCTGAAATTATAAGCGGTGACTCTATCGAGAATATGATCAGATCTCGTGTAATCTCGGAGACGAGACATCTGAAACGTGACAATCACCGGATGAAGAGACAACTTCATGGAATGAAGGAAACAGTTGAACGAATTCAGGAGGAGAACAAAATGATCCGGGACGCGCTGTTGGGTGTTGGAGGAGAGAAAAATGAATGGATTACTTGTTCCAAGTGTAATGAGTCAGAACTGCTAGACGGTAAGTTATCACAACTTGATCGCGGACTCAGCGAACTCAATAGGACGGTGATTGAACAGTGTGATATACGGAAACCACCAAGGAATGAGACTGATTTTCCGGTGGAAACAACAACCCCAACATCTTCATCCATCTCTCCGACTCCTACTACCCTACAGTCGACAAGTGCACCACCAGTTGAGACGGGCCGTATACTCATTGTTCCACTTTGGTCAAGTTCTAAGCACCAATTCCGATATTTAAACATAAATGACAATTCTCTCAGCATGTATTCTTATCTCCGTCTGAAAAAGGTTACTTCTGTAGCCTATGTTTCCAAAATCAACTCTCTTTTAATCGGTTTGTCCAAACCGTACAAGATCATTTCTTCGAAATTTAACAGTACAGGGGTTCAAACAGTTCAACGCAATATCGGAACATACGGTATGGCAGCTGATGAGGAGAGAGCAGTTGTATTTCTTACAACGTCCTACCCCGGTTGGGCAATCAGCAGGATGACCTTGCAGGGAACTAACTTTTCTCTTGTAGTCAGTTTGCGAGGCTATGGGGACTATCCAAGTGCTATTGCTGTGAACCCTGGAACAGAGATCATTTATGCTTGTAATTACAATAAGCTTTTTACTGTTAAGTATGATGGTTCAGGTTTGACAACGCTCGACACTGGTACCGGCATGTATGCACTGACCCTTGACCTCAGCAACAGCCTCATATACTACGGCAAGAAGACCAACTTCTACAAGCTGATGAAGTTGCCCCTGTCTACAAACACAACCAGTGAGGTGGCAAGGTTTAGCTTTCCTCTATACGATCTCATCTACTACAGAGACCGCGTGTATTATACCAGCGGATGGAGTACACCTAGTAAACTTGGAGCAGTGAGTGTTGGGCGTAACAGGGAGAGCCGTACACTCAAGATAGTGAAGGTGAATCGAGTCCATACCTTTGCTATCTGCTTGATTCCCTGACCTTATCCATCTTGAGTTAGAGACGGAGAGCGACTACAGAGACCGTGTGTATTATAGCAGCGAAATAAGTACACCTCGTAAAGTTGGAGCAGTGAGTGTTGGGCGTAACAGGGACGCCTGTTCACTCCAGGCATTGAAGGTGAATCGAGTTTATACCCTTTCTATATGTTTGATTCCCTGACCTTATCCATCTTGAGTTAGAGACTGAGAGACTCTACAGAGGCCGTGTGTATTATACAAGCGAAATGAGTTCACCTAGTAAAGTGGGAGCAGTTCGTGTTGAGCGTAACAGGGAGAGCCTTACACTCCAGACAGTGAAGGTGAATCGAGTCCATACCTTTGCTATCTGCTTGATTCCCTGACCTTATCCATCTTGAGTTAGAGACGGAGAGCGACTACAGAGACCGTGTGTATTATAGCAGCGAAATAAGTACACCTCGTAAAGTTGGAGCAGTGAGTGTTGGGCGTAACAGGGACGCCTGTTCACTCCAGGCATTGAAGGTGAATCGAGTTTATACCCTTTCTATATGTTTGATTCCCTGACCTTATCCATCTTGAGTTAGAGACTGAGAGACTCTACAGAGGCCGTGTGTATTATACAAGCGAAATGAGTTCACCTAGTAAAGTGGGAGCAGTTCGTGTTGAGCGTAACAGGGAGAGCCTTACACTCCAGACAGTGAAGGTGAATCGAGTCCATACCTTTTCTAACTGTTTGATTTCCTGACCTTATCCATCTTGAGTTAGAGACTGAGATAGTCTATAGAGGCCGTGTGTATTATAGCAGCGAAATGAGTACACCTCGTAAAGTTGGAGCAGTGAGTGTTGGGCGCAACAGGGACGCCCATACACTTCAGATAGTGAAGGTGAATCGAGTCCATACCTTTTCTGTCTTTTTGATTCCCTGACCTTATCCATCTTGTGTTAGATACTGAGATAGTCTATAGAGGCCGTGTGTATTACACAAGCGAATGGAGTACACCTAGTAAAGTGGGAGCAGTTCGTGTGGGACGTAACAGGGAGACCCGTTCATTCCAGGCATTGAAGGTGAATCGAGTCCATACCTTCGCTATCTGTTTGATTCCCTGACCTTATCCATCTTGAGTTAGAGACTGAGATAGTCTATAGAGACCGTGTGTATTATACGAGCGAAATGAGTACACCTCGTAAAGTTGGAGCAGTGAGTGTTGGGCGTAACAGGGACGCCCGTACACTTCAGACAGTGACGGTGAATCGAGTCCATGCCTGTGTTTTTCATGTTGTATACCTACTGTGTAATATGGTCTCTACAAAATCTTTCATATAATCGATATGTAATTATTTGCTATTTTGTTATATATTGTATACCTACTGTGTAAGATGGTCTGTATAAAATATTTCATATCATGGATGTGTAATATTATTTGCTATTCTAAAATGCCCCAGTCTTCCTTTTCATTTGATAAGATGAAATCAATATTGGCAAAGGAACATATCTCTCACTTTAGAGTAGATGGTTGATCCTCAGAACATTTCTTAATTGCGGAAACCATGCAAAGCAGAAACGCAAAGATTGTTTATACTACATATACAGCTGTTAATTACCCAAGATTTGCATTCCAGTGAAACGAACCTGAAACGAATGTTGGTCATCATCTTACTTTGAAATAAATTGTAATAGCCAATTATGGGTGTCTGTGTTTGTATCATTTGTGTGCCGATGATTGTGATGCAATGCAATTTTGAAATATGGTAAACAATATCTAACTGTTACACAATCTATATCCCAGAAGCGCTGGGTGGAGAAAATGAACACAAATATATAGACTAGACTAAAATTTAGTCTATGAAATATCTAAAGTAATTATTGTACCATCATTCATATTATTTTATTTCTTGAGGCTTTTAATTGAAAATCTACTCAATCTAGACTTGTATAAGACCTAGACTTGTTATATGGCGAAATATTCAGAAAAGTTAGGTGTTGAATTCTTCAGAAATGTTAAGGGACGAAATATTCACAGATGCTGTGTTGCGTGTTACAGGATAGTTCAAAGGCAGTTATTTCAGACAGGGCAATCAGACTAAATAATTTAGGAACAATCTGGAGTAATAGATTGTGAGAGAGTTAATGACAGAAGACAGGGCGAGCATTCTGTCGGGTAACAGGAATCGGGAAGAAGCCAGAATGTCCGGAATAAGGGGTAATACTACACGAAAGATGTCACAGTAAGACGTGGGTTACGGTTTAAGAGTAAGAGCAGCCCACAGGGGATTAGTTTGAAGGAGTTTGTTTGTGCAAAAGTAAGATTTGATTAGGGGGGAATCGGTTCAAGGGTTGAAAGTTTGAAAGTTAAAGGTTATGGAAACCAGAGCGATTGGCTAAAACTAAGATCCACCCAAAGGAATGAGTGACAGTTGGGTAGGACAAAAAGAAGAGGAAGAGCAATGTCGAGGCAGATAGTCCAGGAAATCTAAGAATTACCAACAACTTAACCCTTGGCAGGCGTCTTCGGCTAGGCCGGGAGCCGCTTCTCAGAGAGAACCGTATGGGTATCGTATAGCATGCTTTCGGCAGTATGGGGGTTAGGTAGGGAATAAGGAATAGGAAGGTATTTTTAAGGTTTAGATTAAGGTAAGCATTCAGGGGTTAATTTAAGCAGGTTAAGTCGTATCAATAGAAGGTTCAGGTATTGATTGTAAAATGATGTGTAATTTGCTTTAATTGAATTTGTAATAAAAGGTAAAAACATTGTATGAGTTTTTCATATTAGTTAGCGAGTTAGTACCTCGAGTAGCCAAGCGAGAAAGATACATCCCATGATAAAGGTGAAGTAAGGCACATCTACACGTTAATATGACAGACTGTATAAAAGGCTCCTATTTGATACACAGTGATGAAGCAGGACTAATGTAAAGAGTGTAACAAAGCATCTGCATTGACGAGATCCATACAAAGGGACAGCTGCTCTTAATTTTTTGGGTAAAAGATGGAAATCGCATAATGTAATAAAACCAGTATATTACACATACTTCAAGCTGAGGCTCGTGTTAGAACACAGGGTAAGCTGTTAGGGCCTCAAATTCGAGATAACAGATACCATAAAGCGCCCCCCGCCCACTAATCAGGAACCCTGACATCCCCATCCCCTTCCCCAGCCCCCACAAATCAGGAATCCTGACATCCCCATCCACCCCCCCCCCCCCCCCCCCCCCCCCCCGCCACAAATCAGGAATCCTGACATCCCCATCTCCCCTCCACAAATCAGGAATCTTGACATCCCCATCCCCTCCCTCCCACAAATCGGGAATCCTGACATCCCCCACTCCCCACATATCAGGAATCCTGACATCCCCATTCCCTCCCCCACCCCACAAATCAGGAATCCTGACATCCCCACCCACCCCCAGCAAATCAGGAATCCTGACATCTATTGACATTGACCTAATATCTATAGTATATAATTGTATAATATTCCTTTTACGTTTTGTTTGTATTGAGTTAAAAATGAAATATTAAAACAGCATTGTTTTTGGGATAAGATTAAAAGAAACACTCCGTTAAAATGTTATAAATGGTGACATTTTATTGAGTAACATAGTATAATCATGATTAAGTATATAGAGACTTGAATAGGTACACTGTCACGATGAGTCGAAATCAGAAACTCACTTTTTATGTAAATATGACATGGAACCTTTGCCTCAACGCACACATGTACTGATGTTTTAATGAAACATATTTAATGCTATGTTATCACTTACGGGGGCAGTCATATCGAGGTTCATATTTTTTCATATGATGCCCTAGGGCAACAAATTTACTTTCCTTGACAAGTGAAAATTATGAATTGTAGCTTTTGTGGCCCTGTGGCCTCTAATAAGGGCCACACGGGCCACTCCCTAAAAACCTATTTTCATCTTCTTCTCCAGAAGCAAAAGGCATAGAAAGCTGAAACCTTCTGTACATACTCTTTGACTAGTGAGGATTATAAATTGTAGTTTTGGTGGCCCTACAACCTCTAATTAGGGCCATAGAGGCCACACCCTTAAAATCTATTTTCATCTTCTTCTCCTGGGCCTAGATTTTCGAAGCTCTCTAAGTGCTAAGATAGTCGTAAGTCAATGTTAATGTATGGTACTTACGACTATCTTAGCACTAAGAGAGCTTTGAAAATCTAGGCCCAGAAGCATAATGCCCATCTTCCTACGCAGAGCCTAAAAGGCCAGTTTCCAAACTGTCATTTTATGCCTTGCTGCAGAGACTTTACTTTTCTGTGCTGCTATAGTGCCCCTACAGAGTAGAGAGCAAGCACAGAAAACTCAAGGCTATGCAGCAAGGCATAAAATGACAGTTTGGAAACTGGCCTTTTAGGCTCTGCGTAGGAAGATGCATAATGCCCGGAAAGCTCACACTTTGTGTACAGACTCCTTGACTATTAAGGGTGAAAATTTGTAGCATTGGTGACCTTGTTGCACCTACTAAGGATCACAGGGACCACCATTCACACCACTCAACTGTCGATTGAATATAAATGCAATTAAAACAAAGTTACGTAAACATTAGTATAGTTTTGTTTTCGTACTTCGCTGGTGAAAGTCTCCAATAGTTGAATAATTTACGAAAGGTCTCCAATAGTTTGTTGGACCGATGCCAAGAATGTTCCCGTCGAAATCAATGCGCTCGAACGCAACTGCCTGAATTCCGAGAAAAGTGCTGAAATCCAAAAGTGCGTGCACAACTAATGGCGACTTGGACGTAACCGGCCAACAAGTATCGCACAATTTTATAAGTTTAAAGGGACATGTGCACGGTTTCTTTTAGGAAAATAGAGTTATCTAACAAAAACGAAAATAAGGTATTTCAAACGCAAGAAACTGAAAATAAAACGCCTGTTATGCGAACAAATAAACACTCCTATCTAAAACGGTATTTAGAATGTACAATCCATATTACAAATAAGTTAAACAGACTTATAAGTTTATGGATTTTTATTGAAACATTATAAAAGGACTAAAATATAATCTTTATAAAAAGAAGAATATATAGTTATTGATGGACATATGTCCTGATTATTGGATAAATGGTTGTTTTTTTTCAAGTTGATTTTCTCCTGATATGGAATGCTCATGTAATGATACCGTTAAGTTGATATATAATTATACTATTTATACCTAATAACAAGATTATATCATATATACTAAATTAATTTTGATATTATTTCCATGAATGAAGTTTTAATCACCATATTCAAATGTCTCTTAATGCGTTAACTAAATGCTAGGTTTTCAATTATTTCTTAGTAAGTACAACATATATGAATTCTTTTGTCATTACTATTTATCTTTGAATTAATTTTTTAAAGGGGCAGTAGCATGTTCTTTGATAATTTTTAATTTAAATTTTGTCACTGATAATTGTAAGTTAATGTTATTAATTATTTTGACAGTGTAAAAAATCTCATTACACAAGCCAATCATCCATAGTCAGAGGACAAATTATGAAGATTCATTTTGTGTGAACACCTTTTATTCAGTTTGTGTAAGAAAAGGGAATCGCATGGTTAAACTTTACGTTGTGTATTTAAATTATTACTGCTCCATTTAGTTTAAATACATTGTCTTTCAATTGGAACCATTAATATATATAATATTATATATATCACTGTGGATTACTAGATGTCCATTTCCACAATAGGATTATCCTTTTTTAGTTCTTATGTTCATTATTCACACCCAAAAAATAAATATTGCTCTATTTATTACAAATAAAGAATATAATTAAACTTTTAAAATATAAGAAATGTATATCAAAATAAATCAAATAATATATAGTAAATGTTAAATGTGTAAAATGTAAGTTTCGACGAAGTAAATTGATATAAATCATATGGAATTAATGTGTACTTACTTATTGTGTACGGATGTTTACTTGACGGGCGAGTGTTTGAAACTAACAGTCAAGAAGATCATGAAAGACATATAGAGCAAAAGTCGCAATTAGTTTTGCACATGAAAAGTTGCGTTGTGGCGATAATTTTTGCAGCAGTCACTCGTTTACTTAAACTTTGTTTTAAGTAGGAGAATGTCCTCAAACTGGCCATTAGTTTTGCACGTGGAGCATGTTTTCGGCCTAACGGCCTCAAACATGCTCCACGTGCAAAACTAATGGCCAGTTTTCGAACATTCTCCTACACATAAATTGCAACCACTATTTACTATTTGTGTCGAAAGACTGCCGAAAACGTGTTTAATAGATATGATATGGCAGAAATATGAAAATAATATTTTAACATTCGAACATCATGTCTCTTTGACCGGAACACCACATAAATGTACCTTTTATATGTATAATTGAACCTATAACATATTGTTTTACCTTAAATGTATTCCAGTTAATGTTTTTGTCAAGATTTAAAACATAAATATCATTATATATATGAAATTGCGAACAGTGTATGAAATGTCTGATCGGTTTGTATTGAAATGTATCTATTGGATGGATCAAAGACTATATACACGTCCAAAGGAAACTCATTTCGTTTTGTTGTACACTTTTCTTGTATACCTTTACGATTTATGAATAATCAAGCTTTTGATATTTACTGACTTAGCCTTCTTGATAGGAATGCGCATGTCACACTCTCGAGAGAATATATTTTGCATTAAGCATATGCATCCCAGGGATTCGGAAAGATATATATTTCTGACTTTTTATTAATTTTCTGCATTTGGAATTGGCCATTGCCTTTATATCGATGGTTAACAATCCATGATTAAAATGTTAATCAAATGTGCAAAATGGCCCATGGCCCGTGAATTTCCCAATCTCCAGCAAATGTAACATTACTAAATTGCCCTATACTCTGTCAGAAAACAACACTAACCAGTTCATAATGACACAAAACAAATATGTTAATAAATGAAAATAATATGTAATGAGGTTGACGAATTGTTCAAGTGTATTTGTTAAGTTTTCATCATAATATAGGTTATACCATTCAGACGGGAGGGACATAGGGTATATCAGCCTCCAGCTTGGTGTTATGCGACGAGATTTATGCGAAGTCAAGTTGCATAATACCAAGTGAGAGGCTGATATTGATAGTTGTCTAGATTTTATTTTAAATGATAATGAATATAGTAGTTCTTCGTTCTCTTCAACCATATAGTGACCCATTCTTCATAACAAAAAAAATCATAAAAGTAAAACTTTTGTCACATGAAAATGTTGTACCTTTTATTTTAACTACAATACTGCTACAGCAGCATATTTGTATCCGTGAAACTACCACTTGAGGAAATTCACTTGATTGCCTGCTTATGTATAACAATACGAAAAAAAATGCCTTTATATATCAGGGTACTGAAGGCTCCTCGCAGATAGACATACGCTGATGTAACATCATGTCTAACTACTGTCACTTCCAATTTCAGGTGCGAACGAAGAAATGGAAATGTTTTCGCCGTTCTATTACAACAATAGAAAAATAGAAAATAATGTCATGTCATCATATTTCCGTCGATGCGTAAATCACCAAGTAATAAATGAAATACTAATCTCAGTCCTATTTTATTACCTTTTTTACGAAACCAGTGAATGGTGTCGGCATTTTCTCGCCTTCGCTCTTTAAATACCAAACCACTCACTCGTTTAAACAAATACGTTATTAAAAGAATCGTTCGACTCGTCGTATATACAGAGCTGGTTATACAACCTTTTGTTTGGAAATGTTAAAGGTAGTATGTAAAGGTTGTTTAAAAATATGTACCAAAATCTGATTTCTTGTGTTTCAACGCAAAGTGGTTATACATCCTTTTTTGACTGCCTCTATGGAGTAAGACAAGGATGTGGTTAAAGAAATGTTTAGTAAGTAGTTTAGTAGTTTATGGTGTAAGACAAGGTTGTGAATTGTCACCGTTCCTGTTTCCGTTTTTTATTAATTACATAGCTCATTTTCTAGCAGCATATTACCAAATATGCAGATAACATAATAATGTTTGATAGCACTGTTAGGGTAAAAGAAATGTTTAGTAAGTAGTTTAGTAGTTTAGACAAGTAAATGTTTCCCGGGTAGCTTTATGAAAGTTTCGCTGTTCATATACCCTCCTTTTATGTTGGAATATCTTAATATTAAGCGACATGATCGATTTGTCCAATATGTATTGTGCGTTAGAATGCCATTTCTGTATTGAATGTGCATTTTACGATGATTTGAGACGCAGTCTTCTTCCGCAATATTACGTAGATATAACCCAAGTGAACTAAATTTGTCCGATTGCTTATGACACGCAATTGAACAATTTTAAATAATCTCGCCAAAGAAACATTCTAATTTTCTGAATTCCGAAGTGTTAAATAAAAGGAGACACTGTATCGGAGTTTGGCCCATTGGATGTCGCAAGTGATCAACTTTTGATAACCCTTGCAAATCTATAACGTATATTTTCATATGCATGTATAATATGCTTTTTTCTTGGAATATGAATTTTCCTACTATAACCAATTGAAAAAGAATATATAAATATTCGAATTCATATCAGTGTATTATAAGTGGTGTGCTTTTCTCAAGGGGAATACGGTCTGACGGAGGCTACAATCTGCGAGCAGAGACCATTATCTTCAATGGTCTCTGCTGCGAGTCATCAAATAAAAGAGAACGTCCGGCTACTGCTAACATTCGAATGCAGCAGGCGTCATATTCTAACACCCGTCGCATATCACACATCATCAAGGGAGGTAATCCAGTTTTCTTCTCCGCCTGTTTATGTTATTGTCTTCCATTCAAGACACGATCCGGTTCGGATTTGACAATATACGGTTGATTGATGCAGTGGTAAAATCTTATATCACAATGAGTATAACGGAATTGTGAATTCAGTACACGAAATCAGCACACATAGCTAATTAGGCTTCGTAATATCCCGATGTGTTGAAGTTCAAGTAACAAGGTATGCGCATTATTCAGGGAATATTTTGAAAGAGGTCCCAGCCTAAAGTTGTAAAAGACAAACACGTAATGAAAATCGGCAAAACGAGATACAAAAGTATTAAACAAGCTTTGTAAGGTAACCATCTTATCACATGCGCCGAAAAACGAACACATTGTCATTAGTGTGGGGGAATGATTATGAAGCGCCTGTAAAATCATTTTGGTCCTTTTGTGTCCTTGGAACGAAGTATTAAATATATCGGTACATTGACTTGTGATATCACCTCGTTGTTTTCTTGAGCCAGGTTACATGTTTCGAAACTTAACTTACTAGGCTAATAAAGAAATGCCATGTTAGCATATGGTATCTTCTTTTGATTATTATCGAATAATTCCAAGTGGCTCCACGTATTTTCGTTCTGAAATAGTTTAAAGCATTGGGTAAGTATGAAAAATCTTTTTGCGATGTTAGGCAAGGAACTTTGCTCTTAGGTCCTCATTAGAAAAAGATTGAACGGTTTGAAAGAGGACAACCTTAATAAATGTAGATTTTATTTTAAGTTTGGCTGTATTACGTAGTACAGTATCAACTAATATTGAACTGGCAATCTATATTTATCTAGATTGGTAATAGTCTGGCCAGTGTATTTTGACCCTGTGAATTAAAGAAATGGTCGTGTTGGTATTTTTCACGATGGTATTCTAACTCAAAATGTTTTTGTAGATCTCCGTTTTCTCAAACCTCGTAATGACCCCTCTACAAACAAATAGGCGTAAGAAGTACATGTCAAACTTTCGTTAGATGAAAACTGTCTAACAACTGTCGCTTCCCATTTCAGGTGTGGTCGAAGTAATGGACACGTCTGCGCTGCTCTGTAAAAATACCATACAACACTAAAAATGGATACCCTTGTGATTTCGTAGCAGTTTTTAAACCTGTAGTTGACATGAGTGATAAGGTGATGTCAAATATGAGCACCGAAGAGAAATCTCACAGTCTTGAAAAAAGTTGTAAGAAACGTTCATATTTTAGCAGCAAGAAACAAAAGCTATTTTGTAAAGACAAACCTTGTGGTAGCAAATTTCCTATTTTAAGTAGCAAGAGACAAAACACTTCATTTCAAGATGAGAAGAGGGGTCACATGTGCTCAATATGTAGCAAGACATTTTCACGCCCACGTGTACTTAAGATGCACATGCGTATTCACACTGGAGAGAGGCCTTTTAAATGTAACATCTGTAACAGAGTATTTTCATGCAAGGACTATTTAGGAAAACATTTGAAAGTACACATCGAAGGGAAACCTTTTAAATGTAACGTGTGTAACAAAGCATTTATAACGCGATCATATGTACAAACACATTTGAAAATACATACTGGTGAGAGACCTTTCAAGTGTATGGAATGCAACAAAGCGTTTTATTTGCGTTCAAAGCTCCTGATGCACACACGAATGCATACTGGAGAAAAGCCCTTCACTTGCAAGATATGTGATAGAACGTTTTCTGCATCATATACCCTAAAAAGGCACATTGAGGTTCACGGCAGAGAGAACCCATACGAATGCAATGCATGTTGTGAAACGTTTGGAACGTCAATAGAAATTATGCAGCACATGAAAATCCACACTGAATTGAGATCCATGAAATGCCTTATTTGTGATAGGACATTTCAATTATCGGAAAACTTGCAGGAACACATGACCGCAAATCACGTGAACGAGAGATCAAATAAGTGTGATCACTGTGATTTAAGTTTTAGAAATAAGCATAACCTACTTGCCCATTTGGAAGTTCATACTAGAGAGAAAGCTTACTTCTGTGGCACATGCAGTAGATCGTTCTCAGAATCAAGTGCGCTTGAGGTGCATATGGGAACACATACTGAAGTAAGATCACACGACTGTAGTGAATGTGAATGTGGAAAAACATTTACAAAAGCTAGTTTACTACAGGTCCACAAGATGTTCCACAATGGAGGGACACCAGACAACAATAAGTTGTTTCAAGAAAATGACACTGTAGAGCGCCCACACTCATGCCGGGTATGTGATAAATCATTTTCAAGATCAAATTGTCTGAAGAAACATATAATGATTCACAATGGAGAGAACAAATATAAATGTAAGATGTGTTGTCAGTCATTTACGACATTAATGCGAATCATGAAGCATATGATGTTCCATGTTGAGTTGAAGATCAACAAGTGTCTAATTTGTGATCAAACATTTCCTTTATTGACAATTTTGCAGGGACACATGAAAACTCATACTGAAGAGAGGTCATATAAATGTGATGAATGTGGTTTCCGTTTTCTAGAGAAATCTGCTTTACAAACTCATATTATCACCCACACTGGAGAAAATCCTTATGTGTGTAATATTTGTGGTAGATCGTTTTCAGAATTAAAAGGGATGGAGTTACACAAGAGATGTCATTCTGAAGTAAGACCCTACAGCTGTAGTGAATGTGGTGAAACCTTTACACAATCAAGAGACTTTCAACTCCACAAGAGATGTCACTATGAAGTAGGACCTGGTAACTCAGTGTTGTTGCAAGGATATGAGGAACACGAGCAAGAGGAGCCCTGTATATATGACTTTGAGAGACACATGCACCTTTGAACAGTCCTACTTTGTTAAACACATTGGAATACGAGAAGTACGGATCTATATGGTCGGGCCAAGCGTTTAGCAGCTGCTTTGAAAGTACAGTTCCCTCAGGGTAATAATGTACAGCCAATGATCACTATTTGCACTGGATATGAGGCTTAAAAATTGTCATTTATTATCATTATTAAATAAAGAGTTTTACAGCAAAAAATGATATTTTATAGATTTAATCAGTTTAACTTTTTTCCATGTACACCTTGCTTATAGTAATTCGTTCCCACAACTCACCCGAGTTGGGTGCTGCGCATGCAGTTAAAACAGCGCAGAGTAGGGAGAGCGCTAGTCGAGATTTATAAAACTCTGGAAGTTAAAAATGTGGGTTGTTGTTTCCCTTTAACATTTAAAGTTTAAACTTGTACTTACCACCAGAAGAATCGCCAACCAAGAAGGTAAATGAAACATATGTTTTTAACACAACACTATGAAACTATAAATTAAATTGATAATGATAATACCCCCTGCCTGTCCGTCCGAGCATTCTTCAATCAGTAGAACTATACAACTTGTTTTACTGATGGTTTTATTTTCATTTCAAATTTGTGGATGAACTTTATTAAACTCAAATCTATAAAATATTGAGGTTACATCGCGCTCTGCAAGTTCCTCCGTGATTATGTATGTCTGAGCATTCGTCAAGATAATCCTGTGGAAGTCTTCCACTTTTTTGTTGTTGACATTTGTTTATGGTTAAATTTTGTTTTATTTGCATACAAAATTTATCAGTAATTAACTGAAATTTTAAACAAAGCTTTTAGTTTTGCCTCTGATGAAAGCATTCATGACCTTTTTTTGATTTATGTTTAAACTGTGGATTATTTCATCATGTCTTTTAGACTCTACTTAACATGTATTAAAATTGTTCTGCCTGCTTAAAAATTCTTGAAATATTTGTTGGCATTGTGTATGAGGTAATTGAGTGCATTTTACATTACCAACATGTCTGTTAGTGACGGACTTTTGAAAATCTTTGAAGTTAACATCATATTGTGTTCATATTGTATATTTCATACAGCCTTTGCCAGACATATCTAAGCTACACACCTACCTACAAAGTGCTCCATCTAACAGTCTGTTTGGAAATCAAACTCTGAAGAGATATTTTCTTGAATTATTGAAATGTGGCTATAATTACCCCAGACTTAGAATGCAGAGGACAGAGACAAGAATACCTAACTGTTTTTGCACAACATGACAATTGAATTTCGGCTACTATTTAGGACGTCTGGTCTGTAAGGCCCTATGAGCTTATGGCATAGCATGGTGTCCGTTCATATGTCTGTCCGTAAACTTTGTGCATTTTTCGACATGTCAAGAAGCAAAAGGCCCAGGAAAGCTGAAACTTTGTGTACGTACTTCTTGATTAGTGAGGTTTAAAAATTGTATATCTGGTGGGCCTGTGGCCCCGATTAAGGGCCACACGGGCCACATCCTTAAAACCTATGTTCATCTTCTTCTCCAGAAGCAAAAGTCATAGAAAGCTGAAACCTTGTGTACAAACTCCTTGATTTTAAATTGTAGCTTTGGTGGCCCTTTGGCCATTGATAAGGAGTATGAGACCTAGAAAGCTGAAATTTGTGTGTAGACTCCTAAGTTAGATAAGGAGAATTCCAAATTGTACATTTGGTGACCATGTGGCACAAAGTTAAGTGGATACCACACCCTAAAGTAAAAACGATGTGAAGCCTGATGAGCTACAGAGACACTTACTAGGCTTAATATTATCAAGAAATGCCATGTTTACATATGGGATCCTATTTTGATTATTGGTATCGAATAATCTCAAGTAGCTCCACATATTTTCGTTCTGAAATGACTTAAACAATAAGAAACCTCATTATTTTTTTCATGTTAATTGGTAAATATGTACAGAAAACATTGTAAACGTTAAAAAACACCCAATATTGTTTTCATCGGTCCTTCAATAACAAAGATATCGCCCTTCAAAGTACGATTAATTTTTAGGCTTCTTAATTTGACAGTCTGAAAAGGGATTCTACCGGATGAACGATATTGCCTTTACTACGCATGCCCGAAGTGTTTTATGACATCATAAACAGAACGGAAATGGGCCTAATCAATGTAAATATGACAGACAATGGTGGTAAATAAACAGAATAAACATGTTTTAGCACGATTTGGAAGCTTCATCTGTCCGGCAATAAAACATGAGAGTAGTAATTAAACAGTTATGGCACATCGTAACTGATTGTGTAATTACGGGGAGTCGCGCTTGGGATATTTCACACTCTTTGACAATATTATTACAAGAATTAGGGTAGGTTGTTGTTTCAGAGAATTAGCATGTCTGCCCGATTTAGTCTCAGCCAGCTCAAAAGTGAAATATGCACGCAAGCGTAACCAAAGTGTTAATTTGAATTTCTAAAGGGGAATTAGCTATAGTCTGTTTCAAAACTATACTGGTCATTACATACAGTAAAATAGTACATTCGCTAGTAAAGTCAGCAGCAAAACGAGATGTAAATCACTTAATGATATTTTATTCTACATTTATTTTAACAATGCATACATTTTGATTTTTCGATATATTGGTTGTACTTATATATTTTACATTTTCAACGGACGGAATTCAATAATAGATAACAAATAAACATAACACTTATTCTGCACACAATATTTTTAATCAATATAATTTTCTAGAAATTGATATACAATAATGTTTAAAAAATATTGCAATGGACACAATATTGTATAGAATAGAAAGATAGAATAGCACAATGAACATAAAACATAGTAGGTATAACACTACTATTGACTAATGACTACTATTACACAATTTATTACAACTTCACTAGGACGGGATGACTGTCACGTCTTCTTTGCAACGTTTCCTCACTCTTTGAAGAAAAGACTTGCTATCTTGAGTATTGGTGTCGGAGTCATGATTATGTGGTCTTTCAAACTTGACTTGGAGATCATTCTTAGTATTTAAGGTTGCTGGGCAACCTTGTGTGTGCTTCTTAAGTCGTATCTTTGTAGCCATTCTTTTTTTATTCGAAACCAGCATGGACTATCATACTTACCACTTGGTGTTTTAAAAAACCTAATCTGTACATTGACATTTGCCATTTTAACATGTCAACTGAAGACGTTACTCTTTTTTAAAGTCTACCTTTTTAGATTAATTTGATTAATTGTTTTGTAAACAGTGAGTGAAATACTAATGAACAGTGTTCACTCAAACTCTTACATCCATGACACTCATTAAACACAATTCACTTGACAGCTGACCAGAGGTCTAATTAGGTGAACATTTTTCAGCAACAGACTATAATCCCCCAGCCCTTATTCCTTAATCCCCCCAAAAAATAGTTTGAGCTAACTGATAACACCCCGTCTGCCCATCTATGTGACGCCCAGTTGTCAAGTCATCCATTGGTCAACAATAGAACAAACTAGATCCAAGCAAAAGTTGAATTTTCAGAATTTATGATATGCATTGTATCTGTCTTGAGATGAACACATTCAGTACAGACACATGAGATGGAGAATTTCGCGTTTACAGTCACTTCAATAAGGTAGGCTTTGGTCACATGACATCTAATAGAAGTTATGTAAACTAAACTTGTTTTATCAAATTTATATGTATACATATTTATCATTTCAGGCAGTTGCTTTGCATAAGAAGTTTACAAATACTTACAATGTACAATAACATTATCACAAACAAAGATATAGAATGGTATTTATTTTACGCTGATGAGTTGTCTCTTTGTAAACTAAGATTCTTTATTTTGATTGAGAAACATTATGTCAATAGGTGTATCGAATTGTATTGCGAACAGGGCAACTTAATGTAATTTCATGACATAATGCCTCAATGACACTCTGTTTCCGAATATTTCGTAGTGTATAGATAGCAAAACCTCATTCACATTATATAAAATTATTTAAGGATTATTCAAAAGTTCTTTAAAACATTTCTCTAACTTGTTTAACTTGTCTTCAATTTTATATGGCCACTCATCACAACATGTAAACTTAGAACTATTAAATTCAATACATAACTAGATCGTAATATCTAAGAGATTTTCAAAACACGATTGCATATTAAGATTTTGCCTTGATGAAATATCCTTATGTTTATACCATTTAATTAAGATATAAGCCTGAGCATTAAATTGCTTTGTTGTACGTTTTCAAAAATCGTTGTTTCAATATTGTCATTGTATATGATATGTATGCTGATCTGTCCATGTTCACGTTTCGTCACTATTTTTTTAGGGAGCGGCATTAATATGAGCATATTTTTTTGGCAACCCCGTTTCTTTTTAAAAAATAGATTTGTTTAAACCACATTTATTTATATTTTTTTAGAGAAGAATAGGCCATCTCGTCATTTGCGAAACAAATTTCTATGACAAACCATGTACTCTCATTGATGAATTGACTTTAGATCCCTCTGTAGAAGCCGCGATTAAGCTATCAACAGTCAAAAAGAGTCAACCAAAATTAGTACATGTCTACATTATATGTCTCACTAACTAACTGTCATATTGGAAAGTTGTTTTCTTTATTTGTGTAGTAATTATACGCCAATTTAGTAAGTGTCCGCTTGACTCAATACTGTAAACAATAGCAATAGCCTGACCAGTTAGGCGAGAAAGTGCGATGTGATGTGGCAGGTTATGATTGGCTGAGAGAAGTTTTACAAACTGAAAATATGATGTTTGTTTTCAAAGTCATTAAATGAATTTTTTGCGCAAGTTTTTGAACAAACAACGTATCGATGTTATCTCATCATATCTTTTTGTATCCATTTCTGCATTGTGTACCCCTCGGGGTTACAGGTTGTTTAAAGCATTGGGAAAGTCTGAAAAATCTTATAGCGATATGAAGCAAGGGACTTTGCACTTTGATCCCCATTAAAAAATGATTGAAGGGTTTGAAAAGGCCAATCTTGATAAATGTAGATTTTATTTTATGTGAGACTGTATTACAGTATAAAGTCCGTCCAGTGTTTTTGTAACCCTGTGAATGAAGACATGGTCATGTTGACATTGGCTTTATGTTATTCTAATTCAAACTGTTTTTATAGATTCCAGTTTTCTCAAACCTCGTAATGACCTGCTCTTCAAGCAAATAGGTGTAAGAAGTACATGTTAAACTTTCCTTAGATGAAAACTGTCTAACAACTGTCGCTTCTGGATTACAGTAAAAAGTCTGTGTGAATCAAAGTAATGGTCATGTCAAACTCTCAAACTTGTAATGACCCCCTCTTCAAGCAAATAGGTGTAAGAAGTAAAAAGTTTCGTTACATGAATAATGTAGCAGTATATCTAACTACTGTCTCTTCCTATTTCAGGTGTGGTCGAAGTAATGGATACGTCTGCGCCGTTCTGTTAAAATACAGTTCAACCCAAAAAACGGATACCTTTGTGATTTCGTAGCTGTTTTAAAACCTGTAGTTGACTTGGGTGATGAGGTAATGTCAAATATGAACCCCGAAAAGAAATCTCACAGTCTTGAAAGAAGTTCTAAGAAACGTCCATGTTTTAGCAGCAAGAAACAAAATTTATTTCGTAATGGAAAAAGACTTCACAAGTGCTCCATTTGCGAGAAGACATTCCCATACTTATGTAGACTGATACAGCACATGCAGATTCACGCTGGAGACAAACCTTATGATAGTGTGTGCCCTATATGTAGCAAGACATTTTCACTCCCATATTTACTTGAGATGCACATGCGTATTCACCCTGGAGAGAGGCTGTTTAAATGTAACATCTGTAACAAAGTATTTGCAAGGCAGGAATATTTACGAAAACATTTGAGAATACACACTGGAGAAAAGCCATACACTTGCAAGATATGTGAAAAAACATTTGCTGTGGCATATACTCTGAAAAAACACATTCAGGTTCACAGCATAGAGAACCAATACACATGTAATGCATGTTGTGAAACGTTTGGAACATTAATTGAAATTATGCAGCACATGAAAATCCACACTGAATTGAGATCCAAGAAATGCCTTCCTTGTGATAGGATATTTCAATTATCGGAAAACTTGCAGGAACACATGACAGAATTTCACGTGAACGAGATTTTAAATAAATGTGATCACTGTGATTTAAGTTTTGGAAATAAATATAACCTACTTGTCCATTTGAAAATGCATACTAGAGAGAAACCCTACTTCTGTAATATTTGTGGTAGATCGTTTTTAGAATTAAAAAGGTTGGAGTTGCACAAGAGATGTCATTCTGAAGTAGGACCCTACAGCTGTAGTGAATGTGGTGAAACCTTTACACAATCAAGAGACTTTCAACTCCACAAGAGATGTCACTATGAAGAAGGACCAGGTAACTCAGTGTTGTTGCAAGGATATGAGGAACACGAGCAAGAGGAGCCCTGTATATATGACTTTGAGAGACACATGCACCTTTGAACAGTCCTACTTTGTTAAACACATTGGAATACGAGAAGTACGGATCTATATGGTCGGGCCAAGCGTTTAGCAGCTGCTTTGAAAGTACAGTTCCCTCAGGGTAATAATGTACAGCCAATGATCACTATTTGCACTGGATATGAGGCTTTAAAATTGTCATTTATTATCATTATTAAATAAAGAGTTTTACAACAAAAAATGATATTTTATAGATTTAATCAGTTTAACTTTTTTCCATGTACACCTTGCTAATAGTAATTCGTTCCCACAACTCACCCGAGTTGGGTGCTGCGCATGCAGTTAAAACAGCGCAGAGTAGGGAGAGCGCTAGTCGAGATTTATAAAACTCTGGAAGTTAAAAATGTGGGTTGTTGTTTCCCTTTAACATTTAAAGTTTAAACTTGTACTTACCACCAGAAGAATCGCCAACCAAGAAGGTAAATGAAACATATGTTTTTAACACAACACTATGAAACTATAAATTAAATTGATAATGATAATACCCCCTGCCTGTCCGTCCGAGCATTCTTCAATCAGTAGAACTATACAACTTGTTTTACTGATGGTTTTATTTTCATTTAAAATTTGTGGATGAACTTTATTAAACTTTGTGCATTTTTCGACATGTCAAGAAGCAAAAGGCCCAGGAAAGCTGAAACTTTGTGTACGTACTTCTTGATAAGTGAGGTTTAAAAATTGTATATCTGGTGGGCCTGTGGCCCCGATTAAGGGCCACACGGGCCACATCCTTAAAACCTATGTTCATCTTCTTCTCCAGAAGCAAAAGTCATAGAAAGCTGAAACCTTGTGTACAAACTCCTTGATTTTAAATTGTAGCTTTGGTGGCCCTTTGGCCATTGATAAGGAGTATGAGACCTAGAAAGCTGAAATTTGTGTGTAGACTCCTAAGTTAGATAAGGAGAATTCCAAATTGTACATTTGGTGACCATGTGGCACAAAGTTAAGTGGATACCACACCCTAAAGTAAAAACGATGTGAAGCCTGATGAGCTACAGAGACACTTACTAGGCTTAATATTATCAAGAAATGCCATGTTTACATATGGGATCCTATTTTGATTATTGGTATCGAATAATCTCAAGTAGCTCCACATATTTTCGTTCTGAAATGACTTAAACAATAAGAAACCTCATTATTTTTTTCATGTTAATTGGTAAATATGTACAGAAAACATTGTAAACGTTAAAAAACACCCAATATTGTTTTCATCGGTCCTTCAATAACAAAGATATCGCCCTTCAAAGTACGATTAATTTTTAGGCTTCTTAATTTGACAGTCTGAAAAGGGATTCTACCGGATGAACGATATTGCCTTTACTACGCATGCCCGAAGTGTTTTATGACATCATAAACAGAACGGAAATGGGCCTAATCAATGTAAATATGACAGACAATGGTGGTAAATAAACAGAATAAACATGTTTTAGCACGATTTGGAAGCTTCATCTGTCCGGCAATAAAACATGAGAGTAGTAATTAAACAGTTATGGCACATCGTAACTGATTGTGTAATTACGGGGAGTCGCGCTTGGGATATTTCACACTCTTTGACAATATTATTACAAGAATTAGGGTAGGTTGTTGTTTCAGAGAATTAGCATGTCTGCCCGATTTAGTCTCAGCCAGCTCAAAAGTGAAATATGCACGCAAGCGTAACCAAAGTGTTAATTTGAATTTCTAAAGGGGAATTAGCTATAGTCTGTTTCAAAACTATACTGGTCATTACATACAGTAAAATAGTACATTCGCTAGTAAAGTCAGCAGCAAAACGAGATGTAAATCACTTAATGATATTTTATTCTACATTTATTTTAACAATGCATACATTTTGATTTTTCGATATATTGGTTGTACTTATATATTTTATATTTTCAACGGACGGAATTCAATAATAGATAACAAATAAACATAACACTTATTCTGCACACAATATTTTTAATCAATATAATTTTCTAGAAATTGATATACAATAATGTTTAAAAAATATTGCAATGGACACAATATTGTATAGAATAGAAAGATAGAATAGCACAATGAACATAAAACATAGTAGGTATAACACTACTATTGACTAATGACTACTATTACACAATTTATTACAACTTCACTAGGACGGGATGACTGTCACGTCTTCTTTGCAACGTTTCCTCACTCTTTGAAGAAAAGACTTGCTATCTTGAGTATTGGTGTCGGAGTCATGATTATGTGGTCTTTCAAACTTGACTTGGAGATCATTCTTAGTATTTAAGGTTGCTGGGCAACCTTGTGTGTGCTTCTTAAGTCATATCTTTGTAGCCATTCTTTTTTTATTCGAAACCAGCATGGACTATCATACTTACCACTTGGTGTTTTAAAAAACCTAATCTGTACATTGACATTTGCCATTTTAACATGTCAACTGAAGACGTTACTCTTTTTTAAAGTCTACCTTTTTAGATTAATTTGATTAATTGTTTTGTAAACAGTGAGTGAAATACTAATGAACAGTGTTCACTCAAACTCTTACATCCATGACACTCATTAAACACAATTCACTTGACAGCTGACCAGAGGTCTAATTAGGTGAACATTTTTCAGCAACAGACTATAATCCCCCAGCCCTTATTCCTTAATCCCCCCAAAAAATAGTTTGAGCTAACTGATAACACCCCGTCTGCCCATCTATGTGACGCCCAGTTGTCAAGTCATCCATTGGTCAACAATAGAACAAACTAGATCCAAGCAAAAGTTGAATTTTCAGAATTTATGATATGCATTGTATCTGTCTTGAGATGAACACATTCAGTACAGACACATGAGATGGAGAATTTCGCGTTTACAGTCACTTCAATAAGGTAGGCTTTGGTCACATGACATCTAATAGAAGTTATGTAAACTAAACTTGTTTTATCAAATTTATATGTATACATATTTATCATTTCAGGCAGTTGCTTTGCATAAGAAGTTTACAAATACTTACAATGTACAATAACATTATCACAAACAAAGATATAGAATGGTATTTATTTTACGCTGATGAGTTGTCTCTTTGTAAACTAAGATTCTTTATTTTGATTGAGAAACATTATGTCAATAGGTGTATCGAATTGTATTGCGAACAGGGCAACTTAATGTAATTTCATGACATAATGCCTCAATGACACTCTGTTTCCGAATATTTCGTAGTGTATAGATAGCAAAACCTCATTCACATTATATAAAATTATTTAAGGATTATTCAAAAGTTCTTTAAAACATTTCTCTAACTTGTTTAACTTGTCTTCAATTTTATATGGCCACTCATCACAACATGTAAACTTAGAACTATTAAATTCAATACATAACTAGATCGTAATATCTAAGAGATTTTCAAAACACGATTGCATATTAAGATTTTGCCTTGATGAAATATCCTTATGTTTATACCATTTAATTAAGATATAAGCCTGAGCATTAAATTGCTTTGTTGTACGTTTTCAAAAATCGTTGTTTCAATATTGTCATTGTATATGATATGTATGCTGATCTGTCCATGTTCACGTTTCGTCACTATTTTTTTAGGGAGCGGCATTAATATGAGCATATTTTTTTGGCAACCCCGTTTCTTTTTAAAAAATAGATTTGTTTAAACCACATTTATTTATATTTTTTTAGAGAAGAATAGGCCATCTCGTCATTTGCGAAACAAATTTCTATGACAAACCATGTACTCTCATTGATGAATTGACTTTAGATCCCTCTGTAGAAGCCGCGATTAAGCTATCAACAGTCAAAAAGAGTCAACCAAAATTAGTACATGTCTACATTATATGTCTCACTAACTAACTGTCATATTGGAAAGTTGTTTTCTTTATTTGTGTAGTAATTATACGCCAATTTAGTAAGTGTCCGCTTGACTCAATACTGTAAACAATAGCAATAGCCTGACCAGTTAGGCGAGAAAGTGCGATGTGATGTGGCAGGTTATGATTGGCTGAGAGAAGTTTTACAAACTGAAAATATGATGTTTGTTTTCAAAGTCATTAAATGAATTTTTTGCGCAAGTTTTTGAACAAACAACGTATCGATGTTATCTCATCATATCTTTTTGTATCCATTTCTGCATTGTGTACCCCTCGGGGTTACAGGTTGTTTAAAGCATTGGGAAAGTCTGAAAAATCTTATAGCGATATGAAGCAAGGGACTTTGCACTTTGATCCCCATTAAAAAATGATTGAAGGGTTTGAAAAGGCCAATCTTGATAAATGTAGATTTTATTTTATGTGAGACTGTATTACAGTATAAAGTCCGTCCAGTGTTTTTGTAACCCTGTGAATGAAGACATGGTCATGTTGACATTGGCTTTATGTTATTCTAATTCAAACTGTTTTTATAGATTCCAGTTTTCTCAAACCTCGTAATGACCTGCTCTTCAAGCAAATAGGTGTAAGAAGTACATGTTAAACTTTCCTTAGATGAAAACTGTCTAACAACTGTCGCTTCTGGATTACAGTAAAAAGTCTGTGTGAATCAAAGTAATGGTCATGTCAAACTCTCAAACTTGTAATGACCCCCTCTTCAAGCAAATAGGTGTAAGAAGTAAAAAGTTTCGTTACATGAATAATGTAGCAGTATATCTAACTACTGTCTCTTCCTATTTCAGGTGTGGTCGAAGTAATGGATACGTCTGCGCCGTTCTGTTAAAATACAGTTCAACCCAAAAAACGGATACCTTTGTGATTTCGTAGCTGTTTTAAAACCTGTAGTTGACTTGGGTGATGAGGTAATGTCAAATATGAACCCCGAAAAGAAATCTCACAGTCTTGAAAGAAGTTCTAAGAAACGTCCATGTTTTAGCAGCAAGAAACAAAATTTATTTCGTAATGGAAAAAGACTTCACAAGTGCTCCATTTGCGAGAAGACATTCCCATACTTATGTAGACTGATACAGCACATGCAGATTCACGCTGGAGACAAACCTTATGATAGTGTGTGCCCTATATGTAGCAAGACATTTTCACTCCCATATTTACTTGAGATGCACATGCGTATTCACCCTGGAGAGAGGCTGTTTAAATGTAACATCTGTAACAAAGTATTTGCAAGGCAGGAATATTTACGAAAACATTTGAGAATACACACTGGAGAAAAGCCATACACTTGCAAGATATGTGAAAAAACATTTGCTGTGGCATATACTCTGAAAAAACACATTCAGGTTCACAGCATAGAGAACCAATACACATGTAATGCATGTTGTGAAACGTTTGGAACATTAATTGAAATTATGCAGCACATGAAAATCCACACTGAATTGAGATCCAAGAAATGCCTTCCTTGTGATAGGATATTTCAATTATCGGAAAACTTGCAGGAACACATGACAGAATTTCACGTGAACGAGATTTTAAATAAATGTGATCACTGTGATTTAAGTTTTGGAAATAAATATAACCTACTTGTCCATTTGAAAATGCATACTAGAGAGAAACCCTACTTCTGTAATATTTGTGGTAGATCGTTTTTAGAATTAAAAAGGTTGGAGTTGCACAAGAGATGTCATTCTGAAGTAGGACCCTACAGCTGTAGTGAATGTGGTGAAACCTTTACACAATCAAGAGACTTTCAACTCCACAAGAGATGTCACTATGAAGAAGGACCAGGTAACTCAGTGTTGTTGCAAGGATATGAGGAACACGAGCAAGAGGAGCCCTGTATATATGACTTTGAGAGACACATGCACCTTTGAACAGTCCTACTTTGTTAAAGGGGCAGTAGCAGGTTTTTTGATAATTTTATATTTTAAAATTTTCACTGATAATTGTAAGTTACTGTTTAATGTATTATTTGACGGTGTCAAAAATGTCATTACACAAGTCAATCATCCATAGTCGGAGGACAAAGTATGAAGATTCACATAAACTACATAGGCGGCCATTTTTGTGTGAACACCTTTAATTCATTTTCTGTAAGAAAAAGGAATCGCATGCCTAAACTTTACGTTAAATATTTGAATTATTACTGCTCCATTTAGTTTAAATACATTGTCTTTCAATTGGAACCATTAATTTTCATTTTCCTGACATCACCTTATATTCCCCCTAAAAACGTGCTACTGCCCCTTTAAACACATTGGAATACGAGAAGTACGGATCTATATGGTCGGGCCAAGCGTTTAGCAGCTGCTTTGAAAGTACAGTTCCCTCAGGGTAATAATGTACAGCCAATGATCACTATTTGCACTGGATATGAGGCTTAAAAATTGTCATTTATTATCATTATTAAATAAAGAGTTTTACAGCAAAAAATGATATTTTATAGATTTAATCAGTTTAACTTTTTTCCATGTACACCTTGCTAATAGTAATTCGTTCCCACAACTCACCCGAGTTGGGTGCTGCGCATGCAGTTAAAACAGCGCAGAGTAGGGAGAGCGCTAGTCGAGATTTATAAAACTCTGGAAGTTAAAAATGTGGGTTGTTGTTTCCCTTTAACATTTAAAGTTTAAACTTGTACTTACCACCAGAAGAATCGCCAACCAAGAAGGTAAATGAAACATATGTTTTTAACACAACACTATGAAACTATAAATTAAATTGATAATGATAATACCCCCTGCCTGTCCGTCCGAGCATTCTTCAATCAGTAGAACTATACAACTTGTTTTACTGATGGTTTTATTTTCATTTAAAATTTGTGGATGAACTTTATTAAACTCAAATCTATAAAATATTGAGGTTACATCGCGCTCTGTCTGTGCCTCCGTGATTATGTATGTCTGAGCATTCGTCAAGATAATCCTGTGGAAGTCTTCCACTTTTTTGTTGTTGACATTTGTTTATGGTTAATTTTGTTTTATTTGCATACAAAATTTATCAGTAATTAACTGGAATTTTAAACAAAGCTTTTAGTTTTGCCTCTGATAAAAGCATTCATGACCTTTTTAGCTCATCTGGCCTGTAAGGCCCGATGGGCTTATGGCATGGCATGGTGTCCGGCGTCCGTCCGCCCGTCCGTCCGTCCATCCGTCCATCCGTCCGTCCATCCGTCCGTAAACTTTGTGGAATTTCGACTTCTTCTCCAGAACCATAAGGCCTAGAAATCTAAAACTTTGTGTACAGTCTCCTTGACTAGTGAGGATTAAAAATTGTAGCTTTGGTGGCCCTGTGACCCCTAATAAGGGCCACAGGGGCCACGCCATTAAAACCTATTTTCATCTTCTTCTCCAGAACTATGAGGCCTAGAAACCTAAAACTTTGTGTACAGACTCCTTGACTAGTGAGGATTAAAAATTGTAGCTTTGGTGGCCCTGTGACCCCTAATAAGGGCCACAGGGGCCATGCCCTTAAAACCTATTTTCATCTTCTTCTCCAGAACCATGAGGCCTAGAAAGCTGAAACTTTGTGTACAGACTCCTTGACTAGTGAGGATTATAAGTTGTAGCTTTGGTGGCCCTGTGACCCCTAATAAGGGCTACAGGGGCCACGCCCTAAAAACCTATTTTCATCTTCTTCTCCAGAACCATGAGGCCCAGAAATCTAAAACTTTGTGTACAGACTCCTTGACTAGTGAGGATTATAAATTGTAGCTTTGGTAGCCCTGTGACCCCTAATAAGGGCCACAGGGGCCACGCCCTAAAAACCTATTTTGATGTTCTTACCTAGAACCATGAGGCCTAGAAAGCTGAAACTTTGTGTACAATCTCATTGACTAGTGAGGATTAAAAATTGTAGCTTTGGTGGCCCTGTGACCCCTAATAAGGGCCACAGGGGCCACGCCCTTAAAACCTATTTTCATCTTCTTCTCCAGAACCATGAGGCCTAGAAAGCTGAAACTTTGTGTACAGACTCCTTGACTAGTGAGGATTATAAGTTGTAGCTTTGGTGGCCCTGTGACCCCTAATAAGGGCTACAGGGGCCACGCCCTAAAAACCTATTTTCATCTTCTTCTCCAGAACCATGAGGCCCAGAAATCTAAAACTTTGTGTACAGACTCCTTGACTAGTGAGGATTATAAATTGTAGCTTTGGTAGCCCTGTGACCCCTAATAAGGGCCACAGGGGCCACGCCCTAAAAACCTATTTTGATGTTCTTACCTAGAACCATGAGGCCTAGAAAGCTGAAACTTTGTTTACAATCTCATTGACTAGTGAGGATTATAAATTGTAGCTTTAGTGGCCCTGTGACCCCTAATAAGGGCCACAGGGGCCACGCCCTAAAAAACTTATTTTCATCTTCTTCTCCAGAACCATGAGGCCTAGAAAGCTGAAACTTTGTGTACAGACCCCTTGACTAGTGAGGATTATAAATTGTAGCTTTGGTGGCCCTGTGACCCCTAATAAGGGCCATAGGGGCCATGCCCTAAAAACCTATTTTCATCTTCTTCTCCAGAACCATGAGGCCTAGAAAGCTGAAACTTTGTGTACAGACCCCTTGGCTAGTGAGGATTATAAATTGTAGCTTTGGTGGCCCTGTGACCCCTAATAAGGGCCACAGGGGCCACTCCCTAAAAACTAATTTTGATCTTCGTCCCCAGAACCATGAGGCCTAGAAAGCTGAAACTTTGTGTACAATCTCATTGACTAGTGAGGATTATAAATTGTAGCTTTAGTGGCCCTGTGACCCCTAATAAGGGCCACAGGGGCCACGCCCTAAAAGCCTATTTTCATCTTCTTCTCCAGAACCATGAGGCCTAGAAAGCTGAAATTGTGTGTACAGACTCCTTGACTAGTGAGGATTATAAATTGTAGCTTTGGTGGTCCTGTGACCCCTAATATATATAAAGCATAATTAGCTGCTATCAGTTTTTGTGAAGTTTCCATCGCCGCCGCCGCCGCCGCCGCCGCTGCCGCCGCACTCATACTACTAGCTATAACTTTTTTCCACTAAGCTTTCCAGAACTCTTATTCATACCTTATTACTCATACCTCGGGGGAACGATTTTGACACGTTCACTTTCAAGGTCAAAGGTCAAGGTCACGAGATATGTATTCACTCTAAGAATTCCTTGTAAACGCGATAACTTGAAAAGTTTTTGTGCTATGAAGCTCTAACTTGGTATATATCATCCTTGGAAAAGTAAAAAACTTTGAAAAGGTTTTGGCTACAATCCGTCAAAGGTCAAGGTCACAGCAAGGTCATGACGTAAGCATGTTTTAGCGAAAATGCTTTATTTTAACTATGAACACTTTTAATCAATACATGATTGTTATACTCAATAAAAAGTGTTCAATGATCGTGTGACCTTGAAGGTCAAAGGTCAAGGTCATGAGATATGAGTTATTACAAAATGCACTAAATTTGGGTATAACTTTATCCCATTTAGCTTTTCAGAACTCATGAACATGTCTTAATGTTAATACTTCCAGGGAATCATTATGACATGTTCACTTTCAAGTTCAAAGGTCAAGGTCACGAGTTATAAAATCACCGCAAAATTCCTTGTAAACGCGATAACTTGAAAAGTTTTTGTGCTATGAAGCTCTAACTTGGTATATATCATCCTTGGAAAAGTAAAAAATTTTGAAAAGGTTTCGGCTACAATCCGTCAAAGGTCAAGGTCACAGCAAGGTCATGACTTAAGCATGGTTTAGCGAAAATGCTTTATTTTAACTATGATCACTTTTAATCAATACATGATTGTTATACTCAATAAAAAGTGTTCTATTATTGTGTGACCTTGAAGGTCAAAGGTCAAGGTCATGAGATATGAGTTATTGCAATACCTTGTAAACACAATAACTTGAAATGTTTTTGTGCTATGAAGTTTGGATTTTATATATATTATCTCTTGAGAAGTACAACATTTTCAAAAAGTTTTGGGTACGAACTGTCGAAGGTCAAGGTCACAGCAAGGTCAACATATATGGAGAAAATGGATTAATTTAATTTTTAACACTTTATTTCATTACAATAATGTTATACTCAATGAAATGTGTTCATTGATTGTGTGACCTTGAGTGTCAAAGGTCAAGGTCACGAGAAAATTCCCAATTTGGTGAGGCCTGTAAAAGGCGGAACAGGGTAAGGCGAAACCCCAAGTTCCGGGGCTGCTCTGCTTTTGCGGTATCCCGCAAACGCTAATCTAGTTGATAATGAAGCCTGATGAGCTACAGAGCCAATGGCTCTATTTTTTTGATTTATGTTTAAACTGTGGATTATTTCATCATGTCTTTTAGACTCTACTTAACATGTATTAAAATTGTTCTGCCTGCTTCAAAATTCTTGAAATATTTGTTGGCATTGTGTATGAGGTAATTGAGTGCATTTTACATAACCAACATGTCTGTCAGTGACGGACTTTTGAAAATCTTTGAAGTTAATATCATATTGTGTTCATATTGTATATTTCATACAGCCTTTGCCAGACATATCTAAGCTACACACCTACCTACAAAGTGCTCCATCTAACAGTCTGTTTGGAAATCAAACTCTGAAGAGATATTTTCTTGAATTATTGAAATGTGGCTATAATTACCCCAGACTTAGAATGCAGAGGACAGAGACAAGAATACCTAACTGTTTTTGCACAACATGACAATTGAATTTCGGCTACTATTTAGGACGTCTGGTCTGTAAGGCCCTATGAGCTTATGGCATAGCATGGTGTCCGTTCATATGTCTGTCCGTAAACTTTGTGCATTTTTCGACATGTCCAGAAGCAAAAGGCCCAGGAAAGCTGAAACTTTGTGTACGTACTTCTTGATTAGTGAGGTTTAAAAATTGTATATCTGGTGGGCCTGTGGCCCCGATTAAGGGCCACACGGGCCACATCCTTAAAACCTATGTTCATCTTCTTCTCCAGAAGCAAAAGTCATAGAAAGCTGAAACCTTGTGTACAAACTCCTTGATTTTAAATTGTAGCTTTGGTGGCCCTTTGGCCATTGATAAGGAGTATGAGGCCTAGAAAGCTGAAATTTGTGTGTAGACTCCTAAGTTAGATAAGGAGAATTCCAAATTGTACATTTGGTGACCATGTGGCACAAAGTTAAGTGGATACCACACCCTAAAGTAAAAACGATGTGAAGCCTGATGAGCTACAGAGACACTTACCAGGCTTAATATTATCAAGAAATGCCATGTTTACATATGGGATCCTATTTTGATTATTGGCATCGAATAATCTCAAGTAGCTCCACATATTTTCGTTCTGAAATAACTTAAACAATAAGAAACCTCATTATTTTTTTCATGTTAATTGGTAAATATGTACAGAAAACATTGTAAACGTTAAAAAACACCCAATATCGTTTTCATCGGTCCTTCAATAACAAAGATATCGCCCTTCAAAGTACGATTAATTTTTAGGCTTCTTAATTTGACAGTCTGAAAAGGGATTCTACCGGATGAACGATATTGCCTTTACTGCGCATGCCCGAAGTGTTTTATGACATCATAAACAGAACGGAAATGGGCCTAATCAATGTAAATATGACAGACAATGGTGGTAAATAAACAGAATAAACATGTTTTAGCACGATTTGGAAGCTTCATCTGTCCGGCAAAAAAACATGAGAGTAGTAATTAAACAGTTATGGCACATCGTAACTGATTGTGTAATTACGGGGAGTCGCGCTTGGGATATTTCACACTCTTTGACAATATTATTACAAGAATTAGGGTAGGTTGTTGTTTCAGAGAATTAGCATGTCTGCCCGATTTAGTCTCAGCCAGCTCAAAAGTGAAATATGCACGCAAGCGTAACCAAAGTGTTAATTTGAATTTCTAAAGGGGAATTAGCTATAGTCTGTTTCAAAACTATACTGGTCATTACATACAGTAAAATAGTACATTCGCTAGTAAAGTCAGCAGCAAAACGAGATGTAAATCACTTAATGATATTTTATTCTACATTTATTTTAACAATCCATACATTTTGATTTTTCGATATATTGGTTGTACTTATATATTTTACATTTTCAACGGACGGAATTCAATAATAGATAACAAATAAACATAACACTTATTCTGCACACAATATTTTTAATCAATATAATTTTCTAGAAATTGATATACAATAATGTTTAAAAAATATTGCAATGGACACAATATTGTATAGAATAGAAAGATAGAATAGCACAATGAACATAAAACATAGTAGGTATAACACTACCATTGACTAATGACTACTATTACACAATTTATTACAACTTCACTAGGACGGGATGACTGTCACGTCTTCTTTGCAACGTTTCCTCACTCTTTGAAGAAAAGACTTGCTATCTTGAGTATTGGTGTCGGAGTCATGATTATGTGGTCATTCAAACTTGACTTGGAGATCATTCTTAGTATTTAAGGTTGCTGGGCAACCTTGTGTGTGCTTCTTAAGTCGTATCTTTGTAGCCATTCTTTTTTTATTCGAAACCAGCATGGACTATCATACGTTCACCACTTGGTGTTTCAAAAAACCTAATCTGTACATTGACATTTGCCATTTTAACATGTCAACTGAAGACGTTACTCTTTTTTAAAGTCTACCTTTTTAGATTAATTTGATTAATTGTTTTGTAAACAGTGAGTGAAATACTAATGAACAGTGTTCACTCAAACTCTTACATGACACTCATTAAACACAATTCACTTGACAGCTGACCAGAGGTCTAATTAGGTGAACATTTTTCAGCAACAGACTATAATCCCCCAGCCCTTATTCCTTAATCCCCCCAAAAAATAGTTTGAGCTAACTGATAACACCCCGTCTGCCCATCTATGTGACGCCCAGTTGTCAAGTCATCCATTGGTCAACAATAGAACAAACTAGATCCAAGCAAAAGTTGAATTTTCAGAATTTATGATATGCATTGTATCTGTCATTGTAACACATTCAGTACAGACACATGAGATGGAGAATTTCGCGTTTACAGTCACTTCAATAAGGTAGGCTTTGGTCACATGACATCTAATAGAAGTTATGTAAACTAAACTTGTTTTATCAAATTTATATGTATACATATTTATCATTTCAGGCAGTTGCTTTGCGTAAGAAGTTTACAAATACTTACAATGTACAATAACATTATCACAAACAAAGATATAGAATGGTATTTATTTTACGCTGATGAGTTGTCTCTTTGTAAACTAAGATTCTTTATTTTGATTGAGAAACATTATGTCAATAGGTGTATCGAATTGTATTGCGAACAGGGCAACTTAATGTAATTTCATGACATAATGCCTCAATGACACTCTGTTTCCGAATATTTCGTAGTGTATAGATAGCAAAACCTCATTCACATTATATAAAATTATTTAAGGATTATTCAAAAGTTCTTTAAAACATTTCTCTAACTTGTTTAACTTGTCTTCAATTTTATATGGCCACTCATCACAACATGTAAACTTAGAACTATTAAATTCAATACATAACTAGATCGTAATATCTAAGAGATTTTCAAAACACGATTGCATATTAAGATTTTGCCTTGATGAAATATCCTTATGTTTATACCATTTAATTAAGATATAAGCCTGAGCATTAAATTGCTTTCTTGTACGTTTTCAAAAATCGTTGTTTCAATATTGTCATTGTATATGATATGTATGCTGATCTGTCCATGTTCACGTTTCGTCACTATTTTGTTAGGGAGCGGCATTAATATGAGCATATTTTTTTGGCAACCCCGTTTCTTTTTAAAAAATAGATTTGTTTAAACCACATTTATTTATATTTTTTTAGAGAAGAATAGGCCATCTCGTCATTTGCGAAACAAATTACTATGACAAACCATGTAGTCTCATTGATGAATTGACTTTAGATCCCTCTGTAGAAGCCGCGATTAAGCTATCAACAGTCAAAAAGAGTCAACCAAAATTAGTACATGTCTACATTATATGTCTCACTAACTAACTGTCATATTGGAAAGTTGTTTTCTTTATTTGTGTAGTAATTATACGCCAATTTAGTAAGTGTTCGCTTGACTCAATACTGTAAACAATAGCAATAGCCTGACCAGTTAGGCGAGAAAGTGCGATGTGATGTGGCAGGTTATGATTGGCTGAGAGAAGTTTTACAAACTGAAAATATGATGTTTGTTTTCAAAGTCATTAAATAATTTTTTTGCGCAAGTTTTTGAACAAACAACGTATCGATGTTATCTCATCATATCTTTTTGTATCCATTTCTGCATTGTGTACCCCTCGGGGTTACAGGTTGTTTAAAGCATTGGGAAAGTCTGAAAAATCTTATAGCGATATGAAGCAAGGGACTTTGCTCTTTGATCCCCATTAAAAAATGATTGAAGGGTTTGAAAAGGCCAATCTTGATAAATGTAGATTTTATTTTATGTGAGACTGTATTACAGTATAAAGTCCGTCCAGTGTTTTTGTAACCCTGTGAATGAAGACACGGTCATGTTGACATTGGCTTTATGTTATTCTAATTCAAACTGTTTTTATAGATTCCAGTTTTCTCAAACCTTGTAATGACCTGCTCTTCAAGCAAATAGGTGTAAGAAGTACATGTTAAACTTTCCTTAGATGAAAACTGTCTAACAACTGTCGCTTCTGGATTACAGTAAAAAGTCTGTGTGAATCAAAGTAATGGTCATGTCAAACTCTCAAACTTGTAATGACCCCCTCTTCAAGCAAATAGGTGTAAGAAGTAAAAAGTTTCGTTACATGAATAATGTAGCAGTATATCTAACTACTGTCTCTTCCTATTTCAGGTGTGGTCGAAGTAATGGATACGTCTGCGCCGTTCTGTTAAAATACAGTTCAACCCAAAAAACGGATACCTTTGTGATTTCGTAGCTGTTTTAAAACCTGTAGTTGACATGGGTGATGAGGTAATGTCAAATATGAACCCCGAAAAGAAATCTCACAGTCTTGAAAGAAGTTCTAAGAAACGTCCATGTTTTAGCAGCAAGAAACAAAATTTATTTCGTAATGGAAAAAGACTTCACAAGTGCTCCATTTGCGAGAAGACATTCCCATACTTATGTAGACTGATACAGCACATGCAGATTCACGCTGGAGACAAACCTTATGATAGTGTGTGCCCTATATGTAGCAAGACATTTTCACTCCCATATTTACTTGAGATGCACATGCGTATTCACCCTGGAGAGATGCCGTTTAAATGTAACATCTGTAACAAAGTATTTGCAAGGCAGGAATATTTACGAAAACATTTGAGAATACACACTGGAGAAAAGCCATACACTTGCAAGATATGTGAAAAAACATTTGCTGTGGCATATACTCTGAAAAAACACATTCAGGTTCACAGCATAGAGAACCAATACACATGTAATGCATGTTGTGAAACGTTTGGAACATTAATTGAAATTATGCAGCACATGAAAATCCACACTGAATTGAAATCCAAGAAATGCCTTCCTTGTGATAGGACATTTCAATTATCGGAAAACTTGCAGGAACACATGACAGAATTTCACGTGAACGAGATTTTAAATAAATGTGATCACTGTGATTTAAGTTTTAGAAATAAGTATAACCTACTTGTCCATTGGAAAGTGCATACTAGAGAGAAACCCTACTTCTGTAATATTTGTGGTAGATCGTTTTTAGAATTAAAAAGGTTGGAGTTGCACAAGAGATGTCATTCTGAAGTAAGACCCTACAGCTGTAGTGAATGTGGTGAAACCTTTACACAATCAAGTGACTTTCAACTCCACAAGAGATGTCATTATGAAGTAGGACCTGGTAACTCAGTGTTGTTGCAAGGATATGAGAAACACGAGCAAGAGGAGCCCTGTATATATGACTTTGAGAGACACATGCAACTTTAAACAGTCCTACTTTGTTGAACACATTGGAATACGGGAAGTACGGATCTATATGGTCGGGTCAAGCGTTTAGCAGCTGCTTTGAAAGTACAGTTCCCTCAGGGTAATAATGTACAGCCAATGATCACTATTTGCACTGGATATGAGGCTTAAAAATTGTCATTTATTATCATTATTAAATAAAGAGTTTTTCAGCAAAATATGATATTTTATAGATTTAATCAGTTTAACTTTTTTGTACACCTTGCTAATAGTAATTCGTTCCCACAACTCACCCAAGTTGGGTCCTGCGCATGCAGTTAAAACAGCGCAGAGTAGGGAGAGCGCTAGTCGAGATTTATAAAACTCTGGAAGTTAAAAATGTGGGTTGTTGTTTCCCTTTAACATTTAAAGTTTAAACTTGTACTTAACACCAGCAGAATCGCCAACCAAGAAGGTAAATGAAACATATGTTTTTAACATAACACTATGAAACTATAAATTAAATTGATAATGATAATAGCAAAGAGTCGAATCTCTTTGAGTCCAAACATCTGTTGAAGTCTACTGAAATATAGGATAACTTATTTTGTGGCTATTGGCAGTTACAATAGCAACACACCATCTCTGTAATTCAGTGAATAAGATGGTTGGTAGTGTTAATGAGTAAGAAGTTATACGTCTTGAGCGCTTCAAAAATCAGTATCCCACAAGTGTTCATCGTGGTTGAGGTAAGGACCCGGCGCCAGCATTTGCATTTTGTAGATGATTTAGTGTTGCGAGAGGCTAGAGTATTTGTGGAAGAGTGGGAACGAGTGCTGTCCTGTAGAAATTCGTAGTTGCCATATCTTTCAAAAACCACTCCAAAATGAGGTCTGCCACTAACAAGAATTTGGCGACACTACCTACAATAAATGGTATCCGCCTAATGTATGTGTTATATTGTTATACTAAATAAAACATGTCCATGGATTGTTTTACCCTGAATATCAAAGGTTAAGGTCACAAGATATGAGTTATTGCAGTGTACATTATTTTTGGCTTTAACTTTATCCCATACTGATTTTTAGAACTCATCAACATATCTTTCAGCTTATACTTTGTGTAAATTATTAGTCAAATGTCAATGTCACGAGTTTTAGAATCACTTTATAAATCCTTTTCAACGGGTTAATTGTAAAAGAGTTTGTACTGTGCAAGATTTTGAAAAGGTTTCACGACTTAAATCATTACAAAATTGTTATTCCCAATTGAGTTTTCCCTTGGAAATCTTAAATTCAAAGTTAAAAGTCACGACTTAGAGTCTTTTTCTTACATAATTCAAAGAAAATACCCAATTTTCTCGGGTTTTGGAGAACCCGGAAGAGGCGAAATCCTCAGTTTCGGGGCTGTCCTGTATTTATGACAATCGCAACATGGTTTTAATTCCTAGCATCTAGTGCACATTGATTAGGAACTTTATTTTCATTATTTTCTTACAAGATTGTCATTTTAAGGGAAATCAAATAAAGGAAATGTGACATATTTTCCTCTTTTATTCCATATTTCCATGATTTTACCTGCGAAAGCAACAAAACCATGAATAGTGTGGGTTCAAAGTGATGGCCACGATAACGTACCAAAGCGTAGAGAAAATAGTCTAACAGCCTCTAAACGAAATATCTGTAAAAACCAACGCAAGTCTATATTATTGCAGCAAGTCTATATTATAGTAAGTCTATATTATTGCAATTGCAGCAAGTCTATGTTATTGCAGCAAGTCTCGATCACTGCAGTTTCTGAAAAATGAACAGCTTCAGAGGGCTCCTTTTTCTTTTAATAATAAAAATTTGCATTTCTATTTTATTATCATTTCATGGACTAAAATGTAGTCTATATAAAATGTAGAAGGAAAGTATAACAGCGTGAAGAGTAAGTAGAACATGACCCATTATTCCTTGTACATCCCCACTCTCACCAGGGCACTAATCTATCTGTATATTTAGATATAGACGACTACACAACGCAGCAGGGCCCTCTCAATGGTCTCAGTATGTCGTGTTCTATCAAACTTATAAACCGTATGTCATTATAGGATATCTAATAACAGTAATAAAACCGCAGAACGTTCCAGTGCGCGTGTCGCGAACTAATATCGCCTCCTCTAAATATACATCTTGTATTTTAAGATATATTAATTGTCTAAGATATAATGGTAGGTTTGCAGTTAATTATGAATCGTGGTATCATAAGTTTGCCTGTCTAGTACGCGTGCCATGAAATGACGTCTCTGAAACTAGGTAATAATTATGAAAAGAGGGCTCTAGGTCAGATGTTATTGAGTATATAATAAGATAGAAAACAGACAGGTTACAAGATGATTTGCATATATATATATATATTAGTTTGTTAGTGAACAACTAAAAGTCAGTCATACAGTACAGTACAACCTTTGCTTCAAGTGGAGCAATAAATCACTATTGTTATTAATAAGAAATGTAAAGAAAATGCAAAAACGAATTTAATTAAACCTTTTATCGGAATAATCAACGTTGAAAGTAAATACTGAAATCATCGATGAGAAATCTTCAAGAATAATCATCATCACATCATCATCATCATAAATATTTATTTTATTCAATAACATCACTATTAACGTTTAGCGCCTAATCGTAAATTCATTGGTGATGTGGAAATGAAAATGAAATGTTAGGATGTAAGCTAGGAGAGATGTTTTCATTCATTCATTCATTCATTCAGTCAGTCAGTCAGTCAGTCATTCAGTCAGTCAGTCAGTCAGTCAGTCAGTCAGTCAGTCAGTCAGTCAGTCAGTCAGTCAGTCAGTCCGCAGTCATTCACAAGACTGGAGAACAAGAACATCTGATAACATCTCCAGCAGAAAAAAAGGTTAAAGTCATACCCTTTATTTGAACATTTGAAAAATATCAGTAAAGACAACATTTTTCATAGCTTGTGGCTAAATTGGTGTCAAGTCAAGAGATTAATATAATACAATGATAACTCAAGCAGAAAAGGTCATACCCGTTATAATACAAATGAATTCTATCAGTGAAGACAATATTTCAGAAACGTTAACTTCCATTTAATGAGCTAAACGCTCTTCCCGGATAACGTTCATGTAAGAAATGATTTTCATAATGTTTTTCCACACAGTTATACCAATCTTCCTAACGCAAAGCCTAAATCGCCAGTTTCCGAACTGTCAAGTTTATGCTTTGATGCTGACCCGTGAGTTTTTTGCGCTCACTTGTCTGCAGGGGCACTATAGCAGCACAGAAAAGGTAATGGGTCAGCAGCAAGGCATGAAATGACATTTCGGAAACTGGTGTTTTAAGCTTTGCGTAGGAAGGTGAGTTATACCCTGTTTTAAAGGGACAGTAGCACGTTTATTGATAATTTTATATTTCAAATTATAGACAGAGGACAAAGTATGAAGATTCACATAAAATCCGTTGGCGGCAATTTTTTTTGAACAGCTTTAATTCATTTTGTGTAAGAAAAATAAATCTCATTGCTGAACTGTACATTAAATACTTGATTTACTACTGATCCATTTAGTTTAAATACATTTTCTTTCAAACGTGCTACTGCTCCTTTAAACTTGTAAGTTAAACTTGGCAGCCAGTTATACTAAAGTTGTACGTAGGAGTTTCAAACAGGTTATACGTGTGAGGACAACACATTATGCAAATAATTTATTATAAACTCTGACTCTAAAATTAAAGTGAAGTATTTATTTCAAAACAAAACAGGAAATTGAAATTAAATGCAAAATCAAATGACAGCAATATAACTGTTTTTCCTCTGTGTAGCAGTCCAAAACTTCGCCCAAATTATTGCTGCTTCCCTCGAGCTCATGTTGGTTCACTGACACAGATTCATATAAAAGATCGAATTATATCTAACTTGTTTTTCTAATGAATCATTTAAGTCTGTTATCAAACTCAAGAATGAAGATCTAGTTCTATCTCAACACTTTCAAAAGATATTTGTGAAAACAGTGTGTTATGGTGGTTTCATCAATATGCAATGCTACATTGTTAGAGAGTTCTTATGTAGACCTAGCTTCGTCCAATCAGCAGGCCCGATTCGTATAACCTTAATAATATGACGGTTATCATAAATAACCTCCACTTTAGGGTTCATTGAAATGTATACCGGTCACAAGACCTCGTTATATCCAGTCAGATTGGAGCATATCGCTAGAATGTATAGTTTGAATTTATATTTATATTCATATTCATGTTTCGCGTAAATAATGAATAAAGTTAGGTATGCCTAACATGATTTATCAACTTAGAACATGACCAAGGCAATCCGAAAGCTGACTGAAATTGACATTGCAATGAAATGAAACAAAATAAAATCTTTCATTTATTCAGCTGAACAGAAACATTCCCGAATTCCCGACGGAATATTGTGGTTGTAAAATCTTGGTTTTGATTAAAGCTATTGAGGCACATGTAAACCTCAAAGAAAATGACCTTTGACATTGTCCGACTCAGGTGAGCCATTGACTCTTGATGAATACCCTCACCTGGATATTGTTGCTTTGAAGGGAAGCGACAAAATGTTTGTGTTTTATGTATTGACCCGAAGGCCATAAATCTTTCATAGCAAGCTCCTGACGCTGTTGCTTCACACAAGGTTCCTTGTTAACATTCCGGCTTAAGAGGACATGAGGTGTCAGGAGCTTTCATCTTGAATACTTAAGCTTAATATTAATGGTAAATCCCTGTGGCAACCTGTTGACCATGCGTTGAGTTTACAATGTGAGTTTGATTGGAAGATCCGTCAATCTTGTTCTATGAACTAAGAATTAATGTGTGCAATGTCATGAACGTTTTAAGAAATTGGATACTTTTGTATAAAAAAATTGCTATTTTTTCTAAACTCAACGAAACTCAAACTCCATGCATTTCTATAATTTCTGCAATGTCATGAACTTTTTATGGAAGTGGATACTTTTTTATTAAAAAATTGCTAATTTCTAAAAGTTTGGATGTAGATTTTAAAAATGACCATGAGTTGAGTTTTTAATGTTGCTTGGAAGATACGTCAACCTTCTTCTATGAAGAATTAATTTGTGCAATGTCATGATTTTTTTTTATGAAATTGTATAACTTTGTATTAAGAAATTGCTAATTTCTAAAATTTGGGATGTAGAATTTAAAACTCATTCTTCGACAAAGATGAATAATTTTGAATAGATAGACTATAAAAATTACACACACGCACAAGAGCACGCGCATACTATATCAATGTATGTGAAGTGTTCATTTTAACTACGCATCAAATACATCAATATAATTTATCTGATAAAACACAGATTATAGACACGTGCAGTGAAATACATAAGTATATAATGATTTCTAAACATGTCGTCTCGGACTATAGGTTCGCTAATCTTCAGGAGGTATGTGCACGTATAATTGAGTTTCAATTTACACAAAACGTCTTGTGTTTTCACGATTGAGATATTTTTAATCGTATGTGTCATGTGTCTGTCTATGGGCAATGGTTTTAGTTTAGATTTTATCACAACACAACAAAAATATGCGCCTTTACCCAACCGAAAACCAGGATACAGTTTGTCACACGAATATAACCCCACATTCAAGAATACAGACCGAAACATGAGGCCTGAAAAATTTCAAAGGATTATTCAAAACGTAATATCGGTTTCAAAATAAAAACTAAAATTTAAAAAGATTGTCATCAAGCCTCTTATACTTACGCAATAACGCCTTGTTTACTTCTTGAATATCTACCTTCACCTGTAATTTATACAAACAAGGACCGCCCCCTACAAAGCATGACGGGTAATTTGATCTTCGTTGCGAAATAAAGAGACAGGATTGTTTATATAAGGAGCAAAAATATCAAGAGCTGTTTCTGGTCGTTTCAGACAAACGAATGTGATACGATGACGCAGATGTTTCTGTATTCCAGCTTTTTATTGTAAATGAACATACACAAAATTCAACCGAACCAAAATCGAAATTAATTTTTAACTTTATGTCACTTTACCGTTGTGAAAAGTGCCTCCATGAACAGAAACGTTGCGTTTTATAGCCGATGTTTCAATGTTTTTGTCACTATGTGAATAAAATTCTATTCTGTTTCCCTTGTCAAAATCTAGATCAAATCATGATTCGTGGGCCTATTATTGATGCGGTCGGAAACCCGAAACGAATGTCTTTTTTCTAGGCCTAACTCGACATAGGTGTTCACTGAGGTTGGGTGGTTATGTTTCTGAAAACGCCCCAGAATACAGATTAGAGGTTGATATAATTTGCTATGTAACTTCATATATCCTAGTTCAAGGCCTGTAATAGATAAAGCTGTGTGCTTGATACCGTCATTAAAAAGGACATGACAGATAGATTCACACTTGAGAACAACACCTTAAAGGGGCGGTAGCACGTTTTTAGGGGGTATATAAGGTGATGTCAGGAAAAGTAAAATAAATGGTTCCAATCTAAAGACAAAGTATTCAAACTAAATTGAGCAGTAATAATTCAAATATATAACATAAAGTTTAGCCATGCGATTCCTTTTTCTTACAAAAAATGAATTAAAGGTGTTCACACAAAATGGCCGCCCATGGATTTTATGTGTATCTTCATATTTTGTCCTTTGACTATGGATGATTGACTTGTGTAATGCGATTTTTGACAGTGTCAAAATAACATATTTAGCATTAACTTACAATTATCAGTGAAAATTTTAAATATTTAATTATAAAAAAACGTGCCCTTTAAGACTGTGTTCTGTTATAAATGATACAACTAAAAATTCATACAACTTATGATATATCCTAAAACGTCATACAGCTTATGATATATCCTAAAACTTCATACAACTTATGATATATTCTATCACTTAATACAACTTATGTATATCCTAAAACTTCATACAGCTTATGATATATCCTAAAACTTCACACAACTTATGATATATCCTAAAACGTCATACAGTTTATGATATATCCTACAACTTCATACAACTTATGATATATCCTAAAACTGCATACAACTTATGATATATCCTAAAACTTCATACAGCTTATGATATATCCTAAAACTTCATACAGCTTATGATATATCCCAAAACTTCATACAACTTATGATATATCCTAAAACTTCATACAACTTATGATATATCCTAAAACTTTATACAACTTCATGATTTCCTGAAAATGACGACTTTTTTAAACATCAGATTATTGCAGTGTCACTTAGTTTAATAATATTCATTACAGTTTAACATGTTATGGTCATAAAGAGATATTATTAAATTTTTGGAAACAATATTCCGTTTGATCCATTTTTTTCTTTGGTCTTTTCATCAATCTCCTGAAACAGATTTTTAACTTCGCACGACCATGTCCAACAAGCTCGGCAGGCCACATACAAACAGTACTGAAACGAATCAACGAAAATAAAAATAAACCAAGTGAATGGAGTTGTACAAATGACGTTTTTAACCCTCAAGTAGAGTGACTTCTCGACCGAGTCACGGAGGACAATGGGAGAAAGTGAGTGAACACAAGCATCCCTTTACTTCACGACACACCTGAGTGAACCGTAACAACTCCCTCGGCCAGACCACGACTACCTGTAATCAACGTATCTACCTGTACGGACAGACCTTCAGCACCCAGCATTGTGTTTCTGCATTATCAACAAGTGACAAAAGCTGAATTGTGATGTTAAGGTATTAGCCAGGTGATCTGAAGAGAGACCTTGGGTCGGTCACTTTCATCCGTTCCGCTGCTTCACAGGGCGTGTTCAGGAACACCAAGCGCTCATTAGGCGCCACTATGAGCGTCCATATATTTGGACTTTGACGTGGAGGCGATTCTTATAACACTGTGGCACGTTTTCTTTAAATTTCCCCACATTATCATTAGTTTATGCCGCAAATTATTATCTTCAAACATCTCTGTAATTAACAAATCATCCTTAGTCGTAGGAGATATAAATGAAAAATATATATGGATAGTAACTTTTTTATTCTTTACTCGAATCGTCGAATACCATGAATAAAGAAGTTGTCATCCATTAACTTTTTCTTCATTATTGCAATTTCAACTTCTCAAATGCAACTTAAAGAAGTCATTTTAGAATGAAGAAGAATTCATATATTCCTATACATTAATGAGATATTATCGAGTATCGAGTAAAACCCTCCTTTAGAAGCAATTTAGGAATGACAATAATGAAGAAGAATATACGAACGACAACCTCTTCATGGTTTACCAAATTTTCAGAATCTTGTGTCGTTCTCAAGCACCTCTTCGCTTTATAAATCTTTTAAAATAAACGTACAACTGTCCCTTTAAAACTTGCTGTAAAATAAATATAGTAAAACTAGCTAAACTGTCATCAAATGCAATTCTACTTAAAGATAGTAATTCATTATCATATTCAATCAAGTTAACACTAGCGGCAATATCATGTTAGTCCGTAGGTCCGTTTCAAACTAGACTGCACTGACATTCTTATCAGTGAGCGCCCAGGTTTCTACCCTCCTTGAACACAACAATTGCTCGCCTATGTAGGTTCAGTGAAGCCGAACGCCTATATACAGATAGTACTGAGGTATGGAACTAGTTTGGATTTGTTACCCCGGTGCTTCTAGAGGCACCCCACGCACCTGCTAGAGGTCTGCTATATACCCACCCACCCCGGGTACTTCCCCACCCCAGGCGTAGAGCATGCATGAGCTTCGATAAAGATGAATGGAATTACTTTGTGCCTGGTTTTAACAGGTAGGTAATTATTTGTTTAACCAATTGAGGTTTTTATCTTTTGCAAGATCTTAAACACATACTACTTACATATCGCAACAATTATATTTGAGTTTAATCATTTTTATTGGAACAAATTCAATACTAATGTTTACCTTCGTTTAAAGGTTATGGTCATCTTTTCCGTTGCAATTGTTAATTTCAGCAACAATCGTTTGTTGAAATTTGAAAAACGTCGTCAAATAGTTATACTAAGTTGAAGAAAATATTAACAAAAATGGGGAAATGTGCCATGGTGAGAAAAATCAATAAGGGGGTGTTTGTTGATTAATGAGGGGAGGGGGTGATTAAATCGCTCTGTAACATCCCTTTTGATTTTCATATAATTTCGAAAGTTTTATGTCACATCTCTTTTTGATTTTTCTACTGTAAAAAGTAGATTGACGGTTTTAATGAAAATGTAAATATCCCATAACTTTTATTTACGGATTCTAATTTCGCCGGTGAAGAACATTCATTGTGCTACAACAGTAAAATCTGTCAATATCTACTACTTGTAGACCGGCGTTGTGATCAAAATCAATATTAGTATTTACATTTCAATTTTAAAATAAACTTAACTTGTATCACTGTTTAACAACAGTTACTGTTGAGAATTTCATTTCATTAATCTAACGCACAACTAGTTTTAGAAATAGAATCTTAAAAACTTCAAGAACGTCTTGACTGCTTATCGAATTTAACCCTATTGACATATATAAAACATATTCAACACATGCCCACCTATATAAATTTACCTGTAAGGTTAGCGAATCTCAGGTAGGCGTGACAGGTGAGGTTAGTAGTTGATTGAATCCTCCAGACAGGTGATCGGCGTTCTAGGCCAGGTGTAAAACATCACTGACAGCCTCTTGTCATACATTGTTTATCCTGGTGTGTCCCACAAAGGGCCAGTGACACAATTCAGGGGGGTGTAGTAAGTGATGTTCGTGTTCGAGATAACTTAGATATGTTATGTTTGTACAATAAACTTCGAGACAACTACGATGTGACGTGAATACCAAACTCTCTTGCTCGTTTAACCCAATTCCAAAGCGTTTACATTTGTTGTAATACCGACACACATTGTTAAAAAATTAATTAAATAATAAATCAAGCACTATCTATAGTTTAAACGTTTGTGCATTATTCATTTGATGTATTATATTCTTATATACAACGACGATGTTTTATGAATAACAAATTCTGCTTTTGTTACTACAGTGTATGTTCTATATACATAATTACTAGTATATGCTTACTTGCTTAGTACTTGCTTATTTACGATTGATACGTTTTAGGGCGTACGATGTTCCTTAATGGCAGACACGCAAATGAGCAACAACTACATCAGAGTCAGTTATTGTAACCATATAGCGCATGTTTGTATATCCATAATTCACTTAAACATCATGTACTAGTGCTTAGAAGAATCAATCGTGCCAGCCAATGATATACCTTAAATGCAGAATAAGGGAAGTGAGCGACAACTACGATTTTACGTAAATAACAAACTCCGTAAATTCAACATGAAATGCGTAAACTAACTTCAGACTGATATAGTTATAAAATGCTGCACTTTGTGAAGTACAAGTTGTCAAACGTCATTGATGTTTGTTGATTGGTGATGTTCCAATGATAGAACATGCAACAATTCATCTTATAGTTAGCTTTTAAGGGACAGTAGCACGTTTTTAGGGAGAATATAAGGTGATGTCAGGAAAATGAAAATGAAATAAATGGTTCCAATTGAAAGACAATGTATTTAAACTAATTGAAGCAATAATAATTCAAATATGTAAAGTCAAGTTTCGCCATGCGATTACTTTTTTCTTACACAAAATGAATTAAAGGTGTTCACAAAAAATGGCCGCCAAAGGATTTTATGTGAATCTTCATACTTTGTCCTCTGACTATGGCTTGTGTTATGAGATATTTGACAATGTCAAAATAATTCATTTATCATTAACTTACAATTATCAGCGAACATTTAAAAATATAAAATTATGAAAGAACGTGCTACTGCCCCTTTAAAGTGCAGTTTAATTAAACATTTGATCGATATGTTTCGAGATGATAATGCATATAACGCTTGAATATTGCGATTGTAAAAGTTTAATCAAAATCTTATCACAAAGCACTCCGTGTTACTACAATGTATGCATCACTATTGTTCTAACACAGTCATCGATATCAGGGTATTCGAGTAGTTACACGTATACATTTACGGTGATGTAGCAGGATGTCCTTGTTAAAACAAAAATGCTTCGAGAAATGCATACTGTACTAGTAATGTAATATGAAACTTTCTTTACGCAAAGTCATGTTACGTGATAAACATCCTTGTATCCATTCAACCAACTAATCTATTGCATGGAATTAAGATAATGAATTATTCCAAGAATGAGCATTTAAAAAACCCGGATATGCAATGAATGTCAGAAGTGAAGAAAATATATAAAATAGGTCGTATACATGATAAAATAAACATGAATAGAAACACACACCTCATATCTCCATCGAATACTCTATCAAGACTTGTATTCTGTAAATAGCCTCGCAGAAGAAAATTCAAAGAAGCAGTAGCACGTTTTTAGGGTGACATATAAGGTGATGTTAGGAAAATGATAATTAATGGTTCCGGTTGAAAGACAATGCATTCATACTAAATGGAGCAGTTATAATTCAAATATATAATGTAAAGTTTCGCCATGCGATTCCTTTTTCTTACACAAAATGAATTAAAGGTGTTCACACAAAATGGTTGCCCGTGGATTTTAGGGGAATCTTCATTCTTTGTCCTCTGACTATGGATGACTGGCTTGTGTAGCGCGATTTTTGACACTTTAAAAATAATACATTAAGCATTAACGGACAATTATCAGTGAAAAAAATAAAATATAAACTTGTCAAAAAACGTGCTGCTGCCCCTTTAAACGCATAAATCCTGTGAACAAATACCGATCAAACTCATAACGGACGGGCGGGCTGTTATAAGGTAATGTCGGGAAATTGGCGATAAATGGTTCAAATTGAAAGACAATGTATTTAAACTAAATAAAGCAGTAATAAATCCAATAAATAATTTAAGTTCAGGCACTATACAAATAATATATTGTGCATTTAAATACAATTATCAGTGAAAATTTTAAAATATTGTTTTAAAAAAAACCCAAACAATCATTTTTTAACCATGGCTATTGGAGCAATCTCAAAGCAGGTGACATTCATTCTCTGTTATGTGACAATTGTTACATATGGTCATTTGTTTTCACGGAATCTTTCTTCGTTAATGTCATGGTCAGTAAAACTGAACATAGTTTCAATTCTGAGTAAATAAAACTAGATTAAAAAGAAAATATTTTTTTCAGAAAATTCGTAATTTCGGAGGTCTACAGCGACCAAGAAACCCGCCATGACCAGTTATACAAATTGTCTATCAGATCCATTGGACCATTCAGACCTGACAATGTAATGAAGAGCCATTCAGACAATTCAGACAACTCAAGGATCAGACATCTAGGTCACGGTCACGCAACATCTTTTCATAATTTATTATATTCACATTCATTGTCCGAAATCGCTTATAAAGATACTACTGTCGTTTTCTTTTGGAAATATTTAATAATGAAAGGGGATACATGATTCCCTCTCAGTGAGGAGACGAGGGGTCGTGCTATCATCATTACCATCATCATTATTATCATGATTATTTAAGGCCTTTGGGAACAGTATGACATGAAACGAAGTGAAAGGTTTAGGTCACAAGACAAGCTTTACCCTCTTTTCAATCCACTAATGTGAAACGAGCCTCTTTCAGTAGTTTTCTGACACCATTCTGTAGATATAATCTCATGGATTGTGTCTATTATCCTTTAAGAATCGCATGAATGATGTTATTATAAATGTTAGATTTTCCTTTTCTGAATTTTGCGGTCTTGAACAAGTGTTGGTAACGAGGTAACTTTAAAACTTTGCTGTTTTTCTAGTTTTGAAGAAGAATAAAGTCTATTTATTTATGGATGCCTATCGAAGAAGGTTATAAAAAGTATATAAACATCATCCCACGTGCACATTATTGAAATTCAAATTGTAAAATTAAACTGACCCTCCCGCATACAAAGCTTTTTAAAAACTATAACTATAAAAACTTTTTTGTAGTCGAAACATGCAATTCCAGGTGATCTGAACTCACAATGCAGTTGTTGTTGGGTGGAGTTAACGTCTTATTTCACCATTGGGCGATGTCGCCGACGCCGACTCATAATGTATAACTTGAATGTTCTTTTAACCACTATAGCTTTTGAATGAAAGATATAAGCTGATCTGTCATCAAGACTTCAGATCGAAGATTACATCCTAAGAAAATCTATAAGAATACCAGAGAAGCTAATTAAGTTATTAATAAGCCAAGGAGGCCTATCTCTTCCTGGCGAAATTTTCATTTTAGCAATCTCAGTAAAGTATGATATATTTGCTGCACTAAGAATCTGCGTATAAATTTTTGATCTGATTTTAATGAGATTGTCAATTTAGCGACCAAACTCAAATATAAGGATTAGCCTTTGAAGTAAATACACTGTTCCGCTTCTCGTAGGTCTTGAATACAGCTTTCCGCCTTACGTGTTGTTGACATAGTGTTACTAACTTGTTAGATGGAGTTAAGTGTGATCTGTTATACAAGAAACTATGAAATCGTGTTACTTACGGCGTTATAATTCCGTGGTTATGTCAAGGTTAATGATTGCCTTAACACCATTGTAACATTCTCTTACTTAACTAATGGCTGAGGCGTTACAATAGCCGTTAATCCATCCGAAATGGTCAGTGACCTGAAGATTATACGGTCTTTCATGAACTTGTAATGGTTAGGATTGTAAATTGGTTTGTTTTCTAAATGACTATAGTGAAATAGGGTACATAGTTTTCACCATACTGAGAAGATGTGAAGTGAATCGTATTCGTAACAAGTTACATGTCTTGAATAATTAACACCATTGATAAGGTTTTAAATATAATGTACTGGACCAACTTACTCTATGTCACTTAAAAGGGTCTGTTTGTTATCAAGCACTTTACAGAACGGCTATTTAGCAGAACTGAATGGAAAATTAACAAGCATACTGATGTTTTATGTATACAGAAAAGAGCATACAAATCTCGAACGAGGTTAACTTATATAAATATTATCCCTGCTTATATACATACTAATACGTAAAATCTATTTTTAAAAATCTAGCAATCGGTTACGAAAACGGATTAGAAGCTCTTATAAATTTTGTTGTCATATTTCAAACACTGACTGTCATGTAGTTGAATTGTTAAGGATGATCATAGCAACTTCTCATTTTAACTTGTTTTCTTATGGAATTTCCGTAAAAAAATGTCATCTATCAATTAATAGACGTGTCACTTTTATCCTACACGAAACACGCCCATGTGTCAATTGCTACGTGTAGCTTTTCTCCCCTCTGCTACGTTAGTCATGAATATTGACCATGTATTAGATTTTTCTTTTTTTTCCAATATTTTCCCATTGAACCGGTGTGCAGACATATTCCCATTTTGTGTATTTCATTTCACAACGAAGTAATTATAAGATTGAAGTTGATTGAGGAAAAATAGCGCACAGGGTTGATACTTAAAATCTACGAAGAAGGTTATTTTTAATTGTAATGATGTATTACACTAATTTTGAAGCACTAACTTTCAAACACTGACTTTTATGTTGCTGAACTGTTAAAAGATAATGATACCAACTTCTCATTTTTTAAAACTTGTTTTCCAAAGGAATTTCCGAAAATAAATTGTCATCTATCAAATAATAGACGTGTAATATGTATCCTACACGAATAACGCCCATCATTCAATTACTCCTTGAAGCTATGTTCCTCTCTTATATGTTAGTCATGAATCATGGCCATGTATAAGATTTTATAAGTCGTTTTCATTATTTTCCAATTGAACCAGCAAGCAGACATATTTCATCAGTTTTCCCTACTCACTCTGCGTGTCTCATATCAGAACTATGTAAGATGTTGTTGATCAAGGTCAAATATGACACAGCTAGATATAGAGGATATTATATGAGTGTCCATGACATACAATGTTTACGACACGAGTGCCTAAATATTAGTATTCCCCGAGCGAGAGCGAGGGATATACTGATATTTAGGTACGAGTGTCATAAACATAGTATGTCATGGGCACGAATATAATATTCTATTTATTACCGTAGTCCCAAAATTGAAGAAAATGCTCAAAACATACTTCTCAGCATAGGCAGACTAACGGGCGGCAGCCCGTATTGATTGTGACGTCATAGGTGAACCGTGACGTCAAATCATTGTTTATTACGTGACGTCACAATGAAAAAGTGATATTTTGCCCTAGGGCAACATATGAAAAAAATGAACCTCGATATGACTGCCCTCGTAGGTAATAAATAGAATTAATGCAGAGGAATATACGAATGACAACTTCTTTGTTCACTGTATGCCACATTTCGAACAGATTCTTGTGTCGTTCTCAAGCAGTGGAAGAGGCTAACTGCATAAAGAAGTTGTCATCCATATATTCCTCTGCATTATTGTCATTCCAACTTCTAAAATGCCCCTCAAATAAGTAAGGGATGAAATTGACATTTATATAATATTTTGTATTTTTAGTTATTAGCATAGTTATAAATTGTACGACCTCTAACAGGCCTCATCATAATATTCCTAGAATTCAAAGGATATCCACAATATGTAAGAGTGGTAATATTGAAAATGAATATCATTTTTTATTGGTTTGTAACGCTTACAGAAATCTTAGGAATCAGTTTATACCTCAAAAGTATTTTTTAACCCTTCAATACATAAATTGAACCTCTTGCTGTCGAGTACTAACAAGGAATTGAAATGTATTGCCATGTTTATTCTTTATGCGAATAATTATCGCATGTCTGTGGACCAATGATATAAACATATCAAATGAACAGGCCTCACAGACATACTTTCCTTGCATTTCCCGTTACAAATTTATAACTATGCTAATAACTGACTTTACACATATTTAAAGCACTCTATCTATTATTCAAAACGACGCAGACATTTCTTCACAATCCTAAGCATGGAATCGTGATTGTCAACACATAATCCAATGTTCAAGCAAAATTTTATCTTGATACTTAAAGGATCAATGATTAAAGCACTGAAGATATATGAGTAGAGGTGTGTCTATCTTGTCTACGTTGTGTATACAAAGGCGTGCTTGTTAACTGGAACACAGGACTGATATATAGCCCAATTGCGTGATGGTCGGATGATCTGTAGGATAAAATCTGAACGTTATGTAAGTTAAAGGGAATCAACAACCTAGCTTGTGAAACCTAATTGGTCATTGTTAATGAGAGCGTCCAGACGGGTAAGGGGGTCACATGACACAAACTTGGTACTGGCAGTCAGCTGTAAGCGGTTAATAACCAAAAGATTGTATCCTTACCGAGCATTTACGACTGTTTCGGGGCCCTGCTAATAAAACTCTGGAAGTTAAAAATTAAGGTTGCAGACCCCCTTTCAGAGCAACTCCTGCTTTGAAACGAACGTTGTTGACATACATTTTGTTACTTGTTTCCAAATGGTTACATAGTTAAATATATTGACATATTAACATCAAGACAAAGTATGACTAAGATGACATTGTGAATTATGTAAAATCGAAAGATCTCTCATATTCTTCCCTAAAGGCAATATCCTGATATCTTTTGTTTTGGTGAAACAGTCATAACAGTCACTTATAAATCACTGTAGCCAATTTCACACGTAAAACTTACATAAATACTAGTTAAATAACCTTTCAAATATTATCAACTCGTAACTGTCATTCTTTCTGCTGTAGATGATTTTCCAAAGTTACGTTAGACCGTTTGACTTGCATCATCGGTTTAATTATAATCACGAATCTTAACCTCGTTAATGATGATTTCCAACGTCGATTGGCTCTAAAATGATGCTTTCCAACGTCGATTGGCTCTAAAATGATGCTTTCCAACGTCGATTGGCTCTAAAATGATGCTTTCCAACGTCGATTGGCTCTAAAATGATGCTTTCCTAAGACACTTGCTATTTCTCGATAACACTTTTGATAAAGTTTGGCATATGGGAGCATCTACAACTCACGGAGTGGCTCTTTAAAGAAACTCAAAAATTCAACGTAACCTTATGAAGGAGTTGGCATACAATCCCAAACAAAAGTATTTTAATATATAAATAGTATGGTTGTCTTTGAATCGTCACCTTGCCTTCTTACGACCCCAAAATTTTATCCAATTTTTAGGCTTGACCGATGTCTAACGTTTCAAAAGTTACACGATACTGTGGATCAGGTGTCATAGGCCCAGTATCATGTATCATGTGGGTAAGATGATATCATGAATAAAATATCTCATTTAGATAAAAATGCTCAAAAGGAATGTTAAAAATGCCAAAACCTAAAAAAAATGAAGAGGTTAAGAGGTCAGTGCTTATGTATCTGTCTTTATAATTATTTACCGATCCCTATACCGACAAATTGCTTTAAATGTTTCTTGAGTTGACAAAAACTCATTTTGGACGATGAAATTTAACAACGATTTAAAGAAGGTGATCACATCTTCAGATAAAAATTTAATTAAATTCTGGCTTTGAATAGACATAATAGACTAAGATAGAAATCGGTTTGAATTGTCTACTTGTTAAGTGAACTCAGAGCTACTTCAAAAGCAACCCCGTGACTTTTTAATACATATCAATTTGCTTTAATATGTGATAAATACTTGTTTTCAATGACAAAATTTAAAACAATTATACACAATCTTAAATGATAAATACCAACGTCCAATTAATACAAATGCGAGTTAAAAAACTGTCAAACATTATAAACTCGTACCAGTCATTCTGGCTGCTTTCGAAAAGTTTTCAAAAATACGATTGACTGACGAACGCACGTTATTGTCCTGTTTTCGATCATAATCACAACCTAAACCCTTCTTATTGTCACTTACCAACATCGATTAACTTTAATATGATAATTAAATGCAACAGTCGATACCTGTCGATTAAAATGACACTCTTGATTATTTTTTGCATATCTGCCCCATAAAAACTCAGGAAGTTGCTGTTTAACGAACATTTACTTTAACAGTAATAACAAAACAAATACTGTATAGCAAACTCTTTAAGAACATGTTTATAAAACGTTGCTCAAAATCGTTCTTACGTCATGTGATCTTCAGATGTTTCAATTGATAACATTTTGAATAACAGATACAGCAAGTTAGTTTTGCACTTACGACGATGAAGTTTGATACCACCTTCGTAAAAGGTTCCTTAACTTCCTATCCTTCACCAGTTTTATAATAAAAGATTTGTTGAATGCTGTAGCACGAACAAAAATCCTTTGGTATAAAAAACCTTTCAGAAAGGGAGTACATAATGGTTTTCAAAAGCACATGGTAATGTGTTAAAATAGATTATATCATTCTATACTTTAATAAGGTTGAATCTAAATGGGAAAAAATCAAAACAACCGACTTCTCAAGAATGGATAACTATTACAATAGATAATGTTTATCAACAGAAAGTCATTCTTTAAATTCCTTTACAAGGTTAAATATCAACCCATACATATCTATTACAAAATAATCGCTTATGAATCACGAATCTATTAACAAAATAAACAGTTTGTGTACTGAACAAAATTTAATACAGACTGAATGATGTTTGTAGTAGGGACACTCCCTATAACTGATTATAGCAAACTACATAGGGTCTAGTTCTAAGCCAAATAATGACCCAAACTCGGCAACACCGGGGCCTAAGGAACTTGAGACACCATCCTGTCTCAGGGTGCGAACGTTACGCCAACTCCACTAATCTGTTCCCTGGGCTCAGAAGCTAGATTCACTCGTGCGGCCCGACATGGAATATAACCAATCAAATCATCTCGCAAATCTCGTCACCTTCTCCATAAAATTTCAACGAGAAAATGATTTGATTGGCTATATCCCTAGAAGGGCAGCGAGAGTGAATCCAGCTTCTGAGCCCAGATTAGTGGAGTAAGCGTAACGTTCGTACCCTGAGACAGGTTGTTGAGACACTGAAAGAAATGAAATATCGGTAGTTAAGGGGAAGTAGCGGTTTTTTTAAATTTTAATTTTTTTTTCACTGATGATTGTACGTTAATGCTAAATGAAGTATTCTGAAAGTGTCAAAAATCGCATCAAACAAATCAATCATCCATAGTCAGAGAAAAAATTATAAAGATTCACATAAAGTCCACTGACGGCCATTTTTGTGTGAACACCTTTGATTCATTTTGTGTAAGAAATGCTATTTGTATGGCTGAACATTACATGATATATTTGATTTATTACTGCTTTAGTTAAAATCATCATTTTTCAATTGGAATCATTTATTTTCATTTTCCTGACATCATCTTATATTCCCCTAAAACGTGCTACTGTCCCTTAACACTGAAAAAGAAAGATTGTTTTACATAGAGGTTAACCTTGGAATTATAATGAAAACATTGATATAAATATCTAATTTTACTGAGAATAATAATATTGTTATAAAATTACTTAAAAGTACAACGATCCACCCCCAAAACACATTGTAAAAATACTATATATATATGTAAGGTAATGTGAATAACACACGTATGACTAAACCATCTTCTTTAGTTGAAAAGTACAAGTGTGGCGATTCACAACATTCTATGTTAGGTGACCTGCCATCATATAAGAACACACTTCAACCGTCTCATAAAAGCTGCAAATAACGCTGAAAATAGTACATTTAAAGAACGAAACATTATAACATGTTTTATGGTTAAAACATCAAAAGACCATGTTTCCAGCTGATACAATCTCATCTATAGTCGTCATGGATAACTAACATCAACAGTCAATAAGACTGCATCGGAAGACCTTTTTAGGGATTTCACGTGTGACCGACTTTAATGTAGATAGTATTTTAGTATACACATAAACTCAAAACATAAAATCGTTTTTGAGCCCCGCTAAGCGTTCATGTTCACAGTTTATACTTTTTCATATCTCCTTAGAGATGTATCATGTTTTGAAGTACTTCTTATATTAGTTTAGAAAAATGAAATGGTGTATGTACTGCTGGTAACAGGCTGCGCTGTGTTGTTACTCGTAACACTTACAGTACATTAGGTTCTTTTAAGAACATTTTTGGTTTTATGTATGCTAAAATACTATATGGGCTGACCTAATTTGAATAATCTAACTCGATTTACATATGCATCCTACGTCACAAATATTTTGTGCATCGTGTTAAGTGTATCTTCCAATCGCATATATACAAGATTTTGATGATTCCAAATGTATTTAGAAGATGTTTCTCTAACATCATCTTTGTTATAGTTTTTATATCATTGTATCGATTGTAGCCAACCTCTTCCATTTATTCAAAGAGGGTGTATAAAGTGTGTTATCGTCTTATTGTTTTGTGTTCTAATTAAAAAATGAAGTCATCCTTGTAATGAAATATTCTTCGTGCATTTACGGCCGTTGTTGTACGGAAAGCGTCTTGACACATATTTTCATCCTTATTTACATCTGTCTCCGTTCCACAGTTGCATGCAGTTCTTTATACTTTGTCAATTTTGTGTTTTCTAGGTTTAATTACCTTCCATTTGGACATTGCCCGGTGTTGCAGTTACATTGTTGAGATCCAACCCGGTGAAGAGAAAGAAATTACTTCCCCAAATTATGGACCGGGACAAAACTATCCAGTAAACACAGATTGTAAATGGAACATTGTCTCTTATAGCTCAACAGTAAGTGTAAACCATTAATTCAACAATCAATCAAATTCAACCCCCGAAGCAACTCTTATATATTATTTTCAACATTTATCAATACCATTTAAAGGGGCAGTAGCACTTTTTTTGATAATTTTATATTTAAAAAGTTTCACTGATAACTGTAAGTTAATGTTAAATGTATTATTTTGACAGTGTCAAAAATCTCATTACAAAAGCCAATCATCCATTCTCAGAGGTTAAAGTATGAAGATCCACATTAAATCCCTTGGCGGCCATTTTTTTGTGAACACCTTTAATTCATTTTGTGTAAGAAAAAGGAATCGCATGGTTAAACTTTACGTTATATATTTGAATTATTACTGCTCCATTTAGTTTAAATACATTATCTTTCAATTGGAACCATAAATTTTAATTTTCCTGACATCACCTTATATTCCCCCTAAAAACGTGCTACTGCCCCTTTAAAGGAGATTTATGAAATTGTATAAGTGTCCGTTATCGTTGCATTGTAGTGTCAATCTACGTCACACGTAAGCACATATATGCATAATAATTATATTCGTGACTGTTTAGTACGCTCATGTGAAATAACAATCCTTATTTGATTCATCTGATTGAATCTGTTATTTAATGAGTAAAAAAATCAACATGTTTATTTAGTTTGTTAGAAATGAATAGCTTTGAACTCGGCTTATGTCACATCCATCTTAGAATATAATATCATGTGCTCAACTTTCTTGATGTACCCATGTATACTCAACGTAAAAAGAATTAATTCTTCAGAGCCTAAAAACAAAACAAAGTACAGCTGCAAGATAAAATAATTCGTTGACGTATCATAGATATAGATTGTCCAATAAAAGCAAAATGTTTTGTTAAGATAATTTCATAACGACGATTTTTCTAAAATCGTTAAACATATACAATAGTTGATTCTGATGTAACCATGTGTAGGTTGTTTCGTCCTTCGCGGATTAAACTAGCTTCTCTTTAGGCAGTGACTTTTCTTTTTGAGTTGGGTGTACCCTTATATATGATAAAAAGTACTCTTCGCCGTATCGATCATCTTATAAATACGTGATCAAATATTCTCCATTGCAGCTGACTGTGAGGTTCAACACGTTTGATGTGGAGGACCACGCCCAGTGTGGATGGGACTATGTCGAAATCAATGAAGGACCATGTGGCTCCGTTAAACCTCAGAGATATTGTGGGACTACACTTCCGGACCCTCACGTCACTTCCGCTGACCATATCTGTGTTCATTTTCATTCGGATATAATAGTGACAAAAGTCGGATTCAATATCACAATTACATGTGAGTTGTTTGACGCTATATATAACATGATTCGAATAGTTATGGCCTTGACATGATTTTTTTGTCATGATTAATCTATGAAATTCATTTCAGAAACTTTAAAATTTATTTCACTCAATGTGATTCGCCTTTTCAGTTTGATTAAAACCACCCGTAATCCGTGGAATACAATTGTTAAAAAATTGTCTGTAACGAGGTTCGAACTTTTATCAGTGATATCCTCTCCGTCAAGTTCTGAATGCACCCTCCTTTGTAACATGGTTCAGACATAAGCTTATGTAGTTAATCATAAGGACTCTTGCACAATTTTTCAATAAATTCGGTGCACCATTCATTTCAGATGATCGGGACTAAAAGTTATTTAATCACGTCGATGTGATTGGATTGTTAAAACCTTTGATTTGTCTACGCTAGATTTGCTACAGTAACATGCGAGTAAGTGGGCTGTATTAAGACCTTGTGTAGAGGAAACTCTCTGAAAATAAACGTTAGCGTCAATCTTTAAAAAAATTGCAATTATCATAAACACAGTCGCCGTCGATTTTAATTAGACTGTGTCTTTTAAGTAATAATAGAATTCGTTAAAGTGTGTTTAATTATAAAGAATATTTGCCTTGCAAAATATAAATACTTTATTATAAAATAATACTTTAGCGTCAACAAGAGGTCGAGTCACCAGCACCACATCAACAACCTCAACAGTTCCCCCTATGACGTCACATCTACCTCATATCGCCTGTCAGAGCGATCCATCTGTGATATTCCACTCCGCCACCATATCTTCACCTGGTTTTCGAGATAACCCTACTTATCCCAACAATGTCCTGTGTGTTTGGGTGATCCAATTGAAGCCTCACCAGGTATGAACTGTGTCTTTATTTGCCTTCGTAATACAACACTTAACTGACAATCTAAATAACTTAATCTCAACAGTTTTATAAGGTCACGGTGTTGCAACAATACATAGAACTGTCAATATGAATTTTAAAAGACTGTTAAATTGAGAAACACAAGCAAAATCATTGAACCAAACATAAAATTTTCATTGGGATCACTGAGGTATCTAATGGAATTGTTTTTATTTTGATGATCATAAATCAACATAATATATCTCTGAAATTGTTGATATCAGCAAACTGTTTAAGAATCAAATATATGCAAATCCAAAGGCAGTTTATGAAAATTTTTGCTTTACAATGACCAATCCTCTCATAAAACGTTCTTCTCAGCCAAAGGTATGTCCCTTATGAATTAATATTTCAGAAAGCCAGAGTTATCTTCGAGAGTTTTGATCTTGAAATGCATCCATTCTGTGGATACGACTGGGTGAAAGTCTACACCGATGCAAGTCAAACAAGTTTGGTGAAGAAGACATTGTGTGGAAACTCTTTACCCGAATCTCTCATACTGACTCAGAGTGCTTGTATAAAGTTTAAGTCAGACCAGATTGTACCAAAGGGAGGGTTCTTTGCAAAAATTGAATTTATGCCAATCAAGGCACCACATGAAACAACAAGAAATTCCTCATTTGCAGGAAGCAATAGCTCATCCCCAACACTCTCATCAACAGCAAAATCATTCCTCTCATCACAGAAATCAACTTTGACATCAACTATACTAAATCCAACATCGTCGTTTAATGAGTCATCATCATCATCATCATCATCATCATCATCATCATCATCATCGCCGCAACAACCACTTTCTTCTACCCTAACCGCTCCTGTATCATCATCATCATCATCATCACCATCACCATCACCATCACCATCACCATCACCATCACCATCATCACCATCACCACCATCATCATCATCATCATCATCGCCGCAACAACCATTTTCTTCTATCCCAACCTCTCCTGTCTCTTCATCATCAACAACATCATCACTATTGCTTTCATCACTGTCTTCCTTATTACCATCGACAACTTCATCACTAACATCTCCATCTTCAAACTCTCTCCCTTCATCAACATTGACTTCACTATCAATATCAACAACAGCATCAACAACACCAGCTTCAACATCAGCCATATCAACACAAGATCTTACAAACCATGTATCAACAACAGCCAAAGTATTGCCGCCTTGGACATCCTCTGTTTTAAAATCTTCCTCGTCTACGTCATCACCAGTGTCATCTACTGAACTATGTGAAGACACAATTGTTACAGTCGAGGACAGGCTCATCTTAACTTCTCCAGGTTACTATCTAGGAGAATACCCAGTTAACACAACGTGTTCCCTCAGTCTGGAAACTCATAAAGGACAAGTAAGTATTTGTTGCATTATTTTCTGGCTACATACATCATTGTATCACTTTTTGTTCAACTTTACTGCTATTCAACTGCGTATGACATTAACATAGTTCGCTGTTCATTGGTGAGAAAAGTCGGATGTCAATATCTCTTCATCTATATCTTGTTTTCTTTGTGGTTTAGTATTGCTTATTTAAATGTGCTCTAGTACTTGTTTTCTGGATTAAGATGTTTAACATATAAAAATACGCTGGAGAAGGAAGTTAAATTTTTAATCATATTCCTATTTAATCATATTCTTAGTATAATCTACAATGTTTACTGACATATATCACAGAACACTCTTCTTACAGAGGGTGCTAATAACCTTCCCTGAATTCAACCTTGAGCTACACCCGGCTTGTTCCTGGGACAGTTTGACACTGTATGATGGGTCTTGTTCTTCTGGACAACAAATTGGTAAATACTGTGGACCTTATCTTGCCAAGAACTTTACCACATCTGGAAATATGCTGTGTGTACAATTTGTGTCAGATGTGATTGTCTCAAAGACTGGTTTCAAAGCTGTGCTGGAAGCTGTTCCTGAAGGCACCACTACCACTGAAATGATATCACCTTTGACGTCTTCGTCATCATTATCCTCATCCTTATCATCCACATCGTCATCAGCAGCAGCATCATCATCATCCTCATCCTCATCATCCACATCGTCATCATCATCAGCAGCAGCATCATCATCCTCATCAGAAAAAGCAGCATCAACATCAACAGCTACATTACCACCATCATCGTTATCGCCAATACCTTTACCTTCATCACAATCAGAGTCACTCTCGTCACCATTTACAACAACAGTATTAACAACAACATCATCACGCACAACATCGAGCCCGTGGTCTCAGCTACCATTAACAACAAGATCATCTTCATCACCCACACCTCCTTCAAGTCAAACAGCATCTACCGATATGTCCCAAAATGAGACGGTGCCATCAAACAACAAAAATGTAACAGTCTGTGACCCCTCACCTGCAAGTGTGGTGGACACAGTGACAGTAACCTCACCAAACTTTGCTCCTGGACAATTCTACCCGTTGAATATATCCTGCACTCTTTGTCTGGTATCAGCGAACCAAAGGGTAAGACTGAGAGATTTAAATTTATGTTAATTTGTACGCAAAATATCGTCTTTACATTTTTGGTAGTATCAATATGCATCCAATATATCGTCTAGCTAGTGATGAAAGTATCAGTAACAGCAAACTAAATTTTAAGATTGTGTAGGAATATATTGTGTTGAATAATTCGTTCGCCGTGATGTAGTAATGTTGTAGGGTCAACTAAGTGATGTCACAAGGCACCAGACTGATGACAGAAGATTAGTTTATATTCATGCATTTTGAGATTGCATTACTGTGAGGACATGAAACTTATACTCAACCCACATATTTTGTACTTCTAACATTAACAAAAAGGGAAGTTTCAAAACAGTGTTATATGGTATTTGTAACAAACAATATCAAGTGATAAAAAAGACTTCAGCTGTACCGTTATGAAATGTTTTGCCAGTGAAATATATATATAACTAAAACGAGTTTTCATACACTGATGTTTTTTACAATGTGTTCCCACTCAGAGACTCCACGTACAGTTCACTGAGCTCAATATAGAAGAACACCCTTCCTGTGCATGGGACTATCTTCGGGTGTATGACAGAGGCTCAACCACATCGCCTGAAGACATCACACTATGTGGGGATTTGGACAAAGTTGAAAACTTTACATCAGCTTCAGATTCCATCTGTATCGATTTCGTCTCTGACTTTATTGTTCCAAGAAGTGGTTTCAGAGCAGAGGTCACAACATATTTAGACACAGGTCAGTTCACAATTGATGAATGAAACATCACGATCAGCAAAACCAATAATATTGGGATGGTAGCTCAATCAATCTGTATCAATCATTCCTTCAGTACTGAGAAGGCCAAAGGCCTATAGTACATGTCATATATACAACTTTCTTGACATCATTGATTGGTGGATATAAGCTGCAACGTTTTAATAACATGTTCATTTGGACAATTCAATAATAAAGACCATTTATCAATGGTAACTCGTAGATTATCATTATGATATTGAAAGTTAAATGTGATCACAAATCTTTTGTAGGGGGACTTCAGAGCTCACAGGGCACTATGTCACCTTTAACAGAATCACCTGAAACGATAGCATTTTACACAGAGTCAACCGGCACAAAAAACAAAATTGCACATCTTGACCACCTTCAAACATATTCAAAGATCTCACAACAAGGAACAACTTCAGAAAACCCAGAAGCCAAAACCACTCCAGAGGTTGCAACAAAGCAATTACATATAGTTGCAAATATCTCTACAGGACCAACAACAACTCCTCTAACAGAACCATCTTCATATCCTCCGTCAACTCAAACTACCATAGTTCCTACAACACAACTAACCTCAAATACTCCTACAACCGAGACAACAACAATGCTTTCTTCAAGTTCAGAGGTACCAACTCAAAGTCCATCAACGTACGACCCATATTCAGCTACCTCACAAGGACCTCCTCAAGTCACCCTAAGTATTCCGATGGATGCATGTTCTGGAGTTCCACTTCTGCTGACATCTTCTACAGGAAACATCACCTCCCCTGGATTCCCTCTTGGACACCCATATCCTAACAACCTTGACTGTCAGTGGATCATTGATCCTCAGTTGGATGAGGTATTGACTGATCATACTCTTGAATATCTAATGTGCATAATCTGAAATGATTTCAATCTTTGAGAACTGCAAATTTCAATTATCTTCATTAGTCACCACAAGTGAGATCTCACACTTTCAACATTTCTCGCAACATCATTATTTATATCCGTGATCATGCGTATTTTCCTTCTCATATATGTGACTCTGGAGAGATGAGTTCTGTCTTTCTATTATAGATATCTGTACATGCCTTGAAACTGACATTCGATGTAACTGTGAGCTAAGTGTTATTCCTGAAAATAGTGTAAATATATTGCGTTCTTTGTACATAACATTAAGAACCACAATTGATATTTTCAGATTGTACATATTTATTTCGAAAGTTTCGAGCTGGAAGAGCAGGCCGATTGCCTTTGGGATTATCTGATCATTTACAGTGGCGAGGATGACACAAGTGACGTCATAAGCAAACTTTGTGGTGACGTCATCCCTGGAAATATAACAACTTCCGGTGGAAGGATTCTAATCCAGTTCCATAGTGACAGAATGGTCCCAAAAGCAGGCTTTAGTCTTCGGTATGGGATCCTTCACTCGCCCACACCTACAGGTAATTTTTCAATCACAAAATGAATATTTCTTATATTTTGATTATTCGTTTTACATTGTTCAATTAAATTTGTCAAGATTTATGGTAAGCTTTCAATCACTCTGACGTTTCAATGACTGAAACATTACCCAAGCGGAGTTAAACTCCAACTCACTCACCCTTTCATTTTCAACTAAGGCAATACAATTTGTATTACCAGTTGTCGAAATCTACCTCAAAGTTCAACAGTTAAAGATAGAAATTATAAGACCAGTATGAACAACACTTTTTTCAAGACATGGAGATACCATATTTATAACACGAAATGTGATTTTAAATCGGCATTTTATTGTTTATCAAGATAGACACTTTAGAGACGTCAAATTCATATAACCATGGTAAAGGCTACTCCTTTTTGCACTATGATAACAAGCAATAAATCATGATGTCATATCTATATTACCACAGATGCAAACACCCCATCCCCAGAGTGTCTGCAGGAAATGGTTCGTTGTAAGAACGGAAGTTGCATTTCCCCGCTATACCGCTGTGACGGGATAGATAACTGCGAAGACGGAGAAGATGAAGTTAATTGTGGTAATGATCTTAATAATTTAAACTTATAGATTTATATGGCATTGAACATTTTCATCTCTGGTCATTCCGTTACACATGAGGTTGAGATCATATTTCTGTAAAACTAAATCAACAAAATTTTGCCTTTTTCGGTATATTTAGTTTTTTACCGACAAAGGTTTACAGAACGTGATTTCTTTCTGAAGAAGGCTCCAATTAAAAAAAATATGACTTGATAAAAAGACGACTTTCAATTGACACTCTTTTCAAAGGATTCAAATCATATACATTGTATCTATAAATTTTTAAAATCACGTACTGAAAAGTTCACTTTCATTTAAGTAGCTCTTGTCTATTATCAATGAAGCGATAGCTACATTGTTTGGCGAGGAATAAAACAAGCTTTTTTCACAATTTAAATGAATCTTATTAAAATAAAATCTATAAAGCAAGAGTACGGCAAGTTAAACGTATTGAAGCAAAATTACTTTACTTGTTTTAATGAGATTGCAACCGACATGGCACATATTTCTAATGCTAAATCTGGTTGATTGACAGGAGAATGCAGCGAGGACGAGTTCACATGCAGGAGTGGGTTCTGTCTACCTATGTTCAGACGGTGTGACGGGCAGACGGACTGCATGGACTGGGAGGATGAAGAAAACTGTGGTTCGTTGCTCCATGATTGAAAAAATAACAAATTGATTTTGTGAACGCTACAACATAATTTTTCTTAAATTCGTAGACAATTTCTTGTTAAAAGGCCTATCATTTAAAAGCATTTCTCATTTCAAATATACGCTTCGTAATAATTTTCAATCAATTTTCAATTAACAATCATTTATCTTGATGTGGGTAAATATTGCTGTTACTTATGTGTTTTTTTGTTCAGAAAACAATTGAATTTTATTAGATAAACGAAAAGTTTCGTTTATTTTAATCATCAATTATACAGCAGTGATACGACATTTTACATACATCATCAAAATCAGTTGAACGATGGTGAAATTTGAAAATGTCATCATTTTGTATGAAATATTTCCACAAGATATTATTAAATTCCATTTCCTGTGTTTTATACAGTGAGCAGTGGTCACAATTCCACCCTTCTGGTCATGCGCAATGGTACGTGGTTTCCGGTATGTTCTGTCCACTGGAATCCGGACTTTGCAAACATTGCATGCGCAGCAGCAGGTTTGGGGTAAATTGTTGTGAAAGAATAAGATAGAGCTTTTAACGTTGTTTTCCGAAAAATACATACTAAAGTACTCACGAAAATAGAAATAAAATGTTTTTTGGCGTTTATTTTTTTATTTCTCGACAAAGGTAAGTAATTCTTCCAGATGTTCAAATAACTAAGTTTTTCCAAACTAGGCCTTATAAACTCATTGCAAAAATATACTTTAAATTACCTTTGTTCATTTAAAACTGCCCAAAATTTGCATATTTTCAATACATTTCGAAATCTGCTATAGCTTACGTCACTCTCAGCATTACGAGTGACAATAAACCCGCAACGCTCTTTTCCGCTGAATTTGCAGTTGCACGTGCGTTGCCACAGCAACTCTGCAATTGACAACAGAAGTTATGAATGAACTCGCAAGAATAGTAGTTTGTAACACGCGGCTATGTCTGTAAACTCGACGAAAACCAAATTCTTTTTCAACTAGTTTATGATTTTTTAAAAATCATATGAGTTATGAATAGTAGAGGACATAAGACATAAAATTATTGTACATTAAACAATGCATTTTAAATGATGGTACTGAGATAAAAGATAATTTACATACTATAGCTTGCATCAGAAACGTACATTTCGACTTTGAAATAATTTTGAGGCGTGAAAATGACACGTTTTTCTCTCCTGTAAAGTCATATATTCCGGGGGATTTTACAACAATTGTCTGAAACAAAAGTTGGGAAAAACCACTGTGAATGAATGTTTAGAATAAAAATATCCAGTTAGTTCCAAATAAAGAAATAATCGACAAAAAGCATTTTATTTCTATTTCCGTGAGTACTATAGTACATATTCTGTGCTAATGTAAAATAAATTGCTTCCATATTTCAAGTAGCCAAAATACTTTTACGTTTCTGTTATATATCATAAATATTAAATCAATTGACGTATAAGGTTTGATGACACTGTTACAAGTTTAACGAATCTGTTTCTGGAATTTAACCATCATATATCAACGCTTATGCAAGAAAATGTTTTTGCAGACTTCCAATTCAAAATGGAACAATAACATCGTCAGCGGACAGGTTTTCTGTTCTCGAGGATGCAAACAGCGGAGAATCTTCCTTTCATTCGAACATCAAAATAAGGTTAGATTTAAAATAGGATTTTATTGTTATAATTTATATTGAGTCAAATATAATCGACAAAAAACTTATTTTGTAAATTGGATATTATATGTTAACGAAGACATATACTTCAAAACAAACTGATAATATAAATAAAATTAACCTTTAAAGCCGCTGTAGCAAAATTCAAAATATAAAATTTTCAAAAAACATGCTACTGCCCCTTTAATCACTCAAATTATATCTCTCCATTATGTTGACAAGATGAATATGTGCCATCATTGCATTGAGACATTGCCATGTTCAAGTTCACACTTTCTTAAAGATCCGATTCCTCCAGGGATTCGAGCCAAACCCTTAAGAATCGAGCAACACTGTTAGTACTGGATAGCAATAATCAATCTCAATTAAATAAGATTTTACTATTACCTAACAACGTAATGCGATGGTTGTAAGAATGAAGCATAAACTTATCAAATCGCAAGTCGAGCCTTAGTCGGTACTAGCAGTTTTCTCTGAATCATATTTAATCGACAGGAATGTGTATAAAAAGGTTTAAATTGTCCATTATCTACATTGTTATTGTGCTATCATTGTGTGAAGAATTGCACCTTGTACATCAGTGTGTCTATCATTTTATATTCACAGTTCTGAATGTGCCAGTGGAAGTATTGTTACTCTGACATGTGGCGAGAGAGGTAAATCTAAACCTTTTTGGTTACACACTACACTTTAAACAATATTGTTTGCATAAAGAGACTAGGATAAAACCATGAGGAAATATAGGCCTAAAGCATTTGTACTAATCAACACTTGTTATATAACGATGCAAGTATACATAATACCTTTTGTACGTTGATCACACCAACTTCTATCGTGCAAGAAGATGAAAACAATAATTAGTGTTGAAGAAGAAAAATTCAAGAAAGAATTAGGGTTGAAAAAGAAAAACTCGAGCAATAATTAGTGTTGAAAAAGAAAAACTCAAGAAAGAATTAGGGTTGAAAAAGAAAAACTCGAGCAATAATTAGTGTTGAAGAAGAAAAACTCAAGATAGAATTAGGGTTGAAAAAGAAAAACTCGAGCAATAATAAGTTTTGAAGAAGAAAAATTCAAGCAATAATTTGTGTTGTCTATTCCTAAACCTAAAACTTCAAAAAACTTTCAGAATAAAGATTGTACTCGTAACTAGCTACAATTCTCATTTTAGATGGTGCTACATGATCGAATGTATAGGCCTTGTCTTGTGACTATTGACAGCATTATATCTTTATGAGCAATGTCTAAAGTTTGCTCATTTTTCTCTGTTTTCAAATTTATCTGTCTTCACCCGAATGTTAATGTAATGTATAGCATTTCACGATGACACAATAACGACTGGACAGACAGCGGTGTGTCATTTTATTATATCCCGTTGTTTTCTTGATCTTGTCGTAGTGTGTGGCCGGAAGTCCGCTGAGCTCCCATCAGCCTACATTCTCGGAGGATCTCGCTCAGTACGAGGAGACTGGCCCTGGGTTGTCTCCCTTTTCTCAGGGACGAAAATGGTGTGTGGCGGTACCATAATAGACGAGGAATGGGTGGTAACAGCGGGACATTGTGTGGAAACGTACGTCACTTTATCTACGATTCAGATTCCAAATAAAGCTAAACTATTGTCAACCACGTTTAACTCACGTCACCATTGAAAACTGTAAAAGAGGTGTTATTCAAATTGAATGGTATACTTACTCCATTCGAAGACTGTTGATATTCTTATAACTCTCTTCGTGAACTTATCAAATACATCTATTTGCGTTATGTTATATTATTTTTTCGTAATATTTTAGCGTTGATTTCAGAACTGAAGCTGTTTAATTTCAGATTAATTAATTACCCACAGACGACATTCCTTGTAGCCGGAAGTGTCAATCTGAAGGCCCCGGATGTTGAGTACCTGAGGGTGACGGAAATTATTCTCCATCCGGAACACAACTTCATCTACAACGCCGACATCGCTCTCCTGCATCTTCAGCACCCCCTGGTGTTCACTGACAGAGTTAAGCCCCTTTGTTTGCCAACTCGTCAACACAACTGGGACTCATCTATCCCTTGCTTCATAGCGGGCTGGGGCGTCAACTCTAAACAGAGTAAGATCTTTAAGAAGACACTCTGCAAAAATTCCCATTGCACAAGTCTCACCTTAACAATAATTTTGCTGATTTCTCAAGGGGTTTGAACTTATCGCCGACGAGAATCTTACACTCAAAGTCTCAAGTCTTAAAGACGCCATTGATAAAGTCTTTGATTTGTGTAATAACCTCACGGAAGAGTTGCCCTCAAACGGGCTGGTTTGTTAAATAAACTCAAACTTTACTTGAGCACACCCTCTCTAAAGTAACTCAACTCAGAAACTCTTTCGTTTTAAATCAATGCAGAAAGTGATTAAGAAAAAATAATACAACTAAGGAAACCTTCTCCAATTTTGATAATAGTGTTACATGTGTTTGAATTGGAAAGAAATGTAAAAATATTGGTAGAAAGGATTTATAGAGTTAAAAATACACACGCTGCAGTCAAGATGAATTTTGGGTCTTGAAAAAGGGTTTCCCCGGCTGCTTTAAGAATGGCGTAAGTTTGCAAATGTGATTGGTTAACACTGCAACTAATTATCATAAAACTGTTAATCTTAAATGTGTGTCTTCATCATGTATGTGCTTTCAATTGAGTTGAACATATATTTTGTGGTATTCTTTCAGCCTACATAGATGCAGACATCAATCACTATGACAGTGGTAGGAACTTCTTTTATGCCATTGTGCTCCACCATTTGCTCTAGATATCATTATTGGTAGTGCTTTGTAGAGCCTATGGTGCCGTTGGTACTATGGATTGTTCATTAAGATGTTAATTCACATATAAATTGTACAAATATAAGATGAATGCATTCCCTTTTGCCTTGTTGGGCGTATTGACACAGTGACTGTTTTATAAAAACAGGAACATTGTATTTTGGTAACCACATTTTTTTCTTTTCAGTCATCTTGATTCAGTTTCTTGTTTAATAACATAGAGATTAGAATGTGGTTAATAAGAAAAACAGCATAAGTTTACATTATTAAATAATTTCGAAAATATCTTATCACCTCAATTGATCGTTTCTTTGAATTTGCATGTTATGAAATCACTTGGCGCTTTGGTTCTTGTCAGAGGCTTGGTGCTTGCATGCTTTTCTTTTCATATCTGCCGCTGCTTCTTATTGGTTTTGGTTGAAATATTCCATTTATATATTTATTATAAAAAATATCTTAAATGATTCCTAAATGAGTATTTAAGGGGAGATAATTCATACACAAAGAAACGGACACTTTGAGTCAAGACGTACAGTAGAACGGTGAAGGGTACCTTTCACGCACCCAAACTTCTTGGTGTGGTTTTCTTTCATTGAGACATTTCCACCGAACACTGATAGCAGTCAAGTCGTTCTTGAAGCTTAGAGAGCTAAATGAGTGTCGTCCCGTGAGTTTGTATTTAAAGTTAGAAAATATGGCAGGCCAAATCGTTATTTCTCTGAAATAAACTATGATCTATTAGTTACCAAAGATTACAGAATTCACTCATGTAACCAAATGGCAAATTTAAGGTTCATGAAGTACACCCTCGAATCCTCATCAGTAAAGAATTCTATATCATAAGAAACAGGGGTAGGCCTTAGTCAAAATATTTTGAGACCGAATGTACCTGCTGTGTACGAATGTGACTGACTTTTGGTCATTTTCTATGCAGAGATTCTGGCGGGAATTGTCTCCCCTTACCTTCACCACGCTAAACTTGACTTATGGCCCCAGACCACGTGTCGTGACGTGTACAAGACAAAGGTCAAGGACACAATGATCTGCGCAGGTCATGAATACGGAGAGGTCGATGCTTGCAAGGTAAGTTGCAAGGTAACACGGTAGTTACCAAGCTTTTTTTCATGTTATCCTGTTATGTGAAAAGATAGGTTTTATCATTTTATCATTAACGATTTGTCATTTTGGATTGCAACGTGTTAGTTTTGATGTTCAAAATATTCCACTTCGTGAAATGTTAATGAAATGGCATATATATTTCACTGAGAGATAATTCATAATTCTACTGAACGTAGACAATGCACAAAATTAAAACACCTGTAGAGGGTAATTGGTGCATGCTGTTCCCTTGGAAACTGATTTTTCGTAGTTACGGAAATGTTTTTTTACAACACTTAAATGATCAAGAGGTTAAAAGTTAAGGTGATATAACTTGACATAACACGCTTCAAAACACTCCTCAAGAGGTTGCTTCACTAAACGAAAGCATATATCAAAATTGAATTACCGTTTACCAAATTACAAGGAGACATATCCTTGAGGCTGTAGGAATGTTGAGACTTCATGATTTTTACTATCAAGAGAGCTCGAATATTACAAACAATGAAGTTATCAGTAGTAGGGGAGACCAGGGCAAAGCGCGCCGTCGGGGCAAAGTGACCAAGCCTTATTTCTCTTTAACGATCGAAATATGGCGTGTTTTGTCATTATCAACCAATGATAGCAAATGTTAAGAAACGTTGTGGTACATGTTTGCATCTTTAGCGTAAGTTGGAGATTTGCCATTACAAAAAGTTTAAAAAACGACATTTTTCTTTAAGGAAAGACTTTGCCCGAATTCAAATATTTCATATAAACACAAAACGCAACATTGAACTCTAGTGCACCTATTACACAAAAATGTATCACCTATTCATTTATTTAAGAATTTTGTAATTCATTGCTTAAATTATTTTCTACTATGCACATATCGAATGGTACCCTCAAAGGGGCAAAGTGAGCAGGGGGGGAGCGCTTTGCCCCGAAGTGATCTAAAATAAGTTTTTATCGTCAACACATTAGTGTAAGAGTTATCAGTTATTTTTCTTAAGCAGATATCGTAAAATAGAATTGTAATTTACATTCCATAATTTTCCTGTATTTTTAAAAATTGATATTATCAATGAAGTATCAAAATTTCATTATATGATTTTTGCTTCATTTAGAAACACATATATTTTCTTTGATTTTTCAGCATAAGTTTGATATTCATTATATATTTTGTTTTATACCCAAACAATTAAGAAGATAGTCCGTATGGGCAAGCCAAACAGAGATTAGATGTTTGTAAAATGTCTAACTTGTCTTTTAAACCAATCCATTTCTTTATTTCTTTCATATTTTTATTGTTTTCTGATAGTAAATGAGTTAAATTTTCAAGACTCTCATATTTCTTAGAAATTCGTATATATTAATTATGTAAGTTTTTGGTTAAGAAACTTCGAAAATCGAGGTTTATGACATATATAAAATATTTGGTCTTTCTTTGCATACTGAGCCTTAGTTTTTATTATTTGCTAAGTTTTCATAACGGTGCCTTTGAACTGCATGGCACTTTAAAATAACTTTGATGTATTGTAATAACTTTTTATAGGTGTTTGACATATTACATCTGTGTGTCTTTAATTTAATTTGCCCCAAACTACGGGACAAAGTGCGCCGCCTTTGTCGAAATACATTTTCGTTTATATCTCTATATACTGGCATGGTAGGTTAAAATGCATTTGCCATTCAATAGTTTATCTGATGAGAATTAGAGACATGCTGCAAGTTGCATTCTAAACATGTAAATGTGCCCAGAAAACACGCTGGTATGTTAGAGGGCGCGCTTTGCCCTGGTCTCCCCTATACATGTGTGTTTGCCCGCCCCCAGGGAGACAGCGGCGGCCCCCTGATGTGTGAGCGGCACCCCGGGAGGTGGGAGCTGGTGGGGGTGACGAGCTGGGGGGAGGGGTGCGGACAGATCGGTAAACCAGGGGTGTACACAAGGGTGGACAGCTACATCCACTGGATTAACCAGCAAATCAACAACAAGGGTATGTTCGAGAATCGTGTTTGCGAATCTTACTATCCAAACATTGCACGGAACTGCTCTTGAAGTTTTATTCTTATCCACCTGTGTCTTTTCCTCCCAGGAGACGCCCTATTTATAACCGTGTCATAACATAAAACAATTTTCCTCACAACTATCAATTTACAAAAAAAACCTCATAATAAAACAACTCATTTACCCTTCGCTAGAGAACATTTTCGACTGAATTAAACGAATCCAGATATTTGTTTTCTCAGATTACTGTGTACAAACACTTTCTACGTCAACGTATGTTCATTTAATCGAAAAGGTACTTTCAAAACGTAAGAGAAAAGGTACTATTTGTTTCTTGTTTTCCTCAAAGATGAAATCAACTGCGACTTCGAGAAGGCTGGTATTTGCGGCTACACTGAAATGTCTACAGAAGACTTCATCTGGACCAGACGGAAGGGAGGGGCTTCAGTACCTGAGAGACCTTACACAGACAAAACTACAGGCAAAATCTCAGGTTGGTTACGCTAGTGCAGGATGGTACTTTTATGAGCGCTTCAGTTTCGGCATAAAATGACAAAGACATGGTGATATAACGTGATTTTATCATTATTAACTAAGAGAGACAAGAGTATAACATTGTTCTTTATTGTTATCTTTGCCAGCATATATGTGGACTATCTTCATCATCACGACCGGCTTAATGATTAAACAACATGTGTTCATCCAATAATATGACAATATGTTAGAATGGACTAAATACATTTCCTAAATATTTTGAATCCATCATTTAAGCATTACAGGTAGGTAAAGACATACACTGTAATTTTGGGTTTTAACGACAGTATCCAGCCATCCATATCCATTTTCTTTACCCACAAAACATATTTATGTTTCAATTTTAATGAATGCCTGCCGTTCAGATATCATTTCATGGATGCCAATTTTATCAATTTCAGGTCACTATATGTATGCATTCATAGCGTACGAAGCTAAACACCAGACTGCAACAATCTCCACTCCAACCTTCCACAACTCCGGATCTAACTGTCTCACATTCTATGTTACCTTTGTCAATGCAAAGGATGCAAAACTAACCGTGAATGGAGCTTCGAACTCATCAGAAGAACTGTCAATGTTGATGCAGCTTACACCTGTACATGGACAATGGCGTCGTGTGGAGCTTCAACTGAGCGATGACGTCATCAGAGTAGAGTTCATTGCCCAGGCTGGAAGGTGGACAAATGGTGGAGTTGGGATAGACAATATCATAATCGAAGAAAATAAATGTGAAGGTAACTCAATATTTTCAATTCATAAATTGAATAAATAAATTGAAGGTTTCTGTAATTCTGAAATTTTAAAGATATGCAATCGAAGTGATATGATTAAAATAATGAACTTGTTTGGTTGAAAAGTGAATATTTTACATTTAAGTATTTATAATTTGAAATAACACATGATGGTATGATTGAGTGCATTTAGATGTTTATTGTTGTAAAAAGGCATTATAGCATATACGGCCAACGTAAAAGGTTATGCTTAAAACTATGCATGACAAAAATAGTTCGGAAAATACCAATTTCTAAAGTATGAATAAATAATCATTTTATCAATTGATTAACTTATATTAAACAAATCTTTAAACTCAAAGTGATTGCTAATACTTTTCAACGATTTATGTCCATTGGCTTCGAATCAAAGAAGTGATAGAACATATAAAAAATCATTTACTTACGAATATGAAACTTAATGGAGATACGTCATGGTATGTTGGACAAAGTACGCAAAGCTAATTTTCATCATCTTCTCGCGGCAAAATAAGCTCTTTCCAGTTTGAGCAAGACGATTCTCGGTTTAGATTGCGAATTCATGAAGATGATTTTCATTGACAGCCATTGGACGAGGACTAAAGAAGATCAAAATCGTACCATATTGCTTTGTTATCATTAATTTATTCTTCCATTGCAGGGGTGATGAAAGTCAACTGCGACTTCGACAGGGGAACGCTGTGCGAGTATAAACAGGCTGAGGACGACTCGTTTGACTGGCTACTTAAAACCATTCAGCTCACGGATGACAAGTCGAGGTCAACAACCGACCATTCAGGTCAGGAACAGACATACATAATTATTTTGAATTAATGTTCCCTTTCCAAGACATTTGACTCGAATAGAAAAGCTGAATTTAAAGAGTATCTGAGTCCATATTTAGGACTAAAACTAGTCTGTTTCACTTTCGAGACCATGGGGATACAGGATATTTAAAAGGGGGTGTGGGAGGGGGTCACCTATTGGAAACGGGTTTCTCAGTTACATGATTTCAAAATGGGGAGGTTTAAACCACAGGAACCCGATATCGTAAATAAAATGTAGGTAAAACGTAGATAAGAAAGACCCACCCCTCTATATAATTGAGTAACTTACTCAATTATATAGAGGGTGGGGTTTTCTTATCTACCCGATATCGTAAATAAAATGTAGGTAAAACGTAGATATGGAAGACCCACCCCTCTATATAATTGAGTTAACTTACTCAATTATATAGAGGGGTGGGTCTTTCTTATCTACCCGATATCGTAAATAAAATGTAGGTAAAACGTAGATATGAAAGACCCACCCCTCTATATAATTGAGTTAACTTACTCAATTATATAGAGGGGTGGGTCTTTCTTATCTACGTTTAAACTCAATTATATAGAGGGGTGGGTCTTTCTTATCTACGTTTTACCTACATTTTATTTACGATATCGGGTTACTCAATTATATAGAGGGGTGGGTCTTTCTTATCTACGTTTTACCTACATTTTATTTACGATATCGGGTTCCTGTGGTTTAAACCCCCTGAACACACCTCCGGGTCCGCCACTGGTAGAGACAATCATATATGTAAGTTTTGGCGCTAGAGTGTAGTAATCGTATATGTATAAATTCAAAGTTTTTACCGTAAATTGTTTCAGATCATTACATTGAAGCAGACGGAACTTCAAGATATCCAGGAGACAGAACAAGAGTTATCTCCCCTATAGTGAATTCAACTCTACCGCAATGCATAACTTTCAAGTACAGGATCCGCCCAAGAAACTCGGGAACTCTTTCGGTTTGCACGGAGTCAAAGTTCAAAGGTGAAACGTACCTTTCCTGTAACACGTGGTCACGTGCTAACAGTGTGGACGATGATTGGACGGAAGGAAGTGCACAAATACCCGCTTCATCATATCCCTACGCGATTGGCTTTCAGGCAGAGAGGGGAACCATTGGGGGAGTTATTGCTATTGACAATTTATCGAAAAAGGACGGCATTTGTGAAACATAGCACATGCTATTACAACATGAATGTAAAAAGCGAAATGTTAACAAAAAGTTCGAAGATGAACATCAGAAAATTGAATTACAAGACACTTTTATGAGTCACTAATTATTTCTACTGGGAATCATAAAAAAATTACCATTTAATGTGATTCTAAGAAGCTTTATCCAGTTGAATTTGGAGCAACCTTATTTTTGAGGTTGTTGAAAGAAGAAAAACGAAATTAAACCTTAAATGGCAGCATTTGTTGTTGACTCCGTAAAAGTACAAAGTTCGGAGGTCACACGTTGGAAATTTCAACTTAGTCTTGCCATGGTGCTTATACAAATGGAACTTGACTACTTAAACTTATTACCTTTGGGACAATTCATTCATGTACTAGAATATTAGCCTAGGATATTAAAGTCATTCAAATCACAATATTTACTTAAAGGTATTAGCATGTCATAAGGTTTCCGTGCTTATCGAGGAACTCACGTGAGTGAATGAATACACATCAACCAAGGATCTAATGTCTCATATTCTTGATACACAATTCATCTAAAAAGGTGTATTCATGTATTCATGGCAAATCTTTGGATTCTCTAGTTATTATTTCGTATTATTGTCCTAAAGGATAGGGTATTATTTGAAATTTTTTCGACAAAACGTTTTTGAAATAATATTCAGCATTGACGTGCAACATCATACATCCTTGGCTAATTAAATTGAAAGGCCCATTTAACCTGATAAAAAACTACAACAAGCCCAATTTAATATGCATTTAAGTAAAGTATCTAATGTCTTAATATATTTTTTATTATTTCATTATTGTGAATGGCCTGTTATGTCCTATGGGGTCTGTGACCTTGTGACAGAAATAAACTTACTATCTACAGCATTTAATGACATTGATGGCAATACTACCTTGTGTATGTAGTAGCATTAAGCTTTAAACTCTAATATCTTAATTAATATTTCATATTATTTCACAAAATTATGTATACCCGAATTGATATATCTCACTTACTATGTACATTATTATGTTTGTTATATTTATATGGATCTTTTCCAATAAAATATTACAGGTTCGATTACAATCTAGTGTTTTTATTGATACATTGATTGCAGCGGAATACACATGAATCATTGAAATGACCTTTTAACAATCTTTACCAATGGACAGAGGGTGTCGGTTTGGTGTTTGTAAGATGAATTTTCATTAATTTGAATCCTCAATTTGTATTTTAAAGGATTTTGTCTTGCTACTTTATCAGAAGAAATTAAATATCTTACTTTAAAAAAAAATTTCTTAAAGAATCACATATACCAAAATTCCTTTATTGTATCATTTTATCGAGAGGTACCGACGGTAATCCATCTTCCTACACTAAGCATAAAACGCCAGTTTCAGAACTGTCAGGTTTATGCCTTGCTGCCGACCCTTGAGTTTTCTATGGTGATATCAGCGCCCCTACAGGCGATTGTAAGCAACCCCCAGTTACTTTCTGATTAAACTATTGCTTTCTCTCATAGTAAGCTAGAGAGCAAGCACAGAAAACAGACAGTTCGGAAGCTGGCGTTTAAGGCTTTGCGTAGAATGATGACTAAAAATGTGCAATAGGTGTGTTATCTCTGCTTGATGTAAGGATGTTTTCAGATGTTCAAGGATAACAAATTGTTATCAGTATTGAATAATTAATAAGCTCACCGGACTTATCACCGTTTATACCATTTAGGTTCACATCGAACCCAAACAATATGCCATGAAAATCACGGTGTAAACATCGGTTTCTGGTTGCCCATCCATTTTTTGGGTTTAACCGTATTATCAACTTGGCCAGATTCAGGGAAGTTCTCGTCGAACTTTTATTCCCACAAAAATCTGAAATTCATGATTCCATCCAGTTATCATACATTTTCAATATGAATTTATTAAGTAATCAAAACCAACCAGACCTTCTTTTATTTCATATCTATAGATGTACAAATATTGAAATGTCCCAATGGTAAAATGGCCTTTTATACTCTTATGTTTTCAGCGTTTTGCTCTGTATTATACGTTGTTATTTCAAATTTTTAAAGATTTGGTGTTTCAAACTTTTATATCGGCTACAAATGGCAAATACATTTCGCATAATTAATCGTCGTAGATTTATCCCACTTATATACTCACACAGAATATATACTCTATTGGATTTGAGAAGAGAAGAAGCATGCATCTCCAAGGAGGTCATTTCATTTATTGAAAAAAAATTATACTCGGGTGTATTTCATCGAAAATATATCTTAAACTGAAATATGTATGAAGTTGTCTTGAATATCATCAGAAGGCCCTACATGGAATCATCTTCCCACGGCAAGGTGAAAACGTATCGAGCAACTCTCCTCGCTTTAGACCTTGCCTTCACAAGGTAGAAAACTGGTGATCCGGAGCAGCGACACCTATCGTGATCACGAGTTACGCCCCTTATCAGCTCTTACAAAATAGCCAATGAAATTTCGGAACAAATTCAAAATACTAACAGACGATCTTTTTGAAAACAATCCGAGTGAAATTTAATTTCAAATTTCAGTCCGCATGGTTGTTTTCACGTTTTTGATGAGCACCGAGAATGCAGAGAAGACAAACATTTATGTATCGCTCAAATTAATTGTTTCTCGCCCTTGTAAAAACACATACAAAAGTATTTTTTCAAATCGGTTCAGTTAACATGCTGTCTTCTGATTGGACTATTCTACTTCCGTGCAGCGGGTTGAAATGCTAGCACAGAAATCACGGCCAATGATGTCAAGGGAGGAATGGGAAAGTTTAGAAACTTTTTCGTTTCGCCCGTGACGTTGTGAAGATGACATGGAATTGGTATAAAAGAATTGTTGTCTACGGTGTTTGAATAACTTCTTTCAAACTAAAACTTTAAAAAAGCAAGAAAAATGAAACATGTTCTGTATTCTGTCGTGAAATTGGAATAATTTAATATCCAGTCTATCCTTATACTTTACATAAACAAATAATTATGTACTCAGTAATCGTGCAAGATATATATTTCTAAGTCAATAAAAGAAACAGATATCATGACCCACAATGATATCATAAAATTGTGTAATATATGCTCGTTATCTTTAAATGATATTTCATGGCGCTTCGGAATGACTTTCAGTGCAGCAACACCCATGGCTGAATAGTTCCAGTCGCTGTTCGCAGGTTTGGACGCAATGCATGGCCACAACAGTGTTGCAGGCTTTCTTCCTGCAATTATACTCGCAAATTCAAATTCTTTATTTTTACTCACAATCAACGGTGGTACATATAGAATAATATTGGATATTTACAATTTGAAGGTCGATTTTACAGTACAGAGTTTACAATCGTAATATACACACCAAAATATGTTAAGCACACCCCCCCCCCCCCCCCCCCCCCTGATGTTTTACCAATTTTTATTGAGAGAACAATAATTTGGTTATTTTCAAGTGATGTTTTGTAATCTTGTGGACACTAAAAGTGCATGAAAATAAAGAGGGAATTTCATCCAAAACACATGGATGTTTAAGTGTTGTCACTACAAGCTCTTGGTGTGTGTCACTCGAACAAAGCAGCTTAGATAAAGTAAATCAGAGTTTCAAGAATCACAAAACATCAGTAACCAGGTAACGTGTGGTGCCACCCCGTGCACGAATAACTGCAGCCACTCCTCTTGACATACCCCGAACCAGGTTCTTTAATTGTTCCATCGGTATTCGCTGCCACTCATCGTGAAGATCGGCCTCAAGTTCCCTCCGGTTTTGTACAGGAGGATCCCTTCTTTGTCTAATTACCCAAAATGTCCCAAACATGCTCGATAGGGTTCAAATCAGGTGACATTGCTGGCAATGGAAATGGTGTTACACCATTATTTTCCAGATGTTGGTTTACAGCAAGTGAACGATGGGGTCTGACATTGTCGTCTATGAACAAGGGTCTTGTGGCAAATCTGTGGTCATCGAATTATTAATAATTACAGGATCCAGAACCTATTGAATGTACCAAACGCCTGTGAGTAAACCCTGTACAGTCATCAAATCGAGTCTGCAGTCGTAGGAGAAGCCTCCCCAAACCATCACGGATCCCCCGCCAACATATGTTTTCGTGTCACTCATCATTCCCTTGTGTTTTGGCTTGACATCATTTCTCGCAAGCCGAGCACTAAAATGCACCACCCAGCGATTGTTAACATTTAAAATATAGACTTGCTGTTTATACAAGTTTAGATAAGAAGTTCAAACCATTCAGGTATATCTTTTGTGATTATTATCAAATAAAGTTGGTTATCTATTATGTTTTAGTATTATTGATAACGGATAAAATCGATCATTCAATATTTTGTATTATCCATGTTTTATATTTCTCTATATTCAAGGGGAAATACGGTTAACCTGACCAAAGAAGTTACAAGGGTTTCACACTTGCGTCTTGGCTTGGTAAGATTTGCATTTAAAGGTGAACTGAAATGGTTTATGGCCACTTTCGGGATTCATAAGGAAGGGATTGCAATTAGACAGAGTCTCCACTTTGTATTGCTTAAATCGGACAGTAATCCGCCTAAAACGACTTTTAAAATACACTGCCTAATGACCCCCGGCGAACAGAATCTGTGGTCACTGAAGCGTGTCTGCCAAAACAAAACAAAACAAAACAAAACAAAAAGAGCATTCAACAAATGATGTCAAGCGAAAACACCACGGAATGATGAGTGACACGAAAACATATGATGGCACGGTACGAAGAGTTTTGGATACGAATCTACTGAACAACTTAATCAGAGTTGCCACCCCTTACAGTTACAAACATGGCTGCTGCCATGGAACACAAGTCGGCTGGCCCTGTTGTCGTTAGTGCCAACGCAAATAGGAAGATTTTTAGTGGGATATCAGGTAAGTGAAAGCTAAACAGCGAAATTCTCAGTTATTGGATTGTATTTTTTACTGAGAACAATGACGAATGTGTATCCAAATAACTTAGATCGTGGATGATTCAATTTTCGCGCACCGCCACCTGTTTGCGTTGTTGATTTCATTACTTTTTATCCCACCGGTATGTAATACCGTGTGATATTCGAGTTTCCGAAAAGTGTTGTTATCTCCCCTTGAAAGTACGACAAGAGTTATCTTTCTTGATTACTGACCACTTCCGATCAGTACTGATCAACATGGCTGACGACAGTGACGTGGCAAGCGGTAAAAATGAAATTGATTTCTACAGCATGACAACGAAAGCTTTGCGTAATTTCTTAAGGGAGCGAAATCAAAAGGTCACTGGTGTAAAAAATGAACTCATTGCAAGAGCAAAAGGAGCTTACGACCTAAAGTTGGAGAAGGTAACGCGTTCTGAAGTGAGCCCATGTAAACAGACTGAAAAGTTGCGTACCCCGAGTGGACTGCAGATGCCCCATCCGTGTGACTTGCATACCGGGTGGACATGTGATTTCGGTGTTTTACCTGGTTTCACCGAAAAGGATATTTACAACTATCTTGTTCTTAGTACTCACAGAACTGTTGATTCACGTCCAATGAAAGCGATTCGGCAGTTGAAAGCAGCAGTGTTTTATCAAGACGGACACGTTCATAGCGTCGCGGCTAATATCATTTCTGTGAATTGTGATCATATGTTTGTGAGGTGTGCTGTTATTCCTTCCCTCCCCACTACCAACATTCGAGACAACCCTGATCATAAAGTGTGGGTGTGTTTGTCAAAGGTCACTGGACGTGTACACTCGGCTTTCTGTACATGTGCTGCTGGGTATGTATTAGACAATCTAAAAAAGTTTTTAGTTTGAAGATTGTTAAAAAAAAAAAAAAAATCAGGAGAAGTTTTAGCATAATGTTTTTTTAGAACATATATATACATTGTATTTTATTAGCCGAAATATTACTAGATTGATAAGACATTTTCTTTTACAAATTTGTGCAGAAGGGTCAAATTACTGTCCTGCAAATAAATGTATTTTCAATGAAATTCACTTGGCCTGGTACCATTCAGATTATGGCAAACTTTCTGCTCTTCTAATAATTGATATCTATCTTGGAATATTCCTTATAATCAGAGATTAGGAAAGACATCTAAGATCTTTATCAATGGGCTATTTTCAGGCTTTTTAGCAATTTTCTGAAATTTGAATTGGCCATGGTACACTTCACTTACAGGTTACAAATTCAACTTTATTCATCCTTTTCGCAAACTGACCCATTGGCCATTGTCCTGCCTTATCCAATCCCTGCATAATAAAATGTTAGATCAGTAATGGGCTTTCTTAACTCTTTCTTATAAATAGTCATCAATATTCTAAATTCATGACTGCTTGTTGTATTGTTATTTGTTTATAGAGTGAGATGACTACTAGTTTTTAAAATAATTGTTAGTTGTATTTTCTGGACAAGTTAAGCTTGGTGTAGACTTGATTTTCACTGCAAATATTGAGTATTAGTTCTGTATAGTCACTATAGTGCTGTATGCTATATACAACTATAATTTGTATTTGGACATTAATCATTACTTTCAATAGCATCTTATATCATAACTTAATCTATCTGTTTTGTTTTTTTCAGTGCTGGTGAAGCTTGTAACCATATAGCTGCACTATTATATGGACTTGTAGATATCACAAATAAAAAAGAAAGTGGAGTCTTATCATGTACATCAACAACATGTAAGTGGCAGATTCCCAGGCAGAGAAAGCTTGACCCTTTGCCTTCGGATAAACTACATCTGATGTCCAACGGCAGGAAGAGTAAAAGAAAAAGAGAAGAAACTGAAACAAGGGGCACAAGTGCAGCATCAACAACTACATCTGACGTTCAAGTTCAAGAACCAGAATTAAATTCAAACACTGGCATGCCCAAATCAACCTTAGATGTTGACAGATTTCGTCAAAAATTATGTGAAAACCAAAGCAAAACAAAATGTGGCTGGGTAGTTAATTCAGAGAGTGTAGTTGATAATCATTGTGAAGCTAAGTGCCTTCCTCATTTAGTCAAGCCAACGTTCTGTTACAGTGATGATGTGGACATAAGGTCAGAGCCATGTAAAACTGAATTTAACCTGTTTTTCAATTCTGTACAAGTTTCAAAAGAAGAAGCCGAGGTTATCAGTGATTTTACTAAGGGTCAAGCCAGTCAACCAGCATGGACAGAAGCAAGGAGAGAACGAATCACAAGCTCCAACTTTGGAAAGGTATGTTCGCGTAGACCATCTACTAAGCCCGACAAGTTGATTCATCACATCCTTGGATACAGCGAAAGCTTTACATCAGTGCACACTAGATGGGGTATCTCTCATGAACCAGCTGCAAGACGACTTTACTGTCTTGAGATGTCAAAGACCCACCCCAACATCAAAGTGTCACAGTGTGGACTGCTAGTCAACCCTGAGTTTCCTTATTTAGGAGCAAGTCCAGATGGTTTGGTGTCATGTTTTAACTGTGAATATTGTGATTCCCCTGAGGGTCTTGTAGAAATAAAATGCCCTTCAGTTTTCAGAAATATGACACCCATAGAAGCTGCATCAAATCCTGACTTTTGCTGTGCCTTAGATGAGGACAATAATTTAAAGTTGAAGGAAAACCATCAATATTTTTTCCAAGTCCAAGGTCAAATGGCTCTCACTCATAGGCGATGGTGTGATTTCATAGTGTGGACCTTAAAGGGTATAGCAATACAAAGAATGTCTTTTGACCAGAAGAAATGGGTGGACATGCTCCAAGAGCTTAAATCGTTTTATATTTCTGCTATAATTCCTGAATTGTTTACCAGACGTGTGCATCGTGGACTCTCATTGTATTAAACAGTGACATTTGGTGTAGGCATTGGGCAATTCCATTCAGCATTCATTTGATGGAAAAAATGTACATAGACTGTGTAAAAGATAAATGTTTAACCAGTCTTGCAAGAGCATGTGACGATTGTTATGAACCATTCTTTAGGTTTCCTTAATATATGAAATAAAGAATACAAGTGGATAGAATAAATTATATTTTATTATTGTACAAATAGATGTTCATTTACATTGTTTGAAATTAAAATCCTCATCTATTTGTAGGCAATCCATGACAATAGGAAATTGATGACTTCAAATGGATTATAATAACTAAATATCATTGAGATAATATTTTTGAGCTTACAAAAGGATAAACACCTCATTTTGATATTTTTATTTTTATCTTTTTGTAAATTGACATTATGAAATGATATAAGAATGAAGCATATAATAATGAGGAGAAATATTCCCAAAGGAAAAGATAATATTCTACAACTGTAAATTTGGAAATACAGTTTCATTATGACTTTATTTATTGTCACATGAATAACATGATGATTTTGAATGAAATATATAAAATTTGAACTTTAAAGGGGCATAAGCAGGTTTTTTGAAAATTTTATATTTTCAATTTTTTCACTAATAATTGTACATTAAGGCTAAATGTATTATTTTGATAGTGTAAAAAAACTCATTACACAAACCAATCTTCCATAGTCACAGAACAATTCATAAAGATTTACATAAAGTCCATTTGCTGCCATTTTCATTTAAACACCTTTCACTCAATTTGTGTAAGAAACAGTATCGAATGGCTGAATAGTTAATGCTTTACACAACCTAGTCATCAGGTTCCTGATCATGGGGATACAAAGGAGGCAGTAATGTTGTTAAGCAATTGCAAATTTTCCAAATTTTGTTTACAGAGTTGGATATGGTAATTGGTATAACACCTTGCAAAATTCTGAAATTCTTTACTCTCTCCATATGCCTTTCTACATGTATCCTTAAATTTGCTATTCTTCTCGTCTTTTGTATCTCCTCTAAGCATAACTGTTTTCTTTTCCTCTTTAAAGGAGGAATTATCAGATGGAAACCTTTAGGTGTTGTTAAATCAGAGATCAAGAATCCCTTGTCTGCCATTATACCATCACCGAATTCACATAAATTCAATAAACCAGATTTCACAACTATTTGTCTGTCACTTATTGCTCCAGACCACAAGTCAGAAACAAAACTGACAACACCATTTGGAGTAACTCCTATCAAACCCTTATATGTAATGTGACTTTTGTAGTGACTGTACATTTGAGATTGTCTAATCAAAGAATATGGCTTTTCAGTAAATAATTCAGTACAATCAATCACAACCCTTGTTTGTGGATACAGATCTCGGAATCCCTTAGGCATTTTGTCATCTATGACATTTCTCTCGGGCCAAGAAATTAAAAATGACAAATTATTGTACATTAGATCAATCCATCTGTTGATAATGTCTGCACATGTTGACCTAGAAACATTGAACCTATTTGCCAAGTCTACAATCAGTAAACCTAATCTAAGTCTCATGAGTACCATCAGAAACTGGTCAATTAAAGACAGTGATTTTGGCCTACCAAACTTAGATGAAGCCAAAGGGTAGTCTCTATCATATGCATCAGAAAGTTCATCAAACAAACACTGAAATGTCTTGTCATCTCCAACACCAGTATAAAAATTTACTAATTCTGGATTCTTTTTTATGTCATTGTATGTCATTGATGACAGTGCTACTTGAGTACATTGATCAAAAGTTTGCACACTACTGGTTTGTACAAAGACACTATTCTGACAAACTGTCCTGGTTTCTTGTGAACATAAGGCCAGAAGAAAACTTTCATCTGTCTGAGTTGAACTTGTGCACATGCTGACATCCACTGTTTGGCAAAGTGTGTTTCTGTGAGAGGCTATGCTGGTCTCCTCAACAGGTCCACAATAATCATGGAACAGCACTGACATCACATCAAAGGACCTGTGAAAATATTAATATATAATAAATTATTAATGATAAAAATATGATTAATATCATATTACTAGATATTATGTTATTATGCAATGGTCTAGAAATCATTAACTTCTGACCTCATGAATGAAAACAATTTTCATTGTCAAATTAATGGGTTTTCTACATAATTATAGTTTTGTCTTGTGATAAAAATATCTGATATCTGTAAGGTTCAAGTTTGGTAAATTACCTGTCATTTTGATTAATGGAGAGGCTATCACTTTCAACAATTCGGTCATCAGTCTCCAAAACATCAATATTTTCTGTGAACTTCCCAGTAAGGCCTATCTGTAAGATATAAATAAATACAATTGTAATATTTTTTTTAAAGAAAATTTTCAAAAAATCAAAATTAAATTTGTCCACTGCTTATTGTCATTGGATAAATATTTAAAATATATATTTATATTTTACAGAAAAAGAGGAGAGCAAAATACATGATAGATGTTTTAGGACAATCAAATGACATCAACAAATACAATTAAAAAATTGTAAAAATAGTAACATTAACTTTTTGTTAAAATTAAGCAAACTCTTCACAACAGCAATATTTCATCATCCGATTGAAAAAACATCTACCCCCGGTATGTCCATCCGTCCTAGTAGCCTACTGTCGGCTTACTGCAATACGTTCAAATAACAACAAAAAGCTATTTGCAGCAATGCCACCTAATAAAATATGCATTAAATCTAAATTCGGCTGAGGAATTTGTCTAAAGGAGGCCCCATATGAAGTCTTACCTCAGAAGTTGTGAAAGTTTTGTTTGGAAAGAGAGAGGGTACATTGACATCGGACGTCGGTCCTGTCACGCCAACAAAGTGGTCGGAGCACAGTCGCGTTTGATTAGTCACCGTGAAATCTTTTCTGATCAAGTTCAGTCTTCTGATCCATGCTCTTCTTATAGATATACGACTTGGTAAACGATGGAGAGATATTGTCCTCGATCCAATTTGCTTACCTCTGTGATTAGAGCAAATACAGCAATAGTGCTTTCCCATTTTTACGTTAGCGAGCGTGACGTCGCTAGAAAAGTACTGACCGGAAGCGGTATCTCCACGATTGAAGAAGGAAATCCAAGAAGGATAACTCTAATTTACTAGACTTTTCGGAAACTCGAATAGTCATCACCCTGTCCGTCTGTATGTCCTTCCGTCCGTAATCATTTCGTTTCCGGAGCAGAACTCAAAAACCGGTCCACATATCTTTCTTAAACTTTACATGTGTATATTGCCCACCTACTGAAGTGGTGCCTTTTGATATTTTCACATTTCTGAAAATTTTATTTTTTATTATTTCCATGGAAACGGCTCTTATTTGGACTCTGTTCATGAAAGGGTTCGTTTCATATATATTCGCTTATACTATTATGAACCTTGCTTGAAAAATTTACAATTATCTTTCAAAGGTTTACATCTTATGATCATATGTGGAACCGGTGGAATATGTCATCTTCTGATGACTCTTGTTTATCAATGTTTTCAGGACCAAGACGGGTTGCTCATCAGATTCCTGAAGAAATTTTGAATGATCCAAAGATACAAGCTGCTGTAGAAAAGGTAAAATTGAGGCTAAATTGCATTTTAGCCCTTAGAAAGTTAGATTGTATCAATTGTTTTTTAAAAGGGTTAGTTTGTCTATTTGAAGGCGTGGTATCATATTGTAGTTAAAATTACTAGCGCCCGGTAAAGTTTAGTAGTTCTGACATCCGGCATGTATCTATATAGGCCTAACAATAACATGAAAACTAAATTACTAGAGAACCAAAAATCCATCTTTTCAAAGTTAACCCTGTTTAAAGAATCACAGTGAAATTGGTTATAAAAGCTTCTCCCCGACATGAAGGTATAGTAGAACACAGATATAATGAACTCCAAGGGACCAAAGAAATTGGTTCGTTATATCCGTCGTTTGCTACTCGCGTTTGGCCGCATTATATAGGGCTTTTGACGGGACTTTAAACTTTGTTCGCTATATCCGAGTTGGCTTTATCCGTGTTCTACTGTAGTTGAATTTTTTCTTGCTTATGGCCTCATAGCTCGAGAATCTATACCTGCAGACTGTGCGAGAAGAGGGCATTTACATGGCAGGAGTTTAAGTTTATCAGCCTCGTAGTTGGTTTTAACATCAAATAAATCATCTTTTGAAAATTGTTTTACAACGTAAGTAATCCTGAAAGATTAATTTCATGTCTTTCAGCTGCTAAAAAACGCCATTCCATCTCTGACTTTATTACAAAAACCATGACAAAAAAATTTGTTTTGTAAAATATCTTCATTCATTTTTCAGCTACCATCTAATTACAACTTTGAGATCTATAAAACAATATGGAAGATCCGTTTTTCTGGTTCCAAAAGAGTTGCTTTGCAATTTCCAGAAGGACTTCTGCTTTTTGCTTGCATCATCGCTGATATTATTGAAGAGTAGGTATATCACTATTCTGCTTTTTCGGCAAAGTTTAAAATTTGTAATATTTTTTCAAAAGAAAATGACAGAAATAAAAGCTGCAATTAATCAATCAAAATATTTTGTATAGATCAAACCAGATATTAGCATCGAGGACACCAGAAGGAAATATCATTTTCCCCTAGAGGACACATTTACACATACCCTAAATAAAATAGAATAATCAATCTTTTGGTCATTTGAAAATATGTTAAAAATGTATAAGGTTACATATATATGAATTATTTGAATCTCAGGTTTACAGATGCTGATACCCTGATAATGGGTGATGTTACGTACGGAGCGTGTTGTGTTGATGACTTCTCTGCGAAGGCTCTTGGTGCGGACCTGATGGTGCATTATGGTCACAGCTGTCTCGGTGAGTGATTCAGCCAAGGATTTTGAAAACACTGTATTGTAACTTTCCTTTCAGAGTATGATACACTTATACACTCTGGCTTTATCAGTATTTACTATATATATATTAAATAAATTTGATTGACATTGAAAGTGTTTAGAGAAAACATATTGTAAATTAGGCTTCAAACTACATCCAGCAAATATTTCCTCTCCATTATGGTCTGACACATCCATGTGTTTGTCCTATGTTCCTGACGTAAAGGGGGCGGGTTAGCGCGTTCGGCTTCGGATCAGGAGGTCCGTGGTTCGAATCCCGCCAGGGGCTTGACAACTTTATCTTCAGTAGAGAACTGTTCTACATGCAGTCAGGTTTAGGTGCAATGCTACACTGAATTTCAGTGCAGTACCACCCATGGTTGCTAGTTCCAGCCGATGCTGGCAGGTTTCACTGCAATGCATAGCCACAATAGTGTTGGGGGCTTTCTCACTGCAATAATACTAGCAGCCGCGATATAAGTGAAATACTCTTGAAAGCGGCGATAAACCCCACATCACCTCACCTCACCTCCTGACGTAAACTTATCTAACCAATTGCAAGCACTACTGCTAAAGCTTTCAGTATCAGCTACTCGACAGGTAGGGTATCAACTATACCATTTCATATACCATACCATGATCGCCGCCTAACGCACATAAGAAGGTTGATGTTATTGGTTACCACAACGTGCAAGCAGTCAGACCTTGTTGAGGGAAAGCTATCTAATAGACCAGGTTTGATTCCCGGAAGTGTAAAAAATACATGTTAAATTCCCCAGAACACGGTCAAGTTTAACTAGACTGGATATTTAATCATGTGCAACAGAGAGTAAAGAGGGACTGTGCTATTATGTAAAGTCTTTTTTTACTTTCAGTGCCTATTGACAAGACAGAGGGTATACAGATGCTGTATGTGTTTGTCGACATCAAGATCGACATCATCCACTTCCTGGAGACAGTCAAATACAACTTCCCTCACAACTCAAAACTAGCTCTCGTCAGCACTATTCAGTTTGTAGCAGCACTCCAGGTAAATTGAAATGATAGACTTTAGTGTTGTTCCTGAGCGATAATTATTTTCTTCATTTTGGCAATTATTTAGGAGATTAGCCCCTTTGCAATGATAAACAATCCTACTTCTAATAATTTTAATGGACACCAAGCATAAAGGGTGTGCAAATTTCCCCAGAAGCCCCTCAAGAAACAACACTGGTAGAGTATATATTCATGCATCTTCCTATGCAAAGCGTAAAATGCCAGTTTCCGAACTGTCAGTTTAATGCCTTGCTGCTGACCCTTGAGTTTTTTGTGCTTGCGCTCTTGCCTGAAGGGGCACTATAGCAGCACAGAAAAGTAAAGGGTCTGCACCAAGGTATAAAATGAGTTGGGGAAACCTGCGTTTTAGGCTATGCATAGGAAGATAATATTCATGATGAATGATAATCTTTTATCTCACTTTTCCAAATTCATCCTCAAAGTCTCTCCCCCTAAAATCCTGATTTCACCTCTGTTGTAATGACACATATATAAGTTTTCCAATACATTTCATCACGCATTTGCACCACAAACTATCTTAAAACTTTTAGCCAATGAAGTCACTTCTGGCATAGAAAGCTTGCTTGTTGTCACTGATGCCACTGTTATGATTAAGTGGCAAAATTGTGTGACTGTGTTCTGTCCAGAAGACTCAACTGTGAAGTGCCTGTTCAGATAAGTTCTAATTTTCCAGAAGAATACAAAAGACTTTCAATATCATTAATTTTGAAGCAGCTTTTCTTATTGCAAAACTTACTTTTATGTCCGACGTCATGCCGCTGTCATACCATAAAACAATAACTCACTCACTACTTTAATGTCAGAATGCTTGAAGTTTAAACAAAGCATATTATACGTCATCTTCCTACGCAGAGCCTAAAAGGCCAGTTTCCAAACTGTCATTTTATGCCTTGCTGCAGAGACATTACTTTTCTGTGCTTGCTCTCTAGTCTGTAGGGGCACTATAGCAGCACAGAAAAGTAAAGTCTCTGCAGCAAGGCATAAAATGACAGTTTTGAAACTGGCCTTTTAGGCTCTGCGTAGGAAGATGATTATACGTATATTTATGTCTGTTTCACAATTGCAATTACAGGGTGCCAGTAGAGAGCTGAAGGAAAACTACCAAGTTACCATTCCACAGTCAAAGCCCTTATCACCGGGGGAGATTCTTGGATGTACGTCACCAAGGTTACCAGACACTGATGCCATCATGTATGTACCAGGGTGATAGATTCTGAGTAAATTTTGCTGTTGAGTTTGTAATGAATGCAATTATTATGATTAACAAACATATTCTTCATCAGCTAAATGAAAAATGCCCTAGATTTACTCAAATTGCAGCAGTTTATCTCTGTTGTCTGGTTCACTATTAACATTTGATTTTTTTATGAACTTGATTTAGGGTCATGATAATTTTCAATTAACAAAACAAAAGGTATTGTATCAGTTTGTTTGACTTAAAATCAAGTTCATGTTCTTTAAGAAGTTATGATGTTTGTGACTCTTTGCAGTTATCTGGGAGATGGACGGTTTCACCTCGAATCAATTATGATTCATAATCCTGATGTACCAGCCTACAAGTAAGTTGTTACTTATAATTTCAGATCTAATCTTGTATTTTGGTTACATTTTCCTGATCTTGAGTAAGATTTTTGTTGACCATTCAATTTGTGCAAACTTTTGTGCTTGCATCTTTGGTAGTTGACCAGTTGTCTTCAAGTTAAAATCACTCATAAAATGAAAATCATCAATATCAAAACATTTCATTGTTGTTACTAATATTTTACTAATAAGTTACTAATATATAACTCTTTTGACCAATGGCAACATAAAAACAAGTTAATTGATTGAAATAAGGAATTGACTCATTTGATGAAAATGCTTTTCTTGACACAAATTATTTTTCATTTTTCAGGTATGACCCATACGACAAGACCTTCACGAGAGAATATTACGACACTCCAAGAATGCATCAGGTCAGACAGGAAGCTATAAAATCTGCCGCAAGTGCTCAGAAAATCGGAATCATACTCGGAACTCTGGGAAGACAGGGATCTCCGAAGATTCTTGAGGTAGGCAAATGAGGAACGCCTTTATCATATGAATACGACCACCTAAACATTGAAGAATTCGTAACATGTAGGGTTAGTAGCAATAAGGATTTGTGGTTTTACAGAATTTCAAACAGATACTAATGTATCTGCCATATGTGTTTGCTTACTACTTTGATACTGTTCCTTCTAAAACAAGAACATGGTGTTTTGGCAAGAAGCTTTTTGAAAATGAAACCTTTTGCTATTGTACTTTGACATCAAGGTTATGTTTGTTGTAATGTGATTTATTTCCTAATGTATTTAATCAAATACTTTCAATCTCATTTTGACTATTTGATGGATTGTTGGATATGGATTATGTTACAGATGACAAATTGTTGGTATTATATATAATAATCACTTTGAATAAGATCACAAGAAGGAATAATATTTTCTTCATGAAAATGTTAAAAACAAAGATTTTACATATTTGTGGCCAAATTAGGAATTTGATGAATCATTGTGTTTACAGAATCTACAGCAGAAGATTGTTGATACAGGGAGACAACTCTTGACGGTTCTATTGTCAGAGGTGTACCCTCACAAACTTCACCTATTCCGAGATGTTGATGCGTAAGTTTGTGATATTTTATGATACCACTCTCCTCAAGCTATCAATAAAACATTGAGTGTCAAATAATGAGAATATAACAAAGAAAATTGGAAATTTTGCACACTTTTATACTATTTATACTTTTATATCCACAAGAGCTTTCTTCCAACATACAAATATGACACTTATAAGAAACTTGGAATAGTTTGTTAATTGTCAAAAGTAAATTATATATAAAAAAGTATACAGAATGAGGTATTAGGAAATCGAAAACACCGAAACAACCAAGAACATAATTGTTGGAAAGATATGACAAACTTGATTATAAATCAAGGTCAACTAACAAAAATACAAAGAAGAGCATCATTGATTGACCAAAGCAAGGGTGAAAACTAGAGGTAACAAGTTATTGCAGGAGAGGCCACTGTTATCAAACCAGAAAAGTCAAGGATTGACAGCAAGGATTAAGTAGGCCAGGTCTGCAACTGGTGATTTAATCTATGCATAGGAAGATGTATTGTTAGTTACTCATAAAATGTGAAAGTTTGTGTGTTTATATCTCCAGATGGGTCCAAGTTGCTTGTCCAAGACTATCAATAGACTGGGGATCTGCATTTGGTAAACCTCTGCTGTCTCCCTATGAGGTGAGTGAGGTCCTTGACAGTGGATGGCTTTCATCGAACACCACTCATCATGTTTCAAAATAACTGTCACGTCAGCAAAATTCTTATCTCTTTAATCAGGTTTTTAGGACACATAACTTTACAGAAATTCAACAACAGTTTTGCCACTTGTTGTATGAAACTTTAAAAAAAAACAACTTAAATTGCTTTACATATTATACATAAATGATTTATTATTAAAATGTGTAATTCTACCCTTTTCAATAGATTGTAACAGTGTGTATTATATCTAAATATTCACCTATTGTATGTTTCCTTTCCAGATGTCAGTGGCTATGAAATCAGTAGAATGGCAGGAAGTGTATCCTATGGATTTCTATGCGAACAACAGTCTTGGACCATGGACTGTTAATAATGAAGTAAACCGACCAGTTCGTGGGAGACAAGCCAGAGTTATCAAACCTGACAAGACAGTGACACCTGGTGGTGAAAAGGAGAAAGAAGCAAAAGCTAAACTGGAAGGGGCAGGCCATAAAATGACTGAAGGGGCAGGACCTAAATCTGGAGATGGGGAGGGACAAACTGAAGAGATGAAAACTGCAGAGAAAGGGGCGGGGCCAAAAGGGGTGGAGCTACAAGGGGTGGGGCTTGACAGACTTGAACCAATGATATCGGAGGCTGGGTTAGGGGCTTCATGTGATAAGAACTGTGCAGACTGTTCCTGCAAGTCTTGAATTGGTTGTGGTTCTAACTTCACATATGTGTTCAATATTTTCCAAGAGTATGGAAAAGTGCTTCCACCTTTATGGCATTTCACCTGCAACCTAGTACCTACATCACTATCTAATTCAGACCTTGCTATATTGTGAACGTGATTTCTGTTAGGAGAATTATCAAGTCCAAATCCAGGACAATCATTAAACTTGAGATCTGCAATTAATAAACCACTGCTATCTCCCTATGAGGTCAGTGAGATCCTTTGCTCCAAAATCTTGTCATCACTGTAGCCTTGCTATATTGTGAGGGAGACTTCTGTTAAGACAATGATAAACTTTAATTAAATGGGCTGGCACAGAAAAGGTGAGGTAAATCAGCAAGGCTTGAAGTAGCCCTTAAAAAGGCAGTTTCATGTTATGCCTTGCAGGGCATTAGGGACTCATGCAGGTTCTCGGTGGTATCTGATGTTTTGTTGTTGAAATAAATATTCACAAACTATAAAGTATATAAACATGTTTATTATGCTTCTCACATTCCTGTATGATAATAAATGATATCATAATCTTGTTAATATTACCTGGAAGATGACATGATATTATTCTTTCATATGAGTATTAAATTAAGGAAGATTTAAATCAGAGTTCATGATAATAATCGCTTATGTTTCAGTGATAAATGGGTGATTTCATGATGGAAAGTCTTTTTTCATTACTTGGTATTCATTATTTTAATTTAATTTTTAATTTTCACACTTAACTGGTATGAATAATGATTCATATAGTTTGCATATCACAGATGGCAGGGATTAGAAAAGACAAGCAATTGACCATGTTGACATTAGATGAACAAATGGCCCATTTAAATTTCAAATTAACTATTGATAATAATGGCAACAGGACTTGCTAAAAAAATAGGTGGAGGTATGAAGTGCAAAATATTATGAAATTGTTTCACAGTTAGTTTATGCTTTGCACAAAATAATTCTGAAGGTTGAGTAGGAGAAGATGAATGCTGTTTCGTAGATATACATAAATTAGCACAATATCTTCTCTGCATATATTAAATGTTATAAACAGTTTATCTATTTAAGATCTTAAGATAATCAATTCAAGTTCTGGATTGTCATGCTCAAGGTAATGCTGTTGAATGCTTCAGTGATCTTTCACCAAAAATGTATTGAGCATTAAAGACATTTATTTAGCTATGTTTTTGGTTATGGTTGGTTCAGCTACTGTGTAAAAGAGCTGGGGAATCTGACCCTCTCTACCGGAGGTGTCCCTGGTTCCTTTCTTGCAGAAGGCAAAGGTCAAGGTCACATCATTATTTCTCACAAAGGAAATGCCGTTTTGACCTTTGAACGTTGGAGGTCCTCGAATTTTCACAAGGAGTGTGTACCAGACGTTTGCTTCCAGTTTCAGTTTAGTATTGAACATTACCCTGAGGTACTTTGAGCTGTCAACTATGTTTGTCACTTGAGCGTGAATGATGTCCTCACTCCTGTCATACACCACTGTATTGATGCAGTAGTGTGAATTGTATCCTTCATAGGGACCATAGACACTGTAGCCGTGGAGGAAGATCTCTTTCAGACAGATCACTTTGATAGCGTCTGTGCCGTAGCAATCTCTTGGTCCATCAACACCAGTGAATCTTGTGCAGATCTTGTACTCCTTAACAAACCGAGGCTTTGCCTTGAACTTGAAACACTGAGACCATCTTTCTGGAATTGCGTAACACTGAACCATCTTAAAACATTCATCCTTTGTGAACAAGTCCTTAGAAGCAACAGAATCTACAAAGTATCTTGGATCCAGAAGAGGGAACCTCACACAATCAAGGCTGTCTCCAAGCACCTGTCTGAGGTTCTGCCCTGAAGTCTCCAAGCCCTGGACCCGACACTGAGCCTCTGCCCACTCCAGGGCGGCCTGGAGGACCTTCTCCTCCTCCACCTCCAGAAGATCCGAGTCAAGGATCTGACTCAGACATGGCTTGTAGATGTTCTTGAAGCCCTCTGTAGCAAGCACTGCTGTAGTGTTATGCTCAATGAACTTCAGAATGGCTTGGGCAAGTTCGTCAAGGATGTAGCCTTGCTCAAAGACGTCACAGGCATTTTCAACAGTTAGGTAGCTCTCCACAAATGTTACGCAAGAGGTAATCAATCTTTTCACTGAGTATTTTTTGGCAGCATATATGAGTCCTATCACGGTCCTCACATTGTGGTTTACTTCGTCACCATAAAGAAATCTGAGAACAGGAATAGTTGTTGTGTGATATATTAATTGGTGACAATTCTACAATAATTTGCAAGGACCCAATGATGGGTTTGCTTAAAGATAGATCTTAATACATATTTTGCAAATGGATGTCCTTATTAAATCAAAGACCAGATACCCAAAGGACATTCATTTGCATTTTTCAAAATATTGTTAACATCAAACAAAAATAATTATGTTATGCATTTACAAAACCCCTTAAAGAAATCATGACAACAGAAACCTTTAAAATATTTTACTTATTTAGAAATTGAGGATATATCTAATAGGATACATGTTAAAGTTATCAGCGCCTTTGATTTTAAATGCTTTAGCTCCTGAGGCGTTCAGGCAAATGCAAGTGATCAAAACAAGTTATTGTTATAAACAAATATTTATTTACTAATGTATAAATGGTATGTTAATGCATTACAAAAATGGTGATGGATGACTTTCGAAACTAAAATCTTAATTAGAATTAATGAATTTCTTTACTTCTTTACCTCAGGAATTCCCAGAAAACCTCAGGATCAATGTCAGGAATGTCTATCTCGTCATTTGTTTCCGCAAGCGGCCCTTCAAACATTGCATAGAACACACTGGACCGACTTATAAGCATGAACTTGTGTGCACCAATTTTTTCTCTCGTCTGCCCCAACCGGAAGTAGATGTCACACGCCACCTGGTGGTCAAGCATGTGTGTGGTACATTCTGTGAGGATCTTGGTGTCCTGCCAGTCATCACTTCGCTCGGGCAGCACAGGGGGCTTCCATTGTGGAGGGCTTGTGGAGAAGAGGGCCATATCTGGTGGAAAGGATATTGGAGAACTTAAATTGATCAAAAGCTTTCATTAAAATGATAGATCCACTGTGAAGACTTGGATCAGTGCACAGTGTCACAGAGACATGTGTTGTACCTATCCTGAAGGGAGACCTCGTAGTAACATAACAGACTAACTTAGTAAGGGTCGCTGATCAAGCACCTATTGATAGGTTATCTGTTTGTAGACTTTACAAGTCTTATTTTCCTCTGCTGACCGTTCATATGGGAAGCATCATGTGCCAATGTTGGTTGGTTTCACACGTTATGATAACTAGCTTTAGTTACAGAAGTGAATGATTACTTTTAATATGCGTCCGCATTGTTTAATTTCCATGGAGAATCTCTTATTTTTGCGTATAGTTTTGCCTCTGCCTTAGGCTGTCATTTGACCGTCTAGATTTAAATAGTAGTGATGCAATAATTAAAAAAAACCCACCTTAGATATGTAAGTAGATAGAAGAGTCCCGTTTAAATGATACAAAATATGTAAGCAAAATTCAACTACATTACCTTCTGAGCTCTTGCAAATAACCGAGCAGATTTTCTAACGTTATTTTTGCACATGGCGAATATAATATAATGATTACATATAATATAAGTAAATGTGCGCATGTAAACGTGACTTGAATGTTATGGGACATATTGGTAACATAAAAGCATTGAGTAACTGAAATTGCTCATATCCAATGTAAAATATATCGACGAAGATTGTTTACACTATATGAGTTGATTAGGTTATGGTATACAGATAGAAAATATGGTTGTTATCATTACAAAACATTGCATCAGTCGCCTGCCTGACAGATAAGAGATAACGCCTTAATCCTTCGAGTTTTCAAAGTAAATGTTAAATTGATATTTCGTGTCACTTTATATCATATAGTCCAATTTCTCTCCTATACTCGAGGTATCGGATTCGCTCACAACGGACTGGAGGATATTAGTATACAACCAACAGGGTTGGTAACTACACTATCAACTGGAGATGCAAAAAATGTTCAGTTAGATTAAACTAATGCGACTGTGTGACACTAACTCGGCATGCCTCCAAAAATATGTGACTTTGTAACTTTATCGCCTATGTAACTCTGAGTGACTAACTCTTTGTGATTTCGTAACTATGTATAACCATTTAATGATGGTAAACTATGACATGAATTAACGAAAATGTAAAGATGTTTTATCCTATTCATATTGTGAAAGGGAGTCTAAACACCCCTTACAACATCAAATCTTCAAAATAAAATCATCTTCTGTCTTTTAACGTTCAAATGTTATGTTAGCCTATTATAGATAAATTCACGGTACCGATTCGTCGAATTGATTTTGCTAGCGCCAAACTAGAGATTCGAATGATCGGTATGCGACTGACATAAAATTTACGTATTTGCACTCAAGAGCATAGAATCGCGCTATGCTCACATCAGTATGGTCATTGTCAAAATGACTTATTCTGCTCATCCCAAGTTCCTTCCCTCGTGTTTACTAGCTGTAAATCACCGTTTTGACTAGTATCGCTTTCTGGAATGTTACAACTTACCCAACGCCGCTAATGGCTGAAATATTGCCCAAACGGCGTAAAACAATAACTCACTCACTACAACTTACCCGTGCGGGAACAGTAATTAGACTCCTCACTGAATCCCATCTTCCGCACGCATCGGGCGAGATATGCATTTACAAGAAAATCATATTCACCGTGAATATGAATTTCTTGTAAATGCATATCTCGCCCGATGCGTGCGGAAGATGACTGAATCCATGCACTTACCATATATCTTCACATTATTAAATTCAGAAAATATTTACTACTTTACGACTTGTGTAGCACAAGCATCATGTCCATTTAAGTTGAAACGAGTCAAATACATACCAGGTATAAATCTAACCGTGTTGTACTTACTTCGTTACAAACTCCTACCAATACATCAGCTACACAACTTACAATAGGACATCTGATCTAATTATCCACATATTTCAGAAGGTTCATGACGAGCGTCTCGCTCTACTTCACACAACACAGAAAGAAGACGACATTTATAGGGAAACTTTCTTGCGTTGTCACCGGTTAAAGGTGAAGCTATTTAGGTCAAGCACCGGTCCGCTCGCCCGCTGGTCACTTACAGAGTGGTACACAGTTACATGTATAACTACAGATTTTAACTGTCATGCAGAGGCATGAAGAGTTAGTGTCACACAGTCGCATTACTTTAATAGTCAATTAGAGTTACAATCACACAGACAATAGAATTTGAGTCACGCATAAACTAAGCCCCGAAAACATGTTGGTTCGAAAAAAGTATTTTTGTGTGTAAAACTTTGGTAAAGGTTGTCACAAAGTTATTGTCTGAGTAGAATACACGAGTAATCACATTGATGAAACAGATTCATGACTCACTTTAAAATATGTTTAAGCCTTAGCTCTTTATGCACGTACTAAAGTAGAGAATAGATATGCCCATATATGAGTCTGAAAACACAGCCCAGGAAAGCACAAAAAAGAAATGCCAAGACTGAAAGGAGGGGAGCTAGAGCGAGCTGTTGGATTGCGAGAGATGGGGATAACACAGGTCACGATTTCAAGTTTCGGGCCGCGGCATTAACCACTGTCGTGTACCCGGTAAGGAGGGGACTTTTCAAAATGGTGGACATGACAGGTCAACAGAGGTAGGTGTCTGCTTTCAGTGCTAATTTCTCCTAATCGACGAGGTTTAGATGGTCACCTTTAACTGTGGTAAACAGGAATAGAATTTTGAATACATTCCTTACGAGTTTTGGTTCACAAACTGCAAGAAATTTGCGTATTTTAGATGTCAAGTTGATGTTTATCTCACTTTCATTTTCGAAGCGGAGAGGAGACTTTTAAATGCCTTTTTTCATGCCCTTAACGACCTTGAATCTCATACATACTGTCGCGCATATCAGTGTGTGGTTATAATAAAGATTTCTGTGCAACTTGAACTGATTTGGTTCAGAAACTACGAAGTTATTGACAAAATAACAAATCAACATGGCAGCGGAGTGGACTCGCCGAATAATCGGCGGAGCGGACCCAGGAGGTCGGATAGGGAGAGGACATTTTTGGATATGGAGGGGACACATTTGGATATGGAGCGGACATCACTTTCAAATTGTACTGTAGTTGAGACAATACCCATGGTAATACAAAAACTCCTAGTTTCATAAGAACTATCATCAACCTTTTCATCTACAAATGATTGAAATAGAGGTTTCTCTTTTCTTTTGCAGAACTTACCTGGAGAACGTTTCCGTTGATGCTGTTGTCACACATCATAGATCACTGCATTCGTTACCACCCATTACAAACATTGAAATTGGAAATAGAATGTTTAGAGCCGTCAAGTGAAAAATGGACACTTAACAAAAAAGACTATCAAATAGTTCCTTATGATATATTAGGCATCGACGAGATTTTCAATGTTGATGATAGGTCACTTGTTTGTGCATCACCAAGTCCGAAGATGCATTAAAAGAATCTAAGCTCAATCTCTCATTAGACCCGGAATGCCCTTTTGCTAAAACAATTGAAATGTTCAACGTCGAAATCAGCAAAAGGGCTTTCTGCGTCTAATGAGAGATTGAGAACAGATTCCTTTATTGCATCTATATAATATGTGTTTCGGCTGTTTTGCATTGATTTGACAACGGCAGCAACGGAAACGTTCTCCAGGTAAGTTCTGCAAAAGAAAAGAGAAACCTCTATTTCAATCATTTGTAAATGAAAAGGTTGATGATAATGCTTATGAAACTAGATTACGTCTTCTGTGGGGTTCTTTTGGCTAACTTTACAAAGGAGTTTGTGTATTACCATGGGTATTGTCTCAACTACAGTACAATTTGAAAATGATGTCCCCTCCATATCCAAATGTGTCCCCTCCATATAAAAAAATGTCCTCTCCCTATCCGACCTCCTGGGTCCGCTCCGCCGATTATTCGGCGAGTCCACTCCGCTGCCATGTTGATTTGTTAGTTTGTCAATAACTTCGTAGTTTCTGAACGAAATCAGTTCAAGTTGCACAGACATCTTTATTATAACCAAACACTGATATGCGCGACAATATGTATGAGATTCAAGGTCGTTAAGGGCATGAAAAAAGGCATTTAAAAGTCTCCTCTCCGCTTCGAAAATGAAAGTGAGATAAACATCAACTTGACATCTAAAATACGCAAATTTCTTGCAGTTTGTGAACCAAAACTCGTAAGGAATGTATTCAAAATTCTATTCCTGATTACCACAGTTAAAGGTGACCATTCAAACCTTGTCGATTAGGAGAAATTAGCACTGAAAGCAGACACCTACCTCTGTTGACCTGCCACGTCCACCATTTTGAAAAGTCCCCTCCTTACCGGGTACACGACAGTGTTAACGGTGGCCAGACTCCTCCAACGACACTAGCATACAGGCAGGACCCAGAAAAAGCCCAGTACCGGAAAACCACGTATCACAGAACCACAGAAAGATAAATATAATCTAACTGCGGCGTCTACGGCAGCATCAGCTCTTGGACATCGCATCAGTCAATGAACAATACTACGGAGACTTGTTCTGTATGTATAAGAACTTACGACTCTTCAGAGGAATGTGCTTAATCATCCAACATTGACGTTGACGATTAGCGAGACGAGTTCGTGTTCGGCAATTACGCGATTGGCATTGAGTGTCGTTTTCGGATAACAGTAACTGTTGTTTCAGATTGTTTAGGAACGATGAACAAAGAGTTTCGACGTAAAGGTAAACGGTTGGCTCCTGTGTGCGCCCAAGAGTTTCAAGAATTATGGTCTGAAGCGGCATTTGTGGAGAGGAGAAGACTCCACTAGTCATTGTGCAGGGAAAGCTGAAAGTACCGAAACGATACTCTACGTCTAGTAATGACTTCATTCCTGCAAAATCAACCACGAGAAATGGTATGCCAGCAAGATACCGCAGGACCTCATTCAGCACGACTGACAAGGACATCTTAAACAGTCTACCATGGCCTGCCTGTACCCCGGACATGAACCCAATAGAGCAACTATGGAATCATTCCACAGACTAATAAGGCACCGTCAGCGGCCGCCTGTGACGATACATGAGCTGGAAATGCCTCTAAGACGAGAATTGCAAATATTTCCCTAAAGTCATCAGATGTCTGACTTCGTCGATGAGGAGACGTGTACGGTCTGCAGCAATGCCCAAGATGGACATAAAGGCTACTAAAACCTTTGCTTTAAAGTTTGAGAACTTTGACAATCAAGCATGTCGATTCTTCAAAGTTCTAAAACATTCACTGAATTGCAGTGTGACATAGAGTTACAAGCACACAGTAACATAAAGTTACATCAGTTAGATCTAGACTATAAATGGGCAAGCAGCCTATACAAATCAGACGTACATACAGTACTGATAGAGCATGATTGTAACAATCAAGGGCTTTCTAAGATTTTGATCCTAACTTTTGCATCCATATATCCTTTTTTATAGGAGGGGATAAATGAGTATTCCAAATTCTAAAGAAAATGGTAAATATTACTAAAAAATAATGTTTTATTTACAATAATACGAGAAATATTCAAATATAAGAAAATATGATAGTATACATAAATATTCAATATATCTATATAAATATCCAAAATCTTTTGTTTTCAAGAAGTCCCCCCCCCCCCCCCCCCCCCCATAACTGTCATATCATGCCAATAGAAAGTGTACCTAACGACTATAGGTTTTCTTTGTCCTGCCTATTCGCCAATCGGAGTAGTAAATATTTCCGTCTTTGGCCAACGTAAGTATCAGAGAATGCTTACCTTTCAGATTGCATAACGAAAATGCTCTTCTGCCAGGTTGAATCCTCTGTGTCGTTGCTGCAGTAGCCTCCATGTTCTTGTTTGGTCTAGACAATAGTATACTAGTAAACTATCTGGTTGGATGGTAAACATGTGATAACAACTGATATCGCACCTTCTGTTATCATGTACAGCTTAAACTGGTTTTTATCTTATCACGAGTTCGTCTGATGCAAATGTTAATCTTAAAAGTACCTATTTTCATTTGAGGTGGAAGCTAATGAGAAAATAAACAGTATATTATTTGTTTAAATTACAGTTTGATTGAAATTGACCTAATTTCGAAAAATACAATTTTATATATTAGTTCTTTAGAGATACGAGGTCTTCTCCATTGGCGGAGAAGAAACTCTCGGACCAAGTTTGATCCTCGATAAAGTAACCTGTATTCCTCTGAAATAGGCCGATTTTAAATAGATTGGTTGGAAATGTAAGTTGTTATATGAAAGGTCCTATATCAGCTGTATGTAAAAGAAGCTGTTACTTTAAGGTGTATTTCAAATATGTATCAAACCATGTTGTCATAATTTTGTTCATATTTATGACATATGGCCTTAATACTAAATAAAGGTCGAATTGAATTGAAATATATCATCTAAATTATGCACAGTGTCGAGATCTGGTGGGCGAGTTGGTAAGCGAATGGTACGGCCAGTGTGATCTCTGCTTGACTCTGAGGCTATGGATTCGAATCCTGCAAGGGACTCAACTCGAAAAAGTACAATAAATGATACCATGGCGAGATCCAAAATATAACTTTTGATGATATAAATGGGATTGGAGTATAATTCAACCTCCACAGAAAAGAATTGATATGCCATCTGGAAAAGTATAAATTCGCACATACTAACAATATTTTTCAGTCCAGGATGCTAGACGCGACTCGTGTATCACCGTCGTGTACCCGGTAGGGAGTGGACATCATCAAGGTAGGGGTCTGCTATCGGTGTCCCTACTCCTAATCGTCGAGGTTTATGTGGTTACCTTTAACTGTGGTAATCAGGCAGAGGCCCTTGAATGCATTCCTTTTGAGTTTCGGTGAACACACTGCAAGAAATGTTCATATTTGTGATTTCAAGTTATCGTTTTTCTAGCTATCATTTCGAAGCGGAGAGGAGACTTTTAAATGCCTTGTTTCATTCCATAAACGAGTTTGAATGTTTTAAATATTGCCGCGCATACCAGTATATGGTAATGATATAGATGGGTAACGACAGTGTATGTTTTGATTGGTTGATGTGTTTCCGAAGCCATCTTGATATGTCCATTCCCTACCGAGTACACGACAGTGTATATACAATGAATCCATATATGTATATATCATAAAAAAGGATAGTTGGTTTCTCAATTGTCGTGTACCCGGTAGGGAGTGGACATATCAAGACGGTTTCGGAAACACATAAACAAGGGTAGTTTATATGTATATACCATGTATAGGGTGGCGTCACTGTAGTCCAGTTAGCCGTCATTGAAGAATCGCCGTATGGATGGGTCATCTCGAGTAATTGCTGTATAAACTGATAGTTTGAAGGGTGCGTTGTTATTTTGGTGACAACTTTATCATGACCTTTGATCAAAATTTGCATGTATTTACCCAGCCAAAATGGGTACCTGGTTTGTGACAGTCTAAGTAAACCTAGCCTCAATATTATCCGTTTCACTCCTATAATGAGTCTAATAGGCCTAGTAGAGGGTCGCGTCAGCCCACGTATCGCATTGACCAATCAGAACTCAGCTTACCAAGCCACAATAGTCATCGCACGTATAACGTTGGAAGGTCATAGGTCGCAGAAACGTCAGCTGACGCGACCCTCTACTAGACCTTTTTAGACTCAGTATAGGAGTGAAACGGATAATATTGAGGCTAGGTGTACTTAGACTGGGTTTGTGATGGCTGACAAACGCACCTCCAATGGTTGCTGTATGGTTTACCTTCTATGAAAAGGGAACAAAGTTTGTTCTTACACCAGGCTAAAATGTGTGCATGTTTTACTTGTTCTGAAAGAACAGCACACTGTGCGATAATGATTTCAAAACTTGACAAAATGATACGGAATAGTTTGTGCACATTACCATCGACAGTCTTGTACTATAAGAAGGACAGTATTCATTATTTTATAGTTTTTATCCCATTGGTGTGTAATACCATGTGATATGCAGTCAGCGGCCAAAAGTGAGTTCGCACCAACGTAGTTTCTCATATACTTACATGTTAAATAGCAATTACAAGACTAATTTTCATGGATTAAATAAAAGTCCATTTGTTGTGATATTTTGCACATGGCTTGAAAATCATCTCGGCTACATTCACGAAGTTATCAATAATCTCTACGTAGATAAGTGATTGAATAACTCAAATTTAATCATCACATGTACGACTTGTGATTTCATTGTCCCATTGACGGCCATGTTAAACGTAATCGGCATGCTTCATATGTGTTATCAAATAAGATATATATTTCTTAATATCATCGGGCAATTGAATGAAAGTTATGACATTGTAGCCCTGATTATTTCCGACAAGCTGGCGGGGATTTAGAAATGAATCAACAAACGTTTAATTCATTAAAATTATTCTAGCAATTGCAAATTAAGGAGGTTGGATACCTTTGGTACTGCACATCCGCAACAGTCAGATTGTGCTATTTTAAAGTTTATGCTGTTTTGTTTATTTTTCTCCCCTGGATGTTAATTTTCATTGATGTGGCTACATTGAATGTGAATATCTCTGTTGTCCCCTGGTGACATATTGTTTTTTCTTTTTAATCTTATTCTAGTGTGTATTAACTATAAAATATATAATTTTCAAAAAAAATTAATACGAGAAATCGATTTTTTTCATAAAAGAATAATATTTTTTCCAAAATAATCATACAAAAAAAAAAGCTTATTTGAATGAATTTACTTCATATTATTTTTAAGTTCCTTTTTTTCTGACTTAGTTTATTTCCATACTGCAATGCCTTAATAGAAAAACATTTAAATAACAATTATATTCAAAAGTTATCTTGAAAAGGAGTTTTTAGATTATTGTATTTTCATCATTGGGTGCCCTAACGGATGGGCCCTTTTTCGAACAAAAACTGTGGTGACATGGTATTTTTATGACACAATTTGATTCAAGACATATTTTTCAACAAAATAAGACCAAATTTAGCTATTTCTTAATACCTCGATATTTTGTATCCAACCTCCTTAACATGTAAGTCTATGGGAATTACATCAGTGCGAACTCACTTTTGGCCACTGACTGTTGTCATTGCCCTGTCCGTCTGTCCGTAATCATTTCGTTTCCATAGCAAAACTAAAAAATTGTAAGCCCAAGCTCAATGAAACTAGGTATGTAGATCCGTCAGCATATGTAGATGTGTCTTTGGTATTTTCAACTTTTTCGGATTTTTATTTTGGTCGTTTCCATGGAAAGGTTACTTGGAGTTCGGTTCCCGGAGCAGAACGCAGAAACTTTTAGACCTACCTCATTAAAACTTAGCATGTGGATTCTTCTGCATGTGCATTTTGGTATTTTCAACTTCTTCAGATTTTTGGCGGTTTCCTTGAAAACGTAAGAATAATTGGGACCTGCAGTGTAGGATATGTCATCTTGTTTCATATTGGCATGACATATTAGACCACACTTGGAATATAAATTATTCATTGCCAAAGATTCATGTAATTAAAAGTCGACTCTTTCTGTATTTATTTTCATTGATATTGTATGGAGTGAATAACGTCCTATTCACACCGAAATGTGTTAAGTGCAACTCAGGCCATATTCACAGTGCAAGGAAGTCGCTTGCATTAGGTTGTACATTTCAGCGTGGTGCACGTGTTTGAAAGTGTGTTCTTTGCATGACAGTCACGAACTGCACGTGGAAATAGCACCGTCACCTCAAATTACTGTTGAATAAACTTTTTCCACACTGCGCCATTAAAACAAGTCCTTGCTTTGAATCAATAAAGCACCTTCAAATTTTTTCAAAGCAACAATTAGAAATAGTATTAAATAAATTGCACCAATCTGAGACGCATGTTCATTGCCCTTTATTGTTAGTTATTCATCAGTAAATAATGTGTGGTAAAGCGTCGGCTGAAATTCCACCTAACGATAGACATATCTCCCATCTCAATCATGATATAAATTTTGAAATATTAGAATAGTAATTTATGTTTCATCAGTCTCAAAAACAATTATTAACCGTCGGTGAGTTTAACACTAGTGCGACTCACTTACTAGAAACTGCGTACATAAGTATCGATTGACATGATCAGAACATAATTGACAAATGTTATTTATAATCATAGATTAGCAAAAATGAATGCAAATACATTGAATTTTTCAGGTCGTCTTCTGGTTCAAGAAATCCTCTGTTCAAGTTTTATTGAAGCCTTCAAAATTTCTACATTACGCAGTCTAAATAATTTAGATCAACAGATTGTTTACTTTGTCAAACTGTTGTATGACCTAATATAAAACCTGTTGATCTAAATTTATTTAGATTGTACATTACGGTAACGGTTTGTTTGTGTAATGACAAGCTCTCAGAAAAATAACTCTTTATTCAAGAGTCAATCTGCGTTCGACCCCATACTTGAAAAACAATCAAAGCACAACTGTTGATCCCCGCGACTATGGCGGTAGAGCAGCATGAGTATTGTTATGGAAGTTCTCCTATACAGAAAACATAATTATCATTAATATACACGCATTAAAATGATTATTTGCGATATACAGGGAAAAACTCTTCTCCCGCGGTATTCCCGTCAAATAAAGCCTCTGCCCCCGGGATCCACTACGAAGTCTTGCTTTAAAGTGACACAGAGTATCTTTCTTAAAATTCTATTTAGTTTTGATAAGCTACAAAATATCTAATATGCTGATTGACGTTCATATCTCATCACTGGACTTGCAAATATTTCCATTTATGCATAATATCTCTAAAATGCTTGATTTTATGGAGAAATCAAGAAAACATCTCGAATACGTTTAATATTCGACATTATGCATCCAATTAATCTACCTATAAGTTACAATACCTAATAAACACTATCGAATCGAATAAATCTTCCTGTCACCTTATGACAAGGTTTCAAAATTACGTTTGGCGAATTTGCGCGCGCCACTCGAGCCACATTGTCCGGTTTTCGATCAAAATCCAGACTTTGAAGGGCCGTATTTTCGCTCTTATGTACCGATTGACCTTTAACTTGTTATTTTCAGAAACAGTTAGTGGTTCCCGAGGTAATAACATCGATTTCAAAATTTGACATACATGTATGTGATCCTATCAACATACTCTGTGTCTCTTTAACCTGATAAGTATATCCCTGTCAGCCTTCTTTCGACGGTAGGTCTTTGAGATTTTTTCCTCTTTACGTAAAATAACATGCTCTCTTTAACTGACATTCCTCTTACTCGACATTTTCTCCAAACAAGCACAATTATTTGCTGCCGAATTAGTCACTTTAAAATAACGAATATGAAATTCCTTCTTATTTCACATCTCAAATTCTAAAACTCGAGAGTAAAATATCAGTGCAAATTTATTTTCTCCATTAAGATTATTTCAACTTGGTGTATATTTAGCCTTCAACCAAATAAGGTGTTCTTGTCACAAGGTTTCCTTAGTGATGAAAAGAGTCAATCATATTGTCTTGTAATGTTTATGATGCCTGTGAATTAAACTGTTTTCGATGCTTGTTATTCACACTGTTTCTGATGCTTGTGAATTCAACTGTTTCTGGTGCTTGTGATTCACACTGTTTCTGATGCTTGTGAATTCAACTGTTTCTGGTGCCTGTGAATTAAACTGTTTTCGATGCTTGTTATTCACACTGTTTCTGATGCTTGTGAATTCAACTGTTTCTGGTGCTTGTGATTCAAACTGTTTCTGATGCATGCGATTCGAACTGTTTCCTAAGTGACTCTGATGCTTGTGAATCACACTGTTTCTGATGCTTGTGATTCCAACTGTTTCTGATGCTTGTGATTCACACTGTTTCTGATGCTTGTGATTCACACTGTTTCTGATGCCTGTGAATTAAACTGTTTTCGATGCTTGTTATTCACACTGTTTCTGATGCTTGTGAATTCAACTGTTTCTGATGCTTGTGAATCACACTGTTTCTGATGCTTGTGAATTCAACTGTTTCTGGTGCTTGTGATTCACACTGTTTCTGATGCATGCGATTCGAACTGTTTCCTCAGTGACTCTGATGCTTGAGAATCACACTGTTTCTGATGCTTGTGATTCCAACTGTTTCTGATGCTTGTGATTCACACTGTTTCTGATGCTTGTGAATCAAACTGTTTCCGAAGTGACTCTGATGCTTGTGAATCACACTGTTTCTGATGCTTGTGATTCCAACTGTTTCTGGTGCTTGTGATTCACACTGTTTCTGATGCTTGTGAATTCAACTGTTTCTGGTGCTTGTGATTCACACTGTTTCTGATGCATGCGATTCGAACTGTTTCCTCAGTGACTCTGATGCTTGAGAATCACACTGTTTCTGATGCTTGTGATTCCAACTGTTTCTGATGCTTGTGATTCACACTGTTTCTGATGCTTGTGAATCAAACTGTTTCCGAAGTGACTCTGATGCTTGTGAATCACACTGTTTCTGATGCTTGTGATTCCAACTGTTTCTGGTGCTTGTGATTCACACTGTTTCTGATGCTTGTGAATCAAATTGTTTCCGAAGTGACTCTGATGCTTGTGAATCACACTGTTTCTGATGCTTGTGATTCCAACTGTTTCTGATGCTTGTGAATCACACTGTTTCTGGTGCTTGTGATTCACACTGTTTCTGATGCATGCGATTCGAAATGTTTCCTAAGTGACTCTGATGCTTGTGAATCACACTGTTTCTGATGCTTGTGATTCCAACTGTTTCTGATGCTTGTGATTCACACTGTTTCTGATGCTTGTGAATCAAACTGTTTCCGAAGTGACTCTGATGCTTGTGAATCACACTGTTTCTGATGCTTGTGATTCCAACTGTTTCTGGTGCTTGTGATTCACACTGTTTCTGATGCTTGTGAATCAAATTGTTTCCGAAGTGACTCTGATGCTTGTGAATCACACTGTTTCTGATGCTTGTGATTCCAACTGTTTCTGATGCTTGTGAATTCAACTGTTTCTGAAGCTTGTGATTCCAACTGTTTCTGATGCTTGTGATTCACACTGTTTCTGATGCATGCGATTCGAACTGTTTCCTAAGTGACTCTGATGCTTGTGAATCACACTGTTTCTGATGCTTGTGAATTCAACTGTTTCTGGTGCTTGTGATTCACACTGTTTCTGATGCATGCGATTCGAACTGTTTCCTAAGTGACTCTGATGCTTGTGAATCACACTGTTTCTGATGCTTGTGATTCCAACTGTTTCTGATGCTTGTGATTCACACTGTTTCTGATGCTTGTGAATCAAACTGTTTCCGAAGTGACTCTGATGCTTGTGAATCACACTGTTTCTGATGCTTGTGATTCCAACTGTTTCTGGTGCTTGTGATTCACACTGTTTCTGATGCTTGTGAATCAAATTGTTTCCGAAGTGACTCTGATGCTTGTGAATCACACTGTTTCTGATGCTTGTGATTCCAACTGTTTCTGATGCTTGTGAATTCAACTGTTTCTGAAGCTTGTGATTCCAACTGTTTCTGATGCTTGTGAATCACACTGTTTCTGATGCTCGTGATTCCAACTGTTTCTGATGCTTGTGAATTCAACTGTTTCTGAAGCTTGTGATTCGAACTGTTTCTGATGCTTGTGAATCAAAATGTTTCTGATGCTTGTGATTCCAACTGTTTCTGATGCTTGTGAATTCAACTGTTTCTGAAGCTTGTGATTCAAACTGTTTCTGATGCTTGTGATTCCAACTGTTTCTGATGGTTGTGATTCCATCTGTTTCTGATGCTTGTGAATTAAACTGTTTCTGATGCTTGTGAATCAAAATGTTTCTGATGCTTGTGATTCACACTGTTTCTGATGCTTGTGATTCCAACTGTTTCTGATGCTTGTGAATTTAACTGTTTCTGAAGCTTGTGATTCAAACTGTTTCTGATGTTTGTGATTCACACTGTTTCTGATGCTTGTGAATCAAACTGTTTCCGAAGTGACTCTGATGCTTGTGATTCCAACTGTTTCTGATGCTTGTGAGTCCAACTGTTTCTGATGCTTGTGATTCCAACTGTTTCTGATGCTTGTGAATCACACTGTTTCTGATGCTTGTGAATCACACTGTTTCTGATGCTTGTGATTCCAACTGTTTCTGATGCTTGTGAATTCAACTGTTTTAATGCTTGTGGATTCCACTATTTCTGATGCTTGCTAATCGATGTCCATTCTTTGCTGAGTGAGTCACCATGTGCTGTTTAACATGGCCCACTGTTATAAATGATTTACCACACACATGACACTTGAAGGGTCTCTCTCCAGTGTGACTTCTCATGTGTGTCTGAAGATGATGTGATAACTTGAACGTTTTACCACAATAACTACACATGTATGGTCTTTCTCCAGTATGGACTCTTGTGTGGAATTGCAACCCAACTGATGATGAAAATGATTTACCACACTCGCTACAACTAAAAGGTTTCTCTCCAGTGTGAGTTCTAATATGCTTTTTCAAGCCACTTTTATGTAGAAGGCGAAGACCACATATGTCACATTTATGTGTTCTCCCCTCAGTGTGACTAGTCATGTGTGAGTGCAGAGTTCTTGGTGAAGGAAATATTTTATTACAGATGAGGCACTTATTGTTTCCAATTTCAGTATGAATCTTCATGTGATGTTTTATTTGAATTGATGACTTAAATAATTGAGAACACTCGCTACACTTGTATGGCTTCTCTTCGCTATGAATTCGTAAGTGTTTTTGCAGGTTACTTGATCTTCTGAAGGTTTTACCACATATCTTACATGGGTATGGTTTCTCTCCAGTATGTGTTCGTGTGTGTTCCTGCAGTTTATATAAAGTGATATATATTTTACCACAATAACTACAAAGATATGGTTCCTGTCCTTTATGATTGTGCATATGACTCTGAAACTCAGCTAGTCTTTGGAATGACATACCGCAGATGTCACACTTATACGGGTCCTCTCCAGTATGAACTGCCATATGTGCCTTCAGAGATCTTGAACTCAAGAAGGTTTTTAAACATTGTTGGCATTTATGAGGCCTTACTCCTGCATGGATGTTCAAGTGTATTTTAAGAACTTTTGAACTTGTAAATGTTTTGTCACACACAATACACTTATAAGGTCTCTCTCCTGTATGATTTCTCATATGTATCTTATGACAATTGTAACTCACAAATGTTTTTTCACAAACATCGCATTTGTATGGTCTCTCACCAGTATGAATCCACATGTGTCGTTTGTGTGCGCATGAATATCTAAATCTTTTATTACAGACAATACACTCATAAGGTCTCTCTCTAGTGTGAGTTTTCATGTGGGACTTCAGATCTGTGCAAGATATTCCACAGATATCACACTTGTAAGGTTTCACCCCTGTATGAATTCTTGTGTGCTTTGTGAGCACATGTACATATCTAAACGATTTGTTACAGATATCACACTTAAAAGGTCTTTCGCCAGTGTGAAGTTTCATGTGCCTTTTCATGTTTTTTGAAAGTGAAATTTTTTTCCCACACACACTACACTTGTTACCTCTTTTGTCACTTTGACCATTTGTCTTTAACCAAAGTTTATTTGAATCGTCTTGTTCGTCCACTCGAGATAAACCCGATACAAGTTTCTTTCCTGCTTTGAATTCACACATGATCTTGTAGTGAGCTTTATCAAGTAATATATCAAATGATGGTTGGATAATTAGGAAGGATGAATGCCATGTAGTGCCCTTAGTCGATCAGTCTTGTAGGCGTGGGCTTAGATTCTTCATCTAGAAAACAAAATAATTAATAAGAATTTTTGCAACAGACTTCATAAAAAACAAGAAGACATAGTCATCAACATCCCCCGCCAGATTTGTTCTTATTATAAGTCAGAACCTTCTCCTAAATACTCGAGTGTACTCAAAAATATCATGACACCAAACTCAAGAAAAATATTTGCGCGGTTCTGATTTTCGAACTCCATCAAGGTATTGATACCCTGAAGGCACACATCAAATTTGATGATCCTATCTGTAACAGTTTCTGAGAAAAATTGGCTTCTTTGAAGACACCTCGAACGGAGTCCCAAAAAACGTAACAAGGGCATTGACTCCGGAAAAAATATTGGCGCGGTTCTGATTTTCGAACTCCATCAAGGTATTGATACCCTGAAGGCACACACAAAATTTGATGATCCTATCTTAAACGGTTACTGAGAAAAATTGGCTCCTTTGAAGACACCTCGAACAGAGTCCCAAAAAAACGTAACAAGTGCAATAACTCAGGAAAAATATTTTTGCGGTTCTGATTTTCGAACTCCATCAAGGTATTGACACCCTGAAGGCACACATCAAATTTGATGATCCTATCTGTAACAGTTTCTGAGAAAAATTGGCTCCTTTGAAGATACCTCGAACAGAGTCCCAAAAAACGTAACAAGGGCAATAACTCCGGAAAATTTGTTTGCGCAGTTCTGATTTTCGAACTCCATCAAGGTATTGATACCTTGAAGGCACACACAAAATTTGATAATCCTATCTTTAACGGTTTCTGAGAAAAATTGGCTCCTTTAACTCGGACGGACGGACGCACGCACGCACGCACGCACGGACGGACGCACACACGGACGGAGCTCAAACCTATATCCCCCTTCCACTTCGTGGCGGGGGATAATAACTTACTGACGACGTTGATAATCTGCCTATTTGGTTTCGATTTTATTATTTCAAGGATATTTTCTTCATCAGTCAGTGGGCCAATAAATCCATAACATGGTTCATGTGAATATAAGACATAACAGATAGCTTGAGAAACATAAATTTCAATATTTAATTATAATCTGAAGACTAGATTTTTTTGTTGTGGAAATTAAAATTTTCGTAGAAAATTCCACTATGATTATTTGTTGAAGTATTTTATTGTTATTAGAGATTTGTTTTAAATGATGTTCTAATAACGCACGAATAAATGTATTTCTTTGCCTAGATAATGGTTTGATAACTCAGGATATTTTTTGTTAGTTAACAAACCTAATCTACCATTTAGAAAATATGATCGTTTGAGGTATATAATTGTTCATCAAAATTTCAGATTCATGTAAAGGTGCAGTAGCAAGTTTTGAGGGGAAATATAAGGTGATGTCACGAAAATGAAAATAAACGCTTCCAAGTGAAAGACAATGTATTTGAACTAAATGAAGCTGTAATAATTCAAATGTATAACCTAAAGTTTAGCCATATCATTCCTTTTCCTTACACAAAATGAATTGAAGTGTTCACAAAATGGCTTTTTATGTGAATCCTCATTCTTTGTCCTCTGACTATGGATGATTGGCTTGTGTAATGAGAAAAAATATTAAATATAAAATTATCAAAAAAAAACGTGCTACTTCCCCTTTAAACTTGATATTCATTTAATCATCATAATTCCTTATAAGATATTTCACATATTTTATTTTCTCTTAGTTATCTTCTCATTATCATCATTGTTTGAAGTACTTGATTTTTATCTAATGATTTATTGTCACAAGTTCTTTTTCATAAGTTGAAAACGTATTTTGTTGTTTTTTTGCCATCTTAATACTATTAAATTATTTTGCTTATCTGAATATCTTTAAGTCCCCTTCTTTTATCTGTCCTTATTCGCTCTTATGTTTTGAAAGTAACGATACTTGGAATTAGAGTGTAAACAATTGTAAAATTAGTTACTCATCATTTCTTGTTAATTAAAGTACATTTAAGTCACTTTTAGAACCGGAAAAATATATTTCTAGTGGTAAATTAAGTACAAATGCTACTGTTTATTAAATTTCGATGTCAATCACATAACTTGAATATACAAAAACAACGTTTTTCAAAAGCAGTTGTTCCTTATATTGAACTGGTCTGTAAAACATGTGCTTTGGGACTGTGTGACGATGAATATGTCCAATTTATAAACGATACAGATCTGAATCTATTCCAGCCTTTTATTAAGCCTTTCTTCTATTGTTAAATTCTTAGCTCTTATGAGGGTACAAAATACAATTGTTCCACAGAAGATATGTATATTTCAAATACTAAGCCTACGTTAATGTAAGTACTATTTCATATACTTTACACACCAAATCATTTATATATATGAAGCTGAAGCTGTTCATTTTCAGTAACTGCAGTGAGCTTGACTTGCTACAATAATATAGACTTGCGTAGGTTTTTTAACATATTTTGTTTCAGGGGGTGTTAGACAGAGTTTTCTTCAAATGCTATATGGAAAGCTTAAAAATTTCTTTCGTCCCTAATAACACTGTCCCGGAACAAGTAGACTGACAAGCGAAAGATATTAAACATTTATAGCATATGTCAGATATTCAGTTACAAATATTTCTAGTTTTTAATTGCGCATTCATTAACTGATAAAACAATAGTTAAGTTAATTTTGTCAAAACTGATTTTTTTAAAATAAATTCTTCCAAAATTGAATGATTGATTGTCTGTCTAACAATCCCTGAAACAAAATATGTTTTAAAACCTACACAAGTCTATATTATTGTAGCAAGTCAAGCTCACTGCAGTTTCTGAAAATGAACAGCTTCAGTGAGCTCCTTTCAAATTTAAGAGTAGAAAGCTGCATTTAATATGTATGTTCATTTCAGACATATATATATATATATATATATATATATATATATATATATATATATATATATATATATATATATATATATAGTATAGTATAGTATATATTAAAAAGAGTTAAATTTGAATATCATAGTCATTAGTTCATTAGCTCTTACTTAATTTGCGCTAAAATATATGGCATTTCACTGAACTAGCAATGAGTGGTATATGGTCATTTTGATGATAAGAAAAGTTGGATAAATGTGTATACCTCAACAGATGGTTACGAAAATGAACGACGGAGCAGTCTGATAAAAATCGAGAAATAAAAAATCAAAAATATTGTCGCTATCGGGGCTCGAACCATTCGGGATATTGAGAGGAAAGCGTGGCTGGGTGTGGTTCGAACCCCACTAGAGATAATATTTTCACACTCTTTCCCTCGAATCACAGAACGAGGGAGTTAAATACTGAAGTCTGTTGAAGAAAGTAGCATCAATAACATACCCTTGTAGAAGTCCTATAACACATGCGTATCGCCATATATCTGCAATGGTCTAGCAAATCTTGAACAAGGCGAGTCGAGGCCAAAATCTCATATCTTGTAAGATGTTCGAATGAACTTGAAATAAAAAGCTGCTTTCCGAGCTATCATGTACTATTGGCCCGGACATTTCCTGTTCAATGGCTGAGTGAGCTTGTTTAAAACGTATGGGTCAGGTCTGCACACGGAAGGGTTTGTGGACACAATACACTGTCAACAAACCCCGACCGTTGGGATATAGGCAAACAAGCAGTAGCTTGACTTTTATATTTTAGAGTCAAAATCAGCCCCGAATGAAGGAAATTAATTTGTTCAAACACATACCGAGTTATTAGTATTGATATTGGGCCTATGCCCACACACATTTATAGTTTATAAATTGTTAAGACGTGAACGTTATTACCAGAACCTGATGTCGTCTTTTTCTGCTTGCTAGGTAAATAAGACATTTCGATTAACAGAAACTTTTGGTTTTAAAGATGTATATGAGAAGTCCAGACGTCGATGTGCAGTTATCGAACATAAAGCAAAGTTTAGGTTGTATGAACTATTATTTGAGTTGATTTTTTTAATGTTTTATAAATTGAAAAAATGACAAATTACGCTGATAAAGTCTTTATACTCATTTTATTATTAGAGCAACCAAGTTGACTTGAAGGTTAGGCAAAAGACTCGATTTGGATAAATTTGGATATTGTGACGTGAAAATGTGACAGGTATTAGATTGTGACCGCGGCATGTAACATTCTAATGTTAAATTGTAAACGAATGTTTCCTGGTTGAAATGTCCTGTAAATGGATGTTTCCTGGTTCAAACTCCGGATTGGCCCACGTAATTGTACTCTTGCACATTTAGCGATGAATAAAGACTTCACAAAAATCTTTAGGTAATATGCGCTTCAGGTTTGATGTCCATTCTTTGCTGAGTGAGTAACCATGTGCTGTTTCACGTGGCCCACTGTAATAAATGATTTATCACACACATGACACTTGAAGGGTCTCTCTCCTGTGTGACTTCTCATGTGTGTCTGAAGATGATGTTGAAACTTGAACGTTTTGCCACAATAACTACACATGTATGGTCTTTCTCCAGTATGGACTCTTGTGTGGAATTGCAACCCAGTTGATGTTGAAAATGATTTACCACACTCGCTACAACTAAAAGGTTTCTCTCCAGTGTGAGTTCTAATATGTTTTTTCAAGCCATTTTTATGTAGAAGGCGAAGACCACATATGTCACATTTGTGTGTTCTCCCCTCAGTGTGACTAGTCATGTGTGAGTGCAGAGTTCTTGGTGAAGGAAATATTTCATTACAGATGAGGCACTTATTGTTTCCAATTTCAGTATGAATCTTCATGTGATGTCTTAATTGAATTGATGACTTAAATAATTGAAAACACTCGCTACACTTGTATCGCTTCTCTTCGCTATGAATTCGTAAGTGTTTTTGCAGGTTTCTTGATCTTCTGAAGGTTTTACCACACATCTTACATGGGTATGGTTTCTCTCCAGTATGTGTTCGCATGTGTTCCTGCAGTTTATATAATGGATATATATTTTACCACAATAACTACAAAGATATGGTTCCTGTCCTTTATGGTTGTGCATATGACTCTGAAATTCAGCTAGTCTTTTGAATGACATACCGCAGATATCACACTTATACGGGTTGTCTCCATTATGAACTGCCATGTGTGCCTTCAGGTAACTTAACCGTGTGAAAGTTTTAAAACATTTTTGGCATTTATGGGGACTTACTCCTTTATGAATTTGCAAGTGTCCTTTAAGACTTTGTGAACTTGAAAATGTTTTGTCACACACAATACACTTGTAAGGTCTTTCTCCTGTATGATTTCTCATATGCTTTTTCAAACCCTTTTCATGTAGAAGGCGAAGACCACATATGTCACATCTATGTGTTCTCCCCTCAGTGTGAATGGTCATGTGTGAGTGCAGAGTTCTTGGTGAAGGAAATATTTCATTACAGATGAGGCACTTTTTGGTCCCAATTTCAGTATTAGTCTTCATGTGATGTTTTATTTGAATTGATGACTTAAATAATTGAGAACACTCGCTACACTTGTATGGCTTCTCTTCGCTATGAATTCGTAAGTGTTTTTGCAGGTTACTTGATCTTCTGAAGGTTTTACCACATATCTTACATGGGTATGGTTTCTCTCCAGTATGTGTTCGCATGTGTTCCTGCAGTTTATATAAAGTGATATATATTTTACCACAATAACTACAAAGATATGGTTCCTGTCCTTTATGATTGTGCATATGACTCTGAAATTCAGCTAGTCTTTGGAATGACATGCCGCAGATGTCACACTTATACGGGTCCTCTCCAGTATGAACTGCCATATGTGCCTTCAGAGATCTTGAACTCAAGAAGGTTTTTAAACATTGTTGGCATTTATGAGGCCTTACTCCTGCATGGATGTTCAAGTGTATTTTAAGAACTTTTGAACTTGTAAATGTTTTGTCACACACAATACACTTATAAGGTCTCTCTCCTGTATGATTTCTCATATGTATCTTATGACAATTGTAACTCACAAATGTTTTTTCACAAACATCGCATTTGTATGGTCTCTCACCAGTATGAATCCACATGTGTCGTTTGTGTGCGCATGAATATCTAAATCTTTTATTACAGACAATACACTCATAAGGTCTCTCTCTAGTGTGAGTTTTCATGTGGGACTTCAGGTCTGTGCAAGATATTCCACAGATATCACACTTGTAAGGTTTCACCCCTGTATGAATTCTTGTGTGGTTTGTGAGCACATGTACATATCTAAACGATTTGTTACAGATATCACACTTAAAAGGTCTTTCGCCAGTGTGAAGTTTCATGTGCCTTTTCATGTTTTTTGAAAGTGAAATTTTTTTCCCACACACACTACACTTGTTACCTCTTTTGTCACTTTGACCATTTGTCTTTAACCAAAGTTTATTTGAATCGTCTTGTTCGTCCACTCGAGACAAACGTACTACAAGTTTCTTTCCTGCTTTGAATTCACACATGATCTTGTAGTGAGCTTTATCAAGTAATATATCAAATGATGGTTGGATAATTAGGAAGGATGAATGCCATGTAGTGCCCTTAGTCGATCAGTCTTGTAGACGTGGGCTTAGATTCTTCATCTAGAAAACAAAATAATGAATAAGAAATTTTGCAACAGACTTCATAAAAAATAACTTACTGACGACGTTGATAATCTGCCTATTTGGTTTCGATTTTATTATTTCAAGGATATTTCATCAGTCAGTGGGCCAATAAATCCATAACATGGTTCATGTGAATATAAGACATAACAGATAGCTTGAGAAACATAAATTTCAATATTTAATTATAATCTGAAGACTAGATTTTGTTGTTGTGGAAATTAAAATTTTCTTAGAGAATTCCACTATGATTATTTGTTGTAGTATTTTATTGTTATTAGAGATTTGTTTTAAATGATGTTCTAATAACGCACGAATAAATGTATTTTTTGGCCTAGATAATGGTTTGATAACTCAGGATATTTTTTGTTAGTTAACAAACCTAATCTACCATTTAGAAAATTTGATCGTTTGAGGTATATAATTGTTCATCAAAAGTTCAGATTCATGTAAAGGTGCAGTAGCAAGTTTTTAGGGGAAATATAAGGTGATGTCACGAAAATGAAAATAAATGCTTCCAAATGAAAGACTATGTATTTGAACTAAATGAAGCTGTAATAATTCAAATGTATAACCTAAAGTTTAGCCAAATCATTCCTTTTCCTTACACACAATGAATTGAAGTGTTCACAAAATGGCTTTTTATGTGAATCCTCATTCTTTGTCCTCTGACTATGGATGATTGGCTTGTGTAATGAGAAAAAAAATTAAATATAAAATTATCCAAAAAAAAACGTGCTACTTCCCCTTTAAACTTGATCTTCATTTAATCATCATAATTCCTTATAAGATATTTCACATATTTTATTTTCTCTTAGTTATCTTCTCATTATTATCATGGTTTGAAGTACTTGATTTTTATCTAATGATTTATTGTCACAAGTTCTTTTTCATAAGTTGAAAACGTATTTTTTTTTTTGCCATCTTAATACTATTAAATTATTTTGCTAATCTGAATATCTTTAAGCCCGCTTCTTTTATCTGTCCTTATTCGCTCTTATGTTTTGAAAGTAACGATACTTGAAATTAGAGTGTAAAAAATTGTAAAATTAGTTACTCATCATTTCTTGTTAATTAAAGTACATTTAAGTCACTTTTAGAACCGGAAAAATATATTTCTAGTGGTAAATTAAGTAAAATGCTACTGTTTATTAAATTTCGATGTCAATCACATAACTTGAATATACAAAAACAACGTTTTTCAAAAGCAGTTGTTCCTTATAATGAACTGGTCTGTAAAACATGTGCTTTGGGACTGTGTGACGATGAATATGTCCAATTTATAAACGATACAGATCTGAATCTATTCAAGCCTTTTATTAAGCCTTCCTTCTATTGTTAAATTCTTAGCTCTTATGAGGGTACAAAATACAATTGTTCCACAGAAGATATGTATATTTCAAATACTAAGCCTACGTTAATGTAAGTACTATTTCATATACTTTACACACTTAATCATTTATATATATGAAGCTGAAGCTGTTCATTTTCAGAAACTGCAGTGAGCTTGACTTGCTACAATAATATAGACTTGCGTAAGTTTTTTTTACATATTTTGTTTCAGGGGGTGTTAGACAGACTTTTCTTAAAATGCTATATGGAAAGCTTAAAAATTTCTTTCGTCCCTAATAACACTGTCCCCGGAACAAGTAGACTGACAAGCGAAAGATATTAAACATTTATAGCATATGTCAGATATTCAGTTACAAATATTTCTAGTTTTTAATTGCGCATTCATTAACTGATAAAACAATAGTTAAGTTAATTTTGTCAAAACTGATTTTTTTAAAATAAATTCTTCCAAAATTGAATGATTGATTATCTGTCTAACAATCCCTGAAACAAAATACGTTTAAAAACCTACACAAGTCTATATTATTGTAGCAAGTCAAGCTCACTGCAGTTTCTGAAAATGAACAGCTTCAGTGAGCTCCTTTCAAATTTAAGAGTAGAAAGCTGCATTTGATATGTATGTTCATTTCAGACATATATATCAGATATATATATATAGTATAGTATATATTAAAAAGAGTAACATTTGAATATCATAGTCATTAGTTCATTAGCTCTTACTTAATTTGCGCTAAAATATATGGCATTTCACTGAACTAGCAATGAGTGGTATATGGTCATTTTGATAAGAAAAGTTGGATAAATGTGTATTACTTTTTCTTATCGATGAAGTGTTCATTGATTAAGTACACAAAATACCTCAACAGATGGTTACGAAAATGAGCGACGGAATAAAAAATCAAAAATATTGTCGCTATCGGGGCTCGAACCATTCGGGTTAATGAGAGGAAAGCGTGGCTGGGTGTGGTTCGAACCCCACTAGAGATAATATTTGCACACTCTTTCCCTCGAATCACAGAACGAGGGAGTTAAATACTGAAGTCTGTTGAAGAAAGTAGCATCAATAACATACCCTTGTAGAAGTCCTATAACACATGCGTATCGCCATATATCTGCAATGGTCTAGCAAATCTTGAACAAGGCGAGTCGAGGCCAAAATCTCATATCTTGTAAGATGTTCGAATGAACTTGAAATAAAAGCTGCTTTCCGAGCTATCATGTACTATTGGCCCGGACATTTCCTGTTCAATGGCTGAGTGAGCTTGTTTTAAACGTATGGGTCAGGTCTGCACACGGAAGGGTTTGTGGACACAATACACTGTCAACAAACCCCGACCGCTGGGATATAGGCAAACAAGCAGTAGCTTGACTTTTCTATTTTAGAGTCAAAATCAGCCCCGAATGAAGGAAATTAATTTGTTCAAACACATACCGAATTATTAGTATCAATATTGGGTCTATGCCCACACACATTGATATTTTATAAATTGTTAAGACGTGAACGTTATTACCAGACGCTGATGTCGTCTTTTTCCGCTTGCTAGGTAAATAAGAAATTTCGATTAACAGAAATTTGTGGTTTTAAAGATGTATATGAGTAGTCCAGACGTCGATGTGCAGTTATCGAACATAAAGCAAAGTTTAGGTTGTATGAACTATTATTTGAGTTGATTTTTTTAATGTTTTATAAATTGAAAAAATGACAAATTACGCTGATAAAGTCTTTATACTCACTTTATTATTAGAGCAACCAAGTTGACTTGAAGGGTAGGCAAAAGACTCGATTTGGATAAATTTGGATATTGTGACGTGAAAATGTGACAGGTATTAGATTGTGACCGTGGCATGTAACATTCTAATGTTAAATTGTAAACGAATGTTTCCTGGTTGAAATGTCCTGTAAATGGATGTTTCCTGGTTCAAACTCCGGATTGGCCCACGTAATTGTACTCTCGCACATTTAGCGATGAATAAAGACTTCACAAAAATCTTTAGGTAATATGCGCTTCAGGTTTGATGTCCATTCTTTGCTGAGTGAGTAACCATGTGCTGTTTCACGTGGCCCACTGTAATAAATGATTTACCACAATCATGACACTTGAAGGGTCTCTCTCCAGTGTGACTTCTCATGTGTGTCTGAAGATGATGTTGAAACTTGAACGTTTTGCCACAATAACTACACATGTATGGTCTTTCTCCAGTATGGACTCTTGTGTGGAATTGCAACCCAACTGATGTTGAAAATGATTTACCACACTCGCTACAACTAAAAGGTTTCTCCCCAGTGTGAGTTCTAATATGCTTTTTCAAGCCAGTTTTATGTAGAAGGCGAAGACCACATATGTCACATTTATGTGTTCTCCCCTCAGTGTGACTAGTCATGTGTGAGTGCAGAGTTCTTGGTGAAGGAAATATTTCATTACAAATGAGGCACTTGTTGGTCCCAACTTCAGTATGAATCTTCATGTGATGTCTTATTTGAATTGATGACTTAAATAATTGAAAACACTCGTTACACTTGTATGGCTTCTCTTCGCTATGAATTCGTAAGTGTTTTTGCAGGTTACTTGATCTTCTAATTTTTTTACCACACATCTTACATGGGTATGGTTTCTCTCCAGTATGTGTTCGCATGTGTTCCTGCAGTTTATATAAATGGATATATATTTTACCACAATAACTACAAAGATATGGTTCCTGTCCTTTATGGTTGTGCATATGACTCTGAAATTCAGTTAGTCTTTGGAATGACATACCGCAGATATCACACTTATACGGGTTGTCTCCATTATGAACTGCAATGTGTGCCTTCAGGGATCTTGAACTCATGAATGTTTTGAAACATTGTTGGCATTTATGAGGCCTTACTCCTGCATGGATGTTCAAGTGTCCTTTAAGACTTTGTGAACTTGTAAATGTTTTGTCACACACAATACACTTATAAGGTTTCTCTCCTGTATGATTTCTCATATGCTTTTTCAAGCCATTTTCATGTAATAGGTGAAGACCACATATGTCACATTTATGTGTTCTCTCCTCAGTGTGAGTTGTCATGTGTGAGTGCAGAGCTCTTGGTGATGAAAATATTTCATCACAAATGAGGCACTTATTGGTTCCAATTTCAGTATGAATCTTCATGTGATGTCTTATTTGAATTGATGACTTAAATAATTGAGAACACTCGCTACACTTGTATGGCTTCTCTTCGCTATGAATTCGTAAGTGTTTTTGCAGGTTTCTTGATCTTCTGAAGGTTTTACCACACATCTTACATGGGTATGGTTTCTCTCCAGTATGTGTTCGTGTGTGTTCCTGCAGTTTATATTAAGTGATATATATTTTACCACAATAACTACAAAGATATGGTTCCTGTCCTTTATGATTGTGCATATGTCTCTGAAACTCAGCTAGTCTTTTGAATGACATACCGCAGATGTCACACTTATACGGGTCCTCTCCAGTATGAACTGCCATGTGTGCCTTCAGGTAACTTAACCGTGTGAAAGTTTTAAAACATTTTTGGCATTTATGGGGACTTACTCCTGTATGAATTTGCAAGTGTCCTTTAAGACTTTGTGAACTTGAAAATGTTTTGTCACACACAATACACTTGTAAGGTCTTTCTCCTGTATGATTTCTCATATGCTTTTTCAAACCCTTTTCATGTAGAAGGCGAAGACCACATTTGTCACATCTATGTGTTCTCCCCTCAGTGTGACTAGTCATGTGTGAGTGCAGAGTTCTTGGTGAAGGAAATATTTCATCACAAATGAGGCACTTATTGGTTCCAATTTCAGTATGAATCTTCATGTGATGTTTTATTTGAATTGATGACTTAAATAATTGAGAACACTCGCTACACTTGTATGGCTTCTCTTCGCTATGAATTCATAAGTGTTGTTGCAGGTTATTTGATTTTCTAATTTTTTTACCACATATCTTACATGGGTATGGTTTCTCTCCAGTATGTGTTCGGATGTGTTCCTGCAGTGTACATAAATGAATATATATTTTACCACAATAACTACAAAGATATGGTTCCTGTCCTTTATGATTGTGCATATGTCTCTGAAACTCAGCTAGTCTTTGGAATGACATACCGCAGATGTCACACTTATACGGGTCCTCTCCAGTATGAACTGCCATATGTGCCTTCAGAGATCTTGAACTCAAGAAGGTTTTTAAACATTGTTGGCATTTATGAGGCCTTACTCCTGCATGGATGTTCAAGTGTATTTTAAGAACTTTTGAACTTGTAAATGTTTTGTCACACACAATACACTTATAAGGTCTCTCTCCAGTATGATTTCTCATATGCATCTTATGACAATTGTAGCTCACAAATGTTTTTTCACAAACATCGCATTTGTATGGTCTCTCACCAGTATGAATCCACATGTGTCGTTTGTGCGCGCATGAATATCTAAATTTTTTATTACAGACAATACACTCATAAGATCTCTCTCTAGTGTGAGTCTTCATGTGGAACTTAAGATCTGTGCAAGATATTCCACAGATATCACATTTGTAAGGTTTCACCCCTGTATGAATTCTTGTGTGCTTTGTGAGCACATAGGAATACATAAATGATTTGTTACAGATATCACACTTATAAGGTATTTCGCCAATATGAATTTTCATGTGTTTCTTCATGCTTGTGGAAAGTGAAAATATTTTCCCACACACACACCACTTGTTACCTCTTTCGTCACTTTGACCATTTGTCTTTAAGCAAAGTTTATTTGAACCGTCTTGTTCGTCCACTCGAGACAAACGTACTACAAGTTTCTTTCCTGCTATGAATTCACACATGATCTTGCAGTGAGTTTTATCAAGTTACCGTATATTAAATGATGGTTAGCTGATTAGGAAGGACGAATAATATGTAGTGACAATAGTCCGTCGGTCTTGTAGGCGTCGGCTTAGAGTCAGCATCTAGAAAAAAAAAATGAATATGAATTTTTGCAACAGACTCAAGAAAACATAACATACTAATGACGCCTATTTGGTTTCGATTTTTTAGTTTAAAGGATATTATATTTTTTCTTCATTTGTCAAAGTCAGTGTGCCAATGAATCATGTGAATATAAGACATGACAGATAGCTTGAGTAACATAAATTACAATATTTATAATCTGAAGACTAGATTTTTTGTGGAAATTAAAATTTTATAAGAGAATTCCACTAGGATTATTTGTTGTAGTATTTTATTGTTATAACATATTGTTTAAATGATATTCTAATAATGCATGAAGAAATATACTTTTTGGCCTAGATAATGGTTTGATAACTCAGGATATTATTTTGATATTCAACAAACCTAATCAAGTATTTAGAAAATGTGATCTTTTGTGGTATATAATTGTTCAAAAAGTTCAGATTCATTTAAAGATGCAGTAGCAAGTTTTAGGGGAAATATAAGGTGATGTCACGAAAATGAAAATACATGGTTCCAACTAAAAGACAATGTATTTAAACTAAATGTAACAGTAATAATTTTTTATTCAACTATATAACAAAGTTTAACCATGCCATTCCTTTTCCGTACACAAAATGAATCAAAGTGTTCATAAAAATGGAGGTCAATGGATTTTATGTGAATCCTCATACTTTGTCCTCTGACTATGGATGATTTGCTTGTGTAATGAGATTGTTGACCCTGTCAATATAATACATTTAGCATTAACTTACAATTATAAGTAAAATATTTGAAATATAAAATTATCAAAAACGTGCTACTGTCTCTTTATGATTTAACAGCATAACATGAACTACATGTATGCTCTCTGAGAAATCTTTTGAAAACTACAAAATCATTATCAATGAGATCAATTTTTAACTATTTCATTATAGCATAAATAGTTCAGTGTAAGAATCTAAATTGAACGTCAAATAATGTCACATCTTTGACATCTCATTTAGCGCTATGAAGTACCCCTTATTGTCTTGTAGTCTTTAGTTGTTTTAGATGTTCAACCAATGATAATCATAGTCATCAAATATTATTTTCCATTTATTTCAATCCAAGATTTTGGAAACCTGCTAATCATGAACTTTTCGTTGGCATTTCGTCGGTAGACCTTTCCATACAACTTTTCAGAAAAGGATTTTTTTTTTGTATTGAAATCTTTGAAAAAATCAGGTGAAATGTGGAGAAGATAACAAAAGTCGAGGAAAATAACTCGTATTTTGTATTTTTATATAATATGTTTCAATTCATTCATAACAAATCTATGTGTATCACATATATCTTTAACATAAAAGGTGTTGGTTCTTAAGTCATGTCGTTCTATCCATAGTTTTTTTCCACGAACGATTAGAAGCTTTGAAAATCTTTTCAAAAACGGTTTTCAATTTCAAACTTAAATTTTATCTAAACTCATGTCCAAAAGAAACGATACCAAGTTTTCAAAGTCGTCCGAAACAAAATTCTATAACCTAACAGAGTCGAATTTAAGTGTGTCTAACAGGCATATATCTTGTAAAAAAGTATGCACATTTTCATTCTTCAGGAAACGATACTTTTGATTTTGTGTCTTTTCTAATGTACATGGAGTGCATAAATCGAAATTTCAAATTGTTTTATGAACAGAACTTTTGTCATTTCAATTTAAAATTGATAAAGTATTGAATTTATGTCAGAAAAAAATGTTGTTGATATAATACACTTTATTTGATATAAATTCGTTGACGCGTCACTGCACTAGAACGTTTTAAAACAAGCGAAAGTGTCCAATTTCTCTCTGCTATCTCGCCTAGTTAAGGCGATTCCAGATCGATGATTTTTTTCAAATGCATGCTTCTCGCAAACATGAAAAGATAATGTTTTCAAATTTTGCATAGACGTAAGTTGACTACTGAAGAAATGATATTACTATGTTTTAGTCTTATTAATCTGCAGTGGATTGAGTTATTTTGGGATTTGTATGGTATCGTTTCTTTTGGACATGAGTTTATATTTGCTCCATATAAGACAGTTTATTTTCAGGGAATATAACAGGGTTTATTGCAACTTGATCTCTTTACAGTAAAGTTTTTCATGTTTAATTTTTTTGAAGATGTTAACAAAAGGCACGTTTATTTGTTTATTTATTAATCATAAATAATATGTCTTCTTCTTGACAATCAAATTTAATTTTTGGAAGGATTTATTTAAAAAAATCATTTTGACAAAATTAACTCAACTCTTGTTTTATCAGTTTGAGAGTGCGCAATAAAAACTCGAAATATTTGTTTTTGAATATCTGACATATGCTATCAATGTGCATACTTTCTTTCGCCTGTCAGTCTACTAGCTAGCCGGAGACAGTGTTATGAATATCACTGTGTATAACCGTACACCGGAACTAGCGAGGTGTACGGCGGAGAAATGTTGCTAGCGAGGAGCCGAAATCGAAAGTTAGGTAATATTTTACTTCATAACTTTCAAATAATCAACATCATGTGGTAATTTTAGCACACATACTTAGTCAAATGTATGTGCTTGTCATTCTGTATCCAAGGGACAGTAACAATGACAGTTGCGAGTAATGCTGTTCTTAGTAACATGTTTGCTATCTCTGACTATGAACAGGATATGACATTAAATAGTTATGTCTCGGAAAGCTATTGACATGATAATAACATAGAAAAAGTTGATGAAACGGCGATGATTGCCTTTTAAGTGATCCCGTTGTTTGCGATCACGCTCCTCGCTAGCAACATTTCTCCGCCGTACACCTCGCTAGTTCCGGTGTACGGTTATACACAGTGATTATGAGGGACGAAAGAAATGTTAACCTGTTTACGCTTTTCATGCAGCATTTAAAAAGACAGACAGACAGACATTTTATTCAGTAAAAGGCCATTGGCCCATAATACATACACAAAATGATTATTTGCATGAGCTTACATAAACACATTTGAAAATGTAATTTTGGATATTTTCACCAATTATAATTTATCGTTAAATTTAAAAAAAAAACAACTTTTATCTGAGTATATTCTATAAATGTAATGTCAGATTCATGTTGGCAACAATTTGTAGGTCAATTTCATGTTTTGTGACAATAAATAAGCATTTTATTCAATAAAATGTTGTTTGTTTCAATCGTTTTCTATAGACCCCAGATGTGTTTGAGAAGTCCTGAAAACATAAAAACATGCCTAAGAATGATTAATTCAGTTTAAATGTGTAGGTTAATAACGACTTTATACATAAAAAATGCAAAAAAAATTATATAACAATTATTGATGTTTTTATTAGAGTGGCCCAACTTTTTTACAAAAACATCCCCAAATCGAGTGGGCGTGGCACAATTTCAAAGTCCTGTATTTCCATTATTTCTTCACTTGTCTTCAAAATAACTTTAATTCTGTCTATGATACACCTAAATAAGACCAGAACACAAAAAAAAACATTTTTTCATCACTTTTAAAATTTCGGGTTGGGCCTCCGTCGGAGGGGTTTGTGGACACAATACACTGTCAACAAACCCCCACCGTTTGGATATAGACAAACAAACAGTAGCTTGACCTACTTTCTATTTTAGAGTCGAAATCAGCCCCGAATAATATAATATATATATTATAATATATACTTCTTCTGACGGTCAAAGCATAATGATTTAAAAAGTCCATTCAGTTCACATTTTACATTACCATACTTCCAGACTGAAGCTAGTGTTTGCCCCTAGGCATACATGATTCTTTACTCCGTATACAAACTGATAAGTTACAAATAAAAATAATAAGTATACAAAGTGTTGGTATTAACAGCAAAATTTTCATCTGAGAACTTTCACTTATATTTCCTGGGCTGACACTAAATACAAACAACGTTCTCTCGCTCTACTGCTTCCACGTCAGCTGGTTCCCCAACGGCATAACAACGGCACTTTGCACAATGACAGCGCCCAGTCGCCCTGTTCATTTGACCGTGACGAGGTCAACCCAGCTTGGGCTTATTGAAAGACTCTTGTCCCTGTGTCAAATCAGTCATGGTTTAAACATATTTATTTCACCATAAATTATACATTAGGTGAAGAGGATTGGCCGGACTGAAGGTTTCCGGACTGAAGTTCCCAGACTGAAGTTTCCGGACTGAAGGCATCCGGACTGAAGCTTCCGGGCTGAAGCTTCCGAACTGAAGTTTCGGGACTGAAGTTTCCGGACTGAAGGCTTCCGGACTGAAGTTTCCAGACTGAAGTTTCCGGACTGAAGTTTCCGAACTGAAGGCATCCGGACTGAAGCTTCCGGGCTGAAGCTTCCGAACTGAAGTTTCCGGACTGAAGGCTTCCGGACTGAAGTTTCCGGACTGAAGTTTCGGGACTGAAGCTTCCAGACTGAAGTTTCCGGACTGAAGTTTCCAGACTGAAGTTTCCGGACTGAAGTTTCCGAACTGAAGGCATCCGGACTGAAGTTTCCGGGCTGAAGCTTCCGAACTGAAGTTTCGGGACTGAAGTTTCCGGACTGAAGGCTTCCGGACTGAAGTTTCCAGACTGAAGTTTCCGGACTGAAGTTTCCGAACTGAAGGCATCCGGACTGAAGCTTCCGGGCTGAAGCTTCCGAACTGAAGTTTCCGGACTGAAGCTTCCAGACTGAAGTTTCCGGACTGAAGTTTCCAGACTGAAGTTTCCGGACTGAAGTTTCCGAACTGAAGGTATCCGGACTGAAGTTTCCGGACTGAAGGCTTCCGGACTGAAGTTTCCGGACTGAAGTTTCGGGACTGAAGCTTCCCGACTGAAGTTTCCGGACTGAAGTTTCCAGACTGAAGTTTACGGACTGAAGTTTCCGAACTGAAGGCATCCGGACTGAAGTTTCCGGGCTGAAGCTTCCGAACTGAAGTTTCCGAACTGAAGTTTCCGGACTGAAGTTTCGGGACTGAAGGCATCCGGACTGAAGCTTCCGGGCTGAAGCTTCCGAACTGAAGTTTCCGGACTGAAGCTTCCGAACTGAAGGCATCCGGACTGACTTCCAGACTGAAGTTTCCGGACTGAAGTTTCCGGACTGAAGTTTCCGAACTGAAGGCATCCGGACTGAAGCTTCCGGGCTGAAGCTTCCGAACTGAAGTTTCCGGACTGAAGTTTCGGGACTGAAGCTTCCAGACTGAAGTTTCCGGACTGAAGTTTCCAGACTGAAGTTTCCGGACTGAAGTTTCCAGACTGAAGTTTCTGTAATGACGTTTCCGTACTGAAGTTTCCCGACTGAAGTTTCCAGACTGAAGTTTCCGGACTGAAGCTTCCAGCCTGAAGTTTCTGTAATGACGTTTCCGTACTGAAGTTTCCCAACTGAAGTTTGAGGCTAGGTTTACTGAGACTGACCTATTACCATTGTCAATAGTGAAGAAAAATCGGAACGTTGACCGGTGGTAAGCGAGGATGGTGCATCCCTGACCAACTAAATTACCGTTTCTTTCTCCACATAGACCCTTTACTCTCGGCGTGTATACGAGACCCGGCGTCTCTCTATTTTCAGTTGGAAATTTCGTGCACGTTACATGTAGAGGAATAATACTTTATTTGCATTTAACTACGTAAGCATTAATTAATCAACTTATCATCCGGCGTGTATTCTAGGCCCGGCGTCTATTCGAGACCCGGCGTGTATTTACTTCAAACAGCCATACCCCCGGCCTCTATTCGAGACCCGGCGTGTATTCGAGGAAATAAGGTATAAGCTCGATCATTTTATACATAAAATATATTTTCTTCAGCAATCACCCGTGGATGTTTGCAAACGATTGAGAAAATATTTAGAAACAGCTGAATTTGTCAGCAGTTTAAATATCTGAGCTTTCTCATTGCAATCTAGGGAAGCTAACTTTTCATTGGAAATCTCCATTTTAAATATCTTTTAATCAGTTTTTAAGAATAATGAGAAAAAAACAATTTAATAATAAACTAATATCAATAGTCAGAGTTATATAACAAATCCCTATATTTTATCAAAACAAATCACTTTTAATTTTTTTAAAGTTTAACACTGCTGTTTATTTCACATCGTCTCAAAAGAAAATCTTATGCTCTGAAAGGTATCGATGATGAGAGACGGCATGGCTAGCAAAGGGAGATAGTGAACTTATCGTTTCGAGCCTACCTTTACCAGTCTAAGTAAACATAGCCTCAATATATCCCGTTTCACTCCGATAATGGAGTGAAACGGGTGATATTGAGGCTAGGTTACTGACACTGACCTTTCACCAATGGTCAATAGTGAAGAATAATCGGAACATTGACCGGTGGTAAGCGAGGATAGTGCATCCCTGGCCAACTAAGTTTCTTTCTCCATATAGAAATGTCATTATCCAGACCACTAATTAATGTATCTTACAAAGAATAAATCAATATTTTGTTAAGAAAACCATTGTTTTCCAGTAATGATGAATCAGTATACTGTATTTCGCTTTGAGAAAAATTCATCCCACTCCAAAAGTTCAAGGTCGATATACTTATAAAATAATGGAAAACATGCATTTTTATAAGATTCGTGATTCGCTCGTTCAAAGTCATTAAACGGGACGTCGTTATGTACACTCTTTTTAGTATCTTGTTACAATGAACTGTTCATTAATACGGTGGTTCAGTACAAAACTACCATAACAGATCAAAAAATAATTATGGACGTTGTCAATAGTCTTGGGACGTTGGAAAACAGCATATATACTTACACATAAACAACATAATTCCGGTCGATTTTTGTTGGTAATGAAAATGAATGAGGGATGGAAATTCTGAAATCTGTTGGGAGAAAGTAACACCAAATACATACCCCTGTAGGCTTCCAATTAACACATGCGTATCGCCATGCATCTAAATGGTCTAACACATCTTCAAAAGGGAAGATGCTCAAATCAACTTAAATGGCTGCAGTTTACTATTTTCCCGTGCATTTCCTGTTCCATGGCAGGGTGACCTTGTTTTGAATGGGCCAGCACACAGGATGAGTGTTTGAAAACAAAATTGTCGAACAAGAAATAAGCTGATGACCTGTACGTGACCAACCCCGTGTCCCTCATCAGGTAGGAGAGGGAAGTATGGGACACGTACGGAGTTTCCTTGAGACGTCGTGTGCAAATACAAAATAAGTTGTAAGGCCCAAAATAAACAAAAAACGTTTCTGGTCTTTGCATAAGGCAAAAATGATGCGATCGCGCACATTTTTTTAAATTTCAAAATATTTTTTATTATTGTTTTAAAAAAATGTTCAACGGATTTTGAAAAAAATAATGAATTTAAATCACTTTATAACTGTTTTGAAGGCTTACACAAACAGAAACCAATTAAATTATAAAAGTTTCAATGGGTTTTTTCTGGCCTGGGAAGCGTGACATTTCCATTCTCTCCCATGGTAACATCTGATCTGGAAAAAAGGCTTGTTGATGCTGGGGCTTGAAATATTGCTAAATTCCTTTTGCAGGCTCGTAAAATTAGAAATATGTAAAATTTCATTCAATAGCCTATATAGTCATAAATTCAGAAACTCGACTGTATAGAGTAGAATTCATGTAAATTGTTGAAACCTTCAGGATATTTTACGGACGTTTCGTCCAATTCTTGTATTTTGTATTTTGTAACAAGACTACCAGCAGCACATGGAATTGTAATATTTCCATTATGATATGGGCCATGGTGTTGAATACTGAATAAATACTGTCTGTCTGTCTGAAACTGACGCGGGCGGAAACCAGAAACAAAATACTTAGTTATTTCGAGGCCTTATCCAAACTACTCTTTGTCATATCACGTACCTTTAAACTTCTATAGACGGACAGTCAAACAGACAGACAGACAGATAATCTTACCTCAGCATCACTAGTGCAAGCAAGGTACAGGTCTTTTGCCCACATACATTAATAGTAATACGTGGTTAAAAAATGAATAAAATATTACTAGAGCGTCTTTTCTTGTTTGATAAATGACTCATTTCAATTTGATGTATTTGTAAGTTTCTTTTTTTAAACAAATAACATGACGAATACAGATGATGACATATATTTGTTTTTGGAAATGCAATTTAGTATACGTACTAATGCTATGTCCAAATGCACAGCTCATTAAAGAATAAAGATTAATAAATGTATAATATATGTACGGGAGAGGTTTTCATATAGGCTGCTAGCCTGTTTACAAATACCTTTCTATTTGGAAATAATCATTATTTAAACCGCTTGCACAACATGTATGCAATGCTATTCTTTCGTATAAAGAGACACGAAATTATAAATAATCAATATTGAAAGTACATGTAGATAACAATACCCCCCCCCTCCTCTTATACAATAGACTATAGTTAAATATCAACTTTATACCCATGTCACGAGATGAAATATAACTGGTATTTGGAAAACTGCATTAAGCATTCTATTTCTTTAAATATTGTTTTAAAGAAAAATGTTATTTAAGGGGCAGTATCACGTTGTTTTTTTGTTGTTGATAATTTTATATTTTAAACTGTTCACTGATAATTGTATGTTAATGATAAATGTTTTTTTTTGGTATTATATTGATAGTATCAAAAATCACATAACACAAATCAATTATCCATAGTTAGAGGACAAAGTATGAAGATTCACATAAAATTCATTGGCGGCCATTTTGTGTGAACACCTTTTATTCATTTTGTGTAAGAAAAAGGAATCGCATGGCTAAACTTTACATTATTTATTTGAATTATTATTGTTCCAAATAGTTTAAATGCATTGTCTTTCGATTGGAACCATATATTTTCATTTTCCTGACATCACCTTATTTTCCCCCTAAAAACGTGCTACTGTCCCTTTAAAACCCTTCGTCACTGGTCACAGGGAAAATATGATATCGGCACTGTTTCCTGATAGTAAGACTATTTCATTGATTAAACCAAGGATTTCATTGCTGATCATGTAACAATTCAGTTTTCCATAAGGCAGGTTTGGCAGTATCAAGTTTATATTGTTTGATAGATTTTATCAGCAGTGTTCATGCAAATTTTAACTGAGGGTTGACTTCCAAGAATATTTAACTGTTTTAAGTGTTTCACTAAAAACAAGAATTTATCATATTCAATGTGGGATGAATATATGAAAAGTTTTGTATTCATATAATTAATCATGTCATCTATATACGTTTGTTTTCTTGTTTTTTGGTAATATGTTTATGGATATGGAAAAGATGCATTATTGATTTGCCCTTGAATTATCTCATGGGGTACATGTATATGCAGAAAAATCATAACTTATATCTGAAATGAATTGTATTTTGAGGATAGGATTTTCACATTATACTGATCCAGTTTTTTAAGAGTTAGTCAATGAAATGGTTGAAATTGCAAAGTTTCTGAAACTCAACTGCAGTACGCTTTAGAAGAAACAACAAATTCATAAAGGATAAATAATAAAAAAACGATCGCAAAACTATATTTTTTTCATGTAATATATATCCACAGGAAATCGACACCTCTATATTTTAAAGTTTATAACATATATAGATAATTTAACAACTCTCTCTAATAGGCTATATACTTTTAAATATTGATTATTTCTAAGTCATGTGCATTTATCCTAGAATAATTTGATGTCTATAATATTAATTATAAGTTGTTGTTTTTTAAAAGTTGAACAGATTAAATTAGCTTACGCACATTTATTAAAGTTGAACATATATCATTACTCAAATTTACAATCAAATAAGATTATACTGAAGAAAAAAACCCAGATCGTATTTTAGGAATTTTCTGTAGATTCGATCTCGAGCGTGATTATAAAGAGTGAAAACGAAATGAGCAAATTGTCAACATAATAGAGTTATCTCCCTTCTACACCGGGTTTACACATGTGTTGTTTGGTCTCCACAAAACAGATGTGATCAGACAATAAATATCAAAAACATGTTTGATCATGTGATCTTTGTCAGCCTATGAGGAGTTTTTATTAAACCTGAAAATGTATAGATGTAAGACATGTGTCAAGATTTGAATGACTTCAATCATATTTTGAAGTATTTTGAAAAGACTGAAACTGAAAGTGAACTGGTGAAAGTGATGAAATTAATAATGGTGAGTTTACAAACATTGAGTGTAGATAAAAAAACTCATGCCAAGCAACTGTTGTTTAACCTCTGGGTCTGATAACTGATTTAAGTTTATTTTATGACCTTGAATATATTATTTATAAAGCCAAATCACGGGCTACATATTCAATCAATGTACGTAGACCTATTATATCTCTGATGAGTTTAGTTTTTGAATAAATATAAATATAAACCTAGAAATGATAAACTTTGCAGGGATTAAGATTAAGATTTAACGGGACAGTCCTATCGGGTATTTTTGTGGTAACAAAATTGAAGAGAATACTTCCCTGTTTATACTTATATATGTGTACTGTTTTAGATTACCGATGGGTGATCTATGTTCATGATTTTCAGTAATCACGATGCAGCATTGTTTTTTTTACATGCTTTATTTCCATGATGTTTACAAACTAAGGGAGGTAACTCTCCTGCCCTTCAGGTTGTAGCATACCGCTATAACATAAGATCGTTAGAGATGAGTTATAACACTACATCCCTCTTCTCCTTGGATAAAGAATAAGCTTTATAAACTGAAAATAATACTGTCATTTTGTCATGCATTAAAATGAATATAACTTTAGCGTTCATGTATTTAGAAAAACTGAAAAGTTCTGCATTTTCATGAATACTTGATTAAAGTCTTTAAACATTTCACAAAAAAAAGATACAAGTTGGCGAAAGTCCTTATCGCACTGTTACATGATAAAGTCATTGAATCTGGAGGGGAGACGTCGTTCGCGGGTTGGATATCTCGACTCCTCTGCTTGGTTGGGTACGTTGATTTCTGGATTCGGCTCTACAGGAACATTGTCATTTAATGGATCTGCTATTGACTTGTCAAAGTCAACTGTCTCTTGAGTGTCCTGTACCTGAGACTCTGTAGGTTGGAAAGGAGCTGTTTTGAAGAAACTGCTGTTTCTCGTAACACGCCTTTCTCCGCGTTGAGCACTTATCATCGGACCTTTAGTAGAAGTGACTGTGTAAGGAATCGGTTCATAAGGTGTCTTAGACTTCCGAATTGATGTGTCTTTCAGAAGTACTGCATCACCTTTCTTGAATTCAGCTGGTTTCACATACACTTTTCTGTCTGCATAGGTTTTCATTTTCTGCTTTGCTTGAGTGTCTTTCTTCCTCATTTGAGAATCAGTCTCACTGACCTGATTGTCTATTCTGGGCAGTCTGTTTCGAAGATTGCGTTGAAACAAAACAGTTGCAGGAGGAACACCAGTGGATGAGTGTGGTGTTGTTCTGTATGACAATAAGAACTTGTACATCTCCTGTTTCCAATTGGAATGTCCTTGTGCTAAACAACCTTTGATTGTTTTCTTAAGGGTGCGCATGAAACGTTCAGTTTCTGCGTTTGCACGAGGCCACAAAGGAGTTATTTTCCTATGTTTGAATCCTGTAATTTCAGCATACATTCTGAAGTCGTGACTGTTAAATGGCGGTCCATTGTCCGTCTTGAGTTGAGTAGGAATACCAAATTCTGAGAACACCTTGTCGAGTCTTGGAATTACACATCTAGCTGAGATACTGGACATGATTTCAACTACGACATATCTGGAATATTCGTCTTGGATTACCAACAGATAATCACCGGTTTCAATTTGGCAAAAGTCTGCACTCAGTTCACGCCATGGTCCTTTCGGAAGTTCTGACATGCGTAATGGTTCCATGGATGGTGTCTCTGTAGTTATTTGACACGTGAGGCAATTTTTCACAGTGTTTTCAACTAGAGCATGCATATTTGGAAACCAAACTTTCTCACGTAGCAAAGACAGGGTCTTTACTATTCCTTGATGACCAGTGTGGGCCAGGTCAACAGCATGCGTACACAAGCCTTCAGGTAAGACTATTCTTGTTTCTTTTAACAAGACAGTGTCATCCATCACAATTGTCAGTTCATTTTGGCACTTCTTTAATGTGTCATAAATTCTTGGATTCACATCTTTGGTTGAAGATTTCCAGATTCCTGTTTTCATTGACTGAATGACTGCTTGTAATGTCGGATCGTCTCGAGTTGCTTTCACCACATGTTCAATTGTCATTGATTTTGGCACTGTAGTTGATAAAACATACCTGATGTATTCTTCAGCAACTGTTTCTTGTGCACTGATTTCAGCATTCTGAGTTGGGTGACGGCTCAGATAATCTGCAGGGTTGTCTGCACCTGGTCGATAGACAACATTGAAGTCATATTGCTGGATTCTCATCATCCAACGTTCAATTCTTGGTGGCAGATTTGCTTTGGGATTCCCAAACAGATTTGTCAAAGGTTTGTGATCAGTGTGCACAATGAATGATGAACCGAACAGATATATGTGAAAATGTTCACATGACCATGTGATAGCTTCACGTTGGGTTTGAGAGTATCGTTGTTCAGTTGGTGTAAGAGACCTACTGGCAAACTGAACTACTCTCAGATCTCCTTGTCCATCTTTTTGACAGAGAACTGCACATAGTCCAACTGGGCTAGCGTCCACATACAGTTCTGTTTGAGCCTTTGGGTTGAAGTAACTCAGGGTTATACCTTTCTTGAGCTCTTCTTTCAACTTCGAAAGAGCAACTTCATGAGTTTCTGTCCAAGACCAAGGTGTATCCTTGTGTGTGAGTTGACGCAGTTCATGGGTCAATGTTGAGTAGTTGGGAACGTGCCGTGCACCACAAAAGTTAGTCATTCCCAGAAGACTCCTGACTTCTGTAGCATTCTTTGGAGATGGCATGTCCATTATTGAAGACAGTTTTTCCTTGCTTGGAGTGATACCTTGACCACTAAACACATGTCCAAAGAATTCAATGGATGCTTGGTTAAACACACATTTGTCTGGATTCAATGTCAGTCCCTTCTCTCGTAGGCGCTGAAATAACCCTTTCAGATTGTTGTCATGATCCTCTTGTTCACGGCCATGAATAAGGATGTCATCACTGATGTTGATTACACCTGGTAGACCATTCACTGCTTGGCGAATGCTCTCTTGGAAAACTTCAGCAGCACTGTTGATGCCGAAATTCAAACGTTTGTATCGGTAAAGCCCAAGGTGAGTAGCAAACGTTGTGATGTAACGAGATTCTTCACTGAGTTCAAGTTGGTTATAACCTTGATTAAGGTCAACTTTGCTGAACACTGTTGATCCCGCTAGGATGGTTGAAAGTTCATCGAGTGTAGGAGAATTGTGTCTCTCACGTTTGATAGCAATGTTAGGACACCTCATATCCACACATACTCTTACTTTACCAGGACTGTTGGGTTTGAGCAACTGGGGGTATCTCATTGTCAATATGTAGTTTTACCTGCACATCCTTGAGTTTTCCTAAACCTGTAAATAGCTCAGAATATTCAGCAATCAGTTCATTGTCCCTAGCTTTGACATGTCTCACGGATTCGTGAACTTGGAGAAGATTGAGTTCTTGAGACATCTTCCAGCTTAGAAGACATTCTTCGTCATCAGGAACTACACAGATGTTTGTTGTTACCGACGCTGTCTTTGATTCAATTTTCCCTTTGAATCGTCCTAATACTGGAACTGAATCTTTCTTCCCATAAGGAATTATCTTGATTTTACACTTCTCAAGTTTTGGTTTTGGAGACAGCAATTTGTACACATGTTCTGAAATTGTGTTCACACTTGCTCCAGAATCTGCTAACATGCAAACAGTTTTGCCATTAATGTCCAATTCAAACTTAGGAAACTTCATAAAATCACCTTTTGCTAAGAAAACATAGTTCTCTTCTTGGTCACTATTTTCCACATCAGCTTTGCGTACTTTCTTTCTGTGAAAACGTTTATTTCCACTGCTGCTTTTACACACCTTTGAGAAATGATTCATTTTACCACATCTGTCACACGCTTGACCTCTTGCTGGACAATTTCTTTGACCACCCTGATGAGGCCAGTCTTGACCACAATTGTCACATTTTGCTGAAGTTTGTGAGCTTTCTTTCTTTGGAAACTTCTTTGTGTGCTTTTTATCTCTGACTCTATGTGCTTGCTCATTGTAACTACTGTTGTTCGTAGCTGCTTGTATTTCTTTGGCATGTTTGTTAGTAAGCTCTAATGTCCTACCATGAGTTAACAAATCATTCAAAGTCATGCCTGGCGTTGAAAGTCCTTTCTCCCTGACCTTGTTTGATTTGCAACCTGCTATCAACTGTGATTTAATTTCACTCTGCAATCTACCCTCAAAACCACAGGTACTAGCATGCTGTCGTAATTCATGATAGAAATTCTCAATACTGTCAGATTTCTGCCTTAATTGACGAAAAGCATACCTTTGAAATTCAAGATTGACCTCCGGATTGAAATGATTGGTGATAGCTGTCACTAATTTACCAAAATGAGTCTCGCCTTGTCCTGGTTGCACATCGTCTTCGGGAAACGAGTCTACAATGTCATTCAAGTCATCACCACCGAACGATAACAGTAAAGCTTTCTTTTGCCTATCATCTGTGATGTTATAACCTATGAACACATTGTTTTCAAGTCGAGATCTCCATTTGTTCCAACGAACAAGCTTGCCTTCCGATTTGCAATCGAATGGGGGATAGTGCGGTAGATTTACCACTGCTCGCGGCTGTACGTCAGGTTGCGGGGCTTCCTCTGCCATAATATCGATGGATATGTATGTATTCCCGTATCCTCGTCGCCAATGTACTGTTTTAGATTACCGATGGGTGATCTATGTTCATGATTTTCAGTAATCACGATGCAGCATTGTTTTTTTTACATGCTTTATTGCCATGATGTTTACAAACTAAGGGAGGTAACTCTCCTGCCCTTCAGGTTGTAGCATACCGCTATAACATAAGATCGTTAGAGATGAGTTATAACACTACAATATGGTATGGCTAGTGACCCTATTATCGTGGTAACCCTATTATCGTGGTAAACTCATTTAAGTCTCCAATGCCTACAAGGAATATTTATATTTGCAAAACACATCATAGATGAATTAACTAGATACTGAGGCATCTAAAAAAACATTTGTTCAAATGTTCAGTAGTATCTTTTCACATTTTCAGTGATCTGAAAAAATGAGTAATCATTTTCATTTATGAAATATTAACTGCATGTGCAATTAATAAAGAAACGATCCTGTCTTCACAAAATATTGTCCGAGAGTTTTTTTATTTTGTATGGGAATAGTTTGATAGATAACAAACAGAAATGTATGAAAGGAAAATGTATTAATGGTTTCAAAGATTTTTAATGAAAAATTACATTAAGTGCGAAAATAAGACACAAACTCTAAAATCATAACCTTTTCGCCAGATAAAAGTAGGTTATTTATGAGCTTAAAATAGATTGCAACATTCTCTTTTCATTTTATAGGTACAACTTATGTGAAAACAATGATCTCACTTTTAAGGAGCAATGAAACTTGAATATTATTTATATGATTTAATTGTAAAAAATGCCATTTTGTTAAGATAGTGTTCAAATCACTTATCAAAAATGGCTGCTCTGTAAAACTGTGACAAGGCGTTTTTTTATTAGAATTTTCTTGTTACAGCTTTGCAAATGTTGTGTTTAATATCCTGATATAAAATCAATTTTCATTACATTTGTAAATAATAATCTTACATTGGTGATTTTATCTACAGAGAATGATTTATTTATCATATACTAAATACCTTGATAATAGGGACACTTCGGATAAAATACATCACACAGAGAAGATTTTTTATATCTATGTCTAAAAATATATTTTCCATAGATAGAAGTTTAATTAACATATTTTGGAAGGACATATATGCAGAGTTTAAAAACTAGAAAAAATATTTAGATTGTACTTATTTAGAGGAAAATATACATGTGAAACAATAAGACACACGATAATAGGGACCACCTTCATATTACATGATTATTTCAAACATATTCATTTTCATATGTTAGAGAGGGTTACGTTTTAGTTGTTCTTGATTTAACAATTTGACAAAGAATAGAAAACATCTCTGCGCCCTCTTTGTTGTGTCTTCACCGTAATTGATAATTGGTCAATGACAGAACAATAAATATACATCATGTTTATTGTGGAAGCGGGGTTTATATTCAGGAGTCCCCAAGAGACATCAATCTGCTGACTATACTGCTGTAACGGTCGCACTGACAAAGCTGTCGGAGTTGTCTCCCTTAGATCTTTGCCTTAGTCTTTTATGAGATTCAATATACTTATTAAAATTACTCTCTTTAAAATTTTGTTTCCACAAAAAATAGCCCGATAGGACTCTCTTGGAAGGGGTCCATCCATGTACTGAAGATCAAACATCTCATAACTCAACCCATCCTCAAAAAGATATAATAACAATTATTAAATTTGTTTTTTTTTGTAGACATATTCTGAAATATTCAATTACTTTTAATAAAAACATTTAAGTTTATTGGCAAATGTGCCAGAAATTCATTGGGGTCTATTAGACTATTAGTTGTCGTCAGTTTTTCCTCAGTCTAAGTAAACCTTGCCTCAATATTATCCGTTTCACTCCGATAATGAGTCTAGAAAGGTCTAGTATAGAGGCTCGCGTCAGCCCACATATGGAATTGACCAATCAGAACTCAGCTTACCAAGCCACAATAGTCTGCCTTCGCACGTATAACGTTGGAAGATCATAGGTCGCAGAAGGTCGGCTGACGCGACCCTCTACTAGACCTTTCTAGACTCAGTATAGGAGTGAACAAATAATATTGAGGCTAGGTTTACTTAGACTGGTTTTTCCTGTATGCTCTTCTTTCAGTGACTTTTCTGACAGCCGTCATGGTTAAGAGATAAAATTTCTTGAATATGTTTTTTCCCCATTTTCCCCTATTACACCAAAAGGTATATGTTGTAACTGTTGTTTATATATGTTATATGTTCAATCGGTCAAACTGAATTCCCAATCGGACATGTCCGGCAAATAGGCCGATTTCTGCATCCCTGATGTTATCCCTCCTAGTTTTTGCAATTTTACTGTTATCACGGAAATAGGCTCCTTAAAAATTATGCAGAAAGAGATCTGATCTAAAGATTTTCAAATTCAAAAATTTATTCCTTAAAAAAAAGCTATCATTGGACGTCAGCTCAAAAACAGCTCTAAATAGGTTTTCTTTACTAACTGTCCCCAATTTTAGGGCTTGATGGATTTTTAGGAGGGCTGGTTGATTTCTCAAACCACTTCTTGCTTGAATGGACTATAACTTATTTTAAACACTGTTAGCAGCCCTTGGTTGATATTCCGTTTGGCAATGAATCCTGAAGGAAGATTTCAAGAAAGTTGAGTACAATGGGCCAGTTTTCAAGTGTCAACATCCGCTTTTAAAATAGACATCAATATAAATATTTGTATAGCATACAAAGTATAAAAGTAAGTTAAAACAATCAATTACCTTCCCAAGCCTGTTTAATTTCCTGTTTAAAGGGGCAGTAGCACGTTTTTAGGGGGAATATAAGGTGATGTCAAGAAAGTGAAAATTAATGGTTCCAATTGAAAGACAATGTATTTAAACTAAATGAGGCAGTAATAATTCAAATATATAATGAAAAGTTTAGCCATGTGATTCTTTTTTCTTACACAAAATGAATTAAAGGTGTTCACACAAAATGGCCGCCAATGGATTTTCAGTAAATCTTCATACTTTGACCTCTGACTACGGATGATTGGCTTGTGTAATGAGATTTTTGACACTGTCAAAATAATACATTTAGCATTTACTTACAATTATCAGTGAAATATTTAAAATATATAATTATCAAAAAACGTGCTACTGCCCCTTTAACTACAGCATGTTGATGTAAGTTCAAGATCCACTAGAAAGTAAATTGTTAACTTGTCCTGCTCCAAAAAATAAAAGTAAGAAAAAAACAAATCAATTACCTACCTAAACAGATTTAATTTCCTGTTTAACTACAGCATATTGATGTTAAAGTTCAAGATCCACTAGAAAGTTGATAACTTGTCATGCTCCAGTTAGAATATGATCTCAATTAGTTTAGCATCACACTGTTTTTTACCAGTGAGGACAGGGTCACTGTGGGGAGAGTTTCAAGGTCAGGACCCCTACCCCTATCACGTCTGACCAGTTAGCCCCCTGAACCTTGGCATCCTCCATCCAAGATGTGATCCCTGTCAGTTCAGTAGCCTCACACTGTTGTTTACCAGTGACGACAGGGTCATTGTTGGTAGACTTTTAAGGTCAGGACCATACCCTATCCCGTCTGACCAGTTAGCCCCCAGAACGTGCAACCTTATCCAAGATCCAGAAAGTAAGTTGATGACATGTCATGCTCCATTTTATTTAGAATATGATCTCAGTTAGTTTAGCTTCACACTGTTGTCTACCTGTAAGGACAGGGACACTCTGGGGAGAGTTTCAAAGTTAGGACCGTCGACCCTTACCCCTATCCCGTCTGACCAGTTAGCCCCCTGATACTGCATCCTCCATCCAAGATCCTCCAGAAAGTGGGTTGTTGACTTGTCATGCTCCAGTTAGAATGTTGTCTCAGTGACAGCTCCATAGCCTAACACGGTCTTTACCAGTGAGGACAGGGTAACTGTGGGTATAGTTTCAAAGTCAGACTCCTACCCCTATCCCGTCTGACCAGTTAGCCCCCTGAACCTTGGCATCCTCCATCCAAGATGTGATATCGGTCAGTTCAGTAACCTCACACGGTCTTTACCAGTGAGGAAACTCAGGGTCACTATGGGTAGCTCAGTTTCAAGGTCGCGACCCCTTTAACCCCTATCCCGTCTGACCAGTTAGCCCCCTGATACTGCATCCTCAATCCAAGATCCTCCAGAAAGTAGGTTGTTGACTTGTCATGCTCCAGTTAGATTGTTGTCTCAGTCAGCTCAATAGCCTAACACGGTCTTCACCAGTGAGGACAGGGTAACTGTGGGTATAGTTTTGAAGTCAGACTCCTACCCGTATCCCGCCTGACCAGTTATTTCCTGGAGCAGTGCATCACCTCTGACCAAGGGAGAGATCTTAGAGTAAGTGTGTCAAATTTTATGCAGTAGCATGTGGAGGGATTCATATTCATATTCAAAATTCTTTACGCATGTACATGTCTATCTATAACAGCAAGACAGTAGATAAGTGTATAATAATTAAATTGAATATTCATACTAGTTTATGTTCCTACATGGATACCTCTTTGTAAACACTTAATGAGTGCCTTTTATGAATAATGTTTGTTTGAGGCAAAAGAGTAAGCAGTTAACTTGATCCATATTTGTTGTTAATTGTCATATCAAGAGAGCCTAGCGGGTGCGCACCCCTCCCAAGAGAGTCTAAAATATAGTACGTTTAGGAATATTTTTTTACTGCATGGTAGATTTATGCAAAGACGTAAATAGAATATTTTTGTCTTTGATTTATGTAAAGTGTAATGCAAGACCCAGTTTCACAAAAAATTGTAACATAGATTCTGTAAACAAACTTATTTCCCCCTGGATGTTGACATATATTCTTAATCCAAAGTTATCATTTCAATAGTCCCATGTCACCCGCCCCTCCTTAACAATAAACCTGTACTTGCCGATAGTATTTGTCCTTTTCAATTGAGAAGAGTACATTGCTTCAGCAAATATAAAGAGTCTATTCTGAGCTTCTGAGGGTTGAGTAGTGCATTATCATGGCTATATATGACTGACCAACATTTAGAAGTTTGCCCTGGATTATTGAACTTGTGCCTAATTCCTGCAGTTTTCCCACTTTTCAGCAGTAAGATTGTTAAAGTAAGTATATCACCAACAGTGTATAATTGCAAACTTACCTATAAATGATCTAGAGAAATTTGGTTTACGGTTGAAAACATCTTGACTCTAATGGGATTAGGTGTTTCAATATGGTTTCTTGTTTTGTTTTCGTTTTCAGTCACATATTAAATAATGATATATGTGTATGATATTCATTCATTTATTTAATATAAATGGCCAACATTACAACATGTGTAGAATACAAGATGGATAAAATTAACTGCACCACAGAAAAAATCTTTAAGTTTGACACGATGCAGACACATTGTTTCTTAGTTTGAACACCTTATCTAAGAAAAGAGAAGGCTTGAAAAGATTATTATAATCATCAGTTGATAACAGATTAATGATATGTATATATGGATATGTGTATGATATGTGTAGATTGAGAAGAGATTATTTATTTGCTTTGAATAAGAGTTAACTTTCAAGTTTTCAGTTTTTGAACTTATTTGTGCAAAAATGAGATCTGAATTAACCATGGGCTGCCTCGAGACACAGTGCCCCTGCTATTTCCAGAGCGATCTCAAACCATGCTTGAAGTACATCTCACTTGATCTGAGTAAAAACAATCACATTACCATAGCTTAAAATATATTTAATTTCATAAGTTGGTATGTAAGCATGTGCTGTCATTTCCCCTTTGATGTCTAAAGACAGTCATTGTTTGAATGATAAACATTTGATATACAACTATTCACAGCTGATAATTTTCTGTACTGTTCACAAACATAATGTTTCTTGTACATTAAATTGGAAATATTTCAATGTAAAATGCCATTCACCTCAGTCAAGTCTTGTTTTAGAGGGGGGAGTGGTGATCGCCAAACATATAAAGAAAAGAAGCAACAAGTTTCAATAGCCAAGTTTAGTTACGTTTTGGACAAAAAATACATGGTTTTTCAATGCTAAGGTACACAAATGTGGTATATACAACAAAAATGAATAAGAAGGTTATGATTGACAAAAGATGGTGATTACACATTGAAATATTAAAGTGGATATATTTATGGAATAAAGGTGTGGTTCATGTGGTTAATAATACAACTGATAGAAATTATTTGAAAATTCTTCTAAAAGGTTAAGATAATTTTGCTTTAAAAAATATGAGTTCATGAAGGTTGGTGGCACACTTAATGCGGTTCATAGTTCATTGCGGTGATTGCCAATTCAAGGCCACTGATCAAGCACAATATATAGTTCATTGTTATATAGCAGGCGGTCTGAATCTTGTTTTGTAAGAAGTCATCTGTACGCTGTTTACAGACATAATGTTTCCTTGTACATTAAATTGGAAATATTTTAGTGTAAAATGAAATTTACCTGAATATGGCCTGTTGTGTATTTTGAAAGAAAAACATTGCTGGTATGCAGTAACATGAATACGAGCATGTATACATAGTTAGATAAGAGGTTTTTGCTTGTGACAAAGGTATGGTGTAGGGTTGTAAGTCATGTTGACATTATAAGTTATGTTTAGTCTTACACTCTGAGTGCAGGCTTAATGCGTAGTTTGTGTCTGTACATAAGGTAAACACCTTGCTGTTTTGTATTCTGTACTTTGTGTTTTGAGTTGGTAGGCATGACAATTTACAGTTTTAGAAAATATAAGTGTGGATTACTTCCTCAGTAGATATACTCAGTATTCCCATGTAAATGTCTTGTGATGTTTGTCAACTGTTTTCGATAGGGCTGTGTATTGCCCTGATTTTTATATTTCGATATATTGCGATATATAAGCAATGTATTGGGATATGTATTGAAATATTTTTTTAAGCAAAAAAAAATACATTTAATTTGAAAACTATAAAAAAAGATTATAAAACATGTTATTTATCATTATCTATACCTGAATGATATATTATTTGTTGATTATGTAAGGGGTAGTATCCAAATGATATATTGTTTGATAAGCACTACAGACTGTGCATGATGCTGATAACAACCCTGCTCAAATACTTGCTTGGTTTTATTTGTTTTAAAAAATTGGAACTTTTATCTGATTATATGTTACTATATTGGTATCCTTAATGATTTTTAGGTCTTATTCTGACTTTTTTGGATACTGAAAGTGCATTTTTAGTTTTGATCAATATATTGGTTATTGCGATACGTATTGTTGTGTTGCCGTATCCCAATATTCCGATACAACGATAATATTGCACACCCTTAGTTTTCGACATGATTTTGCTTTGTTTGAAAACAGTGTTACAGTCATATTATATGTTTAGTTTAGAATATTCACTTGTAGTTATGAACTTGATACCATCTGGGACCAACTTTTGAATAATTCAAGTCGTCATATTAGGAATATAAATCAAAACAAGTTCAGTTTCATATTTGACTTTGTTAGCTGATTGTTGATTTTCATTGGATAAAGCAATCTGTTAGAAATATGCTGACAATTTGGTCATTATTGAAATTTTTAAACTTGTCTAAAGCAGAAACAATAATAGATTTTGAACTGTTTGATACATGTATTTCTTACCCAAGCGGGCAAGGATATGCCGGGTATTAAAGTTTGCATAATGGTCATGGGAATTACAGTTTTTCTAAAAATAACTCGCATTTTGATTGGTTGACGGAACTTTTTTGCATCCATTCATGATTCGATTGGATCTTCTATTTCCGTCGAGGGATAAAGATGAAAATTCTTATACTTAAATTGCGAAAGTCACACATTACTACAACATTTTTAATGGGAAATCAATACCTTCTGATGTTTGTTTTGCCATAAATACAAGTTTAAATCTTCAAGGCGGCGCTAGGTGGGAGAGTCAAACAGTGACGTCATACATTCCTCACTAGGTTTGGCAAACGTAACGAAGATATAATGACACCTCTTTTTCTTTTCGGTTGTGCGCAGTCAATAAAAACGATTTTGTATTATATGAGACACTAGTTTTTTTGATATAGTGTGACATCAGTATGTTAAACTATCTCAAATTAAAGCTTAAGTTGCGAACTACTTACAGTTGCCCATCCTGACGTAGTGAGCAAAATTATGAATGGCGTATGAGTACAATTTGTACTTTACCGGCAGAGCGTAGTTTTTTAATGTTTCTCTTTTCCCCCGTTTTACGCATTAAAATTATCTTGGGTAAGAAAAAGAATAAACAAACTCGATGCTCGGAATTACGGATTATCTGTCCCTCGTGAATTATTGTGTCAAACTCCTTGCTGAAGCTCGGAGTTTATCACAATAATTAACTCAGGACAGATAATCCGTAATTCCCCGCAACTCGTTGATTATTCTTATAATAACCTGTATTCTTTTATATAGGAAATGTTATATTGGTTTCAGAACATATTTTAATTGAAAACAAAACATTTAATTAAATTGACATAAGGAGTTAGTATTCAAGTCAAGTAATTTAGACTTTGATTAGCAAATTAATATTTTGGCGGGTTTCAAAATCAAATACAGTGTTGAAATATATTTAATGTGTCTTTTGTAAGTCTATTGAATGCTGCTTCAATAATATGATAAAATGCACGATTTTATGCAAAGAGAAATAATAAATACGAAGGGAATTGAGAAAATGTCAAGAGAAAATCTAAATTGTATTGAATTATCAATATGTTATTTGAAATTTCAAATTATGTTTTGGGAGGTTTAGTTTATATAATGACTCCACCTCAAAATAAATATATATTAGATTTAGAAAAATGAAGTTGGAAATATTGGGAGAGTGGATATAAGTTTACTGACAAACAAGTATAATGAGTAATGTATATGCCATATCTTTAAATAAACTTGTAACCGAAAGAAATTCAGCCATTGGTGAGCAGATACGGGTAGTGTGCAGAGTGCTTGAAACTTTGGCCATGGAGGTTGAATTTATCATAAAATTATCCAGCAACTTGAGGGTTAAGTTGAGTACCCCAGGGTACCAATACTTACAAATGCTATCATATTTTGCAGGGTAAATCTTGCTTTGAATTTGATTTGTTTTTACATATTTCACAAATGCAATAACTTCATCGTTACAAAAAGAGTTCATATCTTATAGAAAATAAGAACAACTTTAACCTTTACTTGATAAAATTGCAGCTCAAATCTCATATAAGCTTTTAGCAGTAACAACAGCATTTGCAGCTAGATAAGACTGTTTCAGTGTGACGTCATGCTTCAGTGATTTGTTTCGTAGGTCACTGACCTTGAAAAAGAGACATTTATGTGGTAGGGGTTTTGTTACTTTAAAGATAAGGGTATAAGGGATACTCCTTTCAATTTCATGGTTCAGTGATGACCTTGATGACATGCAATTGTGTGGCTTTCGTTTATCTTTCGATACTAATTTAAGTGAATTTTAGGGATATTATTTATCACCCAAAATTGTGTTTCACAGGAGATATCACTTGTGGAAGATCAATCGATATCTCCTAGGCAAGTCTTGGATATTTGTTACTTTTATCAACTTGTGTATATATATTTGATATCAGAAGACACTTGGGTGAGATTGGGTGAGATTCTCTCTTCTGTTTTGTCACTTGTCACTTATCAAAATGGAACATATAATTATTCATGATGTATTGAAATTTTGTATTATTTATTATTTATTATTTATATTTACAGGTATGAGTGAAGACTCGTGAATTTTTTTTTTACCCAAATTCATTTCTTCTCATTACCTTTTAACAATATCAATCATTTTGTTACATGTATATACACCAAATATCACAAATATCTTGTACTAATTAATGTATGATATTGCAGGAGGAAATAAATCACTTAAATGACTAAACTTCATCTGTCACACACTCTAGGATTATGTCCAAAAGGCTTGCTAGAATTATGTGTAAAAACTCTTCCACAAGGATGTATGTGTTGACTAAATTCAGTATGATTTGGAGAAAAACCTAGAATATATGTTTGAAAATCAGATACATGCATTGATTGAAAATTTGAATTGAAACTGAATAATCTTGATTTATCATTTTACTGACTTAATCTCTTGGTTGGTTCAAGGAATCCTTAAATTCATTCACTTAAACAATAACACATCATTCTGAATCCAACTGGTAAAAACCATGAAAATATGTATTTAGAATATACTTTCATTGTCCACACAAAAACATGAAATTAACAGCAAAATGTTATATTTTATTCTAGTTATCTGATTACGATTATTTATCCACCATCAACTTTCATTGTATGCAAAACATGAAATACACAGCAAAATGAAATATTTATTTTACAAAATTGTTTCAATTATGTATAATTGATTCCAGAAGCGTGTATTTATCCACCACCAATCGCCATGGCACCGCCGGCAACAGCTGAGAAGTACAAGGCAGAAGACACAGGCAAGGTGTCCGCTATCTCACTAAAGATGGACGAACTCTTGGCCGAGTTGGGTAACCCTGGGCGCTACCAGGTTGTTATCATCACGCTAATATGTCTCAACTACTTCCCGCTCGTCTTCAACCACATCATCATGGCCTTCTTCGGGTCTCTACCTAAACACACCTGCGATCCTCTCCATGGAAGTGATTATTATGTCCAGGGGGATTCAAACCTCTCCGTGCTCTCAAGGGTTGGGGGTAAATGTGACATGAAGGTTGCCTTGGAAACGGGGGTAAACAAGACCCTCACGTGTGGTGCGGGAGACTGGGTTTATAAGACAGAGGAGAGAGAGACTAACATTGTAACAGAGGTGAGGTATTGATTTATTTACGTCTTATTGATTTATTGATTTGATCCAAATGGTCAGCCAGTAATAGAATAATTGTTGTGTTTATCAGGTTTAGCTACTTAATGGTGCTGTTTTGATTGAATTCTGCAATAATGGATAACTTTGGCTTGTACATGCATTGTCCCTGCAAGAAGCAAAAGACCTTTCCTTTTTAATACAGTTTCAGCTTTGATTTAGAACTAAATGCTTTCCACCCATGATTTATGTGCTTAATGGTTGTCTCTAAAGAGAGCCTCAGTCCTTTGCCTTAAAAAATTTAGCGCATTTAGAATGCGGTAAAATATCATAAAGAATGAAAAATTAAGCTGCATGACATACCTCTTACAAGGAATAAAAGTCAATGGATATTGCAAATATTCATTATTTAAACCCTACAATTTTCATTGGGCAGTGCACAGGTTCTGCTTGATAAATGCAGAATACATTTAAAAAAAATTATGAGGCTTATCAAAAACTTCAATGGACATAACTGAAGTACTGATGGCGAGAAACATTTAATTTTATTTTATGCAATAGGTTTATTATACCCCCCACCAACGGTCCGGGGTATCTAGTATCTGTCCGAGGACATTTTTTGTCCGACCCATTACAGGAAAACTATTTATCCGATTAATTTCAAATTTTGCACATGTCTTCTACCCTACTAGGAGGGGTGCAGTGCGAAGTAAAAGCAAATTTCGTTAATATTTGAATTTTTTACAAATTTCCATGTTTTGAACTTAGTCATTTTCCAATATCAGATTTGTCCGACCTATTTTGGGAAAACTATTTATCCGATTAATTTCAAATTTCGCACATGTCTTCTACCCTACTAGGAGGGGTGCGGTGCGAAATTGCAACAAATTCCATTGATATTTCAATTTTTTACAAATTTCAATATTTTGATCAGAGTCATTTTCCAATATCAGATTTGTCCAACCTATTACGGGAAAAACTTTTCATCTGATTCTTTTCACATTTTGCATGTGTCTTCTTCCCTACTAGGAGCGGTCCAGTGCCAAATCAAAACTAAAATGGATAAGGGTTTTTTTTTTGTGTTTTTTTTCACAAAGTTCCATTTTTTTTATTAGTCATTTTTCTCAATTCCTCTTTGGGGGTCAAATGCTGTGCAAGAGATGACTACATTGAAAGTAAAAAATAATTCAGTTAGTCAGGGATGCACGGTCGGGGGTATTAGTGAGCCTGGCTCACTTTTTTGCTTGTTCATATCTTGCAGTGGGACCTGGTGTGTGATGACGCCTCTTTTGGTCCTCTCGCTACAACTATCTACTTCTGTGGGGTCATGCTGGGAGGTCTCGTGTTCGGCCATCTCTCGGACAAGTTTGGACGACGCCCTATCATGCTAATAACTCTGTATATTCCTGTAGCTCTCGGAGTTGGGATATACTTTGTTCCTTCATATCCTGGATTCGTCCTTATCAGATTTGTGGAGGGTATTTTCCTTCAGGTATGAAATTCACTTTAACTTCAGTTTTGTCAAGTTGTAATGAAACTGAATGTTTGCTTATTCATAGGATTATTTTGCCCGTAAACATTGTCTATAACATGGTATTGCTTTGAGTGGTTTTCTCAATGTATTTATAATGATCTATTGAGAACATCTGTGACCATGTGATTAATCTTTATCTTAGCAATTGTATATGGATATGCTTCATTATCTTTGAATATCAAAACATGAATGTTGATAAGAATGATATTCTGACGTCCTTGTTCAATGTTCTCTTTCTAAATTGATACTCAACATACATTACTGAATGAGCCTGATTTATGATTAAATTGGCAGTCATCTAACATATCTGTTATCATTAGCATTAACATTGTTTTACCATTCAGTGTCAACAAATCTTCAGCTGTTTGTTGGCGGCAGCTATGATTTACTTCTCTCTCAGTCTTCTTTTTTGAATAATATATATATCTAAGTCTGACATTTAAGCCAAGATTTTATGACACAGGGTTTTAAAATGAGCAATGAAAATGAATTACTCTTTTCTTAGTCTTAGAACTATTATTTATAGACAGCCGCATTCCTTGCATTGAAATGCCATTATTTTATCATTCAGAAACAGCGGAAAATATATAGTCCTCATTCCTCAACCATTTATATGTAGTTATATGAAAAATATGACTTTGAAACGCAATTATTTTCATTAAGAGTATCCTAATCTCCGGCAATGTGAAGATTTTCTCTTTAGTACTTATATAAAGCTTTCTTTAAGTTTTATGTTTTAAGGTTACTATTTAACCATTTTAATATTTCACCATTCAGGGCCTACAAATCTCGAGCTACGTGTTGGCGGCGGAGATGTTCCTACCCAAGTATCGCCCCCTAGCGGGTGGGGTGGTGGAGTGTTTCTGGGGCGCCAGTGTGATGGCGCTGGCTGCTGTGGTTTACCTGATACGAGACTGGAGATACATACAGCTAGCCATCTGTCTACCAACTTGTCTCGCTCTCTTCTATATATGGTAGGTTCCTAAGTATATTTATAACGCTAAAATCCAGTCAGTATAACTGCTCTAAAGCGCTTGGAGAGAATGCAGATACACTAGGTTTAGCCGTATTTCTTTGTGAATAGGTGGGTTTTCAAACTGTTTTTGAAAATGGCCAAGTCCTCCATAAGTCTCAGTTCTAATGGTAGATCGTTCCAGAGCCGTGGAGCTGCTCTGGCAAATGCTAGATCTCCATAGGTGGTTGTCCTGGCTTGTGGAACACACAGCATTCCTTGTCCCGCTGACCTCAAAGACCTTGATGGATTATTGTCAAGCTTTCATATAGAATGTATACTGGGACAGTTGCCCCCTTTGGAAATAATGCTTGTCACTGTCTTTGTCACACACCTGATGAAGAGGGCATGGAGCTGCCTTGTATGCTTCATATACAAATACAATAAAGATAAAAATAAAGATAATTAAAGATTGCTATCCATAATATTCTTTGTCATACTAATTATCAGCTCTTTGAGAACAAACACAAGTTTTAATATTTTACCTCACCAGACAATAACATTTGATATAGATTTGGGGGAGGAGTAGTCTCCCTTTCAAGTTTGTCAGCTGCTGGGTTCAAACAAGTTACGACCTTTAGCATTTTTCAAACTTTCAACCTGGGGCATAGAGGTATTCTTTTGGAAACTATCCCACAATACAAGTTAGGGTCATTGTATGTCAAAATTGTGGGGATTCATATTGATTTTACAGGTTCATCTGAATCTAATGCAATTAGGTTGATGAGATACAGGGATGTGAAAAACACAGGGGCTGTGTGCCATTTTGTACATTGGATGGAAAAATTGCCCTTAACACAAGATTGATATCATGGGCAATTTTTTTCATCCAATGTGCAAGATGGCATTGTTATCACGGGCAACGACCAATTTGATATTCAGAAAGTTACAATAAACTCTGAACATAGCCCAATCTCAAAAACATCTTTCCAAATCCCTGCTGAGATAAAATAGTTTTGGTCTGTGTCTTAATAGCAGGTATGTGATTGTCTATAACAAGTATGAGTTAGTTCTCCTCCCCTACAGTGTGATCCCCGAGTCCCTCCGATGGATGATAATGACAGGCAAGCTGGATGCTGCTGAGAGACTGATAGGGAGAATGTGTTCCTTCAACAAGCTGGAGTTCCCGCGGGAGAAGTGGATGGCTGTGCGGGCGGTGGCCGAGGGGAGACAACAGGCCCAGCAGGGTCACACCAAGCAGTACAGTCTCCTCGACCTCTTCAGGACTCCCCGCCTCAGGAAGAGGAGTCTCATCCTGTTCTTCTTGTGGTCAGTTTGTTTGTACTTGAAGCAGTTGATAGTGTTGTTACCAGAGGGGTCCTGGTGATATTTGCTCATTTGGTGTCCCTTAATATATTGAGAGGATGCATTTACCATTGCAAAGGATCCTATGTGCTCAGAATATGCCAAAGGGACCCCTTTAGCCTATCACCTAGGAACACTGAGTTTATGAAAATAGCTTGATAAGAAGCCAACCTAAAACTGATTTTTGCTTTTCATGCCAAAATTTAGGCATGATACTTAACCATATAAAGAAAATATTTATGGATGACAACTTCTTTATTCACAGAGTATGACGTTCCGATACAGATTCTTGATCACGATACAAGAATCTGTACCGTAATATCACACTCTTTGAATAAAGAAGTTGTCACCCATAATATTGTCTTTATTTGACTTTCAACTTCTAAAGTGCCATTTAAAGAAAATACTTAGCCATGTCTACATTAATACCATTTTTTTAATTTTTTAAACAGAGATCATATCAACTAAATTTGCTTATAAAGAAATAAATAATTTTTCCTCTTTAACTTTCTGTCCTTGTTTCCCAGGTTTGCTGTATCAACTGGGTACTATGGACTGACCCTGAAGATCACCTCACTTGCTGGAAACAAGTACCTGAACTTCTTCATCGGAGCTTGTGTGGAGATGTTAGCTTATATCATGGACATCTACATCATGATGAGGTGAGAGCTTTACTCAGACTTTTGGTAAACCTTCTCACTCACAGAGGTTGATCGACTCATTTCCTCTCATCATTCGTACATTTGATTAAGATGGACTTGGTTCTTTGTCATAGCTATTATAAATATTGAAATATTGCCTGTACTTTTTGTAAGGATTTCTTTCCACAAGCTCTCAATCATGCTCTGTGATATTTTATGGATCAAACAAACAACAATTTAAACCAAATTTGTGAAAAAAACCAGATATCATCATTGGTTAAAAATATGTAAATATATTTGTAGGTGTCAAACTTACTTAATTGTACACTTTTACTAAAATCTCTGACATGCCTCCTCTTAGTTAAATCAACTATGCAATTTCAACATGGGCTTGACATACAGACAAAGCTGCTGTAAATCCTTGTAGCAATGTGAACACGTTTTCATCTCTAGTACTGATGTTTCTGTTTCTGATTCAGACACAGACGTAAGGTTGCTATAATATCCCTGGCTCTTCTCGCCGCTGCAACTCTCATCATAGCTGGTGCTCTCCCTGCCCAGATTACAGGTAGGGTTAAAATATTTGATTATGCAAATTAAAAAAAAAATCCTTTCTTTATGACATTATCATCAATAAAACACTTGTTTTTTTCAAATGATTGAGGGTGAGATACTCTGTGCTATCAGTGAGATCAACCCTCTATTTGGTTACTGTGGTGGTACATTTATTGTCACTCTTCAGAGTTGGGATAAAGTTTATCACCACTTGAGTGACGTCAAATGAATTTTCGTCATGAAACAATGGTCTTCAAACTCTTCAAAGTGGTCGCTAAAAAGCAAAAGTGTCTCTTTTGGGGTAATTTATTATTATTTTATTATTTCATTATAAAATAGTTAGAGTATATATTAATTTTGAAAAAATAGCATGCTTATCTGATCTCGTGAGGCTCGTTGCTTTGACATTCTGAAAAACATAAGCTTTCTTCAATCAATGGATAAGATATGCTATAAGTCAAGATTTGACAGATATCCTCTATTTATAATGCCATTAGCAATAAAAAGTTGACTTTCATAATAAAGCCAACAATGAAATATTGGGTTTTATCAGTTAAGTAATTAGCAGCCCCGTCTAAGGACGGGGCTGCTATCAGTTTTTGTGAAGTTTCCACCGCCGCCGCACTCGTATTACAAGCTATAACTCTTAACTCTATAACTCCTATTCATAACTTACTACTCATACCTCGGGGGAACCATTTTGACATGTTCACTTTCAAGGTCAACGGTCAAGGTCACGAGCTATGTAATCACTCTTGTAAACGTGATAACTTGAATTTGTGCTATGCATGGTTTAGAGAAAATGCTTTATTTTAACTATGAACACTTTTGATCAATACATGATTGTTATACTCTCTAAAAAGTGTTCAATGATTGTGTGACCTTGAAGGTCAAAGATCAAGGTCATGAGATATGAGTTATTGCAATGTGCACTAAATTTGGGTACATAACTTTATCCCCTTTAGCTTTTCAGAACTCAAGAACATGTCTAAATGTGAACACTTCCAGGGAATCATTTTGACATGTTCACTTTCAAGGTCAAAGGTCATGGTCACGAGCTATGTAATCACTCTAAGAATTCCTTGTAAACGCGATAACTTGAAAAGTTTTTGTGCTATGCAGCTCATACTTGGTATATATCATCCTTGGAAAAGTAAAAAATTTTGATCAGGTTTCGGCTACAATCCGTCAAAGGTCATAACTAAGCATGGTTTAGAGAAAATGCTTTATTTTAACTATGCACACTATTAATCAAGACATGATTGTTATACTCTCTAAAAAGTGTTCAATGATTGTGTGACCTTGAAGGTCAAAGGTCAAGGTCATGAGATATATGAGTTATTGCAATTCCTTGTAAACATGATAATTTGAAAAGTTTTTGTGCTTTGAAGTTTAGATTTTGTATATATATATGATCTCTTGAGAAGTACAACATTTTCAAAAAGTTTTGGGTACGAACTGTGAAAGGTCAAGGTCATGGCAAGGTCAACATATATGGAGAAAATGTATTAAATTAACTTTTAACACCTTATTTCATTACATTAATGTTATACTCAATGAAATGTGTTCATTGATTGTGTGACCTTGAGTGCCTGTAAAAGGCGGAACAGGGTAAGGCGAAACCCCAAGTTTCGGGGCTGCTCTGCTTTTGCGTTGTCCCGCAAACGCTAATCTAGTATTTGTTATATTTTTGAAAACACAATTTATAAACACTGTTCACAATCTAAATCACATAAAAGTGTCTCTAATTGTTATGTTTCCCTTAAGCTGATTGTGTATGTTATTTTTGGGAACACAGCTAATATATATATATATATGAATATATGTTGTACATTGTTCACCATCTTACCACAATAATGTGTCTAAATGGTTGTGTTTCTTCCCCCCAGCTGAAGGTGTAGATCTCAAGCTGGTGTCCACAGGGTTTGCTATAGTAGGACGGTTTGCTGTAGCCGCTCTCTTCAGTCTCTACTTCATGTACACCTCGGAGCAGTACCCTACAGTTATCAGGTAATCATCGTCTTTGATTTTGCGTAATTAGACAACTGGAGTGTCCCCCCTTGTGTTTTCTATATATACTAGATCAAAATTACGCTAAAATCTTTATTTCTTGACCGATTTTGTTCAAACTTCAAATATAGGTTTATCACAACATATGAGAACGATTTATGAAAATAAAATTTGTTTTTTATCATATTGTCCAATCCAAGACTCGAACCCCTGTGGTTACAAGGATATTTCTTTTAAAATATTACCTACATTGTTTTTGCTGTGCATTTAGTATGTATCCCCTATATCCCGGCTGATGAAGGAGTAAGCATATAATATAAACATTGTGATTTTCAAATATAAAATTGTTATCAGGAAAATCTTATTGTTCTTAGATAATAAAAGGAATTATAAAATGCTATAATAAATCCTAGAATGCTATTGTGCATATGATGCATACAAAACAACATAGTTAACCCTGGATATTTCATGCCATTTTTATTGTTCATATATGATTTATATGATGCTTTAATAGAATATTTGGGGTGATCCTAATATTTTGACTACATGTAAATCTTCATATATATATGATAGGTAATTGTTTGTATTCCTTAGGAACATCGGTATGGGAGGCTGCATGTTCTGGACGAGAGTGGGAGGTACTCTCGCTCCTCAGATCAACAGACTGGTGAGTTCTGATGTAAAGGATATAAACCTCTCCCTAGGTTTTGGTTGAAAATGTAAACATGAGGGTGAGAAAACCTGCTGGTCTGAGGCTAAAGGCTTTCCCGTACCTTGAATGTTTACAAAACCGATAGAGAGGTTAATATCTGTAATATAAAGCATAAGAAAAGACGACAAATTCAGTCAAATATCATGAAATATATGACCTTGGAATGTTGTATAGAATGTCCATGTTATGTTGTACGTGTCCCTGAATTAATTACCTGAAAGCATGTCCTTGTATTTATGTTTAGTCTACATGAGTTGGAAATATTAAGGACAGATCTCTTTGAAGGTTTCATAGCGTATGATATTTTTGCTTTGATTGTGTTAAGAGTTACAATGCTTATAACTACAGAGCTTTATCACTGAAATTATCTGTTAATGGCTCCTCTGATATGTGATGCAGTTCCTGTGGTTGTACATGTGTAACTGTCCTTATAACTAAATCTATTTCTATATTGACGTTTTTCTCGATTCCTCTGATGAAGTTCATGTGATTTGTTAGGTAGATATGATACTAACTTATGTTGTTATGTAATAATCATTATTAATTCATAACTGTATACATTCTCTGTTACAGGGTCCTCTGACATATGAAGCAGTCCCTGTGATAGTGTTTGGAGTGATGATGTTGATCTCGGCTCTACTGGCTGTGTTTCTGACAGAGACCCACAGACGCAAACTCCCGGACACCATTGATGATGTGGAAGGCGACATGTTGATTGTAGAGAAAGAACTGGCACCAAATGAGAAGGAGGTCCTTAAAGACCAGCAGAATAATGGGGAATATACCACCAAGTTGTAGGAAAACATGCTCACAGATGTCAGTTAGTCCTCATGGATTCGAATCCTATATTCTTCAATGGATGCAATGGACCTTGGGTGCGTGTTCAGGTCATCTGTGTACTGTACATCATCATATATCAGTGTTGGTCCATACTGACCAAGGATAAAAGGATAAAAGTTCACGACTATCAAAAAATCAAAAGAGACAAAAGGTATCAAGCCAAAAATGTACTAAATATTCACAAGTCCATTCCGATGATCTGTGGTGTTCCTTAATGTCAAACAATAAAAGGATGAAAGTTCGAAACTCTTGATGTAAAAAGTCATAAGAGGCACCAAGCCAAAAGGTATTCTGAGATCTGCAAGTTTATTCTCTTGATCTGTGTTGTTCCTTAATGTCAAGAAATATGCAAGGATGAAAGTATGAAACTCTTGATATGAAAAATCATTAAAGGCACCAAGCCAAAAGGTGTTCTAAGATCTGCAAGTTCATTCAGTTGACCTGTGTTGTTCATAAATGTGAAGCAATTGCAAGGATGAAAAGTACAAAACTCTTACCGGTTATATAAAAAATCATAAAAGACGCCAAGCCCAAAGGTATTCTAAGATCTGCAAGTCCTTCTGATGATCTGTGGTCAAGCACTCGCAAAGATTAGGTATCCGTCTTCTCAAATATCAAAAATATAAAAATACCAATCAAAAATGGCTCTCAAATACCCACACGTCCCTCTGAAGACAATGCTGAACAGTTTAGTTATTCTACCCTCAGGATTCCAATCTCCATCCAATTTCCATTGATGATACCGGGATGATAACTCCTTAGGAAAGAGTGATCGCTTGCCATGATATTTTGTCCTTTTTGATAACAAATGTGTTCATTTCTTTGTGTCTGTGCTCCTAGAAATAAAATTAAAAAAATATTGTCCTATATTAATCCGGAATATCCCTTCCACCAAGGTCTGAATGCAGCCAGCCTAATCACATGTAGGTCGAGAGGCTCTACCTGCAACCCCTACTGGATAGTATGTGGCTTGCTATGCGAGGATACAACATTTGGCAAGAGAAGTTTTGGTCTAAATGACATGTTTCTGTAACTAGGTTAACAAGACGAAACCCAGTCATAAGCTTTCCAATCACATGGATATTTATAAGTAGCGTTAGTGACAATATTGTATAACGAATGGTACAATGGAGTTATCTGCCCCTAGAATGATATCAAAAACTTTTGCCGCCATCCTTGCAATTGGTCACATTAGCTTATGTCAGAAACATGCACCAAAGGTGGGTGCATTCAGACCGAGACGGAGAGGATATCAAGGCCGGTTACCTTGATAGAGACAATATTTTTCCTTTTTTATTCTTCGGAGCACGGTTGATTTTAATCAGACTGAGTTGGTTGATGATAGAAAGCTCCCGACTTTGATTCAGTATCTTGTTCATATCAGTATGAATGATATAATTATCTAATCATGTGTTCATAGTCTGAAGTCAGTTTATAGGCTTTTTCATGTGTGTTGTCTATGAAGACACCCATTAATACCTGCAAGTTATCCTCAAATAACTTGAACACAACATTCCTCATTAGCATTGTTTTCAAATAGAAAAAACAACATATTCAATGACAAAATCAAAGTCTTATTCGAGTTCCTCTTGAAAAGATATTATAAGTTATACCATTCAAAGGCGGGGTACACGGGGAGATATCCGCCTCAAGCTTGGTGTTATGCGACGAGCCGGAGGCGTGTACCCCGCCTTTGAATGGTATAACGAATTTATCTTACCGAATGTTTAAAGGAGCAGTAGCACGTTTTTTGACAATTTTATATTTTAAAATTTTCGCTGATAATTGAACATAACAGCTAAATGTATAACTTTGATAGTGTCAAAAATCTCATTACACAAACCAATCATCCATATACAGAGAACAAATTATAAAGATTCACATAAAATCCATTGGCAGCCATTTTTGTGTGAACACCTTTAATTCATTTTGTGTAAGAAAAGGAATCGCATTGCTAAACTTTACATTATATAATTGATTTTTTAGCTCTTCAGGACTGAAAGTCCAGATGGGCTTATGGCATGGCCCGTCGTCCGGCGTCCGTCCGTAAACTTTTGACACTTTCGCCTCATGAACCATAAACATTAGAGAGCTGAAATTTTGTGTACAAGTACCTTAGCATATGGAGATTCTAATTTGTAACTTTGGTGACCCTGTAACCCCAAATAGGGTCACAGGGGTCACAACCTTAAAAACCTATTTTCATCTTCTTCTCCAGTTCTAAAAGGACTAGAGAGTTGAAAGTGATATGTGCAGAATCCTTGGACAATGGGGATTCTAATTTGTAACTTTGGTGAACCTGTGACCCCAAATAGGGTCACAGGGGTCACAACCTTAAAAACCTATTTTCATCTTCTTCTCCAGTTCTAAAAGGACTAGAGAGTTGAAAGTGATATGTGCAGACTCCTTGGACAATGGGGATTCTAATTTGTAACTTTGGTGAACCTGTGACCCCAAATAGGGTCACAGGGGTCACAACCTTAAAAACCCATTTTCATCTTCTTCTCCAGTACTAAAAGGACTATAGAGTTGAAAATGATATGTGCAGACTCCTTGGCCAATGGGGATTCTAAATTGTAGATTTCGTGACCCCATGACCCCAAATAGGGTCACAGGGGTCACAACCTTAAAGCCAATTCTCATCTTCTTCTCAAGTTCCAAAAGGTCTAGAGAGTTAATATTGATATGTGCAGACTCCTTGGACAATGGGGATTCTAATTTGTAACTTTGTTGACCCTGTGACCCCAAATAGGGTCACAGGGGTCACAACCTTAAAAAACTATTTTCATCTTCTTCTCAAGTTCCAAAAGGTCTAGAGAGCTGAAATTATATGTGCAGACTCCTTGGCCAATGGGGATTCTAAATTGTAGATTTCGTGACCCCATGACCCCAAATAGGGTCACAGGGGTCACAACCTTAAAAACCCATTTTCATCTTCTTCTCCAGTACTAAAAGAACTATAGAGTTGAAAATGATATGTGCAGACTCCTTGGCCAATGGGGATTCTAAATTGTAGATTTCGTGACCCCATGACCCCAAATAGGGTCACAGGGGTCACAACCTTAAAGCCAATTCTCATCTTCTTCTCAAGTTCCAAAAGGTCTAGAGAGTTAATATTGATATGTGCAGACTCCTTGGACAATGGGGATTCTAATTTGTAACTTTGTTGACCCTGTGACCCCAAATAGGGTCACAGGGGTCACAACCTTAAAAAACTATTTTCATCTTCTTCTCAAGTTCCAAAAGGTCTAGAGAGCTGAAATTATATGTGCTGACTCCTTGGCCAATGGGGATTCTAAATTGTAGATTTTGTGACCCCATGACCCCAAATAGGGTCACAGGGGTCACAACCTCAAAAACTTATTTTCATCATCTTTAGCTCCAAAAGGTCTATTGAGCTGAAAGACTGCATGTAGACTCCTTGGCCAATTGGGATTTTAAACTGAAGGTTTTGTGACCCCATGACCCCAAATAGGGTCACAGGGGTCACAATCTTAAAAACCTATTTTTCTCCATTAGATGACAGTCTATGGCAAATATATTTTAGTGTGGACTTCTTTCACTGTCTGATATTGGCGATCTAGAAAGTGTTGAATAATAATACATTTGTTTTGTAATTTTGTTATAGGTTTTCTTGCAATAGGTAACATCAGTTTCATTTTTAGCTCATCTTGCCTGTATAAAGCAAACTTGATATGATGCCTGATGAGCTACAGAGCCAATGGCTCTATTTTTTAATGTTTCCTTTAGTTTAAATACATTGTCTTTCAACTGAAACAGTTTATTTTCATTTTCCTGACATCACCTTATATTCCCCCTAAAAATGTGCTACTGCTCCTTTAAACAAAACGCATATAATATGAAGATAAAGGGTAAGAAATTTGTAAGTCAATTTACTATAGTTTGTTCAAAGCTACATATCAGTTAATCAAAAGTAACCAGCTTAATCATGTGTTCGAGCTAACATACATTGTACATTTCAAGACGCTGAATGTGCACACTTTTTGCACGTTTTTTTCATGCTTTTTATGTGCCGGGGTATAAATGATTTATTCCCCCGCTCAAGAGCGGGATATCAGTATTTATTCAGGGTCACGTGGACAAATCAGAGATCGAGATTCTTACATGAGGTAGGATAATATACTTTTTAGATATTATACATTATTGTGATTTATTTGATAGGAAACTTTAATTACTTTTTAAAGTGTTGTATAAACTTGGTATGTTCCCTTACTATGCATTTACTTCTTGAAAGTTTACAATTCACAGTTATGATCATGCAATATTAAACAGGTTAATCAGTTTGTTTGTTTCTTCTTTCGGTTGTTTTATTCATTTGCAACTGGTTCAGATCTGTACACTTCTTGCTTCAGATGTTTACAAGAAATGAAATAATAACTTAATGATGGATAAGATGCTGAGAATAATATAAAAATATTTGTTTATATTGCTAAAATAAATTGGATTTCTGGATTAACTAAGTTAATATATGTGATTTTTGTCAATAATCAAAACTTTTAGTTCCTATTATAAGCAACTTCGGTCAAGGCTTAAGGAAGTTTTGGTCAACTCTAGAAGCAAATTCATCAACAAGACCATGTTTTTTACATTTTGGGGGGGAATCTGGTTTTCTTCCGTTTATAAAGTCTTTCTTTCAATTATGCACCGATTTCCTTCAAATTTGATGCATTTCCCTTCATTACTTAAGGGGCCTGATCTCTTTTTGCATGAAAATAATTTTGTGGTTTTTCATTTTTTTGTCTGTGTTTTGATAGTTCCACTGCTCTTACTCAATGTAGTTCATCATTAGGTTTTGTAAACAATTGCCTCAAAGGTGTCTTTATTGCTATTTAATGTTATGTGCTTGTGAGAGTTTACATTAGTAAAGACAACCGGTTTGTCTCTAATTTGTTTATCACTGTCATATGTTTAGTTTATTCATTGATAGTGTGTGCCCCATGAAATCTTTTATTAATCAAGTTTGCTGCCTCAACTGCCTTGTTGACCATCCATTTAGATACTGCCCTGTCTTCAACCATAGTATATATATATATATGATAAACCTATATTAAAGTGACACAGAGTATCTTTCTTTAAATTTTATTTGGTTTTGATAAGCTACAAATATCTAAAATGCTAATTGAAGTTCATATCTCATCACTGGACTTGCAAATATATCCATTTATGCATGATATCTCTAAAATGCTTCTCGCCGCTAATGGCTGTAATATTGCCCAAGCGGCGCTAAACAATAACTCACTCACTCACTCTAAAATGCTTGATTTTATGGAAAAATCAAGAAAACATCTCAAATACGCTTAATATTCAAAAATTATGCATCCAATTAATCTACCTATTAGTTACAATACCTAATAAACACTATCGAATCGAATATATCTTCCTGTCAGTTTATGACAAGGTTTCAAAATTACGTTTGGCGAATTTGTGCGTGCCTCTCGAGCCACATTGTCCGGTTTTCAATCAATGGCCGTATTTTTGTTTAATGTACTGATTGACCTGTAAGAGTTTGTGGTTCCCGATGTAATAACATCGATTTCAAAATTTGACATATGTGATCCTATCAACATACTCTGTGTCTCTTAAAGTAATTTTTTGTTGACTCATATTCATTGATGCAAGGTTATCATTTAAATACTTGTTCTTTTACCCCCTCCAAAACATAAAATCTTGTATCCACACCTATTTTATATGCAGGTATTTTTCTCTGAGATCTTGGTTTTTACTCATGGGAGTTTAAAAATCAGTGAAATATATTGTTGTATTGATGATAAGCTTTTCACATATATGTGTGTGTGAATCATGAAGTTTGAGTCAAATGTACTAATCACTTGATTGCCTTATTTGGGTTTTCATATCAATATTCATGAACTAATTTGTGTGTTATGCGCTATGAAGTTTTTAAAAATAAATATATGTTTCACTATCAAGTTTTAGACATGTTTTTATGAATACCCGTATGTGTGCCTTTATCCATATGAATTTTTTTTCTCCAGTTATGAACGTATGCTTCTACACTTGTTTTTAATTCTTGTTGATATACATATCAAACCTAGTTTCTCAATAATCCGTATATCCTTTATGTAATTTTCTATGTATGCAGTTTACTTTTTCACACACAAACTGAAAAATCAAAACACAAATATTACTGGTTTCAAAGGGTTAGGGTTAAAGGGGCAGTAGCACGTTTTTTTATTTTTTTAAATTTTATATTTCAAATTTTTCATTGAAAATTGAATGTAATGCTAAATATATTAACTTGATTATGATAAAGATAATGGGAAAAGGTTCATGCATGCCATTTGATATCTCTCCTAAGTTGTCACTCTCCTTATTTGTTACTTCCTTCTTAATATATGTTTGTTAACTAAACTTTTCAAAATGATTGAAACTAGACTCCAGTGTTTCTTTACCTGGCCAAGACTTGAGTATCCGTCAAATTCATATATTAAAGTGTAAATTTGTGTTTGAGTTTTAGTTAAAATGTTTGGATGTGAGGCTTCTGATGTGCTAATCAAGAACATGTTTTGTGCTTTGATTTTCAGTGATTAAGAATTTCTTCAGGAGAGTTTGATTTGGGTTATGTGTAAATTTCTTTATTTTAGATGTCACATTATCCTTTTTGTAAAGGAAATAAAGTAACATATGGTAACTTTTTTTATAAGTTGTTGACTTTTGTTTCCCTATCTCACTGAAGTGGATTAGTGATTAGTGTTTGTTTTTTGCTTCTCTGGTAATTAGTTTTTGGCATTTTATTATGACTCGCCAGAAAGTGGAAGGGGGATATAGGTTTGGGCTCCTTCCGAGCGTCTGTCCATGTGTCTGTCCGAGTTAAAGGGACAAGCTTTTCTCAGAAACTATTTAAGATAAGATAACCAAATTTGCTGTGTGTCTTCAGGGTATCAATACCTTGATCGATTTGAAAAGCAGAACCTCAAAATTTATTTTTACCGAGTTATTGCCTTTGTTTCATGTTTTTGGATTCTGTTTGAGGGTGTCATCTCGGGGGACAACTTTTCTCAGAAACTATTTAACACAGGTTAACCAAACTTGTTGTGTGAATTCAGGGTATCGATTCCTTGATGGAGTTTGAAAATGAGATTTATGCATTTACATATATACAGAGTTACGGCGCATGTAGCAAAATATTGTGAGCTTTAATGAAAACTTATTTGGCGGGGGATGTTGATAAACATGTCTTCTTGTTAAATATAGGTAACAACCAGAGTACTTCTCAGAAAAGACACCCTCCAAAACAAGAGAATCTAATCATCTCTTGGTTCAACTCTAAGCTATTATTTTGTTTTTGCATCTAAATTAAGGGAACACTGTAACTATGTTATATTTGGGATCACACTATCTTGAATAGTACAGATTCTTGTGCTTTTTTTGGGAGTCGAGTCCCATGCGTGATTCGAACCCACACCCTCAGAGTCGGGCAACACCGCCAGCAATGAACATACCAGCAGCTAACCAACTCGCCTGCTACATTTGTTCACTATCTAAATGGCATTTATCTCTAATTAATGGAACACTGTTTGCCCTGTCCAAAAACAAATTTCTTCTCAAAAGCTTTAGTCTTATAATGCAGACCTTTAAAAGTTGTATGACTCTTGTCAATGTAGACTCAATTTGTGAAGCCCCTGACAACTGCTTCTGAAAAGTGCATTATTTTGTGGAGAGGTAGTTTGATGCTAAATTTAATGTGGAGGGAGGGGGAATTGAAAAGTACAGAACTATTACTCCTACATCTTCTGGTTTTTACTAGGGACAATTTCTTGAATACACTATTTCAAGCAAACAACATTTTATTTCATTATTAAGCAGGTTATGAAGTCTCTTTATGGATTGACAAAAATGCTCATTTTATGTTCTAAGTAAGTAAGTAAGACTTTCGAATAAAGATTACAAATATATTTGAATGGATGTCCATATCTCATGAAATTAAGTTCTTATAGTGATATGTCTTGTATAGTAAGAAAATTCTACACTGCAAACTGATTATTAAACACATTGTTAGAAAGATAAAAAATAGGATAAATAATGACAGTTTTTTGTCGTCAGATGCACTGCAAACATGATTCCAAGCATGGATTAACTCTTGAAAAACATTATGCGTTATCGGAGTGGGCGGTGACGTGGTCACTACAAGTTTGGCCTGTGTTGCACTGCTTGATGGTAACATGGATGGTCAGGTCAAGCTCCACCCCAGCGCCCTCTACATCCTTCACAGTGACATCAAACAACAGACTCCCTTCAAACTCAGAGGTGAAGTTCATCAGGATCTTTGAACTCTTCTTCTCGGGGAGACGACGGATATCTGAGAGCTTGGAGGACCAAACTGAATCGGGCAGAGTAACCTCCTGTACTTCAAAGAAGTGAGTCGTCTTGTTGAGAGCAATGAACTTGTAGTTGAAGCTGTCTCCTACATCCCAGTCAGCTGCTGCAACTACTCCAAGGTCCACATGAGAAGATGTGAAAGGTCTGAATCGTTCAATGTTGACTTCAACCTTTGCCTTGTCTTCAATGCGGAACTGGCCACTGTGAGGAGGAAGGTAATACAGGACTGGAGGATCATTGATGGGTTGGACCTTGATGAGTAACATAGTGTCCACAACCTTAGGCGGACTCCCATCAAGAACTGCTGTCTCCTGGAGCTGAAGGTAAACCCTGTCCTCTCCAGAGAAGTGTGGACTGGGTGTGTAGAAGATGTTGCCAGTTTTGTCCACGTCGGCATATCCTTGCTCAGCGTTCTTGGTGACCTTGAAGATGAACTTGTCCCCTTCTGGATCCATGGCCTTGAGCTGGATATACAGCTGATCCCTCTCCTTCATGGTGATGACGCTGTCCACTAGGCATGGAGGCTGGTTCTCCTTCACTGAGAAGATGGCAACTTGTAGAGTCAGAGGATCCACAGTGGGACTGATGCGCTGTTTCAGGGCAGTGAATAGCTCGGGGCACATCTGTGAAATAGATAGAATCCTTCTTTCAGTGACTTATGGAAGTGGAGATTCAGTTCTTGAAATGCAGTATTCTGAATCTAATGATTATGCTGCTTATGTCAGATTTGCTTATTCAGTTATTCATAATTGTACGCTCTTTTGGTTTCATCAAGTCCTGGCTGAATATATCATGGATTTGACTTAGATAGTTTCATACTTGAAGAATTTGAAATGCTTTGAAACTTCAATATTTGAAAACATATAAGATCGTTTTGGAAGCATATAACCAAACAGAATAATATATACCAGTAGATTTAATATTTCTATGAATAAAAGTCCTAATTTTATCAATATTAACCAATGATTAAGTCAATGATTCTTGTGATATCTTAAGTCCTAACCGTGAGAATATCCTGATCATCATCAAAGAGTCCTCCCCTGGTGTTGTTGCACAGTCTTGGTACTTCTCTATACACACCATCTGAATATCAAGTTTGACATTTATTCCAAGGAAATAGAATATATTGCAATGAATTTAAAACTGCTAAAAACTGTTAAAGATTGTTTGATTGTGAAGGAACAAACCAAAGAATGAAGACTTTAGAATCAATTTAAGAATCAAAAATACAAAGTCATGTCCAGTGGCAGATTCAGGGGGTCTGGACCCTCCCTTTTGAAAAAAATCAGTTATAGATTCAAGTCAACAGTTGACAATTTCTAATACAAAACCCTCTCCTCTCCCCCCTAAAAAATCCTGGATCTGCCAGTGATGTTGCTTAAGCTGTCGTTATCAATACTTATATCTAATACTCTGTTGCATCAAAATAACTACTTCTCTTCATGGTTCAACCCCCTTTTACAAGGCTATAAACATCAAAATGTATATTTTCGTGTATGTAACACCTCCAAATAATAAAAAATATTTGCATCTATCGCTGTTACCTTGTTCCTTCACCAACAGATGTGAGCGGGTTAAGTTATCCTCTCTTGAGAGCACTTTGACATCAAGGTGTGCTCTAGTCATTTGTTTCGCTTCCATGGATATTATGAATGGGATTCCCACACGAATAGGTAATCTGTCAAATGAAAATGATTTCAATATCATAAATATATTCTAATGATTCTTTGATTAACCATTTGAAAGATGAATACTTGTTTTATAAATGTGAGTTAATATCAAAATTAAGTAAAATTAGATAGCGTTGTTAATTTTTTATGCTCATTATTATTTCTGATTCTATTTAAAATGTAGATAGATATTCCAAGATGATATGAGCATTCTTACAAAAAATACATATGATGTATATTTTGAGTATATAACCTCTTTGCCAGCAGGTTGTCTGTGTGGATGTCCTGTGAGTTGTTCCCCTTGAGGTTTTGATATGAGATAGTGAGTTTGCCTGTTCAAGAAATTGAAATTCAATTAAATAAATAAATTAACCCTGTATACAAAATAAAAATCAGGAAAAAAATTTTCAAAAGAGGTCATGAAAACAATTGTACATGCAACAGAGCATCTTTGACAAAGACTTTCTCAATCTTGAGAAGTATTGACAGTATGGTCAATTTTTTTACAAGGTTTTTTGAGAATGTTAGTGACCATAAACACACACATTTTTAAGAATTATTCATATCAAGAATGAGGGAAAATATCCTTTCATACAGTATTGCATTTCAGCTTATAACAAAGAACCCCCACTATTCAATAAAAACTTTGAGTTTTAGGTGTTATGGAAGCCAGTTGTTAAATCAGATATGTGTTCAATAAGAAAACTTGGTTTAAAATGTTAATTATTTCACAACCTTTTACGGAAGCTTATACGATTTCAATGAGCCAAGAGAAGAACCATAATATTACATTGAAGACAATAAATCTAATTCAGAGTTCCTCGTATCATTTATTATCAAAAAGCAAACATTTATTATTAATCTGGAACTTTTGACCATTAGCCTGCACAATATCTTCCTATGCAAAGCCTAAAACTCCAATTTCCGAACTGTCATTTTATGTTTTGCTGCAGAGCCTTTACTTTTCTGTGCTGCTAAAGTGTCCCACAGGCAAGAGAGCAAGCACAAATCTCAAGGGTCAGCAACAAGGTTTGGAAACTGGCGTTTTAGGCTTTGCAAAGGAAGATGTCTGCACACATACCATTTACTTCGTGCATTCACATACCTGAGACCTTGAACACCTGATGACCCTCGTTAGCTTTGCTTGTCTCCTGGCCCTTACTGAAGACTCCTTCTGTGGACATGATGATGATGCTTGAGGACGAGTTACTAGTTTCTACACTCAGGTGTCCTGTACCTAGGTACTGAAATATACAAGGAGAGAGGCATTTTAGAAGCTGGTATAATGAACTTATAAAGATTGTTAGTCAACTTCTTTATTGCATAATACAATAATGTCATTCTATGGAACTTATCTTTCAATGAACATAAATTTTGTCTAATCATTGTAATAATAAATATCAAAACTCTTCAGGCAAGATAAAGAACCTTCTTTGAGAGCCATTTGATTAGGGAACTAGTTCTCTAGATATAAAAGGAGCTTGATTTGAATATACCGGTAACCATAACTGAAATGAGAAAAAAACTGTAAATCTTAAAGTAAGGTAAGATACTTCTTTGTGTAACAATTCAGAAGCTAGTTTAATGAAACTGAAAAATTATGAAAAATAAAATAAAAGATTATGAGTCAACATCTTGATTGCACTATTCAATGAAGAGTTTCACTATCCAAAGCTTGTAAGATGGCAAATAAAATGTATCATTTCACATATCAATAGTAATTTGTCCAAAGAGACAAAATTAGAGAATTGTGAAGGTGTGATGTCATGAGGATCAAATTAACTGCTTGTACTAAATGTCCCTGTGGACTGTCTCAATATACATACATTGTTTTGGAACAGATGAGGGGGAGGTGTCACTATGTCCTCGTGTTTTTCCTCAAACTTCTTTGCTGCAAATAATGACCATCACAAATTATATATATAGTTTTCATATTTTTTCAAACTTTTTTAAAAATGTCATTTAAATGCCATGAAGTGTATATGATCAGTGACTTCAAATGTAAATAATGATGTAGTTGATATTATATTATATACATATTTAATTTTTTATTATTATGAACTTTTATTATTATCAAAGTTGTATTTCTTCAAGTTCTTTCAAATGATAAATTTTAACATTTTAGATAGGCTTCAAAATTATTACATAGAATTTTATGTTTCTACCCTTGTTTTCCTTTACTCCCTCCACAGTCATGGCACTACATTTAGATCCAGTACAGACTTTCTTCTTCATGGCAACTTTCAGAGAAATGGGGTTACTGTGCATCTTGTGTCCATCTTTCACTCTAAACTTGATGGTCTTGTTCTGATCAGCGTTGTTTCCATTTTTTATCCACACCCCATAATAAGCAGTTGTCTTTGCCTTGAGGGGCTTGACATGGCCATGCTTGAGGTATTCATCAGATGTTGAATTTGTCAGGACTAGATCGATACCATCAGCAGCCCCAGAATCAAAGATGAGTTCCAACTGATCTGATGCATCATTGTCAGAGAGAGCAAAGTATCCCAGCATATACTGGTTTGATGTCTGAGATGAATCAATGTCAATGTTGACTGTGTCCTTAACACCAGCAGTGAAGACATCATCCTGTGCACTGACGAAGTGGAGTTCTGGTGGATCATCCACACACTGGACATTGATGAGAAGCTCCTGCAGAACAGCATGTGGTTGAACTCCTGTCGGGACATTCTCTTCTTTCATCTCCAGAACCATCTTGTCCTGTCCACAGAAGTCTTCCTCAGGTTCAAAGGTTAGGTACCCCTCATCAAGTGTTGCGTGTCCATGGTGACTTGGTTCTTTGATTGTGATGGACAGAGAGTCATCTTCTTTGTCATAAACCTCAATGAACCCTGTTGTCTTCTGATCTTCTTCAGTTGTTAAAGATTTGGTGATGAACACTGGAGCTGTGTTGAACACTTCCTTCCTGATCTCAAATAGTGCAAACATTTGAGGTTCTGTGATGTGTATGTCAGTTACTGTATCCTTCACACCCTTTGGACAAATCTGAATAAGGAAAGCACTTGTTTCTATGAGCAACATGTAAAGCAGAACACGTTCCTGGAATTAGTCCTAAGCAGCATTCTTTAAATATGCTTTTTTCCTTAAAATCTGTGGCGCTTTTAAATGATGAGCATTCAACACTAGATCAAAACAACAACAGACTTTTATCAAATTTGGCGTTAGTAATTTTACCTTAAAGTTTGATGGGTCATCACTGATGCATGGAAGCTCCCACATTTCCAGATCTGTTAAAAAGAACCAAAAGTCGGTTTAATCTGAATTTGTAAAATGTATTAACATTTTTTTTGTGTGAAATGAAATTGAGATATTTCAAACTATACTTATTTAAATGGTCTGTTTGTCTAATGGTATTGATTGTATGACTCAAATGACAAACAATCCAAACAAAATGATACAACAAAGCAAAATATCAATAGTCAATGACCATTCATGTGGCACTATCATGTTTAATTTTTTTTAAATAATTCAACATGTAATAGGAGGTGTGAAAATCCCTGTTCAAATTCCAAAATTAGTTGATGACATGATAAATATTTCTCACATCAATTCCGTACATTCAAATCGTTCCGATGATTATAAAAGATAGAAATAATTACCTTCGTTCCATAGAAGCAACTCATTCTTGTTGCTGGACCCAGTAGAGAGAGCTGTATGGAGAGTCAAGGTCGCTGCTGTAAGATGTACCTCAGGAGCAGGTCCCACAAAGATCTCAACATCTCTGGGTCTCACCAGTCTGGAGAGGTTTACAAAGACAAACAAAATATTTAAAGGAGCTTAACTTTCCATTTCTTAATCTAACTAACAATAACAAACCAGTCACAAATATGTCCTATAAAAATGTTAAATATGTCTTGTGTGAAGGGTAGAAAGGATTAATTTCATCATGCATACAGCCATGTCACATTATGTCTATGAGAATATAATGTTCACAAGGGATTTATCTTCTAACTTCAATTTTAAATGGAAAGTGGGTGAAAAAGGCTTGTCAAGTTTCTGAGAAATTAAGTTCAATATTGATTCAAGCTGTATAGCCAACTCTTTGGCAATGCCTATCAACATGGAGAAGTCAGTTGTGTGTCTCATGTGTTGTTTCTTACTGCAAAACATAACCAGTCCGATTCAACCTTTTAGAAAACCATTATAAGTAATATAATGATATGTTCTTCACATCTCTGTATCTACCTCCCATATAGCAGCCTACTGGTTGCTGTGAGGGTATCAGCGGGACTGGTGATGTAGGACACAAAATCAGCTGTTGCTGCACTGCCATACAGTCTCCTGGTGTCTGTAGTGTTCAGTCTTCCCATTATCACACTGCCATTGCTTCCTGCAAACAGTTTTTTTTATTATTGTTAAACTTATCTATTTACTTTACTTCTAGATTAAATCATGTAGCATCATAAGCAAATCATAAAAAATGTGTTCATACATTTCAGCATTAGCTGGAATCATTATTTAGAATAGAACGTATTGGGTAGCACAGTTTGCATCTGCAAATTACAGAAGTAAAAGCTGACATCAATTTGTAAAATTGTAAGAAATAGTTTAAATGTAAGCCTATAACTTTGACCAATAATCAATTCTTGATTTGTTTTCCATAAAAATATCCCATTTTGACATTTAAAAGACCATGTTTTTTTTAATTATTTAACTTGAAAGTTCCAACCTACCGCTAACTGAGACTGAGACTTCCACTATAGATGCTCCGTGAGGAGAAGTGCTTGACTCTGTCTCCTGTGTGAGATTGAACTGTTGTTCCTCTGGTTCTACTTCAATAAGAACATCCTTCTTCCCTGGAGGAGAATTTAGTTATCGTCTAAGTAAATTCAATTCTCTTTCAAACAATCATTAAGAATTAGTTATTTACATAATGAACAAAAAGATACATATACATGTAAGTGGATGTATTAATGTTTGAATAAGAAAATAAGGTTTTCTTTTTTCATTGAAAATCTATACTTTTAAATATATCAAAGTTTCTACACAAAAACTGTTTACAGGTTCTAACAAAGATTTGACATGAGAGTTTAAAGTAATTTTAAATTTGAAAGTAATTGGATAGTTGTTCAAACCATTATATTAATTGACGCAACCTAATTTGGACCTTTGAAAGGAATTATCAAGATTAAAGAATAGTAATAAATACGTTTGATGCAAGCTGGTTGTGCCCTGATCTCCGATGTGAGATGAGACTTCCCTACAGCATGCAGACTGTGGTGGACACAACGTCCGGGCTCAAGGAACAGCAGGACCTCCTTCTCAGATTCATCCTGGTCCTCCTCCTCAGTGTCATTCCTGTAGTCACTGAGGGAGATGTTGGAGAGTTTACCATCCACCCACAGCTGTCCCTTCTGTATGGACAACTCAGCAGGGTTTGATCGTGTTGCTATCTGGATGGTCGGGAAGATGTCATCCTTGGATGGACTTGTACCTGTTTTCCATTCTTTGAGAAATGAAGAATGATTTTATACATATTCAAGTAACTCAACAAGAATTTGTTTTTTAAAACAGTTAATTTAATTCAATTCAATGGTTTTATCGTTGCAGGGCAAATTGACCCATATTTCAATACATTAAATATATACAAATATATGGAATATACACACATGCGCATTAGAGGATTTTTCCTTGTTTACGAATTTTCTTGATATGAACATATGATTAATAGATTGCATTAAATAATTCAAGCCAATGATACTTTTATGATACAACTAACGAAAACATATTTCATTGACACCTGGAGTTGCGCTAGTTGATAAAATTATTCATGTTTTCAAGTATCACAAATATTTTACATTTAGGAAAAACAGAGTACCAGGATAAGTATTTGATGAAGAAACTATTGTTTGATATCATTGTATATTCAACAGAATTCACATACCATAGTAGAAAATGTTGTTGGCTCCATTGATCTGCAAACCAATGGCATCCTGAGCATTCGTGAGAGAAATCCGAGTGGACTTGGTGTAACCGGATGAAAACATGGCCTGGGAGTACATCCTTGAAGTTCCTGGTCCACCAAGCATCACAGTAACATTACATGAGGACCTTGCAGTAAGTCCAGCAGCATTGATCACAGTTGCAGTGACGTAGTACACCTCCCCATCAGTTAAGGTTGTCTCCTGCAGGGTGAGCCCAACCTTTTTGCGTAGATCGACAGATGTTGCTTTCAGGACATCATTTCCTCCCTCAGTTGATCCAATCTCTACCAGATATTCAGCTATTTCACTCACGTCCTCATCACAGTCCCAGAAAGCACCAACAGAATTGTTTGAACCAACGAAATCTGAAGGTTCATCAAGTGAATGTGTAGGGTCAACACACATGATGTATCGGAATACAGGAGGTGTGATATCAACTTGGAAAGCATTGGAAGTAGACACTGTTGATTGATCTGCAAAGTTAACAGCTTTAATGTTGACATAGTATGTTGGAGCTTTGAAATCCATTAGGGCAGAAGAATTGGAATCCGTCATGTTTCCTTTTTCACTATGGCCGAGATGAAGGTTATCAAGCTGCATCTTCAGAACTGAAAAGTCAGGAAGATCATTCAACGAACAGCTTGTATTGCACATTTCTGTGCAGCTGCTTTTACACGGCATGCAGTAAGATGCTTTCAATGCATATGGTACGATGTTATCTTCCATCGATTTATTTGAAGATATGCCCATCCAAATCTCCTTTATTCCACTCTCGTGGTCATAGAATGGATCTCCATGTAAGCAGTCCTTATCTGTAGTATCTGGAACTGCTAGGTGACTGAGAACTGCCTGTGCAAAGAAAGGATGAAGTGGATCTCCAACTGGAGGTTTGTAGTCCTCTATTGTATCTATGCGGTACATGATTGTTGGATGTCCTGAAAATGTGTAACCATCTACCCTTACTTTGATGTTGTCCTCATAGAATAGATTTGCCTTCCATGATTTCTTAATCCCATCAATGTTTTGAATGAGTTGGATGGAGGTTTCAAAGAGATAATCAGAAGGATCTCCAGGCAAATCAAACCATTCACTTGAGTCTTTGCTGTCATCCTGAACACACCATCGTGCCTTCCATTTCATGTTGCCGTCAGGAGACCCATAAAAGAAGACTGCTATGCCTGGACCAGGAAGACAACTATCGACTGTTTTGGTTTCATTTGTGCTTACACTCTCGTTCCCATCAGACACAGAGTCTTCAAGCATGAAAGCGTCAGAAGGTTCCTGTTCTGACAATGGGACTAGTATTGGAGGTCTGTACTCTTTCATGTCCCCAAAATGGAAATGGATGGAAGTAATGATGTTCTCACCCCTGGCTGATTTCATCCTAAATGAATAGTTTCCTTCTTTCAGTTCTTCATCCAATGCCATGTTTAGACCACCAGCTATGACCTCTGTTAACGTATGATCATATGTCAAGGCTATACGAGCATATTTGTCATCCACCAAAGTTCCCTCATTAATGCCAGGTGTCACTTCAGACCATTTTTCATTATTTTCACTTTTTGGGAAGAGCTGCTTCATCTTTTTGCACGACATCCCTCTTTCATTCCTAGCCAATCCTGTCAGAGCTTCTACTGAATCTTCCTTGTTTTGGAAGTAGAGAGAATCATGCCAGTTCGATCCAATTTTAACAGTTCCTGATAGCGGAGAGGAAGTGTCAACCTTGAACGGTGAACTCTGGGAAGATACATTTCGTCCTGCATTGTTGATAGCTGTAACCTGGACATGATAGACATATCCAACTTCTAAGTTCAATTTGTACATTGTTGTTACAGTTGAATTTCTTACATCCATGGTCTTTATCATGCGTGTAGTTTCTAACTTGCATGGTTCTGATTGGAACAGTGATATTTTGAAGACATGGATGCCACTTTCTCCATCATCAAAGCCTTTCCACTGAATTGTTAAACGGTCCTGATCTTGAACAAACTGGCCAACCCTGCTCTCTTGTCCTTCAATGATGATAGTTCCTTCTTTTGGTGGAGTTATATCAACTGTAGTTGGACCTGTGGTGACACTGATACATGAGTCAGCTTTATCATGTGCGATTACTATGACATAGTATTGATTCCCTTGCTCCAAAGTGAGATTTTGCAGAACGAGAAGTGAATTTCTGCTTGACAACAATGTAATATTCAGATTGGATACCAAGGCCTTGATGTTGTCACAACTTGATGTCTCATTTGGCATAGATAAGATCTCATTACTCAAGCCAACACTGTATTTTGTAATTCCGATATCTGAATAAAACTTAGACCAGGAAATGGTCATCTTGTTTAGGCTGTTTGTATATGGATGTAGATCGATTATCCCTGGTGCTATGTCCAAATCGAAGCCAACTCTTATTCCATCTGATGTTGCTTCTTGGAAGCTCCCTGCTTTACTGTAGGCACGGACCGTGATGTAATAAGTGATTGTCTTTGGGGTAAGGGAAAGATTTGTAAATGTAAATGATGTCTTCAGTTGTACACTTTGGAATCCTCTTATATTGAACCTCGACTCTGGATTTCTGACATCGTCCCCAACAGCTACTTCATAATGTTCTATCTGTTGTGTGGCATCACTACTGTTGGAATCTCCAAACTTGTCCCAATTCACCCACAGGTCTGTAGATGATGTCTGATAGTCAATATCATTATCCAGCCCGTCCCTCACTGATCCTACATGTGGAGGTGCAATTGCAACTGTTATTCCATCTGAGTATGCAATCCTGACTCTGTTCAGGGCATCAGTGACTTTGATAACATTGATATAGGTTACACTTGCCGACAGGTGTAGCTCATCGCTATAGAATCTTTTGTCGTTAATATCAACTGGGGTGAAATCTTGAACAATGTCCCAGCTAACAGTAAGGATCTGCCACTCAACAGTCATGACAGGACAGCCTTCTGAATAATGCCACGTCCCCTGGAGGGTTGTCAGGCCAGTTTGGTAATCTTCATCTTGTTGCTTGGATCCATCAAGAACAGTCAACACTGGGTGAGGACTAACAGCAACTGGGTCTGAGGTGATAGTTGTTGACAATCCAGCTCTGTTGAGACATCTTGCTGTGGCATACACCTTATCTCCAGTCTGAAGAGGGAGCTTCCCAAAGAATGCAGTTGAGTTTTGATCCACAACCTTGAAAGGATGAATATTGGTTGTTCCAGGTGCTGTTCCTAGGCTGACCTGGCAACTGCAAAGCCAGAACCAAATTTAGAAACATGATGAAAATAAATAATAAATTTTTATTTTTATTTTACTATTTTATTAAAATATCACGAAAGACATAAAATTAAACCTAAAAGAAAATACCTGATCATCACACATGATTAACATCTATATCAATAAAGTTTCAATAATTTTGTATAAAGACTTTTTACCTGTGTATCCCTGTTTCTTCATCTTTGAAGTCCTTCACAAGAACTTCAACATATGAGCTAGTGACTTGGCAAGGAATGTTTTCAGATGGTTGTTTGTCAAGCGAATTGGTGACTATCAGAACATCTCCCTTCAGTGGTGGTGTAATGTCATGGGCAACTGTCCTTGTTAAAATAATTTCCTTATTCATTGAATTCACAACATGCACTGTAATGAAGATTTCACCAGCTGAAGTGGATTTTATAACCCTGTACATATCAACGGACCATGATCGCTTCTGAATTTGGACTTCTTCTTTAGAAATAAGATTGCAAGGTTTGCCAGCTTCGCCCACACACAATAGAATAGATTTCAGATGACTCTCATATTCATTGACCCGATCCCAGGAGCATGTAATGACAGTGCTGGCAACTGACACATCCCCAGTACAGGTGAGGTTGATCATCTCTGGAGGCGTTGAGTCTGGGATCAATGGAAGAGACTCCCACGTGGCTTCGTTATCGGCGTTGTCTCTAGTTTTAACTGTTACAAACACAGAGCTTCCAGGATGAAGAGCCAGGCCCTTGATAGTGTCTTCTCTATGAGTCTGACAGTGGTGGAGATCATCACTGTATGGGTGTGTTCCTAGACATACCGTTGTTGAGTTAACCCCTGCTGGATCTGTTACCTGTGGTTTCACTTCAATAATGTCTGTTTCGTTCTGGAAAATCACTCCCCATGATTTGATGTCTGGTATGAGATGTCCTTTAGCGTTGACAACTTTTACGGTTGGTCCCTTGGTATCAGTTATGAGGCCATCAGACGTTGCTACAATATAATCTTCATGACATTTGTGTCCTGTTCGAGCTCTTACAGTAGTAAAGTATTTGACTCCTTCAAACAGTTGAATATTCATTTGTCCGAACCCAGATGACTGGTTTGTCTTCACAATCCCAAAACTAGTGTACCCTACGATATCTGTTACAAATGGTTCTGTGCCAATACCCCATTCATACGCAACAATTCCACATGCAATACTTTGAAATCCAGCAAAGGACATCGCAAATGTAGACAAGTCATGGCTGTAGTCAGAATCAATAAACCGCTTCCGGCCATCAAAAATGACCCCAGGAACATTTCCTTGGAGAACATTGATAGGCTTTGACACCAGAATTGATGACATGATCCCGGCTCCATTCTCAACCTTTACCTGTACATAGTAATAGCTACCATTGGGTTCACTTGGCTTGAGGTCAAGGTCTTTCAATACGACCTCCTTCCTTTCCCCTGATACATGGACATACCCATTGGACAGAGACTGATCTTTAGGCATTCTCCCAAGACCAACAAAGACTTTGCTGATACCACTGTCAGGATCTGATGCCCTCCATGAGACTGTCATCTTTGTATTGTCTGTGTAAATGATTTTCTCATTTTCAATTTCCTCATCTTCTTTCAATGGTCCAATGTGAACCTGAAAAATACTTTCTCACATATAAACAGGGTCTTTTCAAAATCAATATTGTTATCTATGTGTGTCCCAGATCGTACCATTCAGAGCGTAACCCTAAAACAATGTGATTTGGAAAACTCAAATTTGGTATGGATGGTACCTTTGAGACGATGTGTCTTTAAGGTCTTCAAATTCCCATTTAAAGTTCCCATTTTGACCAAAATGAGGATATGCAATAGATGACAGGTACGTGAAACTATCAAACAATCAAGGTGTAAAAAATGTGACAAAGAAAATTGTTCTTATCAATGAAGTCCTAATGAAACATTGATTTGATCCATTTGAAAGTAATAAATGTGTGATTCTCACCAGTTCCATGATAGGTGGAGATGAGTCGATCCTCACTCCAGTTGAGTCAGCAGATTTTGACATCTTTGCCTTGTTGAATGCAACAACATGGGCAAAATAGCGAGCGCCGTCTTCAAGGTTAAGGTTAGTCAAAGTGTGAGACATCTGTGAACCAGCTGCTGCTATTTCTTCAAACGGCTTCGAAGATGGCCAAATTTTGGTCTTCTTGCCAAGAGAATCCTTCATAACTTTCAGCTGGTATTTGTCCATCCCTGATTCGTCATCCTCAAACTTCCAGGAGAGTCTGAGAGTGGTCTTGTCTGTCTGGTACTGGTGATCCCCAGGGTTATCATGGACGAAATACACAACCGGTGGAGTCAGATCAATCACAAATCCATCAGTCTTTGCAGTGACCTGTCGTCTTGCACCATTGAATCCTCTGATGACTGTGTAGACCCTGTCGCCTTGATGGAGGTCCAGAGTCTTCTCATTCATGGTATACACGTCCTGGTGAGGTTCGCCCATAATAGTGTTGGTCTTCCTCAGCTCACCATTGATGAATATGTCCACCTCATACTTCCAGATACCACTCTCGGGGTCAGAGAACCCTCCCCACACGGCCTGCACCAGAGCAGTCTCTGCAGAGTAATCCACGTCTGCGGTGGATGTTTCACCGTCCTTGATCCATCCAGTCACAGGGTCAGTGGTGTCAACCAGAACTAGAAGTAGAAATAACGTGTGTAAACCGTGTAATTACCAAGGGAAACATTTATACCATGTATTTGTATTTATAACGTGCACTAACACATAAACTAACCTACAATAGAAACTTTACAGTTTGATATGAAAAAGTGAAATGAATAATGTAATGCGGTTGTTATTGATAAAACAGTTTAATATCATAACGTAACCCTAGGAAGGAAGATTTGATCACCACCAAATAAAAACATCGTTTTGGTTTTGGAGACTTCTTTGGTAAAAATTGAAATGTACGTGCAATCGTTCTAGAATGATATAAAATGCTTAAGGGATCTCTGATTTGCATCCATGATAGTAAAGATCGTGCCAAGGAATGATTTGCACACGGAACCCTTCTACACCTAGATAATATCAGACCCCATACTGCCAGACTGACTGTCATATCCTTTTACCAGCAAAGCGTCAAGTCAACGTCTATAGCCAACGTCTTGCCGCGGCCAAAGAGATTCCCTGAAATGTCACCGAGAGATCGTTCCTGGGGATCACGTTGCCAAACAATGAAGGCAACGATATAAGCCACCTCGAACCATAAATTATCTTTACAAGATGATTCATGAAGATTGGAGACGACTACCATATTACGTCATTTAACGTCATTTAACGTATCATGAACTCCCTCACCCGACGTATTATTGCTTGTGTAGAAGCTATAGAAGCCACTAATGACACTGAAACAGTTTCCTATGTCAAGAAACCCGTTGACAATTTTATCCCAGTAGCAATCAAAAACATCCACCAAATTGACCTACGATTTAATCAGAGACATTAGCATACCCCTTCAATGTATTAGTGACACAAAGTTTTCATTTTCGTAAACTATTAAATAATTGCTTTTAAATGGAATGTAAAAATAAATACAACAATACCTTAAAAAGATATCAAATGGTTCGCTATTTTATCTTCTATCACTTGAATAAGTTGTCTTTTGTTAGTGGGTTTATTTACTACTGCTAACCATGAGCTGTAACCATGTGCAAGAAACTTTAAATATTATTTTCAACACAGCCTGGACAGCCAATTTGATAAATTATATTCCCTGATTAATTATTGAGTATCCCTCATACTATGTACTGTAGTTTCTGATTCTGTACATCATGGACAGCGAATGCATACGTCTTTCATTTTTCAAAGTGTTTTAAAAATCAATACATATTTTGACCGGAATCTGAGTAACAAAACGTTCCTTCAGATATATAGTGAACAAATGTACCATTTTCTAAATAATGATTTTTGTCTTGTTTTGTACAGACATAGGACTGTGATCGAATTATAATTAATTATTATTTGAACGGACGGGCATCCCTACCTCCGTCAGATGTGGTGTTGGTTTTCTTCTGGTTGAGAGCAGTGTTGTAGGCGATGATGGTGGAGTAGTAGGTGGAGTTGTGGAGGAGCTGCACGGAGCTGCATGCCCTGTGGACTGTTCTCTCCTCTCGTCTGAAGCTCACTACATCGTCAGCTCCTCGACTGGTTCCTACTCCCCACATGAAGCTGAGGATATTGACCATGTGACACAATATAACCAAAAGTGTTTAACCAAGTTTTATCTCTCAGATAACATATTGAGTTTGAAACTGAGAAAGACCTTGTTACAGTTCACCACAGATGGCTTTATTTGAATATGAATTTTGCATCATTTTAATGTTTAGGATGTTTACGGTCACTGAGTCACGAGCCTTTATGACAACATATATTTCTTTCCATCTGATGTGATCTTCAAGCCTTGATTTGTTGATTTTGAAGAGAGTTTGAGTTATTGCCATGATAAAAAGAGCTTTGTTAGAATTAATTAAGATACTCTTTCTTCAAGGTACAGCAGAACGAATACTGGCCATTGTAGTATTAAATCAAAGGGTATTGGGATGGTGAAGTTCAAATGAATTATCATAATTTGCATCAAAACGTAAGTAAAGGTTTAGATCTAAAAAATATTGTTCTGTTTTTTTTAGCTTTTTCTTTTTTTTTCTTTCTGTTAGATTTACGGAAACTGTCCGTGATTTCACTGCTAGCTTCAAAATAGAGCAATGTTCGAATTTAATTGTGAAGTTGAACTCATGTTTTTTTTCTCAAAACTGTTTTTAAAACAGAATTTATATGTAAAGTGCGATTCAACGTTGTGGGGATAACACTGGTTTGACATTTAGATACTAAATCTAATCTTGAACTTACGCATGTTGATTCACCTATCCACAGTAATGAACAGCAAGAGAACAATACAGCCAAAAGTGTTACCTCTTGATTCCCGACTCGGAGTCATAGAATTTCTGCCACTGAGCACACATCTGCTGGTCATCTGCCTGATAGTCCAGGTCAGTGTTGTCCACGTTCCCGTCGCTCACCACTCCGGCCACAGGGGCAGTGTTGTCCACTATCAGAGGCTGTTCTGCGTGACCACTAGTTGACAGGCCCACTAGAAGAGTAGCAAGAGTTTTGAGTACCCCTATTGTGTGATATCGGCTTGAATATACCTTGTGTTCTTTGTTTGTCTGGTTCGGAGCTATAACTTAGAAAAGACTACGGGAACTTTGTGAAATTTGAATATTGTATAATTAATCTGTTAACTTCTTATACGATTTCTGTAATATATCATATGTATGTGTCCATGTACATATCGTTTAGTAAATACTCGAGAGAAGGTTGCCTATTTTGATAACTTGTTCCAAAACTCTTTCTTTATTGAATAAGACATGTTTATATCAAAAAATTGAAAGTTCCATCTTATATTTTTGTAATGCTGTTAAAACATGCACAACGTTGTTTGGAGGCCATTTAGAAAAATATATTTGCAATTTGGATTGCGAGGTACATGTAATAAAATTTTCAAATTGTCGATGATCATTTTCTTTAAATAGTAACCCAACTTGTCTTGAATTCCTATATAACATTATATTTCCTTAGAGAACATATTTAAACATGTGTGACATTCATTTTTACACAAAAATATCGTTTGAGTTTACCGTTATTTGTCAAGCGTAAACGTGGCCAAGCAACCTGTCCCGGTTCGAGTTTGAAATCTTCAACCAGGATATAAGGCTTGTCCTCTCCATGCCTGTGGTACTCCATGTACGATCTAATGTTCACATCGTTCTTTGTCCGGCCAAGCCCAAAATGTACTTGATGAATCTTGGACAGGTCGTCAGACCCGTTGTAATACAGTCCAAGGAGTTCGAAGTCCTCATCAAAGAAGAGATCATTGATGCTTCTGAAGTCAGGAGGAGTGGTGTCCACAATGAGAGGTTCAGAGTGACACACTGTGGTCACCAGAGCTCCACCATGGACCACGTTGTTGATTGCCTGAACTGTGACGTAGTAGTTGCCATCTTGCAGCAGCAGCCCAGACTCGAGTCCACTGTATGTCCAGTCATCCTTGCTGGGAAGGTTGGCGTGAGGATTGTTGAACTTGACCACGTCGTCTGAACAAGGTGAAGATCCAGCTCCCCATGTGTAGCCATAGATACCGGTCTCGTTGTCATGGAAACCATCCCAATTTCCTGTTACAATTTGGAATTACTGTTTGGTGAACAATGATATTAAAAATATATTTTATATCAACGTTTTTGATAATAAATCTAAAAATTTCTTAAGAGATTTAGAGGTAAATATATGATTGTTTTAAAGATATTTGGGATATCGATGCAAATAATGAATGTTCATAATATGATGAGGAATAACTTTGTATTTTCAAATTATTCACCTGCAATGAGATTGTTCGCAAGAGTGTACTTCTCATCATTCAGTCGCTTCCCTCCATTGAACACTGTGTTTGAACCAGTTCCATCTATGATCTTCCTGTTTATTAATGATATAAACAACAAATTGTATTTTCGATTTACAAGAACATTAAGATTAAAGGGCGGCTCAAAGTACCTTGCTGTCGTAACTCGTTCTAAACGTTAATATTTTTAGCATAACCATGAGTTAATAATAATTTTCAAATTCACAATACTGTTTTAAGACAGAAACTCCGGAAATAGTAAACTGCTTGCATTACTTTCACATCATTATTGGTTGAAGGCAGATATTTGAAGACAAAATTCGGTTTGATTTAATACATTACACAGGCATTTTACGGTTTTAGTCAAAACTCGTGAACATTATTTTATTTCGGGCAACCCGTGTCTCGTTGGTTATTAATTGTGCTAAGTTCCAACCTATGATTTGGCAGGTTGGAAGGATGTTCGCATCTCTGAAGTATTGAAGCAGAACACCCGTCAGCTGTGACGTCATCGTGCAGCGCCTCCCCCACAGGTCCAGGAGCGGGAGGGGTCAGGTCTAGCAGCGTCCCGTGTGAGGAGAGGAAACTTCTGTAGCCCAGCTCGTTCTTTATGTGGGTGTTGATGAAATAGGTCTCCCCATGGGTCAGGTTCAGCTTCGTGTAGAGTTTGTAGTGTTTCTGTCCTACTCCAAGTCGTTCAAAGGATTTGTAGCTGCCGTGGACTCTCAGTTGAGCACTTGGACCTTCCCCTACGTCATGGAAGTCGCATGATCGGGAATTGTAGTCGTAGTCAAAGGAGACACAGTTCTGACCAAACTGCTTACAATCCTTTGCACAGACGTAATCAAACTGCGCTGTAGTTGACTTGATAGGTTCCGCTGTGAGTCTTCCGATCTTCGGCAATGAGAAGAACCTGAGGTCTGTGGTCTCCTCCTCTCTCTCAGTTGTCTTCTCGAGCTGTACCTGACTCCAAGGATCCAGCTCACTGCCATGTTCCCCTGCACTGAGTCCGAGAGCTATTTGCTGCTGGGGATCAACGTTACTGTCATCCAGAACTACCACAGTTCCACCCAGTCGGAACGGGTTACTGGAGATCCTGAAGTCATCATCAACCCTGCCATCTGGAGGAGTATTGTCATAGGTCTGCAGCATACACTCGGTCACAGCCTCTCCACCTCCACTGTTTATCGCTTTCACTGTCCAGTAGAGAGGAACCCCATTGGTAAGATCTGTCTTCATTGTCAGAGAATTACCGCCCATCTCTGTCCAATCAACAACGCCAGTCCCTCCGCTGTGGGTTCCAATAGCGTAAAAGGTTTTGACGTCACTGGCGTCATCAACAGCAGTCACCTCCAGCAGGAAGGCAGTGTCTGATGGGTCTCTTCCTTCAAGCTGTTTCACCTCACATCCTCCTCCGTCTGTGTCTCGTCTCTCGCGATGACTCACTGCGTTCTTTGCAAATGAAGGGGGTGATTTGTCGTGGCCCTTGTTCCGCAAAGTTTTAATGTTTCTCCTGATTGGATCCATTGAATACTTCCAGAGTGGAGCCCTAAAGACCTCGACATTGAAGAAGAGCAGTCTCAGCTTGGCGAATGCGTCGAGAACCAGTTGAAGCGGCACTAGTTCCATGTCAAGTCTGCCTCTAGAACAGATAAAACCAATAATTGTTTGAGTAATGACTCCCTGGAGAAGTTTCAACTATGTCTTACTGCATGCAATATACAACTACAGATTTAGCTTACTGCTACCGGTTGACCAGAGCTGTCGTTCAAAGTACAGATGTTAAACGAATTTGTTATTTGAATAATTTTAGTTAACTTTTAAGGAATGAAATTAAAGATTTAAGTAATATATCCTATACACATATTTACAGTTATCATTCAGTCGAAAACCGTTCATATTCCTATAAAAACTCTTTGACTGACGCCATGGGCTATAATTCAGACAAAAATATAATTGTTCAAACAGCTGTTAAACTTTATCTTTAACTTTAAGTACACCACCAGTTTTCAATTTATATTTTTTCGACTTAATATAACTACATGTATCTATAAAAAAATGGAGCCTCATCAATACCATTAGTCACAATTCAGAATCGATTTTGTATCTAATACAAAAATATATTTTGGATTTGGATTTGGATTCACGATTCGGGATAACAAGATAGTTCATTCATATGTGTAAGGTATAACTTCCAAGAAACCGTGTCCGAATTGTACAATAAAAAGGGAATTTTCACAATACTGAAACAAGGCATTACTCTAGATAAGGTGATAGACACAAATCTGGATGACATTCATCTTACGTATTGTGGGAAAACTGACCGTACAGAAGGATATGACGAAAATCTATGTAACCGCGATAACCTTATTGCCGTACAACTTACATACCAGAATGGCAATATCTTCCAAAATAAAGATATATCTGCAGCTCATCTCCACCAAACAGTCAAAGCATACATAAAGTTTTACTTTATGGTAAGTGATGTGGACCACCAAAAAAATCTTACTCAAGTTCGAGAGGAAACTTTGCGAATCCGATGGTTCCAGTAATTGGGAACTTGATGGTCATTATGTAGCCAGTCAGTCTCAATCCTCCAAAAGCGATACCGATATCGATGTCAAGTTCTCCCCACACCTTGAGAGCCGCTGATGGAATTAATTTTCCCTGTACAATAATAAATTCACAGTGAGTGAGTGAGTTTTTGTTTTACTCCGCTTGGGCAATATGGCGTAAATTTACAGTGATCATTGTTTGACTGCAGTAAGCATATTGTGTAAGAATATACATACCGTTTGACTTTTCTCTAAGTAATGAGCATTATATAATTATAAGAACCAAGTTTATAAAGATAATTGTGCTAATTCAATCTAATCTCTTCATCTTGTATGGCGCTTGCATGCACACGACCCCTTATACAATTTAGAAATAAACAAGTGTCGGAGTTTCAGAAATTGACAATTGTGCAATCATACTGATAAAAATAATTTTTGTATACGTATTAATCTTAGGGAGGACCACAGAAAATGCATCTACCTTCCGCCACTATGACAGGAAGAATTGAATGTGAAATCGTACCGTTAACTTCATGCTCATGAAGCAAACATCTAGCCCGAGCTGTTTTCCGGTTCTTCCGCCAGCACCGAATTCTATAGGAAAAATAAGGAAATAGCCACAGTCATGGTCATGCGTGGTCAAGGATTGTTTCTGGTGAAGTATTTATAAAACAAACTGGGATTTGTTTTATGAAAAACAGCGTCGTTTGATCAATTTAAAAAAACCTGAGAGATGGCAACTTTTTTTTCAAAATGAAAAATCAGTGTCGAGCCAAATGGAGTCAATACAAATCAGGCCATGTACTGTAATTCAATTGATTGAACCAAGATTGATGGTCTCGCTTTAAAACATTGAACTGTTATTTCTGGTATCAAATTCCGTTTAAATAGAAATGTTTTTGATGAATTTGTATGGCGCAAATATAATCTTAAATGTATAAAACTTCACAGTGTATTCATATGTCTTGCAAAATATAAATTGTTCTGTTGTTTGGCTCGGTTTGATGAAATGAACATTAGCTTAGCAGGCGAAGGTATAGGTAAACAAAGTGCAAAAATGTTGTCAACGTAATGGAAAATTAATCAATGTACTTATGGAAATTTTGTCACAATTGAACAAAGAAACTTTTAACTGCAGCTCATCTTGAATCCTACAGGCACATTAAGAAATGACAAGCGGCATTTATGTAAAGACTTGTTTAACCTCAGTAGGGATAAAAAGGCAATAAATTCATTATATATAACAGAAATTGTACTCACCAAGCACCATTGGTATTGGGCCGACCATGAAGTGAATCTTGATGAGAAAGAAGGTCATTTCTCTCGCCTTTTCTGGGAACATCTTCCTAACGCAACTATCCGTTTTGTCTTCGAACTCGGTTTGGTACTTCTCAACAACTCCATCGCTTGCGTCAAACATCTAAAGTAGACTGCGGGCTATTAATCCACTATACGAGATGTTATAAAGCGTACAATATAATTATATATTTATAATGAATACAAAGTCATATCTCATTCAATTAAACATATGCAAGATGAGAAAGTTCGAAAAGCCAACATTAGGTCGTCATTTTTTACATGAAGATTCTTGTAAAATATTGTAAAATCAGTATCGTTCAAAGTATTAATTCTTACCCCTATAAACTTCATAAGAGGCAAACCTTTCCATGTATGTTCATGATAAAAAACTCACAACTTGTTATTACCAATAAAGCATAGTTATAAAAATATATTTTGTTGTTGGCCTGTATCACATTTGCATATATATGTAGTTACCTATATCACATTTGCCTTGCAACGATCGTGCCAATTACATATGTACATTGAATCATGCTAGGGCGTTATCACGTCACGTCACCTGAATAATGTTTGTGTCTCAAATGATAGGCCTATGTACAAGGGTCGATGGCCTAAAAAAGAATCAACTATCGATCTCTCTCCCTATAAACATAACACGTCACCTGATTTAGGAGCGCATTCCTGATGTTGTTGAGCATGGCGAGAGCTTTGGTCATGTCGAGGTGACACTGAGAAACCTTTGACATCAACCGTCGCACTGACATCTTATGGATCTGGTCAATGAAGGGATCTCGTGCTTCAGCTGTAACATATCAGTAAGATTTATATTATATTTCTGCATGTACATTTCGCGGACAAGGTGTAAGATATTCTCAGGCTTTGGGTTTCGAAAATGTGGATGCTACATGGGAATTTAATTGTACAGTCATGTATAGCTCTTTTTGCAACCATGAAGACGGGATATGTTTTGAGATTAACTATTTTAGGTTTTGCATACGGCTTATACGGCTGAGAAGTCGAATGCACAATCATACCATTTAAAACGTTCTACGATCAACAATTCTTCAATCATTTGCAAACTCGTCACATTCTTTAAAATGTCTTTATTTTTTTAAATGATTCTTTTATCGAGAAATAAAAGTAATTTGTGCAGGTGAAAACGTGCTGTTTTATTTAACTTTAATGAACTTTGAATAGGCGAATGAGGTCCAACGCACCTTTGCTACAATTTGTGTAGTTGAACTCCGCGCCCCGGATGAAGCCAACCGGAGGAAGACAGGTACCGTAGTTGGACGCACAGATGGAGCCACTGACGGACAGACTCACTCGGTCCTCTACTGGTGCTGTGTGGACTGTGAACTTGATGTACAGCCCGTCCATCATGCTATCAGGGGGCATCACTACAAAGCTCTCGGTTCCTCCTGCTGATATATGAATTGTTTCCATCAGCAAAGGTGCAACCAGATAATTAATACCATATGAATTGAAAAGAGAGAGTGGCATATATATAGACATGTCTACGATAAATGGGTCGTCATCAACGTATTGAAATTGAGAAAGAGTGAACCTTAGGTAAATGTAACGTTAAATTATTTATGTTATTCTATTTTTTTATCATTTCCTGATTTTATTTTTTGCTTAGTTGTTCCTGTAACTCTTCATATTTAATAACATATCGCTTTAGAATTTTAACATAGTGTTTAATATAGAAACATGGAAAATCTTACATTATGCTCTGACTTTGACAAAGTTGAATATTATGGTATTAAAGCGCAAAATTAACAAGAAGGGTAATGTAATCGTCGTTTATTAAGTATTTCGGAATGTGTTATCGAAGGTTGTTGGTCCGTGGTATCGGCCTTTGAGTTCATCTCCAGCCAAAACAACGTGCAGATGAGCTAAGTTAATATTCAATTTACGAAGCCTATTCCTACCATGGAATCCTCAATGAGGACATACTCATGAGAAGTGAGTTTGATGTTGACATCGGACATGTAACAAGTCAATAGGGAGAAGCTGAGTAAATTTAGTAGTCACCAGTCTCTTCCTATCATGGAAGCCCCAATGACGACCTACCAAGAAGAAGTACGGTGTGGTTGGTGTTGAGGACAGTGAAGACAAACAACCTACATTGGACATGTAACAAGCCAATACGGAGAGGCTTAGTGAATTTAGTAGTCAACAACCTCTTCCTATAAGTCCCAATGACGACCTACCAAGTAGAAGTACGGTGTGTGTGGTGTTGAGGACGGTGAAGTCGATCTCCCGACCACAGTGCCTGATGTCCATCTGAAGAGTCTTCCTATACTGGGAGTACTCGAACACAGCCCCACACGTCATCCCCTGGCAGTCCGTGTGGGCCGTGCAGTAGTGACCGAACTCAAACATTACGGAACTGTTCAGGTTTGGACAACCTAAGGTGTCATGGGAAATGAAAATGAAACATCAAGCTTCCAGGATGAAACATAACAAAGCTTTCAAGTGCTGTCATAGAATTAATATCATTTGCATTTAAAAGAAAATAGAGGCAAAAATCATTTGACACAATGTGTATGAATAAGTGAATGACACTTAGTAATGACACGCTTATTTTCCCCTGCACTTCTCGCCCTTGCTGTATAACGTATGCTCAAGAGAGACTTTGCAATATGCAACAAAAAGACATTTCTGAAAGCTACATCCAATTACTGAACCGCCAAAATGTTATATTTGAACACGAAACAGTCATTTAATTGTTCCAGTCTTTTAGAGAAAATATTCAAAAGTAAAAAAGCGTCTTGCCTTCCATAGCATTTTGTCGCAGTGCGTTCACCATTGCAAGCCTGTCCCCTGTCACATTCAGCTTGAAGAATTGTGTCAACATCCTGAGTTTAAAGAGAGACATTCCGGACGGGTTCACCACAGGCACCTCCTTGAGACAGGCAGCAGTGTCCTGGACATATTCATCAAGGTCCTTCACAAGCTCTGGCTGGAGCTTCAGCTTGGCTCGTAGTAGTGCAACAGTCATCCCGTTGACGTCAAAAAAGTCTTGGACCTTTGGAATCTTGCTATAGGGATACACAGTAGCATTTTAGGGAATAATTAATGATTTGAATAATATAATAGGGAATAACTAATGATATGAATAATGCAAAAAGTGTTACTATTATACATTGATGGTTTGACTTATTTGTGTAAGACAGTGCTTTTAAGTGCTTTAAAAGTAACAGGTTGAATACTTTCAATGGTTCATAAACGAATGAAGAAATTGCATATACTTTTTAAACGAATGAAGAAATTGCATATACTTTTTAAACGATGAAGAAATTGCATATACTTTTTAAACGAATGAAGAAATTGCATATACTATTTAGTTGCATAAGAAAATAGTTTGTCAACATGTCCTTAACATAAACAGTATCCTGAAAACCCTTTGGTCTGCAGACCCTATGCAAAATGGTTATTGATACACGATATGGTTGTCACAAAGCTCGCTTACCGTACGCCGAACAATCAAAAGACTTAAAATTATTGATGTAATCATCAACCAACTTACATCATCAAATGCTTCAATCGTGGTGCTATATTTACATATGGATAAAAGTTACTGCATGCAATTGACTGTATAGTATTTTATTACTCTTCCGCTGAAGATAATTACATCTGTTTAATAAATCTACCATGTTATATCATATATGTGCATAACATCGGACGCTTGATAAATATGACGTCACAATGTCAGCGGGCCGGCCGCGATGGTCATGTCAGCGTATTTCTTTATATTTGACGATGCAATTAAGCCAGTAACAAATAATCAGGGTTTCCTGTACTATATAGGGAATACTAAACGACATCCAGTTTCATAACATTTTTATGAAACTCTTGAATGGTATAGGTTTTTAATATACCAACCCATTTACTCGTTACATAAAAATGTTATGAAACGGGACGTCGTTTAGTATTCCCTATATAGTACAGAAAACCCTGATGACTAACCTGCTGAGATTCGTCATCATTTCTCCAATGTTCTTCAGGGGCGACACTTGATCAGCAAAGGATTTGGCAAGGTTTCTACTGCCCGGACTATCCATCCCTTCAGGCTGATACGGAGGGAAGACATCAGGGATTATCTTGGTCATGGAGGTCATGTGTACAAAGCGTTTGCTCTTGTAGTCGTCAGGCTCAGGTGTCGATTTGTTTGACATTCCTCCTGCCTCAAAGGTTTTCCCGAGGACAGTGAGCGATCTTTCGTTGCAGTCGCTGATCCACTGTGGCAATGGGATTCGTTTGTGGAGATATTTACTTGGATCTAATACTTTTTTGCTGTGACGAACGTACATAGCCAGGTGAATGATTTTTGGACAGTCTCCGGTATGTCCAGGATGGCCTATGGGAGTGCCTGCTGTAACCCGTTGCCCTCTTTGGGTGATGTTGTAATGGGGCGAGATGTTGTTCAAGATGATGACGTACTTCCGGAAGTGACTGTCAGTCGGAAGAATGGTCAGCTCTTGGTGATCGGATATCTTCACGATTCCTGTCACTGGATTGACGATCTGTGGGACCAAATATATTTTTCATTCGGATATGAAATTATCAAACCTAGAAAATTCATGGATATTGACGACGATGTTCTTATGTAATGAAAATATGTTATACAAACCGTTATGCAAGCAATCTGGGATTTCTGAACCATTTACGTTAACCATTTATTCTTTCGTAAATTAATTATTTATTGAATATATATTTTGTTTATATCTTTATATGGATCAGTGATTCAGACTATTTTGGAACATGAACAAAGCCCAAATAAAACGGAAACGACATTTTGTGATCTACACATATAACTTATTTACATATAAGTTATTTGACATGGTCCGATGAACAAAACATTTGGAAATGGAAGTCTTTATATGTGCAATGAAGTGAGGTGATTTGGGGTTTTAAGCCACTTTCAAGAGTATTTCACTTATAGCACAGGAGCTAGTATTGTTACAGAAAGAATGTATGCATCATTTTGTGGCTATGCATTGTGCTGGAACCTGCGTGCATCGATTTGAACAAGCGAGCAATGGGTCATACTACGTTGAAATTCAGTGTAGTATCGCATCCAAACCTGACTGCATGTAAACAGTTCTCTACTTCAGAAAAAGTTACCGAGCCCCTGACGGGATATGTGCAATGAAAGTACCAGTATAGATGATACTGCGGATACATGTACTTAGACAGAGTTATTTTTGTACCAACACAATAGCCACCTGCCCGTCATCAAAATAACAAAACATTATTTTTGAATTTGAAAGCTTAATATGTGCTATATATTGATGGCAATAATTGTCCAATACATGTGTATTTTGGGTTCTGACACAATTCTTCAATACAGAATATTAGAGAAATCGAACCTTAATCTTAAAATGTGACTTTAAACTATTAATGATGTAAGCAAAAATTGGACAAACCTAGTCTAATATTTGTTCAGATACATACCTGCTGTCCTGATGAAAAAGTTGAAATGTCCACTCCAAACGTCTTGAACCTGCCGTTACCATCAGATGGCCATACGCCTTCTGTGCAGCCTGGAACGGACTCCAGTCTTGAAGGAAACTTCTTGTGGAACTTCCCCCCGAATAGTCTCTGTATCAGTGACTTACCCACATGAATCCTGGAAGTTATATAGGCATTGTAAGAAAAATGACTGGTTTAGATTATAAATGAAATTTCATTTGTTAAACTTGAAAGGGCTTTAGTAGAATAACTTACGTCCGATCTAAAACTTAAAACAAACTTAGAAATATTGTGTACCTCATTCAATTAAGATGTGAAATTGCAAAGCCAGTTCAGCCTATGTAATTTGATATCAAACAAGAACGTCATCAAATATCATGGTGGCAATTTCATCGTGAAGAGGTTCCAATGGTCATCCTTAGAACCCCCTGCTTTACGACGTGAGGCTAACCATTGTAATGGTTAAATAATCACTTTTACAGTTAAAATGTCCTTCTAGAAGTAGGTGGTAAAAATATATGTCTTTATGACCATATATCTTTCCTATAAGACAATGTTCATCCAAAAAGACTTGTAACAGCTGACATACACTGTCTTCACGGTTTCGTAGCCGTTCTTCACATCAACGACAAGCGACATAATTTCATGAAAGGTTTGGAAGAAGGGTTCTGTGGAGTTCTTCATACTCGTCATGGAATCGGTCACGTTGGCCAACATAGTGTGAGTTTCCTCGTGGAACCAGCTCTTCATGTCATACTGCAAGCATAAAGAAGGGCATTTCTTAACCACACAGAGAATACTAAACGATGCCCTGTTTAATACCTTTTTTGATTCATGTGAGTGCGAGTTGGATCCATTTGATACCATTTTTGATTCATGTGAGTGCGAGTTGGATCCATTTGATACCATTTTTGATTCATGTGAGTGCGAGTTGGATCCATTTGATACCATTTTTGATTCATGTGAGTGCGAGTTGGATCCATTTGATACCATTTTTGATTCATGTGAGTGCGAGTTGGATCCATTTGATACCATTTTTGATTCATGTGAGTGCGAGTTTGATCCATTTGATACCATTATGGATCATGAAATAACACAAAACCGAATATTTTATGTTATTCTTACTGGTTTCTATCCTTATACTTGGCAGCATAATCACTGATATAATGCCGAATTTAAAATATGACCGATCCATTGTCTATGTGAACTTTATGAAGTCACGTCGGTCGACAGTATAAACACAACTGCCAGTTTCATGAGACTTCAGTAGTGTCTCGTTCAACACCAATTATTACATGATGATAATGGCTGAATGACATACATTTCTCAAGTATCGCTACGTTATCTTAAATGCATTTCTCTAGTATCATTACGTTGTCTTTAAATTGATTTCTTTATTATCGCTACGTTGTCTTTAAATTGATTTCTTTATTATCGCTACGTTGTCTTTAAATTAATTTCTCTATAATCGATACATTGTCTTTAAATTGATTTCTCTATTATCGCTACGTTGTCTTTAATTGATTTCTCTATTACCGCTACGTTGTCTTTAAATTAATTTCTTTATTATCGCTACGTTGTCTTTAAATTGATTTCTTTATTATCGCTACGTTGTCTTTAAATTGATTTCTTTATTATCGCTACGTTGTCTTTAAAATCATTTTCTCTAATATCGCTGCCGGTTATCTACATGAGTATACATACATGAGTATTGCTACATACTAAGTATATCAAAGAATTTCAAAAATGTCCTCAACGGTCCGCTAGTTTCGAAATGAAAATAAACCCCACTGTAATTCAAGATATAAACTGTCTTCTAAGTATTAAAAGACTGCCACAGAAAAAGAAACATTGCAATAGATATAATTGGTTTTATGAACTATAAGTGTAAATATGCTCAGGTTGATGAGGATGTAAACTCACAGGTCCCATGATTCCATTGTTGTCCGGACCCGGTAGAGCCCTGTGAGCTGACGGGTGCAGAACGTTATCAACCTTTCTCACCACCAGGGCAATCAGATCCTTAATGTCAGTGATTATAACCGAGACTTCGTCGCTTAGTCTCATCCAGAAGGGCGTGGTACCTGAACGTGATTAAATAAAATACACAATAGATAGCTATGTGCGTTTTGAAACTAAAGCAAACGGTACAATACGAAATAAGCCACCAAAATTATATGAGGTTATAAATCTATAAAATCAATTGAAAGGTTGTTCGGACTATTTGTAAACTAGGGATTCCATTTCTCCTTTACTTGAATACAGACTACAATATGATATTACCTCATAAAGCATAGAATATTTTCAATATTTTTAAATGTTCATGTATTATATAGAGCTTAGTTATGCAATCATTAATATCATATTTAAGATCTCCACGGCCAATGACTTTTAATAAACTGGTAACGCTAAAGAACCAAGAATGTTTTATCAATTTGTAGGATGATTCTCTTAAACGGATATTATTAAACACCTACCTTTGGTAAAGAAACATGCATCGACGATTCTGTTTTTCGCGTCAATGACCATGGAAACAGCAAGCTGAACCCTGCAAACATGTGTTATCATATAGATAATCACCACAATTATATCATCACTGAAACAAAACATAAACATTACATGAAGACAAAGACCCAAAATATCGTCTCACTAAACATACCATGTACCAAATCTTGTAAAATCAGTTTAATCATGATGTAGCTGCAAACTGTTAACTGCAAAACATATTTTGAAACCTTGGTTTCTTTTATCGTTAAGTCTAGCAAAGAATTTTAAATAAGGTTTGTTTTGATTGTTATAACACCTCTGACGAGAAAGATACAATTCTTTTATTTAGGAAGAGAACAATAATAAGTCTTCCAGAAGTTCCAGAAGCGACTACCTGATGACGACCTGCTCCAGTTTAGAGAAGGACTGAGTTGGACTCTTAAAGAAGTCCTTAAAGACGCTGATGAGGTCACCACCGGCTTCCTTCAACATCTTGCCAACGTTTGGTAACGTTATCATCACTGCATCGGCAATACTCTAGAGACAGTACGGAGAATGGTTTGGCATCATATTATTGACAATCAAATGGACATTAAGAGACTATTGAGAGAAACACCTTCCTTTTGGATTTCATGAACAGATCTGCGTTTCTGAAAGGGGCAATGTGTTGAAGTTGTGCTGTGGCCTACAACCTTCCATTGATTCCTGCCATCGAATGCCCTATCTAACATTAATTGATGCCGATGATATTTTTGACAATCACTGATTACCTGTAGTGAAATGTCATTTTAAAATACTCCAAGGATGATTACTCAGCTTGGTAACTCAACGAGGTACGCATAGATGATGAATTTGATTTCAATGATATTTAGAATTTGTATAGACACTTCCGCTTTCAAAGGCGAGAAAAAATTTACCGAGAACAGCCACAAGAAGATATAGCAACAGGCACGTCATATATCAGGTTACAAAAAGATTGTTTAAACATGTTTTAATGTTTTAACTTTTTATAGACAAATGTACGCATAACCAAACATCTATCATATTTTACAAATCATGACTCATATGGTACAAATAGATGATATATCCAATCCTAGAAGACATATATGCTAGACTCACATTATTACTCCAGAAAACAATGTCATTGTTCGCGCTATCGTCTGGTCTGAAAATAGTTGATCCTGTTTCCTGAACACTCACATCATTTGCAACATTTCTTGACACCAATGATACATTTAAAAAATCAAAACCCATTAGGGCTTTATGATTATACACATGATATCAAAATATTTGAAACTCGATTGATAGAACTCTTGAACATGTTTAACCACCTCAGCGAAAGCTTTGAGTTTAATGTCGGAATAAAGCCTTTCCTCATTTTGCCCGACTCCCAAAAAGCTATATTAAAACTTATGTACATTTTTTTCATAGCAGCTTCCATATCATACAACTCCCCAAAGGCTATATTAAAACTCATGTACATTCTTTTTCAGAACAGCTACCCTGTCATACAACAGTTCGTGACCGACATGGTACAGTAAAATTCTTACTCATAATGCATTTAAAGGGGCAGTAGCACGTTTTTTAAATAATTTTATATTCTAAATATTTCACTGATAATTTTAAGTTATTACTAAATTTATTATATTGACAGTGTCAACAATCGCATTACACAAGCCAAGTATCCATAGTCAGAGGACAAAGTATGAAGATTCACATAAAATCCATTGGCGGCCATTTTTTGTGAACACATTTAATTCATTTTGTGTAAGAAAAATGAATCGCTTGGCTAAACTTTATGTTATATATTTGAATTATTAATGCTCAATTTAGATTAAAAACATTGTATTTCAATTAAAACCATTTATTTTCATTTTTACTGACATCACCTTATGTTCCCCCTAAAAACGTGCTACTGCCCCTTTAAGGTTGTACACATAATATCATGATGTAATCGACTTACATGGTAGAACTCGAGAGCATCCTGTTTGACCTCCTCGGCAAAAGCTTTGATCCTCATCCCGATGACCTTCACCTTCTCTATGACAGGGTCAGCGTGGTAGTGCAGGACCTTCTTCACAAGCTGCACGAAGTCCAGGACGAACTGCTTCACCAGGGAAGGGAGGTTCTTCACAAACTTGATCATCTCATCAAACAGATGGCGGATGAAGCCAGGGGAGGTAATCTTTTTGAAAAGCTCGACAGCCTCCTTCACGTCGTGGGTTATCTTGTGGATGACCTCGTTTAGCTTGTCGAGAAGCTTCTTGAAGTGGTCGATTGAAAAGTCCTGGAAATCAAAATTTGGTCCTTTTGACTTGATTTTTCTTTAAACGTACTTAGCTCTTACGTCCATTTCAGTTTGTGATTTTACAAAATATATTTTTGAATTTCAATATAAAAAACTACGTTTCTGTATGTATGTTTGTAGATAGTTACCATGGTGAAATCTGAACATAAGTTGCGTTTGTTCAAACCAATATGCTGACTGAAGGTCAAACAAAATCTATCAACGTGATTACATTTTCAGAGTAACAGCTAAGACATAAATCTAATTCTAAAACATAAGAGTCATCTTGTTCAACAATAATCACCTTCAAAATGTTAAGGTTATACCCGATATGACCGACATAGCAGAACTTTGCTCTTGAGATCTCTAGTCGTTTGTTTATCATCCCTATGTCAGCAAACGTCCAGGCCTCGTTGTCTACGTTGATTCTGAACCAACTGTTCAAAGGGTCTGTAAAGTTTGTTTATGAATCTTAATAAAGTATGCCAAAATGATGTGTTAATAAATAACTCATAAAGTCGAGAAAATTCGAATATGGTTTAAATGGGGTTTACAATTTACAAAATATAGGTTGCTCTTGAAATACATACTTCTACCTCACTCGAAAAATAAACATGGTATTAGTCAAGGAAGTGAAGATATCCTCTGGGTTTTATGCTTTCAAAAGGCAATGGAACTTCTACTTTAAGTAATTCTACATATGTAAATTATATGACAAGGTAGCAAAATTTATTGATATTCTCTATCATTTGTTTACTAACATAACGTCATGCATTTCAATAGTAAATTAAACAAAATCTTCAAAAAATGTTTCCAAGGCGAATAGATCTGACTATTAACATGAATCAGAACATATAGCTAAAATTTTCAAAAATACACAAGACACACAAAGTAAGTTTGTGCCACCGACCGTTATTTTTCATCTGTTCTCTTCTGCCCATCGTGTATAAAAAGTAAAAGTTATACTTGATGAACATTAGGAAGAGGGATTTCTAACTTGTATAACTGACACACTATATCATAAACTAAATAAAATGTATTTGAAATACAAATGCAACAATAGAACGTACGTAATTTGATGTCCAGATTATTCTCGAGATTAAGACCAATCTGGGAGCCGACGTTACTGGTCCCAATTGTCTTGAGCTTCTTCAGACCTGGAGCTCTTATCTGCATTCTGAAGCCCATCCCATCTAGAACCTCCAGGGAAAAAAGTTCAGTCTTAACGTCTCTCTTGACTCTCGCTACAGTTGGGTAATCATACTGCCGGCTGAAACCATGAGGTTATTTCAATGATTCTGAATACCGTGATAAGCCCTTTACAAATGCCCTATAATCCTACATATTTATAGATCTGTGAGACATTTCATCAATATGTATCATTGATGAAATTGAAACCCAAAACCCATCTAACCCAATGCTCTTGGTAATAAATGCGACGTCTTTAAGCTTGAGAACTCGAGGTTTCAAATGGAACACTATTCTGATTGTATTATTTCAAAACTGATCTTCATCAGGGTGAATAATAAAGAACAAGAGCTGATTAGAATTTGGACGATTGAAATCTAACTTTCCAAAACAGCTTTTAATCATAAGTAATGAACGAGAACCAGACAGATCATTTAACAATTCGAAAATAACAGGTAGGAAAATAATCAACTTACCAAAGGTTCAAAACTAAATGTCAGTGCATATCGTTGTAGAAAGTGAACTTTCTAATCTACAAATAGAAATCAGCTTCCCACCTGAGAAGTATGTTTTCCTTGTCATGATGGAGCTCACTCCTCTGTGGGTGTTTCAGGTAGACTTCCCTCGCTTCCTTATACACGGGCTGGTTATCATCGTGCGCCAAAACATCGAACAGCGCCAGAGCACTCTGCAGGAAAACCATAGACACTTACAACGAGTCTCAGGCGTCACATTGGGGTTATTCTTTTCTTTGGTAAACCTCGCGCTTCTTTCCCCCGCACATACCATATCACAGGGACATTCTACAGGTGGCTTCACACTGTCCGAATTTAACCAACGACAGAAACACGAATTAGAAAATTCGAAATTCGTCAATTTGACGCGAATAAGGGCAAATACAGTCATCATCGCAAGCACTTCCAATGAAGACAGAGGGTAACACGATGTTGAGAGAATGACTCACGGCCACAAAACGAACTCAATGCGAATTTGCACATTTTCAAATCCGTGTTTCATCTTTTGTCAAATTCGACACAATGTGAAGCCCCTAAAAGAATATCCATGAGCGTTGATATACAATACTTCTTACTTGGCCTTGAAACAAATAATCGAAATTTTAGAAAATGAAACTTTTGATAAAAGGATAGACATGAGACCTCATTGCACTTGAAATATCTCAGGCTATTTGCTGCTGCTCTTCTCCAGGCAGATGCGCCTCGGTTTGGTTCAAGGTAGGACCGGATGTGACGTAATGACCTCGACATTCCTGCATTCCCCAGACTGTGGAGGAGGATCATCCTTGTGATGATGTGGTTGTGTTGTTCATCGTCAAACTCATGGATAGACCGCTTCTGTCGGCTCACTATGGGCTTGGAAAGAGCTAGGGAGAAGGTTTATGTCACATGAATGGTTGTTTTTGATCTAAGTAGAAATCATGTGAACAACATGACCTATAGGTTTAAGGTTTAGGAAAGGGATTGGTGATGTACGGATCAACTCATGGTGCAATGAATGTTAAGAATTACGGACAAAAACATATCACCTCATTGGTAAATATATGTTTTAGAATAAGAGAAATAAACTCATATCATTCTTTGACACGAACAGCTAACAAGTAATTACGCTTACGTAAATACATGTACGTTTAGGCTGTGCACAAAATCTCCGCAGTATCATGATGAACAATAATGGTCTATATCTACAAACCCGACTACAGAATATTAAGTGGATTCCTAACTTTGTATTTATGAATGTGTAAGAAAACGCCTGTAGCGTTGGAATTTAAAAAATATTATCTAGGAGACAACGTACTGTGGTTGTACATTCCGAGTTTATTCTCCAGTTTTGCCATAACTTCCTCCGCTAGTGCCACCTCGCCATAGTTAGACAAAGAACTGGCCATTCCACCCAGTGTCAGACAGGCCCTCATCTGGTTCTCAACTAGCTCCTCCGTGTCTGCAAGGGAAAGTGTTAGCATCGGTATCCGTGAATTAACATTTCAAATGCTGTTGTTAGAAGTAACAATTCCTGAACGTTGATGTTTGAGTTATTCGCAATGCTGAATTGTCATTGAACATAACCTAGGGATCAATCCCTTTGAATTTACGTTTTGCAAAATTGGACAACGTCACATGCTGTGTTATTAATAATGGTACAAATTATCTTAGATTTGTTTGAAAACTTGTTCCTATAAGGTTATGTTATCATCTTTATATTGGCTGACTTACGTGCAACTTGATAATTTCCTTGGAAACACAACTGTTCAACTGCATCGACCGATTCCTGTGCAGAGACACATATTGTCATTTGTAAGAATGAACTTAATCACTTAAGGCGACGAGGAATCGAATGATGTTTCTGATCTTATTTCAAAGAGATTCAACAACTTAAGAACTTGAGATGCGAACGTTCATGTGAATAGTAAATCATGTTTGTTAGCATCATGTGTAACGTTGACAGTGAGTAGTCTACCAATTTAAGTAAATGCAGAATGCGTTGTGGATTTACACCCGTCTCTTCACCTTGAGGGGTCTCTTCATGTTGATATAGTGGTAGAGGACGGCATGGATGTTTAGAGACAAATATGTCTCCTAACAGTATGACATATTGTTGGCCGTGAATAGTCTACCAATGTAACTAAAAGCAGAGTACGCTGTGGATTTACCACACGTCTCTTTACCTTGATGGGTCTCTTCATGTTGATGTAGTGATAGAGGACGGCATGGATGTCCTCGTCAGAAGAGTCCTTGTCCTGTAGGACATACTTGAGGACCAGCCTCTGAGAGTCTTCATCTCCTACCCCACACACAAGGTCAAGCATCATGGCGCGGTTCTCGGAGCACACACGGTCTCCTGACTCACACCTCGCCAGGTGGCGCTCTGCTAATAACTTTCGGTCCTCACGCGTCAAATTGTTATACATCTTGGTCAGGTGATGAGAACACTCTGTTCTGTTGGTGTTATCTGTAATAACAATATCGGTGTAAAACTCTTCACGTGACCTGGTGTCAAAGTATGTTAATGTGATCAACGTAACAACTTTCGTTTCAAAAAGGTATACTAGAGTCATCAACTCTCTTAAAAAGTTTTGTTTCTGAAAAGTTGCCAATCACAGACTACAAATACATATGAATATGGTATTTCCGAAGATTTCAATGTAACTATCAAATAAAGCCTAGATATGGAAAGGCTGGTTAGAGATATGACAATAAACTTTTGAAGTTAACTTTAAAGTACACAAACCTCCTTCATACTGTCAAAAACTACACGACCATTAGGGGGTTTGAACCAGTTGGAGACGATCTGTGTTGGTATCAGGTTCACATTGTCAGACGTAAAGCGCGCATAAAATTGGTTGCTTACCGGAGATAAAAAATGTCCAGTGCAAAATATAAGAGGATACCAGGACTGTCTGCTACTCACATTTATCGGTGTAGGAGCGGACACACTCCATGAGCCGAGTCACTTCCTGTTCCACTTCCTGCAGTCGCTGTCCCTTCTTCTCGGCCTGCAGAGATAGCATGAAGTAATGTACCAGAAATGATATATCGCTGATATAACATTTGTCAAACCTCCCCGGAAATGCAGTCTTCTATTCAGCTTTATAAAGTATTGGCCACGAGTGAGCAGAGCAGTTTCCAAAGAGCTGGCATATAACATTTACAAAATGCATCAGTATTTAGGAACAGCGGCCTTATCGGCGATAAAAAACAATCTCTATGATATTTTGATGAGATTTACCAACTTCAAGTGTACATGTAGTAGATTGCAATTGAGTTTACAAAATGCAACACAGTTTAAATGAGTACGTGAGGGCGTAGCGAGTTAATTTGATATTGCGGGGCAGGTTAATCGGTATTCTACATTTTCAGTTCCAGTATGAAAACAGAAAGTTGAAAAAGTAAGCCAATACAGGCAAACTGGACCGGTATAATAGACTGAATGGTCATATAATGAAGTAGACGTTTAGAATATGATGATATTGAGAATTGATAAAAATTAATACGTATTTTTTAAATGAAATTTACATAAATAAATTAATCATGAAAAAATTTGCAATAGGTAAAATATTATTCAGTTCATTAGAATTTATTAGTTATTTAACATAAGATCATAGACGGGATATGGGAACAGTATTTTTAACATTTATAAGCGCATAACATGGAGTAAAAATAAAAATAAATACCATTCGACTCTCCGGTGAATCTGACTTGAGTCCTGTGAATGTTTCTTCAGTTGGAACAGCCATTCGCCTACATAAAAAAAAAAAAATAATAATAATAAGATACACGATTTATAGATGATTTAAAACCAGACTAGTTCAGAGGTAATAAAGGTAACTAATTGGACACGATATAATTCTTTTAATTGGTACATGTAAGCATTTCATTCAAGTATTACCTTCGTGCAGTAAGCTTCACCGAATTGTCGGACGTTGAGGATATGCTTGGAAACTCTGAAACATTGTATTGCTTTCTCAGGTATGGATCACCTTTTGTAGCCACGGTAAATAAAATACCTGATATTTGTCGAAATGCGTAACGAAATGCCTAAACATTAGTAATCACTTGTCTACGATACCACTACAAATTGAGATTCAATGATTGTTTGTAATCAATAAATCACCTTGCAAAGTTTTATCATCACTTAAATTACAGCTACCAAATGACTTCCGAAGTTGACAATGCTACAAAGCTATGATATGTTGATCACGAAGCTAGTGTAAAGTTGTTTTGCTACTACAATCGTACCTCCGTTCTCTTTGCCTACGATGACAACGTTTTTCTCTTTCTTCATTCTGTTAATCAACAAACTCACATAAAATGTATGAAAAATATTAACGTGCATGAATATCTTTTCAACATAATAACATCACGTGAATTAAGGAGTGTTTGTGTCCTTATAGTTATAGTTATATGCGTTTAAGCAACAGAGCAAAAAATATCATATTTCATAAATAAGATAATGACTTAAATGGAGACAATGGGAATTCATAGCATACTTCAATGGAGTTGATTTATCGTATATATCAGAATATTGGTTGTTTTTAAATTAGTCGTGAAATATGACAACCTGTTCGATGATCCAGCCTTGTTATAGAGCTTAATGGTGTCTGTACTCTTCACAGATTTCAGGATCCCGTCATGGTCGTAGCTGATTGTCTGAAAAAAATTAATGAGTGTGTGGTGAGTAATTTGTTTACGCCGCTTGGGCAATATTTCAGCCATTAAATGATTAAACATAGATATTTATTTGAAAGAGCTTTAGAATATTAGATTTATATCCATGTCATATTTTCAGGGGAAACCTATTGGAAATACACGAGTGATCGAGAAAAGATAGACTCGGGCACGGGTGTATATCCCTTGTATCAAATTGCTATGAATATAATGTTGAATTATTTATTGACATAGAGAAATGGGAAATCTACTCTGGGATAAGCTTATTTACAACGTTATGTCATAGAGGTCGTCAACGTAATTGTTTATGACATCACGTTATCATGACGTAGTGATGTTTCTTTGTCAGGCATGGATAGTTTGAAATTTCGAACCCATATGAATAGACTCGGAGAAACTTATTGTTAAATGAGGTATATAAGCCTAAAACATTCAATAAGGTTGAAGAGTGAATATTGAAACCTTTTCATGGAAGCGCTGAACATGTTCAGAGCTATTGTGTCTCCTGGTGAAAGTTGTCCCGCTCGCTTCACGACTTCCGGTATATTTGTGGAACAATTTGCCTGCAATGGAAAACAACCCAAAATCGTATGTTATAGCCATGCGTTTAACGCTTATGTATCATAAAAAATTGGGGAATAAAAGTACATTCTTTTGCTTGAGGTACGCTGTATTATATATGATGACTGTATCAACCACTTTGGCTTGGAGAATATTTATAGTAACGTTTACTAAATCTAAGTTTTATGTCTATTCTTTTTTATATTTAAATACAAATTTTCACTTTTTCTATATTTTCAGCTCTTTTACCAACCACTCCTCTCTTTATCCGGACACCTTTAAACAGATTTTCTCCACGAAAATAAACTTGTAGTTAAGTACAGTTGTCTAATAAAAAATGTTACCCGTTTCACCCTCACGCGAAACTTTCACGAAATCCACGCGAAGTATTTCACGAAACTCACACGAAATTTCGCGAAAGTTGGTACTTTCTTTATTGGATAACTGTACCTACCGTGGTGATCAGTTTCCCACCCGTCGTAGTTCCAGGTATCCAGGTGTGATGCCTGAAGGAGAAGAAGACCAAACATATGAACTATAGACCAGATATATGTATACACAACAATACAAGTTAAGGACCACCACTATTTCAATGGTTTATATTAAGATAATCTACTGTTTTGTGATCCACAAGATGCTTTGATATTGAATAGAAAGGTGATTTACTGTAAGGCTCTACAAACTACAAGGCAATTTGTCACGAAGAAACATCAGATTCGTCAGTTTGGCTGCAAAATGTCGTGATCATAACGTCCATAATTATCTTAAGTAATTGAAGATTTGAAATACCGACCGACAATTGTATAAACTTGCTGATATGGTGATTCAACTGAAAAAGCATGTTATGTTAAAAGTGTACTAAGTTTCAGCCGTATTAAATTGTATTATCCGTCTTTATCATATAAGTTGATGTTAGATATATGTTATTCACTGTCAAGCGTGGCCCCTACTATCTTATAACACATACGCGAAATTAGATATTAGAGAATATATCATATATTTTAGATATAAATTATTGTGATTTAGAAAATATAGTTTAACAAATCAGTTTAGAAAAGTAAAATAAAAACAAAATATGATAGATATAATTTTTAATTGATTTCCTAGTTATCTTTTAAAACATGATAACCTGTTTGTTCAACGACATAGTTCCTGCAAGTAGTTTCTTGATAGTGAGGACTTCGTATTCTTCATCCGGGTGATGAAAGATCCGAGTCACTACACCACTTCCGGTCACGTGGAACAGGAAACTGAAAGATTACAGGAAGGCTAGAATTTAAGCTTTCATATAAATCTTTCGATCAAGTTTAAAGAAAGCTGATTAACAATTTAAGATTTTTCTCAATTAACATTCTTTTCTCTTCAATCAAACGGCAATTATTCTAGTGTTTGTGTTAAATAATATTAAATAATTCCAACTTTAATCCTAATACCAAGGGCAAGCACTGTTCATTGCCTGTTTCAGGCGCCCATTTATATCCATGCTTCCCGTATTCAGGTACCCCCTTGTACAGCTGGGTGGACCGAGTGCAGTGTGGATGAAGTTCCTTGCCAGTGTTAAGCCCATGTCACAAATTAAATTTTAATTTCTACTTCTATTGTTTCGTGAATATGAGATATTAAGAGTTCTTGTCCTTACCTTCGAGACAAGTCCCAGTGTTTTGGGTTGCTGGCAACTACAAAATAACCAAAAATATCATAATGAAAATACATTAAAGGGGCAGTAGCACGTTTATAAGGGAATATAAGGTGATGCCAGGAAAATTAAAATTTATGGTTCTAATCGAAAGACGATGTATTTAAACTAAATGAAGCAGTACTAAATCAAATATATAATGTTAAGTTCATCGATGCGATTCCCTTTTTTACACAAAAGAATTGAAGGTGTTCACAAAAAATGGACTTTATGTGCATCTTTATAATTTGTTCTCTGACTATGGATGATTAGTTTGTGTAATGAGATTTTTAACACTAACAAAACAAAACATTTAGCATTAACGTACAATTATCATTAAAAATTAAAAAATATATAAAATTGTAAAAAACGTTCTATTGCCCCTTTAATAAACTCACGGGCAAAAGAAAGGTTTCACCTAAGTTGATTTCATCATATACATAATTTTCAATTACAAATATTTTCACTTTTTAGACGTCGTACGCTAAAACAGAACAGTGCAAGCCTTGAGTTATCAATCAAAGAATACTTCTAGACGTGTTTGATTTTCTTTTTTGAAAATTGAAATTTTTAATTTTTTTTTTTTTGAAAATTAATTTTAATTAACAACAAATGGCCATCGATATATAAGCTATATTTTACTAAAAAATCACAAAACAAACCTTGTTTTCTACTCATTTACACCCTTTTTAACATGCTAGGGGTCATGTTGGTGTAAATTTCATTTTTTACCCCGGTCTTCTTTAAACAAAGATATCTTAACAAAAATGAATCAATCAACGATCAATTCATATGAAAGATATAGTAGATATGATAAATGTTGATGATTCCATAATCAAATGCGTCATATATATTTCAAATCGTTGTAAAATCGAAACCAACTGAGGTGAAACCTTTCTTTTGCCCGTTAGTTTATGTATTTGAAGTAAAAGAGAACAGTTGTTTTGTAAAAAGAACATGAGTAAATGTGATTCGCCAACATATGAAACAAGAACCTTATTAATATACAATCCTAACAAAGAATATGATTAACGAATTTTAAGTTAGAGTCATAATATGGAAGAAGATGTCTAAATGCTTACTATAAGGGTCAATAGATAAGTTTCTCTCTATATTTAGTTTCAACAAGAACAAGAGCAATGCTGACCATATCCCTTGTCGGAGTGTTGTACATAGCTGTCCAGTTTGAGGAGGTTCATGCTGCCATCGTCCGTTCTGTTGACCGGGATCACGTGGAACTAAACATAGTTACAGAAATGATACATTTATGCTACATAAGTGATATCATATAAGTATTTAAAAGTTTATATTAGTATCAATCTCATGCAGTTGTATATGTAACAAACGAAACACTCCACTTTGTGACAAACTAAATTAAATATTATCGTTTAATTTCTATAATTGATGTACTATGTCAATCCAGATAAACTTACACAGTATGACCTAATATAAAGAGCTGCTGACCTAAATGTATTTATTTGTTTAATTCATTGTGTAATTTGATGTCTAAGTTTTTTTTTCTGAAAATCTTCTGTTGGTTTCGTAAAAACATTTAGATTTTATAAGTTGATGTTCATACGCCTTACGTAAAAATACCATTCGTAACCATACACATTTGAGCCTTTATCATTCCAATTTCCTTCAATATTTGTATACGTGTTGTATTTAATGTTTATAGGTGCATGTAAGTCACTTTGATGTCCAGGAACAAATTTTAACTTAAAAGCGTGGTTAATGAAATGGATGTAATGTCCAAATACAACTACAGAAACAAAAAAGTTAAACCTCTCTAAATAAATGACAGACAGACAGACCGAGACAGACAGACAGACAGACAGATTTTATTCAGTGTAAGGCCTTAGGCCCAAAATACACAAAATTCAGGGTTAACAAATCCCTGCGCATTATTAGTTACTTTAGGGTACATACAAATAAACATGAACATATTTCAAAAGCTATACATTTATAATATACCTTTTTGTGTATCTCTAAATGATATGTATGCTCATGCTTTGTGGTTAAGTATACATAAAAGCTCAATAATGCTCATTCTTTCATCTTTCTATACAAAACTAGCATTGAAAATCATATATTAAGAACTTTAGTAATTATATCTCCATAAACAACAGTAAACATATCTTATTACAAATGAATAAACCGTCATGTAATGGATATGATACATTATAACACAAACAGAAAGAGAAAGGTCCTTAGAAATATTATAAATATTATTCGAGAACTAGAAAACAGAAACATTTCTTTTTGTAAAATACACCAATGACATTGGAGTTAATAAATGATCTAGTTTACCTAAACAGGATTAGAAGTATGCTCCTATTATTAATATAGGTACGTTTTGAAGAACGCTAGAATAACTGTTTGAGTCCGATCTTATAAATAATGTATATCTATGCTATAAACACTTTTTGGTTAAAACGATAACAACACCAACTTTCCAATAAGTAAAGTTAAATCATATCTGTTAATGAATTTTAATATCTAAAATTCTTGGAGCCTTCCTGTGAAAACTTCAGAAAGGGTACTTAATTTCAATATTCGGCTGGTTCCTTGTCATATGAGTAATTATTCATAAAATATGCTTCATTGTTTGAATGTCAACTTGCTGACACACTCGTAATTTCGACACCAAACACTTACAGAGAATCGCCCATGCAATTAAAATTATTTATGCAAATTATTCTGTTTCATCACTATTACATTCTGCATTATTATAACAACCTGCATTTTTAAAAATCAATTAAATATGACTTATTTAATCAATACTAAACAAACTTCGTTCGAGGTGCTGATTATTTTCAGGTATATAATGTATTATCCCAACTTGAAATCCCGTCCAATCTTAAAATGGGATGTGTCCTTTTTTAAATTGGGACGTCCCATATTAAGTTGGGACGACTGTTATTAAACTTGCAATTAAGTTAAACTTATATGCATCTTATACATAAAACGTTTTTATATATCATTTGTATATAATCTTTAAGAAATTAAAATGACATTCAAATTTGATGCATATCTACTTGAATGATCGACTCTGATTTATCGAACGAATACACCATAAATAATGGTAAATAAACGTTTTATCACAATTCTTTTAATAATATAACTGTAAGTTTGTAAATTCCCCGTCATCTTAGGATTCTAAGTTGGAACGCAGTTAGGATGATGTACAGTAGAACTCGGATAAAACGAACTCCAAGGGACCAAAGAATTTAGTTCGCTTTATCCGGTGTTCGCTATACGCTATACGCTTATAATTTAAATAATATTATATAGGGACGGGACTTGAAAATTTGTTCGCTATATCCGATTGATCGCTATATCCGTGTTCTACTGTATATATACGGGTAAATGCTCATACCTTGATGATAGTATCGAGGTTGTGAAGACCCAACACGTGAGATGTAGCATGGTAGGTGAAGTAGTGTTTGTGACCATCGTGGAAGGGGGATGCTGCTCCTCCATGAATGAACAAGAGGAACACACACAAAGTGATGCAGAATTCCCTCATTATCGGAGCGATCTCAGAGGTTACCCAACATGCCTCTATGCATGGTAAGGCTACAATGAGAAAGTTTCGTCGAGTTGTTCCCCTTGCCTGATATCAATCAATGTCCCCCAGAAGTCAAAACCTTCACCTGAAAGCGTCCCAGCCTTCATGTCCCGCCCATTCCGCTTTTACATTGGTGCATTGGGTATACCTTCTATAGGAAAGATGATACATATTCACCGGGAGATATTGCAAACAATCAATTGTATAACTGATCTAACGTGTATTGCTCGCCCAAACTGATATGGATTAACCGTTCTCAAATGTTTATCAAATGACATTGGTTGTAACTTTTAGAAATGAATACAATTCGAGGCGAAATTGCAACGTTAACTCATTTAAAAACAATATTAAAATGCCAAAACAACGTTTATATTTAAGAAGTGTTATATCATGTCACAGACTGTAATAAGAATGTGAACGCAGTTCTTTAATGAATTCCTTTCTTATAGTACCAATTTTTGCATTGATGAATTTACTCATGATTTTCGATAAAAAAAACATATTTGCATCGTTATTCATATTAGTTTGAGGACTCAAGATAACCTTAGTGTGATGGGAGATATCAATAACTAACTTAATTAACTAACTTTGAAAACTACTTCGTATATACTTGCTCAAATATTATCATTGACAGGGTCGTGTACTTGATATTGAGTTCTAATGTGTTGAAAAACTATTTGTTAAGCTTCCTGTCAAATAAAAACAAACTTTAGAAGAGAGATCTTGTTGAGGTCAAATTAGGTTATCTATCTGTAACAATAAAAATTAGGAATCGAGTGATAAATAAAGCGAGACGGGAACCCCTGATAACACTACCCCAAGGTTACTTCAGAACGGTCATTATTTCGGGTACATGCTTATCTCCTTCCTGGTACATTGTCAAACCAGCCAATCAGCGTCAAGGACACATGGAGGGCATGTAGCATGACAAGGCATGGGTCCACGTTAATCTCGTTTCCCACGTGCAGTTCGTGTTTTAGACCTAGATTCCCGTAAATCAGTCTGTTACCACCCCACACGGTGAATGTCGGGTAATTTAACAAGATAAAGAACTTTAAGGACTTAAATGATCAAATTTGTTATCGCAATGCCTGACAACCAAATTTCTGAAAAATACAGAGTGGATGTGTACATTATAAACTTGAAAGCAAGTTTTAAGGTGTTTTTAAACATTGATGTTTTTAAATATGGTGTCATCAAATATCATATTGTACACATTTTAAAACAAAACTACCATAAAATGCCCTTTTTGTTAAATATAAATATGACTTTCCTCTCTATATCCTGAAAACAATAATTTTCAATCACATAGCAACAGTTGTTCATGAATTATCATCGTGTTGTTACTAATTTTGACAGATGGTAACACTATTAGACTATGTTCCTTACATGACCATTTTAGTTAACTTGCCAAGTACGAGTTACGTCCCTTTCACCAGTCTCTAAATTCCGTTTCAGGTGATCCCTCCTAAGTTGGTTGAGCAGTAGACCATACATAATACCCAGCTCAATACACTCCTTACTCGTCTGTACTATGTAACCATGTGACTTTGCAAGAAGTTTAGAATTGTTGTTTTACGTTATCCTAAGATATACAAGATGAAGATAATACTATGTGTCTTGCTGCTGTCTATCTCTGCTGTGTTCTGCAGACAGAAGTTCCAGCACAGAGTCCGGGGCAGAGACTATGGGTTCATCAGAGACTGGGAACTGGACTCACAGGGCTCTGTCTCCAGGATAGTCAATCTGGATGAACTGGCGGATGTCAGGGTAGGTTGTTAAATTGTTATTTACGGATAATTTAAAGTGTTCATTAATTGATGGATTATGGAAATTTAGTTCTTTACAATTATATTGTGTATGGTTTCTTTGGTTTCATGCATGTTCCTATCTCACCGTAGTTCTAAAGGTCTTGACCAAGTAGATAATTTATTTTGTTTCGTTTTCAAATTTGGCTTAGAAAATCAGAGTTTGTTTATATATTTAAGATTCTTCTGTTGGATTTTTATCAGTAGAAAACACTGATTTTGATAATCTTAATCTACTATGGCTACGATGCTATTTAGAAAAGTTGCTTTCACATTACATACCGAACACTTTCATTATATACAAATTCCTGCACATATTCGTGGCCTTGTTTCCAATATTTATGATGATATTGTGGATGTTAATTCCAGATTGCAAAGAATAACAAAGGGGAGCTAATCGTGAACCTGCGAGATGTGTCTGAGACTTCCGGTTGGCAGCCTGGCTGGTTCCTCATCTCGTCTCACGTACGACAGAGGGAGGGATCAGAGGTCAAACACGTGTCCATCGTGAGGAAGATAAAACACGTGCAGGTCGTCTCGTCATCAAAGGTTCTGGTCAAGGGTGAAGATGTCAGGTCATTGTCCATTTTATTTAATATTTAGTATGATAGTTATCGATCTTTTGACTTGCATTCTAGAAGTTTGTTTCATGAAGGATGAAAACACAACATTTTCATAAAAAAACGTCTTGTATTCAGAAAAAGGTGTTGTTTTTGTTGTTGTTATTGTGCAATGTTAGTTGAAACATTTGGACATTTCTATGCTAGGTTTTTAATAAGATCTGTCAGATGCAATTCAGGTCAAATCGGCCGACATCAAATATTGACAGTTGTATTACAAATGTTTTGCAAAAGATTGCTACACATGTAATACTTGATTATCTTCCATGGTTAAGTAATAAACTATTTGAGAGATATTTCCTTTTATCGATAAAAGCGATCTTCTCAACCTGTCTAATTTCAGTCCACTGGAGCTAATAAGCGACGCCAGAGTCCTTCTGAAATACCCTGGTTTAGGGCAACACTCACAACATCATCGACAGAAGCGTTACGTATCCGATCTCCTGTCTAACGTGCTGGACAATATCAACTTCCGGGCAGACAACTCTGATGACGTCATCAGTTTCAACCGGGACACTTCCGGTCGAACCTTGAACGAATACAACATCTACAAGCAGAAGGGTCAAGAAGTCAAGGTTGCAAAGGTTGCCAAAGGTCAACGGGCGAATCTTCCCTCTGAGACTGATTTTCTACTGAAGTGCAAGGATTGTTACGAAGTGCGGACAGTCGATCAAACTCTGTATGTCAATCTTTGCTTTTTCTGGATTCTACAAGTTAAATAATTTTCAATAGTACATGTAAATACATTTATTTAATTTGAAAATCTTATTTCATAGATAATTGCATGCTGTGCTGTCTCTTTTAACACTTTTGTTCCTGACAGGCAACTGGATATCGAGAGGGAAAAGAAGGAATCAAAGCTGAAACTGTTTTCATTACAGGTAATATTAACTCGAATGTATTTTCAGAGATCAGGTCGTTGCACATACAAAAGTGAAAGTTAAAAGAAATCGACTAAGATTTGAAATCAATTTTAACGGCTTTAACATTGGTACGTAAATGACTATATAAAGTCTGAATTCGTTATAGATTCATATTTGTTTAGTTATTTGTATATTTTTAAATTTGTATATATAATATGTTTAAGTAATTTTTAATACCATATATACATTAATACTATTTCATTAACTTGTGATTTCTTTCCAAATTTCTTCTTCTTACAAAAAATGAAAGGAAACACTCTCTCTCAAAATGCTCCATTTAATTTTATCTTTATTTTTTATCTAGACGGAGATGAATACATCACTCCAGGTCGACTTCGAGCTTGAGTTAAAGTCCGCTGTGGGTATTAAAGAGAAGCTGTTGATTGATTCAAGCTCACCAACAACTCTACGAACTCTGCCTCTTGCTGTGGTGAACGAGAAACTACCTCCCATACAACTTGTTGTGACGTACAGTAGAAACGTCTACCTCGAGATAAACGCCACCTCAGACGGACCGATGAAGTACAGCGGCAGATACATGGTTAACGGAAGCTATATATCGTGTATGTACCTTTGCTATTTTGAAATTTATCAGTCACTGGTTGACAACTTTTGGATAGGCTCTTATAATTTGTTTATAATATTTTCAGAGCGTATCAATATGTACAACGTGTACGTGAGATAGAGCATAACTTAATATAACTTTATGTTATATTTGTATCACGGGGTTTCTGGCTACTAGGGGAGACCAGGGCAAAGCGCGCACCCTAACATAAAAGTGCGTCTAGTGGGCACCCCGACATGTACAGAATGCAACTTGCACACTATTTCTAATACTTATCAGATGGACTGTAACATGGCACATGCTTTTTTAATCTGCCATTTCGGCATAAGGATATATTTACGTAAATGTATTTTGGTTAAGGGGGCGCGCTTTGCCCTGTAGTTTGGGGCAAAGTGCCCAATCCTCTGGGCGCTTTGCCCCATTCGAAAAACAACACAGAATGTAATAGATATTACACACACATAATCAGCCAATACAAATCAAAAGCTATCATCTTGATAATGCAAGGCAACTATCGAACCCATATGAAGAATAGAATTTACATAACAGTTGACAATACATGCAAGAATGCGCAAAATATTCCTTAACATGTCATGGACATACATGTTCAACATTCTCAATTACCAAATATCGTTATGGTTGGTACATGTACATTTTTTTCAACTGCGAATGGGTTGATAATGTAGGTTATTGAATATGAAAACCAGTAAAATAATAAAATATAAGATGAATTGAATTGGTTATATAGACGAATTAAAGAATTCATACAACTAATTTGTGTAGGACTTGGCAGAACAGCATAAATTGCTTATCGTTTAGGGTTGAACAGTAATATACGATGAATTATATATTCATGATTTAAAAAACAGCAGAAAAATATGCTTTGGTAACTGTTTCTTGTCGTGATTCAAAACAAAACCCTTTAAGTAAAAGGGTATATTTCATTTTAATTTTTAAAAACCAGAATGCTGATATGAGAATAATAGTTCACCTTTACATTATTTGCTTAAGAAATGCAAAATAATAACTTTAACACCAATATGTTAACCAAAATGATATATTGTATTACACACGGGGCAAAGCGCTCCCCCCGGCACGTTTTGCCCCATCAAGGGTAGCATTTGTTGTGAACATCACAGAAAGTCATTAAAGCAAGTAATTACAAATTTCATTATTCAATGAATTAATGATTCCAATTAATGTTACATGTGCACGAGAGTTCAATGTTCCGTTTTGTATTTTTATTGAATATTTGAATTTGAGACATATCCGTTCCATATAGTAAAATCGCGTTTTTTCGAATATTTGAAATTCTGCGTCCACAACCCAGGCAAATGATTCCAGCGTTGGTCACAAAGCTTCATTACGGTTACTTTCATTCGTTGGTAATGACAAATTACTCCATTTGTCGACAGGTTTGGAGAAATAACGCGTGGTCACTTTGCCCCGGGGGCGCGCTTTGCCCTGGTCTCCCCTAAGTTTGAAAATGTTTTGACACATGATGTATTCATTCTGAAGTTTGGACAAAAAGGCCAACACGTCAGAAATAACACTTCCGACACTGGATTATTTTGACACACTTACCCACTACCTTCCAACAAAACATGAAAAAACATTCTGTCACACAAACGGAAACACGATCTTCTGTTACCAAATAATCTGAATCCTCAATATCCTGAACTTCAAAAAGTATAAGAAAACTTGGTATTATAAATATGCCTATGTATTATTCATGTAAAGGTAGGGGATATTGTGTCATTTACTGACAAAGAATTTACTCTTTAAGCCTCCCACGAACGCCAAGGAGAAACCCCTGTGACGGACGTGACAACCACAGGATGGAAAATCGCTGACAGTATTTTCACTGGACACTCGGACAAGCCCTACAACATATCACTCATGCTTTACCAGGAGGTGACCTTATTCACTCTTAATAAGATACCTATGATGTAGAATGTTTCTGTTAATTTGAGGTTAAACGTGATAGTATTAAGTGCGCGCATAATGTTTGATAGCAATAAATATATGGGTGAAGCCTGAAGGATTGATGTTTAACGGTCATCCAGACAACAAGAGTTATAGTACTTTCCAATTAAACATTTCTTAATTGTTCATGTTATTGCTCACTATTACAACGTCAATAAATTAACGTCCGGAAAGAGGAAACAAATGGACGAGCATTTCATCGCAGTACATAAATTATTCACATATTACCCCTGCATAGCGATGGCAGTTAGTGTTCAAATGAATGTTGCTTTTAGCATTGCAAAAATATTCTTTAACGACTAATGAGGTGTCAAAAAGTGTACACCACGTTGAACAATTGAATAAGTATGCGTCCTTGTGTACGATAGGTAACTCTTCAGGCTTCAATAAAGTGGATCCACAACGATGTCTCTCTGCTGTTCACACCACCGGAAGTGTCGAGTTTTCTCCCCTTGTTGTATGCGCGCACATCCGAGGACCCGTTCAAGCGATGTGAGGAGGCAACTCTCTCTGTGGCGGGAGTCTTCGAATACCACAAAGCAGACTTTGTTGCAAAAGCTTTCCACAAAACAGTATGGTATGACGAAAACCTACACTTCAATCTATCAATTAGCTACTAACCTGCAAATCCAGATGATAAACCTGTGTGTTGATATTCACCTGATCGTTCTAATTTTGTTAGACTATATTAAATATTATTTGTGTGAAGCTCTTTTGATCATATCATGATTATTATTCTTATCCGATGAACAAAGAATCGCTCTTTATACCATGGTATTCAATTCAGAGTTTTGGGCTTTGAAGTTATAAGGTTGACTCCATGATGAACACATTTTAAGTCTTATGGTGTACAATAAGGGAATCTTCTTGCAGGGACATCTTCCTGAGAAATGAAACAATAGTCAGGAGAAGTCTAGAAGAAATGGAAGGTGCCCAGCGATGTACAGCAAACTGCTTCAGTCAGGTGGATCACTCTAACGATAACATGGACTCTATTTGTGGAACAGCGAATACCAAAATCGTGCGAGGGGATACGGAATTCAAGAAGTAAGTTTCATTTCTTACTTACTAATGTCCACAAGAAAAGTTTTAACCTTAATCTCAGAAAGACACCCTTATATAAGACCTTTGTGTCGGTCCTTACACACATTAATGCCAATGCTAAAGTTTTTGGGTTGTTATGCAAAGACAAAATGTCTAATCTTAACTAGTTTTGGCGGCATCTAGCCACATTCAAAATGGCATTCAAATTACTTTGTACATGGGAGTTATGGTAACCCTTGAGAGTCTCTTTAGACGATTACCCAGAAACGTTTTCCCTGCCTTTAAATGGTAAATTAATATTTTCCAATGAACATTTTAGATGATTTCAGTCCGAACTTATACTATTCAATTGTAACTTAATAAAAAAACCCTTAAACTTCAGATTGACCTATGTTGGCGGAGACTTCATCCTGTTTTTATCTGAAGAGGCAGACCAGTCCACATGGTGTGGAACGAAGGGAAGATCTTGCCATAAATGCGTCTGGTCTGACAATGACGATAGCAAAGACGACGCATGCGCAGACAGATTGATGACGTCGAGTGCTGCTGAGAGCTTGACGACTTTGGGGCGATTTGTGGCTGAAGAATGGCCTAACAGTGGGTTCATATTATCAAATACGTATAAAGTGTATTCTGTCGGGATACGAACTTGTCATGTCAGGGCTTTCCTCTCCACAACGAAGCCCGAACCCAGCTAGAATCAATATTTTTACACTTTTATTCCTTAGAGCACAGTCAATTTTAATCAGACTGAAAAAATGTGATATCCGCTTTAATAACCTTTTTGTTTTATTTTGTTGTTGTTACTAATATACTCTCCCAAAAAAGAAACGCATATAGGAATTTTTAACGATTTTTTTCTTTATTTTGTTACAATATATCGCGGTGATTAAGCAAGTGAATTCAAAAAAATTCCACATGGAGACAGTCACAGTATCACGCTTTAGAGTGACTTCGGGAAAAGTCAGGTAGTGAGTCAAACAGATGCGTTTGGTATCGTTGACGTCAGTACCTCGTGTGTCCACCATTGGAGTCAAGAACTGCACGGCATCGTCTGGGCATGGAACGAATAAGTCTCTGAATTTGATTCTGTGGTATGGCAGCCCACTCTGTCCTTAGTGCGTCTGCAAGTTGCGGAAGTGTCTGTGGCTGTGGGTTACGTTGTCGAACCCGTCTGTCCAGGGCATCCCAGAGATGTTCTATAGGGTTCAAATCTGGGGATCTGGAGGGCCATGGAAGGACATTGATGTTCTCATTCTGTAGAAAGGCTGTTGTTAAACGAGCCGTGTGTGGCCTGGTGTTGTCTTGTTGGAATAACTCCCTCTGGCGGCGGACAATAGGAAGGACATGTGGCCTTAGAACTTCATCACAGTAGCGTTGTGCTGTCAAATTACCTCGGATCAACACCAATTGACTCCTTCCGTTGTAGGAGATGGCTCCCCATATCATCACACTCCCCCTGCCGAATCTGTCTACTTGGGGGACGCAGGCGTCGGCAAAACGTTCATGACGGCGTCTATATACACGCATTCTTCCATCTCGCCGTTCCAACAGAAATCTCGATTCATCGCTAAACCAGACACGACGCCAATTACCCAAGTTCCAGGCCTGAACATTGGTACACCAGCGGACACGATGTCGTCGATGCTGTTGACGCAGCGCAGGGCCAAAGTAGGGTCTTCTTGCTCTAAGTCCTGCGACTCGAAGTCTATTCCTGACGGTCTGTGCAGAAATCCTTCTTAATCCGGGTATTTGTCTAGCTGTACTGGTTGCTGTAGCTGTACGATGACGTAGGTGGTGTACCCGGATGTATCGATCCTGAGCTGCCGTTGTTATTCTTGGTCTGCCAGTTCTAGGCCTGTCTGCCACCGAATTATGCTGGCGATACCTATTCCATAAACGGGATATGGTGCTTTGGTGAGTGTTCATGCGACGAGCAACTGTTAGCTGTGACTGCCCTGCTTCAAGAAGGCCAATTGCGATGTTTCGATGTTCTGTTGTCAGTCGAGGCATTTTCACTACATCAAAAAACTCTTAAATTTGGTGAATGCACCGAGAACAGTGTTCGACCTTTTATACCCTTAACTGACATGACATAATCACTAAACTTTACATGCAATGCACGTGCACAACGTGTTCTCTCAGATTGCATGCCTATTTTGGATTTCTTAATCTCCATTTATCGATGAATCTTGTGGGTTGCGTTTTGACGTGATTTTCTTGTACAAAAACATCAAAGAAATCATAATTTAAACAATTAACTTTATAAAATTATAGCTTATCCAATATTCGAGTTCATGAAAAACACAAGTCTACTATGCGTTTCTTTTTTGGGAGAGTATAGTTGTAATCAACCACATTTTCAAATGTATCGTGAACCTACATATATTCCAAAATTGATACAATTTGATATGAAACATCGCTTGAATGAATATATGTTATTTATGTACGTTCAATGACGTATTGAAATTACCATTGAAATGTGACTCTTGGTGGACAGCATATATGATATATTGATATCGTGAATTGATTTGTATATTGTAGGAAAGCTTGTCGTATTGGAATCATGGGATGAACCAACATCGAAAGATGTCACCGGAAGTCACGGAGTTACTTCCCTTCATTACTCGGGGAGGGCACTGCAAATAGGGTTGTCAGCCGAAAATCCGAGTAACTCCTCAGCAGTAATAATAGACACGGATGTAACGCGTCTTCGTCGTTTGGCCAGGCTTGCCTCCTGTTCCGGCTTCCCGTATGCTGACGTCACTTCCTGTAATGTGCAAATGTGTGTCAGAAGCGATGAAGTTGAACACAGACGAATGAGAAGATCAATCGATGATGAGGAATCAGACGAGTTTGCTAGAAAAGAACTTATGAAAACTCTTGCAGATATCGGTATGTTTTTGAATATTATAAACGATGAACAACAAGAATATTTATGTATAATGTATGTTTAAACCAACCATTTTTCTTACTGCAATCGCGGCTTGAAAACCAGTTCCTTTGACTTGAAACAATTTCATTCAATTCAGGCATGTTCCGTTCATACGACATTTTGAGACAATTAATAGCATTGTCAAGCCTGCAAGAATAATACAATTTGTTTGACACGATAAGGTTGTTCTTACACTGCAAGTTAGTTGCATCATTCGAAAGCTTCACACGAAGAATAAGTACACTGCCCTACAGTTCAGTCATCAACCTGCATCAGTTTTAAAATATTCCATTAGAATTACGTGCCAGTTTGAAGGATTTGATATTAAATAATGAATTCTATTAAATGTCTTACCATCGTAGTTGGTGATTTCGTTAAAAGCTACAACAAATACAGAGAAAGTACAAACAAACTGTAGATTCATTCTCAATATCTATTGTTTTGACATTAATTCTGTCACCTCCTTCATGAATGTCTAAATTTTTTCCCTACAATAAAGGGTTGTTTTAAATGCTTCAACAACAGGAACTAGTTCGGTACCAATCACTTGTCAACCACACCATGGAAAATCATTGGTTGGAAAAACAAGAGATGAAGTCGTCAACCCAATTCTTGAGGAACATGATTATCAAAAGGGGTGAGTTGGAGTTCCAATTCAAGTCTGGTGTCTTAAAGGTAAAATAATTACTTCAGGATCATATGACTTTATAAAATTGAGCAATTTACTTGTATTGCTTCTGAATAAACGGACTTTCTATACAACGTTTTTGACACTTACCGTATCAGTAAGAAGATATTGCTAAATCGAACACGGTTTTGCCAGTTTTGGCTTTTCTTAGTTCAAACAGTGCATTACGTATGATTTATTTAAAATCTTTTGGACTTTTAATTTCTGTTCATTGCAACGTAAGTCTTAAAATATTATCAATTAATTTCAGTCTCGTTCAGTACATGTTCAATGACATGGATTTCCAACCGGAAGGTTTATCCTACTCAACATGCTACCAGCCAACTCGACGGTGCAAGTCCACGTGTGAAGTCTCTCAAAGCAAGGAATCTTGGGATTGGTGCCAGACCCGCGCTATATCTCCCCGCATGGCGATACGACTGAGGAGACTGGCAGTGATTCTTAAGACAAAAACGAAAGGTGAGGGATGTTGGTCCTGTTCCTCAAAGCATTAACTGAATGTGCTCGTGAAGCGGTTGAAGGTACAAATTGCAGCATTCTGCAGGATTCGAAACCTGAATTTTCGGGTGAAAGTAAGCTCTAACGATTCAACCAAAATATTAAAACGCTAATCGAAACTAATATGAATGTGTTTAACCTAAGTTATAAAGACTAAAATGGAGCATTTTCCTTTTTGAATACCTTTGTTTTGAAGCTCTGACTTAAAAGTAAAAACGTATATACGTTAAATTGCAAGTCCAGAGAACATTGTAATAATATCTAAAGATACAACATAAGAATAGATTTGATGATGTGTGCTTTCATTGAGCAAGTATCATAACACTTTGACAGAACATTAACATGATTATTAGACACAAATTCAACACCAGTAGATTTTAAGCTACATCAAGTTATCATTCATTCACAAATAAGCCCAAGATAGCCTTAAGTGCATGTTTCCCTTTCTTTAGAGGCAATACTATGTTCACATTTGTGAGAAACCCCTTTGATAGATTAACGACCTTGTTTTGACGTAAACAATATTTTATAAACACCCGTAGTATAATGATAAGCCGATGTTTGCCCTTGATGTTTAAGGAGGAAGAGTGTCAGTAACAAAGCCCATATACAATGGTCACAGTGGAACCGTGAAAGGCATCGCACGAAGCAAGGACTTCGAACTCCATGGCAGGTAACATAATATTCTACCGACAAGTTAACCTGATTTTTTGTACGTACATGTATATATCTACGATATGTAGTAATATAATTCTATAATTCGTTGACCTAGCTATGGTTTAACACCAACAGTTGTTAAAAACTATTACAATAATATCAAAATTTGTTATTTATCCTTCTAGAAATGGATTCTGACTTTTATGATACTGCATGATGTATATGGTCTATACTCTTATCAATTCTTTATATTAAAGGTTTCATCCTATTGTATATAAGGACTTTATTTCAGGAAACCCACAATTCGAAACGCCTGAAGACCTTTCATCTTCTGATATATGAGCACCTTCTTTCAGGAAACTCCGACTGAGGCCATCTAATCCCCACACTCTAACACCGACTCAACTTCACGAGTTTGCTGCATGCGCTGGTTTCGACTTCATCGAGGTTGGGGCGGCAGGATCAATCGATGTTTACGTCAAGCTTCAAAATGGCTTCCAGACAACCGTCGTTCCGTTTCAGCACTCGACCCTACTTCCGGTAAAGGTCAAGGACGCCGACTTCGAATATCCGGCTGACCTGAAGAATGAATCAAGGAAGACCTTTCTTTTTGACGGGTTTAACAAGGACATCCAGCTCTCTGAGCACTTCAAGATATCAAACTTCAAACATTCTGAGAAGAGATTCTTCCGACTGGATCCCGCCCTTGTTGACTGCCTTGAGACTGTGGCTACAGATCTGGAGGATGGGTTGATAATTGTACCTGATTCAGTCTATAGGTAAAGGAAAGCTCTGTAGTCACAAAAACAATTCTTCTTAAACGGGTTTTCTGAATAGTTCATAACAACCAATTTATGTGATTGGCAATAATGCATTTAGATCTTTAGTAACATCGAGACTATTCGTTATCTGTGTATAACTTTTATTGACAGAATATTGGTGTGTTTGGGTGATTTTTCGTTTCTTACCATATGTCAACCCTTAGGTCACACTCTATCAACCTGAGGGACGAAGACAAACGGCATCCTGAGGAAAGACTGAGGTTTGAAACGGGACAAGCAGTTTACCTACAGACGAAGTCTCAACATCAAGATGCCCTTGTACACCTCGCCCAGTACACTTTGAGACTCTGCACGCCAACTCTGAGACTGCAGTCACGTGGTCTCGGTATTGGTTGCCATAGTGACAAGATATACATCGACATCCGACCAATGACGTCAGGCGACGTCACGGATATCGCCGATGTTTGGGATGTTGGTAACCAGGCGGTTTTTGAAAGTATAAGCAAGGCGCTAAACGAACTGAAAATGGGTACGTCTACGAAAAAAACTTTTTTTATACAATCTATTAGAAAATGCCTAAACATAGAGCTATTTGATGCTAAGTTACGTGGAAACTAATGTATTGATAATATGAACTGGGTGTCAATAAAATGCTTATTATCTATCAACGCATATAGATCAAATGATCATATTGTCTGAGTCAATGTAGGGGAAACGGAGCGGGCACTGCCTCGGAGCATGTTCGTCTTTTCTCTGTAATTTTTGTTCGACGGTACCTTTAACTTAACATGATAATTCCAGAGCGACTACGTCGTTTTTATGTGTCATAGACGGCGCTTGGTTGAAAAGAAGTTAAGTCCTTCCGACATGAAGCATTTACGCCATTGACACATCCCCATTTAACATAAGTATGGTTACATAGAGTAGTTAGAGTATATTGTTTCAATCAACGCCAAAGAATCAAATGTTTTCAGGTGGCCCAGCGATCTTCCCCTTGAACTTAAAGCGGACTTGTAAGGAACCAAGACTTGGCAATGACTACGCCTATTACTCCTTCAACAGTAGAGGAATTGGGTCAGTAATGGTATTAATCATAATGATATTCACATTGATGCTTCCCTAAAGTGAGAATTTACTTCAGCAAAGTACGTATTGCTGCATGCAGAATAGTTTTTAGTTGAAGCACAACCATGTCAAAATCTTGCTAAAAGGAAAAGAATTTGTCCCAAGGGATACATTTGATGATTTGGTCAATCACTGATTTACCCTGATAAAAAATCTCTGTCAAAGCGTTTTGGCTTAATTAACATTTTTGATACACAGATTTTGTTTCCACGATCGAGAGAGCAAGTTCTGCAAAGCCACTATAGATGAGAGAAAACACGAAACAGACAAACTCCGGGACCAGTTGATTAAGGTGGCAGGAACGACCTTGACACGGGGTCAACTCGAAAAGGACCTTCACGCATGCGTGTTTGATAACTGTGGAGGATGCCCTGGCAAAGGTGAAACCTTAACTAATATGAATTGTTGAACGGTGAAGGTTCTCATTTCACACACACCTTACTATACGCAGATTTGCATATCAACATTATTTTACGAGCTTTTTTATATTAAAAACTAAAGCCGTGATATAAGGGAATTATATTTACCGTTATGGTTCTTTGAACCCTATATCAGCTCACCCCGCCCATTGGATGACAATGTCCATACCCGCAATACAAAATTAAGACGATAATTGAACGATTATTACAAACCCAGGAATTCCAAATACTAGACATAATAATCATGATCATCCAATGTAAAATTTGGTTTTATAAAGCAATTATTCAATGTAGTTTAGCAGTAGTTTTGTCTCGCCGGATTTGTGACCGGCCCAATTGCTGTGTCATCTAAGGGTTGATTCCCTGTCCTGCACAGTGTCCTATGTTATGAGACTTATGGTATGAAACTTGGTTATCCAAGTAGTACGTACATCTGTCATTTCAGCAAATGATACGATGGAAGTCCAACCTAAACCTTTAGCCTTACATGTTACTAGTGTTAAGATCTTCAGGAAATATCCTCTCGTGACGAGAGGTAATATGTCGGGAAGCTCTCTGAGCATGCAATGCGTTTTATTAAATTGGTAATAAAATGGCCTAATTTTATGTCCTGAATAGGTCCGACATGGCACAAGAAGGTTGAGGGGTGTGTGCATCTAGTGCACTTGTACCTAGAAAAGGCAAGAAACCCCTTCCAGCACGTCCGGGACCAAGCAGCCTTCTTCAACACGGAGAATTCAGATTCCAGTGTACACTCTCTCGCCTGTCATGACGGGGCCAAGTGTGTGGAGGACACACAGATATACTCACTCGTCTGTAAGTTTGGAAGATTTACTTGCTTTTGAACTCTAGCATTTGCCAACCATTGTAAATAACTAGTCATCTGAATGCAGGATAGGTGGGATCGGACGTAGTGAATGGTTAATCTTAAACAAGACCAAATTTTCACAATGACAGAGGTAGATTTAACGAATGTATTGTTTTCTACACCTTTCATTGGCGTCAATGACGAAAAACATCCAAAGAATGATCCCTGCTAACTTATTTCCCCTCTTCTAACCATTAAAATCTTTATCTTGATATTGTCCCAGTGCCCCTGCTGACCTCTAAGTATAAGCCAGACCCTAAGCTGAGCCAGGAGGAGCTTCTGTACAGTGGACACGACAACCCCTCCCCCCTCCCCTCTCTACTGGAGCAGGAGTTTGCCAAACAGGTAGTCGGGGTGGTCAGGGTGTATATAGAGGAGGAGTCAGACATGGCTATACTCAGGGATGTTATCAAGGTAAGTTTCCTGGAATCTCAGTTTTGATAAATTTAAATAATTTAATGTTGAGCTTCAAAATTTAGGAATCTCGGACAAACCGAACCTCAGAATCTGTTAGTCAGATATATGGTGCAATCATTGAAGTAGAGTAGAAACAAATGCAATTTTAAAGATTGATAATAATGCAGCAATTGTAACAAAAGTTGTGTTTGACTTTGTCTTTGATAATTCTCAATTCTTAAAATCTAAACGATTTAATTTGAGTTTCTTAATTCAGGAATCTCAGGCGAAACGAACCTTAGAATCTGTTTGTTAGATCTATGGTACAATCATTGAAGTAGAGTAGAGACAAATATAATATTTCAAAGATTGATATTAATGCAGCAAATGAAACAAAAGTTGTGTTTGACTTTGTCTTTGATAAGTTTCGAGTATAAAGTTAGTTTCTGGCGACAGGTATAAGGTCTCAAAAAAAAATATTTTGAGACTTATATAATTCTTAATATTTTTTTAGAATACTTCCTGCGCCATTGAGGGATTTAAATTTTGGTCTTTTTCACCAAGGTTCTGATGATCTACAACCGGAATGTCACTGAGGTAGAGTTCCACATAACGGAAGAAGTAGACGCGGACAACGTCATTTCCTCTCTTCAACGGAAGTTGGAGTATTGGGCCGGAAGTACGTGCCCAATGTATAGCAGGTTCGCAGTTGCTCCTTACAGCGTTCATGCGATCCCTCATCACCGAAAGAGACGGAGTTTGGAGAGAAGCAAAAACAGAAACGATGTAAAGAGATCGATCCGTGATTGGGAGATAGATTGGATAAAGCGGATGTAGGAAACTGACTTTACGATGCATGACTAGGGAAACGAGCTATACTGTAGATATTTGCTAGTACAGTACATATAGGCGAAATAGGCATTCGAAAAATAATAAAATTGTCGTTAATTTGACTTGATTTTTATCGTGAATAGTGCTATCTACTCACTAAGTCATGATTTCACTGGTCATGTTAGACGCATGCTCTGTATCAAACATAATGCGTTCCCCAAAAGTCATGGCGGAATTAACCAAACACCTACCTAAATTGTTATTTGATTTTCTTTGCAGTTGTTAAAGGATACATTTACCGTGCCCTGTAAAGCCCCCTTTACGTAATTTTTTTTTATCAATAAATCAATGTTTTCTTGCGTTTATATTTCTGTTGTGTTTCTTTTAAAGATTCCTATTTGATTTTGTCATCTATTCGTTTTTGTCTTGCTACCAAATATATATTCCGTTTGTCAATGTGTGTGTAATGTTACAATAAAAGAAATGTAAGTACACATTTGTTTTTATTTTACAATTGTAATAATAAGATGACGTCGTTGACATAACGCACCTTTGATAGAAGAATAAAAATAGGCGTATCTCAATTAGTGATAATGCCAATAGTAACGCAACAATAAGACGCTAAAATAACATTCAAATTTGATGTACTCTAAGACGCCAAGTACAATAATAGATTGAAACTAGTTCAGGCTAAAAGAGAAACATACTGCTGTCAACAGAGCTAGATGATATATCAACTGGACCTACATTGCACTATGATGACCAACGGAATTTACCTAGTGTTTGATGGTGTATTTTTAACATAAACAAGATATATAATTCAGTCAAGTGTTTTCAAAATAAAATCGATGTTCATTTATCTATATATTTATGTTCCCGTCCCAAAAGAAGGGTCATCCCTATATATCTTCAAAAGATATTTATCGAAGAACTATTGCAGGTATGCAGGTTGGTTCAACACAGAGGAATGAACACACATAAGTGGTTGTATCCAATAGAAAAAGTCTCTGTCGAACTTTCCTGCATCGATGCATCCTGTCTCAGGGTACGAACATTACGCAAACTCAACTATCTGTACCCTGAGCTCAGAAGCTAGTTTCGCTCGCGCGGCCCGACCAGGACCAGGACCACTGCACTTATGCGATGCCGACAGTTACACGTAGGCCCTTGATTAGAGCTTGAATTGGTGACTTCGCAGAAGGCTGTCGTTATATTTTAAATATTTCATATGTTTTGCACACTGTTGTGTCGTCAGAATATACCGAACTCCTTTAACAGGATTTCTGCTTAGAACCTGTTATAATATGTATGGTTTATAAGCAAGTCAGGCAGATATTTAGGTTTGACCCGTACGAGGTTATTTTGGATAACCATTTTCATGATTGCATCACATTTAAAAACACGCTGTCACTGACATCCTACTCGACAAGTTATGTCTCCTTCATCCCAATCGTAATTCACAAAATATCCCATGTTCATCGCAAAGCTTAAAAAGTCGTTTTTCGTTTACTCATTTAGGCCTTGCAGTCGACACTTGACTTTCCTGTGCGTGCTCTCTAGCATACTATAAGGGAAAGTCATAGTCCAACCAGAAAGCCCTTACAAAACGACATTGGACTGAACAAAAACCCCAACAACATGGCGACCTTTCTGTCGAATTCCGTCGACTGAAACAGTTATAAAGAGAGAATAGCGCCTGTAAAGTGCAGATCAAAATATTTTTCTTAATTTCATGTTTAGTCAATCACTGCAAGTAATTCAACACCGAAAACAGACCAGGAAATAATTGTTTGAAAAGATTTCACAAACTTTTAAAAATCGTATCAACAAATATAGGTACAGAAAAGAGCGTCGGTGATTGGCTGTAGCAAGGGAGATAACTAGATGTAACAAAGTAATGCCGGAGAGGGCGCTGTGATCAAACCAGAAAAGTCAAGGGTCGACAGCAAGGGTTAAATGAGCCAGGTCCGCAACTGGCGTTTTAATATATGCGTCAGAAGATGAAAATACCAAGAACAAGCACGATAATTAAGAAGTCGTACTTCATGTTTGCATGATGCATTCGTCATTCAAGTTCCTGTGATGTTAAGTAACGTAACTATTTAGAACATCGTTGTAGATTTAATGCTTATTAATTGCACCGTTGTTCTCCAACTACGCGGATGTTTTGATTCCAGAAAAGTGAAAGTAAAAGTTTATTCGTATTCAAGTCCTCATGGCCAAAAGTACAAAATCGTATGTACATATAATCAAAACGCATGGAAGTCGAGATGGTATATTACATAGGTAGATTACGTTTGAGAAAAATAGCAAGATTGTTAAAATATTCAATATTTTGTGCAGCAATTAGCAAGTTAAATTTTTCCCTTGTCGGATTGGTATGAAAATGGCTTGGTAACAGCAGTTTTCTACTTATTTCATAAAATGGAAAAACTAATAAAAAGTGAAATTCATCTTGAATAACGCCATAATTAGATTTTGTACATTTGAATAGATCAGTATGAACATTTTTATCATATCGGTATTGCTGTATTTTAAGTTTGTGACTCATACATCTGAACTTACACAGAGTACGTAGCAAGTCTATTTTAGATAAACTTCAAAATGTAAATCACTGGTTCCAGATTACTATTGTAAGAACAATAATTATGCAGATATGATGATGAACATAATTTACTATGCTATAATTAATACTGAATATCATGACATCGTTGTTTAAAGCATTGCATAAAAGCTGGAATGTCACCACATTCTTGAGATATCCAGACATATGAAATACCAGTTTCCATTAACAAGGTACGAACATGCGACACCCAACTGATACCACCATGGTCGTCATATGATTTAAGCATAAGATAGCAGGCCTTTGGATGGCGACTCGTTTCCATGTTTAATAACCTGGTCCAATATTAAACACATCTTTGAAAATAGTAAATACATAGTCTTGTCCTACCAACATCTCCAAGAATAGTTGAGTTTGATACAAATTTACTAACTCCTAAATATTTTATTGAAAAAAAGAACTATGAACTATGAACTTATCTCTCACAGAATATCCCCATATTTCAGAACCATACACAGTATTGGGGCTATTTTTGTGTCAAATATTTGGGTTATTACACTCAATGGGAGTTGAGGATACTTGTTAATGAGTTGAATGAAAAATAAAAAAACAGGCCTTTGTTAGCTTGAGTAGCAAGAGTTTCACATGCCTTTGACCATCGGGTCTTGAGGAAAATATTATAACTAAATATTTATAATATGAAACAACATTGAACTTTTCTCCATCATACATCCATTTCAGGTTCTTATTGAGATAACCACGATTTCTAAATACGCAATGCAATGCATGATTTATCTAAGTTTACCTTTAGACCCCATTTATCACAGTAGCTTTTTAGTTAATCAAGCTTTATCTGCAAACCTATAACAGTGTCATCTAAAAACGTTACATCATCAGTAAACAATATATACTGGATATCATCAAATCCGTCCCTCAGGAAGACAGGAAGAAAAAGGGAGACATAGTGACATAATTGTACTACTGCCTTTAATTCTTAAATTTCTGAAACACATGAAAAATGATTCCCAATTAATAAACTGAATGAATGTTTTAAATCTGAAATAGGTTATTAATGAATATTCATAAAGTTATGTGAGTTCTTTAGTTATTTCTCGCTATCTTGTCCAAAATTTATAATTAATTCTGTTTGGCTGATTTGAAAGATTTTCTTATGTTGAATGGCATTGAATACTCTGAATTAATTTAGATCAACACGTTTTACATTATGTCAAACTGCAGTATTAACAAATATGGAACTGTCGATTTATTTCTAATTATTTTGTAAACATTTGCAAAAGATTCTACTGCGAATCAATGCGAAATATCAGATCGCTGTCGGTTTTAAACAAAATTTGCTGGTTTTGAAAAACACTGGACCTACTATCTTCTAAATAACATCCTCATACTATGGTTGTTGCAATTCAGGCCACGAAGCCTGACATGTCCTGTTATAGAGCGTAGGTCTAACAAAGTGTTTCTTCATGAGAGTTATATTTATTCCATGCACAAGCTAGCCTTTTCTTTCCAAAAGTTAATTTGAGACAATTTATACTTTTTAATGACAAAAATATGTACAGAAGAAATCACACGGCCAATTTTCATAACTTTCCGCCGATTTGCATTTAATGTTTTCAACAGTTGATTTTTGATTGGTAACGTTGGCATCAGCAACCCCAACAAACTAATTCTAGCAACTTTAGTGATAAGATTGAAACATATAAATCCGTATATAAAGGATAAAGGTTTCAAAATAAACATAAGTTTCGATGAATAATTATCAAGCTCTCACAGCATGCTGGGTGGTCTTTTTGCTTTTCAAAATTAAAAAATTCGTCTTGGATATAAAATAAAACATGCGCATGTTGCATGTAAGCCATTTATCCTTGAACCGAACTGTCCGTTTTAGATAACTTCACCAACAACAAAGGAATGTACCAAACCATTAAGACAAATAATCTCTCGAATATCTAATAAGGTTCGAAACACACACGGCACACACACCACAATGTTCTTATCTACTCGTTATCACTGCCCGTGGTCGGGCTTAAATCGCCTTTTTTGATAGACCTCGTTCGTCATGTCATTGCATCCCCAGCAACAGCTCCTTCCACAGTCCGTGTTCGAATCCAACTGGCACCATTTCCTGCCAGGTCATCTTGACCATGTGAAGGTCACGGCGGACCAGGTAGTTGGCAAGATTTTGCTGACGTTAACAATGTCCTAAACTGAGTACACAAACATAAATATAAACATGAAACGTTGACGTAAATGGCGTTAAGCTGATAACGTCAATGTAGGTTAAATTTATAACATTAACAAATCGGATTTTGCTGACGTTAACAGTGAACCCTGAGAGAGGACACAAACATAGAAACAAACTTGAAACGTTTTGAGTTAAGCTTCAAAAACATTGGAGGTAAAGTTCTATCATTTACCAATCTGAGTACATAAATAAAGGCTATGATGTACATTGACACTGTGGCTGCTAAGCACCAGTCGTGACTATAAGTGATACTCAGTTATTGGCAGAGTGGACTAGAGTATACTGTTGGTTAAACAATGTACAGTCCAATAGTTCATCTAAATTAAAGTATATGGTATAAATGTTAATAGATCTGTTAGTATGGGGTTTGTTGCGTGTAATAATTAATATGGAAAACATTCTTCTAATTGACTCATTATAGTATAAGATCAAACATGGTCACTTTACTGTAATACTATCTTGAAAAAAAAATTTTTCACTGAAATATGCGTGAAAGTTTCTTATCACAGTCAATGTTTACCAATGTAGTTTTAACGACTGCTGAGCAACGCGAGTATATTTATTTGTTTCTAAATAGCTTATCTTAAAGCTTCACCGAAAGGATCATTTGTCTTGATAGAGCAGAAATATATCACATATTCTGGTCGTATCGATATCAAAGTGATCTCAAGCTGATTCCAGCTACCGGGGTAGTCAACTACCCTCAATCATGAGGGTTAAGCATTATCTTTTAAGGGGCAGTAGCACGTTTTTTGATAAATTTATATTTGATATTTTTCACTGATAATTGGTACGTTAACGCTAAATGTATTATTTTGATAGTGTCAAAAATCTCATTACACAAGCCAATCTTCCGTATTCAGAGAACAAATAATGAAGATTCACCTAAAATCCATTGGCGGCCATTTTGTGTGAACACCTTTAATTCATTTTCCTTAACAAAAAGGAATCGCATGGCTAAATTTTACAATATATATTTGAATTGAAACTGCTTCATTTAGTTTAAATACATTGTCTTTCAATTGGAACGATTTATTTTCATTTTCCTGACATCACCTTATAATCCCCCTAAAAACGTGCTACTGCCCCTTTAAGCTGTATGTAAAATCTTGCTGATAGAGCAGTGCATGCGGTTTTAATACAACTTTGCCCTTTTCAGATTTAAATACATAGCCTAACCTAAGTAGAAACATATTTTCTCACAATTTTCACACGGTAGATTAGACCTATAAGATGTTATTTGTTTTTGTCAGTTTCAATACCGCCAATTAGGCCCTTTTCCAAATGTTAACAAGTGAAAATAAATGAATCTCTATTCCCGACCTTTTTAATGCAAATCGTTTCTTTTCATGTAGGCCTTTAAAGATGTTTTGTCTTAGCGATTTGGTGCTTTAAAGTTTATATTTGTTTTTTTTCCTATTTTATTCATGTTCATTTACAACAAGTAAAGAAGCGAGCAGAGCTCACATACCCCCGCTCCCCACTTTGTTCAAAGAATTTCAAATAGTAAAACTGATTAATATTGGTTAAAGTTGTATGATAGTTGAGTATACAGTAAGTCTTTGTGTAAGTCTTCTTTCAACTGAAACCCCAATACCAAATTCATTAATAGGTTTTACAATTAAAAGGGTTCATCTAGGGATAATGATTAATCTTTGTTTCAATTTGAGGTAGTTATCATGAATAGTTTACGAGATGAACTGAGGACAAAATTATTCTTCTTGAGTCACTTTGTAAGTCATGTTTCCCAAAGAAACCACAGAAAAGAAAATCCATATATCGTTTAACTCTCACAAGGCATATCCAGCAATAACGATTGACATATGTAGCAAATTTGGTGAAGCTGAGATGTATATTTTAGGAAATATGTTCTGGACAAGGTAATTTATAATAGAATAACTTTTAGTCATATATCCACAGAAACTGAAAACAATAAAAATAATTTGTTGGTCTAACGCTCAAAAGGCACATCTAGGGATCATGGTTGATAAGTGTATGAAGTTTGGTGAAGCTAGCATGTATAGTTTAGGAGATATGCCCCGGACAAAGGACTTGGCCATAGAGTCACTGTTTTAGTCATGTTTCCATGGCAACCACACACAATAAAAATAATGTGATGGTCTAACCCTCAAAAGGCACTTCTAGGGATCATGGTTGATAAGTGTATAAAGTTTGATGAAGCTAGCATGAATAGTTTAGGAGATGTGCTTCAGACAAAGGAGTTGGTCATAGAATCACTGTTTCCATGGAAACCGCAAAAAATACAAATACTTTGTTGGTCTTACCCTCAAAAGGTACATGTAGGGAATTTGGTTGAGAAGTGTATGAAGTTTGGTGGAGCTAGCATATATAGTTTTCGAGATATGCTCAGGACAAAAGACTTGGTCATAGAGTCACTGTTTAAGTCATGTTTCCACGGAAACCGCAAAATATAAAAATAATGTGTTGGTCTAACCCTCAAAAGGCACATCTAGGGATCATGGTTGATAAGTGTATGAAGTTTGGTGAAGCTAGCATGTATAGTTTAGGAGATATGCCCCGGACAAAGGACTTGGTCATAGAGTCCCTGTTTTAATCATGTTTCCATGGAAACCGCACAAAATTAAAATAATTTGTTGGTCTAACCCTTAAAAGGCACATCTATGGCTCATGGTTGATAAGTGTATGAAGTTTAGTGAAGCTACGAAGTATAGTTTGGGAGATATGCTCCGGACAAACTTTTGTGACGGACGGACAGACGGACAGACAGAAAAATATAAAAATATTCTCTTGTCTTTATGTCTTTTGTCTCTTGTATAACTAAAAACACATTTTGGGTTGTATTTGATCGGGAGGTACATATATGCAGTATCAGAGCTGATACGAAATATGAGTGCTTAAGTGCTACAAAAAACTTAAAACATTTTATAATATTTCATTGAAGAGTAAACGTTTCTTTCTAATCATGTTTTACTAAAATTGTTGTTATAGTTATGTAACCACCGGGTTAAAAACAATGAACACAATCGGTATTACAAAAAAAGTTGCAAGTTCTGTTTTTGAAACACAAGTATCATTCACTTTTGGTTGTTCATAATTTAATGATAATCATGTTTACTGATAAATATATTTCAATGGTATTGAGTAGTATTCAATGGCGACATTACTTAATAGAGTTTTAGAATATTTTGTTCATTCAGCAAGGGCTTACGCAGGGTTGAGTTTGCTTGGAAAGTGAAAGTGTCCTAATGAAAGTGAAAAGTCGTTAAATTCTGAATATGTTTAAGTGTATTCTAAGTAGGCATGCACACTGTAATTTTCTCTTGTTCACATGTATAACCTTATGATGCATGTTTAATTTTAATTTGTAGGTTGATTTGAAATATAAAACATGCTGTAACTGACATCCCACTTACTACTAAATGTGTCTCATTCACCCCAACCGTTCTTGAAAAAATCTTACATGAATATTATTTTTCTAAATATAATCCTTCAAGGGATGATACATATTCCATACGAGCACACTGGGGTGTTAAGTAACGTAACTATTTGGAGCATCGCTGTACATGTAATGCGTATTAATTGCATCTTTGTTGCCCGCCTACGCGGATGTTTTGATTCCAGAAATAAGAAAAACTTAGTGACATATTTGTACTACTACCTTCAATTCGACCGTTTATTATGTAAAGGATATTAACCTCTCCCTAGGTTGAAACATTAGGGTGAGGGGAAACCCCACAGGAGGCCCATGTTTACAATTCAACAAAAACCGAGGGAGAGGTTATCATTATATAATTAGCAATGAAATATAGGGTTAGACAGTGAAAATATAATCAATATTTTCACTGCGGTGTGAAAAGAAGGACCGAACCTATTACCTCCCTTTGAAACACGATTATCTCCCTTTGAGGAAATCGAACGCTTGCCTCGCGTCACGGCGTCGGTTAGAATTGAAGAAAACCGACTCTTTACGATGTTTTCGGTATGTAACTATTAACATTTTGCAGTGCCAATGTATCCTTCGATATCGAAAAGCCACCCGAAGTTATTGCTGTAGTTAATTATTGTTAATTCTATCGCAAAATAAATTTACGAAGCGAGAGATCTGTCACACGGACACAGCGCTTCACTCACTCACTGTATCTGTTCGCGTCAAAACTCACTTTCTAAAATACATAATAGTCTTTCTTTCACCTAGTTATAACCGAAAAAAATATTTTTGATCTGATATCAATAAACATTCAGAAATTATATGTTTTTCAAAAAAACTATTTCCGATAAAATATCGACTTATTTCTATCGTACTATTTTTTAACAAGAAAGGATAAGTGGAGTTGCCAGACTGTCATTCAACACAACAGCAAAACTTTGTCGATTGTTTTTGCCGAATATTATTTCTATATCATCTCGTGAAGTGAGAAAGGGTCATATATGCGCCATATAAAGCGTACCTGCTTAACGGCCCACCCTTCGCGTAAGATATTTAAAATGCACTTTCCATACGCTTTTAGAATAAAAAATATGTACATATACAATGTATAAATAATATGTATATGAAAGTTACAGTATCAGTCATGACAGATCAAAATGAACATCTGCTGACATGAAGCCTCGGTAGCTCAAGCGGTAAAATCGCTGCTTGACGAAATAGAGGCTCTTGTTTCCAATCCCACTCGAAACGCTAAATCCTGATTAATTTTGTTAAACAAAATTTCAAGTTCATTCGTTTGTTTCGTAATTTGTACAAGTAATGAGTGTGGTATAAAATATAAAATTTAAAAAAAGAGTAAAATGAAAATCAAAACTCTATAGTATGTCCGAGGGATGTTTTACAGAATGTCCCAGGGATAAGCGATGTGACATAGAAAGTAGGTTTACCCGAGAAAAGGATAACCTCCATAAAGACACAAAAATTATATCAGAGCTTTATGTCTTTGAATATAATTTCTTCTGGTTCACATGTATTTCCTCATGTTGCATTTTCAGTTTAAATTTGTAAGTTGATTCGTTGATTTCGTTGATTTCGAAAAAGATCGTCAAACTAATGGTCACTGGGTTTAAACGAATAAAAATGCCTCGTGAAGTTGTAAGAAATAAAATCTAATGTGCATATATTTTATTGAAGAAAGAAAACAATTTCACTCAAATGTACTCAGTCACATATACAATCTATTTTTTATTTAATTTTAGAAATTGGTAAGCAAAATCAAACGCAAAATGAGGATCTTTGATGCATTAAAACGGAAACAGATTACTGTATTACTAAACGCAAAATAAGGATCTTTGATGCATTAAAACGGAAACAGATTACTGTATTACATAATTGATATTAAGTAAAATAACAAGTGTAGATATAGATGCACGGTCGAAGGAATCATTACAGGTATACTTGAAGAAACATAACTACCAAACTAGTTAACTAGTTAACTATAAGCAAGAAAAACACACAAAGATAAAAAATAAAAATATATGGCTCCGATAACCTTTGTCTCAACCATGTATAACATTGGTAAACTCAGAGAAGTGACCGAACTGCCCAGTCCTTAGTTTGGCCAGCAAGGTCAAATAGACTCCGGTCATCTCATGTCCAGTGTGAACAGTTGCGGTGGTGCTGGTTGTCGTCATTTGGTTGATGACGTCAGTGTACCCTTTCCTAGTTCCCATGGAAACTACGTAGGTGACGTCATTGTTGATAACGTTGAACACCTTGCTCCAATCAACTGTGAGTTTGGTACCAACAAGATGGACTTCCGGTTTAGTGCCTGAAGTGAGGTTTAAATACAAAGTTCAAATTATGTGTTCATTTTTCATCGGTAGGGCTACAGAGAATGGATTCGTTTACATAAAATGGATTTAACCACTGACGTCATCAAATCTTTAAGACAAACTGAAAATACAACTGTTCCATTGAATTATAGTCTTAAAAAATCAATCTATCATTGCAGTTTATAAAAGATATGAGTTCAATACCTAAAATGATTCTGTTATTCAAAAATATAGAATGAAAATGAACTGCACAGAATGAATGTGGATATATTTATTATGAATGATGCTAAATGAGTACCAAGTTTCTTCTATAAGTTTAAATCAAGAAAACAATATATACTTATTGATTGTTTGTCGAATATTTCATATGAGGCCACGGTTTACTGATACCATACATAACATAACTGGATCTGTTATAATAACTTATTCAGAAAGTATGATAGCCTACTCTAAAGTACTTCGATGTCAAAGAGATTTCATCAATCAATGTCCCGAAATGTCCAGCTCCAAACACTTAATTACCTGTAGTAGTGGGTACTCTGCTCTCAACCAAGATCGACGATGTGAGTGGGTGACTGAGCTGATGTTCCGTGTCCACTGCCCGGACCTGCGCCTCATACAGATGACCGTCCAGCAAAGACAGTCTGTCCAGTCTGAGGTAGTTCCTGTGTCCAGTAGACGTCCAGTTCCTGACTACCACACCCCCTTCAAGCAGCCTGCACTCATAGCTTGCAGGCGAATCACAGCCCTCCCAGGTCATCTCGATGTGGTCTGTGTAGGTCTGAGTGTGGGACTGAGGAGCACCTGCTGATATCAGATTGTCCACAAGGAAGGACAAGGACTTCCGGTGAAACTCGGGACTGTGGTGGAGGACAAGCAGCGGCTCGGACGTGGTGGACGTCTCCAAGTTGACGTTGTTGATGCATTTGACGCTAGCGTAGACAAACGAATTGTGTGGAGCAGATAGGTTGGTTACGATGCAGTGATCATTGATTGCTTCTTGCCAGTGATCGACTTCGTGATGAGCTGTTGCTGGAATAAAAAATACATATTTCAAATATTGCATTTGACAAAACAAGTCCTTCCGAAGGCAGGCTTTATTAAGAAAATGTACTAAATACTATAATCATGTGTATATGTTGGACACATATAAAGTTATAGGTATAAGATTTTAAGGTGAGGCATTCTAGGAGAGTAACTCTCCTTTTTTCTGACAAAAACATTTTTTAGAATGAATACTTCTTATCTCAAAGAAAAGTCTTTGTTATTGTTTCAGTCAAATATTTCTAGAAACCAACCTGCTCCACAAAAGCATCTGTCCACATCGCTTTCGTTTTCCTTCGTGTACCAACTCATTTCAACAGACACACCATCGGGCGAGGACGATCCGTATATGATGTCAGCTTTTATGACAGTCACCTCTGGTGGTGTGTGATCAATGATCACAGGAGCTGATGTAAAGATTGACCTTAATCCTGCCTGGTTCTCTGCCATGACTGTGACGTAGACCGGACTCCCATGCGGCTCCTTCACAAGGATCATCTCGTGGTTGCTAACTGTGGTTGGAGATAGTGCTCTGATCTGATACCCACCAGGGCTAGTTCCAGCTCCCATCCAGATACTTCTGATGTCGCTCTCGGGATCAACGATATTGGTACAAACGGCCACAATGGATGGACGGATTTGACGGACGTGGACAGCAGTTTCTCGAGCAGCTATGAATGTCGTTTTGCATGTGTGGACATCGATTCTTGAAATGTGTGACACTTTGTCTTGCAATGCTAAAGTGATGTTAATCGTTCCATCCTCTGCAGAGATGAATCGATGGGAAGCTACAAAATCACCTCTTTTGTATTCAAATCTGCCATAAACGCTTAGTTGACCAATTGTAAATGTGACGTGAGAATCTGACAGGGACTTGTCTCCATGGACTTTGACCTCATAAAGGGACCCTTTGATCACCGTGTATGTAGACTTGAGCTCTTCTCTATCGCCTTTCGTGTCAGACTGATAGTTTAATGACCTTGGTTGGAGATATTCCGTACATGTGATGGCGTGAGGTGGTGATGTGTCAATCTTAAGGGCTGGTGAATAAACAACGTCACTTATCAAGCCTGCAGCATCTATTGCACGAACTGCGACTCTGTAGCTTTTTCCTTCTGTTAGTGTTAGATTTCTTAACACAATATTATTCTCACTGCCTTTGTATTTGAATGAATTGCTGTCAGCCAATTGGTCACGTTCAACTATCTCTGCCTCAAATCGTTCGATGTAGGAGCTAAAGTCTTCGAATCCATGCCATGAAACGCCAAATGATTCTGTTGAGGTTTGAACTCGGACGTTCCTGTGTCGATCAGTGTTGAACACTACCCCAGCAACTGGCTTCACGTCATCAACCATGAACCCGTCTGATCCCACGGTCGTCTCCAGTCCAGCTGCATTTGTTGCTCGAATAGTTGCAAAATACTTGGTTCCGGCTTTCAGCTTGGCAAGAGGCAAAGTAAATGAAGTTTGATTCCCCATGGCCATCATATCGATGACATCATTACCTTAATAAAAGTAAAAGAATAAAAGTACCGTCAAAGTGCATTGAATCCAAGCAAATTGTGAAAGTAGCGTTTAAATACGGCTCTGGAAAAATGAATGAAAAAGTACATGTAACCTTAAATACAATTTAGACCACTTGTTACCATAATATTGTATAGTACTGCCAGAACAAATTATCAACATGAAAGTGTTGCTACTTGAATATTTGTTTTAAATTACAAATCATGAAATCATAATCTTGATTAAATAGTCTAAAAATTAAACGAATGCTTACCTTCCGGGGACGTCCCGAGCCAGAATTCATAGTTGCTAATTCCACTCTGTTGGTCCTCTAATACATTGTTCCAACAGGTTGTGATTTGCTGTCCAGTTCTGAAGAACTCCTTGTCATCCTGGCAGTGTTCATCTGAGTCGAGGACTGATCTGGCTCTCTTCACAGTAGGAGGGGTGTGGTCGATCAAGACTGGAGAGCTCTCCACTATGGTGTATTGGCTGAAACTGAGCCACACTCGTAGATAGATAACATACTTCACGCCATGTTCTAGAGACTTACCATGAGGAAGACAATATACAATCTGTTGATTTCGACCAGATGTCTGCCAAATGGGTTCTTGAGCCGTGTCGAAAATTGGGAATCCTTTCTTTTGTCCACTCTTACCCATTGTCCACTCAGTCCTTTTGATTTGGTTACGAAGACTGTCGTCCATCAGTTGCCAGTAAGCTGATATACATGATGCTGATTTTGAGAACTCTGCTTTTCTGGTGATTCCAGGTTCGATTCGTATGGCACTTTTCAGAGCTTGCACGATAGACTCTGAGCAGTTCTTCATATCGTCAGGAACACCACATGTCTTACCAACAACTGCACAGGAGCATTGGCCTTCGCAGTATTGGACAGTGCAAGAGTGTCGCTCTATCTCCAAGGTGCCATGTGAATGTCCCTGATCAGAAGACACAACACTAACTGTAACCTTACCTACTTCACTGGATAGTCCAGCATTGTTCATTGCAGAGATTGTCAGAGTAATGTTTTCCCCATTCAGCAAATCGTCAGTTAGAATCGGATCAATGACTTGGTCAACCTGTGTTTTATCGTGCTTGCGAATCATTGAACCCTCACTCAATTCATCACCATCAAATGTTCTACTTACAGAGAGGCTGTAAGAATCAATAGAGGATTCGGGGTCAGAGAAGCCATACCATCTGAGGAAAAGTCTGGTCCTTCTTGAGCCCTTGACATCGACTCTATCCCATGTCAGTGGGTATTCAAAACCTCCCAACTCGGGTGGAGATCTGTCAACGAGTACCTGCTGGCTAGATGCTGAAGTGCACAGCCCTGCTGTATTGCATGCTGTTACAGTTGCAGTATAGGAGTCGCCACTTCTCATGAGGTTCCCAGCTTCGAAGAGTATTGTGGTGGACTCCTGAGCCCCGAGGTGGATACTTTCCACAGCGGCCGTGCTGTCATGATGTGTGGACAAGGATATGAAATGTCTTTCTATGGGACTCTCTATGTCTTCAAATCTCCAACCTAACTTCAGGACAGAGTTCTCCCATTGGACAGCTATCTCCTGGTCTGTTTCTGAGTAGGGTGACATAAACTTGGGTTTGATGATGACAGCTGGTGGTGATGCGTCTACAGAGAAGGAATCTGATGTTGATGATGTGACAAGTCCAGCAGGATTTGCTGCCCACACGGTTGTATACAGGGTTTGACCTTGTGGTAGGGAGAGGCCTGTTTTCATGATTGAGTCCGACAGCAAATTGTTTGTCTTTGAAAGGACATCACATTTCTCGGGCAATGATCCAACACACCATTCGAAGTGGTTTATACCCGTCTGAGGATCTTCGAATCCAAACCAACGAGCTGTCAATGTCGACCTGAAATAAGATGTGGCCATAAGTAAATACCCTTTTTACAAAAATATTACTTTAACCAGTTACATAAACGAGGGATATTAATGTACTTCCTACATTTATTGCAGTTTGGAGGATGGTCTCATTATGTCTTAATTAAGTTCGCCTGATGTTTTGAAAATGAACTGTTCATTTATGAGTTAATTATGGTCTGTTTATCATCTGATGTTGAATATACATAACAAAAGGCAACGCAAGTCGGTGATCCAAATTCGTCTGTACACAATTCACACATCTCTTTAATGGAAATTTATGACCTGATCATGACCTTTAACTATAAGTAAGATTACCATATCACTATGGCTTGGACTTTTACATTTATCAACAGTAGATAAAACGTCATCAACAAAAGACATAACACTTCAGTGATCCAGCCACATGTCAACCTACGCATGTCCGTGGTATTTGTGATGATGCCCGTCAGGCCCCACAGTGACGACTCCTGGTACGGGAGGAGAGTTGTCCAGTGTGATCCCGTCTGATGCTGACTGTGAACACAGACCTCCAGCATTACACGCCTCCACTACACAGTATAGCTTCACACCCATGGGGAGGCTGCTCGTCCATGTAATGTCTGAAATAAAAGCTTGTTAATAGCTAGCATTTTAAGCACACAGTTAACAATATAAATAAATTCCGTTCATAAGGATACTAAGCATTCAAGTTTAACTTCAAAACAAACAAATCTAAAATTTAATGAATAACCATTTTAAGCCTTTGCATCATACCATCATCGTTGAACTAAACTGGAACGGGCTAAGATTACTAGTTATTTCTGTACACTCAAATGACTTACCAAAGCGCAATAAAGTAAGGCTTATGTTACCGAGTGACCAATATTCTTGATAGTTTCATTTACATGCAGTTCTCTTTACAAAATATGATATAAAGATAGATCTATCGATTTCAAACACACTCATGTACAGCAACAATGAGATTGCAGTCAAGTGGTAGTTTTCAAACAATGACTCAGGAAAACATCAATGCAAGGACAAAGCACAACTTGATCATAAATGCATACCTGTCCTTGGACCAATGTAAGACATTGTTTCAACATCATCTGTGTTTGGTTCAGTTCCAAGCCCGACCCGGAAGTAAACTGCTGCACCATGAGGATCATGGAACCCTCTCCAGTGGCAGGTCAAGTTGTCGGAATGCGTCTGGTAATCTTTCTCCGTCTGGAATGGAATAATTTTGTGTCGTTATTTGACTAAGTGAGACTAAGTTAGTTATCATGATAGCTGGTTTGTTTCAGTCGTAGGGAGTGAATTATTTGAATGTTACCTGTCCTTTCCTCTCTCCATCTCTGACAACTCCAACAGTGGGTGCAGACGTATCGTAAATGAAGGCTCTTGATTGTGCCATGGTTGTCAAACCTGCCCTGTTGGTTGCCTTTGAGAAAAAGTCATAAACAAGTTAGAAATAACAGTGAGGTATATGTGTGGCTCCTTACGATCACATTCAGGAATATGACAGCAAGGCAAAACTGTTGACTGAAAACTGAAAAACTTCAGTTAATTCCAATCATGGTAAAGATTAAGATACCCAAATCAATAAATTTGAAATATTCGGATTTGGACAATAGATTTATACATAATGATGAGTTGTAAAATAAGTAGTTGTGACAAAATCAATATTTTTATCATATGATTCAATCTACTCACGATCAGTTTCACAAGATACTCATGTCCATCCTGAAGCTTTCCCCTGGTATCAAGATGTGCGAATGAATCCGTTGTCTCTGTGTAAGGAATAACATCAGAACCATCTTTGGAAGCAACTGATATTTCAAATGAAGATATTCCAGATTCTCTGTCCTCAAAGCCCTCCAAGTGAACCACGAGTTCGTCTGAAGTCACAGTTGATTGACTCTCGAGAAGCCCACCGATGTGTATCCTCTCAGGAACTGGAGGTGTTGTGTCCAATGTGACGCCATCAGATACCGACATGGTTGTGTGACCTAGTTGATCAGTCGCTAAAACACAAACCCATATTTAGGGTTATATATGTTTTAAACAACATTGTCAACTTAACTCAGACTAAAAATGTTAAACCTTGTTTTAGTGAAATTTTGAATCAGATTTACTGACTTGAGAACAATAATAAATAAACATTATGATGACAAATTTAATCGTAATGTGCTCTTTAATGGCGCCTTTTGTTGATACGGAAAACCCCTCGACTATGTGACACTAGAAACCAACCTAAACGACACTCTTAACTGCACATAGTAAATTTTTCAAAGAAGACAATAATGATCCAAATTTTAAACAGCTCGTCAGTGCTTGCTACTGCTCTATGTACCGTATAATAGACTTTGGATCGATCGTTACTTCATCAACAAAACAGCCTTTACAATTCCCACCTTTAACAGTGACATAGTATGTCTGACCTCCCTCCAGGTTCAGTCCTGGGATGTTAGCATTGTGCACGAAACCGACATCAGTGAAAGGTCTCACGTCGTAGCCCTCCGGGTTTGTGCCTAGATAAAAACAAATCATAAACCAAATGTTTGGATTGAAAGGAAAATCTATTCAAAACATCTGATGAATTGTTTTCAAAAAGTGAATAACAACAGTCTGTTCCGTATACATGTTCATAAATAAATCATTAATTATCAAAATAAATTTCGGGACAGTTTATTAAAACGATGATTTAACTCTTGTCCTTGTGAGTTTGAGAAAATGACATCAGCAACTCGAAATATTTGAATTCAAGAATACGTATGTACTATCTGTGCTCTGTAATTTTAGATATCTCTGTTTGTGTTTACTTCAAAAATGAAGTACATCAAATGGATACTTGCCAACTGCATATGAGAAGTTCGCTATTCCACTGACTTGAGTATCGGACACATACACTTCATGATCTGTAAACCCTTTCCATGTCACTATCAAGACGTTTCTATCAGTTGAGAAGCCTTGTCTCTGGTTCAGGATCTTGACTAAACCTGGGGTAGGGGGGTCGTCATCCACTATAAACCCATCCCCACAACCTGACACAGCACTCAGCATAGATCCTCCTGAAGTCCGAAACGCTTTGGAGTCGACACAGATGAAATAGTGATGGTTGTTCTCAAGCTCCACATTTGGGAAAGATCCAATCGGTCCTTCAGTTTCAATAGAAGCAATACACGTCTTGTCTGTTGAGCAATCTCCTGATGGAAGATTAGGTTGAATCATGATGTACCATGTACCAGTTCGTCCATTCAGCTTTGTCTCTATACCAAGTACAGTTGTGCCTGACTCGATAAAATCCACTTCGTATTGCTGCAAGTTCTCAGGTTTGTCATTTAGCTTTGACAAAATGTCGGGAATGTTCTTGTCAACCGCTTCTACCAAATCCAGTATGAAGATATACCTGTCCTGTTTGTGGACTGGGTCACAAGTCTTCACAGAGAGTCCAGAATGACATGTCATCCTTACACAAACTTGTAAACCAGAAACCCTCATGAACTCCTTGTCTATGCACTGGTCTGCCTGCAAAACAAAAAAAGAACAAACATTAAGGATTAAAGGATTTGTGGTTCATAACGATAAGAAAATATTAACAGCATTTTATGTTGTATCTGTCAAAGCCTGTTGGCGTTTGTATAAATAAATTACATATTTTGTAAATGCACTACAACATGTTCTTTATCTTGTATTTTTTTTTTTTTTTAAAAGTTTAACCAACTAACAAATGAACTCATCTCCTTTTGGACCTGGTACATGTACAAGTTAAACAGGTGATATATAACTGATAAAATATCTGATTTGGATAAATTCAAATTCATTTCTTTAGATTAACTTACAAATCACAAAATCTCACATTATAGATTCAGGGGTCTAAATCAAGAATACGGCTTGCAATATGAATCCTCATGGTTTGATTATGTACATTTAAATTAACTTTGAATACCTGTGTAAAATTTATCTCAGTCCTCCATCCACTCAAGAGTGACCCATGCTTGTCTGCTGGGGCCCATTGGAATACAGTAGTTTGTCTAGCTTGATGTCCACCGCAGTCGACATGTTCAAGGTTTATCTTCAGCTCTTCACAAGAATAATTTCTATAGTTTCCCGTCAATTGGCTCGATATGGTCAGTGCAACCTGACTAGAGACTACAGTAAGTCCATTTGAAGATACCCAGGCAAGGCAGGTAGTACCGAAGCAGGGTCGGACACTTGCTCTGTACATTTTCTGTTCGTGAAACTTTATATTGGAAAACTCTACAAACGTTGTTTTCACTTTCTTGGTTCCAATCGTTATAAAGCAGTTGTCGGTGTCAGTTTGACACAATTCTTTTTGTTGCAGTGCAACTTCGTATTGAGTGATGTACTCTTTCAATGATCCTCTGAATACCCAGTGAAATCCAATACTGCTGTCGGATACCTGGTACTCTGCATCTTCGGTGCACATTTGTAGGCTCATTTGCTTAGAGTGATTACTGTGTTCATCAAAGGAAATATCAAACACAGGATGGTAGACATAGGGAACCAATTCAATGATATTCTCAGAAATAGGGTTAACACTCATGTCATTTGAAAAGACATCTTTTATTTTCACTGGAGATTTCAATGTATAGTGCTGACCAATGTGGAGTCGAGTGTTTGCTGCATAAGTCAATCTTGCTTCACCAAGAATTGGCGGAATAGAGAGAAAGCTTTCATCTTGTGACGGACATCCATGACCATCGTATATCTTCATGTCGTCCTTACTGTAGTTGTGAGGATCAATTACAACAAACCCGTCTGAAGACGCAAAGGAAGAACCCCCTGGACAGCTTGCTTTAATCGTTGCAAAGTATTTGATTCCTGGCTTCAGATTGGAACTTGTAACACATGTAGAATTTTGAAACGTTGTTGGCGTGTAGTTGCTCACATCACTTTTATTTGGGGCAGTTCCAAGAGCAACCTCGAAGGAAACGTGCATATGATGAAAGAAGCCAGTCCAGTAGACACATGCTTTGTCCAGAGAAGTATGGAAGTCGACATCAGTTGCAGAGTTGGGGGAATCAGGGTCCACATCCATCACCAAACCATGACCTGGTGGAAGCTTTGAGGGGACTTGGAAACTCTGAGTGTTCACAATTGAGAAATGACCGGCAGAATTGTAGACATACAACTCGAAGATGAAAGGTTTGTTTAGTTCTGAGTCCATGTGCTGTAATCTTTCAAGTGGAAAGCGAATGCATCCGGCAAAACCTTTGGATTTACATTCCGAGGAAACTGACTCTGGAGATTGCAGGATCGGTGTAACATGTTTGTTGTTATGACCTGAAATGAAATCAAAGAAACAATTTCCTTACCACAAAATAACTTCATTAAAATTCACAAGCTATAAAGACATGGAAGGTATGTAATTGAATCTTCTCCAAATATTTATGTGGCTATAATAAAATTTATATACAATTAACATACTCACTTATCCTATAAAGAACCATGAAATCCCTTGACAGTTCTTCAGGGTCGTCAAATGTTGTGTTCTTCCATTGGACGTAAACATAGGAACCCTTTGTCTCCGGTATCAGCAGCTCGTTCACGATTGGCGGAGTGTTGTCAATCATGACAGGCCCATAGCTGACTGCGGTTGTGAGCCCAGCCTTGTTAGATGCTATGACGAATATATAGAACACAGTCTTCCCAGCAACTCCTGCATGATTAACTTTGAAGGAATGATGTCCCTTGGTTGACTTGTATGCTAGGAGATCGGGGTCATTCCTAGATGAAAGATCGCTTCCAAACCCTACATAGAAATCCCTCATTTGACTATCAAGTTCTGTAGTATTCCAGGTCAGGAACATCTTGTCAGAAGGAAGATATATGATGGTATTAGCATCAAGGCGAGGAAGGTTTCGACAAGTGTTGTCTGTCCATTCTGTGTCATTTCTGGAGTTAAGGTCAAAAGGTAAAAGTTCTGTTATTGGTACTTCTGCTGAATTTCCACAAATCTTCTGACATGCATCAGTTGAATCCAGTCTGATCATCGTTAGATTCTCTCTTACTAGCCACGCTGAGTTCTCATGACAGACCACGTGTTCAGATATCTTCGCATTGCTCAGTGAAACATTGAAAATAATTGGTGGAGAATCATCCTTCGTAAATCCATCAGAACAAACAACCTTAGAAGGACTGAGGGCTTCATTATAGGCTATCACAGATGCAAAATACTTCCCGGCTTTAGGAGTACTGAATTTGTATTCATGGAAGCTGTAGGGGAGAGAAACGGCTCCTGAGAATGTTGAATTCTCCATTTCAGCAAGACTAAGACATGAGCTTGACAGAGCAACTAAATAATGATTGATGCCGCTCTCGTGGTCAATAAATCCGTCCCAGTTGATCAGAACTGTGTCCTCACTTGTATAGTCCACATCAGATCCATCCACAGATCCTTCCTTTACAGACCCAACTGCAGGTGGAGAGGTATCCACAAGGATGTCCAGGTGATCAATGCTCCTCAGACCAGCTTCGTTTGTAGCAACAACAGTGAAGAAGAAGGGCTGATTGTGTTGACCAGTGTTTGTTCCATTTGACGTTAACAAGTTCAGATCAATCGTGTGGTTGGAGAATTGACATTTTCCAATTGACGGACAGTAGCACGGAGTGTTGATTGGACAGGACTGTAAATAGAACAGAACTATTTGTCAAAATGATTATTCAAGGAACATTTTATAGATAATATTTATTTTATAAATATCATGAAAAATTAAATGAGTTTTAGAGTTTACTCAAAGTGCTACAAATTGATCTTGGCATAAGTTAAGTTTGAAGCACACTTACATTTTCAAACTTTATGTTATATACTAAGGTTAATCTTAGTATTACTAACAGGCAGGAAGGCAAATATGAAATAAACTGTAAAACCTACTGTCGCATTCAGGCGTTGAATAAGAACATTGCCGTGTCCAAGGTCCTGTGAATGGTCCTGGGTACCCAAGTACCATTCCACAACTTGGACTCCGCTGTGTGGATCCTTGACATCAAACTGCAGGACCATGGTTGATATATCTGTGCTGTCATGGACGTACACCTGTTTATGTCCGTCCTTCACAAGCCACATGTGAGAAATGTCAGGTACTGTAGAATCAATGTACACTGTCACAGAGTCAGTAAAGGAGTTCTTCATAATATCCTGCATTTTGAGATGCAGCGAGATCTCTTGACCATCATGAAGCTTTGGTGTTAGACAAAGGGACTGTTTCGTAAAACCAGGAACTTGTTTCCAGGTAGAAAATGGGCTCTTGTCTATGGAAATCGAGTACATAAATTCAGTTATTCCTTCAACGTTTGTTGTACCAGTCACTGATAGAGGCCCAAAAGTCTGGTCATATGGTGATTGCACTTCCGGTTGACTTTCGATTGGCTTCAGAGGGTTGTTGTCTTTGAACTTGTCATTATAATACCTGCCTGTCCAGTTTGCACAGATATTGCCATGGTTCGTTTGCCATTTAAAGTTGGTAGCTGATGCTGCTGACGAGATTTGGAGTTGTATCTGAGGATCAGATTTGATGATTGAAGATTTGTCAAACAGAACAAACCTACGAACAGATTGTCTGTTCCCAGCATTGTCAACAACCTCCAAGACTACAGCATAGAGACCAGAGGAGTCGGGGAGAGTGATGTTCATATTTATGTTGAATTTTCCATCAAACTTAACCGGCGGTTTGACCTCTTTATAGTCATTGTACAGAGTCAATCCTTTCGACGCCATTTTGTATATATAAAGTTTCATATATGCGAGACCAGAAGCTGTGTCACTTTGACCTCCATGAGGAACAGGATCCGACCATCCTGAACTGCGGAGTCTGATGTTGCCTAAATAACAATCAACAGAAAAAATAAGTTTAGTAGCACATTGAGATGAGAATGAGGGTTCATCGTAAAGCGAGATGTTTTCAATGCCTACAATTACAAATTCAATAAAAAAAGTTAAGCTAAAATGTTCATTGTGTGGCTTTCGTAGAATCAATGAGGAGAAGAGATGTTTGAGATAGAACTTCAGCATGCAGACTTCAAAATCATATCTAGCAAGGCAAATATCTCTCTGTGGAAGAGTACTAAAATATAATGTCCACGTGAGATCTCATTGCCTTTTTCAAATGCATCATTTATAGTAACTGTTTTACTCATACTAACATTGGATCATTACACGTTATAAATGTAGAGTATATTGGCATATGAGGTTTCTGCATATCGGAAATACTTTCATAACAAGGAATGAAGAAATATAATAAATTCCCTGTTCCATCTTTTATTGATAGACTTCATTGAAAAGTGATATTTCAAAACTCATATTATTTGCTATTTTAATAAAAATGGATATATTTCATCAACGTTCTCTTCAAATAACATTGGTTGCTTAGGATAAATATGTGCAATTAAGAATTAAGAATAATAAAGAATTCCCCAACCTTCCCTCGTGATTCTCGATGACAACTCTAAAGCATCTGAAGTACAGTGAGACGTCTTGGAACAGTGGATTGGCTTGCTGAAATCGTAGCGGAAACACAGTTGCTTGGTGGCGTCGTTGTGACGAAATATTTCCGTTCCCTTCATCACTTTGTCAAAGTTTGTATACTTGAAGAATCCTCCGCTTGTTGTTGTGAACTTGAAGCACAATCTGTAGAATATATATATATACAATGACCAGAGTTGGTAATCTCTAATCTTAAGAAGTCATTTTTTTATTATTTAAGAAGTCATGATGGTAAGCTGAAGTTGAAAAGCTATGAGGGTGGACTGTTACTACGTATATAATACATCTTTGTTACTAAAGAAGGTTAGAAGCAGTATACACTACTAAGTGAGTATGAGAATGGAAATGTTGACTGATGCTTTACAATAAGTTTTCTGAAAATCAATTTGGTTTAACTTCATCTAAAGTCGTTAGAGTGAATAACAAAAATTTAACATCACACAGTCGAACAGCCAAAATCTTGTACTTCCTTTGTCTTGTTACATGATGAACTCCGACAATCTGAACAATTTGAATATGATCTTGCCATTTAGAACTCCAAGTTTTTAATCAAAGGAAAATAGCTATTCATTGTGGTGTCTGAGTGATAACAAATAGTAACGAATATTTCACAGTCCGTGATGGATTCAGTGGGGATTCAAACCGAATGCCTGAGATCTTAAAAGGGCAATATGGAGGTGGTTTATCAAAACAGCGAACGAATGTTTTATCTTATCAACAATATTGCACTCCTCACACACTTAAACCCTGCACTGGTCATTTATTTGATTGTTATGAAGTTATGAAACTAAGCCATTTCAGTAAAGCCAGAGCTACCTTTCTCCATCCATGACATCAGTTGTAACCGGGAAGGACTTGGAACATTTAAGGTTTGAGGCTGGCGATGTGTCGTTTAGAGTCAGGCTACAGGTGACATCCCCGTGTAGTTGATCCTCTATCAATGTTACGTCGTGTCCTGCAGGGACCAATCATAGTGCCTATTATCTGAGGAAGCTAGTCTTTAACGAAACGTGTGTGAATTTTTGAATAATATCCGAGCGAAAGCTAGTGCTATATACTAATATTGATGAGTTCCGTAAAAGCCATGTGACACACCCGATGGTAATGATTTCCTTGTTACCAACTCTATTCCATTTATTCTCTCAGAAATTTACATAAAACGAGCCGCTTCCTTTGGTTTAGTAATGTTACAAAACGTGTGATTTTGTTTGTATTATCCGAGCGATAGCGAGTGTTATACACAAATTTGGATGAGTTTCGTAAATGCCGTATGACACACTTCCAATGGTAATGATTTCCTTGTTACTGACTCTATTCCATTTTATTCTCTTAGAAACATCTATAATACGAGCCGCTTCCTTTGCCTATCGTGATTTTACGAACAATGGTTTCATGACAAACAAATACGGAACCTCGTGCTTCAACAATCCTTGCTAGGCAAACATGGTATGTGCACATATGCTTACATTTAAAATATGTCAGTACTTATATTCAACCTTATGGGTAATAACTTGTTGAACATGCCATAATGCATTGGTTTTTGAACTCAGCTTAGACTGTATATCGCTGTACATTTGAAGTATTTTAGTTGTTTGCTGCGCACCCCTTTTTAAGCGTAAAATGATCTTATTACCTGATATATCCCGCTTTACTATTGTCGTTTTGCCTTGCACTATTCCAAATCCTTGTTCCTTGATGTAATTTGGTTGATGTGAAATGTTCGGTGATTTGAATTCAGAGTACAAGTTGAAACCCAATGATTTAGGCTTCAGACTGACATATTTGTCAGTTTCTTCACTGCATGCTGTGCTGTTGGCTCCGGGAGTTGAATTCCGGGTACTTCCATGTGCGTCAAGCATATTGATGTGACACGTGAGTATCTCTGGTTTCTTCGTCACTAAAAGAAAGGTAGTATGACAGACTATAAGAGAGGTTTATAGAGGTTCAGTACACTGAGATGCTCTTAATCAATCCAGTCACAAGAAAGTTTATGCATCAAAGTCTCCTAAATTTGCGAAATAAGTAAAGATGACCGTTTAATGAACCATTCAGTGAGTTGTTTTAGTAACTCATAATTTATCAATTTTTACCAATAGTAAGATTAGGAAAGTCTGAAGTCAGGATTGTGATCAAAATCCGGACAATCACGCACGTCAATCATTCCAAACAAAATTGAAACTAACTACAGCAGAAGACTTTTGGAAGAGTAAATAAGACGTATTCATGAAAATTAAACGTGTAAATTTGGCGTCGAGGCATATATATGACTTTTTAAGATTGTCATAGACAACAAGAATTTATGATATTATTGTCAAAGGGTATGAATATGTGAGATGTTTTGAATTTATATCATCAATTATGTTTTTTGATTACAATAACGGTTCCTATTACAGTCAAGAGCTGTTATATCAGATTTTTTTCAAGGACAAAATATCACCTCCCTTTTAAATTGCACACATGACGTCACGCCATACAAAGCTCTGACGTCACATTTCGCTTATGACGCTGCGTTCCAAATCTGTTGACCGCGGATAATCCGCCTATGTGTTGATTTTTGGTGTTTATGTTATTTTGATATTGCAACTATGGTAATTAACATAATAACATCCTCCTATGCAGTCATATGATACCCACTGTTTCTTTAACTGACATAACTTACAGTCGCACTTGAGCACCGACCCCTTGTCCACCTTCTCGAAGCCGGGCCTGCACGTGCACGAACTCCTCAGTCTTCTGTCAGGACAGTCTCCGGGCCAACACCAAAGATTATTCCAGGAACACGTTACTGTGGAAACGATGCATCTCTATAATCGTACAATTTGAACTGACTTGATTATTCTACAGCGCCGTAATTATCATTACTTAGCACGCCTCCAGATCTTAACGTCTGAACTATTATCCTATTGCAAACAATTATCCCTTAACCAATTGCTTTAATTGAAGATGTAAATTATATAGAAAGACAACTTCATGAGCAGATTGTCAGAAAGAACGGAATTTAAAAAGCTGAAACTTATCAGACTTATGTTTACAGTAATCTTATGAATTAAACCATAAAGGTTGACAAAACAAATTCATGTAAGAGCTTCCAATTGCATAAACATGTACAATTGCGTGTATTATTTTATGGTATATTGATAATTGTTATACAATTCTCTGGCTTATTTGATGCTCTTTTCATGGCAGCGTATAAATAATTATCACCCTGCTCAAAAGGTGAGATCTTATTTATCCGGGGTCACGTTGACCAATCACAGATCGAGAATCTTACATGTTTATTTTTACTTGTGTAAATGACTCATCAAAATGTAAATTTTACAAGGTTATGAAATTAAATAGTGATTTTGAATGTTATTTATCTAAACTACACAGAAATGGTTATCTAATAAAGTTTGTTCTGTTCTGTTCTGGTAGGATAATCAATCTTAAGTTGCTACTCACGTTTACAGTCAGGATGAGCTGTAGTGTGCCAATAGAGAGAGTGTTCAGGATCTCCGCCAGCACCGTAGCATTCAGCTAGAGCATTACATCAGGTTTTTTATTTCAATAAATTAAGTGATTTAACAGTGAAAGAAACAATTCCTTACCAAACTGTTTTTGTTTTAAAATTTGTTTTATTTGTTCCCATAGTGGATTTCATGTATTTCATATTTAACATCAAGTATATCAACAATTTTTTGACAAAAAACTTCATTGCAAAAGTAAAGCTGACTTTTTATAGTGGAGAAGTTATGGTGTGAATATTGGGAATATAGGTAACCATTTGTCTGTGAATTAAGCCAAATTATCATTCCTTTTTGAAATTTGTCCACATTGTATATCTCTTTCAAAACGACCAGGAAATGTTTCTATTCAAGAAATATTTGTTTCAAAGTGCAAGTATAAATATATATTTTAGATGAAAATTGTATGTGAATAAGTACTGGGTTTTCTTATATAATCTCAAACCAGATGAATAATTTATATTTGATCTCAAATAAAAACATAATATTTTTGGTATTATCAAGTCTTCAATTTGTTTCCAAAAGGTTTGAGTTACCTTACACTCGCAATATATTTACATGGCATAGATATTCATTCTCAAAATTACAGTTAAAGTTAAAGATACCATTCTCAACAAGTTTCATAAGTTGTTATTTTATTTTCATCAGGGTAATTTTATAACCTTTAAGGTATGAAAATTGAAATGTGAAAAAGTCTTCAACAACTTATAAGCTAAAAACATTTGGTGCCAAGTCCTTTCAATATGCTGCTGCTACTCTATGGAACTCTCTGCCCCTTGACTTGAAACTTGTACCAACTCTTCCTATCTTTAAAAACTCAAGACATACCTTTTCCAGCGTTACACTTAATTAATTTGCAGATTGCAATTGTTGTATATATGTATATATCTCAATTGTCAGCGTTTTGAGCATTGCCGATGTGTGGTGGAAGTCAGCGCTTTATAAATATCCTTATTATTATTATCATATATGACGACTAGTCATTACTCACCACACTCAGAACCGGTGTACCCTGTGTGACAGATACATGTGTCAGGACGAATACAATCTCCTCTGTCATTACATGCTCCGTTTTTACTGGTTTTATGATTGCAGGTAGCTGAAGATTAAAATAACATTGATTTAGACAACATCTTTTACAATTGTTTATAATAAACTGAAGACACGTCGTTATCTCCTTTATGCATAATAAGTCTGTTCATCTTTTCACACCTTTTTTTTAAATTTTAGTCTTTAAATGTACATTGTACCACCTTGATTTTCTATCTTAAGTATCTTTTTTAAGTTATAAGAACGGTAGATATGTATTATGAATGCACAAGTCTGTCGTAAATATTATAAGTGGCACATTTGCTTCATTGAAAATATTTTCAAAAATGAAAATGAAGGTTGCTAATGTTTTTACTTACCTAGTTGAAACGTCAGATAAGTATAAAACTTGACATTTATTAAAATCAGAGCCATTGGCTGTACATGTGTACATGATCATGATATTCAATTTTGCTAAAGGATGTGATCAATTTGTTTTCCCCTTAGTAGGGATACCGGGTCACCAAATGTTCATTCAGTAATCCAAATAAGGCATTTTCGACAAGCTTTGTAGATGTGGGTGAGAGTTGAAGCTTTGTGGATGATCGAAGTGTTCTTGATTGCTGGTAAAGGTTAAGAAGATCTTTCAAATACTGAGGGGCAGAGTCAACATGAAGTGTGGAGTACGCCAGTAGAAGGCGCTTGAAAGTGATACGGTGACAGACAGGAAGCCAGTGAAGTTGCTTGAGGATTTCGTAAGATATGTTCTGTGGGGTGGGTACGGGTAATTATTCTAGCAGCTTTGTTCTGGATACGTTGGAGGTGAGAGGTGACAGCAGATCCTGACAGAAGAGAGTTGCAATAGTTTAATCTTGATGTGACAAAAGAGGTCATGAGAGTTTTGCAGGTGTCAGTGTCAATAAAAATGACAATATACAGTCTGATTTTTCCTATCCTACAAAACATTTCAGCATGCCATGTGAAGGTCCAAGTTGCATATGTTGCAATATGACTGTGAGATTTATCTGTAATGTATGCGAATCTTGGAGCATGCAGTAAACTTTGGAACAAAAAACAGGACTTTTCATTGCGATTTGTGAGTCAAAACCAGTGACACTAGTGCGGGCTGAAAGTAGCTACAGTCAAAAAACAAGTATTTCACGTAATATAAATGTGAATTTGAGGATATTCTTGGAATGAACAGTACGTATTTGTGAATTTGAGTGAACATTTTGAAACTTTATAAATGACTTTACCATAAACTGTATTTCATGTAAAAAATCAAACACGTGCAATTATGTCGGAAAGGGCGGGAAAAGAAGCCGCCGGAAGTCATGTGAGTCATGTTAGTCATGGAAGTAGGGCTAGTAAGGTGGCGAAAGCGGCCGCAAGTTTGGATGAAGTCAAAATAAAGATGAAGTACTTTGATCTTGAGAACACCAAGAAACGTGAACTCTGTATGCTTGAATTACAAACGGAACTTGACATAGCAGAGGCTAGATTTCAGCGGTTGTCTGATGATGCTGAAAGAACTCTGAAATATGGAGAGGAAATTATTGTGAGTGATGGTAAAGTAAAAAGACTTGATAAACCTCAGACCTCTGAAGAATATGTTCAAGAGTATATCAAGAATAATCCATTGTTGCCTGAAACAGAAACCCCAATTCAACCAGTTAATGTGAAGGGAATATGCGAACAACGTGCTTCAACAAAACTTAATGCGGAAGCCTCAGGTTTTGTGCCTCAGAAACAGTTATGTGACATTGCACTAGAGTTTGCTAATCTTACCAAGTCATTTGCAGAGACCATAAACCTCGGACGTCTTCCAACACCTGAACCAGGAGTGTTTTCAGGGGACCCCCTTCAATATCAAGGCTGGAAATGTGCTTTTGAATCTTTGATCGAGAGGCGCGGCATACCTCCAAGTGAGAGAATATACTTTCTGAACAAGTATCTATCAGGTGAAGCTAAGAGTGCTGTAGCAGGATATCTTCTGATAAATACACATGATGCGTTTGAAGAAGCTAAGCTGCGTTTGGACAGAAGATTTGGAACATCTTATCATATAGCTAAGGCTTTCAGGGACAAGCTTGAATTGTGGCCTAAGATAGAGGGAAAAGATGGTACAGGCTTGAGGAAGTTGTCAGATTATCTATTTCAGTGTCACAATGCTATGAACAATATTGACAGTCTCAAAATCTGGAATGATGAAAACGAAAATGCAAAGATGGTGGAAAAACTGCCAGAGTGGTTAGTGTATCGATGGGGAAGAATTGTGGCTAACTGGCGAAAAGACTATAATGCGTTTCCTTCTTTCAGGAAGTTTGTAGACTTTGTTGCCGAAGAGGCAGACATCATGTGCGACCCAGTGATGATGTCAAGATTTCCGAAGAGGCCGACTAGGAAACCAGAAACTGTAGACAGAATGTCGGCTAGGAAAACCACATTTGCCACACAAGGGTCAGGACCAAATAAGATGTTTTGTACATTCTGCAAACAAGACCATGACCTGAATCACTGCAAGTTATTCATGTCAGTAGAAGATCAACGATTCATGACGCAGATTCGGAATGGCATACGTCAGAAAGAAGACAAATACTACGAGATGCCACTGCCATTTAAGAATGGTAATCCTATTCTTCCAGAAAACAGATCAGCAGCCACTCAGCGTGTAATGCAGCTCAAGCGCCGTCTGTTGAAGGATGAAAAGTACGCCACAGAATACCGTTCCTTCATGGACATGCGACATGGTTATGCAGAGAAAGCACCAGTGTATGACACGAACAATGTTTGGTATGTACCGCATCACGGTATATATCACCCGAAGAAACCGAACAAACTCAGAGTCGTGTTCGACTGTAGTTCTCGACACCAAGGAGTTTCACTCAACGACTACTTGCTGAAAGGTCCAGATCTTGTGAATACTATGATCGGGGTACTGTGTAGATTTAGAAAGGAAAAGATCGCCATACAATGTGACATAGAAGCTATGTTTCATCAGTTCTTTGTACCAGAATGTCATAGGGACTACTTGCGTCTCCTGTGGTGGGAAAATAATTTTGAGTCCGATCCTATTGATTATAGGATGTGTGTTCATCTCTTCGGTGCGACATCTTCCCCAGGATGTGCTTATTATGGCCTGAAGGAAGTAGCGAAGGACTATGAATTCAAGTATGGATCAGCAGCAAACTTCATACAAGACAACTTCTATGTGGATGATGGGCTCACTTCTGTTCCAACTGTTCAAGAAGCATTAGAACTTATTGATAGTGCAAAAGGTCTATGTCAGGAAGGAGGTCTTAGACTTCACAAGTTTGTTTCTAACTCAAAAGAAGTGTTGGCATCCCTGTCAAGAGAGGACGTGGGAAAAGATATAAAGGACATTGATCTGTTAAATCAAACACTTCCAGTTGAGAGAGCACTAGGATGCTATTGGTGTATTGAATCCGACATGTTTGAATTCAGAATAACTCTGAAGGATCAACCACTTGTGAGACGGAGTGTCTTATCCACAATCAATTCAATGTATGACCCTTTGGGACTTGTTGCACCAGTTTTACTAGTGGGAAAGCAAATAATGCAAGAAACTTGTAAGAATCAGATGGATTGGGACAGGCCCCTTCCTGAGGACCTTCGTGTTCGCTGGGAAAAATGGAGAAATCAGTTGTTTATGCTGGATGAGGTGAAAACACCACGTAGCTTCAAGCCGTCAACATTTGGTGATGTGGAAACCATTGAGCTTCACCACTTTTCAGATGCATCAACGACTGGATACGGTCAAGTGTCTTACCTCAGAATGGTGGACAAGGATGAGAATGTCCATTGAGCCTTTGTCACAGGAAAGTCACGTGTGTGCCCATTGAAAGTAATGACAATTTTCGAGACTAGAGCTCACAGCCGCTGTCGTATCAGTACGAGTAAGTCAGTTTCTAGATAGAGAACTGCGGTACGACAAGATCAAAGAAGTATTTTGGACTGATAGTAAAGTAGTACTTGGCTACATTGCAAACGAGTCAAGTCGTTTCCATGTGTTCGTGGCAAATAGGGTGCAGTTTATTAGAGACAATATCGAGCCTTCTCAGTGGAAACATGTGCCTGGAAATGAAAACCCAGCAGACATTGCGTCAAGAGGTATTGCGGCAAATAAGCTCATGAACTCTGCATGGTTTCAAGGACCATCTTTCTTATGGAACAAATGCCTACCATCAACAATGGATGATGGCCTTGACCTGTCTTGTGATGACCCAGAAGTTAAACATGTGAAATCATTTGCATCTTCAGCATCACTTCCATCCAAGTTCGAAGTTGATCGTCTTGAAAGATTTTCAAGTTGGCAGCGAGCAAAGAAAGCTGTGGCGTTGTGCTTGAAATTAAAGCAGAAATTGCGGAAACAAATCCCAAAGAATGTGTCAGTCATTGACTCTATTTCTGTTGAAGATTTACAGAATGCAGAGACTGTAATTATTCAACTTGTTCAAGAACAAGTGTTCTCTAGTGAAGTGAATGTGCTCAGTTCAAGGAAGGACTTGAATTCTGAGAATCAGAGACTGAATGTGAAAATGTGTAAACAAGTACTGAGACATGTCAGTGGTACAAGTCCATTGTATAAATTGGACTCATTCATGGACTCAAAGGGTATTCTTCGAGTTGGAGGAAGGACTGCAAAAGCGACTTGGGTATATGAACTGAAAAATCCAGTTATTCTACCCAAAAAGCATCATGTTACACGCATGATAATCAATCACCATCATGAAATATCCGGGCATCAGGGCAGAGGAATCACAATGAATGAAATACACAGTAGACGATACTGGATTCTGAATTGTGCATCAGAAGTGTCTTCTGTGATATCAAAATGTGTGAGATGCAGAAAACTGCGGAGTCCAGTTCAAGAACAGAAAATGTCTAATCTCCCAGATGACAGACTCGAACCTTCCCCACCATTTACTTACTGTGGCGTTGACATGGTAGGTCCTTTCGATGTGAAAGACGGTCGAAAACAAATGAAAAGGTACGGAGCATTGTTCATTTGTCTTGTATGTAGAGCAGTGCATATTGAGATAACAAATTCTCTCTCCACAGACTCGTTCATCAATGCGTTGCGCAGGTTCATCGCTACCCGGGGACCTATCCGTCAGCTCAGGTGTGACCAAGGAACAAACTTTGTTGGAGCTGAAGGAGAATACTTCAATCCTCAACATGTTAGAGACTTCCTGTTACGGAAAAACTGTGACTATTTTGTGTTCAAGATGAACGCGCCATCAGCGAGTCATGCAGGAGGAGTGTGGGAGCGACAGATTCGAAGTGTCAGATCTGTGCTTGCAGGCTTAATGAGTGCTCACGGTCAACAGCTTGATGACGAAGGACTTCGAACATTGATGTCGGAGGTAATGGCTATAGTCAATAGCAGACCTCTTACCGTGGACACGTTGACTGATCCTAATTCTGTCGAGCCGCTTACCCCAAATCACTTGTGAAAGGGCAAGACGAGAATCATATTGCCTCCTCCAGGAAATTTTCAGAGAGAAGATGTTTACTCCAGGAAGCAGTGGAGAAGAGTACACCATCTAGCGAACGAGTTCTGGTATAGATGGAGGCGGGAGTTGATCAGACTCTTCAAGTTCGCCAGAAATGGCAAAACCCACGTAGAGTATTGCAGAAGGGTGATATTGTCCTTGTGAAGGACGAAAATACTCCTCGAGGACTTTGGAGACTAGCGCGTGTGATGGTCACTATTGAAGATGATGACCGTATGGTGCGTAGAGTGACAGTTGCCGTTGGAGATCCTTCTCTGTCGAAGACAGGGAAACGTGTTGGACAGTTGTCTCACCTAGAGCGACCAATCCAAAAGCTGGTTCTAATCCTTGAATCTGAACTGTAAATCAATGTTGAAATAAGACTGAAGTCTTAAAAGCACCTTTCTATGACAATTTCATGAGGATTTCAATTATTTTTCATGATTTCTATGGTTAATCTTCAATTTAATGATAATTCATTATCATATGTATTGAATAGAGTTTGTGTCTATTTTGTGTAATATTAATCTAAAATACTGATGTATGATTTTTATTGCTAGGTTATATTTGGCATTTTACCTTAAGTGAAGAGTGTACATGGGAAAATTAGCAAGTTCTAATTTTGGGGGGGGGGGGAGTGAAACTGTAGTCGTTTTAGCATTTATTTTGTAGCGGTAGAATTTACGATTGACAGAGTTACCTCCCTTTGCTAAGTGTGACGCGAAAGGGCGTGCTCTAATTTGAAGCTTTGCGATTGTATGTCCGTTTTCTGTAGCCATGTGCAATGTGTGTTATCACATTATATATCCCTCGATATGAACTGTTTTTTGACGGTCCAAGTTGCATATGTTGCAATATGACTGCGAGATGTATCTGTAATGTATGCGAATCTTGGAGCAGTAAACTTTGGAACAAAAAAAAGGACTTTTCATTGCGTTCTGCATGTGAAGGATTTGTGAGTCAAAACCAGTGAAACTAGTGCGGGCTGAAAGTAGCTACACCATGCATGTACGGATGAAAGGGTCACCAATTCTAATACTTAGTATGTAGGCGATGTGATGTCGGATACCGGTAATCAATTCAGAAATGAAAATGACCAAATATACCAACATTGAGAAAGAAGACTGCCAAATATGCAATTAATTAATCATTTAGGCTATAGGATTCAAAGGTTCACCAAACCCTTCTTAGGGGCCATATTGTCACCAGTCCATATTGGTCCTTATGAAGGGGCCACAGGGCCACCAAAGCTATAAATTATAATCCTTCCTAGTCTAGGAGTCTTTACACAAAGTTTCCGCTTTCTAGACCATATGCTTTAGGAGTAGAAGATGAAAACAGGTTTTAAGGGAATGGCGCCCGTGATCCTTATAAGGTTAGCAGGGTCACCAAAGTTATAAATCATAATCCTATCCAGCCTGTACACAAAGTATCAGCTTTCTAGGCCTGGAATAGAAATAGGTTTTAAGGGCGATGCCCTTCCAGCCCTTAATAGGCGCCATATATGTGGAGGTCAAGGAGTATCACGTCCCTTTCGACCATAGTCTTAATTGCTGGAGCGCAGGATGGAACGTTACCCATAAAAGAACTCCCATGCGGAGCGACAGCAAAATTAACAAAACTTTAACAGTGCGCACTAAGGCCGCCTTGCCAATATCACTGCAATGCAATGCCATCTATATACTATATCATCTCTTTTAATGTAGCGCCGTGAGCATGTACCAGTGGGTGGAATATGGCGCATGAAAAATATCCATTATTATTATTATTTATTAATGAACTGCCTGGTCCTGATCTGGAACCAGACCCAACGTTGCGTACCCCCATCGCTCATCTTGCTTCTTGAACAGCATCTGTGAACTACTGCTAGGTTTCACTTAAGGGGGCTATGCTAACGCCTAAGCTTATGGCCTTAGCAACTTGCTTGGATAATCCGCTGCACCTCAGTCCTTTCCACAAAAAAATCGAAGCATGAAGAATGAACACAAGAGGGTTCTCGGGCACGATGCAATGGAGCGGGGTCTTTTCTCGAAGATTGACTGGTTGTAGGAGAATGAACAGCAGCCAAGCGTGGACCACAAGGGATCTATGAAGATAACTCTTCCCATTTCTCCCACTCACACGATAGTGAGTCCAGGGTCCATCCCTATGAGTGGTGTACTCATGACATGCATATCTGCAGCTAAGCGTTAAGCTCCGTCGCGAAAAGGTCATTCAGGGCCTGCCGAACTAGAGCTAAAATTAAAACCCGAGGGTGCAACTGCCACCCTGAGGAACGAATGATCTCTGAGAGGGAACGTTCATCGCCTAAGAAATTTTCTCTGCACAGGATGCAACCTGATGCGGTGTACCACTTTAAACTGAAGAATGGTAGATGGGGGAAGATTGATCTTTTGATTGTGAAAAATGTTAATCTGTCTGTGTTGACCCATTCTCTCCCCACAGAGGCGGCTCAGTCATACCCGAGTTAGCCTCTGTTCTATTACGGCTAATACATGGGACAGAAAGGTAGAAATCTGATTCGAGGCAATTGAAGTTAGTTGTGCAATCAGCGACGCCGTTTCAAAAGTGGTCATTCGCAAAAGCTCGACTATTCCCGTGTGGTTCGGCATCCTGGGGAGACAACTCTTCCTTCTACAAAACATCGCTTTTTACCTTCTCATTAGTTTTTATTTTGTAATTTATAAAAAAAATTTTATCACAAAACAAAGAACTATTTACACACTTATAAAACAGTATATTTCTAATGAAAAATCCTATCCATATCTGATTTTCAAATATTTTCCCTCTCACACTGTTAATGAAAATAAACCTAAAGGCATGATGCTTTTGCAAGTCACTATACGACCGTTGAGAATTCCCGAAGTCGTGGATATCCAAAAGGTGTTTTCATTGGCTGCAAATAAGGGAGATATCTCATGTTACAACTTTTTGCCGCTAGGGCAATCTGCCGGCACCCCAGGATCTTGGGTTCTTCTGCGGGTAGGAATAACAATCTCTGACGTTGGCCGACATGGTTAATTTTTTTGCAAAGCTCTAAACTTTGACTATCATGTGAAATTTGTTCATGTTGATTATCAATAAGTGACTGTAAAACCTCCTTGACAAAAATGCATTAGAAGGTCAAACACTGTGTGACGGTTAAAGAGGAAATCTTGAAGACCTAAGTACTGCCCCGGCAGTCACAGCTTTTTGTTGTTGCTGGTTTTTTTTCGGAGGGCGAGTTCATTATTAATGATGTTTTTTAAAAGAAAATTGGCTTCTTATCATTTTTTTTATCTATCATGGCAAATCATATATATGCAAGGGAACTTAAGAAGCCTTGTATGAAATGTTTACATATCAATACTCCCTTAATTTTATTGCTGATCAAATAAAGTGGAACCTTACGGATTCGACATTCTGTTGCTTGTGGAGATGACTGGATCCATCCGCTCTGACATCGGTATGACGTATCTGTCCGATGTCGCATTCTGGACATGAACAATTGCAATATGATCAATCTTACATTTGATTAGCATCTGTATAAACTTTACATACGATTAGATCTATTGTGAATGATAAATCAATCTCAATAAATGAAGAAGTATCATTCCCCACTAACTAGCAGTCAAAGCTTACGGGGATAAGTTATAGAGATTATTACCCGAGGAAGTGTGTCATATGACTTTTACGAAACGAGTGTGAATTTTGGTATTACCCGAGCGAGAGCGAGTGTTATACACAAATTTGCACGAGTTTTGTAAAAGTCATATGACACACTTCCGAGGGTAATAATTTCTTTATTACCGATTATTTTCCATTTTACCATCTTACAAATATCCAAGAAACGGACAATGGTGTTATGACATCACAGGCGAAAAAATACAGGAACCCGCGCTACAACAATCGTTGCTCGGCAAAAGTGATATGTGCACTAGTGCTCATATTGAAAATATGTCACCACTTATTTCCAACCATATGGGTAATAAAGTGGAGTATGATACTTCATTCATTTGTGTGTGTGTGTGTGTGCGTGCGTGTGTGTATGTGTCTGTTTGTCCGTTCAATTTTGTGGATGAATGAGTTCCATGTGTACATTTAAATTATTGCTTTCCATTGTATGCTTCAAACCGAAATAAAAAATACGCTAAAGCCTTTACATTTTAATTTTCCATACATTAGGTTACCGGTCACCTGTGCATGTCCTCCTAAATAAGCAATACCAAGATATAATTTGTCCAGATGTTTATAAGGGACAAAATTTAGATCCTCATTCCCGTAACCGATACACACTGAAATATGAACTTTACAAGTATATCATGTTTCTTTTCGTGAAGCCCTTCAATGATACATTTTCGCGGTGATATAGTGATATAAAGTTAAAAACTTCTGTTGATTTTTTTTCATGTTGAATAAAACAATATCTTTGCATAATTTTTTCTGTATGTAAGACCAGAAAATTGAAACGAGCTGTAGCAACATCGATGTATTCATCGGGCATCTATGAGTACTTACTCCTTCTTGTAGCGAGTCACGTGATGATTTCCGGTCCACCAGCCAGTTGAAGTGGAATACTTGACTGTGACAGAGAATGTAATGTATCTTCTACCAAGGATCATGACGTGTTCACTGAAATGAGGCGACAGCCGTGGTGAACTTAAGTTTTCGAGGTCAATTAACCATTGGATTCACCGATAACTGAAGTCAACAACTGTTTTATTATATGATTTTATATGATTTATGAAGGTTGCATTTATTTTTATAAATAATTTTTTTTCCAAATTTTATGCTTCAATAGTAAACCATATATTTGTGACGTTAATAATGAACAAAATATTCGCTGATGATGCTGTTGCCCCAGTGTTCCGAGAATCTTTTTCCTTAATCTTAATTTACCTTTAACTGTTTCAACGTACGTCGGCACCAGCAAAACGTGTGGCATTTTATGTTCCTTCACTCGATATATATGAAGTGTACAGACTACACGACCAATTATCTATATTTGCGGCAGAGTTAACAGCAATTCTAAAAGCATTGCTTTGGGTTAAAAACCATGACCATGAGTCAATAATTTTTACAGATATATTGGCCGCTGTTCAAGCTATGTAATCAGGAGTGCAAGGCCAACGAAGTGATATTTTATATGATATATTTTATTTAGACACCTTTTTGAATACCATATATATCAGTTGTGATATTGTATGGGTTCCAGCACACGTGGGTCTCAGTGGTAATGAGAGTGCAGATCAACTTGCCAAGTCTGCTCTAACAAAAATGCAAGTCAACGTATTGGACTATTTGCCAATTCCAAAAGATTACTTCACTGTTATACATAAAGCAATTTGCCAACTGTGGCAAAGTAACTGGGATCATGGCACCAATGCCAGACATATGTACAACTTATGCCCTAAAGTCACTAAGCATGTAAAGATTCGTCGTCAAAAGCGAAGAGATGAAGTCGTTTTGACTCGATTAAGACTCGGCCACTGTGGCTTAAATGCATATAAACACATTTTTGACAAGGATAAATCTCCTTTGTGTCAGGATTGTGCTGGCAATTGCCCAGAAACTGTTATTCATTTTTTAATTTAATTTTTAATTAATTTAACATCCATCGTCAAGAACTTATAGAGGTGGTGTCATAACGATCAAGTACCTTCGATCTGAGGTCTATATTCTTGGAGAAAACCTCAAGGTCATTGGATTGTTATGTTGACCTCCCGCGGTCAACATAACGTTTGATCGTTTTCGATGACCATTTGCCTCGGCCAATCAGGGAAGAGAACACTCGTCCATCATATAATACATTGTAGTGGAACCTAGTTAAGAACATTCTTTAACGTAGTACAACTTTTCCACGATTTACTACACTTAACTAGGTATCCGAGTACGTTTTCGTACGTTTAAGTACATTCTAGAACGTTGTACTACGTCTGACTACGTTAAACTACACTAGTTTCATCTGAGTTGAAGAAAGTTTAAGTAAACAAAAATAGGTATTAGTACGGTTAACTACGATATTAAATATGTGTAACTACGTTTTGGTACGTTTCGTATTTAGACGTTGACGTTTAAGTACGTTTCCCTACAATGTACATCTAACTACACTTAAGTAAGTAGAACTACGTTGTACTACGATAAACTACGCCTAACTAGGTAGATTTCAGTATTCCTTTACAAAAGTTTGGATGATTCTTGTCATAGAGCTCAGGATGGGCCTCTACAAATTCAAATGCCTTAACTTCCTGATCTTCAGTCAGTTTTTTAAGCCGATCGTCTGCTCTGTGACCTTTTAGTGGGGTCATCCATCGTAGTAAGCACTTGGGGAATATTGTCCTCTGTCACATCTGATGTTCCTTCGTCAGAATTGACAGAAATGACCGTCGTTTCAGGAATATCTCTTGCGGTTTGATTTGAATCAGTAGGTGGGGTAGGGGGGGGGGGGGGGGCGACTTTTTCTGCCTCTCGTTTTACCCATAGTTGATAAAATAAACTAACACTCTTGGTGGCTTGACAATTAAGAGAAAGAATGAAACACATAAACGTGTGTCTTTATATACCCTACCACTGTAGTGCCGTGATTTACCCTACTTTAACGTACTTTGACGTACCTAAACGTGTTTCAACGTAGTTCAACCTACTTAGTTGTACTAATAAACGTTCTTAAATGTAAATCAACGTTGTTAAACGTAGACGAATGTAGCTAGTCAGTTGTTCAATGAACATAGTTATCCGTTGTAAAACCTAGTAAAACGTACTTATATGTACTTAATCGCACTTACACGTAGTGAATTAAACGTTGTTTTACGTAATTACTAAAAATGCACTCATTTTCGGCACGTTAGCGGTTTTGTGGCTACGTTCAATGAACTATGTTTAACTAGGTAACGGAACGTAAGTGTGACTCCCCCATTATAGGACAAAATATTGTTTATATGTCATGCACCTAGATTTTCGCAGTTCTTAACCAAAAACTCGCTATATACGAATTTCTAAGAACTATGTCTTGACAATTTAACTCATGTACTAATAGAAAACAATAAAAAATATGAAATAGATAAATAAATAAATTGATTGGTTTAATTAACAAATTTAACATCTTACAAACATCCAATCTCTGTCGGGCTTGCCCATACGGACTATCTTCTAAATTGTTAAGTGATAAAACAAAATATATAATGAAAAACAATAATGCTAAGAATAAAAGAAAATATATGTATTTCTAAATGAAACAAATCATAAGAAATTTTTTTGATACTTCATTGATAATATCAATTTCTAAAAATACAGGAAAATTATTCAATCTTGCCTTTAGTGTTAATACGAAATATTTGAATTCGGACATATTCATTCCTTAAAGAAAACTTCCGTCTTTTAACTCTTTGCAATGGTAAGTCTCCAACTCACGCTAACGATTCAAACGTGAACCAGAACGTTTCTTAACGTGTGCTATCATTGGTTGAAAATGACAAACTACGCCATCTGTGGATCGTTAAGGATAAATAACGCTTAGTCACTTTGCCCGGACGGCGCGCTTTGCCCTGATCCCCCTTCGATGGTTTGTGCGTCGAAATAAGTATTAGTATGTTATTGTTGATAACAAAGAGTAAATTTCATAAATGTTATATCAAAAACGATCTAGGTTAATTTCATCCCTAACCGCAAGCAAGTATGAAAAAGGGTCTTTAAGACGTAGTACATTAATCAACGTTATTTGAATTCTAGATTTAAAGTTTTTAAAGCTATAAAGTCATAAGAACAACAAAAACCTGGAATTCTGCTCTTTAAGGACACGTTGAAAATACGGGCATACCTCAAAACTATTGTGTCATCCTCGGCTGTCAGTAAAGAGATTACATTTTATTGAATACCGCTTCACACTTTCCCAGTACAACAATCTTCAACTTTCTATTCATTAATTGCAGGACTATTTGAAAATAAAATCCCATATTCTCTCATACAGTCATGTATTAAAGGGGCAGTAGCACGTTTTAGGGGGAACATAAGGTGATGTCAGGAAAATTATATTTAATGGTTTCAATTGAACGACAATGTATTTAAACTAAATGGAGCAGTAATAATTCAAATATATAACGTAACGTTTAGCCATGCCAAAAAAAGAATTAAAGATGTTCACACAATGGCCGCCCATTGGTTTTAGGTGAATCTTCATACTTTGTCCTCTTGACTATGGATGGTTGGTTTGTGTAATGAGATTTGTGACACTATCAACATAATACATTTAGCATTAACGTACGATTATCAGTGAAAATTTTGAAATGTAAAAGTATCAAAAACGTTCTACTGCCCCTTTAAAGGTAAGGTCATCTAGTGAAGAAATGAAGATAAATGTAATGCAAATCCAACAAACGAAAATGAAAAATTCTCACCCATTAGGAGAAAGCGTCTCAGATGAAAGTGCAACCATCTGCAGTATGAACAAAATCCGCAGTACCCATACTATATTTGTCGTCATCTTCAATTCATCGGGTCTTACCAAAGGCACTTAATCTTCTTGCAAAATCTTTGAAAATCGGAATTGTATAGCCCTACTATTACATTTAACAATTTACTTATTTGTAAACATGATCACCGACGTACGCTGCTAGATAAGCCTTCCGAAGACAGCAACAATACACTATGTCTTAAGCTGAACAAGAGAATTTCCTATCTGTTGCTATAAATTGTAATATCGATTAACCGACACTTCAGGTCTAAGTTGGTTGAGCTGTATGGACTTGTGTCTCTGCGATGTGCTATATTTTATGTGTGCCTCTTTAGAAAACTATTTTTATGTTGTCGGTAGATTTTGCATTGTGTAATTTTTGTAGAGCCGGTTTTTATCTTGAGTTTTCCTTGACAAAAGGATAGGTAATTAACTTGATTTGAATAATGACAAAATCATCACGTAAGTATGTGTAACAAATTGTATGTTGATGACTTTCATTAAGTACAAAATGAACTATTATAAAACAGTATCGATCAAAAATCAATCTAGAAACATATCAATCAAAATGTACTCATGAAACTGACCAACTATTACGCAGTCTGTTTCATAAAGCGAGATCGTAAACATTTATTGGTGAGAATGCACCAAGAGAAGAGGTTTTGTAAAAATATTTTTTTACGACTCCACGACCCCGAAAGAGTAAAAAAACGCGCTGAGTTAACAGCCAAAGGGTTAATGTTTGAATCTTGAAAATCAGACAAGGAATCATTCGTAAAAATGGAAGTTAATAAGACTGTAGAATTGTTTGAAAACAATTATCAAAACCTGACACCTAATAACCGGCACAGTCAATGAGCAGATGATTTTTGACAATTGACTGGTTTTTATTAATTAAAAATTAATCAATATGGACTATGGTGCCAATTAAAATTTTGTCTCTATATCACCTAGCTAACGCAAACTGGCAAAAAACTGAACAGGTTTCTCGGATATTTTACTAACGCATCTTCACTTCAACACACAATGAAATCAAGCAATTTCCAAATGTTTATTCGTAATCAAGTTCAACTTGACGTTTGTTGCAAAAGGAAAATTTTCAAACCTTGAAGCAAAATGAGTTCATTAAAGCCCCATATTCAAAGTGTAGTGAAGTTCTATATTTTAAAAAGTTTGTTTGTTCATTGTATTTTTCAAAACATTTTGCGATCAAGGGCTTTGAGTAATCCTCATTCCTTTGATGTACATGTATAGCTCATATGTATATATTATTGCTGTAGTAAACAGTCATTTAATGGCTTTGAAAACAAATCTCATATTTTAAGTCGTGAAAACTTCTTTAAGTCAATCACAACCTGCCACATCACATCGCCCTTACTGGTCAGGCTATTGCTATGGTTTACAGTAATAAGTCAAGCGCACACTTACTTACTTGGCGTATAATTAATACACAAACAAGGAACAGAACTTGACAGTATGACAGTTAGATAGTGAGACGTATAATAAAGATATTTACTAACTTTTGTTGATTTGTTTAATCTGGTGATAGCTTAATCATGGCTTTTACTAAGAGATCTGAAGTCAACTCATCATCAAACTGCATGGTTTGTCTTGGTTCTTTGTTTCGAAAATGATTAGATGGCCCATTCTACTCTAAAGAAAACTTATCATTATAAAAGAAAATGTGGTTTAAACATATTCATCTAAAACAAAGAAACAGGATTGACAAACAAGCAAGTAATGCTTATATAAATGCCGCTCCCTAGCAAAAAAAACGTTATTAAAATAATTATAATAGTGACGTAACGTACACATGGACAGATATGTACACATAACATAAACTTTTTTTTGAAAATATAAGACATAGAAACTTAGACTCCTGCTCATGTTATAGTAAGATGGTATAAACGTAAGGATATTTCAGCACGGCAAAATCTCAATATGTCAAATCGGTGTACGGACAAAACCCCACCCTGACAAAAGCCCACGCGGACAAAAGCCCATAGGACTAAAGCCCACCCTGTCAAAACCCCACACCAATCCCACAGATACCAGGACAAAACCCCACACTTGTATTTTAACAACTTTTATTCCATAATAATACATTTTAACCATCATTTGTGTTAATGTGACCGTGAGTGGTCTTGAACCAGTTCTGGATCCTCCATCTGCAATATACATAAAAATACAATAAACATAACTTTTAAAAAAAATATATATGAATTGATAAATCAATTTAATAAAATTTTAAATCTTTCTTAAAATATTAAAATAGATTAACTTACACTTAAGGATGTTTTCATAGAGCCCCCACATTAAAGTCCTCTCCGGCGGCTGCATTCCCATCTTATCATGGTCTTGGTTGATCTCTTCTTTGTGTATAAATGTCCATCAAAACTTATCTTAACACATCCTTTGTTGTTCTTCAAAATCTCCATTTCCATCTTAAAGCACACTGAGTAGAGAAGTTCTGCTTCTGTTATACCTACTTTAAGTGACATTAACAACTCACTTATCTCCAATCTATTCTCATTTTTCTAAACCTATTCATCCTTGTCAGTTATCAACACATACTAAAATACAAACAATACATTCTCTACTCTACTAATTAAGATTGGTGGGCTTTTGTCTCCATATGAGAAAATAGGTATGGGGTTTTGTCAGGGTGGGCTTTAGTCCTATGGGCTTTTGTCCGCGTGGGCTTTTGTCAGGGTGGGGTTTTGTCCTACAATCGTCAAATCATGTCAAATCTGAAAATCTCTTAGATATTACGATATAATGGTGTAATGGCTTTAGAAGCCCTACGTTTACATTTTGTATGTGGCCATATAAAATTGAAGGCACGTTAAATTTTCAAATAAATAATATTTTTACGAAATTAGGTGATTTTAAATTATGCGAATGAGGTTTGCTTTCTCACACTACGAATAATTGAAAAACAATGAGTGTCGTTGAGGCATCATGTCATGAAATTGTAGCCGATTATCCTGTTCGCAACCTAATACAATTCGATACATCATGTACTTTTGAGATGGTTCTTTTTTTTTCCAATTCTTAACTTCTAACGCAAAACAACTGTCTGACATGATAAAATGTATACTTATAAATGTTAATGAACAAGTTTAGTTTACAAATCTTCTATTAGATATCATGTAAACAAACCCTACCTTGTCGAAATTACTGTAGTCAATGCCAAATACTCCATCTACTATGTCAGTGCTCAATGTGTTAATTTCAAGGCTCATACATTGTAAATGATAAATTCTGAAAATTCAATTTTTGATTAGATCTAGTTTGACCTACTATTGACCAATGAATGACTAGTGCTTTGACACCTGGGCGTCACAGGGATGGGCAGACAAACTACATCCTCTCTCTAATTCTTGTAACAACATTGTCAAAGAACGTGTATTAACCCAAGCGCGACTCTCCGTAATTACACAATCCGTAACGAAGTGTCATAAATGTATTTTCTTAAGGTAAATACGGTAGCATGGATGTTCTAACCCAGGTGCATAGAATGCACGTGGAGTTCGTGCGTGTTTAGTCACGCGACAGAGGTTATAAGTAAGGGTGAGAAAGTTGTGTCTTCATTCGAGTCTTCGCTTGTCTCCAGCGAGCAGGGTTGCTGATTTTATTTTTCACAATTATGATTTCATTTGAACGTTAAACATGACTATAATATTCATGTTAACACATTGATAACTTTCATTCTTTTCTTCCTGTGGATGTCTGGGTATTGCGAAGTTGTTTTTATTGTATATACCTTTTATTCCTGCGTCACGTGTAATGCGTTTTGAAAAGCTTTGTGGAAGGTTTCTTGTTTTGGTATAATATTTCATGTGCAACTAGAACGCTCCTTTTGAACGAAAGTGTTTGAAGTCAGTTGATTTCGAGTGCGTCGTGAGTGGTTTCAGATCCTCCCTTGTGTTGGTAAACATTTGAACGTTTTACGAGTGCTTTTGGAAATTGTTTGAAAATGTGGCTACATGTTTGCTTTTTGTAATATATATATATATATATATTTATATTACGTGTGATATTGTATGTTTCTAAGCCATACATGTAAATACTTTGTAATTGTGTGTTATATCTGATTAAGGGTCGGCATGTTTAACGATAAAGATGAATGGCAATGCAAGTGTATGCAGTTTGTTTTGTGGCATGACTCATGATGATGATCAATTAACCTGTATGCAAACACGAATGCATGTTTTGTAAAGTTTCATCGATAAAGTGTGTATATGGTGTCCTTTGGCAAAGTATAATTCCAAATGGCAATGTAGTGGGCTAAAAGGAAAGGTTTTCAGGTTAGTGAGTGCTTGATTTTGAGTGACAATGTGATTGTGCCGAGTGGCAATTTGATTGTGTCGAGTGGCAATGTGATATTTACGGGCCAAATATAAAATGGCACGTAAGCCCTCTTGGCGAAATCCGTAACTTTCAGGAGAAGGCTAGTATATATTGACTGCAAGCAGTCTTGGCTGCTCCCGGATATAAAATATCAAACCTTTTCTCAAAAATGATTGAGGGTACCCACCTTGCGGCATTAATATCTCACGAACCATTACAGATAATTCTATAATTTTTACATCATCGTGTAGAAGAAAGAATTGTCTTTATTTCCATGTATCATATGTATATGCGCGCACAAATACACAGAAACGGCAAGCGTTGCGACAAGTGCCGCAAATTTTATTTTTTACCTCAAAATGATTGAGGGTACCGACCTTGCGGCATTTATATCTCACGAACCATTAGAGATAAAATTATTATATTTACATCATCGTATAGAAGAGAGAATTGTCTTTATTTCCATGTATCACATGTATATCCGCGCACAAAAATAAAGAGGCGGTTAATCAGGATATAACGGTGGCTGGCACCGGACAAAACAATTCCGCCACGTGGGCTTGTAGAGCAAAAATATATACCCGCATCGTAAGGGATAAAGATGAGTATTTTTATTTTCTATATATTTAAATTCTAGAAACAAGATTCATTGACATACATATTTACAGACAATTCAAAACATTCAGCAAGCATTGTAATATACTAAAGCAAACCTTTAAGATGATAACGCTGAACTGTTCCCAATGTCAATGATAGAATTACAAATGTCTGTTACAGGAATATTGGTCTCAAGACTGGACGTTTTGCCTGTTTGAGCTAAGGAGGTGCTGAATTTTTTATCTTCTGAGACTGGAACTTCACAACGACTCGCAGACTACGGCTGCGTCAAGTCTGACCACTGGATTAATCATTCTCAAGCTTAGGCACGGGATGTCTGTTCCCGAGTTCCGGATCCTGAGTCGCTATGTACCACAGGAACCCGATATCGTAAATAAAATGTAGGTAAAACGAAGATAAGAAAGACCCACCCCTCTATATAATTGAATAAAGGAATAAACGCATCCATCTTGCCTATCTCGACTCGCTTCCGAGTTACGTCAAAATTATCCCTTCAAATTGGTGACATCTCATACACATACACAAGAACCTCTCAGTTATACATTTCCCCCCAAAACATGGCTTATTCTCAACACATGTCACCCTTCAGAAAACTTTTATATCTATTTAAATTCGCAAAACGACCGCAGAAACCCCTGGGGTGAACGTTACTCCGCACCAAACGCCGCTCGAGCGATCCGATTGGTCGTTAAACGTAATGGCGATTTTCTAGAGATAACTTCAAAAACTCGCGCAAAATTTAAAAAGCGATTTTTATCGATGTTCCACCATTTTCAAGCCAGGTTGTGACAATGGAGTCAAAAGATTAGTATTTATTTTGGTATGTAGAATCATTTTTTGCACTAGGGGATTGGGACGGCAAAGTCTCTTGTCTTCACACATTGTAGAATTAATAAATGGAAATGTCCATTTCATTATTTAAAAAAGAGAAGTTCAAGATTTGTTTATCTCATGTGTATAATTACAAGACAATAATTAATATTTAAACAATTCATAATACTATACTTTACATATCAGTAAATTTAAATAATGTATTATTACCAATATATCAGTGAATTATTTCAAGTGAATAAACCACAACCACAACATTGACTTATACAAAAGTGTATCAACATTATTAACACAATCTGTTGAATGATAACATTGGGATTTGATGGTTCTTACCAATTACGTTATTTAAAAGATAGCTTAAGCATATGTTTTATTAATGTCAATTTGGAATCAAAGAAATACTCTTTTATACCAAAACTGTAAATGCATGTTTTTGTTAACTTGTACACCTAATGAACAAAATGCTGACAATTATAAATACTTTTCAGACAGATTTGTTTTGTATATGTTAATATAACATTATTTCATAATTAACAGCCTATTGATAAACGTATTGACAAAATGTTTTGATAATTGAGGATGTTGTTGTACATGACACTGAAAACCGAAAACCGAAAAACACAAATATCAGAATAAGACATCAGAAATTAATAATTAGATATTTGACATTGATATTTAGATAAATAACTGTGGAAAATCACTCTTTCTCACTCATGTGTCTTCTCATCATTGGACAGAAAGTTTGGCAATTCAACTTTGTTGAAACGTGCATCAACTGAGCCAAGCCCAGTCGTGAAGAGTTTTGACATGTTCATTGACACTTTCTTTCAATTTAACGTAAACAATCAAGACATGTGGGTGCCTGTCTGACCAATGATAACAACAGAATGTCCATTTTCTACTAAAAGCACGGCACTCTTCTGATCAGAAATTGATAGCAAAATCATTCCCGAAACAGTGCACTGTCCAAACCACGCCGTTTTGTTTGTTATGCCTAACGGACCAATCAGATCGCCCTAGAGGCATTTGGTGCGGAGTAACGTTCACCACAGAGGCTTCTGCGGTCGTTTTGCGAATTTAAATAGATATAAAAGTTATTTGAAGGATGACATGTGTTGGAAATAAGCCAAGTTTTTGGGGGAAATGTATAACTGAGAGGTTCTTGTGTATGTGTATGAGATGTCACCAATTTGAAGGGATAATTTTGACGTAACTCGGAAGCGAGTCGAGATAGGCAAGATGGATGCGTTTATTCCTTTACTCCTTCCTTTACCTTTGGAGCTTTCTTAACTACGGTTTACCTACATTTTATTTACGATATCGGGTTCCTGTGCTATGTACGCCGTATGGTAATGTATTACGAGGTATATATGCCGTTTGGCAGTGTGTAAATCTGTTTGTCAGTGAGTCCATTTGGTAGTTACAAGGTCGTTTGGCAGAGTGCTTTGCTGTTTGCAGTGTGTAATGTCGTTGGGCAGGATGTGAAGCCGTTTGGCATCATATGGAGCCGGTTGGCAGGACGTGAAGCCGGTTGGCATCATACGGAGCCGGTTGGCAGGACGTGATGCCCTTCAGCAGTTATCAAGTCCTTGGACAGTGTGTGAGGCCGTTGGTCAGTGTGTAAAGCTGTTTGACAGTTTATGATGGTATGTTTATATATGTAGTGAAAGGGTCGACGTTTTCTTGTTTCAGTGAATGGTCCTTTTTGGCAAGATACGATGTCATTTTCCAATGTTTGATTTATTGTTCAGTTTATGGTGTCGTGTGACAGCGTATGTTGTGTGCAATGTTATATCCCTTGTTCCAACTTGTAACTTTATGGCAGTTGATCATGCCGGATGCAATATTTTTTGTGCCATTTGGCAATGCGGGTTGCCATTTATAATGTATTTACTTTTCATTTAAGTTTGCCGTATAACTTTGTAAGGTGCTGGGTGAGTGATATGGTGCCGGGAGGCATCGGTGATGTGGTGTGGCAGCTTATATATGATGCCATGTATGTCTTGTGGCAGGTATTTTGTATGATGTATTGTGTGATGCGGATTATACTTTATGATGCCATGTGGTAATATGTAATGCGGTGTACATTTAACGAGACATATTTTGCCAATCAAGGATGGCGTGTGGCAATAAATATGGTGTAATGCGGCGTAATGGTGCCGTTTGATGGTATACAAGAGTGGCGATATGGGTTACAATTGGTTGAATGTATTTTGTTGCTGGCGTATATGCCTGATTCAGACATCACTGATCAGAATGTATGAGTGATTCATATAAGCGTATGATGCAATGTGCAGTGCGTAATGCGACTTTATGGTATCAGTGTATGCGGTTTGGTACGGTGTGACGAGATGATTCAGACGGCCTGATGTGCTGATAGAGTGGCAGTGAAGGGAATTCAACAAGGCCCCTAAACTGGACATAAACTTGGGGCTACGCTTCCAGTACTGTGGAAACTGACAGTACTTGGATTAATTTTCGAAGATGAGTATATCCTTTATTATGAATAACTAAAGATCAGTGACTTGTGACTTTCATGATGAACATTGAATAAGATATTTACATTCAGAATGAAGGATCAGCTGTATATATGTAAGTATTTAGTACAGCGCGTATGATATGATGAGTATTTAGGTAATTCTGTGTTACAGGAACATCCCTCTTCAACAAGATCGTTGACTTCACCAGGACCAGCAAGATGATCCTGAAGAGTGACCACAGTAAACCCCCTGTTTCCTCCCAGATCCACTGGCGGATTCCCCATCTTACCTCTCTCCACGGGGCATTTGTACAGCCTGTCCCTTGCACATGCATGAACTTTCATCTTATATCGGCTACGAATTACGGATCCTCAACTGAGCTCAAGTCGCAACATATTGCCATGTACATTTATTTAAAGAAATAAACCTGCTCGCCTAAGCCTGCGGTAGACATTACCCATGATATGAGTGTTTTTAGTTAGAAAATATTTTATGTTCGTTTGAGTAAACGAATTAGAACATAACTGTTAATTACTAATTGACTGTCTGAATATCCCCCTTTCACTAATCTTCAGCAGGGTTATTCCTAATGACTGTCTGAATATCACCCTTTCACTAATCTTCAGCAGGGTTATTCCTATTGACTGTCTGAATATCACCCTTTCACTAATCTTCAGCAGGGTTATTCCTATTGACTGTCTGAATATCACCCTTTCACTAATCTTCAGCAGGGTTATTCCTATTGACTGTCTGAATATCCCCCTTTCACTAATCTTCAGCAGGGTTATTCCTATTGACTGTCTGAATATCCCCCTTTCACTAATCTTCAGCAGGGTTATTCCTATTGACTGTCTGAATATCCCCCTTTCACTAATCTTCAGCAGGGTTATTCCTATTGACTGTCTGAATATAACCCTTTCACTAATCTTCAGCAGGGTTATTCCTATTGACTGTCTGAATATAACCCTTTCACTAATCTTCAGCAGGGTTATTCCTATTGACTGTCTGAATATCCCCCTTTCACTAATCTTCAGCAGGGTTATTCCTATTGACTGTCTGTATGTCACCCTTTCACTAATCTTCAGCAGGGTTATTCCTATTGACTGTCTGCATATAACCCTTTCACTAATCTTCAGCAGGGTTATTCCAATTGAGTGTCTGAATATCACCCTTTCACTAATCTTCAGCAGGGTTATTCCTATTGAATGTCTGTATGTCACCCTTTCACTAATCTTCAGCAGGGTTATTCCTATTGACTGTCTACATATCCCCATTTCACTCACACACTTCAGCAGGGTTATTCCTATTGACTGTCTACATATCCCCATTTCACTCACACACTTCAGCAGGGTTATTCCTATTGACTGTCTACATATCCCCATTTCACTCACACACCTCAGCAGGGTTATTCCTAATGACTGTCTGTATGTCACCCTTTCACTAATCTTCAGCAGGGTTATTCCTATTGACTGTCTGCATATCACTCTTTCACTAATCTTCAGCAGGGTTATTCATTTTGACTGTCTGCATATCCCCATTTCACTGACACACTTCAGCAGGGTTATTCCTATTGACTGTCTCTATATCACCCTTTCACTAATCTTCAGCAGGGTTTTTCCTATTGACTTTCTTCATATCTCCCTTTCACTAATCTTCAGCAGGGTTATTCATTTTGACTTTCTGAATATCACCTTTCACTAATCTTCAGCAGGGTTGCTCCTATTAACTATCTGAATATCACCTTTCATTAATCTTCAGCAGGGTTATTCCTATTGACTGTCTGAATATCATCCTTTCACACGTCTTCAGCAGGGTTATTCCTATTGAATGTCTGTATGTCACCCTTTCACTAATCTTCAGCAGGGTTATTTCTATTGACTGTCTGCATATCACTCTTTCACTAATCTTCAGAAGTTTTTTCCTATTCACTGGCTGTATGTCACCCTTTCACTAATCTTCAGCAGGGTTATTCCTATTGACTGTCTGCATATCCCCATTTCACTGACACACTTCAGCAGGGTTATTCCTATTGACTGTCTCTATATCACCCTTTCACTAATCTTCAGCAGGGTTTTTTCTATTGACTTTCTTCATATCTCCCTTTCACTAATCTTCAGCAGGGTTATTCATTTTGACTTTCTGAATATCACCTTTCACTAATCTTCAGCAGGGTTGCTCCTATTAACTATCTGAATATCACCTTTCATTAATCTTCAGCAGGGTTATTCCTATTGACTGTCTGAATATCATCCTTTCACACGTCTTCAGCAGGGTTATTCCTATTGAATGTCTGTATGTCACCCTTTCACTAATCTTCAGCAGGGTTATTTCTATTGACTGTCTGCATATCACTCTTTCACTAATCTCCAGCAGGGTTATTCCTATTCACTGTCTGTATGTCACCCTTTCACTAATCTTCAGCAGGGTTATTCCTATTGACTGTCTGCATATCCCCATTTCACTGACACACTTCAGCAGGGTTATTCCTATTGACTGTCTCTATATCACCCTTTCACTAATCTTCAGCAGGGTTTTTCCTATTGACTTTCTTCGTATCTCCCTTTCACTAATCTTCAGCAGGGTTGCTCCTATTAACTATCTGAATATCACCTTTCATTAATCTTCAGCAGGGTTATTCCTATTGACTGTCTGAATATCATCCTTTCCCACGTCTTCAGCAGGGTTATTCCTATTGAATGTCTGTATGTCACCCTTTCACTAATCTTCAGCAGGGTTATTTCTATTGACTGTCTGCATATCACTCTTTCACTAATCTTCAGCAGGGTTATTTCTATTGAATGTCTGAATATCACCCTTTCACTAATCTTCAGCAGAGTTATTCCTATTGACTGTCTGAATATCACCCTTTCACTAATCTTCAGCAGGGTTATTCCTATTGACTTTCTGAATATCACCCTTTCACTAATCTTCAGCAGGGTTATTCCTATTGAATGTCTGAATATCACCCTTTCACTAATCTTCAGCAGGGTTATTCCTATTGAATGTCTGAATATCACCCTTTCACTAATCTTCAGCAGGGTTATTCCTATTGAATGTCTGAATATCACCCTTTCATTAATCTTCAACAGGGTTATTCCTATTGACTGTCTGAATATCACCCTTTCACTAATCTTCAGCAGGGTTATTCCTATTGAATGTCTGAATATCACCCTTTCACTAATCTTCAGCAGGGTTATTTCTATTGAATGTCTGCATATCACCCTTTCACTAATCTTCAGCAGGGTTATTCCTATTGACTACCTGCATATCACTCTTTCACTAATCTTCAGCAGGGTTATTTCTATTGACTGTCTGCATATCACTCTTTCACTAATCTTCAGCAGGGTTATTTCTATTGACTACCTGCATATCACTCTTTCACTAATCTTCAGCAGGGTTATTTCTATTGACTGTCTGCATATCACTCTTTCACTAATCTTCAGCAGGGTTATTTCTATTGAATGTCTGAATATCACCCTTTCACTAATCTTCAGCAGGGTTATTCCTATTGACTACCTGCATATCACCCTTTCACTAATCTTCAGCAGGGTTATTCCTATTGACTACCTGCATATCACCCTTTCATTAATCTTCAGCAGGGTTATTTCTATTGAATGTCTGAATATCACCCTTTCACTAATCTTCAGCAGGGTTATTCCTATTGACTACCTGCATATCACTCTTTCACAAATCTTCAGCAGGGTTATTCCTATTGACTGTCTGCATATCACCCTTTCATTAATCTTCAGCAGGGTTATTCCTATTGACTGTCTGCATATCACCCTTTCATTAATCTTCAACAGGGTTATTCCTATTCACTGTCTGTATGTCACCCTTTCACTAATCTTCAGCAGGGTTATTCCTATTGACTACCTGCATATCACCCTTTCATTAATCTTCAGCAGTGTTATTCCTATTCACTGTCTGTATGTCACCCTTTCACTAATCTTCAGCAGGGTTATTCCTATTGACTACCTGCATATCACCCTTTCACTAATCTTGAGCAGGGCTATTCCTATTGACTGTCTGCATATCACCCTTTCATTAATCTTCAGCAGGGTTATTCCTATTGACTGTCTGCATATCACCCTTTCATTAATCTTCAACAGGGTTATTCCTATTCACTGTCTGTATGTCACCCTTTCACTAATCTTCAGCAGGGTTATTCCTATTGACTACCTGCATATCACCCTTTCATTAATCTTCAGCAGGGTTATTCCTATTCACTGTCTGTATGTCACCCTTTCACTAATCTTCAGCAGGGATATTCCTATTGACTGTCTGCATATCACCCTTTCATTAATCTTCAGCAGGGTTATTCCTATTGACTGTCTGCATATCACCCTTTCATTAATCTTCAACAGGGTTATTCCTATTCACTGTCTGTATGTCACCCTTTCACTAATCTTCAGCAGGGTTATTCCTATTGACTGTCTGCATATCACTCTTTCATTAATCTTCAACAGGGTTATTCCTATTCACTGTCTGTATGTCACCCTTTCACTAATCTTCAGCAGGGTTATTCCTATTGACTACCTGCATATCACTCTTTCACTAATCTTCAGCAGGGTTATTCCTATTGACTACCTGCATATCACCCTTTCATTAATCTTCAGCAGGGTTATTCCTATTGACTACCTGCATATCACCCTTTCATCAATCTTCAGCAGGGTTATTCCTATTGACTGTCTGCATATCACCCTTTCATTAATCTTCAACAGGGTTATTCCTATTCACCGTCTGTATGTCACCCTTTCACTAATCTTCAGCAGGGTTATTCCTATTGACTTTCTTCTTATCACCTTTCATTAATCTTCAACAGGGTTATTCCTATTGACTGTCTGTATGTCACCCTTTCACTAATCTTCAGCAGGATTATTCCTATTGACTGTCTGTATGTCACCCTTTCACTAATCTTCAGCAGGGCTATTCCTATTGACTGTCTGAATATAACCCTTTCACTAATCTTCAGCAGGGTTATTCCTATTGACTGTCTGTATGTCACCCTTTCACTAATCTTCCGCAGGGTTATTCGTATTGACTGTCTGAATATAACCCTTTCACTAATCTTCAGCAGGGTTATTCCTATTGACTGTCTGCATATCCCAATTACACTCACAAACTTCAGCAGGGTTATTTCTCTTCACTGTCTGTATGTCACCCTTTTACTAATCTTCATCAGGGTTATTCCTATTGACTATCTGAATATCACCCTTTCACTAATCTTCAGCAGGGTTATTCCTATTGACTGTCTGAATAAAACTCTTTAACTAATCTTCAGCAGGGTTATTCCTATTTACTGTCTGTATGTCACCCTTTCACTAATCTTCAGCAGGGTTATTCCTATTGACTATCTTCATATCACCCTTTCACTAATCTTCAGCAGGGTTATTCATATTTACTGTCTGTATGTCACCCTTTCACTAATCTTCAGTAGGGTTATTCCTATTGACTGTCTGAATATCACCTTTCACTAATCTTTAGCAGGGTTTTTCCTATTGACTGTCTGAATATAACAATTTCACTACTCTTCAGCAGGGTTATTCCTATTGACTGTCTGCATATCCCCATTTCACTCACACACTTCAGCAGGGTTATTCCTATTGACTGTCTGCATATCACCCTTTCACTAATCTTCAGCAGGGTTATTCCTATTGACTGTCTGTATGTCACCCTTTTACTAATCTTCATCAGGGTTATTCCTATTGACTGTCTGCATATCCCCATTTCACTAATCTTCAGCAGGGTTATTCCTATTGACTGTCTGCATATCCCCATTTCACTAATCTTCAGCAGGGTTATTCCTATTGACTACCTGCATATCACTCTTTCACTAATCTTCAGCAGGGTTATTCCTATTGACTGTCTGCATATCACCCTTTCATTAATCTTCAGCAGGGTTATTCCTATTGACTGTCTGCATATCACCCTTTCATTAATCTTCAACAGGGTTATTCCTATTAACTGTCTGTATGTCACCCTTTCACTAATTTTCAGCAGGGTTATTCCTATTGACTACCTGCATATCACCCTTTCATTAATCTTCAGCAGGGTTATTCCTATTCACTGTCTGTATGTCACCCTTTCACTAATCTTCAGCAGGGTTATTCCTATTGACTACCTGCATATCACCCTTTCACTAATCTTCAGCAGGGCTATTCCTATTGACTGTCTGCATATCACCCTTTCATTAATCTTCAGCAGGGTTATTCCTACTGACTGTCTGCATATCACCCTTTCATTAATCTTCAACAGGGTTATTCCTATTCACTGTCTGTATGTCACCCTTTCACTAATCTTCAGCAGGGTTATTCCTATTGACTACCTGCATATCACCCTTTCATTAATCTTCAGCAGGGTTATTCCTATTCACTGTCTGTATGTCACCCTTTCACTAATCTTCAGCAGGGTTATTCCTATTGACTACCTGCATATCATCCTTTCACTAATCTTCAGCAGGGTTATTCCTATTGACTGTCTGCATATCACTCTTTCATTAATCTTCAACAGGGTTATTCCTATTCACTGTCTGTATGTCACCCTTTCACTAATCTTCAGCAGGGTTATTCCTATTGACTACCTGCATATCACTCTTTCACTAATCTTCAGCAGGGTTATTCCTATTGACTACCTGCATATCACCCTTTCATTAATCTTCAGCAGGGTTATTCCTATTGACTACCTGCATATCACCCTTTCATTAATCTTCAGTAGGGTTATTCCTATTGACTGTCTGCATATCACCCTTTCATTAATCTTCAACAGGGTTATTCCTATTCACCGTCTGTATGTCACCCTTTCACTAATCTTCAGCAGGGTTATTCCTATTGACTTTCTTCTTATCACCTTTCATTAATCTTCAACAGGGTTATTCCTATTGACTGTCTGTATGTCACTCTTTCACTAATCTTCAGCAGGATTATTCCTATTGACTGTCTGTATGTCACCCTTTCACTAATCTTCAGCAGGGCTATTCCTATTGACTGTCTGAATATAACCCTTTCACTAATCTTCAGCAGGGTTATTCCTATTGACTGTCTGTATGTCACCCTTTCACTAATCTTCCGCAGGGTTATTCGTATTGACTGTCTGAATATAACCCTTTCACTAATCTTCAGCAGGGTTATTCCTATTGACTGTCTGCATATCCCAATTACACTCACAAACTTCAGCAGGGTTATTTCTCTTCACTGTCTGTATGTCACCCTTTTACTAATCTTCATCAGGGTTATTCCTATTGACTATCTGAATATCACCCTTTCACTAATCTTCAGCAGGGTTATTCCTATTGACTGTCTGAATAAAACTCTTTAACTAATCTTCAGCAGGGTTATTCCTATTTACTGTCTGTATGTCACCCTTTCACTAATCTTCAGCAGGGTTATTCCTATTGACTATCTTCATATCACCCTTTCACTAATCTTCAGCAGGGTTATTCATATTTACTGTCTGTATGTCACCCTTTCACTAATCTTCAGCAGGGTTATTCCTATTGACTGTCTGAATATCACCTTTCACTAATCTTTAGCAGGGTTATTCCTGTTGACTGTCTGAATATAACAATTTCACTACTCTTCAGCAGGGTTATTCCTATTGACTGTCTGCATATCCCCATTTCACTCACACACTTCAGCAGGGTTATTCCTATTGACTGTCTGAATATAACCCTTTCACTAATCTTCAGCAGGGTTATTCCTATTGACTGTCTGAATATCACCCTTTCACTAATCTTCAACAGGGTTATTCCTATTGACTGTCTGAATATCACCCTTTCACTAATCTTCAACAGGGTTATTCCTATTGACTGTCTGAATATCACCCTTTCACTAATCTTCAGCAGGGTTATTCCTATTGACTGTCTGAATTCCACTCTTTCACTAATCTTCAGCAGGGTTATTCCTATTGACTGTCTGAATATAACCCGTTCACTAATCTTCAGCAGGGTTATTCCTTTTGATTATCTGCATATCACCCTTTCACTAATCTTCAGCAAGGTTATTCCTATTGACTGTCTGCATATCCCCATTTCACTCACACACTTCAGCAGGGTAATTCCTATTGACTGTCTGTATGTCACCCTTTTACTAATCTTCATCAGGGTTATTCCTATTGACTGTCTGCATATCCCCATTTCACTAATCTTCAGCAGGGTTATTCCTATTGACTGTCTGCATATCCCCATTTCACTAATCTTCAGCAGGGTTATTCCTATCTGTCTTATTCAGAAAAATAATATTAAATGGAAGGTAGCTAAGTACGCAGCAGGCACACAACGATAATAGTTGAGATAACTCTATAGCTTTCAACATTTAAAAATAAAGTTTCAACATCAGCAAATCTGATGTAGATAAAGACCATGTTGCTTCAACGTCGTTTTTTTCGACGTCAATAACAACGACATTACTCTGACGTCGCTAATGTTGATATTAACCAAACAATACTGTTTCAACGTTTGTTATTTCGAGAAAATAAAGATACATAACGAAGTTTGTTGTTTTCAATTTTCTATTTCTCCACAGTGGGATGTTTGACGACTCCTACCTCTGTCTGCTCTCCACAACAATCGACTTTGGGTGATGCTCGAAGGGATGCGGTTTGGCTATTTGTCTCATTCACAAAATATTATTAAATTGAATTGAATTGGTTTGGTATCCTCTATTTCTACACAGTGAAACATTATGTCTGATGTCTCCTACCTCCGACACATCTCCGGGGCTTAGATTTTCAAAGCTCTCTTAGTGCTAAGACAATCGTAATTACATTAACATTCCTATTCGACTGAAACAATTATAAAGAGAGAATAGCGCCTGTAAAGTGCAGATCAATATATTTTTCTTAATTTCACGTTTAATGAACATTGACCTACGACTATCTGAGCACTAAGAGTCCAAGCCAAGGAAATATTTCTTCTTCGGGATGATGTTGGGAGGGATGTGACTCTGCTATCTGTTTAATTTCCAAAATATTATTCTAGCTGCTTTTCATTAGCTAGTTCACTTGCTGGTGTTTTGTGGTGAAAATATCATGTTATTTAGGTTTTGCTTGGATGTTTTTTAGGTATCTTCAGCAGATCTGAGAAGGGTCAACCATCGTTCGGGTGTGGTGTGGTATAACAATGCTTGTACTTATTTAGGGTCGTCTTGTCTCTGGTTCCTGTTCTGGTATCAAATGCAAATTAGTTAACATAAATGCATCTGAACTTAAGCAGTAAAATTTCAACATGACCTATTTACTTGTTAATATTCTATGACAAATTCAATGACAAATTCTAAATCACATCATATTGCCAATAGGATAGAAGAGTTAAACATCAACTAACATCGACTTTATCAATTCTCGACTTTCGTTCAAAGATTTTTCAACAAAATAAAAACTGGACCTGTTTTTTTGTTAATTTGTCAAAAAAACACCTTTAATTGGCCTTTCAAGGATAGTGCAAATGACTTGAGGATATCTTTAGTTCTATAAAGATTGACAATGGCAATAATTTGTATTCCAACATCACTAAAGGACGACATCAACGTTAACGTCTCCAGAAAATCCAAAATCATGTGCGAGACTGGTTTCAAAGACACGATTATCAGCATATATAACACCGTCAGTGATTCATATGCACTGGCTCCCAGTAAAAGCCAGGGTAAAGTTTAAACAACCGTTAAACTCGACTTTTTCGAAACTTTCGATTTTTCAACAAAATAAGAACTGGGCTTGAATTTTGTTAATTGGTCCAATAAACACCTTTAATTCGCCTTTCACAAAGGCAGAGTAATTATCGGCTGTGAAAACCCCACCTGGGCTAGGGGCCATTAAACTCGAACGGGTGTGACGAAATAAACAGACTGTACAGAGTTATTCATTATTTCGATTGAAATACTGCCTTAAACTAGATTAGCGTTTGCGGGATACCGCAAAAGCAGAGCAGCCCCGGAACTTTGGGTTTCGCCTTACCCTGTTCCGCCTTTTACAGGCCTCACCAAATTGGGAATTTTCTCGTGACCTTGACCTTTGACACTCAAGGTCACACAATCAATGAACACATTTCATTGAGTATAACATTATTGTAATGAAATAAAGTGTTAAAAATACAATTAATCCATTTTCTCCATATATTTTGACCTTGCTGTGACCTTGACCTTCGACAGTTAGTACCCAAAACTTTTTGAAAATGTTGAACTTCTCAAGAGATAATATATACAAAATCTAAACTTCATAGCACAAAAACTTTTCAAGTTATTGTGTTAACAAGGAATTGCAATAACTCATATCTCATGACCTTGACCTTTGACCTTCAAGGTCACACAATAATTGAACACTTTTTATTGAGTATAACAATCATGTATTGATTAAAAGTGATCATAGTTAAAATTAAGCATTTTCGCTAAACCATGCTTAAGTCATGACCTTGCTGTGACCTTGACCTTTGACAGATTGTAGCCGAAACCTTTTCAAAAATTTTTACTTTTCCAAGGATGATATATACCAAGTTAGAGCTTCATAGCACAAAAACTTTTCAAGTTACCGTGTTTACAAAGAATTTTGTGGTGATTTTATAACTCGTGACCTTGACCTTTGAACTTGAAAGTGAACATGTCATAATGATTCCCTGGAAGTATTAACATTTAGACATGTTCATGAGTTCTGAAAAGCTAAATGGGATAAAGTTATACCCCAATTTAGTGCATTTTGTAATAACTCATATCTCATGACCTTGACCTTTGACCTTCAAGGTCACACAATCATTGAACACTTTTTTTTGAGTATAACAATCATGTATTGATTAAAAGTGTTCATAGTTAAAATAAAGCATTTTCGCTAAAACATGCTTACGTCATGACCTTGCTGTGACCTTGACCTTTGACGGATTGTAACCAAAACCTTTTCAAAATTTTTTACTTTTCCAAGGATGATATATACCAAGTTAGAGCTTCATAGCACAAAAACTTTTCAAGTTATCGCGTTTACAAGGAATTCTTAGTGTGAATACATAGCTCGTGACCTTGACCTTTGACCTTGAAAGTGAACGTGTCAAAATCGTTCCCCCGAGGTATGAGGAGTAAGGTATGAATAAGAGTTCTGGAAAGCTTAGGGGAAAAAAGTTATAGCTAGTAGTACGAGTGCGGCGGCGGCGGCGGCGGCGGCGGCGGCGATGGAAACTTCACAAAAACTGATAGCAGCCCCGTCCTTAGACGGGGCTGCTAATAATTGTTTAATTACCATAGATGTGGATACCTTTTTTTTACACCAAACGCTTAATAGTTCAGCATTGTCAAATGATTAATCTAGCTGAGTGGAAAACATTTTCTGTAAATCGATAAAAACAATTTCTGAGATGTTGTTACTGTTTATATATATGCAAGCAAGTCAGGCAGATATGTAGGTTTGACCCGTACACGGTTATCAAGTTTACCATTTTCATGATTGCAACACATTTAAAACCCTATAACGGACATTTTACTGTAGACAACTTTTGTCTCTTTCACCCCAATCGTAATGCACAAAACATCCCATCTTCATCGCAAAGCTTAAAAAGTCGTTTTCCAACTTACTCATTTAGGCCTTGCAGCCGACACTTGACTTTCCTGTGCGTGCTCTCTAGCATACTATAAGGGAAAGACATAGTCCAATCAGAAAGCCCTTTACAAAACGACATTGGACTGAAAAAAAACCCCAACAACATGGCGGCCTTAATTCTGTCGAAGTCCGTCGACTGAAACAATTATAAAGAGAGAATAGCGCATGTAAAGTGCAGATCAATATATTTTTCTTAATTTCACGTTTAATCAATCACTGCAAGTAATTCAACACCGAAAACAGACCAGGAAATAATTGTTTAAACAGATTTCACAAAACAAATAAAGGTACAGAAAAGAGCGTCGGTGATTGGCTGTAGCAAGGGAGATAACTAGAGGTAACAAAGTAATGCCGGAGAGGGCGCTGTGATCAAACCAGAAAAGTCAAGGGTCGACAGCAAGGGTTAAATGAGCCAGGTCCGCAACTGGCGTTTTAATATATGCGTCAGAAGATGAAAATTCCCAGAACAAGCACGATATTACGAAGTCGTACTTCCTGTTTGCATTTTGCATTTGTCATTAAGGCTCCAGTTGGGTTAAGTAACTTCTTTGAGTGGCATTTTAGAAATTGAAGGTCAAATAAGGACGCTATTTATGGATGACAACTTCTTTATTCATAGGGTGCGACGTTTCGATACAGATTCTTGTATCGTTTTCAAGCATGAATAAAAGACAGAGCACATGAGGTATATATACAGTAAGGAATGAGATGAGTAAATTGACAATGAAAACAATACTTAATTGAGCAAATGTAACAATAACATAACAAAGATATTACATATGGGATTAACATGGAAGCCAGCCAGGTAGGAGGAGAATGTTTACATAGTTGATTTGGATTGAGTGATGAGCTCATCGTATGCAGAGGGGATGAAGTAGCCTTGATCTCTGTTAATCTGGGGTCGGTACCTTTTGATCATGATACTTTCTACTAGTTTTCGTTTTGTAAAGTCTGATTGGTGTTTTGACAGTATTGTGACGTCTTCCCAGTTGATATAATGGTTGGGGTTGGCTTGCAGGTGGTCACAGATGGCTGATTTGTTGTCAGATTTTTTGGTTGATGTTTTATGTTCTTTTATTCTTACATTGACTGGTCTTGATGTTTCGCCTATGTATGAATGTCCACAATTGCAGTCAATTTTGTAGATAACACCTTTGGGGGATTCATCTTTGGGTTTGGAATGGTTTCGTCCATTGGCCTGCAGAAGGTTGTTGATGGTGGCTGATGTGGAAAAGGGTGTGTCAATGCCGGCCTGCTGTTTTAGAATTCTGCTGATCTGGTGCGATGGTTTTCCAATGTAGGGGATAGATATTTTCACTGGGGCAGATTCAGGTAGAGGAGACTTTTCAGAGGGGGACAGGGCTGATGGTATAGTCTTAGATACAAGTTTGGGTGGGTAGCCATTGAGGTCAGTGAAGACTTCTTTTAGATGCTGGATCTCTTCATTGAGGTTGGCTGAACAAATATTCTTTGCTCTTCTGGTCAGTGTTGAGATGATGCCTGATTTGACTCTGGGTGGGTGGTTGGACTGGTAGTGGATGTATTGATTGGTGTGTGTCGGCTTACGGTATACAGTTGTCTGCAGTTCGTTGGATGGTGTACGGGATACAAGTACATCAAGGAAAGGGATCTGGTTGTTGGTTTCTGGCTCCATTGTGAATTTGACTCGGGCATGTTGATTGTTGAGATGGTCTAGCAGTTGTGTTGGGTTGTCGGGGTTGAGGATTACGAAGGTGTCATCCACCTTCCTAAACCAATACATTGGTTGAAATGGTGAGGTCTGGAGTGCTTTCTCTTCAAGATCTGCCATGTATATTTCAGTTAGGATGGGTGAGAGTGGTGACCCCATGGGTAGTCCATGTATTTGTTCATAAAGGTCTTCACCCCAGGTAAAATAGGTGGAGTTGATGCAGGCTGATGTAAGGCTGATGGTAGAGTCAATGGTGAGGTGGGTTTCAAGAGGTTGATCAAGGTTGTTAAGGCGCTGTCTTAAGGCAACGATGGCTTCATGGTACATTTGTAAACAAATCAACAACATCATAACTAACAATTGGACCTGGGTTTGAGATATCACGGAGCTTTGTACAGAAATCAGTGGAATCATGAATGAAAGACTTAGCAGTTTTCCCTAAGGGTGACAATACATTGGTAAGGTGTTGGGCAGTATTGTAAAACACAGTGTCTCGAGAACAAACAAGCAGGGGTGTTTTAACAGGGTTCTTGTGGATCTTAACAGTTGCTCTGATCACAGTATCATGATCAAAAGGTACCGACCCCAGATTAACAGAGATCAAGGCTACTTCATCCCCTCTGCATACGATGAGCTCATCACTCAATCCCAATCAACTATGTAAACATTCTCCTCCTACCTGGCTGGCTTCCATGTTAATCCCATATGTAATATCTTTGTTATGTTATTGTTACATTTGCTCAATCAAGTATTGTTTTCATTGTCAATCTACTCATCTCATTCCTTACTGTATATTAACCTCATGTGCTCTGTCTTTTATTCATGCTTGAAAACGATACAAGAATCTGTATCGAAACATCGCACCCTATGAATAAAGAAGTTGTCATCCATAAATAGCGTCCTTATATGGGTTAAGTAACTTAACTATTTAGAACATTGTTGTAGATTTAATGCTTATTAATTGCATCGTTGATGTCCAACTACGCGGATATTTTGATTCCAGAAAAAGGGAGTCTTTGTGACTTTGTACTAATGCCTTTAATTCTAAAAATTCTGAAACACATGAAAAATGATCCCCAATTAATAAACTGAATGAATGTTTTAAATCTGCAATAGGTTATTAATGAATTTATATAAGTTCATAAAAGTTATGTAAGTTCTTTAGTTTTTTCTCGTAACCTTGTCCAAAATTTATAATTAGTTCTGTTTGGCTGATTTGAAAGATTTTCTTATATTGAATGGCATTGAATACTCTGAATTAATTTAGATCAACACGTTTTACATTATGTCAAACTGCAGTATTAACAAATATTGGACTGTCGATTTATTTCTAATTATTTTGTGAACATTTGCAAATAATTCTACTGCGAATCAATTCGAAATATCAGATTGCTGTCGGTTTTAAACACAATTTGCTGGTTTTGAAAAACACTGGACCTACTATCTTCTAAATAACATCCTCATACTTTGGTTGTTGCAATTCAGGATACGGAGCCTTGCTTGTCTTGTTATAGAGCGTAGGTCTAACAAAGTGTTTCTTCATGAGAGTTATATTTATTCCATGCACAAGCTAACATTTTCTTTCCAAAATTAATTTGAGACAATTTGTAGTTTTTAATGAAAAAAATATGTACAGAAGAAATCACACGGCCAATTTTCATAACTTTCCGCCGATTTGCATTTAATGTTTTCAACAGTTAGTTTTTTTGATAATGAAATGCCTTTGGTAACGTTGGCATCAGCAACCCCAACAGACTAATTCGAGAACCTTTAATACATTATAAAAGTAAAAATGGGAAGAGTGAAAGGTATGAATTATTAAAGGTAAGAAATTATTAAACCGTATTTAATGGACAATGGTTTCAAAATAAAAGTATCGATGAATAATTATCAAGCACCTCCCAGCATGCTGCGCGACCTCTCAGCCTTACACGATTAAAAAATTCGTCCAGGGTATAAAATCAAACCAGTCAAGACACACGCGCATGTTGCATGTAAGCCATTTATCCTTGAACCGAACTGTACGTTTTAGATAACTTCACCAACAACAAAGGAATGTATCAAACCAGTAAGACAAATAATCTCTTGAATATCTAATTAGGTTCGAAACACACACGGCACACACACCACAATGTTCTTATCTACTCGTTATCAGTCGCCGGGGTCGGGCTTAAATCGCCTTTTTTGGTAGAACTCGTTCGTCATGTCATTACATCCCCAGCAACAGCTCCTTCCACAGTCCGTGTTCGAATCCAACTGGCACCATTTCCTGCCAGGTCATCTTGACCTTGTGAAGGTCACGGCGGACCAGGACGTTGGCAAGATTTTGCTGACGTTGGCAATATCCCAAACTGAGCACACAAACATAAATACAAACATGACACGTTGAAGTAAATGACGTTAACGCGTTAAGCTGATAACGTCAATGGAAATTAGATTTATGTCATTCACAAATCGGATTTTGTTGACGTAAACAATGTACCCTGAGAGAGGTCACAAACATAAAAACAAACTTGAAACGTTATGAGTTAAGCTTCAAACAACATTGGAGGTAAAGTTCTATCATTTACCAATCTGAGTACATAAATAAAGGCTATGATGTACATTGACACTGTGGCTGCTAAGCACCAGTCGTGACTATAAGTGATACTCAGTTATTGGCAGAGTGGACTAGAGTATACTGTTGGTTAAACAATGTACAGTCCAATAGTTCATCTAAATTAAAGTATATGGTATAAATGTTAATAGATCTGTTAGTATGGGGTTTGTTGCGTGTAATAATTAATATGGAAAACATTCTTCTAATTGACTCATTATAGTATAAGATCAAACATGGTCACTTTACTGTAATACTATCTTGAACAAATTTTTTTTTACTGAAATATGCGTGAAAGTTTCTTATCACAGTCAATGTTTACCAATGTAGTTTTAACGACTGCTGAGCAACGCGAGTATATTTATTTGTTTCTAAATAGCTTATCTTAAAGCTTCACAGAAAGGATCATTTGTCTTGATAGAGTAGAAAAATATCACATATTCTGGTCTTATCGATATCAAAGTGATCTCAAGCTGATTCCAGCTACCGGGGTAGTCAACTACTCTCAATCATGAGGGTTAAGCATTATCTTTTAAGGGGCAGTAGCACGTTTTATGATAATTTTATATTTGATATTTTTCACTGATAATTGGTACGTTAACGCTAAATGTATTATTTTGATAGTGTCAAAAATCTCATTACACAAGCCAATCTTCCGTATTCAGAGAACAAATAATGAAGATTCACCTAAAATCCATTGGCGGCCATTTTGTGTGAACACCTTTAATTCATTTTGCTTAACAAAAAGGAATCGCATGGCTAAATTTTACAATATATATTTGAATTGAAACTGCTCCATTTAGTTTAAATACATTGTCTTTCAATTGGAACGATTTATTTTCATTTTCCTGACATCACCTTATATTCCCCCTAAAAACGTGCTACTGCCCCTTTAAGCTGTATGGTGAGGTGAGGTGAGATGGGGTTTATCGCCGCTTTCAAGAGTATTTCACTTATATCGCGGCTGCTAGTATTATTGCAGGGAGAAAGCCCGCAACACTATTGTGGCTATGCGTTGCGGTGAAACCTGCGAGCATCGGCTGGAACTAGCAACCATGGGTGGTACTACGCTGAAATTCAGTGTAGCATTGCACCCAAACCTGACTGCGTGTAGAACAGTTCTCTACTGCAGACAAAGTTGCCGAGCCCCTGGCGGGATTTAAGCTGTATGTAAAATCTTGCTGATAGAGCAGTGCATGCGGTTTTAATACAACTTTGCCAATTACAAAAATTTTCACACGGTAAATTAGACCTATAAGATGTAATTTGTTTCTGTCAGTTTCAATACCACCGATTAGGCCCTTTTCCAAATGTTAGCAAGTGAAAATAAATGAATCTCTATTCCCGAAAAACATTGAAGCAGTGTCCTTTTAATGTAAATCGTTTCTTTTCTTGTAGGCCTTTAAAGATGCTTTGTCTTAGCGATTAGGTGCTATAACGTGTATATTTGTTTTTTTTTCTATTTTATTCATGTTCATTTACAACAAATAGAGAAGCGAGCAGAGCTCACATACCCCCGCTCCCCACTTTGTTCAAAGAGTTTCAAATAGTAAAACTGATTAATATTGGTTAAAGTTGTATGATAGTTGAGTATACAGTAAGTCTTTGTATAAGTCTTCTTTCAACTGAAACCCCAATACCAAATTCATTAATAGGTTTTACAATTAAAAGGGTTCATCTAGGGATAATGATTGATCTTTGTTTCAAATTTGAGGTAGTTATCATGAATATTTTACGAGATGAACTGGGACAAAATCATTTTTGTTGAGTCACTTTGTAAGTAATGTTTCCCAAAGAAAGCACAGAAAAGAAAATCCATATATCGTTTAACTCTCACAAGGCATATCCAGCAATCAAGATTGACATATGTAGCAAATTTGGTGAAGCTGAGATGTATATTTTAGGAAATATGTTCTGGACAAGGTAATTTATAATAGAATAACTTTTAGTCATATATCCACAGAAACTGAAAACAATAAAAATAATGTGTTAGTCTAACCCTCAAAAGGCACATCTAGGGATCATGGTTGATAAGTGTATGAAGTTTGGTGAAGCTAGCATGTATAGTTTAGGAGATATGCCCCGGACAAAGGACTTGGTCATAGAGTCCCTGTTTTAGTCATGTTTCCATGGAAACCGCACAAAATTAAAATAATTTGTTGGTCTTACCCTTAAAAGGCACATCTAGGGCTCATGGTTGATAAGTGTATGAAGTTTAGTATAGTTTGGGAGATATGCTCCGGACAAACTTTTGTGACGGACGGACAGACGGACAGACGGACAGACAGACGAACGGACGAATGAACGCTATATACCCCCGCTTACGCTGTAAGGCGGGGGTATAGAAATATTCTCTTGTCTTTATGTCTATTGTCTCTTGTATAACTAAAAACACATTTTGGGTTGTATTTTATCGGGTGGTACATATATGCAGTATCAGAGCTGATACGAAATATGAGTGCTTAAGTGCAACAAAAAACTTAAAACATTTTATAATATTTCATTGAAGAGTAAACGTTTCTTTCTAATCATGTTTTACTAAAAGTGATTTTTTAGTTATGTAACCACATGGTTAAAAACAATGAACACAATCGGTATTACAAAAAAAGTTGCAAGTTCTGTTTTTGAAACATAAGTATCATTCACTTTTGGTTGTTCATAATTTAATGATAATCATGTTTACTGATAAATATTTGTCAATGGTATTGAGTAGTATTCAATGGTGACATTACTTAATAGAGTTTTAGAATATTTTGTTCATTCAGCAAGGGCTAACGCAGGGTTGAGTTTGCTTGGAAAGTGAAAGTGTCCTAATGAAAGTGAAAAGTCGTTAAATTCTGAATATGTTTAAGTGTATTCTAAGTAGGCGTGCACACTGTCATTTTCTCTTGTTCACATGTATAACCTTATGATGCATGTTTAATTTTAATTTGTAGGTTGATTTGAAATATAAAACATGCTGTAACTGACATCCCACTTACTACTAAATGTGTCTCATTCACCCCAACCGTTCTTGAAAAAATCTTACATGAATATTATTTTTCTAAATATTATCCTTCAAGGGATGTGATACATATTCCACACGAGCACACTGGGGTGTTAAGTAACGTAACTATTTGGAGCATCGCTGTACATGTAATGCGTATTAATTGCATCTTCGTTGCCCGCCTACGCGGATGTTTTGATTCCAGAAATAAGAAAAACTTAGTGACATATTTGTACTACTACCTTCAATTCGACCGTTTATTATGTAAAGGATATTAACCTCTCCCTAGGTTGAAACATTAGGGTGAGGGGAAACCCCACAGGAGGCCCATGTTTACAATTCAACAAAAACCGAGGGAGAGGTTATCATTATATAATTAGCAATGAAATATAGGGTTAGACAGTGAACATATAATTAATATGTTCACTGCGGTGTGAAAAGAAGGACCGAACCTATTACCTCCCTTTGAAACACGATTATCTCCCTTTGAGGAAATCGAACGCTTGCCTCGCGTCACGGCATCGGTTAGAATTGAAGAAAACCGACTCTTTACGATGTTTTCGGTATGTAACTATTAACATTTTGCAGTGCCAATGTATCCTTCGATATCGAAAAGTCACCCGAAGTTTATATCTTATTGCTGTAGTTAATTATTGTTAATTCTATCGCAAAATAAATTTACGAAGCGAGAGATCTGTCACACGGACACAGCGCTTCACTCACTCACTGTATCTGTTCGCGTCAAAACTCACTTTCTAAAATACATAAGAGTCTTTCTTTCACCTAGTTATAACCAAAAACATATTTTTGATCTGATATCAATAAATATTCAGAAATTATATGTTTTTCAAAAAAACTATTTCCGATAAAATATCGACTTATTTCTATCGTACTATTTTTTAACAAGAAAGGATAAGTGGAGTTGCCAGACTGTCATTCAACACAACAGCAAAACTTTGTCGATTGTTTTTGCCGAATATTATTTCTATATCATCTCGTGAAGTGAGAAAGGGTCATATATGCGCCATATAAAGCGTACCTGCTTAACGGCCCACCCTTCGCGTAAGATATTTAAAATGCACTTTCCATACGCTTTTAGAATAAAAAATATGTACATACAATGTATAAATAATATGTATATGAAAGTTACAGTATCAGTCATGACAGATCAAAATGAACATCTGCTGACATGAAGCCTCGGTAGCTCAAGCGGTAAAATCGCTGCTTGACGAAATAGAGGCTCTTGTTTCCAATCCCACTCGAAACGCTAAATCCTGATTAATTTTGTTAAACAAAATTACAAGTTCATTCGTTTGTTTCGTAATTTGTACAAGTAATGAGTGTGGTATAAAATATAAAATTTAAAAAAAGAGTAAAATGAAAATCAAAACTCTATAGTATGTCCGAGGGATGTTTTACAGAATGTCCCAAGGATAAGCGATGTGACATAGAAAGTAGGTTTACCCGAGAAAAGGATAACCTCCATAAAGACACAAAAATTATATCAGAGCTTTATGTCTTTGAATATAATTTCTTCTGGTTCACATGTATTTCCTCATGTTGCATTTTCAGTTTAAATTTGTAAGTTGATTCGTTGATTTCGTTGATTTCGAAAAAGATCGTCAAACTAATGGTCACTGGGTTTAAACGAATAAAAATGCCTCGTGAAGTTGTAAGAAATAAAATCTAATGTGTATATATTTTATTGAAGAAAGAAAACAATTTCACTCAAATGTACTCAGTCACATATACAATCTATTTTTTATTTAATTTTAGAAATTGGTAAGCAAAATCAAACGCAAAATGAGGATCTTTGATGCATTAAAACGGAAACAGATTACTGTATTACTAAACGCAAAATAAGGATCTTTGATGCATTAAAACGGAAACAGATTACTGTATTACATAATTGATATTAAGTAAAATAACAAGTGTAGATATAGATGCACGGTCGAAGGAATCATTACAGGTATACTTGAAGAAACATAACTACCAAACTAGTTAACTAGTTAACTATAAGCAAGAAAAACACACAAAGATAAAAAATAAAAATATATGGCTCCGATAACCTTTGTCTCAACCATGTATAACATTGGTAAACTCAGAGAAGTGACCGAACTGCCCAGTCCTTAGTTTGGCCAGCAAGGTCAAATAGACTCCGGTCATCTCATGTCCAGTGTGAACAGTTGCGGTGGTGCTGGTTGTCGTCATTTGGTTGATGACGTCAGTGTACCCTTTCCTAGTTCCCATGGAAACTACGTAGGTGACGTCATTGTTGATAACGTTGAACACCTTGCTCCAATCAACTGTGAGTTTGGTACCAACAAGATGGACTTCCGGTTTAGTGCCTGAAGTGAGGTTTAAATACAAAGTTCAAATTATGTGTTCATTTTTCATCGGTAGGGCTACAGAGAATGGATTCGTTTACATAAAATGGATTTAACCACTGACGTCATCAAATCTTTAAGACAAACTGAAAATACAACTGTTCCATTGAATTATAGTCTTAAAAAATCAATCTATCATTGCAGTTTATAAAAGATATGAGTTCAATACCTAAAATGATTCTGTTATTCAAAAATATAGAATGAAAATGAACTGCACAGAATGAATGTGGATATATTTATTATGAATGATGCTAAATGAGTACCAGGTTTCTTCTATAAGTTTAAATCAAGAAAACAATATATACTTATTGATTGTTTGTCGAATATTTCATATGAGGCCACGGTTTACTGATACCATACATAACATAACTGGATCTGTTATAATAACTTATTCAGAAAGTATGATAGCCTACTCTAAAGTACTTCGATGTCAAAGAGATTTCATCAATCAATGTCCCGAAATGTCCAGCTCCAAACACTTCATTACCTGTAGTAGTGGGTACTCTGCTCTCAACCAAGATCGACGATGTGAGTGGGTGACTGAGCTGATGTTCCGTGTCCACTGCCCGGACCTGCGCCTCATACAGATGACCGTCCAGCAAAGACAGTCCGTCCAGTCTGAGGTAGTTCCTGTGTCCAGTAGACGTCCAGTTCCTGACTACCACACCCCCTTCAAGCAGCCTGCACTCATAGCTTGCAGGCGAATCACAGCCCTCCCAGGTCATCTCGATGTGGTCTGTGTAGGTCTGAGTGTGGGACTGAGGAGCACCTGCTGATATCAGATTGTCCACAAGGAAGGACAAGGACTTCCGGTGAAACTCGGGACTGTGGTGGAGGACAAGCAGCGGCTCGGACGTGGTGGACGTCTCCAAGTTGACGTTGTTGATGCATTTGACGCTAGCGTAGACAAACGAATTGTGTGGAGCAGATAGGTTGGTTACGATGCAGTGATCATTGATTGCTTCTTGCCAGTGATCGACTTCGTGATGAGCTGTTGCTGGAATAAAAAATACATATTTCAAATATTGCATTTGACAAAACAAGTCCTTCCGAAGGCAGGCTTTATTAAGAAAATGTACTAAATACTATAATCATGTGTATATGTTGGACACATATAAAGTTATAGGTATAAGATTTTAAGGTGAGGCATTCTAGGAGAGTAACTCTCCTTTTTTCTGACAAAAACATTTTTTAGAATGAATACTTCTTATCTCAAAGAAAAGTCTTTGTTATTGTTTCAGTCAAATATTTCTAGAAACCAACCTGCTCCACAAAAGCATCTGTCCACATCGCTTTCGTTTTCCTTCGTGTACCAACTCATTTCAACAGACACACTATCGGGCGAGGACGATCCGTATATGATGTCAGCTTTTATGACAGTCACCTCTGGTGGTGTGTGATCAATGATCACAGGAGCTGATGTAAAGATTGACCTTAATCCTGCCTGGTTCTCTGCCATGACTGTGACGTAGACCGGACTCCCATGCGGCTCCTTCACAAGGATCATCTCGTGGTTGCTAACTGTGGTTGGAGATAGTGCTCTGATCTGATACCCACCAGGGCTAGTTCCAGCTCCCATCCAGATACTTCTGATGTCGCTCTCGGGATCAACGATATTGGTACAAACGGCCACAATGGATGGACGGATTTGACGGACGTGGACAGCAGTTTCTCGAGCAGCTATGGTTGTCGTTTTGCATGTGTGGACATCGATTCTTGAAATGTGTGACACTTTGTCTTGCAATGCTATAGTGATGTTAATCGTTCCATCCTCTGCAGAGATGAATCGATGGGAAGCTACAAAATCACCTCTTTTGTATTCAAATCTGCCATAAACGCTTAGTTGACCAATTGTAAATGTGACGTGAGAATCTGACAGGGACTTGTCTCCATGGACTTTGACTTCATAAAGGGACCCTTTGATCACCGTGTATGTAGACTTGAGCTCTTCTCTATCGCCTTTCGTGTCAGACTGATAGTTTAATGACCTTGGTTGGAGATATTCCGTACATGTGATGGCGTGAGGTGGTGATGTGTCAATCTTAAGGGCTGGTGAATAAACAACGTCACTTATCAAGCCTGCAGCATCTATTGCACGAACTGCGACTCTGTAGCTTTTTCCTTCTGTTAGTGTTAGATTTCTTAACACAATATTATTCTCACTGCTTTTGTATTTGAATGAATTGCTGTCAGCCAATTGGTCACGTTCAAGTATCGCTGCCTCAAATCGTTCGATGTAGGAGCTAAAGTCTTCGAATCCATGCCATGAAACGCCTAATGATTCTGTTGAGGTTTGAACTCGGATGTTCCTGTGTCGATCAGTGTTGAACACTACCCCAGCAACTGGCTTCACGTCATCAACCATGAACCCGTCTGATCCCACGGTCGTCTCCAGTCCAGCTGCATTTGTTGCTCGAATAGTTGCAAAATACTTGGTTCCGGCTTTCAGCTTGGCAAGAGGCAAAGTAAATGAAGTTTGATTCCCCATGGCCATCATATCGATGACATCATTACCTTAATAAAAGTAAAAGAATAAAAGTACCGTCAAAGTGCATTGAATCCAAGCAAATTGTGAAAGTAGCGTTTAAATACGGCTCTGGAAAAATGAATGAAAAAGTACATGTAACCTTAAATACAATTTAGACCACTTGTTACCATAATATTGTATAGTACTGCCAGAACAAATTATCAACATGAAAGTGTTGCTACTTGAATATTTGTTTTAAATTACAAATCATGAAATCATAATCTTGATTAAATAGTCTAAAAATTAAACGAATGCTTACCTTCCGGGGACGTCCCGAGCCAGAATTCATAGTTGCTAATTCCACTCTGTTGGTCCTCTAATACATTGTTCCAACAGGTTGTGATTTGCTGTCCAGTTCTGAAGAACTCCTTGTCATCCTGGCAGTGTTCATCTGAGTCGAGGACTGATCTGGCTCTCTTCACAGTAGGAGGGGTGTGGTCAATCAAGACTGGAGAGCTCTCCACTATGGTGTATTGGCTGAAACTGAGCCACACTCGTAGATAGATAACATACTTCACGCCATGTTCTAGAGACTTACCATGAGGAAGACAATATACAATCTGTTGATTTCGACCAGATGTCTGCCAAATGGGTTCTTGAGCCGTGTCGAAAATTGGGAATCCTTTCTTTTGTCCACTCTTACCCATTGTCCACTCAGTCCTTTTGATTTGGTTACGAAGACTGTCGTCCATCAGTTGCCAGTAAGCTGATATACATGATGCTGATTTTGTGAACTCTGCTTTTCTGGTGATTCCAGGTTCGATTCGTATGGCACTTTTCAGAGCTTGCACTATAGACTCTGAGCAGTTCTTCATATCGTCAGGAACACCACATGTCTCACCAACAACTGCACAGGAGCATTGGCCTTCGCAGTATTGGACAGTGCAAGAGTATCGCTCTATCTCCAGGGTGCCATGTGAATGTCCCTGATCAGAAGACACAACACTAACTGTAACCTTACCTACTTCACTGGATAGTCCAGCATTGTTCATTGCAGAGATTGTCAGAGTAATGTTTTCCCCATTCAGCAAATCGTCAGTTAGAATCGGATCAATGACTTGGTCAACCTGTGTTTTATCGTGCTTGCGAATCATTGAACCCTCACTCAATTCATCACCATCGAATGTTCTACTTACAGAGAGGCTGTAAGAATCAATAGAGGATTCGGGGTCAGAGAAGCCATACCATCTGAGGAAAAGTCTGGTCCTTCTTGAGCCCTTGACATCGACTCTATCCCATGTCAGTGGGTATTCAAAACCTCCCAACTCGGGTGGAGATCTGTCAACGAGTACCTGCTGGCTAGATGCTGAAGTGCACAGCCCTGCTGTATTGCATGCTGTTACAGTTGCAGTATAGGAGTCGCCACTTCTCATGAGGTTCCCAGCTTCGAAGAGTATTGTGGTGGACTCCTGAGCCCCGAGGTGGATACTTTCCACAGCGGCCGTGCTGTCATGATGTGTGGACAAGGATATGAAATGTCTTTCTATGGGACTCTCTATGTCTTCAAATCTCCAACCTAACTTCAGGACAGAGTTCTCCCATTGGACAGCTATCTCCTGGTCTGTTTCTGAGTAGGGTGACATAAACTTGGGTTTGATGATGACAGTTGGTGGTGATGCGTCTACAGAGAAGGAATCTGATGTTGATGATGTGACAAGTCCAGCAGGATTTGCTGCCCACACGGTTGTATACAGGGTTTTACCTTGTGGTAGGTAGAGGCCTGTTTTTATGATTGAGTCCGACAGCAAATTGTTTGTCTTTGAAAGGACATCACATTTCTCGGGCAATGATCCAACACACCATTCGAAGTGGTTTATACCCGTCTCAGGATCTTCGAATCCAAACCAACGTGCTGTCAATGTCGACCTGAAATAAGATGTGGCCATAAGTAAATACCCTTTTTACAAAAATATTACTTCAACCAGTTACATAAACGAGGGATATTAATGTCCTACATTTATTGCAGTTTGGAGGATGGTCTCATTATGTCTTAATTAAGTTCGACTGATGTTTTGAAAATGAACTGTTCATTTATGAGTTAATTATGGTCTGTTTATCATCTGATATTGAATATACATAACAAAAGGCAACGCAAGTCAGTGATCCAAATTCGTCTGTACACAATTTACACATCTTGGAAAGTTTGAAGTTATGACCTGATCATGACCTTTAACTATAAGTAAGTTAACCATATCACTATGGCTTGGGTTTTTATATTTATCAACAGTAGATAAAACGTCATCAACAAAAGACATAACACTAAAGTGATCCAGCCACATGTCAACCTACACGTGTCCGTGGTATTTGTGATGATGCCCGTCAGGCCCCACAGTGACGACTCCTGGAACAGGAGGAGAGTTGTCCAGTGTGATGCCGTCTGATGCTGACTCTGAACACAGACCTCCAGCATTACAGGCCTCCACAACACAGAATAGCTTCACACCCATGGGAAGGCTGCTCGTCCATGTTATGTCTGAAATGAAAGCACATTGATAGTCAGTAAGTTCTAGCACTTACACAGTCAACAACATATTAATAACGAGAATTTGCATTCAAATTTAACTTCCAACGCAAGCGACGACCTCATCCCTTGCTAAATTTCATCACCTTTTCATGATATCATCAGTTTTGACCTTCACGTAGACCATCGAAGGTAACTTATAATTTCCGTACATTCTGATTACCTAGTGATGGAGACTATTGCAAGTTTCATTGACATGCAGTTCTATTTACAAAATATGATAATAAGATAGATTTATTGATTTCAAACACACTTATATACATATCTCCCATGAATTTGGTTTGAGCACCAATGAGATTGTAGTCTACTAATCTTCTTCAGACAGTGAATCAGGGAAACCCTTCAGGACAAAGCACAACTTAATCCTAAATGAATACCTGTCCTTGGACCCATGTAAGACATTGTTTCAACATCATCTGTGTTTGGTTCAGTTCCAAGTCCGACCCGGAAGTAAACCGCTGCACCATGAGGATCATGGAAGCCGCTCCAGTGGCAGGTCAAGTTGTCAGAATGTGTCTGGTAATCTTCCTCCGTCTGGAATGGAATAATTTTGTGTCGTTATTTGACTAAGGGAGACTAAGTTAGTTGTCATGATAGCTGGTTTGTTTCAGTCGTAGGGAGTGAATTATTTGAATGTTACCTGTCCTTCCCTCTCTCCATCTCTGACAACTCCAACAGTGGGTGCAGACGTATCGTAAATGAAGGCTCTTGATTGTGCCATGGTTGTCAAACCTGCCCTGTTGGTTGCCTTTTGAGAAAAAGTCATAAACAAGTTAGAAATAACAGTGAGGTATATGTGTGGCTCCTTACGATCACATTCAGGAATATGACAGCAAGGCAAAACTGTTGACTGAAAACTGAAGAACTTCAGTTAATTCCAATCATGGTAAAGATTAAGATACCCAAATCAATAACTTTGAAATATTCGGATTTGGACAATAGATTTATACATAATGATGAGTTGTAAAATAAGTAGTTGTGACAAAATCAATATTTTTATCATATGATTCAATCTACTCACGATCAGTTTCACAAGATACTCATGTCCATCCTGAAGCTTTCCCCTGGTATCAAGATGTGCGAATGAATCCGTTGTCTCTGTGTAAGGAATAACATCAGAACCATCCTTGGAAGCAACTGATATTTCAAATGAAGATATTCCAGATTCTCTGTCCTCAAAGCCCTCCAAGTGAACCACGAGTTCGTCTGAAGTCACAGTTGATTGACTCTCGAGAAGCCCACCGATGTGTATCCTCCCAGGAACTGGAGGTGTTGTGTCCAATGTGACGCCATCAGATACAGACATGGTTATGTGACCTAGTTGATCAGTCGCTAAAACACAAACCCATATTTAGGGTTATATATGTTTTAAACAACATTGTCAACTTAACTCAGACTAAAAATTTTAAACCTTGTTTTAGTGAAATTTTGAATCAGATTTACTGACTTGAGAACAATAATAAATAAACATTATGATGACAAATTTAATCGTAATGTGCTCTTTAATGGCGCCTTTTGTTTATACGGAAAACCCCTCGACTATGTGACACTAGAAACCAACCTAAACGACACTCTTAACTGCACATAGAACATTTTTCAAAGAAGACAATAATGATCCAAATTTTAAACAGCTCGTCTTTGCTTGCTACTGCTCTATGAACCGTATAATAGACTTTGGATCGATCGTTACTTCATCAACAAAACAGCCTTTACAATCCCCACCTTTAACAGTGACATAGTATGTCTGACCTCCCTCCAGGTTCAGTCCTGGGATGTTAGCATTGTGCACGAAACCGACATCAGTGAAAGGTCTCACGTCGTAGCCCTCCGGGTTTGTGCCTAGATAAAAACAAATCATAAACCAAATGTTTGGATTGAAAGGAAAATCTATTCAAAACATCTGATGAATTGTTTTCAAAAAGTGAATAACAACAGTCTGTTCCGTATACATGTTCATAAATAAATCATTAATTATCAAAATAAATTTCGGGACAGTTTATTAAAACGATGATTTAACTCTTGTCCTTGTGAGTTTGAGAAAATGACATCAGCAACTCGAAATATTTGAATTCAAGAATACGTATGTACTATCTGTGGTCTGTAATTTTAGATATCTCTGTTTGTGTTTACTTCAAAAATGAAGTACATCAAATGGATACTTGCCAACTGCATATGAGAAGTTCGCTATTCCACTGACTTGAGTATCGGACACATACACTTCATGATCTGTAAACCCTTTCCATGTCACTATCAAGACGTTTCTATCAGTTGAGAAGCCTCGTCTCTGGTTCAGGATCTTGACTAAACCTGGGGTAGGGGGGTCGTCATCCACTATAAACCCATCCCCACAACCTGACACAGCACTCAGCATAGATCCTCCTGAAGTCCGAAACGCTTTGGAGTCGACACAGATGAAATAGTGATGGTTGTTCTCAAGCTCCACATTTGGGAAAGATCCAATCGGTCCTTCAGTTTCAATAGAAGCAATACACGTCTTGTCTGTTGAGCAATCTCCTGATGGAAGATTAGGTTGAATCATGATGTACCATGTACCAGTTCTTCCATTCAGCTTTGTCTCTATACCAAGTACAGTTGTGCCTGACTCGATAAAATCCACTTCGTATTGTTGCAAGTTCTCAGGTTTGTCATTTAGCTTTGACAAAATGTCAGGAATGTTCTTGTCAACCGCTTCTACCAAATCCAGTATGAAGATATACCTGTCCTGTTTGTGGACTGGGTCACATGTCTTCACAGAGAGTCCAGAAGGACATGTCATCCTTACACAGGCTTGTAAACCAGAAACTCTCATGAACTCCTTGTCTATGCACCGGTCTGCCTGCAAAACAAAACAAGAACAAACATTAAGGATTTCAGATTTGTGGTCCATAATGATAAGAAAATCTTAACGGCACTATATGTTGTATCTGTCAAAGCCTGTTGGCGTTTGTATAAATACATTACATATTTTGTAAATGCACCACAACATGTTCTTAATTATCTTGTATTTTGTTACGGCAACGTAAGCTTTTAAATATGTTTAACCATCTAACAAATGAACTCATCTTCTTTGGGACCAGGTACAAGTTAAACAGGTCATATATAATTGATAAAATATTTTATTTGGATAAAATTAAATTCATTTCTTTTTAAGATTAACTTAAAGAACACAAAATCGCAAATTATAGATTTAGGGGTCTAAACCCAAAATATGGCTTGGAATATGAATCCTCATGGTTTGATTATGAACAGTTACATCAACTTTGAATACCTGTGTAAAATTTTTCTCAGTCCTCCATCCACTCAAGAGTGTCCCATGCTTGTCTGCTGGCGCCCATTGGAATACAGTAGTTTGTCTAGCTTGATGTCCACCGCAGTCCACATGTTCAAGGTTTATCTTCAGCTCTTCACAAGAATAATTTCTATAGTTTCCCGTCATTTGGCTTGATATGGTCAGTGCAACCTGACCAGAGACTACAGTAAGTCCATTTGAAGATACCCAGGCAAGACAGGTAGTACCGAAGCAGGGTCGGACACTTGCTCTGTACAATTTCTGTTCGTGAAGCTTTATATTGGAAAACTCTACAAACGTTGTTTTCACTTTCTTGGTTCCAATCGTTATGAAGCAGTTTTCGGTGTTAGCTTGACACAATTCTTGTTGCTGAAGTGCAACTTCGTAATGAGTGATGTACTCTTTCAATGATCCGGTGATTACCCAGTGAAATCTAATACTGCTGTCGGATACCTGGTACTCTGCATCTTCGGTGCACATTTGTAGGCTCATTTGCTTAGAGTGATTACTGTGTTCATCAAAGGAAATATCAAACACAGGATGGTAGACATAGGGAACCAATTCAATGATATTCTCAGAAATAGGGTAAACACTCATGTCATTTGAAAAGACATCTTTTATTTTCACTGGAGATTTCAATGTATAGTGCTGACCAATGTGGAGTCGAGTGTTTGCTGTATAAGTCAATCTTGCTTCACCAAGAATTTGAGGAATAGAGAGAAAGTTTTCATCTTGTGACGGACATCCATGACCATCGTATATCTTCATGTCGTCCTTACTGTAGTTGTGAGGATCAATTACAACAAACCCGTCTGAAGACGCAAAGGAAGAACCCCCTGGACAGATTGCTTTAATCGTTGCAAAGTATTTGATTTCTGGTTTCAGATTGGAACTTGTAACACATGTAGAATTTTGAAATGTTGTTGGGGTGTAGTTGCTCACATCACTTTTATTTGGGGCAGTTCCAAGAGCAACCTCGAAGGAAACGTGCATATGATGAAAGAAGCCAGTCCAGTAGACACATGCTTTGTCCAGAGAAGTATGGAAGTCGACATCAGTTGCAGAGTTGGGGGAATCAGGGTCCACATCCATCACCAAACCATGACCTGGTGGAAGCTTTGAGGGGACTTGGAAACTCTGAGTGTTCACAATTGAGAAATGACCGGCTGAATTGTAGACATACAACTCGAAGATGAAAGGTTTGTTTAGTTCTGAGTCCATATGCTGTAATCGTTCAAGTGGAAAGCGAATACATCCGGCAAAACCTTTGGATTTGCATTCCGAGGAAACTGACTCTGGAGATTGCAGGATCGGTGTTACATGTTTGTTGTTATGACCTGAAATAAAATTAAAGAAACAATTTCCTTACCACAAAATAATTTCATTAAAATTCACAAGCTATAAGGACATGTAATGTATGTAATTGAATATATGTGGCTATAAATAATATTGTGGCTATAATAAAATTGATATAAATAAACATACTTATTCTATAAAGAACCATGAAATCCCTTGACAGTTCTTCAGGGTCGTCAAATGTTGTGTTCTTCCATTGGACGTAAACATAGGAATCCTTTGTCTCCGGTATCAGCAGCTCGTTTACGATTGGCGGAGTGTTGTCAATCATGACAGGCCCATAGCTGACTGCGGTTGTGAGCCCAGCCTTGTTAGATGCTATGACGAATATATAGAACACAGTTTTCCCAGCAACTCCTGCATGATTAACTTTGAAGGAATGATGTCCCTTGGTTGACTTGTATGCTAGGAGATCGGGGTCATTCCTAGATGAAAGATCGCTTCCAAACCCTACATAGAAATCCCTCATTTGACTATCCAGTTCTGTAGTATTCCAGGTCAGGAACATCTTGTCAGAAGGAAGATATATGATGGTATTAGCATCAAGGCGAGGAAGGTTTCGACAAGTGTTGTCCGTCCATTCTGTGTCATTTCTGGAGTTAAGGTCAAAAGGTAAAAGTTTTGTTATTGGTACTTCTGCTGATTTTCCACAAATCTTCTGACATGCATCAGTTGAATCCAGTCTGATCATCGTTAGATTCTCTCTTACTAGCCACGCTGAGTTCTCATGACAGACCACGTGTTCAGATATCTTCGCATTGCTCAGTGAAACATTGAAAATAATTGGTGGAGAATCATCCTTCGTAATGCCATCAGAACAAACAACCTTAGAAGGACTGAGGGCTTCATTATAGGCTATCACAGATGCAAAATACTTTCCAGCTTTAGGAGTATTGAATTTGTATTCATGGAAGCCGTAAGGTAGAGAAACAGCTCTTGAGAATGTTGAGTTTTCCATTTCAGCAAGACTAAGACATGACGTGGACAGAGCAACTAAATAATGATTGATGCCGCTCTCGTGGTCAATAAATCCGTCCCAGTTGATCAGAACTGTGTCCTCACTTGTATAGTCCACATCAGATCCATCCACAGATCCTTCTTTCACAGACCCAGCTGCGGGTGGAGAGGTATCCACAAGGATATCCAGGTGGTCAATGCTCCTCAGACCAGCTTCGTTTGTTGCAACAACTGTGAAGTAGAAGGGTTGATTGTGTTCCCCATGTTTTGTTCCATTTGCTGTAAGCAAGTTCAGATCAATTGTGTGGTTGGAGAACTGACATTTTCCTATAGAAGGACAGTAGCATGGAGTGTTGATTGGGCAGGACTGTAAATAGAACAGAACCATTTGTAAAATTGATTATTCAAGTAACATTTTATAAAATGAAAAAGTAAATGAGTATTATGGATTACTCAAAGTGTAACAAACAGGGTTTGGCATAAATAGATTTTGAAGGTCACTATAAGCACTTTAAAAGTTTATGTTAGACACTAAGGTTAATCTTAGCTTTTACTAACAGGCAGGAAAGCAAATATGAAATAAACTGTAAAACCTACTGTCGCATTCAGGCGTTGAATAAGAACATTGCCGTGTCCAAGGTCCTGTGAATGGTCCTGGGTACCCAAGAACCATTCCACAACTTGGACTCCGCTGTGTGGATCCTTGACATCAAACTGCAGGACCATGGTTGATATATCTGTGCTGTCATGGACGTACACCTGTTTATGTCCGTCCTTCACAAGCCACATGTGAGAAATGTCAGGTACTGTAGAATCAATGTACACAGTCACAGAGTCAGTTAGGGAGTTCTTCATAATATCCTGCATTTTGAGATGCAGCGAGATCTCTTGACCATCATGAAGCTTTGGTGATAGACAAAGGAACTGTTTCGTAAAACCAGGAACTTGTTTCCAGGTAGAAAATGGGCTCTTGTCTATGGAAATCGAGTACATAAATTCAGTTATTCCTTCAACGTTTGTTGTACCAGTCACTGATAGAGGCCCAAAAGTCTGGTCATATGGTGATTGCACTTCCGGTTGACTTTCGATTGGCTTCAGAGGGTTGTTGTCCTTGAACTTGTCATTATAATACCTGCCTGTCCAGTTTGCACAGATGTTACCATGGTTCGTTTGCCATTTAAAGTTGGTAGCTGATGCTGCTGAAGAGATTCGGAGTTGTTTCTGAGGATCAGATTTGATGATTGAAGACTTGTCGTACAGAACAAATCTACGAACAGATTGTCTGTTCCCAGCATTGTCAACAACCTCAAAGACTACAGCAAAGAGACCAGAGGAGTCGGGGAGAGAGATGTTCATATCGATGTTGAATTTTGCATCAAACTTAACCGGCGGTGTGACATTTGTATTGTCATTGTACAGAGTCAATCCTTTCGACGCCATTTTATATATATAAAGTTTCGTATATGCGAGACCAGAAGCTGTGTCACTTTGACCTCCATGAGGAACAGGATCCGACCATCCTGAACTGCGGAGTCTGATGTTTCCTAAATAACAATCAACAGAAAAATTAAGTTTAGTAGCACATTCTGATTGAGAATGAGGGTTCACCGTAAAGCGAGTTGTTTTCAGTGCCTACAATTATAAATTCAATAAAATGTTTTGCAACATGTTCACTGTTTGGCTTTAATAGAATCAATAAGGAGAAGGGATGTTTGAGATAAAACTTCAGACTCTAGCAATACAAAAATCTCTCTGTGTAAGAGTCATAAACATAATGTCCACATGAGATTTCATTGCCTTTTTCAAATGCATCATTAGTAACTGTTTTACTCACACTTACATAGGATCATTACCAGTAGAGTATATTGGCATATGATGTTTATGCATATCGGAACAACCTTCAAAACAAGCAATGAAGAAATATAATAAATTCCCCGTTCCATTTTTTATGGTGGACATCATTGAAAAGTGATATTTCATGAGTCATATCATTTGCTATTTAAAAATAAAATGGGTATGGGATAGCTAAGTCAGCAAGAGCGCCGGTCTCACGTTGCTGAGGTCCGGGGTTCGAATCCCATCCAGGCCAAAGTGTAAAAACCTAGAGTTCATCTCTGTTAGAACTCTATAAGTGTCACCCTGGAGCCCTAGTGTGTAGTGCAACACAAGCTACGCACTTAAAAGATCTCACGAATTCATGTCAGTGGCTGAATGATGGATACAGGAACACGTGCATACGCCGAGCTGTCGGTTATCAGCGTTCAGCAGTGTTGGACAAACTGCTACGACTATGTGTCTCAGTTCACCCAGCTGTAAATGGGAACCTTGTGAGGCATAGAATGGTCCCTAACCTGAACGCAACATATGGATGCCGGTTGAATACTCCCCAGGGAGTTGAATTGGAAAAATGATCGGACGGTAAAAGAATGCTATTGACCAGGGGAAACCATGTAAGCGCCTTGAGCAACCACAAGTGATTGGATATGTGCGCTAAACAAATATCCATATAACTATCCATATAATATATTTCATCAAAGTTCTCTTAAAAAAAACATTGGTTGCTTAGAATTAATATGTTCATTACAAGAGGAAGTATGAAATTAAATAAGGAATTGACCAACCTTCTCTTGTGATTTTCGATGACAACTCTAAAGCATCTGAAGTACAGTGAGACGTCTTGGAACAGTGGATTGGCTTGCTGAAATCGTAGCGGAAACACAGTTGCTTGGTGGCGTCGTTGTGACGAAATATTTCCGTTCCCTTCAACACTTTGTCAAAGTCAGTATACTTGAAGAATCCTCCGCTTGTTGTTGTGAACTTGATGCACATTCTGTTGAGAATATGTAAATATTGATAAATTAAGAAATTATCTTGATCGATTGGAATTTTTGTCAAACGTTAGGATGAACATTAATTGCGTTCAGATGTTTAGAAATAATAACAGAATCATATTTATGTAAATTATCAACTGAGTTACTTTAATATGTTCATGGCTGATTTCCAAATTCAACCTGAGAAATTTAATCTACAATGTTTACAATCATTGTTCAAATGAATTGATAGGGATCTTAGTACCTCAACGTTAAGAGAGCTTCGGAAAATAATTTCCTTAGCAGTATTTTATTAACATATTTTTGAAAATAAATTATACATATCATTTTAAAATCACAACTTTATAGAATGTTAACTCTGCTATATATGGTATAGAATGCAAAACATCCCAATACACACATCAATATTATTGGTAATATTTCTAGTAAGCACATCAATATCTTTGCTCATATTTCCAAAACGATTAATAAGGCAAATCACTTCACATTTTCCAAAGAAATTGGTGACATACCTTTCTCCATCTTTAACATCAGCAAATCCTGCAAGTTCCAAATATATACCTTTAGATATGTATTTAGTACAGTGGTTTGAATACATCATTAGTTCAGCATCATTGAATTTTGTAATCCTTTGATCATATCTTACACATATCAATATTGACTACTATGATCGCTTTAACATCTGGCATAATGCGTAACATTGCTAAAATATTATCAATTCATAAGATATTCTTCATATATGATTTTTCAGCGGAAAATCTGCAGAATTCAAATGTCTTCATTTAATTTAACAATGCAAAGCTTTTTTAGCAAAGCAGATAAAACAACAGTCCTTGACTTTGATTAAGATTCAATTTTTAGAAAGTCAAAGAAGTTGTTTTAAATTTTAAGGCAACTTACAAAAGGATAATTTATCAAAAAATGAATTTTATCTTATCACCTTTAACTTTCTTGTTTTACCAAGTATGAATTATTGGTTTAGGATTTAGCATGTGGAACAATTATTTAACCTTGATTTGCGTTATTATGACAGCAGGAAAGTACAGCAACTCGAAACTGGGTGTTTTACCTACATTTTCAGGTCACCTCAGTTTCCAAAAAATGTAACATTTACATAGATCCCAGCAAATGTCTATTGAAACACCATAACCTGAACGAAACAATACATGGATGATTTTTTTAATTTTTAACTTACATACATTTACAAAATATATTATATAAAATTCGAAAAGCCTCTTAATGCATTGAGCTTAGGAACAATGAAATATTACAATCATGTTGTTTTCTGACAAAGGGGCTGTTAGTTTGAAAGTGACACAGAGTATCTTTCTTAAAATTTTATTTGGTTTTAATAAGCTACAAAATATCTAATATGCTGATTGAAGTTCATATCTCATCACTGGACTTGCAAATATATCCATTTATGTAAAATATCTCTAAAATGCTTGATTTTATGGAAAAATCAAGAAAACATCTCAAAATTCGTTATATATTCGAAATTATGCATCAAATTAATCTACCTATTAGTTACAATACCTAATAAACACTATAGAATCGAATATATCTTCCTGTCAGCTTATGACAAGGTTTCAAAATTACGTTTGGCGAATTTGCGCGCGCCACTCCAGCCACATTGTCCGGGTTTTCGATCAAAATCCCGACTTTGAATGGCCATGCTTTCACTCTAATGTACTGATTGACCTTAAACTTGTTATTTTCAGTAACAGTTAGTGGTTCCCGATGTAATAACATCACTTTCAAAATTTGACATATGTGATCCTATCAGCATACTCTGTCTCTTTAAACCGGTTGTAAACTATACTTATGTCATGTCGAAAGACAACTGAACAAAATATTGTTGATCGCCTTTTAATATTACAAGGGGAATTCATATTCATATCTTATTTTGTGACTGACAATTATCATTGTATCTCACGTGAGCAGTCTGATGCTTGTGAATTCATCCTTCCGTCACAGAACCGACAAACTGTCCTTGTCCGGGTTTGCATCCTATCAGAAACAATCAAATGATATTGTTCTTGAATATCAAGTATGAATTATTGGTTTAGGATTCAGCATGTGGAACAGATATTTAACCTTGACTTGCGTTATTGTGACAGCAGGAAAGTAGAGCAACACGAAACTGGGTGTATCACCTACATTTTCTACTTTTCAACAGGCACACTAAAATGCATATCTTTAAGAGATATTAAATAAAGAAGTCGTAACCTTAAAGTTTGACCTAGAATATAAATTTGTAAAAGAATTTAAAGGCGGTATAACCAAAAACAATTAATATGAGTTCACAAATTAACTTTTCCTGATTTCAAAATTAATTGAAACAGATATTTTTCAATCTAGTTTTAAAAAGCTGTAATGTATTCGCCCCTAAGTCCTTTCCCTGAGACAGGGTGCGTAGAATTTTATCGAGAAGGTGGCGGGAATTTTGATTGGCTACATCCCAAGCTGCCCGAGCGAATCTGGCTTCTGAGCCCAGGGTACAGAATAGTGGAGTTAGCGTAACGTTCGTTCCCTGAGACAGGATGCTCCTCGCGTAACGTGAGGACTTATGGGACAGCTAGTTTAATTAACTTACAGCTAGTTTTAAGTAGGTTGGAAGAAATATTGATTTTTCCCAGCCTTGGGACTTTATCTCACGCTGCAGTGTACTTACTCTTGTTTGTAGCGAGTCACATTTTGTTTTAAATTCCACCAGCTGCCAGTTGAAGTGGAATACTTGACTTGGACAAGGGTCTGATACTGTTCATGATAACTGCAGACAGGGGTTCTACAATACAAACGTATGTTTTATACACATTTGTCAGTATTCGGGACAGTCCAGGACTATTCCTCCTGTTCAGAGTATTTACGGTTTTTGTCAACACATTGAATAACAAGAAAAGACTTTGAAAAGGCAAGCTTTGGGGCACTCGGTTATGTATCACTATATAGATCCAGGAGATTTAGATTAGGGAGGACGGGGACGGGGACATTTACTTGAATAAATTGTTCCAATCGGAGACGCATGTTCTTTGCTCTTTGTTTTGATAGTTATCAGTATACTATGTACATAGGAAAACATCTCGTTAGTTCCGCTAAATTCCAAGAACTATAGGTACATCTCCTATCTAAATGATATAAATTTTTAAACATTAATACGGTAATTCAAATTTATGTTGCTTTAAAAGATAGCTGACGGTGAGTTTAATATAAGAGCCGGTGGTAATAATTAGAAGATAAATAGTTGCGCTAGTAAACTTTCCGGGATCCATTGTTTCCCAATACCCGCAAATTTCGTTTAAACCCGACGAATTTCCCTTTGATTTTCAGGTTAATTACATGTTGCAAGAATAATTTTGCTTAATTGAGTGTTGATCGAATTACAGCCGAAAGTTGCTCATAAATTTAGAAATGATCTCAGGTACAACTTCATTATTTTCATTATGTTATAGGAGATGTTTAAGAATATTTTATCATACTTTAGGCCCTATGTCGATACTTTCTTCAAAAGACACCTTTAATCGTAAATAAATCATCCATAACGTTATGTTTTGAAACATGAAATTTGAAAAATGACCTGTTAAGTATAATTTTTTCCGTAGGGATGAGATGCATTGAGTGAACGATCTCGCATTATAGTAAAAAAATTGAAGGAACCGAATTCCTAGTTGATACAAAAATGGAATGTCGTTTCCGAATGTGGAATGCAAAAAAATACACCGAATAACTACAAAACAGCTCACATGCATATGCTAAATTGATATTTATTAAAGGTGTAAACGCCCATCCATATATTGTTGAAAAAATACGATATATTTTACATCTAAACATTATTATAAAAAATCAGTTTCCAAATTAAAGCTTGCCAATTATTTCGTACCACCCACATGGTCACGTGGGTATAAACTTGCTACAGCTCTGTCCATTGGTCGTTCGAAATACCAGGATATGCTTAAAACAAATATCATTGGCTGAAACTTCTCTTTGAAGTTTCCAAGAGTAATATAGAGAGAAACTTCTGCCATTAGTTTTCATTATCAAATGTTACATAACTTTGGGGTCTCTGGACCCCAAAGCAATAAGAAAAGGGATGGTTCGTTTTATAAATATCAATTCTAGTCGAATACCCTTTGATTTTGATATTTTAAATTCTAAAAATTACAACGATAATTTACCTTTTATCCTTCAAATTTTAAGTGGCACCAGTGGTTGGGATCCACAACTTTATTAAACTTTATTAATTAATTATCAAAATCAACATGCATACATGTAAACCCAATAAACCAGACGTGGGGAACCAAGAACGTTCTCGTGCTGAATTGACAAATACATTTCAGGACACAATCATCATTTCCAGTTGCAAAAAAGCATGTGTAAAACGGCAATTTTAAACTGTGTTTAGGAAATGGCAGATGACAGTGGAACCACAAACCGTTATAAATAAATTACAGTATGAACTTACTACCGATGATGAGGTTTGTATTCAACTTTGTTTGTTATTGATTAATAACAACGTCGACCATTTCCTTAAATCCGTCCTTGATGAATCGTTTATATTGACATTCTCATGTAAAGTAGTTTTCATATCATAACATAGCAATATCGAATTCATAGAAAATATTGACATTGTAATGTGTTCACATCAACCTTAGAGAGACAACATTAAAGGGGCAGTAGCACGGTTTTTGATAATTTTATATTTTAAAATTTTCATAGATAATTGTACGTTAATGCTTAATGTATTATTTTGAAAGTGTCAAAAATCTCATTACACAAACCAATCTTCTAAAGCCAGAAAACAAAGTATGAAGATTCACATAAAATCCATTGGAGGCCATTTTTCATTCAATTTGTATAAGAAAAAGCAATTGCATGGCTAAATTTTACGTTATATATTTGAATTATTACTGTTCCATTTAGTTTAAATGCATTGCCTATCAATTGCAATAATTAATTTTCATTTTCCTGACATCACCTTATATTCCCCCTAAAAACGTGCTACTGCCCCTTTAAGAAACTGTGTGACCCACGCTGGTATCGTTAGCGTGATTACGGCGTACCAAATAATTGAAAAAAAACCCGACATTTTGCTATAAAAAGAATAAGTCCGAATATGTCCGAATTCAACTATGTTATACAGACACAACATGCAACATTGAACCCAAATGCACCTGCTACATAAATTCATGTATTCATGAAATGAGGAAATTTACTATTTATTGGTCAAAGTGTGGTATAAAAGTAAAATATTCTCAGACTTATCTTGGTGTATGGTCAATCTTCTGCTTGTAAGGAAACGTTTTGCGTTACACCATTTATACATTTCTAACTCTGGTAACTTTGCTGAAGGAAACGTTTTGCGTTACACCATTTATACATTTCTAACTCTGGTAACTTTGCTGAAGGAAACGTTTTGCGTTACACCATTTATACATTTCTAACTCTGGTAACTTTGCTTAAGGAAACGTTTTGCGTTACACCATTTATACATTTCTAACTCTGGTAACTTTGCTTTGAAACAAATACTTTCAATCTGCCTTTGTAAGAAATGGCATGAAACCAATAAACCTCACATTGTCAACCATGAATGGAACTATCTCAGTTAACCGCTTTATTTCAAGAACAATACCTAAATAAACGTAACTCATTTAGCTATCATGCGTTCTATGATTGTACATGAAAATAGCAGACGGCAGTAAAACGCAAAATACCATAAACCGAGCGTGGAATTTACTACTAAAAACCACAATTTCAACACTTGTCTGATACGAAAATGTATACCAATGCTGTGGTATAACATGATTTCTCTATATCCAAAAAAATTATTTAGTTATTTATCAATCACATAACCGCTGAATAGTTTGAAACTGGTCAGTGAGTGAGTGAGTGAGTGAGTGGGTTTGGATGAGTGAGTGAGTGAGTGATTGAGTAATTGTTTTGGGTAATATTTCAGCCATAAGCGGCGTCGTCGAGGATTGAAAATATTTCTAGATTTTTGTATTGTATTTGTAAGTGGAAATAGTGATAATCCGGCAATAGCGTTAATGCTTAGGAATAACGTAGTATCTAGGCAATAGCGCTATTGCCGATAGTTTGCAGTCATAAGCCCTATCATAAACATGAAATAATATGCGGCGAAGGGCATTTTGGGCCTGAAGGAGTTTAACTTAGCTCATGCAGCCATATGAATTCCGTAAGTAACGTTAAAAAGCAATATTTATTTTGTAATATTTTAGATTACCTTTCTCCATCCTTAGTTGTGATTGGGTACGACTTAGTGCATGTGAGGTCCGCAGATGGAGAAGTATCAGTGAGAATTAGGTTACAGCTGCTGCCCCCTTGTAGAGGTTCCTCTCTCCTTACCACCTCGTTTCCTGCAGTGTATAATATAACTATACGTATATGGTACATTAGTGCAGTTCAGATTTAAGTTTTTTCAATAGGTTACCTAACAATATCGTTTTACCACTATCTCTCATTATTATATCATCTATTATTATCAATATGTGATGAAAAACGTCATGCCATATCATACGATGTGTTGCACATCTGTAATAAACCCTAGCGGTGATTTCATTGGTCGGTTAAGAAAACCACCTGAAATCGGAATGTGGGACTTTGTTTCTAGCAACTTTTCGCGTTAGCATAGCAGAGAGCTAACTGATAGCACGCAAAAAGCGTGCAGTGTGTGCAAAGTTGTGGCCGCTAAAATACCGGGCGGGATACAAAAGATCTGATTTCAATTAGGAAACATGTCAAATCTGCTGTTATAACAAAATGTTAGATTTATCAAAATAGTGATTTCCGTTTGACTCATGTTGGTTAGATCTGGTGGTCTATCGTCTATCAAACGTCGATTGTGTACAAGGACTTTTGTACTAACCGAGAAATATGTCCAAGGACGATTGTACTAACCGAGAAAGATGTCAAAGGATCGTTGTACTAACCGAGATAGATGCCAAGGACCATTATACAAACTGAGATAAATGTCCAAGGATTTTTGTAATAACCGAGATAGATGTCCAAGGACCTTTTTATCAGGATAGAATAAAGGTCTAAATACAACTGTATTGAACTTTATATTATAATGTTATTAATTAAGTTTTTCCGTATTGGTCCAGTTACAGGTCCAAGGTCTGCTGTATTGGCCCGAGGCGAAGCCAAGGGCCAATACAGAAGACCGAGGACCTGTAACTGGGCCAATACGAAAAACATGATTAATGACGTTTTTATTAATTAACTTCTTTGTAATTTACTTGCACAACATTAGAGAGTTAATTTTTACCGAAATCAAAATTATCAATTAGATTGATGAAGTGTCATATATGTTAAAAGTTTTGAAGTGATAGCTTCGGACTCTCGTCATTTGTGTGTATGCGCATGCTCAGACTTGTATTGGCCCAGTCTGCTCGTATTGGCCCTGTTTTGCTCGTATATTGGCCCAGTTGTGGATTCGTATAGTGCAGGCCGTATAAATTGTATAAGTGCCATATCATTGATAGTTAATTTATAATGTCTTGTTTTGGCCAATGTACATGATTGAGGACGGTTGCATTGGCCAGGTGAAAGGATCGTCATATTCGCTAGAGTGGTAGTATTATGGCAAGGACAATGTGTCATCTATAGACTGATACCTGATATATCTATCTTTTTTAGTGTCGTTTTCCCTTTCACTATTCCAAATTCTTGATGCTGGATATAATTTGGAGGGTGTGAAATATTAGGTGAACTGAAGATCGACTTCAAATTGAAACTCAATGTTTTTGGCATCAGATTGACATATGTATCAGTTTCATCTTCGCATGCAGTGCTCGTCGCACCGAGGGTTGACATCCGGGTACTTCCATGGGAGTCCTCCATCTTGATATGACACGTGGGGATTTCAGGTTTCCTTGTTACTGGAAGAAAATTTGTATGACAGATTTTTAAAAAATCATCGAAATAAATGTGTAAAAACCTCGACATGACGAAGCAATCCTTTTTTAATTTAATTTTCCCCTATAGCCTCATTTTGTCATGGCAAATCTAGAAGTTATTTGGTAAATATCGCCTAAAGTCTTACAAAACATTATTAAAGCAAGGGGATATGCTTCCAATGTGTTTCAAACGTTACAACCAGGATGTCCGGGTATAAGATACAGTCATAATATTATGTTCTTTTTAAACAACCTAAAACAAACAAAAAGACAAGACAAGGTTGTATTACTAATATTCTTAAATAAAATGAAATGTACATATTGTTCGGCGTGACAAATGAAGAAAATGCATCACTTTTGTATAACATTGATAAAGTAACATCATTTTTAACATTATGGATCTCCAAATTATATACTGAACCAATCATTAAGATAACTTTCCTTGTCAAAGACACATAAACTTAAAGGGAGATGAGACATTTGCAAGTTTTTTTTATTATACAATTCTTATTATTCTTGCTGTAAAGTCGAAGAGGTTTTCTCGCAATCTATCGTAACTTAAGCAAATAATTCTTAAACCATTCTCTCATCAGGATAATGGCCAAATTTGTCAAGCAGGCGTCATTTCATTGGCTGGGTATAAATTTATGTAGTGATATGAGGCACTTGCAGTGATAGAAAAACCTAAACGCAGGTTAAATCAATACAAGCATAACATCCAATAATTTTGTATTAAAATATAATTTGCTAAAATACACGCACATGTCTTCTCTTAACTGGACATAGGCTTATGTGTGAGACACTTATTTCTACATCCCATTATCAGCAAATAGACCTGATATGTGTCAAATTCCGAAGAGAAATGACGATATTCTTTGACACAACTCACAGTCGCACTTGAGCACCGACCCCTTGTCCACCTTCTCGAAGCTTGGCCTGCACGTGCACGAACTCCTCAGTCTTCTGTCTGGGCAGTCTCCGGGCCAACACCACAGATTATTCCAGGAACACGTTACTATGTAAACCAGACGTTATTCAAAAACTTTGCTCCAAATTGTTATATTAAACGTACAAAGGAAAGTGAAAGATTGCAATAAAAAAACACTATAAATTTGTCACTTCTGAAAAAAAATGATAAAAATATGTGGTGTAATAACTATCGTCAACACTCCTACAATAATAGACAAACGCACTTCCGGCGTTCCAAGTTGGTTCCATATATGCCAAAGGGCGTGTAAAACAACTTTGCACCTCTTTCTATTTGACCTCTTGCTTACAAATCATTTCATTACAATTTGACAATCAACATAAATCATGATAGCTGCACATAGACATTTGGGCAGTTGTCTGCTAACATTTTGTAAAAGCAAGTGAGTATTTCGAGTGCGAGACTTTAATTAATTATATACCACTCCTGCATATGGGGTGGGGGGGGTGTTTGAACGCGTATAATACCTGTATTCAGAAGGTGGGGTGAATTTTGATGAAAACAAACGCACAAACAAACAGCAACGTAATAGTAATAGTTGAGTAGAGAACGGAGCTGTAATAAGTTGAAAACTATTTGATGTGATATATAACTGTTTCTTTGTGTTTAATGGGGACTTTTGATTGAATTTTCATATTTTTAAAACTCAGAACAGACGCTGTGAAACCGCATGTCATACGTGACGTGGACGACACATCTAGTTGTAATGCTTTAATTGAAGATGTAAATTATATACAAAGACAACTTCATGAGTAGATTGTCAGAAAAGAACGGAAGAGATATTCTTGCTTGTTTAACAAATATGAATGTTAACAGTAATCTTCTGATATAAATCTGTGTCACTCAAAAAGCTACTTATGGTTTTGATTAAAAGCCCTTTACTAGTAGTTTCCAATATTGGTATCATTCGCTACTATGACAGATGATTGGACTTTTTTTATAATGATAGGCCAATAGCACGTTTTTAGACACGTCACATATTTATTTTATAATTATTTCTATATTTTGTTCATGTAAGAGCTTCCCATTGCATAAACATGTAGAAATTATTACTTTGGTGACCCTGTGACCCCTAATAATATATTGCATGTATCACTATATGGTATACTGAGATAAGTTATAACATTCTCTGGCTTATTTCATGCTCTTTTCATTTATATAAATAATAATAATTCCGCTCAAAAGAGTGATATCAGTATTTATCCAGGGTCATGTTGACCAATCAGAGATCGAGAGATAGGATAATCAATATTAAGTTGCTACTCACGTTCACAATCAGGATGAGGTGTGGTATGCCAATAGAGAGAAAGTTTCTCGTTTCCTCTAGCGCCGTAGCATGCATCTAGAGCAGTACATCAGATATTTATTTAGTAAATTAAGATGATTTTGAAAAAATGAGAAGCAATTCCTTACGAACCTGTTTAAAAAAAATCAAATTATTTATTTTTATCTATTTTTAATTTTTATTTTATTTTACATGAAGTATATTAACAATTATTTGACAAAAAACTTCATTACAAAAGTAAAGCTGACTATTTATAGTGTAGAAGTAATGGTGTGAATATTGGGAATAGTGTTAACCTTTTGTCTGTGAATTAAGCAAAAATTATCATTCCTCATTGCAATTTATCCACATTGTATATTTCTTTCAAAATGACCAGAAAGGTTTAAAATTTGGGAAATATTTTTAATCAAAGCGCAAGTATAAATAGAGAAACTCACCCAAGTGTCTTCTGATATCAAATATATCAACACAATTTGAAAAAAGTAACAATTATCAATATTAGTAACAACAGTACGAACGAGTGTTGATATATTCGATACACCAGGGTGAGTTTCTATCTATCATTCAAAATCATTTTTCAACACATGAGCATGAAACATGTACATCTTTATGCATAGGTCTTAAACTCCTAAACCAGTAATGTCATATCTCCTGTGGAACACAGTTTTGGATGATAAATATATGTTTTAGCTGAAAAAGTTTCTATAAAATCCCGTACCAGATGAATGATTAATATTAATATTCAAATAAAGACATAATATTTTTTGGAATTATTAAGTCTCGGATTGTTTCCGACAGGATTAAGTTACCTCTCACTCCCAATATACATGACATAACGATTCATTCTCAAAATTACAGAAGTTAAAGATAGCATTTTCAACAAGTTTCATAAACTGTTACTTTATTTCCATCAGGGTAATTTTATAACCTTTAAGGTATGAACATTGAAATGTAAAAGGTCATCAAGATAGAGCGTAAAGACGGAGGTGTGGCTGTTCTTTACAAGCAGGACTTGGATGTTAAAGTTAGCAAACTGCCATTATCATTTGCTTCCTTTGAACATGTCTCATGTTCAGTTACTTGTGGTATGAATTCTTTCAAGGCTGTATGTATCTACATGCCTCCACCCTCAAAAGTGAATAAAATCACAAATGCGGAATTCGTCACAGATTTCTCAAACTTGTGTGATTATCTTGATAACAATTCAACTGAAATTCTTCTTTTGGGAGATTTCAACGTCCACTATGACATCATTAGCGATTCACTCACAAAGAAGATGTGTGCTGTTCTTGACGCCCATGATCTGAAGCAATGTGTTAGTGAATCTACACATCGTTCAGGACATATACTGGACTGGGTCGTGAGAAGAAACCCTATCAATATAAATGTGATTGATACACAGATGTCGGATCATTGTGTTCTCACTTTTACTCTTGACTGTTTGAGGCCGAAAGGGGTCAGAACAGAAGCGCAAATAAGAAATCTGAAAACTATTGATATGGATGATATCTTGTTGATGATCTGAATACTTCTCTTGTCATAGACCCTCCGAATGACCTTGACACATTAGTCTATATGTTTAACGATACTCTCAAGGTGTTCTTGACAAGCATGCCCCTCTGAAGACGAAGATGCTCCGCACTAAGGATGTATCACCGTGGTATAATGATGAAGTCTTGTCCTCTAAAAGACGTAAGCGTGTTTCTGAACGTCGCTGGCGTAAGACAAGACTTGAGATTCACCGACAAATGTATAATGCTGCAAGACAAGATCTGAAAACTGTCATCAGGAAAGTCAGAGCAGATTACATTAACTCTGAAATCAGCAAAGCGGAGTCTAATCCAAAGCTGCTATTTTCACAACTAAATGGTTTACTGGGCAAAAACCAAGATGTCAAGTTACCTAATGGAAGTGATCCTCTCACACTTGCTAACAGTTTTGCGACCTGTTTTGACAAAAAAATCTCAGATTTACGTAGAAAACTTGGCACATTCTGTGATGACATGTCCTGCAGTGAGTTCAGAGGTGAACAGTTACAATTCTTTCATGAAGTAAAGATTGACGAACTGCGCAACATCATCAAGGACACAAAACCAACCTGGTGTAGCCTTGACTGTTTTCCAACCAAACTACTTCTACAAGTTATTGACTGTGTCCTGCCTGTCATCATGAAAATTGTGAACTTAAGTCTGTCAACTGGCACTGTTCTTGTCTATTTCAAACAGGCTGTGATCATGCCAACAATTAAAAAGTCTTCCCTTGATCCTGATGTCCTGAAAAGTTACAGACCCATATCAAACTTATGTTTCCTCTCAAAAGTATTGGAGAACGTTGTTAGGTTCAACTCCTAGAACACGTGGAGAGGAATTCCCTTGCCGATAAGCACCAATCCGGGTACAAATCTAAACATAGCACGGAAACGGCCTTAATCTGTGTACTTGACCAGATCAAGCATATGGTTGATACTGGTTCGGTGGCAATGATGGTTTGCCTGGACCTCTCTGCCGCTTTCGATACGGTCGACCACCAAGGACTATGGGACCGTATACACCACGAGTTTGGACTGAACAAAACAGCATTGTCATGGTTTGCTTCCTATCTCTCTGACAGAGTCCAGGCAGTCCAGATTGGTAATGTGCGGTCAGATAATATGTCTCTAACCTGTGGAGTACCACAGGGGTCGGTTCTAGGACCAATACTGTTCACAATGTACACAAGACCACTCGGTCATATTATCTCCCAACATCAGGTTGCCAATCACTTTTATGCTGATGACTCTCAGCTCATCGATAGCTTCAACAAAAACGAAAAACATGTTGTTTCCAAGGTAGAAAGCTGCATTTCAACAGTTCAACAGTGGATGGCTGCAAACATGCTTATGTTAAACGATGACAAAACAGAGACACTTCTCTTAGGTCCATCAACAAGACTTAACAAATGTGATACCAAAGAACTGTGTATTGGTAATTCTCAAGTTAAATTCTCTTCTTCCTTGAAAAACTTAGGTGTTCACATTGACTCTAATCTTTCAATGGAATCTCAGGTAGCAAACCTATGTAAAATCTGTTACATGCATCTCAGAAACATCGGATCAATTCGTCATCTGTTGACACAAGATGCTGCAGCATGCCTCATGAGAACTCTAGTCCTGTCGCGATAGGATTACTGTAACAGTTTATTACTTGGCACTTCTAAAGAATTACTCTACAAATTACAAAAGATCCAGAATTTGGCTGCACGTATCATAACAAGAAGTAAACCATCCTGTAATATATCTTCCATTCTACAATCTTTGCACTGGCTTCATATCCCTGATCATGAGCGTATTCAATTCAAGATTCTTATTTTCACTTATCAAGCGATTCATTAAACTGGACCCACCTATCTTCAAGACCTCGTCACAGTGTACACACCCCCAAAAACTCTCCGCTCTCATGACCAGTTTCTTCTGTCCACCCCAACTTATGAGCTAAAAACATTTGGTGCCAAGTCCTTTCAATATGCTGCTGCTACTCTCTGCCCCTTGACTTGAAACTTGTACCAACTCTTCCTATCTTTAAAAACTCAAGACTTGACTTTTCCAGCGCTACACTTAATTAATTTGCAGATTGCAATTGTTGTATAATGTATATATCTCAAGTGTCAGCGCTTTGAGCATTGCCGATGTTTGGTGGAAGTCAGTGCTTTATAAATATCCTTATTATTATTATTATATATGACGACAAGTCATTACTCACCACACTCAGAACCGTTGTACCCTGTGTGACAGATACATGTGTCGGGGCGGATACAATCTCCTCTGTCATTACATGCTCCGTTTTCTTTGGTTTTAGTAAAGCAGATTGCTGTAAAAGAACTTTGGTTTACATCAAATATTTAACATTTGTTAAGTCACGTCGCAATCTCATTTATACATATATTTTATTTGATTCTTTTAATTATGTTATCTCAGATGTTCTTTTTAAGCAAAAGTACTGAATATATATTTCACATATGCATACGTCTGTTGTGAGTGTAATGCCGAAGTGAATACAAAATTTATTGAACCCTGCGACAAGGCAGTTGCCAGCAAAGGTCCGCCAAAAAGGGGTGACAGCTCCCTAGGGAGAGTATATTATTGATGTTGTATTTGAATTATTTGCTTTTTACTATTGTTTTATCTTACATGATAAATCATTTATACAACTGCATATCTTAAGTTTGTTCACTTGCTTGTGTATCTTAGTGCAAATATAATTTAAATTGGGTTTCATTTTGACGTTCATAAAATAACTCCAGGAGCACCTACAAGGGAAAACATATTATCCATTATTAAATAAATCATTCCCAAACCTTATTTTGGGATCGTCTTGTCACTGGTACTGAATTGAGATATTTGGCATGATTAAATAGATAGATGGGGTCATATTTGTGAAATTCAGATTTTCTTAAATTTCGATTTAAACATTGTAAGAAAGAAATCAGTACAATAACATTGCAATAGTGCAAAGAAACAAATATGAATTAGATCTAAAGCTTTTGATCACTGATGAAGGATTTTGTAGCGAAAATTATAAAATAGTGTTTTGACCCCTGGCCATTTCAATGCCCTGCCAAATTAGTTACGGTTATCTTTACGGTATGACAAACGAATATGTTAACGCAAACTGAATGTTAACTTATGTACTCAAATTTCAACATTATCCTTTTCGTTTTGGTATTGCTTGGTTGCCCCAAAGACATTCCAAATTACATGATATTTGCACTAAAAACCCAGGTAGGTGAACAAACCTAAGATACACAGCCATATCTCATATAGTTTCATGGAGTAAAATACTTCCTGATAGTTAATCCTGATCAAGAAAGAAATGTATCTTACGGATTCGACAGTCAGTTGCTTGTGGAGAGGACTGCGACCAGCCGCCTTCACATTCGTACCACGTAACTTTCCGTTGATGTGTTCTGGACATGAACCATTAAAAAATGATCAGTATATAACATTTGATTAGCATATGAGTTCTTGACATACATCTAGACTTTGTTATGAATGATAAATCAATCTTAATGAATTAATATCTTTGGGGCTCCACTACGTGACTCGGAGCCCCGTGAGCTTCTGTATGTATGTATGTATGTATGTATGTATGTATGTATGTATGTATGTATGTGCGTGTGTGTGTGTGTGTGTGTGTGTGTATGTCCATTCATGTGGATGGATGGGTATTCAAATTCATGTATACGTTTTATTGCTTTTCATTATTAAGATCCCCGAAAATCAGTTTTAAACTGAGGACCATAGTCAATCGGACAAAAGAAAACTTTAACGGTTATTCATACATAAGTTGCCACTGCATGTTCTTCTAAATAAGCACTACCAATATAAAAATGTTGGAGATGTTGATGAGGGGTTTATTTTTGCAACCTCATTCCCATCACATCGCATCACTTTTGTCTGTATTTAAAGGACAGAAAAGGAAACCAGATGTAGCAAAACGAACGTCTACATCGGGGCATTCGATGGTTACTTACTCCTTTTTGTAGCGAGTCACATCGTGTTTTCCGAGCCACCAGCCAGTTGATGTTATATACGGGACTGTTGAAATGCTCTGATAATATCTTGTATGAGTTTGGACATGTACACTGAAATGAACTATATTCGTTTAATTTTCCTGCAACAAGCAGATTGGTAGGACGTGTTTAAGTAAAAAAATAAAAGTTAATTTTCATACACATATCATTGCCAAAAAAGAACCCCCGCCATCAGTATACAGCAATTACGAATATATATGATCTTCATATTTTCAGCGTAAGATAACCCTTTTGAAAGATTGAATAAAAGTAATATTCTAATATGAAAAAACATTTACTTTCCATTATGTAAAACTAAACGTTCACTCAAAATTAAAACGTAATCAGTTAGCAATTGGTGGACGACATTCTTTGATTCTCTTAATTGTATATGTACATAAAATTTGATAACAAAATAACTGAAAGATTTTGTCAAATTTTATGTAATAAATCATGTTCAGTTGAAGTTATCATTATTAACGTTTTATTAAACGTGTTTTTTTTACCTCAATCATTACTTGTCGTATGTGCAAATGCACAAGGACTTTTTAAAAAAATCTTGATGAGTGGAAAGAAGAAGAGGAAGTTATATTTTCACGAATGGCATCTTTCTAATCAACGTCTTCCCAAATCCGTGACAAATGATATTCGATCTGAAACTACTTTCAGCTTATTTTTGAGGAGAAACTAACTAACGATCCGCACTCAGAAATAAATGTCATTTACGTTTGAAGATCTTATAATCTAATCAACGCTATTCAAATTTTAACATTTACTGTTAAAGAACCAGATTTTTAAAGCTATTAGGTTATGTAACAAGAAGACAAATAAACAACCCAGAAGTTAAATAGCAATTCTGCTTTTTAGAAATCGGTGAAGTTCAAGATATATTACAAAACATTTCTGACAATCTGTTGAACATTGTCAGTATAGAGACTAAAGTTCATTAACTACGCTTCACACATTTCAAGTATACAACAATCTACCACCCTTTCTTTTATTGATAACGGGTTGATTGTACAAAATATCATATCCTGACGTGAATAAAATTTGATGAGTACGTATGTTCCCATATTGTCCAAATTTTAATGTAACAAGAGAAGGAATGAAAATAAATGTATATCATATTGGAAATACAAGTAAAAATAAAAATGAAAAATTCTTACCCATTAGGAGAAAGCGTCTCAGATGAAAGTGCAACCATCTGCAGTATGAACAAAATCCGCAGTACCCATACTATATTTGTCGTCATCTTCAATTCATCCGGTCTTACCAAAGGCACTTTATCTTCTTGCAAAATCTTTGAAAATCGGAATTGTACAGGCCTACTAAAACATTTAACAATTTACTTATTTGTAAACATGATCACCGACGTACGCTGCTAGATAAGCCTTCCGAAGACAGTAACCAGACACTAGGCCTAAAGCTGGACAAGACAATTTCTTATCTGTTACGGTAAATTGTAATGTCACTTCAAGTCTAAGTTGGTTGAACTGTATGAACTTGTGTCTCTGTGATTTACTATATTTTCTGTGTGCTTCTTTAGAAAACTAGTTTTATGTTTGCATTGTGTAATTTTGTAGAGCCGGTTTTTATCTTGAGTTTTTAATGACAAAAGGATTAAATTATGACAAATTCATCACGTAAGTACGTGTATGTGTAACAAATTGTCAAGTGTTATGATGAAGTAAAAAATAAACTAGTATAAAACAGTATCGATCAAAAACCAATCTAGAAACATATCATTCAAAATTTATTCATGAAACTGACCAATCTGTTTGATTAAGCAAGATCGTAAACATTAATTGGTGAGAATGCACGAAGAGAAGAGTTTTTATAAAAATATCTTTTTATGACTCCAGGCCGAACGAGTGGTAAACGTGCTGAGTTAACAGCCAAAGGATTAATGTTTGAATCTTGAATATCACACAAGGATCCATTGAGATACATATAAATATATAAATCATTCGTAAAAATGGAATTTGAGTAGACTGTAGATTGTATTTCAAAAATGAAATATCAAAACCTGACACCCAATAACCGGTAAAGTCAATGAGCAGATAATTCTATACAGTTGACTGATTTTTATTTACGAAATATTTATCAAACTGGAGTATGGTGCCAATTTAAATTTTCTCTCTATATCACTTAGCTAACGCAAACTGGCAAAAAACTTAACAGGTTTTCTTGAATATTTTACTAACGCATCTTCATTTCAGCACACAATGAGATCAAGCAATCAATTTCCAAATGTTTTTTTCTTCGTAATCAACGTTTGTTGCAATAGGAAAATGTTCAAAACTTCAAAAATAATGAGTTCATTAAAGCCCTATATTCAAAGTGTAGTGAATTTCAATATTTAAAAACTTCATTGTTCATTGTATTATTTTGCAAAATGTTGCGATCAGCCTAGGGAAAATCAGATCTAAATTCATTAATCAGTAGGAGACAATGTACCAAAATGACTGAAACGGCAGCCGGCATGAAAGCGAATCAAGTGTGGCTTATCCTGAGTATACGCTTGAGAGCAAACTTTGTACCTCCGACTAGATTTTCTTTTCTTTTTCTCCGAATCAGGTACTCGTTCTAGCCAAAGTTGATACCCATATTATCGGACGCAAACTTTTCCTGAGCATTAACTGTGACATTCGCTGTTCTTTGGGGATGATGCTTTGGGGGATGCGGTTTGGCTACTGTATTATTCTCAAAATATTATGAATGGAAGATTGATAAGTATCCTCTATTTCTCTGTTCAAAGCGGGAAGTGTGTGTAGGAGTGTAAAGATTCCTATCTCCGCCCCCTAACCACAACACTCTACTTCTGTGGAGTGATGCTTGGAGGAATGCGGTTTGGCACTCTGTCGTATTCAAAAAGAAAATAGATTGAAGGTTGCTCAATACGCAGCAGGCACACAACGTCGACTCGACGGTTGATAATAGTTGAGATAACTCAATAGTTGTTCAACATTTAAATGAAGTTTCAACATCAGCAATGTTGTTGTCGATAAAGACCATGTTGCTTCAACGTCGCATTTTTCGACGTCTATTTCTCTACAGTGGGACCTGATGTTTGACGACTCCTACCTCTGTAGGACAATCGACTTCTGTGAGGTAATGCTCGAAGGGATGCAACTCGGCTTTCTGTTCAAAAGATATTATCAAATTGAAGGTGGTTTGGTATCCTCTATTTCTACACAGTGATACCTGATGATTGATGTCCCTTACCTCCGACACATCTCCGGGGCCTAGATTTTCGAGGCTCTCTTAGTGCTAAGACAGTCGTAATTACATTAACATTGACCTACGACTATCTGAGCACTAAGAATCCAAGCCAAGGACATATTTCTTCTTCGGGATGATGTTAGGAGGGATGTGACTCTGCTATCTGTTTAGTTTCCAAAATAATATTCTAGCTGCTTTTCATTAGCTAGTTCACTTGCTGGTGTATTGTGGTGAACATATCATGTTATTTGGGTTTCACTTGGATATCTTTTAAGTACCTTCAGCAGATCTGAGAAGGGTCAACCATCGTTCGGGTGTGGTGTGGTATAACAATGCTTGTACTTATTTAGGGTCGTCTTGTCTCTGGTTCCTGTTCTGGTATCAAATGCAAATTAGTTAGTCAGTAAAATTTCAACATGACCTATTTACTTTTTAATATTCTATGACAAATTCAATGACAAATTCTAAATCACATCATATTGCCAATAGGATAGATAAGTTAAACATCAACTAACCTCGACTTAACTAACCACTATGCTTATTATGCAAAAAGGAAATATGTGACATTGAACATTTATTCTGGGACTGTGAATGTATCAACTCTCTTTGGAAAGATATCCAACAATGGATTAATATTAATGCTCATCTAAACATAGTGTTTACAAAGAAAGAAATAATACTTGGATATGTATCAAAAAACAACGATCCATTAAATGTTATTACTTTGTTGATCAAGCAAATTATTCTGAAATGCTATAATAAAGAGTCAAATATAACTATTGGAAGAATTCAAAGAGAGTTGTCACACTACTATGATATAACAAAAGCCATAGCCTACTCTTCATGTGAGTACGACAAGTTTGTTAAGTTTTGGTCAAGTTGTCACCACTTGTTTACATAATCAATCGTTTTGCCTTTTGTCCATTGAAAGAAAAGTTTTAAAAAGACGAAGCTCAAGACCAATTGTACCCTTTATCCAACATGTATCTTTGAATGAACTATGTGTATAAATATATGTATATGTATATGTGCACACAAAAATGTGGAATAAAAAAAAAAAAAAAAAAAGGTAACCTCGACTTTATCAATTCTCGACTTTCGTTCAAAGATTTTTCAACAAAATAAAAACTGGACTTGTTTTTTGTTAATTTGTCCAATAAACACCTTTAATTGGCCTTTCATTGAGACAGTTTAATTATCGGCTGTGAAAAAACACCTGGGTTTATTGGCCATACAACTCGCGCGGGTGTGACGTAATAAACATACTATACAGATAAAATGTTCATTATTTCAACTGAAATACTGATTAATGATATCCTTTTTACACCAAATGCTTAGTAGTGTTACCTCGTCAAATGAATTATCTAACTGAGTGGAAAACATTTTCTGAAAATCGGAAATTATTGGGGTTTATTTTTCTGCGGTATTTTTACGATAGATGTATGGATAACGAGGCTGATTCTGTTTATGACGTCACAAAAAAGGGGTGTGACCAGTGACAGGCTGTCATGCATCCACTGGTTTGTTGCCAGATAGGTGTAAGTAGTCCATCAAAAGTGGCATTCAAAAACGGCTTTCATTACCAAACTGAACATATTGACGCACAATACAATAGTGTAATCAGACTTCAATATATTTGAAAGAAAATAGTGAAATATGTATATGGTTATGTGAACTTTAACAAATGAAAGGTACATAGCAGTAGTATTCAATGGGACTTGGTGTGTGATGACGCCTACCTCTATCCCAGGACTCTCTTCTTCTGCCAGGAAATTCTTTGAGGGGATGGTCCTCATGCTCAGCTATCTGTCTTGTTCACAATAGTATTAAATAGAAGGCTGTTTAGTAGCCTCTATTTCTCCCTAGTTTCCAAAGATCCATGCTGTTATGAACTATACATGAACTATAGAATATATCTCATATCTCTGATGTAATAAATATCTCCCCCCCGACCCCGAGGTTCGGCGAGGCAGCCTGTTAGTTTTACAAGATCACCTCACTAGCAGGGAACACATATCTCAACTTCTTCATTGATGCTTGTGTAGAGATAGAGATGGCTGCTAATCTTATCAATAATTCCCTTTTAAAAAAGTAAGTATATATGTGCCAGTATACACTTCACAAACAAATGAAATGAAGCAACGTCCAATGGATACCCATATTTCATACATTTCAAAGACTTGTGGGTACCATCTCAGAAACATACGTCCAGTACGTCATCTCATTGACAAGGATAGTACACATGACTTGGTGATATCTTTAGTTCTATAAATATTGACAATGGCAATAATTTGTATTCCAACATCACTAAAGGACGACAGCAACGTTAACGTTTCCAGAAAATCCAAAATCATGTGCGAGACTGGTTACAAAGACAAGATTATCAGCATATATATAACACTGTAAGTGATTCATCTGCACTGGCTCCCAGTAAAAGCCAGGGTAAAGTTTAAACAACCGCTAAACTTTTTCGAAACTTTCGATTTTTCAACAAAATAAAAACTGGGCTTGAATTTTGTTAATTGGTCCAATAAACACCTTTAATTCGCCTTTCACAAAGGCAGAGTAATTATCGGCTGTGAAAAACCCACCTGGGCTAGGGGCCATAAAACTCGAACGGGTGTGACGTAATAAACAGACTGTACAGAGTTATTCATTATTTCGACTGAAATACCGCCTTAAATAATTGTTTGATTACCATTGATGTGGATACCTTTTTTTAGAACAAACGCTTAATAGTTCACCATTGTCAAATGATTAATCTAGCTGAGTGGAAAACATTTTCTGTAAATCGATAAACAAAATCTGAGATGTTGTTACGGTTTATATATATGCAAGCAAGTCAGGCAAATATGTAGGTTTGACACGTACGCGGTTATCAAGTTTACCATTTTCATGATTGCAACGCATTTAAAACCACGCTATAACGGACATTGTAGACAACTTTCCTGTGGCTGCTCTCCAGCTTACTACAGCTGCGTATCTTAAGTTTGTTCACTTACCTTCGTATTCTAGTGCAAATATCATGTAATTTGTAACGTCTTTGAGACATCATATCATTGTGAAAACGAAACCGATAATGATGAAATTTCACTGCATAAGTTAGGATTCAGTTTGCGTTGACATATTCGTATGTCATACCTAGCAGATAGCTGTAACAAATGTGGCAGGTCATTGAAGTGACCAGGGGTCAAAATTTCGAAAACACTGATTTCTATTTTGCCCTACAAAATCCTTCATAAATGGTCAACAGCTTTAGATCTTATTCATATGTGTTCTTTTGCGCTAATGCAACGTTACTGTTCTGATTTTTTTCCTACAAAGTTAACATGGATGATTTTAATCGAAATTCAAGAAAATCCGGATTTCACAAATATGACCCCATCTGTCTATTAAACAATGCCAAATATCGACATTCAGCACCAGTGACAAGACGATCCCGAAATATGGTTTTGGAATGGTTATCTTACACATGGACAATTGATGATCTTCTGTAAGTGGTCCTGGAGTTATTTTATGAACGTCAAAACGAAACCCAAATTACATGATATTTGCACTAAGAACACAAGCAGGTGAACAAACTTATGGTATGCAGCTGTATAGGGGAAAGCCATTGTCTAATCAAAAAGCCCTTAACAAAACTACATTGGACTGAACAAATAACAATATGGCAGCCTTAATTCTGCCGAAGTCCGTCGACTGAAACATTTGTATAGAGAGAGTAGCGCCTGTAAAGTGCAGAAAAATATATTTGGCTTTATTTCACGTTTAATCAATCACTGCAAGTAATTCAACGCCGAAAACAAATAAGGAAATACTTGTTTGAAAATATTTTAAAAACCTATAAATTGGAAAACAAATTAGGTACAGAAAACAGCATCAGTGATTGGTTGTAGCAAAGGAGATAACTAGAGGTAACAAATTATTGCCGGAGTGGGCGCTGTTATCAAACCAGAAAAGTCACGGGTCGACAGCAAGGGTTAGATAAACCAGGTCCGCAACTGGCGTTTTAATATATGCGTAGGAAGATGAAAATACTCCAAACAAGCACGATAATTAAGAAGTCGTTCTTTCTGTTTGCATTATGCATTAGTCATTAAGGCTCCAGTTGGGTTAAGTAATGTAACTATTTAGAACATCGTTGAAAATTTAATGCTTATTAATTGTATCGTTGATGTCCAACCACGCGGATATTTTGATTCCAGAAAAAGGGAGTATTTGTGACTTTGTACTAATGCCTTTAATTCTAAAAATTCTGAAACACATGAAAAATTATCCCCAATTAATAAGATGAATGAATGTTTTAAATCTGAAATAGGTTATTAATGAATATTCATAAAGTTATGTAAGTTCTTTAGTTATTTCTCGTTACCTTGTCCAAAATTTGTAACTAATTCTGTTTGGCTGATTTGAAAGAATTTCCTATGTTGAGTGTCAATGAATACTCCAGTCTGAATAAATTTAGATCAACACGTTTTTACATTATGTAAAACTGCAGAATTTAACAAATATGGAGCTGTCGATTTCTTTCTAATTATATTGTGAACATTTGCAAATAATTCTACTGCGAATCAATACGAAATATCAGATCGCTGTCGGTTTTAAGCACAATTTGCTGGTTTTGAAAAACACTGGACCTACTATCTTCTAAATAACATCCTCATACTTGCATACTAAGCCTTGCATGTCCTGTTATAGAGCGTAGGTCTAAAAAGTGTTTATTCATGAGATTTATATTTATTCCATGCACAAGCTAACCTTTTCTTTCCAAAATTAATTTGAGACAATTTATAGTTTTTAATGAAAAAAATATGTACAGAAGAAATCACACGGCCAATTTTCATAACTTTCCGCCGATTTGCATTTAATGTTTTCAACAGTTAGTTTTTGATTGGTAACGTTGGCATCAGCAACCCCAACAAACTAATTCTAGCACCTTAAGTGATAAGATTGAAACGTATAAATCCGTATATAAAGGATAAAGGTTTCAAAATAAACATAAGTTTCGATGAATAATTATCAAGCTCTCACAACATGCTGGGTGGTCTTTTTGCTTTTCAAAATTAAAAAATTCGTCTTGGATATAAAATCAAACATGCGCATGTTGCATGTAAGCCATTTATCCTTGAACCGAACTGTACGTTTAGATAACTTCACCAACAACAAAGGAATGTATCAAACCAGTAAGACAAATAATCTCTTGAATATCTAATAAGGTTCGAAACACACACGGCACACACACCACAATGTTCTTATCTACTCTTTATCACTGCCCATGGTCGGGCTTAAATCGCCTTTTTTGACACAACTCGTTCGTCATGTCATTATATCCCCAGCAACAGCTCCTTCCACAGTCCGTGTTCGAATCCAACTGGCACCATTTCCTGCCAGGTCATCTTGACCTTATGAAGGTCACGGCGGACCAGGACGTTGGCAGGATTTTGCTGACGTTAACAATGTCCCAAACTGAGTACACAAACATAAATAAAAACATGAAACGTTGAAGTAAATGACGTTAACGCGTTAAGCTGATAACGTCAATGGAGATTAAATTTATGTCATTCACAAATAGGATTTTGCTGACGTTAACAATGTACCCTGAGAGAGGTCACAAACATAAAAACAAACTTGAAACGTTATGAGTTAAGCTTCAAACAACATTAGAGGTAAAGTTCTATCATTTACCAATCTGAGTACATAAATAAAGGCTATGATGTACACTGTGGTTGTTAAGCACCAGTAATGACTGAGTGATACTCAGTTATTGGCAGAGTGGACTAGAGTATACTGTTGTTTAAACAATGTACAGGGCAATCTAAATTAAAGTATCTGGTATAAATGTTAAAATGATCAGTGAGTTTGGGGTTTGTTGTGTATAATATTTGATATGGAAAACAGTCTTCTAATCGACTTATTATAGTATAAGATCAAACATGGTCACTTTACTGTCTTGAAAAAATATTTTCACGGAAAAATATCTGCGTAAAAGTTATCTTATCACAGTCAATGTTTACCAATGTAATTTTAACGACTGCATTGCTGGACAACGCGAGTATATTTATTTCTTTCTAAATAGCTTATCTTAAAGCTTCACAGAAAGGATCATTTGTCTTGATAGTGTAAACTATATCACATATTCTGGTCGTATCGATAACAAAGTGATCTCAAGCTGATTCCAGCTACCGGGGTAGTCAACTACCCTCAATCATGAGGGTTAAGCATTATCTTTTAAGGGGCAGTAGCACGTTTTTTTTAAATTTTATATTTGATATTTTCACTGATAATTGGTACGTTAACGTTAAATGTATTATTTTGATAGTGTCAAAAATCTCATTACACAAGCCAATCTTCCATAGTCAGAGAACAAAGTATGAAGATTCACAGAAAATCCATTGGCGGTCATTTTTTTTAACACCTTTAATTAATTTTGCTTAAGAAAAAAGGAATCGAATGGCTAAAGTTTACAATATCTATTTGAATTGAAACTGCTCCATTTAGTTTAAATACATAGTCTTTCAATTGGAACGATTTATTTTCATTTTCCTGACATCACCTTATATTCCCCCTAAAAACGTGCTACTGCCCCTTTAAGCTGTATGTAAAATCTTGCTGATAGAGCAGTGCATGCGGTTTTAATACAACTTTGCCAATTACAACAATTTTCACACGGTAAATTAGACCTATAAGATGTAATTTGTTTCTGTCAGTTTCAATACCACCAATTAGGCCCTTTTCCAAATGTTAGCAAGTGAAAATAAATGAATCTCTATTCCCGAAAAACATTGAAGCAGTGTCATTTTAATGTAAATCGTTTCTTTTCATGTAGGCCTTTAAAGATGCTTTGTCTTAGCGATTAGGTGCTATAACGTTTATATTTGGTTTTTTTCTATTTTATTCATGTTCATTTACAACAAATAAAGAAGCGAGCAGAGCTCACATACCCCCGCTCCCCACTTTGTTCAAAGAATTTCAAATAGTAAAACTGATTAATATTGGTTAAAGTTGTATGATAGTTGAGTATACAGTAAGTCTTTGTATAAGTCTTCTATCAACTGAAACCCCAATACCAAATTCATTAATAGGTTTTACAATTAAAAGGGTTCATCTAGGGATAATGATTGATCTTTGTTTCAAATTTGAGGTAGTTATCATGAATATTTTACGAGATGAACTGAGGACAAAATTATTTTTGTTGAGTCACTATGTAAGTCATGTTTCCCAAAGAAAGCACAGAAAAGAAAATCCATATATCGTTTAACTCTCACAAGGCATATCCAGCAATCACGATTGACATATGAAGCAAATTTGGTGAAGCTGAGATGTATATTTTAGGAAATATGTTCTGGACAAGGTAATTTATAATAGAATAACTTTTAGTCATATATCCACAGAAACTGAAAACAATAAAAATAATTTGTTAGTCTAACCCTCAAAAGGCACATCTAGGGATCATGGTTGATAAGTGTATGAAGTTTGGTGAAGCTAGCATGTATAGTTTAGGAGATATGCTCCGGACAAAGGACTTGGCCATAGAGTCACTGTTTTAGTCATGTTTTCATGGCAACCACAAACAGTAAAAATAATGTGATGGTCTAACCCTCAAAAGGCACTTCTAGGGATCATGGTTGATAAGTGTATAAAGTTTGGTGAAGCTAGCACGAATAGTTTAGGAGATGTGCTCCAGACAAAGGACTTGATCATAGAATCACTGTTTCCATGGAAACCGCAAAAAATACAAATACTTTGTTGGTCTTTTCCTCAACAGGTATATGTAGGGAATTTAGTTGAGAAGTTTATGAAGTTTGGTGGAGCTAGCATATATAGTTTTCGAGATATGCTCAGGACAAAAGACTTGGTCATAGAGTCACTGTTTAAGTCATGTTTCCACGAAAACCGCAAAATATAAAAATAATTTGTTGGTCTTACCCTCAAAAGGCATATCTGGAGATCACAGTTGATAATTGTATGAAGTTTAGTGAAGCTAGCATGAATAGTTAAGGAGATATGCTCCAGACAAAGGACTTAGTCATAGAGTCACTGTTTAAGTCATGTTCCATGGAAACCGCAAAATATTTAAATAATTTGTTGGTCTAACTCTCAAAAGGCACATCTAGGGATCATGGTTGATAAGTGTATGAAGTTTGGTGAAGCTAGCATGTATAGTTTAGGAGATATGCCCCGGACAAAGGACTTGATCATAGAATCACTGTTTCCATGGAAACCGCAAAAAATACAAATACTTTGTTGGTCTTTTCCTCAACAGGTATATGTAGGGAATTTAGTTGAGAAGTTTATGAAGTTTGGTGGAGCTAGCATATATAGTTTTCGAGATATGCTCAGGACAAAAGACTTGGTCATAGAGTCACTGTTTAAGTCATGTTTCCACGAAAACCGCAAAATATAAAAATAATTTGTTGGTCTTACCCTCAAAAGGCATATCTGGAGATCACAGTTGATAATTGTATGAAGTTTAGTGAAGCTAGCATGAATAGTTAAGGAGATATGCTCCAGACAAAGGACTTAGTCATAGAGTCACTGTTTAAGTCATGTTCCATGGAAACCGCAAAATATTTAAATAATTTGTTGGTCTAACTCTCAAAAGGCACATCTAGGGATCATGGTTGATAAGTGTATGAAGTTTGGTGAAGCTAGCATGTATAGTTTAGGAGATATGCCCCGGACAAAGGACTTGATCATAGAGTCCCTGTTTTAGTCATGTTTCCAAGGAAACCGCACAAAATTAAATAATTTGTTGGTCTTACCCTTAAAAGGCACATCTAGGGCTCATGGTTGATAAGTGTATGAAGTTTAGTATAGTTTGGGAGATATCCTCTGGACAAACTTTTGTGACGGACGGACAGACGGACAGACAGACGAACGGACGGACAGAATGAACGCTATATACCCCCGCTTACGCTGTAAGGCGGGGGTATAGAAATATTCTCTTGTCTTTATGTCTATTGTCTCTTGTATAACTAAAATCACATTTTGGGTTGTATTTGATCGGGTGGTACATATATGCAGTATCAGAGCTGATACGAAATATGAGTGCTTAAGTGCTACAAAAAACTTAAAACATTTTATAATATTTCATTGAAGAGTAAACGTTTCTTTCTAATCATGTTTTACTAAAAGTGTTTTTATAGTTATGGAACCACATGGTTAAAAACAATGAACACAATCGGTATTACAAAAAAAGTTGCAAGTTCTGTTTTTGAAACACAAGTATCATTCACTTTTGGTTGTTCATAATTTAATGATAATCATGTTTACTGATAAATATAGTTCAATTGTATTGAGTAGTATTCAATGGTGACATTACTTAAAAGAGTTTTAGAATATTTTGTTCATTCAGCAAGGGCTAACGCAGGGTTGAGTTTGCTTGGAAAGTGAAAGTGTCCTAAAGAAAGTGAACAGTCGTTAAATTCTGAATATGTTTAAGTGTATTCTAAGTAGGCATGCACACTGTCATTTTCTCTTGTTCACATGTATAACCTCACGATGCATGTTTAGTTTTAATTTGTTAGTTGGTTGGAAATATAAAACATGCTGTAACTGACATCCCACTTACTACTAAATGTGTCTCATTCACCCCAACCGTTCTTGAAAAAATCTTCCATGAATATTATTTTTCTAAATATTATCCTTCAAGGGATGATACATATTCCATACGAGCACACTGGTGTGCTAAGTAACGTAACTATTTGGAGCATCGCTGTACATGTAATGCGTATTAATTGCATCTTCGTTGTCCGCCTACGCGGATGTTTTGATTCCAGAAATAAGAAAAACTTAGTGACATATTTGTACTAATACCTTCAATTCGACCGTTTATTATGTAAAGGATATTAACCTCTCTCTAGGTTGAAACATTAGGGTGAGGGGAAACCCCACAGGAGGCCTATGTTTACAATTCAACAAAAACCGAGGGAGAGGTTATCATTATATAATTAGCAATGAAATATAGGGTTAGACAGTGAACATATAATTAATATGTTCACTGCGGTGTGAAAAGAAGGACCGAACCTATTACCTCCCTTTGAAACACGATTAACTCCCTTTGAGGAAATCGAACGCTTGCCTCGCGTCACGGCGTCGGTTAGAATTGAAGAAAACCGACTCTTTACGATGTTTTCGGTATGTAACTATTAACATTTTGCAGTGCCAATGTATCCTTCGATATCGAAAAGCCACCCGAAGTTTATATCTTATTGCTGTAGTTAATTATTATCGCAAAATAAATTTACGAAGCGAGAGATCTGTCACACGGACACAGCGCTTCACTCACTCACTGTATCTGTTCGCGTCAAAACTCACTTTCCAAAATACATAAGAGTCTTTCTTTCACCTAGTTATAACCAAAAACATATTTTTGATCTGATATCAATAAACATTCAGAAATTATATGTTTTTCAAAAAAACAATTTCCGATAAAATATCGATTTATTTCTATCGTACTATTTTTTAACAAGAAAGGATAAGTGGAGTTGCCAGACTGTCATTCAACACAACAGCTAAACTTTGTCGATTGTTTTTGCCGAATATTATTTCTATATCATCTCGTGAAGTGAGAAAGGGTCATTTTCACTCGTGGCTGCGCCATATAAAGCGTACCTGCTTAACGGCACACGCTTCGCGTAAGATATTTAAAAGGCACTTTCCATACGCTTTTAGAATAAAAAATATGTACATATACAATGTATAAATAATATGTATATGAAAGTTACAGTATCAGTCATGATACATCAAACGAACATCTGCTGACATGAAGCCTCGGTAGCTCAAGCGGTAAAATCGCTGCTTGACGAAATAGAGGCTCTTGTTTCCAATCCCACTCGAAACGCTAAATCCTGATTAATTTTGTTAAACAAAATTACAAGTTCATTCGTTTGTTTCGTAATTTGTACAAGTAATGAGTGTGGTATAAAATGTAAAATTAAAAAAAGAGTAAAATGAAAATCAAAACTCTATAGAATGTCCGAGGGATGTTTTATAGAATGTCCCAGGGATAAGTGATGTGACATAGAAAGTAGGTTTACCCGAGAAAAGGATAACCTCCATAAAGACACAAAAAAGACATCTGAGCTTTATGTCTTTGAAAATAATTTCTTCTGGTTCACATGTGTTTCCTCATGTTGCATTTTCAGTTTAAATTTGTTAGTTGATCCGTTGACTTCGTTGATTTAGAAATAGATCGTCAAACTAATGGTCACTGGGTTTAAACGAATAAAAATGCCTCGTGAAGTTAAAACAAATAAAATCTAATGTGCATATGTTTTATTGAAGAAAGATAACAATTTCACTCAAATGTACTCAGTCATATATACGATCTATTTTTTATTTAATTTTTGAAATTGGTAAGCAAAATCAAACGCAAAATTAGGATCTTTGATGCATTAAAACGGAAACAGATTACTGTATTACATAATTGATATTAAGTAAAAATACTAATTGTGAAAGTGTAGATATAGATGCACCGTCGAAGGAATCATTACAGGTATACTTGAAGAAACATAACTACCAAACTAGTTAACTATAAGCAGAAAAAACACACAAAGATAAAAAATAAAAAGATATGGCTCTGATTGATAACCCTGTCTCAACCATGTATAACATTGGTAAACTCAGAGAAATGACCAAACTGCCCAGTTCTCAGTTTGGCCAGCAAGGTCAGATAGACTCCAGTCATCTCGTGTCCAGTGTGAACTGTTGCGGTCGTGTTGGTTGTCGTCATTTGGTTGATGACGTCAGTGTACCCTTTTCTCGTTCCCATGGAAACTACGTAGGTGACGTCATTGTTGATAACGTTGAACACCTTGCTCCAATCAACTGTTAGTTTGGTACCAACAAGATGGACTTCCGGTTTAGTACCTTGAAGTGAAGTTTGAATACAAAGATTTAGATTTTTCAATCATTGAAGTTACTTATTTTTGAGCTGAATACCTACAAAGTGTAATTTAAATCGAAAAAAATAGAGCCATTGGCTCTGTAGCTCATCAGGCTTCATTATCAATTATGCTGTAGAGTGTGGCCAATGTGATTTTCTCATTGTAGGGGCCACAGGGCCACCAAAGCTACAATTTATAATCTTCACTAGCCAAGGAGTCTGTACAGAAAGTTTCAGCTTTCTAGGCCTAATGCTTCTGAAGAAGAAGATTAAAATAGTTTTTTTGGGCTTGGCCCCTGTGGCCCTTATTAGGGGTCACAGGGCCACCAAAGCTACAATTTATAATCCTCACTAGTCAAGGAGTCTGTACACAAAGTTTCAGCTTTCTAGGCATTATGCTTCTGGAGAAGAAGATGAAAATAGGTTTTTAGGGCGTGCCCCCTGTGGCCCTTATTAGGGGTCACAGGGCCGCCAAAGCTACAATTTATTATTTATACTCACTCGCCAAGGAGTCTGTACACAAAGTTTCAGCTTTCTAGGCCTTATTCTTCTGGAGAAGATGATGAAAATAGCTTTTTAGGACTTGGCCCCTGTGGCCCTTATTAGGGGTCACAGGGCCACCAAAGCTACAATTTATAATACTCTTTCACCAAGGAGTCTGTACACAAAGTTTCAGCTTTCTAGGCCTTATGCTTCTGGAGAAGAAGATGAAAATAGGTTTTTAGGGCTTGGCCCCTGTGGCCCTTATTAGGGTCACAGGGCCACCAAAGCTACAATTTATAATCCTCACTTGTCAAGGAGTCTGTACACCAAGTTTAAGCTTTCTAGGCCTTATGGTTCTGGGGAAGAAGATGAAAGAAGGTTTTAAGGGCTTGGCCCCTGTGGCCCTTATTAGGGGCCACAGGGCAACCAAAGCTACAATTATTAATCCTCACTAGTCAAGGAGTCTGTACACCAAGTTTAAGCTTTCTAGGCCTTATGGTTCTGGAGAAGAAGATGAAAATAGGTTTTAAGGGCTTGGCCCCTGTGGCCCTTATTAGGGGCCACAGGGCCACCAAAGCTACAATTTTTAATCCTCACTAGTCAAGGAGTCTGTACACCAAGTTTAAGTTTTCTAGGTCTTATGGTTCTGGAGAAGAAGTCGAAATTCCACAAAGTTTACGGACGGACGGATGGACGGACGGACGGACGGACGGACGGACGGACGGACGGACGCCGGACACCATGCCATGCCATAAGCCCATCGGGCCTTACAGGCCAAGTGAGCTAAAAAAGTGAATATGAACAGCACAACATATGAATTGAGATCAACATGTTATAAATGTTTCTAAATTCGTTCCTGATTATCATCAACATGCCTCTAAATGTTAAAGCCCCTTGTTCAGAATTGTATTAATATAGATAATCTTAAAGTAATTTTAACGTATTCCCTGAAATTCAGAAATCAATAGGTACAACCAAAACATAAATCATATCATTATTCGTGAAATAAGAAACAAGAGTCATCAGAAGATGACATATCCCACCAGTTCCACATGATCGTAAGATGTAAACCTTTGAAAGATAATTGTAAATTTTTCAAGCAAGGTTCATAATTTAAATAGTATAAGCTAATATATATGAAACGAAACCTTTCATGAACCGAGTCCATATAAGAGCCGTTTCCATGAAAATAATAAAAAAATAAAATGTTCAGAAATGTGGAAATATCAAAAGGCACCACTTCAGTAGTAGGGCAATACACATGTAAAGTTTCAGAAAGATATGTGGACCGGTTTTTGAGTTCTGCTCCGGAAACGAAATGATAACGGACGGACGGACGGACGGACAGACGGACGGACATACAGACGGACAGGGCGATGACTATATCCCACGGTTTTACATACCGATGGGATAATAAAAATGGATTGTTTGTAAAGTATTCCATACATTGCCATGGATTAGTAATATACCATTAGATATTAAGATCTTTTATAAAAATGCTAGTATTTTACAAATGTATAATACTTCACAGTATTTCTGAGAAGAGGAATACTTCAGCTTTGATACCTTGAGTGAAACAACAAACACCCAGGAGTCCTTTCCCTAACATTTACCTGTGGTCTTGGGTACTCTGCTCTCAACCAAGATCGACGCTGTGATTGGCTGACTGAGCTGATGTTCCGTGTCCACTGCCCGGACCTGCGCCTCATACAGATGACCGTCCAGCAAAGACAGTCCGTCAAGTCTGAGGTAGTTCCTGTGTCCAGTAGACGTCCAGTTCCTGACCACCACACCCCCTTCAAGCAGCCTGCACTCATAGCTTGCAGGCGAATCACAGCCCTCCCAGGTCATCTCGATGTGGTCTGTGTAGGTCTGAGTGTGGGACTGAGGAGCACCTGCTGATATCAGATTGTCCACAAGGAAGGACAAGGACTTCCGGTGAAACTCGGGACTGTGGTGGAGGACAAGCAGCGGCTCGGACGTGGTGGACGTCTCCAAGTTGACGTTGTTGATGCATTTGACGCTAGCGTAGACAAACGAATTGTGTGGAGCAGATAGGTTGGTTACGATGCAGTGATCATTGATTGCTTCTTGCCAGTGATCGACTTCGTGATGAGCTGTTGCTGGAATAAAAAATACATATTTCAAATATTGCATTTGACAAAACAAGTCCTTCCGAAGGCAGGCTTTATTAAGAAAATGTACTAAATACTATAATCATGCGTATATGTTGGACACATATAAAGTTATAGGTATAAGATTTTAAGGTGAGGCATTCTAGGAGAGTAACTCTCCTTTTTTCTGACAAAAACATTTTTTAGAATGAATACTTTTTATCTCAAAGAAAAGTCTTTGTTATTGTTTCAGTCAAATATTTCTAGAAACCAACCTGCTCCACAAAAGCATCTGTCCACATCGCTTTCGTTTTCCTTCGTGTACCAACTCATTTCAACAGACACACCATCGGGCGAGGACGATCCGTATATGATGTCAGCTTTTATGACAGTCACCTCTGGTGGTGTGTGATCAATGATCACAGGAGCTGATGTAAAGATTGACCTTAATCCTGCCTGGTTCCCTGCCATGACTGTGACGTAGACCGGACTCCCATGCGGCTCCTTCACAAGGATCATCTCGTGGTTGCTAACTGTGGTTGGAGATAGTGCTCTGATCTGATACCCACCAGGGCTAGTTCCAGCTCCCATCCAGATACTTCTTATGTCGCTCTCGGGATCAACGATATTGGTACAAACGGCCACAATGGATGGACGGATTTGACGGACGTGGACAGCAGTTTCTCGAGCAGCTATGGTTGTCGTTTTGCATGTGTGGACATCGATTCTTGAAATGTGTGACACTTTGTCTTGCAATGCTATAGTGATGTTAATCGTTCCATCCTCTGCAGAGATGAATCGATGGGAAGCTACAAAATCACCTCTTTTGTATTCAAATCTGCCATAAACGCTTAGTTGACCAATTGTAAATGTGACGTGAGAATCTGACAGGGACTTGTCTCCATGGACTTTGACTTCATAAAGGGACCCTTTGACCACCGTGTATGTAGACTTGAGCTCTTCTCTATCGCCTTTCGTGTCAGACTGATAGTTTAATGACCTTGGTTGGAGATATTCCGTACATGTGATGGCGTGAGGTGGTGATGTGTCAATCTTAAGGGCTGGTGAATAAACAACGTCACTTATCAAGCCTGCAGCATCTATTGCACGAACTGCGACTCTGTAGCTTTTTCCTTCTGTTAGTGTTAGATTTCTTAACACAATATTATTCTCACTGCCTTTGTATTTGAATGAATTGCTGTCAGCCAATTGGTCACGTTCAAGTATCGCTGCTTCAAATCGTTCGATGTAAGAGCTAAAGTCTTCGAATCCATGCCACGAAACGCCAAATGATTCTGTTGAGGTTTGAACTCGGATGTTCCTGTGTCGATCAGTGTTGAACACTACCCCAGCAACTGGCTTCACGTCATCGACCATGAACCCGTCTGATACCACGGTCGTCTCCAGTCCAGCTGCGTTTGTTGCTCGAATAGTTGCAAAATTCATGGTTCCGGCTTTCAGCTTGGCAAGAGGCAGAGTATGTGAGGTCCGATTTCCCATGGCCATCATATCGATGACATCATTACCTTAAAGAAAAGCAAATTGTTCATAATAGTACCGCATTTAATCGAAGCAAATTGAAAAGTAAACAATGGCATAGAAATAAGACTATAGAAATGTGAATAGAAAAGTACATGTAACATTAAATACAATATAGAGCACTTGATTATCATTGAACTGTATAGTACTGTCAGACCAAATTTCAATATGAAAGTGTTGCTGCTTGAATATTTGTTATAAGTTATAATTTATGAAATCATAATCTTGACTAAATGGTCTAAAAATTCAATTAACATTTACCTTCCGGGGACGTCCCGAGCCAGAATTCATAGTTGCTAATTCCACTCTGCTGGTCCTCTAATACATTATTCCAACAGGTTGTGATTGTCTCTCCAGTTCTGAAGAACTCCTTGTCATCCTGGCAGTGTTCATCTGAGTCGAGGACTGATCTGGATCTCTTCACAGTAGGAGGGGTGTGGTCGATCAAGACTGGAGAGCTCTCCACTATGGTGTATTGGCTGAAACTGAGCCACACTCGTAGATAGATAACATACTTCACGCCATGATCTAGAGACTTACCATGAGGAAGACAATATACAATCTGTTGGTTTCTACCAGATGTCTGCCAAATGGGTCCTTGATTCTTGTCGAAAATTGGGAATCCTTTGTTTTGTCCACTCTTACCCATAGTCCACTCAGTCCTTTTGATTTGGTTACGAAGACTGTCATCCAGCAGTTTCCAGTGAGCTGTTATACATGATGCTGATTTTGAGAACTCTGCTTTTCTCGTGACTCCAGGTTCGATTCGTATGGCACTTTTCAAAGCTTGTACTATAGACTCTGAGCAGTTCTTCATATCGTCAGGAACATCACATGTCTTACCAACAACAGCACAGGAGCATTGGCCTTCGCAGTATTGGACAGTGCAAGAGTGTCGCTCTATCTCCAGGGTGCCATGTGAATGTCCCTGATCAGAAGACACAACACTAACTGTAACCTTACCTACTTCACTGGATAGTCCAGCATTGTTCATTGCAGAGATTGTCAGAGTAATGTTTTCCCCATTCAGCAAATCGTCAGTTAGAATCGGATCAATGACTTGGTCAACCTGTGTTTTATCGTGCTTGAGAATCATTGAACCCTCACTCAATTCATCACCATCAAATGTTCTACTTACAGAGAGGCTGTAAGAATCAATAGAGGATTCGGGGTCAGAGAATCCATACCATCTGAGGAAAAGTCTAGTCCTTCTTGTGCCCTTGACATCGACTCTATCCCATGTCAGTGGGTATTCAAAACCTCCCAACTCAGGTGGAGACCTGTCAACAAGTACCTGCTGGCTAGATGCTGAAGTGCACAGCCCTGCTGTATTGCATGCTGTTACAGTTGCAGTATAGGCGTCGCCACTTCTCATGAGGTTCCCAGCTTCGAAGAGTATTGTGGTGGACTCCTGAGCCCCGAGGTGGATACTTTCCACAGCGGCCGTGCTGTCATGATGTGTGGACAAGGATATGAAATGTCTTTCTATGGGACTCTCTATGTCTTCAAATCTCCAGCTTAACTTCAGGACAGAGTTCTCCCATTGGACAGCTATTTCCTGGTCTGTTTCTGAGTAGGGTGACATAAACTTGGGTTTGATGATGACAGCTGGTGGTGATGCGTCTACAGAGAAGGAATCTGATGTTGATGATGTGACAAGTCCAGCAGGATTTGCTGCCAACACGGTTATATAAAGGGTTCGACCATGTGGTAGGGAGAGGCCTGTTTTTATAACTGAGTCCGACATTAAATTGTTTGTCTTTGAAAGGACATCACATTTCTCGGGCAATGATCCAACACACCATTCAAAGTGGTTAATTCCAGTCTGAGGATCTTCGAATCCAAACCAACGAGCAGTCAATGTCGACCTGAAATAAGATGTGGTCATAAGTAAATACCCTTTTTACAAAAATATTACTTCAACCAGTTACATAAACGAGGGATATTAATGTACTTTCTACATTTATTGCAGTTTCGAGGATGGTCTCATTATGTCTTAATTAAGTTCGACTGATGTTTTGAAAATGAACTGTTCATTTATGAGTTAATTATGGTCTGTTTATCATCTGATATTGAATATACATAACACACGGCAACGCAAGTCAGTGTTCCAAATTCGTCTGTATACAATTCACACATCTCTTTAATGGAAAGTTTGAAGTTATGACCTGATCATGACCTTTAATTATAAGTAAGTTTACCATATCACTATGGCTTGGGTTTTTATATTTATCAACAGTAGATAAAACGTCATCAACAAAAGACATAACACTAAAGTGATCCAGCCACATGTCAACCTACGCGTGTCCGTGGTATTTGTGATGATGCCCGTCAGGCCCCACAGTGACGACTCCTGGAACAGGAGGAGAGTTGTCCAGTGTGATGCCGTCTGATGCTGACTCTGAACACAGACCTCCAGCATTACAGGCCTCCACAACACAGAATAGCTTCACACCCATGGGAAGGCTGCTCGTCCATGTTATGTCTGAAATGAAAGCACATTGATAGTCAGTAATTTCTAGCACTTACACAGTCAACAACATATTAATAACGAGAATTTGCATTCAAATTTAACTTCCAACGCAAGCGACGACCTCATCCCTTGCTAAATTTCATCACCTTTTCATGATATCATCAGTTTTGACCTTCACGTAGACCATCGAAGGTTACTTATAATTTCCGTACATTCTGATTACCTAGTGATGGAGACTATTGCAAGTTTCATTGACATGCAGTTCTATTTACAAAATATGATAATAAGATTTATTACTCAACCGTGGTGAGATCACTCATTAGATAACAATGAGTTGGTAACACACATGTGTGTTACCAGCTCGTGCAAAGAAACGGAACTACTTTCGAACGTCACATGACGTTGTCCAATCACGTGACTCATAAGTGGCGACTGTCAAATTTTACATTCTCAACAAAATGTTAATTTATGTAAAAGAATATTATCTTAGCGGTTTTTTAAATGCATTATCTTTTTGCTAACCAGCACAAATCAATCATTCGCTTGATCACTTGTCCACCTTCTGTGCCGTCACAATTAAGCGGTGTTGCCGCCTCTGCCTACCGTAACATTGATTAACGTGGCGCTTCGACTGTTTACTTGCTTCGATGCCACCATAACCTTTCCCTTCAACAAGCACATAATCCTAACATGTTCTCGTGTAACTACCTTTACCCTAATCTATCTCCTGATTCCTATCAACAATTCAGTAACGCATGTCAATGTAATCAATCAATCAATCGCTGCCGTTGACACTGTTCGCCTTCATAACGTGACCTCGAAACAGGACAAATTCCGATGACGTCACTTGGCGATCTGATGACGTCACTTTGCGAGTGCATGATGTGTTGACAGTTTTCGTTGCTTCTTAGTGTTTATTTTACCAATGCATCTTTTGATAATGAAATATGTTTTCACCAATATACTTTGTATCATGTTTATAGGCGTATGACATGTGTAAACATCCAAAAAATAGCGAACTATTTTATTTGGACTCATGGAAATTCATACGCTGGTTTCCCGATTGTTCCAAGTCAGCTGATTCTTGTTTTGACGATTTGTTTACATAAATATTGATATGAGGGTTGAGTAATAAATAAAATACTAAACTCATGGTAATGTGATAACATTTTTAAGCAACTCGTGAATAGAATTTGGTATCAGACTCACTTTCGTTCGTCTGATACCAATTCTATACACTCGTTGCTTAAAAATGTTATCACATTACCATTCGTTTAGTATTCTCTATAGATTTATTGATTTCAAACACACTTATATACATATCTCCCATGAATTTGGTTTGAGCACCAATGAGATTGTAGTCTACTAATCTTCTTCAGACAGTGAATCAGGGAAACCCTTCAGGACAACGCACAACTTAATCCTAAATGAATACCTGTCCTTGGACCCGTGTAAGACATTGTTTCAACATCATCTGTGTTTGGTTCAGTTCCAAGTCCGACCCGGAAGTAAACCGCTGCACCATGAGGATCATGGAACCCTCTCCAGTGGCAGGTCAAGTTGTCGGAATGCGTCTGGTAATCTTTCTCCGTCTGGAATGGAATAATTTTGTGTCGTTATTTGACTAAGTGAGACTAAGTTAGTTGTCATGATAGCTGGTTTGTTTCAGTCGTAGGGAGTGAATTATTTGAATGTTACCTGTCCTTCCCTCTCTCCATCTCGGACAACTCCAACAGTGGGTGCAGACGTATCGTAAATGAAGGCTCTTGATTGTGCCATGGTTGTCAAACCTGCCCTGTTGGTTGCCTTTTGAGAAAAAGTCATAAACAAGTTAGAAATAACAGTGAGGTATATGTGTGGCTCCTTACGATCACATTCAGGAATATGACAGCAAGGCAAAACTGTTGACTGAAAACTGAAAAACTTCAGTTAATTCCAATCATGGTAAAGATTAAGATACCCAAATCAATAAATTTGAAATATTCGGATTTGGACAATAGATTTATACATAATGATGAGTTGTAAAATAAGTAGTTGTGACAAAATCAATATTTTTATCATATGATTCAATCTACTCACGATCAGTTTCACAAGATACTCATGTCCATCCTGAAGCTTTCCCCTGATATCAAGATGTGCGAATGAATCCGTTGTCTCTGTGTAAGGAATAACATCAGAACCATCTTTGGAAGCAACTGATATTTCAAATGAAGATATTCCAGATTCTCTGTCCTCAAAGCCCTCCAAGTGAACCACGAGTTCGTCTGAAGTCACAGTTGATTGACTCTCGAGAAGCCCACCGATGTGTATCCTCCCAGGAACTGGAGGTGTTGTGTCCAATGTGACACCATCAGATACCGACATGGTTGTGTGACCTAGTTGATCAGTCGCTAAAACACAAACCCATATTTAGGGTTATATATGTTTTAAACAACATTGTCAACTTAACTCAGACTAAAAATGTTAAACCTTGTTTTAGTGAAATTTTGAATCAGATTTACTGACTTTAGAACAATAATAAATAAACATTATGATGACAAATTTAATCGTAATGTGCTCTTTAATGGCGCCTTTTGTTGATACGGAAAACCCCTCGACTATGTGACACTAGAAACCAACCTAAACGACACTCTTAACTGCACATAGAACAATTTTAGAAGACAATAATGATCCAAATTTTAAACAGCTCGTCTTTGCTTGCTACTGCTCTATGTACCGTATAATAGACTTTGGATCGATCGTTACTTCATCAACAAAACAGCCTTTACAATCCCCACCTTTAACAGTGACATAGTATGTCTGACCTCCCTCCAGGTTCAGTCCTGGGATGTTAGCATTGTGCACGAAACCGACATCAGTGAAAGGTCTCACGTCGTAGCCCTCCGGGTTTGTGCCTAGATAAAAACAAATCATAAACCAAATGTTTGGATTGAAAGGAAAATCTATTCAAAACATCTGATGAATTGTTTTCAAAAGGTGAATAACAACAGTCTGTTCCGTATACATGTTCATAAATAAATCATTAATTATCAAAATAAATTTCGGGACAGTTTATTAAAACGATGATTTAACTCTTGTCCTTGTGAGTTTGAGAAAATGACATCAGCAACTCGAAATATTTGAATTCAAGAATACGTATGTACTATCTGTGGTCTGTAATTTTAGATATCTCTGTTTGTGTTTACTTCAAAAATGAAGTACATCAACTGAATACTTGCCAACTGCATATGAGAAGTTCGCTATTCCACTGACTTGAGTATCGGACACATACACTTCATGATCTGTAAACCCTTTCCATGTCACTATCAAGACGTTTCTATCAGTTGAGAAGCCTCGTCTCTGGTTCAGGATCTTGACTAAACCTGGGGTAGGGGGGTCGTCATCCACTATAAACCCATCCCCACAACCTGACACAGCACTCAGCATAGATCCTCCTGAAGTCCGAAATGCTTTGGAGTCGACACAGATGAAATAGTGATGGTTGTTCTCAAGCTCCACATTTGGGAAAGATCCAATCGGTCCTTCAGTTTCAATAGAAGCAATACACGTCTTGTCTGTTGAGCAATCTCCTGATGGAAGATTAGGTTGAATCATGATGTACCATGTACCAGTTCTTCCATTCAGCTTTGTCTCTATACCAAGTACAGTTGAGCCTGACTCAATAAAATCCACTTCGTATTGCTGCAAGTTCTCAGGTTTGTCATTTAGCTTTGACAAAATGTCGGGAATGTTCTTGTCAACCGCTTCTACCAAATCCAGTATGAAGATATACCTGTCCTGTTTGTGGACTGGGTCACAAGTCTTTACAGAGAGTCCAGAATGACATGTCATCCTTACACAGGCTTGTAAACCAGAAACCCTCATGAAGTCCTTGTCTATGCACTGGTCTGCCTGCAAAACAAAACAAGAACAAACATTAAGGATTTCAGATTTGTGGTCCATAATGATAAGAAAATCTTAACGGCACTATATGTTGTATCTGTCAAAGCCTGTTGGCGTTTGTATAAATAAGTTACATATTTTGTAAATGCACCACAACATGTTCTTTATCTTGTATTTTGTTACGGCAAATTAAGTAAACTTTATATCTTTGAGACCAGGTATAAGTTAAACAAGTGATATATAACTGATAAAATTTCTGATTTGGATAAATTCAAATTCATTTCTTTATAAGATTAACTTAAAAACACAAAATCTCACATTATAGATTCAGGGGTCTAAATCAAGAATACGGCTTGCAATATGAATCCTCATGGTTTGATTATGAACATTTAAATTAACTTTGAATACCTGTGTAAAATTTATCTCAGTCCTCCATCCACTCAAGAGTGTCCCATGCCTGTCTGCTGGGGCCCATTGGAATACAGTAGTTTGTCTAGCTTGATGTCCACCGCAGTCCACATGTTCAAGGTTTATCTTCAGCTCTTCACAAGAATAGTTTCTATAGTTCCTCGTCATTTGGCTTGATATGGTCAGTGCAACCTGACCAGAGACTACAGTAAGTCCATTTGAAGATACCCAGGCAAGGCAGGTAGTACCAAAGCAGGGTCGAACACTTGCTCTGTACATTTTTTGTTCGTGAAGCTTTATATTGGAAAACTCTACAAACTTTGTTTTCACTTTCTTGGTTCCAATCGTTATAAAGCAGTTGTCGGTGTCAGTTTGACACAATTCTTGTTGCTGAAGTGCAACTTCGTAATGAGTGATGTACTCTTTCAATGATCCTGTGAATACCCAGTGAAATCCAATACTGCTGTCGGATACCTGGTACTCTGCATCTTCGGTGCACATTTGTAGGCTCATTTGCTTAGAGTGATTACTGTGTTCATCAAAGGAAATATCAAACACAGGATGATAGACATAGGGAACCAATTCAATGATATTTTCAGTAATAGGGTTAACACTCATGTCATTTGAAAAGACATCTTTTATTTTCACTGGAGATTTCAATGTATAGTGCTGACCAATGTGGAGTCGAGTATTTGCTGCATAAGTCAATTTTGCTTCACCAAGAATTAGCGGAATAGAGAGAAAGCTTTCATCTTGTGACGGACATCCATGACCATCGTATATCTTCATGTCGTCCTTACTGTAGTTGTTAGGATCAATTACAACAAACCCGTCTGAAGACGCAAAGGAAGAACCCCCTGGACAGCTTGCTTTAATCGTTGCAAAGTATTTGATTCCTGGCTTCAGATTGGAACTTGTAACACATGTAGAATTTTGAAACGTTGTTGGGGTGTAGTTGCTCACATCACTTTTATTTGGGGCAGTTCCAAGAGCAACCTCGAAGGAAACGTGCATATGATGAAAGAAGCCAGTCCAGTAGACACATGCTTTGTCCAGAGAAGTATGGAAGTCGACATCAGTTGCAGAGTTGTGGGAATCAGGGTCCACATCCATCACCAAACCATGACCTGGTGGAAGCTTTGAGGGGACTTGGAAACTCTGAGTGTTCACAATTGAGAAATGACCGGCTGAATTGTAGACATACAACTCGAAGATGAAAGGTTTGTTTAGTTCTGAGTCCATGTGCTGTAATCTTTCAAGTGGAAAGCGAATGCATCCGGCAAAACCTTTGGATTTGCATTCCGAGGAAACTGACTCTGGAGATTGTAGGATCGGCGTTACATGTTTGTTGTTATGACCTGAAATGAAATCAAAGAAACAACTTCCTTACCACAAAATAACTTCATTAAAATCTACAAGCTATAAGGACATGGAAGCTATGTAATTGAATGTATTTATGTGGCTATAATAAAATTGATATAAATAAACATACTTATCCTATAAAGAACCATGAAATCTCTTAACAGTTCTTCAGGGTCGTCAAATGTTGTGTTCTTCCATTGGACATAAACATAGGAACCCTTTGTCTCCGGTATCAGCTGCTCGTTCACGATTGGAGGAGTGTTGTCAATCATGACAGGCCCATAGCTAACTGCGGTTGTTAGCCCAGCCTTGTTTATTGCTTTTACGAATATGAAGAACACAGTCTTCCCAGCAACTCCTGCATGATTAACTTTGAAAAAATGATGTCCCTTGGTTGATTTGTATGCTAGGAGATCGGGGTCATTCCTAGATGAAAGATCGCTCCCAAACCCTACATAGAAATCCCTCATTTGACTATCCAGTTCTGTAGAATTCCAGGTCAGGAACATCTTGTCAGAAGGAAGATATATGATGGTATTTGCATCAAGGCGAGGAAGGTTTCGACAAGTGTTGTCTGTCCATTCTGTGTCATTTCTGGAGTTAAGGTCAAAAGGTAAAAGTTCTGTTATTGGTACTTCTGCTGAATTTCCACAAATCTTCTGACATGCATCAGTTGAATCCAGTCTGATCATCGTTAGATTCTCTCTCACTAGCCACGCTGAGTTCTCGTGACAGACCACGTGTTCAGATATCTTCGCATTACTCAAAGAAACATTGAAAATAATTGGTGGAGAATCATCCTTCGTAATGCCATCAGAACAAACAACCTTAGAAGGACTGAGGGCTTCATTATAGGCTATCACAGATGCAAAATACTTCCCGGCTTTAGGAGTATTGAATTTGTATTCATGGAAGCTGTAGGGTAGAGAAACAGCTCCTGAGAATGTTGAATTCTCCATTTCAGCAAGACTAAGACATGATCTGGACAGAGCAACTAAATAATGATTGATGCCGCTCTCGTGGTCAATAAATCCGTCCCAGTTGATCAGAACTGTGTCCTCACTTGTATAGTCCACATCAGATCCATCCACAGATCCTTCCTTTACAGACCCAGCTGTGGGTGGAGAGGTATCCACAAGGATGTCCAGGTGATCAATGCTCCTCAGACCAGCTTCATTTGTAGCAACAACAGTGAAGAAGAAGGGCTGATTGTGTTGACCAGCGTTTGTTCCATTTGACGTTAACAAGTTCAGATCAATCGTGTGGTTGGAGAATTGACATTTTCCAATTGACGGACAGTAGCATGGAGTGTTGATTGGGCAGGACTGTAAATCGAACAAAACATTTTGTCAAATTGATTATTCAAGAACATTTTATATTAGGGTTTACTCAAAGTGTTACAAATTGAGCTGGTCATAACTAGATTTTGAAGCTCACTTACACTTTAAAAGTTTATAAAAGACCCTAAGGTTAATCTTAGTATTACTAACAGGCAGGAAAGTAAATATGAAATAAACTGTAAAACCTACTGTCGCATTCAGGCGTTGAATAAGAACATTGCCGTGTCCAATGTCCTGTGCATGGTCCTGGGTACCCAAGTACCATTCCACAACTTGGACTCCGCTGTGTGGATCCTTGACATCAAACTGCAGGACCATGGTTGATATTTTTGTACTGTCATGAACGTACACCTGCTTATGCCCGTCCTTCACAAGCCACATGTGAGAAATGTCAGGTACTGTAGAATCAATGTACACAGTCACAGAGTCAGTTAGGGAGTTCTTCATAATATCCTGCATTTTGAGATGCAGCGAGATCTCTTGACCATCATGAAGCTTTGGTGAAACACAAAGGGACTGTTTCGTAAAACCAGGAATTTGTTTCAAGGTTGAGAATGGACCCTTGTCTATGGAAATCGAGTACAAAAATTCAGTTATTCCATCAACGTTTGTTGTACCAGTCACTGGTAGAGGCCCAGATGTCTGGTCATATGGCGATTGCACTTCCGGTTGACTTTTGATCGGCTTCAGAGGGTTGTTGTCCTTGAACTGGTCATTATAATACTTGCCTGTCCAGTTTGCACAGATGTTACCATGGTTCGTTTGCCATTTAAAGTTGGTAGCTGATGCTGCTGAAGAGATTCGGAGTTGTTTCTGAGGATCAGATTTGATGATTGAAGACTTGTCATACAGAACAAATCTACGAACAGATTGTGTGTTCCCAGCATTGTCATCAACCTCCAAGACTACAGCATAAAGACCAGAGGAGTCGGGGAGAGTGATGTTCATATCTATGTTGAATTTTCCATCAAACTTAACCTGCGGTTTGACATCTTTATAGTCATTGTACAGAGTCAATCCTTTCGACGCCATTTTGTATATATGAAGATTGTAATCTGCAAGACCAGAAGCTGTGTCACTTTGACCTCCATGAGGAAAAGGATCCAACCATCCTGAACTGCGGACTCTGATGTTTCCTAAATAACAATCAACAGAAAAATAAGTTTAGTAGCACATTCTGATTGAGAATGAGGTTCATTGTAAAGTGAGATGTTTTCAGTGCCTACAATTACAAATTCAATAAAAAAAATTAAGCTTAAATGTTCATTGTGTGGCTTTCGTAGAATCAATGAGGAGAAGGGATGTATGAGATGGAATTTCAGACTTAAGACTTCAAAATCATATCTAGCAAGACAAAAATCTCCCTGTGGAGGAGTCACATGATCATCTTTTCCTTTTTCAAATGCATCATTAGTACATGTAACTGTTTTACTCATGCTTCCATTGGATCATTACACCTTATACATGTAGAGTATGTAGGCATATGAGGTTTCTGCATATCGGAAATACCTTCATAACAAGGAATGAAGAAATATAATAAATTCCCTGTTCCATCTTTTATTGATAGACTTAATTGAAAAGTGATATTTCAAAACTCATATTATTTGCTATTTTAATAAAAATGGATATATTTCATCAACGTTCTCTTCAAATAACATTGGTTGCTTAGGATCAATATGTGCAATTAAGAATTAGGAATAATAAAGAATTCCCCAACCTTCCCTCGTGATTCTCGATGACAACTCTAAAGCATCTGAAGTACAGTGAGACGTCTTGGAACAATGGATTGGCTTGCTGAAATCGTAGCGGAAACACAGTTGCTTGGTGGCATCGTTGTGACGAAATATTTCCGTTCCCTTCATCACGTTGTCAAAGTCTGTATACTTGAAGAATCCTCCGCTTGTTGTTGTGAACTTGAAGCACAATCTGGGGGATAAATGTAAACAATGATTAGAGTACCTGTTGACATTTGTTAAGATGGAAAGAAAAGTTCACTGGTGGATCAAGGAATTTTGAAAAGGAGGGGGGGGGCGGTTTTGGTTTCATCAGAAATTGTCAACCGGAAGTAAGATATTGCCTTTAGGCGGAATAACATTCTGTTTCATCAGGGTATTTATCTCCGCGTTGGTCTCTTACAAATCCCCTGTTATCGATTATTCCATCAACCTATCATTGTTGACGGATGTTAGTCAACGCTATTCATAGTTTGTATGCGTTCAGCTTTAGACTCCAAGGAAAACGATTTCAAACTCCCTACACCTGATCAAGCGTTGTCTATCGTGGTAATAAAATAGTCCATGCGACCAGATAACACTCTCATTGGTTTATCTGAATCACACTGTTATGGATCCTCATCCGCGTGTTGCCACTACTGTTGAATGCGAATTATTTCAATGGCTAGTTATCTATAGTAGAACGAGGCTTGATTGATATCAGGGTATGTTTTGGAGCTCTCAGGGAAAACATAAACGCTTATGTAGCCGGATGGGAATTTTACTAATTAGGTATGAATTGGTAGTTTCTCAGTAACTTAAAAAGTGAAATTTGCATTTCAAAATCTGAATTAATGAAAGAAGATAATTACTAAAATAATTGACTTCCGACTCTGTTCAATTTTTTACAAACGATACGACAATCTGCACACTTCCTGTCCCAAGTCGTGTTATGGTTTACACTCCTCCCACACCTAAAGCCAACATCTACATTAATGAGAGTATTTAATTGCAATCATCGGAATATGAAATGGTTTATCATATTCCGATAAAAAACCGTTACGTAACTTAGCAATTTCAGCAAATTCGTTTCCTACCTTTCTCCATCCTTGACATCAGTTGTAACCGGGATCGACTTGGCACATGTAAGGTTTGATGCTGGCGAGGTGTTTGCGAGACTAAGGCTACAGCTGGTGCCCCCTTGCAGTATGTCCAATCTCACTGTCAACTCGTGCCCTGCAGGTTCGAAATATCACGTGGTATTAGTTCAATGGTCTGTGAAGGTCACACATCAGTGGTTCGGGTTCTCGGAGTTTTTCAACTCCTTGAATTTAACACTTTTATTAGCCGATACTTTTGATTTGCCTTAGAGACACGAGTTTTAAAGTGGCAGTAGCACGTTTTTGGAAAATTTTATATTTTCAATTTTCCACTGGTAATTATTATACTGTCTTTCAGTTGGAACCATTTATTTTCATTTTTCTGGCATCACCTTATATCCCCCCTAAAACCTGCTACTTCACCTCTAAGACCGATTATTGTTTCAAATACATCTGTTTAAGTCAGGATAAAATTCCTAGGATAATGTTAAAGAGTAAGCTAAGACGTATATTGGCTCAGAAATAGACCTTGTATTGTTGAAGAACAGGGCATAAGAGATACCAATATAACCTACAGAGAAGATGTGCTGTGTAAGGTAGACCTACGTGTATGTGATAGTGATTGTTAAAATACTGTCCATACTCATATTTAAAATATTTATTACGTTTTATTACCTGATATATCTCGCTTTACTAATGTCGTTTTCCCTTGAACTATTCCAAATCCTTGTTGCTTGATGTAATTTGGTTCATTTGAAATGTTCGGTGATTTGAATACAGAGTACAAGTCAAAACTCAATGATGTAGGCTTCCGATTGACATAAGTGTCAGTTTCCTCACTGCATGCTGTGCTTTTCGATCCGGGAGTTGACATCCGGGTACTTCCATGTGCGTCCACCATCTTGATGTGACACGTGGGCATTTCCGGTTTCAACGTTACTGCAGAGAAGGTGTATTTATGAGACAGAATTTCTTGATAAATTCATTGGTTTCTTGACGTAAAAGGGAATTAAAGTAACCTTAATGTAAATAGAATAAGCATTTTACCGAAATGTTTGACCAAACAGGCAAATCAAAGCCAAGGTTATATGTTTAGATATTTTTTTTCGATTCGTGGAAGCGCTAGTTACTTATTTCAATTGTCTGTATTATATCAAGGATCTTTTTTTTTTAAATTCCTATGACAAAATGTCAATTTTCTTTTTCAATTGGACACATGACGTCATGGCATAAAAAATGCTCTGACGTCACATTTCGCCTGACACAACTCACAGTCACACTTGAGCGCCGACCCCTGGTCCACCTTCTCGAAGCCGGGTCTGCACGTGCAGGAGCTCTTCAGTCTGTTATCTGGACAGTCTCCGGGCCAGCACCATAGATTATTCCAGGAACATGTTTCTATGGAAACCAGGAATATCTTATTTGTAACTTTCAAACATTTCAACCTGACTCGTTCAATTTTTGAAATTTGTCTAAGTTCTTTCCCTCTACCTACGCAATGACAAAAACGCCAGTTTCCGAAAAATCAGTTTAATGCCTCGAGTTTTCTGTTCCAATATCAGCGCCCCTACAGTTACTTTCTGATTGGACAATTGATGTCTCTCATAGTAAGCTAGAGAGCAAGCACAGAAAACGCAAGGATCCGCAGCAAGGCTTAAAACTGACAGTTCGGAAACTGGCGTTTTAGGCTTTGCGTAGGAAGATGAGTTCTCTTCGGCACTATAAGTTGTTGATATTAATGACGACTTCTGTTCAAGAACCCTCAAACCTATTAGAATAATGCACCTTCAAGATTGCAAAATTAATTCACTTACTCGAGGCAAATTTCTTTAGCAAATGTTCAAATGGAAATATTAAGATATAAAATGTAGATGTTTCATAGGCCTATCGTCCTCATCGTTACAGAATTAGAGTGTGAACTTGAATCTTGAATATGTGAAAAATCCAGCGGATCTGTAGAATTAACTGTATAATTTCTTAGAAACAAAGAGCTACACTGGCATGTATCTGATCCTGTACATTTCAGTTTCAGTAACATGATGCCACTCACCATTACAGTCGGGATGAGCTGTAATGTGCCAATACAGAGAGTGTTCTGGGTCTCCTCTAGCACCGTAGCATTTGTCTGTACAACAAGAGAATGAAAGTGATTAAGACGTGTTTCCTTATTCTACATTGGAGTCTCTGCTTCCCAAAGTTTACTCACATTTACAGTCTCTCCCAGTCTGATTAAAATCGACAGTGATTCGAGGAAAAAAGTGTAAAAATATAATTTCTAGCGGGGTTCGAACCTCACCCAGCCTGGCTTTCCTCTCATTCACAGTCTGAAGGCACCCCTATTGCCCGCATGTTATGACATCTAGCCAATCGAAAGGAGCGCAGTGAAAGCTTCGGTATCCCTCAGGGGCAGGTAACTCCAGTGTACCATTCGTTATACATAATCGCCGCTAAACGCTATTTAAAAACGAGGATGTGATTGGATAGCTTACGACTGGGTCTGTCTGCGCTAAACTGGTTATAGCAACACGCGATAGAGGTGGGTGCATTCAGACCCAGACGGAGAGGATATCCCGAATGGTTCGAGGCCCGATAGAGACAATATTTTTGATATTTTATTCCTCGGAGCACGGTCGATTTTAATCATACTGCTGTCTCTCCTAGAGTCTCCTAGAGTTCTTACAGACAATAGCCCACCGCTAATGGCTGAAATATTGCCCAAGCGGCGTTAAGCACTAACTCACTACAGACATTAGAACAACAATCACCTAAATCACTTTATAACAGAGCATTAAAGTCATAGTGCCTTCTTTGCAGGGCAATAGTTACGCAGGCCAGGCAAAACTCTGATCACTCATACAAGTATATATAGATCGTTCATATAAATTTCGCAATAATTATCAAAACATTTCGCGTGCCTCCAAGCATTTAATTTTAATTTCAACAATAATACTCCTAACAACGATTTTATTCACGAAACACAAATATGACAAATATGTCTTAAAGATTCTGGTACAGTACTTGACTTTTGAAAAAAGTTTGAAGACTATCATATGGTGAATATTTTGAAAAAGACACCAGTAATTTTATAAACAAAGAACATGATTCACTTTAAAATTAGAGAATATCTATGAGTCATACAGGAGAGACGCTTGATAATGTAGGAAATTATCCCGTGTTTTTCTCTTATCTTACAACCTCATCGATACAAAACAAACGCAGCATCAAAATACTTATCAACTATATGAGATCTTCCAAATTTACAGTGTCAAAGTGATGAACTACGAATATATTAGTAAATATTGGACGTATAACCATTAAGGATGGTTGCGAATATAAACAACGAATATATTATTAAATATTGGACATATAACCATTAAAGATGGTTGCGAATATAAACAACGAATATATTATTAAATATTGGACATATAACCATTAAGGATGGTTGCGAATATAAACAACGAATATATTATTAAATATTGGACATATTACAATTAAGGATGGTTGCTAATATAAACAACGAAAAAGGATGGTTGCGAATATAAAGAACGAATATATTATTAAATATTGGACATATAACCATTAAGGATGGTTGCGAATATAAACAACGAATATATTATTAAATATTGGACATATAACCATTAAGGATGGTTGCGATATAAACGAATATATTATTAAATATTGGACATATAACCATTAAGGATGGTTGCGAATATAAACAACGAATATATTATTGATACTCACTGCACTCATCTCCTGAATACCCTGTATGACAGTTACAGGTGTTGGGTCGGACACAGACTCCTCTCTCGTTACACGCTCTGGTATGGATGGTCTTACCATGGCAAATAGCTGTGTGAAGTATAATTATTATGGTGTAAATGCAGAATATCAGAGTATGATGGAGAGGAGCGATACCTTTATTTGCAGTCAACCCTTGTTCCTGATAGTAGGAGCACACTACGTCCGATTTGTCATGCGATGCGACGCGTTGCATTTTCTCCGCGCATTCAACACCCGTTAAACTTGTACGTTTAACGTATGGTTTTATAAGATTCGTTTTGACTGAAAAGGAAAGTATGGAAGACAAGTATTTGTCACAAAGGTGACAAGATCCCCCGCCGCCAATTGATGTGAACAAAATGCATACTGTATACATAGAAACATTTGTCTACACTTGTCATGCTACTAGATGTCATTTAGACCACAACAAACAACTGGTCACTGGGTCCTCCATATATAAGCCTCACTGTGACCTTGAAAATAATGTGAAGGTCACCAAAATCGATTGGGCACGGCGCCTTCCCAATGAGAGGCTTTGTGTAAGTTATGAAGAGAATCCAGTTAATGGTTCTTGAGATATCCCGCTGACAAGCAGGTTTCAATGCGGAAATTTTCAGTCTCGCTGTGACCTTGAAAATAATGTGAAGGTCACCAAAATCGACTGGGCCGGGCGCCTTCCCAATAAGATGCATATGTACGGACGGACGCTGCTCAATACTACAGCGCCGTGTCAAAAGTATTCGCGAAATTCCAAGATGGCGGACGTAAACAAAGCTTCGACTCGCATTTTCAAAAGTGAAATGATAACAGAAAAAAATTAATTTGTTACCTTAATACTTAATCAGTTGTCCCTTGCTACGTATGCAAGCCATGACACGTCTCGGAATTGATGAATAAAGATTCCTGATGTAATCCAAGTGGAATTCTGTCCATATAGCGTGAATTTCATTGAAAAGTTCCTGGGGGGTATTGATGGTTTGAGCACGATATTTCAGAGAATTCTTTATTTTTAACCACAAATTTTCAATGATGTTTAGGTCAGGTGACTAGGCTGGCCAGAGCATGCCGTTGATGTCATTGTCTTGTTTGTATTGCTCTGTCACTCGAGCCCGATGGACAGGGGTATTGTCGTCCTGAAACCTGTAAGGTTTATCGGTGAAATGTCGGGCTAAAACCCGCCATAAGTTGTTTTCCTGAATATCAATGTACTTGACAGCTGTTATGTTGCCTTCAACCATACATAAAGTTCCCACACCGTACCAAGTGATACAACCCCACACCATCACTGCAACCTTTTGTTGGCCCGGCACACACATACACTCGGGGCGGTACGCCTCATCTGCCGATCTCCACACAAACACACGATTATTTTTCCCAATAACCACCTGTGATTCATCACTGAAAATAATCTTCTTCCAATCGTGGTCAACCGTCCACCTCCGTCGTTCAAGACACCATGACAGGCGTTTTCTTCTGTTGATTTCTTTCACGCACATTTTTTTCCTGATAACCCGCCGGTAAATCTTATTCCTGTGAAGTACACGCTGGACAGTCACAGGGTGAACAGTCTGGTCCTTTCCCTCATTATAAATACCAGTAATGTCCCTCAAAACTTTCCCTCTGTTTTTCTTTACCGTTCGCAATAAACAGGCTTCACCGCGAATACTGATCTTCCGAGGCCTCCCCGATCTTGGAGCATTTTCGATGTTTCCCGTAGCACGAAATTTCTTCCAAATAGATCGAATTGTAGATTCGGGTATCTGGAATAATTCCACCAATTCAAAGTTCTTTTTACCTTCCCGTTTTAAATCTACAATTAATTTCCTGATGGTACTGTCAATTTCGATTGACTTCCGACCCATGTTTGTTTATGATCGTCTCCGCGAAATCATTGGAGCAGACGACAATTTTGTGACGTCATACAGGAAGTAGAGTAACACGCGCTGTTACGTACGCATTTTCACGGACATTCTTCGCTTCTAAAGTCTTTTGTTTTCTGTTTAACATTTGAATTAAATTTCTTAATTTTATCGTTTTCGAAAAATCCCGAATACTTTTGACACGGCGCTGTATATCCCCCGCTTCGCGCTAAACGCGCGGCAGGGGATAATAACTATTAGTAACTATGGTGTTATTGTTAGAGGAGATAAAGCGGAGGGAAGACTAATGACGTTATGGATAAGACATGGTCCGAGGGTATTATCAATATAATAAAGAATGTTTGCCTGCGGGATTTGACCACGGGCAAATCGCGAGGGAAAATATCCTTTATTATTGATAACGCCCTCGGACCATGTCTTATCTATTTTATAAACCGCCAACTAGTTATCATAACATTGATATGACCGATGACGTGAAATAATAGCTTAGTTGGGTTTAACGTTCGGGAGTGAAAATTCGCGGGTTCGAGACGGCATATCGCCAAAAGATTTGCAGTATCAAAACTAGATTTGTGATATTTTTCAAAAGTGAGAGTCAGTTGACACTTTGACTTTAACAAAAATCATCAATTATATCGTTCGGAAATAATTATTTGAAGAGGGATATATCATAATTATGTTCTGCCTTGCAGGGCGATTATGTTGATAATAACCTTCATCCGAGGGACATTAATCGAATAACTCCCTTGCCGTACGAATTAAAATTAAAATTAAATTAAGATAAATAAAAACCTCAAAGAACAATGGAGTGACGTCACTTAAGGTTTATAACTAGACATATTGAATCTTGTAAAGAAAGGATGTCAACGCAAATACCTTTGCAGCATTAATTATGTGCAAAAAGTGTTTTTATGGTTTATCAAATAGCGGATCTTGGAATGTTTTTTGAACCTGTTTTTATTGCATCGGATCGCATCGCATGGACGCATCTGTTTCAGTGTGCGTAGTATACGAAAAACACACTGTTTGCGTTTTAACGCATATCAAGAAATTTGGATGTATAGTTTTTCCCACCCTAAACAGGATTTAGAACATTGAATTTCATTTACCTTTTTTTTCATTTTCAAATGGGCTCGAGTAAGGCGCATTTCGAATTACACAATGTTAAATCATCCTGCAAGAGCGTTACATTTTCCCCACATAAATTGCTTTTAAAGGGGCAGTAGCACGTTTTAGGGGGAATATAGGTGATGCCAGGAAAATGAAAATTAATGGTTCTAATTGAAAGACAAATGTATTTATGCTAAATGGAGCAGTAATAATTCAAATATATAACATAAAGTTTAGCCATTCGATTCCTTTTTCTTTACACAAAATGAATTAAATGAATTGGCTTGGGTAATGAGATATTTGACATTGTCAAAATAATTCATTTAGCATTAAGATACAATTATCAGTGAAAAATTGAAAATATAAAATTTTGAAAAAACGTGCTACTGCCCCTTTCAACGGTTGTCGACACTTTTTGTAGTTTACAGTTGTGTAGTTGTGAGACTGATCATGACACGCGTATGATATGATTATCTTCTCGAGTTAAACAAACACATCGTATTATGTGTTTAATTTAATAGCTAGATTTCCATTTAATACATGAATCATCTGAATATTAAACTATGTTTATTCTGAAGAAAAATAAAAGAATCAACAAGGACACATTTCGGATGACATATGTTTTGACATATATGGGTCGATTATATCTAATCAATCAGGTATCTGCGTTTTTAACAACAAAAAGGAGGTTGAGTGTAAAATCTATATTTCTTCTTAACAAGTTTATGCATATACAGATATATATATATATATATATTTCAATGTCCAGGGGGTATAAGGAAATTAAAAATATCATGTCGACAAAGTTATGTAAAAGGCATGCAAATATTTAAAGACGAGTACATTAATTTACCATATTCTCTTACCTTTAGAGTTAGTTATATCCTTAAACATGCTACATGACTTTATCGTGAATATTTTGAGACTAAAATTCACTCCCAAGAGCATGCTAAAAGTAAAAATTCGTCATGGATATATAACTGCAAAGGGATTTCAACAGACGAAACTACAGGGCGGTTTCACTACAGAAATAAGGCAAAGAGAGTTGGTTTTATTCAAAGAATGCAATGTCACTGCGTGAAACACCCTTCAGCGACGCAATGGTTCTTTCTTTTTTATAAATAAAGTTTAGAGCCCGAATCTCCGTTGAGTAGAATAATTTGTTAATATATGCAGACAGATATTTTTCAAAAAACATCTTACGGAGTGTGCAGTCTGTTGCAGTTCCATGTGACTGAGCCCATCCAGTGCAACACAAATATATTGTTCTTGTCTTGTATTGATATCTAAACATTCAAAAGAGTGAATCATGAATCAAACACTAAAATAGGGAAACAATATATTGATATATTTTAGAAAAGCATTTGAATTATACTGACATATTTTTCAAATATAGATACACATCGTAAAAATAGAAAGTTTTCAAAAGGTTTACCATATAAACCGTCTGCCATGTCTTATCAACATGACCTGTGCTTTCTAAACTACATGATAATTTCTGATAATAGACTTACTGACTTTTTCCTATTAGATTCATTGATAAAAAACTTAAGAATGCCTAAGGAAGGCATAACAAATAGCTTTACTATGACAAAGGTCACACTTTTCATCACATCTTTTATATTCCTAGATCCGACATGGAAGAATGTTATAAAAAATTTCAGTAAACCTTAACAAAAACATTACATTCAATTTCCGCCAAAACATTACATTCAATTTCCGCAAAATATAAGCTTCAATTAATCCAAAACTCTGATAGGTATCACAAAAGAGAATCTATAATGTGAAATATGATACCTACTCAGTTTTATAGCGCGTCACAGTATGTTCATTCCACCACGATCCGGTAGAAACCTTATGGCTGACCGTCACTGCGGCTATATAGCGGGTCTGATGAGAACACACGTGGGTACTGGAAGATATCAGTTACACAGCTCAAAAGAAGTTAAGGAACACGTACGTATATTATTTGTTTGATGTTTTGTTCATACCCATATTCGTACATGACCTGGGGCGACTGATATCCAAACTTACAATTTTATTTTGAAAATTTGATTAATTTTGAAAATTTAGAATTTTTGAATTTTCGAAAAAAAATTCTGAGCAAATGTCTTTATCAAGTTATTCACTACCAGAGTTGTAACTTTCAAACCAACAAAGTCATTAAAGAAAACACTGCATCGTAACCTGAACCAACTGACGTATTGTGACTATCATTTTTACCCCCTTTGTTTCTGACCTCAAAGTTCGGTACATAATCTGCATCAATCTCAGTAATTGATTCCAATAATATGTCAGTGTGTTAGTGTTTATTTTGTGAAATACATAACTTTAATCACTCGCTAATGTTTATGAGATACGTTATTCAAATGTTCCTTTAATTCCTTTGAATAGTATATAATATATATACAATCAAAATCATACACTCCAGAAACACAAAGTGAGACATTTCAATTTATTACAATCACAAACTACCGTCACGCTCAACTCAAATGTCAATCCACTGTCATTGAAGTTTACCGATCAAATCAATGTGTTGATCACCTACCAAAACGAATTTAATGAACGGCCGGATTAATGAAGCAGAAATAGTGATAATTAACTAATCCGTTACGGCTAGTTGGCGTTCGGATTCGGAGACTGAAGCAACGGATTAATGAATCAACATTTAATGAGTTTATATAGAGATCAGTTTGGTTACAGCTGGCTACCGTTCGGATACCGCGGGATTCGGATTATCGGTGGACGGATTATCGAGGTCTGACTGTACCGTATTTCCTCGAATAGACGCCCCCGGCGTGTATTTTTTCAGACCCTCTTTACCCCCGGCGTGTATTCGAGGCCGGCGTCTCCTTATTTTTTTAGTAGGAAACAAACAAAAATTATAGATGGTGTAAAGGGGAAATACTTAATTTCAATTCAACTACGGGAGCATTAATTAATCAACTCATCACCCGGCGTTTATTCGAGACCCGGCGTCTATTCGAGACCCGGCGTGTATTTACTTAAAACAGCCATACCCCCGGCGTCTTTTCGAGTCCCGGCGTCTATTCGAGGAAATACGGTACATAATAAAGTCAGAGACCATCATAGGAGTTAATTTTGACATGATAAAGCGCTACACATAAGGTCAAGCGTATGGCCTATCAAACAAATTAAAGACTTTTCTGGTTTAACAAATGGGTCATATCATCTCATTTGGCGTGCATATTAATTCCCAAATTACATTTCTGCTAGTACAGTGACAATATAAAGGTATGTGTTTTAACGAAAATCGACAATGAAGCGTGAACAGCGCTTCCAACTATTCAGATGTGGCATTTCAATAATAAAAATAATGTGCATACTTACATTGCGCTTTCAGCGTCCTTAGACATGCTCAAAGGGCTACATTATTACCCTGAAGGAGTGTAATTATATATATAGCTGCTACTAAGCGCTTGCAACCACGTAGGTCAGTACATCCTGTTTTCAGGTACTCATTGCATCACTGAGTGCAATGGGGATAAAGTGCCTTGCCCAGGGACACAACACAGGATGAGACACAAGTCACACATATTTGGTGTGTCTACCATGGGCACAAATAACTGCTTTTCGGAGTTATGTGTTTCACCGTTTTGCTAAATAAGTTCAAATTGTTCATATTAGTATAAGAACAACTCACAATCAACATGATGACACAAAAGAAAACCAATTAAATGTTGTCGATTGCAGATATCAATCGTTTTTGTTGAGAAAATATTCTACAAACAAACCACTTTTAAATAAGAAATTTAGAATGAAATCTTACCCATAACGAGAGAGCGATGACGAGTTTGATGAAACCGCTTGAAATAGGCAGATTATCCACAGTGCAAATACAAATGATTTCTCCATCTTCAGTGCATCATACCTTGCCCGAGTAAAAGGAGTCAGATCTTCTTATTTAGAATTAATTTGAAAATCGGAATTATTCACCGGCGTCAAACAGAAGTTCGCTGAAAAGATTACATTACTTCGCTGGCGTCTACTACCAGGTATCACAAGAAAATGTTTATCTGTTCAATGTTAGTTATTGTGCTGACAAAACGCAACAAGCCCGTATTGGTTGGTTGAACTGTAGAAAAACTCCTTTCAGCGAGTTGGTAGATTTTATGAACGCATCTTTAGAAAACTAATATTACTTTGCACCGTTTTCCGTATAAAATGTTTTACCCAATCTAAATAAATTTAGATCAACAGATTTTTTGTTTTGTCATACTGCAGTATGATCAAATATAAAACCTGTTGATCTAAATTTATTTAGATTGTGTTTGACCTGTATTCCCCGCAGACAAATAAGTTAGATAAATTAGTTAGTTATAATTCTAGTCTGGTTCCATACCCACCAAGGACAAATAGACATAAAATCTCAGATCCTTTACTCGGGTGTGATATCTGATATCGTGCGGGCAGTTGAAGATATCAGGTTGATATCGTATGTCTGTTCTGTTCTGCACCGTTACCAATTTATGAAAATAAGACCTTACTTCATTACAAGCGATTAATCGTAACTTTATAACAACCCGTACACCCCTTCATGAAATAACTTAATATCTCCCAGTGTCTCTTGCTCGCCAAGATTCGACTGATCGATACAAAATCACTCAAGCGTTATTGGACGGATGGGTACAGTTGAGTTTTGAAAATTCCACGGATAAGGCTTTAATGTCTCAATCACTCAATTTTAATACTATCAAAGGAGTCTGGATGTAGTGAAACATTGGTGTGCAGTGTCGATATGAAACATAAAAAAGGAGATTCGGGAGTAGTATCGGGAATCCATAACATATAACAACAGATACAATCAGATAAAAGCCGAGTTTAGTTGTAAACAATACTCATAGATATCAGTCATTTTGGAAACAGATGCGAACAATATGTTTTTTTCAATATCTCTTTTATTTCACATACGCATTGAACGTTTCTCCCTGGATATTTTACAGACGCATCTTCACACCAGCCAGCAATGATAAAGAGAAGTATTTACATCAGTCTAAGTAAACCTAGCCTCAATATTATCCGTTTCACTCCGATACTGAGTGAAACGGATAATATTGAGGCTAGGTTTACTTAGACTGTATTTACATTTTTATATGTTAGTAACATTCATAACGTGAACATCTTAAACGTTTTGGAAAATTTTTAGTAAATAAAAACATTGACGCAAACGTACCCCATAAGAGAATATATTGGTCGTATTGGTATTGTTTCTGTTGTTTTTCTAGGTCTACATATAAAAGTGCATTCACACGTAATATAAGTTATAACATTGCGTAGCGGGTGGATAGGGATTTATTATTCCCGCGAAAGGTTTTATGCAACGAATTTATCTTACCGAATGTTAAACACAACTCATATTGAAAAAAGTAAAAAATTGCTTCGACAAATCGGAAGTGTTGTTTTAAAAACACGCATCATCAATCTACGGTGTCAGTGCCTCGCTTTCTTTCTGTGAACGCAGTTCCTGAAGCATAGTTTAGATGTTAAACAACCCCCCTTGCACGACACACACAAGGAAATACAAATATTTCGAATAAATGTCAACCTATTCTCAGTTGCAATGATCACGAAAGCCGCGACACAATATTGAAAATTATTTCGACGAGAAACATTTCAAACACCAAATCTGAGATAAATAAGGTAAATGTGGTAATATAAATGTATGTTTTTGGCATAGCTTGCAATTACTTTGACTTTAGTTTGTATAAAGCTACATATCATTTGAGCTAAGGTAACATCAATGTATTCAATGAAACATATTTAAAAAAAAACTCAATCTGCACGCTGTTTTCATGGCGGGGTATAAATAAGTTAAATTTGCACGTTTTTTCATGAATGGCTCATGGCGGGGTATAAATAGTTAATCGTGATATGTAATAGATATACCCACACTTCCCGAGGTGTATCGCTCAATATACCTCCTGTTTGAATCGTGGGTCTCCGAGGCGTAGCGTAGCGGAGCCGTGGATCACGATTCAAACAGGAGGTATATTGAGTGATGCACCGAGTTATAATTGACGAAAAAGAGTTGTCCACCATTCTCTATGTATATTTATCTTGACCTAACTAATTCAACAAAATATTTACAATACTCTTTTTTTTTGCGTTTTCAAAAACATATATAAACTGACTTCATTACGTTAAAATTTGGCACAAACTAGTACCTATACATGGCTTATATAGGAAAATACAACAATCCAGACAAGGCACAACAAAAAGTACCACTACCTGTATCAAGCCTCAGTAGCTCAGCCGATAGAGGCGTTGCGTTGCAACATTGAGGCCCCTGTTTCGATTCCCACTTTGGTTATTATCATTTCTCAAAAATTCAAAATTTTACAATTAACTTGGTTGATTTGCGTAAGTTGAAGATCTCTTCACTTGACTGTATTTGGGTGTGCAAAAAAGAATAGGTCTATTAGAAAAGTTGTGGTGTATCGGTCAATATACCTACAGTTAGAACAAAAGAAACCATAGCAACGAGACCGGAAGTGGAATATAACAGTAGTTATACAGGGTCATGTGAACCAATCAGAGATCGAGATTCTTACACGAGGTAGGATAATTTATGTCGGATGAATATAACAAATATCACATTTTGAACTCGATAGAATGGGTTTATTGTGTTGGTGTTATCAATTAGAATGTCATTACAGATAAGGCACTTATGAACTTTTAAATGGTATGTTTCGTTTTTCCCTTTTCCAATGGTAATTCATTATGTTTTGTAATGAACTTTTCCGAGGGTGAAATATTACCTTTTCTTCTAAACTTTTATGTGGTGGCTGATGATATTTCTGGAGCAGAGGAAGATGGGACTCATATGGGCTTTGATGGCGTAAGGTGAAAAGGGTGTTAGTATCTGCGCCGAAATGTCACATCTTTCTGCAATAAAGAAGTCGTAAGTCCATAAAATTTGTATTTATGCACCATACAAACCTCTAAAAATCCTCTGAAAGAAAAAAATATCAAAACATGTTTCTATTTGATGACACACTTTGATCAAGCAAGTTTATTCAAGTGTAAACCTATCATAGTACAGTAAAACTCGGATAAAACGAACTCCAAGGGACCAAAGAATTTAGTTCGCTATATCCGGTGTTCGCTATACGCATATAATTTTAATGATATTTTATAGGGACGGGACTTGAAAATTTGTTCGCTATATCCGAGTGTTCGCTATATCCGTGTTCGCTATATCCGTGTTCTACTGTAGTTATGAGTTTAGTAATTCGAAAACAAACCGTTTCTTTCTATATTGCAGGAGACTTTTGCTAGACGAGGCCATTGCTTCAAATATGGTGGACGATAAAACGAGCCTAAGCTCAAAGTATGAGAAGGATGAGAGCATATCGTTCCTTATCGACCAGCTTCTATCTAAACTAGGGAACCCGGGACGCTACCAGCTGTTTATATTCACCCTTTTGTCTCTGAACTATTTCCCCATGGTTTTCAACCAAGTGGTGTAATGATCTGTGATTCTATCTCTCTGCTCTCCTCCGGAGTTGACTTGGTCTTAGAAAACATTAACAGATATCTCTTAAGTTGCGTTTACGTGGCACCTGTTTGCCCACGGGAGTAAAATACCCCCAGGGGCTCATTTACCCCTAAGGGCAATGGGCAAATCACTTTGCGTTTACATGGGTTTAAAGCAAAGGGGGTATTCATAATCATTGTCATCTATCTGACCATGAGCAGGTGAATACATTTCTCTGTGGTACAGAAAAGAAACATTATGCAAGGTATATTTCTGGTTTATTTACCTTTGACGTTCACAGCAACCAGAAATAAAGATTTGTGGGTATAAGAAATGTTATTTACTGGCGGGATGGTAGAGTAAAAGCATGTTGGTGACTTATTTCCTCGAAATCCAGGCACTGGTCAGTGTCTCGACAAGCCCCTCAGTACTGCATAGTTTGCCATCGATAGAGAGTGATGCATTAGCTGATTTACAATTGAGAAAGTCTTTACTCAATCCCTCTACATTCAATCAACATTAAAGTTCTAAAGAGACATAACTTATCATAAAGCTATTTTTAAACAAGTTTTCTTGAAAGAAGGTCTGAGTGTTTTGCAAACTGTGGTGTGTTAATCAGAATAAGATAATGCATTCGTGGTTGGTGGTAATCTATGGCCCCTCTTTTTCATTAAATTTTTCAAATTCTCGCTTCTGAAGATTACCGACAATTGATTTCAATTCCGGTTCATGCTTTTCTTTTTAACTCATCTGGCCTTTAGGCCCGTTGGGTTAATGACATGACATGGTGTCCTGCATCCGTTCATCCGTCCGTAAACTTCGTGCATTTTCCAAAAGCATAATGCCTAAAAAGCTGACACCTTGTGTACAGATTCCTTGACTAGTGAGGATTAACAATTGTAGCTTTTGTCCCAAATTAGGGCCACAGGAGACACGCCTTAAAATCTATCTTTCATCTTCTTGTGCAGAAACAATAGTCCAAGTAAGCTTAACCTTATGTTCAGATTCCTTGACTAGTTAGGATTATAAATTATAGCCCTGATGGCCCTCAGGCCCCTAAAAAGGGTCACAGGGGCCACGCCCTTAACACATATTTTCATCTTCTTCTCCAGAAGTTATAGGCCTAGAAAACTGCTACTTATCGCCTCATGCGCCTATATACTTAATTTTAGGATTAGTGACCCTGGCCTAGAGGCCACACTCTACAGCATAATTGAATATAAAGCCAGGTGAGCTACAGAGCCAATGGCTCTATTTTTCAAATTTTTCTAAGTTTAATATGAATAGATCTTATATTTTGAGTACGTGAAGATTTTCTTAATCGAATGCTTACAGTCCAGGACAAAAGACACCCGGGAAAAAAACCCACCCATTTCAGATGCTGTTGAATCTTTTAACAACAAATACATATATCTATATAAACTACTCACAAATTTTGACAGGTCACTATGTTGATCCTCACTTTTCAGTGGTTTTTATGTAATGTATGTATGTAAAGGACTTAAATTTCATAGTTGAAACAGTAGATAATCCTAATTTAAATTTAATATGAAACGAAGAAATCATACATATTGTTCAGAAAAAAGTTTCATTGATACCATCTGCAAAAGAACAACATTCCAGTGAATCTACAATGAACTGGACGATCCTTTCTGCCCGTTTTAACCATTAGACTCAAAGAAATAATAAATGAACTGTTAACCTTTAGCACTAGTTTCTGATCCACCCTCTAAGCAATTCAATTCTATAAATACATAATAGATATATTATGAATAGTTAGAACTTTAAGAACTATCCAAAAAGCTTTTAATCTCCATACGACCTTTTGAGCCCTAAATGTTTTTGAGGCTAATTCTGCCAATTCTGCATCTCATGCTGTCCCTCGCTGTCCATTTTTTGTATGCTAGCTCTAAAAACATTTCAGCAATTTTAAGGCAATTTTTGCTTAAAGGGGCAGTAGCACGTTTTTAGGGGTAATATAAGGTGATGTCAGAAAAATGAAAATTCATGGTTCCAATATAAGGTATTCATATAAGCTTTGGCTTGTTTACCAATACGGTTCCGTTCTTGGAAATAAATATGTTTAAACCATTTAATAGTTCTTTAGAATGAATTTTCAAAAGCATACTTATACAATACAATATTTTTTAAAAACAGAATGAATGGTGTAAGCGAGACAACAAATGCTAAACCTTTTTATGGTAGGTTACTCAATTTTAGTATTCAAGTGAGTGACGCTCGTTTCGGAATGGAACAACTTTAAAGGGGCAGTTGCTCGTTTTTAGGGGGAATATAAGGGAATGTCAGGAAAATGAAAATGAATGGTTCCAATTGAAAGACAATGTATTCAAACTAAATGGAGCAGTAATAATTCTGATACATAATGTTAAGTTTTGCAGTGCGATTTCTTTTCTTACAGAAGGTGTTCACAAAAAATGGCCGCCAATGGAATTTTTGTGAATCTTCATACTTTGTCCTCTGATAATGGCTGATTGGCTTGTGTATTGAGATTTATGACACTATCAAAATAATAATACATTAACGTACAATTAACAGTGACAATTTTAGAATATAAAATTATCAAAAAACGTGCTACTGCCCCTTTAATGTCCAACTTCTGCAGTCCTCGATGTCTGAGCTCCATCCTGCCGAGCCCACCAAGCACCTGTTCTGTCAGTCTAAGTAAACCTAGCCTCAATATTAACCGTTTCACTTCGGTATAGAAGTGAAACGGATAATATTGAGGCTAGGTTTACTTAGACTGCTGTTCTGTGATTCAACAACTTTTTAAAACGAATCTTGAAAGGGTTTTACGGCAATATTGACTAAAATGTGACATTCAGATGACATAAAAATGGGGGAAAATATGGTTCATTACTAATGTAAATTAAAGCAATTTCCCCCAATACAGAGAATACCATTTCGATATTATTAAATTTATATTATATTTTAGATGATTTTTCTTCAAGGTCATTCTCAGGTCGGAGTCAATATTTCATTAAATCATTTCAACAATATAAGTAGTATTTTCCTTCAAAGTCATTTTTTTTCTCGACACATGAAATTTTTCATCAAAGTCACTATATCACCTAAAGCATAGAAAACCATTTTAAATTACATTTTATCAGGTACTTTTTTGATGAAAATCAATATTTCTTCAAAACATTTCATCAAAGAAGTTTTCTATCAACATCCTTTTTTAAAAGTCGACGTCAAAATTTTATCAAACACATACAAACATTCATCAAAGTCAATATTTCATCAAAGTTATCATCTTATTGGGTAATATTTTTAAGGTAATTTTTATTCAATATGTCTTTATCCAAAAAGGTAGGTTTTCCAATCCAATTCTCTTATTTTCTGAATAAATTGTTTCAATGATGCATTTTTTTAAAGTCAAACTATTTTCAAAATCAAAAGTTAAACCATCTTAATCCAATAATAGGTCGAAAATGACAAACATTATAAAGGGACATAAGCCTTGGTGAGAAAAGAAAACGGGTTTTGGAAAGGTCGTTTTTGAGGCCTTTGGGAGGATTTTGCTTTTAGTTGAAAGATTGAACAGGTGCTGCTTTTTTTAGGCCTTTGACAAGGCACGGAAAGGTGTCTCTTTCCTTCAGCTGAAAGATTGGACAGGTGCCTCTATCCTTTTGAAAAGAACGTCTTTCACCTTTTTGTACAAATGGTCACCCGAACACGGATGAATTACGGACGTATACGGTCGCTCGGAGCGCTTGTTGATAGAAGACACTTAACATACTAACCCTCCAGGGTAATAATACTCATGGCGCTTTGAGCATGCTTTGTCATGGATATATGCGCAGTATAAGAAAGCTTTTATTATGTATTTATATTTTATATAAGAAGATAATGATAGATGAGTCAGAATGATGTCTCATTCACTGCAAATATATATATTTTGTCCGTGGAAGTAGTCCACCTTTATGTAATGTGCCAAATGTAATGTTTAGCAATTGTTTGTTTGATGGAGTTTTATAAAAGAAGTATCTCAAATCATAAACGCCTTTGTAATGCAATCTAAAAGATAAATGTTTTATTGTGTTAGTATGATAACAGATTGTCCAAACGCTGTCACTGCAGCATTCTCTCCCCACAGAGACAACTCAGTCATACCTGAATTAGCCTCTGTTCTATTACGCCTAGATCCTGGGGTTCCGGCAGATTGCCCTAGCGGCAAAAAGTTGTAACTTAAAATATCTCCCTTATTTGCAGCCAATGAAAACACCTTTTGGATATCCATCACATGGTGAGTTTTTAACGGTCGTTTAGTGGCATGGAAAATATTATGTCTTCATGTTTATTTTTCATTAACAGTGTGAGAGGGAAATAATTTGAAAATCAGATATGGATAGGGTTTTTCATTAGATAGAAACTGTTTTATAATTGTGTAAATTATCATTTGTTTTATGTTAGATTTTACTTTACTAATCAACCAAATAATAACTAATGAAAAGGTAAAAGGCGTAGTTTGTAATAGGAAGAATTACCTCCCCTGGATGTTAATTTTTAACGAAAGCTTTGACAAACCACACGGAGATGGTCGAGGTTTTGCGAATGACCACCTTTGAAACGGCGTCGCTGATTGCACAACTAACTTCGATTGCCTCCAATCAGATTTCTACCTTTCTATCCCGTGTATTAGCCGTAATAGAACAGAGGCTAATTCAGGTATGACTGAGTTGCCTCTGTGGGGAGAGAATGTCACTGTAGTTGAGATGTTGTACATAACTGTTTTTGCCTTTTTAATCAATATTTTATTTCTGAATCCCGGTTACAAGATTCCTTGTCCTCAGATTCAATAAAGTTGACAGAAGAGAGGATTCAGGTTTTCACACACAAAACACACACACTTAACACAACTCTAATACACATATGCATACAAAGTCACTATGATGAATATATGATGGACAGGCATATAAAGACATGTTTTATGTCTAAAGTTAAGGCTAATGGAAAGATGCATATTTAGTTTATGTACTCCTCTCAAGTGGATGATACATTAGCCATTTTATATAAAATTTATTATGGTTTGACTTTCTGAAATACATATGACGCTCAATGGTGTATCGATTTGCTAAAATATGTTTAAACATTTTCAAACTTATCTGACAATCATCCAGTTTACACTTGTAAATAAAGAATTTGACCAATTAAAGAATGAGGTCAAATTCATCATCTGTAACAATATTTTCTTTTAGGCCAAACAGTACAGTACATATCTGTTGCATCCAAACAATGGATGCGGTAGCTCTCTATGCTATCCCAAATGTGGATAAGGTACTATTCAAATTAGGATAGTTGGATCAATTTTCAAGTTTGAAAACATTTCGACGTCTTAAAGAAGGGCTGCATAATCTTTTTTAAATATATTTTTCAAAAGATATTGGTCAAATAACTATATAACATAAATATTAGGCCAAAACAGCAACGATACACAGTTTCTCAATGAAGCTACAGCTAAATAAACATTGCGTAACAAGGCGTCTGCTTGTCGCCGTCCAGCGACAAACCAAAACAAGGCTGAGAGGCCACGGGCAGGGGATACCGGAAGTGACGTGGCAGTAGGCGAAGCGTTCGTCTGCTTATATGGAAAATGGTAGGCGAAATCCGCAGTTCTGCCTTTTCAAAGCGATTAATAGTATGTTATATCATTGTGTTGCTGTCAACTGTCCTAGAATATCTCCTGATGAAGTCTCCGTAGACAAATTCCCATCATATTGATGGTTTCACGCCAAATTGACCCGCTGTGTTAGATCAAACAGAGCAATGTGACAATCTACATCGAACTCACGTGTTCCGATCACTACACCGATTTTCTGCTTCGAGCTCGCATTTTCACTGAATGAACAGTTTGGCATGCAGAGAAAAGGGAGATTAGTAAAATATAAAACATAGCACAAAGTTTTGGGCTGATTTATGGTAATAATCCGAATATACAATGCTCACATTTAGATTTGAACGTTGTGTAAAAAGGTTGAATAAACAATGACATTGGTCTGCAGGTGTTACTTACTCTCTTTAGATCAGATACTCACTTATTACACAATTACTTTACTGTCTATCGTATTTCCTGTCTGTTTCCTAATTAGATGATATCATATGATGACTATAGCAGGTAGGTTATATAATGCACAATCATCAACACCTGGCTATTTTATGACACCAGCTAATTAGGTAACATCAAATAGCAATTGTATTCCTTTACATCCCTTTTTTCTCCGATTGGTAAATCATAACCTATTAACCTGAAATTAGGAATACCGTTTTTGCTCTATCTGATAATTATTTTGGATACGGTTCATTTAATAAATCTTCATTCTGTTTGGCCATGTATCGGGTATTGTTGTGGAAAATATCTCCTCTATGTACAAGAGTGAAAACATTAAGATTTTCAGTGAAATCCCCTATAAAATAATGTTTTAAACAAGACATCAGTGATCATCCAATACATGTCTTTCATTGAGAATTGTAAATTGTCCATCACTAAATGAAATAACTAAGAAAAACGTATATATTTTTTATCCCATTACAAAATGAGGTCAAAGGCAATTCTAAAAAAATGGTTTAAATGTAAAAAAAATTAGTATTGTATAATTACATCCTTTCTGCTGTGCTACTAAAGTAATATTCAATAACAACCAACAACTGTGCACGAAGATTAAACAGTTCACACGGGTGCAATTGTTTACATAAACATCCGGGTTCTCACGTGCAGTCTTATGACAACATATTGCGCAAAGCGAGACCATCTAGGCCTACATGCTGTAGCATTATGCGCACAACTTCGTTTTTAATCAGGGTCTTACGTTTTCATCAATACAAATTGCCAGTTGAATAAATAAACTACCGATTTATTGAAGGTTTGAGATGTGTGGATGTTGTTTAGGGTGTTTAATCGACGGTTAAACATCGAGCTGTACTGTTAGCTTGTGTTGTTTTACATAACGAGGACACACAAGGGGGTATCACATCGCCTACTAACACGTCACGAGGCAGTCACGCTTCAGTGCGTTTTATTCTGTTCGCCGGCCTAATTAGGCGGTGTTCTTTATACAGTCGTAATTAAGCCGTTTCTAGGTCGATTTCAGAAATTTAAAGTTGAGTCCATGTGAAATTGTTATCACTATTTCATGAATCCCGAAAGTTGCCATATAGCATTTCAGTCCCTCTTTAAAGGGGCAGTAACACGTTTTTATGGGGAACATAAGGTGATGTCAGGAAAATTAAAATTAACGGTTCCAATTGAAAGACAATGTATTTAAACTAAATGACGCAAACCTAATTCAAATATATAACATAGAGTTCAGCCATGCGATTCCCTTTTCTTACACAAAATGAATTAAAGGTGTTCACACAAAATGGACTATGGATGATTGGCTTGTGTAATGAGATTTTTTACACTGTCAAATTAATACATTTAAAATAAACTTACATTTATCAGTGAAATTTTTGAAATATAAAATTATAAAAAAACGTGCTACTGCTCCTTTAAAAGTTAATTTACCTTTAAATAATATTAAGAACAAAATTTAGATAAAAATAGCTTTGAGGGTTAAGATTTTGTATGTAAGAATGTAAAATAATTTGCAGAGTAAAACTGGAATTGGAATTGTTTTAAATATTTGATTATATATTGACTTTTACGGAATCTTTTGATAAAGGTTTTCATAAAACACTAAAAAGGCACCAAAGTCAACATTTGCAACCAAACTACGTTTCATAAGATGATTTCTCTTCAAAGTATAGTTTTACATCAAACTAATTCTCCATCCAAATCCTTTTCCATCCAGCTATCCCATCTTAAGATTAGATATCCTAATTAGAATAGTGCTTTATCCACATTTGAGATACCCACGAGTGCTATTTTATCCTAAGATGGGATAGATCCACAGTTGGGATGCAACAGTAGCTTTGTCTTTTGCTGATCGTAGGAGACAACCTGTGTCACATTCTATCCCTAAAGAGGCAGAACAAGTCATGAAATATTGATAGAGCCTCTGTTCAAATAAGTCGAATTTTTTTGGCTACAATGGGCGATGCCTAGCTGATAAGACGCAATCAAAGTTAGTTTAGCTTTCAAAAATCATCATTTGGCTACTGAATCATAGAAAAGGCATAGTGATATGAACCATCCTTTCCGTACAAAAAGTGCTGTTGTTTGCTATAAAATTCAAATCGTCTTATGGTACATTTTTTGGCCTGTCAGAGGAAAGGGTCGGAAACAATGGATTTAGTCCAATTTCGAACAGAGCTTGCAACAATAATAGATAGATAGTATTATATGGGCATTGCAGGTTATCTTCCCTGCGGGATGATACAGAGTGCTTGACGAAGGGTGTATCGTACATTCAAAATCTCTGTATTTATAAGCAAGTATATGAGATAAATGACATGATATACCTCTTTTGAGAGAAAATGACTGTATCACAAAGTGCGACAATGAGATCAACGCGACATAATATCACACAAAGTAGATGTTCTGTGTAGTAGTAGTGTGTACATAAATGTGTAACTGATATATTGTACATTATATGCACGTCTGCACCAGATGTAGGTCTACATATTCCAATCCTCATACAGCATTAACAGCCATGAACATGTTCAAAATATCCTACATGTATGGATGTCCAACTGAATCAGAGTAGCCTTACAACCGCATTAACAGACATTATATATTCACGATAAGTAGACATTACTAGCCCTGAGCTCTGCTTCAATGAATCTTGTCAGATGAAATACAAACGCGCCTTGATCAAAGCGGGGTGGGATAACGCAGTCGTTAGCGCTTTCGGCTTCGGATCGAGAGGTCAGTTGTTCGATTGAATCCCTCCAAAGGCTCGGCAACTGTTCTATACGCAGTAGAGTTTGGGCACATTGCTACGTTGAATTTCAGCGCCGTACCACCCAAGGCTCGCTAGTTCCAACCGATGCCCGCATGTTTCACTGCAATGCATATCCACATTTGTGTTGCGGGCTTTCTCCCTTCAATAATACTAGCAGGCACGATATAAGTGAAAAACTGGCCAGAGCGGCGGCGTTAAACCTGAATCGCCTCGCCTCGCCTCGCCTCGCCTCGCCTCGCCTCACCTCACTTTGATCATAGCGGTGGACACAGAAATAACTATCTGTAGTCTAAGTAGCTAGGTACATGTACTTACTGGATGAGTGAATGCTGTTGTCGAGTAAACCTGCATACTTCGTCACGTATCGTTGTTTGCTCCATTTTTCGGGACGTGTTATGGGTTGGTTGGATTACTATTGGTTGAGTCTTCTACGTGGCGATGTATGCACGAGTCTCTAGGTAAGGCAGCAGACATTCACTTCTTGAAATCAAGAGCGCTAAAGATAATCTGTCATTAGGCCAACAAATGGAAAAAGGTGCATTTTAGAAGTTCAAGATTCAATGAGTTTCCAGGCTTAAATTTTATATAATATAAAGTTCATGTTCCCCTTGTCAACATATGCAAAAAGCGGGTGGAAACAAGAACAACTTACTCTTTTCTTGACCTAAATTATCGACATTTCGACACTTGTGGTGTTTTGCTTTTATACATTAACAAGTGGTACACAAACAAGAAAAGCCTTTAAAAAGGCATGCTTGGTGCCACATAGGCAGATGAAGGAGATTGTGATTTGTCGAACAATTTTTGTGATAATATATACAACACTGGATAACAGCAGTAATATTAACACGAGTATTACTCAAAGTTAATTTCACAAAATAAATTTCTATCAACACGAATTGCTGAAAGTTATGAATATTTTTTACATTCATCAACGATTGTTGGTATATTTCAAATCAAAACACACGAGGGTGATATTCTATTTATCATTCAAATTCACTCTTTTTGAGATCTCAGAGAAAAAATTTAAATCTCTGAACACAACACTAGATTTTCAAGACAGTTATGTGACAGTGACAGTTTATGATGTGATGGCATTGTGATGTTGCTACTTGAAGTAAAAGCACTGCATTGGTTGCCATGTAGCGTTGACAATGACAGGAAATTGTGCAAAACGTACTGCCAAAACCATATCTCCTTGTCATGCTGGTTAATTATTAACTGTAGTATTACAGATAATAAACAAAATACTTTCCAATGATCTGACGGGATTTCAACCCAGCTCCGCTGAGCTAAGCCGCTCCCATATATTAACTGTATGGAACCAGCGATGTAGGTCATATACTAAATATAGCACGAGTCAATTTCAGTAGCTCTGATAATAAATACATGTTTTCAACGTAAACATTTAGTGACATCGTTAAGTATGACTTGTCACGTGGTCGTAAGTGATCTACCTATTAGTAAACATAAGTCTTTTTTCGATGTCACCATCGTTCTTACACAAACATTACTTTTAAATCGCCAGGCGAGCCCAGCGTGGAATTAAATCGCGTGGGTTATACAAAAGTGGATTCTGCGATTATTGAATGCGAAATAGATATAATGCTCTAATCTGGAACAAATGCAGACTCTTCATCAAATGAAGATGTTTTTGATTGAGTCTGTTAACATTTATCAGCGTCTTTAATAGAAAATATTGTTTCTCTTTTAACATGACATTTAAAGCGAATTCATATTCCACAGTTTAATGTGCCAAATATTTTGTATTACCCACATGGTGACGTAATGCATTTTTTGCTACAGCTCTGTTCATTGGTCTTTTGATTTGGATACAACACATGTGATTGGCGCGGCTTCCCTTTGAAAATATCAAGAGTAATATAGAGAGTATTCAGAAAAGTTTTAGGAGAATCAAATCATAATACTTGGTGCCCTTTGGGGCACCAAGCAATAACAAAGGGGCGGGGCAATTGTAACAGGAGCTATTTCTCTATAGTGTACGCCGAGCATGGTGTCAATTACACATTTATATTACAATAAACCTTTTTAAAGGGGCAGTAGCCCTTTTTTTGAAGATTTTTATATTTTAAGATTTTCATTGATAATTGTACTATAATGCTAAATGTACTTTTTTGATAGCGTCAAAAAACTCATTACACAAACAACTCATCCATAGTCAGAGAACAAATTATACAGATGCAATTAAAGTTCGTTGGCTGCCATATTTGTGTGAACACCTTTAATTCATTTTGTGTAAGAAAAAGGAATCGCATGGCTAAACTTTACATTACATATTTGATTTGATATTGTTTCATTTAGTTTAAATACATTGTCTTATAATTGGAACCATTTATTTTCATTTTCCTGACATCACCTTATATTCCCACTACAAACGTGCTACTGTCCCTTTAAATTATGTTAGGTGTATTCCAAATGTTTCCAGAAGACGTATATCTAAAAAAGTAAAATCTTAAAAACGAAAAGAACGGAGACGGGTTTGTTTTCGTTTGACAGAAAATCAAACAATATTTTATTGAAATATCAAGTAAATACGCGACATTTTTCTAGAAACTCATATTAATGATTGTAGATTATTTTCAGGAGTTTTTCCTATTTATAGGAGTAGAATTAATTAATCACATAACACATACTCGATTATTAGTCACATCATTTAGTAAATTGTTTATTTCATCAAATCAGATAAAACAACAATCGTGCCTTGCTGTGATTCTGATTCTGTAGTTTTGCACAAGGGTGCTGTAAAATAGGTATGTTGTTGTTGTTATGTTTTGATTCATTGTAAATTACAATGATTATAATTTGTAGGAATATATGGTTTAAATTACTTTATGATATATGATATTTCCATAAGGCTCACATCAATATAAGAATTGGTATGTTTTTGTATGTTTTTGTTCATTCTGAAATACAATGTATACAATTTGCAGGGATATGTGGTATCAATTGACGATATCAGTATAGAAATTGGGCTGTTTGTATGATTGTTTTGCAAGTTATGGCTCATTGTAAAATACAATGCTTATGATTTGCAAGGGTACATGATATCACATTAACTAGGCATTAGATTATTGTGTCGCCACAACCCTTTCTTATTTACGAGTATAATGTGGGGCCTGATCGTAGGTGCTTTGTAGTCTTACGTTAACAACACAGGCCTCTGTTGATTTAATAGTTCTTTATAATGAATTTTCAAAAGCATAATTATACAATACAATATTTTTTTAAACAGAATGAATGGTGTAAGCGAGACAACAAATGTTAAACCTTTTTATAGCATTCAAGTGAGTGACGCTCGTTTCGGAATGGAACAACTTTAAAAACCTCGGACATTGTCCACAACGTTTGAAGTGTAACCAGGACTGGAATACTTCATTAATACCTTTATTTACGTCTATATAGGTGAGACCAGGGCAAAGCGCTCTCCCGTGGCAAAGTGACCACGCATTATTTCTTCAAAACTATTGACAAATGGAGTAATTTGTCATTACCAACGAATGAAAGTAACCGTAATGAAGCCGTTATGACCAACGCTGGAATCATGTGCCTTAGATGTGGACGCAGAATTTCAAATATTGGAAAAAACGCGATATTACTATCAGGAACGGATATGTCTCAAATTCAAATATTTCATATAAATACAAAACGGAACTGTGAACTCTCGTGCACATGTAACATAAATTGGTATCAATAATTCATTGGATAATAAAATTTGTAATCACTTGCTTTAATGATTTTCTTTGATGTACATTACAAATGCTACCCTTGATTGGGCAAAACACACCGAGGGAGCGCTTTGCCCTGTGTTATACAAAATATCTTTGTTTTGTTTAAGAATGACGACAAGTAACAGTTACAAAAACATATTTTTCTGTTGTTTTTTAAATCAGGAAAATAAAATTCATTGTATATTACTGTTTAACCCTAAACGATAAGCAATTTATGCCGTTATGCCAAATTCGACACAAAATAGATGATGTGCATTCTTTAATTCGTCCATATAACCAATTCAATTCTTATTTTCTTTTATTTATTACTGGTTTTGATAGTCAATGACCTACATTATCAACACTTTCGTAGTTAAAAGAAATGTACATGTACCAACCATAATGATATTTGGTCATTAAGAATGTTGAACATTTAGGTCCATGACATGTTAAGGAATATTTTGAGCATCCTTGCATATATTGCCAACTTCTATGTTAATTCTATTATGAAAGGCTAACCTTTGTGGTTGATAAGACAGCCCATATAACAAACAGAGACAAAAACATCGTTACCTTTACCACACACCAGGGAAAACTGATATAGGAGCATACAATTCTAAATTCCTTACACGCATGTTAATACATATATTCTTTTCACGCAGACATTTGTATCTCATGAGCATTGGTATGATATCGTTTTATTCTTTGATTTATTTCAATTCAACTAATTGATTTTTATTTAACAAATGATAAAAAGATATCATTTGCTAATTTATAACTACAGCAATGCATCAATGAAGAATGAATTGTCTATGTATGAGATTTTAATTTTCTAATATCTATACTGGATACAGAGGTTGATTCATCACTCAGTAAGTCTATATTTATCATGATCTCGAGCAAGAAGAAATAACATAAGAGTATTTTATTTCATGTGTATACTAGATATAACAGATAAGCATTATATTACGCAACTTTGCAAATACTGTCTGTAAATGGAAATTGTTATTGTGTTCTCGTGACTTTATAACTCATTTTAAATGACTGAATGAAGAACATTTAAATATGATACTAGTTGTATTTAGTGTCCTCTATTTCTCAACAGTGGGACCTGGTGTGTGTTGACACCTACCCCCGCCATTTAGTGTCCTCTATTTCTCAACAGTGGGACCTGGTGTGTGTTGACACCTACCCCCGCCATTTAATGTCCTCTATTTCTCAACAGTGGGACCTGGTGTGTGATGACACCTACCCCCGCCATTCTCAATGAAACTCTACTTCTGTGGGATGGGATACTGCTAGTTCAGTATCTGCCTTTGACAAAGACAATACGATTTCCGGAAGACTTTTATGCAAAGAATCATAAAAATTGATGTTTTTGTTTAATGCCTTAAGCGAATATAAATGTTGATAACATGTGAATAGGACAACAGAACCAGTGCTTGGTTCATGGCGAGGTATAAATAATTTATCATCCCGCTCAAGAGGGTGATATCAGTAGTTATCCAGGGTCACGTGAACCAATCAGAGATCGAGATTCTTACATGAAGTAGGATAAATGTTGATAACATGTGAATAGGACAACAGTGCTAGTCTGTCAGCAACATCCCAAAGCAACATATTCACTTGACGACCAACCAAGTCTACTGCAGTATAGCAATTCTAGATCACTCAGCGGAAGTGAATGTATCTCTGGGCTCCATATTGTGATAATACATGAATTGTTTAAAAATATTACCAAAATTGAAAAAAATACTTCGGAGACTAAATGTTAATCTTAACAAGTGCGGATAAAAGCAGATAAAGTTTTGGTTCATAAGTGCATAAGCACGTTTTTAAGTTGTGTTTCTTCATTGTGTACTCTTCACTATCCGAGCAGGTCATCTCTTTGGTGTGATGCTTTAATGAAGCTATGTCATTCTCGTGTAAACCTATCAACTGTTATTAGGAATTCAGTTGTTTGGAAAATTAACCGAATCTTCTCTATATTACAGGAGAGGGTTGAAGGACTAATTCAGTCCTGTCCAGATGGAGGATGATAAAACGAGCCTAAGCTCAAAGTCTGAGAAGGTGGAAAGCATATCGTTCCTTATCGACCAGCTTCTATCTAAACTAGGGAACCCGGGACGCTACCAGCTGTTTATATTCACCCTTTTGTCTCTAAACTATTTCCCTGTGGTTTTCAACCAAGTGGTTGGAGCGTTCTACAGCGCGGATGACGGACATTATTGTGACGTCACAAGGGGACGGACTACTTTTCAGTTGGATGGGCGTAATGTTACAATAATAGACAAAGAAACAGGTCAGTGTGAGACACTTCTTTCACTTGAAGATGGGACGAATGCAAGTGTTCAGTGTCGCCATGGAGACTGGATGTATCACAACGAAGACAGAGAAAGAACCATTGTTACAGAGGTAAGACAGAATCGCTTGGAAAAATCAAAAGGACACATGTAGCTCCATATTTTGAGATAATTTGAACGTGGTTTATTGCTTTGAATTGCTTGTTGGTTTAACGTTGGAAGTTAATTTCAACTTGAATACCTATATCTTCAGAACATTACAATCAGTCTACAGCAAATATCTTTGCGTATATTTCAAATGTTCTTGTTATTAATATTTTATTGTTGCTATTGTGATAAGTTGTTTTTTACAACTTTTCTTTACTTTTGTAGGTTATTCACAAGTCTCCTTTGTATACACTTTTGAGTGTTAATCCCGCCCTCATTTTTCCTGTGTTTCCCATCTTCCGCCGACCCTGACTTACAATCCTGACACAAATGAAAAAGAACGCAGTGGGATTTAAAAACAAAATATTTGAATCACGGTCACTTCAATGACCTTTCAAAACTGTTACGGGCAACGGTGAGGTTCAATTGGAGATAACCTAATTTACATGATATTAGCCCTAGGATAGCTAGGTGAACAAACTTATGTTAAGGTATGTAGCTTTTTTTATTAAATGGAAGGTCGTTTAGTGTCCTCTATTTCTCAACAGTGGGACCTGGTGTGTGATGACACCTACCCCCGCCAATCTCAATGAAATTCTACTTCTGTGGGGTGATGTTGGGATGGGATACTGCTAGGCTATCTGAATTATTCACAAAATTCTATTGAATGGAAGGTCGTTTACTCTTTTTACTCTATTCCTCTGCAGTGGGACCTGGTGTGTGATGACGCCTACCTCCGTCCACTCTCCACGACTCTCTACTTCTGTGGCGTGATGCTGGGAGGGATGCTGCTCGGCTACCTGTCCGACAAGTTCGGACGGCGGATCATCCTCCTCATCACTCTCTTTGTTCCGGTTCCGTTTGGCGTCAGCATCTTTTTCGCCCCTTCTTACGCCTGGTACGTTGTCGCAAGGTTTGTGGAAGGATTCTTTGTCCAGGTAAATATAATAAGTCATATATATATATTTAGCTTTCGCAAAATGACAAGCAGTACATAATAGAAGACTTTTTTTTCAGAAGTTTATCAAATTATGTTTGTTTTTCCACTTTCCCTTATAAGCGTTTTGTGATTTTCGCTAAAGGAAGAAGTGGAAATTGAGGTTTTGAAATAGGGGGTTTGGAATTAGACTAATGCCTAAATACAGTGGGTGAATTGTCAAGTATTCTTCCATAATTTACTGAAAGAGCCCTCCTCCTCGTCGTGAAAGTGTTTTCTCTCAGACGCTTCAGATGACAAGCTACATCATTGCTGTGGAGTTGTTCCTGCCCCAACACCGACCTATTGTGGGGGCCCTTCTGGAGTGTATGTGGGGCTTCAGCATCATCGTCCTGGGAGGGGTCGCCTACATCATCAGGGACTGGCGGTACATCCAGCTCGCTATCATGCTTCCAAGGATCCTCGCACTCTTCTATATTTGGTCAGTTGGGGTAGTGGATAGCAAATGGGCTTAAGTGTGATGCTATTTTGTTTTAATGAGCATGAGCGATTCCCATACCGACTTTATGCATAAGATGCTATTCGATCTTCAATGTACAACCCTTTATTAGAGAGAGAAGGAGCTCTCACAAAGGCTTTCTCTCAAAGAATGCCGGCTGCCTGAGTTAGTGACCAAGTAGGAGAGCTTTAGTCCGACCTCGCGGCCGATACTTAGTGCAGGGGCATTCTTTGACGGAAAGCAAGAGGACAAAGTCCTTCTCTTACATATATACCGAAAAATAAACTGGGCAAAAAAAGAAATGCATCACTAAAATCAACTTTTCAAATTGCAATAATTTAGCAATTTATGTTTTAAATCGATTAAATTTGATTCATTATCATCAGTTCTAGTCAATACAACAATGTGATGCGCTCGAACGCATCTTATGATGTTTTGTCGCCAAAATTATGCACCTTGAGCAAAAAAGCGCCGAAATTTGCATGCAAAAAAATCTGTAAGCATGTTGCACGTAAAACTTTGGATATTACACCCTGGTAATAGTGGGTATAAAAGCACATCAGTCCCATTGCGATTCAAACTCAGCTTTTTCCTTCATGCGACCTGCAAAATGCCACGACTTAATGAGGAAATCCGAAACCGAGCAATTGGTCGCTTGGAACGCAGAGAAAGCCATCGTTCAGTTTCAAGACACTTCAACGTGAGTCATAGCACGATTTCAAGTCTATGGCAGCGCTACAGACTGTACAACTCCGCCCGAGACCGACCAAGATCAGGACGACTAAGCGTGACCACTCCTGCGCAGGACCACTACATCAGGATCTTCCATCGGCGTTATAGAACTGTAAGTGCTACTCACAGCGCCGACAACGTTCTTGGACTTTGCAGAGTCTCGGCGGAGAAGATTAGAAATCGCCTACGAGAACAGAGATGAAATCCTCATTCGCCACCGACGTTAAAAGGCAAATATTTCAGCAAGGCAGCGCGAGACCACACGCATCACGTCTTAATATGGACTATTGCTCAAACACCAATGTGACTGTTCTCCCATGGCCATCAAAATGCCCAGATCTCAATCCAATTGAGCATATGTTGGATCTGTTGGACCGACGTCTACGACGGCTTCAGCAGCAACCACGTACACGACAGCAGATGATGTATGCATTGTAGTATGAGTGGCGAAGGATTCCTCAACATCATATTCGCTGCCTCATTCAGTCTATGCCACGGAGATGCAGAGCAGTGCTCCATGCTCGAGGGGGTAACACTAGGTACTGACTTTGACTACTACTATCACGGACGACGGCGTTCTATGAGGCAGTCGATTACACCAGTGTCTTCAGAATTTACATGTTAACCACTGTGCCAAATTTTGTCCATTTAAAGGCATTCGTTATTCGGTAATTTTATGTTAAAGAATGTATAAATAAAACTGATAATTTCCTGTGATGCGTTTCTTTTTTTGCCCAGTGTATCACATAATACATTTCAAAATGATATCACCCAGAAAATTTCGCTTTAAACATTCCATCGTAGGTTTAAGATGGGCCTGCGAACATCTCATTTCATCTAAGCCATAGTGGTGCAGTCGTATAACCCCTGAGTTTATTGTGCAGAAGTACATAGGTTCTGAGTTTGAGATATTCTATAGCCAAAACGTTTGCATACTGGTATTGGATTTTGGAGTTATTTTCGAAAGACTCTCATCTTAAATTAACATCTCTTAATATTAATATAGAACTTTGAACAAGGGTCTAATTGAATGAGAGGGCTGTGTAAGCCCAGAAGATAATTGACTCGAGGGCCTTGTAAGAATTGACAAAGTCCTCCCGTTTGGGTATTATCTGAACTTAACTGAACTGAGCTTTAGAATTGACTTGAAAGTGTGGAAGGTATATAATAAACTATTGTTTAGTATTTAACGAACAAACGCGAGTTAACCACTTGCTGTAGTGTTTGTTTACTTGTAGTACAACGTTCCCATGATGAACTGATAATGAGTGTTATCATTATCATAATAACTTGAGTTCCGTAATCTTCCAGCGTTCTACCAGAATCTCTGCGTTGGATGATAATGAACACCAAGTTTGAAGCTGCAGAAACTCTCATCAAGAAGATAACCATATTCAACAACGTCGAATTTCCAGCAAGGTCTTGGCAGAAAATAAAGTCCACAGACTCGCACTCGGAGAAAAGTGAAAATCAAGGCAACTTTGCGGATCTTGTCCGCAATAAAGTGGTTTTGAAGAGAAGTCTGATATTATTCTATATCTGGTAAGCTGGAGTTTCATGGGAATAATCCAGCAAGACATAACTCGGTACTTCCCGAAATCATCTTACTCATGCCCTGCTGAATTGAGCCAAATTAATTTTTTGTGTAGGGCGCCTGGATGGAAGGTAACTAGTTATCTAGTACTGAAAAGTTCCAGCTACAATACAGCTGCTTGTTTGTTTAATTACTTTTGAACTGAGTGCAATATCATGTAATATGGTGTTCGTTTCAGTTCAAATTATTCAATCAGTTATGTACAAAAAGTTCTGTTTTTTGGATTAAGAAGAAAGGTGATATTTCTTTATTATCTTATAAAATTGAAATACACCTTGTAAAATGTACGTTATTTCATATTATTCAACAATATTGATTATCTTGATAACCTTTTGAAAATGTCTTTAATTGATTTTGACCCAGTGCCTGTTTTGGGGAATCCAAGAATTGTATCTGGCATATGTTATAATGTCTTCTTTAGTGCAGATATAACAAATGATCCAAAAGTTTTGACAATAGGATATTTTATTTAGAAGTGGTGTACAATTCAAAATTTACAAAACATATGATATTACATAGGAAACGTTTCACAGTTAAACAACTTAAACAGCCTACATGAAACGGATAAAAAATTGGTCTGTGTTTTAATGAATATATTTTCCTCAGGTATATGATGTTATGAACGTTTTCTACCAAGGTCTATGATGTTATGATTATTTCCTCCTACATGTAGGTCTACGATGTTATCATACATGTAATTTTCTTCTTCAGTCTATGATATTATGATTATTTTCTCCTTCGGTCTATGATGTTATGATTATTTCCTCCTAGGTCTACGATGTTATCATAATTTTCTTCTTCAGTCTATGATATTATGATTATTTTCTCCTTCGGTCTATGATGTCATGATTATTTTCTCCTTTGGTCTACGATGTTATTATTATTTCCTCCTAGGTCTACGATGTTATCATAGTTTTCTCCTTCAGTCTATGATATTATGATTGTTTTCTCCTTCGGTCTATGATGTTATGATTATTTTCTCCTTCTTGATATATTGAATGTATTCTCCTTGGCTTAATAATGTTATGAATGTGTTCTTCCCTGGTACGTGATGTAAGGGCTATATATTATGTATGTGGTTTAAACATATTTTTATTTCGCAAAGTGAAATATGGATTGGTGATCAAGCCACAAGGCTTATTTGAACGCCGCTCCTAAATACAACAGAGAAAGCTGTACATAATATACAATACAATAAGAAAAATACAATTGATATAACCATCTTTATAGTCAAATCAGTTTATGTTAAAGAATACTGTTGTTGGTGATGTCTATGATATGATAGGCTGCAGTAAAGATGATATCATATCTATACAATACAATAAGAAAAATACAATTGATATAACCATCTTTATAGTCAAATCAGTTTATGTTAAAGAATACTGTTGTTGGTGATGTCTATGATATGATAGGCTGCAGTAAAGATGATATCATATCTATACAATACAATAAGAAAAATACAATTGATATAACCATCTTTATAGTCAAATCAGTTTATGTTAAAGAATACTGTTGTTGGTGATGTCTATGATATGATATGCTGCAGTAAAGATGATATCATATCTATACAATACAATAAGAAAAATACAATTGATATAACCCTCTTTATAGTCAAATCAGTTTATGTTAAAGAATACTGTTGTTGGTGATGTCTATGATATGATATGCTGCAGTAAAGATGATATCATATCTATGTTACAGATATAACTAGTGAACAGATAAGTAGCAGCTCATGAAAAGCGATTACTTTTACTAATGAATTTATGTAAGGATCTGAGGATATTGTTATTTGTTCTGTTATCTAACGATTCGTTTCCGTACAATACTGTTTTAAAATTATATCCTTGTGTACAGAAATACATATTTGATCTTAGGTTATGGTAGTTGCGACAAACAAACAGGTAGTGAAGGGCGTCTTCATTAAAATGGCCACAAGAACACCTAGATATTTCAGATATGTGTGGGTTATATTTATCTGCATTCAGATCACGACATCCGAGCTTGAGGCGGCAATGAATTATTTTAAAAAAGGCGAGTTCCTTAATTTATATCAAAGTTACTTGGAGATACAGCTGGGCTGATAATATTTTTGAATTGGGGTACCGATCGAGCATGCTTATTTGCGATGGGTTATTTGCGAAAGAGTTCCATGAATCAATGACGCTAGCTAAAAAAAGAAAGAGAATATCTATGCGTCCTACAGTTGATTGATTGGATGGAAGCACTGTTTCGTAGATTATAGTTACTTAGTTCAGATACTGTACCTAGTACAAGTTCGTTTAGATAATCTGGAGCCATACCGTAGTACATTTTATAAAAACTAATGAGTTTAAAGCGATATCTTGGATTTTTCAATGTGCTACAATTAGTTTCACTGTATAATTTGGTATGACTAGTGCCTCGAACTGCACCACAAATCGTTCTTAATGCATCCAAGTGAAGATTTTCCAGCACATTTGCATTTTTATCATGTCTGTAATACATTATCCTCCCCAGGTTTGCCGAGGGAGCCTGTTACTATGGTCTGACATACAAGATCACCTCTCTAGCAGGGAACAAATACCTCAATTTCTTCATAGGTGCTTGTGTGGAGATGGCGGCTCATCTTATCAATATTTTCCTTTTAAAAAAGTAAGTACATGTATTCCAACATAAAACACTTGACAATTTATAAACCAACTATTGTTGTATGACAATGTAGATTATCATTGCAAAGAAAGCTCCTTTTAGTAGCATCATAGATGATTTTTGCTTTTTTCAGGATCAGTCGACGAAAAACATTCATCAGTTACTCTGTGTTAGCAGCTGTGTCCTGTATAGTAGCTGGAGCTCTGTCATCTGTTGTTACTGGTAAGATACTACTATGAAATTCTTTAATTTAATTGTCTGCTGAAGTGAAAGGAAATAAGATTATTTTGACAACTTGTAAGATAATTCGCTTGTTTGGCAAGTCAAATAAATAAAATTGATTATAACTAATTGATCATGAAATAGAAAGGTATCTTAGGATTTTAAAGTTTTTACTGGGCTATAACACAACACTTGAGTAATTAGGAGAATTGAGATTTTATTATTTCTTTATTAGGAAAAAATGAACATGTGAAGGTGTACCTTTGGTATTTTTAAAATTATTTTCTTTCATTTGTCATTTTCACTATTGGCTGTGAAAAGTGAATAAAATGTATTGTTCCTTCTACAGACGGTATTGACCTAGGAATGGTCTCAACTAGTTTTGCTATAGTGGGAAGGTTCCTTGTGGCAGGGCTGTACAGTGTTATCTATCTCTACACCTCAGAGCTCTACCCCACAGTCATCAGGTAATTGCAGTCTCTTTGAAGAGACATTCTCAAATCTGTGAGTTGATTTTAAAAACAAGTGGTTTGACTTGTGTGCGAACCTTATTAGTAAATACTATTATTTATTATGTAGTTTCAAAACATCTCCGATCTTCACTCCCAAAATGACAATTGAACAGAATTATATTTGGTGTGCGGAAGAAGAAATTTTATTTAAAATTGACATTTTTGCAACTTAGATATAACCTTTTTACATTCCAGAATTTTGTGAGAGATATTGTCAAGATTCTTACTTATAACCTAACATTGCCACTGTTTGAACCTATTCATAAATTTTTTTAATTTGTTAACCTTTGGTTCAGATTATCATCTGACAATTTCACTCTGAAAGATGGACTCGCAGATCTTATTTCATGCATTCCAAGGTTATAAACAATACGAAACAGCTGAATACTTTCTTTGTAGCACTAGTGTATTACTTATATTTATGGAATCCTCGATGACTTCTTGCTAATCAATAATTTTGATATCATCACAACTAATCGGTAAAGGTGGATAATGCCACAAATGATGGAACAGACTGTTTACCTCAAATTAAAGTGAAGAGACAGTTATTTATTTGCATTATCTATACACATACAAGAACAGAAATGGTTTCGAAGCGACTGTGCAAAGATTAAAGCTCGGTTACAGTAAAAAGGCTCCACATTAGTAGAGTTTGACTAAAGCATTGTATTGAATAATAAGACAACAACATGGTTTCTGGGTAGACTCTACATTTGATTAATTGTTCTGCTTCAGTTCTTGATCAACCCTACATTTGATTAATTGTTCTGCTTCAGTTCTTGATCAACCCTACATTTGATTAATTGTTCTGCTTCAGTTCTTGATCAACCCTACATTTGATTAATTGTTCTGCTTCAGTTCTTGATCAACCCTACATTTGATTAATTGTTCTGCGTCAGTTCTTGATCAACCCTACATTTGATTAACTGTTCTGCTTCAGTTCTTGATCAACCCTATATTTCATTAATTGTTCTGCGTCAGTTCTTGATTCACTCTTCATCTGAGTAATTGTTCAGCTTCAGTTCTTGATTCACTCTACATCTGATTAATCGTTCAGCTTCAGTTCTTGATTCACTCTTCATCTGATTACTTGTTCAGCTTCAGTTCTTGATTCACACTACATCTGATTAATTGTTCAGCTTCAGTTCTTGATTCACTCTACATTTGATTAATCGTTCTGCTTCAGTTCTTGATCCACTCTACATCTGATTACTTGTTCTGCTTCAGTTCTTGATTCACCGTTCATCTGATTAATTGTTCAGCTTCATTTCCTGATCGACTCTACATTTGATGAATTGTTCTGCTCCAGTTCTTGCCCCAACCTACTTTTGATTAATTGCTCTGCTTCAGTTCTGATATGCAATTTTGGGTGAAATTGTAAATGCTCAACGTTGAGCTTAACTGCATGCATACAACTTAATAAAAATGACACACATTCTGAGATTTAAATCCATTTATTTCAGAAACATAGGAATGGGCATTTGTGGTTTCTGGACAAGACTGGGAGGTGTTATTGCACCGCAGATGAATAGTCTGGTAAGTAGTTAAATATTGTAATGATAAAATATAGTCAGGTCAGACATCAAACTTTCGATTTCGAGATTGTTAATGAAAAACAATATGTACTTAGTCATTGTTGGCATGTTCAATTGTTCTGACGGAACATTATTCTCTGAAAGAGAAAGTAGAAATGAACATTAAAATTGAAAGTTATGAGAACGTTTCACCACAAACCATAAGTGAAGAAAGAAATGTATTTACCAAATGGCACAATGACTCAGCACAGGGAAATTTCAAGAGCACCTTCCTGATTACATATCATTTAGCTTTGATGCTAACAAAAATGCCATAACTCACGATAAAAAATAAAACATCACCATTATTCATCCCCAAATGACGAATATGTTTAATCTAATTACATAAATTTAACTATGGTCTATGTTTATATGTTATATTGCAGGGCGAGAGTGGTTCCTTCTCTGTGATAGTGTTCGGGGTGATGATGGCCCTATGTTCTCTATTGGCGCTCATGCTACCAGAAACCAACGGTAGGAAACTGCCAGACACAATAGAGGACTTGGTTGATACGGAACCAATAGATCTCACTGTCAATGTGGATGTTGAGTCGGCCAGTAAACATGACAAGCAGGAGAAAGAGACCAGACTTCAAGATAAAGAAACAAATATTGTCAAAACACGTATGTAAAATCACAATCCGTAAGTTGTGTACATAGGTAAACAGGCATGGTTTTAATTGTGTTTTCGAGGTGTTTTGGATGTTTGACAAATGCCCTGTTTATCTATACCATCTACCTCCTTTAGAGAGGCGCGGACTTATGTATCTGTTTATTATCAGGCTTATTCTAATTGTTTATTCTTGGTGTTTTAATACTAGAAAAAAATATTAAACAGTTATGTAACATCCAGCTCCTCACACTTCCTATTTGAGTTCAAAATACAGTAAATGTTTATAGTCGTTTTTTATTATGAGAAGAAAATACGGTGCGCTCCTTTACTATTTGAGTTCAAAATACAGTAAATGTTTATAGTCGTTTTTATTCCACATCCACATTCCACAATGTTTATAGTCAGTTTGTTTATTCATGAGAAAAAAATAGGGTGCGCACCTTTACTATTTGAGTTCAAAATACAGTAGATGTTTATAGTCGTTTTTATTAATGAAAGAAAATAGGTTGCGCACCTTTACTATTTGAGTTCAAAATACAGTAGATGTTTATAGTCAGTTTTTATTCATGAGAAGAAAATAGGGTGCGCACCTTTACTATTTGAGTTCAAAATACAGTAAATGTTTATGGACAGTTTTTATTCATGAAAAGAAATAGGGTGATGCTAACCAAAATGCCATAAGGTTTTGTTTTGAGATCGGTCTTATCTGGAAACCCAAATTGTTCTTCTTGTGTTTATAATGAACTGTTGATATCTGTGCACGAATTCATAAATTTAACCGGCAGATTTGCAACTTATTGATAAATTGATAAATGATTTATAAAATATGAATTATAGGCATTTTTTTATGTTGTAGTGTTTAAGATTGTTGGTGTTTATTTATTTAGATAAATAACATATATTGTTAAACAATCATTCGTTATCGTGTTGGCGTTTTTTATAGATTATAAGATATCTTTTGTAACTTCACAATGACTTGTTGTTTACCTTGTTGGCGTTTGTATAAATGATATATATATATATATAATTTGTAAATTCAACATGACATGTTGTACATCTTGTATTTTGGAGCGGTATTAACATAAGCTTTTAGCTTGTTTACCAATCCAATTCTTTATTGAAATAAATATGTTTAAACCACAAGAAAATAGGGTACGCACCTTTACTATTTGAGTTCAGAATACAGTAAATGTTTATAGACAGTTTTTGCTCATGAGAAGAAAATAGGGTGCGCACCTTTACTTTTTGAGTTCAAAATACAGTTATTTTTATAGTCGGGGTTTTTATTCATGAGAAGAAAATAGGGTGCGCACCTTTACTATTTGAGTTTAAAATATTATTTTGAAACCATTACTTTCGGCCAACGGGTACAGAACACTCCTGAGAAGAATACAACTGGTCGCCTTCCAGGTGCCCGAGGTTCAAATTCAAATTAAGTAACATATTTGAAAAGGAAACAAAAATAGCTTTTATTTGATATGCAACATGATACATATAAGAGGAAAATAAAAATAAATCTGATACGAAATCTGTTCCAGTGACCCCTGTGACCTTGAAAGCCACATTTGACCTTGATCCACCACTTAGATTTTCCTAGATTTTCTATATGTTATAAAGGGATAGTCATAGAGTGTAAATCAATTAAAATCCTTTCTGTTGCAATTTGTGGTGGGTACTCTGATAAAATTACTGGACTATTGGTAAATTGCTAAATACGCCTCCTGTTTGAATCGTGTGTTTCCGAGGCGTATCGTAGCGGAGCCGAGGAAACATGATTCAAACAGGCAATGTATTGAGTGATTCACGGATTAAAATGTGGGTATATGAGGTATATGACGAAAATAGCTTTCAATCTTTCTCTATGTATATACTTCTTGTACTGACTAGATAAATTGAATATTAACAATACTCTTCTAATTGTGGTTTAAAAACTAAATACTTACTTCATTACATTCAATCTTGGTACAAACTGGTACCTTTACATATATAGACATGACACGACAGAAAGTACCACTTCTTGTATAAATCCTCTGTAGCAAAGTCGGCAGAGTCGCTGCTCTGCAACGTCCAGGGTTCGATTCCCACCACTGTTGTTTATAATTCATAACTTAATTTTACACTGACTAAGTGTAGATGTACAATAAAAGTATTTGTAATAGAAAAGTAGGTCATTACACTCATCAAACTTACTATTGTTATTAAATTATTTCATAAATAAGATTTTTCATCAAATAATTTTTCCATCCCATTTGTCAATTTTCTTCATAGTTGAAAATATTTTCAAATGAAACATTTATTTATAACAAGCTATCCTATCTTAGTGCTTTATCCATAGTTGGGATAGCCAAGAGAGCTATCTCATCTTAAGATGGGATAAATCCACAGTTTATCCCCTGTCAAATGTACATTCTTAACTGAGATCAAGGCGACATCATAGTACACAGAGCAGATGTTCTGTGTACATAAATGTGTAACTGATACATTCTACATGATAGGAAGCCTGCACCAGGTGTACATATAATTATTCCAATCCACATATTAACTAAAGGAAAACTCTAGTAGTTTGTAAGGTTCCTTTCTATTGGGGAATAAGCTTCAGCAGAGCTGGCGACTCGCCCATCCCCAGGTTGTGAGACAAACGACAAAGGAGACACCTGAGTGCGCCTTGCCCATTGCGATAGACACAGTGATAACTAGTTGTAAATCTTAGCAGCAAAATGTTCCGGTACAAGTTTGAAGTTAGGTACTGACTGGATGAGTGAATGCTGTTGTCGAGTAAACCTGTATACTTGGTCATGTATTGTTGTTTGCTTCATGTTTTCGGGACGTGTTATGGGCTGGTTGGACTACTATTGGCTGATGTATGCACGAGTGTCTAGGTAAGGCAGCAAAATTTCACTTCTTAAAATCAATAGCACGAAAGATAATCTGTCATTAGGCCAACAAAGCGAAAGTTAAAGTTTTATTGATTGTCTAGGCTTATATTTTATATGACATAAAGTTCATTTTCCTTTGTCAACATATGCGAAAAGGCTTGGTGCATGGGTTTGAAACTGACACGGGTTGAAACCAGAAACAACTTACTTTTTTTCTTGACCTAAATTATCGACATTACGACACCTTGTGGTGTTTTGTTTTTATTTAGAAACAAGTGGTACACCAACAAGAAAAGCCTTTAAAAAGGCAAGCTTTGGTGCACCCGGTTATGTATCACTATATAGAACCAGGAGATTTAGGGGTGGACGGGGACGGGGACTTTTACTTGAATAAATTGTTCCAATCGGAGACGCATGTTCTTTGCTCTTTGTTTTGATAGTTATGTACATAGTTAAACGACTCGTTCGTTCCGTTTAAATTTCAACAATGATAGATACGTCTCCTATCTCAATTATGATATACATTTTTAAACATTAATACGGTTATTCAAATTTAGTTTTGAGTTTAATACAAGAACCAGTGATGAACTAGAAGATAAATAGTTGTGCTATTGACTTTCAGGTTAATTACATGTTGCAAGAATAATTTTCCTTAATTGAGTGTTGATCGAATTATAGCTGAACGTTGCTGAAAAATTTAGAAATGATCTCAGCTACAAGTTCATAATTTTCATTATATTATAGGATGACATTTAAGAATATTTTGTCATACTTTAGGCTCTATATTAATACTTTCTTCGAAAGACACCTTTAATCGTAAATAAATCATCCATAAAGTTTCTTTTGAAACATGAAATTTGAAAATTGCCTGTACAGTATAATTTTTTCCGTGAAACGTGAGATGCATTGAGTGTACGATCAGTCATTGACAAGGCGGGACATTCAGCGCTCGCGTTTTAGTAAAAAGAATTGGAGGAACCGAATTCCTAGTTGATACAAAAATGGAATGTCGTTTCCGAATGTGGAATGCAAAAAATAGCCCGAATAATTACAAAACAGCTCACATGCATATGCAAAATTGATATTTATTAATGGTGTAAACGCTCATCTATATATTTTGGAAAATTTACGATATATTTTACATCATAGCATTATTATAATAATCAGTTTCCAAATTAAAGCTTGCCAATTATTTCGTACCACCCACATGGTCACGTGGGTATAAATTTGCTACAGCACGGTCCATTGGTCGTTGAAATACCAGGATATGCTTAAAACAAATATCATTGGCTGAAACTTCTCTTTGAAGTTTCCAAGAGTAATATAGAGAGAAACTTCTGCCATTAGTTTTCAATATCAGATGTTACATAACTTTGGGGTCTCTGGACCCCAAAGCAATAACAAAGGGACAATTGTCACAGGGCTATTCGTCTAAAGTAGCATGGTGTGAATTACACATATATATTACAATAAACCTTCTTAAATTATATTAGGTGTATTTCAAATGTATTGAGAAGACGTATATAGAAAGTAAATATCTTACAAAAGAAATAGAACGGAAATGGGTTTTGTTCGTTTGACAGAAAATCAAACAATATTTTATTGAAATATCTAGTAAATACGCGACTATTTTTCTAGAAAACTCACATTCATGACTAGAATATTATCAAAGAGGTTTTTCACAGGAGCAGAATTTTAAGGAAAACTACTACCCGTAGTAATTTCAGAGAACAACTGAAATTCGAAACAGGTTTGACAATTGACAAATTGACAGTTTGAGATGATCTCTCCATGCTTGATGCACGTACTATTGTTCCGAGTACATAGTTCTTGGATATTTGATATTAGACATGTTAAGTCTATTTCATAGGAAGACAAAGCCTTTGTAACCCATGTAAATTACATAATGCATACTTTCCATTTCTGTGATTTCAGCTCCGTGTACGATAAGCTTTGTTTCAAACGTTCACAATTTTGGTACTCGATTATTTAGTCCTGTAGCAATTGGTAAATTGTTTATTTCTTCAGAATAAATCTTACTGTGATTCTGATTTGAGTAGTTTTGCAAAAGGGTCCAGTAAAATAGGATTGTTGTTGTTGTTGTACGTTTCGGTTCATTGTAAAATAATATGATTATATTTTGTAGGCATACTTGGTTAAGTGACTTTATGAAATATGATATTTCAATAAGGGCCATATCAGTATAAACATTGGTTTGTTTTTGTATTTGTTTGTGTGTTATGGTTCATTGTAAAAACAATGTACATAATTCTCAAGGTTATATGGTATGGATTGATTATATGACATGAAATTTCCACATGGGCCATATCAGTATAAGAATTGGTATGTTTTTGTATGTTTTTCGTATGTTTTGGTTCATTCCTAAATACAATGCATGCAATTTGCAGGGGTATATATGGTATCAATTGACTATATGACATGAAATTTTCGTAACAGCCATATCAGTATAGACATTGAGCTATTTTTGTATGTTTCTTTTGCAAGTTATGGCTAATTGTAAAGATGCAATGTTTATGATTTGCAAGGATATATGATATCACATTAACTATATGCCATTCTGAAAAATGCCTTCGATAATTGTGTCGACACAACCTTTTCTTGTTTATAGTGTTGGCCTGATCGTGGGTGCATTGTAGTCTTACGTTTTCACAGGCCTCTATGGATTTAATAGTTCTTTGGAATGAATTTTCCAAAGGATACTTATACAATACAATATTTTTTAAACAGAATGAATGGTGTAAGCGAGACAACAAATGCTAAACCTTTTTTATGGAAGGTTACTCAATTTTAACAATCAAGTGGGTGACGCTCAATTCGGAATGAAACCACTTTAAAAACCAAGGACATTGTCCACGACGTTTGAAGTGTAACTCGGACTGGAATAATTCATTGATACCTTTATTTACGTCTACATATCTCTGTAGGTGAACGTCTGGACTTTGGCCTTGAGTAACTAACTAATGAAAGGCTAACCGATACGGTTGATAAAACAGCCCATATACATGTAGGTCTGAAATAAACAGACAAAAACTACGGTTTCTTTATCACACACCAGGGAAAACCTGATATAGGAGCATACACTTCTAAATTCCTTACACGCATGTTAATGCATATATTCTTTTCACGCAGACATTTGTTTCCCATGAGCTTGATGATATACAACAGATGGTCATTATACCTTAGCAAGGCTGTTATACATGGGGACTGCGCATTGGTATGATATCGTTTTATTCTTTGATTTATTTCAATTCAACTAATTTGATTTTAACTTTAACAAATGATAAACAGATATTATTGGCTTGTTTATAACTACAGCAATGCATCAATGAAAAATGAATAGTCTATATATGAGATTTTAATTTTCTAATATCTATACCGGATAAAGAGGTTGATTCATCACTCAGTAAGTCTATATTTATCATGATCGCGAGCAAGAAGAAATTAAATAAAAAGAGTATTTTATTTCATGTGTATACTAGATATATGTATAACAGATACATGTAAGCATTGTATTACGCAACTTTGCAAATACTGTCTGTAAATGGAAATTGTTATTGTGTTTTCGTGACTTTATAACTCATATTAAATGACTGAATGAAGAATATTTAAATATAATACCTTCCAGTATCTGTCTTTGACAAATACAATACGATTTCCGGAAGTCTTTTATGCAAATAATCATAAAAATCAATGTTTTTGTTTAATGCCTTAAGCGAATATAATATAAGTTATAACATTGCTTAGCGAGTTACATAGGTATTTCTTATTCCCGCGAAAGGTTTTATGCAACGAGCGCAACGCGAGCATTAAACCTTTCAAGGGAATAATAAATACCTATGGAACCCGCTAAGCAATGTTATAACGAATTTATCTTGCCAAATGTTTAAAAACAACGCATATTTAAAAAAATTAAAAACTTCTTAGGCACATCATAAAGGTCAGGGTCACAAACCGGAAGTGTTGTTTTGAAAACTACATCATCAATCGTATCAGTGCCTCGCTTAGTCAGAGACATTTCTTTTTATGAACACAGTTCCTGAAGCATAATTTCGACGTTAAAAGACTTTCCTTGCAAGACACACAACGAAACAGTGAGTGAATACTGATATTTCGAATAAATGGAACCGATTCTCATATGCAATGATCAATAATATTGAATTTTTTTTCGACGAGAAACGTTTTAAAAACCAAATCTTAGAGTAATAAGCTAATTATGGCAATATACATGTATGTTTTTTTTGCATTTATAAAGCTTGCAATTACTTATATTATTATTATGGGATAAATCTCATTAAATCAGATCGACTAACGTTCTGACCTCGAGCGATATTTCTATTTGGTTTTAATAAGATTGCATATGGACTGAACATGACACTTAATCTTTGTGAAGAGTTAATATGTTTTACTTTTTATTCATCCGAACTAGGCCGATTTTAGTCAGACTGGTAACGTCCCAAGCAATCCTCACGATCAATTCTGAGGGCATGTCGCTGTGGACAGGATTGAACTGATATCTATTTACTTAGGAATATATATTCAATCAAGAATGTTATATTTAAAATATTTGTTTTTACGAAAATATGACTGTACCATTTACTAATGTTATACATATACTTTGGACGCTAACAATGTATCAACTCAACTATCCGGCACCGCAGGGACCAATCTTATCAAAATATGATCTATCTGCTACACTACGCTACGCGTAACGTATTGAAGAAATTATGATATCATTTTAATGAGATTGTGCAGGAATCAATTGTGGCTGACTCTGGCACAATGAAGCATTTGCACTGGTAAACTGGTGCAACCAAAGTGTTGCGCATCAGTTTAGTGTAGAACCCGGTACAAGTAGATAGTGATGAGGCAGCTCTGGGACTAATGACTGTAGTTTGGTATTTCTATTATCTAACGGCTCTGATAGATAATAGCAGCAAGTTCTTGTACATATCGACATAAAAGCGAGTTTCATTTAAGATAACCATAAAGAATTGGCTAAAATTTAAACGTCTTGTATTAAAGACGTATTTCTGACCTCCTTATGGGCTTTGAAGCAAATTCCGAAAATTGACTTAGGTTTATAAACTCGAATCAAGGTAGTTTGCTTATAAATGACAGACGTTTTAAACTTACATGTATCTAATTGAGCATTATCATGGCATTTTGACGTCACATAGTCATGACGTGTTGGATAGCATGTCAAGTTTTAATCATATGAAGGCAACTAGCAACTTTTTTTGGCAAACCTTATTTCCGATGGCAAAATATTGGTTTACATGCTTTACTTTTGATGAAGTAAACGTAATGATTTTACTATTGATGTGTCCTTGTTCCACCTGCGACATACTGAAAGGTAGGCACTTATGTCTGAACTTAGGACATATGCACGATTACGAAACATAATTTCCTCTTTTTAATGTCATTAAAGTTTTCATCGTGTACTCTTCACTATCCCAGAAGGTCATCTCTTTGATGTGATGCTTTAATGAAGCTATGTCATTCTCATGTAAACCTATCAATTGTAATTAGGAATTCAATTGTTTGGAAAATTAACCGATTCTTCTCTACATTACAGAAGAGGTTTGAAGGTCTAATTCAGTACTATCCAGATGGAGGGTGATAAAACAAGCCTAAGCTCAAAGTCTGAGAAGGAGGAAAGCATATCGTTCCTTATCAACCAGCTTCTATCTAAACTAGGGAACCCGGGACGCTACCAGCTGTTCATATTCACCCTTTTGTCTCTGAATTATTTCCCCATGGTTTTCACCCAAGTGGTTGGAGCGTTGTACACCGCGGATGATGGACATTATTGTGACGTCACAAGGGGACGGACTACTTTTCCTTTGGATGGGCGTAATGTTACAATAATAGACAAAGAAACAGGTCAGTGTGAGACACTTCTTTCACTTGAAGATGGGACGAATGCCAGTGTTCAGTGTCGCCATGGAGACTGGATGTATCACAACGAAAACAGAGAAAGAACCATTGTTACAGAGGTAAGACAGAATCGCTTGGAAAAATCAAAAGGACATATGTAGTTCCATAATTTGAGATAATTTGAATGTTGTTCATTGCTTTGAATTGCTTGTTGGTTTAACGTTGGAAGTTAATTTCAACTTGAATACCTATATCTTCAGAACATTACAATCAGTCTACAGCAAATATATTTGCGTATATTTCAAATGTTCTGGTTATTAATATTTGTATTGTTGCTATTGTGATAAGTTGTTATTTACAACTTATCTCTACTTTTGTATGTTATTCACCTTTGTATACACAAAGTCTCCTTTGTATACACTTCTGAGTGTTAACCCGACCTCAATTTTCCTGTGTTTCTCATCTTCCGCCGACCCTGATTTACAATCCTGACACAAATGAAAAAGAAAGTAGTGGGATTTTTAAATTTTTTTTTGAATCACTGTCACTCCCATGACCTTTCAAAACTGTTACGGGCAACGGTGAGGTTCAATTGGAGATAACCTAAATTAACATGAAAAAAACATGATATTGGCCCTAGACTAGGTAGGTGAACAAACTTAAGTTACGGTATGTACCTTTTTTATTAAATGGAAGATCGTTTAGTGTCATCTATTTCTCAACAGTGGGACCTGGTGTGCGAAGACACCTACATGTACCCCCGCCATTCTCAATGAAACTCTGCTTTTGTGGGGTGATGCTGGGAGTGATGCTGCTTGGCTATCTAAATTATTCACAACATTCTATTGAATGGAAGGTCGTTTACTCTTTTTACTCTATTCCTCTGCAGTGGGACCTGGTGTGTGATGACGCCTACCTCCGTCCTCTCTCCACGACTCTCTACTTCTGTGGGGTGATGCTGGGAGGGATGCTGCTCGGCTATCTCTCAGACAAGTTCGGGCGGCGGATCATCCTCCTCATCACTCTCTTTGTTCCGGTTCCGTTCGGCATCGGCATCTTCTTCACTCCTTCATACACCTGGTACGTCGCTGCCAGGTTTGTCGAAGGATTCTTTGTCCAGGTAAATATCAAATTTTAAGCCACACATATATCTAGCTATCGCAAAACATGGGAATTACCAATTTGGGAAGTTTGTCGTGACATGCAGATTGCAATGAATTCCCTTCGTTACTTCTTCAATCAGTACATTATAGAAGACGGGTTTTTTCAGAAGTTTATCAATTTCTGTTTGTTTTTCCCCTTTCCCATATAACTGTTTTGCGATTTTCCCTAAAGAAAGAAGTGCAAGGGCATTGAGGGTTTTGAAATAGGGGGTTGGGAATTAGACTAAAGCCTAAATATAGTGGATGAATATGTCAAGTATGCTTCCACAATCTACTGAAATTACCCTCCTCCTCGGTATGAAAGTTGTTTTATCTCAGACACTTCAAATGACAAGCTACATCATTGCTGTTGAGTTGTTCCTGCCCCAACACCGCCCTATCGTGGGGGCTCTTCTGGAGTGTATGTGGGGCTTCAGTATCATCGTCCTGGGAGGAGTCGCCTACATCATCAGAGACTGGCGGTACATCCAGCTCGCTATCACGCTACCAAGGCTCCTTGCGCTCTTCTATATATGGTCAGTTCGTGTAGGGGATACTAAACGAGCGTAGTGTAATACTATTTTGTTTCTTTTTGTTTTAATGAGCAAAAGCGATTACCATTCCATAATATAAGATGATATTCAAATGTAATACCATTTAATAACACTCAGCGCTTTGAGCATGCAATGTTCATGTATATATGCGCTATATAAATGGACTTTTATCATCATTATATTTTTATTATGTAAGAGGCTTTCCCTCAAATGCCCAGTGCATGAGTAAGCGACCCTGTGGCCGATACTTAGTACAGGGACATTCTTTGACTGAAATAATAAATTGATTTCTGTGATCTAACCTTCTAGCGTGCTGCCAGAATCTCTGCGCTGGATGATAATGAACACCAAGTTTGAAGCTGCAGAAACTCTCATCAAGAAGATATCTATATTCAACAATGTCAAATTTCCAGCCAGATCGTGGCAGAAAATAAAGCTCACAGACTCGCACTCGGAGAAAAGTAAACATAAAGGCAACTTTGTGGATCTTGTCCGGCATAAAGTGGTTTTGAAGAGAAGTCTAATATTATTCTATATATGGTAAGCTATTGTTTCATTGGAATAATATATTTATTTCCGAAATCATCTTAATCATGCCTAGCTGCATTGAGCAAAAATTAATGGTTTGAGTAGGGCGCCTTGGTAGGAGGTATTTAGACAACTCAAGAACTTTAAATTTTTAAAGTTCTGCTACAATACTGCTGCTTGACAAAAGTTTGTTTAATTACTTACTTAAATATCATGTGATATGTGTTAATTTAAGTTCGAATTATTTAATCAGTTATGATTTGCGGAGTAGTTTGAAGAAAAATATAAAGAGGTGATATTTCTTGATTATCTTCATTTGGAAATACATTATTGTAAAAATTCGTATTGTTTGAGAATATTGTATATCCTGACCTTACATTTGCTGACAATGTGTTTGATTGCTAATATATTGCAGAAAAAAAGAAAATCAGAATTTTAAAATGTTGACCTCATGCCTCTTTTTGGGAATGAAAGAATTGTATCTGACATACCCCATAATGTGTTTTCTATGCATGTATATGTAGTGCAGATATGTTATTAAACAAAATGATCAACAAGCTTTGACTGTAAGATATTTTATTAAGAAATTATGTACAATTCCAATTTTACAAGACATCTGATATTACTTAGAAGACTCTTCACAGTGAAAGCAGTTATAAGCTGAAAAGCTGACACAGATAATAGATTGGTCTGTGTTATGAACGTTTTCTACCAAGGTCTATGATGTAATGAATTATTTCCCGTCACTCTGTGATGTTATGAATATATTCCCCTTCAGTCTGTGAAATTATGAATGTTTTCTTCCAAAAACTGTGATGTTAGGAATATTTCTCCTTCTGTCTGTGATGTTAGGAATATTTTCTCCTCAGGATTATGATGTTTTGTATCTATTCCTCCCAGGTCATTGAAGTTATGCATATTTATCCTTAGGTCTACGATAATATGCATATTTCCCCCATCAGTCTATGATGTTATGATTATTTTCTCCTTCGGTCTATGATGTTATGAATATGTTCTCCTTCGTGATAAATTAGATGTATTATCCTTTGGTTGATAATGTTCTGACTGTTTTCTTCCCATGTACGTGATATTAAGAATATATCTCTTGTCCCTGATGTAATAAATGTCTCCTCCCCAGGTTCGCCGAGGCAGCCTGTTACTATGGTCTGACATACAAGATCACATCTCTAGCAGGGAACAAATACCTCAACTTCTTCATAGGTGCTTGTGTGGAGATGGCGGCTCATCTTATCAATATTTTCCTTTTGAAAAAGTAAGTACATACATGCCATCATAAAGAAAACTTCACTGTTAACAAACCAACCATCGTTTTAAAACAATGTACAATATAATTGCAAAGCAAGCTTCTTTTAGTAACATCATTAATGAATATATTTTCTTTATTTCAGGATTAATCGACGAAAAACATTTATCAGTTACTCTGTGTTAGCAGCTGTGTCCTGTATAGTAGCTGGAGCTCTGCCATCTGTTGTTACTGGTAAGATATTACTGCCATATGAAAGTCATTCATTTAATTGTCTGCTTAACTGAAAAAGCAATAACATCATTTTGACAACTTTTAAGATAATTTCGTTTGATTGGCAAACTGCATTTACTTAGCAATAGTGGGTGAAGTCAAATAAATAAAAATCAATGATAACTAATTGATCATGAAGTAGAAAAGACTTAGTGTCCTTGGGTTCTACTTTGATATAACAAAACACTTAATATGATTTAAAAATTGACATTTAAAGTGACACAGAGTATCTTTCTTAAAATTTTATTTGGTTTTAATAAGCTACAAAATATCTAATATGCTGATTGAAGTTCATATCTCACATCTTCCATTTATGTATAATATCTCTAATATCCTTGATTTTATGGAAAAATCAAGAATACATCTCAAATAAACTAGTGTCCAAAAGAAACGCTACCAACATTTTTTCCAAATAATTTTCTTACTTTGTTATCATTTCGTTTGGAAACATGATTTTGTATATCATGTATACCAAATACTGTGTATTCGATCGAAAATCCTGGGAACATGCCATCACTTCCGGGGAAATCGGGTACTTTGTGAAAAAGAAATTATTGACTGTAGCACGTTTTGCACGTGCAAATTAATTTTATAAAATGGCTCAACCCACACGTTATTGTCATAGCAACAAAAAGAACACCAAATAATGCCATGTTTGACAGTCAATGAAGGACAAGGGGCCTCACATGCCGACTTTGCCAGACATTTTGGTTGTGCGTGCAAAACAGTCCGCAGACTATTGTAGCGAGTACGTCAGACTGGTCAGACAGCAGACAAGCCCATAAGCGGCAGACCAACCTTGACCTCTGCCAGTGAAGACCACGACATCCGGTTATAACACCTTCGGAACCGCTCCATCACAGCGGCGTCAACAGTGGTTACAGCACTCGGAAACAGATTCAGTCGACACAGCTTGTAACAGAGACTGCGACAACATGGTATCTGGTCACTCAATCCTACCCCGGACGGTTCCTGAGACCGGACAAACAGACTGATGGCCAGGCGAGTTCGCCGATGGCAGCGTCGCGACTGGGCACAACCTGATATGAACCCTATCGAACATTTATGGGATGAACACTATCAGAATGTCAGAAGTCGCCCTGTGGCTCCAGCCAACCTCCAAGATGTTGAACAATGCCTCCTTGACAAATGACAACGGATCACCCCAGACGTCATCAGACGTTTGACAACGTGTTCTTGCGTGTATGGACTCTAGTGATTGACTTACCCATTACTAACATCACTTTGTAACTTGCATTGTGACATTTCTCCATGCTTTCGAGATCAGTGCTTAAATGACTTTTCAAAAATTGGACCCCACCCATCTTTACAGGCTTGTCCTAACGGTTATTCTGACTTGATTAAAATAAAACTTTATACACATTTTGTGAAAAGGGCACTCTAAAAACCAAAATGATACTTCTATATGGGTTTGTTTTTATTTTATGTCGATGCGAACACGCGGAAGCATTTCTTTTGGACACTAGTTTAAGTTTAATATTCGAAATTATGCATCCAATTAATCTACCTATTAGTTACAATATCTAATACACACTATCGAATCGAATATATCTTCCTATCAGCTAATGACAAGGTTTAAAAATTACGTTTGGCGAATTTGCGCGCGCCACTCAAGCCACATTGTCCGGTTTTCGATCAAAATCATGACTTTGAATGGCTGTATTTTCGCTCTAATGTAGTGATTGACCTATAACTTGTTTTTTTCAGTAACAGTTAGTGGTTCCCGATGTTATTGCATCGATTTCAAAATTTGACATATGTGATCCTATCAACATACTCTGTGTATTTCTGTATAATGAAACATCAACATTCATAAGTGTTCCTTTGGTACTTTCTTCGTAACTTTGTCATTTTCACTATTGGCTGTGAAAAGTGAATAAAATGTATTGTTCCTTCTACAGACGGTATTGACCTAGGTATGGTGTCTACTAGTTTTGCTATAGTGGGAAGGTTCCTTGTGGCAGGGCTGTACAGTGTTGTCTATCTCTACACCTCCGAGCTCTATCCCACAGTCATCAGGTAATTGCAGTCTCTTTGAAGAGACATTCTCAAGTATGTGAGTTGATTTTAAAAACAATGATTTGGCCTTTATGCGAACTTTATTTTGCTTTGTAGATTCAAAACATCTCATATCATCACAATAAAAATGACAATCGAACAGACTTATAATTGGTGTGCGGAAAAAGACATTTTTGCAACTTAAAGATAACCTTTTTACCTTCCAAAAATTTGTCAAGTTTTTTACTTATAACCTTACATTGCCATTGTTTGAACCGATTTATAAAATTTGGTAACTTGATAACGTTTGGTTCAGATTATCATCTAACAATTTCTTTCTGAAAGATGACCTAGAAGACCGTATTAGGTAATATAATCTAGTGCTTAAAAGAAAGTATAGGATTAAACAAATACTTAAAATCGTAGTCATAATTTATATTTCATACTGGGCATTCTGTCCAACTTATAGACAAATCCATCAAGGGAACAAATTGGGGAAAATTACGGATGGCAAAAAACGTTGCATAAAAAGGGGAAAAAATACATTTTCTCATTTAGCCCAAATTGCATTTGCACGTGGACAGTTTAAAACAGTATACACTATTAATACACTAGAAAGAAAACACAAAAGGTGCGCCACGTATGAGTTCGATCAAATAAGAGAGATCTGTCGGTATGGCCAAAAGTGGAGCAACAACCACTGCCATTGGCTGCACCAAAGCAACTGTAAGTACATCTAGACTGTTGCTTAGGTGGGCATTACATTGGACAGGCCTAGGAGCGGTCGCCCTTCTGTCGCAACGACCACTAAAACTATGTGATTTGAAACAGCAACATCAACGGACGCAACGGCTTATGAGACATCATCAGTTGACAAATCCCGGGTGTAGATTACAAGAACATGAAATACGAGCACCGTGGATTACATCTGAGATTTCAGAACCAACGTCATCGACTGATGTGAGGCAGGCTGGTTCAAACATGCGTGATTGAGAGTCGTTTTGCCTATTCAGAGATGACTGCCGAGATCGAGTGCACAGGTGGGTTACGCGAACGTTTGGTGAAGAATTGAGAGTACTGAAACATTGCAACCATTTGTGTTGCCATTCATTCAACAGCAAAGACCAACATGATAATCAGGACTCTCACTGCCAAACAAACCACTTCCTGCAAAACGAAAACATCGACCTTCTGCCATGGCCATCCTGTTTTCCCGACATGAACCAAATTGACCACCTTAGGGACCACTAGTAAGTGAGAAGACTTTCAGTACATGTAACCATTCAATAGATGGAACAATGTCTTCATCAGGAATGGCAAAGGATTATGCGTGATGTCATTTGTCAGCTTACGTCATTTGTCAGCTCATGAATACGTCGACGTTTCAACGTAGATGATGGACACATTTGCTATTGATTGAAAATGGTTTGCATTTATAGGACAAAACCACTTTCCTAATGATCTGATACAACTTGTGAAACAAATTAAATATAAGATCGAACCCTTTAGAATTAATAAGTTTCCCAAGATAAATATTTTGGTTTTCATTTGAAATTTGTTGAAACAGCGTCCGCGTAAACATCTTCTTCATATCATGTAGATGTGCCTTTTGGGGTTTCAATTTCTTTTCAATTTTATATATTTGGTTTCCATGGCAACAGTTTGGCAGTTGTCATTTAAGGAAGGAGTTAGTTTCCGGAGCTAAAGACTGAAACTACATGACCAATTTGCACCAAATTTGGTGTACATACTCTTCATATCATGTAGATGTGTCTTTTAGAGGTTTTAACTTCTTTTTATCCAGGTATTTTTGGGTTTCCATGGCAACAGTTTAGACTTTGTCATTTTGAAGCGAAGGGTTAGTTTTCATGACAAACTGCGTAGATGTTGATTAACAATTCCAATAAATAAAAATCAAATGTAACCAAAACTTACAGTTGATGCTGTTTTAAATAAAAATATGGTTTCCATTTGATTTTCAAAAAGAAAATCTATCTGAAACGGTGTATGGGGGAGTCATCTGTTTTTACGAGTAAAAACACTTTCTAGTTTATTAGTTGTATTTATGGAATCCCCGATGACTTCTTGCTAATCAGTAATGGTTGATATCATCAAAGCTAATCGGTATAGGTGGATATTGCCACAAATGATGAAACAGACCTCAAATTAAAGTGAAGAGACAGTTATTTATTTGCATTATCTATACACGTACAAGAACAGAAATGGTTTCAAAGCGACTGTGCAAAGATTAATGCTCGGTTACAGTAAGAAGGCTCCACATTAATAGAGTTTGACTCAAGCATTGTATTGAAATAATAAGACAACAGCATTGTTTCTGGGTGGACTCTAAATTTTATTAATTGTTCTGCTTCAGTTCTTGATCCACTCTACAATTCATTAATTGTTCTGCTTCAGTTCTTGATCTACCCTACATTTGATTACTTGTTCTGCTTCAGGTCTTGATGAACCCTTCATATGATTAATTGTTCAGCTTCAGTTCTTGATTCACTCTACATTTGATTAATTGTGCAGCAATTTTGAGTTAAATTCTAATTGTCAAATGTTAAGCTTAAATTTAATGCATACAAATTAATAAACATGACACTTTTATTGTATGGATGTAAAATAACTTAGGAAAAATAAACTATAACTCGGAGTGAGTCACGTTTTGTAGTGGCCAATCCGTACGCACATTCTGGGATTTAAATCCATTTATTTCAGAAACATAGGAATGGGCATGTGTGGTTTCTCGAGCAGATTGGGAGGTGTTATTGCACCGCAGATAAATAGTCTGGTATGTAATTAAAATATTGTAATTATAAGATATAGGCGAGATCTATTATGAATAGCTTCAAGTACTTAGTCATTGCTGACTTGTTAAATTGTCTTGAATAAGAATTATTTTCTGAAGGAGAAAGTGGGAAATGAACATTAATAGAGGATTCAAAGTTATGAGAATGTTTCACCACAGACTATAAGTAAAGAAAGAATTATTTTTACCAACGAACGCAATGATTCAGCAGAGGGAAATTTAAGAGCAACTTCCTGATTTTAATCACTTATCTTTAGCTTTGATACTAATTAAAATGCCAAAACTCACGATGAAAATTCAAAAGTCACCATATTTCAGCCACCAATGACGAATATATTTCATCTAATTACATAAATTTAACCATGGTTGATCTATGTTTTTATGTTGTATTCCAGGGCGAGAGTGGTTCCTTCTCTGTGATAGTATTCGGGGTGATGATGGCCGTATGTTCTCTATTGGCTCTCATGCTGCCAGAAACCAATGGTAGGAAACTGCCAGACACTATAGTGGACTTGATTGATAAGAAACAAAGGGATATCACTGTCAGTGTGGATGTTGAGTCGGCCAGTAAACATGACAAGCAGGAGAAAGTGAACGGACTTTCAGATAAAGAAACAAATATTGTCAAAACACGTATGTAAAATCACAATCCGTAAGTTGTGTACATTGGTAAACAGGCACGACTTTGATAGTGTTTTGGATGTTTGACAAATGCACTGTTTGCCTTTATTATCTACCTCCTTTAGAGGCTCTAATGATCCCTAGAACAAACTGATAAATACTCTTCTGTTCTATATCCTATGCATCGTCTTTCTCTCCTACTTTATAATATCCATGTTTTATATATTGTTTCAGTAAGGATTTGTCAAGCGCCTAGTGCTCAATTCATGAGCACAGGCGGTGTATTAATACTCATCATTATTATTATACTTGTGAATTCTTGGTGTTTTTGATAAAAATATTAGACATTGTAACATGCAGTGCTCCTCACACTTTGAGTTCAAAATACAGTAAATGTGTGTAGTCAGTTTTTTTTATTCACGAGAAAAAAAGGGCTACTGGGTATTTGATTTCAAAATACTGAAACGATTTCCATTAACAAAATTTGACTTGATCTTCCTCTGCGAGAAGAGAATGACTGACAAAAATATTAGAACTTTGGGGAACATGCAGTACTGCTCACTCGTTCTATTTGAGTTCAAGATACAGGTACCTTTGAGACCATTACCCTCGGTCAACTAGTGCAGAACACTCCTTGAGAGTAATACAACCGGTCGCCTGTCAGGACCTCGAGGTTCAAATTCCCACTCGCATTGTATCATGCAAAGTACCCAATTACTGCTGGGTGGACAGAGGCACGCTTCGAAATAAGTCACTTACCCACGGTGACAACCACAAGTCTTTCACTCATGTTTCAGTCTAGGGCAGAGAATAACTCAGCAATTCAGCATTGAAGCTGGTTACCCGGCCCATCCAACTAGCATTCTGCGATCATTGCTTAAGAGCACTGATAGGGGTCGAATTAACTATGCACATGGCCACGTGTCACCAAACTTGCCGATGTCATTGTACATGTAACGTCTGTTTATTCTGCAGGACAGTTCTTTTTCCAATACAATTTCGGATTTTGCCTTTTCTTTTTCTTTTTAGAAGTTTGATAATTTTACTTGCAAACAGTGTGAAGCACTAGATTTCTTATCAAGGGCTTAATGTTCAATTGATGAAATGTTGCAATCCTCATATCTGTTTTATCATTACTTTCAAAGGTGATTTATACCAAGCACGCAAGGCCCATATTGTTGATTTTATGAAACTTTACAAACTACTGTAATCAAAAGGTTGAGTGACTTGCAATAATAATCTCAACTGGAAAAGAGAACCGATTTCAAGAAGGATAAGCTTTTATGGGTATATCAACGAAATCGAAAAGAGAAGTTGCCAATCATGTCAACAAGTAAAAAAATATGTTTGCTAATATGTTTACTTGTATGAAAATACCAGAAACTCCATTTGCTGTGTTGTGTCCTTCGGCAAGACACTTCATTCACATTGCACTCAGTTCACCCAGCTTTATAAATGGGTACCTGAACACGGATGAAGTACGTACCTATACGGTCGCTCGGAGCGCTTGTTGATAGGAGAGAGCGAACAGACTATCCCTCCAGGGTAATAATTCTCATGGCGCTTTGAGCATGCTTTGTCATGGATATATGCGCAGTATAAGAAAGCTATTATTATGTATTTATGTTTTGTTTCCGTAGCTAAATAGATATGTCAGATCGACGTCGCATTCACTGCAAAAAATATATTTTGTCCACCTTTATGCAATGTGCCAAATGTAATGTTTAACACTTGTTTGTTTGGGATAGCTGGATCAATTTTCAATCATATCAATTACTGCTGGGTGAACAGAGGCACGCTTCGAAATAAGTCACCTACCCAGGGTGATACTACAAGTCTTTCACTCATCCTGTCTCGGCCAGGGAATAAATCCTTCAAACTCTCAGATTACTCAGCAATGAAACGGGTTACCCACCCATCTAGCAAGCTTCGCTCGTTGTTGCTCAAGAGCAGTGACACCGGTCACCTTAGCTATGGATAGGACCACGTGCCACGTTCCAAACTCGCCCATGCCATTGTAACGTCAGTTTATTTTGCAGGAGAGTTCTTATCCCAATGCAATGTTTCTTCAAATTCGTATGTCAAACTTTTTAGAAGTTTGAGAATTTTACTTGCAAACAGTGTGAAGCACCCCATTTCTTACTTAGGACTAACTGTACAATTTAAAAAATGTTGCAGTCCTTGCATAAAGAATATCTTTATATCTATTTTAATAGTTTATTTAAAGATAGCACTTTGGAGACGCAAGGCCCATATTGTTGATTTTATGAAACTTCATACACTTTACAAAATTCTGCAATAGCAAACGACTGAGTGCCTTGCAATAATAATATCAATTCGAAAAGAGAAATGATTAAAGAAGGATACGTTTTTATGGTTATATCAAAGGATCGAAAATAAAAAATGCCAATTGTGTCAACAGTTAAAAGTTGCTGCCAGTATGCTTATCCTTTTCTTCTGTGTATATGCATTGTGAATGGTGTGTATTACATGTTTTATGGAAATAAAATACTGTTAAAATCAACAGTTTAAATACCAGTTTGCTATTTTCAAAACTTTACTTTTATTAACTTACTGTACAGAAGATTTCAAAAATGATCTGAGACTGCAGCAGACTTCAGCACTGTGTCCATGTTTCTGTCATCTTCCTACGCAGAGCCTAAAAGGCCAGTTTCCAAACTGTCATTTTATGCCTTGCTGCAGAGACTTTACTTTTCTATGCTGCTATAGTGCCCCTACAGAGTAGAGAGCAAGCACAGAAAACTCAAGGCTATGCAGCAAGGCATAAAATGACAGTTTGGAAACTGGCCTTTTAGGCTCTGCGTAGGAAGATGTGTTTCTGTTTGCTACGCCTCGGAGATCCACGATTCAAACAGGAGGTATAATGAGCGATACACTTTGGGAAGTGTGGGTATATCTATTACTTATCCCTAACCTATAAATTCGTGATTGAGTGATACATATCTGACCCTGACAGTAATGGGCAGATATGTATTGTTAAATGTCCAGTTATTCAGTTCTCTGCACTCTTCACCCTCTATATATGAAACATGTCACACCTGCACAAGTGGACAGGGCTTCAGATGAACCAGATTGTGTATATCATTATGTTCCATATAAACAGGATAATTAGATTTTCTAAACCTGAATATAGCTTAATATTTGTTGCGACAAAGTCCTATATTTTCTTAAATTATACCATGTTAATACTCACATAAAGCATTAACAGTCATAAACATGTCCAAAATAACCTATAAATCAGACTAGCCTTATAACCGCATTAACAGGTAAAACGACATCATTAATTCACGATAAGAACACATTACAAGTCCTCAGCTCTGTTCCAACCTTGCCTGATAAAATACAGAGTGCGCTTTGACCATTGCGATAGACACAGTGATAACTAGTTGCAAATCTTAGCAGTAAAATGTTCCGGTACAAGTCGGAAGTTCGGTACTGACTGGATGAGTGAATGCTGTTGTCGAGTAAACCGGCATACTGGTCACGTATCGTTGTTTGCTTCATGTTTTCGAGACGTGTTATGGGCTGGTTGGATTACAATCGGGGGAGACTTCTACCTGGCGGTTTGTGCTTGGATGTCCAGGTAAGGCATCAACATTTCACTTCTTGCAAGAGCACGTAAGAGAATCTTATAAGGCCAACAAATGGAAAGAGGTGTATTTTAGAAATTCAAGTTTCAATGATTTCTAGTCTTATATTTTATATAACATAAAGTTCATTTTCCCCTTGTCAACATATGCAAAAAGGCTTGGTGCATGGGTTTGAACCTGACGCGGATGGAAACCATTTCGACACCTTGTGGTGTTTTGGTTTTATTCATAAACAAGGGTACACAAATAAAAATTGGACGACTGTAACAGGAGCTATTTCTCTATAGCTTACGCCGTGCATGGTGTCAATTTCACATATATATTACAATAAACCATCTTGAATTATTTGGTATAAATATTTTACAAAACAAAAAGAACTGAGATTCCTTTTTTCGTTTGACAGAAAATCAAACAATATTTTATTGAAATATCTAGTAAATACGCGCCTATTTTTCTAGAAACTCATATTCATGATTGTAAAATATTTCCAAAAGAGGGTTTTTGCAGGAGTAGAATTAGGAAAATTGCTACCGTAGTAATTTGCAGGGATATATGGTACGGATTGATTATATGACATATGACATTTCCACATTGGCCATATCAGTATTATAATTGGTATATTTTGGTATGTTTTGGTTATTTCTTAAATGCAATGTATATAATTTGCAGGGATATACGGTATCAATAATTGACTATATGACATGAGTATTTTTGTATGTTTCTTTTGCAAGTTATGGCTAATTGTACAAATTCAATCTTTATGATTTGCAAGGATATATGATATCACATTAATTTAATGCCATTCTGAAACATGCATTGGATAATTGTGTCGCAACAACCTTTTCTTGTTAATAATGTGGGCCTGATCATGGGTGCTTTGTATCCTACTTTACAACACAGGCCTCTTTGATGTTGATATTTCTTTAGAATCAAAGAATGAATTTTCAAAAGCATACTTGTACAATACGATATTTTAAAAAAAACACAGAATGAATGGTGTAAGCGAGACAACAAATGCTAAACCTTTTTATAGCATTCAAGTGAGTGACGCTCGTTTCGGAATGGAACAACTTTAGAAACCTAGGACATTGTCCACATCGGTTGAAGTGTAACAAGGACTGGAATAATTCATTGATACCTTTATTTACGTCTACATATCTCTGTAGGCGAACGTATGGACCTTGGCCTTGAATAAATAATTAATGAAAGGCTAACCGTTACGGTTGATAAGACAGCGTATATGGGTCTGAAACAAACAGACAAAAACTACGGTCTTTTTATCACACACCAGGGGAAACTGATATAGGAGCATACAATTCTAAATTCTTTACACGCGTGAATATACATATATTCTTATCACGCAGACATTTGTATCCCATGAGCTTGATGATATACAACAAGGCCGTTATACATGGGGACTGCGTGTTGGTATGATATCGTTTTATTCTTTCATTTATTTCAATTGTGACTTTAAAATCACACCAATGATAACATGGTATTATTGGCTCGTATTTAACTACAGCAATTCAACATTGAAGAATGAATTTTTTTATGAGGTTTTAATTCTAATGTCTGTATCGGATAAAGAGGTTGATTCATCACTCAGTAAGTCTATATTTACCAGGTTCCAGGAGTCAAGAGCTAGTATAGACTAACATTTAGTCTCAGAAGCATTATTTTAGATAATTCATGTATAATAAAAAAATGGAGCCCAGAAGAAGCTTTAACTTCTTAAAGCTGAGCGATCTAGATTTGCTATACTTTTCTAGACTGGGTTGGTCATCAATTAATTGTTTTTGCTTTAGGGTCTGTATGACAGATTAGACCAAGCAAACATGACATAACTGGGCCAGTGCTGGCCCTTTAATGGCTGATACAGGCATCCATAACTGGCCCGATTCAGGCATCCAGTACTGGCCCTGTACCAACTTGCACACTGGCGCGGTACTGGCCCAGACCTGGGCCAGCATCAGGCCATTAATGAAACAGTATAATGTCGTATACTGGCCCAATTTAGGTTAGCCATTAATGTCCCATTAACGGACCAGTACTGGGCCAGTATCATTCCAGAACTAGAACGATACCATGCCAGTACTGGCTGATTTAAGTTCAACCATTACTTTCCCGGTACCTTTACATATGTACACAATATACATTATGGTTTCAAATTATTTATTAATGGTACACACTATATATGGCATTTTATAATACTAAAGAAGTCAAAGCTTATTAAATCATTCTGATTTTTGATTTCTCATTCCTTTGTTTAATTGCTTAATTTACTTTTCCAAATCTGATGTTAACATTTGATTGTCAAAAGAACTATCAAAACTATTGACATAAAACATAAAAAAATGTCTTTTCATCAAGCAAACCTACTAAGAAAACATACACAACTTATGCCATTACAAAAATAAGAACTTGTGATTTTTCTTACAAATAGGGCCCACATTATCATGATATCAAACCATTTAACAACAAAACCTGTCATACAAAACAAACATAAGGTTAGACGGAGAATGTATTAGAGATTCATTAAAATCAAGTAAAATCATCTGAAATGTTATAAGTTTAAAGGATACCTGAATAATGTCTTCCCCTGTAAACTCTCAAATGCAGACGACAGTTTTTATTAATACCCAGAATTCCCTAACAGGATATGGCATGCCAGAATTGGGCCAGTACTGAACCGGTACTGGGCCAATATGGACCACATACTGGGCCAGTTCTGGACCAGTACTGGCCCTTTTAAGATATCCCATAATGCATATGGACAGGAAGAGATATGCCTCTACTGGACCAGTACTGGTTCTGTACCGTTTGCCTGTATGCCTTTACCAACTTTATCAGCCAGTATGAAACCAGTACTGGCCCAGTAACGTCATGTTTGCAGCTAGCAGAGATTAGATATAACGGATAAGCATGGTATTACGCAGTTATACAAATAATCTTTCTAACAAGAAAGTTTTATTGTTTTTCTCGTCATGAATTATGTGGTGAGGTGATGTGAGGTTTATTGCCGCTTTCAAGAGTTATGACTGAATTAGGAGCACCTAAATGTCATACTAGTTGTATGCCGTGCAGTATCTTTGACAAAAACAATACAGTTTCCGTGAGGTTTTTCTGCAAAGAACCATAAAAATCGATGTTTTTTATTAATGCCTTGAGCGAATATAAAGGTTGATAACATGTAAATATGACAACAGAACAAGTGTTAGTCTGTCATCCAGACCCTAAAGCAACATATTCACTTGCCGACCAACCATATGCAAGTCTACTGCAGTATAGCAGAAAAGTATAGCGAAAACTGCCTTGGACTATTTAAGTGTGAACATCTTATCAATGAGATAGAGAAAAGGAATTATAGCATTGCTGAACCGAATGTGGTACGTTCTTTTTTTCTAAAAACAACGTGCTTCCTTTCCTTTTAGTGTTGATCATCACGTGATATATACTTGTTTTCTACCTATAATGGATACCACCTATCCAATATGGGGCAAACAGCTAAACGCATATCATCATTATTTGAGTAATTTTAAAATTAGCCCGTGCTTCGTCACGGTTCAATGAGCGGGACTAAGTGCAGGCAGAGGCAATCAATCGTTACATAAAAGCGCAACACTCTCCTGTAACCAGTCTGCACTCTGAAACCTGTCGACTTTTGGTAATATCGGTTTGTAATCCTTATAAAATTTATAAAATAGAAGAGATATATAGCTTTGATTATTCATGAATTGAATATGTTTCTCTGTCTTATCAATGACATGAAATATCTATCAAACATAGATAGAGTACCGATAACATATATTATTATAATGGTCAAGTCTCATTTAAAACAGCTCGACTAAAGTTCAAGTGATAACAAATACGTATCTAGCAATCCTCATGGTCATTTCTGAGGGCATGTCGATGTGGACGGGAATCCGTCCTATCGAAAGGATATCTATTTACTTTGGAATATATCTACAATCAAGAAAATTGATATTTAAAATATTTGTTTTTTAGGAAAATATGACTGTACCATTCACTAATGTTATACATATACTTTGGACGCTAACAATGTATGAACTTAACTATCCGGCACCGCAGGGACCATTCTTATTAAACTATCATGGATCTATCTGCTACACTACGCTACACGCGTAACGTATTGAAGAAATTATTATATGCAGGGACCAATTGTGGCTGACTTTGGGACAATGAAGCATTTGCATTGGTAAACTGGTGCAACCAAAGTGTTGCGCATCAGTTTAGTGCAGCACCCAGTACAAGTAGACCGTGATGAGGCAGCTCTGGGACTAATGACTTCAGTTTGGTATCCCTTTTATCTAACGTCTCTAAAAATACTAGCAGCAAGTTCTTGTACAAATCGACATAAAAACGAGTTGCATTTAAGATAACCACAACGAATTGGCTAAAACTGAAACGACTTGATAGCTTATCCGTAGAGTGCAGTAGGAATCCTTTACAATGTAATAAGCATAATCCAAATTTCATGTAAACGTTCAATTTTGCACTGTTATATCTGTAAGAGCCAAATTTTGAGGAATTATTGTTAGTTTTAGAAGGATAGTCCCACGATGCTTATCAGTGTTTTGGTAGCCGAGACCTCCCTTGCCCCCCTAACTGAACTGTGACACCCCCATAAAGTTCTCTCTAATGTGTTTGTAGCGATACAGTGCAAATTGTTAAGATAGTTCCAGCTCGTTCTGTAAATTGACTTCGGCCTTTTCCGGTTAACTGTTTAATTGTCCTGTCACTTTTCTGAATTGTCTAAGTAGAAGAACTGCCCAGCTAAGATATGAAACCTGATAAGCATCGTGCTAGTGTGAGAAAACTGTATCAGAGTTAAGTAAGATTTAGCCAGAGTAAGAGAGTATAGTAAGAAGTTGTAAGAAGTAAGAAGATCTATGTTTTTTCAAACAAACTTTACAAACTTAATGAATTCAAACTTAGTTTCAAAGTGTATCAGATTAGAACCTTTCGACATCACTACTGGAACTTTTGACTCTATTGACGGATTTAATACTTGAAGATCATTGCTGTGTTTCCGTTACAAACCACCCCCGAGACAGAGAGAACTTTCACATCCTACAATATCTAAAGATAATTTTATGTTACAAAATAAAGTAGGTCTTTTGACTACAGCTAGAAATCGTTTGTTAGACAAACTGTATGATAACAGTATCGCATTATGCAAGTGAAATGTTAGACAATTTGAATAAAAGGCGGCAGTTGTGTAGCAGTCGTCTCCCTGTCAACACTTTGTGCATTTTTTGTGCATGCGTTCATGGAAGCTCGAACCTTCAACATGCACTGTTTTCAGTATGCAGCGACGTTTAAGCAATACTCTTGTGCTAGAACTCACTGTTCCTTTTCATATAAACCTCACAGACACGAGATCTTGTGTTGAACGCCGCCTTGAAATACACTTAACACATGTTTGGTTCTTAACGTATAGAAACACAACAGCAATAGATGTACCAGTGCATGCCTATTAAAAAATCTGTTTCGTCTCTATCCATTTTAAACAAGTACCTCTTTTATTGATATCAGATAACACTTGATACAGATGTTTTACTTGAGACAACAGTTAACAAAATAACTCATCGATCTTGAATATATTGTTTGAAGAGCACCAAAACACATTAATATGCTGTGCCATGTTTTATTTTGGGTCTTTCGTCGCCCCACTGCATGTATGCAAACAGAATACACGCCCTTATTTATTTTTAAAAAGTGACCCTATTATTGATAGGAATGACCGTTGGGGGAGATTCTCATTTTGAGACAATATGTGACCAAAGCATACACCGAAACAGTATTGAACACAACACAAGTAAACTATACAACAGGCATACGCTGTACAATTCTGAGTCTATTCATTACCAAAGAGCTGGCTGACCCATATCTATCTATCGCTATTGTAACTTTGATCGATATGAGATGAGTGTTAAGGGATATTGTTTACTTAGGGCAATGGTGACCAAATTACACACCGGTATTGATGAAACAGCATATAAATGCAGCACAGGCTGTACAAGAGGCATTCACTGTTCTGACTCTATTCAAAGAGCTGACTCGCCAATATCTCTCTGAAGGCTGCACCACATTTATTGATATCTGAAGACACTTGGTAGATATTCTCTATGAAAGTCAACAGTGAGAGAATAGCTGTACAATTCTGCGCCTATTCAAAGAGCTGACAGGCCCCTATCTATCTGTTGCCAGTACCGCATTTATTCATAGCAGGTGACCGTTTTGGAGATTTTCTATTTAAGACAATCATGACCAAATTACAATCAATCTGAAACAGCATTATAACACAACACAAATAAACTGTACAAGATGCGACTATTCAAAGAGCTGACTGACCCCTATCTATCTATAGCATGTACCGCTCCTATTGATCGCCTAGCTCACATCAATCTACAGGCAACAAGTGGTAGGGCAGGGAGAAGACTCCTGTCTGATCAGTCTTATCCTATACCTCCCATCCCAGTGTCCGTATCACGTGTCTGACCCAGTTTCTAACATGCGCGAGTAACATGCGTGTGTTTTCATGTGCGTGATATGTTTATCGTCCGGTTATAGCGAGTTAACAAGGACGATATTTCTACAGCTCTTCACATGGTAAGTGTCCGTAAAGGACTCACATGAATGCATGACTGCTATAACATTTACACTTAAGAAGGTGAGTTACTAGTTAAATGATTTTATTTGTCTTCGTTTATAATATATTGCAAAGGATTTGGCACCGATTGTTTGGTCAGTGCGTTGATTGCTATACTGGTTATTACGAATCGTGTTTTCAGATAAACTGAAATAACCTTTCGAGTTTCTTCAAACATTTCTCATTTGTATTTTACTAAGAAGCAATTCTAATTGACCTTTTGAGTGATGATCGTAACTTTATTAAATGCTCTTTCTCTCTACTCAGACGCTTAGAATACCAACGAGGTACAAATAAATATACATTCTATCAATTTAAAATGCTCATGTTCATAGACATATGCCACATTGTTAGTGGTAAATCGCTATGAATAAGGGATACAATATAACTTGGTCTGTCAACCAGATCCTAAAGCAAAAATATTTAATTGGTGACCAACCAAGTCTTGAAACGTAAAGCAGCTCTAGATCGCTCATCTTTAGTATGTCATCTAAAGCAAAAATATTTAATTGGTGACCAACCAAGTCTTGAAACGTAAAGCAACTCTAGATCGCTCATCTTTAGTATGTCATCCAGATCCTAAAGCAAAAATATTTAATTGGTGACCAACCAAGTCTTGAAACGTAAAGCAACTCTAGATCGCTCATCTTTAGTATGTCATCCGGACCCTAAAGCAAAAATATTTAATTGGTGACCAACCAAGTCTTGAAACGTAAAGCAACTCTAGATCGCTCATCTTTAGTATGTCATCCAGATCCTAAAGCAAAAATATTGAATTGGTGACCAACCAAGTCTTGAAACGTAAAGCAACTCTAGATCGCTCATCTTTAGTATGTCATCCGGACCCTAAAGCAAAAATATTTAATTGATGACCAACCAAGTCGAGAAACGTATAGCAAATCTAGATTGCAGTATCTTCTGGGATCCATTTTGTTATAATACATGATTTGTTTAAAAATATTGTCAATATCGAAAAAAAAACTTCTGAGACTAAATGTAAGTCTAAATATAACTGTCCGGATTTTGTTCTCGTGTATCATTTGTTATCCCGTTGGAAAGTAACAAAGCATTTGGACATGGAGTTTCTTTTAGTCCCTTCCAACGTTTCCGATTTAGAAATGTTCTTTCACTCAGATCTCTGATCAAGTATCAGATCATGTTATGATATCTTAAATCTACAAACATGATCTCTGTGCGTTACACTGGTTAATTTACCATAAAGATAAGCACAAATTCAGTCACTGGCTAATATATATAGCTTTAGTTTATGGTTGGTTCAAAAGTAATCCATAGTTTAATGAATGAGCCATTAAGCTTATGGTATAATGAACGCATGCTTGGAATATTTGCGACATTTGATACATTGCACCATTTCCTACAAGAGGTATAAAGCAAACTCGTTGCCCTTATTGAAGTCAATAAAGTCCATAAAACATGTTCATGCATATCGGCTTTGTACGTACAAAACGTAAAGCAGGTAACTGTCACCGAAATAACAAGAAAAGTTTGTGAAAAACGTTGTCCGCAAACTTTGTTACAAATTAGTTTGTTGTTGTTCAATAAACTGTTTGTAAAAAGGGGTTAAGTATGACTTATAGAAGGAAAAAAAATTTCAAAGGTATTTTAATTTTATGAACTGGTGATAAACAATGTTAAAGATAACCTCATCTTAGTTACTTTATAATACAAAATGGAAAGTCTGCACTTTTACATTGAAGAAGACGTTTTCTGACGTCCTCTAGTGCTTTTAATCAAATTCAGAAAAGTGATTCAGGTTTATATACTCGTATCAAGGTAGTTTGCTTATAGATGACAGACGTTTTAAACATAAATGTATCTTACTGAGCAATATCATGGCATTATGACGTCATTTAGTCATGACGTTTCGGATACCATATAAAGTTTTAATCATATGAAGGCATCACTTTCGTAGCAACTTTTTTTACCAAACCTTATTCCCTATAGCAAAAATATTTAACGTTGACGTGGGTTTTCTTTTGGATAAAGTAAACATAATGACTTTACTATCGATGTGTTCTTGCTTACCTTGCAAAGTACTGAAATGTAGGCACTTATGTCTGAACTTAGGACATATGCACGACTATGATCTATAATTTCCTCTTTTTAATGTCATTAAAGCTTTCACCGTGTACTCTTTACTATCCCAGCAGGTCATCTGTTTGATGTGATGCTTTAATGAAGCTATGTCATTCTCGTGTAAACCTATCAATTGTAATTAGGAATTTAGTTATTTGGAAAATTAACCGATTCTTCTCCATATTACAGGATAGGGTTAGGGGACTAATTCAGTCCTGTGAAGATGGAGAATGAAAAAACAAGTCTGAGCTCAAAGTCGGAGAAGGGTGAAAGCATATCGTTCCTTATCGACCAGCTTCTATCTAAACTAGGGAACCCAGGACGCTACCAGCTGTTTATATTCACCCTTTTGTCACTGAACTATTTCCCCGTGGTTTTCAACCAAGTGGTTGGAGCGTTCTACAGCGCAGATGACGGACATTATTGTGACGTCACAAGGGGACGGACTACTTTTCCGGTTGATGGGCGTAATGTTACAATAATAGACAAAGAAACAGGTCAGTGTGAGACACTTCTTTCACTTGAAGATGGGACGAATACCAGTGTTCAGTGTCGCCATGGAGACTGGATGTATCACAACGAAGACAGAGAAAGAACCATTGTTACAGAGGTAAGACAAATTGTTTGAAAATTCTAAAATGTGAACATATTCTAAATTTTGAAAGTTGATACTTTCGATGTCTTGTTTTTAATTTCAAGTTTGGTATTTATTATTAATTTGAATATAAATGTTAACTCACAAAAAAAGTTTATAGAAGGTGTCTCTCCAGTCTTCGAAATATTTTTATAAAACCAAAATAGACATTGTGACGTTGTTTACCCACATTCTTGATTCTTGTTCTGTTAATGGAGAGACAAGTTTGTGAACGTTATCTGGCCTCTTTGCTTCTGCTAAGTTATTCTTGTTGACCCAAATATTCGATAGAGGTTCCCTCTTTTGTGTAGTTGTCAAAGTCTGTAAAGACACGTGTCTCTTACCATTATCAGCGATTACTTTCTTCAGTGGTGCATTATGATACTAGTGGGACTCTCTGTTCACTACTCAGTGAGATCTTTATGACTGCGAAGATTATATGTTATTAGCAAGTATTCACGACTCTCTTTTCCGTCGACCAGAATATTGGTTGAAGACTCCTTATAGGACATGTCACCCTTTGTAATCAATGAGTTATCAATGTGGGTTCCAATTTTGAGAGGTGTTAATTATGGCAATTCTTCTCGTCGGAGATAAATCGTTGCCTTCCCCTCCGCAGTGAGACTTAAAGGCACCACTCGATCGGGTTTCATCCGCCATTTTGAAAATGCTAGCATTGCTTGAAAAAAAGCATGTTGGATTATGCTTATTCCTTAACAAAATTAAGAAATAACTACTTGATTGATAGGAAAAGAGCATATATAGATCAATTCATAATAAAACTTATCAGTTACGACAGCATTATTGTCGTAGTAATGCATCCCATGATCGTAGCTTCGATAATTGGCTTTATTCCACGATGTTTTTACTTTTTGGGCGATACACTTTCTTCTTCATCAAATTGTTAAATCTTGAAAAATAGAAATGCTAACCTCACAAACATATTTGAAAATAAGTACTCTATTTGTCCACAGTGGGACCTGGTGTGTGATGACGCCTATCTCCGTCCTCTCTCCACGACTCTCTACTTCTGTGGGGTGATGCTGGGAGGGATGCTGCTCGGCTACCTGTCCGACAAGTTCGGGCGGCGGATCATCCTCCTCATCACTCTCTTTGTTCCGGTTCCGTTCGGCATCGGCATCTTCTTCGCTCCCTCCTACGCCTGGTACGTCGTCGCAAGGTTTGTGGAAGGATTCTTTGTTCAGGTAAATTTTCTATTCTTTATGATTTTAACTTATAAATTCTTAAATCTTATCATGTAAGGCATGCCACTAAACCTATGCAGCAGTGTTTCTTTCATGCTTAGTGACACCAAAGTGTCGACACTTAACAAATTTCAAGAGTTTGCAAGTCTACCTGGAAGTGATAAACTGTCAGGTTTTACTCTCAATTACTTGGGCGCTTTTGTGTAGTGTATACATACTTACAATGGCTCGAACACCCCATGAACCAACCCCCTTCATTTGATTCACCCCTAGGTGGTTTAGATGTTTTTCCTGAATATGATGGATCAAAGTATTTGCCAACATGCCCTCATCTTCCTACGCAAATCCTAAAACGCCAGTTTCTGTACTGTCAGTTTTATGCCTTGCTGCATACCCTTGAGTTTTCAGTGCTCGCTCTCTAGCATACTATGAGAGAAAGCAATAGACCAATCAGAAAATAACCTGAGGCTGCTAACAATCGCCTGTAGGGGCGCTGATATCAGCACAGAAAACTCAAGGGTCTGCATCAAGGCATAAAACTCACAATTCGGAAACTGCCGTTTTAGGCTTTGCGTAGGAAAATGCCATACCCTATGAACCTACTACCTAATGTTTCCTAATCTTTGAAAGATCATGTTTTCTCTCAGACACTTCAGATGACAAGCTACATCATTGCTGTGGAGTTGTTCCTGCCCCAACACCGACCTATCGTGGGGGCCCTTCTGGAGTGTATGTGGGGCTTCAGTATCATCGTCCTGGGAGGGGTCGCCTACATCATCAGGGACTGGCGGTACATCCAGCTCGCTATCACGCTACCAAGGATCCTCGCACTCTTCTATATATGGTCAGTTCGTGGAGAGGATAGTAAACGAGCGTAGTGTAATATCGTTATATAAGACGAGATGGTTTTGTTTTGAATAAGCGAAAGCCATTCCGATACCAACATTATTACATTCCGATACAGTCGACACTATTTGATCTTCAGTGTAATACCGTTGTTATTAAACGAGTAAATAGTTTCGTATAAACTGAGCAAAAGCGAGTTCAACACCAAGTGAAGGGTCCGTTAAATGGTAGGATTACGTTACAATGATAAAATAATAATGAGTATTATAATATGATTAATTTTTTTTATCATCTAACCTTCCAGCGTGCTGCCAGAATCTCTGCGCTGGATGATAATGAACACCAAGTTTGAAGCTGCAGAAACTCTCATCAAGAAGATATCTATATTCAACAACGTTGAATTTCCAGCCAGATCGTGGCAGAAAATAAAGTCCCGAGACTCTTACTCAGAAAAAAGTAAACATAAAGGCAACTTTGCGGATCTTGTCCGGCATAAAGTGGTTTTGAAGAGAAGTCTGATATTATTCTATATATGGTAGGCTATTGTTTGAACTTTCATTGCAATAACTCTAACGTAAATGTATTTCCGAAATCGTCTTAAGTCTTTCTGCATTGAACCAAAATTCAAGGTTTGAGTAAAGTTCAGCTTCATAGACTGAAAAGCTGACACAGACGATAAATTGCTTAAATTAGGTAGTGATTTACACGAGTGTACGATTTTATGAGTTTCAGAGAGAGATTGTCCAGATGTTTTTGTCACATAACTTGGTTCTGTAACTTGATTGAGAAAAAGTAGAATCATGAATTCAACGATCCAAACATATTTTCTCATCGAGTATGTGATATTAAGAATGCATTTCCCTTAGGTCTTGAATGTTATATATTTATTGTCCTTCTGTCTGTAATGTACTGAATGTATTATTCTCAGGTTTGTGTATATGAATGTTTTCTTCTCAGGTCAGTGATGTTGTAAACTTTTATGTGATATATTCAATGTCTGCTTCTGACCCCAGAATCTGAGGTCTTTGATATAGTAAATGCATTCTTCCTATGTATTGATCACATTATCCTCAGGTATGTGAAGTTATGAATATATTCTCATCAGGTCTGTGAAGTAATGAATATATTCTCCTCAGGTCTGTGAAGTTATAAATATATTCTCCTCAGGTCTGTGAATTTATGAATATATTCTCCTCAGGTCTGTGAAGCTATAAATATATTCTCCTCAGGTCTGTGAATTTATGAATATATTTCCCTCAGGTCTGTGAAGTTATGAATATATTCTCCTCAGGTCTGTGAAGTTATGAATATTTTCTCATCAGGTCTGTGAAGTTATGAATATATTCTCATCAGGTCTGTGAAGTTATGAATATATTCTCCTCAGGTCTGTGAAGTTATGAATATATTCACCTTGGGTCTGTGAAGTTATGAATATATTCTCCTCAGGTCTGTGAAGTTATGAATATATTCTCCTCAGGTCTGTGAAGTTATGAATATATTCTCCTCAGGTCTGTGAAGTTATGAATATATTCTCATCAGGTCTGTGAAGTTATGAATATATTCTCATCAGGTCTGTGAAGTTATGAATATATTCTCATCAGGTCTGTGAAGTTATGAATATATTCTCATCAGGTCTGTGAAGTTATGAATATATTCTCATCAGGTCTGTGAAGTTATGAATATATTCTCCTCAGGTCTGTGAAGTTATGAATATTTTCTCATCAGGTCTGTGAAGTTATGAATATATTCTCATCAGGTCTGTGAAGTTATGACTCTTTTCATACCAGGTCTGGGATGTATCTAATATATTCTCATAGGACTCAAATCTGTAGTGTATTGATTGCACTCTTTCCTGGTACGTGTTGCTATGAATATAATTATATTCATCAGGGCTGTGATATCATAAATATTAACTCCTCATATCACTGATGTAATAAGTGTATCCTCTTCAGATCTTTGACGTTTTCGGAGTAATATCCAAAGGTCCATGCTGTTATGAACTATACATCGAAGGTCTATTATGTCATGAACATTTTCTCTGGCCTGTGATGTTATGATTATTTTTTTCTTCTTGATATATTTAATGAATCTCCTCGGGTTTATGTTATAGATGTTTTCTTTCCATGTACGTGATATTAAGAATATATCTCATGTCCCTGATGTAATGAATATCTCCTCCCCAGGTTCGCCGAGGCAGCCTGTTACTATGGTCTGACATACAAGATCACCTCTCTAGCAGGGAACAAATACCTCAACTTCTTCATAGGTGCTTGTGTAGAGATGGCGGCTCATCTTATCAATATTTTCCTTTTGAAAAAGTAAGTACATGTATAAAGTCGAGCAGCCATATCAATTGTATCTATTCACACATATAATGGGACGGCCTTAGAATAAACTTTTTTAAAGGTTTTCGTGTAAAATTATGAAGAGGATTGTATGGGTGACAACTTCTTTATTCATGTAATGCGATGTTTCGAATCATTAACAAACGCAACAAACAGCCTGTTGCACAAAATTGCTTGAGAACATACAAGGAGCTGTGCTGAAACATGAATAAAGAAGTTGTCATCCATATCGTCTTCTAGCAACGGAACAAGTAGCTGTGTCGAAACGTCGCATAACATGAATAAAGAAGTTGTCATCCAGATAATACTCATCCTTATTGTCATCCCAACTTCTAAAATGCCCCACAAATGTACGTTTTAAAAAAAAAATTAAATATTGTTAATAAGACATGTACCAAACCTAATTACACTTTACAATTAATTTTAACATACCAAGCGTCGTTAGTTTTATCACCATGTACTTTATGAATACAATAGCAAGCTCATTTTAGTATCAATAATGAATATATTTGAATATGAATATGAATATTTTTTTTTTCAGAATTAATCGTCGTATAACTTTCATCAGTTACTCTGTGCTAGCAGCTGTGTCCTGTATAGTAGCTGGATCTCTGCCATCTGTTGTTACTGGTAAGATGCTACTATGATATGCAAATTTATTCAATAAAATGTCTATCGAATTGAAAATAAAACAATAAGAGCATGGTATACCACTGATAACATAATTCGCTTGGTCGGCTTGACCTGCATATATTAAGCCACGAAGGTTCGAGTCGAATAAATAAACACCGATGAATATTAATTATATAATAATACATCTTGAAATAGAAAAGTGTTATTAGGCCAATAAGGTTTTTATTGTTCCACCTCGTTAAAATCCCTTAACATAGACTAAATTTCAGTCTCTGAAATGAAAATACATATTAAATGCAGTTTTCTACTATTAAAATTGAAAGGAGCCCACTGAAGCTGTTCATTTCCTGAAACTGCAGTGAGCTAGACTTGCTACAATAATATAGACTTGTGTGGGTCTTTAAAGATATTTTGTTTCAGGGGCTGTTAGACAGACTACCCTTAACATAATGCAATGTTTGTCGAAAGACTCCTAATGTTGTACCAGGGAATATCAACACTAGTGTGAATTTGAATTATGTCAAATCTCATTCAAATCAGATCGAAACTCTTACTCCTACGTCGCTACAAGAAACGTAGCGACGTAGGACTGAAAGTTTCGATCTGATTTGTATAAGATTGAATTATGTCATACATTTCATAATCAGCATAAGCAGGTGTCTGCCTTTGGTATTCGTAACTTCGTAATTCTTACTTTTTGTCATGTTGGTTCAGCCTCGCTTGTAATTTGCCCGGGACAGAACGCAAAACTAAAAAAGTCCTTTAATAGAAAATATATAATACTTTACATATTGTACTTATATTCTCAACAGAATTGAGTATGACTTAGGTTTGCATAGCATCTTCATGGTCTGTTTCCTTTGAACAGCGTTCCAACTTGGCGGCTTTACATCTACACCATGTACATTTTGTTCTCATTGGAATCAGGAGAGTTTTCGATTTTTTTAAAATATGTAAAGTTTTTTGGTTATAAATTATTTATTTGTAGAATCGTCTTACTATCATCATTGCAAAATGTTTAAAGAGAACAAGTGAAAAAAGATTTTTGGTTTCTCAGCCACATTTAGATATACAGCTGCGTATCTTAAGTTTGTTCACATACCTTTGTATTCTAGTGCAAATATCATATACTTTGTAACGTCTTTGAGACATCATATCAATGTGAAAACGAAACCGATTATGATGAAATTTCACTTCAAAAGTTAAGATTCAGTTTGCGTTGACATATTCGTATGTCATACCTAGAAGATAGCTGTAGCAAATTTGGCACGTCATTGAAGTGACCAGGGGTCAAAATTTCGAAAACACTGATTTCAATTTGCACCACAAAATCCTTCATAAGTGATCAACAGCTATAGATCTTATTCATATGTGTTCCTTTGCGCTAAGGAAACGTATTTGTGCTGATTTTTCCCCTACAAAGTTAACATGGCTGATGTTAATTGAAATTTAAGAAAATCCGAATTTCACAAATATGACCCCATCTGTCTATTTAACAATGCCAAATATCGGCATTCAGCGCCAATGACAAGACGATCCCGAAATATGGTTTGGGGATGGTTATTTACACATGGACAATTGATGATCTTCTGTAAGTGCTCCTGGAGTTATTTTATAAACGTCATAACGAAACCCAAATTGCATGATATTTGCACTAAGACCGCAAGCAGGTGAACAAACTTATGATATGCAGCTGTAGACCTTGGCATGGATTTCACTAGTTTCGCAACAGTAGGGCGGTTCTGGTTATTTTTCTACTTTTTTATAATGGAATTGTCGTACTAAGACATTTGCAAATTGCATCTGAAAGTAACGAGGGAATAAAAGGTCTTTGTTTCTCATTCGGATTCAAGACCCTGGGATGGTATCTACTAGTTTTGGAATAGTAGGACGCATCTCGCAATATTTCGAACAAGTTAAAGATATATGGATAACAACAGCTCCACTTCATTGTTTAGAAAAATCATCATACTGTGAAGATTAAAAATACTCTTGCAGGTGAAAATTGAAAGAGGCTGTTGTTTTCCTTTCAGATTCAGGTATTGACCTTAGAATGGTCTCCACTACTTTTGCTATAGTTGGAAGGTTCTCTGTGGCAGGGCTATACAGTGTGATTTATCTCTACACCTCCGAGCTCTACCCCACAGTCATCAGGTAATTCACCATATACTCTTTAAGGGGACAGCATGTTTTCACATTTTACTTTTAACTATTTCAAATCATCACAACATACCTTACTTTATCTTTCAAAAAAAAATATATAAAAAAAATATTTATGAATGGAACGTTTCAATATTTCAGATGACGATTTTCACGAGTACCAATCGAGCTCGGTTAATGTTCGTGGAATAGCTTCGATTCTGTAATTGAATAATATTCATTATACCACGACTCTATTGTTTGGACCCGTGGTATAACTAACCAAAATGTTAGTTATACTACACCAGTGAATCAGCCGGAACTACTTTCATTTAACCCTTTTCATGACAGACTAAAAACAGAATGTAACAAATACCTTCAATTTCAAATAACGACAAACAACCATGGGAAACTTTTATTAGGGTTTTTTTACATTTTTGATATTTTGTTAATTTTTCTGTCGGGAGCCTTGTCATCGTTTGAGGTAGTCATTACAGTCGGAGGACGTCGTTTTGGCTGACCATTTCTTCGTATTGGCGGAGAAGTTGAGACCAACACGTCTCTCTTCTCTTCACACAAACGATTCACCCGTACGAATCTTTTCCGTTTTAGGGGAAATATCTTTTCTCCTGGAAAGGCGTCATGTTTGTCGTTCCATAAAAGACCTGCAAAGAGTTAAGATTGTTATGTTAAACTGAATCATGTAGAGAATAGAGAGGGAGAATATTTTCAGAAGAGTTAACACATTATGAACTGAACGATTCATTGTACGATGTTGTCATTCCCGTCATCCCTTTGAGGACTTATATGCTATACTTTATTCATTAACTGTGACTTCTTCCATAATTCGACAAAAACAATTCTTAACCCGCAGCCCTATCAATAACCACATTGTATTTTTTTTTGGAAGGAAATTCTTAATTTTGATTTTTCGAGAAATTGTTCCATAATTCGGATAACAATGAAGAGACAAAATTCTAGTTCTATTTAATGCTCTAGTCAATACAACGGTGATAATGAACACAAAAAAGACAAATGTGCCTAATATGCAACCTTCAAACGCATTCTTTACATAAACAGCCTGTAAATAGAATTAAAGAAATGAATTGCATCGGCGATTACGTATGGAAATATTAAAGTATGAAAATTCATTCCACGTTGATTGGTATTTCAAGATACAAGAAAATTCAATGAATTTAGATCAACCGTGTATAACTAAATATGTAATGGGAGTCTTCTGTCATATCGCATATCTTATTTACTTCAAGATTGCACTCGTTTCGGTAGAAACACTTCCAAATTCTAAATTTGTATGTTAAATTCATCGAGAGGAAAGTAATCACCTGTCATTTGGGCGCATCATCCATGTTTGTAGAGAAATTCTGCCTTCGTCCTCACCTTCCATTGTACACAGTGACAATGTCGCCTTCTCCGAAAACCCATGTCGTTTTCATCATGGACCGGAGTGCACGTGCAAAGCATGACCAACGCGCTGTTGTTGTTACCGTAGTTTTCTACACAAGTGCTGATCAATAGATAGTTTTTTAAAGACACGAAGCATAAGGTAACTATAAAGCATATTTTAGAGAATATTTGGTAGCTTCTAAAGGCGTGATGAGGCACATTGTTTGGTAAAGAGAACATAGTTCAACGCATTTTTACAATTTACGTATGGTATTTGTATAAATATGTTTTGTTTATATATGTCGTTGTGTTGGTCGTGGTATAAGTAAGTTATACGACTCGTATTGGTCGTCTAGTCCACGACATGGTGGGTTATACGACTCGCCGCTCCGCGGCTCGTCGTATAACCAACCATGTCGTGGACTAGACGACCAATACTCGTCATATAACTATTACTTATGACGAATTGCGGTATTCGTCTTAATGAATATTATTCAAGTACAGATACAGTTTAAAAAGCTCAAAATATGCCGGTTGCTTCTTGTAAGATACGTTCCGAAATTTTATTATTCTGACATAGAGTTTGGCTTTCCAATCTGAATACCATATTGGATGATATAGATTCAACTAAAAATGTCATGTAAATGACAATCTCTCGTTTTCAGTGACAATTGAGCAACACCAATTGATATGCCTTATTTGGTGTCATATGTACAATTAAATCAATATAATTCAACAATCTTTAAAACACTTTGAAAGAAAATTTCGACTTCTACTGCTACAAATAGGTTTCCAAAATAATGTTTTGCAAATTGACGTCACTTTACTGAACTGAACTCTAATCTTGCCGTCAGGGTTCATTTTCAGAACGAAATCATCAGTTAGATACTTACATAAATACTTAAATACTTCACAGTAATATTACGTTTGGTTACTTTTGAAAATTGCTACCTTCATTTTAAAAGAAAGACCATAGGGTCGTATTTGTTAACCTCGGTGATAATTTTCACTCCATGAGTTGCTGAAGACCACATATGACAATCTAAATGAATTGTGTCAGTTGTCCACTGTTGCAAGAAAGTATCATTTTAAAACCAATCAATGTTGTATAGTGAGAAAATAGGAAGGTTTGAAGTCGTGTTTTATTCTATCTTTGTAAATTGATAATGTGAATTATTCTTGTATGAATTAATTTACATCAATATATTCGTCTATTTCAGAAACATAGGAATGGGTATGTGTGGTTTCTGGACGAGAGTGGGAGGAGTTATTGCGCCTCAGATAAATAGTTTGGTATGTACCTTCAATATAGCAATTCACGAAGAAGACTTTAAGTCATACACAAACAGATTTAGAAATTGTTTATGCATTGTAATGCATATTTGCTCAGAAAGTCAATGCGTATTCCTTAAATTACACACATTGCAGGTTATTCTTTGCAGACAAATGAGGAAGTTGCTATTAAAAGCGTACAAGAGAATTTAGAGAATGTATATCCTCCCATTTGAGGAGAAAATTGATCACATATATGACATGATGAACAAAAGGAGATGTCAACAACACAAATTTGAAACAAGACCCAGAGTATCACTGGTGCATAAACCTTTTGATTATATGTAAATAAGATCGGTAATAACAGTTTATATGTTATATTCCAGGGCGAGAGTGGTTCCTTCTCTGTGATAGTGTTCGGTGTGATGATGGCCCTATGTTCTCTATTGGCGCTCATGCTGCCAGAAACCAGTGGTAGGAAACTGCCAGACACAATAGAGGACTTGATTGATACGGAACCAATAGATTTCACTGTCAATGTAGATGTTGAGACGCACAGTAAAGATGAGAAACAGGAGAAATTGCCATTAAACAGAGTTCTGGATAAAGAAAAATATATTGTGAAACTGGACGCTGAAAACGAGAAGATGATTGTCTAAGTGTTTGATTGATATTTATTTAAAGTTTAGTCTCCAGATTTATATATGACTTCAATTCTTTAATACTCATGAGCGCGAAACTGACAGACATAGTTATCGTATCATTTTTATTATTAAAAACGTATTTGTAAAATATATTGTTACATCGTTATTCAAACAGGCATGCGATTGATGGTGGGTTTTTTTTAGTAAAAAAACCTGGAGGTGTGTTGAATCATAAACCCCGTACGCCAACGTATGCATGTATATATCAATAATGTAATATACAATAGTTTCAGGCAAACTCTCGCTGGATTTCTCCTCCAGAATTGAAAGAACTTTACTGTCATTTTTCAGACTGTTAATTTCTAATACTTGATGTTCAGTTATACCTTACTACATACACAAACATTGGCCCTTACAAATGCACTTAGTGGCATATTGGGATCTTCGATTTCATTCTTTTCTAAATTCACATAATTTTCATAACCATGCTTGTTACATTTCTACTCAGTAGATGTCCTGATGTTACAATATGTCCTGAAAAATACTCAATCTATATTATGTACAATCTCATCTATCCTTCATAGTTACCACCTTTAATGTTTTGTTTACTTTCTCATGTTAATAAAAATGTACATGTATATCAAGAATGTTCCTTGTTTTTGCAAGAATTCAATTCAGCTCAATAGACCTTTTGGAGCTAAAGATAATGAAGAAAATAAGTTTTTAAGGTTGTGACCCCTGTGACCCTATTTGGGGTCATGGGGTCACGAAATCTACAATTTAGAATCCCCATTGGCCAAGGAGTCTGCACATATAATTTCAGCTCTCTAGACCTTTTGCAACTTGAGAAGAAGATGAAAATAGTTTTTTAAGGTTGTGACCCCTGTGACCCTATTTGGGGTCACAGGGTCACCAAAGTTACAAATTAGAATCCCCATTGTCCAAGGAGTCTGCACATACCAATATTAACTCTCTACTCCTTTTGGAACTGGAGAAGAAGATGAGAATTGGTTTTTAAGGTTGTGACCCCTGTGACCCTATTTGGGGTCATGGGGTCACGAAATCTACAATTAAGAATCCCCATTGGCCATGGAGTCTGCACATATCATTTTTAACTCTCTAGTCCTTTTAGAACTGGAGAAGAAGATAAAAATAGGTTTTTAAGGTTGTGACCCCTGTGACCCTATTTGGGGTCACAGGGTCACTAAAGTTACAAATTAGAATCCCCATTGTCCAAGGAGTCTGCACATATCATTTTTAACTCTCTACTCCTTTTGGAACCGGAGAAGAAGATGAGAGTTGGTTTTTAAGGTTGTGACCCCTGTGACCCTATTTGGGGTCATGGGGTCACGAAATCTACAATTAAGAATCCCCATTGGCCAAGAAGTCTGCACATATCACTTTCAACTCTCTAGTCCTTTTAGAACTGGAGAAGAAGATGATAATAGGTTTTTAAGGTTGTGACCCCTGTGACCCTATTTGGGGTCACAGGGTCACCAAAGTTACAAATTAGAATCTCCATATGCTAAGGTACCTGTACACAAAATTTCAGCTCTCTAATGTGTATGGTTCATGAGGAGAAGTCGAAAGTGTCAAAAGTTTACGGACGGACGACGGACGGACGGACGACGGGCCATGCCATAAGCCCATCTGGACTTTCAGTCCTGATGAGCTAAAAATGCTTAACTGAGCAGAGACTCCACAGAATTGATCATATTTACAGTCTGAGCTGTGTAACCAGAGGAAAACTCATTGTTTGTACTTGTAATTAAGTCTTTTGTTTGTGAGCTCATCAAAGATTAATTGTAAATAGTCACCCAAGATCAACATGTGTCAGAGACGTTGTTAATTGCATGTTCATTTCTATATAAGGTTGCAAAATAACTTGATAGGAAAAACAACGACTTATTTTGACATATTTTATTTTTTTATGGAAAATAACAAGTATTAACATTTAACAAATAGATAGATAGATACATAATACGTACAACAATATATCACAGATAAGCCTTGATTTGGTTTAACACTCAAAGCACCAATGAACTTTCAACTTAAAACTCAAAACAAATAACTCAACAATGAAAAGATCAAATTTGTTTAACAACTGACATTTATTACCTTCTCAATGTTTTGACATTTTACTGAGTGGATTATATTTTTAATTTGTTTTACTATCTCCAATAGGGATATCAATGAGGCCTTAGGAGGCTGCACACAAAATTTCAGCTTTCTAGACCTTTTACTTCTGGAGAAAAAGAAAAATAGCTTTTAGGGTTTAGCCCATTGCCCTTATTTGGGGGCACAGGGTCACCAAACCAAACTTTAAGCTAGAAAATAACCTAAACATCAAATGATCCGAAGCAAACAAACCGGGGTACTTTTCAAGTAAAAAAAGTAAAATTCTCACTTTCAAAAAATTCTCATGTCTCAACTTCCTCATTGCAATACATAAGAATTCACTCAAAAATATCACAAAATTCAGTATTGAAACAAAGACATTGCATATGAAATAAACTTGTGTCTTAATCATATCATTGCTTAGCAATTCAACAAAACAGATTCTGGATATTCATAAGGCTTCAATTAGTAATTCAAGCTCACTTTCAGCTTTCCAGGGTTACTAGTGTTATTGTTCTTATAACATACTATTTCTTAAAGGCAATTTTTGCTTAATGCCAAACTTCTGCAAACATTTACTATTATTTTTAGGACAGTTTATCCTAAATGCCCAACTTCTGCAACCATATACTATTATTTTCAAAACAGTTTTTGCTTCATAAATGGCCAACTTCTGCCGCCCCTCACTGTTCGTGGGCCATCCTGCTGAGCCCGGCAAGCACCTGTTGTGTGAGTCTCTGTCCCTCCCTGGCTAGCTGTCTCTCCTCCCCTCGCACCCCCCGCACCGACACACACTTCAGTCTCCCACACCGCCCGTCTAGGCTACCCACACACCTAGTGGGAAGAGTAAAAAAGATATAAAGATTTTTCAATGATCTTCAAGTTTTAAAAAGATATTGCTCAAACATTATTTTTATTCTCTCATGAATGTGAGAGTTATCTTTTGAATAATGAGATCTGTATGACTAGCACTCACCTCTGCCATTGTCCTCTGATAAGGCGTGGAAGGTTACGATCCTGAAAAACAATTGCTAAGATTCACATATATGGTTCACTATATGAACATGAACAGCGTAACATTAACAAATTCAATTTGACTGATGACAAGATGACTGATAGTTAATCTGATAAAACTGAAAACAATAACTGATGATAAAAACCGTTGACAGTGAAAACTTCATTCCTGATAACCTTTCAAGGTTGGTTTTTCTTAAGGTTGTCATGTCATGATATGAAATTAAATGATACATTATTAGGCAACAATAAATATCAGGATACATATATGTACTCAGTATCACAATACGACTATTGTCACATTTAGTACTGGTACCATGATTCTCATTTACATGAATCGATATATAAACATATCTATAGATTTTCTGTTTCTCTTAAGGAAATACATAATTTTTTTATCTATGAATAAAGGTATTCAGAAAAACAAAGCTTTTCTTGTTTACCAAACCAAATTCATTTTCATGAATAAAAATATGTTTAAACCACTTACAATTTCATAGAAGACACAGTTGATTGAGGCGGTTTCATCTCTGAGAACAAACTCCCTACCAGTCCCGGACTTGTCTGATACCACTGCTGTGTCTAGTAATCCTGTCAGAGAGCAAGGAATTAGGACTTATTTTAATATTAATTCACTTGTTTAAATCCAGAGCCTTAGGACTGTTCATCAGTAGGGACACCAGACTAATTAAAATGGGAATTTTGCCCACCAGCTTTTTGGTTCAATGTTTCGCAAATGTTGATAAAACTGATTATCTATCAAATCGAAAAAGAAATGTTTTCTTGGGTAAATTAAGGGTAGTCCCCTTGGATGGATTACTGTGTTGTGCACAAAAAGTTTGATGAACAATTTGAATTCAAAATAAATTTTCAAGACAAACATTACCAGCAAATGTCAAAGAAAACCACATTTGTAGATTTTATGACACTTCAATTTCATATTAATTGTGGCTTGTCATTACTTTTAATAATTTTTAAGGATAATTTGGTAATTTGGTTCTGGAGAAGAAGATGAAAATAGCTTTTTAGGGTGTGGCCCCTGTGGCCCTTATTAGGGGTCACAGGGCCACAAAAGCTACAATTTATAATCCTCACTCTTCAAAGAGGCTATACACAAAGTTTCAGCTTTCTAGGCCTCATGGTTCTGGAGAAGAAGATGAAAATAGGTTTTTAGGGTGTGGCCCCTGTGGCCCTTATTAGGGGTCACAGGGCCACAAAAGCTACAATTTATAATCCTCACTAGCCAAGGAGTCTGTACACAAAGTTTCAGCTTTCTAGGCCTTATGGTTCTGGAGAAGAAGATGAAAATAGGTTTTTAGGGCGTGGCCCCTGTGGTCCTTATTAGGGGTCACAGGGCAACCAAAGCTACAGTTTATAATCCTCACTAGCCAAGGAGTCTGTACACAAAGTTTCAGCTTTCTAGGCCTGATGGTTCTGGAGGAGAAGTCGAAATTCCACAAAGTTTACGGACAGATGGACGGACGGATGGACGCCGGACACCATGCCATGCCATAAGCCCATCGGACTTTACAGGCCAGATGAGCTAAAAATTACAATAAAGTTTGGCAGGTCTTTCAATAGTTAGAAATATTGCCTTTAGAGAGTGAACACACTTTTGAAAAAGGTTTCTGTCGAACCAACTGAATTATAAGGACTCGCTGACATATGAGTCTGATCAGATTTAAGGGAGTCTAAACAAATAAATGAAATAATACCGCAAAAAAATCTCTGTACAGACCATTGACTCTCTTAAATTTTGATAGGTCCTTTTCAAATATTATGAGTATTTGATACAGGACTCTCTGGTAAATTCATCAATGATACTTATAAGCTTTAAAAACCTACTAGTCTCTCTAACAGCCCCTGAAAAAATATCTTTAAAGATCCATGCAAGTTTTAATTATTGCAGCAAATCTAGATCACTGCTGTTTCAGAAAAATGACCAGCTTTAGTAGTCTCCTTAATAATAAAAATTTGCATTTTTATTATATTTTCATTTCAGATACTCAATTTAGTCTATAAACCTACCATAGACTTCAAACATGTGAGGACCGAGCTGATCTGAGACTGCAGCAGACTTCAGCACTGTGTCCAGGTTTGCTGTCAGCACTCTCAGTGTCGGCTTCTCAGAGTTCTTGTCTGCTGACTTCTTGGGTGGAGGCTGCAAAGAACAATCAATTGGATTTGTATTTTGAATATATATAATGAGAATAGAATGAGGTTTGACAAAACAGTTTCAACTTTTGTCAGGGTTCTGGTAGGTTTGGATTCGGGTAAAACTAGAAAGTGTTTTTACACGCAAAAACAAATATCTCCCCCATACACTATTTCAGCCATATTTTGTTTTTGAAAATTCTTCAAATTTTTTTTTAACTCAAACTAAAACCATGTTCTTTCACAAACTGTAAGTTTTGGTCAAATGTATTGGAATCGTAAATTAACATTTCCACAGTTTGTCATGCTTGACAAAATATTGAAGTCCAAATTGTTGTTGCAATGGAAACCAAAAGAAATATAAAATTGATAAGAAGTTGAAACCCCCCAAAAGGCACATCTACATCATGAAGAGGATTCATACCAGATTTGGTGAAGATTGGTCAAGTGGTTTCAGAGTTAAGCCCATGCAACTAACCCTACCCTTCAAAATGACAAAGTCTAAAATGTTGCGAAAATATAAAATTAAAAGGAAATTGAAACACCTCCATAAGTAACCCTTCAGGGGGAGACATAATACGTAAAAGCAATCCATGACAGCTCAACTCATATATAGATTTGCTGATCTAGTGAAAACATCACCATGTCATATTATCATCTCTAGAACAATTTGAAACCAATTCATTACAGTGTCAAGATAAAATATATTTTGATTCTTAAAAGTAAACAAATCATTTTACATGTTTTGTTTCAGATTAAGTTTGTCACATACATCAAAAGTTAATACCATTACAGTGTTGTTCCTAGGTGATCAGCTAAGGAGGTCATTTTGGCAATATTTTAGCAGATGGGGTCCCTTTGCAATGGTAAAAGTATCCTACATCTAATAATCTTAAGGACACCAAGCCTAAAGGGTGGGCAAATGTCCTCAGTACCCCCTCTAGGAACAACACTGCATCATAATCTACTCTTGAGTTACCTTGCTATTCCTAGTTGAAGTATCTCTTCCACGGGATTGATCAAAGCTCTGCGCATCACCTCTGCTATTGCCACCATAAGCAGCCTGGTTAAACATGGAGCCAACAGGAGCTGCAGGGAGTTGATCACCCATTGGAGGAGCTCCACAAGCACCTGAGTATTGAGACTTGGATCCAAACCCAGACCCTTGGTAGTTGTGTTGAGTGCTGTTTGCTTGCTTGTTGTTCCTGTTTCCTTGCGTGCTTGTGGGTTGTGGCCTGTTGCTTTGGTTACGAGGCTGGTTCTGGGTATTGTTATAACCCACGGTGTGATTGTTGCCTCTGTAATATTAAAAATTTAAAGTCATCATCAGAATTTCAGAAATTACTGAACTAAAACATTGTTAACTCAAATTTTAATTGAGCTAGAGATGTGATGTACTTGGCCATGGATTAGCTGGATCAGGGGGTGAGAGGTAAGAGATCTACAGATGGTAAAAAAACTCTTACCAAAACAGCAGAAATGGAAGGATCCAAGTCTCAGGTAAATGAGGTAAAACAAAAAATAGAGCCATTGGCTCTGTAGCTCATTAGGCTTCATATCAATTTTGGTTTACGGTGTGGCAAATGTGGTTCCCCCACAGTAGGGGCCACACCAAATGTACAATTTGGAATCCTTCTTTTCTAAGTTAGGAGTCAGGTTTCAGCTTTCTAGGCCTGATGAAAAAGATAAAAATAAGTTTTAAGGGTGTGGCCCCTGAGTCCCTTATCAGGGCCACAGGGTCACCAAAGCTAAAAAATTCATTTGGTTGTATTGATAATGAAATTAACATTCAGTACAACAAAACACATAATTTCTTCAGGCCACTTAATAAGTTAATATGACAGAAAATCTCACCCTGCCATGTTTCTGTATCCACCACCCTGTTGTAAACTGTTGTTCTGTTGTTGATAGTTAGCGGGTGTGTTGTTTTGGTAGTTGTGAGGTCCTGGGTACCGAGTCTGGTTGTGTTGTTGACCTCTGCCAGTATACATGGAGCTCTGCTGGTATCCTGGAGTCTGACTCGGGTTTGTGTTTGTGTACGAGCTGGTTCTCTGCTGGTTTGCATTTCTACTGGAATATTCATTGTTACTTTTTATAACGTTTATTCTATCTTGAAAATAGGGAAACACAAAATTCTATAATAAGTCTAGCAAGAGGTAAGGTGATACAGGTTTAATGTTGATGTTATTGACTTATTAATTGTGCAATGTATTAAACAACTCTGAAATAACAGTTCTAAATTTTTTTGAATTAATGAAAAAGCAAATATAAGCATAATCCTAACTACTTGAGCAAATATTACATTATTATTGGCTCATAAAATGTGTTTTCTTCTTACACTGGAATGTGGCGAGTACTTTTGCCAGAAGAAAATATGCAGATCAATTGTGCCATTGGAAAGTAGAAATGTAATTCATGATACAACACATAACAGTGCTAATCCATACTATAGAGATTGTAAGTTAAGCTATATTTAGAAGTTAGAAACAACAAGGGACAAATCTTATGGAAAACATCTTCTTTATTCTGATATTGCAACCTTTTAAAAGAGAGTCTTGAATATTTGTCAAGCATGGATAACATAATTGAAATGCTGCACTTTCAGAATATGGAAGTTGTAATTGTAAACTTGTACTAGATAATATAATTGCCTGAGAGTGAAAGCCTACCTGTTTCCATAATCTGTAGATTGATTGTCTCTCATCTGATTCTGTTGTCCCCAATTTCTTTGGTTTTCACCTGTCTTGACATTGCTTGGATTATTTCCTGGTCTGTTTTGTGGTGAGTTGCCAGTCATTCCTGTGGAAAACGCTTCTCATACAGATTTGATTTTCTTAACAAAGAAAAAGGATCAAATATATTAACTTTTTTCATTCTTTCATTTTCCCTGTTTAATTTACCATTTGACATTTAAGGACGGTATACATGGTATATTGGGATTATTATTAAAGTAAAAGATTGTTTAATATGTCCTTTATTCAACAAAAATATTACAGGTTCTGCCAATCAGGGTAACGCAAACACTGCTAGTTGATATCAGTTTATATCAGGTCTTATGCTTCAATTCATGTCATATCTCAATTATAAAGATAATCATTCATAATAAAGCAATTGCAAAATTTACAATTACCATAATCATATTGTTCCAAAGATTTCAGAATATGCCTAGAACATATTGTATTGATAATTTTTTACAAACCTTGGTTGGTATAAGTTTGTTGAGCAGTGTACGTTCTCTTCTGTCCCTGAGGTCTGTACTGTCCCTGTCTGCTATTCTGATTCCCTGGGAAGCCACCAACCGGCATCAGGTCTGGACCTGTATATTATGCAGGGGTCGAAATTAGTCCTAAATGGGTACTAGCCATTCGGACTAGTGCATTCCTGTGAGCACTAGCCCAAACATATTCTGACTAGCCAAATACACCGATATAATCATATTTTCTTTAAATTCAACTAGTCCTTCGGACTACCCATGATTACAATTTACTAGCCCAGCATCATTTTCACTAGCCATTGGCTACCGGGCTAGTGCTAATTTCGAACCCTGTTATGTATGGATAATTGTCTATTAAAGTCCTTGTTTCAGTTTTGCAAGACAGTGTTGTTTTGAAGTGATAAGCGAAGGAGGGTCATTTTGGCAAATTTTAAGCAGATGGGCCCCTTTGCAATGGTAAAGTATCCTTTATCTAATAATGCTAAAGGACACTGAACCATAAGGATGGTCAAATTTCCATTTCCTCTTCCTTTCCTCTCCGATCAACACAGTATGTATGTATGCAGGCTTCAAAATAAGCACTAGTCCCGGTAGGCCATGGCTAGTAAACAAAATGCTGGACTTATAAAATGCAATGATTGTTTGTCTGAAGGAAACAGAGTTTAAAGAAGAAACAATATGAATAATGTCAATGTATTTGGCTAATTGGATAAACTTAAAATTCTCTCAAGAACCAGTCTGATCGGCTAGTAAAGAAATAGGACTAATTTCAACCCCTGAGCAAGTATTCATCAAAATCATCCAACTTTCTTTGACCTCTTTTGAACTGTAAAGCTTTGGTGCATAAAGGTCTCGGATATGGTTAAGCCTGCTTCATAGTGATAAGTCAATATAATTATATTGTCCCAAAATTAATAGATGTTAAAGAACCCCTCACAGGGATTTTTTCAATATACAATTTTTACATTAAACAACTTACCTCTATTTGTTGGTGGTGTTTCTGATTGAGAAGTTGGGTCAGCAAACATTGCCTGTCTTGGTCTCTTCCTGTGGTTGAAGATGGGAGCCGGTGCTGGCTTTCCTCCACCATAACCACCCTGAATAGTAAATTAAAATATTAGCATAGTCATATAATAAAATTAATAATTAAAGGAGCATTTGTATAGCGCATGTGTCCATGAGAAATGTTCCACACTCAAAGCACTTAGAATAAAAATACAGGGTTATAATAGTGTTACCAAGCTATCTATTTTAATAGGGAGAGACATGCAGAAGCTGAGAAGGTAATGATATTTTATTTTTTTAAATCAAATTCAACCTTGCAATTGTGTTGCAAAGTGAGGAGATAGAGTTAAGAAAAAAAGCTTTGTCAAATGGGAATCTAAATCTATCTTTTAGTAACATCCAAACATGACTTTAAAAATGAAAAGCCTATAAAACATTCAATAGGGTCTCCTATCCCCCTCATCTCCCTACCTTTGATTTATCTAAGATCTCCATACCTATTGCTCTTTAAAACATTTATTCATAAATAATTTTTAATTGAGTAGATTATTATCAGGAATACGAACCTGCATCATTCAATCCTTTCTTCTGGAGCTGGAGAACTGGGATACCGTCCAGCAACAATCAGGCAGAGAGAGAGACTGTTCTGATTCCTCTGACCTAGTCTAGCAGCATTTTCTGTGAATGTGATCAAGGTTCTGAAACTTGTAGATTTCATGTCTACAATAAAAACACAACTTCTTTCGGCTAAAGCAAGTTCAAGTAGCAATTGCAATCAAATAATTCATTTTTATTGTGTTAACCACATTTTCGTGAAATACTTTTGCATTTGTAAAAGAGTTGGTGATCTTCCAATAGATTTTATTTTATTGCGCTTCACTAGAAATGTGTTCATGCAGACGACAATATTTAAGTAAAACAACGACTGCCCAAATTACGTCTTAATTTCCTTTTCTAATATAGGATAGTCTGCAAAATAACAAGAACTCATATTTTACAATTCATATTATATAAATTAATGGTCAAATTCACAATTTGAGACACAAGCGAAAGTCCCAGACTTACGGTTCCAACTTTGGCGAAGTCTAAAAAGAGTTGCCTCCCTTGTGCCGAGAATCGAATCTACAAGTCGATCTTGGTAACCTCGATTTTCCGAATGCTTGCAACTTTTGCAAATCCTGTTTTATCTATTTTCTAAGGTTTTTAATACACTAGTGTGATTGTTATTGCTGTTTCTAGTGGATATGCATTTCAAGATTTTAATGATATATGTAAGACTATACATCCACACCTTTTTATTCTAAGAATATATATATATGTATTGGAAAGTTTAAGTTTGTTACAAAGTTTCGACTGTATAAGAAGAAATCAGATTTTCATTATATCTTGAACTTCCTGGTTTCAATATATCTGAATATTGTGCTTGATATATTAAATTTGGACCGATTTTGTCTACTATATTTACACGATAATGATAAAGTAAAGACGGTTGATCTCGACAAAAAAAATTTTCAATATTAATTATAACTTTCATCAGAAAATAATATTTTTCTTTAATCCCAGTACACCATTTATACTGCTTTTGTATGTAGTTTTTTTTAAAGTATCGAGGAAATGTCAGCTGTTGACTGGTATCATATTTTACTTTTATTCAATAATTTTTACATATTGAAAAAGGTACGTAAATTTGGTGGACTGGTATACTAGGATAAGTATATATAAAAAATTTATGCAGATCCAAGTCATTGACTCCCATGTCATTTGCTTTGAAACCATGACCTTTACACGAAGCCATATTCCATGTACATCCATTAATTCAATAACATACAGGCAGCCTAATGCATGTTCACTGTATAGCAGCGTTCCTTTGCTTTGCCTTTTTTTACTGCCCAAAATATTGATAAAAGTAGATTACAAAGATCTTTTTGATCTACTGAGTTCATGTATTATTTACAATAAAGGTCTACTTATAAATAGCTCTGAACTATTGAATAATTGCTTCGCAACCATGACCTTTAAATGAACTACAATACGATTATTCCATGTATGTATTAAATTTGATATCATACATGCATTCGTCTCCCAAAAGGCCCGGATATGACCTGACATATAGGATAATTGGCCCATTGTCATTCATATGAAATATCATATGAGTTATATCATCTCACAATGCGAGGTTGTGAACAAGAAAAACTGGAGCCAGATCTATCCAATAGAAATGTCAATTGTTCCACTGACAGTGGTTAAGTAGCAGATTTGTGAAATAGAACGCCTCATTGCAATTATAAACGTTGCCTTAGATACACATATCATAAGAGAAAACATATTCTCTCCCCACAGAGGCAGCTCAGTCATTTTTTAAAGCTCTGTGCATGGGGAGAAAATGGAGTGAACCCACAGAGGCAGCTCAGTCATACCCGAGTAAGCTCTGTGGGGAGAGAATGAAGAGAATAATGCTTCCTGAAAAAAAAATCATTTGTACGGAGCTTCTTACAATAGTAATTAAAATTCACAAGAGGCAAACCAAACTTTGGTAACATTTGATATATCTATATTTCTTTTAAATCTTCCTACTCAAATACTATTTTTTTAAACGCCAGTTCCCGAAATGTCATTTTAGATCTTGCTGCAGACCCTTTACTTTTATATGCTGCTAAAGTGCTCCTGCAGGCAAGAGAGCAAGCACAGAAACTCAAGGATATGCAGCAAGGTATAAAACTGAAAGTTCGGAAAATGACGTTTTAGGCTTTGCGTTGGAAGATGTTTTTAACCATGATATAGAGAACCAGAGATATCAACTTGACGACTCCCCTTAAAAAACATTCCCAAACAGAGACTTGACACATGTCCATTGGTACACTGCACAGAGCGTATCTTCTATAATATCTTCTTTCAATAAAGTGCAGCATGGACTACGAATTGATTCGTTAGTTCTACCAATAAAAGATATTATGTAAAGCATTGTTTTTTTTAGTATAACCAGAGACGTATATAACATATACGTCTCTGGAATAACAGATGATCTCCATTAAAGACTCATATTCAAACTGCAATATTTAAAAAAATATTTTTACTGTTTTCGTGGTATTTTTAGCAATATTTTGCGACCAACCATGAAAAGATCAGACCAAAATTCATCAAATAAATTAAGAGACAGTTTACCAGAATGACCGTAACGTAAGCCCCGACATGTCGACATGAAGGCGAATCAAGGATGGCCATCTCACAATTTCTGGTTCCTAAATATATGCCTGAAAGCCGTCCTTGTCACGCACGATTAGATTTCCTTTTCTTTTTCTCCGCATCAGGTACTCGTTACCGCCCAAGTTAATTGATACCCTTCGGACGCAATTGCGGTAACTTAGACGCGGTGTAAATCCTACACACATAATGACGATGTCACCGAAAGCAGGTTCGACAAAAGCTATGGCACATTTGCACAGGGTACTGTACTTTTGACGTCGAATTAAGTAGTTAATTGATGATTAAAACATGTTAATATGGTATCAAAAAGAAAGACGAAAGATTTGTCTACTGAGTGATGTATTTCTTTTCTCAATAGCTATTTTTCATAACGAACCGCATGCAAGTATGGCAATGGAGCTTTAACATTATCTATTGGAATCAAATGAGCATATAATCGAGACAATATGCATCTTAATTTGGCTTTAATTTGACATTTCATACCCCGTTAATTGAGTATCGCCGAATCTCCAAAGCGAACGCTTTGAAAACACGCGTGACTAACACCCCGCCTAAGCAGCTAGAGCGTGTCGGCTTAGAGCTAGCTCTTCTGTCTCTCTGCTTGTCTTCCAAAAAATGTCGAGCCAAAACTTATGCAATACGGTATATGTGTATAAATAAGGTTTATATAAAAGTCCAAAATAGCAAGGGCAACGTCGTTTTAATAAAAAAAACTATGCAGGCTACTTGGACTTAATTTGACGGCAGTTGGCGAACTCTTGTATATATGAATGTGACTTTACCTACCCGGTATATGTGGCATGTATTTAAAGTAAACAGTTTAAATACGAATCGAAATTGTATATATCATTAAGACATCTGCCACTCGTAAATGAAATGTGTGTTGAATGAGAACATATAACCATTCAGTATGTTCAAATTACCACGATAAAATATCTATATCTAACTATTCGGATATAGATTAAAGATCTTGTGGTGTGTTCAGAGAAAGATAGGATTCTGTTAATTGTCACCGTGGGAAATTGTAATCCAGGTATATTATGCAAAATTCGGCAAAAATCAGACCTTCAGATGATCAAATTAAAAATGCCGTCTATCAAGAAGTGGCGTTACGTTTGATAAGATCTTTGAAATACACAATACTACATGTTTATACAATAACCATGGACTTGACATAACTGATATTAACAAGTTAAATGTCTAAGCCTTCGAAATAGAGAAAATTTGAGTTTTATGTTAAATCGACAGTTAAAAGGGTACCAGGACACGTTGGGAAAAGATCATTAGGTAAAACCCATGGACTTCTGTGGGAATCGCACGAAGTCGTCACCTAGAAAATCCAGAATAGCATAAAGTCGACAGGCGGCGGACTTTCATGTTTCATGTTTTCTTAACGCAGGATTAAGTTTACGAATAACTCAAGGAGAAACTACTACACATGCGAAAAGAAAATACGAAACAGTTTAGACACTTCTTATTGTAGAGATGTACTCACCAATTTGTGTTTATATTAATCATTATCAATCATAAACCTCACCTGATTAGTCTGTACTCATCTGCACTCAGTAAAATGTGTTCACTAATTTATAATAAGATACTAGTAAACTATGTTCACCAATTTAGACACTAAGTGAAAATAGATAAGTGTTACAACTGAATGAGAGGCGATCTCCCGTTTGAGGCATGGAACCACCACACTACCGACGAACCAACAACCATTTAGAAGAGCTGTTTGAATATCATTACATTTTTCATTGTAAAGCGCTTAACAATTTAAGGAATCAATATTTACCTAACTCTCTTACGAAATTTCCAAATTTATTAGACTTCAGAAAAATCATATCGACAAATAAATCTCAAGACTTAGTCAATTTATCAAAATTTATCAAACGTCTTTCATCTCTTGTGAAAAAGAAATAAGTGCATTTTTAACTTTGTGAGTCTATCTTCTATCTTGAATCATATATTTATTTATTTATATGTATAACATTTTGTGAATATGCTCTTGTACCACCAAGGTGGTTTTATGAGAATAAAGAATTGAGTGGCATCTTAAAAGTTGGTATAAGGAAGACAAGAGTTAATCTATGGAAGAACAACTTCTTTATTGGACGTTTCGGTATGGATTCTTATACCATTTAGAAGGTTGGCATGGACGACTAAAGAAGATATTCAGCAAGCTCTCAATGTTTTCGAACTCATAAAATTTCTGAAGGAACAGGATAAGAATTAAATCACCTCATTGCAGATTGAAGGTGGACATAGTCTTCCATCCCGAAAAAAGCGATACATCAATATGGGCAGGGATATCTCAATCTTGAAGGAACGCCTCGCAAGTGGTAAGATCTCTCTTATATCCTTCACTGATGATGTATCTGTTGTACTTTAACTGTCATAATAAACTAGTGTCCAAAAGAAACGCTACCGGGTGTTTGCATCGACATAAAATAAAAACAAACCCATATATAGAAATATCATTTTGGTTTAACTTTTAAGAGTGTTCTTTTCACATAATGTGTATATAAAGTTTCATTTTAATCAAGTCGGAATAACCGTTCATTTAAGCACTAATCACGAAAGCGTGGAGAAATGTCACAATACATGTTACAAAGTTTGTGTTTGTCTGTAGAAACACTCCCTTGTGACTCATTGTCCTGAGTGTTAGACTGCCGGTTTAAGTCTTGGAAGTCTTCGGCGTTGATGCAGTTGTCTGTCTGTACTTGAGATGATTTTTTGAGTATTTAAGTATTTTAGTATAGATAGTTTTTGTCTTGTTTGCTTCAGAAATTTTACTGTCTATAGTTTTCAGTTTATTGTCTATCTGGTAATTCAGACGGAGAAGTTGATCTTCGAGTTAATTCACCCTGTCTTTCATTGTTTAGTTTTCCTGGCTATTAAGTTTCAATTCTGCTCTTGGGTGTGTACGTCTGTCTGCTGAGTCTTCCAGTCTTCGGGATAAGTATTTGGTTATTTTTATCTCCTATAATCTTACTTTTACGTGAAAATTCTTGGTTAAGTTTCTTTTCAATATCAACAAATTTCTGAGATGTAAGGTCGTTATTCTGTGTAATACATTGTTTTAGTTGCAGCACATGGCTTAGCAGCAGGCTAAGTTTATCATTATCACCTCCATGTCTGTCGCTGTTCCTCTGTCTGTTCTGTGAATCCTCTGTTTGTGTCTGGTCCACGTCATTGCTTGTAATAGATAGATACCGGACGTTAGCACGGCTAAACACTTTGGTTTGCAAAACATGTGCAGGAAGCCCTCCTTCAATAAGGTGGAACAAGTGAAATACACATGTACATCATGTGCATATTTGTCCAATTGTCCCACAGTAACCGCTTCAGTTTGTCTTCTTTTGATAAGATGACCTTCCGGGAAGTTGGAACATGTGTCTTTTCCATAGTTATACAAACTCTCTATGATGTAGTTGATTTGTGTCGGCTTATGGTCATATATGTCCAGTAGACTATCAACAAACGATTGTCTGTCTTTGTGTCCAAGCTTTTGTTTCAATTCGAGGTATACATCTTTGTCCAGTGCGTCGCTTGGTTGAATAGCATACACCTCGTCATCTACCATTGTTGCCTCATTAGGAGACAAGCATTCCCGGCTAGGATCTGAACTGGTTCAGCTTATCTGTAGGCTTATGTTCTGAGTAAAGTCTGTCCCTTTTGCATAAAACACTGTATATATTTTGTGTGTTTTCACCTATAAGTCCACAAATATTCTAGTTCATACTTGCATCAGAAGATAGAAGCTACACAAGTCCGAACCGCTCGACGTGCTTTTGCCATGATAACTTACGCACATCCAGAATAAATTCACATTATCATAGAGCAAAACTCGACACGACTAACTTGGTCGGCCATCTTGTTCGTCAGAGGTTCACAAATGATGTCAATTTGATCGGTAACGATTGATATGGTATAGGACTAGCGATAGTCTGTACAAAAGCTGGACATTGTTTGTAGTTAAAAGGGAAATAAACTTTTCTGTAGTTGGGTATTTACAGAAATATAAAGGTAAATATTTATATCTTAAACATGTGTATTGAGGACACTCCAGAAGTACATGATATTCATCCTCCATGAGGTTACAAAAGTTACAAATGGAGTTTTCATTATCTGGATCTTTTGAGAATCGTGCTGCTTTTACCTTAACATCGTGACCATTACATCTGAACAAAGTAACAATTCTACGTAGGTGTAATGAAGATAAAGAGGATAAGTACAGTTCAGGCTTAATACATGTTTTAAATTCAGCATAATAACTAATACTTGTCGACGAACTAACATCATAGAATCATTTCTGTTGATATATGTCTTTACATCTTTGCTTAAGCAATTTTAAAAACAATCTAAATAAATTTAGATCAACAGGTTTTATATTTGGTCCAACAGTATGACAAAATAAAAAATCTGTTGATCTAAATTTATTTAGATTGTTTTAAAAATTAATTCCTGTCGCCAACATCCTGTGCGATCTAAACGTGGCCAAAGCCGCATTGAAACAGAAATTCACGCACATTTGAAACCCAATTTTTATCCCCTTTGTCATCTACAGCCTTTTAAAATTCGTAACTATTTCGGGATATTCTGTTTAAAGATTTGCTTGTTTGTCCGTCCTGTCAGTTTCGTTTCTGAATAAATATGTTTTAACCATATTCTGTTCATGGGTTGCCTTATTAATCTTATCCAGAACGATATTGCTCTGCAAGGGGGGAAACGGCCACATTCAGCCAGAATAATCTTATTTGAGGATTTATATCCACATTTTAAAACAAACTTGTAAAATTTAGTGTGAACTTTTTCTATGTTCTTATTAACTTTATAACCCCAAATTTCAGATCAATACAACAGTATTGGTTGGATTTTTCCATCAAATAATTTGAGTGCGGATTCAATAGGCAATTTTTATATTTACAAATAAAACGTTTTATAACGTGCAATGCTCTTTCTGTCTGCATGGCGAGTGTCTCGCAAGCTTTGGAAAAAATATTTCTACATGAGAATACAATACCTAGATACTTATAGTTTTCGCCAATAAACCATTTTTCACATTTTGCAATCTTACCCCCTTTCATAATTTTCGTTTTCTTAATGTTTATTGCAAGTCCCAACTTTAAACAGTATTCCTTTAAAACATCCATCTTTCGCTGTAAATTAACCACAGAGTCCGCAAATATCGCAACATCATCGGCAAATAATAACATTGATATATCATGAATAGTTTCATTAATGAATATGCCTCTTGAATCATTTGCTATTATTTCCCTTACAAGTTCTTCTATATATAACAAGACAGCATAGGTGACAAAACGCAGCCTTGTCTAACCCTAAAGTACGTTAGTCATTTCACGTTTACTAGTTCTCGCAGAAGCTTTTACGTTATCGTACATGTTTCTTAATAAACGTTGCAGTTTCCCGTGGATACCAGACTGCTTCATAATAAAGATAAGTTTAGATCTATTTACAGAATCAAATGCTTTGTTGAAATCCACGAATAAACAATAAAACTTGCCTCCTTTCTTTGCAAGTATTTATGCGCAAGACTGTGCAAAGTAAAAATATGATCAAAGGTAGAGTGTTCTTCTCTAAAAACTGCTTGATGCTCTGATAGAACTTGATAGGTAGAAATCCACAATTTAATTTGATTGTCTATAACAGTGGTAAATATCTTGTTTAAGGATTCAGTGGAGCGATCCCCCTGTAATTATTTGGATCTTTCTTATCGCCAGATTTATGTAATGGTACAATTAAGCCAATATTCCAAGAATCTAGGAACACACCACTCTCTAAAACGTGGTTAAATAAACAACTTACATAAGGCAAGAGCATTATGTCCTTATTGTAAATAGTTTTTAGAAGATGAATGCCTTTGCTCCTTTGCTTAATAATTCAATGAAACTATTGCATCTCTAATTTCTCTTAAGCAAAATGAAAATGTAAATCGTATGTATGCAAACTATGTCAAAGAAGCTTTTATGTTACGTTGTTTATTACTTGTAGATGTATATTTAAAATTCATTAACCTGAAAATGTTTCATTATCTAGCACCAAACCTGTAATTTATTTTAATGTGTAATACATGTATATACAATGTACATGGGACTGTGGCCTTATACCGAATAACGTAATTCTTCAATGCACCATGCATTCTTAGTACAGATATCAAATATCAGACTCATATAAATGTGAAATTTATTATGAATTATTGTTATTGTTATGTTTTATAAAATGATGAAAGGATTACTCGTTATTGGTGCAACCAACTTTTTAAAGCAGTTATAATTTACGATATTCCGAAAATCTACGATGTGATAATAATATCAATGTGAAATAAACATATGTAAATCTACTATTCGTTGTTTTCCTTAATCCCAACTTTTAATGCAAAGTAATGTTTAAGACAACACACGCTGGCTATTGTTTTTGCTAATTGCTTATGTGCTCTGAGAAGCACGAAGTCGACTCGACTTTGCTAGCTTTGTTATTATACCCGTCCAAGTGTCGACGTACATAACAAGTGGACGTCATTAGGAATTCCGTGTGACAGCAACATCATGAACAAACGTAAGTTTGTTGCTGACGTCGAAACAGAACTGACGAAGGAGTATCTGAAGAAATGGACGACGACCTTACAAGCTGAAAGGGGTATAGACAGGGAAGAAACAAACTCAGGACCTACAGAATGTTTAAATCAGAATACCACAGTGAACCATATTTAAATAGACAAAAGCCGAAATTACACAGATCAGCACTTGCTAAATTCCGGTGTGGAGTCGCCCCGAAAAAGATCGAGACGGGAAGATATGAAAATATTCCTGCTGATTCCCGTTTTTGTTTTACATGCCCGGATCAAGTAGAAGATGAAGCCCATGTCCTTTTGCAATGCCCCAACTATTCTGATCTGCGGGAAAATCTGTTTTCTTATTGCAAATCTGTGATTATGAATTTTAGTGAATCAAGCGAAGATTTTATGTTGGCCACCATTTTACATAATGAAAATTGGTTTTTATATCTGCCAAAACCTGCCATAATATTTTAGCTAGACGTAGAAATATTAAATATCGATAATTGTCTCTCATAATTCTTATACAAGAATGGCACTCTATATATTAATATCATTTTCCATTAATTTGTTTTTTAACTTTGTATTTTTTTAATAAACTCATGTCCAAAAGAAACGATACCAAGTTTTCAAAGTCGTCCGAAACAAAATTCTATAACCTGACAGAGTCGAATTTAAGTGTGTCTAAAAGGCATATATCTTGTAAAAAAGTATGCACATTTTCATTCTTCAGGAAAAGATACTTTTGATTTTGTGTCTTTTGAGATGTACATGGAGTGCATAAATCGAAATTTCTAATTGTTTTATGAACATAACTTTTGTCATTTCACTTTAAAATTGATAAAGTATTGAATTTATGTCAGAGAAAAATGTTGTTGATATAATACACTTTATTTGACATAAATTCGTTGACGCTTCACTGCACTGTTTTAAAACAAGCGAAAGTGTCCAATTTCTCTCTGCTATCTCGCCTAGTTAAGGAGATTCCAGATCGATGATTTTTTTCAAATGCATGTTTATCGCAAACATGAAAAGATAATGTTTCCAAATTTTGCATAGACGTAAGTTGACTACTGAAGAAATGATATTACTATGTTTTAGTCTTATTAATCTGCAGTGGATTGAGTTATTTTGGGATTTGTATGATATCGTTTCTTTTGGACATGAGTTTATGTTGTACAGTGGTAAGACATTAATAACATATCTGTCTGTCTGTCTGTCTGCGATATACCCGGACATCTGACGCGTCATAGAAGTGCATTTTGGGAAGACACGCTTCAGTGACCACAGTTTCTGTTTCCCGGGTTAATTAGGCAGTCTATATTGAAAGTCGTTTTTTAGGCAGGTTACGGTCACATTTAAGAAATACAAAGTCGAGTATATGTCTTATTGTTATCCCTTCTTTATGAAACCCGAAAGTGACCATATACCATTTCAGTCCCTCTTTAAAATTTAAGATGTGTAACCAAATAGAAATGCAAGCCGCCAAGTTAAAGTGCAATACTATTGAAAATGGGGGAAGCATGTTTGACTTCATTCACTCCAAGTTTATAGTTATTCATGTGATTGATATTTCTGTTCACATGTACTTTGACATGCGAATTATGCAGGAATGTATATGATTGCCAACAAGGGGATCTTTTTCTGTGATGAGCTGCTTTATGATGGATTTTTGTCAATTAAACACAAAGACCGATTATCAGTTTTTTACATATTTTTTTCGAAGCATACAATGTAGATTTCATAACAAAACAATTTGATATAAAGTAACACGTGCCTTAATAACATTGATTAGATAACTTAGTTTGGCACAATTGGCTCCAATGAGATGATGAAAATGTGACAAATGTATATATACAAACAGAGAATTTTGATAATAATAGGCGTATACTTTCTACCTTAATAAAATTTTGATTGGCTATAAAGCCTAATTTTATTATGGCGCTAGCGTGTGGGAAATCTTAGAGAAAACAGAACTGGATGATATTGCAGTATACTGCTTTACTATAATTACCCAAACGTTTAAAGGGGCAGTAGCACGTTTTTAGGGGGAATATAAGGTGATGTCAGGAAAATGAAAATTAATGGTTCCAATTAAAAGACAATGTATTTAAACTAAATGGAGCAGTAATAATTCAAGTATATAACGTAAAGTTTAGCCATGCGATTCCTTTTTATCACACAGAATGAATTAAAGGTGTTCACACAAAATGGCCGCCAATGGATTGTATGTGAATCTTCTTACTTTGTCCTCTGACTATGGATGATTGGCTTGTGTAATGATATTTCTGACACTGTCAAAATAATACACTTAACATTATCTAACAATTATCAGTGAAAAATTTAGAAAACAAAATTATCATAAAACGTGCTACTGCCCCTTTAAGAAGCTATTATAAGGAATCACTTATGCATTTTTCAAAAAAAGGCTGATCCATTATCATGTTATACAAATAATGGTATACCATTCCTTTTTTACTTAGTTCACATGAAGTTTCATAAATGATCAATCCATTTGGCACATAATTATTGCAAACGTGAAGTGACGTCATTGTTCTCAGTAATTGAATATCTTAATTACGCCTCCATCCGTCACAAAGAGGTGGCCATGTTTGTCGAAACAGAGTCCATAGGGGTATTTCAGACCATCAGCGGAAGTTAAAAAGTCCTTTATGAAATGTCCTTCACCCGAAAAGACCTTGACCTTCTTCTGGCGGTAATCAACGACGAAAACATCCCCGTCCTGATTGGTTGTCACACCGCGCGTTGACTGGAGCTGCGCCTCGTCGCCGATTTCAAAGCCACGCCCAAGTTCTAAAGAATTTGTGACTCCGAGCATGGCTCCCTTAGCAAGGTCGCTTAGGACGAAGCCACCTGATGGCGTGGAACAAATAAAAGATGGCTGCTGCAAGAGTGTATCAACCACCATGGTTTTGAGAACAGAACCAGTTAGGTCGAGGGTATCTAGCGATCTGGGGCTGCTGTAGGGAGAGGTAGCCACAATGAGGCTGGAACCAATGTAAACGAGGCCATAATATTGCTTCTTCGTTCTGATTGTTTCCTCAAGCTTCACACCGGAAGTGACGTTCACAAGACAGAGTTTGTTAGCCAATGGAATACTTACAGCAACCGTGTTCATATCCATTAGAGTGATTCCCCAGGGAGAGTTATCGAACTTGAGTACACTTTTGGTCATCTCGCCACGATGATGAATAAACGATTTCAAACTCGCGTTTTTGAAGTCCGTTGACATGACAACATGTTTATCGCCAATTGTTACCGCAAGAACGTCGACCAAGTCAGGCGTTTCTTCATCAGAATCAACATCTGCACAAATCTTTGCTTCCAGAAATGGAGTCATGAATTTAATCTTCTGAGCTGAGAGTGTAATGTCTTTCACTTTTGAAAGAACAACGTCTATCTCGGCCATCATCCTGAGCTCCATCTTCCTCTTGTCTGTCCTGATGACCTTCTTACGTACAAACACACTCTCCAGATCATTGTCCGAGTCTGAAGCAGGTGTAGGACTTGCTCGAGGAGACTTGAGGACTTGGATCGGGGTTTTTGCTCTCATCTTCTCCCTTTCCTTTGCGTCCTTCTTCTGTTTCAGCTTCTTCAGCTTCTCCAGGAGGAAGGTCTTCTTCTTGTCCAGGACTGCGATGGCGTCTTGGAGAGACTGATACACCTCATCTTCAGCATTGATCAGCCGTGTCGTTACATCAGACTCTTTCGCTTCAAACTTGGATTGATCGTCTTCAAGGGGTGTCAGGTAGTTTGGCTCCTGGGCGGCATCTGACAAGAAACAAAACCAATTTAGATATAATGATAAGGATATATGGAATTATAATGGATGCCTTTAAATGGAGCACGCATATAGTATAAGAACATGCATGTACAAACCATTCAATTAAATCTTTTCCCACATGCCACTTTTCTCTGAGGTTACTCCAAGCATTTAAATTTCCCAACATGTATTTAATCCCTATCACAAAAATAAAGGGCATTCTATTTATAACCATTCATGTCATCCAATCAAAACCCATCTATTAATATTTATTGGGGACGATCGTAAATTCAGTTTACGGACATAAAAAAGATACTCCCAAGGTTAAGTTCGTTCTTCAAATTTGTAAGTGAAATTTAAACACAGGGTGCCGGAAATGTTTTGTATTTTCTTCCTTATTAAATGTAGTAGCTAGGCCGCTGTCTGCAGCAAATTATGTGTGAAAAACATTTACACGGACGTATATTGTGGGAAATAAATATATATAAAACAGATATGAATCACGTTCGTTAAACGTTTGCTTTCGACAATACCCGTCCTATATTTCCGACCCTAAATTGATAATCATATCACTACATTGATTTGATATGTAATTGCAACGTGTAGGAAGTTGTAAGATATTAACAACAGAGGGAATTAGTTACCTTCCTGGTTCTCGTCGCTTAAATCGTTTCTTGTTCTTTCCTCAGAATCTGTGTCACATGACCCGTTGTTCTGACTCACTTTCCTTTGACCAACTTCCTTGATCAAAGGTTCCTCTTCTGAATCTGATCTTGAGTCATCTGATTTCTTTAACTTCCTTATCTGAAGAGTTCTCTCCAAATAGACCGAGTTGTCTTTCCTTGTTCTCGACCTTTCATCTTTTCCTTCCTTCTCGGGTTGAAGATCATTTAGATCGTCACGTGACCTGTCACCTAATAAGCGTTCTTCGTCGGACTCACAGTTATCATGTTTACCAAAACACCATTTCTGAGTTTTGACTTTGCTTTTGGTTTCAGTCGAACGTTCTTTAGATTTTCGCCTTTGGTTCGACTTTGGTGGTTTGCTCAGTCTGTCCGAAGGTGATTGTATCAAGGGGAGACAATCGTGGGTATGATGCCAGTCCAGCAGGGATGACGTATTTACGTCGAAATCTCCGATTTGAGTTTCACAAGCCATAGAGTCATTTAGTCTTGGTCAGTCTGAAAGAAAAAGATTGCAATTTGAAATTAAATTTTTCCACTTGTTTTTCTTAACACTGCATTTCTCATATAAATCATATCTCGATCGCTGTTATATTTCGATTATATTTTAATGAGAATGGGTACGCCTGTGACGACTGAGTTCTAGTAACATGTATCTTAATGTACCAGCATTATAACCAATAACAAATCATTCTCACGTCAATCTAGCCTTTATGTGCATATATTACCGATCAAATTTGAACTAGATAAACATAAACAAAGATCTTTCAGTGAAGACTTCAATCTTAATATTGTTCAAACAATGTCAAAAACTAACCAAATCGGAATACTGATCAAACAACCCATATAACTCACTTTCTATATAGACCAAGAAACACCGAAGACCCAACACATTGTCTGCATCGTCCAGATAATACCAACTACCTTCTCACTCGCGAATAAGTTACATTAAGCATACATCCTCACACTGCCGAGATGTAAGTTGATAAGTGAAGTAACAGATCAGGATATCAATTTGAACAGTATAAAGTTTACTTTATAGCAACAACTCTTAATAACAGACATCCTGAACCGAGATTTTGGGAAGGGGTGTTACCTGCACGCCCAGATAATACCAACTACCTTCTCACTCGCGAATATGAAGTTACATTGAGCATGCATCCTCGAACTGCCGAGATGTAAGTCACAAGGACGTTGATAAGTGAAGTAACACTCCAGGATATCAATTGAACAGTATACATTTTACTTTATAGCAACAACTCTTAATAACAGACATCCTGAAGCGAGATTTTGGGAAGGGGTGTTTCCTGCACGCCTAGATAATACCAACTACCTCCTTTTTCGCGAATATGAAGTTACATTGAGCATGCATCCTCACACTGCCGAGATGTAAGTCACAAGGACGTTGATAAGTGAATTAACAGATCAGGATATCAATTTGAACAGTATAGAGTTTACTTTATAGCAACAACTCTTAATAACAGACATCCTGAAGCGAGCTTTGGGGAAGGGATGTTACATAACTACAAGAGTGTAAAGGTTACATAGATATGTTTTATGGTATTGACACCGACTCTGACATTTGAAACTGACACTAACGAGATGCTATGTTATGACCGTTTACCCTTCCTGGGTCTAAAGAGATGTAGTTTGTGATGTATTAATAAAAAGGAGCCATTGACTCAGGAGGTCATCATACTTTTTAGGCCTGCATTCCATGTGTCCTTAGAGTTTTATGCGTTATGCGTAGTGCGCAATGCTTAATGCGTGTTCAACACTTTACACTGAACAAGTAGTTCAGTTTATTCCATGTACGCGTAGTGCGCATTGCGTATTGCGCAGTGGGTGTTCCCCGGAGTGTCCGAATACGCAATACGCACTTACGCAGACCAAATAAGGACATCACTTTACGCATTACGCATTACGCATTACGCAAAGCGCATCACGTGTACATGGAACCATCTCCTGCTATTTAAGTGCAATGAGTTAAATGCTCATTACGTACTGAAGGTCAAATTGGATACTCACACCACACTTTTACGAATACGTATAAAACGGATGTTACGCGTTACGCGTTACTCAACGCGCAACATGCATCACGCACGAAATATGTTTTCAGATCTTAACAATTGATAGACCGTTTAAGACGATTTAACAATTATTTTCTGAATACATCATTAGTAGATACAGATAAATGCTATAGTCACTTTGGGATATATTGTTGTTACCTTGTAGATAACAGGAGTCAAATATTTGTTATTCCATTCAACAAATTCAACAAACAATCAAAAATGTAAAAGAGATTTTTCATAATTGGTTCAGTAACTGCCAAAGAAAGTACATTAATTGCATGAATGTTTAAGCTATGTTACACGATATATACAACCAATAAAACGTCTTCAGCGCTTAATGTGTTATTGCTATCTTGAAGCAACACGTGTTAAACAAACTGACGTATAAATAGCCTACCAATAATCGGTGCTTCGTAAGAACTCCTCAAGAACTCGAATCCAGAAGCAGAAGACCGTCCCCGGACGTCTTTAAAACAATCTTTCCTGAACTCTTTTCCAGCCTGCCTAATATATTGTGAAGTAGAGGTTTTCTCGAGAACTTGTAGACTGATATTGTGTTTGTGACTTTAAAATCTGTGATTTCCTTTCAGGGAGCTATCTTGTTTAGATATATGGTCAAACATGAGGAAATGAAAACTAAAAACGGACTCAAGTAGTTTCTGAAGCAAAACGATGACTCTATTTACCGAATTACGTGTTGCTTAAAAAAGTGTTTGTTTGTATCATATTTTTCGCATATTGTAGTAATTAATATTTTGTCAATCATAATATTTCTGAAGATATGGATCGAATATGTATTAAATATCATTACAAAACGACTTTTTTATTTATTTTGATCGGTTTATTTCTTGATTTCCTTTGTTGATTAAAAATGCAATTTTGAAGTGATAGCAAATCTAGGAAAATATATCCACAACCACTATCCAATATTGGTATCTGACTTAATTCTACCAGCAATGTGAACGGCTCATATGTTTGTCTGACATTCTGCTTACATAGTGTCCCTCGTATGTTCCTCGATCATTACTTCACATATCAGATCCTCGATCATTACTTCACATATCAGATCCTCGACCATTACTTCACATATCAGATCCTCGACCATTACTTCACATATCAGATCCTCGACCATTACTTCGCATATCAGATCCTCGATCATTACTTCACATATCAGATCCTCGATCATTACTTCACATATCAGATCCTCGACCATTACTTCACATATCAGATCCTCGACCATTACTTCACATATCAGATCCTCGATCATTACTTCACATATCAGATCCTCGACCATTACTTCGCATATCAGATCCTCGACCATTACTTCACATATCAGATCCTCGACCATTACTTCGCATATCAGATCCTCGATCATTACTTCACATATCAGATCCTCGATCATTACTTCACATATCAGATCCTCGACCATTACTTCACATATCAGATCCTCGACCATTACTTCACATATCAGATCCTCGATCATTACTTCACAGATCAGATCCTCGACCATTACTTCACATATCAGATCCTCGACCATTACTTCACATATCAGATCCTCGACCATTACTTCACATATCAGATTCTCGATCATTACTTCACATATCAGATCCTCGACCATTACTTCACATATCAGATCCTCCATCATTACTTCACATATCAGATCCTCCATCATTACTTCACATATCAGATCCTCCATCATTACTTCACATATCAGATCCTCCATCATTACTTCACATATCAGATCCTCCATCATTACTTCACATATCAGATCCTCGACCATTTCTTTACATATCAGATCCTCCATCATTACTTTACATATCAGATCCTCGACCATTACTTCACATATCAGATCCTCGACCATTACTTCACATATCAGAGACTAGCGAGGATATGAGAGAATGGTAATTAATTGGCTTGTAGAGTATTGTTATTATCTTTACCGTACTTTAACTTACTCAAGACTTAACGATGCAATCATAGAATGGTCAAATTACCTCATGTAATGGTGTAAGTTCATCTATGACTACATCAACATAACAGAGCCTAAGTCAAGTCTATGAGAGAACGTTGCAGTCAACAACCTCTGTATGTCCGGTTGTTGTAGGTACCAGACACCTACAAATAGCCCGAGCTGCTCGCTATCTCGTAATCACATGTACATGGAGGCGGGAAAATATCACCGTCTCTCGTCCTTAGATCTAGGGTCTTATTTTTCTAACATAGTCTGTCAGCGAGACCCTCAGAAGCAAGTCTATATTATAAGGCTTGAAAGCTCTATTTTAAATCTGAAAATTAAGAAATCTCAGTCTCCTTTTCATTATTTTTTAAAAAAATTTTTTACAAATTTTAGTTTTATTGAAAAAAAATTCATTTCAAAGTTTAATTGTTAGACTAAGTCTATATTGCTTATCTATTATGCTAATTGTGCTTTTTCTCTGTCCTTACTTTTTTGAGAATCATAATGTTTCAAAGACTGAATGTAAGTCGAGGGTCATTGGGGTCGGAGGTGTTGCATCCTTTTATCACACAGTGCACGTTAGTGGCGGCGTGGCATTTATTCCATACCTTTGGTCAGGGGTTATACAGAAGCTTGTTTGTTCGAGGGGGGATGGGGGGACGGGGGGGGGGGGGGGGTGTTTGGTTGAGGTTCCATCCTGTTATCACATAATGCAGTTCAGCGGCTGGGCGTTGTTGTTGGGTTGGAGTTTAACGTCTTCTTTCACCATAAGGTGATGCCGCCGGCAGGGCGGTCGTTGTGCCGTTTTTATGCCTTTACTCGCATTGTATAAAATAGATTGGAAACCTAGCCTGTCCTGAAAATTAATTGGTCAATTCCTTAGGGGAAAATAAAGAAAGATTTTGAAAAGTAACCAGTCCTGACCAAAATGTAGCCAGTTTAAGGACTGGTGGACGGGCTATATTTTAAACACTGCCTTTAGTCGGGGCGTTTACAGAAGCTTATTGGTGTGAGAGGGAATGGGGTAGGGGTAAGGTTGCATTCATCTAACACACAATGGACTTTAGAAGCGCTGTGGTCAGAGTAGCGTATCCATTCATTTTGTTCAGAGCGTATGTAGCTTTGTTTGTTGGGATAGGAAAGGATTACACCCGTTAGCCACAGCTATACACAATTGAAGTCTTGAACGGCTGCATCCCCATCTTTATAAGAAAATTGTAACTTATGAAAACGTAAGATACATTTACTGCATTGATCACTCTCGGTATGATAAAAGTTGACTTAAAGTCTAATTACTTCAAAGAAATACAAACGTTAGTTTGTTTGTTATTCTATTGTGTAATTCTAACGTTCTGACTGTAGTTAATAACATTTTGGCAATATCAAAGCATATCTTAATCTGTAATGAAATTGCCGAGTATCTAAGGCTTCTTTCTTGTGTTTGATGAAAAAATCGTCTTTGAGAATTATCAATTATCAAGCCCAGTATGTGTGTATGTAATGTTAATTCATTTAATGGTTACTAATACGATATAAGTGCCCGTCCTTACCGTTCAAAATCTAGAGGTCGACTATAGGTGGAAGGGTAACTCAGTCTTTCAGCTGTCTGTAGATACTCGACTGTTTCTTACGTCACCTGGTTTAAGTACCTGAAGTGTTAATGAGCCTGTTGATTACGTCTCGTTAAAGTTACCTGAAAGGTAGCCAGTTTGTAATTGGTTTATTCCTTTGTAACGTATCCTCAAAGTATCTCTGAAAGGTAAAGCCAGTTTGTAATTGAACTTTGTAATGTTTGTAACTCGTTCTGTCTTATGCCTTTAACATTTTGGCAAGCAAACAAATACAGGAAACACATATGTTTGTGTTTATCCTCCGTTTCCCTTGACAAATGGTTATATATTCTTCCAGTTTATATACGTAATTTGAATTGATGACTTTCAGGTAACTAGCCACATTTTCTCATAAAAAATCTAACATTTGTTATACACAATTAATGGACTTGAAATGAGGGATGAGGTTGAATTCCGAGTTTGACATTTCCCATAAATATCGCAATCAAGGGGGGAAGCCTGGTATTTAATTACCGAATTCTCTCAAGTTGAACAATCACGATATGCGATTCGTCCAAAGATAGGCCTTGGTTAAATTTTTTATTCACTGTACCAACGCCTATAAAGTGTTTTTCAGATGAGTGATATCGGTTTTCAAATCTTCAAAGGACATGCCTTGATTCGATTTGTTGACATTCCTTGAACCAAACGCCTAATTATCACTTTTCAGTTGAGAAATGAGGGTGGAGCTTTTAAAACGGTGTCCCATGTATACGTTTCTTACATTTTTGGTTCCAAATTATTTTTTATTGCATAGCTCTGCATCGCTTTTAACGAGAGTCCAAGACAAGGCGCTGCACGGAGTTTGGAAAACGGAATGTCAACGATGTATTTGCAGCTGTTGTGTGGATCGGAGCTGAGCTCCCAACTCTGTCCTCAAAATTTAGACTGAATTCAATCCACAGGAATCTCTGATTTCGTAAATAAAATGTAGGTAAAACGTAGATAAGAAAGACATATCCCCTCTATATGATCTAGAGGGGTAGGTCTTTCTTATCTACTTTTTATAGAGGGGGTATGTCCTTCTTATCTACGTTTTACCTGCTGTTTATTTACGTTATCCCGTGATTCAGCCATTTCAGTATTGCAGTTTAACATAAAATTGGATCTGATCTCTATCTTGAAATTAATTACATAAGCTTAGGAAAGTCGTAATCAATATCATACTCGAATTTCGAGGAATGTAAGAAGAAGAAGAAGAGTTTGTGGCTTCCTATTAACAGCATGATTCGGGAGGCCCTCAGAAAACGTTAAATAAACATACGTTGAATAAACATAAACAAATACAAACTAAGTCAAACATTTAATTTCATTCTTGAATTCTGAAGACTCCAGGACGTCAAACAGGAAGAATATGACTGCGAGAGAGTTTATATAGCATCTTCTCGTTAAATAAACATGTCAATTTTAGTCAAACAAAATATTTTCGGTATTTAGCCATTTAATTTTTAGCTCATCTGGCCTGTAAGGCCCGATGGGCTTATGGCATGGCATGGTGTCCGGCGTCCGTCCGTCCGTCCGTCCGTCCATCCGTCCGTCCATCCGTCCATCCGTCCGTAAACTTTGTGGAATTTCGACTTCTTCTCCAGAACCAGAAGGCCTAGAAAGCTGAAACTTTGTGTACAGACTCCTTGGCTAGTGAGGATTATAAATTGTAGCTTTGGTGGCCCTATGACCCCTAATAAGGGCCACAGGGGCCACACCCTAAAAACCTATTTTCATCTTCTTCTCCAGAACCGTAAGGCCTAGAAAGCTGAAACTTTGTGTACAGACTCCTTGGCTAGTGAGGATTATAAAATGTAGCTTTGGTGGCCCTGTGACCCCTAATAAGGGCCACAGGGTCCACGCCCTAAAAACCTATTTTCATCTTCTTCTCCAGAACCATAAGGCCTAGAAAGCTGAAACTTTGTGTACAGACTCCTTGGCTAGTGAGGATTATAAATTGTAGCTTTGGTGGCCCTGTGACCCCTAATAAGGGCCACAGGGGCCACACCCTAAAAACCTATTTTCATCTTCTTCTCCAGAACCATAAGGCCAAGAAAGCTGAAACTTTGTGTACAGACTCCTTGGCTATTGAGGATTATAAATTGTAGCTTTGGTGGCCCTGTGAACCCTAATAAGGGCCACAGGGGCCACTCCCTAAAAACCTATTTACATCTTCTTCTCCAGAACCATAAGGCCTAGAAAGCTGAAACTTTGTGTACAGACTCCTTGGCTAGTGAGGATTATAAATTGTAGCTTTGGTGGCCCTGTGACCCCTAATAAGGGCCACAGGGGCCACACCCTAAAAATCTATTTTCATCTTCTTCTCCAGAACCATAAGGCCTAGAAAGCTGAAACTTTGTGTACAGACTCCTTGGCTAGTGAGGATTATAAATTGTAGCTTTGGTAGCCCTGTGACCCCTAATAAGGGCCACAGGGGCCACGCCCTAAATACCTATTTTCATCTTCTTCTCCAGAACCGTAAGGCCTAGAAAGCTGAAACTTTGTGTACAGACACCTTGGCTAGTGAGGATTATAAATTGTAGCTTTGGTAGCCCTGTGACCCCTAATAAGGGCCACAGGGGCCACACCCTAAAAACCTATTTTCATCTTCTTCTCCAGAACCGTAAGGCCTAGAAAGCTGAAACTTTGTGTACAGACTCCTTGGCTAGTGAGGATTATAAATTGTAGCTTTGGTAGCCCTGTGACCCCTAATAAGGGCCACAGGGTCCACGCCCTAAAAACCTATTTTCATCTTCTTCTCCAGAACCATAAGGCCTAGAAAGCTGAAACTTTGTGTACAGACTCCTTGGCTAGTGAGGATTATAAATTGTAGCTTTGGTGGCCCTGTGACCCCTAATAAGGGCCACAGGGGCCACACCCTAAAAACCTATTTTCATTTTCTTCTCCAGAACCATAAGGCCTAGAAAGCTGAAACTTTGTGTACAGACTCCTTGGCTAGTGAGGATTATAAATTGTAGCTTTGGTGGCCTGGCCCTGTGACCCCTAATAAGGGCCACAGTGGCCACGCCCTAAAAACCTATTTTCATCTTCTTCTCCAGAACCATAAGGCCTAGAAAGCTGAAACTGTGTGTACAGACTCCTTGGCCAGTGAGGATTATAAATTGTAGCTTTGGTAGCCCTGTGAACCCTAATAAGGGCCACAGGGGCCACGCCCTAAAAACCTATTTACATCTTCTTCTCCAGAACCATAAGGCCTAGAAAGCTGAAACTTTGTGTACAGACTCCTTGGCTAGTGAGGATTATAAATTGTAGCTTTGGTGGTGCTGTTGCCCCTAATAAAGGCAACAGGAACTTCCTTCAATTCTATTTTCATCCTCTTCTCCTGAAGTATAAGGTCTAGAAAACTGAAACTTATCGCCTATAAACTTAATTTTATGATTGGTGACCCTGTGGCCTCTACAAAGGGGGAATCACATTGGCCAAACTCTACAGCATAATTGATGATGAAGCCTGATGAGCTACAGAGCCAATGGCTCTAATTTTAATTGAGAGGAATGTAGCCTTTCACGAACAAAACTTAACGAAGCTTATTTCCATGAGTCAGGGGACTGCTAAACTTAGACTTAAGTTAATTCAATCTATGAAATATCTAAAATGATGCTTCAGCCATTTTACTTTTTTTTATTGAAATACCTTTTCATGTGTATACAGTCACATGTAGATTTATTACATATATGGAGGATATCTAATGAAGTTTTACAAATACCAGGTTTTTTTCATCGAGTGTCATGGGTAAAGTTGATATTTCACGAGTGACACAGCCACGAGTGAAATATCAACTTTACCCATGTCACAAGATGAAATAAACCTGGTATTTGGAAAGCTACATTAAGTATTTTATTCATTATATGATTTTAATGAATTATGTGATAAAGTTGGCTTTAAAACTGGAAAGCTACACCCATTTGTCACATAGCTGAAAGTAGTTCCGGCACCTGACCAGTGACGATATAATATATCGTCACTGGTCACAGTGAAAATATAACATTTCATCACTGTTGCCTGATAGACAGTTTATTTCACTGATAATACCCAGAGTATAATCGCTGATCATGTAAAAAATATTGTATCTTGTTAACGGCTTATTTGTAATATATCATAAGGCAGGACTAGGGGACTAAAAATAAGATAACATTTATGAAGGTACAATAATTAATTTGATATTTTATAAACTAAATTCTAGTCTAGGGGACTTTAAAGGGGCAGAAGCACGTTAATTTTGAAAATTTTATATTTTAAATTTTCCAGTTATAATTGAATGTTAATGTTAAATGTATTATTTTGATAGTGTAAAAAATCTCATTACACAAACCAATCATCTATAGTCAGAGAACAAAGTATAAAGATTCACATAAAGTCCATTGGCCGCAATTTTTGTGTGAACAACTTTAATTCATTTTGTGTAAGAAAGGGAATTCCATGGCTGAACTTTACATTATACAATTGATTTATTACTGCCTCATTTAGATTAAATACATTGTCTTTCAATTGGAAACATGAATTTTCATTTTCCTGACATCACCTTATATTCCCCAAAAAAACGTGCTACTGCCCCTTTAAGTATTCTATTTTTTATTTTAATGAAATATGTAATAAAGATTACCTTTAAACTGGAAAGTTACTCCCATTTATCACATACCTGAAAAAAGTCCCGGCACCTGAACTATGACGATATGGTATATCGTCACTGATCACAATGAGAATATAATTTATTGTCACTGTTCGCCTGATAGACGGTTTAGTTCGCTGATAATTAGAGGTTATAACATGTCACTTTTCTTATTATATGAATAAACTATATCCGTCTTTCTGATTGGCCCACTTGGTCACATGACAGCATTGACGTCCAGCAATGTCAACCTGTGTGAAGCGCGAGAGGTGTTTTAAAAGAAATAGTACAGATAAAAGCGACAACAACATCGTTTGTCGTACAACTCACGATCTATGCTGCAAATGACGTTACTCTGCAAAGGGAGACAACTCTAACCAAAAATCCCCCCGGGCTGATATTGATATGGATTTGCGGACCGGTCTGATATGGCTGATATGGAATTGCGGACCGGGCGGCAATATGGGTGCTGTGTCCTTGCCTCTATCACACATGCAAAACAACACATATTATTGATAGATATATGATAAAACAAAGTATTTCATCGGTGATCATATCGTGTTAACGGCTTATTTGTAAAATACAGTCATAAAGCAGGACTAGGGGACTAAAAATAAAATAACATTTATGAAGGTACAATCAGAGACCATATATTCAATATATGGTCTCTGGTACAATAATTAATTTGATATTTTAAAAAAAAATATTTAAGTCTAGGGGACTTTAAGACGATGTTTATATCTTCTTCCCGTTATCGTTACACCGGGTCCTCCCGTATCAAACGGGTTCACTGAACAGTTAGGAAATAGATACTTGAATTCCTAGCAGCGATAAATGGGGGTTGGGCGGTGCGACACGACGAGGAATGTGATTCACTGATTCTCGAGGAATTCAATACACCCTCGCGACATGCTTCCAGATTCCTCATGTGCTTCAACAACGAAGATACCAAGGTTCAGAAGCATTCCCCACGACATCGATCAAGTTTAATATTGACGTAATATTTGAATGTGATCAATCATATTTACATACATTGGCTATATGATCAGTGTTGCTAGTTTTTGCTACACTAAGCTACGCATGTGCGTAATGTAGTGAATCAAAATTATGATCAAATTTTAATTAGATTGAAATGTGATGATATTGAAATTTGTTAGCTTAACATATACATACTTGGCAACTTCTTCTGACGGATTAACTGTTGATAATTATGACAATTGTTATTCTAAGTTTAAATCTTAAATTTTGATTTTGGTAGTTATGTTTTTAAAGTACCGCAAACATAAGTTTTCAGAGACGATTTATAGAAATAGAAAAAATATAGGCACGTGTTCATTGATATTTTTTTGTCTTTTCTAGTAGAGTGTTGGTTCAGTCTATGTAATGGTATTGTTTCATTTTTCATGTTTACCCGGAATTATTGATGATATGCAATACATATCAGAGATGTTCGTGGACATACCATGAACAAAGAACCACATAACACTGATACAAAAATGACTATCGAGAGTTATAAATATGAATAATACAGGTGTTTTTAAAATTGTGAATATTTACGATATGAAGTTTCAATTTCCCCCAATCATTATCTTATATAAAATATGATCTATTTGCTACACTACACTATCCCTCTTCGTGACATCGATATTATTGCGATTTTTTCTGAATGATTAGGCGAAGTTTGAAATACCATGCCATTATCTACCAATATATCTAGTGGAAACTGCAAACATTCTCTTAAATATTGTTGTCACAACATCTAAAAAAAATAAGGAAGCTTCGAAAAGTGCAGAATAGACGAACAATTACAAAGGAGGTAAGGAAAGGGAAATATAATCAATAATCTAAAATTTAACGAGATTTACTTTGTTTTCTTTAAACTAGATCTGTGATCTTCTCGCAAACTAATGATGGCCTTAAGGTTATTGTTCTTGTAAGTGACGAAATACCCTTTTTGTTATCTCCGCAAAAATTACTTACTTTTATAAATTAAAACTATATTTGGACTTTTCACCTCTTCAAATAGAAAATTTCAAAGCGTATAAAATCATTACAATTTAAGAACCCAAAATGTTCTTATAAACAATAAAAAAAATTCTTCCACATGTGAAATCGTGGATCGTTATGTTTTCGTGAGTTTTCTGTATGATAAAGGATGGTCGATCAAACTTTACAGTGTATCACATTTTGAAGAGCATTCAAAATTGTCATATTCAATCACGTCGATATTCAATTGAACTTGTAGGGCCTGCCCACCCACAAATGTATAGAAAGCATGAAAGGCCTGACTTCCCTGTAACTGGTGAATGAAAAGATTTTTTCTCTCATTCACAATCGCGATCTAGCTCAAACGTTCTTAACTATTACAGAACAATCCTGAAAATAATCGGTGAAACCACGCATCCTGTTCGAGGGAATGCATAGTAACATATTCTCCGACGTTACACTCGAAATTCACTTCCCCTTAGAATGTAAGTACACACGTAGACTATCTCTCAAACTGTTATTCCTATGATTTTGAAATTAACATAACCCCTTGAAATTCTGTGCATTTTATTATTTTGACATTAACATAACCCCTTGAAAATCAACTCTAGTCTTCCCCTCTGTCTTGTCTGTCTGTCTGTCTTTGTATTAATTTTTCTCGTATGCTCCTTTCTTAAATAGAATAATCCTTAGGGAGACATATTTTAGGAGACCAAATTTTAGTGTAAGTGTCATTTAACAATTAGATAAACTATCAGTTTCTGAAACTTTAACAAATAAATTTAGATACAAGACAGGAGAATAAGAAAATGACATTTTCATTGTCGAAATTTCGAGTTGCTTATTATAAAGAGTTTGACTTCGAGTGACGATTAATTTAAAGTTAATTATTATTTATTTACTATTGTCTGCGAGTTAAAACATCCCACGGTATAGACACTACTGAACTATAACCATGCTTCACGCACACGTCGAGTGTAGAACGAGAATACTGAAACTATATAACAATGTATAGGTTGTTACTTCAGCTATCTGATTCACTCGGTTAAGTCATCCAGACCCTAGAGCAAAATATTCAATTGACGACCAACCAAGTCTAGAAAAGAATAGCAAGTCTAGATCACTCAACTATGACGTTAAAGCATTTTTATGCTTCTTTTGTTAATCATGAATTGTTTGAAAATAATGTCAATGATTGTCACATCCATTGTTCAACTCCGGATATAAGTTAAAATTGAAAAATAATAATTCTGAGACTAAACGTTACTCTACACTTGGTTGAATGTATGCCACTACCTGTTTCCTCTTTATGTTCCCACAGTGCTATCACACAAAAGACTTCTCCATACATGTATTTCCGCATAACTATTGACACACTGTGTCTAAACGTTAGTCTTCACTTTGTTGAATGAATGAAACCAAACGAAATTCTGCCCCTACCTGTATCCCCCTTACGTTCCCACAATGCTATCACACAAAAGATTTATCAATACATGTATTTCCGCATAACTATTGACATACTACTTTCATACTGGATCTCCTATAGCCTACTTTCATTCCCGTGTACATGTACATCAATCTGGGATGTACATAAGGATTTCCTGTTAAATGCCAGATGACACATGCAGTAGGAGACTACTTTAGTTTCATATCAACTACCGGGTCTCTCGTCACTGTATGCTACAACACGTGGTCTCTCTCGTAGACTAAAGTTTAGTCTATGAAATAGTGTTAGTTGTCTACCTATTGTTTACTGTACTTATAAATATATATATATGCTACTATCCACCATTTGTTCATCTTCTTGAAAACGAAACAAGAGAATGTGTCAAAAATATCATGAATAAAGAAATTGTCATCCATTATGTTTCTTCATTATATGAAATGTATAAACAGTTACTGTATCTTCATACCTATTTTGTATGTCTTAAGGCTTTTCATTTCGTGTGTATTCAGTCAATCTAGACTTGCAGAATTTGAAACTAGACTTATTTGATTCACAGCCATGAGGCAGGACTACCTCTCGCTGTAGTGAAGTATCACCTTGTCAATTGTCCGAGAGACATTCAGAAGTTGGGGCGGTAAAAATCGAAAGAAAGTTATGCAACATATACGATATTCCAGCAGGTAAATATGTATAACTTTCACGTGTTCATAAACTTTTCCCCCGTATTTTAACGTCATAAACAATTATGAGATCACACATATTCAACACGTCTTCACACAGTAGCGAACACTGCCAACATTACCTATACAACAACATACGTCCTACCATTTCCCCTAGTCTACGTCATGCTTCCATGTTCATGCGGAATATCCACTGACTGACGTAAAATCTTATTTGTGAGTGTCAGGTCCCGAAATCAGTATTAAAATGAACACAAATCACTTACCTTAATACACAATAGTCAAATAAAGAGGTAAACTACTGAATCTATATCTTACCTTCTCCCTCTACTTTCAGCAAGTTTCGAGCATCCAACTTGCTTCCATGATTATAGTCACGTGACCTCGGTATTCCGCCGACTGTTGTGGTTGTTAGTGTATGTATGCAGTGAATCCGCGATGTGCGCAGTATGTATGCTATATATCCCGATGTGCGCTAAATACCATTGCTCGCCGCCCACTGGCCGATATCTGTCATACTGCATGATTCACCCTTCCATATCCCCATCCATGTATTCTCGTGTCTCCCGGCGATAACGGAAGAGTATTTCCGATAAACTTACACTATATTGGGTATCATAACTTGAAACATGTGATAACGAAGTTGAATAGTTCTGTCAACATTGAATAACAATCACATTATAATGGCAGTTTTACACGTGAGCAGAACTTTACCGTAAGAGATTATTGATAAAGACATAAATATATATATGTGTACAGCATGTGACACATAAATAAAATACTCTTAAAAAAAACCCAAAAAAACCATAAAATAATGATATTCATCTATTATGAATCAAGAACAATGCCGGACTTTGTGTTGATTTTATGAAACGTTTGATACAATCGTTGGCTCTGTAACCCATCAGTCTTTTTATTGTTTGATTTTGAAGACTAACAGGATAAAGTTCTAGGGTAAAATACGACATCAACAAATGTGTCAGTATAAAAGGCTAAGATGGCCTAGATTGAAGAGGTTTGATTGATATCATATGCCTTTATTCATATCCTTGAATCATGTTACAATTATGAAATTTTCAAATCGTGAATTTACTACTGTCGCAAAAGCAAGTTACAAACACCTCGCCTAACTGCAATTAATAAATATTGGCCATCCCTTTACAGAAGAACATTTTATATTCGCCCAGAATCCAACTATGAACATGCGTAACTTCTAAAAGTTGACCAAATTGAGCAACATGTAGTCGTACATTTACGTTACGATACGTTACACAGGGGTGTGAATCTCGGACTTGACAAAACTGTATTCTATATAATAGGTAGAGATTACGCTAAAATCTTTATTTCTTGACCGATTTCGTTTAAATTTGAGATGTAAACGATATACGAGTGAAAAAGTCCAAGTTTGGAATATTTTTTGTTATATTGTCAACTCCGAGATTCGAACCCCTGTGGTAGAATCGAAACTGTTCCTGCATTTCCGTTGGCAATGTGTTGTCATATAAATGCTGAGGGGTGTGGATTGATAGTATATACTAATAACAGAGGTACAATTCAGGGGATGCTCTCAAAAAATAATATATATATATATATATATATGTCGTGCCCAATTCCCGGAATTGCTCATTCCCTGGGTTTGGGCAACAACGTTGCCCAATCCCCGTCAATGGTCGGGGGCTTGCCCAATCCCAGTGATTGGTCAGCTAATCCCTGAGAATGAGCAGTGTTAACGACTGCTCATTCCCTGGGATTGGATGATTTAACTTTGTTTGAAATTGCTATTTTAAATTGTTTAAATAATTTTCCATTTTAGTAATAAGGATCATTTTAATTGCTGTTAATGTCAGAATAAGTTTGGTTTTAAATTTTATTAATAATGTATTTTTAATAAAGTTGTTTTGGTTTTGGATATTTTAGATTGTTTACCTAATACAAATTTCAGTCTTAATAATGATTTGCTGTTAATGATCTTACTTTTAAGTTCATTTCTTAAACTTGGATGTTTTAAATTATTAATGTTAAAATAAGTTTAATATTGATAATAATAAGTATTTAAATTTTTTTTAAAGTTTTTAATAAATAAATAAAGATTAAATTCAATTGTAATGATATAGTGTTGCATTTAAACTGCCTGATTTCCATGTGTTACATTGTATCAAGAACTGTTTGTACAGAATAAACATTAATCAAGTGTAATAACTGTTGGAGCTCATTTGGTTTATATCTTAATCCTTGCTCATTCCCTGGGATTGGGCAAATAAAAATTCGATTTGCCCATTCCCGGGAATTGGGCAGGGATGGTTGCCCAAACCCAGGGAATGGGCAATTCCGGGAATTGGGCACGACATATACATGTATATATTTTTTATTTTGTTTTCAATTTTCAATTTTATTTTTTTTAATGATCCGATCGCGAGTGCCTGTGATTGATACTGGACAAACCTTATTCAGATGCCCATAACTTATGAACAACAGAAAGACATCGGCTGACATATCAAAGAGCTTTGTCATCCATTCGTGACAAGTTTATTCTCAAATACGGTAATATTTTTCATTATGCATGCAGTACAGCATGTATAGTTTATTCGGGTTTACATTAAACGCCTGCGTGTCTGTTCTGCCTCATTTTGATTTCAGTATGTGTGTTAAGATTCTGTTGCGCACATACGCAGTTTAACTGAAATACATGGTGAAACCCTTATGCTTTAGACCACCACAAACTCTAAGTGACGTATAACGTGGAATAAGTTTGGTTCTAGATGAGAACACACGAGCAGGAGAACTATAATGTATTATTTTCTACTCAATGGTAGGTTACTGAGCCCGCCTAATTTACGAACACCATCGTTATGTAGCGGTGACAACGTCGGTTCATATATAACGTTTCAGCTTAAACGTTTTTACGATATCAAGGTTTGTTATTGTAAATGCCCAGCGATTGCTGAATTCCATTACACATTTATACACAAAGAACTTAATTAAGCACCCCCACTTTTTCAAACAGAAAAACACTGCTTATAATAAACAAAACAAATGTGCAGGCAAACAATAACGATTTTTTAATAGAATGGTCATCTACCAGTGTGGAAACGAAAAATTCATACGGTTTACAATTCACTGTGACTGAATAACTTGTTTTACATTTATATTTTTTAGTCAAAATCCAAGTTACCTTAAAATTGAAAATGAAAGCCAATTTTTTTGCTGCAATGTGATTATTATCATTCTCTTGAGTGCATTGATGAATTTTTTAGTAAATAACCCCATAGCAAAAGTCAATCGTTAAAGCAGTATGAACCTTCAAAATCACAAAATTATCAAATATCGAATTGAAAGAAAACTGCACAAAGAAAAAATTTGGTCCTTGTCAAAGATAATGGCTTATCTAAAGGAAGGAGAAGTGTTTGATCAACAAGTTCAACTCAAGGAATCTCTAATTTACTTACAGATGTTTAGATTGTAGGCATTTTATAAATTTTTGATGAAAAAAGTACTGAAAATTCAATGTCTTGCTAGCCTCTTATCATGCATGATAAAAAGGGGTTTTATTGTATGAATGTCAACTAGGGATCAGAAATGTAATTTTTAATTCATAACATTCAAAGTTTAATGTGTAGTTCCTCCCCTATGACAATAGTTATATTTGGCCAAATTTCAGTAGTCTCACAGTTTTTCTCATATTTTCATTATTGTTGCACATTAGCGATTGTTAGTACAATTAAATAGTCAATAACAAAGCAATTGTTATATCTGGAGTGGTCAATACTTCAAAATAATCCAAATAGTCCAAGAGCACCCAAGTTCGTTTTATAAAATAGGGGGGTGCTTAATTAAGTTCTTTGTGTATAGATGTGAAGCCTTCACTGTGGAACGAAAAAGTTATATCCCTGCAAAGCTCTATATGTACCCAAATCTATACACCTATAAATCATTATTTTCGTCACAATAATTATGCATAGGCCTACTGAAGAAACTCTCAAGATTCATAACGGTCATTGATAAAACAAACTTAAGAAATTGTAACAATGTCAAGCTTCACCTTTATTTTTTCCCTTGCAAGTATGTCATCTCTCTTGTACCAAAAATGGTGGCTGAACGAAAAATAAAGAAATTGAAAAGTTTTAATTGATAGAACAACTCCTCGACAGTTCGCAGTGACGCAATCAAATTCAACCATGCATATCTTCCCAATACGGAACAAACCGAATAATGAAACAACATGATTGTTTAACGCTATTTACTGAAATGAAATTGAATGCTAATTTAAAGGGGCAGTAGCACGTTTTTTCATAATTTTATATTTTAAAATTTTCACTGATAATTGTACGTTAATAGTGTCAAAAATCTCTTAACACAAACCGTTTATCCATAGTTGGAGGACAAAGTATGAAGATTCACCTAGAAACAATGGGCGGCCATTTTATGTGAACACCTTTAATTCATTTTGTGTAAGAGAATGGAATCGCATGGCTAAACTTTACGTTATATATTTGAATTACTACTGCTCCATTTAGTTTAAATACATTGTCTTTCAATTGGAACCATTAATTTTCATTTTCCTGACATCGCCTTATATGACCCCTAAAAACGTGCTACTGCCCCTTTAATATGATATAACTTCAACTTTAGGAAAAGACATGGTTTATCAAGTATAACCCCGATGATGCTCTTACTATCCTATTCTCTATGAAATAAATGGTATGTCACATCATAAATATCATGGTCAACGCCATACTTATAATTGTAGATAATCATAAATATCTTGGAAGAAACCTTTTACAATATTGGAAAATGGGCAGAGCATACTTACATAATATATCAATAACTTGGTTACTTTCCTGCGTGTTTTGAAGTTCATTTCGACTATGGATAATCTTAGTAAGATTTATAACACGTTCATTCATATCGAATTTCATACGCATGCGAAAACACGGTCAGGGGTATTCATGAGCAAAAACGGAAAATATGCACACACAAAAATACACCTCGCTAGAATAGTTAATACTTAATGTCATTGGGAAGGGCATTGTTTAAATCTACTACCATAAGTTTCTATATAACGAAAGGGAAGGGGGGAAATAGCAAGAATAAGAACATTTTGTTTCATGTACAAATTAAAAACGAAATGGCGCCTTTATACCTTAACGAACTGATTCCCATATGTGGGTTCTGAATAAAATTATAATCTACCTACCTAGGAAAATATATTGATTCCTCGCTCACCATCACTGAAAATTATGTTTTTCAGAAAACAATTTGTTCTTGGAATGATTTAGCAATCATTGTTCTTAATTCAATAAATACTTTATAAATATCGTTAGATCAGTGTAACTGCTTACAGTGCACATACACCTCAGTGTGGTTCGAACGGAAATGAATTGTATATTAATTTTGTTTATACAAAGTTGCGTTGTCAGTTTGAGATATGTTTATACAAAGTTGAAATTATGTACCAATATTGTCGAGAATATATATATAATTATTTGATGGATTTTCTCTTGCATAAAAACGGAGGGTAAAATGCTAGACTAAATGTTGTCCCTGAAGCAAAAAGTATTTTTTACTAATTGTATTATTTTGATTTTTTAAAATATTTTAAGAAATAAAAAGGAGCCGTAGCTGAGGCATCTAGACTTGCCACTATTTCCTAGACTTATGAAGGCTTTTTTTTTGCTTTAGGGTCTGGATAACAGACTAGTAAATTCGAAGCCTTTGCAAGTTTTTTAAATACCGGGTAGGCGTCTTGTGAACATCAACATGAAAACTGATCAATTAAGAACAGAACTATGCCAGTTTTCTCAACCTAAGACCAATGCTTGTTGGCCAAATTGGCTAAATCTAGTTTGATTCCACCTCAAAATTAACAACTTCGATTAAATAATGGCGATGCTTCAATAAAAAATACACTTATCATTGTCCGTTATTGTCCAGGATTAAGGAATAAACTCCATTTTGTGACCACTCTGAATGATGCCAACCGCTTGGACACCATCACTGCGGCCCTTATACTTGATTGCATGTGTCGTCGAAGCCTGTCACGTGATCGGCATATCTCTCGGTTTAACGAATCAAGAATAACCCGTAACCCGTCTCCCATAACAAGACGTGTAGTGTTACTGTTGGATCTTCGTCTTGGAAGTAACACACGAACCTGTATATAAGTTGACGTGACCATGTGAGTATTGCATTGATACAAGAATATATTTGATAGTCATCCATCATCAAGAAATACAAGCGAATACCCCTTTTTACACCTCGTCGAAATCATAGCTCGCGCAGAGTTATCTCCCTTCCCGAGTAAGCCCAATCTCAATGTTGAAGGATCTAGGCCTATACGATATTGAAAGGGGTATTCCTGTTTTTAAAAAATAGGCCTACATCATTTATATTACTTTATTTCACACTATATTTCAGTCATGTTTAAATTAGTGCGTCAACTTTTAACAATTTTACTTTCAATACATTCACTCCCCCTAAAAATAATTGTTGCAGTGCTTTGAGCTTGGAGTGCATTCCTGCATCCTTACCATTCCTCGTTAGATTTTCGTGAATTCTGTGTAAATATGTTCATATTAGTTTATATAAGTCAATGTAAAACTATATCATTATTTGTGTTTTAGATTGAAAATCGTCGGATATGGATCCAGTTGAAACTTTGTACCAACGGCATCTGGAGAAAGACCCAACACACTCTTTCCTTGTGGATTCAGGGGATGTAACTCACGAACAAGCAACAAAAGATTTCATTCGATTATGTGTTGAAAATTTGGAAGCTAAGATTGTTATCTTCACACACCTCTATTCCACTGTGTGGTCAAAGGGACGTAACTCTGTCAGCAATATGCAAGCTCAGAGTCTCTGTGTTGAGGAATATTCAATGCTGTGTTTTAAAGACAAGGCGTCAGTTCTCAGTCATGACGCAGGTTTGATGGCTACAGAGAGTGTTAAGACAGGTACGTTTTGTGATAATCAAGGTATCGAGAGTAATTTTTCCAATAGTTTGAGCAAAACCTATTCATGAATTCATTAATCATTTCTGAGTCATAGAGAAAATATCATCCAATTGTTGTCTGTGATCATATATATGAATATAAGCTGATAAAAGTAGGAAAAAATTATTTTACGTTATGTCAAAGATTTTTTATATATTTGTATCAGAAGAGTCTTGAAGATTCTATTTCTCATCTGAATCTTTCAATGAAAAAGGAACATTACTGTACACAGCACTGCAATAAGACTGCAGTGTTCTGACATCATAGCATTATGACATCATCATGTTTATGATCATGACTCAATGTGATGATGCAAATGCATTTTGATGTCATGGGGCAGGGCATTTTATAAAATGTACTAAAAATGCTAAAACAATATCTCCTGGGAGACAAGCTTGATCTAAAGGAATCAATATATCCTCTGGCAAGCAGTTTTAGATGAATTTGATATTTATTTTATGAGTTCAAAAACTCGCTTTCCACTTATGCAATCCACTTTAACCTTTAAATCTGAAATTTTGCTGAACTTCTAATGTCACTTGAAAATCCTTACTTACAATTCCTGGTTAGTGAGCGTGTTATGTTATCAATTTATCAAAATGGGCAAATAATGTAGTCCTTTACTATATACTTTCTATTTTTTATTTCAGAAGAAAGCGATGATGATGATGATGATGATGAGGAAGAAGAACTGCCCATTGTAATGATTCCTATTGACGAGAGACCATTCAAGTGTAACGAGTGTACAAAAACATTCAAACGGTCCGGTGAGCTGAGGAGACACATGAAAAAGCATACTGGAGATAAGCCACATAAATGCACTGTCTGTGGTAAGGCATTCATCCTGCCAACCTTAGTAAGAAAACATATGAAAATCCACACTGGAGAGAAGCCACATCATTGTACCGAGTGTGGAAAATCCTTCTCGGAGTCCAGTAGTCTCAAGAAGCACCTGAGAATCCACAACGGAGAGAGACCATACATGTGTAGTGAGTGTGGTAAAACCTTCACAGCTTCCAGCAACCTTCAAGCTCACATGAAGGTGCACACTGGAGAGAAGCCATATAAGTGTGAGGAGTGCGGGAAATCATTCACTCAAGCAGTGAATCTGAGGACTCACAAGAGAACTCATACAGGAGAGAAGCCATATCTGTGTAGCGAGTGTGGCAACTCTTTTGCAGAATCAGGCAGTCTCCAGAAGCATATGAGAACTCATACTGGAGAGAGACCATATAAGTGCAGTGAGTGTGGCAAATCTTTCAAAGCATCATGTGACCGACAGAGGCACATGAGAATCCACACTGGAGAGAAGCCGTATAAATGTACAGAATGTGGCACAGCATATGCTGAATCTGGTGGCTTGCACAGACATATGAAGATTCATACACGAGAAAAACAAATGAAACAATATAATGCTATTGTGTAACGTAACATTTTAAAAACTTCAAATATTTATGTGCACACTTGAAAATTTAACACTTTTGTTTTGTTATGTACAAAACTGTATGGTTTCTTTAAGTGTTCTTATCAGTAATAATGATAATTTGACTTTTAAATGAAACTACACTATCAGTCATTCAGTCCTGAATACAGCTAAGAATCTATATATGCTATCAACATATTTATATACATTTTAGTCGTCAATTATTTCTTTTTGGGCTCTCCTATTGAATTCTTGTTATGAATATTTAAAAAAATGAAATGGCTTTATGCAAAATGTTGGGAAAAGGTTGCTTTGTGTGGGATTGATCAAAATTGTTGGTTTAGTTAGATGGATATTTACAAGACAATGATTTATTCATACAGATACATTTACTTGCTTTAATGTTGTAGACCCGGCCTCATGTACTAATCAATGATAAGTAAGCAGAGTTGTGTTGAACATGTAAATGTCTTCTGGGAGAGGCAAATGGCTTGTTTGCCAATCACTTTCATGAAATAAAATAAGTTTAAACCAAATGTTTGCTGTCACATATTGAATAAAACAAGATCCGAGTTAAAACAAAGATATTCAAACTTGTCTATTATTGTGTCACCTCAATTATAACTTGATTTTTAGCTCATCTGGCTTGTAAGGGTACGTCGTTCCATCCATCCATCTGTAAACTTTGTGCATTTTCATCTTCCAGAAGCAGGAGGCCTAGAAAGCTGAAACTTTATGTACAGACTCCTTGATAGTGAGGATTATAAATTGTAGCTTTGGTGGCCTTGTTACCTCTAATAAGAGCAACTTGGGCCAAACCTTAAAAATCTATTATTATCTTCTTCTCCAGAAGCCTGAGGTCTAGAAAGCTGAAACTTTGTTTACACACTTCTTGACTAGTGAGGATTAAAATTTATAGCTCTGATGGCCCCTACTAAGGACCACAGGGGCCACACTCTATAAACTATTATCTTCTTCTCCAGAACAGAAGGGCCTTAAAGGGGCAGTAGCACGTTTTTCGATAATTTTATAATTTGAATTTCTCACTGATAATTGTAAGTGAATGCTAAATCTATTATTATACCCCCGCTACGACGTAGTCGGGGGTATATAGCGCTCCGCGTGTCCGTCCGTCCGTCCGTCCGTGCGTCCGTCCGAAATCGTTTCCGGAGCATTACTCAAAAACTATACCACTTAGAAACTTCAAATTTGGTATGGAAGTAGCCTATATGATGCTGTGGTGCCTTTTAGGGGTTTCAGCTCAATGGTCCAAATAATTTTTGAAATTTTGACCAAAAACGGTCTGATTTTTGGACTTTGTCTCGTTTCCGGAGCATAACTGAAAAAACTATACCCCTTAGAAACTTCAAATTTGGTATGGAACTAGCCTATATGGTGCTGTGGTGCCTTTTAGTCGTTTCAGCTCAATGGTCCAAATAATTTTTGAAATTTTGACCAAAAACGGTCTGATTTTTGGACTTTGTCTCGTTTCCGGAGCATAACTGAAAAACTATACCACTTAGAAACTTCAAATTTAGTATGGAAGTAGCCTATATGGTGCTGTTGTGCCTTTTAGAGGTTTCAGCTCAATGGTCCAAATAATTTTTGAAATTTTTACCAAAAACGGTCCGATTTTTGGACTTTGTCGTTTCCGGAGCATTACTAAAAAAATATACCACTTAGAAACTACAAATTTGGTATGGAAGTAGCCTATATGGTGCTGTGGTGCCTTTTAGGGGTTTCAACTCAATGTTCTGAATAATTTTTGAAATTTTGACCAAAAACGGTCCAATTTTTGGACTTTGTGTTGTTTCTGGAGCATATGTAAGTACCAAATGACTCGACACTTCAAATTTGGTATGGAAGTATACAGTCGAACCTCCGATACCCGGACTCCGTATATCCATAAATCTCACCTTACGGACAAAAATTTTTCAAACAATGTGTCTATATTTCTTAAGAAAAATGACCCAGTTAACCGGACGATTTGCTATCCGGACGATTTTCACCTGTAACCAAAACAAGGTTCGACTGTATAGTGCTGTTGTGCCTTTTAAGGGTAATTCCAGGGTTCCCAGAATTTTATTCAAAAACTAAATAGCCGGGGATGTTTTGAAGTGAAATAGTTTTTAGGGTTGCAAGATCATTGTGTTCAAAGTCATAATCATTTCAAATTAATGTTACGTGAAGGCGGTCAAACTACAGGCGGGGGTATGTGAGCCGCGCTCACTTTTGCCTTGTTTTGACAGTGTCAAAAATCTCATTACACAAGCCAATCATCCATTGTCAGATTGTCATCCATTTTTGTGAACACCTTTAATTCATTTTTTGTAAGAAAAGGAATCGCATGGCTAAATTTAACGTTATATATTGGAATTATTACTGCTCTATTTAGTTTAAATACATTGTCTTTCAATTGAAATCATTAATTTTCATTTTCCTGACATCACCCTATATTCCCCCTAAAAATGGCTACTGCCCCTTTAAAAGCTGAAATTGTGCAAATACTTTTTCACTAGAGAGGAATGATAATGTATAGCTCTGGTGGCCCTGTTGCCCCTAATAAGGGTCACGGGGACCCCAACCTCAAAACCTATTTTATCTTCTCCAGAAACATAAGGCCTAGAAACCTGAAACTTACTCTACAGACTCCTTAAATAGTAAGGATTAAATTTTATAGTTTTGGTTGCCCTGTAGGCCCTAATAAAGGCCACAGAGCCCGAGGGAGCCCTTAAGACTTTTTTTCATTTTTGTCTCTAGAAACATTAGGTCTAGAAATCTGAAACCCTGTGTACGACTCCTTGACTAGTGATGATTATAATATGTAGCTTTGGTGATCTTATGGCCCTTAATAAAGGCCCTTAATAAAGGCTACAGGGGATATTTTGTGTAGATACTCCCTGACTAGTGAGCGTTAACATTCTAGTTTATGTGGGCCTGTGGCCCCTAATAACGGCCACATGGGCCACGCCCTAAAGACCTTTTTTCATCTTCTACTCGAGAAGCATAAGGCCCAAAAGCTGAAACTTGACATACAGACTCCTTTACCAGTGAGGATTATAATTTAAAGCTTTGGTGGCCCGTTTGGATAAGGAGGATTCTAAATTGTACATTTGGTGACCCTGTGGTCCCTACTAAGGGGGAACCAAATTTAAGCTATTTAAAGCTTGGTCGGCTACAAAGCCCGATAGGGAGTGGACTTACTAAGATATGGCGGACGGAACAAGTCATCAAAGGTAGGGGTCTGCTTTCAGTGCTCCCTCCTCGTAATAGTCGAGGTTTAGATGGTCACATTTAACTGTGGTAATCAGGAATAGAATCTCGAATACATTTCTTATGAGTTTTGGTGCACAAACTGCAAGAAATTGAGTATTTGCGATTTAAATTTGAAGTTTATCTCACTTTCATTTTCAAAGCGGAGAGGAGATATTTAAGTGCCATATTTCATGCCCTTAACAAACTTGAATCTCATACATATTGTCGCACATGTCAGTGCTTGGTTATGATAAAGATTTCTGTGCAACTGGAACTGATTTGGTTCCGGAACTTCGAAGTTATAGACAAAATAACAAATCAACATGGTGCCAGCGGAGTGAACCCGCCGATAAATCGGCGATGTGGATCCAGAAATTAGGATAGGGAGGGGACACATTTGGATAGGTAGGGGACACATTAGGATAGGGAGGGGACACATTTGGATATGCAAGGACACATTTGGATGTGGAGGGGATGGTTTTAAAGTTTTATCGACTGGTCTTTGGCTGTCATAATTAGGTATGAAGACATTATTTTCTTTCTGGTTCTCCGCGGCCGTTGAAGGCCGAAATTTACACCAGTCCACTTCCTATCGGGAACACGACAGTGATCTTCAAGAATTGCAGTTTTTTCATGAAACAAATCGTACTCTCTTAGATTCCTATGTCAAAATTGTCCCCATTGAAACAGCGACACATCATAAATAATGTTTTAAATAAGGCTGAAACTAACAAGTCACATCTACATGATATCGTGAGTCAGTATGCCAAATATGGTGAATATTGGACAACTAGCTTTTAGGAAAATGACCAAGAAACGAATGCTACCCTTCAAAAGACAAATTGTCGGAATTGAAATAAAATATTACATTAACACGAAAACGATCGAGAGGCAGTACCGCGCGGCGATCATGCCTACATTGAAGAATGTCACAGTCTTATAAAAACATCTTCATGCCCCACCGGCTTAAAGTTAAACAACCTTCACCCTATCAGCAAAGTGGAATGTTCCAGCTAAAAATCTTTAGATCTGAAACTTAAAGCGTGGCATTTATTTTAGGTTTTACTCCATTTCGCAATATCATTAAAGATGCATGTTCCCAGTGTTAAACTTGACAAACCATTTGTTACGTTTTCTTTGTATGTTTAGCAAACATTGGTAAACAAATCCATCTCGATTTCTAATATCATTAATGGTAATACGGACACAAACATAATTGCATTTGCCGCGACTGTTTATTGCTTAAATCATTAATGTTGTAATTTGATCGAAAAGTATCGACTGTTGCTAGAAAGTACAACTTTAAATCTAATCGACGATGTATAGTGACAATAGGAAGGTTTGAAGGCGCGATTGTGATCGAAAACAGTTCATTTTCCCATTTTTCGGAAATATATTAAAGGGGCAGTAGCACGTTTTAAGGGGGAATATAAGGTGATGTCAGGAAAAGGAAAATTATTTGTTCCAATTGAAAGACAATGTATTTAAACTAAATGGAGCAGTACTAATTCAAATATATAACGTTAAGTTTAGCCATGCGATTTCTTTTTCTTACATAAAATGAATTAAAGGTGTTGACACAAAAATGGCCGCCAATGGATTTTAAGTGAATCATCAAACTTCGTCCTCTGACTATGGATGATTGGCATGTGTTATGAGATTTTTGACACTGTCAAAATAATACAGTTAGCATTAACTTACAATTATCAGTGAAAATTTTAAAATATAAAATTATCAAAAAACGTGCTACTGCCCCTTTAAAGCATTTGTATTTGTTTTGTTCATAAGGGAATGTCAAAAATATCCCCGCATCCCTTCTCCCACTATATTATTTAATAAATGTGGGAGAATTTGAGTTTGAGTTTGAGTTTCTTTTCGATATGAACATTCGCATATAATGTGAAATTTCTCATATTTAAGAAATTGTCATACTTTTTGAGCAAATCATTGAAATGTATATTATCCCTCTCTTTGAGTAATTTTTACAGTGCTTGTAAAGTCCATTTATATTTTCTTAATCTATCTGTTCGTTAATTCTCTATTGTAGGCATAATTCCAAACTAATTGGAACAGTTCACTTGTGTGCAGGTAAGCGTGTCACTGTCAGACAACATTCAGTGTAGGCATCGTTCTCTGTAGGCGTTTTCCTTGTAGGCATTATTAACCCTAACCTACCAAATATGGGGGCCTAGGACATATGTCATATCATGATATTGTATTATTGTATTCATTTTATTGGCATATTATAATGAATTAGTGGGTGGCTTTTGTCCTAGGTGGCTTACATGTATGTCCTAGGTGGCTTTTGTCCTGGGTGTCTTTTGTCCAGGTGATTTTTGTCCGGGTGGCATTTGTCCGGGTGGCTTTTGTCCTGCTCCCCAAATATGTCAATGCTCGGTCAAAGAGTTTTAGAGTTCTGCTTCGGAAAAATGGTAACGCAGACTGAAACTTTACCAAAAACCTGTCTCCTGTCTTTTTGGGAAGAGCTATAACGGGGAGATAGTATTTTATTTGAGTGATTAAATTGTAATTAACAGTTTGATAGATAGTTGACATGTAATGGTATTCAAATCAACCCGAGATACTTATGACTGAACTACTACAGCACCTTTACCAGGTTGATATATTTAAAAGCATACTGGAAACTGAGAAACTACTTAAAATAAGGTCACTCAATTCGCTGTGTGTCTTCAGGGTATCTTGATGGAGTTCTCAAATGTGAAGCCAGGCATTATTTTTGACCCTTTACTATGTTTTTGGACTCTGCCCGAGATTATCTTGAGAGGGAACATTTATTCTCAGAAACCCTTTAAAATTGCATTTGTCAATTTTGCCGTGTACCTTTAGGGTATCATTACCGATTGTCATACTTGCATGCGGTTCGTGATGACTTGAAATGTAGCTATAACATGAGAAAATAAATACATCACTCGGTTGATAAACGCGTTCTCGAAAGTTTGATATTACACATGAACATGTATTTACACATGTTTAAATAAACAATAAAATACTTCATTCGACGTCCAAAGTATAGTACCCTCTGCAAATGGGCCATAGCTTCATATGAATTTGCAGGGTTTGAGAATATTTGAATTACTTTCCACATTCACTACACATGTAAGCTTTCTCTTCTCCATGAGTCCTCTTGTGTCTCTGAAGCCCGCTAGGCGCTAGATGCCGTGAATGCTTTACCACATTCTCCACATTCATAGGGTCTCTCTCCAGTGTGGATTGTCATGTGGGTCTGGAGAGCATTTGACAAAGTAAATCCTTTCTCACACACACTACAGGTGTAGGGTCCTTCTCCAGAATGATACTACATGTGTCTGGTGAGCTCACTGGCTCCAGCAAAGGCTTTCTCACATTGGCTGCACTTGTAGCATTTCTCCCCAGTGTAGACTCTGATGTGGTTCAGCACATTTATCAGTTGAGTAAATGATCTATCACATTCCGTGCATTTGAATGGTCTCTCTCCAGTATGAATTCTCATGTGTGCGTGTAAGTTATTGGAAACTGCAAAGGTCTTACCACAGACACTACATTTGTAAGGTTTCTCTCCAGTATGAATTGCCAAGTGACACTTCAGGTTACCCAATCGCTTAAATGATTTGTCACACTCATTGCACTAATACGACGTTCTTCAGTACGTATGAAGATTATTGTGCAGCTGCATGACACTTGAATTCTTTTCAAATATTTCGCTCAACTTGAGATATTTTTCTCTTCAGTATGAATCACTTTCTCCAGAGCAGAGGATTCTGTTAATAATTGGCCAATCTTACTACACTTATACGCTGTCACCTTGCTAAAAGACTTTCAACATTTTGGACAATGCTCCAACTTGGTGACTGGTGTAATGTTGTTCCTGTTAGATTGTTTTTGTGAAACAAACCACCAGAAAATTCATGTCTCATTCACTGCATCCTCTTCATTTTCCATTGATGCCAAGATCACTTTTGCACAAGTAGCCTGCAATGGGGATTTCAATGTCAATTAAATATAACTAAGTGAAAAGGGTCTTTATAAAGCCATTGGCAGGTACCAAATTGATTAATACTGATGGGTAAACAGAGGCATATTTTGAATGAAGTCTCTTGTGTAAGGTTACACCAATTTTTTTTAATCAACATGAGCAAGAACTCATCCTTTTAAGTATCAAGTTACACTTCATTGAATCGGGTTACCCATCCATCATGCTAGCCATGCCAGATGTTGCTGAACTTCAATTAATAACAGTCGAACAGGATCATATGTGACCCCACGTGTCGAAACTGAGAATCATGAGAACAAACTAAATTGATATTGATATTTCAGTTAAACGAATAACCAACCTGTGGTTGAAGGCTATACTTGATAACAACGGCAGGTACACTTGATATGTCCTAACCGACAGCGGTTCGGTCGTATTCCAAATCACGTGACCGTCTGACCCGGAACACGGCGAAATGCAACGTATGTATTTGAATAAAATCATCATTGTATCTGTTTGTATGTCACTGTATCAGATGATCAACATTTATTTTAATGAAAACTATCGGTTATCACTAGTAAAAGAAACTCCGATTTCGTTTTTAGATATAGATATCCTTTCCCATCTTCCTTCATCAGAGTTCATGAAATTCATGAATGAACACACCAGTTCTAATCAACAATCGTGTTTTTCAGTCATTCATATTGCAAATGCAATTGCACAGCTGTCCTCAGAATAGCAAATGAAAACCGAGATAATAAGACACAAATAAAATACACTTACTATGTGGTTTTAATCACGCCTCAAAGGATGTTGCACAGTACTCGTAAAGTCTCTTATTAAGAAGAACTTTAACCTCGATCTACTTCATTTATTGCTGTAAACGAGTTTGAATAAACAATATGTTTTAAACATATTTTTATTCATGAAAGCTTCACATGAATATGGATTGGCACAACAAGCTTTAAGCTTATATAAGTGCCGCTACGTCAAATATGACAAAATACAATCAATATTACAAATCAAAATTAACAAAGTAAGTAAATTAGTTATTCCACACAGTCCAATAAAAAGCACACAGTAAAAAGCGGTGGATAATCATCACGATATATATAATAAAGGTGTTCTGTAATCACTTAAATATAGGCGTTTATAATAACGTTGTGAATCTTGTATAAATGTATGGACAGAACCAACAATATAAACGCATTGGTCGTTCCTTGAATTGCTAAGCCATATGACGACCCTAACAATCTTTATCATCTATGAACTAATATTTAAAATGATATCCTGCATTTCCCATCCCTTTATCCCATATTCTGTCGAAGTTTTCACTTTCCGCCACTGTAAAATGGTTCTTCCAGTCTCCTGTTTCACCTTCAACAGATTTATAGATTGTATGTTGTAAATGTAACGTTGAACATTAACACAAGGTTTAATTGAACAATTGCAAATGGATAATTGTTCATGCAATTAAGAGGTTTTGATTTTACAGATACAAGAAGTTTGATGAAAAATATTTCATGTTATAGAATAACTTATTTCAAACAAATAATAACTTGATTGAACCAACTAGATAAACAAATACTGGACAAAAATAATAAGGGATTTTCGAATACATGAATATATGAATTACAATAAATTTCTTCGATGGCCACCAAATGACATAATTATTTGTCATAAAAAATAGCATTATCCTCAATGTATTTTCCCCAGTTCATATATTCTACCACTATTTAATATATTGTTGATAATCTACTTATTTGTTATACACTGCCACAGAACTCCAACAATAATAACAATTTGTTAAGTGTACATGATTGTTCTTTTATAAAATGACAAATAAATGTGTACCTTTTCTGTAGAAAGAGGAGCCGTCTTTAAAGGGGCAGTAACACGTTTTTAGGGGGATTATAAGGTGATGTCAGGAAAATGAAAATTAATGGTTCCAATTGAAAGACAATGTGTTTAAACTTAATGGAGCAGTAATAATTCAAGTATATAACGTAAAGTTTAGCCTTGCGATTCCTTTTTCTAACACAAAATGTGTTCACACAAAATTGCCGCCAATGGATTTTATGTGAATCGTCTTACTTTGTCCTCTGACTATGGATGATTGGCTTGTGTAATGATAATTCTGACACTGTCAAAATAATACATTTAGCATCAACTTACAATTATCAGTGAAAAATATAGAAAAAAAATTATCAAAAAACGTGCTACTGCCCCTTTAAAGTATATTCGAAAATTTTGATATTATGGATAACAATTGACCACTAGATTAAATAGTTGTCATAAAAACTCCAACAACCGTAACAATTTGTCCAGTGTACATGGATATTTTCTATAAAATGACATATACCTTTTCTGTAGAATGAAGATCCTTCTTTAAAGTTGACCATTGTAGGAAGTCCAGTCTTGGAGCCAGAGCTCTGCTTCATCTTGTGGAAACTGCAAGCATCGGCAACCTCTCGACAGAACTCCTCAGTGACACTCACATCAAGGAAGTTGGCCAGTTCTTTTATCCACCGCTCTGGAGCCTGAGGTTTTATTCAAGCTCCAAGTTAATCAAATAAAATTTACTATTCCTTCAGATTTTAAAAAATAAATAAGTCATTTGGTTAGCTGGTCATTGCTGGCGGTGTTGCCTGACTCTGAGGGTGTGGATTCGAATCCCGCAAGAGACTCGACCCGAAAAAGTACAAGAATCTGTACTATTCAAGATAGTGTGATCCCAAATATAACATTGTTGCATTTGCTCACCATCTAAATGGCAATTATCTCTAATATATGTCAGTCAATGTAGATTTGCAAATTAGGACAGTATTCAACGCTCCTTTGATATTTAGTCCTGAAATATTTTTAAAAATTACTGGACCTTCATTTATAATGTTTAAATATTTTACTTGTGTCTTTTTATTTCTTATGTATTCAGTCAATGTAGATTTGCAAAAATAGAACCTAGACTGTATTAAAGGCTCCTGTTCAATATATCTACAGTCATGAAGTAGGACTACTTTTCAACGTTCAAGCGTCATTTTCACTGTGTATAACCGTACACCGGAACTAGCGAGGTGTACGGCGGAGAAATGTTGCTAGCGAGGAGCGTGATCGCAAACGGGATCACTTAAAAAGCAATCAACGCCGTTTCACCAACTGTTTCTATGTTATTATCATGTCAATAGCTTTCCGAGACATAACTATTTAATGTCATATCCTGTTCATAGTCAGAGATAGCAAATATGTTACTAAAAACAGCATTACTCGCAACTGTCATTGTTACTGTCCCTTGGATACAGAATGACAAGCACATACATTTTACTAAGTATGTTTGCTAAAATGACCACATGATGTTGATTCTTTGAAAGCTATGAAATAAAATATTACCTAACTTTCGATTTCGGCTCCTCGCTAGCAACATTTCTCCGTCGTACACCTCGCTAGTTCCGGTGTAGGGTTATACACAGTGATTATTTGAACTGTAAAATGTATCAGCTATGAAAACTAAGGTAGTCCTTAGCAAAGATAAACAATCTGCAAAAGCCTTGTTTACAAAGACTCTTTATTAACTAAGGAGCTAAGCAAGGGATTAATCAACTTCTTTTGAAAGCGGTGATATTTTCAAATTTAAGTTGTTTTTTCTTGTAATTCATAGACATTTATTCGACATATTAAGTTGAAAATCTTAGGGGTTTTAAAAAAAAGGATGTATCGATTTGCTTAATTCCACATTTGATCATATTACAGGGTCTTCGGTCTACATGAAAAAAGCTTCCAGGAAAACAAACTAAAAATAAACAATTTTCTTATCAAACAAAGATGATGCAAATACTATAATCAAAATAAAGGCACAGTTTTAAGTAAAATATAGAAGTATCACCCACTTCAAAATGCAGCGTCTTTATCTGTCAAAGAGATGTCTGTTTGGACTACATGTATCAAAATCAAGTGTTCCTAAGTTCCGAACCCGGGACCATTGTGTTGCAAAATGACTACCAACTGAGCTACAGAGGAATAATACAAGCATAAGTCCTTTTGTGGTGTCATGTCTATATGTTATTTTGGCTATACATATGTATTGGTGCTAGTTTGTACTAATTTTTAGGTTATGAAGTTAGTTTATCATTTTGAAACCGCAATTAGAAGAGTATAGTAGATATTGTATTAATATAATATGTTTATGTGTTTATTGTTCTACAACTACGTCTTGATGCTCTGGAATATAACATCAATTCATCAAAAAGTATCTGTCCTCATATATAGGCATTTAGTAAAATGCCTGGTGTCATTTTTCAGTCATTTAGTCAAGTGACTGAAAAAAGTAGTCATTTTGTAAAATGCCTGGTGGTCACAGTCATTTGATCAAATGACTAAATCGTTCAGGCATTTGGCAAAATGACTGATTTGGCATATTGACTGTAACATATATATAGAGAGGTTGGATACTTCCATTTCGTAAAAAATAACTCGACGGAGTTTGGAATAAATCAGATATACCCATACGGTGACTACTTCATATTATGACTGACATAGAAAATGTGGCGAGATGTGACAAGGCTTAAATCACCATTGGTCGGGATTGTCGCGAGATCTAACTTGCAGGCAAAGGTGTGTCATTGTCTTGTGCTTTTTAAAAACGTGTCTCTTTCTTACCTCTTTCATGTCTTCATAATACAGTTCAAACACCGGTAGATCCGGAAAGTTTTTAATATCGGATCTCCATTGCAGCAAATAATCCTGATAGGAACCAAAGGGGACTGAAGTAGAATGAAAGTTATATATTAATAAATAAACAAAATTCTCTACATCATTACTCTTCCTCTGCTTGAGAACAACACAAGAATCTGTGTCGAAACGTCGCATACAATGAACAAAGAAGTTGTCATCCATTTATTCCTCTGCATTAAACACAGATAACACTACAAATACTGTCATTGTTATATGTTCTTAATCAACGAAAAGAATAACTAACTGTTAGTAATAGATATCCTCTATATACTAAAAACAAAGTTTTTTATTTATTTCTTCAAATAATACAATTACTAATATATATGAAATACTTCCACAGTATAAACATCTCTAAGGGTTTAAACGTTTTCATGTATGAACGTAATAGATAATTGCAACGGAAAAAGGCGGAATTACAGATTATGTATATAAATTATATCGGATATCAATAAAGGTTACCCTTTTCTTTATCATGGACATCAAAACATTTACCTTGTTGTGATAGAAAGAGATGAGTAAATTCAGTGAAGGTTCCATCATAATTCCATCTTTTAATACCCAACAAATGATGATAGTAGGATACACACACATCCTTTGGGTTGCGCAACACAAGAATACATTTGATCTGTTTCTCAATGACGTCACGGGGGAGCATGCGCAGTGGCAAGTGAGAGTTGTAAACAGTCGGCGACTGAAGGGCATCGGCGCCATCTTTAAATATGTATTCGAGCATCCGGGTTTCTTTTACTTCTTCTTTGAATATATTTTCACCACTTTTCAACATTTCAACTACTTCCCATATCCAGTGTGTACCTGTTTATAGAAATAGTAACTATATTACAACTACTCAGATGTTTAAAATGGATCGTCAAATTTACAAATAGAATTTTCAATTGAAAAAACGCCTATGAGATTTTCCCAAGCGGAGTTTAACTCAATATCACTTACTCACTCACCAAAATTACAGTTTTGAGATACCTTCTTACCGCATTTAGGATAGGCGCATAGTACGATATCCGACTCTTTGAGGTTGATATCTTTCAGTTCCTTGGTTTTCTCCAACTGACTCCTCCCCATCATAATGGACGGTGGTAGTTTCGGTAGTAGAAGACCGTCATACTCGATACAGAGGGATGGGTGATCTAGACGTGTCTCAGCCATTGGATCCTTACTGTCGCCGCTTTGTAAACAGTTAGTAACAAATATAAAACACATGGACAATCACACAAAAATAGATTTCAGGCTTGTGAGGAAACGACACAATTTATGTAACTTAAGAAATATACAAGAGTTTAATCGATATCATTTTATGTAACAACTGAATGTAAGAAATGACACTACATTTACCCTATACGCACAGCTATGGCTGACGGAAGCGGTGAATAGCAGTTTACCTCGCCATCATAAAAGCCACCATTACCCGATACTTTTAACTCAAAATCTTGATTCTCAATTCTTAGTAAAAGACACGGATTACGGAACTGCAGGTCTCAGGTGGCAATAAGGCAGTATTACTGCAACATCAAGCTTGGACGTTCACATCGTGAATGTCTCCCCAAGTTGTTTTTAATATTCTTTCGGTCCAAGGGACCGAGATTCAAAATAAAGACAATCATTCTTGCACACAAGAACAGTCCCTACTTAACATCTGGTATAAATTGATTCATCAATTCATCGCTTTAACAACCTTAATATCGTTGATTTTGAATATTAAACGTAAAATGTGAAGATTTAATATGCATTAATGACGTCAATTGGATTTATTTAAACATACATTTCTTAAAACAAGGTACAGAATTATTTGTTTCAAATTCTCATCAAAATTGTGTACCTGTATCTGTACAAACTGAACCGAAAAACAATGGAAACATTTCGTAATGTCGGTTTATTTTGAATGTTCAACATGAAATGTGAAGATTACAGAAATCAGTACACATGACTCTTCATCAATGACCATGAAGGAAATCTGATGCTTATGACTTAACAAGATAGAAACAATAGGGTAACCATTGCTTACAATTGCACACAAACGCATATTCAATTCACATTCCATCAAAGTTGCAATTTACGTGACTAAACATAATAAGACAGATAAGCCATAAAGTGCTTTTCATAAGGATTAAAGTGATCCAAACTGCTCTCAACATTTTACCTATCGCGTCCAGTCATAAGAGTAAGTAGTTTCAATGATTGAAAATATTAGTTGCTGCTTACCCAAATTCTATCTCGGAAGTCATTTTCCACAGGACGAGAAGATATCAAGAGACAGAAATAGTAAGTGCTGTATTCCCTGAAATAAGCGCTCTTGGTCTAATATTAACAGATTATCACGCTTGTTTTCGATAGACATCTAAATGATATACACTGTCAAATTACCGACCTAATTGGTCATTTGGATTTAGATGGAAATGAACCCTGTACAATACAATTGTGATATGGATTTATTTTTGGAATAAATACGGCTTACAAAGGGTTGCTGGGGTAAGTGGTTCAGACTAGTATTTCTTTAAAAACAGTTATTGATTTTTAGCTCATCTATAAGGCCCGATGGGCTAATTGCATGGCATGGTGACGGCGTCCGTCCATCAGTCCTTCCGTAAACTTGAGCATTTTCGACTTCTTCTCAAGAGCCAAAAGACCTGGAAAGCTGAAACTTGTGTACAAACTCCTTGACTAGTGAGAGTTACTAATTGTAGCTTTGGTGGCCCTGTGGCCCCTAAAAAGGGCCACAGAGGCCATACCCTTTTAACCTACTTCAATCTTCTTCTCCAGAAGTAAAAGGCCTAGAAAACTGCAACTTATCGCCTATATACTAAATCTTAGCATTGGTAATCCTGTGGCCCCTACAAAGGGGGGAACCATACTCTACGCCACAATTGAATACGCAACCTGATGAGCTACAGAGCCAATGGCTCTATATATTTTTTTAACGTTTCTTTTACTCGTGAGTTTGGATTTTGGCAAATACGAGTACTTATTTTAAGATATCTAATATGTCTAAAGCAATCAGTATCTACTGTTGTGAATCATTACTTCTGACTTGACTTGATTCAGGTGGTTACTTTATGGAAGGGGATACGGTAAATTCATCTTCAAACCTCCACACTGTCACGAAATGTTCTCGCGAATGTTTACATCATGGTTTCATCTCGTCACAGTAATTAACGTAAACGTGAAGGGAATGCGATATAATATTTCCCTAAGGCTTGTTCCGACAGGTAAAATTATGGAATTAAAGATGCTGTATCATACTTGCAAGCGGTTCAGGATGACATTTAGCTATTGAGAAAAGAAATACATCACTTTGTAGAAAAATCTTTCGTCGACATTTTGATATAATATTTAGATTGTTTAATTAAGTAATAGAAGACGAGTTGGTGTGCATCTATCGTTGAATAAAACATAGCAGGGAGCATAAAACACGAAGGGCGCAGCCCTGAGTGTTTGATGCTCTCTGCTATGTTTTATTCAACGATAGATGCACAACAATGAGTTTTCTATTTCTTATATGAGATATTCTTGCAGTTTTCGCTTTTTATATAAAATCAGTTGAAAAGTATGGTTATTTTAAAAAATAAATTTGAAAATAATGATGCCTCACTTCGTAGAACATATTCAGTAGCATTTGATGAGTCAATCATTACGTATAGGGGTGGGCGCTCAAATAATCACAAAATCAAATGGATTGAACAATCAAATGCATGTGAATTTTATTTATTGAACATATATAATTAAATATTTGCAAAAAATATCTATTCTCAATGACATGTAATTTGGTTTCGAATCGACAGACGGCGAGTCGGCCATGATGAACAATAGATGCCCCCTCAAGTTTGATCAATGGACTTGACAAATATGACGTCATTTGATAAGTAACGTTCTAATAACTGAAATGACGTCATTAATCTTGCGCATGGTTGTATCGTCAAATAATGCACATCGTCGGTCCCATTGTCCGCCATTGTTTTAATGCAGTAGCTATCTTATATTCAACAATAACATACTTATTTCGACGCTCAAAGCACAGTGCCCCTCGTAGAAAGGTCATAGCATTTAACGAACCCGCTTTCGGTGACGTAATCATTATGCCCGTAGGACTTACACTGTGTCTCAACTACCGTAATTGCGTTCGATGGGTATCAAATTTGACAGCAACGAATACATAATTCGGAGAAAAAGAAAATAAAATCTAGTGAACTTGAGCGCGACAAAGACGGTTTTCAAGCATACATTGAGAAACCGGAAGTTGTGAAATGGCCACACTTGATTCGCCCTTATGTCGACTGCCGTTTTGGTCTTTTTTGGTAAACTAGCTCCTATTTAATGAATTTTGGTCCGATTTTCTCAAGGTTGGTCACTAAATTTTTCTAATAATACAACGTATACATTAAAAATACTTTTAAAAATATTGCAAGTATGATACAGCATCTTAAAGAATTGTATTTCTTTTTCCTATCTCATTTAAGGTAAAACCTTTTATATGAAGCAAAGGTAATCTTACAATCAGACTCTGAAATAGATTTTTTCAATGAAAATGAATGAATAAAACATAGCAGAGAGCATAAAACACGAAGGGTGCAGCCCTGAGTGTTTGATGCTCTCTGCTATGTGTTATTCAACGATAGATGCACAACAACGAGGTTTCTATTTCTTATATGAGATATTCTTGCATTTTTCGCTTTTTATATAAAATAAGTTGAAAAGTATGGTTATTTTAAAAAATAAATTTGAAAATAATGATGCCTCACTTCGTAGAACATATTCAGTAGCATTTGATGAGTCCATCATTATGTATAGGGGTGGGCGCTCAAATAATCACAAAATCAAATGAATTGAACAATCAAATGCATGTGAATTTTATTTATTGAACATATATGTAGGACTCAGATCTGTGGCGGGTCTCTAATCCATGGCGGATTTCCCAATCTATGGCGAGTTTGATTGTTTGATTGTTTATTGAAGTCATGTTAAATGACGTCATTGACGGATGACGTCATAATCGGTAACTGTTCGCGTCGCCAGACGAAACTGCTGTTCATTGGGAAGGCAAGATATTTTCAAACAGAAAGAAAAGAATTCAGCCGCTATTACCGTCCGAGATAGCATAATACCAATTGCATTATGTTACATGTTTCCGTCATACTGTCTATTTAAGCCTTGGAAAAATATCAGCTCTCCTTTGTAGCCCTTGAATTCATTGCAATTGTCTTCTTTAGTCATAAATTCGCTGAAACTATCTTCTTTAGCCCTTGGATTCATACTAAATGTCTACTTTAGCCCTTGGACTCATAATAAGGGCTTTCTTAACGGTTAGGGTTAGGGTTAGGGTTAGGATTAGCGTTATAGGTTCACTGTTCAATATGTTCGCCACTTTATCTACAATATACGTTACCGACCCTAGCACTAGACAAACTAACCCTAAAACATTGTCGATACGGATCCAAGGGTTAAAAAAAGATAGTCCACAAATATCTAACTGCTAGAAAAGTCAGTCTAACGAGAATCCAAGGGCTAATTTCCTAAAGATATTAATTTAATGGCGAACATATTGTTGTACCGATTGCATAACCTATTGACCAATTGCAGATTTAGCCTATACTGCAGATAACTATGTAGGAAAACACATAAATTGAATGTCAGTAACACAATTCTCCCCAGCTTAAAATGTCTCATCACAATCAATACAAAATCGGCCACAGCTTTTGATAGGTACGGCAATTTTCCATGCATTTGAAAATCCGCCATGGATTTGGAAATCCGCCACGGATTTGAGGCCTGCCATGGATTTGAGTCCTACATATATAATTAAATATTTGCAAAAAATATCTATTCTCAATGACATGTAATTTGGTTTCGAATCGACAGACGGCGAGTAGGCCATGATGAACAATAGATGCCCCCTCAAGTTTGATCAATGGACTTGACAATTATGACGTCATTTGATAAGTAATGTTCTAATAACTGAAATGACGTCATTAATCTTGCGCATGGTTGTATCGTCAAATAATGCACATCGTCGGTCCCATTGTCCGCCATTGTTTAAATGCAGTAGCTATCTTATATTCAACAATAACATACTTATTTCGACGCTCAAAGCACAGTGCCCCTCGTAGAAAGGTCATAGCATTTAACGAACCCGCTTTCGGTGACGTAATCATTATGCCTGTAGGACTTACACTGTGTCTCAACTACCGTAATTGCGTTCGATGGGTATCAAATTTGACAGCAACGAATACCTAATTCGGAGAAAAAGAAAATAAAATCTAGTGAACTTGAGCGCGACAAAGACGGTTTTCAAGCGTACATTGAGAAACCGGAAGTTGTGAAATGGCCACACTTGATTCGCCCTTATGTCGACTGCCGTTTTGGTCTTTTTTGGTAAACTATCTCCTATTTAATTAATTTTGGTCCGATTTTCTCAAGGTTGGTCGCAAAATTTTTCTAATAATACAACGAATACATTAAATATACTTTTAAAAATATGCAAGTATGGTACAGCATCTTTAAGAATTGTATTTCTTTTGCCTATCTAATTTAAGTTAAAACCTTTTATACGAAGCAAAGGTAATCTTACAATTAGACTCTGAAATAGATTTTTTCAATGAAAATGAATGAATAAAACATAGCAGAGAGCATAAAACACGAAGGGTGCAGCCCTGAGTGTTTGATGCTCTCTGCTATGTGTTATTCAACGATAGATGCACAACAACGAGGTTTCTATTTCTTATATGAGACATTCTTGCATTTTTCGCTTTTTATATAAAATAAGTTGAAAAGTATGGTTATTTTAAAAAATAAATTTGAAAATAATGATGCCTCACTTCGTAGAACATATTCAGTAGCATTTGATGAGTCCATCATTATGTATAGGGGTGGGCGCTCAAATAATCACAAAATCAAATGAATTGAACAATCAAATGCATGTGAATTTTATTTATTGAACATATATGTAGGACTCAGATCTGTGGCGGGTCTCTAATCCATGGCGGATTTCCCAATCTATGGCGAGTTTGATTGTTTGATTGTTTATTGACGTCATGTTAAATGACGTCATTGACGGATGACGTCATAATCGGTAACTGTTCGCGTCGCCAGACGAAACTGCTGTTCATTGGGAAGGCAAGATATTTTCAAACAGAAAGAAAAGAATTCAGCCGCTATTACCGTCCGAGATAGCATAATACCAATTGCATTATGTTACATGTTTCCGTCATACTGTCTATTTAAGTCTTGGAAAAATATCAGCTCTCCTTTGTAGCCCTTGAATTCATTGCAATTGTCTTCTTTAGTCATAAATTCGCTGAAACTATCTTCTTTAGCCCTTGGATTCATACTAAATGTCTACTTTAGCCCTTGGATTCATAATAAGGGCTTTCTTAACGGTTAGGGTTAGGGTTAGGGTTAGGATTAGCGTTATAGGTTCACTGTTCAATATGTTCGCCACTTTATCTACAATATACGTTACCGACCCTAGCACTAGACAAACTAACCCTAAAACATTGTCGATACGGATCCAAGGGTTAAAAAAAGATAGTCCACAAATATCTAACTGCTAGAAAAGTCAGTCTAACGAGAATCCAAGGGCTAATTTCCTAAAGATATTAATTTAATGGCGAACATATTGTTGTACCGATTGCATAACCTATTGACCAATTGCAGATTTAGCCTATACTGCAGATAACTATGTAGGAAAACACATAAATTGAATGTCAGTAACACAATTCTCCCCAGCTTAAAATGTCTCATCACAATCAATACAAAATCGGCCACAGCTTTTGATAGGTACGGCAATTTTCCATGCATTTGAAAATCCGCCATGGATTTGGAAATCTGCCACGGATTTGAGGCCTGCCATGGATTTGAGTCCTACATATATAATTAAATATTTGCAAAAAATATCTATTCTCAATGACATGTAATTTGGTTTCGAATCGACAGACGGCGAGTAGGCCATGATGAACAATAGATGCCCCCTCAAGTTTGATCAATGGACTTGACAATTATGACGTCATTTGATAAGTAATGTTCTAATAACTGAAATGACGTCATTAATCTTGCGCATGGTTGTATCGTCAAATAATGCACATCGTCGGTCCCATTGTCCGCCATTGTTTTAATGCCGTAGCTATCTTATATTCAACAATAACATACTTATTTCGACGCTCAAAGCACAGTGCCCCTCGTAGAAAGGTCATAGCATTTAACGAACCCGCTTTCGGTGACGTAATCATTATGCGTCTAGGACATACACCGTGTCTCAACTACCGTAATTGCGTTCGATGGGTATCAACTTTGACAGCAATGAATACCTAATTCGAAGAAAAAGAAAATAAAATCTAGTGAACATGAGCACGACAAAGACGGTTTTCAAGCGTACATTGAGAAACCGGAAGTTGTGAAATGACCACACTTGATTCGCCCTTATGTCGACTGCCCTTTCGGTATTTTTTTGTAAATTAGCTCCTATTTAATGAATTTTGGTCCGATTTTCTCAAGGTTGGTCGCTAAATTTTTCTAATAATACAACGTATACATTAAAAATATTTTTAAAAATATTGCAAGTATGATACAGCATCTTAAAGAATTGTATTTCTTTTTCCTATCTCATTTAAGGTAAAACCTTTTATATGAAGCAAAGGTAATCTTACAATCAGACTCTGAAATAGATTTTTTTCAATGAATCTGAAATTTAAAAATATAAGCAATAAAAGACAGATAAGCAATAAAGTGCTGTTCATAAGGATTAAAGTGATCCAAACTGCTCTCAACATTTTACCTATCGTGTCCAGTCATAAGAGTATGTAGTTTCAATGATTGAAAATATTAGTTGCTGCTTACCCAAATTCTATCTCGGAAGCCATTTTCCATAGGACGAGAAGATATCAAGAGACAGAAATAGTAAGTGCTGTATTCCCTGAAATAAGCGCTCTTGGTCTAATATTAACAGATTATCGAGCTTGTTTTCGGTAGACATCTAAATGATATACACTGTCAAATTACCGACCTAATTGGTCATTTGGATTTAGATGGAAATGAACCCTGTACAATACAATTGTGATATGGATTTTTTTGTGGAATAAATACGGCTTACAAAGGGTTGCTGGGGTAAGTGGTTCAGACTAGTATTTCTTTAAGAACAGTTATTGATTTTTAGCTCATCTATAAGGCCCGATGGGCTAATGGCATGGCATGGTGACGGCGTCCGTCCATCGGTCCTTCCGTAAACACCGGTTCTGTCCCACCTATCGGGGGAGCCAAGCTTTTTATAGAAACACCTCATTGTGGTGCAATATCTAACCAAAAGTTAGTAACGAATTTCCCCATGTCTAAAAATAACTCGTGAGGCGTTCTGTGTATCAGTGTGAGACAGCCTTTTTTGAATGGGTTATATAGTCAAACAAGAAAATGTTTGGCCTTATCAGTAAAATCTGGTATAACTTAAACAAGTAACAAATGTTGAATGTAATGAATAATTGAATATATAGGAATCCCTATAGGTTCATTATGAACACTGACCAAGTTACAGCAAGTATTCAATCAAGTCAGCTCAGTGACCTATAGTCACTTGAGCAAACACTGGGAGGCTGTGCTAACATTCTCAGTGAACTGTGTGCTCACAATATAAAGCTTACTCGGGTGGGTAAACAGAGAAATTTGATATTGGCTTAGGTCACATCATGAAATGGCTTGCATCTGAAGATTACAACGGCCTCTTCACTACGTAACAGAGTCGTGTCAACAGGTTTGAATAACCGCTGTGATATAGACTTGGCTGACGTCTCCAATATAGCTTCAGATAATAATGGTGTAAAATACCTACTGGTGGCTATCAATGTATTTACTAGGTTCCTGTGGGTAGAACCCTTACAAAATAAAACTTATATATTTTCAACTGCTGATCAACCACAAATTATAAGATCTGACCAAGGTCGAGAATTTGACAACAAAAATGTGAGATCCTATTTAGCCAGGAAAGGTATAAGCTATTACGTCACACACAATGAAACCAAGGCATCTTATGCAGAGAGAGTAATAAGGACACTGAAGACTACCATGTATAGATACTTTACTTATAAACAGATTTATCACTATCTGGACGTTTTACAAGATCTTGTCAGTGACTACAACCATAGACCACATACATCAGTGATTGAACGCACTCCTATTGGCATTGACAAGAACAATGAATTGGTTGTATGGAAATAACAGTACATTGATCCCCTGATTAAACCAGTTTATCCCAAGGTACAGAAAAGGCATGTACCCGACAGAAAGAAAGCTTTTAAATTTAAAGCAGGAGATCAGGTGCGACTGTCTCATCTAAGGTATGCTTTTCAACGGGACTATCAGGAGAAGTGGACAGAGGAGGTATTTATTGTCAGCAGACGATACTACAGAGATGGGATACCAGTCTACATAGTCATGGATATGGCTGAAGACCCAATCACTGGTACTTTTTATACAAATGAACTTCAGCGAGTGGATAAGTCTACAGACACTTTGTGGCGAGTTGAGAAGGTATTAAAGAAGTAGTATAAATAGAAATAAGTGTCATGGACTTCTCATTTGAGACACAACCACCATGGAAGCAACATGTCCAGAATGTGGGAGGCAGTTTTCAAGAAAAGATGTAATGCTGAAACACAAAAGACATCAGCACAAAAGCATCAGTCTACCATCCTCACCGTCACCGCCGCCACCGCAACAAACATGGAGAGCCTTTCAGGTTTATCATTCCCTCTAATTCTTTGATCGTTGGACCAAGCTTTTCTGGCAAATTGGTGTTCTTATACAAGCTACTGATGGAAGGATGTATACAGCCAACGCCAAATAACATTATCTGGTGTTTCACTGAGTGGTAGCCTCTCTACCAGATGATCAGTGAACAGATGCCTCATGTCAAGTTTGTGAAAGGGCTTCCTTACAACATACTTGAGGATTCTTACTTGGATGCCAGAAATAACAACATGATTGTATTGGATGACATGATGTCGGAAGCTAAGGATGACAAGCGCAATTCTCAGCTATTTACAAGAACCTGTCATCATAAGAATGCCATCATCTTTCTTCTGTTACAAAACCTGTTTCCAAGAGGGAAAGAGTCACGTGACATTGCTCTGAATTCGCACTACGTGACCTTATTCAACTCTCCTGTGGATAGGCTGAAAGTTCAATTGTTTGCCAGACGTATCTTCCCCAAGGATGTGGACAGATTTTTGTCAGTGTATGAAAGGGTTGTTCAAATCCCTTATGGTAATCTCACGATTGACCTACGACCAAGCACCCTTGAATAAAAAAGAATGCAGTCTAATGTATTGAGACATACAACCCCTATTACTGAATACAGACCAGCTCCCCCACTAGAATCAAGCTTGAGTGAGAAGAGGAGCTCATCTATAAAAAGAGGATCAACTTGGGACACCTTATCATTTGACCCCAGACGCTCCTAGAGATAATGTCTCTGTAACTACTCTAGAAAGCATCTCCACAACTCCTACAGATTACCTCTTCAATCCTCTCGAGACTTCCCCTGCGGACACAGAAGACGAAATCATGCCTTCCTGTGACATGTGTGGAATAGTGTTTGAATCTGGACAAGATGTATTACAACACATACGGAAAAACCGATGTCCAAAAACGGAGTGGGAGCCTCCACAGAAGCAAGCTAAGAATGATACCAGTGCTGACACCAAGGCCAATGCACCAGAGATCATTTCTCAAACTGATAAAGAAAGAGAGGTAAAGGACAATGAAGAAATTTCGGAACAAACCCTGAAAGTCTGTAAGGAGGACATCTGGAAAAAGAAAGAAGCCTATGAAGGAAAGATTGAAAGATGGATTGAAAAGAAACTAAAGAAATGCTGGGAACAAACGTTTCTTGATAGACTTGTAAGAGCCATTCGTTATACAAGCTATTTTGGACATGGTTCTCTCTTTAAGCCTATTATGGATAAAGTCAGAGCCATAGACATTGACTTGGATCCCAAAGATATGGATGCTTAAATCGCCCAGTGGATAAAACCAATAGACATCTTATCTCATGTCGACTTGAACCAAGCTGAAGATTTAGAGCTTGTTGACAAATCTGAGTACGAACAAACAGATGATGAACTTTAAACTGTTTACCCTTTAACCTTCGTTCATGTTTACTATAGCTGTAATCGTTAATGTATATAATGTGTCAATGTAGCTTTTATGTGAAATGGTGTAATTATATTCATATGTAATAAAAAGTGTGAATAACACAACAAGTTTGATGTTGTCGTTCTCTTTAAGGATGAAACCTCACAAAACTCAAGAAAAACGCAAACAAAGCATCAAATCAAAACATTTATTCATAAATCACATACTGTGACAATTCACAACATATTTTAACATAAAGATCAGACAATAGACACAACAACTTTCTGAATGACAATGATGTACATTTCTACAGCTTTACACAAACATCAATATTTAAAAAAAATACTATTCACATAAACATACACAGTACATTGCTTTGTGAAAGGAAAAGCCACTACTGTCTTCTCCTGTTTTAACAAAACTACGACCCTATTTACATACGCTACATGTTAGTGAACAGTGCCATCGCTCTGCCTTACTAACAAATGTTAACATTGTGCACAGCTGAAAAGAAAGGCATGAACTGGTTTCTCAAAAACATATGTCAAGATTTACGGTTTTGAAAATGACTTGATCTTGTAATGACCATGGGCGAGTGTATGGATTCCATCCTCTAACACATAACGTTTATCGACTTATTTTAATGATAGAGGTTGTATACAATTGATGTTCATAGCTCCTGATTTGATGCATAACATGCCAAAATTGTGTTTTATCAAAGAGACAGTGTCTGTAAAGTTCATGTCTCAGCTGTTTTTTAATGACGGTTTATTAAACTCCTTTAGCTTTCTGTTCATCTGACATGACAACTTTCTTTGTATTCATCTTTTCGTTCCTTTTCCGGCTTATCAACTTCTTGTTCAAAAGAGAATGAATACAGTTTTGGACGGAGCCCTTTGAACTCTGCCATGATACAACCTCCTATTACTATCTTATCCTTGAACTTGGCCAAGACTTTGACATTAGCTTTGGAATAAAGGGGGTGTTTTGGGGGATAATTGCTGGTATCAAAAAGCTGCATATTTTCTCCCATGTCAGCATACGCATCAGGGGTTTCTATCTTATAACAGTCAGTATCTGTGAAGCACAGCATTGCCTTATCCCCTTATTTTGGTTTGATCCAGTTATAATGGAGATCCATCATGACAAGCTTGCTTATGTCGAGCACAGACATTCCTGCTTGGACTGGCTGGTTGAGGGTCAGGGTGGTTCTTTTCAAATGAACGACTGCCAAATCCTCATTGAATATTTTAAAAGCATCAAAAGTGGGCTTAGCACAAAGCTTTTTGAGGCGTTTGGCTGGATTCACTAGCTCTACATTCACATGCTTTCTAACATTTATCATGGAACGACTAAAACATGAATTATTCAGCAATTTAAAAAAGGCTTGTTCTGTGTCATTTTTAGCCTGTTTTCTCATCTCTGTATTGAAGTCAATAAAAAGTTTGAGCCAGGGAGACTGTTTAAACTGAATAGCTCTGTGAATTTTGCTGAGCACCATGCCTTGATTCAAATAAAACTGTAAATTTCTATAGTGCAAGACATAGTTTTGCTTGTTAAATAAATTTGAAACGAGCTCCTTCATTGGTTTGCCCTTCAGTTTAAGCTCCTCTTTTAGATTCTGAGAATGTTTGGAAAGCATGTCATGGGTAACAACTATGGGTTTAGGGGCTAAGGGGTAGTCATTGTGGAGATCATGCAGGTGAGAGGGGTATTCTTAATCGACTTCTTAAAGGTAGCCAATGTCAGCCTCAGGGGATATGTTCATCACATCAATGTGATCTACATTCTCTACCCACTCAAACTCTCTTTCGGGTAGGGCCTGAGACATGGCCCACCAATAGAGATTGTTGGCATCCCAATACATGAGATAGGTAATGGGATCATTGGGCTTGTATTTTTTGCATTTCATCTTGGGGTTATTACTGGCAGCATACTTGGTGGATATGCATGATATACCACCCCTCAACCCCTTCTCAAACATGAGATGTTTTTTGAGATCTGTCAAGAGCTCAAGCTCCACCTGCCCCATTTTCAACATGGCGTCCCAACCAAACCCAGGTAGAGTGTAATAGTGAGCACTGTCAATACCATAGTTGTCAAGACACATGTCTCTAAAATCCTCAAAGACATCAGCCAAAAGTAAAACATCAGACTTCATGTACACGTCATGATATGAGCATGAGCATAATCCTCGTCATATATAGATAGAGTCAACCTATTGTAAAAGTCTTTCTGTTGTTGGAGATGATTCAGTGTAAATTTCGTTTCATCATTTATAAAGTCATAGAGAAAAAACCCTTTGCACAAGAGTAATTTCCTTTGTTGATCATTGTCATACTCCCAAAACAAATGCTTTAATTTTGAGGCCTCACTTTAATGGAGTTTTGATCAAATGATTTTTGACAGATATGACAAGTGTGTGCCTTTTGAAAGGCTGTCTCATCATTCTCTGTCATATGGATAGGATCAATCTCATTCAACTTTTTCTGAATAGCTTTTTTCCTCAGTGAGCAAACAATCAATGAAGTGACCAATGACGTTGGGACCCAATAGACAACAGCAGGTTGGTTATAGTCTGGGTCAGTTAACACTACTTTGTAACAAAAGACAGAAGGTTCATGTTTTTGATAAAATGAGGTATGTTTTTATTGCTGTGCTTCATGCTCAGTCGTGTTTGGTCAATGACTTAAAATCAGCATAAATGACAAATGGCACTCTGAGCTGATTCTGAACGTTTTTTAATCTAACCCATGCTTTTTCTCCTTCGGGCATTTTAATTTTTTGCATGCTATGACCATGGCAATAGGGGATGTGACTGTCTAACAAATCCCAGCGAGTGAATCCATGGGGACAGTGCCTACAGTAAAACTGCATGTGTTCGTGATCGGTTCTGTCTCCCATCAGTCTACTAAAGTTTCTAATCAGACAGAAATGCCTTTTGTTTCCCTGACACCTGAAGTGGGAGTACCTCTTTCTCATCATAACCAAATACATTGACAGAAATATCATTTTGTTTTTCAAATGTTGGAATGTGTGAAAGGGGAACGGGTATTTCAATTTCATGCATATTTAGTTCAGATTCATATTCCATATATTTACAAACCCTCTCTGGATGTCGCCTTCTATTCAGGGGGTTTAAAGCTGCAAGAATTGACCAAACAAAACATTTTTGGTCATTGTTTTGAACATTTAAAATTGCTTTCTTATCTGCCAAATATTTGGGAAGGGGGATGTAGGAGCTTGCTGATAGGGGGACACATTCAGCTGTGTTAACCTCAAGATGTATGATGTGATCTAAAATCCACCCACTCCTCTTGGCCTGGAACTCTTGTGAAGATGCATACAATTTCTGAAAAGCTTCAGCTAATTGCTCTTCAATTTCTGATAAGTTAGTTACCCAAAAGTTCATACTTCTAAAAATTGGTTCTGCCAAATGACTTTCATTATCTTCGTCATATTTCACATACTTTAATTTAAGAGTGAGAAACCATTTCCTACCTTTCTTTTCCTTGAGAAAATCATGCAATATGCTAACAATATTGCCCTGTTCATAGGCTAAAAACTGAAGAATGTCTACACTGTAAGCCTGATCGGGAGTGAGTGCTGTTGTCCTCAGACCTCCCTCGATCTGGTTACCTTGTCTGGCTATGTACCTTTCCCGACGTATAACGCAAGAATTGCATTGGGTGACTTGGTGGCTATAGAAGCGTTCAGACAGAGGACGGTGGCAGGCCAAGCATTCCCGCCCTGAATGGGAACAGCTTTCACAAAATTGTTTGCCCGGTAGAAAACACTTGTAATGACCGCACCAGTTACATGTATCATATCGTGCGTTTGTATCCCGTGACTGTAAGCAGGGCCGTTTAGGCTGGGGGCTGGCTGATGTTGACAGTCTCTTCATGCTAGTTTTACATGCGTGGCTTTGGTATTTATCCAAGCGTGAGTATGACTTTTCGCAACGTTGACAATGAAACCTCTTGTTTTCATCCACTGTTCTCACATGACTGCTTATATAGACAGAATAACTTTATAAGTTTGTTTGTTTGTTTGATTTTTTTTTTCGTTCGCAAACCCTTTTATATCAAATAAGAAAGGGAGGTAACTGCTTAGTAGAGTTCCCTATCTCACAATGGCCTGGTTATTGCACCACAATGACTCGGCTCCCCGAGTGGCTCCATTTTTTTTTTTAACGTTTCTTTTACTCTTAAGTTTGAATTTTGGCAAACACGAGTACTTATTTTAAGATATCTAATATGTCTAAAGCAATCAGTAGCTACTGTTGTGAAGCATTACTTCTGACTTGACTTGATTCAGGCGGTTACTTTATGGAAGGGGATACAGTAAATTCTTCTTCAAACCTCCACACTGTCACGAAATGTTCTCGCGAATGTTTACATCATGGTTTTATCTCGTCACAGTAATTAACGTAAACGTGAAGAGAATGCAATATAATATTTCCCTAAGGCTTGTTCCGATAGGTAAAATTATGGAATTAAGAATTTTATTTTTTTTGCCTATCTCATTTAAGGTAAAACCTTTTATATGAAGCAAACGTAATCTTACAATTAGACTCTGAAATAGATTTCTTTCAATGAATCTGAAATTTAAAAAAAATATATATATATCATTGTAATCTTCAGGGAGTACAAAACACAACTGTTTTGTACTCCCTGAAGATTACAATGAAACTAGTATGAGTCTATTGGTGTTGTGTGTTTTTTAAGTTTTTTTAAGTTTTGAATATATTTGACTGTATACCAGACCAACTCAAATGTTTCTGATATATATAAATATATATATATATATATATATATAATGAAAAGGAGACTGAAATTTCTTGCTTAGGTTTTCATTTGGTTTTAGGATCTGGCTGACGGAAACAGGTCAAAAGGACCGTATGACAAAAGGGCCGCAAAACGGAAAAGCCAAATGGGCCGCATGAAAGTCAAATGGGCCGCAAACCCCTAATCAAAAGGGCCGCACCAAAAAGTCACAATGGTCGCACAAAAAAGTCAAAAGGGCCCCATTTCCCTAGTCAAAAGGGCCCCAGATATTAAAAAAGAGATTTATCTATTAAAACATGTTCTTATGTTAATTTTTTTCATTTTATATTAGTTATGAAATGTAATCTCTACCTAATCTCTATCTATAGAATACAGAAGGGGGACACTCCACTCGCTAAAACCTGCTCGAAAGCAGGACACATAGATTATTGTAATGTGCGGTGCAATTAATATTAAATTTTATCACATAACTATGCACTACAATCATAGATCAATCTTTTAACTTTCTGACCATCTCGCACAATTTTTCAAATTCCAACTTTTGATCACTGACCCTCGCATTAACACCACACCTATCTTTGAACAAATGCCTAGCCGTCTACGGGAAAATACCCTCAGTTTATGTAAATCAAACACGCTGCAGTGAATGAATCTGAAATCGAAACGCCTCAGGCTCAGGCCACAGACCACAATTATTTTACAGCAGTTTTATCATCATTGTCTTTCTAATACAGCCTTTTCCCTATATTTCGTTGGGCGTTCAGCTTTTGCACATTGACTCACCTGCCATAGACCACTTTTCAGTCAAAAAATTAGCACACCTTTTGCGACATCGAAGGCCGGTAAAGAGTGTCAACAAATATGATCCTTTCGTCAAGGCCGTTCAGCATGACATGACCTTCAACTTGGGATCGCTTTGCCTGCTCACACCAACACTTTAACAGTAATTCCAAGACCCAGAAAAATTTACACACATACTAGAGAGTCAGATGATTTCATTTGTGTCTGGAAGTATTTTTTTATTTAATTATTAAAGTATTAATTATCCACTAGGGACTACTTTGTCTCTGAATTGCTTCCGGGTTGATTCGTCGATGTAATTGTTGACTGTGTCCTATCATTGGTCAATTTCCACGTGCGCCTGTGATGTCATTTCAAATTGCTTTGTAACCATTGCCAAAAGCTATCAATTTGAAATTATCATTTTCATTGTCATTATAATCGAAATATCGAAAAAATGTTGTTATTACATTATAAACATACTTATTAAACTGACGAAAGAATATGATTAGACATTTAAGATGCTAAAAAAACCGTCTATTAAAGCCTTTGTAAGCCAAGGTACGACTTCAGCATACTATACCGAAAATGCTATAACTAGTAACACTAGTTTTCATTACCTGATTGTTATACTCAATAAAATGTGTTCATTGATTGTGTGACCTTAAAAAAGTCAAATGTCATGGTCCCTAGATATGAGTTATGTCATATAAACCAAATTAATTGGTATAACTTTATCCTTTTAAGCTTTTCAAAACTTATTAACTTAAATTACTATTAACACCTCTTGGGAATTATTTTGACATTTTCACATTTAAGTTCACTGCTCAAGAGAGCAAATTAAAAAAATCTTCAAAAAAATTATTGTAAACACGATAGCTTGAAACATTTTGTGCTGGAGAGATCTTATTTAGTACATATCACCTTTGGAGAAGGGTTTTGAGTTAAATTCACCACAGGTAAAGGTCTTAACTAAAACATTGTAAAGCGAAAATGCTTTATTTTTACCATTTACGCTGCCGATTGTTAAACTCAATATAAGTGATTATTTGATTTTGAACTTGAATGTCAAAGCTAATGGTCACGAGATTATTTTGACATTTTATTTCACAGATCAAGGTCTTTTTATAAAAAACTTTGGAGAAGTACAACATTTTGAAAAGCGTTCTGCTACAATATCAATCAATATCAAAGGTCAAGGTCACGCCTGATAATCATTACGAAGTGTTATTTGATTGGTTGTTGACCTTCAAGGTTGCAGACAGTTAGTTGTACACGTTTAAATCGAATTTTTGTTGTTCAAAATAGTGCTGGTAATATAAGAAAAATTTGATTATGGTCATTTGAAATAACTGGTTGAATGGATTCAAGCATATAATGTTTTTTGTGCTTTTTTCGCTTTTATGATTGGTTGCAGAATTAAAATATTGGTCAATTGGAATTTCATTTGATATGCAACAGGATTAATTCCAAATTAATCAACTTGAAAACATTACTTCATATACCAAATCATATACAAAGTATAAATTGGTTATACAAGAACTAAAATATATTGGAGAATGGAAACTATTTGGTTCAGTAGATCTTGAAGACGTTTTCAGAACCAAGAGACCAAAAATATATATATCTAAGCGGATGTCACAGTACATATCATGAGTTTTGAGCTGTTTTTAACCATCTGTAAATGAATTATCTATCTCCTTTTAAAAATTCAAAGGAAATGTCAAATATTTGATCAAAACTTGCCTCGTATTTTTTGCTCGAGTTGTAAATATATAAATTAGATAGTGAGTTGTTTCTTAGCACCGCTTCACCCTAAAAATTAAGTAAATAACACCAAAAAGATCAGTGAAAGAGCAAAGTGAAATAAGCAATATTTCGCAGATTTGTTTCAAAAGCTGATAATGAAATGAAAAATAGAACAGTCAAACATTAGAGAAGCGTTAAGATTCACTGTATTGATTACTAAAAGAGATATATTCTTTTATATATCTTCTATTCATTCATTCTACCAGAGCAAAGAGTTCAACATGTACAGTGTCACCATGTCTGTGATTGTTCTTATTTTTCACAAAGAATGTGCAGATGACTCATTTTTTAATAAGTATTCCATGATAAGTGACATTGACAATTATCAAAACAAAACAATTGGATCATATGTCTTGAAAATGATGTCCAGTGTGGAGTGGCGTGCGCCCTGACGCCCCCTGTGTACCTTTCTTCTTCAGCAAAACCTCCCAGCAATGCGTTTTGCAAGATACCTATGTAGAAATGGAAACGGATCATGACACGACGTTGGGTTACAAGTACTGGAGAAAAAGTGAAGATCATACAAAAATCAAGTTAATTGTCATGGACAAAACTAGACAATGAACTTCTGAAGACATTCATTGAACAAATGTACCAAAATACCAAGTTGACCTCCAAAATGCAACAAGTCGTTATCATGCATGGCAACAGGCTAGCCATTCTTTGAATTCGGGAAATATCCTGCCATCTTAAATTTCCTGAATAAACTCTGAGAATTTAAGGGTTAAGTGCAGTCTGATTAAAATCGACCGTGCTCCGAGGAATAAAATACCCTCAGCCAGGATATCCTCTCAGTCTCGGTCTGAATGCACCCACCTCCATTGCATGTTGCTATAACCAGTTTAGCACAGACAAATCTAGTCGTAAGCTTTCCAATCACATCCTCGTTCTTAAATAGCGTTTAGCGGCGATTCTCTTAAACGAATGGTACACTGGAGTTACCTGCCCCTAGCATGATATCGAAAGCTTTTGCTGCGCTCCTTGCAATTGGCTAGATGAACTTGCAGCAGAACATGCGGGTAATAGGGGTGCCTTCAGACTGTGAATGAGAGGAAAGCCGGGCTGGGTTAAGTTAGAACCCCACTAGACCACAGGCCCCCGGGTCATTGAGCAAGCATCCCTTTAAAAAAAAATAAATAAATAAAATTGAGATGACCCCCAGATTTGACAGCCTTCGTAGATACATAATACTAACAAGGCAGGAAGCAAATGCGATTTTCGGCAGGTTTGTGCCCAGACGCTCGCGTTCGGACCCTATCGCTACGCTAACGAGACATGTTTTCCAATATTTCTTTGTGTAGACATATACTTGGATGATTCACCTATCGATCCCCATTCACTGACACTACCAACTCTGTATTGCTATTTCTGGAAGTCGCTCGAAAGCCGACGCGGGCCGCTCAACGTAGCAAACACAGAACAAATGGCCGCCAGTGCAGAAGGGGTGTGTCACAACCGAGCGCTCTCATTGGTCGGCCCGCTCTCAACTGCACGGACTTGATTTCCGCGAGGTTTTCGAATATTAGCGATTGATTTACTGTAGGAATCACAACAGACATAACTTTCGTGTAATAACTTATGCAAAGAAAACATTTGCGGTGAATGTTTCCTGTTAAATATTAAGTTTTAGTTCCGAAATTAATACAAAATACCACAATATAATTTGGAATTTCTGATTATTTGTACCTAAATCTTTAAATTAATTGCCAACTGTGGTATTATTCAAATTAGAACTTTTACTAGAGTTGACTATTTAGATCATAACATCGTTTTTGGTTTAAATGCCACTTGTAGAATAATATGCACAAATTTATTTTTTGATGGATTAAAGATTTTTTCAGCATTGATCAAAATGAAATCCTCATTAATAATATAAATGCCATGGTTTTCATTTTCTTCAATAATTTTATGTAGGACATGAAATGGGTTTTTTTTGAGAATATTTTACTTGCCTGTAGCCAATGGTTAGTTGAAATAATTGTTAGCTTGCCACATAAAAATATTGCTCCTTTGAATGGTTAATTATAATCTAAGGATTATAATATCATTTATAGATTTGGCTAGTTTAAAAGTTTGATTTTAATTATTATTACTCGCCTGTGTAAGATATCACCGGTCTAATATCTATACAGAAATATTTTGAAGTTATGGTATATGATTGTTAACTGTCTTTGTCTCTATAGTAATTATTTGAATAACATTTTCCCCAACCAACTGTCACCAATTAACTGTCACTCGTGGAAATGTTGTGGAGCAGAGTCGAATTTCCTGTGCCTGCTGACCCAGTTATGAGCACATCGTGCCCTTTTTGACACAATTCGTCTGGATTTAGAGTTATCGCGCAGTTGAGAGCGCACCGACCAATGAGAGCGCTCGGTTGTGACACACCCCTTCTGCACTGGCGGCCATTTGTTCTGTGTTTGCTACGTTGAGCGGTCCGCGTCGGCTTTCGGGCGACTTGCAGAAATAGCAATACAGAGTTGGTAGTGTCAGTGAATGGGGATCGATAGGTGAATCATCCAAGTATATGTCTACACAAAGAAATATTGGAAAACATGTCTCGTTAGCGTAGCGATAGGGTCCGAACGCGAGCGTCTGGGCACAAACCTGCCGAAAATCGCATTTGCTTCCTGCCTTGTTAATATTATGTATCTACGAAGGCTGTCAAATCTGAGGGTCATCTCAAATTTTTTTTTTTTTTTTTTTTTTTAAAGGGATGCTTGCTCAATGACCCGGGGGCCTGTGCACTAGACATAGTACTTTTACACTTTTTTCCCTCGAATCACTGTTAGTCCATTTCAATCAGACAGGGGTTAAGTGGTGAATCAAACACTCCTCCCTGCTGTAGATATATGTCCATAGTGGCCTGGCATGTACATTGAGCAATCTTTAAAGATATGACACATTCATGGTATTGTGGTTTTGAAGGGTCTTACTGAATTATCGTGTGACTTTTGAGAATATGTTTTAAATAAGTTAAATCACTTAAATGATAGGTACATGTATCTTTTTTCACTGGTGTTATTTAAGGCACAAGGACCCAATTACACCCATACACAATGTAATAATCTACACAAATCTATGAATTGATCACACACTGACCAATAGGACTTGTACTCCATCTCACTTGATCCTATTGAAATCTCTAAATCATTGTTCAAGGTTTGATGGTGTGTGTCATCATTGTATCATTACCTTGATGGATTTCGAAAATTCGAAGTCGGGAATTATAATTTAAGATGTCATTGCCCTTATCCCGAGCTTTAGACTTTGCTCATGGGTGTCATTAAAGGGAACATTTCCTTTCAACAAAGGTTAACTAAAATATCTCTGTATACCCAGTTTATCAATAACTTGATGGAGTTCGAAATTCAAAATTATTATTTTCGACAGGGTAACTATTGTTCTTTGTTTTGGACACTGCTGTCTTCAAAGCGAACAATTTTCCTCAAAAACTACTTAAGATAGAAACATTCTATTCCTAGGTAAATGTAATCCAGCTGTTTAAACCATGTCAATGTTGCTTGTTTAACGTATATGTAAAAATGTCAATGATATAGTTTAAAATAACAGAATTCTTTCAATACAGAACTGCGATCAAGAAACAGCTACTGGACTGGAAGAATCAAAGACGGTGACGAGTGGAGATGGGGTGCTGGTGGTTCAGTTGTTCTCAGGAACATATTATCTCGCATAGGAAAGAAAAAAACATGAAGTGTTGAAGTTTTATGACCGTTACAATGGTTGTTGCAACCTTAGTCTTGGCGGGACAGCTCTACCTACTCATACATTTGTGAGTTTGAACTTATTTTGGAAATCCTACAGCAACAATTCTTGAAAATTCTAAGTTATTAGAAATTAGAATAAATTCATTGCTATTTATAAAGGGTCAGATTTGGTAAACATTAAGTTACATCTGTCACTGGTTCTCAAACAAGTGATCTGTTCATTCATTATTATTAGATATTGTACCCTATGTATGAAATGTGCTTATGTATATTATGATGTTTACCATCCAAAAAATATTCTTGTATCCTGTTGAGGACATTTATCTGGATAATCCTTTGGTTTATTTGTGTGTCCTGTTTCATGTACAATTAACATGAATAAATTTGTTTAAATTAAGATGTAAGATTTAAATGTTTTTACCAGAAGAATGTTTTCATAAGATGTTGACAACCACAAGGACAGGTTTTAAGCCAGAACTGTGTATGTACAATCTTTTAGTCTTCAGTATCAAAAATAAATATCAATTCTCATTACTAATGTATCTATTTTACAACAAGCAACATCAAGGTATTACCGAGTAACTGTTTTGGGTTATAGCATAGAGATTAATTAGCATAAGCTTCTAATGATCTTGCGTGTGTGTAGTCAGCATCTAAAAGCAAGATGGCGGAAGGAGTGGACGTAAGTTCACTGCTCTCCCAAACAAATGAAGTTTTGAACTATAATAGTGATATGTACATGCAAGAAGATGCATCAGTGGTTCAACCTGGTACCCCATGTCTGACCGATGTTTATGAAAACAATTTTGGATTACTGAATATGGATAATTTACAGTGTGAAACTCAAAATGAAGTGATCATGTCTTCCCAAGGGAATGGAGGCGAACTCATGGAAACAAGGTCACAAGGTATGCCTTCTGATCTGATGTGTTTTATCACTTCTGAACTTAATAACTGTGCCAGAGATATGTTTATCAACAAGTTGATTGAAAAATCTAATGGTAATATTGAGAAACTTGAAAATCTCCGTCACACACTGCTCAATGTGTGTAAACAGAGCATAGAATTTCCCTACCAGGACAGTGTTTTAAAGAAAAGAAAGCGTTCAAAACAGGGGGATAAATTAGAGAAAAAACTTTCAAAAGATTGTTTTTATTTGTATAGAGGAACTTTGGGTGACCTTGATGATGAACTTTTTGATATTTTGAATGTTGGAAATAAGCGCTTGGGTCAAGCAGATGTGATGAATGAAACTCAGCTTGGGTTAACAATGCCTTCAATCATGGAGACAATTGCAAAGCTAGAAAGAGACGTGGCAACAATGAAAGGTGAATACACACAAGAAATTGAATGCTTATGCGGGAAAGTAGATAAACTTGAGAAATGTAACAGTGAACTACTGAATGGTCTCTGTGCAGCACGTGATGAGTTAACAGTACTTAGGGACGGCCTTGCTAAGTGCACTGAGAAGTTGCATAATGCAGAGTCACTTGTTGAAACCAGAACAAAAGAAATGCTGAGTGAATCGTCCACACTTGGGGCGAAGTAACAAAACATGACAGGTGATATGACAGAAATCAAAACTGACATAGTAGTGATTAAAAACTCTACTGAAAAAGTTGTTGATGAAAACAGTACATTAGAAGAAAAAATCACAAAAAGACATTCTGCTCTAAAATATACAGTCTGTGTGTTAAGTGAAAAGGTAGAGGATGGGTGTCTGGATGTTAAGAGAATAGCAGATGAACGTTCACTTGGTGTAGCATCCCTGAAATCAAAACTGGCTCTCCTTAGTCAAGACTTCTCTGCAATTGAAAGCGATTTCGCAGCATTTGATTCAGAACTCAAGAAGATTAACAACTTCAATAGTGAATTGCGTAAAAAGGTAAACAATATAGAAAAAGAAAATCGTAAGTTAAACAAAACCATGTCATACGCTGATGTCCTAAAACCAAAACCACAAAGTTCGAACCAGCAAGTCAGTGTACAGGTCCCAGAGGAGGATTCCCACCAGCATTCTAATAACAACAAGTCAACAAGTGTTTGTGAAGAGACTTATGAAAATACGGATAAAGAACACCCTCCAGAGCAGATCCTACACAAATTCCCGAACACTTCACATGATAATGACTGGAGAGACGTGAACCACCAAAGTAACAGTACCTCTAAAATCAATGTCCATGTAAGCAAAGATAGCTGCAAAGCCACAAGGAACATGTCTACAAACTTCACAGCGGCTACCCCAAGACATAGAACTTCAAGATACTACATTGGTCGTATAAATAAAGAATGTAGTGAAGAAGCCATTAGAAATTACATGAAAGACAGAGAGGTAACGGTGACTTACCTTAGGTTATTCAATAGACCTGATAGATATCTTATGGCAGCGCAAATCAATGTTCTATATGATGATAGAAAGCAAGTAGAAAATGTTGACTTCTGGCCAAAAGGCATAGTGGTGAAACCTTGGCTTAGTAAAAGACTATTCCTAGAGAACATCAGACAGCGCTATAACTCAGACAACCAGGCTGAATATGAAACATCGAAAGAATCATGGTAATAGTCCAATCAAACAACCTGACACTAATGTGCTGGAATTGTAGAGGTGTCATGTCAAGTGTCCCCTACCTGAACTCGTGTCTGTCAGAAAATCAAGTGGACATTTGTGCTCTTATTGACCACCAGCTGTGTGAATATAACCTTTCTTTCCTTGACTCAATTAACAACAACTACATAGTGATAGCTAATACATGTAAAGACCTTTCTCTATCACAACGTGCAATTCGGTCTGGTGGAACAGCTCTATTGATTCATAAGCGATGGAAATCAATTATAAGTGAAGTCTGTGTTGATATAGATCGCATCACTTGTGCAGAGCTTAAAGTTTCGGACACTATGACTCTCTATCTATTTGCTGTGTACCTACCTCCCTCCAATAGGTCTACTGAGTTATTCAAAGAGTATGTCCAGTCCATGGATGACTTAGTTGCAGGTTTTGCTACACATGGATATCCACTTGTACTAGGAGATGTCAATTCCAGAATAGCAGGTCCAAGGTATCCACATTGTACAGACTACAGAGATACAATCATAAATGACTTCCTGAAACATCACTCCCTCCTTTCAGCTAATATGCAATTATCCTGTAAAGGCCCTGTATGTACATTCAAAGCTTATGATGGAGGCCCAGAATCTCCGATTGACCACATTATTATCCCGGAAGAACTGTCGTCGTTCATCCTAACAACAGAGGTCAAAGATGATAATGCCTTCAACATTTCAGACCACCACCCAGTGTTCTGCTCCTTGAAGCTGGAAACAGTTCCTCATATCAAAGAAGAATCTGTCAGAACAAGACCTAACTGGGAGAAGGCGGCTCACAATGGAACACTCAACGACTATACTTTTGCTGTGTCCCATCTTCTGTGGGAGAAGAATCTTACGATAGTAAATGATCTTGAAGACGAGATAGAAACACTTTATATTAATATAGTGGAAGTTCTTATCAAGGCTTCTGAAGAATGTCTAAATATCTAAAATATCTAAAACCGTTTTGGAATAAATCAGTTAAAGAATTCCATGACGCTATGAAGGAGGCACGGCATGAGTGGATATGTGCTGGCAAGCCTAGAGGGATGGACCAGATTAGTTTTAAACGCTACAAGACAATCAAAGACCAGTTCAGAAGAGCCATGAAAGATGCAGCAACACAATATGAGAACAATATCTTCCATGAGCTTGATAAATTATGTGATCTCGATCAGAAACAGTTTTGGGCACTACTCAGAAGAAATAACAAAAGGAAACATTTAACAGCTTTAGTGGTTGATGGCAATCACTTAAAAGATGACCAAGAAATGTGTGAAGCTGTAGCAAATCATTTGAAACAAATCTCAAAAGATGTTGATGAACCTCATTTTGACAACAGGTTCAGGCAGTCTGTGGAATTAAAAGTGACAAATCTCAAAGCGAGAGCAACAGAAGGGTTATATCAAGTTGATGATCTACTAACAACTGCCAGTGAAATTGAAATAATATGTAAAACTTTGAAGAACAATAAGGCCTCGGGTCTAGATGGTCTTACATACGAGCATTTGAAGTATGGAGGTTCTTATTCTATACAGTTGTCTTGCTCGTTTGTTTAATTCAGCCATTAAATCTGGACACATACCCATATCTTGGAAGCAAGGGGTAATTGTACCTATTTACAAAGGTGGTGACAAATCAAGGACATCCGTTGATTCCTATAGAGGCATTACATTGTTACCCGTTATATTTAAATTATTTGAAGCTGTTCTAGACAAAAGGATTCCTCTTTTTAACACATGCAAACAGTTTCCCAACTCTCACCAATTTGGGTTTCAGAAAGGACTTTCCTCTTGCCACACTTCCTTTGTTATTCAAGAGTCTGCACGACACTATATGGAACAGAATGATTCACTGAAGGCCGTATTTCTTGACAGTCAAAAAGCGTTTGATACTGTATGGCATTCTGGTTTGTTATGGAAGTTACATCTACTTGCAACGCCACCACCAATATGGAGAATTATCTCAAACATCTATAGCGGTATGAAGAGTTGTGTGATGGTGAACAATGTACACTCTTATTGGTTTTCATTACAAAGAGGCGTCAGACAGGGTAGTGTTCTATCCGCAAAACTATACTTAGTGTACATTGATGGACTACTTGAAAAACTCTCAGGGTTGAAAAAAGGTGCATCAGTTTTAGATATGAATGTCTTAGCTCCCACTCAAGCAGATGACATCACGATCCTCAGTCCAGTAACATCAAGTCTACAATGTCTTGTAACCGAATGTGAAAGGTACAGTGCCCAATGGCGATTTACGTTCTCTGCTACAAAAAGTAATGTCCTTGTATTTTCCAAAAGAAAGAACATTAAATGCAATATTAAGCTATATGGAAATGATATTCCACAAATCCACAACCTTAAACACGTTGGAATAGAGCTTGAAGGTCAATTCAATTCATGGGAGAGAACTTTACTAGCATGCTCAAAGATAAAATCAACAACTCTAGCACTCGTGAAATCAGGCCTTCATGTAAAAGGTCTCAACCCTCTTACAAGCTCCCACCTATTTTGCAGTGTGTCACTCCCAAAAGGTCTATTTGGATGTGAGTTATGGGCGGGACTTAACAAAAGTCAACTTATCTCCCTAGAGCGAGCTCAACGGTTTTGTGCGAAGTTCTTGCAGGATCTCCCTAGAACAACAAGAACCGACATCTGCAATGGTCTTCTTGGTCTGCCTTCTGTAGAATCTTGTATTGACAAAAGGAAACTGTTGTTTCTTGGAACACTGTGTAATGGGGATACCTGCTGTCTTGCACGGAAGCTGTTTATGACACGACTGTTTCACATTAAGAACATAGAGTTCCCCCAACCAACAGGTTTTATCCCAGATATCATCAAGATTCTTAGAAAATATGACATTATGAACTATCTACAAAACTTCATAGAGACAGGACTATTTGTCCCCAAATCAGTATGGAAAAAAACTGTGAGTAAAGTTATCCTAGAATATGAGAGGCTATCCTGGAAACACAGAGTGCAGGCAGATCCAGACCTGAGTACCTTTAGTGAGATACACCCGGAGTTGTCTCCCCATCGAGCATGGATAGTTGCCAAGCATCATCCCGAACTGAAGAGAGAGTGCTGCTTCGTCGTCCAGTTGACAGCCCTATGGAGACCATACACTGTCTCCGGACAGTGCAACACCTGCCACGACGACTTTCAGGACCAACTCATACATGTGGTCTGTGAGTGCCCTGGAGTAACTGAACTCAGAGACTTCCTCTGGTGTGAGTTAATAGACTGTGGACCGATAGAAATCTCTGTGAACATTCTATCGAGGTCAGATAAAGATATTGTGACATGCCTGCTGTCATGTGCCTCCCCGGTGATGCTGACTGATGATGAACATTTGGTATATTCAGCGACTGTGGCGCATGGTTTATTCAGACTATGCAACTCCATAACCTCTACGACGTGACAAGTGATCAGTAACTTCTTTTCAAATTATGAGCTAATTTAAATGATTTAATATTTTGCCCTTTTTGATGTAAACATATAAGTTGTTTGTTTGTACTCTCCTTTGGAGGAATAAAAGCATATATATATATATATGGACGGGTGGCATGGTATGGAGTTTCTTAAATCTTACTTTTCTTCAGTTCATTTTCATCACCATTCAACATATTCTATTTTTGTTCCAATATTTCTCCACTCTGGATTCAGAGTGAAAATGAACCGTGTATTCTGTATACATATATATTCAGGCTTAGCAAAAATCACTTAGATTTATTTTGTTGTTCTAACTGATAAATTGAATATTGGAATGATAATTAAATTATTGAGAACAGGGCCAAAGAATATTCCGAATAATCATAGAATATCTCTCTTGAACTAGTGTTGTAAGTTATTTACGTCATTGATAGAAAAACGTCTTAGAATCTGGTTTGATAAGACAGCTGGACGCAGTTACAGCTGCAGTTGGGGTTGATGCAGTTGTAGGCTGTTACAGTTGTTCTTCTACGCGTCCCTGGAAAACCCATCGTGTCTGTCAGAAAATCAAGTGGACATTTGTGCTCTTATTGACCACCAGCTGTGTGAATATAACCTTTCTTTCCTTGACTCAATTAACAACAACTACATAGTGATAGCTAATACATGTAAAGACCTTTCTCTATCACAACGTGCAATTCGGTCTGGTGGAACAGCTCTATTGATTCATAAGCGATGGAAATCAATTATAAGTGAAGTCTGTGTTGATATAGATCGCATCACTTGTGCAGAGCTTAAAGTTTCGGACACTATGACTCTCTATCTATTTGCTGTGTACCTACCTCCCTCAAATAGGTCTACTGAGTTATTCAAAGAGTATGTCCAGTCCATGGATGACTTAGTTGCAGGTTTTGCTACACATGGATATCCACTTGTACTAGGAGATGTCAATTCCAGAATAGCAGGTCCAAGGTATCCACATTGTACAGACTACAGAGATACAATCATAAATGACTTCCTGAAACATCACTCCCTCCTTTCAGCTAATATGCAATTATCCTGTAAAGGCCCTGTATGTACATTCAAAGCTTATGATGGAGGCCCAGAATCTCCGATTGACCACATTATTATCCCGGAAGAACTGTCGTCGTTCATCCTAACAACAGAGGTCAAAGATGATAATGCCTTCAACATTTCAGACCACCACCCAGTGTTCTGCTCCTTGAAGCTGGAAACAGTTCCTCATATCAAAGAAGAATCTGTCAGAACAAGACCTAACTGGGAGAAGGCGGCTCACAATGGAACACTCAACGACTATACTTTTGCTGTGTCCCATCTTCTGTGGGAGAAGAATCTTACGATAGTAAATGATCTTGAAGACGAGATAGAAACACTTTATATTAACATAGTGGAAGTTCTTATCAAGGCTTCTGAAGAATGTCTACCAAAAAAACAGTTTAAGCAATATCTAAAACCGTTTTGGAACAAATCAGTTAAAGAATTCCATGACGCTATGAAGGAGGCACGGCATGAGTGGATATGTGCTGGCAAGCCTAGAGGGATGGACCAGATTAGTTTTAAACGCTACAAGACAATCAAAGACCAGTTCAGAAGAGCCATGAAAGATGCAGCAACACAATATGAGAACAATATCTTCCATGAGCTTGATAAATTATGTGATCTCGATCAGAAACAGTTTTGGGCACTACTCAGAAGAAATAACAAAAGGAAACATTTAACAGCTTTAGTGGTTGATGGCAATCACTTAAAAGATGACCAAGAAATGTGTGAAGCTGTAGCAAATCATTTGAAACAAATCTCAAAAGATGTTGATGAACCTCATTTTGACAACAGGTTCAGGCAGTCTGTGGAATTAAAAGTGACAAATCTCAAAGCGAGAGCAACAGAAGGGTTATATCAAGTTGATGATCTACAAACAACTGCCAGTGAAATTGAAATAATATGTAAAACTTTGAAGAACAATAAGGCCTCGGGTCTAGATGGTCTTACATACGAGCATTTGAAGTATGGAGGTTCTTATTCTATACAGTTGTCTTGCTCGTTTGTTTAATTCAGCCATTAAATCTGGACACATACCCATATCTTGGAAGCAAGGGGTAATTGTACCTATTTACAAAGGTGGTGACAAATCAAGGACATCCGTTGATTCCTATAGAGGCATTACATTGTTACCCGTTATATTTAAATTATTTGAAGCTGTTCTAGACAAAAGGATTCCTCTTTTTAACACATGCAAACAGTTTCCCAACTCTCACCAATTTGGGTTTCAGAAAGGACTTTCCTCTTGCCACACTTCCTTTGTTATTCAAGAGTCTGCACGACACTATATGGAACAGAATGATTCACTGAAGGCCGTATTTCTTGACAGTCAAAAAGCGTTTGATACTGTATGGCATTCTGGTTTGTTATGGAAGTTACATCTACTTGCAACGCAACCACCAATATGGAGAATTATCTCAAACATCTATAGCGGTATGAAGAGTTGTGTGATGGTGAACAATGTACACTCTTATTGGTTTTCATTACAAAGAGGCGTCAGACAGGGTAGTGTTCTATCCGCAAAACTATACTTAGTGTACATTGATGGACTACTTGAAAAACTCTCAGGGTTGAAAAAAGGTGCATCAGTTTTAGATATGAATGTCTCAGCTCCCACTCAAGCAGATGACATCACGATCCTCAGTCCAGTAACATCAAGTCTACAATGTCTTGTAACCGAATGTGAAAGGTACAGTGCCCAATGGCGATTTACGTTCTCTGCTACAAAAAGTAATGTCCTTGTATTTTCCAAAAGAAAGAACATTAAATGCAATATTAAGCTATATGGAAATGATATTCCACAAATCCACAACCTTAAACACGTTGGAATAGAGCTTGAAGGTCAATTCAATTCATGGGAGAGAACTTTACTAGCATGCTCAAAGATAAAATCAACAACTCTAGCACTCGTGAAATCAGGCCTTCATGTAAAAGGTCTCAACCCTCTTACAAGCTCCCACCTATTTTGCAGTGTGTCACTCCCAAAAGGTCTATTTGGATGTGAGTTATGGGCGGGACTTAACAAAAGTCAACTTATCTCCCTAGAGCGAGCTCAACGGTTTTGTGCGAAGTTCTTGCAGGATCTCCCTAGAACAACAAGAAACGACATCTGCAATGGTCTTCTTGGTCTGCCTTCTGTAGAATCTTGTATTGACAAAAGGAAACTGTTGTTTCTTGGAACACTGTGTAATGGGGATACCTGCTGTCTTGCACGGAAGCTGTTTATGACACGACTGTTTCACATTAAGAACATCGAGTTCCCCCAACCAACAGGTTTTATCCCAGATATCATCAAGATTCTTAGAAAATATGACATTATGAACTATCTACAAAACTTCATAGAGACAGGACTATTTGTCCCCAAATCAGTATGGAAAAAAACTGTGAGTAAAGTTATCCTAGAATATGAGAGGCTATCCTGGAAACACAGAGTGCAGGCAGATCCAGACCTGAGTACCTTTAGTGAGATACACCCGGAGTTGTCTCCCCATCGAGCATGGATAGTTGCCAAGCATCATCCCGAACTGAAGAGAGAGTGCTGCTTCGTCGTCCAGTTGACAGCCCTATGGAGACCATACACTGTCTCCGGACAGTGCAACACCTGCCACGACGACTTTCAGGACCAACTCATACATGTGGTCTGTGAGTGCCCTGGAGTAACTGAACTCAGAGACTTCCTCTGGTGTGAGTTAATAGACTGTGGACCGATAGAAATCTCTGTGAACATTCTATCGAGGTCAGATAAAGATATTGTGACATGCCTGCTGTCATGTGCCTCCCCGGTGATGCTGACTGATGATGAACATTTGGTATATTCAGCGACTGTGGCGCATGGTTTATTCAGACTATGCAACTCCATAACCTCTACGACGTGACAAGTGATCAGTAACTTCTTTTCAAATTATGAGCTAATTTAAATGATTTAATATTTTGCCCTTTTTGATGTAAGCATATATGTTGTTTGTTTGTACTCTCCTTTGGAGGAATAAAAGCATATATATATATATATGGACGGGTGGCATGGTATGGAGTTTCTTAAATCTTACTTTTCTTCAGTTCATTTTCATCACCATCCAACATATTCTATTTTTGTTCCAATATTTCTCCACTCTGGATTCAGAGTGAAAATGAACCGTGTATTCTGTATACATATATATTCAGGCTTAGCAAAAATCACTTAGATTTATTTTGTTGTTCTAACTGATAAATTGAATATTGGAATGATAATTAAATTATTGAGAACAGGGCCAAAGAATATTCCGAATAATCATAGAATATCTCTCTTGAACTAGTGTTGTAAGTTATTTACGTCATTGATAGAAAAACGTCTTAGAATCTGGTTTGATAAGACAGCTGGACGCAGTTACAGCTGCAGTTGGGGTTGATGCAGTTGTAGGCTGTTACAGTTGTTCTTCTACGCGTCCCTGGAAAACCCATCGATACGTAGAAATCTGACAGACAATACCAATTATTCAATACTTAAGTCCTGCAATGCCAATTTAATAGCAAAATTACGTTGTGAAAATTAAACGCGAAGGGCTTGCTTTTAAACAATTATGCCAACATTTATATGACAAAACATCATGGAATACTGGTGTTTGCACTGCACCTCCAAACCAATTTCGGGCTACATTAAATCTACTGAATACATATTGATTTCAGAGATATGTAATACAAATGCTTTTAGTGACACTCCAGTCTTGCATTACAGATTCAGTCTAATTTCATGTGATGTGTTGATTTAACTAAACAGTGTCTTGCATGATTAAACTCATTTGCATTCTGCTCAGAATATCTCCAGGGGCTGAGACATTTGATGCAATAACACTGCAGTGTCCAGATCACAACATGCAAAGGAATATTTTGCTATTGTCCGTTATCCCAATAGTCCTTATCAAGGCTGAACTATACACGGATGCAGAAGAACTCTCTGGAATCCTCAAAGAACGCAACAATCCTTCTTTGAGACCACGCATTAACCAATCTGATACGGTGGATGTTAGGTTCTCTCTTAGACTCAACTTCTTGGTGGATTTGGATCAAGCTCAACAATTTCTGACAGCAAACTTCTTTATGTATTTCTATTGGCAGAATGATCTAATATCATGGAATGAGTCGGATTTTGGACTCACATCAAAGATTCATCTGTCTATGAACTCTGTGTGGGTTCCCGATATTTCTGTTTTACATAATCGAAAACCACACTCGAAAATAACTGACATTGTCACAGTGAACTCATCTGGTTGGTCTAGATATTATGACGAAATAGAAACAGTTACATCATGCAGATTGGATGTTTCAAAGTTCCCTTTTGATACACAGTTGTGTTATATTTATTTTGCTTCTCGCAAATATGAACCAACAGAACTGAATATTACATATTTCAATGTTGAAAATCTGGAAACTATCGTAAATGGTGAATGGTTTGTGACGGAATTTACCAAAAATATTGAAACAATTGAAACCGCTACAGGACCAATGCAAGTTTTGACCCTCACCTTATTTATACAACGCCAGCCAGTGTTCTATGTGATTAACCTTCTTCTGCCAATCATCATCATAGCAGCAATCAATCCATTTGTGTTCTTAGTCAAGACAGACTCAGGAGAAAAGATATCCTTTGCTGTGACACTTTTTCTCTCTTTTACAGTTTTCATATCCCTTCTTGGTGGTATGCTGCCGCAAACCTCGAACAGTACCTCGATTATCTCCCTTTATGTTTGTATCCAGTTCCTGTTTAGTGGTGTTTATCTCATGTTCTGTGTCGGCATTCAGAGAGTAGACAAGATAAATCATCTTGGCTTCTTGTGGAGGTGCATTGTGGGAGTGAAGCAAGTCAAACCAGAAGATCAGCCTGGAGCAAACAGCCCCAGCAATCGTGCTGTTAATGATGTAGATCTAAGTGAAAAGGCGTCAGTCAAGCTTGACAAATGGATGTTCTTTGTGTCCATTGGACTCTCCCTAGGTCTGACATTAATCACTTGTATCTTTGTCATCAGTTGAACAGTTACACAATAGATCTCTATCTTTGTAACAGTTACGATCAAAGTAATGCATATTTCCTCTAATAGGGTCCCAGGCTCTTATTAACATTTAACAGGTCTTACCAATCTGCGCTGATTGGAGGCGCAGCCCTTATTCATAACACATAGTTTAGGGGAGAGAACATTTAAACTGGAAGTATTGAGGAGTTTTAATAGAGGCCCGGTCCCTATTCAAATAAAGAATACTCCAGGCTGCTATTAGAGGCCTGGCCCTAATTAGAGGAAATACGATATGTATAAGAGTTTGTTTTGTTCTTGAACTTTTTAAAATCTTAGTTAGTACATGTGCAATTGTTGTAATTCAATGTTTCCTTCATATTGAACAATAAGTTTGTTAGAGCCTCTGGCAGGTTTAAACTTTGGATGTTTGATAATAACTTTTTTCTGGTATCATGTTGAGCGTTGTAAGACCTTGTATGAGAATTTCTGTTCTAAAGTTATTCATCATTTTGTGGTTGTGAGAGGCACAGAGAAAGAGACGTATGGTCTAAAACAGATGAAGTGTAATTTTAAATAAATTTTGCACAAACGACGTTGATGTACAAAGCAGGTATAGTATAAGATAGTAGTATAAGATGATGTACATAAAAAAGCGTAGATTGGTGGGCCTTTTTTTAATTTAGATGGTAACTTTTTTATTGGCTGCTTTCAGCGAACTTTGATTTAGCAGTTATACAGCGGCTTTACAAAATTATGTTCCATATTCATGTTTTTTAACTTAGTGCAAATATCATGTTATGGTGCTAGCTTTTATACGACTTATTCTACATTCGAAAGTGTACCAAACGTCATGATAATTTTACCCCATTTGTTGAAATAAAACATCCAAATGTGTTCCTGTTGTACTTCATTTGTGATCAGAAAATTATTTTTATTACTAAACTAATAAAATATAACTTTTGGTACAGTAAAGCTTGCATAATGACTACGCGTAACGACACTTTAAAACTTGGGGGTGTGGGACAATTAATTTATAAAGTTGACATTGGCTTCAGCTGAAATATATGCTTTGTTACTAAAAAATCCAGCTTGTCACTTCCGGTTGGGTCCGCATGGTGAGAGGCAGGTGATTTATCGTGCTCTCGGCAGTCTGCTAAAGATTTGAAAAAATGTCAGTAAACACTAGAAGTGGGGGTGGCCGAGGTAGGCAAACTGAAGAAACATTAAACGACGAACGACAGAAGGACGATAGCAACCCAAATAAAAAGCAAAATTATAAAGAAAATGTCACAGTTGCTCCTGTCCGCTCGGCCGACCCACCCGACAGCATGGCTGAAGATATAAAGAACTATATTGCGAAACTCTTTCATGACCACTCCGAAGATGTTAGACACCAGCTAAACGAGCTGAAGAATGATTTTAGAGAAACCAGAAAACAAACTGAAGAAATTCTTAAAACTGTCGAATTGAACTCTGTCCAAATTGAGAAAAACAAAATGGCGATACGGCAAGTGTCTGACGACGGGGCCGACCTTCGCGACGAAGTTGAGAAGAAATTTTTGACTCAAGAGCTCTATAGCCGGAAACTCAACCTGCTTATATACGGGATTCCTACAACTGAAGATCCAGAGATGTCCGTAAGAGACTTGTTTCATGCTATTGGGATAGAAGGTGCTCGTGACATGCTATTTGTTAACGTGCATAGGCTCCCCCGTCTGGGTACGGATCCATCATGGCCGTCGTCCGGCCCCGGTCCCATCATCGTTAAATTCGTGAAGATGACTGACAGACAGGAGGTATACAACGCGAGCTTCAGACAAGGCGGAGTACTCAGAAGTCAGAAAAAATCCATCCGCACGGATCTACCCGTCAAGCTGAAGAAATTCCGAAGTAAACTCGTCGCTAAAGGCAAGGAGCTACGTAACACTCATCAAGTGCAAACCAGGATAATCGAGAGAGGGATCAACGTCATTCTCCAATATAGATATTCGAAAGAATCACAGTGGCAATCTATCGGTTTGGAGGAAGAATTGCGGCGCTAACTTCATGGAAGTGACGTTTGTGATTATAGTGCCTATTCATGTGTGATTTTTCACTTTTGTTTTTGTTTTTTTTTCTCTTCCGTGCACGTCTAGTGTAGGATTATTCCTAGGCAAACGACCATCGGTATGTAACTCTTTAATTATTACATTGCCAGCACGGAATGGAACAAGATTAAAAGTTTACTTTAATTTTCTGTTTCAAATTGAAATTCAATATAGATCAATTAGCTTTGTGTTGAACGTTTCTGGCAATATTATATTGTCAGCTGATTGTGTCAGCGGCCGAAGATACCCGCCGCAGGAAGACAGTTAATGCTGCTTGATTTCTAAGGACTCGCTTTTCTGTTATCTCTAGTGCTGCTAAGAGCTAGAAATCAGCATCGCTGTAACGAGCTACGAGAGAACTGTTTCACTTCCGGTTTTCGATGTTGACACCAAAAGGGTGCTGTTACGCTTTTTCTCTCTCAAATAATTTGTGACATTAATACTTAATAATTAACTGATATAGGAGGCAGTCATGCAGGAGCATCGCCTTCCGGATGTGTTCTGTTTCTTTTTCTTTTTTAGTTACATGGTACGTATGGTGTGTGAAATGTATGAATGTGCTTTTTGTAATTTATTATGTAGTAGTACACACTGAGTCAGACACTAAGATTTTTGTGATGTATGTAAATAATGGCTAGCAATTTTTCTTGTGGGTCCTTAAATTGTCGAGGTCTCGGTAATTTAGAAAAGAGAAGAGATGTTTTCAATTTTCTGCGTTCAAAAAATTTCTCACTATATCTCCTCCAAGACACGCATTTTACTTTCCAAGAAGAAAAATTTATAAGAACTCTTTGGGGTCATGACACTATTTTGAATTGCCATTCCAGTCAGTCTAGAGGTGTGGCTTTCCTCCTAAACAAAAATAGCGAGTATAAGATCCATCAATTATATAAGCATGAATCAGGAAATTTCATGTTACTAGATATCACTCTCAATGGTTGCCGATTGTCAGTTGGAAACACCTATGGGCCAAATTCTGACTCTCCTGATTTCTATAAAATGATCTTATCAAAATTTAAAGAATTTGGAAATGAATCTTGTGTCCTTGGTGGGGATTTTAATTTAGTCCTTGATCAGGACAAAGATACCAGCAATTATAAGAATATAAATAATCCAAAAGCCAGAGATCAGTTATTAGAACTCATGGGAGAACTCAATCTCATAGACATATGGAGGGATAATAACCCTAGTGTAAGACAATATACCTGGCGCCGCACAAAACCTGTAAAACAAGCAAGACTAGATTTCTTTCTTATGTCAGAAAATCTATGCAGAGATGTTTCTCAGGTTAAGATAAATCCTGGGTATCGAACTGACCACTCAATAACCAGTTTCTCAATGAACATTGAACAAAGTGTAAAAAGAAAAACCTACTGGAAGTTTAATAACTCTTTGTTGCAAGATAAAGAATATAGGGATGCGATAAAAACTACCTTACTTTCAGTCAAAAAAGATTATGCGGTACCAGTTTATGCTTTGGATAATCTTGATACTATTCCAAATGAAAACCTTGAATTCTCCATCAATGATCACCTCTTTTTTGAAACACTTATGATGACAATTAGAGGAAAATCAATATCATATGCCTCTTTCAAAAAAAAAAGAGCTGAATAAAATAGAAAAAGAGTTGAAAGAAGATATAGAAAACTTGGAAAATAATTTTGAAGAGAGTATTGTAGAAGAATTAGAAGCAAAAAAGAAAGATCTACAACAGTTACGGCAAAGAAAACTTGAAGGCATACTAATAAGATCTAAGGCCAAATGGATTGATGAAGGAGAGTGCATTAGTAAATATTTTTGTAACTTAGAAACAAAAAACTATGTAAGTAAAAGTATGAAAGAAATAGAAACAGTTAAGGGGAAAGTAATCAATAATACTGATGAAATCATCAATGAAGCCACCAGATTCTATCAAGACTTATACTCATCTAGGGAGCACCTAGTTAAAGATATAGACCTCAACAATCTACTTAGTGATCAAGATATAAAAAAAATTGAAAATCCAAACAGCATTGAAGGATCTATTACTAAAGATGAACTTTTACATGCATTGAAAAAATCCAAAAATAATAAGAGTCCAGGCTCAGATGGTTTTACCTATGAATTTTTCAAATTCTTTTGGCTTGACCTTGGTGATTTTCTATTGCGATCTTTGAATTTCAGTCTTGAAGCTGGTCATATGTCTATAACACAGAAACAAGGTATCATAACATGTATCCCTAAAGGAGATAAGCCAAGACAGTTTCTTAAAAACTGGCGACCAATTACGCTTTTGAACTCCTCGTACAAACTTTTATCCTCAGTCATTTCAAATAGATTTAAGAAAGTCCTCCCACATGTCATTAATGAAGATCAAACAGGATTTATGTCTGATAGGTATATTGGAGATAATATTCGCATGATCTATGACCTCCTTTTGCATTCAGAAAGCAAGCAATTACCAGGTATGTTATTTCTAGTAGATTTTGAAAAAGCTTTCGATTCGGTATCCTGGTCTTTTATCTTCAAAACCCTGAAATTTTTTGGATTTGGTGATAGTATAATAAAATGGGTCTCTATACTTTATGAAGACATTAAGTCAACTTTAGTTATTAATGGAAAAATGTCTCCATGGATACAAATTCAACGAGGCTGTAGGCAAGGGGACCCCTTGTCGCCATATATATTCCTGCTATGTGCAGAAATACTATCAGCACTTATTAGGAAGAATAAAAACATTAAGGGTATAGTTGTGAATGACATAGAATACCTCATAGCACAATATGCTGATGACACTGAATTTATTCTGGATGGATCTAAAGAATCATTTGAAGGAGTTATTGAGACTCTAGATATATTTGCAGATATTTCTGGCCTGAAGATTAATTATGATAAATCAGAAGTTATATGGATTGGAAGTTGCAGAAATAGTAATGTTCACTTTAGACCAGATTTAAACTTGCGTTGGAACCCAGAAAGCTTCAAAATTCTTGGAATCATATTTTCAGGTGATATCGACAAAATGATCAAGCTTAACTTTGAAAGCAAATTATATGAAATTGAAGAAATAATAAAACGATGGATGAAAAGAACAATTACCCCACTTGGAAAAATTGCTATTATAAAATCACTGCTTATTTCCAAATTAAATTTTCTCTTTCTCACTTTGCCAAACCCACCTGACGAGTTCTTAAAGAAACTAAATAGCCTTTTATTTGGTTTTCTCTGGGACAATAAACCTGATAAGATCAAAAGAGCAATCGCCTGTAAAGCAGTTGCTGAGGGTGGCCTGGGAATGATTGATATTTATGCTTATGTTGATGCCTTGAAAGTGACATGGATTAGAAAATTACTTAAACATGATTATGAAAGAAAGTGGAAAAAACCTGTTGATCAAATCCTCTCCATATGTTTTAAATCTAGAAATCTTTGGTAGTGAATTTCCACTTAAACTTTCAAGAGGCCTCCCAAATAAATTTTGGAAAGATACCCTAAAAGCATTTGCCAAATATAGCTATAACAATAGACCAGACAATTATGAAGACTTCCTTAGGGAACCACTGCTGTATAACAGAAATATAATTATAGATGGCAAACCTTTCTTCAGTAAGAAGTTTCATGAACATAATGTTGTCTATATCAAATCTTTGATGAAGGAGGATGGTAACTTTATGTCACTTGAACATTTCTGTCATGAATACTTCAGAATTAACTTTCTTGATTTCCATGGAATTATTCACTCAATTAGAAAATATCTCAAATCTACAGGCATCCAAAAAAGCACACATGTAATGTTAAATGATTTTAACATGAGTATTAAGAATCTTTTCTCTTGCAAAAAAGGGTCCAAAAAATATTACTTCACAATCAAGGGAAATGATGAAAAACTAAAGATCATAGAAAAATGGGAAGATGAAACATTGATTTCTGGAAATTGGAATGATATATTTATTAAACCTTTTAAAACTACTCTTGATCCTAAACTAAGATGGATGCAATTCAGACTCCTCCACAGAATCTTCCCTGTTAATACTTTCTTGTTCAAAATGCATATTGTTGATGATAATTTATGTACATTCTGTGGAGGGGAACCTGAATCCATCCTTCATCTTTTCTGGAATTGTAGAATAACCAGAAGTTTTTGGCATGATTTCTCACAGTGGTTTAAACTCAATTGCTCACACTCAGGTGATTTTAATCTACATGTTGAATTGATCCTCTTTGGATGTTCATCTTCTTTAAAAACTGAACAAACATTTGATTTAATTATCCTACTCGCCAAGTACCATATCTATAGATGCAAGCTACAAAAGAAATTACCAATTCTAATTCACTTTAAAAGAGAATTGAAATATTATCATGTTATTGAAAAGTCCCGATATTGTAAAAGATCTATGCTTGATGAATTTGAAAGGAAATGGGCAATATACAAGAATATGATTACCGAAAAAGTCTGAATCAGCCAAAATAGGTATGCAAGTGTATGACTGTGGTGAATGAATGAGTTTTCTTGTTAATTTCCTGTACGTTGTTGTAACCCTGATATGCTACTGTGTATTGTACCATGAATACAGGAAAAAAAAAAAAAAAAAAAAAAAAAAAAAAAAAAAAATCCAGCTTGTAAAAATGTGAAAAGGTTTCCAACACCACACCCCCCGTTTTTACCCCTATGTGATTGATCAGCTTTTGATTGTATAAATTTATTGCCGATGAAAGACAAGATATATTGCGAAACAATCTGCTCCGTGGACTGAAAACCTCATAGGTGTAAACGCAAGAATGAGATAATAGAGTAAGCGTGTTTTCCTTACACTCTGCGATAGGGATCCATTTGCAGGCCTCTGAAAAATCAATAAGAAAATTCTCAAATAACAATTGATTATCAAGGGGATGAAAGGATGCCATTAGCGTCAGCAATAAAGCAATCATATAGAGGGCTAGATTTCAGTAATGATCAGATTATTGTTTACTTACTCTTGAGTCAAGGAGTTGAATTGATGGAAAACTGTCATCACTTCCATTACACAGTATTTACGCTAACTTAAGTGAAATAAAGGATGATCTCCCACATGTTTTATTCATTTATGCAGTTAGACATCAGCATAGTTGGTAGTCTGTGCATTGGGTGTCAGCTACATTTTATTTTTTGCTGTTATCGTTTTACTGTAAAAATGCATTGTGGTAGTTGGTTCCTGCTTTATGGAATGACCAGTTTTGTTTCATCGTCATCATACAAGGATCTACAGGAACTACAAGAAACTCTGTTTAGTGACTACAGTCCTAACTTCCGACCTGCCAATACGTCATCACAACAGATAAGAGTCATCGCAGACATCTCCCTTTCCAAGATAGAGGAACTAGAAGAGGCTCGTGAGGTCATGGTCACGTGGTTTGATCTGCACCTGACCTGGACAGACGAGAGACTGACATGGAACAGATCTGGCAGGTACCCGGATGTGGAGACAATGAGTCCCCCTCTCCGATCGATGTGGACTCCTCGTCTGCAGGTGATGGAGTCCTTCGACAAAGCGAATGAGAGACAGGATGACGTCATAGAGGTGAGTAGCTGTTTCTTTATTATGTATTTATTAGTAGAGAAAAGGGGGCAAGACTTGTCAGAACTTACTTCTAGCTAGTACACTTGTGAGAAAAGGATGATGATACAATACTAAATACGAGATTGAATTCACGAGTGTTAATCACTAATAGTCAATCAATTAATAGTCTGTATCTTCTAAATTTTTGAGCCAAAATCCAACCATTGTCGATGCTTATTAATGCTAAATCGAATACATGTATTATTCAATGCAATAGCAATTTTGCTATGAAAATTCTTTCCTTGTTTTCATGAAATCAATAAATAAATAATAACAGTAAAGTTTACAAAAACATATTCTCAAATAAAACAAAATGTTTCCTATCATTCAGGTTTCTAGTACTGGGGAAATCAACTGGCATCAACGAGTGCGGAGTGAAACTCCATGTCCTTTGGATATCGTTAAGTTCCCCTTCGACCATCAGTCCTGTACTGTTACATTCATCATTAAGGACGCTATTGTCGCCGAGGTAAGCTTTGCAGAAGTCAACATGAACGACAACCATCATATCAAGAATGGAGAGTGGGATATCACAGAACTTACAACTAAAAACCTTGTCGTCAAGGAATTCCACCAGAACAGAAGCGGCTTCCAAATGGTCTTCAGTTTGCAGAGGGACAGACATTACTACATGTATAATCTGATAATGCCAATGTTCATCCTGATAATGTTGAACCCATTGGCCCTTGTGATCCAGGATAGCAGTGGGGAGAGGATATCCGTCTCGGTAACTCTCTTTCTTTCCTTTACCATATTTATGACCCAGCTGAGCAACATCATCCCTAACTCCTCGTCTGGCGAACCATGGATAGCCTTCTTCCTTTATATACATTTCCATTTCAGTGGTGATGTTGTCGTGTACGCAATATTTGCTCCTAGATTCAGCGAAAGGTTCATCAGAAAGTACTTCTCGTGGCTTGGAAGGATAGGACGAAGAAAGAATGTTACCAGAATACAGACGGCAGAAAACGACCTTGACCTTACCAAGGACAACCCAACAAAGGGAGACCACACTGAAATTGATATTGAGCGTTTGCGTTACAGACTTGATATACTTGGTGTTGTTGTATACTGGAGTATTGCTTCAGGTATGACGATGTGGTTGCTGTATGTTTGTTTACTGTGAGATTATTGAGTAGCTTTATTGTAAACATGCTTCTCAGCAAAGCATCTGCCTGCCGATATTCATCCCGCCAATTTTGAGAATTGATATGAACAAAAATACTTTGCTGGTACAAATTTACAATTAGTATATTAGCATAAACTTTATGTATTGATTTTTGTGTTATGTTTACTCTTTTTAAACTAATCATTATTATTTTGGAGCAACGTTCCACATTCGTGTGTCAAAGTATGCCCGGGCTCCACTCGATTGTTTTAAGTTTTAGCATTAAGTTGTCGAATCTGAATCACTGGATTGTGTTATAAATCATGGTAATCCAATGGAATGGCGTTTTCGTTTTCACAAAAATACCCCAAAAGGACAGCCCTTGTTGAGCAGAGACCTTGTTATATTTATTTAATAGACAGACAAAGATGCTTCAACGTCGTCATTTTCTGTTAAGTGGTCATCTTTTTTAAGTAGTGGTTTACTTGTAAGTTGTACATTATCGGGGTGGGGGATAAAAACTCAGGGGTAAAGGAAAGTGAAGTGAAGTGCCTACCCTATCACCCACTATTACTGAAACAGACATACATGTATGGGAAGGAATGTCCCCTATTATTCCTCTAAAGTGAATTCCATGTTGTTAGGTAACTATTTTCATAGATATTTTGACCCTGTTGTCCGTTGATAAATCACCTATACAAGCTAGAAAATAGCTATAAAAAGCCAGATGAGGTACATAGCTAAGGCTACGTATACTTTTCTATTCTTCTTACCTGGGATACTTGTTGGATAATGTTAGCTTTGCGTTTCATGTTCATCATTCACATTTTTCAGTGTGATATTTAGGCCATGTTAAAAAATTCCAAACCATCAATGAATAAAATCTAGGTAACAAAGATTCCCCGTAAACAATGTTAAAAAGTTTTGTAATGGTGAGTTTGTTTTTTCCCGTAACTGAAAATATCTGAGGATATCAACATTGCTATATATTTTAGCTATTAAACATATTTGACCCATTCACAGAGTAAAATTGACATCTCAGATAATTAAAGATTCTGAGACCAAATCATCCATGAATCACTTATCCATAAATCATCACTCAACTATGAGTCATAAATCATTCTTCATCAAATCATCATCACTCAAACAATTACCAATCATCAAACACTAAAACAATCAGTTATCGATCATCTATAATCAACCATTCAACATTTGAATAATAGTATCATTAAAAAATCATTTATCAACCATTCAAGAGTAACACAAACATTCACGAATCATCCATTAATGATTTATCAATCATACATCCATCATTTGCCAATCATTTTAAAATAATTCGACGCTAGATCATCAATCATTCAACACAGAATCATAAATCGTTCAACAGAAAAGCACCAATTATTCAGCACTTAAACAATAATAACAACAATAATTAATCCATAAAATTCACATATTATTTAATCAACGATTAATCAATCGTCCTCAAAACCAAAAATGAGCAAACCACGCTCTCACACAAAAAATTTTTTTGCATCATGTGACTTTGCGCAAATTGCAAAATCACATGATTTTCACCTTTTTTCATTTTTCCTATAATGCGTCAACATTGTTCTTTGTAAGTCAAATTACACAAAATTAGGAATACTGTGCCTTTAATGTGATGTTCACTGTCAATATTTATATAAAGTAATGTTTCATGATTTCAGTTCAAAAGGGATATCTTTCTTTTGTCTATAAGTTTACTTTTAAGGGAAAACGTCGTGCAGAAAACAATATTTCACCATTTTCAAACTGCAATTTCAAATATTCTGGTTCGTAACATTTCTATAAGAGATTTTAGAAAACAAGTGTGAAACAAAGTTTATCATCCAAAACTGTGTTCCACAGGAGATATTGCTTGTGGAAGATCAAGTGATATCTCCTAGGAGATATTGCTTTGACAGGAGATTTTGAACAATGCCCTGTCAACAGAAAGGACATGACATCACAAACGTTTTGCATCATAAGAAATGACGTCAAAATGCTATGATGTCATTAACACGATGACGTCACAATGTTATGACGTCATTAACACGATGACGTCACGATGCTATGACATCACTGGTTTATAAGTTTTAGGGCTATGTAGTTTTCAAAGATGTACATTTTTCATGCTAATGTGATGAAAAATGATTTTGGATGATAATAGAGGATATCTTTTGTTTTGAGTGTGATATCACTTATCTCTCATCGAGTGACGGGGTAGAGCCAGTATTTTCACAAGTGGCGCAGCTCAAAACAAAAGATATTCTATTTATTATATGCCTCTGTGGTCGAAAATGTGGTAATTTATGTCCAAAAGGCTTTGACTCGAGAGTTTTCTGGCAACGTCATACCATTGTTGATCGTAACTTAGCGATCGCGATGACGTCGCGTTGATTGTAGAAGCGACGTCAAACCATTGTACACATGACGTCATCCCCTCTGTGATATTTTCACTAACTTGAAAAGTGATATCACACTCAGTGGCGAGAACACTTTTCTAGAACTGAGAAAACTCAGTCTCTCACCGCTTAGCATATAACAAAATAGAATCTCACCCTCGTGTCTTCTGATATCAAATATATCAACTTGTGTTGATGTATTTGATATCAGAAGACACTTGGGTGAGATTCTCTATATATTTCGACATACAAAAAAGTACCATACTCTGATATCCTTCTCTATAACACATGCTTCTATGACAGGGATTCAGACTAGCACTTCTTTAACAACACTGTCTAAGTAAACCTAGCCTCAATTATACTCGCTTCACTCCCGATATTGAGTCTAGCATGTAGTAGTAGCGGGTCGCATTGGTCGTCTTACCAAGCTGCAATAATATATATTGGCACAGATAACATTTGAGGCTCATAAAGAGTGAAGCGAGTATTATTTTGGCTATGTTTACTTAGAATGTTAACAACAGTTACTGGTTTCTGATTCTGTTGAACAAGTTTGGAACATATTTCCCCTGAATTTAGATTATGATATAAACAAATACTTAGTTTAAGCTCAATTGTTTTAAGCAATTAGTAGTTACTGTTGTACATGACTTTGTTTAGGGGTCAACTTATGATAGAGGATATGGTAAGTACCACTTCATATCTCCAAGCTGTCACGAAATGTTCTCGCGAATTTTTATGTCATGTTTTATCTCGTTGTGGTAATTAACGTATAGGTGAAGGGAATGATATATCATATTTCCCTAAAGCTTGTTTTAATATTTAAAATTTACAATTAAAGAATCGTTATCTGTGGTCCATATTTCCTGTCAGGTAAAATTTTAAAGGATGAAGAGGTTTAAAATCAAGTTCCTCCTTAAAGGAACGTTTAAATAAGTAGTACTCATTTGCCATGTGGCATGGCATGATTTTTCTTTATCCCTCTTATCTTCAGTTCATCTTCATCACCATCAAACATATTCTATCTTAAGTACTTCAGGGTATATGTTCCATTATGAAATCCTGTTATCGTCGCATTTACTATATATATTTTAGTGGTATGCATACGACGTCATAAATTACGTTCCTTGCCATTCTAAACGCTATACCATTAGCAACACAATGTATAAGTTACCCTGATGATCACTATGTTGTGAAACCTGTTGGTAAGGAAGTTATATGAGGACCAATCTTCAGTTTGTTATTATCAACATATAAACATATAAACCATGAACTTTTAACTTTTGCATCTATATAAGAAGACAAAAGAATAATCCGATAATCATAGAGGTTTATCTCTCTTGAACTGCTGTGGTAAGTTTGATACGTCAATGAAAAGAAAGACGACTGTCTTAGAATCTGGTTTGATAGGACAGCTTGACGCAGTTACAGCTGCAGTTAGGGTTGATGCAGCTGTAGTCTGTTTCAGTGTTATCCACGTGACAAACGATCAATAAGCAGAAATCTGACAGACAGTACCATCAAATTGAATATTTAAGTCCTGCAATGTTAATGGTCTTTAAAAGTCATATACTCCAATCCCATTTCGGGCTACATCAAACCTACTGAATTCAAATAGATTATAGAGATATCGATTATACAAATGCTCTTGGTGACAATTCAGTCTCTCATTAAAGATTTAGTCTAGTTTGATGCGATGTGTTGATTCAACGGACACGGTATAGAATATATTAACCCTTTTATACATTCTGCTCTCAGATCATCTCCGGATGCTGAGACATTTGATGCAATTACACTGCAGTGTCCAGATCACAACATGCAAAGGAATATTTTGCTATTGGCCATTATCCCAATAGTCCTTATCAAGGCTCAACTGTACACGGATGCAGAAGAACTGTTGGGAATTCTCAAAGAACGCAACAATCCTTCTTTGAGACCACGCATTAACCAATCTGATACGGTGGATGTTAGGCTCTCTCTTAGACTCAACTTCTTGGTGGATTTGGATCAAGCTCAACAATTTCTGACAGCAAACTTCTATATGTATTTCCATTGGCAGAATGATCTTATATCATGGAATGAGTCGGAGTTTGGACTTACATCAAAGGTTCATCTGTCTATGAACTCTGTGTGGGTTCCAGATATTGGTGTTGTACATAATCGAAAACCACACTCGAAAATAACTGACCTTGTCACAGTGAACTCATCTGGTTGGTCTAGATATTATGACGAAAAAGAAACAGTTACGTCATGCACATTGGATGTTTCAAAGTTCCCTTTTGATACACAGTTATGTAATATTTATTTTGCTTCTAGCAAATATGGACCAACAGAACTGAATATCACTTATTTCAATGTTGAAAATCCGGAACTTATTGTAAATGGTGAATGGTTTGTGAAGGATTTTACCAAAAATGTTGATATTATTGAAACCAATATAGGACCAATGCAAGTTTGGACGCTCACCTTGTTTATACAACGCCAGCCAGTGTTCTATGTCATTAACCTTCTTCTGCCAATCATCATCATAGTAGCAATCAACCCATTTGTGTTCTTAGTAAAGACAGACTCAGGAGAAAAGGTATCCTTTGCCGTGACACTTTTTCTCTCTTTTACAGTTTTCATATCCCTTCTTGGTGGTATGCTGCCGCAAACCTCGAACAGTACCTCGATTATCTCCCTTTATGTTTGTATCCAGTTCCTGTTTAGTGGTATTTATCTCATGTTCTGTGTGGGCATTCAGAGAGTAGGCAAGATAAATCATCTTGGCTTCTTGTGGAGGTGCATTGTGGGAGTGAAGCAAGTCAAACCAGAAGATCAGCCTGGAGCAAACAGCCCCAGCAATCGTGCTGTTAATGATGTAGATCTAAGTGAAAAGGCGTCAGTCAAGCTTGACAAATGGATGTTCTTTGTGTCAATCGGACTCTCCCTAGGTCTGACATTAATCACTTGTGTCCTTGTCATCAGTTGAACAGTTACAAAATAGATCTGCATCTTTGTAACATTGTAACAAAGTAATGTTGGATTTATCATCTTTCCTCTAATAAGGGCTTTGGCCCTTATCAACATTTAACAGGTCTTACCCATCTGCGCTGATTAGAGGCGCAGCCCTTATTCATTACACATAGTTTAGGGGAAAGAACATTTAAACTGAAGTATTGAGGAGTAATCATAAAGACGATCTGCCCGGCTTTTAATAGAGGCCCGGTCCCTATTCAAATTAAGGTACCAAAATACCCCAGACTGCTATTAGAGTCCTGGCCCTTGTAAGAGGAAATACGGTATGTATAAGAGTTTGTTTTGTTCTTGAACTTTTTAAAATCTTAGTTAGTGCATGTGCAATTGTTGTAATTCAATGTTTCCTTCATATTGAACAATAAGTTTGTTAGAGCCTTTGGCAGGTTTAAACTTTGGATGTTTGATAATAACTTTTTCTGGTATCATTATATGCGTTGTAAGACCTTGTATGAGAATTTCTGTTCTAAGGTTATTCATCATTTTGTGGTTGTGAGAGGCACAGAGAAAGAGACGTATGGTCTAAAACAGATGAAGTGTAATTTTAAATAAATTTTGCACAAACGACATTGATGTACAAAGCATGTATAGTATAAGATAGTAGTATAAGATGATGTACATAAAAAAGCGTAGATTGGTGGGCCTTTTTTAAATTTAAATGGTAACTTTTTTATTGGCTGCTTTCAGCGCACTTTGATTTGGCAGTTATACAGCGGCTTTTCAAAATTATGTTCCATATTCATGTTTTTTAACTTAGTGCAAATATCATGTTATGGTGCTAGCTTTTATTCGACTTATTCTACATTCGAAAGTGTACCAAACGTCATGATAATTTTACCCCATTTGTTGAAATAAAACATCCAAATGTGTTCCTGTTGTACTTCATTTGTGATCAGAAAATTATTTTTATTACGTAACTAATAAAATATAACTTTTGGTACAGTAAAGCTTGCATAATGACTACGCGTAACAACACTTTAAAATTTGGGGTGTGGGACAATTTATTTATTAAGTGGACATTGGCTTCAGCTGAAATATATGCTTTGTTACTAAAAAATCCAGCTTGTAAAAATGTGGAAGGTTTCCAACACCACCCCCCCCCCCCCCCCCCCTCTCCGTTCTTACGCCTATGTGATTGATCAGCTTTTGATTGTATAAATATATTGCCAATGAAAGACTAGATATATTGCGACACAATCTGCTCCGTGGACTGAAAACCTCTTAGGTGTCAACGCAAGAATGAGATAATAGAGTAAGCGTGTTTTCCTTACACTCTGCGATAGGGATCCATTTGCAGGCCTCTGAAAAATCAATAAGAAAATTGTCAAATAACAATATGATAACAAGGCGATGAAAGGATGCCATTAGCGTTCAGCCATACAGCAATCATAAATAAGGCTAGATTTCAGTAATAATCAGATTATTGTTTACTTACTCTTGAGTCAAGGAGTTGAATTGATGGAAAACTGTCATCACTTCCATTACACAGTATTTACGCTAACTTAAGTGAAATAAAGGATGATCTCCCACATGTTTTATTCATTTATGCAGTTAGACATCAGCATAGTTGGTAGTCTGTGCATTGGGTGTCAGCTACATTTTATTTTTTGCTGTTATCGTTTTACTGTAAAAATGCATTGTGGTAGTTGGTTCCTGCTTTATGGATTGACAAGCTTTGTTTCAACGTCATCATACAAGGATCTACAGAAACTACAAGAAACTCTGTTTAGTGACTACAGTCCTAACTTCCGACCTGTCAATACGTCATCACAACAGATAAGGGTCATTGCAGACATCTCCCTTTCTAAGATAGAGGAACTAGAAGAGGCTCGGGAGATTATGGTCACGTGGTTTGATCTGCACCTGACCTGGACAGACGAGAGACTGACGTGGAACAGATCTGGCAGGTACCCGGATGTGGAGACAATGAGTCCCCCTCTCCGATCGGTGTGGACTCCTCGACTGCAGGTGATGGAGTCCTTCGACAAAGCGAATGAGAGACAGGATGACGTCATAGAGGTGAGTAGCTGTTTCTTTATTATGTATTTATTAGGAGAGCAATGGGGCAAGACTTGTCAGAACTAACTTCTAGCTTTGAGAAAAGGATGCCATACAAAATACGAGATTGAATTCACGAGTGTTAATCACTAAAATCAATTAATTAATTAATTTAGTGACAATTTAAAGCCAAAATCCACCCATTTTCAATGCTTATCTATTCTAAATCAAAAACATGCATTATTCAATGCAATAGCTGTTTTCATTGTTTGCTATGAAAATTCTTTCCTTGATTTCATGAAATCAATAAATAAATAATAACCGTAAATTATTAACTAAGTGTTTCCTAACATCCAGGTGTCTAGTTCAGGTGAAATCAACTGGCAACGACGAGTGCGGAGTGAAACTCCATGTCCTTTGGATATCGTTAAGTTCCCCTTCGACCATCAATCCTGTTCTGTTACATTCATCATCAAGAACGCTATTGCCGCTGAGGTAAGCTTTGCAGGAGTTAACATTAATGACAAACATCATATCAAGAATGGAGAGTGGGATATCACAGAACTTACAACTAAAAACCTTGTCGTCAAGGAATTCCACCAGAACAGAAGCGGCTTCCAAATGGTCTTCAGTTTGCAGAGGGACAGACATTACTACATGTATAATCTGATAATGCCAATGTTCATCCTGATAATGTTGAACCCATTGGCCCTTGTGATCCAGGCTAGCAGTGGGGAGAGGATATCCGTCTCGGTAACTCTCTTTCTTTCCTTTACCATATTTATGACCCAGCTGAGCAACATCATCCCCAACTCCTCGTCTGGCGAACCATGGATAGCCTTCTTCCTTTATATACATTTCCATTTCAGTGGTGATGTTGTCGTGTACGCAATATTTGCTCCTAGATTCAGCGAAAGGTTCATCAGAAAGTACTTCTCGTGGCTTGGAAGGATAGGACGAAGAAAGAATGTTACCAGAATACAGACGGCAGAAAACGACCTTGACCTTACCAAGGACAACCCAACAAAGGGAGACCACACTGAAATTGATATTGAGCGTTTGCGTTACAGACTTGATATACTTGGTGTTGTTGTATACTGGAGTATTGCTTCAGGTATGACGATGTGGTTGCTGTATGTTTGTTTACTGTGAGATTATTGAGTAGCTTTATTGTAAACAAGCTTCTCAGCAAAGCATCTGCCTGCCGATATTCATCCCGCCAATTTTGAGAATTGATATGAACAAAAATACTTTGCTGGTACAAATTTACAATTAGTATATTAGCATAAACTTTATGTATTGATTTTTATGTTATGTTTACTCTTTTTAAACTAATCATTATTATTTTGGAGCAACGTTCCACATTCGTGTGTCAAAGTATGCCCGGGCTCCACTCGATTGTTTTAACTTTTAGCATTAAGTTGTCGAATCTGAATCACTGGATTGTGTTATAAATCATGGTAATCCAATGGAATGGCGTTTTCGTTTTCACAAAAATACCCCAAAAGGACAGCCCTTGTTGAGCAGAGACCTTGTTATATTTATTTAATAGACAGACAAAGATGCTTCAACGTCGTCATTTTCTGTTAAGTGGTCATCTTTTTGAAGTAGTGGTTTACTTGTAAGTTGTACATTATCGGGGTGGGGGATAAAAACTCAGGGGTAAAGGAAAGTGAAGTGAAGTGCCTACCCTATCACCCACTATTACTGAAACAGACATACATGTATGCGAAGGAATGTCCCCTATTATTCCTCTAAAGTGAATTCCATGTTGTTAGGTAACTATTTTCATAGATATTTTGACCCTGTTGTCCTTTGATAAATCACCTATACAAGCTAGAAAATAGCTATAAAAAGCCAGATGAGGTACATAGCTAAGGCTACGTATACTTTTCTATTCTTCTTACCTGGGATACTTGTTGGATAATGTTAGCTTTGCGTTTCATGTTCATCATTCACATTTTTCAGTGTGATATTTAGGCCAAATTAAAAAATTCCAAACCATCAATGAATAAAATCTAGGTAACAAAGATTCCCCGTAAACAATGTTATAAAGTTTTGTAATGGTGAGTTTGTTTTTTCCCGTAACTGAAAATATCTGAGGATATCAACATTGCTATATATTTTAGCTATTAAACATATTTGACCCATTCACAGAGTAAAATTGACATCTCAGATAATTAAAGATTCTGAGACCAAATCATCCATGAATCACTTATCCATAAATCATCACTCAACTATGAGTCATAAATCATTCTTCATCAAATCATCATCACTCAAACAATTACCAATCATCAAACACTAAAACAATCAGTTATCGATCATCTATAATCAACCATTCAACATTTGAATAATAGTATCATTAAAAAATCATTTATCAACCATTCAAGAGTAACACAAACATTCATGAATCATCCATTAATGATTTATCAATCATACATCCATCATTTGCCAATCATTTTAAAATAATTCAACGCTAGATCATCAATACTTCAACACAGAATCATAAATCGTTCAACAGAAAAGCACCAATTATTCAGCACTTAAACAATAATAACAACAATAATTAATCCATAAAATTCACATATTATTTAATCAACGATTAATCAATCGTCCTCAAAACCAAAAATGAGCAAACCACGCTCTCACAAAAAAAAAAAAATTTGCATCATGTGACTTTGCGCAAATTGCAAAATCACATGATTTTCACCTTTTTTCATTTTTCCTATAATGCGTCAACATTGTTCTTTGTAAGTCAAATTACACAAAATTAGGAATACTGTGCCTTTAATGTGATGTTCACTGTCAATATTTATATAAAGTAATGTTTCATGATTTCAGTTCAAAAGGGATATCTTTCTTTTGTCTATAAGTTTACTTTTAAGGGAAAACGTCGTGCAGAAAACAATATTTCACCATTTTCAAACTGCAATTTCAAATATTCTGGTTCGTAACATTTCTATAAGAGATTTTAGAAAACAAGTGTGAAACAAAGTTTATCATCCAAAACTGTGTTCCACAGGAGATATTGCTTGTGGAAGATCAAGTGATATCTCCTAGGAGATATTGCTTTGACAGTAGATTTTGAACAATGCCCTGTCAACAGAAAGGACATGACATCACAAACGTTTTGCATCATAAGAAATGACGTCAAAATGCTATGACGTCATTAACACGATGACGTCACAATGTTATGACGTCATTAACACGATGACGTCACGATGCTATGACATCACTGGTTTATAAGTTTTAGGGCTATGTAGTGTTCAAAGATGTACATTTTTCATGCTAATGTGATGAAAAATGATTTTGGATGATAATAGAGGATATCTTTTGTTTTGAGTGTGATATCACTTATCTCTCATCGAGTGACGGGGTAGAGCCAGTATTTTCACAAGTGGCGCAGCTCAAAACAAAAGATATTCTATTTATTATATGCCTCTGTAGTCGAAAATGTGGTAATTTATGTCCAAAAGGCTTTGACTCGAGAGTTTTCTGGCAACGTCATACCATTGTTGATCGTAACTTAGCGATCGCGATGACGTCGCGTTGATTGTAGAAGCGACGTCAAACCATTGTACACATGACGTCATCCCCTCTGTGATATTTTCACTAACTTGAAAAGTGATATCACACTCAGTGGCGAGAAAACTTTTCTAGAACTGAGAAAACTCAGTCTCTCACCGCTTAGCATATAATAAAATAGAATCTCACCCTCGTGTCTTCTGATATCAAATATATCAACACTCGTTGATAAAAGTTAAATATCCTCGGCAAGCCTCGGATATTTGTTACTTTTATCAACTTGTGTTGATATATTTGATATCAGAAGACACTTGGGTGAGATTCTCTATATATTTCGACATACAAAAAAGTACCATACTCTGATATCCTTCTCTATAACACATGCTTCTATGACAGGGATTCAGACTAGCACTTCTTTAACAACACTGTCTAAGTAAACCTAGCCTCAATTATACTCGCTTCACTCCCGATATTGAGTCTAGCATGTAGTAGTAGCGGGTCGCATTGGTCGTCTTACCAAGCTGCAATAATATATATTGGCACAGATAACATTTGAGGCTCATAAAGAGTGAAGCGAGTATTATTTTGGCTATGTTTACTTAGAATGTTAACAACAGTTACTGGTTTCTGATTCTGTTGAACAAGTTTGGAACATTTTTCTCCTGAATTTAGATTATGATATAAACAAATACTTAGTTTAAGCTCAATTGTTTTAAGCAATTAGTAGTTACTGTTGTACATGACTTTGTTTAGGGGTCAACTTATGATAGAGGATATGGTAAGTACCACTTCATATCTCCAAGCTGTCACGAAATGTTCTCGCGAATTTTTATGTCATGATTTTATCTCGTTGTGGTAATTAACGTATAGGTGAAGGGAATGATATATCATATTTCCCTAAAGCTTGTTTTAATATTTAAAATTTACAATTAAAGAATCGTTATCTGTGGTCCATATTTCCTGTCAGGTAAAATTTTAAAGGATGAAGAGGTTTAAAATCAAGTTCCTCCATAAAGGAACGTTTAAATAAGTAGTACTCATTTGCCATGTGGCATGGCATGATTTTTCTTTATCCCTCTTATCTTCAGTTCATCTTCATCACCATCAAACATATTCTATCTTAAGAACTTCAGGGTATATGTTCCATTATGAAATCCTGTTATCGTCGCATTTACTTTATATATTTTAGTGGTATGCATACGACGTCATAAATTACGTTCCTTGCCATTCTAAACGCTATACCATTAGCAACACAATGTATAAGTTACCCTGATGATCACTATGTTGTGAAACCGGTTGGTAAGGAAGTTATATGAGGACCAATCTTCAGTTTGTTATTATCAACATATAAACATATAAACCATGAACTTTTAACTTTTGCATCTATATAAGAAGACAAAAGAATAATCCGATAATCATAGAGGTTTATCTCTCTTGAACTGCTGTGGTAAGTTTGATACGTCAATGAAAAGAAAGACGACCGTCTTAGAATCTGGTTTGATAGGACAGCTTGACGCAGTTACAGCTGCAGTTGGGGTTGATGCAGCTGTAGTCTGTTTCAGTGTTATCCACGTGACAAACGATCAATAAGCAGAAATCTGACAGACAGTACCATCAAATTGAATATTTAAGTCCTGCAATGTTAATGGTCTTTAAAAGCCATATACTCCAATCCCATTTCGGGCTACATCAAACCTACTGAATTCAAATAGATTATAGAGATATCGATTATACAAATGCTCTTGGTGACAATTCAGTCTCTCATTAAAGATTTAGTCTAGTTTGATGCGATGTGTTGATTCAACGGACACAGTATAGAATATATTAACACTTTTATACATTCTGCTCTCAGATCATCTCCGGATGCTGAGACATTTGATGCAATTACACTGCAGTGTCCAGATCACAACATGCAAAGGAATATTTTGCTATTGGCCATTATCCCAATAGTCCTTATCAAGGCTGAACTGTACACGGATGCAGAAGAACTGTTGGGAATTCTCAAAGAACGCAACAATCCTTCTTTGAGACCACGCATTAACCAATTTGATACGGTGGATGTTAGGCTCTCTCTTAGACTCAACTTCTTGGTGGATTTGGATCAAGCTCAACAATTTCTGACAGCAAACTTCTATATGTATTTCCATTGGCAGAATGATCTAATATCATGGAATGAGTCGGAGTTTGGACTTACATCAAAGGTTCATCTATCTATGAACTCTGTGTGGGTTCCAGATATTGGTGTTGTACATAATCGAAAACCACACTCGAAAATAACTGACCATGTCACAGTGAACTCATCTGGTTGGTCTAGATATTATGACGAAAAAGAAACAGTTACGTCATGCACATTGGATGTTTCAAAGTTCCCTTTTGATACACAGTTATGATAATATTTATTTTGCTTCTAGCAAATATGGACCAACAGAACTGAATATCACTTATTTCAATGTTGAAAATCCGGAACTTATTGTAAATGGTGAATGGTTTGTGAAGGATTTTACTAAAAATGTTGATATTATTGAAACCAATATAGGACCAATGCAAGTTTGGACGCTCACCTTGTTTATACAACGCCAGCCAGTGTTCTATGTCATTAACCTTCTTCTGCCAATCATCATCATAGTAGCAATCAACCCATTTGTGTTCTTAGTAAAGACAGACTCAGGAGAAAAGGTATCCTTTGCTGTGACACTTTTTCTCTCTTTTACAGTTTTCATATCCCTTCTTGGTGGTATGCTGCCGCAAACCTCGAACAGTACCTCGATTATCTCCCTTTACGTTTGTATCCAGTTCCTGTTTAGTGGTATTTATCTCATGTTCTGTGTGGGCATTCAGAGAGTAGGCAAGATAAATCATCTTGGCTTCTTGTGGAGGTGCATTGTGGGAGTGAAGCAAGTCAAACCAGAAGATCAGCCTGGAGCAAACAGCCCCAGCAATCGTGCTGTTAATGATGTAGATCTAAGTGAAAAGGCGTCAGTCAAGCTTGACAAATGGATGTTCTCTGTGTCCATCGGACTCTCTCTAGGTCTGACATTGATCACTTTTGTCCTTGTCATCAGTTGAACAGGTACAAAATAGATCTCTATCTTTGTAACAGTTACGATCAAAGTAATGCATATTTCCTCTAATAGGGTCCCAGGCTCTTATTAACATTTAACAGGTCTTACCCATCTGCGCTGATTGGAGGCGCAGCCCTTATTCATAACACATAGTTTAGGGGAAAGAACATTTTAACTGGAAGTATTGAGGAGTTTTAATAGAGGCCCGGTCCCTATTCAAATAAAGAATACTCCAGGCTGCTATTAGAGGCCTGGCCCTAGTTAGAGGAAATACGAAATGTATAAGAGTTTGTTTTGTTCTTGAACTTTTTAAAATCTTAGTTAGTACATGTGCAATTGTTGTAATTCAATGTTTCCTTCATATTGAACAATAAGTTTGTTAGAGCCTCTGGCAGGTTTAAACTTTGGATGTTTGATAGTAACTTTTTTCTGGTATCATGTTGAGCGTTGTAAGACCTTGTATGAGAATTTCTGTTCTAAAGTTATTCATCATTTTGTGGTTGTGAGAGGCATAGAGAAAGAGACGTATGGTCTAAAACAGATGAAGTGTAATTTTAAATAAATTTTGCACAAACGACGTTGATGTACAAAGCATGTATAGTATAAGATAGTAGTATAAGATGATGTACATAAAAAAGCGTAGATTGGTGGGCCTTTTTTTAATTTAGATGGTAACTTTTTTATTGGCTGCTTTCAGCGAACTTTGATTTAGCAGTTATACAGCGGCTTTACAAAATTATGTTCCATATTCATGTTTTTTAACTTAGTGCAAATATCATGTTATGGTGCTAGCTTTTATTCGACTTATTCTACATTCGAAAGTGTACCAAACGTCATGATAATTTTACCCCATTTGTTGAAATAAAACATCCAAATGTGTTCCTGTTGTACTTCATTTGTGATCAGAAATCTATTTTTATTACTAAACTAATAAAATATAACTTTTGGTACAGTTTAGCTTGCATAATGACTACGCGTAACAACACTTTAAAACTTGGGGATGTGGGACAATTAATTTATAAAGTTGACATTGGCTTCAGCTGAAATATATGCTTTGTTACTAAAAAATCCAGCTTGTAAAAATGTGAAAAGGTTTCCAACACCACACCCCCCGTTCTTACCCCTATGTGATTGATCAGCTTTTGATTGTATAAATTTATTGCCGATGAAAGACAAGATATATTGCGAAACAATCTGCTCCGTGGACTGAAAACCTCATAGGTGTAAACGCAAGAATGAGATAATAGAGTAAACGTGTTTTCCTAACACTCAGCTATTGGGATCCATGTGCAGGCCTCTGAAAAATCAATAAGCAAATTGTCAAATAACAATATGATAACAAGGCGATAAAATGATGCCATTAGCGTTCAGCCATACAGCAATCATAAATAAGGCTAGATTTCGGCAATGAACAGATTTTTGTTTACTTACTCTTGAGTCAAGGAGTTGAATTGATGGAAAACTGTCATCACATCAATTACATAGTATTTATGCTAACTTAAGTTAAATAAAGGATGATCTCCCACATGTTTTATTCATTTGTGCAGTTAGACATCAGCATAGTTGGTAGTCTGTGCATTGGGTGTCAGCTACATTTTATTTTTTGCTGTTATCGTTTTACTGTCAAAATGCATTGTGGTAGTTGGTTCCTGCTTTATGGATTGACAAGCTTTGTTTCAACGTCATCATACAAGGATCTACAGAAACTACAAGAAACTCTGTTTACTGACTACAGTCCTAACCTCCGACCTGTCAATACGTCATCACAACAGATAAGAGTCATCGCAGACATCTCCCTTTCCAAGATAGAGGAACTAGAAGAGGCTCGTGAGGTCATGGTCACGTGGTTTGATCTGCACCTGACCTGGACAGACGAGAGACTGACGTGGAACAGATCTGGCAGGTACCCGGATGTGGAGACAATGAGTCCCCCTCTCCGATCGGTGTGGACTCCTCGTCTGCAGGTGATGGAGTCCTTCGACAAATCGAATGAGAGACAGGATGACGTCATAAAGGTGAGTAGCTGTTTCTTTATTATGTATTTATTAGTAGAGAAAAGGGGGCAAGACTTGTCAGAACTTACTTCTAGCTAGTACACTTGTGAGAAAAGGATGATGATACAATACTAAATACGAGATTGAATTCACGAGTGTTAATCACTAATAGTCAATCAATTAATAGTCTGTATCTTCTAAATTTTTGAGCCAAAATCCAACCATTGTCGATGCTTATTAATGCTAAATCGAATACATGTATTATTCAATGCAATAGCAATTTTGCTATGAAAATTCTGTCCTTGTTTTCATGAAATCAATAAATAAATAATAACAGTAAAGTTTACAAAAACATATTCTCAATTAAAACTAAATGTTTCCTATCATTCAGGTTTCTAGTACTGGGGAAATCAACTGGCATCAACGAGTGCGGAGTGAAACTCCATGTCCTTTGGATATCGTTAAGTTCCCCTTCGACCATCAGTCCTGTACTGTTACATTCATCATTAAGGACGCTATTGCCGCCGAGGTAAGCTTTGCAGAAGTCAACATGAACGATAACCATCATATCAAGAATGGAGAGTGGGATATCACAGAACTTACAACTAAAAATCTTGTCGTCAAGGAATTCCACCAAAACAGAAGCGGCTTCCAACTGGTCTTCAGTTTGCAGAGGGACAGACATTACTATATGTATAATCTGATAATGCCAATGTTCATCCTGATAACGTTGAACCCATTTGTCCTTGTGATCCAGTGCACCAGTGGGGAGAGGATATCCGTCTCGGTAACTCTCTTTCTTTCCTTTACCATATTTATGACCCAGCTGAGCAACATCATCCCCAACTCCTCGTCTGGCGAACCATGGATAGCCTTCTTCCTTTATATACATTTCCATTTCAGTGGTGATGTTGTCGTGTACGCAATATTTGCTCCTAGATTCAGCGAAAGGTTCATCAGAAAGTACTTCTCGTGGCTTGGAAGGATAGGACGAAGAAAGAATGTTACCAGGATACAGACGGCAGAAAACGACCTTGACCTTACCAAGGACAGCCCAACAAAGGGAGACCACTCTGAAATTGATATTGAGCGTTTGCGTTACAGACTTGATATACTAGGTGTTGTTGTATACTTGGGTATTGCTTCAGGTATGACGATGTGGTTGCTGTATGTTTGTTTACTGTGAGATTATTTTTTATCTTACCCGTAAACATGCTTCACAGCAAAGGGTCAGCCTACCGCTATTCATTCCGCCAAATTTGAGAATTGGTCTGACGAATTACCTTGCTGATACAAATTTACAATATATATTAATATAGATTTTTATGTAAGGATTAACAAATTTTGAAATTATTACTCATTAAACTAATCAACTAATTCATTATTGTGTTGGAGCAAAATTTTACTGCTGTTTTCTTGTGTCTCCAGTAGAATTTGTATCCTAACAAAACATACATTTCTCACAAAAAAAGGTAGGGAATTATGTTTTACAAAATCTTATTAAAATCGTGTACCTGTAAATCAGGATCTTTACAAACTGAACCGAAAAAACAAAGGAGACATTTCATTATATGTTATATATGAATTTTATGAAATTGTACATTACTGTGAAATAAAGGTGTAAATTTCTTGCTTCGTATAGGGTTTTGCCTTCTTTTGTCACCAGAAGATTATATTCCTCAACAAAACGTTTATCTTTAAAACGGGGACGGCATTATTAAAACTCCCAGCAAGAGTGTATTCTTGTATATAAGGATCTATACATAATCAACCGAAAACAAAAGGAAACATTTAAAAGCGATATTCAAAGTAGTGCATATAAATATCATCTTATTGAGAAAAAGATACAGTCAACACCTTAAAATTGTATAATATGACATCACTGTCAATAAATTAACAATATTTATCGACAATTTGGTTTTGACAAATAACATTAGATAGGATTTAGTGTTCTTGGACATTCGTGAAGCAACAAGATGCAGATGTTTAACTTGGTTGTCTTAAGTAATAAAGTAATAAACACTAATAAGAATACATAAGGAAACTAAACAGAAAATCGATGTCAATCTTTTACAATTCAAGCAATATCGTGATATAGTTGAAAAGGTGTTTTCAGAATTGAAATGATACTGTAGTTAGTCGTTGATTTTATTTTGTGAACTTGAGCCACAAAGGTAGGTAAAGAAGTAAAGGATATTAGCCTCTCCCTAGGTTTTGGTTGAAAATATAGACATGAGGGTGGGGGAAATCTGCGGACCGGAGGCCCAAGGGTTTCCCCGACCCCGAATGTTTACATTTTCAACCAAAACCGAGGGAAAGGTTAATATCTGTGAAATAAAGCGGAGGAAAGAACGACGAAAATTCAGTAAAAATATTGAAATATATAAACACTGAAACGCAACCATTTATTGCAAGCTGCCTGCTTGACAGCACGCACTTCACGTAAGATATTTAAAATATACTTTGCACACTACTTTACAATCAAATTTATATAGCTTCTTTGATTGGCATTCTAGAAGTTGGTGTGATGATCAATAAAGGAAGATTATTTTTTGGATAAAGAATAAAGAAGTTGATTACCCATAAAATAACTATCCTTATTGATCAAATTTATATATAGAGAGGCAATCCTGAATCCTGCTCGACGCTTAATCCAAATTTATTAAATATTCAACATTTAACAAATCCATTTATTTGTTTCATAACATATACAAGTTATGAGTGTTGTATACAAAGTTAAAATAAAAGTAAAAATGAAAATAAGTTCTGTGGAATCTCCCAGGGATACTCTAGAATGTCCATGCAAGGGATAAGTGATGCGACATTGAAAGTAGATTTACCCAAGAAAAGAAGAACCTCCAAAATGATAATTTTCTTTATATGAATGAATTGTGTTGACATTTATAACTAAATAAACTTAAATCCTTAAAAATTGTAAAGCAGATAATAAATAGAGGATATTATATGAGTGTCCATGACATACTATGTTTACGACACGAGTGGCTAAATATTAGTATTTCCCGAGCGAGAGCGAGGGATATACTGATATTTAGGCACGAGTGTCGTAAACATAGTATGTCATGGGCACAAATATAATATTCTGTTTATTACCGTAGTCCCAAAATTAAATAAAATGCTCAAAACCTCTTTCTCAGCATAGGCAGACTAGCGGGTGGCCGCCCGTATAGATTGTGACGTCATAGGTGAACCGTGACGTCAAATCATTGTTTATTACGTGACGTCACGCCCTAGGGCAACATATGAAAAATATGAACCTCGATATGACTGCCCTCGTAGGTAATAAACGAGGATTTTACACGTTCCCATTAACCAAACATACCTATGAATATCAACCATTAATATATCGACCAATGACGACCATCATTTAGTAGTTCAGTTCATACAGATACTATATGAGTGATCTGTAGTGGCTGTTGTTGATGATATGTATTATAGTTAGAAATTTTGAAAGATGCCTGAATGTTTCATTTATAGACTAATTACGATCCAGCGACAGATACCGAGAGCAGAGGCATTCCTTCGACAGAAAGCTCGAGGGAGACGTCATTCTCTGCCCTATAAACCGATAAACATCGGTGTCCACCACTTTAAAGGGGCAGTAGCAAGTTTTTAGGGGGAATATAAGGTAATGTCAGGAAAATGAAAATTAATGGTTTCAAATGAAAGACAATGTATTTAGACTAAATGGAGCAGTAATAATTCAAATATATAGCGTAAGGTTCAGCCATGGGATTCCTTTTTCTTACAAAAATGAATTAAAGGTGTTCACACAAAAATGGCCGCCAATGGATTTTATGTGAATCCTCATACTTTGTCCTCTGACTATGGTTGATTGGCTTGTGTAATGTGATTGTTGACACTGTCAATATAATACATTAGGCATTTACTTACAATTATAAGTGCAATTTTTAAAATATAAAATTATCAAAAAACGTGCTACTGCCCCTTTAAATGGAAACGAGTCACCAAAAATATCTCGCTTTTCTATTTCAGGATGCAGGATTAAGAGGACCCTCGAAATGAACACATTTCGCGTTTACATGTTGTTGCGTTACAGCGGTATCACAGTTATTGTCCCGGTTGTACGGAACCGGAACCGTAGAGGGGGCATTGAATGAATTTTATGTCTACTAAGTATATTATGAAGTCGTGGCCATGCATGAGGTAATAAGTCTAGGCCACGAGATGTAAAGTCAAAGTCAAGTCAAAAGAAGTTTATTGTACTTGAGGCCTCTGGCCCATATACAATGATATACACATACATATACAATGTACATCTTTACAGAGATGCGCATGGATATAACAATGGAATAAGAATTCACATGTATGTAGGATTAAAAAAAGAATAGTTTAAGTTTTTGTAGATATACCATAGATCACGAATTTCCATTTAACACATTTTGACTAAGATCCATGCCATGTTTTATGAACAGAGATAATTTCAATAAAACATCATCATCTGATGACAAAATTGATGTGAATGCTATTACACTCCTCATTGAGAAGAAACCGGTAAATATTTCATTCTTAGTTCAGTATAATACGGACAATCAAATGTAAAATGTATGATATGTGAGATATTAAGTCGGGGCCACGACTTAAGTTCACCGATAGACTTTCAGCTTTAGTCCGCCATTTTGTTGAAAGATAAAACGAAGTAGAGGTTTTGATACAGAATATTATTCCAAAACGCTAGCAGCTATTATGCATGATCTATCTGCACAGATGGATCTATAATTATTCTAATCTTTGCATCATTATTTTAATTCAATCAACCAATGTTCTATCTTATATTATTGACGCATGGGATATACACTCAAAGGCAAAAGACACGACACCATCTCAAAAGCAAGATAGTTAAATGCACGTAGGGTAGATACTACTAGCCCGTAAAGTTTCATTATAATTTAAGGTGCAAGCTATTGTAACTAATAAATTTGAAACAATATTTGGCCATATTTCTGTAGTAAAAAAAGCTTTTCGAAAGTTGTTGTTTTAATATATTATTCAAGCATTCATAAACTATGAATAAGTATATAAATAAAGTTGTCGACATATTGCGCCTTGAACTTTAATTCGTTGACACATTAAAGTGGTAGGACGTCCTCAAAAAAACTTGTTTCGGTACCATACCTCATCAAGTTAAGGATAGTTGTATGAACATTAAAGCGAATGCAAATGCTTTGTAGATGTAAGCGAGAAGGGATATTCCAATCAAGAACGATCAATGATGTACATACACGTTGTACAGATGAATCCTTTGAAAGGGTGTGTATTAAAGTTAAATGTTGCATAGGTAAACATGCCCAGTCAGATATAGTTTCGACAAAATGTATGCAAGCTATCATGATGAATACCATCATTTTTCCTGGTCTACCGACATAAAGAATTTTCCTCATTTAAATTTGACTAGAGTTTAAGGAGGTTGGATACAAAATATCTAGGTATTAAGAAATAACTAAATTTGGTCTTATTTTGTTGAAAAATATGTCTTGAATCAAATTGTGTCATAAAAATACCATGTCACCACAGTTATTGTTCGAAAAAGGGCCCATCCTTTAGGGCACCCAATGATGAAAATACAATAATTTCAAAACTCCTATTCAAGATAACTTTGGAGTATAATTGTTATTTAAATGTTTTTCTATTAAGCCATTGCAGTATGTAAGTAAACTAAGTCGGAAAAAGGGAACTTGAAACTAATATGAAGTAAAGACATGCAAATAACCTTTTTCTTTGTATGATTATTTTTGTAAAATATTATTCTTTTATGAAAAAAAAATCAATTTCTCGTATTAAGATTTTTTTGAAAATTATATATTTTATAGTTAATACACACTAGAATAAGATTAAAAAGAAAAAAAGATATGTCACCAGCGGATAACAGAGATATTCACATTCAATTAAGCCACATCAATGAAAATCAACATCCAGGGGAGATAACTCTTCATTGTCAACATTACCCTTTTTAGAATTTTTCATTAGTTTTTAAGGTTAATTAGTGAAATAAATTGTATCATAAAACAAATACTTATGTTCACAAATATAACATAGTCATTGTTTTTTGTTAAACTAAATCATTATTTAATTTTTTAGTTTTTTAATCTCACACTTGCAGTGAAAAATAAACAAAATAGCATAAACTTTAAAATAGCTCAATCTGATTATCTGACTGTTGCGGATGTGCAGAAACAAAGGTATCCAACCTCCTTAAGATTGATAAAATGTGTGCTCGCGTCTAGATTTTCAATGAAGCTTAAACAGCAATTAATAAAAGAGCCGTCAACGACATGTACGTTACGTTTGACATAAACTTTTAAACCTGTTAAGTTATCCTCGTTTATAGGTGTGTGGGTCTATATTTAGAAGCATTGAGGTTCGTTTGTTAAACTGTACTCCGTCTTGATAGCTTACAGTCTAGATTTTCGTAACAGTGTTAATATTTAAATGTTGAGTTCAAGACATTAAGATGGTCATTCGTAATCATTAAAATCTAAAAACGTTACTAAGTGTCCCTATATTGTAGTAGATTTCAGGTTGTTTCAAACAACAACTTCTGAAAGGTAATGAATATTTGTACCACCTTCTAAGAACCGTCAAATCCAAGATAATAACCTTCGCTTTACCGTATACTTAAGTGTAACCCTCGCTTTGCCCATACCATCCTCTACCCCATCTGCATAAGATCATAACTCAAGACATATATATTTCATCAAAATCAAATGGATATTGTTATTGTGAAATACATTAAGCCCAAAAGTATTTCCTTTTGTTAAACATCAACTAACCTCGACCTTACCACTTCTGGATTTTAATTCAAAGATTTTTCAAAAAAATAAAAGCTGGACTTAATTTATGTTAATTTGTCCAATAAACACCTTTAATTAGCCTTTCATTTAGACAGCGTAATTATCGGCTGTGAAAAACCCACCTTGGACAGGGGCCATAAAACTCGCGCGGGTGTGACGTAATAAACAGACTGTACAGAGTAACGCATCATTATTTCAACTGAAATACCGCCTAAATAATTGTTTAATTACCATTGATGTGGATATCTTTTTTACACCAAATGCTTAGTAGTGTTACGTCGTCAAATGATTTATCTAACTGAGTGGAAAACATTTCCTGAAAATCGTTAATTATTAGGTTTTTTTCCTGTGATATTGTTACGATAGATGTATAGATAACGAGGCTGATTCTGTTTATGAAGTCACAAAATGGGGGCGTGACCAGACATACATTCACGCAAACGCAGCTTTTTCCGCATATTACGATAAAATTGAACTAAATTTGAATACGTTCATCAAATTAACGTTGTGCATGCGTGATTCCATCGAACAGAATGTCGTAAAATAAATTAATTGATTTTTTATTAGCACTAACATTTTGTTTGCCTTTGGCAGCTACGGCATGTAAAACTTTGTTTTGTAAAAAGATTGCAAACTTTCTAGGTTTATTTCAAAGAGGCATGCACTCAGTAATTGGCATATGTGAATCCAACAACTTAGCTGTTCTTCCATCAGTAGACTTTTGTGTAGAATTAAGCAGTTCATGTAAACTCACGGGCAAAAGAAAAGTTTCACCTCAGTTGGTTTCGATTTTACAACGATTTGAAATATATATGACGCATTTGATTATGGAATCATCAACATTAATCATATCTACAATATTTCATATGAATTGATCGTTGATTGATTCATTTTTTGTTAAGATATCTTTGTTTAAAGAAGACCGGGGTAAAAAATGAAATTTACACCAACATGACCCCTACCATGTTAAAAAGGGTGTAAATGAGCGGAAAACAAGGTTTGTTTTGTGATTTTTTAGTAAAATATAGCTTATATATCGATGACCATTTGTTGTTTATTAAAATTAATTTTCAAAAAAAAATAATTAAAAATTTCAATTTTCCACACAAAAAATCAAACACGTCTAGAAGTATTCTTTGGTTGATAACTAAAGGCTTGCACTGTTCTGCTTTAGCGTACGACGTCTAAAAATGAAAATATTTGTAATTGAAGATTATGTATATGATGAAATCAACTAAGGTGAAACCTTTCTTTTGCCCGTTTATGTTTAAGACATTGACAGACAGATAGATTTTATCCATTAATGCGGGCCGTGTGGTCTATGTTACAATATAGTTTACAATATTAATTAATAAAATAATTATAATAATAAATACAGAGGTTATATTGATAAAAAAAAATTACTTTAACAATTTAAAATACCCGTTAGAGAATGACAACCTGCATACACATCTTAGCATTGTTCATGTAAATGTTTGTAGTCTACAAGATAAGCTTGATATAGTTTATGCAGAACTTAATAACTTCGATGTAATCTGTATTTCTGAAACGTGGCTACACGCGGGTATAAGCAACGATGACATCGCATTGTTAGGATATCACCCACCAGTCCGGCTAGACCGACCCTCGCGTGGCGGCGGAGTCGCAATTTACGTTAAAGAAAATTTACATCTTAAACATAGAAAAGAATTTGAAATTCCGGGTCTAGAAGCAGTCTGGGTCGATATTACCTCGAAAAATAACGTCCTGCGTATAGGAACATTTTACAGAGCCAACCCTCGTGCCTTTTATTGGGACCTAATTAATGATTCTATTGCTATGGCGGTTGACACTAATATAAAAACAGTTGTGTTGGGCGACTTTAATACTAATATATTAAACCATTCCGACATCAACATTGCCTGTTTAGAAAGTCTCTACGGTATGACACAAATCATCAATGAACCGACGCGCATTACAACTAACTCCAGAAGCTTGATAGATCTAATACTGATTACCTGTCCCAATCTTATTGTTTCTTCTGGTGTTATCCCCAACTTCTGCAGTGATCATTGCGCAGTGTTTGCTAATCTGAAGTTTCAAAAGCCAAATAGAAAGACTTACACGAGAACTATTTTTGACTATGACAACATTGACAAAAACGGTTTATTGTCTGCTGCGAGAGCTTTAGATTGGTGTGCTCTTGTTACTGAAGATGTCAATGAAAGTGCTGAGAATATAGTTGATTGCATATACAACCTGGCCCAGTCTTATATACCAAACAAACGAGTTCGAATTCGTCCAAACGATGAACCATGGATGAATGGCTATATTCGTAGAATAATGCGCAAGCGAAATCGAGCACATAAAAAAGCTAAGAAAACCAATACGCCTGCTGACTGGCATTGTTTTCGGGTACAGCGCAATAAGGTCATTTCAGAAATTCGAAGATGTAAAAGAGACTATGATACGAAACTCGACGAGAAGTTAAATGATTCTTTAAATAGCAAACTTTGGTGAAAAATCATAAAAAACTATACTGCGAAATCAGACAAATCAAAAGTCTTCCCGAGTCTAGAAAACGATGGCATCGTTCTTGAAAATGATATCGATAAAGCTAATTTACTTAACGACTATTTCGCTAATCAAGCTAGAGTCGATAATGAAGATGATGATATTGAAGATAACATACCTACACCAGATTTTTCACTTGGAGAAGTAACTATAAACGAACAGGAATGAGAAGATATATTATTATCTCTAAATATTCGTAAATCTGTTGGGCCTGACTTGATAAGTAATCGTATTTTAAAGACACTTTCAAAAATCATTGCAAAACCGCTGACTCTACTTTTTAATCTGTCCTTGACTAAGTCTTCATTCCCTTCACTTTGGAAAACAGCATCGGTCGTTCCGTTGCATAAAAAGGGCAGTGTTCACGAATGTTCAAATTACAGACCTGTTTCCCTTTTGAGTTGTGTCTCCAAACTTTTCGAAAAATGTGTCCACAAACATATTTACAATTTTTTCTTAGACAACGGAATAATTACAAGATTCCAATCTGGATTTACGGCCGGCGATTCAACCGTATATCAATTAACACATTTATATAATTTCATAAGTAAAGCTCTTGACGACGGAAAAGAAATTAAGGCGGTGTTTTGTGATATTAGTAAAGCGTTTGATCGCGTATGGCATAAAGGTCTCATTCACAAACTCCAAAAATACGGCGTGAGCGGTTCACTCCTCGCGTGGTTTGAAAACTACCTATCTGACCGTAAACAATATACAGTAATAAATGGTTCTCAATCTGAAAACAGATTTGTACTTGCTGGGGTCCCTCAGGGATCCGTGTTAGGGCCCCTTTTGTTCTTAGTATTTATCAATGATATTGTAAATGATATGGAATGTAATATTAGATTATTTGCTGATGATACCTCGCTCTATGTCATTATAGACAATCCAAACGTAGCATACAATATGCTAAGTAAAGATCTTGAAAGAATCTATGCTTGGGCTGACAAATGGAAAGTTAAATTCAATCCTGCAAAAACAGAAACCATTATGTTTACAAGAAAACGAACTGTAACTGTATTACCAAATCTAACCATGAATGGCCAAATCATTGCAGACGTTGAAAACCATAAACACCTTGGTCTAACATTTCAAAAGGATGGCCAGTGGCATTCTCACATAGATCAGATGGTTAATCGAATTAGTCCGATGATCAATTGTTTACGTAGTCTTAAATATAGGTTAACACGAAAAAGTCTTAAGACCTTGTATAGTTCCTTTATTCTTCCAATATTTGACTACTGCGATCAAATCTGGAATAACTGTACTAAATCACAAGAATATCTTCTAGAAAAATTACACCTGGACGCACTAAGAACTATTTGTGGTGCTGTAAAGGGTACAAATCATCAAAAATTATATGACGAGACTGGCTTTACCTCACTGTCGACGAGACGATATTACCATAAAATGTGCCTGTTTTATAAAATGAATTCAAATTTTACTCCTGATTATCTCTCTGAGCTTATCCCACCCACAATATGCCGCCAATCACTCTATGAATTAAGAAACTCTAATGCGATTCAGGTCCCTAATTGTCGTACGGAAATATACAAAAATTCATTCTTGCCGTCCGCTATTGTCGAATGGAATAACCTTGATGAAACTCTAAAGAATTCAGAATCGTACGAAATGTTCAAAACCAATTTATATAATAATAGATGTATAGTACACGAAACTTTTCAAAATTACGGACTGAGAAATGAGCAAATTTTACATTGCCGTATTCGATTGGGATGTAGCAACTTAAATGGACACAAATTCGATAGATTTATTGACAACGACTCGCGCTGCTCGTGTGGTTTCGTCTACGAAGATGCACATCACTACTTTTTCACCTGTCCAAATTACATGAATATTCGTCATGAAAGTTACTATTATGTTAATGGTCACAACTTGAATACTGTTTTATTTGGTAACAAATCCCTGTCAAATAATATAAATACAAGAATAATAACATCTGTTCACAACTTTATATTGTTAAGCAGACGCTTCGCCTAATATATATATATGTATATTATAGATATATGAGACATTTTTTTCTACTAGGTATATATTTATGTGTCTTTATGATGTAAACATCCTGTAATAATGTATGTTTTGGGGAGAGACATTTATATAGGGGAAACCCTGTTTGTCGATCCCGCTGTACATGAGTACATAAATAAATATTGTTTAAACCATACACATCTTGTACTTGATTCAAATAATGCGCTCGTAAAATCTGGTATCGATCACAGATTAAGAATACATGATGTTCATCTTCAATACCGCCCTTATAACAATTTTGACAAACACTTTTTGGGACATCTTGTTGATTTTTACGTAAACATTGTACATTAAAATTAATTCAAAATTTACAAAGAGTTCTTCTAAGAGATCTATCCTGTAAAGAAGCAGAATATTTTTCAAAGCTTAACAAAGATTTAACATTGGCGAAATGGGATAAGTAATGTAAAGCAGACAATTTTGCAAACCAATTTTGTGACACAAATATCTTTTAGTATTTCCTGAAACCGATACATAAATATATTTACATCACCAACATTTTGCCAGACCCAAACATAGGAAAAACATTTGTAGTTAAACATTTTCAAACATCAGACACCCAACTTTCATGACCTTGCTCATCTAGTCTTTTAAGGGAAAAGGAACATTGTTTGGGATATCTGTATTCTTTCATATGTGATAATTTTTAAAACCAATATTTTATAGCTCTCTGTACAAACATACAATGGCGTCCAATTTCGCCTAAAATAGTTATGTTTGGGGCATTTTTACCTACCCCTAGAAAATATTTAAAGTATAAACTTTGCACTTTTTCAATAGAAGAGTAATAGTTAAGTTTAAGTTTAAAGGGGCACAATGCGCTCGCGGGTTAATTAATTATTTGTTGGAAAAGCTTAATTAGCCAAGCGTAACGAGGTCGGAAATCTCAATCAGCGATGTTTGTTTTGCGCAGCGCCCTACTCGCGCGGTACTCAACCGGATACGAGATTGTTTATAAGTCCAAACAATATGGCCGAATAAAATCATCCTTATGTCCAATCAAACTTCAATACTAGGCATACCCAGTAACATCTGCAAACTTATTACGTACCAAAAATTAAAACATTCACTAATATATCTTCGTGAGTTTATCATGAGGTAATAGACAAATTTTTGAGTTCAATATCACATGCCAAGTCGATGAAAAATGTCCGTTGAGGATAAAATATTGTTGTTTTTGGGTTGGAGTTTAACGTCTTCTTTCACCTTGCGGTGATGTCGCCGACGTGGATTGAGGATAAAAGGTTGATTATAAGATTATAGGTAAAAAGTCCTCGGAAAAAAAGTACCAGAAAAAAGTCCTCAGGAAAAAGTCCTTTTATCGTAAAAACAGATTACATTGATCTTGACATCAAAGTTTTTGTAAAGATTGCATCCTTGAGTATTAATAATTGAAAACTATGTTTGTTTTAACTGTCAAAGTAATCTTTGCAATTGATATTGTAAAGAAAGTATGAAGTGTTTATGTATAATGACTTTAAATACATGGATTAAATTATTAAATTTAGCCATGAAGGATGTTACGATAACTAATTAAGGATTAAAATTGAGAGCTTGTAATTGTATTGAAGAACTCAACGACTTGAATGTGTGATTTTAGCTGACTGGATCAAAGCAGTTCTGCATTGTCATGTGAGTTTAACTGAGTTAATCAATGAAGGCTATTCTATCAGGAGATGCGAGAACTAACAATGTTTGCGAAGGGTGGAACCAATTAAGTTTGGATAGCAGAGTATTGCCATGGTTGTAATCACAAACTTAACAGCATGTTGGTTTTGTTAAATAGCCACTCTGTATGTATTGATAGTAGATTGAGAATATCCACTCTGCAATCTTTTTATCTCTTGATTGAATTCACCCTGTTTAGAGACTCAGACCAGAGACAAACCAAGTCAATTTTTTTCTCAGGTACATATGGTTTATAACAATAAATATTTATCAATAAAATAATTCCTTGATAAATAACATAAAACTTTAAAATATATCAATAAATATATATCAATAAGGAGATGCCACTGTCGAGACCGTCTATGCCCAAGATGCAGTTGGCAGTCGACCAGTGAGGAAGATCAGGAAGAAGTTCCTGAAGATGCAGGAGAAATTGAAGAATCTTTGTCAAGACCATGTTTGTGAGAGAAAATCAATCCCAGAGTTTTTTGTATGGGGTTGGATGGAACATTAGAATAAATAAAGAATTTTGAATTGTCAGGATTAGTGCTGATGTGTATTGAGATGTGAGATGTGAGTAGTGCTCAGACCTGAACAAAGGTGCTAAGACAAGTGAAAGGTTAGTGCTAAACAGTATTAAAATTAGTGCTCATGAAATGTCTTAAGGTCCAAAAGCAGATAATGTTATTGTTTAAATATAAAATGTTATGAAAAATATGTATGTTAGTGTTTTTATTGATGGATAATAAAATCTTGTGGCTTTTTTTCCTGTGACTTTTTTTCCTATGCAAATTTATGACTTTTTTTCCGTGACCTTTTTCCTGTGACTTATTTTTCCGTGCCTGGCGAACCATTGATTGGTTCAAAAGTGATATATTTGTTGATGTTTTGTTGAAATATTAATGTGATACAGAAATGTCACAAATATCACGATATCATAAATGTATGTTGAATCATATACAAAGTACATGTAAATGAACTTTTTAATCAAAATCTTTGGGTTTTACAAATAGGACTTTTTTCCGAGAACTTATTTCCTAGGCAAAATTAGGACTTTTTACCGGGACTTTTTTTACCGAACACCGATTATAACCTTTCATAAAGATTTTTTTTATGAATGTGCGTTGCTGTTGTTAAATTGAGTTAAGATTTAATCTTTGTCTAAATGTTTCAAATAGATGAAATATTTGAAACCTTTCTGCAGACAAAATGTTAACCAATGATATTAAAGAATATAATCCGACCAATGAAAAGCAGAAAAAGAATGTAAATTTATTTCATAGGACTCCCCTTCATCACTATATAATAAGTACAACAAGCCATTCACAATATCAGAACTAAACAATGTTGTAAATAATAAAAAAGGAACAGCCTCTGGTATTGATCAAACCAGTTACACAATGCTTAAACGTCTTCCCTATAAATGCAAACAAGTGTTATTAGATTTCTACAATAAATTATGGAAAGACGGCAAATTAACAACAGACTGGAAAGAAAGTCTTATTATACCATTACACAAACAGGGAAAAGACCCTACCAAATCCGATTCATATAGACCAGTCTCCTTAACATCTAATCTATGTAAAACACTCGAAGCTATGGCAACGAAAAGATTACAGCACTATCTAGAAACTAACGAATTGATAACACAGAATCAATCAGGATATAGAAAATCCTATAGCACCACTGATCATATTGTTAGATTACAACACTCTATCAGACAAGCTCAACAAAATAATAAATTTACTACAGCAGTCTTTCTAGACTTTAGTAAAGCATTTGACATGGTCTGGAAAACAGGCTTGATACAAAAAGTTAAGAAAAAGGGCATACAAGGGGAAATGCTAAACTTTATAAACGACTTTATGTCAGACAGAACTTTTCGTCTTAAAACAGATGATCAAATATCAGACAACTACAGTTTAGAAAATGGAACCCCACAAGGTAGTATCATATCACCAACATTGTTCAATATCATGATAGATGATCTATTTCACAAACTACCGAAACAAGTGAACACCTCACAATTCGCTGATGATGGGGCCCTTTGGGTCAGTCACAAACATCAACATGTAGCTGCAGAAATATTACAAAAAGCCTTAATCAAAGTAAATGAATGGACCCAGAACTGGGGATTTAAATTATCCACAAGCAAAACTGTATCAATTCTCTTTCGGCCAACACCCAGAGCCGATTGCAGACCACTGAAATTATACATTAATGAAGAACCATTAAACCAAGTTAAATATGTAAAATTCTTAGGCATAATCTTTGATGAATATCTAACATGGAATCAACATATTGTTGAACTGTCACAAAGATGCAAAAAAGATCTCAATATATTACGAATGCTTTCTCACACCAGGTGGGGCAGCAGCAAGGAAATGTTACTCTTGCTATATAAATCTCTGATTAAATCCAAACTGCACTATGGAGCAGAAGCTTGGTGTGACACTAGTCAAACCAACATACAAAAGCTAAAAACCATACAAAATCAAGCTTACAGATATATATCAGGATGCCTAAGTGGCACATCAATGGAACTAGTCAGACATGAACTAGGCGAACTCCCGCTAGAAAAAGAATGGGAAGATAATATTACCAACTATATTGTTAGATCAAAGCATAAGCCATGTTTACAAAATATTATCACACGAAAAAAGCAAATAATGACTAAAAGAGTAAAAAAAATACCAACACCATTTGGTGTTACCATGAAAAAACACATAGACAAATATGACCTTGATACAATAGACGTTATTTCTGACCCATATACCAAGCATATCCTAAAACCTCCAGACGTTCCCGATATCCAAGTCGATATCAAATTGAAAGACCTCATAGACAAAAATAATCCAAAACCTAGTGACCTCAGTAACACTCAAGTCTATAGAGAACAAAACTACAATCAAACTGATTACATTCAAATCTTTACTGACGGTTCTAAAGATGAAAAAGGAAGAGTAGGCTCTGGGATAGCCTTCACTCACACAGGTGATGAAGATATATCCCTTAAACTACCAGACAAAACCTCTATCTTCACAGCTGAACTTGTAGTTATTCGACAAGGACTCATTATCAGTAAAGGCTACAAACACAAAAATATAGCTATATTTACAGATTCACTCAGCTCACTGCAAGCTTTACAAAACAAAACGGAAAAAAATAGTCATGAACTTCTACACCAAATTTACCAGGGGTATAATTATCTAACTCAGGATAACAACAATGTTAGATTTATATGGGTGCCTTCCCACATAGGCCTAACAGGCAACGAAAGAGCCGACCGAGCAGCAAAAGCAGGTCTAACCCACAGCAATAATGTCAACATACCATTTACTAAAAAAGAAATTAAGAGCATTGTTAAATCCATTAGAACGGATAAATACAACACAAACTTTAAAGGCAACTGGGGACATACCCAGTACTATCAAGAACAACCTACAAAAGTTACAAAGGTTAAAAACTTCCACAACTTTAGAAGGGTTGATGTAGCCATAACTAGACTTAGGCTTAACAATGTTAGCAATGGGGTTTATCTCCACAAAATAGGGAAAGCACCAAATAATCTATGCAATCAATGTAATGTCGAAGACACCATACATCACATTCTGTTTCAATGTGATAAATACCAAAAACACAGGGGACAACTCCTTGAAAATGTAAGCGCTAACAACCCACAAGAACTGTTAGCCAATGCTAAAAATTACCAGTACCTTTCAGTATTCCTACTACAAACCAAATTGTATAAAACATTATAATTAATAACCACCTAGCCTTACACCCAAACTCCTAACCATTACCTACCCCTCATCCCCTACCCAATTTAAGGGTCACTAAACCCTAACAACCACCCCACGGGTAAAACTCCCAGAAGGACCCTACGGAAGCGAGACTGATCTCTTAAACCTCCTTCTTCTGGTAAGTGTTGGTCATGGCGGCCCACGACCAGAGCTGGTTGGTGAGATGGGTTCACGATATACATTACCTCGGGACCACTCGTGCAAGCCTATACAAACAGGCGCGTAGGCTCGCGACGGGAGATTTCCACCTAATACCTAAAATAATATTTACCACTCCCATATTTGGGATAACTGGTGGGACTAGGGCACAGGGCACGGTGCACGGTGTGGCTATCCCCGGAACTGCACTAAATTATAACTGGTAATTTTCCCAGTAGCAAACCTCAAAACCCTCACTGCCTGCTTCTTAATCGGGTTCAGTGGGGAGGACAGGTATTGTACCTTAAGTGTATGGTTAGACTACCCCCTGCACTTTACATAGGTACAATACCAGTCAGACGACCTTCAAGAAAGAAAAAACGCACATTGCGAAGATAACAACGCTGGAAACAACAGCAAATAACAGACTAAGTATATCAAACCAAAAAGATAAGTATTACTCCATTCACTCAATTATCAATAAATTTAAATATAAAACAGTACTAATTACAAATAAATATAAATACAATTCAAACACAATTATTCAAATACAATTTTATTTTATCACAATTAAAAATACCATCTCAAATACTACTTTAAACCTTTTAACTTCAATATAATTTCCCAAACATAAAATATTCTTTTTATCTCTTTCAGGTACCACGCCATTTCACAGCACTATTTATTTACTTACTATTCATAAAATCCGAGCGCATTGTGACAAATTGTTGTCAACAAATGGTATTTCTACATGTGAGCATCACCTTCTCGTTTTCAATTTGAAACTTTGTGTATGGTATTATCTAAAAGGGACCACCATCATAAGTGGGTTGTCCTAACACCTTAAAGGTATTGATGCGACTAATTATTCATAGATAACTAACAAGGTGCGAGGAAAAAGGTTAAGTTACTTGGAGAGATACTAATTTATGGCAAAGCGGCGTACGCCGGTCACACAGTTTGCGTAATGGTCCAATAGTATGAATCAAGTGTAACCATCAATGTCAAGTCTCTGTTTCGCATTTAACATACTCAAACTAGAATCATATCTCAACTGAAATACAAGATACTCCAAAGCTAAGTGTAAAAATAATGTTTTCATTAAAGAAAAACATAACTTTCGTCGTTAAAGAATACGAAACGATTGGTATAAAATTTGACTTTACGTTAGAGCATCCGCTTCCGGTTTATGTTCAGCTGAGGACACGTTACACAAAGTATGTTTATTCTTCGTAATTAAATGGAATTTTTAATTAACAATAGGATACAAAATGACGGAAGGGAAACAAGATTTAACAAAGTTAACAGTGGTTCAGTTAAAACAGAAATTAAAGAAGATTGGTATGAGTACAAAAGGCCGAAAGGCCGAGTTGGTAGGTCACTCGAGATCGTGTCGCGAATATGCCTGGATTGATGAAGAGCATGTCCCTGTTGTTTCCAGTTTGTTACAGTTTGATTAATTTTTAGAATCCATAACTCACCTTACTAAGTTTTCCTTTGCTAGATCGATCGTAATGGGCCCACATCGATGTTGTTAATTTCGTTTTTTGTTTTGTGAGGGCTCTGATATGATATCTGTCCCCTTTGTAAGTTACAAATGGCTAGACTGGACCTTTATTACCGTTGTTTATTTTTATATGTTTACACTCTTATATTTATTGACTCGTCTCAACAATCAACTCTTTTATTCTTAAATGGCTAGATTGTATTTGAATTAAACCTCATCAATATTGTAAATTCCATAGAATTCATACTAAACTCATTTATAGGTGTTATGATTTATATCTGTCAACTCTTTGTTCCTCTCAGTTCCCCATCTATGAGATTTGTTTGTACAGTTTGTCAGGTCAAGCGTTATTTAAAAAAGGTTGATTTGTTGGTCTCAATACAGCCACTTGATTGAGTTTAAGAATTTATTGTTTATTCAAGCAAAGCAGTTACTTATGTCTTACTACCTCATATAGATGAAATTTCTGCTATTTATCATTTATTTATTTATCATTACCATTACAGAATCTTTTATTCATATATTCATATTTGACTTAAATGAATTCCATAACACTATTTTTTTTTCAATTAGTTAAAAACCCTGACTTGCACTATAATAATACAGTGTCAAAATGTTCCTATTACTACCTTGAAATTTTTCTAAAACTTAAGAGAATAGCTCCTCAGCTTCTGACCATAACAAAAATTTATCTTGTATTTAGAACTTACTGCACTTTATATATTATATTTTTTAAAAGTTGATTGAACTTGAAATATATGACTATAATGGCATTTCGTCAGACAAACCGCCAAACTAATCACTCGATATATAAATTGGAGATATCCCCTTAATCTTTAAGAACTGAGAACTAGTCTGATGTGAGATAGTATTGATTTCAGAAGAGTTTTGTTTACTTGCTCTGAGAGGTTTGTTTGTTCCTTTGTTAAGCTTGTTAGTTATCAATGGTTTGATGGGTTTACAACAGGTGCTATCGTCTAGTGCCTAAATATTTCCTGGGTACAGCAGGGTTTCGACCCTCAAAACATCTTTTCAACCCTTCAAGAGAATTAGGTTATACTAGATTTCCCAAATTTGAGAATATCATCTTTGTTAAATGGAAACCAGAGATAAATCTACCCCTGCATCAAAATGACTTATATTAATAAAATTTTGAAAGGTTCCGTAAAACTTAAACTGCAAGTATCTGGAAAGGAAAACATTTTGTGGTACTATTTTCAATATATTTCATGACTCGCTTAAATCTGCTCAGAATCACTAGACCCTGTGATTTCGAGTCCCTTGAATGATCTTGACAGGGAAATTTTAGAACCTTAGGGAAATTTTGCAAGTTTTTGTAGAATATAATGTTAAGACCTTCGTGTTGGTTTGGTCTCTTTTGTAATGTTTTGGTTATTTTTCAAATTACAGCGAGGATGTTTGCATAATCTTGAGAACAATTTCATTGTATTTGTCTGAAAATTAAGCTGTAGAAGGCCTGATGAGCTACAGTGCAAATGACTCTTTGTCAAGATGTTGACTTCCTGCTTTGAAAGGTTATATTGACTGATTTGATAAATGAAATAGAATGTTTATATTAATAGTGAAAAACAAAATATATGTACCTGCATATCACTTACAAATTTGAGTTGAATTATTGTTGAGGCATGAACAGTTTCATTATACTAACCGAATGTTTCTGTTGTATCATATATTTATGGCATTATATTTTTTAACAGTAGACTAAATATTTTGATTTGAATGCCTGTAGTCCTCAAATATCTTAAGATCCTAAGATTTCAAGATGTTTTGAGCTTGTGTATAATAATATATGATGAAGCGAGTCAAATGTATTGTCTGTAATGACAATCTTTTGGAGTTACTAACTTGTTCAAAGACACAATGAATATAACTAACCACAATCATGGCACTTACATAAACTGGTTATGTGTTTATAAATTCATAATCTCCTTGTATACTCGTGTGAACTGACTTTTTGTATTCAGTATTCAAAGAGTGTGACTATTCTACATTTGGAAAACATTTAAATATGATTATCTGTTATTTGTAAGGCTAAGTGTAGGTAGAATTTATCCCTTATGAGAAGTTCTCTGTGGGTTTTATTTAAGGGAATATTTTTTAGTCATCAACCTGATGGACTCTTGTTATGAATGTATAATAATCATTGTTTTGTTACTTAATGAAGATAATATCCCCTTAGAACTAACTTGCGATGGTGCTTAGCTCATGTCATAAAATTTTCTTGTTAAATATTAGGCAAAACAAAAAAGTACCATCTTTTTCACATGAATTGAATGTCCATATTCAAATGATAAACAAAAACGATCGCTGATTTGATAATATCGCTCATGAATATTAGTTGTTTATCTTTCCATGAAAACATTGTGTAAGGTTTTGAGATGGTCCCAGGTCAAAGGTCACCTGAGGATGAGCATGATAAGAGTGAGTGTTTATAAGTGTGAAAGGTCAAGTGAAGCTGAGTTACATCATGTGTTGACTTGAATATTACCTTTAACCTCACGCCTGCTGATCCTCAAAGCTCTCTCTTGGATTTCTATTCATCACATGGGATACCTGGCAGAATTAGGGTTAATAGTGTGGAATCGGTGAAACCCATATCATAATCAACCATTAACCCTGTTGTCGCAGGGCTCTGCCTTAGCCCTGTTCTGGGATACCTGGCAGAATTAGGGTTGTTTGTGTGGAATCAGTGAAACCCATGTCATAATCAACCATTAACACTGTTGTCACAAGGCTCTGCCGTAGCACTGTCTTAGCCCTATGTTCTGGGATACCTGGCAGAATATGGGTTAATAGTGTGGTATCAATGAAGACATTCACCCTTTGACTCTGAGGAATTTTTTGTGAATGTACATGTGTCTTGTTTCTGGGTTGTTTTTTTTGTGTGAAAGGGTTAATCAGCAATGCTCTGTACAAGCTATGTATGTTCTAGAAAACCTGGCAGAATTAGGGTTAATACAGTAGTGTTGTATCAATGAAGACTTTCACCCTTTCACTCTGAAAAAAATCATGAATGTATATATATGTGTCATGTTTCTGGGTTTCTATGTGAGTGAAAGCCACTGAAAGGGTTAATCAACCTTTAGTCCTGTAACTACAAGGCTCTGTCCTTGCCCTGTGCTGTGGTACAGATAGGGTTAATGCGGTGTCTCATCAATCAATAATCAATATGGAATCACAACTGTTGCTTGATTCTATCATTTCACAGTGTCACAAGTTATTGAGGTAAGCTTGTTGTCAGATCTCCTTGCCCTGTCAAAGTTTTGTCGGCTTCATCCAAGCTGTGTTTCAGTGTGATATTTAATTCTCTGTGTATGGTTGATAGAGTTCAGATGATATCATGGGCTTGATATTGCCCAAATTACATTAAACTTATATCACAGAATTTAAGAAAATATATCATTACCATAACAAAAATATCAAAGTTACAGTAACAATTCAAAACATACAAGTAAATATCATTAATAACATACAATGTAATTATTTCAAATATTTTAGATAAAGACAACTTTTTCCCATAGTCACATTCACCTCAAGCTACAAAATGTCAGACATAATCTTCATATAAAAGGTAAACATAATCTCCATATAAAAGGTAGACATCTTGGCTACCTCTAGTTTTAAATCCTTTGATAAAGTGTTGACACCGACAGTGATTTTAGTAGATAGAGCCTTAGGCTAATTTAAGATAATCCACTTAAGAAACTTAATTGATGGCACTTACTTAATCTTCCAATAACTCAGACATTTCATATCATAAACCGTCTAGGATGTTGGAAATACTTAACGAGATTAAAAGTTTGACCAATGAGAGGTTACCTTCATTTAGCTATATAAACCATCAGAGAAACTAGAATATTCAGTTGCAGTTTGGGAGTCATACCTAACACATCTCAGGACTACTCCGGGGGCTGACTTACTACTTGGACCTTCATGCCCCTGGAGTGGAAACCAACTGTTATCTACATATTGTATCTATGTTGTTATGTAAGTCATTCCTGTAAATAAAAGTGTGCATATCTATTCCATGGACTTTGGATTTCTTCTGCCTAGAGTTAATTCCCCGTTAAAACTGGACAGTTAGACCATCAACCCGGAATATCAAAAGTTGGGGCAGATGAGGATTTCCTGGAACCCTGCCTCAGCCTTATGATAACTTGGTGAGAATCTTCAAAAGATCCTGAATCCAGATGCCAGGAATTGTTTTGGACACACAGACAGAGGACTAGTCTGAAGATATGAAAGTATCTCAGATGATATAACAGCAACGACATCCACTGACCACGAGAGAAACTCAAAGACCACACCTACTCATTGAGGCCGCCAAGTGATAAGGAAATTCATAAAAAGTGTAAGTACATTACCATTTTTATCTTATCTCATTCTTGGTTTAGTTATTTTGCTTACTTTAAGGTTTCTTAAACATGAGTTCTGGTATGGATGGCAACTTTGAGGGAGAAATCCCAATTGTTTCTCTTGTCACCCCTCTTGCCAAGTCAATCATTAAGGCTGACTTTGGTGATTGTTCTGCTGCCTGCCTCGTAGATTCAGGTAGTAGCGTCAATTGCATTTCGTCCAACTTGCTTGAACTAGCATTTCCGGATGTTAAAGTAGGGAAATCACGTTTCCCACATGTTAGAGGAGTTGGAGGATCCTTACTGGAGGTGATAGGGTCAGTTGTCTTGGACTTTTCTATTGAAGGCCAAGAATTTTCTGATAGGTTTCATGTTCTCCCTACTATGCCAAAAGCGGTAATTTTGGGGTTAGAATTCCTTGAAGAGAATGATGTTGTTTTAGATTTCAGTTGTGATTCTTTAATTATTGACAATAAGACCTCAGACAGACATTACATTAGATTTATGACCAGTTCAGAAATGTCAGGATTAGCCAAAACTATTGACCAGATTTACATTCCTTCTCAGAGTGAGATACATTTCAAAGTTAGATTAGAAGATGTTCCAGACGGAGTGACCATTCTCATAGAACCAATCTCTTCACTAGCAGAAAATTTTGAAGTAGCAGGTGGCAATACCATATGTCAATCAAACAACGGGATAGGGACATTTCGGCTTATGAATCCATCTCAAGAAGAAATAGTACTAGAGAAAGATTCAGTAGTTGGCAGCTTTAGCTATATTGATGTTGACAATATATTTGACACTGACTGTGAGCAAGTAAACACAGTACAAACAGACACAGACGGTAATAAGCAGGACAAAGACTATGTTAATATTGCTAAAGAGCTTGGATTTGATCTAGCAAATGCTCAGCTTACTAAAGAGCAAAGACATAGACTGTTAGAGTTTCTAGGTAGGAATAGGGATATCTTTTCGACAAGTTTGACAGACCTAGGGAAGACAGACATGCATTATCATGAAATAGACACTGGCAACACTGCACCCATTAGATGTAGACCTTACCGCCAGTCACCCCATCTGCAGAAGGTCACAGAAGAACTTGTCGACGACTTCCTGAAGAATGACCTCATCGAGGAATCCTGCTCGATGTATGCTGCTCCCATAGTTTTAGTTAAGAAGCGAGATGGTACTTACAGATTTGTCTGTGACTATAGAAAATTAAATGCTGTTATTTTACCAATGTCATGGCCTCTACCTGTGTTTGATGATGTTGTTGACCAGATTGCAAGCAAAAATGCTCAAATTTTTTCAACGTTAGATTTAGCAAATGGCTTCTTCCAGGTCCCACTCCACGAGAATTCGAAACACAAGACAGCTTTCGTGACACACAAAGGGCTCTATCAATTTAAACGCTTGCCCCAAGGCTTAACAAATTCACCACTTTGTTTCCAGATGCTCATGTCAAAAGTGCTTAGAAAATTGCTTTTCAAAATTGCCCTAATCTACATAGATGACTTAATCATCTACAGCAAAACTTTTGAAGACCATTTGACCCATTTAGAACAAGTGTTCTACTATCTCAGGCAGGCAAACCTAACATTGAAACCATCCAAATGTAATTTTGCAACAGAAAAAGTGTCCTTTCTTGGCCATGTCTTATCTTGTGGAGGTGTGCAGGTAGACGACAAGAAGATAGAAGCCATCAAATCTTTTCCAGTTCCTAAGTCCCAGAAGCAAGTCAGATCATTCTTGGGACTTACAAATTTCTACAGGAAATATGTTAAAGACTATGCCAAAATTTCTCTACCCTTAAATGCTCTTCTTAAGAAACATTCAGACAATATTTCAGACAAGAAACCCAAATTCCAGTGGTCACTTGAGTGTGAACAAGCATTCAATGCTCTTAAAGAAGCTATGTGCACCACACCAGTTTTGGCCTATCCAAATTTCGAAAAAGAATTCATACTTTCAACAGATGCCAGTGATATGAGCATAGGCTTCGTCTTAAGTCAGAAAGACCAGGACGATAAAGAACATCCTGTGGCCTATGGCGGAAGAGCTCTACATGGCAGTGAGAAGAATTGGAGCATCACAGAGAAAGAAGGCTTAGCGCTAGTAGAAGCAATTAGATCTTTTAGGCCATATTTAGCAAACTCCAAATTCATAGTGTACACAGACCATATTGCACTTAAATGGCTGAAATCAATTAAAGATGCCACAGGAAGATTAGGACGTTGGTCTCTAGAACTATCAACGTACAACTTTGATATCTTACACCGCAGTGGCAAACGTAATGGCAATGCTGACGCTCTTTCAAGAAGAGTTTATGAAGAGAACATCAACTGCAACAGTCAAACAGAAGAAGACACAGAAAGGACAATTTTTACGTCCACTACTCCGTCAACTACTCCGTCATTTCACTCGCGTCATACAATCAAACCGCCGCGATCGTCCGTGAACATTTCGGAACATGCTTCAATAAATGCGTTTACTACCGAACAAAACGCATCGGCTTTTTCGGTTACTTTTGAATATGAAGAGGATTATTGCACAATGCCAGAAGAAGTTGTCGCTTCAATTTACTCAGTAAATACTGACATTCCAAAGGATGAAATCTTGGAAGTAACCATCCAAGCTCATCCAAATCTACATCATTTACAGAGAGAGTGTCCAGATTTCATGCAAGTTTTTGACTACAAAGAAGAAAACATCCTTCCAGACGATGAGAAGGAACGACACAAAGTGCTAGTGGAAGCAGATAGATATGAAATTGACAACGGCATACTCTACCGCTTTGTTCCACAAAGACAAAAGGGTCACACAGACAAATTCATCAAACAACTTGCTGTACCAAGAACACTCAGGAATCAAGTGCTACAAGGCTATCATGACGCTTTACTTGGCGGTTGTCACCATGGAAAAGAAAGGATGCACAACACCATCAGACCAAAATACTTCTGGCCAGGAATGTACCAAGAAATCTCCACATATGTTCAATCATGTGAAGTTTGCCAACAATCCAAGAGGCACTACCATGCTAAGAAGGCACCATTATGTCCCATGCCCATAGAGGAAATCTTCACAAGGTGGCACATAGACATTCTTGGTCCATTACCAACAACACCAGAAAAATACAAGTACATCCTGGTCATTACAGATGCAGCATCAAGATGGTGTGAAGCCTTCCCCATCCGAACCCAAGAAGCCAAAGAAGTAGCCAATGTCATGGTCCGGGAAATTTTCTGCAGGTATGGCGCACCAAGGACGTTAATTTCGGATCGAGGACAGAACTTCATGTCAAAATTAATAAAAGCAATTTGTGAACTATTTGAAGTAAAAATGACCCACACCAGTCCATACCACCCTCAAACAAACAGTTGTGTTGAACGAATGAATTCCTACATCAACCAATCTCTGCGAGCCTACTGCAACAAGTCACAGAATGACTGGGACCATCTTCTTCCTGGCATCATGATGGCATACAGAATGGCTCCGAATTCATCAACGCAGAAATCACCATTTATTTCACTTTTTGGCCGTGAAATGAGAGCACCTCAAGATGTCACCCTCATTCCAAAAGAAAAGTTAGGCAAGAACGACAGAAGTTATCTTTCAAATTTACTGGAAGAACTTGAAATCACAAGACAAGTAGCAGCTGAGAACAATGCCAGAGCAAAAGAAGTTTACTCGGAGCAGTACAACAGAAAGGCCAAAGAACCAGAATTCATCCCAGGACAAAGAGTTTGGCTTTTCTGTCAAAAAGTTGAAAAAGGACTGTCAAGTAAACTTACTAAGAAATGGTACGGAAGCTACTACATTGTTAATTTAGGCCCAAATTATACCTACAAACTGAGAAGAAGTTCCGACAACAAGATCCACAAACCACTTGTCCATGCCAATCGCCTCAAGCCATATTTTGACCCAGCTGATCGTCCTCAAAATCCACCAGAACCATTGCTGTACAACAATGACAACATGGATCCAGATGTCATAGAAGACGACAGCTCTCAAAATGAAAATGATCTACAAGAAGTAAATCAAAAAGACAAAGAAGTCCAAAAGGAAAAACCAAAAGAATGTCAACAGAAACAAAATGGAACAAAGATCAACCAGAACAAGAAAAATACAGGAACTCCAGCAAAATCACAACAAGAGTTACAACAAAACCAAAATGATTCAAGTTCACATAAAAGCAAAGACAAGAAAAATGGAAAAGATAAAACTAATAACCAAAAATCTAAAGCTAAACCCAAGAAGAAAAACCAGGAAACACAAGGAAAGACCCGACAACAAGATAATGAAGACGAGTCAAAACAAACTGAAAAGACTCAACAAATAACTGCAAATGAAATTGACTCAATTCTTTCTTCAAAGAGAGCAAACAAGAAAATTTACTATCGAATCAAATGGAAGGACACTGAAAAAGGAAATACTTGGGAATACGGCAGCAGTATCCCAGATGCTTTAAAGAGAGACTTCCATTCAAAGCGAAGCATGTCAGGAAGGCGAAGAAAACGACCTCTCAAGCGACACAAGTTTTTCGAAAAGAAGACAACAGAACAAGAACAAAATGTAAACGTCGTAAGTGAAGAAGCACCAAACATGTGTCAGCAGACTGAAACACCATGCATTGTACAAGCAGTTCCACTAATGCCCATCTTTCCAAAGAACTTGAGATCCATTCAAATGAATGTAAAAGAAGTAATTGGAATTGAGCTTGTCAATGGAGACTGCTATGTGACAGTTCTACTAGACATCCCAAGTCCAGACAATGAGCGTGTTCTGTACCTTGAGAGTGTCCATCCACGTCTGGTACAAAATTACCTCAATGAATGCTGGAATGAAGTTTATGAATATAAAAAAGATAAGCGCAACCAAGGATGTCTTGACAGCCTACCAATATTTGCAACCCGGATCAATCAGCATTACAATTGCATTGAATACCGTCAAATACTTTCTACTTCTACATCACCCTACATGTACTCTATCATTTATGATTTTGATGTTAAACAAGTAAATATTTTCTTGCAGAAAATACAAGTTCTCCTTACAAAAAGGTATGAACTGCTTATTGTTCCACAATAAATCAATTCAGTTGCCAGTTGTTTTGATTTTTTGTTTTGATTTCTAATTTACCATTTGTGAACACAAACTACAGTTTGATCACCTGTTTGTTTATCGTTCCACAAAAATCTTGAGGATTGGACTGATCACCCAATACCAAGATGGTAAAACTAATCCATGAGTGAATGTCTGAATGAATGGAAGTTGCTCTCTAACAATGCACACTAACATTAACATTCCTAACATTACACCTGATTTAGAAATCACATTTCTTTACTTTATTTTTTTATATCTTATCTACAAATGCTATCACGATTTGTATTCGCATAATGTGTGGGTACATTTCCAAAAACGCATTTTACCAATCCAACATTACGAATACGTTAGTTATGTATGACGCATAATGTGCGGAAGTACGTTTCAGCTATTCCATATTCCACTACACCAGCAAATATATTATCATATCTATGTGTCTGCTATCAAATAGCACCAATATGATTTAGCACTACTGCTATCCAAGATAGCACATGTAATATGCACAAATATATGTTTATGTCAATTTGTTACTATTATCAAGTATTATTATTCTTCCACATTTCGAATGAGTTAGTTATGTATGACGCATAATGTGCGGATGTGCATTTCAGCTTATCAATATTACCATACAAGTTTTATTATTCTTCCACTTTTCGAATGAGTTAGTTATGTATGACGCATAATGTGCGGATGTGCATTTCAGCTTATCAATATTACCATACAAGTTTTATTATTCTTCCACTTTTCGAATGAGTTAGTTATGTGTGACGCATAATGTGCGGATGTGCATTTCAGCTCTTCAATGTCATCACTCAAGTTTATTATGCATTCATGTTACAAATGTGTCATGTACATCACATTACGTGTGAGTACATTCCAGCTATTCAATAGCCTAGATATCTATTAGCACCATTGCTATCCAAGATAGCACTTGTAATATACACATACGTCTGTTATGTAAATACATACCTTGGTACCATTTACTACATCATATACCATTATCTATATATATGAACATATTTAGCATTCCTTAGCACCTACCGGTATATCAACACTCATACTATCCAAGATAGTAATGTATTTACACTTATATGTTTCCTTATATGTATACTTACATGCATTTATAACTCTACCAAAACCATTACCATATCATGACTGGATTGATATCAGATATTCAGCACCTACACTATCTAAAGATAGTGAATGTATTATACACATCCTTTGACTGATACCAGGTTATTGTCACACTTATGTTTTGACAAACTAAAAATTATCTTTTCAGGCTGTACAGTATTTAAAATCAACCATACCATTGCAATGTATGTTTAGATACACATATACATGGTACTAATTCAACAAATACCCCTTTATTTTTACCAATATCAATATAACTGATGTACTTTTTTACAGATCATACCAAAAGATATTATGCAGCTTTTTCAGTTAGATCATTAAACCCTATACTAAACACTATCATAATCAAACAATTACTGCCCAGAATTTCTCTTTTTGATTTCATATCCTGTTGCCTGAACCAACAAGACATGCTGTGAAAGATTTCCAGTGGACAGAGCATCGGGATGTACAGATCTAACCAGAAGGCCAGGTCCCTACAACAGTATGATCTACCTCCGATGTTCTTCGCCAAGGAAACTACAGTGAAGATTCAGTGCACATAGGATGAAGAATCAAATCAAGCCAAACTGAAGAACCAATTCTTCAGTGTGAATCAACATCAAATTGACAATAATCATCATCCAATGGAACTTTAATTTTCAAAATGGACTACCATATCTATCATCACATTTATTACCATTCATACCATATGGACCTTTACTTTATAATTTTCAAATGTGAACTTTTAATTCTATCAATATTACAGGGAACTGTCATGGAAGTCATCAATGAAAACTATCGATGTATTATAATTGAAACATCATATCCATCATATCTCTGACCCGATATTATAACCTTTCATAAGTTTGGAGTCCAAACTTCACAAGCGAGGGGAAGATATCATGGGCTTGATATTGCCCAAATTACATTAAACTTATATCACAGAATTTAAGAAAATATATCATTACCATAACAAAAATATCAAAGTTACAGTAACAATTCAAAACATACAAGTAAATATCATTAATAACATACAATGTAATTATTTCAAATATTTTAGATAAAGACAACTTTTTCCCATAGTCACATTCACCTCAAGCTACAAAATGTCAGACATAATCTTCATATAAAAGGTAAACATAATCTCCATATAAAAGGTAGACATCTTGGCTACCTCTAGTTTTAAATCCTTTGATAAAGTGTTGACACCGACAGTGATTTTAGTAGATAGAGCCTTAGGCTAATTTAAGATAATCCACTTAAGAAACTTAATTGATGGCACTTACTTAATCTTCCAATAACTCAGACATTTCATATCATAAACCGTCTAGGATGTTGGAAATACTTAACGAGATTAAAAGTTTGACCAATGAGAGGTTACCTTCATTTAGCTATATAAACCATCAGAGAAACTAGAATATTCAGTTGCAGTTTGGGAGTCATACCTAACACATCTCAGGACTACTCCGGGGGCTGACTTACTACTTGGACCTTCATGCCCCTGGAGTGGAAACCAACTGTTATCTACATATTGTATCTATGTTGTTATGTAAGTCATTCCTGTAAATAAAAGTGTGCATATCTATTCCATGGACTTTGGATTTCTTCTGCCTAGAGTTAATTCCCCGTTAAAACTGGACAGTTAGACCATCAACCCGGAATATCAAAAGTTGGGGCAGATGAGGATTTCCTGGAACCCTGCCTCAGCCTTATGATATAAAGCTAACCAATAGCCTTGAACTACTGGACATGTTCCTATGTATATCTATGGCATGCATGGGGTTAAGGATGTTGTCATGTTTATCAATATGACTTTAGCATTGTGGCCTGATAATGGAATTTCAGAAATGGATACCATTGTCGAGGTAAATTGTTACAGATAATTTTTGTTTTCACTTCATGGATTTGATTTAGATAGTAACTTGTTTCCAACAGTAAGTACAGATTTATATATAAATGCATATATTTATATGGTTTGTGTATTTGTAGTAATATAAAATATTCGATAGAATGGATAACAAAGACTGGCTTGGAAAAAATATGCTTATTCAAAGTTATTTATGATAATCAGTCATGTGTATGTTTTACCATTGTGCTTGCATTTTTGACAGAAAATTTAGTAACGATGTTTCTTGGAATTTTAAGGATTTCAACAAAACATGATTTAAATGGGGACTAATTGGATAATTGATATGAAGAATTTGAAATTTTTAAGGCTGATTTGTGATCCAATACTGGGTCTTATGGGGTTCACTTTACAAATGATTCTTCTAAAATTTAATCCTGTCAAATAAAAAAATATATACCGGTAGGGCCAGTTTTGAGAAATTACAATAGAACTAAACATGCATAGTTTTTTCATTCCTCTTATAATAGAGAATTTGGCTTCTATCAATTTTGGGGTGTCGGCGTCACCAAGTATCCTTGGTAGTAGGTCATCAAATCAGGGTTCATTTTAGCCCATCCTGGACATGAAAAAACAGTATCATTTTAAGGGACACCCAGCTAAAACAAGTGCATGTTTACCAAAAACCCATCATGGGTCAACACTGACTGATCAAGCTGTGATTATCCAATCTAAAGTCTACAAAATTATGTAGCAGAAAGTGACCAGTTTACCCTAAAGAATAATGATAATTATAATTTATATAGGAGGATTGATTTCAGCTTGAATTGATGGAAAATAAAGTACAGGTATCTGTATAATTCAATACAAACAGCTGGCTTTGGATAACTTTGCAATATTGCACCAATAGATTTTGTAGATACTATTCCCAGACCAATAAAGCGAAAGGTTAATTAGTTGCTATTGTTAGAGAAATGTGTTACTTTAATGGACAAATCAGGATACATGTGACCTGTGACTGAAATTGACATCAGCTGTTTATGACTGTTAATCAATACATGTCTGTAACAGCTGATCTTCAGAAATACAGACATGGTCGGTTTCCTCTGCTCAATAATTGGATACTTTTATCAACGCAATAAAAGTCCTATGTTTTGCATTAGAGATGCTGTTTCATACTTGCATGCGCAGCGGTTCAGGCTGAAATTTAGCTATTAAGAAAAGAAATACATCACTTTGTAGAAAAAATTTTCTTCGAAATTTTGATATCATATTTATATTGTTTAATCAACAATAACATACTTATTTCGACGCCCAAAGCACAGTCCCCCTTGTAGAAAGGGCATAGCATTTCACGAACCCGCTTTCGGTGACGTAATCATTACGCGTATATTTAGAGACCGGAAGTTGTGAGATGGCCACACTTGATTTGCCTTTATCTTGGCTGCTGTTTCCGTAATTTTGGTAAATTATCTCATATTTAATGAATTTTGGTCCGATTTTCCCTAGGTTGGTCGCTAAATTTTTCTAAAAATACAACGAATACATTAAAAATACTTTTAAAAATATTGCAAGTATGATACAACAACTATAACATCAAACCATGAATTTCTTTTGCCAAAGCTGTATATATTGATGACTGATATGTACTACAACATGAGTTATGCTAAGACACCCAAAACACTAAATTAAAGAGGTGTGACGATACAGATTTTTCACGATACACGATATGTATCACGATATCTCATGGCGATACAATTCGATGCGGTACACATCAGTTTACGCTATTTCAATTCTTTTTTACAAAATAGACCTTTTATTTTTTATGAATCATCTGATTTTTGAGGGAAAATAAGGCATTAATAAGTCAACGTTACGTATCACGATACAGAGAATGTATCACGATATGTGTATTGTCAGATTAAGTATCGCGATTCACGAATACCACGATATATCGTCACACCTCTACTGAATTAATAAATAAAGGGTTCAACTTTGGAATTAATTTTAAAACATCAAACTTATTGACATTTGGTTTGTGTGTACCTTTACTTTATAGCTTTATAGCATAGCTCCATGCGTGATGCATGCTCGAAGCGCCCACCCACATAGTGAATGTTCATTTTCAATAGGCTTCCTCATAAAAATATGTCTTCATCATAGTTTTGAAAACTCGAAAGGTTTCAGCGTTCGTAATATGAATTGAAAGCTTGTTCCACTGAATTGCAGCAACATACATAAAGGATCTGTAGCCATAGTTGACAGATCTGAACCTGGGAAGTCAGAAGTATTTGGGACATTTCAATAAGAATAATTTTATTGGTGGCTCTATTCAAGCCGTATGTTCTGGATACCTGGGAGAATAAGGGTTAATATTGTGGTTTCTTAAATAGCTTTCTTTGGTTGATTTTCTGTTTCATCAATTTCTTGTAAATCATATAATATCATAAAATCCTGTTGCATATTTGACAATCTTTTAGGGTAAGTTTATATAAATGACACGATTTTTTCAATCCTCAATTTTTCATGCGATCAAACCTGTTATTGCTTTGTTGATTACATTTTGACCTTTATGACAAACTTTTTACCTTCAAATTTTCTGTTTTTAATTAATTTTTTTTAGGATGTATACATTATTTCAAATTGTGACTTTTCTATTCTTTCTTTTTTATTTGATGTTTCACAAATTTTCCAATTTACTGTTGTGGTCTATTGGCATTGCATCATATGCATAAGCTGCCCATATCAAGGAGTTAATTCTGATAAGGAAGTAAGTGTCTAAGCATGTGTGTTCACATCAGGATGTGATAACTCTATCGCATGTAGTCAAAATAAATACTTACACACTGACACACAATTTCAAACTATTGATTCCAATTAAAATGTAAATTCTTAGCAGAAGTAATAAAAATGTTTTAAACGATGATAAAAGCTGAAATAAGGAAAATTTGTATCATGTAGTTATCGATAAAACAATTAATATTTAATAGGAAACTTTATCTTTGCAACTGAATTAGTAATTTGATTGTGAAAAAAAAAGGTTTAACAATTAAAAAAATGTCTTGAATATTCAAATTGCCTAACTGCATTCAAATCTTAAATGACTCATTTTATCAACCTCTTTATCAAACCCATGATATTAAATTTTATCAGATTTCAAGATTGCACGACAACAGCATTATGGATAATGGAAACAAAAGGACTCGCCTGAGAAAATCGGAGAGTAATACAAATGGCGATGTAACGGAGGCAACCACTACCTCAACAACCTACAGTGCCGCCAAGATGAAGGCACTACGAGAGAAAGAGAGGGAGGATAGAGAGAAAATCCTCTTGTGGAAGAAACCTCTCGTCACCTTCCTCTACTTCATCTTTGAAACTGGATGTCTGCTGAATACCTTGGCACTGAGGTGAGATATGGTGTTTATCACCCAGCTGAATACCATGGTATTGAGGTGAGATATGGTGTTTATCGCTCAGCTGAATACTGTCGTATTGAGGTGAGGTATGGTGTTTATCACTCAGCAGAATACCTTGGTATTGAGGTGTGATATGGTGTTTATCACTCAGCTCAATATCTTGGTATTGAGGTGAGATATGGTGTTTTATCACTCAGCAGAATACTGTGGTGTTGAGGTGAGATATGGTGTTTATTGCTCAGCTGAATACCTTGGTATTGAGGTGAGATATGGTGTTTATTGCTCAGCTGAATACCTTGGCACTGAGATGAAATATGGTGCTTATCACTCAGCTGAATACCTTGGCACTAAGGTGAGATATGGTGTTTATCACTCAGCTGAATACTGTGGTATTGAGGTGAGATATGGTGTTTATCACTCAGCTGAATACCGTGGTATTGAGGGGAGATATGGTGTTTATTGCTCAGCCGAATACCTTGGTATTGAGGTGTGATATGGTGTTTATCACTCAGCTCAATACCTTGGTATTGAGGTGAGATATGGTGTTTTATCACTCAGCAGAATACTGTGGTGTTGAGGTGAGATATGGTGTTTATTGCTCAGCTGAATACCTTGGCACTGAGATGAAATATGGTGCTTATCACTCAGCTGAATACCTTGGCACTGAGATGAAATATGGTGCTTATCACTCAGCTGAATACCTTGGCACTGAGGTGAGATATGGTGTTTATCACTCAGCTGAATACCGTGGTATTGAGAGGAGATATGGTGTTTATCACTCAGCTGAATACTGTGGTATTGAGAGGAGATATGGTGTTTATCACTCAGTTGAATACTGTGGTATTGAGGTGAGTTATGGTGTTTATGACTCAGCTGAATACCTCGTATTGAGGTGAGGTGTTTATCACTCAGCAAAATACAGTGGTATTGAGGTGAGATGTAATAGTTACCGACTGAGACCGAGGTGTTCAAGTTAGATGAACCCTCGCGCACGTGAATCATGAACGCCGAGGCCGTTAGGCCGAGGTGTTCATGAATCACGTGCGCGAGGGTTCATCTAACTTGAACCCGAGGTCGAGGTCGGTAACTATTTTACACACTAGCTCAATGCTATATTAATTCATTTTCAACATTACATCAGTTTTGATAATACTGAAATGCATAACTTTATCATATATAATAAAAAGGTGTAACATTGACTCTAATTGGAGAAACAATGTCTATTTCAAGTACATGTAGCTGACATTGGCATGGGCCTCTCGTGCTGCACGTGCAATCCGAGCGGGACCGTAAAAGCTGCCACAATAGATTAATATGAAAACAAATAACAAAAAACTTAATTTAATATGAATATAAATATTTGGTACAAATGATTTTTAAAAATAGATTATAAAATATATAAATAATCATTCACGGTGATGTTTATTCTTATTAATAAATTTAATCATGAGGTCATGAAAAACATCATGTATTTTCAACCGGCCTCCGTGGTCTAATGGATAAGTCACTGGGCTTGAAATCAAGAGGTCACACGTTCGAACCCATGCTTGGAGTGCAAAATTTGTAAATGTCTTGTATTAGTAAATTGCAATTTTAGTGAGTATATTTGATATGCAAACTTTGAACTTGAAAACATTTCAGAAATCAAATTATCATCGTTTCACTATCAGGTGTTCATGACAATCCCGGGTGTTCATGATGAACACCCGCTTTGTCAGATGAACACCTCGGCACGCACATTTCACAGACAATATGAGTTGGTATGAAAAATGAATACTCGAACAAAACAAAGGAGCTAGTGTGTAATGGTGTTTATTACTCACCAGAATACTGTGGTATTGAGGTGAGATATGGTGTTCATCGCTCAGCTGAATACTGTGGTACCTAGGTGAGATATGGTGTTTATCACTCAGCAGAATAACATAGTATTGAGGTGAGATAGGTGTTTTCACTCAGTTGAATACCGTGGTATTGAGGTGAGATAGGTGTTTATCACTCAGCAGAATACCGTGGTATTGAGGTGAGATAGGTGTTTTCACTCAGTTGAATACTGTGGTATTGAGGTGAGATAAGTGTTTATCACTCAGCTGAATAGTGTGGTATTCAGGTGAGATATGGTGTTTATCGCTCAGCTTAAAAAAACGTGGTATTGAGTTGATATCATATAAGATATTTTTACCTGCTTCAATACCTTGGCACTGAGATGAGATTTAGAGGATCTTGGTCTTTTCCTGACAAATACCATGTGTATCTCATTAAAGGGGCAGTAGCACGTTTTTCGAGGGAATAGAAGGTGATGTCAGGAAAATGAAAATAAATGATTCCAATCGAAATACAATGTATTTAAACTAAATGAAGCAGTAATAATTCAAAAATATAATGTTAAGTTAAGCCATGCGATTCCTTTTCTTACACAAAATGAATTAAAGGTGTTCACACAAAAATGGCTGCCAATGTATTTTATGTGAATCTTTATAATTTGTTCTCTGACTATGGATGATTGGTTTGTGTAATGAGATTTTTGACAGTATCAAAGTAATACATTAAGCATTAAGGTGCAATAGTCAGTGACAAATCGAAAATTTAAAATTGTCAAAAAAACGTGCTACTGCCCCTCTAAGTGAGGCAGAAAGTTTATATTTGCATTGCATTGAACCCTTTATGTTTCAGATTATGGAAGCAGAAGAAGATTGTGTTAGCCGTCCTTATTCTTACAGCAGTGATGACATCTTTCTACAACATCGATGGGGATCATCAAACAGTAGGTTCACAGTGCTCTTGCTTAGTCTTACAGATATTATGGATAGATGACAGTCATGGTGAAACTTTCATTAGTTCATTTATGATTCATGTTTACTATTATCAACATTATTGTTAACTTCATTTAATTCTTCTGTCTATTCATCTCCAATTCCTGTTTGATCATTTGTAGAGTATTTGTGAAAAAAGATGCTCTATATATAAGTATAACTACATATTGGTTTGAATTGAATTGTCTTAAGAAAAGACAATCACAGAATGAAGATCTGTAAACAAACTAAATGCATCTATTGAATATAACAGTACTTCTTTCTTCTAGATAACATAGACATGTATTTTGATTAATAACTACCGTATATTTCAATGTATAAGGCGAGTTGTTTATGCTAGAAATTAGGGGGTCAAAGAAGGGGGTCGCCCAATACACAAGGTCAAAAAGTAGAGGCCAAGTGAGGGGTATCTGCCAACCAAACAAGTCAAGCGAGTCGATGTTTACACCGGATGTCCATTACACAATCATCGATGTCATCTCAAATTTAATCTTATAAAATAAAATACCTTTATTGTTATTTCTAAATGAAAATATAGAGAGAAATATGAATGAAAATTCAAAATAACTTATCAATCAAAATTATCCATGTACCGGACCAAAGGAAATATTCAACACGTGTTTGCTTGCCGATAACATGTTATGTTAGTGTCAGTGTCATACGAGATAGAACCTCGTGATGACCAGCTATTTGAAAGTTAAAAATCCAATGTAGACTTGACTAATTACTGATTTCTGTGTATCTTTGTTGCAGATAGTTGCATACATCCGGAAGCATATGTTGTGGTGTGGATACTGGATGGGACTCGGGATTCTCTCATCTGTCGGACTCGGGACCGGGCTGCATACCTTCCTCTTGTATCTGGTTAGTAGAGCAGTTTCACATTGCATCATAACCAGTTGAAGTAAACCTATCCTCAATTATACTCGCTACACTCCCAATATTGAGTCTAGCCAAATGTAATAGCAGTTCGTCAGCCGACCTTTTGCCAATCTATGACCCTTCCACGGTATATGTGCGAATGCAAACTATTGCAGCTTTGTAAAATGATGCCTGATTGGTCAATTCGATTGATCGGCTGACGCAACTCACTACTACACCTTGCTTGACTCAATATCCATTATTGAGGCTAGATTTACTTAGACTGCATCATATCAAAGTTGCAATAGTTTATATAGAAGCTCTCACATTGCTAAGTCATCACAGCATCACATATCACATTCGTCACATGGCATTAACATTACAATGACATCATTTGGCAACATTGAAAATATACAGTTGCTATGTTTTTACAGCATTTACATAGTAGAGTGATACCAGAGCAGCATTGACATAACTGAGTAATCACGGGCCAGCATTGACATAACTGAGTAATCACGGGCCAGCATTGACATAACTGAGTAATCACGGGCCAGCATTGACATAACTGAGTAATCACGGGCCAGCATTGACATAACTGAGTAATCACGGGCCAGCATTGACATAACTGAGTAAACACAGGCCAGCATTGACATAACTGAGTAATCACGGGCCAGCATTGACATAACTGAGTAAACACGGGCCAGCATTGACATAACTGAGTAATCACGGGCCAGCATTGACATAACTGAGTAAACACAGGGCAGCATTGACATAACTGAGTAATCACGGGCCAGCATTGACATAACTGAGTAATCACGGGCCAGCATTGACATAACTGAGTAATCACGGGCCAGCATTGACATAACTGAGTAAACACGGGCCAGCATTGACATAACTGAGTAATCACGGGCCAGCATTGACATAACTGAGTAAACACAGGGCAGCATTGACATAACTGAGTAATCACGGGCCAGCATTGACATAACTGAGTAAACACGGGCCAGCATTGACATAACTGAGTAATCAAGGGCCAGCATTGACATAACTGAGTAAACACAGGGCAGCATTGACATAACTGAGTAATCACGGGCCAGCACCTACAAAACTGAGTAATCACAGAGCAGCATTGACATTACTTAGCTATCATGCAGTATTTAAACTAAGCAATCATCTGATCATCTTGTATAATGATTTATCATTAAATTTAGCATTAAGCGTTCCAACTATATATACTAACTATTCACAGGAAAAAGTTTGAAATTGCATTCAATTGATGTTCCTTTCCAGGGTCCTCACATAGCATCTGTGACCCTAGCAGCCTTTGAGTGTATGTCTGTTGACTTCCCAGAACCTCCCTACCCCAATCAGTAAGTTGATCTTTCAGTAAACAACTGATTAACCTGGGTCTCACCCTGTGTTGTGTCCCTGGTTAAGGCACATTATCCACATTGCACTCAGTCCAATTCGCTGTTAAAATGGGTATCTGAAAAACAGGATGTACTGACCTGCGTGGTTGTCACTAGAGCTAAGTATCAGCTGTAAAAGTAGAATCCTTCATGGTAATGGTGTGTGTAGCACTGTGTAACATGTCTTTGGCCTTGGAAAGGCGGAATATGAATATCCAAATTATGACAATATAATCCACTAATAGTCAGTAATAATGCCAAATTTTAGTGCGTAATTTTTAGTTGCTCCTTTACCGTCAACTTAGCAAATTGGATCTTTCAGTAAAACCCTTTTCACTTGGCTGGTCCTAAAGTGTCTACACCTACAATCTTTTACATTGTCCCTGTATCTGAAAAATGTCAAGAATAAGTTGAATCCAATAGAAAATAGTTACCTCAAACAGTAACCTCCCCTTCAGTGACTTTTCAGTCAGTGATCCTATTATCCACTTAATAGGGTGTTACTTTTCTAATCCAATGTATGCTCTGTTTTGTGAATGATTACATATTCTCTATATATTTTTGTATAATTCATGAGAATGAAATTCTTTTCTGTTCCACCCCATCATCCAAATGATAAACTTTCCTTAAGCTTCTAATCCATGTTTCTCTTTTTACCACACTTTCTGCATCAAATCAGTAAGTTAAATCTTCAGTGCCTAGACCTCCATTCATTGAAAGCAAGGGATACATGGTCCCCCAGTTGTTGCAAGTCAAATCGGAAGGAGTTGTTAGTTAAATCTATTTCTCTATTACAGGATCGTGTGTCCGGAGGAGGAATCAGCTACCATGAGTATGTGGACCATCATGAGTAAAGTACGCATAGAGGCCGTCATGTGGGTAAGTCTCTTTCTTATAGCTCTTGATCAGTGGAAACACAGTGCAGACTTCCAAAGATTAAAATAATGGTTCAGAATTTCTGGTGTGTCTTAACCAACTGAGCCATCTTCAGCAGTAACATTTTTCCACATGTGCATGCATGACTTATGATTTGATATACTGGTATTAATCAGGTTTTCGTCTATCTCAAATTGTATTTAAAAAAAAAAAAAAAACTGTTATGTTTTGCCCTCATAGATTTTAAAAATTCAATCATATTACCTTTCTCACTAAAGAACTGATCATACAGTTATGTGACAGTTGTGTGACACCGCCAAGTTGGGCTGATGTGTTGCCCAAGTGTTTACACCAAACCATGCACAATTATATGAACTCTAGATGATATGTATATGAATGAAGATCAATCTCAACGAATTGATCTCTCCCAGGGTGCTGGTACAGCTATCGGTGAGCTCCCCCCGTACTTTATGGCGCGAGCAGCTCGACTGTCGGGGGCTGACCTGGAGGATGATGAGTTTGAGGAACTTGAGGAATTGATTCACGAGAAACAGACCCATCCTGATGATATGGTAAGCGTGGTGACCTTGATCCTGACACTAAGAATCCAGGAGTAATTCTAATATGCAAATAATTATTTTTTCACATTCTCTCTTATGACTATCCTTTGATAAAGAAAAAGCACTTTAATTAATTAATGAGGATTTAGGTATTGTTCCTAGGTAATAAGCTTAGGGGGTCATTTTGGCAATTTTTAGCAGATTGACCCCTTTGCAATGGTGGAAGTTACCTACATCTAAAAAGTTGAAGGGACGCCAAGCCAAAAAGCTGGGAAAATTTTCCCAGGACCCGCTATAGGAGCAAAACTGGAAACATATTTTTCCAAATGATAATTAGGTTCTTGCTACAGATACAAATCAAATAATAAATAAGTCTAATGCCTGTCTTTTATTATTCAAAAGGAAATGAAATTGATGTTCGTTGAGCAGTTATATCTCACCAGAAGGTTATTGTCATAATCGTTGACCTTTATTTCAGGGATTCATGGAGAAAGCCAAGTTGTCTGTTCACAATCTAGTCCAACGAGTCGGGTTCTTTGGTATCCTAGCTTGTGCTTCTGTGAGTATTTCTACCCTTTACAACCTGTTAAATTCAGAGTGAGACTAAAGTGGTTTGAACATTTTCAATATTGCCTGAAATGTTAACACTGCTTCTGAAAAGTTATTGATTTAATATTCATTTATCAATAAGTTTATATCTACGTAAAACTTCAAAATGACTACTTGTCTATTTTAGCTTTAACAACCTTCAGCTTTCATGTCTACAACCTTAAATTCATAATACCAAATGTGCCTTTCTCAGATAATAGAATGCAGTTATTTCTTTCCTCATCAAGCACCTGGTTTCATAATCCATACAGAATATAAGCTATAAAATATTTATTTCTAACCAAGTAGAACAATGTTTATTGATGAATCCATCAATTTTGGCAGATGATTTTTACTTTATCCTTTAACCCCCAAAAAATTTGATTGTAACAATTTTACACTTTAACACTTGCAAGAAATATTGTGAAATCATATTGGAAGTCATGCTGTAAGTAACAGTGATGTCAGGACGGAGATTTCCATCCTATGGTGTTACAATTTATCAAGCTAAAAAGATTCAAATCCTTGTAAAATGCAACTCATTTTATGTTTCTGTCACCAGATACCGAATCCCTTGTTTGACCTGGCTGGAATCACATGTGGTCACTTCCTGATTCCCTTCTGGACGTTTTTTGGCGCCACACTTATAGGAAAAGCTGTTATTAAAATGCATATACAGGTGAATACCATTGATTTACTTTCTATTTCTTTCAAAATGTTATCTTTATCGATTAATAATGTTTATGTTTTATACCCATTTTAAACCAATACCTTTAATTTTATCAAGAGCTTACAATTTACTTTAAAATTTGGTTATTGATTTGACAAAAAATGAGTATCAAGAAGTAACATGAAATAAAATAATGTTGAAAAATACTATTGTGTATTTTGTTTTTTTAGGAAATTTTTACATTTGTATAATTTAAGGAAATATATCTTCTTTGGCCGGTATGTTTACATACAAAAAAGTAACATATAACTTGAATTACCCAACAGGTTCATTGTAACTCATCACTTTTCTTTTTTTTTCTTGTTGATTTATGCTTTGATTTTTGTTTTCAGAAATTATTTGTGATATTCCTATTCAGTAAACACCATGTGGAAAGCATAGTCCGCTTATTAGGGTGAGTATTGTAAAATTTGAAAGGGAATCAAATATTTGAGCAAATTTATTTCAACTCCTACCAGTAATCAATGGATGGTAATACACATTTTAGATCACAACGCCTCCAAAACTTATAAGCTTGTTATATGGACTGTTGTACCATTCTTTGATTGTGCAGTGACCTGTTTCAGCTTTATGAATGCAAGTGGTAATGTACAATTAATACAAAGCCTGAATAGCTACAGTTCTCACAGTCATATATGCAATAGATCTTTTCATGCAACAAATTCACAATTCATTCGATATTGTAACATGACTTTGATAAATACTTGATTCTGATTTGCTGATTACAGTGATCAGAGAGATTTCCCTACGTTGAACACCTGCAAATTGTTAATGGATTTTGTCATGCATCCAATTCACAATTCATTGGAAATATCAAAATCCCAATCCAACCAAAAACCTCTTATGTTTAAATGATTACAAGACTCTTTAATTAATTTGATTTCAGGGGTATTCCAAAAATAGGTCCATCTCTACAAACACCGTTTTCTGATTGGTTGGAGAAACAAAAACAAAAGCTTCATCATAAACCAGGAACCGATGTACCTTCGGTAAGTTCATACAAATGTCGAAGATGTGACTTCTTTGTCGGGTCCTTCATCAAGTTCTGAACGAAGAATTACACACTGAATTTACTTTGAATGTTGTTTTTACAAATCAATTAATGGTATAAATAAACTCTGCCTTCATGTTGATATTTTCTCTAAACTTTGTCACAAGTGTCAGTTGCTGAATGGCAACATAGGAATTTATTTCAAAACAATACCTTACAATGAATAACAGAGAGAGGATGTTGATGTAAAATGACCCCTAGATTGAGGTAAAGTCATAGAATTAGACCGAATCCCTGGTTTCCAACAAATTTAACTTACCACTAATTAACCATTTTTGAAATTTCAGCGTAATCTCAAATGGAAAGGCAGGACAAGGCATAATGATAATTAGTAGGCAAAATTATGACTTTTGAACAGCATCACTGATTGCACAACCAACTTTTATTGTATCAAAACAGGTATCTCCCTTTCTAGCCCATAAACCCGGCTAATTAGCAGCCCCGTCTAAGGACGGGGCTGCTATCAGTTTTTGTGAAGTTTCCATCGCCGCCGCCGCCGCACTCGTACTACTAGCTATAACTTTTTTCCACTAAGCTTTCCAGAACTCTTATTCATACCTTATTACTCATACCTCGGGGGAACGATTTTGACACGTTCACTTTCAAGGTCAAAGGTCAAGGTCACGAGATATGTATTCACTCTAAGAATTCCTTGTTAACGCGATAACTTGAAAAGTTTTTGTGCTATGAAGCTCTAACTTGGTATATATCATCCTTGGAAAAGTAAAAAAAATTTGAAAAGGTTTTGGCTACAATCCGTCAAAGGTCAAGGTCACAGCAAGGTCATGACGTAAGCATGTTTTAGCGAAAATGCTTAATTTTAACTATGAACACTTTTAATCAATACATGATTGTTATACTTAATAAAAAGTGTTCAATGATTGTGTGACCTTGAAGGTCAAAGGTCAAGGTCATGAGATATGAGTTATTGCAATACCTTGTAAACACAATAACTTGAGAAGTACAACATTTTCAAAAAGTTTTGGGTACGAACTGTCGAAGGTCAAGGTCACAGCAAGGTCAACATATATGGAGAAAATGGATTAATTTAATTTTTAACACTTTATTTCATTACAATAATGTTATACTCAATGAAATGTGTTCATTGATTGTGTAACCTTAAGTGTCAAAGGTCAAGGTTACGAGAAAATTCCCAATTTGGTGAGGCCTGTAAAAGGCGGAACAGGGTAAGGGGAAACCCCAAGTTCAGGGGCTGCTCGGCTTTTGCGGTATCCCGCAAACGCTAATCTAGTTTGAACAGAGGTTGGATCAAAATTTTATGTTTTGATCTTTCTCTGTGGAGAAAGAATGCTTTAAGAAGTTTGATACGCTGATTGAACCATTTTGTCACATGTTCTTATGGAGCCATTTTTGTAAAAATGTTTTTTTCCTATGATGTGAAATTCCAGGAACATGAATAAATACAAATATCCTTTTCTTTTATTGCAGGAAACAAATGTCCTATCGTGGATCTTCGAGAAAGTTATCATTGTTATGGTGATCTATTTCATCCTGTCCATAATAAACTCTATGGCACAGAGTTATCACAAAAGACTCTGCAAGGCACAGCACACTGTCATGAACCGGCCAGGCAAAGTCAGTAAAGAGTGATCTCCCTTTAGCCAAATAAAGCCAGCAAGAGTAGTCTCCCCTGTGTACTCTTCAGAGACTGAACAAGGAAAGCTGTCTTACTTTATGTATATACAGTGTTATAATTGTCATCAGATTTGTGTTATTAAAAGGCATTTATTCTGGTGTATATTTGTATTGTAAAGTATTTATTTATTGAACTGTAATTATGAATAATTTAGCTTTTTTATTTTTCTGAATTTTTTTTAGAATAAGATATCTTCTATTCATTGCACAAAAAGATCATGTTTACAAATTGTCTGTTTCATGTCTTTTTATGAATGATAGTATGGTAAGAATTTTGAGTAAGTTATGTTGAAATTTATAAAACTGTTATATATAGTTTGTGCACACTAGGTTACATGTTTCAACCAAGCAGACGAGAATCCATTCCAAGCTTATTCCTTGTATGAACATAACTCACCCACAAAGTCAAAGAATCCTTGAAAACCTTGCTAAAACACATGCATGATATTGTTGGGACAACCCACCTTAGGAGCTTAAGAAATCAAATTAGTTTTCATTTTCAAATGCATTCAACAAATTAATATTAAAGTCATCCATCAAAAAGTATTGTTGTAATTCATAACTTGAACCAAAAATGTCTATTTTAGACTCATCTGGATTAAGATATATCTATTCCTAGAATTGTTGTTATGTTCTTCCAGAAGTAATCAATACTTAACTTTCATGTGTTGTCAGTGTGGTCTTTCTATTAAAAATTGTCTAATTAAAAAAGTAAACAATTTCCTCAAAAATTTGTAAGCTAATCATTATCCTATTGAAATCCATACTAGGATAGAATCAAGGCGTAACATAGTGTAGATTGATATTTATTTAATGATGTATTTGGGTAAATTAAACATTCACATCAATTTACTTTAAGCGTAGCATTTTTTTGCAAGAGCAGAACAGGAATTGTGATATTTGTTCAAGCTTGTGTTGTATAAGTAGTGTCAAGTCATTTAGTCTCATTTGTTTGATCACTGGACAATTCAATGATGATTTCCAGGGACATGGCAAGCTATTGTCAAATCTGTAAACAATTGACTAAGTCTTCATACATCATATGTATCATCTTCACAACGTCACGGGCAAACAAAAAATGTTTACAAACTTTCCCATTCCTCCCTTGACATCATTGGCCGTAATTTCTGTGCTAGCATTTCAACCCGCTGCACGGAAGTAGAATAGTCCAATCAGAAGACAGCATGTTAAATGAACCGATTTGAAAAAAATACTTTTGGATGCGTTTTACAAGGGAGAGAAACACTTTATTTGAGTGATACATTAATCTTTGTCTTCTCTGCATTCTCGGTGCTCATCAAAAACATATAAACAACCATGCGGACTGAAGTTTAAAATTAAATTTCACTCCGATAGTCTTCAAAAAGATCGTCTGTTAGTATTTTGAATTTGTTCCGAATGTAAACGGCAATTTCATTGGCTATTGTTGAAAGAGCTCATAAGGGGGGTCACTCGTGATCACGATAGATGTCGCTGCTCCGGATCACCAGTTTTCTACCTTGTGATGGCAAGGTCTAAACGAGGAGTTGCTCGATACGTTTTCACCTTGCCGTGGGAAGATGCATATGTATTCAACCGTATATAGTTTAATGAGCTTTGAATAATATCCGCTAAAAAGTGAACACTTTCATAAGTAATCTTATAGATTGTGATTTTCATTTTTGTTCAACATTAGTACTTTAAAGCTTTCTGCTTTCAAGTGACCAATTTTGTAATGCTGACAGTGAGTGTAAATTGTTACCACATCAAAGTGGTCAATATCATTGTATATAGTTGATTGTCGCTGATTCCAGATTGAGCAAAACCACAATTGACCGTGTTCAATATTATTATCCATGTTTATGAGTATTTAAACAGAATGTGCTTTGCATTGAGGTAAATTACTGTGCCCCTGACATGTATGTGGAAGGTTTATGCAATATCACTGACTGCATATGTTGTTTTATATGCTGATGTTTTTTTCACAGAAATTTTGTAGAAAATGCTTCATTGATTTATCATTGCTCAGAATATGGATGTGTCTTTTGTTTTCCATGAGAGTTGTCATTTGACTATGTTATCAGTAATCATGAATCTGTCTTGGGTAAATTGTATCTCAAAGATTTAATTATTTGTCGTTTTTCATGGCGCATGTCAATGAGTCAAATGTGATTTTGGAAACTTCAGCGGTTGGGAAATATTTCTCCTTGTATAATAACAAACTGTTTTAGAAACATTTTGTACTATTAGTTAAAGGGGCAGTATCACGTTTTTAGGGGGGATATAAGGTGATGTCGGGAAAATAAAAATGAATGGTTTCAATTGTATGAAAATGGATTTAAACTAAATGGAGCAGTAATAATTTAAATATATTACGTGAAGTTTAGCGATGCGATTCCCTTTTCTTACAAAAGTTGAATTAAAGGTGTTCACACAAAATGGCCACCAATGGATTTTATGTTAATCTTCATACTTTGTCCTCCGACTATGGATGATTGATTGGCTTGTGTAATGAGATTTTTGACACTGTCAAAATGATATATTTAGCATTCACTTACAATTATCAGTGAAAAATTTAAAATATAAAATTATCAAAAAACGTGCTACTGCCCCTTTAAAAGATGCAATATTTACTTATTTAAATACCATAAATTGACCATTTGCATGCTACTGGGGTAAACTAGAGGTGCGGCGATACAATACGTATCTCGATATCTCATTGCATGACAATTTGATACCAAACATATCATGATACACTAGTTTCAAGTTTTTTATTGATAAACCATTTAAGCAGATTTTTAAGCAGAATAAGCAATTTTAAAGTCAACGATATGTATCATGATACACAGAATGTTTCATGATAGATAGGGTGTCAGACTAAGTATCACAAGATCTGGATCACAACCCTTTTTGTTTAAATTAATTTTAGGTGTTTTGATCACGTACGTTATGTGTTTTCGTCTTCATGGCTGGCAGTAGCAGCAGTTGTGAGATATATTTTATGTGAAATGATAAAATAAGTTGTTATTTTCCTTATTTAATACAATTTTTCATCCGATGCCATTTGTTTGATAGTTTAACCATGCATCACAATATAGTTGTATATTTAAATTTGTGAGCATCATTCCACAAAGATGATAGAAAAATTTAAATAAATCAGTCCATTCCCAGGGTAGTTATTTTTGTGAAGTAGAGATTTCCTTTGTTGTAATCTTTTTTTGGTCAAATATCTGATTGGTAGAATATGATTTCTCCATAATTTTTTTATTAGTTTTGATGTTCCTGAAATCCATTAGACAACCAAAGAATTTCTTGTAGTAAAGATAGGAGGCATGACTTGGAATCATGGCAAAACTTAACCCTTGTAGATTGTTACACCATTCCAAAGATAGAGTAGATACTAGGGGAACAATTTTCATGTATATTTACCAATATTTAATTACTATGACACAATCTAAAACCTCAGTTACCTGTTACAGCTTGTGTATATATTAGGGCCTGGATTTATAGATTTGTAAGTCTTACCATTGTGATGTTTTGATTGTCATTACCTGTTCTGTTAAACCATTTCTTCTGTTTTAGGTCAACTCATTTCATTTGTTCTTAGTTAAGCTTACTGTTGTTGTCCTAATTTTTCAAAACCATCTAACGTGTCAGACCACTTATGGGCATCTTCTTACGCTAAGCCTAAAATGCCAGTTTTCGAACTGTCATTTTATGCCTTGCAGCTGACCCTTTACTTTTCTGTGCTGCAATAGTGCCCCTTCAGGCAAGACAGCAAGCACAGAAAACTCAAGGGCCAACAGCAAGGCATAAAACTGACAGTCAGGCAAAAGTCATTTTAAGCTTTGCCTAGAAAAATGACTTATGGGCGGAGTGCCAACCTTTCCAAGAGTGGTTGAAAAAGGGATTGTTCTTTATTTTTCCTGAACCTGTGAATCCCGTATTTGTCAGAAAAACCTTTAGCCCATGCTCAATATTTGAATCCTTCCTTTGCAGAGAAAATTGTTATGTACCGAGTGATTTGTTTTCATATTTATATTGTCAGCATTGTTGTCAATATAGTATCTACAGACGTTAACGTTAACAGTTTCCGTACCACAGCATATCAGTCTGTCAGTTGATTCTTATTGCAAGGATTTCATCTAAACTTTAATGAGTAATTCTTAATCAATATTGTAAATATGCTGTTTCATATTGGATATTCTGAAACTATGTGTTGATATTGTTTTGTTCTGAAGCTTATGCAATCTGTGTAGTGTAACCTGTGGAAAAAATTAAGAATATAATGTAACAGATATTAATTTTTTTATGATTGTATTATGTCAAATCAAAGTTGTTCAATAATAAATACACCGTGATAACAAAAGTCAGTGTTGTTTTTATCCTACCAGTATGTAATAAGTGGGATCTTGCCTTTACCGTGTCTGTCTGTTTTTAATCATTTCGTTCCCGGAGCGTATCTTGAAATCTATTAGACATAGCACATTAAAACTTGATATGATGATAAATCAGCATGTGAAGATGACGCATTTTGGATTTTTAATCTCATCAGATTTTTATTTCTTGGTGGTTTCCATGAAAACAGATCTGAAATTTACATGTCAGTAGGCATCTCTAGAAATGCCTTCTTAGGATTTTCATTTTTGGCTGATTCCATGAAAAATAACTTAGAAGTCCAATAGATAAGTTCTCTTATTAATATTAATGTGATATATTGGGGACTGATTTGGTAAATTTGGGATTGGTTGGATATGTCATCTTTTGCAATATTGTGGCACAATCTACAAAGATATTAACAAAATGTCAGCAAAGATTGCTTGATGCTCAAGGTGACTTGTTTAGATGCTGTTTAGTCAATGTCTTGTGAGAGTATTTTTTTCCCAAAATCAAATCTTATCTTCTCAAAATCTTTCCAATGGCAACTTAAATACCGAAGGTTTATTTTTCAGACTAAAAATCTCTTCTGTAAGCCTGCTGTTTTTAAACTGACCCACAGTCCATGCCATGTTACATAATAATCTTTTGCCCTCAAGATGTTATTTCCAAAGATGAATAGTTCAAAATTTTTATGTCTAAGTTCATTATAAATAACCAATTTTAGGATTTCAAAGAAAACTAGGATTTTTTCTCACAAACCTTTCCACTGTAGTCAAAAGGTTGCTGTTCAAGAAACGGCTGATCCTTGTATCCTAATGCATGTTTCTTTTGAACAAAGATATATCCTACTCAAAAGGATTCAAGAGTCAAACCTATATTTCTTCATGACATATTCATAGATGAAGTACCATTGCATGACTGCAGGATGCACCCAAAGAGTGAAAAAATTCTCTGTTGAACCACCCTGTAGATACATAATGAATCTTCCTCTTTCAAGATTTTCTTGGAAATTTTCCATCATATTTCTCTATGCATAGAAACATGTCAGGCAGTCACAGGGATTGGGAAAGACACCTTTGACATGGATCATTTTCAGAGTTTTTAGTAATATTCTGATTTTGAAATGTGCCATTGCCCATATGGTAATAGTAAATTTCAAAATTGTAATGGGACATTTTTCATCCAATGTGCAGAATTGCCCATGGCCCCTGCCTTTCCCAGTCACTAGGCAGAAAATAGGTTTCATCCTTAACTTCTTTTGAGTAGTATATATTTTATATGCCCTTTACAACAGAATGACATGCATTCAGACAATTACTGAATTGTATTCGTTGTTATTTTTCACATGCAGGATGGTATATTCATTTGAGAGAAAACAGGTGATCACCGATGTAATGTTAATGAAAACTCTCCTAAAGTTCAAATTTAACTTATCATTCCAAGCAACCCTTAGGTTGTTAATGTCTCCAAATCACCAATGTTTTGACTCTGATAACCAAAACAATCATTCTTAAATTATTTCATTTCAACTAATAAAATGTCTTGATCTATTTTTGACAAAGAACAAAATTTAAAATAGTATTTTTATTTCATAAACATGAATTCATAATAACAAATAAGTCAAATTTCATAAACCTCAAAATTAATAACTTATGTACCAAAGTTTAATAACATTCAAATCTTAACAAGTTGAATATCTTATGAACACTATTATACAATTTATTTAACACAAAAGGTAAATTTTTATATGTTTGCTCTTTACAAAGTGATCATTCGCCAACATAACAGAAATTGAAAAGTGTTTTGCTTATATTAACCCCCAGAAAATTGTCCTATTTCAACACAGTCCAAGTAAACCTAGCCTCAATTATACAATATAGTCTAGCTAGATGTAGTAGCAGGTTGGTAGACCTGTGACCCCCCAATGTAATATTTGCGAATGCAGACTATTGCGGCTTGGTATAAGACGATCCCTGATTGGTCAATTTGATAGATTGGTTGACTACATCTTCCTAAACTCATTTTCAGAGTTTAGCAAGTATTATTGAAGCTAGGTTTACTTAGACTGATTTCAACATGATTGTAGCTTCAATAAAAGTCAATAATATCAATTGTCATGCTTGATTAGATTAAGATTGATACTCAACAGTGCTTGTATATCTCAACAGGATATATTCCTCAGAATTTATCTAATATCAATACCCATATATTGTTATGCAAATCCTTCATTTCCTGATCCATTTGAAGATAAAGAAATGTAACTTTTGTGCAATATCCATACATCTGAGTGATAACATGAAATCATTGCATGGATAAGAATATTATGAATGTAAATCTAACAAGTTGATGAAGAAAAATTATTAATATATAACAATGAAATCAATGTCAGCAATTCACTAGAGTTTTGCATCAACCTCGTTTGTTTCAGTTTCAGCATTGTGTTCAGACTGCATGCTTATTGATTGAATGTTTTCAGGTTGAATGTTGCTGGGTTGAATGTTTTCAGGTTGAATGTTGCTGGGTTGAATGTTTTCAAGCTGAACATTTACAAGTTGAATGTGATCAGACTCAACATTTTCAGATTGGCTATTGTCTTGAGGGTCACTGTTTTCAACTTGAGTTACCTGATGCTTTACATTTGCAGGAGAATTATTTTCTGATTGAACATTTTCGGTTTCCATGGTTTCTGGTTCGTCAACATCTTCAGAGTCATCGGTGACATCAAGCACATGCCTGTCAAGTCGATATACATTTTTCACGAGTGAAACTCTTCCTTTAGGCAGAGACTTGAGAGCATCCATTCCATGGAATTTGATAATGTGCCTCTTTCGGTTCGATGTGTCCCCGAAAGCTTTTTCACATTTATGGCACTTGAATGGCAGATTGCCACTGTGTGTCAACATATGACGACGTCTCTGGTCCTGTCTCTTAAACAACTTCCCACATCGAGAACAAGAGTATGGCTTCACATTACTCTGACTACGGAGATGGGCATTGAGGGAACGGCGTGTGTAGAATATTTTAGTACAATGTCCGCACTTCAAAGCACCATGGCCTGTGTGTTGCCTCTGATGTATAGTTAGATCGTAGTGTACTTTGAATGTAGCTTCACAGGTTGAACACTTGTAGGGCCTCTCGCCAGTGTGGTCTAGCAAATGAACACGAAGCCGAGACTTTCTATAGAACTCTGCACCACAGACCTCACAGTACATGACACCCTCCTTGGTGTGCTTTCTGTAGTGGAACTTGAGAGACCCCTGGTGCTTGAACTTCAACCCACAAACAGAACACTTGTACCTGTTTGAACTTCGACCGTGCGAATTCCTTTCTGAAATGGGATTCATCAACTCATGCAGCTCAGAATCGAGATTGCCCGACAAAGCTTCGTCATCTGCTTCATCTGCGTCCTGCAGCTCCGCGAGTGAGATGTTGATTCCCTGAGCTTCTTCCCCCGCCTCGTCCAATACTTCCACCTGGTCCGTCATCGTCGTCTGCTCCACCATGGTCTTGGTGGGCACAACCGGGACCACAGACGGCTTGTTCTTGTCTCCTTCATACTCCAGCACATAGCAGACTGATGGGTTGTCCTCAAACACAACATACACCTGCTCCCCAGGACCTTCTGGTCCAGATACTTGATTCCCCTCTGTCGACTTTGGACCGACTACTTGTGATAAGTCAGTTCCAGCCGATATCAGCTGTTGAACTTGTTGTGGAATGCCCTGTACTTCTCGACACTGCATCAGACTCTTGGGTATGGTCTGTACAGTCTTGAATGGTAATCCACTCTGGAGGTCATCATCATTTTCAAGAGCTTCATAGGCTGTACACAATTCATGCACAAGAGTTTCACGTTCAAGTTTTAACTTTGGAGCTGGTGGGAGTTCGTCCACAACTAGGACCTTCGAACTCCTTGGTTTATAAAATGCTGGATTAGCACAGATGCCTCCTTGTTCATGATACTTTCGCATATGACGGTTTTTATTTGTGACGTCAGCATAAGCAATTCCACACATTTCGCACTTGAATGGTTTCCTGCCCGAGTGAAGCTTTCTGTGCAGCCTCATGTTGCTGACCCTATTGAACATTTTCCCACAAACATCACAGGGAAACGGTTTCTTCTTGGTGTGGATACGCACATGGTTGCACAGCTGGGAGAATGTTGCACACTTCTTGTTGCAGTACTTGCAGAACATCAGGTCTGAGGTCTTCACCTTCAACTTCTCCTCTCGCAACAGAAGCTCAGGGTGTTGTCGCACATGACTCTCCAGCTTCTTGGGGTCACGGAACGGTTTGTTACAGATGTAGCATTTAGACAGCGGTTGATGAACTTTGGAATGTCTCTGCAGGTCGCTTGGTTTGAAGAAGTTCTTGTGGCAGCGTTTACATGTGTACCGGTTTCCAACCTCATGAACCTTCTCGTGATGTCTCAGACTCTTCTCTATGGAATATTCCTTCTCACAGTACTTACACTTGAACATGTTACCATTTTTTAATCTACGATCTTTCATTGCAGTGTGACTCTTCTTGTGATTGTTCAACTCTGAAGGCTTCACAAAGCCCTTTTCACAGATTTCACAATAGTGAAGGTTCTTTGCATCATGGGTTCTCTCATGATACTTCAAACTCTTCAATATTGCATACCTCTTCCCACAAACCTTGCAGGTATAAGCCTCAACCTCCTCCTCCTCCTCCTCATTCTCCTGGTCTTCATCACCTCTCCTCTTCCGCCTCACAATAGGAGCTGCGCTTTTATCAACCTGAGCTTCAGCATCTTTCTTTGCAACCTTCTTCGCTGGTTTCTTCTTAGCCGTGGACTTCTTCCTTCCTTGTTTGAGGAAAGCCTTTTCTGTCCCGACTCCAACGGACACAGTCACGGGAATGCTTGCAGGGGCAACGTTTGAGACCTGTGTTGCTAGTTGAAGGAGGTCGCTTGTCTCGAGATTAATCCGACCTCCCCCATACTCTTGTCCGTCGTTCTTCTCCTGCTTGATGTTGATGAGAATGTCCGCAATGTCCAGGTCCTCACTTGTGTTCCGGGGTTCACTCTGCTGGTCCTAAGATTAGAAACATTTTGTTAGTGGAAATCATGAAATTTTATTTGAATCTCGCATTTCTTCAAACTACACAGAGTAACCAGTTATCTACGTAAGAGTAAAATGTTTCAAGTTCCGTCTAAAATTAGGCAAAAAAACTCAACATTCAGCAAATTAGTTGATTTATCTGAAGAATAAAGATTAGTATAGATAAATCAGTCAACTTGACTCACAGTTTAGTGATAGCAAAATCTTCCACCTGTGTTTTCTTGAAATTTAAATAAAATACTTGCAGCCGATGTCAAAGATACATGTGTCAAAATAGAGATGACATTACAACCTAAAAACAAGTAACAATATTTTTTCAGATCTCATTTAAGAAATTTGTAGCCCAAAATAATATCAGATACTTAAAAGATTTCAAGTACCTGAACAACGCCATCAGTATTGTTGACCCACACAGTTCTAGCTCCAGACCCTCCAACCACCTCTAGGACATCCTGAACATCTGATTGGTCAGCATTCTCCAACACCTCTCCTGTCTGACCTTCACCTTCCAAATCAATGGCCTCTGTCTTGATAACGGCTGCAGCTTGTTGCAGCAATTCCTGAGTATCTGGGTGAAGGTCTGTCTCGACTTCTGCTTCCTGCTCTGTTGCTTCCTGTTGGCCTGCTCCTTCATGGGTGACCAGGTGACTGTAGCAGTCCTCTGATGTGGCAAACATTTCGAAGCAGACGCCACATCGGAACAGGGTCTGAACTGATGGTTGCCCAGACATCTTGAGATAGTTTTAGATCGATTGCGTCTATATACTTCGCATCCTCATATGTAACCTGAAATTAAAGGATAAAATGTTTAAAAAATGTTGCTCTCCGATCACTTTATATCTTCACATATTATCCAAGGATAGCAATTTAAACTTGCTAGTTGAATTGTTGTGTAACTTTTATCTGGACGATTATATATACCATAACATTGTGTTGTTTGGGAAATGCTACCTGTAATAATCAAGAAATGAATTTCATAATGTGTTTGTCTACACAGAACACTGTATAACATGTTAGAAACACGTAACTTAAATTTGTATGGCGAAAAGTGTGCAGTTATACACAAGTTAAACTTCGAAGTTTCAAACAGGTTATATCTGTGTCAACAACATTATTAAATTAATTTCTTATTAATTTATTTTGAAATTTAAGGGAAGTTTCATATTTGAAAATATACTGAGTGAAAATTTACAGGAAGATATCTCAAAGTTTTAATTGAGGGAGAAAGGGTTGATGATTTAAAGCAAATACCGTAATTTCTCTATTAATTCGACCCTAAAATGTTCAAAAGATTTTCAGAAAATGTCTATAGTTGAACTAATTTCACTTTTGGTGGCTCATTTGGTACTATGGTTGAAATATTAGATAGATATTAGGAAGTTATATTACATATAATTAATACATAGTTTCCATAGATGACCATATAAAAATGCCATAGTTGAATAATGAATATATTATTAATTGATTACTACAGCAAAGAAAATTACACATTGCAATTATTAATTTTATTTTTGCAAATTAAACCATTATTTTTTTTTTAGCAGTGGTTGAATCACAGGGACATAAACTTTTGGAAGTTGGTTGAATTCTTAGATGTGATTTAATTTTGTGACCACAGAAAAATAGTATGTGGTCGAATTATTGGAGATGTCGAATTAATAGAGAAATTACGGTATACATTAATTCATCTTAGTTTCTATCGGTTACTGCTAATAACAATCATCAAGTTAATAATTTACCGATGAAAAATACCAGGGGTGGTTTGTCGAAAAGTTTCATTACATAAATGACTGAGGTCATGTCTCTCGTACACAAGCTTAACAGATAGATTTGCAATGTTAGAAATACCGCATTCAGTGAACAAGTGCCCTCTATAAGCGCATCCTATCCAAATAAATATAATTTAAGAAAGGACAACCCCACTCTTTCATAACTTTGATCAGTGTATGAAATAAGACCCGTCCGACAGCCCGAAACGGGTAACTTCTGGTGTGGGCTGGTAACTTTTTAATGTTTTTGTTGAATTTGACCATGAAATTAAGTAAAATCATTCTTTTGGGCTGGTAACTTCTCAGGCTTATTTCATACACTGCTTTGATATAATACCATGCTTCAAAAACCTATACAGTCAAAAATAATTCTCTTTGACATATCAAAATAATCGGAGCTACAAATTCAACAAACCTCATATACCCAAACATATTTTCATTTCATATGGTGGCACAAAATCAGTAACGCCTATCAATGTGGTTTTGAAATAGCAGAATTTGTTCTCTTATTGGCTCTGGAATTTATATATATCAAGTCATTTAAAGCGACAGTTATATCTGGGTATATTTTAGTGGAAAATATAATTTAAGAGGACGCAGTGATCCATTCTATTCTTTGTCAAATTATCAAAACTAGAACAACTAAAATGTTACTATCCCTAACATACTAGTTGATGAAAACAAGTGTGAAATAATCATGTGATTATCAAATGTAATTATAAAACAAGGAAGTACTCTTGAACTAAGAGTGAACCCTTGAAAGTAACATATCATTTCAAAATTGGAACTTGATAAGAACGGCAGTAAAAATTCTTGTATACATTTAAACCATTACCTCATGCAGTTGCCTAAATATTATGACTTGCATAAAAGTATATTTTGGTATATATATACTTTAGAGAGCTTCAAGGCAGTCAACCTGGTTGAACGCTATTATGTTTAATTTCATACGAAGCTAACAGTAACATGCAGTTGGGATTCATTGTCCTGTGAAACTGTAAATTAATCTAGTAACAAGAAAATATTGATGAAACGTATGATGACAATGGACCATTTTCAAGGTTTTGGCAATTTTCTGAATTTCAAATGGGCCCTTGCCCATTTTATCAATTGTAAACTTCAAAATTTTAATGGAAATTTGTTCATCCAATGTGCAAAAAGGCCCATGCCTTTCCCAGTCACTGTGAAATGTTGCAAAGTATGAACAAAATTAACTTTTAATTTTGATAGGTCTAAAAGAAATTGGGAATGCGACGGGTCGACTTCATTCATTTTGAAGTTGAACGAACCGAAGGCTCTCGAAATATTTTCATACTGAGTGGTCGAACGAGCGATCAATTTACATTAAATAGATTCTATGAACTCCTCAATTTGAAATCATAAGTTGCCAAATGTGTTAAGACCATTTTACATATCTTAAACCGGAAGACGGTTACCTCGCAAACGCACACAGATTCAGTGATAATACAGTTCCCCGTACCGTCCTCGGCAACCGCCACCTTGGAGAAATGACCCAGTTGTGAACCAGTCAAGTGTATATTCACCTAAACTGTAGCCATTCGGTAACTTAACCGACACCAAATATATTTGAAACACATTCTTAATATCCTTTTGTATCAGGTGGAGTTCAACAAAAGTAACAAATAGTCTTGAATTTACCTCAATGTCGGCGGAAAGTGTACAAGTTGGAAACGACGCGTGCGCTTTTGTGGACTGGTTTCAACTTTCCAACGCGCATGCGCCGCACTCATCGAAATCCAATCAACTTGAACCCATCTGTGACCGAAAGCGTCTTCAATAAAACGTAACCTCACTTGTTTAATGTACAATAAATTGTTATATAATTTTGCCAATTGTACTCAAACTTATTTTGATATTTGATTTTAATCTTATATAATCGATTTCTTATAATAGCTTTAAAAATCGACTTTCTGAAAAATTAGATTTTTTTTTTCATAATTTCCTTTTTAAATGATGAAGTTTTATGTCCATAATTAGATTTTTTTAGGTTCAAATGTCAAATTTGCATCATTAATCACAATATATTTATAGTTTTAATGGGTAATTTATTAAAATAATAATTATATTTTCCTCATTGAATGCATGGAGGTGGTGTAGCCCATAAATTAATTTTAAACTTCCGCCTTGTAAGAAATCCTCTTATTCATTTACTAGGCCTATACTTCATTCATAAAGAAAGCATCTGCCTGAATCTGAAAATGTTATCACTTTTTAAACAATTGCTCCCAGTTGAAACTGTTAAGTTGTAAATGTTGACTAAATATCTAAATATCTTAAAAAATAACAATGTATAAAATAGATTGGAAACCTTGCCTGTCCTGAAAATTAAATGGTCAATTCTTAGGGGGAAAATGAAGAAAAAATTGAAAAGTTACCAGTCCTGACCAAAACGTAACCAGTCCTGGCAAGAAGTAGCCAGTTTAAGGACTCGCGGATGGGCTATGCCTATATTTTAAACACTGATAATAAATTAATTCACCAAATAGGCCTATATAATCACCATATCATTATATGTTTTAAGTCACATTATTAACAGTCATGAATGGGTCAAAATCTATTCACGGAAAGATCATAAGATATTGAGAAAAATCAACGATAAGAGTACAAAAAATATATTTATCAATATCGATCCCTTTCACATGCATATCCTTAGACTTATAAAATATTGATTATTATTCAAAATTTCCTGTGATATCGATTAAAAAGGAAAACTTCCTTTTACAGTTTTAGTTGTGTCTTGGTCTGTTTGAACAACAAGACAACCATAATTTGTATGTGAATGTGAGGAAGTAATTTTATCTTTATTTTTGCATGACAAAAGAAATTCCACCTGGTCTTATAGTTTTATTCAACAACCATCGCATAAAAGCCAACAGTCTTGACTTGAATCAATGTAACCTGTTATTTTCAAGAGCGACGATATAAATCTATTTTATGACGACACAATTTTGGACGACGAGACATAATACCGTATTTCCTCTAATAAGCGCCCGGGCGCTTATATTTTTCAGCACCCCTTTACCTCCCGGCGCTTATTAGAGACCCGGCGCTTATTGGAGACCCGGCGCTTATTTCTTCCAAAGTGAATTGAACTTTGTTTTAAGTCTTCTTTTACCATTAATACCTGTAAAATGTTTACTGAGGGAGCATTTATCTAATGATTAGGACCCGGCGGTTATTAGAGACCCGGCGCTTATAAGAGACCCGGCCCTTATTTTCTCAACTACCTATGACACCCCGGCGCTTATTAGAGGCCCGGCCCTTATTGGAGACCCGGCGCTTATTAGAGGAAATACGATACACCTATTTGCACAGCAAACCGCCAACAACTCCAACTCTCACAACAATTTGCCCCAGTCGTAATTATCCCCTTTTGAATATTGCCTCATTGTTTTTGCTCGGAGCTACATTTCACTTTTCAATATTAATTCTAACTTTTGTTATTTTGAGTCTTGATATTGCATTTGCAATGGGTTTTTTTCTGACAGGAAAATATGTATTTGAACCAAAACACAACAATGTTGATCCATATCCTTTTTTTCTACTTTGTTTGTTTGGGGGCTCTTGGATATTTCAAATCCAGAATTCTATGCTTTACGCATCCTGCTACATTAGCCTAAGCGGAGACATATACGCTGATGTAGCAGGATATGCTTTACGTTTATTGAGTAACCTACAAGTTACAACTATTTCACATGTTATTTTGGGAATTGATTCTTGCTACAGAATGCCAAATTAGTTCTCATGTATATAAGTAAATTAAAATAGATTGTGTGTGTATACGTCAAAACGCATATTCAAAATTTTCATATAGCATAAAATTTCATAGTTTTGAATTTTATATACAAAAACGTTTTAATTGACAGAAAATGAACACCCAAGAAAAACAACAACAAAATTCCAGTAAATTAAATGCCAAATGTCGAACAAAACGGTTTCAAATCTTCCCAAACAAATTTTAGAATTGTTTTTATCTCACTGCCGTTACCATGCACTTTCTTACTTCGATCATTGTCAAAAGGGGAGATAGACCAAGAATAGCTATATTCCGATTAAATCATACTTATGATATAAATCGATGATGTAGGGATTCTAAATCATTATTTGCCAGATTCATTTTTAGAATTATGTTTAATTGTCTTCATAACCAAAATTTTAACTCTCCTCTTTTCTAACACTATTCTTGTTGAGGTAATGCTTCTCTGGCTATCTAGAAGCAAATGAGACTTTTGCTTCTTTTAAACGGTATTTTGCAACACATTGACAACTTTCCTTATTTTACATATTCATTGTCCTGATTAAAGACATTTTCTATTTATACCTCAAAGCAACAAACAAAATTAGACAAGTTTAGATTAACCCTATTTATTAAATATTTGACAACCTGATGACATTTGGAACATCACAATGTTTTCATCACATCACATGTGTTACCTTCGCAATTCAATTTGGTGATAATGGCACTTTTTTATGACTAGATTTCTGTCATTACCAACACTTTCCATCATTAGCGTCACAGCTAGTCTTGAGTTTAATTCTTTTTAAAGTGATGCACATATTTCATTAGATTTACGGGGCCATAACTTTCAGTTTTTATGTCAGTGATACGAAAAATTGATTATTTCATGTTTAAAATGAAAACTTTCAATTTAAGAAATGTCGGAATTAGGAATGTTGGGAAAATATTCTGTTATTGAATAGTTTCCTTGCAAACATCTACACACTTCTATTCAAGAATAAAAACATTGAAATGGATTAATTTATCTAAAGAGCGACCTCCTTCGTTTTTTTAGTCACAACAGAATTTAGGTGATGTCAGGAAATTTAAAATGAATGGTTGCAATTGAAAGAAAATGTATTTAAATAAATGAAGCATTAGTAATAAACTATATAATGTAAAGTTCAGCCATATGTGTGTCCTTTTTCTTACACAAAATTAATTAAAAATGTTCAAACAAAAATGACCGCTAGTAGACTTGTTCTTTGTTCTCTGTAGACTTTGTTCTCTGTAGACTTTGTTCTCGAACCGCCGATGGACTTGATGTGAGTCTTTATAATTTGTTCTCTGGTCATGGATTATTTGATTGGTATAATGAGATTTTTGACACTTTTGAAAAATACATTTAGCATTAATGTACACTTATCAGTATAAAATCTTTTAAAAAAACTGCTACTGCCCTGTTAAAACTAATCGGTTTTGAACATCGACAATATCAACATATAAATTCCCAATTATGATCGAAAACCGGACCGTGACGAGCATATATGTTATTTTGAGCATATCAGCCAAAATACTAGTTATCAAGTAACTGTTTAATATTCTTTATAACTCTTTCCTACATTTGGACGTATGATCTCTACTTTTCGATTTTCTTGGAAACCCATTTGTTATCGTAGGCCTATATTTGTCATTTTGGAATGAGAAAATGAGATGTTTTGAATTCTTATCGCCACAACTATGGTATTTAGGTTCGTTTCAAACTCAAACACTATATCATACAAACTAAGGAGTGAGAAAGATATGCCGTTAACAGCGCTGTGTCATATTTTGCATCATTCCCATAAAGGCGTGTTGGGCTACTATAAAACTTTTGTTGGTTAATTCTGTTTTTATCCTTTTTCGGGATAATTGTTGAACTTCAAATATATATTACAACAACGTTTACATATATATATTCATCTTTATTTTGTATGTTTCGAAATCAATATTATATACATATGTACAGCTTTTAGTGTAAAAACCATGAATTCATAATACACCAAGATGCATAAACGCATTTTGAAAATTACAATATTTTTAAACAATGAAATACATATTTACAATAATTATTTCATGAAAGGTTATACGTTCCCACCAATCTCACTGTACCTAATGTGATGCTGGTAACGATCGTTACCAACATCCCAAGATGGCGGAAGGTAAGATCGCCTCGCGAGTATTTCACAAGAAATAACAGTTTTCTATGTGTTTATGATCGAACTCTTTAAGCATAAATACGGACTTCAATGGTGTAAAACGATTTAATGCACTGGATTTTCATATCGACATCCATTTCTTGAGAAATAAGCGATTCTAAAATCCGACGGGGATGCTGGTAACTTCAGTTCGAGATATTCACAAGATGTTGGTAACGAGAATTGACAGATGCTGGTAACGACGAACATTATTTAGCTTCTATTGTTATGTTTTTTGTAATAACGGTACAACAAATTGCGATTTTAACACATTAAGGGATTGGAGGGGATACACTGACTATGTCTATTTATTGTTGATCAATACATGTTTTGGACATGTCAAACTGCAGGCATTTCAAGGAGACACTAGTAATTCAACCATGCATGTATGTTGACTATATAATATTTGTTCTGAGAAATGTATCATAATTTATCAAAATGTCATGAAATTCCAACGAATACTTATTTTCAATTCTAAAATCTTTTATAGAGCTCGTTTCTTGAGGGTATGGATAAGTATTTGGTTGTTTGTGGTTATTTACTTATTTTCTTGGGATAACACTATCCCTATGTGTTTTGATAGTATTGTTTTATTTTGATTTGATAGATTTGCTGTTAATTATAATTAACATGACAATCAAGTTTGTTTTTCGAGTTGTTCCTAATTTTTATACCCCCGACCAACGGTCCGGGGTATCTAGTAATACCAACGATTCCGTGTGTCTGTCTGTCTGTCTGTCTGTCTGTCCGAGGACATTTTTTGTCCGACCTATTACGGGAAAACTATTTATCCGATTAATTTAAAATTTTGCACGTCTTTTACCCTACTAGTAGGGGTGTAGTGCGAAATTGCAACACATTTCGTTAATATTTGAAATTTTTACAAATTTCCATGTTTTGAACTTAGTCATTTTCCAAAATCAGATTTGTCCGACCCATTACGGGAAAACTATTCATCCGATTGATTTCATATTTTGCACATGTCTTCTACCCTACTAGGAGGGGTGCGGTGCGAAATTGCAACACATTTCATTGATATTTCAATTTTTTCACAAATTTCAATATTTTGAACATAGTCATTTTCCAATATCAGATTTGTCCAACCTATTACGGGAAAAACTTTTCATCTGATTCTTTTCACATTTTGCATGTGTCTTCTTCCCTACTACCCAGATAACACACCATCTAGTGGGCCACTGGTGGCAGACAGCTTGTGGCTTGCCACTGGTGGCTAGCAGGTGGCCCACTGTTTTTACACCTAGTGGGCCACTGGTGGCTTTTCGCAGGTGGCTTGTCACTGGTGGTAGCGAGTGGCCCACTGGTGTGTTTTAGCAAGCAGCAAACATACTAGCAGGCCACTGGTGGCGCTTAGCTAGTGGCTATACCTCCAGTGGCCCGACAGTGGAACAGATATGGTTTATCAAAAGGAAATGGATTTTTAATTTTCAGGGATGTTTATATTGTATATTTCATTTTATAAATAATTCTGTCATTTACAAATACATTTAAACTATTATCTTAATGTTACTATATAAATTGCAATGATTCATTAAAAATTATAGGAGCGGTCCAGTGACAAATAAAAACTCAAATTGATAAGGTTTTTTTGTGTGTTTTTATTTTTACAAAGTTCCATTTTTTTTATTAGTCATTTTTCTCTATTCCTCTTTGGGGGTCAAATGCTGTGCAAGAGATGACTACAGTAAAAAATAATTCAGTTAGTCAGAGATGCACGGTCGGGGGTATTAGTGAACCACGCTCACTTTTTTGCTTGTTGAATTTAATTTAATTGATGTTATTGGTGTTATGTTGTATAGGCCTACTGTCTATTGCTAATAACTAAAGCAAAAACTAATATTTAACCTTCATATGAAGAACTATATGTTGAGGCGTTACCAACATCATTAAATTTAGAACAAGATACGTTACCAACATCTCGAATTGAAGTTACCAGCATCCCCGTCGGATTTTAGAATCGCTTATTTCTCAAGAAATGGATGTCGATATGAAAATTCAGTGCATAAAATCGTTTAACACCATTAAAATCCGTATTTATGCTTAAAGAGTTCGATCATTAACACAAAGAAAACTGTTATTTCTTGTGAAATACTCGCGAGGCGATCTTACCTTCCGCCATCTTGGGATGTTGGTAACGATCGTTACCAGCATCACATTAGGTACAGTGAATCTAAATAAATTTAGATCAACAGGTTTAATATTTGGTCATACTGTAAATAAATTTAGATCAACAGGTTTTATATTTGGTCATACAGTATGACCAAATATTAAACCTGTTGATCTAAATTTATTTAGATTGACGTTCCCACAAGCTGGTACGCAACCGAAACCGGATGATGGTTACCGTAATATGACAAAATACCCTAATTCCTTTTTTCACTGATAAAATATGTTTAAATGAAATCAAACCGAGACTTAGTTTCATAAGTCTCCCAAAGTACATCAATAGATGCGCTAGTAAAATCTCAAATTTCGGCCAGCTGGTGAAACGAGGAAATCATTAATCGCTTGTAAACACCATCAGGGTAATCTGTAATAGTCCCCCAACTTTGGACAAAACAAAAATTGGAACCGTTTTAACTCTCTGGCGTGTTGTGTTTATCGTTAAAAACCAAACATAGGTAAATTTACATTTTAAGACTACAGACAAGAGCAATCACCATGGCAACCAAAGACATGGACGAAGTTTTCCGAGAGGAGCCATTCGAGTATTTGGGGATTTCTGAAAAAGATATAACAAAAATAATCATTGCGGCTTATTGTATACTCGCAAATGTATAAAACGAAATAGTTATTAAATTAATAAAATTGTCTTTTCAAAGCTAGAATGTTCTTTTTGAGTTAGTTAAAATGTTAATTACCCATAATTACTGACATAGGGCGTGTACTATTTTCACTAGTTGGTTAAGATTGGTTTCTTGTAAATTGTAATATCTACTCTTGACAATTTTAGACAGCAATTGACAATATAACATGTGTTGGTTATGAAAACTTTGATAAACCAGTAAAATTTAAACTCACCATCGGCCGCACAGGCATCACACGCACGTGGACAATTGGTGCGCATGTAATTCACGTACATCCGAGTGCAGTACCCTTCGCTCTTCCAGTAGTCACAGTTCGTGTTCAGGTCCACGCACGTCATGTCTGCAATTTGAAGCATTCGTAAAATATATGTACGAAAACAGCAAATACATCAGTTAATATTGAATATTTGACTTCATATTAGTGGTATTTTTATTAGAGTGCCGTGAAGAAATAAACTTTCATCTTAATTTCAAAATTTTAATTCTTCTAAAACTATCTTTATTCATATATGTATGTATGCGTAAGGTTTTTATCAAAAGTGAATAAGTTTGGATCAGCTGGGTTTTTTTCTTGTTGAAGAAGATATTTTAAGAAAAGCTCCATGTTCAATTCTGAGATTATGTCTATTGTCTGGTGGCTTTTTTCTTCTACCAAGTCTCCAAAACATCAAGCACTGATTCATATCGACTTGTACACACGATTACTAGATACTGCGAATGAATAGTTTGGATGAGATCAAGCATGATTCATAACAGCTTCGAGTGTCGAGTCAGATGGAATATTGAAAATATAACCAACCCACAGCAACCATAATTTAAATTTGCAACAATTAATTGCTGTTGAGTTAGAACAAATATCAGCAACTTAAAGAAGCCATGTTTTAACATATTTTATTTTAATTGATTGAAATGTCATTTCATTTGATGGATTGTTTACTTATGTCGATTTATTATGCAATGTACTAATTTTCTGTCGTAATAGAATCTCAACAACAACAAATCTCCCCCAAAAAAATCTAAAAAATGAAAAAAAAAAAAAAAAAATTAAAATAAAAAAAATTAAAATAAAAAAAAATTAAATTAAAAAATTAAAAATGAATAAAAATTAAAATAAAAAAAATATATGAACATATATGATTGAGTTACCTTCATCGCAGACATTGCACGACTTCTTACAGAAGAGAAGCATGTAGCCCGGGTTTCTCGTGCACTCGCCTCGCCCTGACCACGCCGGACAGTTGTCGTTCATGTCGACACACGCGTTCTCTGCAAGAAGGGTCAGACCATTCGAATCATTTTGAACATGATCTACAATAATTTTGGTTATTCTGGAATCAAACCAACCGTTGATACCTACTTTTCTGTGTCATGCATTCGATTTTACTCTAGAAGAGACCTTGAATTTCTAATTTGAGGAAACGAAAATGTCGACTTGCCTTTCTAAATCGTCCAATAAAGACAAAGACAACATTTTGAACCAAACAGATCAATGTAATCTATTCTATGAAGGTTTGACATGTCATTGAAATGTTGATTTATGTGACTTATTCAAGTCTACATCAACTTTTGTTGAAAGATTCACCTGAACTTAAAGTGTCCAATCAGAAAGTGCGATTCAATCAAACCAATCAAATCTACGTTCAAGACAGCATGGCTGAAGTCAGCCAATCTTCAATCACGATTGAAATATTTACAAACAATTGCACCACCTGAACATGAGTGTCAAATAAAAAAACTCCTGAGCGTGTTTAATCAAACCACAAATTTCGGTGAAATGCAGCCAGACTGAAGTCAGCCAATCATCGAAAATGTCCTTGAAATATTTACAAACACCTTCACTATGAGTGTCAAATCAGAATACCTCTGAGTGTGTTTAATCAACCCAGAATTTCGGTGCAAGTCAGCAAGGCTGAAGTCAGCCATTCATCGAGACTGTCTTTAACGGTTGGAATATTTACAAACATCTGCACCATCTGAACATGAGGTTCAAATCAGTGTTTAAGCAAACCAAGAATTGAACATGAGGGTCAAATAAAAAACTTCTGAGAGGGAAATCAAACCATATATTTCAGTGTAAGGCAGCCAGGCTGAAGTCAGCCAAACACCTACCCTATGAGTGTCAAATAAGAAAAGTCCTGAGTGTATTTAATCAACCAAGAATTTCGGTGCAGGCAGCAAGGCTGAAGTCAGCCAAACACCTGCCCTATGAGTGTCAAATAAGAAAAGTCCTGAGTGTGTTTAATCAACCAAGAATTTCGGTGCAAGTCTGAAGTCAGCCAATGATGGAGACTGTACTTATAAGCTTAATAGTCTTAATGTGCTTCAATGCATACCTGGTGCGTCAGTGACAGGTGCGGGGGTGGTTGTTGCCTCCCCAGTCCCCCCTCCCCCGATCTCTCCCCCATCACAGAGCTTGACGGGATTTCCTCTGCACCAACACTGGCAGTCCTTCCCAACAAACCCATCGTCGGGACAGTTCTTAGCAGCGCAGTTGTTTCTTTCTGGAATCGAGAAGAAGTTTTAAAGGAGGTACTCGAAGGCGAAAGCGGACATTCCGAAAAGTCGTAATTTTTATTATTAAGAAATTGTAATTTCGAAAATATATCCATTAAAAACTTCATATTTTTGAAAAAGTAGTAATAAACTTACTTTACACTTGGGTATTCAAGTTCCGTCTTTAGTTGTATACAAATCTACTGAATGCTATACACGTTGTAGTGATTGGAGGTTACATAAGCAAATCGTTCAAACTATCTCAGCTATTAATCTTAAATAAAACTTAAGTTTCGGAAAAAGATCAGGGGTTCACTTGCACAGAGGCATCTTTGGAGAAATCGATCGTATGTCAGTGGTTCAACATGAAGTTGACCTTTTCCAAATAGGTCTGGCATTTAAGGGGCAGTAGCATGTGTTTTGAAAACTTTATAATTGCAAATTTCACTGATATTTGTACGTTAAAGTATTAATTTGATAGTGTCAAAAATCTCATTATCCAAAGCAGTCATCCATAGTCAGAGAACAAATTATAAAGATTCACATTAATTCAATTGGCGGCCATCTTTTTGTGAACACCTTTAATTCTTTTTGTGTAAGACAAAGGAACCGCATGGCTAAACTTTACATTATATATTTGATTTATTACTGCTTCATTTAGTTTAAATACATTGTAATTCATTTGGAACCATTTATTTTCATTTTCCTGACATCACCTTAAATTCCGCCGAAAAACGTGCTACTGCCCCTTTAAATACATTTTCATTCAATTGGAACCATTTATTTTCATTTTCCTGACATCACTTTATACTTCCCCTAAAAACGTGCTACTGTCCCTTTAAGAAGTGATCAAGAGCTATTCACTCACCAGCACAGTCGTACATGAGGTTGGCCAGTTTGACATCAAGGAAGCTGTGTCCCTGTCTGTTGCCGATGACGTTCTGGAACCGTGAGTCCAGCGCCTGGATCGTCCGTCGACCGTTTGTTGAGAACGCCTGGAATAGTAACATGTTATAGTTCAGTTTCTGGAATAGTAGCATGTTATGGAATAGTAACATATGTTCTTCTAGTTCAGTTTCTGGAATAGTAACATGTTATAGTTCAGTTTCTTGAATAGAAACATGTTATAATTCAGTTTCTTGAATAGTAACATGTTATAGTTCAGTTTCTGGAATAGAAACATGTCATAGTTCAGTTTCTGAAATAGTAACATGTTATAGTTCGGTTTCAGGCTGAGAGACCGTTGAGACTACAAGGTTATTGCAAATATGATTTTTTTGGGCGAAGAGTGTTAAAATGGCAATTGTTTGTAATCAGAACAATATCAGGTTAGATGTTGTTTTTAATTCAAATGGACGTTACAAATTGATTATTGTTTTATATTTCACAAGTTACTTGATTTTGAAAGAATAGTCGAACATGTTCTTGTAAGATCGCGAAAAATCGTCCTCAAAGAGTGTAATAGTTAGACCACGAGGGCCTGTTGTCTAATGGGTTAAATGGTTAGTTGAGCAGTAGCAGAAGCGTAAATCTTGCCTGTATCTCGGTTTTATGGATTTTTTTCGGTTAAATGAGACAGTATCATATGAACTTTACTTCCCTGATGACCTACAATAACCATTAAACATCTCGTTGCAAAACCCGCCGCTAATGGCTGAAATATTGCCCAAGCGGAGTTTAGCATTAACTCACTCACTCCTATGTTTGAAGTAAAAAATCTATGGACGCAAAATAGCTTGGGGGAGAGGGGCTGGGGCTAGCTAAGAGCATGCGCCTACCAATACACTTACCGTCCCACCGTAGTGCATAACGCTGTTGTAATCGTAGGGTAGTTCGAATGTGTTCACCACGCTGGTCGAGTACTTCTGGAAGTTGCTGAACACATTGTTAGGGATGTTCTCTCTCAGGATACGCACGAACCGGTCTCGGTCGGGTCGGGTCTGCTCGTGATGGAAGCCCACTGCGTGGCCGATCTCGTGGATGATGATGCCTTTCTGTAATAGAGGAGCTTATTCTTTCAGGGGAGGCTTTGGAGATGAATGAGAATGTACAAATTGGTGTTGGAAGGCGCAATTTGCTTATAGTTCCTCCAATTTGTGGAAATATTAGGTGTGATATAGAAGATAAATAGAAACAGTGAATACATCACCGACGAAACTACTCCTTACGTATTCGCCTGATGAAGAGCCCCAAGGGTGATTAAGTGTAAAGCATCGGAACTTCAGTCATTGGTAACCAAAGATACTGCTAGCCTGTACTACTACTTCTACTTCTCCTACTACTTCTACTACTACTACTACTACTACTTCTACTACTACTACTACTACTTCTGCTGCTGCTACTACTACTACTACTACTACTACTACTACTGCTATTGTGGCTACTACTACTACTGTTACTGCTGCTACTACTACTACTACTACTACTACTTCTACTACTTCTACTACTTCTACTACTACTACTACTACTACTACTACTACTAGTATTGCTACTACAATAACTACTATATACTACTACTACAACTTTTAATACTACTACTACTACAACTACTATTAATGATAATAATAATAATGTGCGTACTTATATTGCGCCTTTTCCACGTCCTAAGACATGCTCAAAGCGCTACATTATTACCCTGAAGGAGTGTACTTTCACAGCTGCTACTAAGCGCTAATCACGACCACGTAGGTCAGTACATCCATTTTTCAGGTACCCATTTTAACAGCTGGGTGGACTGAGTGCAATGTGGATGAAGTGCCTTGCCCAGGGACACAACACAGGATGAGACCCAAGTCACAAATTTTTGGTGTCTCCACCGGGATTCGAACTCGGGTCTCTGGCGTGAGAGGCCAGCATGCTAACCACTACACCACTGTGCTCCACTATTACTACTACTACTGCTACTTCTACTACTTCTACTACTACTACTACTTCTACTTCTTATTCTACTATTGCTACTACCACTTCTAATACTACTTCTACTACTGCTACTTCTTCAACTACTATACTACTTTTACTACTACTACTACTACAACTACTACTACTACCACTACTACTACTACCACTACTACTACTACCACTACTACTACTACTACTACTACTACTACTACTACTACTACTACTACTACTTTTACTACTACTACTACTACTACTACTACTACTACTACTTTTACTACTACTACTACCACTACTACTACTACCACTACTACTACTACCACTACTACTACTACTACTACTTTTACTACTACTACTACCACTACTACTACTACCACTACTACTACTACTACTACTACTACCACTACTACTACCACTACTACTACTACCACTACTACTACTACCACTACTACTACCACTACTACTACTACCACTACTACTACCACTACTACTACTACCACTACTACTACTACTACTACTACTACCACTACTACTACTACTATTACTACTACTACTACTACTACTATAACAACAACAACAACTACTACTACTACTACTACTACTACTACTACTACTACTACTACTACTACTACTACTACTACTACTATAACAACAACAACAACTACTACTACTACTACTACTACTACTACTACTACTACTACTACTACTACTACTACTACTACTACTACTACTACTACCACTACTACTACTACTACTACTCACCTGTCTACAGCCTCTAGCTAGTGTCAGACTCTGGACTCGACCGATCCGTCCCACGAAGGATGAACATCTAAATACGAAATAATAGCATCATTGAGAAACAGTACACAAAACAATTTTAAAGATTTTTTGAAAATATCATTAACATAAACTTTATGATTCATCCACAAAAAGAATCCAGAAATCATCATCATCATCATCCAAATACTTGTATAGCGCCAATATCCATAATATGCTCAAAGGCGCCTGAGCTCTAAGATGTTGCTGGCATGAAATGTTCAAAGGCTTCAGAGAAGAGACAAGTTTTTAAATCAGATTTGAAGGTACTTAGATCTTGAATTGTTCTAATATTATATGGAAGAGTGTTCCAGAGATTAGGTCCAGCAGTTTCGATGGACCTATCACCATAAGTTTTTGTCTTTGTCACAGGAGTTACCAACAGACACTGGTCACTAGATCGGAGGGAACGTGCAGGAGTATAGGAAATATATATATCTCTGAATAATCCCTGGGTATGAAATAATTGAAAATGTGTCTTAAAAACTACCCTTCCCTTGGTAAATGGGACAAAATCGCTTTTCAAATTTATATACGATTTACCGAATCGAGTTCTCTATTTTTATCTGGTTTCACTCTCGAACTTAATTTCAAATATATACACTTTTTTCTTTTTATTCATTTGAGCTAAGAAGGGATTTTAAATAATTATTCTTTTCACTCTTACACTCTGGTTATTTAATAAATAAATTTAATTTAAATTAATTTAATATTCTGCATAAATGACCAATGGATTTTGAATGTCCAATGGCCAATGTCAGGGTTATCAGTGCGACTGTCACGAACTGTCAGTGCTTCCGGTTGCGCACAAAATGGTCGGATATAGTCAAGTTAAGACATCCGATCGTAAAGTCGTTCACATGACCTTTTGACTTTTGTGTAATCATGTATCATGAACCCGATGGCCTGCGTTTATATTAACTTACGATTTCCTTGTCAAAGTACGTTTGTATTGTAGTGCCTGTAAATGCTGAAGCTCTTTTAGAAATATACGTTTCAGGTTCTTGATTGATATGGAATTAAATTTAGCTATATCAAATTCCCCAAAAACATCATAATCGGCTTATCTGACGTTCTCTTGAATTTAACGTTATTACTTACACCGTTCAAAAATAAAAAGAACAAATGAATAGTAAAAGTAAACGGTTCATCCTATACAACTATATAACTACTATGTTCCAAAATGATATGGACGATTGAACTAAAAATAGTTACATTGCAGCCGAAGCCATCTCAAAATTATTAATATTATAAAAATCGTTTCTAAGAATAAAAACGTTGTTAAATGATAATATCTCACCCGCCGCCATCTTGGAATCGAACCCTACTTCTCTCTGTGTTAGACTGCCGGAAGTTGATACAGGTAAAAGTCCTCCAATCATCTAATGCAGCGTTGATCTGCGTCATATCCCGGGCACCTGGGGACAAATTGTGATTTCAAAATTTAAATAAGATTATTGATCAGATGTTATTCAGAATAACCCAACCTCAGCATAATACTCAACGCTGAGTGAGCCTGGGACATAATACAGATACAGATACAGATACGGATACGGATACGGATACGGATACGGATACGGATACAGATACGGATACGGATACAGATACAGATACAGATACAGATACAGATACGGATACAGATACGGATACGGATACGGATACAGATACAGATACAGATACGGATACGGATACGGATACAGATACAGATACAGATACAGATACAGATACGGATACAGATACAGATACGGATACGGATACGGATACGGATACAGATACGGATACGGATACAGATACAGATACAGATACAGATACGGATACAGATACAGATACGGATACGGATACAGATACAGATACAGATACGGATACAGATACGGATACGGATACGGATACAGATACAGATACGGATACAGATACAGATACAGATACAGATACAGATACAGATACAAAATTGATACGTTCAGAATACTAGATGCTGATGTAGGTTAAAAGCATCTCACTCAACTGATAAAAGTCAAAGATGGCCATAGATTAGTAAATAAATATAATTGTACAAAGTTTACTTACTGAAGACACCGTTAGTTGGAATCTCGATAGGGATTGTTGCATCGGGCCAGCGGAATCTCGTATCACGAATAGCTTTCCTTTTCTGTCGTCCATTTGATTTGCTGGCGTTCCTGAAATATGTTTTTCAAATATTAAAATTTCTGAAAAAATGTATTCATAAAATGATATCAAAAGTACAAATTTTCATCCCTTTGTTTTACGATAGAGAAACCTGATTTCTGTACTCCATTAACACCTTAAATAATTAACCGTATCAGTTTTATAGTAGACTTATAAGACTTATTTACAACAAATACAAATAACAATGAATTCATCACCATGCATCTCTCTTAAAAATCTCAAAACCAAAATGACTTCCTCTGCGAAAAATGCTAAGTATTTTAAGATTTTAAGATTTTATGGTATCTAAAACCAGGTACTTCTACTACTACTACTACTACTACTACTACTACTACTACTACTACTACTACTACTACTACTACTACTACTACTACTACTACTACTACTACTACTACTACTACTACTAATTCAACTACTACTACTACTACTACTACTTCTACCACTACTAATTTTACTACTACTAATACTACTAATACTACTTCTACTACTACTACTTCTACTACTACTACTACTTATTCTACTACTACTGCTTCAGCTGCTGCTACTAATAATAATAATACTTCTACTACTACTACTACTACTAATACTACTTCTACTACTAATACTACTAATTCTACTACTACTACTACTGCTGCTACTACTACTGCTACTGCTGCTGCTACTTCTACTGCTGCTGCTGCTAATACTACTACTGCTACTGCTAATACTAATACTACACGTCTGGGAGGTTTAGTAAACTTACACTGAAGTATGTCGCATATTAGTAAGCTCTATCAACATTGCGTTACGTTGATTTTGAATTGTAAAATTACATTATTTAGCATAAGCTTCTGAACTAGAATTAGCCCTATAAACACTGTGTAACGTTAATTTTAAATTGAAAAATTACATAACTTAGCAATAGCTACTGAGATAGAAATGCCGTATATTAAAAAGCACTATAAACATTGTGTATGTACTCAATAATTAATGAACTTACATTTTGAGTAGCTCCTGGTATGTGTCCAGCGGGAATCTCATGTCGAATTCCACCTGAACAAACCCATTCTTCTCGTCCAGAAACTCAAACTGCTCACCTGCGAATGATAGCGAAAAATGTATAAGAGTTTCATAAATATTGATTTAAACATATATATTTCAATCAAGAATTGGATTGGTAAACAAGCTAAAAGCGTGTGTTAATACCTCTGAAGATACAATATAATGAACATGTCATGTTGAATATACCAACATATTTCGATTTTGTAATAAATAAATATATATTTATATGATGAATATTAAACTGAAGTTTCTGACCATCCTTAAGCAAATAAGAATAGTCATCAACTGTATAAAAACAACTATCCATTCAGTAATATACAAACACATAATCATCCGTATCTGGTCATTTTACAATGGTATTTTTCCTCAAATAAAAGTGATATTTTTTTACCGTCCTTAAACAAACTCGACGTGGTCGGCTATAAAATCCCATTATGGTTTATCACCATTCAGTTTTAAACCCATTCAGTGCGCCTCAAATTAGTGGTGATTTTATGAAAATTATATTGGTATTTCTTTAAGTTGTTTCGGTATGTAAATGTTCAATACGATAAAGAAACGTATTAATGGCGCTACAGAAAACTGAATATTTTGCACACTTTAGATGATGCCAAATAATAAGTGATTAATAATCGTGGCCTAATATTATATTAAAAAAATATATGATATTTGATCAAGTGATGGTAAAAAGTGTTCAAAATAAAATCTTTTTAAAATCAGTGAATATATTTCTCAACGATAATACATTCAATATGTTTTCAAATTAAAGCTCTTGTTCAAGTACTTGAACAACCCACTTGGAACCGGAATTCCTATTTTGACTGAGGAAACCCAATTTTAACTTACACGACGATAAAAAAACACCCGTGAATATATTGCGGAATTTAAAAAAAGATTTAGGATACACTAATGATTCCACGGTAAACGTTTCTACACTGGTTTATATCCAAATCTAAGGGACTAAACTCGTAGAAAATATATCTAAATCAAAAGAAACATCAAAAACGAAAATCCTACTTGATTGTGCCGCATTTTGTATCAGTTCATCCATAGTCATTGGATTCACATCGTGGATAATCTGAAATAGAGAAATATACTCTTCATATTGTAAATAAACTCTTCATCTTGTTAATAAACTCTTCAACTTGAAAATAAACTCTTCAACTTGATTTTCAACCCAAAAACTCTTCATATTGTAAAGTTATAATCCTAAAGGAGCCGTAGCACGTTTTTAAGGTGATGTCAGAAAAAATGAAAATAAATGGTTCCAACTGAAAGACAATGTTTTCAAACTAAATGAAGCAGTAATAACTCAAATATATGATGTAAAGTTCAGTCATACGATTACTTTTTCTAACACGAAATGAATTTAAAGGTGTTCACACAAAAATGCCCGCCAATGGACTTATACAATTTGTTCCCTAATTATGGAAGATTGGTTTGTGATATAAGATTTTTGACACTATCAACATTATACATTTAAAATTTACGTACAATTATCTATGTAAATTTTCAATTATAAATTTTTCAAAATACAACGTTTAAGATTTTCGTTCTGAGCGTGTATAGCAAACGTGTCATCAACTTATCTCCAACATAATATTCATTACAATATCAATAAATGAATTAAGAAAGTGATACATAATATATAACCTTTGGCCTTGGAATGTTAAACTGGTTAATTTTGAGGGAAAACCGTTGTTCTTTTACGAAAATCTCAACGACAGGGATAAATGAATAAAAAGTAAATAGTAAAATGGTAAGTTCATTGCAAGGAATTAACAACTTAATAAAAAAAATAGTTTACCTGTATGAAACAGTAAATTGCAAGCGCACAAAATGGTTTTAAAAGCCCCATGTTGACAATTCTGTATATTCAGATATAAGTTCGGAAGTGATAATGGTGGTCAGAAGTAGTGCTTATATACATGTGATGAGCAACATAGAATATCCGTCATATCCGGTTATCGTGTGTTCTATGTTCAACATTGTCCCTATCCGCAACTTCGCAGTAGTCACATGTCTATAATTTACCTTATATGGACGATTATCATTCATAATTTTAAAACAGACTTAGTCAAGACTCTATTTTCCTGATTTGGATCCCATCACGTTTTCCTGACGAGGAAGCCAAATTTGCCACATATATCCTTGACACGAAATTTGAAAAATAGAGAAAGAAATATGTAAAAATATTTAAAATATTTGTACAAAAAATACGATATATCAGTGAAGATGTAGCCGACGTTTAACAAAAGTAGTACAATATAGCACAATTGTGTTTGTATATAATACATTCACCGAAATATAGTACATTGTTTTACAAAATGTCTGCAAAATATAATAATTCATATTGCGATTTGGTTGGTAGCGTTTCTTGTGTGAATAAAAACTATTTCCTCCCTTAGATAAGAAGTCCTTTGATATAGAGGTGAGCAGATGATATTCACAACCTCGTTGCATATAATTTAGATTTTGAATGTTAATAATATGATAATAACATTGAATTCCTCATATATTCACTTATAAACCTCCAGTGACGTCACTCTATTGTTCTGTTAGGTTCTTCTTTTACCGGATAAACCTCTTTGCCGGGCATTCTCCAAGAATGCCCAGGGCTTTCTCTAGGAAAGCCCGGGGCTTACTGTAGAATTTATCGGAAATTTATTTTGATAGGGATTATACACGTTTTGAAATACTTTGTTTCAAAGTCCTTCTTCGAACACTGAAATACCATTACAAAATATGACATTTCTGACAAATCACAAATATAACGTTCGCATGCCTGGTTTCGAACTCTGGACCTTTCGCTTACTAAACTGGCGCCTTTGACAACTCGGCTATAAAGGCCCACGAGAACAAAGATGTATTTTCCACAGTGACAATCATGTGAACTTCACGAGGCAGATAGCGCATGCATCTCACGCTCTCGGCTTGGGTAGCGAGCGCAAAGCACGTGCAGGGCGCGGATGTGCTCTCCGTTTGCTCATGGTGAGTCCCTACCAGTAAAAATCAATGAATCCACTTTTATACTTATTATTGAAATTATTTTGTAACTACGGTTTATCTCGGTTCATAAGTTAGATCAAAACCTCGCCCTCGGTGTTGTTTGATAATGTAAGCCCTCAGCCTCGGGAAATTGGGGCGGGCCTGTCGGCCCTTTCCAATTTCCCTCTGCCGCGGGCTTACATTATCAACAACACCTCTGGCTCGGTTTTGATCCTACACTTATAACTTAAAGGGGTAGTAGCACGTTTTTTGATAATTTTATATTTTCAAATTTCCACCGATAATTATAAGTTAATGCTACTTTGACAGTGTAAAAAACCTTATTACACAAGCAAGTCATCCATAGTCAGATGACAAAGTATGAAGATTGACATAAAATCCATTGGCGGCCATTTTGTGTAAGGAAAATGAAACGCATGGCTAAAATTTAATTTATATATTTGAATTATTACTGCTCCATTTAGTTTGAATACACTGTCTTTCAATTGGAACCATTAATTTTCGTTTTCCTGACATCCCCTTATGTTCCCCCTAAAACGTGCTACTGTCCCTTTAATAACTATAATCAAGATATATATTAGTCTAAACATTGCAGAAACAAAACTCCTCCGCTACATCACTAGACTATGTTTTTGCTTCCTGTTCGAGACGACATTTTGCTAAAATTATATTTTGAAGTAGGATCGAGTTTTTTTAATTCTTAAGAGTCATTACAACTAACACCGTTAAGTGAACATCAGGGCGTTTAAGAGCCACTCTGGCTTTTCATCACATTTTTTGCCTTCATACGAACGTAAATTTCATATTTCACAAATAGCTAGATTACAAAAATCTCAAATATTAATCCCAAAAATAACAACAGGGGCCTACTGGTTTTCAATAAAAATCTTAAAACAATTCTATATGTTCGCGAAAGCAAAATTCACATATCCAAATTAGATGGATTCTAGTGACTATAACCTATCAAACACTATCAACTCATTCTGACTAGTTTCAAAGAGTTTCCAAAATTACGTTTGACAGAATGACGCGCGTCATTGTCCAATTTTCTATAACTTCAAACCTTACTGTTATCACTATACATCGTCAAATAGCTTCAAAGTGCAGTCTAAGTAAACCTAGCGTCAATAATACTGACGAGAGCTGCTACTTCATCTTGCTAGACTCAATATCGGAGTTTAGCGAGTACTATTGAGGTTACAGGTTTACTTAGAATGCTTCAAAGTGGTACTTTTCCAGCACCAGTCGATACTTCTCAATCAAATGGCACTATTGATAGAATTTTGCATTGTGACCCTATCAACGAATGGAATGGTCAGATATTTATAGAAGGACATTACAAACCCTTCATGAACGACGAAAATGTTAAACGATGTCAACTGATACAAAGTAACCCTCAAAGGATAACAGGAGCACGCGTGTTAGAAACTGCTAACGAGTTTGCAATTGCAGAGTTGCAGTAGTTCTGTGTAACTGCAAATAATAGCGAAAAGACGGCAGGTATATTGCCACACGCATTGCATCTGATAGGGGTTAAGCTGTAACATGTTTCCAAATGTGTTGCATATATGCAAATTTTGGGCGATGTTACCTGTTAAAAGGTAATACAAATTATATATTTGCAATGCTTTCACACGGTCTAATTGGGAAACACTTTATTTTAACATCTTTAAAAATTTCATATGCTTTTTGATAAAATAATATAAGATATAAATAATATATAAACAAATGATAACATATAAAATAAAATTTAAAAAACCTTTTATTTGTATTTCCGTGAGTATACTTTTTTTTTAAATATCCATTTAATTTCACGCATGTTCGCTCACGTAGGTGAGGAGATCCTCAACTTCACAACCAAGAAACGTTCGTAGGCCATCAGAAACGTTGATTGATTTCAAATAAGTACAATGCTATGAAGTCCGAATGGTTCAACAAGTTCAGACTGAGACAGCAAAATGATGAAGCAACTGAGTGATTCACCATCAACCAGAATGATGAGGTCACACCGGTGTACACAGCGTGATGGTTTGACCACATCCACTACAGTTCTGAGAAAGTCTGAAGGACTTTCAAACATGTGAGTCATTCGTTTGATGAAGAAGCCCCTGACGCTGACCTATATACTTACCCAAGTACTTATCTACTAGACTCTAAATATGTCCTTATCCGTGTACGATAAACAATATTATTGCAATATCGTACTGACTTTGGAGTTTGTTGTCAACACATGTGTTCACCTTTTATGATTGATTGTTCATTGAATATCTTCCTGTTTCTGTTTTCAGTCATATTAATTTTGACAAAAATAATTATTTCAAAGTAGATGAGATATATATTATGACACCCCTCTGCCTAAAGCGAAGACAATTATTGATAAATGAGATGTTCGGTTACTATTAAAGGATTCAACTGATGAGATGATGATGATGATGATGATGATGATGATGGTGATGATGATGATGATGGTGATGGTGATGGTGATGGTGATGGTGATGGTGATGGTGAAGGTGATGGTGATGGTGATGGTGATGGTGATGGTGATGGTGATGGTGATGATGGTGATGGTGATGGTGATGGTGATGGTGATGGTGATGATGATGATGATGATGATGCCAGTGATGGTGATGGTAACGACGACGACGATGATGATAATGATAATGATCAAGGTGATGGTGATAATGATAATAATGATGATGGTGGTGGTGATAATGACAATGATGATGGTGGTGGTAATTGGTGATGATAATGATAAAAATGATGATGATGATGAGCACATATTTATGTACAAAAAAGAATACAGTGATTGAGATATTAAATTAGATAAAAATTATGACGACATCCTTGTTACAAATTGTGACCTCTCTTTGATTTATTTATTTTATTGCTATGCTAACATGAAGCAGGTCCACTTGCAACAGAGATGAAGTAGGAAGAAAGATCCTGAGAGGGTTACTCCGGGGAGACAATGGTATTACACGTAATGGTGCACTTGCTTATAACAGTGACCCAGCTACTTGCGTCACAAGTTACTGAACAGTTAATTGAATAAATGTTAGTCACTCGTGGTAAAGATAATTGGTTCTGAGTCATATGCTCATACTTTGTAAAGTAAATTAATCTATACTCATAATAAGAGATACAACAAAAGATGTCCTTCTTCTAAACAAGGTACGCTTATCTTTACATACATTTATGGTAAATACTAAATTCATACTAAATAAACATTTATGTATGGTTTGATATACTAGTTTACTTACATTTACTTAAACTTTGAACTTAAATCATAATTTGAATTAATTTGTCATTGAACATTATACAACATATATTTATACCTTTGGCCGTGGAATTAAGCTAGTTAATTTTGAGGGAAACCGTGGTTCTCTTATGAAAATCTCAACAACAGGGTCAAATAAATAAATAAATAAATAAATAAATAAATAAATAAATAAATAAATAAATAAATAAATAAATAAATAAATAAATAAATGGATGAATAAATAAATAAATAAATAAATAAATAAATAAATAAATAAATAATAAATAAATGGATGGATGGATGGATGGATGAGTAGATAGATAGATAGACAGATAGAATAATGTAAATAATGTAAACTATTTACTTGTTCTACATTATGAGCATTATCGTAACGATGACCTACCTACTTAATGAATTACGTATCAATAATAGAGTTTGACATTGTAGAAGCATTTGTCATATGTCATGAGACCTATTTTTGATGTTGACCTACTTACGTACTTAATTACGTATCAAATGGTAGATATTGACAAAGTGAATCATGTTGATTATTAACATGTTGATGTATTGGACAATCATTAACTTATAATTATGGGTATGAAACGTGTGCTGTATTAATAACTTCAAAGTATGCTCAGTTTTAAGATCGACACATTTTTAAAAAGTAAGAATGTCCTCTAATGTTCTTTAAAACATAATTTAAACATTGGCTTTTTTGACAACTCAAGACATTTTAGTAGCCAATGGTTTTTGTTAAAAAAAGAATATTGTGCTTTTTCATTGGTTTACCAAGTAACTTTGTAAATTGGTGTCTCCAAAAAGCTTTATATTGACTCCTCTGGTGATACTCATCCTAGCATAACTAACTGGAGAACAGAAGCTTAAAATGTTTTGGAAACCAAGTTTACTGTAAAATCCCGAAGAGTGTTTGCCTTCATTAGGTAATGTTTTAGGGAAAAACACTGGCCACATGCATGAACGAAATGTGATTTTCACAATTAAAGGGGCAATAGCACGTTTTTTGAAAAAAAGATTTTTTAAATTTTGTCAAAAATCTCATGACACAAACCAATCATCCATAATCACAGAACAAATTATATAGATTAACATAAAGTCCATTGGCGGCCATTATTGTGTGAACGCCTTTGATTGATTGTGTAAGAAAAAGGAATCACATGGCTGAACTTTACATTATATATTCAATTTATTACCGCTTCATTTAGTTTAAGTCATTTGTCTTTCAAATGAACCATTTTTATCATTTTCCTGACAACACCTTATATTCCCCCGTAAAATCGTGCTACTTCCCCTTTAAGAATTTTTTTCTAGAAAACATTGCTGTTCTTGTGTATGCCACCTCTACATCAGTCTGATTATAAACGTCAATGTTCCGGGGAATACAAAATCAAAACATGAACTCTTCCGGGAATCAATCGATATTAGGGTTGGTTTGAGTTCGAACTCCGAGAGGGTAAATATTTTTACAAATCTAATCCTAGAAGCACGTTCGATTTAAATCAGATTGCTTCAAAATGGCCTTCAAAGATTAAATGAAATTCTCCTTCGTTAATATTGTAGAGGAATGGTGCGACTCGTATAAGGCCCATTGACCGTATCTGATCATCATGATATGTATATTCAGTGAAATAACATATTGATTATCTATTATTTATTGTTTATCTCAATAAAAGATCCAGAAGTTTTATTGAAAATATTTACTATGTAATATTTGTATTCAGCTTTCTATATTGATAAATATCGGAATCAATTTAATTTTCCATCTATTATCACATAGAAAGCCTTTTGTATATATCAATATCTTAAATGATTTGCGTTTGAAGACCAGAAACTCACTATTCAAAGGAAATGGTATAAAATGCTGAACTTTGATTGGTCAAAAATGGATCAAACAAACAGTGGAATTGTTTTTAGCAGTTGCTCCATAGACTGGTCCCCTGTTGAGACCCCTATTTCCAAAAGACTTAATCGAATACAATGTAAGTTCTCTGAAACATACATCTTGTTTCGCTGAATATTTTGACAGTTGCACCCAAACGGGGAAACCCTAAGTAACCTTCTTCGTGAATAATTACTCATATGCTATTATGTTTCCAACTCTAGAAGACAGTCTATGTGCTTTCATCAACATGTTTTGGTGTCATAACCTGCACTCACAGTGAACCATATTTTTTTAGGTCATAAGCTGTCCACTGTTGATACAAATGAACTAACCATAAACTTGACTTAAATCTCCTAAAACATAATGTTTTGGACATGAGAGAATACCATGACGTTATTTCATGATCATCCAAAACTTGCTGAATTCAAGTCGAACCGTACCTTATAAGTACATTTCCTTTAAGTGCTTTCCTAATAGGGGTCTCATGACTTGTTCAAAGCAGGCTCTGTTTTTTATTCTTTGGTTGTACAACTATCAAAGAAACTGAAACGATCCCTAGTGATCACAATTCTAAGCAAAAAATGAAGAACCTCAGATGTCTAGGAACATTCAATCAATCAATCAAGATTTATTCTGGTAACGAAGAGCCTGCAGGCCTATAGTACATTGATACATTAAATACATTCAACAAATACTGGGCCTTCATTGTACAAATGTGTAATACATATATGACAGACAGATTTTAGAGTTCCTGAGTGTAAACTGTTTAATATTTATGCAAATAATATAATTATTAGTCAGACAAACAAGTAGAAATTGATATTCATCATCAGATTATAGAGTTTACACAATACTTACTTTAATATATTTACCTTTGTCTATGAAAAGATCATGCGATAAACATCTGAAATGTCCTAAACTTGCTCTATACTATTTTCACATTTATACATGATGAATATAATTCGGTAATGATACTATTCTCAAATATGGAGAAAAGAACGCATTTGTTCGAATTATGAATCTTTACTTGCTTATTATGGAGATAAATATCTGACATACTCTTGGTTGTGCCAGATATGACTGAAACCAAATTACCGTTGTTTTACATCAGTTACCCGACTCTTATGTCCATTACTATCGTATAGAAACATCATTTCATAACGTTTCTTTGGTTATATGATAGCTAAGCTGCTTTATCCAATAAAGAATTACTTACCAATAATAAGAGTTGAGGATGAAATTCATGTTGTTTATGTATGTAAACCCTATGAGGAAATGCGTCAGCGTCTTATTCCGAGGACGAATGATGGGTATTACTTTTCTCTATACAGCATTTGTACATCATTAGACTCTGTTGTCATAAACAATTCATAACTTTTTTGGAACATGTCTATTCTGCACCTGTAAACATTGCAAAAATATAATCAATGGTAACTCAATGTACTAAACTTTGTAGCAAATTGTACGATGGGTCTTATGACCTTTATACAGAATAAACCCTTCTTCTTCTTCTTCTTCTTAAAGGAAATCATTTCCTCAGCATCTTCGTATATAAGCGCCTGTCTTGAAATCGCAGAGTCTCATTTAGCACATATAAGACTTTTTATTATCTTCCTTTTCTTAATATTATGGCATCTATCATATTTATGTAACACGAAACCGCTTGTAAGAGACTTTGTTAAAATGATAACAATAAGATATTTTCGATTTTGATTGTTTTGTTTAAATTTCGATTCATGCATATAGTATGACTTTGAAAAGAATATTCGCCGGTCTCAAATAACCTCTTGAAATACCGATGGCTCAGTTGGCTGGGCATTACCCAATTACTACCCTTTTACGCAGTTGGTCGCGTTTTGTAGATCAACAATGGAGCAATTAGTTCATAGATCTTGTTATCATCTGTAAACAAGATTTAACAATTAGCTTTCTCGGTGATTGGAGTGCTAAGTTTTGCTGACAGAAATTCGGGCATTGTCAATAGATGACAATCTAAGAAGAGTATTTTAAAAGTCAAAATCTAACAATATGACTGCATTAAAGGGGCAGTAGTACGTTTTTAGGGGGAGTATAAGATGATGTCAGGAAAATGAAAAATAATGGTTCCAATTGAAAGACAATATATTTAAACTAAATGGAGCAGTAATAATTCAAATATATAACATTAAGTTTAGCCATGCGATTGCTTTTTCTTACACAAAATGAATTAATGGTGTTCACACAAAATGGCCGCCAATGGATTTTATGTGAATCTTCATAATTTGTCATCTGATTATGGATGATTGGCTTGTGTAATGAGATTTTTGACAATGTCAAAATAATACATTTAGTATTAACTTTCAATTAACAGTGAAACATTTAAAATATAAAATTATCAAAAAACGTGCTACTGCCCCTTTAAAGACTTGAACAAAGTCTACTTTGGTGCGTTGGCCAGTTTAAGTTCCGGCTACTTGCACTCAATAACACTGGCTAACCTGAAATGTATATTGGACAAAAACAAAACAACTACGGGTTCACTCATTGATAGAGTGTTTTTGGATATGTTGAAAGCAGTTACTGTTCTGTTTCTATGGCTCTGTGCAATCGATGGAGTTGGTAAGCATATAGTTTGAATTATTCTTGGGCGGATGTTATGAAATCGTCACATCTTGGATCTAACTTTCTTATATAACATTAATTCCGATACGTGAGTTATATCTATATACAAATGTTTTGTTTTTGGATATGATGAAGGCGGTTCTGTTTTATTTTTAATGGTTCTAATCATTCGAATTTGTTGTATATTACAAATGTTATGTTTATGGATAGGACGAAGACGGGTTTTATTTATTATTGTTGTATTCATTCCAATTTGTTGTATGTCATTCATAGTGTTATAACCTTGGCCGGGTCTTATAACATCATCTACTTTGGGATCTAACTATCTTATATAACATCAATTCCGGTACATGAATATATCTATACAAATGTTATGTTTTCGGATATGACGAAGACGGGTTTTATTTATTATTGTTGTACTCAATCCAATTTGTTGTATATAATTCATAGTGTTATAACCTTGGCCGGGTCTTATAGCATCATCTACTTTGGGGATCTAACTATCTTATATAACATCGATTCCGGTACATTATATCTATGCAAATGTTATGTTTTTGGATATGACGAAGACGGGTTTTATTTATTATTGTTGTATTCATTCCAATTTGTTGTATATAATTCATAGTGTTGTAATCTGGTCTGGTCTCATAACATCATCTACTTTGGGATCTAACTATCTTATATAACATGGATTCCTGTACATGAATATCTATACAAATGTTATGTTTTTGAAAATGACGAAGACGGGTTTTATTTCTTATTGTTGTACTCATTCCAATTTGTTGTATATAATTCATTTGTTGTAACCATGACCGGATCATATGACATCATCTACTTTGGGATCTAACTATCTTATATAACATGGATTCCGGTACATGGACTATTTCTATATAAAAATGTTATGTTTTGGATATGATGAATGCAGTTCTCATCAATTTATTATGGTTGTGTTCTTTCGAATTAGTTGTATATTATTCATAGTGTTATAACCCTGGCAGGGTCTTATAACATCATCTACTTTTGGATCAAACTTTCTTTTTATAACATCGATTCCGGTACATGGACCATATCTTAAAAAACTGTAATGTTTTTGTGAGATATGGAGAACGTTGACATGTTCTTATTTCAAATCAAATCACTTTATTCAGAATTGAAGACCACATGGCCAAGAATACAACAGATATCATATATATAAATGATATGGTGTGTTGAGTATATGAAATAGTAATTATATTCTTGTAGGCTCAGCTTTAGACATATACATATCTTCTTGAGAACATTTGTATTTTGTGCTCTCATAAGAGCTTTAAGAGTGCTGTAATAAAAAGCTGGAATAAATTCATATCTGTATCGTTTATAAAATGGACATATAGCAAAAGATGATATTCATCGTCACACAGTCCCAAAGCACATTTTTTACAAACCAGTTCGTTATAAGGAACAATTGCCCTTATTTATTTCTTATGGTTATGTTCATTCAAATTTGTTGTATACATATAATTCATAGTGGTCTAATCTTAAACGGATCTTTTAACATCAATTAATTTTGGGTGAAAATATCTATTATGACATCAATTCCGTTACATGAACCATATTTTAATAAGTTTTTATCTATTTTCTTATGATTTTACTCATTCGAATTTGTTTTATATCACTTATAGAGGTGTAACACACATATTTGTTCTGGCATTGAACAGGAACCATATATATAAAAATGAAAAGGATAAGATTTGTTGATATGATGAAAACAGTTTTTATCCATTTCTAATTGTTGTACTCATCCAAGTAGTTGTATATCAATTATGGTGGTCTACCCTGGAGCGGATATTACAACATCATACAATCTTTGACTGAACTATCTGTTATAACATCGATTTCAGTACAGGAACACCATCCAAAATGTTATTGGATATGATGAAAGCAGTTTTTATCTCTTCCTGTCTCCCAGGGACATTCTAGAATAGTTTTTATTTTTACTTTACCTTTTTATATATTTTACATTTTATACAAGACTCATAACTTGTAAACATTACGAAACAAACAAATGGATTTGTAAAATTTGAATTTTTAACAAATTCTGATTTAACGTTTCAAGTCTGAGCTACCGAGGCTTCTTGTCAGCAAATGTTCATTTTGTTGTGTCATCACTGACACTGTAATTTTTATATACATAATGTAAATATATATTAAATTTGATTCTAAAATCGTATGCAAAGTTATATTTAAAGTCTTTCGCGAAGAGCTGCTGTTAAACAGACAGCTTGCAAGGATTGGCTGCGTTTGTGCGATACTTTCAGTGTTATTGTATATTTCAATATTTTTACCGAGTTTTTCGTCCTTTCCTTCGCTTTATATGACAGATATAACCTGTCCCTCGGGTTTGATTGAAAATGTAAACATTCGGGATCGGGGAAACCCTAGGGCCGTAATTAATATCCTTTACATTATGTTTAGGGTCGAACGATATACAATAACATAAATCTATTCCAGTGCTTGTGACAAGTTTTCATCATATAGGTTTTGCATCATATGATGAGGGTGTTTTTTTGATATTTCTAATAGGTGTGCTTATTCGAATGAGGGTAGGCCATCGTGACTTTCAGTAGATGTAATAACACTGTTGCATTCAAACGATATGCAGTAACATATTCAATACATATACTTATCGCGAAACAGTAAAACACTCATTAATGTTCAGATGTCCCGCATTCTCTTCACCATAGCTGAAATGTTGCCCAAGCGGCGTTAAGCATTAACTCACTCACTCAATCTTCATCACAGAGGCAGCTCAGTTAATTAAAGAAACACTTCCATCGGGGTATTTATTGTTGGAACAAAGTTCAAGGGGACATTTCAGTTTATTAATATAACGCTTTAAGTAAACGATTATAACACCACCAAGTTGAGACATTTTACTGGGGGTATTATATTTGTTGATTTCTGTTTGACAACTTGATAAAGAAGAGCACACAAGCGAATTTCGTTTCCACAAAATTATCCTGATAGGACTGTCCCTTTAAGGCATATATATCTCTGATCTACATCGGAGTAATATAACTAAGCTGCTTTTAGAGGAAGAGATAGGGATGTCCTGGTATATAAATGCTTTGTTCTAATTAAAGTTTACGATTTCATTGATGAAGACGACCGAAATCCTTGTCAGTTGATCGTAATAGCATGACACATCAAAGTAATAAAGTCACTAGATTCTCGCTGCAAATTAAGACGTGTCCGGGTTGGGATACTCTGCATGTATGTCTACAATTATAACACCAACTGAAAATGAAATCGGTCAAGGGCTTGTTTATTAACGTGACTGACGAGAGATGTCATATCGAGGTTAATATTTTCCATATGCTGCACCATGGCAAAATATCACTTTTCCATTCTGACGTTCTATTTAAAAAATTTTTTGACGTCACGGTTAATTAACCTATGATGTCACAATCTAGCTAGTCCGCCTATGCTGAGTAATAGGTTTTGAGTATTTTATTTAATGTTTGGATTACGGCAATAAACAGAATATCATATTCGGTCCCAACGTGACAAAATATCAGTATATCCCTCGCTCTCGCTCGGAAATACTAATATTAGCCACTCGTGTCTTAAACATGGTATGCCTTGGACACTCATATAATATCCTCTATATCTGGACATAATATGGAGATATTCGGGGTGATTAAAACATGAAAAAGAGGTGATAGCATTACTAAAACTAAAATGGATCCATCTGCTGTGCATGTATTTGGTCCAGGCTTCTTTCTTACATGATGAACACATACATCCTCGGATGCAGACACCACTTGCTAGCACAAACGTCTCAAACCTCACCTACCCAGCCGCATGGACCTGAACATTTAGACTCATTTCATGAAAGAACAAGAACTTACAAAATTCAAGATTCAAGATAGTATGATTCAAAATAAAAATCAATATTGAAGATTCAAGATAGTGTGATTCAAAATAAAAATCAATATTTAATAATCAACATTAATATTCAATATATAAATATTTTCAATTAACTGTTTGTGTTGCGTTCTAGAAGTTATAGTAATGTAGTATAGAAGTTGTAGTGTTATTTTAGGAAGACAAAAACAGCGCTATGGATCAACAACTTCTTTTTTTCACAGTAGCGACGTCTCGGTAAATATCCTTATACCGTTTTCATATATGAAACTATTCAATATTTAATGACTTGTATTTCTGATTTAAACACACTGAATATCAAATTGACTTGCAGCCCCTCTCCGCTGTATATCCTGTGCGACTGTTGGCAGCAGATGCAACTACAGCGTTATGGAGTGTCCCCCCGATACGGTACGTTACACAGGATAAACCTCCTGATTTAGTAATGCAGAGGAATATATGGATGACAACTTCTTTGTTCATTGTATGCGACGTTTCGACACAGATTCTTGTTTCTGTGTCGAAACGTCGCATACAATGAACAAAGAAGTCGTTCACAAGAATCTGTGTCGAAACCTCGCATACAAAAATACAATGAACAAAGAAGTTATCATCCATATATTCCTCTACATTATTGTCATTCCAACTTCTAAAATGCCTCTCAAAGAAGTTCTCCTGATTCAGTCTTTTAAAATCACTATAAAAATAAAAATTTATAGGCATCTAAACTTGCTCAAATCATAGTTTCTACTTGGTAACCTTTATCAAAGGTCGTACTGAAGTCGAAAATAAAGTATTTGGAACACGTGTTTGGGACTGTGCTAACACTGGAATGTCTTTTTTAATCCTTTCGTATATTTTAATATCACCTTAGGTGTAACAGGCCGCGTTTATGATAGAGAAATATTGTACATGAAATGTAACATTTTCCGTGACCGTTTTGAGATTTAAGCTCATTTACATACTAAAGTTTACATCAGAAACGTACATTTAGAATTGTTTTCAAGATGTAAACATGACACGTTTTGCTTTCCTGTAAAGTCTTTGTTTTCGGGGAATTTTATTAAAACTGTAAGAAACACAAGTTGGGAAAACGATGATAACAAAATATTTAGCATTCAAATTCAAGTTCTGTATCATGATAAGAAACAATCGCCAAAAAAACATTAAATTACCTTTTCCGTGAATACTTTAGTATCCGCATATGTCCCCACAATTATTAATATTATACATGCGCATATTGTCAATCAATTACTGACAGCGATGCAGTTTCTATTTTGAGCTTTGTCGTTTGAAGCACATACGTCAAAAATAAAATAAAAACATGATGATAGATGGTTGTGGTTCAAAATAATGCAGCCTTGACTTAGGGGATCTTATTGCTTTGGAAGTAATATCCATGGTTGTGAAAATGATAAAGGAATTTCCCCAAAATGTGATAAGACTATCGATCCATATTTACATAATTTCATAAATCACTAGCCCCATATCGGTATGCTTGTTGGTATGAAAAGATCCTTCCAACAAATAGTTTCGCTACAAACATTTAAAGTTATTGCAAATGATAAATACTACCAAGTGTTCCTTAAATTCTTTGGTTTAAACATATTTTATTCACTTGGAAAAGATTTGAGAACAAGTTATCCAACTTAAAATACCCTAAAATGTACATAATCAATTTACAATTATATATACAGCAAAATGACAGATGGCGAACAAGATCAAAGAATGTAGAGATAGAAAAAGGAGAAAAACATTAATATACTCGTACTAATTAAATCGCATAGTTTTGCTGATAAATAGAGGTTATCATGCGAGTGTGTTTTGGGATCGTAAATATCCTGCATTAGAAATAAGCATTGTATTTTGCGAGCCTTGGCGAACCCCGATACGAAACAACGTCATAGGTGGCGCTGCGGAATTTCCGTCCTTGTTGATAGAGAGAAAAGTTAATGTCATCATTACAGAATATTACTAGCAGGCATTGCAATATGCTGTAATGATGACATTAACTTTTCTGTCTGTTATACAATGTACATTGAAACATGTAATAATAAGCGTTTTCAACATGGAAACCACAAGCACATTTAGTATTTGTTTTAATCCCAACCAATCTCTGAATCCCAACCTTATACAAATCGTAATTTAGGGAACTGACAGAATATCTTAATTTAGTATGAATAATATTACATTTTCGTTTACCGCATGAAAAGTAGCTTGGTGCGTAAACTTACTGCTGGGCTAAACGTGATTTAAAATTTGAAAGTGATTTAACTTGACGGTACTTTGCTGGTAACACATTCCAAGAACTGATTGTTGATGGTAAGAAAGAATCGTGTGAATGTTTAGATATAGGAACAAATATGTTTACAGAGTTACGTAAATTGTAATTAGATTTCGAACAAACATTCTGGGGAAGTAGATCTGAAAGGTACTGCGGTGCCAATCCATTTTGAATTTAATACATCAAATTTAACTTTCTTTTTCTTCGTCGTTATTGTAATGTATCCCAACCAGTTTCAAAAATAAAGAAATGTTCGTGATGTGTACTTTGGTAGACCACATACAATTCTTGCTGCTTGGAGTTGAATCTGTTCTAATTTATTAATCATTACAAGAGAAGACCCATCCCATACTTCACAGGCATATTCAAGGTGTGGTCTTATGAACATTAACTAAATTTTGTTTGGAGTTTCTTTACATAGAAAATTATTTAAAAGTCGCATGAAACATACCATCTTTGAAAATTTTCTTATTATATCATCAATAATATTATGATCAGCCCATTTTCCATCACTGGCCAGGGTTACACCTAAATGTTTATATATGTGTGTCAACCATTCTTATACTCACTCCATCGAAGTAAAGTTGGGGTTTGTTAGTACAATTCTTTCTAGTGAACAATACAGCTTCAGTCTTATCAGGATTATACTTGATTAACCATTTTATACCCCAGACATTTAATCTACACAAATTCGCATTTAGTGATCTTTCTATCACTTATATATAGTATTAGGGTAGGGTCTATGAGTATGTATGTCTTTCTAACGCTGTATTTAAGCGATACATGTCCCTGTGCTTTCTATATCCTTAAATTCTTAAGTAGCATATTAAACAATATTAACCATAATCGTTTCAGGATGTCTGTATCGGCGTGTACGATAGACCAAACGATGTTCGGAGCTTTGGGTGCAGCACGCGCACTGCATGTCAGCGGTTGATGGAACGAAGAAGATCACGTGACCAAATCTACGCTTTTTGCTGTGGATCAAACCTGTGCAATATTCCTATCATGATCAAGTAATGGTCTAAGATACTGTGTGAAGTTATCAACAAACAGAAATCTACAATTGTGAGAATTGAACGTGACATCACCAACATGGATTACATAAAGTTCCTTCACAATAACACTGTTCTTGTCGTTTGTTTGCTAAAATGCCTGGGTGACCATTTATTGAAATAAATTTTAAAAGAAGTATTTTTGGATCAAAATGTTTTGTTTGTCAATTAGAAAATCAAGGATGGCCACAAAGAAATTGTAGCGTTAATTATAAACTTAGTTAACTTATAATTACGTTCAGCAAATGAAAACACGTGAAATGAACAAAAAAGTAATTAACTTAAAATTAACGCATTCATACGAATTTCACTCTTGAATCGAATCTAAAGGTCGTACAGTAAACGAAATATATCTTTCAATAAAAAAGACAAAAAATATATAATATATTTAACTATGGTATGGTTCAACATGTAAGAGATCCGAAGAAATCATCGAGAAAGTACTGAAAATTTAACACAAGACCAAAACGGACAACATCGATAACACCTTTACTTATCATTTGAAATAAGATCGATTGCTCCATAAATTTTCTTACACATCTTAAAAGCTTTTGAGGCTACTACTTCTTGAGTAAAGGGGATGAATGGTGGACTTAAAATATCTATAAAATTGCAGCTTATGTCAACATTTGCCTCTATTGGTATTATCGCTGGAATAAAATCTAATCTAGGAAATTTTCAAATAATTATTGTACCTTCATCTATTTTTTTATTTCATTAGGCTTTTTAATTTCATCCATTGCTTGATCCATTGTCCAACACGTCAGCATAAATATTATGATATAACCTAAGCAGACTTCGGATACAATAAACTTTATTATGAAATTGTTTTCTACTGGAATACGGTGTGTACATTAAAAGCTGATCGTGAAACAGTGATATCCGATGAACAACAACAAGACTTGGTTATCAACAGGGCTCAGAATCGTTTCCAAACTTATGCCACTGCTGGCAGACGACATGCTAGGACGACGTTTTCTTCTACTGCAAGCTCTGTCACACCCGAAATGCCACCAGTTGAGATCTGTTCTCCGTACCACATGGGTCAAACATTGTTTCCACACACAAAACTCTGATAGACGAATGCATAAGAACGTTTTGCATGCGACCATGTGTTCGAATCCAATTAACTCCTTGTGGTGCACGTCGCGATTTGGGTGCTGAGGATGTCTATTGGACTGCTCGTGACTGGAGACACTTGTTGTTCACACGGATGAGTCTTAATCCTGTTCGACTTTAATGACAGGGGGGCAAGAGTTTGTAGAAGACAAGGGCAACATTTGGTATATATGCTAACATTGTTGTACATGAGAGGTATGAAAGGGGTTCAATAATGGTATGTGGTGGAATTAGCCAAAGTTTCTTACTGGCTGTATAGCTGAACATGAGCTACATTTGATATTGACATGTTCGCAATGCGCATGTCAATATCAAAAGTAGCTCATGTTCAGCTATACAGCCAGTAAGAAACTCGGGCTAGGATGGAATCAGTTTGGATGGCAAACTGATCTCAATGTCCTTGCGAAAGGCACCATGAAGCTACAAGGATGAGATCTAGGGTGTCTATGTCAAACCGCACGCTGGAGCTTTTGGGAATAACTTCATCCTTACTGATGACAATGCCCGTTTGCAGCGAGCAGGAGTGTAGGAATAGTACCTTCAAATTGAAACAATTAGGTGGCTGAAGTGGCATGCTTGTTCGCCGGATCTCAACCAAAGAGAACATGTATTGGACCTTCTCAACAGCAGCAGATTCAGCACCTCATTGGCAGCATTAGAGGACAATGTCAAGATATATAGTTCGTACACATACATGTTATTGTCTCGAGATTCATTGCTTTTGATCTTTTTTTTATTTTCAATGCATTAACAATTTTATTCATTGGTGGTTTATTCAGGTGTAATGACAGTTTACCTTTCTCTAAACAGTGTAACCCATCTTCTTTTATGTGTTTGAGTTTGCCTGGTAAAACCTGAACATGCCTTGTAAATTCTGAACAGCAATAATATGAATACACATGAACATACCTTGGTCAGAAGCAAACGGTTTACATCAAGTTCTAAAGGCTTAAACAATGTTTTCTCATGCTATACTTCAAAAGTGCAATATCCCCATACTATTTTGGAATGGTAAGGTTGTCGTAACCTTTTGTCTTAAATAATTTTATGAAATTTAGTATTCTGAGGCTAGACATATGACATTTAATGCTACCACGGATGCAGACATACAAAACTTGATAATGATACAGCATCACTTTTGAGATGTGATTTACTTTATCATTATAAGGTATAGTAAGTTTGTGAAAGATCTCTTTAATGACAACTGCTCATTGGTAATATACTACAACATAGACGTAGGAACAGGGGGGGCACAGGGGGGCCCGGCCCCCCCACTTCCGAACCTGGGGGGGCCCTGCCCCCCCCACCTTTCAAGCATTTTTTTAATAGAAAAAGTCTCTTTAACTCTGTATTTTAGGGGGAAGGAAAAATTAGATGAACGGGCCCCCCTCCCTGAACAGTGAGATTTTCGGTTGACAATTTTTTTAAAGAAAAGGGGGGAGGGAGTGTGGGAGAGGGAGAGCGAGGGGATTTGGATTGGGATGGGAGAAAAAGGGAATCCCCTTCCCCAACATTTTATCCTTTATAGGGATCTACCCTGTAATTAGAATTGTAAATGGGAAAGGGTTCAGATTTTTTTTACCTCGAAAATGCGAGGATATTTAGATATTACCCCAACCTTCCCAGCTCAGGGGTCAGGGAAAGCAGAAGGGTCTACCCCATCACCACTGAAACGGACATATGGGCAGGAATGTCCCTTTAATACTTCAAACACTTTTCCTAAAAAACATTTGATCTTAAACATCATTGAAAGATGTGTGTTTCATCTTTGTAAGAAAGAGACTTTGAACTATATATGGCAAATAACAAAATGTATCGGTTTGTCTGCGTGCCTGTCAGTTTGTCTGTATTTAATATGTCTGATATAATGTGAAACATAAAATTGGAAACATACATGCACGTGAATTACCCCCATGAATTTGTTTTTTTTTATCGTTTTAAAGGAATTATTTTTTCTTCCTTTTAATTACACATTCATAGATAATTTATCTTGCAAAAGTTCTAACTACCTGCTGATGTGAATAAGTGAGATCTTTTCACTAGGGCCACGCCCTTAAAATCTAAATTTATTTCCATATTATTTAAAAGGCATAAAAAACTGATTTGTTGTATACAGACTACTTTAAAAAATATGATTAGAATTTGTGGTGAATTTGTTGCCCCTAATAAGGACAATGCCCTTCAGAGCTTTAAACCTTTATTATATCCATTTTCAGAACAAAATGCGATCCTTTGAAGTGAATTCCATTTTGCAAGAAACATTTTTTTCAAAGATATTGTGACCCTGTTGTCTTTAACCTATAAAGGCTAGAAAATAGCTGCAAAAAGCCAGATGAGGTACAGAGTTAAGGCTATACTTTTCTATTCTTACCTGGAAGACGTATTTGACCATTTTAGCTTTTTGTTTCACGTTCATCATTCACGTTGTTAAGTGTGATATTTAGGCCAAATTTAAAAACTCAAAACCATTAATATGATGAGAACAAAGACTATGTAACAAAGTTCCCCCTTAAGCATTCCTATAACGTTTACTCATAGTAATTTTGATCTTTTCACGTGACTGAAAATATCTGAGTATATCAAAGCTGTTATGAATATTTAAACTATTAAAACATTTTTGACCTATTCACAGAGTAAACTTGACATTTGAGCTTATTTAAGTTTCTGAGACCAAAGGAGTTAATGAAAAACAAGAAGAAATGATGGAGATAAACTTACAGAATTTGGAGAATGCTTCCTATTTATTTCAAGGTTATAAGGCAATTATTATTATATTATCGATACCAACAACAAAATTATCATTATCATCAGTTATCATTAATCACTCTATGAGTCATAAATCATCCATGAATTACTTCCATCATGAAATCCATCAATCATCCATCTACGACTATGAGTCATAAATCATTAATTCATCAAGCATTAATCAGCAATTTTCAATCATTCGTTATCAATTCATGATCAATCAAACAATTACCAATTATCAAACACTAAAACAATCATTATCTTCTATAATCAACCATTCAACACTTAAAGATTATCATTTATCAATCTTTCAACACTTAAACGAACGGGCCCGTAACAATCATTCACCAATCATCAATCAATAACCTATCAATCATAAATCAATTATTCATCAATCATTGTAAATAATTCAACACTAAACAATCAATCATTCAACACTAAAACCATCAATCATTCAACACTAAAACCATCAATCATTCAACACTTTAAAAACCATCAATCATTCAACACTTAAAAACCATCAATCATTCAACATTAAAATCATCAATCCATGAATCATTCAACATTAAATCATCAATCATTCAACACTTAAATAATCTGTTATCCATAAAATTCACATATCATTAAACCAAATTTGGGTCCCCACACAGGAATCCATATAAATCATTTTTATATTTTTTGGAAAGGCAACCCCCGCTCTCACAAAAAAAAGTTTGGGCCCCCCCAACTCAGCAATCCATATATATCATTGTTTGATATTCCCCCCCCCCCCCCCCTCCCCCCCCCCTCTCACAAAAAAAATTTGGGCCCCCCCACCCCTCAAACCGTTCCTACGCCACTGTACAATGGATCATCCATTTCTTTATAAACTGTTTCAAACATGATGTTTGTTACATCTTTTAACTCTTTAAATGAGCAAATATACTACTTTTCATAAGTTTAGACTCAAGAGTGAAATAAAGTCAAACCATTTAACAATTTTCATAACGCATGAAAACATGTACCCCTGATGAAAACTGTAGATAGAAGAGTAGTTTTAATTCATTAAATGATAAAACTCACTAATTTAATCTAAAACTTGACACCAAAAACACAACGGTTCAGGTGCATGCAATGTTGTTCTTTCACATTAAACAATCCGTCATCATAGCTTTTTATAGAAATACAAAACACAAGTAACCAGTACATAATTTTATTTCTTTTTCTTGCTATTCTGTGACTTATCAGCATCTACAGGCTTGAAGATGGTGAAAGACTTGTGTTCGACTGCACTTGCCTTCTTGGATATCTCCTGCTCAATGTTGTGTTTTATAGCACGTTCCAGACCCTTGAAAAAAGATATTTTGAATGATCAATTAAACATTGTTCCACTTGAGGAACGTTCATTCTGCTAAATCAGTGCTTATGTCTCCGCATTATGCTACAACCTATCCAGGGGATAGAGGGGTGGAGTCAGTACCAGAGGCAGATAGAAGTATTTTGCATTGAGAAGGGGTTGAGTGGATGCAAACAATGAAATATTTCTTTAATATGACGACAGAATTGTTGTGTTAAAAAGCTCAACCAATTTTCAAAAGGATTTAATGCAAGAACTTTTCAAACCTTTCAATTGAATTGTTATACCTTTTTCAATTTAGTTGCTTCAGCCAAATTTCTCTTTTTAGGTGCAATCTCAATTCTTCCTGTAACAGAAATGATTCAAATGCATGATATTGTATTGAATTGAAAATGAACAGAAAATCAATAATTTCACACAATGCAAGTTTTTTTAAGGTGTTCTCCTGGCAAATAAATTAATTATACTTTTTCGACATTATAAAACATAACTTGCAATTATTTACCAGAAGTGAGTACTTTAAATCAAAACAGTTTTAAAATATGCAATAGAGTAAAAAAGCAATCAAATATGAAAAAAAGCAAAATGCATAACCAAAAAATAAACATAAGCGATTAATATAACAGTTTCATAAAGTTAATATTCTCCAAATGTCTTTTTAATGATTTTGTGTATTAGAAACCTTTCTTTGGGCCAGTCTTTCGACTGTGTTGTCTCTGGTGTTTCTTATTTCTACCACCACCAGTATTTTTCAATTTTTTCAAACCCTGAGGCATTTTCTTAGCCTTTTACACGGGTGTAAAGCCGTGCCAAATTTTGCGTGTTTTACTGGAAAACGTGAAATCTGACCGGAAGTTGCAAGAGTTAGTGCCCTTTGGAAACATTTGAAACACAAACTCATTCACGAATTCTTGATAATTCGATGGTTTTCTTATTAAGATATCCTTAATTCTTTCTAGCTCATAATATTTGTGTAAGCTATATTGTTTGCATTCTAATATAACATTTATGAATAAGATGTAAAATGAATTTTTGTTTTTTTATTTATTCGGGGTTCGTAAAATATATTCACCGTTTCAACTTTTGTGGAAACCGATAGGAAGATCCTACTTACTGAGGGGGGCGTTTTTTCATTACCGTTATTTATTTCCTTCCGTATATCATAAAGAAGTAGAATTCAGATTCATGAAAATGAAACTTGAATTTAAATTCTATTCTGTTTCTGATATGCGTGTTCATTTTTTGTTCTGAATTCAAAAGCATGCCAAACTGAATGGCATCAACCCATGGTGCCATAATGGATTAATCCATAATGAACATAAACAACTAGGAGAAATGGGGTATGAAGTGCAATAGGATTGTCCTGGATGCCTGTAGAAGGTGGCTGGCATTATTGATCAATGTTGTGAAGGGTAAATGTTGTGTCTCTTGTCTTTTTGTTGTTATTGATAAATTAATTTACTGTTAGATGTGAAATCTCAAGTGGCACTGGGACAAACTGAAAGTCAATACTGTCATGAGCAACCTATGCTAGGTCACTTTTTATCACAGGATTACCTAGGTGAATGATATAAGCAAATGGTTTTGTATCAATTCAGCTTTCTCAGAACTTCCTATTTATTGTTTAGACTTCTTAAACTATAGTGGTGTGAGAATTTAACTGGAAATATTAACCTTAGCTATATGAAGGTAGGTGCATGCAAGCTATCAATTGTTTTTGTATTAAATACTATCAACAATATTAGCTGCCAATCATAAACTAAAATATTATTTAATTATAATTATTATTATTGATGTATATTAATCAATAATCTTACAGAATTATGACAAAACATCTTATATTATATTAACATGATTTACATGAATGTTAAAAAATATATTGTTATTTGTTAAAAAGATTCTACAGGTATGTTTATAATGAATGCAAATACATTTCTTATTATATTTCATGCTTAAATTCTTTCAAAAATAGAACCTTCATCAAGCAGAAGAAAAACAGAAAACCAGGGACAGAATTTGAATGAATCAAAGATGGCATCTCTGGATGAATCTGAATCTAACATAAAAGAAAATGGAAATGTGCGACGTTTAACTTCTGAATCTTCATTTGGACGGGGAGATGATTGTGACAGTAAAGATCCATACAAAGTACTGCAACGATCCCAGTCCGATGCCTCACTTCTTCACTCACCCCATGACTCGGGCCAAGAAGTTTCCAATCTTGTGTCAATGTCAGAACACTACAACGGAGGTACGAATGTGTCTGAATGTTCCAAGGTGTATCTGGATTTGTCGACAGCTGAGGCGTTTGAGAAGGTAGAGCTGGATGAAAGTCAGGGGCGCATGATTCGTGTGTCGTCTGGACGGTTCCTCGAGACAATATTACAAGACGAAGAACTGCAGACTGGTGATCTCAGCCATGTCTACAGTCAGCACTCGCTGTCTAGTGAGAGCAAGTCGAGTCTAGGTTGCAGCACAAGTGAAGACGACATCACAACAAGGGTGTCAACCTCCATGGAGAAATCTTCAATGAAAATGGTGAAGACGAGTCAGTCCACAGAGCAGATTAACAAACTGAAAGCCAACATGAAGTCAAGTTTTCAGCTGTATTCTCATTCCTTGAAGCAGAACATTCGACAGCTGCAGATGGGGTCTGTCCCAGAGCAGATTAATGCTCTTCAGGAACTGAATGTACTTATAGCTCAGGCCTGGTCTATGCAGGTCTACGGAAGAGATCTTGCATATGGTCTCTGCGATATCCTAAAAACAGAGAGAGCACTGGATATCATTGTCAACAACTGTGCTTCAAGCAACCGGGAACTTCTCAAAGCATCTGCCTTTTTGTTGGAACAGATTCTTACCACTGGCAATAGGAAACGTGTAGCTGAAACAGGTCTAGAGACAGTAGTTAAAATGACAGTGACTGCCAAGGGTGATTGCGAACTTGCAAGGACTACAACAGGAATTCTTGAAAGCCTTCTTAAGACATCAGAGGAGACATGTTCTAGTGTGATCAGACTCGGAGGCCTGGATGTTATCCTCCACTGGTGCAGATGTAACGACAACCTGACTCTCAGACACTGTGCTATAGCTCTTGCCAATCTGGCCCTGTACGGGGGACCTGAGAACCAACACGAGATGGCCAAAAATAAGGTTCCCGAGTGGCTCTTCCCTTTAGCCTTTATCAACGATGATAGTGTGAGGTACTATGCCTGTCTAGCCATTGCTGTCCTGGTTGCCAACAAAGAGATAGAGGCAGCAGTGGAGGCTTCGGGCACTCTCGGGCTTGTGACACCCTTCCTTACGAGCCACAACCCCGAAGAGTTTGCTGTGATGGATACCTCCCACCGTCAAGGGAGATCACTTGGCTGGTTGCGTCGTCTTGTTCCGGTGTTGTCAAGCAAGAGAGAGGAGGCCCAGGCACTTGCTGCCTTCCACTTTGCTATGGAGGCCGGGATAAAGGCAGAACAGAACAAGAAAGAGGTAGGCCCGACTCTTGATCCAACATGTTTATGCTTTTTGGGTCCATAGAGATTGAAGAGCAATTTCATGACAGAGCATGTGGAAAGATACATTTGTCAGAACTTTCACATTGATCAAGATCATTATCTGTAATGCATGCCAGTAATTTGCTGGTTGAGTTCAAAAGGGGTTATATGCATTATCAACAACAAGGCTTGCCAACATGTATGATCTCAAAACCAAACTTTCATTCTATAATCGCAAACTTTTTGCAAGAAAATTACCAAACAATTTTATCTACACATAATATTGGTTTAAAAGAGCTTTTCCTTGATTAAGCTATTATCAAACAGATAGATATGCCTTTTTCACAGGGATAGTCAGGCAATAGGGACGTTGGCGTAAGGGGGAAATGATAAGAAGGAATTTCTTTTATGACAAGTGTAATGTGAGTGAAATTGAGTGAAGAGAGGTTGTGTTCATTGTAAAAGATTTATTCTGTCTCTGTACAGGAGCTGTATGAGATAGGGTGTGTGGAGCCCCTCAAGAGGCTAGCCGGGACCCCCAACTCTACTGCCTCCCAGCTGGCTGCCGAGGCCCTGAAGATCATCGGGGAGGAGATCCCTCGCAAGTTGTCTCAGCAGGTGCCCCTGTGGACTGTGGAGGACGTGGTCTACTGGATCACTCAGGTACTGAAGTCTTGCCATATTTGTAATCTTCTAGGTGTTGTTGTGGTTAGCATGTTTGCCTGACCCAGACCTGCTTTGAATCAAGGCTAAGACCGAAAAAATTAATTACAAGGGTGTATGATTGTAGCCCATTCTTTAAACATTGATTACAATCAATTGTGGCCTTACAATCAATTGTAAGTGTTTTATGGAACATGGCCCTGGCCTTTACACTCTGTTGTTTTCTTGGACACGGCACTTATAGAGGATATCTTTTGTTTTGAGTGTGATATCACTTATCTCTCATCGAGTGACGGGGCAGAGCCAGTATTTTCACGAGTGGCGCAGCCACGAGTGAAAATATAGGCTTTACCCCGTCACGAGATGAGAGATAAGTGATATCACACTCAAAACAAAAGATATTCTGTTTATTATATGCTTTTATGGTCGAAAATGTCATAATTTATGTTCAAAAGGTCTTGACTCGAGAGTTTTCTGGCGACGTCATACCATTGTTGATCGTTACTTAGCGACGGCGATGACGTCGCGTTGATTGTAGCAGTGACTTGAAAAAGTGATATCACACTCAGTGGCGAGATCTCTTTTCTACAACTGAGAAAACTCAGTCTCTCACCGCTAAGCATATAATAAAATCCACATTGCACTCAGTTCACCATCTATGCGACTGGGTTCCTGAACATCGGGACTTATATAGTAGTAGTAGTAGAAGCCTCAAAAATACAATTCCTTTAATTAAGTTCATCTCACACTGTGTCATTGAGCAGTCATGACTATTGATAATAGGCAATAACTCATTACTACTTAAGCAAGTCTATGAAAATTTAAGTTTTTTAAAATTTAGAAACACTAACGAGGCTACTTGTGTTGCAGGTAGGGTTTGAGGAGTATGGGGAGATGTTTGAGAAGTGTCACGTGGACGGGGACCTGCTGCTGCAGTTGACGGAGGAGGAACTGGAGGAGAGCCTCAGTATGGAGTGTCGCATCACTCGCAAGAGGTCCGTATTGAGAAAAAGTTTTACCATTTAGCTTTAGTTCAATTAAAGGAATAGTCATGGAATTAATGTGTATGAACCCTGATTATGTATTTGAGGTATCGTGAGTGAAGCCTCAGTATGGAATGTGTTTCTACCCCAAGGGGTCCGTTGCCCAAAAGTGACTTGAAATAGATTCATTCTGATTAATTCCAAATTTGCCCCTTGAAAATGTTCTCTATAAGAGTGCTGATCACTTTAGGATAAAGAGCTGTTGATGTCTTCTTGTACATGAGGACCTCTAGGCTTTCAATACCCAAAGGTATCCGACATAAACAAAACCAAAAAGCATTGATCAGGGAAAATTTGTAAATAAGTTTTTATGTCTTCTACAGATTTTTGCGAGAGTTGCGTGACCTGAAAACATCAGCAGATTACACATCATGTGACCCAAGCAAGCTTGATGATTGGCTGAGTGAAGTGTCCCCCTCGTTTGCCCAGTACACGTACCAGATGCTACACTGTGGAGTGGACCGACGTATGCTAGCGTCTCTCACCGAGGAGCATCTGTACAGGGACTGTAAGATCAGCAACGGGGTCCACAGGATGATGATAATGCAGAGGGTCAAAGGTCAGTTGATATATTGTTTTACTGTCATATATATATTTATTGATAAGTGTATTTTTTCAGTTTTGATAAGAACAACAAAGATATGGGTTGCAACACTTTTAATGAACATTTGATTAAAAAATCATAGAACTCATATAGTGACCAGCGGCAAGTGTTACTTTCTCCGCCATCTTGTTGCACGCACGAAGCATTTGATTCATTCGGCGAGTCAGGTCAGCCGGGTCAGCCGGTGACGTCACTCAGCCGGCGGCTGAAGGCCGGCTGTCAGCCGGTTCGGGGCAAATCAAACGCACCCATTGATCGTGTAACCTTGAAGGTCAAAGGTCAAGGTCATGACATTTTTGTTATTACAATGTGCAACTAATTTGGATATAACTTAATCCCGTTAAGCTTTTCAGAACTCATAAACATGTGTAATTGTTTACACCTCTGGGGACTTAAAATCACATGTTCACTTTCAAGGTCAAAGGTCAAGGTCATGAGCTATAAAATCACAAAAAAATTCCTTGTAAACGCGTTAAGTTGAAAAGTTTTTGTGCTATGAAGTTTAAATTTTGTATATATTATCTCTTGAGAAGTACAAAATTTTGGAAAAGTTTTGGGTACGAACTGTCAAAGGTCAAGGTCACAGCAAGGTAAACAAATATTGAGAAAATGGATTATTTTAACTTTAAACACTTTAATTCGATACATTAATGTTATTATACCCCCGCTACGACGTAGTCGGGGGTATATAGCGTATACCCCCGCTACGACGTAGTCGGGGGTATATAGCGCTCCGCGTGTCCGTCCGTGCGTCCGTGCGTCCGTCCGTGCGTCCGTCCGAAATCGTTTCCGGAGCATTACTCAAAAACTATACCACTTAGAAACTTAAAATTTGGTATGGAAGTAGCCTATATGGTGCTGTGGTGCCTTTTAGGGGTTTCAGCTCAATGGTCCCAATAATTTTTGAAATTTTGACCAAAAACGGTCCGATTTTTGGACTTTGTCTCGTTTCCGGAGCATAACTGAAAAACTATACCACTTAGAAACTTCAAATTTGGTATGGAGGTAGCCTATATGGTGCTGTTGTGCCTTTTAGGGGTTTCAGCTCAATGGTCCAAATAATTTTTGAAATCTTGACCAAAAACGGTCAAACTTTTTACTTTGTCTTGTTTCCAGAGCATATATAAATACCAAATGACTAGCACACCATAAATCTCACCTTACGGACAAAGAGTTTTCAAACATTGTGTCTATATTTCTTAAGAAAAATGACCCAGTTAACCGGACGATTTGCTATCCGGACGATTTTCACCTGTAACCAAAACAAGGTTCGACTGTATAGTGCTGTTGTGCCTTTTAGGGGTATTTCCAGGGTTCCCAGAATTTTATTCAAAAACTACATAGCCGGGGATGTTTTGAAGTGAAATAGTTTTAAGGGTTGCAAGATCATTGTGTTCTAAGTCATAATCATAAATTTTCAAAATAATGTTACGTGAAGGCGGTCAAACTACAGGCGGGGGTATGTGAGCCGCGCTCACTTTTGCCTTGTTTTCAATGAAATGTGTTCATTGATTGCGTGACCTTGAGTGTCAAACGTCAAGGTCACAAGAAAATGCCCAATATGCTGAGGCTTGTAGAAGGCGGAACAGGGTAAGGCGAAATCCCAAGTTTCGGGGCTGCTCTGTTTTTGCGGTGTCCCGCAAACACTAATCTAGTTTGTATCAGGGTATTGATGGAGCTTTGCTGACTTGAAAAAGCAGGATGGCATGGTGCCCACATCAAATTTGATTATTGGAGCAATTGCTCTTGACAGCATTTGACATCAAGAACATGGATTTCATGAATTTCAGAATACGAGAACGCTGGTCTGACTACCATGTTGACCAGCCCCCAGGTTCCTTGTGCTGACATCACAGATGGTCTTGCCAAGTCTGAGAAAACAATCGATGCTTTCATCAGTTATCGGCGCTCCAATGGATCACAGCTAGCTAGGTCAGACTGATCACTTATTATCGTAATGTTCCTTTTGATTAAGTGATAAACTACCACTTGTAGTTTCACTACTTAATCATTATCTTCATGACAACAATGTTAAAGACAATGACAAATGATTATTATCATATTAAGAATCTGACTGAATCATATGGAAATTAGGATTAGTAACAAAATTCAACCAACAATATTGATTGTATGTGACTTCCTTAATGATTACATAAATCTGAGAGTTATAAGGATTTACTACCTGACCCATTAGGTGACATTCTTTTACAAATTATAGTGGCAGGAAACTATAATTGAATTTGTGCTTCTGTTTAAGAACATTATTAAAGGAACAAATAAAGTAATAAAGTAAACCCATTAGCGTTCACATTGTTATTTACTAGGTATAATGCTGAAATATTAGTTCAGATAGGGTTAGCTGCATATGGTTTATGTGATCTTATATCAACTCTGTGGTTAGATATTGCAGAACCTATAACAGTTTGAGAAGGGCCACAAGACCTATGTTCAGACCATGTAACAATATCAGTACCATTTGATAAGTATTTTCGTAAATTTGTACCTAATAGTTTCACTGTCGTCTGAAGTTATCACACATCTTCAAGGATTCTTCGTGTGTACTGTGTCTGCAAGGCTGGTGGAAATTTTATTAGGGTCTGGATGATTTTCAAAATATTTGTACACTTAATCACAACTGTTTTACGGATAATTTCCTGGTTTCCTTTTACTAATTGACATCTATACCTGTTTGTTCAACAGTCTCCTGAAGGTGCACCTCCAGCTCCGAGGGTTCTCTGTGTTTATCGACATCGAGCGTCTCCGAGCCGGCAAGTTTGACGAGAACCTCCTGTACAGCATTAAGATGGCCAAGAACTTCATCCTCGTACTGACTCCCAACTCCCTGGATCGGTGCTTCGGGGACACGGACAAGAAGGACTGGGTCCACAAGGTAGGTTGATGAATACTGGATTAATGAGGATCTCGACCATGTGTCTTCTGATAACAAATATTTCAACACAGGTTGATAAAAGTAACAATTGTCTGAAGATTGCGGATGATGTATTTGATATCAGAAGACACGGGGGTGAGATTCTATTTATCATCCAAAATAGTTTTCCGACCACATCATGACGCAATAGCATCATAAAATTATTAGTGCATGATGCGGAACGTTTGTGATGTCATGTTCTTTCCGATTGCAGGGCACCATTCGAAATCTTTTGTCAGTACTATATTTGCTAAGAGATATTGCTTGATTTTCCAAAAGCGATATCTCTTGTAAAACATAGTTTTGGATGATAAATATCTGTTAAACAACAAGAAACCTCATTATTTTTTCCATGTTAATTGGTTTATTTGCACAAAAAATACTGTCAGCTTTCAAAAACACCAAAAACCGTTGTCATAGGTCCTCTAATAACAAAGATATCGCCCTTGAAAGTGCGCGAATTTCAGGCTGCTCAATTTGACAGTCGCAAAACGGCTTCAACCGGCATAACGATATTACCTTTACTGCGCATGCCCGGAGTGTTTTATGACTTCATATACAGAATGGAAGTGGGCCTATTCAATATAAATACAACAGACAATGGTGGTAAATAGATAGATTTTAGCAGCTCAGCTGTCCGGCAATAAACCATGAGAGTAGTAATTAACGGTTATGACACATCGTTACGGATTGTGTAATTACGGGGAGTCGCGCTTGGGTTATAACACGCTCTTTGACAATGTTGTTACAAGAATTAGAGAGAGAATGTAGTTTGTCTGCCCATCACTGTGACGCCCAGGTGTCAAAGCACTAGTCATTCATTGGTCAACAATGGGTCAAACTAGATCCAATCAAAAATTGAATTTTCAGAATTTATCATTTACAATGTATGAGCCTTGAAATTAACACATTGAGCACTGACATAGTAGATGGAGTATTTGGCATTGACTACAGTAATTTCGACAAGGTAGGTTTTGTTTACATGATATCTAATAGAAGATTTGTAAACTAAACTTGTTCATTAACATTTATAAGTATACATTTTATCATGTCAGACAGTTGTTTTGCGTTAGAAGTTAAGAATTGAAAAAAAAGAACCATCTCAAAAGTACATGATGTATCGAATTGTATTAGGTTGCGAACAGGATAATCGGCTACAATTTCATTACATTATATGCCTCAACGACACTCATTGTTTTTCAATTATTCGTAGTGTGAGAAAGCAAACCTCATTCGCATAATTTAAAATCACTTAATTTCTTTAAAATATTATTTGTTTGAAGATTTAACGTGCCTTCAATTTTATATGGCCACATACAAAATGTAAACGTAGGGCTACTAAAGCCAGTACACCAATATATCGTAATATCTAAGAGATTTTCAGATTTGACATGATTTGACATATTGAGATTTTGCCGTGCTGAAATATTCTTACGTTTATACCATCGTACTATTACATGAGCAGGAGTCTAAGTTTCTATGTCTTATATTTTCCAAAAAAATTTTATGTTACTTATGTGTACATATCTGTCCATGTGTACGTTACGTCACTATTATAATTATTATAATAACGGGTTTTTTTGCTAGGAAGCGGCATTTATATAAGCATTATTTGCTTGTTTGTCAATCCTGTTTCTTTGTTTTAGATGAATATGTTTAAACCACATTTACTTTTATAATGATAAGTTTTCTTTAGAGTAGAATGGGCCATCTAATAATTTGCGAAACAAAGAACCAAGACATACCATGCAGTTTGATGATGAGTTGACTTCAGATCTCTTAGTAAAAGCCATGATTAAGCTATCACCAGATTTAACAAATCAACAAAAATTAGTAAATATCTTTAATATACGTCTCACTATCTAACTGTCATACTGTCAAGTTCTGTTCCTTGTTTGTGTATTAACTATACGCCAAGTAAGTAAGTGTGCGCTTCACTTATTACTGTAAACAATAGCAAAAGCCTGACCAGTAAGGGCGATGTGATGTGGCAGGTTGTGATTGGCTGAAAGAAGTTTTCACGACTTAAAATATGACGTTTGTTTTCAAAGCCTTTAAATGACTGTTTTTCGCATGTTTTGGAACAAGCAAAGTATCGATGTTGTCTAATCATATCCTTTTGAATTCATTTCTGCATTGTGTACCCCCTCGGGGTTATCTGTTGTTTAAGTCTTGAATTTAGCACTCTAACTGCTCAAAGGATTTGTGTCAAAGAGTATTTTGGGATGATTCAAAAATAAAATTTCCTTGACAAGGGAAATAATACAGGTTTGGTTACAAGCTGAATCAGATCTATCTTTGATTATACAAGCAAAATTGTTCATACTTGATGATATCGTACATTGTGTTTTTAGTACAGCAATTCAATTGATTTTGGAGTCAAGTAGCAGATTCACAGAGTTTCACGGTAAGCTCTGGGTTTGAGGAATAAGAAAATTGTTTGTGATCATGATTATTACAGCAGTTTCAATGCGACCTCTTCGGTATCAAAAACGCCGCTAATGGCTGCAATATTGCCAAAGGGGCATTAAACAATTACTCACTCACTCTGTATCAAAATCCCATGTGTTTGTCATGTTGCAGGAGATCGTAGCGGCCATGGAGAACAAGTGTAACATCATTCCTGTCATGGATAACTTCGACTGGCCATCTCCAGAACTCCTGCCTGATGATATGAAGAACCTCAGCTTCTTTAATGGCATTAGGTATGTAGAAAAACAGTTGATGGAGTCATATAGACAATTACAGACACACAACTGAGTGGGCTGTTACACACATAGGTTCCAAGATGCAAAAGTTATAAATGTCTCTCTTATCAAGTGAAGAAGAAATGAATATTTCCAAAGTGGCTCATCCATAAGTTCTGTTGCATCTCTGATTCATAAGATTAGATATACATGGTATGTGACAATAACTGTCTAATATTTTATTTGTTACAATTCCAAACAAGTCATACTTGACATAAATTTCATGAATGACTTTGTCCCTTTACTCTCATGGCCACCTTATGACCTTATTTAATTGTTCTTGACGTCAAGTTTTATGTCCTTAGATTCTGAAGCTATTTCACTGAGTAGAAACCTATTGTTATTTCACTCAGTGAAAGTACATATTTTATTTTCCCTCAAGAATGGTGAATGGTGTTTTTCACCATGAAAGTAATCTTTGACAATCAGACAATTTATGGATTTTAATAGATTTTCTGAATTTTGGATTGGCCATTGCCCTCATGTCATTTTACACTTCAAATTTTAATGGACCTTTTTTTCACAAAATATGGCCCATTGTTCCCACTTTTCCAAATCCCTGTTTCCCAATTGAAAATATAACTAATATTATTAATTAAATATCAATGATATGTCACTTATACAATCTATACGGCTTATACTATACTATTTTGCAAGTAGACGAATACAGGTAGACTAGGACAATACAGGCAAAACTTGGCCAATACAAATATGGTCAAGCGCATACACACAAATATGAAGCTATGGCTTCTAAAATTTCAACATATTTGAAGGTTCACCAATTTCATTTATAATTTTGATTTGCCTCGGGTCAAGATAGAAGACCACAGACCTGTAATAGGCCATTAGGGAAAAACTTGTCAATAACATTATGATGTACGTATCATCTGCAGATGGATCCACGACTACCAGGAGGCATGTGTGGAGAAGTTGGAGCAGTTCCTCAGGGGTCAGGTGAGCTCCACCACCCTCTCCAAGCGGGGTCAGCTCATCAGTATGGGCAGCCAGGGGTCCTTCGAGCGACCCAACCCCCCATCTTTCCACTGGAGCTCCAGCAATGAGAGTACCAAGGGGGACGCGGAGAACTCAAAGTTTGACTCTGGCGGGCGGGTCATGAGTCCCGATAGCTCGTAACACAAGCTGTTGTTAAGATGGTACTTATAAAGAGGACTTTGAGTGATCGAAGGAGAAGAAAGGTAGAAAAATCTGAATTAGAAGGTTATGGCTATCAACTTAGATAAATGTGTTTAAAACACATTTATTATGGAGGTGAAAAAGAGGTGATAGATGACATTGAAGGGAGAAGGCTAATATAGACTTTAGTCAAGTTATTACGCATAGTGTTTGTTAAGACGGTACTCATGATAATAAATAAACCTGATTTGATTGGCATCCAGGAAGTTGGAGTGAAAAATAAAGATTTGTTGCCTTTTCAGAATAAGGTTGCAGAGGAAATAAATCTTTCATATTATCAAGTGAGAAGGCTATTGGTCAAGATTGCTCTTTTGGTAAGATAAAAGGCAGAGTGGAAAATGATTATAAATGAGAGTGATACAAGTGAAGAGTATTAATAACTCTAAACAGGGTAAAGTGGAATCAACCTCATGAAAGTGGAATCAACCTCATGAAATCATCCAAATCTTTATAGATTGCCATGAACTCAATGATGAGAATATCGCTAAAAATGTGTTCATCTTATTGCAGCGTCTAGTTAGATTTGATGTAAAAAAAATGTGTTGTCACCATTGGAAGAAATTTGTTAGTTATATTCTAAAACTTGGTTGTAACGATTGTGTTGTCACAATTGGAAGAAAAATCTTAATGGTTAATTATGTTGTAGATGCATCATATTGGTAGTTTTTGAAAATCATACAACTTGCCTCGTAATGATTGTGTTAGTTCTGCCAATTCTTGAACAAAAGCACTAGATCTACATCGATTTCAAAGATGAAATGAAGTGTCAATAAATGTATACAAACTTGTCCCAAGATGTACTGTCAGCGCGTTACTGCTGTTTCAGAGCAATCAAAGTTTGAAGATAGTTCGTAAAGAATTCCTGTCTTGCAACCAGTTGATTGCCAATGCATTTTGTTTTGTTGATAAGTTTTCAATGAATTGTTATTGTTGAATAGATGTTAGAGACATTTTTACACCTAGATTTGCAATAGATTAGAGATTTTGTTTATTGAGTCAAATTTGTGAAACGATTTTGTTTAAATCTTGTGTTGCAAAGAAGTATTATTATATTCCTAGCATGGGAATATAGTTGCTGTGTTAGTTAGAAACAAATATGTTTTTATGTGAAAAATATTTGTTTTCATATTTAGAGAGAGTTGCACACTCTGGTGTTGTTTTAATCAGGGTTTTCACACTAGTCAATGAATCATATCAACATTTTTATGTTAAGTCATTTTCATAGTTTTAAAAGTTCCACCTATTTTAGTCAGAGTGTTTGCATATTCTTTAATTCAGAAGCATATCAATAGATTTGTTTTCTATTATTTTGTTTCAGACAACATAAACACTCTACTTTTTTTTACCACAAAACTTTACCCCATTTTCTTTATGTCCATGGTAAAGGCAGGTTATAATTGATAGAGCTGTGATGATACAGATATGTCCTGATACGATACGTATCATAATATTAGAGAACGAAACAATTTGATACAATACGATACATGTCACGATACACAATTTTCAGGGTAGTTTATAGAAAAGTCTTAAATTTGTGACAAATATCTTGATTTATAGGTTAAATCAGCAATTTAAGAGTCAATATACATATCACAATATTGACATTGTATCAGCATACGTATCATCAGACTCAGTATCACAATTCTCAATCTATCATTATCTCAACTCTAATAATTAACCCTGATTAGCTTTATTGAGAAGAACCAGAGTATGATTTCTGCTCTGTGTACAAAACTTTATCTGCTTAGGAGAGTTTTTCTACATGATTAAGTTTGGTGCAATGAAAATGAAAATTTGTGCAATGAATCCTATGGTTTGATAGTTCCAGTCAATGCTCAAAGATCTTACAACAATATGTATTCAACATGTAGGGCCGTATTCACGTATTCACCCAGCAATAATACTGACTGTTCAACTGTACCTGAAAGAGTCATCTAAAAAACTTAAGCTTAATTCATCTCAGCAATCCAGTACAGTTTTTTGATAAAATTTAAGGTCAACACAGAATCACCAACATTAGAGAAAGACTAATGATTTCTCTCACCATCGGCCTGATCATTGAAGACTAAAAGTTATACCTACACTGCAAGAAAGGCAGAAACTCAATTCATTCTTCTGTAATCTCCACTGTATTCTTTTGCATTTTCCACAGTATATTCTTTTGTATTCGCCTCAGTTTTTACGTTGTATTCCCCACAATTACTTAGTTCTACAAGATGGGCATTGATTGCTCAAGGGTAAATAATGCGCCTGAATTAAGCTGACAAGCTGGATATTCGGCGCTATATAAATGTTATCGTCATGTCATTCATTCATGTCCAATCTTGGTCCTCGTTTCACTTCTTGACTATATATCTTTTTCATCATAAAATTCTTTGAGTTCTATAATTGACACTTTGATAAGACGGGAAAGGGCTTACTGATTTCTGTTTTTGTAAGGGACATTTTCCATGTTATGATAATGTCAATTAGCGAGGGGCACATTTTATGTCAAAAATAGTATTTATTTGTCTTAAAGGATTAAGCATTTTCATGTATTTAGATCTTGCAACATGTATCTTCCCTTGGCTCAAGGAGCATAGTCATACGGTCTTGTTGCTTCATCAAGTTATACGACTTATATTGACTTATGAATTTTCATCCTCTAATCCTTGTCTTAACATTCCTCTATACTAGTCGCAGGAAGAAGTGTGATAATATCTATGATGGGTTAATGTTTGTTTGTAAGTATTTAAACTTGTTTACAGCTGGTACTGTGTTAAACATGTCTTTTGGTCATCTTTTTTAGGTATATTTTTAATGATGATTCTAAATGATAATTTGTACACCTATATCTTGTGGTCTTGGGTTTCGAAATATACCATGGTGTGTTAGTTCCTTTGAAAGTAGATTCACTTACCTTCATATAAACCAAAATTTGCCTCATAAATTTGCAATCATTCAAATTTCTTAAATCATCATGGTACTATTGAAAGTTTAAGGTATATCAGATGCTGTGTAAAGCAACAATGATATTGAATATGATAATCATTATGTCACACCTCCAGAATAATGTGCAATGCTCTATTCATCAATTATTATAATCTTTAAAATTGTTATCGATACCTTGCAAGGCTCGTCATTAATCATTTCCTGTGTCAAGGCATTTGTCGATAAACTCTGTATATGATCTTTTGTTGAGATTAGCAAGAAGAAATAAGTATTAGGCTACACGAACACTGTTCTTGTTGTTCATAATCATATTACTGCAGAATTAGACTTCGCCCCTAGATTTCTTCTTTTGTTTTATAGATTTGGTTCCCTATTGAATTTCAAGTTTGGATTCTCAAATGAAGATAGATATGAATTTCCTCAGCATCAAAGATTTTTCAGTTTATTGTTCCTAAACAATAAGAATAGTTCCATGCGCCATTTACATTTTATCATTTTATTTCCAATGATTTGTTTTCTAGTCCTATAACTCAGTATTATCCCTACACATATTAGTGTTGCACCCATCTATCCACAATATCCACTTTTACCGTTGGTATTTATTCTGTGTTTTACTTTTACCTTTTTCTTTTATTTCCTTTTATAGCACACACCTGTTTTATCCTGTCACCGACTTTACATCGGTTGTTATAGACCCAGTATTACACCCATCATGCTATATCAGCATATATGTCTCCGCGTTATGGCCCAACTTTTCCCCTGATATCCATCGAGACAAAACACTCGTTTTGCTGATGGCTGGTTACTCAGCAAAACTATTGCGAAAAAACTCAGCAAAAACTCCATACAGTGTTGTCTAGAGATGCCTATGGTGGAAATCGTACAGAACTCTGCTTGTCGGCTTAGCAGAAGTGTTAAGCGGGACATGAGATTTATTATTTAACAGCACTTTAATTGGTTCATTTGAATCACATGGTGAACAAGTGGAAGATGGCCCGGGAACCATTTTGACACTATCGCTGAAAGGGCATCATTTGATAAGCTTGCTATATATGGCAATATGAGTGTTTTGGCTCGATGGATATCAGGGGATAAGTTTGAGCATAACAAAGAAACATTTACGCTGTTGTATTACACCATGCCAATAGAAAATCCTGAGTTCCCAGGAAGAATTGGTTATGTACATCTCACGATGTTAATATTGTTGACACTGATGGTTATTCTATCAAACATGAGGCATTTTGTTGACTTTTTAAGATTGTCTTGATTCAGGTAATCAGTTGATATATTTCAGATAATATGATCTTGTTTTACTTTGTTAAATAAGGTTTTCAACTATGATAAAAAAATTATTTTTTAATCTCTGTCTATCAATTTTAAATTTAAATTTATTGATATGTCTAGCATATTGGACGTAGCAATCTCATTTATTCTCATTTTGATTGAGAATAATTGAATAATAGTAAGTTTTTGAAGATGCTGTTTGAGAGATTTGGAGTAGATTTTCACTCAAATCCGTGGATTATTGTGATGTGTCAAAGCTTTTTAGTGCTGGACATTCCATTATCAACTCATATATAAAACCACAGGGCAATCTGATTACAATGGACTATGCTCCAAAGAATAAACTAGTTAGAATATTACCATATTATCTCTATCAAGGTTCGAACCAGCCGGGATGTCCTCTTCGCCATGGTCTGACAACATCCACCATTGTCTCATGTTGCTGTGACCAGTTCAGCACAGACAATACTCAGTCATAAGCTGTCCAATCATATCGTCTTTTTTTATAGCATTAAAAGGTAATCAAGGTACACTGGAGTTACCTGCCCCTATCAAGATATCGAAAGTTTTTGTCGCTGTCCTGGTGATTGGTAAGATGAGCTTACGTCTGAAACATGCGACAAAGGTTTGTGCATTCAGACCCTGGCGGAGAGGATATCCCAGGTTGTTTGTATCCTGATAGAGCCAATATTTTTACTAGTTTATTCCTCAGAGCAAGGTCAATTTTAATCAGATTTAACCACAGGGCCATTTATTATTCTCTTTGAATTGTAATATACATTGTTTCCTCTTTCATCAATGAAAATATGTTTTCTGTAGATATGTTTCTATTCTGTGTTATAAGGCATCAGGGCAATATGATTTATGATAATAGCAATTACGTGTTTGTAGTTTGATTCGTCAAACTCAGAAATGTTTTCACTTAGAGAGCTGATGGAAGTTTTGTGGAATATTTAGCAATATGGAATGTATGAGATTGGAATATTAGTTGCATCTCATCAAGTCAATATGTAGATTGACTTTCTACTTTAATTTCTGTGCAATATGTTTGATTTTTGAATATTTTTTTTCTATCAAAATGTGGATTTTAGAAGTAGTTTTATTTGAAAAATGATATGTTGTTTTGTGTTTCACTTAATTATGTAGAGATTTGTAGATTTTAGAAATAGTTTTATTTGAACAAAGGTATGCTGTTTTATGTTTGTCATTATGTGGTATGCTGTGGTATGTTTTATCATGTGTAAATTCATAAGGGAAGAGTGCATAGTAACACATTCGCCATAAATTTAATGTTTTTAAACCATGTTTGTGCTCTTGTACAAATCATGCCCTGCAATCAGTAACCCAATATTCAATGGACTAATGTGTTTTAGAAGTACGTATTCCAATGCAGATGTGCATATCACAGGAGGTTCATGTTACTGAATTCAGGGCTGTTTTACCCTTATTTGTCTTTTAGGCTGCATAATAAAGTTGAATGTTTCTCAGATATTACACCTTTGGAATATTGCAATTAGTAAATTAGAAGTATACATGTTGCTACATACCGGTACTCATAGTTTTAATAAACTGATTAATTTGAAATATTTTGGATATAGATAAATGAATAAAAATATTAAGAGTCATTCAAAATTACAATAATAGTTGTCATGCCTGCTAAAACAGATTGGCTACTAAATCCTGTGAAACATTTAGTTTTGCTTATTTAGCCTTACTGTTGTGCCTTGTGACCTTTCAACGTCTTAACTCAGCTTGCTTGTGAATTTTGCATATATAAAATAACATATTTATTGAAGATAGAAGCTATTTTTCACCAAAATACATCAAATGTAAAACTCAAGTCATGCAAGGGTTTTAGATGAAAAGTAGTTATTGTTGTTTATCAACTGTGTACTGCAGGTTAAAGAAATTCTATGGATGAAAATCCTTTTGGCTTTAACAGGATCAAAGTTTTCGTTAAGATGTTCGAAAAGGTATTAGAATCTAAACGAAAAAGTCACTCCTGAGAATAAAGAAATTGTTCATCCATAGAATTTCCTTTGTCTTCCGCTTACTACCAACTTGTAGAATACCATTTAAACAATTCAGAGTGTACGTGTTGATAAGCAACCACCAACAATCTGCACCTTGATTGAGCTAAAGCTTATTGATAATAGTTTATGTTCTATAACATCCACCCTTTTAGAAGTAATGAAGCAATTAGACATCTATCAGAGGGGTAATGAATGTAACAACAGCTTAACTACCGCTTGTTGGAAACTCCATTTTTGGGGATGGCGAGACGGGCGAGTTGGTTACCTATTGGTATGGTCATTGCTGGAAGTGTTGCCTGACTCTCTGAGGGTGTGGGTTCGAATCCCGCATGGGACTTGGCCCGAAAAAGTACAAGAATCTGTACTACTCAAGATAGTGTGATCCCAAATATAACATTGTTACATAATGAAGCAATGACAGTTCACATCTCTTGAATAATGATTTGTTTGCTTAAAAATATTTTACATGAAGACACAAAAAGTATTTAATTGCTCATGTTGCTTAGAGCTTGAAAACACATATGGAGATAAATATGTTTTCAACCCGTTACAATGAATTTGTTTAGTGAAGTAGAGCTTTAACAAAGCTTCAGTGTGATAGCAAAGCATTGTACAAATGTAAATACTGTATGATCATTTTAGACCCTTTTTGGTCAAGTAGATGTTTTAGTGATGAATTGTAAGTTAATACATTGTGCTCTATCGTATCTTTATGTGAAATGTGTTCAACTGTGTCCATTGAATTTCATCATGACATGGTGTCTGGTGTTAAAGAATTTTTTAAATAATATTTTTTACAAATTTCAGACTTTACCTCCGACTTGTTATTTTGGCACCAATTTCTTTAAAAAAAACATGCTTTTTGAAAGTATTTATTCATACTATTTATGTATGATGAATATGATATGTTAACCTTTCTATTAACCAAGATCCTTATGAGACTTTGCAAAGCTTATAAATTTTGTAACCAGGTCATAAACAGACTTTGATGAGATAATTTCCTTGGATATAACTTCATTCAAACTTAGGTCAAATTTCTCATCCAACTACTAAATATATCTTCAGTTTATTAACTACCGGTACATGAACAAAACATCTGTGGTACACCATGTAGGCTCTGATTGGTCAGTTTGTATCCAGCACCAAAACTATCATAGCATTTGAATATTCATCTTTGTAAGTGAAATTAATATGGTCTGATTTCAAAATGGTTGTTGTAGTGTTGTTTCCTCATATAGTAACATGCAGGCAGTCATGAAATAAGATATCAATAAGTTGTAATGTGATAAAAATTAGGTCATGTCTTGTAACCTTGCTGATGACGTAATATTTAGTGGACAAGTTGACATGAGACATTGAACCCCAACATGACAGGATCCTGGTAATAAATAGCAACCATTTTATTATACCCCCGCTACGACGTAGTCGGGGGTATATAGCGCTCCGCGTGTCCGTCCGTGCGTCCGTGCGTCCGTCCGTCCGTGCGTCCGTCCGAAATCGTTTCCGGAGCATTACTCAAAAACTATACCACTTAGAAACTTCAAATTTGGTATGGAAGTAGCCTATATGGTGCTGTGGTGCCTTTTAGGGGTTTCAGCTCAATGGTCCAAATAATTTTTGAAATTTTGACCAAAAACGGTCCGATTTTTGGACTTTGTCTCGTTTCCGGAGCATAACTCAAAAACTGTACCACTTAGAAACTTCAAATTTGGTATGGAAGTAGCCTATATGGTGCTGTGGTGCCTTTTAGGGGTTTCAGCTCAATGGTCCAAATAATTTTTGAAATTTTGACCAAAAACGGTCCGATTTTTGGACTTTGTCTCGTTTCCGGAGCATAACTCAAAAACTGTACCACTTAGAAACTTCAAATTTGGTATGGAAGTAGCCTATATGGTGCTGTGGTGCCTTTTAGGGGTTTCAGCTCAATGGTCCAAATAATTTTTTAAATTTTGACCAAAAACGGTCTGATTTTTGGACTTTGTCTCGTTTCAGGAGCATTACTAAAATAATATACCTCTTAGAAACTTCAAATTTGGTATGGAAGTAGCCTATATGGTGCTGTTGTGCCTTTTAGGGGTTTCAGCTCAATGTTCTGAATAATTTTTGAAATTTTGACCAAAAACGGTCCAATTTTTGTTTTGTTGTTTCCGGAGCATATATAAATACCAAATGACTTGCACACTTCAAATTTGGTATGGAAGTATACAGTCGAACCTCAGATACCCGGACTCCATATATCCGTAAATCTCACCTTACGGACAAAGATTTTTCAAACAATGTGTCTATATTTCTTAAGAAAAATGACCCAGTTAACAGGACGATTCGCTATTGGGACGATTTTCAACTGTAAACAAAACAAGGTTCGACTGTATAGTGCTGTTGTGCCTTTTAGGGGTAATTCCAGGGTTCCCAGAATTTTATTCAAAAACTACATAGCCGCGGATGTTATGAAGTAAAATAGTTTTTAGGTTTGCAAGACCATTGTGTTCAAAGTCATAATCATTCAACGAGTAATTTTCATAAATTTTCAAATTAATGTTACGTGAAGGCGGTCAAACTACAGACGGGGGTATGTGAGCCGTGCTCACTTTTGCCTTGTTTTGGTCTATTCCATGCCATACAAATTTAATCCCAAATTTCCCTTGGAACAATAACCTCAACAATATCTCAATCATCATCAGCAAGGTGAAATTTAATTTAATTAGATTGCAGTAATCTCAAGCAATAAACTCAAATTTCAGCTATTAAACCTGTACCATCATTTTGCTTGTCTTATGAAATCACTGACCATATTGCCACAAAAACTACATTGTTTTCCAGTAGAAATTGAAACATGTATGTCAAGTATAGTCCACATTTGAATGACCCCACATCATGTACCCATTGTGTCAGCATTGCTTGCTGCCAGTGTCTGGAGTCAGCAGAAACACATGTTCATAAATAAAGTCTTCAAAGTCACTGTGGGCTCTTGTTGTAACTTCTGGTTTGTTGATGAGAGAGTGGTAATACTTGTGTAACAGAAGTAATTGTGAGATCAACTCCTCCAGGATTTGAACCAAAGACCTCCAGGTTGAGAGGCAGATACTCTACCAATTCGGCTCAAGAGACATCCCTTAAGCCAAAGCCAGTAGGAATGCTTATATCTCACCCTGCCAGATACACCTCCTCCACAAAGTGACTTCCATGATTAAAACCATTTGAAATTATCAAGAAACTCAGTTTGACATACCGATGTAGTGAGCACAAGCTATTGCCCAAGGCCCCAAGTTAGGTGCCAGTGGGAACAAAAGTGATTTTGAATCACCAACTCGAGGATTCAAACCCATGACCTCAAGGTTGAGAGGCAGACACTGTAACAATTAAGCTTAAGAGATAACCCTTTAACCAAATCCAGTAGGAATGCTTACCGGTATATCTCACCCTGTCACACAATGACAAATACTGTGAACACCTATACTTATCATTTGGCTTATGTTCAAAATTATTATAACATCTTAAGCTCTTGAACACCAGAGCGGATATGCTGATGGTATTGCTTTTGTACTCAAACTGAAAAAGTGTACTGTTTACCAGGTGATCCAAAAAAATAGCAATGCTTAGTTCAACATTGTTGAACTTGGTGGCTGTCCTCATTGATTATACAAGTGTTTAATTGATCAGGTCAGGGGTCAGACCAACAGGCAGTAATTAATGTGGCGAAACACCAATTACATTGTTGAACTATACATATAATGCTTAATAATGAGATAGAGATGAATATTGAATCATTGATTCGAAATCATGAACATACCATCAAACAAGCTCCCCACCGAAAAGACTCACTTATACGATCCCAGTGTAACTTTGAGCGAGTTATTGTTTTACGCTGCTTGGGCAATATTTCAGCTATTAGCGGCGCAATTACTTTGAAGTAAGGCTCAGGGTTAAAAACAACAGAGAGAGGATTGACAGCAACAAGTGTAGTTTATTGTGTCGGCTCTCGCCGTCACAGATCTCTAGTATCGGCTGTACAGCAGTCCGTAAAAACATCAGAATTAGAAGTTACATCATATTGAGCGGTAAAACTGTATAATGTGGTTCAAGTTTAAATTCATTAAAATTAGAATACTTTGCAATTTGCATTTCTTTGGAATACAGCTATGAACACAGGAATTATTATGTAATATGCAAATAATTTTCAAAATCCAATGATTCATAAGAAGTTGAGACTTCACAATATACTCCCTAGCACCTCGCCCACAATACATATTGGTGTGGTATGAACACGTTTATATGAATAAATCAAAAACTTCAAACTAAATCTCTAGAATCATGGTGTATTTCCTATAGACAACCATGCTGCCTCAGTCCATCAAACTCTGTACTTAAAGGGGCAGTAGCACCTTTTTCTAAAATTCAATTTATTAAAATTTTCCCCCTTGTATACATGTTTTAGCCAAATTTCTAATAACATCTTATAATTCAAGCAAATATTTTGTAAAGAAAACTCATGATGTCCATTTCAGAACTTTCACTGTAGGTAGGAACATTTATATGCATAGCTAAACCAAACATGGTATTTTTATTTCAGAACTGCTACTTTTGATTGAAAAACATTTTGCATATTAGTAATATTTTTTTTTTTTTTTTTCTGAGATCATTTTTATAACTGCCCCTTTATTGAGAACAGAGTTATAACTTCTATATGTGCAGCTCTTAAATACTACTACATATTAACAGTAAATGAAACTTGAAAAACTCCACTCGTGAAACACAAAATTGTGATAGATAGTTTGACCATTCCAAGTTTTGATAGAGTTCATAATATAAGACGAAACCTTTTGATGTTGTGACTACAACACAGTATATACAGAAAGGAAACTAAAACATCTAAGATACACAGCTGTCAATTAAATAAATAAGTTCAAAATTTGTCAGTTCAAGTCAGTTAAACTTGTATAAAACACTACATGTATGAAATTACTCCTAAAAACAATATATATACAGAGTTACACACACATTCAAAATGTACTCGTGGCAATCAGCTTTCAGTGCACTCTAAAACAAATCTAATTTCATTAGCACTTTGAAAGTAAATAAACATGCAAATATACATAAATATTAAAAGGGCATATAGCATAATCATTTTCCTAACTGAAAGATTTTTTTGGTTGTTTTTTTCATAATCAAAACCAAATCATGCAGTTTGATTGCCACAAAGAAATGTTAAAAATGAAAGAATATTTGGTATCCATTCTTAAAACTTATTATTACAATAACTTTTTAACTTATTCATTTGATAAGACATGGATTTACTTAAGATACTGAAAAAGTGTCAATGTTTCATTTCTTTTTTAATTTCTTTTTTAGTTTCTTTTGTTTTCAAAGTTCAAAGTTTTAATTCTTTTGTTTTTAAATTGTCAATGTTCTTTCTTTTGTTTTTCAAGAGTTAATGTTAATTTCTTACATGAACATGTTAATTAATATTGCATGCTTGAGCTTTTGTACACAACTCAGTTAAAATTCAAATAAAACCATCAGAAAAATGACCAGTAAATTTATGTATATTTCTAATAAAACACCTTATTGCACTTGTATGATAAAACTAAACTAAATTTGGTAAATATGAAGTTTACTAAATATATAAAATCTTGAGCCTCATTCAACTAGCAAAAGATTAATCATATTAAACCTTGAACTGAATTTATTCTCTATTTGTGTAAAATCACAAGTGATTCATAAAATGTATTGACAAAACAAAGCTTTCAAATAAGTAAAAGATAGATAAGTATCTATTTGGCACAGTTGTAAGATCTCTACATTCCTCAATTCAGAATATATACAAAATTTCCTTAATCAAATTTTACATAACTTCATAAAGCTTTTCTCACTAGAGCTTTCTTCAAAAATCAAATTTCAATTATATATCCGATGGATAGAACATGTAGCAATAAAAGAATCCTAACAACTGCATTATGAAGCAATTTCTATGCTAACAAAATGAAAGAACAATTACATTTATAATGAGGAATTAGATGATTATGAATTATTGATACACATGAAAATTTAACAACTAAATTGTGAAACTTACATTTTGAACACATTTCAAGCTTCTCTAAACTCAATGTGCATTTCGCTTGAAAGACTCAAATAAATGCCTAAGAAATAAGCTAAGCTTAGCTTAACCAAATGTCATGTATCCATACGAAGCCTATCTATGATCCAGAAAAAGGTTTTCTTTGATTAAGTATTTTGGTAAATGCTTCAAGAAATCAAGATGACAGTTATGACATTATCAAAGATCTCATCACAGCAGTACACATGTGACATATCAAAGGCATGTCAAAACCCATCCTGCTACATCAGTGTATATGTCTCTGCATCGAGCTCCATCTTATTCCTTGATTTCCATCAAACAAAAGACCTGACTCTGACTACTTATGCTAGTATAGTATAGCCTATATATTTTCAGCCAAACTATTTTGCACACCATACACTGTTTTCTAGCAATGCCTCCCATGAGCAGCTTGAGTGTGGCATGAGATACATGATCTAATAGCATTCTTGTTGGTTAACATAAATAACACTGTTCTAAAAATAAATTCTCCTCAAAGCGTATCATTCTATTACCTTGCTGATACAAGGCATTAGGACAATCAATTTCAGGGTATAAGACTGATCTAACGAGTGACATATACGCTGATGTAGCAGGATGGTCCAAAACTATTCAAACACTCTGGTCAAGGTCAAAGTGATTAGATCCAGGGGCATAAAACCTAGGAAGATTTTCATAAACATCATCCTGTCTCAGGGTAGGAATGTAGGTTAACTCCACTAATCTGTACCCTGGGCTCAGAAGCTAGATTCGCTCGCGTGGGCTGACTTGGCATATAGCCAATCAAATAATTTTCTCAATGAAATTTATCGAGAAGGTGGCGAGAAAATGTTTTGATTTGCTATATCCCAAGTCGGCCCGCGCGAGCGAATCTAGCTTCTTAGTCCAGGGTACAGATTAGTGGAGTTAGCATAATGTTCCTACTCTGAGACAGGATGCATAAACCTGTCTATCTTTTACTACTGAGAGGTCTAGCTAATGTTGCAAACAGATACTCAAGATACACAACACCGGTATTATACACACTGATATAAAACATGAAAATTTTGAGGAAATGTGCTAGGTAAAAATGATGTTGAAAAATATATTTTGTAAAGATAAGGATAAAATTGGGGTAAAAAAGAATGATGGATGAGGAAATATATGCTGAAAGAACGATGAAGTGGGTTGAGCTTAAAAGGGACATAATTTACTTGAAGAATAAGTAAATTGGACTCATTTGAGTAAAAGAAAATGAAATTAATGGGGTATGAAGGAAGATGAGTGTAAGTTTTAAAAATATAATGGGATTTGTGATTACTTTAAATGAGATGTGTAAAGTGAAAAGGGGGACTTAAAATCAGTGTAAATGTGCATGTGCACAAATTTTAATAAAATTGAAGGTGAATTGGCATACATTAAAAAGAAACGGGTACGGGTACAATATGAAATGCAAATGAACAATGGCTTAGCACCATTAAAAAGATGAAAGGCAAGAGAAAATCATAAACAGACTTCACTGGAGACTGAAACAAAACATGACAACAGGATTAGATTTTTTTGTGGAGAACTTTTGTGTAATGTGACAAGAAAGGTACAAAATATATGAACATGACATGATTTCTCTGAATACAACTTGTGATAGTGACAAAAGTATTATGAATGACATGTGATACAAGGTAACAAAAGTTTCTCTAAGGAAACTGTTCATGAACCTCTATAATCTCAGAGGAACATCTTTAAATACTGACCTAGGACTAACTACATGAAAGACAACAGAGGGTATGGACTTGTGTTGAGTGGGTTGTGGTTGAAGGGTGGGGAAGGTGTTATTTGGTGTTTTGTCATGAGGTGTGGTGGGGTAATGTGGTGTGGCATGGTGAGCTTGGATTAAAGAAAGTTAAGGTGTGGTGGGGTAATGTGGGTGGGGTGTGGTCGGGTGGGATATGGATGAGGTGGGATATGGATGTTGAGGATGGGAATGTGTGATGTGATTTGGTGTGAGGTGGTGTGGTACGATAAAAGTTTGTAGGGGTGAGGTGGGATGAAATTATATGAAGTGGGATATGAGAGATTAGGATAGGAAGGTGTGATTTGGTGTGGAGTGATGAAGTGACGTTAGATAAAAGTTTGTTGGGATGTGGTCGGGTGAAGTTGATGATGTGGGGTATGGTGGGGTCAGTAAGGTGTGGTAGGGTCGAATGGGATGGGATGGGATGGGGTGAGTAAACTGTGGTAGGTATCAGATGGGTGAGGGTTGTCATGTTGGGTGGGATTATGATGGAAAGATATCCTAGGAAGGGCTGGTATGACCAGTCATGTCCTGGAGCGAGTGGCAACTGTTATGGGAGGCAGGGCGATGATGACAGTCTTCCTGAGAAGGTGATGACACGTTGCTGTGTGATGATGACGTCCCCAGAGTTTGACCTTTGGACTTGCTTATAACTCCACTCTTGGGAGTTAGGAAGGTCTCTAGTTTGTCAACACATGCATCTTGGTAGTCATGGACCCATCTGAAAAACACAAGATGATATTAATTTGCAGGTGTCTCCTGTACTGACGATGAATGATTTTGCATGTAAGAACACCAACAAGTTTTGATTCGAGAGACGACCTTGATAAAGCTACCCAGATTTTTATCAAAAGCCTAGTACATTGCATGTTCAGGATTTAATACTCAGTTTTCTTGAAACTCTTCACAGATCATCATATGCAAGAAGCAGTAGTTAAGAGACCTGATTGTTATATGCTTACATGGCATAATGAGTCCATTAAATAAATAAACACAAAATCATCTCTACATATTCCAAATTCATTAAGGCAATTAAAGTGTTCCTCAAATTACTAAAAATAGAGCAATTGGCTCTGTAGCTCATCAGACTTATTAGGGTTAAAGGGCCACAAAAGCTATTGATTATCATCCTCACTAGTCTAGACCCAACGTTTCAGCTTTTCAAGGCCTTATGCCCTGGAGAAGAAGATGAAAATAAGTTTTAAGGGTGTGCCCCAGTGGCCCTTATTAGGGACAACAGAGCCACCAAAGCTAGAAATTATAATTCTCACTAGTCAAGGACTCTGTACACCATGTTTCAGCTTTCTAGGCCTTATGGTTCTGGAGAAATTGTCCAAACTTCCACAAAGTTTACGGATTGATGGACGGACGGACACCAGACACCATGCCATGCCATAAGCCCATTGGGCCTTTCAGGCCAGGTGAGCTAAAAATTTTGATGATCACTGCAAGTGACATCTTACCTGACACAGTTGAACCTGACCACGCCCCTCATATCCTCTGGCAGCTGATCCAGCAAGGGCCACTCAAAGTCATCCATGACCGGGACGATGTTAGAGTTGCTCTCCAGGGCAGCCACTATCTCCTTGTGGACCCAGTCCTCCTGTGCGTGGTCCCCGATACACCGGTCCAGGGAGTTGGGGGTCAGGATGAGGATGAAGTTCCGAGACAGGTGGATGCTCAGGAGGAGGTTCTCGTCAAACTTGCCGGCACGGAGACGGTCGATGTCAAGGAAGACGGAGAAGCCTCGGAGTTGGAGGTGCACCTTCAGCAGACTGAGAAGAGGAGAGGAAGAAACTTTTGTGAAGTCATCTATTATCTTCATTGTTAACACTTTAAGTAAGTTCCCTGCCTAAAATTGTAATTATCCGAGGAGTCTATTGAAAACACACTTTTTAGAGATTGCTATTTTTAGACTATTCCCAGGACAGTTCATTGCTTAGGAGCGCTTTTGAGCAGTTTACCATACTGGAAACAAGCGCTATATGAATTTATACATATTTATCATTATTGTGTACCATATACCAAATAATGTGTGCCTGGTTACTTTAATGTTTAACATTAATCCAAGCATAAGGTGGAAGGGAATTATTGAGTTAAAGTCTCAATTCAAAATGTTCACCAGGACAATTGAATACATCTTCCTACCTTGCGAGCTGTGATCCATTAGACCGCCGGTAGGACAAGAAGACATCGTTAGCCTTGAGAGTGGAGCCAATGCTGGAGGTGAGATCTCCCGTGGGTAGAGCTAGGTTCTGGTGGCTTACGTGGGGACTTGACAGGTCTGCAACATTATTTTCTTTGAAATTAGACCTAATATTTGACAATTACAACAAGAAATAACTAAGAAATAAGAGGATATTTGTCTTTTCTTGACAAATAGGCCTACCAAGTTTTTCTTATCAAGACATGAGGAAGTTTGTTTGAGGAAGTGGCGCAACGAGTGAGATATAAAACTTTTCTGGCTCACGAAAAGAGATAAACATTGTCCTTGTCAAAAAATAAAAATTTCTTATTTATTCTATGATTAATTTGTTACAATTCTGTCAAAATTGAAGTGAATTTACATTGAGTCATATCCAAAGAGAGTCTGTGGCGTTTGCAACAATATGACATCATGGGCGTGTGCATCAGAGCATTGTTCCATGACGTCCGATTTATCTTTTAATTGTGTCAATGCAAGTTTCCATTGAGGGTGCGTTTGCTTCTTCAAAATTATGAATATCACAATATTGTACAGTGATAAGGACAGAGATTCTCTTCTAATCAAATAAATAATGTTACAGTAAAATCTTTGCATACTTACCATCTAAATTATGCACAATCTTGCGGCGGTGGATGCTGTTGTTGATACCACATTCACACTTCAACTCTTCTTCAGTCAGACATCGGAGCATGAACTTGTCAACGCCCTGTCTCAACATGAAGTATGTGTACTGGGAAAGGTCAGGGGTCAAACTCATCAGCCAGGGGTCAAGGCCACTTGGATCACAGGAGGAGTAGTCAGCAGAGATCTTTAGAGACTTCAACTCGCGCAGAAATCTGAGTAGGGTAGATATATGACATCATTAGATTTCGGCTTTTCTATTAAGATTTTGAGGAAGATAGGAACTTCTTTGGACGATCATCTTCTTTATTGGACATTTCATATTATGATTGGAATTGTCTTGTAAGGAATTACATGTGTGACCTTAGCCTTGCTGTGTTGTTATCAGATATAATGTAACACATTAAAAAATTTCCATTCATTTCAGCTTTACAGATGATAGAAAACCTCTCAGCTTCATAAAATTGGTTTGAATAACATCATATTATCAATATCATTTGAACATCAAACTTTCCATTAATTTAAAGATTAAATCCTATCAGAGAAAAACATAAGATTTAAGTGATGTAATCAAATTTTGGCCTTACTACCATGATTTTTCACAGCAGTGAATATGATGACATTGAATGCTTGAATAATTTGAATATAGAATGAGATATACAAGAGGAAAAGAATGGTGAAGGTAATATACCGGTAATAGATAGGCAACTTCTTTATGTTAGTATTGCAATGTTTTGACAAAGATACTAATGTCATTCTCAAGCAAATGATCAATCTCATCACTTGCTTGAGAACATAATTAGTATCTATGTCAACAGGTCGCAAAACTTGATTTAAGAAGTATATAAAGTGAATATTGCTTTCCTCATTCATCATCATCTAAACTTCTAGACTACTCATCAAAGAAGTTATAAAAGAGGTAGACAAGCTCTGTAGTACCTTTTGCGGACGACGCTAGACGTCATGTGTAGTCCTTCCCGCAAGTCTTCGTCTGTCAGTATCAACAGCAGGTCTCCGTCTACCTCCGCCTCCACAAAGTAGCCTGAATACTTACTGAACCCAACCTGAAACAAACAAATATTGCAGTTACATTTACAGGCATAAACCATTACTTGGTCGACTGCAAATATTGAAATATTGAATACACCTCATATTCCTATAGTTGTTGATTGAGTCATTTGTTAAAAGTCCCCTACAAGGATCAACTTGGGTGGGGGTCAATTATTAGGCTAAAAAGTTCAAAACTACAGTAAATGAATGCTTTAATTTTAGGTTAAGTGTGATTCACCAGATACCATATTTCATTACATCAACATTTCTTCAAGACAAAATGTGTTCTGCTGTGGTTTTAGTTCCTCGCATTCTTTGAAAATATTATTATTCATGGCTTCTGTAGCAAAAAATGTATTGAATAGAAGCTACAGTTCCCATTCTTTATCCCATCAGGGTTTGGTAACACAATTATCTCCATGTCTGTTTCAAAAGGCAGGGTTCAAATCCCAAGAAGAACTGCCTACAACTGCCTACCCACCTGAGAGAGCCAGTACGCCACATCATTGACTGTCCACAAGGGCACCTGCTGTGAGAGTCTGTGAGGAATTTTCTCTCCAATCACTCGCAGAGCTTCCGCTGCCAACTTAGAGGCAACTGTATTGGGACTACTTGCTATCTTCTTCAGGGGCTGAACTGCATCGATTTCATAAAATATCTGCAACAAACATCATCAGAATGATATTCAAAGACCTTTTTGAAATATCTGAGGGTTTTTTTTACCTTGGGTACAACAACTTCTTTGAAAATTGTATCTTTCTAAAATATACAAACTTTTTGAATAATGATGATAGTAATTTTGATGTAAAATTTGAATGTTGAAGACAAGTCCCATGAAATATAAGAAATTATTTATGTTGACGGTAAATCATGCTTATATGGATAACGTATGAGAAAAAATGCTGTTTTAAAATTTCTATGTTTTCAAAGGTAGTAGAAGCTGTATAGCACATATCTCAATATATAACAAAAGGAAAGAATTTACCATACCTCTTGTCTGCCCTGCTCTGCTTTAATCGTTGCCTCCATTGCAAAGTGAAAAGCCGCAAGGGCCTGGGCCTCCTGTCTCCTACTAAACAACAGGGGGATCAGACGCTTCAACCAGATCTTGTCCCGGCCCTGTTTGTGGGTGACATCACTCTGAGCAAACACAGACGGCTTGTTGCTGTTGATGAAGGGTAGCACGAGATCAAGAGTTCCTGACTTTAGCACTGATGCCTCTAGTTCTTTGTTGGCCACTAATGCTGATATTGCCAGACAAGCATAATACCTCACACTGTTATCCAAATTAAATGCTAGAGGAAAGAGCCATTCAGGCACTCGGCGCTTCGACATCTCCTCCTGGTTCTCTGCCCCTCCAAACAGAGAGAGGTTAGCAAGAGCTTTGGCACATCTACGTAAGATTTGATTGTCACTACATCGACACCAATGTAGAATCACATCAAGACCACCTAAGGCTATCACCTTTCCACAAGTCTCCTCACAAAGCTTGAACAGGTTCTCCAATATACCCGTCATAGCCTTGGCAAGGGAGTTGTCTCCGAGAACAGTTTTGGTCATCTTTACAACAACTACAAGTCCAATTTTTGCAACTCTTTCCCTGTTTTTGGTCGACATGACCTGTTCCAGCAGGTTCACAGAGGTCACCAAGAGTTCTTTTGAAGGAGAAGCACAGTTGTAGACAAGTCTGTCAAGCAAACCTTCCATACGCACAATGTCACACAGCCCGTAGGCTAGATCTCTTCCATATACAGGTGTGTCCCATGCCTCACCTACCACATCAAGAATCTGAACTAGAATTTTACACTGGGTTGCCAGATCACAGCTCTTTAACTCTGTGATGTAGTTCTCAAGCTTCTGGGACAGAGTCTGGTAACTGAGTTTCAGGTTATGTCTGTACTTGTGAAGTGACGACCCATGGGGGAACCGCAATGGGTATTTGGCATAGAAGGATCCCCCATTCCCATAATCATCACTGTCAGGTGAAGCCGGCACAAAGTCCTGAGTGGAACTACATAGCATCTGCCTGTCCTGATAGGCATCAGCTTGGACCAGATCATCATCAAATTCCTGAGGAATTGGCTCTAAAGCAGGACTAACTTTCAAACGAATTTTGAGGTTTCTACTTTCATCAAAGCCTGTAAAACTCTCAGGGCCAACGTCAGAGAGGTCAAAGTAAACCCTTGTGCTCTCAGAGATTCGAGTATCTTCATCCTTCTCCTCTATATTGTCTGCAGACAGAGACTGTTCCAGGCCTCGCTTCTTTAGAACCTTGTGAACCCCAAGGAATGCGTCTGACTGTGACCTTTCCAAGGTCATTGAGGGGTCAAAGGTCTTGGCACTCTTTTCTCCCGTTTTCCATTTTGGTGGACCAGGCTTATCCCCTGAATCCTTATCCATTGTGGATGAGCTAGCTTCTACTGAAGAAGCTCTAAACCCTTTCTGTTATTGGTGATATACAGCCACAGCCCAATTTGTGCCATTTTGGTCTAATAGGACCTGAAAGAGAACAACTGGTGATTATAAGGGTGTAACAAAATATATTTAACTAACAATAGTTTGCCATGGTCAGCTTTGTAATGGCACTTTTTAAAATCAGTTCTCCAAATCTTAATCAAATATTGTTCTACATTCCAAAAAATGATAACTTTAAATATTTTGAGAGACATATCGAGTTGGAAATACAAAGAAGACAAATTGTTTTTGTGATGCTTGAAAATGGCATAAAGATCTATACTAACATCTCTTCTCTACTGTCTACAATACAGAAGTTGATCATACATAAAATGACACACCTCTGGAAAAAACAAGATTTGGATCTGAAATAACATTTCTTATCATAGTAAACAACGTAAACAAAATTATGAAAAATGTTAATATTTCTAATGTTTAGATACATGTGAATAATGCTTCAGATATTGTTTGCTAACACACCCTTATTGTATCGAAACACTGTCAACATTACGTTATAGCTCGAGATCTTTCCATTAATGGTCTCTGAGACTGCACTTGTTTAAATTTATTGAGTTTTCTAAATTCAAAACTTACAGTGAAACATTAAAGCTTTACTCTATTGCTATCATATTATTATTACCAACTAAATCTTTATGACTAAACATAACATCATAAAGAGAAAAAGACTTATTATACCTTTAAACAATAGATAAGCAATGATATTACATAAGGAAACCATCGTTATGACTGTGCATACTATGCAAAGCCAATGAGTGCAGTAAATAATATAACAGTAATGGAAAAAATAATATGACAGTAAATGTACAATATTGTTCAACAATGCAATATAAATTGATCACTATATTACTACATCTAAAACATTGTCTCACATTGCTGTATTAAATAGGATAAATAAGCATTATGACAATATACAATGTAGTATTACAGTAACTTTAAAATAACAATGTGTAAGTTTGTTAACAAAGAATAACTACAATCAACAATAGCCTGATTAAAGTCCATGGAGAACATTAAAATAATAAATTACTTGGTTGTCAAATAAAAATATATGTATAACATTATTATACATTGATGGAAAAGTTTCATGTTTAGAACATGAGGCTCTGTTAAAGAGTATTACAAAATAACATCTGAAAATATCCTAAGCAGTACCAAGATTTTCAAAGCTCTCTATCTAAGTTTTAATTACCATACAGTGACAATACCGCCTACAATTCTATAACACATGGAGAGATCGAAAATCTAAGCCCTGTTGAAATACAATATTGTCCACCAAAAGTGTAGAATATTTAACAAAATCCTTTTGCACAATTATCATTATAGGTGCATTATGAGTATTATGTTGCATAAATAACATCAATATCATCACTTTTATCATATCAATCATTTATAAAAACAAACAAAATATTTTTTACTTACTTTACGACTGAATCTATACAATAATTAATATTAATATTGCAGTGTATTACTGAAATATGACCCCATGACGCTATAAGGAAAAAACTGCTCAAGGCCAATGTATAATGATTTATTTATCAATAAAGATAATAAACATCAGAAGGTTGAATTACTTAACAGAAAAAAATCAATTACAACAGCAGTGGTTAAACCAATAAGCACATTTATGTGCACACCTAAAGTATTACGCATTGTTTTGTTTTGATATTTGTTTTGGTGATGTAACTTAATTCTCTCAATGTGTGAATGTAATATTTCTTGACCTAAATTAAAAACAAACAGCTCTTGAATGAACTTTAAAACTGATCCAGTATATAGCTCAAATTGTAAAAATGTTCCCGATAAGTGATCTTGTATATGTGTTGCGTATACGTCGTTAGGTAATATAATCTAATTTGCCCTAGAAAGAAATCTACACCAACCTCAGTCTGTCAGTTGAGTTCCCTAGCTCAGTTCCTGAAATCGTGTAGATTGCTCCAATTGATTCGATTTTGCAAGGTCTGGTACATGCAAACGTAGGTATAAAAATAAAGCTCTGCATCAACTTCATGTCGTGACCCAGTGACACATGTCTTCTCTATTATTATTAATTGCGAAATCAGTCGTGATGGACTGATCTAAATTCGTTACTTGGAGGCCATGACACTCAGCTGGCCTTGCCTCAAGGAGTTGCCTCCCTTAGCTCGTTAAAGGTGTGAACTGTATTTCACACGTAAGCTATCAAACTTCAAATGAAACATACATCTCGACGTTGTAGCTTGATGAAGGTTTAAAAGCCAAAAAGTGAAACACTGTTAAAAATTCGACGTCCTTTTGAATATTAAAATCATATGTGAGGCGAAAATGATATTCAAATTTAGTACGCATATATGCATCAAATAAGTTTTTTTCATCAAATTTCTAACAAAATTAATTACAATTGACTTATATTTTTAAACCTGCTTATCAAGAAAGGTTTATTACGCTGAATCTCTTATTCAATTCCGTTTGACATTTTGTCAATTTTATATTAATATAGTTTCTTGTTGAGATTGGTTTATCTATTATTTGTTATTAAGATAATATGTATGGGAACAGGGAAGTATAATACATAAGATATAAGATCCCAGATAGGAATGATAAATATTTGATTTAAAAAAAACGTGATCTAATTATGAATCACCGAAAAAGAAAAAGAAGAAAGTGCACACTACAGTTTGTATAAATTTATTTCACATCAATAAGAGGAATGACTGGTGTTAATATATATTTGCATTAGTTTGAATAAAGTTATTGGTATCTGGTTAATAATTTGGTAAAATATCTTTGTTTGATGTCGGCAGTGGTAAGAATTTAAATCATGAACGCTACCATATAAATTTTTTTGTCAATATTTGAAAAAAAGGCACGTTTATTGGTTTTCACAAAGAATATGTCTTCCATGTTAATGTATTATATCATTATTATTTTAAAACAATTTATCAATATAGAATTGATTAATTTTTTAAAATTAAAAACACTTTAAGTACTCTATGAATAATGATTTAAACCCTTGTTTATTATCAGTTTCAGAATACAAAAGAACAACTATTTGTATTATGATTTTTTTAACTGCAGTGTGTTCTTTCCTTTGCATGTCAGTTTATGACATGTTTGAATTGTGTTAAATCTGATGAATTCTTTTGCTTTCAGGTAAATTATCATGGACCTTATGTGTATCAACATTGAACAGCTTCATATTCTGTGAAAATACCTTACTGAACGGATGTTTGGTCCAATCTGCCATCAAAGTTTCAAAATATTTTATTCATTATTTTCCTCACCATTTGATATGAAAAGTTCTATCATAAATATACGTATGGACGAAATTGTACACAAATATTAAAGAATAACACGTGTTTTTTACACTGCAAATATCAGTCTAAGTAAACCTAGCCTCAATATTACTCATTTCACTCCGATATTGAGTCTAGAAAGGTCAAGTATAGGGTCGCGTCAGCCCACATATCGAATTGACCAATCAGAACTCATCTTACCAAGCCACACTAGTCTTTCTCGCACGTATAACGTTGAAGGGTCATAGATCGCAGAAAGGTCGTCAGGCGCGACCTTTTACTAGACCTTTCTAGACTCAATATCGAAGTGAAACGGGTAATATTGAGTTTAGGTTTACTTAGACTGTGCAAATATGAGAGAAGGGGTGTTTATCAACTAAAGACGTAACTATTTCACTGAAAAACTTATATGTTATGTAGTATGACCGTAGTTTATAAATATATATTTGTATGTGCAACTTGTGAAATTATGATATTGACCATAACCACATCCTTACCAGATTCCGCCATATTCTCATAACCACATCCTAACCAGATTCCGCCATATTCTTTGTAAAAATTTGTTTGTGTGAAGGGAAAAACCCATTGAAATAGTAGATATTTTGTCTTATCATGAAACAAATTTGTGACCTTGTTGTGGCTATCAAAAGGAAGTAAACGATAATGTAAGCGCTCGTTGATCGGTGATTCAGGCCGTTTTATTAATGAAAGACATACTCAGAGTTGTGGGACGGACCCATAGCGAACCTCAACTTAGAGAGTAGATGAATCATAGATAAATGTTTCAAATGTCAGGAAAGACCTTTGTCAAGTATCATAGTCTACTCCTGTGTTTGAATCCGGTTCAGCTATTACACGATATTATGCTCGGAAGAACTTGAAGATAAGACGAACTTTGAACATTTCTGATTAAATCGTTGACAAAAGTGGCCCTTCTGCTAACGAATACGTTTAAAACACAGTAGAAAACGTTACAGGAATGGTGTAGGTTGTTGCCCTCTTTGCATGCGTAGTACTTAAAGGGGCAGTAGCACGTGTTTTGATAATTTTATATTTTAAATAATTGTAAGTTAATGCTAAATTTATCATTTTGACAGTGTAAAAAATCTCATTGCATATAAGCCAATCATCCAAAGTCAGAGGACAAAGTATGAAGATTCACATAAAAGCCATTTTTTGTGAACACCTTTAATTCAATTAATGTAAGATAAATGAATCGCATGGCTGAACTTTAGGTAATATATTTGATTCATTACTGCTTCATTTAGTATCAATACATTGCCTTCCAATTGGAACCATTTATTTTCATTTTCCTGACATCACCTCATATTCCCTCTAAAACGGCTACTGCCCCTTAAACGTACGGAAAGCCGGAGTTACCAATACACCATAACCTTGATGTTGAACAGTCCTCATCAATCTCGTTTCTGTGGATCCTTAATAAAGGGACCTTTCATAATGTTAACTTGTTCTCGAAACTACCTCGTTTTACATTGCATTCAATATTGCAACTTTGAAACCTATCGGGGATTTCGTCTGTTGTTTTGGAGGTCTCTTGTTTTCTCATAATAACCCCCAAGGAGGTTTTACATTAGGGAATCAGGGCATTATATTCATATGTAAGAAGTAGCCTACTCAGAGGTTGGAAGGTTTTTATATTTCAAAATCAAAGTGTTTTATATTCCAATGTATAACTTAACCCCAAAGTCCCTATGATCTTGAAAAATTCTACAAAGTGCTTCCAAAGTGCGGGATTTGAACCCCCAACTCTCTGGCCCGAAATCAAGCACTCTAACCACTACTCTAGATAGAAGTGAAGGCTATTTTATTTGTGATATATTTAAAGGATCAACCACTTGACTCGATTGTCATTTGTAAAGCTTTAAAGGGGCAGTAGCACGTTTTGAGGGGGGATAAAAGGTGATCTCACGAAAATAAAAATTAATGGTTCCAATTGAAAGACAGTGTATTTAAACTAAATGGAGCAGTAATATTTCAAATATATAAGGTAAAGTTTAGCCATGCGATTCCTTTTTCTTGCACAAAATGAATTAAAGGTGTTCACACAAAAATGGCCGCCAATGGATTTTATGTGAATCGTCATACTTTGTCCTCTGACTATGAATGATTGGCTTGTGTTATGATAGTTTTGACACTGTCAAAATAGTACATTTAGCATCAACTTACAATTATCAGTGAAAAATTCAAAATATAAAATTATCAAAAAACGTGCTACTGCCCCTTTAAACCTCGAATAATGCTTTGCGCGTGCATTTTGTGCTATGTCAATGTCAGATAGTCGTTAAGTTTGAAGGAAACTCATTTTAATCGTTTTTTATTCAGAATTATAGTATAATATAATGACAGTATAAAGTAATGTATTCCAATAATAAATGTTTTAACAAACCGACAAACACTAATCCTTGATATTTGTTGTTTTTTCTAAAAAAAATTATGATCAATCTAAAATATGATTACAAATACTAAAATATTGACAAATGATTGCGGGTTGTTTATAGATGTTTAATAACGGTATATTAGTTAGTTAAAACACTCGAACTTGGTAATGCTACCTGCAGCCCCACTGTATAGCAAGAAAAAAGAACAAGAAATGATTTGCGACAGTTTAAGTTGACTGCCACTTTACAAAAAAAAAAAAGATTTTCACCCAGTTTTAACCATAGCCTGCTTCTGTCGTTAGTATGCGGCTCGCTGTGCGAGGATGCAGCATTCGGCGACAGAAGTTTCGGTCCCATTTACACAATTTCGTATAATTTATCTCTAATTCATATCTTTTGTTTGCATATTAATATGCAAAGGCAGAAATATAGGTTTTACCTCCCTTACTAATCTGGCCAATATGCACATCAGACATGAAAAGGCAATTTCATTAATCACTTCAGAAAATACGAAATGCATCTCCAGATGGAATGACCTGTCTTTGGTAATAAGTAAGTTCATATATAAATGTTTTATCTCAGTAAAAGACGGATTATTTACCCTGCCCTAGATGAGTGAACAATCGTACTTCATAATCGATACTGAGCTTTTCCAATGCGAGTTTTTTCATTCTACATAGAAGTTACAAGATGTGATTCTCATACTTTTCATTAAAGCAAAGCAACCTTTGGATCGTAAAGTATTCATTTATTGGCATGTTTTATGTTGTGATGCTAAAACATAGATACAATCTTATCGAATGCACCAGAGTATATTGACTTAACTGAATTTTCTTGTGTTCGTGATAATATCATGAACCATTGGCATGCACTTGGTTCGTATAACTTTGCCTTTATTGGAATGCTTCATGTTTTTATGGTATAGCACGAAGACGATTTTTAAAATATTCAGAAGTAATTGCGTTCCTGTGTTCGTGATAATACCATCAACCATTGCCTTTCACTTGAAAGTTGAGTACAATAAAAAAAATTATGTAACTACATGACCGACCATATAATATCAATACTGTCACGTGAGTAAATTAGAATCAAATGAGGGACTGCCATTGAGAAAGGTCATTTGGCGTACAATGATCATCTCTCCTTTATAGTGTGCATTTTATTAGAATGTTGATGAAGATATTAAAAACATCATTCCAAACACGATAACGACGAGTTTTTAAGAATGTGTAGATAGTCGATCACATCTTGACAGTCTTGAAGCATATCAAAAATGGAAACCGAAATAAAGTGTTTTTTTTCTGGAAGTAACCAATTTATTGTGGTAATTTATAAGTGATCATGAACTTCCGATAATACTCTTTCTAAATGTCCTCTCCATAAAAAGGATGAATTGAAAACCATGAACTACTCGTAAATGTCACATATAATTGGTGTATTGAATATAATGATCTTTGAATCGGGTTCTTTATACAGCAGCGTCAGCTACTTGAATAAACATGTACCGTATATGACTGAATATATAGAGGATATCTGTCTTTTCTTGACTAATACCATGTTTATCTCATCGAGTGAGGTAGAAGGGTTATATTTTCCCGAGTGGCGCAGCCACGAGTGAAAATATTTAACTTTTCTACCTCACGAGATGAGATAAACATGGTATTTGTCAAGAATTGACAGATATTCTATTTATTATATGATGAAACCCTTCTAATTACGTCAAAAAAGGCCAAATTCATGTTGAGCGCCCGCTTGGAAGAGCCCGTCTCCGCGGTAACAGTGTGACGTCATGGGAGAATTCATGACGTCAGACCATTGTTACATGACGTCAAACTCTTGAACTTGACGTCACTAGAGTGGTGATAAAGTTTATCACCACTCAGTAGAGTGACGATAAAGGTTATCGCCACTGTAGCCAGATAGAGGGTTTATTTCACTGATAGAACAGAGTATCTCACCCTCATTCATTTTATAAAAGCCGATCTCTATCTAAACCATCCAAATCCCAGTAAAAAACTAAAATCTCATGTTTTACCGACCCCCTCGTAGCTCTACTGTATATTGTTGACGGACAGCGACAAGTCGACGTGATGCAAGTTGCATTGAAAGTTGATACATGTTTGATTGTAGTTCTGGTCTCATTACCAAATGACAGTTTAATGTTCACTTTCAGACGTATATTATTACAAAAAGAAATATAAAGTGTTAACTTACTTCCTTTGTTTTTTGTCTTAATCAGATTACGACTAAAAGGTTCTAATAAAAACCAAACATTCAGTCAACAACTTTTGGTAAATGTTCATTAAAGGGACAGTCCTATCTGGGTATTTCAGACTAAATTTCAAATATTTTAGTGAGGGAAACGTTTTAGTTGTTCTAGATTTAACGATTTGACAAAAAATAGAATGCATCACTGCAACCTTTCCACAACAACAAAATACCCGATAGGACTGTCCCTTGAACAGAGTGCGCAGGCACTACCACACAACGACCGACCAGTCTACAGGCTTCGACTTATATTTAGTCTCTGAAATTTTTTTTTAGTAAAATTCTTACTTTATTTAATGTTTTAAAGGAGCCTCAGACAAATGGAGATTTTTAGAGCAGCCGAGATCTAGACTTGCTTCCATGGGGTGAATTATATGCTCAAGTGTCTGTGTGTAAGACTATCTACAGGCTCCATTGCATGGTTTCCTCTTGGAAAGTAGTTTTGAATAAGCTCTAACCAAATTTGGTCATATGGTATCAATTGAGTTCATTAGTTTTGACCTGCTAATGGATTATTTAGTATATTTAAAAACTTATTCCTTTCCAAAAAGCAATCTTTTTGTAAAATTTGTTTACATTTAATTTTTCGCTACTGTTGATTTTTTTGACAGGCAAATCATGTATCAAGTTTAATTGATGCATTCATAATATAATCTTAAAATGCTGTTTAAGTACTTGTCTACATCTGGTTTCAAAATATGTCTTTTTTTCATATACAGACACAATATGAACTTTATTTATTGAATGTCAGGAAATATGATATACCGGTATCATACATGAACCATGTAACATCAAAATCATCCTCATGTTCAATTAATCACATAGGCATAAGGTCTTGTGGTGTTAATAATGTCTTAACAAAGACTGCTTTATTCTATCATTGACATGAAGTTTGGAGGCATGAAGGCATCTTACATCATGAACAATAACAGAAACATTGAAAATCAGAAAAAAATCACAAATCAGTTTAATACATCCATGAAACATAAAAAACCATTACCAAAATCATATATAGTAGATATCAAATGAAACAAATCTTGTTATATATAATTATATAACAAACATTTGTTATTCACTAATATATTTGATGACATAAACAAACTACCTTAAATAGTTGTCATTACACAAGTTGTCATTGTTCATAAACCTCTAAGGAAAAGATACAATCTTATTACCAAAAGGATTTACATTTTACATCAGAGTATGACATAAGATGCTGGAAAATAATAACTGTTTCCCTACCATTTTTTGTATATTGTTATCATATATCATAGGACTAACAACATTGGCTATATTTGGAACTCTTTTGGAAGGAGTGTGCACCCCACACCACATATGGATCTGCAAATGATACATTAACAACTGTTCCATTTTCCCCTCAGACCTGATTAAGAAATTTATGACAATGGCATGATAGAGAAGTCAAAAATATAAGTATTGGAATGCAATACATGACTCTCAATAACCTTACTTAAAGTTTCCCAGACTGAACTGTGGCATTCTAGATGTACGTCATCCTGTCTCAGGGTATGAAGGTTACGCTAACTCCATCCTGTCTCAGGGTACAAACGTTAATAATAATTTGTGGAGTTAGCATACATTCGTACCCTAAGACAGGATGGATGTGGTAGCATGAGGAAGACAAAGGAAATTCTTTGGGTGAACACTTCTTTATAAGTTATTCATCCATAGAATTTCCTTTGTTTTACTCCCCTGACTGATGGTCAAGTGTCCCCAAATTCAATAAGAAAATATTTGCTCCATATTTCATCAGTTGTATTTAATTTACTCTATCAGATCTTTTGGAATGCAAAACATGACTTATAACCTTTCACAAACACTCCCCTGGTTGGTAGTCATGGACTGAAAATTCACTGAGTAAACAAATGTTCTATATTTCATCAGTTCTGTTTGAATCACACTGTCACATCATCCCTCAAGTGTGGTTATTGTTTACAAATGTCTCTTCCTGATTTTGATTGCTTTCATTATTTCTTTGGCCAGTTTCAACTGTTGAGTTCCCTTGTGTATCATCTCCAGACATGTCCAATGACAGCATGGTTCCGTCCATGTGAAGTCTCATGTGTTTCTGTAACTCACACGCTCGTATAAACGTCTTATCACACTCACTACATTCAAATGGTCTTTCTCCTGTGTGGCCCATCATGTGTGTCTGTAGTGAGCCCAACTGTGTAAAAGATTTACTACATACAGAACACTGATAAGGTCTCTCTCCGGTGTGAACTCGCATATGTGTTGTCAACGTTCTTGCCACCGTGAAAGCTCTGCCACATTCCGTACACTTGAATGGTTTTTCACCGGTGTGAATTCTCATGTGAGCTTGAAGGTTACAAGATCCTGTGAAGGTCTGTCCACAGACACTGCATTTGTGAGGACGTTCTCCGGTGTGGATTCTGATGTGTCTATGCAAATCACCAGATCGTGCAAAAGATTTGCCACATTCATTGCAGCAGAAGGGCTTCTCCCCAGTGTGAATCCTTGTGTGTCTTTGGAGGTCACTGGACAATGTAAATGTTTTGCCGCATTCTGTACATTTGTATGGTCTCTCTCCTGTATGAATTCGTATGTGCCTCTGTAGATCTATAGATCCTGCGAAGGCTTTACAACATATACTACACACATAGGGTCTATCACCTGTGTGTATTGCGATGTGAGTTTGCAGATTATCTAATCGGGAAAATGCCTTGCAACATACATTACATTCAAAAGGTTTCTCTCCAGTATGAATTCTCATATGTGATTGGAGGTTATTTGAGCGTGTGAATGATTTACCACATAAATCACACACATATGGTCTCACTCCGGTATGGATTCTCATGTGTGACTTTAGGTTATTTGATAATGTAAATGCTTTCTCACACTCACTACACTTGAATGGCCTTTCTTCAGTTGGAGATTTCAACATCTGTTTAGGATCTATTTCTGAAAATGTCTTTTCGTTCCCATGGTTGTCATTTGGAGTCATTCTGAGTCTTTCATGAGCGTCATTTGACTTTTCAGGTACTCTTTCTCATCCTATTACCTTTGTTTATAAGTTATTCTATTCAAGTATCTATTGTCTTTGGCTACACGGTAAATTAAAAGATTCATATAGTAAAATCTAATCCTGATCACATCAACAACCTCATGCTCTCTGTTATCTTCCTAAAGCATCTGTGTGTCTGTAAAGAAATAGAAGTTAACATAACTAATACAAGATGGAAATGAAAAGAAGTAATATGAAATTGGTGTAAATAGTCAAACGAATTTTAGAACTGTGTAAGCATAGAGAGTCAAGGAGGATAACATTGAACAACACTTTGAGGCATACAAACAATGTTTTAAAATGAATAATCGAATGACCAAAGGGAAAATTCAAAAGTGTTAAATTAATGAATCAATATCTAATTGACAAAGCTGTATTTGTGTTATTGTATATCAAGCATTTAAGTATTGTGCATTACTTACAATTTAAACACAATAGCCATTACATTAAAAATTCTTATTGCCTGATTGTTCATTCATATTGTTTTCACTGCCCTGGCAGAGCTTGGAATCAAACATCTCATAGATCATAGAAAATATTCCTACAATAAATGACTAACCATACTGTGAATGTTACTTCCATGCGTTTTGAAGCTTCGTCCCTTGACAGGTTTTAAGCATGTTTGTTACGTTTTACTATGCATTAACACAAGTTGAGTTCACTAACACCAGAGACTTGGCTTGAACATAAACTGAACGAAGGGGCATAACTCTTGACAAATCCTTAGATTGTGAACGCACAAAACGGCAAAATGCAGATGCTAAAAACGGCGATCACTTATCAAAAAGTACAGTGCCTGCATAGTTTATAAAAGTCCTTGAGCTAGAAAATCATCTTGGCAACACGCTAGTAATTACATTTCTTCTATTGAAGTATTTTTAGTGTCATATAAACAGTGTTTAAAACATATCCCGTCCGCCAGTCTACTTTTTGCCAGGACTGGTTACTTTTTGGTCAGGACTGGTAACTTTTCCAAATTTTTCTATATTTCCCCCTAAGGAATTGAATTAATTTTCAGGACAGGCTAGGTTTCTAATCTACATGTATCTTATACACTGATATAAAAGTCCTTGGTCTATCCATTCACTACTTTTTGAAAGACAGGTTATCAATATATATATCATATATACTGCTTTTTTTAGCAACTCTTCCCATGGACCGCCATGTTGAAAGAGATAACTTTGACATTATTTGCTGTTGATACCTGAAAAATCAAGCACGCCTAAATTCAAAACTCAAAAGTGATTACATGACAAAGTTAAATACTTTGAATGAATTTATCACTCTTAACATAAAAATTGTAGATTTTGTAAATGATTTCTTCAAAGAAATATCGTCCACGTTGACGTTTTATAAAATTATGACTGAATTTGTAATAGTAGTGATTTTCATCAAAATTAAGTATGACTGCAGTGCCAAAACTACGTAATAAACATTGTGTTTCAGATATCAAAAACAACATTTGTGTTACCAACTTGACTTTCACACATCCAAAACATGTTTTTCTTGCAAAACAAGCAAGTAACTGGTCGTTGAAATGACATCCCTATTTCAAACAGTTATCATCATTTATTTACAAAACAGCTGTGATCGTACGAATTTGGAATAAACTTTGGAATCTTTGGAAAGTTAAGTAAACAATTCTCATTGATTTCGAGGGGACATTACAGTTGACACTGACCATATTTTCTTATTAGCCCATTTTAATTGAATATGTGTTTTATCAGAATTTGCGGTTTTGAAGATAAATTTTGGTCTAAGTAGTGACTTTTGACTAAAAGACCCTTACCCAAGCTTGACCAGTTGGCTTGAAAGAATGGAATGACAAATATACTGAACATCTTTGAATACGCTCCATCTGTAAATTTTGAATTATGGTAATATTATTATTTTTAGAGTATAAATGAAGGTTGGAAATGTTGCTAATAACACAAAATACCATAAAAAAACGACATATATAGCCGAGAACGGATTGCCCGAATACATCATCGAACAAATTACATGAAAACAACAAAATGCATGCACAACACACAGGAACAGCACAAATTGCATGCGGAAAACATGCTGAGTCGGGGTATAAATAACCGTCAGCATTAAATCATCCTAATTTCAGCTGTACCTGTCAAAGTAAAGTTTATTTTGCAATGCCAAGATTGTCAGCAGAGGAACGAGAACGCGCCTTGGGCATGTTGCAGGTTGGCACATCAATGTGACAATGCTTTGAACAAGAGTGGAATGGAATTCCTCAGAACATTATTTAGAGGCTTATCCGCTCAATGAGGAGATGGTGCACATCCTGTGTTGCTGTTAACGGTGGTCATACACGTTACTGACTTTCCATTTGGACACCACCTTTCTTTCATGGTCAACCGAATTAAAACTTCACCGTTTTGTTTGAATTGTTCTTGTTTCTTTTCTTTACCAAACATTGGTCTACAAACGTATGGCCAATATACACGGATTGCTCGCTTATGCTCTTGGAAATCAAAACTATTAAAGGTGGTGCGTTTTCAAAGATGTTCAGTATATTACAGCTACCAATTACCACTTTCACGGATAATGTTACTTGTTTCTTGAGATAAAAATATCACACTTTTATGCATGTGGATTTCGAAAAGAAATTAACGTTATCTTAATGAAATTATCTCCCCTAAATTGCTAAATTATGGATTTATACTAGCATACGATTATTTATTCTATTAAACGATTATTTCTACTATCACATTGTCTTTTTTCTTATAAGACAACGTTTGTTGGTGAAAAACGTTGGGGTGCTTAACGTTTTTCGTTATGTATATGACACATAAATAGCTGCATTTGCTTCAAAATCATCTGAAATTACTCCGGGAAGTGTTGTTACAGATTTAGGTGAACGACACTTGTTTTGGGCCAGGCCAAATTTACAAACAAAAGACACGATGTAACAAGGTTTCTTTTCCAAAACCTGATAACTGCCCGGTCCAAATTGGATATTTGTTTTGAAAAGGATTTTTTTTATTCATACTGTTTTTCTAGGAATTATTTATTTTAACACAAACTTAACAAGTAAAAGTGATAAATACGACATTAACAGATTAAATCAACTTAAATGTCAAACCAGATGGACTCAAAGAAATGTTTTGAAAGAGCAATTTAGCACCCCATGTGTAAACGAACAGGCAGGGAATTAAAAGTAATATACACCATGCACGTGGTGCGGTTATCGGGTCAATATCAGAGGTAGTTATTTTAAGATAACTGACCTCAGATCAACCTGGAGATTGGTTATCACGAGCCTCTTGATAACCGACCTCTCGGTTCGATACGGTGAACATGTCTCGGCTACGCCTCGCCATCTTCAACGTATCGCACCTCGAAAAAAACTTACCCTCGGCTTACGGGTCTAAATGACCCTTCGCCTCTAATTGTGACTTTTGATATTCTTAAGAATTTGTTGTGATTTTCACCTGTGCATTCAGATATATTATGTCTTTAGTTTAATATGCCATTCTAAAGAATATCAAAGGCCGCAAGAACGATAATAAAAGAAAACAAAAGACAGAAAAAATACTCTTTATTACAGAGAACTTTTGAAGTCATTTTCATATTACATGTTCATACTGCTTTCAATTCTTGCCATTTGGTTTCCTTGAAACATGCAAACATTTACATTTTTCAAACACTCCCACACACACTCCTGTTGGCCCTCAGTATCTATGCTAGTGTTCTCTTCAATTCATGTTCCAAATCCTTAATAGGAAGTCAGTTGTCGGGAGGTCACATGCATTTGAAATGGTCCTTTTGAAACAATGCACAAGAAAGCCGACTTCAGTATCAGCAAACATTAAACTGTCCTGCTATCATCCATGCGTAGTTCCTGAAACATTCAAAGGTTTAACGCTACAAACAGTCTGATTTCAAGTGCTGACAAAAACACATTTCCATTTACATACATGCATATTTCATATCATCACGCTTTCCCCGAAATAGTAACTTAAGTTTGGAACTGTCATTTCTTAACATCGACTTTTGAATAATTTAGTATCTTATTGTTTAATGGACGATTGATAGTTTCAACGTTCACACGAAACTTATTGAAGACAATAACATACCAAACTGATCTAAAAGTCAGAAATCTAGCTAATACCCAAATGTTTCTGCATTTTATATACATATTACAACACTAAGAAGCATTTCTAAAGCAGAAAATGCGTACACGCTTCTTTTGATTCCTTGTAAATGCTTTAAACATATTTCCGAGTCTATTACATGAAATAACAAATAAAGTATACGTTGCGATCAATCTCACCTTAATTGCCTCTGGGAAAGACCTAGAAACACCGGCATATATCTGTTTGACACTGGCCGCAGAGAGCACTTCATTGTCCCAACCTTCTTGAAACCATGTGCTTTGGGTAGTGTGCTGCACGTGAATTTTGAGGAGTTGCTTAGCAACGTGTCGTACAAGAAGTCCGTGCATCACAAGATGAAATAGACGACGTCCGTGCAGCCACACAGTTTTTGACTAGTGACGGATTATTACATTTGACATCATTTGCCACCAAACAAAATTTCATTGACGTCCGTTTTAAATTTGTATCAAGATAATTAAATTATAGTTCAGTGTGACATTTTAAGGTTAATAGCTCGGGAAAAGAATGAAAATTAACAGTTTGTAACCGCTTAGAATTCTTTTACCGACAATTTCGCCAGTATTATCTCCAACTGCACGTGAAATACGCGCAGTGTTAAAATGAAATTTATCCATTCCTCAGGAGTGGAAGTTAACATGCGAGACACCATTGTCACTTTTGAACTCATTATAATATATTGATATTTTCATTAAAAATGGGAAACAGTGTTAACAATTACCATGTGGTGTATATGAAATAATAACCTCGACCTCGTGAATATCTGTGCTCGGGAAAAGAATGAAAATTAACAGTTTGTAACGGCTTAGAATTCTTTTACCGACAATTTCGCCAGTATTATCTCCAACTGCACGTGAAATACGCGCAGTGTTAAAATGACATTTATCCATTCCTCAGGAGTGAAAGTTAACCATGCGAGACACCATTGTCACTTTTGAACTCATTATAATATATTGATATTTTCATTAAAAATGGGAAACAGTGTTAACAATTACCATGTGGTGTATATGAAATAATAACCTCGACCTCGTGAATATCTGTGAAAACCATCTCCATGATCTCGCTGATCGCTCGATGGTTATCACAGATATTCACTCAGTCAGCGGTCATTATTTCAACCTTACACCCCTTGGGCGATTATATCCCTTCCCTTTTCAATTGGTTTTAACTCATAACTACCTTTTTATAGGTATTTATCCTTTATACCCCTTGGGAAGTTATTGCTTTTATTTTAGTTGAATATTATATGCCGTGAGCTCTACCGCGTAGGTTGGTTATCTCATAACCACCTTGGTCGGTTATAAGATTGTAAACAATCGCAAACAATTGGACTTGTAAAATTTGGAGTTCTAATCAAACAAGAAAGTTAAGATTTATGAACAACGAAAGTGGGATTCGAACCAGGGACCTCTGTGTTGTCAAGCAGCGCTCTTACCTGTTGAGCTACCCTAGATCCATATGCCAGTTGATGTAAAGTTTTGTGTGTCTTGTTTGGTATTATATTTTCCCCTATTAATATATATATTAATATTGCAATAAAATAGTTTTTAATGTAAGGAATCAAGTTTTTAGTTCTAAAAAGCTAAGCAGGGGGTAATGTAAGTTGTCTAAAATAGTATTCTTATCAAGACATATCAAACCAACAAAATGGATCACTAAAACGTTTTTCAATTATTTGTATGTAAACCAATTTAGTTGAAACACCGTAATAAAATAATTTTTATTGTAAGAAATCGAGCGTTTATTTCTAAAACCCTAATATGGGGGTATTTTAAATATTTTTTCTTATCAAGAAATGATAAACCCGGGAATGATATCAGTAAAACGTTTTTAAATTAAATGTTTATTAACAAATTAAGTTGAAACCATTGCAGGAGTCTTCCGCGGGAGTGTAAGTCAAATAATAACCCGTTTGCCTCGGGTTATGGAAATAACCTCTGCTCGGGCTACGCCCTCGCGAGGTTATTTTCCATAACCCCTCGGTACCGGGTCATTATTTACTACATAAACTTATGTATCAAATTCTTAGTACTGCAAAACGTGCTTATCACAGACATTCAAAGTCGCCTAAATCTGGCAGCAATATTTTGGTATTTTGAGCATTGAGGACAAATTCTACTTTACAAATTGTTTAATGGTTTTATGAAGATATATTTAGTATATCACTGTTCATTTCATTTTGGCTGATAACAAAATATACAAAATTTTGAAACGTTTGTTATATCTGCAATGTTTCCGCGAGACCATACGTCTGTATCTCTCTAGTATATATAAGTGACTGAACTATTTAAATGAAATGCTTGCAACTGGTATGAATACCAGTCAAAGTAAACCTTGCCTCAAAAATACTCGCTGGATAGAAGGTGTCACCAAAAGGTCGGCTGACCTGTTACTGTATCTAGCAAGACTAAATATAGGGAGTGTGGCGAGTATAATTGAGGCTAGATTTATTTAGACTGGTATGAATACTGGTCATATGGCTTTAAATGCATTTAAGAATGTTTGTTTAGCCTTGACTTTAATATTACGATTACAATCTTGCCGTAAAGAAGTTTTTACTATAAAGATATCAGCAAAACCAGGGTCCTTGGCACCTTTTGCATCGCCCAAACACAATGTGGTCACGAGGGTGGTTATTTAAAACGTGCCATATACATTTCTGAACACATAATTCATTACCATGATGATGGCCAGACGTAAATAAAACGAACTTGATATAGGATGAAGTCATTGTGTGGCTGCAGGTCGGTTCAAAAGAGAATTTGTTTCATTCATTGGCTGCAACCAAATCTCTGTACATGTCTCTGTGTGGAACTATCCTGCAGCAAAGCAATAGGTCTTCCTCTGTGAAGATGTCAAGAAGAAATAAAGAGTTGATCCTTAACTTCTTTTGAGTAAAGGGATGTTAGTATAATAGAAATATGCTTTATTAGGCATCACAAAAGATCGAGACATGACCTGCTTCTGGTAATTGGTTAGGACCTAATGTGCAAAATTTGGATCCCAAAAGCCAAAAAAATATCTCCTACAAATTTGAAGCTAGAAGAAACGATGGTTATTATCTATGCAACTGTGTATTTCTGTTTACATTTGCATTCCCTTTGGTAAAGAGGCCGACTGAATAAATATATTTTAGGATTATATACAGTATTACACAACGAAGTGTGTCAAATGACTTTTACAAACAAGTGTGAATGTTTGTATTACCCAAGGGCCCCACGAACAATTGTTTCATGACATAACAGACGTTAATATCCTGCTCCAATAAGCGTTGTTAGGCAAAAGTGCTATGTGCACATGTGCTCATATTGAAAATATGTCACTACTTTTTTTCCACCATTGGAAAATTGGACCTATTGGATCTATTAAACTGGGCCATGTTGCACAAAACACTAAGGTAGCCTCAATCCATTAGGCTAACCTAAGTATTAATTTTGGATTGTAAACAGGCAACAGTTCTTTTCATGTCCAATGATCGATATCAGTGTTTAGTTGGTGAGTCCAGTCAATGATGTCAGGGTTCAGCAAATGTGTTGGTTCTTTCTTAATACAGCTAGTCCATCCTTGAGTAAATTCATAGTACTGACCACTTGAATGTGTCTTCCCCGATAATAAGATTATCATGGCAAATGAGGAAGCTCATGACAGAGGAAGATGAAATATTTTATTTCCATATAAATATTACAACAATATAGTCTCAACATAACCCAAACATATCTTAATGTCACTGAACAAAGGTCATCAGTAGATAATTCTTGACAAGGTCAAGTAATATCCACAAAATGATCATCATTGTGAATCAATCAGCGAAAATAACGACTTTCTCTTTTGTTACACAAAATCTAACCAAAACCCCACACCCTGTATCTCCTGGTATATAATTTTTAGTTCTTGATTAAATAGATTTAACTGTTTGCTGCTTTAACTTTATTATTGATATCAGAAAACAGTTTACTAGGATTCTATCTCTACGATAAACACATCTGCTACAGTTAGCATGTACAAACACAAATGCTTATCATGAATGCACATAAGGACATTCATTCCGACTTTGGCACAAAAAAGTTTCTATTTTTTAGAGTTTAAATTGAGAGTTGCTGCATCACTAACTCATATTTTCTGCATCTGATAAACACAAAAAAACTATTTCAAGAAAACACACATATCAGAATTTGAAAAGTAAATGTTTGAGTACTTTCTTCTGTAAAATTATTTGGTTTGGCACACTTTTCACAATTCAAAATGAATGTCGAGGTCAAATAATAAGAAATCTTCAAATTTCAAACATGAAAGAACTTATAAATCAAGTATTTGAAACTAATACAAAGTTTGACAATCTTTGACAAATTCTTAGTGGCCCTCTACTTTTTTTAGTTTCATTTAACAAACTATCCCTTCCGTTTATATACATCTACCTACGCAAAGCCTAAAACACCTGTTTCCAAACTGTCAGTTGTATGCCTTGCTGCAGACCCTTGAATTTTCTGTGACATTAGCTCTCTCATAGTAAGCTAGAGAGCAAACATAGAAAATTCAAGGGTCTGCAGCAAGGCATAAAGTTCATCTGGCGTTTAGGCTTTGCGTAGCAAGATGATTTATATACAGCACATGCCAAAAGCCTCTTTGAGATAAAGACTTGGAAAAAATGACATATCTAACCAATTAATAAATGAATAAATGTAAACCCTACAGGACTTTTAATCCTTTCATTGGGCAATCTCATTTAAAGCTGATGAAAACAATAAATCATACATTGCTGCTTTTCAACATAGCAAGGCATGAGTTATTGTTATGATCTAATTTCAATGGGTTTGTCTACAGGGCAACCCTAAATAAAGTTAACCCTTTTTCAAATTCTTTCTCATAACAGCATCGTGCCGAAGCAAGGCATAACTAGTGCCAATAACAATCACTGGTAATTAAAGGCCTTTCTGCCTATTCACCAACAATGACTACCTTATCAGTGATTGACTGTAGCCTCTGGGGGGTTAATGATTGGACTAGCATGGCCAGGTGCAGTCAGCCAAAGAGCTGACATACAATTGCAGTAAGGCATAAATAGGCTGTAATTGAGAATTAAGGAGATTATGCCTTTGCGAAAAGTGTTGTCATCATAACAAGTAAGGTTACCATTGTAGATTGTCACTTGGGACTTTGTTAAATGGAGACCAATTCTTTAGACAATTTGAAACCGTAACAATAGATTTATCAAACTGGCTATAACTGTCAGAGGTTTATGCAAGCAGGCCTACTCTAACAATAACCTCATTTACACTATTTGAAACAGTTGATGTGAGAGTGTGATCACACTTGCTATGACTGTGACGTTTCCCTAGCATGACTTTTCAAGTGTCGTTGCAAGGAAGACAGCTGAGTGAACCTTCTGCCACAGTCCTCACACTTGTATGGCTTCTCACCGGTGTGAGTTCTCATGTGTGTCGCGAGGTGACTCGCCTCGATAAAGGTTTTACCACAATCACAGCAGGAGAATGGTCTCTCCCCAGTGTGGGTTCTCATGTGAATCTGGAGGTTGTTTACTGCTGTATAAGCCTTATCACACTCGGTGCACTTGAATGGCTTCTCTCCAGAGTGAGTTTTTATGTGTTTTTGAAGAACATGATGAAATGCAAAGGATTTACCACACTCACTGCACTCATGTGGTCTTTGGTCGGAATGGACTCCTTTGTGGGCTTGCAAGCCATCAGATCGTGCAAATGTCTTACCACATTCATGACATTCATATGGTTTCTCTCCGGTGTGCACTCTCATGTGGAATTTGAGACCTTGTGGTCGTGTAAAGGTCTGACCACACAAACTACACAAGAATGGTCTTTCTCCAGAATGGCTTCTCATGTGGGCATAAAGGTTACTCTGTGCTGTGAAGGTTTTGTCACATTGGTTGCACTTGAATGCCCTTTCTCCAGTGTGTATTCTCATATGCATCTGCATACCACTCAAATGGGCAAAAGGTTTCCCACATTCACTACACCGATAAGGCATTTCTCCAGTGTGGATCCGCATGTGAGACTTGAGGTTACTAGACCCTGCAAATGACCTGCCACATTCAGTACACTTGTATGGCTTCTCTCCTGTGTGAAGCCTCATGTGATACTGCAGATGACAGTACACAGAGAAAGACTTCTTGCACTCGCTGCATTCATAAGGTTTCTCCCCGGTATGAACTCTCATGTGAAGCTCCAGATTGTATGCTCCTGTAAAGGATTTGCCACATTCACTACACTGGTATGGCTTGATACGGGCTTCGCTTCCCAAGGGGGACATATGACTTTTCATATGTGTCTGCAGAATATTTGACCTTGAAAATGTCTTCCCACAAACACTGCAAACATATGGTCTCTCTCCAGTGTGAGTTCTCATGTGTGACTTCAAGTTATTGGACTCTCTAAATGCCTTATCACACTCAGTACACTTGTATGGTCTTTCACCTGTGTGTATTCTCATGTGTATCTGCAAGTTACTAGCGGCAGTGTATTCCTTCCCGCACTCATTGCATACATATGGTCGCTCCCCAGTGTGGTTTCTCATGTGTATCTTGAGATTGAACAACCGTGTAAACCCTTTACCACATTCAGTACACACAAACGGTCTCTCCCCAGTATGACTTCTCATGTGTATCTGCAGGTTGCCTAGTAGTTTAAATGTCTTGCCACATTCGTTACACCTGTGTGGCTTTTCATCATCAAGAAGGTCCATGGATGTCTGCAGAAGCTTATAACCAGGGAACGTTGCATTATCCTGTGCTCCTGTGTACGTTTCTACCATTTGAAGTCCAGGTAAAAGAGTTGCCCCTTGTATTGTTTTGTAATATTCACTAAAGTCTGGTAATTTGTCATCATAATCACCTGAGTCTGGTAACTGTTTATATTCACTAGCCTCTGTTTTATCATATTGACTAGATTTTGGCAGTGTTATATTACATTCACTTGCTTCTGTAAATGTTTCATCATATTGACTAGATTTTGGCATTGTTATATTATATTCCGTTGGCTCTTGAAATGATTCCTCTTTTTCACTTGACTCAGGAAATGTTCCATGTTTTTCACTTGACTCAGGAAGCATTTCATCTTTTTCACCTGACTCAGGAAATGTTTCATGTTTTTCACTTGATTCCTGTAAGGTTTCATCATTTTGATTAGTTTCTGGTATTGTTTCATCATATTCACTTGATTCTGGTAAAGTTCCATCATATTCATTAGAATTTGGCAGCGTTGTATCACATTCACTGGACTGTTGTGAGTTTTCTTCGACATAATCAGTTTGAATCTGTGCCTGCAGAAGATTTGATTCTTCATTGCTTTCACTTGAGTCTTGTAATGTCATTTCATATTTGTTAGACATATGCACATTCTCTTCTTTATGATTCTTTACCTGCAAAACATTTGATTCTCCAAATTCTTCATCACTTTCACTTGAACCATCTATAGGTTCTTTGTGCATGTTGAGTTGCTCTTCAGTGTGAATCGGTGTCTGGAAACTACTTGACTCTGCGAATGTTTTAGGATACTCACTGCAGTGGAATGGCGTCATTGTTATATGGCTGTGGGTTCTTCAGATTGACCTTTATTAAAGGACAAACACTATCATGGTTACTTTGGTGAAAAGGACATGTCTAGATTGACCTATTCTTCAAAAGAGCACAATTCTTTGTCTCTTTACTAGAGCAACTATGCACAAGAAGGCATGGTCTACTGTTCATTTTGATCTTGGTGCTGTGCATCCTCACTGAAAAAGAAATGATACAGTTGAGTGACAAACATGAAAAAAAAAGTAAAACAAACTTAAGGTACATACCTTAGGAACCTATAAGACAAACTTTTTGACTTGGGTGACATATAGGGTTCCACGTGTACTCGAGTACTTGAGCCGGAGTCGGGTGCCACTGGGACTCAAGGATTCGGAAAGCGTATAACCCTGGTAATTATTTATTGTAACATGACTTCGGTAAATACTTGTTTCTGATTGGTTGATTTGAAGGATTTTCTAGTGTTGAATGGCAATGAACACCCGCAATTTGACTGAGGCGAATCACCGCGAAAGGATACATAATTTGGTTCACCTCAACATTAAAATGTTCTGATTCTCCCAATATTCGTGCCCTATTAACATTTTACTGTTGCTTTTGTCATTTCTAACTTGCGCATTCTCGTAGATGCCTAAAATCCTTTTCTATTTGATTTAGTTTTATGTAACTAAGCTTTCTTAATTGGCTAAGTTTCTCCTCATTTGCCGCCTTGTGCCATGCCGCCGGTTTCTTTCGAATGCCGGTCCCATGGAACGACGTCACAAAGGTCAACGGTCATGACGTCATAATGATAGTGTCAACGTCACAATGGTCTTGGCGAGTTTAAGATATTTGTTCAGTCGGGTTTGTTCCTGTTGGTTGATGAATTATATAATTGTTTTTTCTCTCATAAATTTCACAGTGTAAATTATAAGATCTCATCTTTACCCATGCAACTGGTTTGCAATATAAGAACACTATTTTAATGTCTATAACACTGGGAATTTCCTTTCTTTAAAACTGCGAACACCTATAACAATAATGGATCAGTCGTTAGATCCTTTCAACTCATAGTCTCCTACGCAAAAATTTAGTTCGCTCTTAAAATGCTTATAACTGTCTGTTACTAACGGTCATGTTACAATATCGATAAATAGTTGCGTTTAAAATTTCCGGGATTCATTGTTATTCAACATCCGCAAATTTAGTTTAAAACCGACGGCGTTAGCCGGAGGTTTTAAACGCTTAAATTTGCGGGTGTTATTTATCTTCTAAATGTATTGTGTGGAGAAACGAGATAAACATTACAATCTTCAAGACTTTTCGATTCGCGGCGAGAAAAAAATCCTTGCCAACCTTTGCTCAACTCATTCGCACATAGGGAAAACTTGTTACTTTAAGATCAGTTTGTAAATGTTGACCTTGGCCTATGGGATAATATCTACCCATGGTTGACCAGGTTCTGCACACCCTGATTGAGAATATATGTTAATTGCAATTGGCAAAACACATTTATATTACACTATATGTAAATTCCCTGAAGAAGTTGATATGATAATGTTTCTCACTTAAATCTGATGTTATGTTGTCTTTGATGTTATACTAATATTGCTTTATTGTTTTGCCAATTAAAAAACATTTTCTCGCCATTTAGACGAACTTGTTGCCGTTCTTGATTGTTGCCGTTTTGGTATATTGCCTATTTAATCGTATACTCTCTAATCAGTTGCGTTGCCCTCCTTTGCATTAAACAGGAAGGAGTTTAGTTAGTGCAGGGGAGATATATCGAAAAAATAGGTGGGTGATAGTTGCCGTTCTTTTAAAACTTGTGTGAATATATTGACTTCAAATATTCTTTTGGTGATGACAATGTGCAAAAGTTAGGAAAGGGGACGTCTGTTTGGAGAGGGCACGGTTGCGGCATCATTTCGATGCGGACTCTTTGTAGATAGCTGGGCGAAAGGTTTGTTTATCTGAAGATTCATTCGATCGTCATGATGAGCTGTTGTGATTTGTGATATTCTCCCTAATTTCGATGATTTTATCATCCAGATCGGGGTGTTAGTTCCCGAACAGATACTGAACCCGATCGGAGTGTGTGCAGAACCTGCTAACCAGTTAACATAAGCAGTGTCATATTTATCACAAGTGCACAAGTGTACACATATCAATATTTCAACAACAGTGTTCAGACTAAGAGTGTTTCTCACATCAAAATGTTAGATGTCACAACACAAGCGATGGATACAGGGGTTCATTATCCTAGACAGAAGGCCTGTACAGTACAGTGAGGGGGCCAGACAGTTAAAAAATGAACGACACGTCCGCGTCACTTTGTTGACTTTTGATTTCATCGCTCGTTTGCATGGTAGTTTATTGAAAACACGATGGATTACCAAACCTCCTAAACTATTTTACAAGATAGAGAAATATAATTATTTGTACGATATACCTGTAAAGTTGTATCCTAAGTTTTTGAACCGCTGTTCTCTCGAGTTAGAAAACGAAGGATAAAGGGACGTAACTCTCAACGCGTCATCTTGGGATAAGCAACAAACAAATCGGGTAAATGATAGAACGGCAAATATTATTTTCCAAACTAAATTGGCCAAGATTGTAAAAACTGCAACCTTCCTTCCAGATTACTTTCGCAAGAATATAAATTTTCAGTTTCGCAGATAGGAAAATTTTCTTATGTAATTTTACACTGCACACAACTGTTCAAAATCACATTTTATGATTTAAAAAAATGAATTAGGCATAGTCTTTGACTGCACGGTACTGTACTGTTTCGAAACCATATGACATTCTAGTTATCTCTGAACTATTATGTTTTCCTGTGCTGTAGACAAGTTATTTAAATTATTGCATAACATAGTACAAAAATACATAAATGTACCGTGCACTCATTTATCTAGATACAATAGGCCTATTTAGTTTGGGGTTTATTTCACAATAAGTTAACGTTTTTCACAGTATTCATACATACGTTCTATCTACGACATCTGTCTACGACATCGCACCGTCGGCAACAGCGCATATAAACTTTATGACGTCATATTGTTCGCCATTATGACGTTTTAACTGTAACCATGGAAATGTCTTACTAGAGAATCTGGTGGCATGCAACGCGGCGGGAAAACGTGAACATGAAATACCTAGCTTTAACTAGTTCTCGCTCGAAAAAATATCATTTTAATTTCAGTCACTTGTGTTGTTAAAACAATATGACAACTTTACTTGGGTATTAATAAATTTATAACATGGCAACGTATTTTCACTTCAGTGGATAAACAAGACGTTTCGAAAGTGTCATTCCGGCATTGGAGGAATTGAATAAAACAAGAAACAATCTAGTTTTTTTTAGAAGAAAGAACGTTTTGTTAACATCGAGGCAATTGTAATGGAAATACTGTTAGCATTTTTTAATGGACTTTCATTGTATAAATTTAGAAGATAAATAGTTGCGTTTTTAAAATTTTCGGGATTCATTGTAATTCAACACCCGCTAATTTAGTTTAAACCTGACGGCGTTATGTATTTTATATTATCAGATTGTCTTTATATAATCATAGTTTGTATCGGAGCGACATTCACATATGTTATTATTCGACGGTAAAATTTCTAAAATTAAATGCTTTAAAAGAACCGTCTGATACATGAATTAACCAGTTGACGAGTTAGGGTAACTTGCAGTCTGATTAAAATCGACTGTAATTCGAGGTAAATTTATTTTTACAAATATTGTCTCTAGTGGGGTTTGAACTTCTACCAGCCCGGCTTTCCTCTCATACACAGAGGATCTTCTGGCTGGTTCGAGCCTCGATAGAGACAATATTTTTGATATTTTATTCCTCGGAGTACGGTCGATTTTAATCAGACTTGGGTAACTTGTTGCTTTTATATCTACATGATACACTATAGTTCAATTCATCGGAATGCCGCAATCGTTTTCGAAGGAAGCAATTTACCCTTCCATGTAAAATTTATAATTCATAATTTTTTTCTGCATAACTCACTTTGGTTATTGATCAATGGAGAAGATTGTCGGAGACATTTGACAGATTATTGGGATCCATTCAGTAGGGGCGTCATACAGAGGGATGTGAAGAAGAACAGTGTAGTAAGCCGTTTAATGAGAGACAAGGAACCTTCCAGAACAGAACAGAACAGAACAGAACAGAAATTTTATTCTCGAGAATCACACAAAGTGACATAGAGAACATACAGCATTTACATACATACTAAAACAGTGTACAAAGTCCAGTTTTGATAAATTGAGCAATTTTCGTGTTAAGTGGCGGATAATCACATTTCATTAAATATACAAATTTGTCAATATGAAGATGTTTACAGTAATATTGGGGAAGGAATTGACATCTGAAGGAATGAAGTGCTGGGCAGTATAATAAAAAGTGAAGTTCATCGCATACAATAGTTGTACAAAATTGGCAGGTTCTATTACATTTTTGAATGCCGGACCAGCGTCCTGTTTCAATGGGAAGCCTATGGTTTGAAGTTCTAAACTTAGTTAACCAGCGTCTGTAATGGTAAGGTAATTGTAACAAATACGGTTCTAGAAATATTGATTGCTTGTACATTGTGTAGTAATAACCTTTAGACGACTCAACAGCAGAGCGCCACCATAATTGCTTAAACTGATCAATGAGAATAAATTGTACATTATTTTTAAGCCAAACAATGCTAGGTACAGACTGGGAGAGCCAAATATAATACAGTCCAGTTTCCTCTAGGATATGCTTAACACTTGACAATAATGGAAAATTTAAATCCGAATTTGAAGAATACAAATTGTACATCACATTATATAAAATGCTATTTAATTTGCCATTAAAACATATTATTTTAGCCCAATTTGATATAATTTTAACTTTTACATGTATACTGATAGAGTATCTACCTAGTTCACCGTAAACCATGAAATCTGGAGTCGATTGCTTTACATTTAAAATATATTTGCAAAATTTAAGATGGACACGTTCGATGATTGTAACATTTTCAAACCCCCAAACTTCGGCTCCGTAAAGGAGAATAGGCTTGACAAGGTTATCAAATAATTTCAGTTGGCAGTCTATTGGAATATCAAGTTGACGAATGCTCTTGAAAATAACAAACATTGCTCTATTAGCTTGTACAGTAAGGCGCTTAATTGCTTTAACGAATCTACCATTACCAGTGAAAAGAACACCAAGATACAGATATTCATTTGCAATATCAATAGATGTACCATTAAACATAAAGTTGTGTTTCTTTTTACAATATCCTTTTGAAAATATAACAACCTTTGTTTTTTCTAAATTTACACTAAGTTTCCAAGTTTTACAATATTGATGAAACACATTTAGAGCATGCTGTAACCCATCGCTTGTTTCAGCTAATATGACGGTATCGTCAGCATAAAGTAATATCAATAATTTCATAAAAATACCAAGCTGGTCCTCAATAAGCTTATTTACATGTTCGAGGCCAGTTACATCATGTTGAAGAAAGAAACACTCAAGGTCGTTTATGTACAAGGCAAACAGGAAGGGGGATAAATTCTCACCTTGTCTTACCCCAATATTACATGGAAAGACATTTGTTATTACATCATCATGTACCACTCTAGATTTTATATGCTCATACATATTCTTAATGATACAGAAACATTTCCCGCCGATATTACTTTGAATTAATTTATCCCAAAGGCCGCTTCTCCAAACAGTGTCAAAGGCTTTACTGAAATCCACAAAAACACAAAAGAGTTTCTTTTTCAAATTTTGATAAATGTCAATTAAAGATTTTAGGACATAAGTTTGATCCATCGTAGAATAGTTACTTCTAAAACCGGCTTGTGCCTTACTTATCAAATCAATTTTGTCTGAGTACTTCTGTAATCGTACACTTAAAATTGAAGTAAAAAGCTTTCCCAAACAACTTAATAGAGAAATCCCCCGGTAGTTACATGGTTGAGCAGGGTCTCCTTTGTTTTTGTAAATTGGTTTTATATAACCAACCAGCCAAGCTTCAGGCATTACACCATTGTTAAAAACAGAATTAAACAGCTTTACAAATACAGGCATTAAAACATGAATAGTAGCCTTTATATACTCATTGTATACATTGTCAACACCACAAGCCTTATTATTATGTAACTTGCTTGCTGCTGAGTATATCTCCTCTTCAGTTATATCACAATCAAGCTCTTCAACAGAAGGCAATTCACTCGCATCCAAGCTGGCATTGTCATCAAATTCACATTCATTCAACTCTTTAAAATATTCATATAAGGTATTTACATCGACTGAGGGCTTTTCGGGCTTCTTATTGAAAGATTTTAATAAACTCCAAAACTCTTTAGGATTTTTATCTTTTGTTTCCCTTAGGGTTTTTGTGCATTTGCATTTATAAACTTTATAAGCTCTTTTAAGAATTTTACTATACCGCTTACTCGAATGTAAAAAAACCGAACGATTCTGGGCACCATGGTATTTACCATATATTTTTTTGCTTTTATGATAAGTTTTACGAGCCAATCTGCATTCCTGATTAAACCATGGTTTGGAATTTGCCTTAAATTTATTACATTTACGTTTACTGCCCATAGTAGCCGCTGCTGAGGAAATAAGTTTGTCATTAACAAGATTGGTAGCAAAATCAATGCACTCCCTGGCATTGCTTACATCAAGTTCGTCAATTCTCTCACAAATATCTTCTATAAATGCCTGATCAAATTGTTCTACAAATGCATCTTCTTTAACTGGATTCCACTTTTTAACCACACTTTTAGTCCTTTTTAGCACGCCTGAGTCCCGTACTCCTGGAGCAAATGAATTAACATGATCTGTTTTACATGAAAATGCTATACTAGAATGTACATCAGAGTAACTAGGGTCGAATTCACACACTTTGAAGTCCGTTATGTGAGGAAGTAGATCCGCAGTTGCTATACAGTAATCCACTACACTTTACAAGTTAATGACCCACTGTCTTTGTCTTCACCGATTCGTCCGTTAGCAATGAACAAGCTCGTGTTTTTACATACATTTAACAGTTTATAGCCATGACCGTTTGTTGAACGGTCCATTGATTTCCTCGATAAGTTTATTCCTGCGTTCTTCAGTAAGTTTACTGATTGGAACATGCTATTGTCCATATCACGTGTGATGAAATCATCCATTTCCACGTAGTCGGATAAATTTCTGGTACGTGCATTCAAGTCCCCAGTAACACAGACATATCTAGTACGACTACTCATAGTTATGATATCGCGTTCCAACTCGGGGAAGTGTTCCTTTGAAGCATACTTACTACCATCAGGTGGTAAGTATATACATCCAAGAATGAGGTCTTCTTCTAGTCCTAGTACATGTCCACTTATCCTACACCATAGTAAGATATCATTTGTTTGTTGGAGGATGTTAATACTGTTGCTTAACTGTTTATTGACTGCTATCATTATGCCACCGGAGACACGTTTTCTCCCATCATTTGGTCTATTGTTAGTATGCACATCAAAGCCTTCAATGTCCACGTTGTCTATATCACAAATTTTAGTCTCAGTAAGGCATAGCATGTCAAAAGTTGATATGTGCTCACAAAAATCCGGGTTCAAAAGTTTTGAACGTAAGCTACCGACATTAAGGGTGAGGAAGTTAAGCTTACGTTTGCATGCTGTGTGTTCGGCGTAGTCCTAGGCGGAGTTCTCCATCTGCGTCGTCGTTGTCGTGGATGCCGGTGTCCCAGTCCTGATGTCGCTCCTCTGGCGCCATAGCTCCTGTACAGCATGTGGTCTGGTTAGGGTGCCACATTTGGAACTGGCCACAGCTTTACCTGGGGTGTAGAGTTGTCCGTTGATATACAATCTGTCGACTGTTAGCACAGCTCTGTCACCTGCTTGATATGCTGCTCGGCGAACTGGGTACAGAACCTTTCTGCGCTCCTCTATCTCCTTAGGAAATTGTTCATTCACGTAGTACCTGGTACCTCTAAGGTGCTCAAAAGAGGCTTGTCTCACCAGTGTTCGGTCTCTGTAGTCGGCAAATTTGGCAACAATTGGTCTCGGTCCTCTCTTACGTTCAGCGTCACTACGAGGTGATCCAATCCTGTGAACTCTGACGAAATCAATATTCTTATCCATCTTTAAGTGATCACGGATGAACTCTGACAATACCTTCTTACAGTCCTCGTGTGTGTCCTCGTTCAATCCTACGAAGACGAGATTGTCCCTCATTGACCGTGCCTGGATATCGAGGATGCTCTCCTTCAGATTGCTTATGTCTGTTTCACTTCCTCCTTTACTGACCTCACTGATCCTTTTGTTCATCTCCTCAATCTTCCGGCTCTGTCCGTCAAGCCTTCTCCCCATTTCAGTGAACTTCTCGTCCTGGTGAATGGCTGCTAGTTCTACATTACCAGTAGTCTCTCTCACTGCTTGCAGCTCCTTTTCTATAGCGTCCACTCTCCGAGTTATTCCACTTATACTCCCCTCAATCCTGTCAAGTTTGCCCATCTACGTTACGGCAGTAAACAGACCCAGGGTTTTGTATGGGAAAGCCTGCGTCACTGGGGAATTAAGGAGAAGTTGTCCATTTTGTCATCTTTAATTTGTCATATCGATTATTCTGAATGTTATCTGTACACTAGCTATACCTAATTGTACAAGACACTGGGGTTGATTTATCTGTTGTGATGTCAATTTGATTTGATTCCGTGCCTCGGAAAGTATAATCATTTTCGAATCTAAAAACTATTGAAATTGAGATTTTATGGATAACGAAAACATCACAACGTATAATATGGTACAATATTCTTACACTTTCGTCACTTGCCATGTAGGAATAACAGAATGGGATACGTGTACAGAACTGCTTCGGTAATTCGACATTCAAATATATTTTAACGTAGAAAAAAAAATGTAAAAGTAAGGTAATAAACTAATCGAATGATTTTCATTTTCGGGAAGAGAAAAATGAACACCCCCCTCGAGACGTGATAATTTTTTCAAATAACGTATTTTGAAGATTACGTAAGTGTTGATCTTCAGTAATATTGAGATCTATTCATTATCTGTGCATTGTCAATATAAAGAAAATATTGGTGTGCTTAACCGTCATAATCAAACAGACATTGCGAGATATCTGCACCGAAAATGTCGACTTTAGGCCTGAACTCAAAATACAACTGAATGAGACGATTGTAATCACAAACAGGAAATACCAAACATTGCGTTTTTGTTTGTTTGTGTATTTTATACCGTTGATTTAGATAATTTCCAACCAAGACATCATGACATTTTCTTTACAATATTTTGTAGAATTTCCTGTCGCATAACTGTTTGAGGATTTGATATATACCTCAATCGGAAGTAACCCTAATCAGATAAATAAGTAAATATTGTATAAGAAGATAATTGGTTTATTACATTCTCACATGTGCAAAAGAAATAGCGAACAGTAATCACAGAATAGTTAAAATGCAAATAAAGTATATGCAGAGTTATGAGACACAATACAAATTAAAATATTTCTTATAATATAATACATTTACTTAAAATCACATGCATCTCACACACTCAACGTCTCTCTTCGTCGGTCCAGGAGGACCATGAACCATCTTTGACAGCCTTCCAAATACCGCCGGGTGGTGCAGGGTATTGTCAACGTCTCTCTTCGACAATCCAGGAGGACCATGAACCATCTTTGACAGCCTTCCAAATACCGCCGGGTGGTGCAGGGTATTGTCAACGTCTCTCTTCGACAATCCAGGAGGACCATGAACCATCTTTGACAGCCTTCCAAATACCGCCGGCTGGTGCAGGGTATTGTCAACGTCTCTCTTCGACAATCCAGGAGGACCATGAACCATCTTTGACAGCCTTCCAAATACCGCCGTGTGGTGCAGGGTATTGTCAACGTCTCTCTTCGTCGGTCCAGGAGGACCATGAACCATCTTTGACAGCCTTCCAAATACCGCCGTGTGGTGCAGGGTATTGTCAACGTCTCTCTTCGACAATCCAGGAGGACCATGAACCATCTTTGACAGCCTTCCAAATACCGCCGTGTGGTGCAGGGTATTGTCAACGTCTCTCTTCGACAATCCAGGAGGACCGTGAACCATCTTTGACAGCCTTCCAAATACCGCCGGGTGGTGCAGGGTATTGTCAACGTCTCTCTTCGACAATCCAGGAGGACCATGAACCATCTTTGACAGCCTTCCAAATACCGCCGTGTGGTGCAGGGTATTGTCAACGTCTCTCTTCGACAATCCAGGAGGACCGTGAACCATCTTTGACAGCCTTCCAAATACCGCCGGGTGGTGCAGGGTATTGTCAACGTCTCTCTTCGACAATCCAGGAGGACCGTGAACCATCTTTGACAGCCTTCCAAATACCGCCGGGTGGTGCAGGGTATTGTCAACGTCTCTCTTCGACAATCCAGGAGGACCATGAACCATCTTTGACAGCCTTCCAAATACCGCCGGCTGGTGCAGGGTATTGTCAACGTCTCTCTTCGACAATCCAGGAGGACCATGAACCATCTTTGACAGCCTTCCAAATACCGCCGGGTGGTGCAGGGCATTGTCAACGTCTCTCTTCGACAATCCAGGAGGACCGTGAACCATCTTTGACAGCCTTCCAAATACCGCCGGGTGGTGCAGGGTATTGTCAACGTCTCTCTTCGACAATCCAGGAGGACCGTGAACCATCTTTGACAGCCTTCCAAATACCGCCGGGTGGTGCAGGGTATTGTCAACGTCTCTCTTCGACAATCCAGGAGGACCGTGAACCATCTTTGACAGCCTTCCAAATACCGCCGGGTGGTGCAGGGTATTGTCAACGTCTCTCTTCGACAATCCAGGAGGACCATGAACCATCTTTGACAGCCTTCCAAATACCGCCGTGTGGTGCAGGGTATTGTCAACGTCTCTCTTCGACAATCCAGGAGGACCATGAACCATCTTTGACAGCCTTCCAAATACCGCCGTGTGGTGCAGGGTATTGTCAACGTCTCTCTTCGACAATCCAGGAGGACCGTGAACCATCTTTGACAGCCTTCCAAATACCGCCGGGTGGTGCAGGGTATTGTCAACGTCTCTCTTCGACAATCCAGGAGGACCGTGAACCATCTTTGACAGCCTTCCAAATACCGCCGGGTGGTGCAGGGTATTGTCAACGTCTCTCTTCGACAATCCAGGAGGACCATGAACCATCTTTGACAGCCTTCCAAATACCGCCGGCTGGTGCAGGGTATTGTCAACGTCTCTCTTCGACAATCCAGGAGGACCATGAACCATCTTTGACAGCCTTCCAAATACCGCCGGGTGGTGCAGGGTATTGTCAACGTCTCTCTTCGTCGGTCCAGGAGGACAATGAACCATCTTTGACAGCCTTCCAAATACCGCCGTGTGGTGCAGGGTATTGTCAACGTCTCTCTTCGACAATCCAGGAGGACCGTGAACCATCTTTGACAGCCTTCCAAATACCGCCGGGTGGTGCAGGGTATTGTCAACGTCTCTCTTCGACAATCCAGGAGGACCATGAACCATCTTTGACAGCCTTCCAAATACCGCCGGGTGGTGCAGGGTATTGTCAACGTCTCTCTTCGACAATCCAGGAGGACCATGAACCATCTTTGACAGCCTTCCAAATACCGCCGGCTGGTGCAGGGTATTGTCAACGTCTCTCTTCGACAATCCAGGAGGACCATGAACCATCTTTGACAGCCTTCCAAATACCGCCGGCTGGTGCAGGGTATTGTCAACGTCTCTCTTCGTCGGTCCAGGAGGACAATGAACCATCTTTGACAGCCTTCCAAATACCGCCGTGTGGTGCAGGGTATTGTCAACGTCTCTCTTCGACAATCCAGGAGGACCATGAACCATCTTTGACAGCCTTCCAAATACCGCCGGGTGGTGCAGGGTATTGTCAACGTCTCTCTTCGACAATCCAGGAGGACCGTGAACCATCTTTGACAGCCTTCCAAATACCGCCGGGTGGTGCAGGGTATTGTCAACGTCTCTCTTCGACAATCCTGGAGGACCAGGGAGATCACTGTCAACCTGTTATATTGATAAATTGATTTAAAGAATCATAGTATCAGAATTTGACTTTTTCATGTTGCAACAGCTTATACAATCGCTTATACCATCTTTACACCAAGCCCGTTCTCAGTACGTTCTTGGGTTTTTCTCAGAACGGGCTCAAACTGTCTAAGAACTGTCCGAGGACGAAATGGACGTTGTGGCAACTGTTAACGAACTTTATGAACTGGCTCGGACGTTCTAAAAACGGGATGGTGCTCCAGAATGTTTGACATGTTAAACGTTCTCCCCGTCCTGAAATTGGACTGAGTACAAACGTACTGAAGACGGGATTGCCGTCATGCGAACGGAACTGCCGTACTTCGATCTGTCTAAGGACGAGTAAGAACGTAGCGCAGTCGGGAATCGATTGCAATACGTTTGTGCACAGTTTCCACCCCGTCCATTCCGTCCTCAGCCTCAGTGTAACTCGTTCTCAGTACGACCATAGTCAGTTGTTCGTACGTCATATTGAAAATGTTCTGAATCAGTGAGCAGTACGTTCTTACACAGTCATAAAAGTTCTAATACGGTCCTCATTGCGTTCTACTCGTTCTTAGTACGTTTGCAAAATTCTCACACAGTTCTTACTACGTTTGCAATTCGGTATGTAAGGACGGGTATAAACACACAAGTTAAAATGATAATTTTATCATTCGGGATAGAGAAGTGATAGGAGAAACATGAAGCAAGTTACATGAAGCTCTCAGTATGATGAATAAGGGTTTCCTACAGTTTGTGATGGAAGCAGAGAGACAATGTGAAGTGTTGTTTGCCTCGGCCACTATGGCTTCTACAGGGCTAGTGGATCTGGTATTTGATTTCCTGTGAACAACCTTCCTCCGACCATACTTCTTCTTTGGAGGCATGATGTTTTCGCCTTGAAATTAAGAACGCTAATGAGAACGGACAAGGACGTTCTGGGTTTTTATTGAAAACGGGCCAGAACTGGATGATTTTACAATTAGGACGCACTGTGAACGGAATCAGGACTTAGTGAAAACGAAAAGAACTGTCTTAAAACGAATTGGTCGCAGATAGGACGGAATGGTGCGTATCAAGAACGAGATTGGTCTAGTTTAGAACGGATATGAACTGTCTAAGAACGGAATTGAACTGGTTGAAGACGTCCTGAAACAGGCAATACTATCCGATCTAAACGTGTTAGAGTACGGGATAAAGACTAGATGAACGTGCTGAGAACTGTGTATGAACGAACTGGCGTCACATTTGGATAAAATATAAACAATCGTTACTCGTTTCCATCCCGTCCGAAGCCGTTTTGCTTTTAATTTTGGACGGAGTAGGACGTAGTGAGAACGACCTTGGTGTAACTCAGGCAAGGTATCTTCAGATATTAACGATTTAACGAATGGTTCTTCATGTATCTTGAAAAAGATTCTTCGAAAGCCTTTTTGAATTATTATCTTTTATGTAAATATTATTTAAGAAAATTATTGATAACATCTATTACATTCTATGATTATATATTGACATATACTTACAAGAACCGTGTCTACTTCATCGTTCTTCAAACCATCAACCGAAACTAAAATCAAACAAAATATTAAAAAATTATAAACACCTGATTTTAATTAAAACTAGCTGTAATGTAAGTTACATTATGGACGTAAACATTACAGATTGGTATCAATATCAACTAATACAACGCACGCTGCCACTAGGGCCAAGTTGACGAAATCATCCATTACCATCGATTTTACCCATAACTATATGAAATACATGGAATTATTCTATTTTGTTCATACAGCAGGTAATAAATATACTTCCTTGCTAAATTGTCTTAATGATCAAAATATTGCAGTTTATATTCACCAAACAGTGATGTTAAAAAGTTTATATATATATAGTTCTTTATGTCACCTTTGACCTTCTCTGTACTGAGTGATTGATATCCATAATCATCAATCTCACTAAAATACGATCTATCCATTCGCTCGAATTTCGTTTTTTGTTTCACTTCCGACTTTTGAAAAACATAGCATATATATCTTGTATACATAAAAATCCTAGAGGACTTGGTAAACTAAGAAGGAACTGTTTATATGCTAATGTTAAAAGACTTACAAGAAATAGTCAACATCAACCAATATATCCTTTTGTAAGACATGTTCATACGTGTCCACATCCACTGCAAATGAGTTTAGATAAATAAGACGTCTTTTTATAGTCGCTAGAAACTTATCGTCATAACAGTACCATTGTCCCTGTCATTAGCCCATGTCATCTTATCAACATTCTTATGGCGGTCAGAGGTCTAATTAGGTGAACACTTTTCAGCATCAGACCATAATCCCCCAGCCCTAATTCCTTAATCACCCGAAAAAATATTTTAAGCTAACTGATAACACCCCCTTATAGCGCATCGAATCTTTACATTAACGCAAAGGGTGTTAAATTAGGTATTGCATAATGCTAAGGTACATTTATTGCCTCGGCCAGTTTAGCGTGGTTCGTTTCGTAATTCGCGATACAAGCGGTCAAATTAACTGAAGAAGAAGAAGAAAAATATTTTAATTACGTGTCACTAATTTTATTTACATTATTGGTTTACATGTCTATATGTTACAGTCAATATGTCAAATCAGTCATTTTGCCAAATGCCTGAACGATTTAGTCATTTAATCAAATGACTGTGACCACCAGGCATTTTACAAAATGACTACTTTTTTCAGTCATTTGACTAAATGACTGAAAAATAACACCAGGCATTTTACTGAATGCCTAAATATGAGAAAAGATAATTTTTGATGAATTAATTTTTGTTCAGAGCATCAAGACTTAGTTGTAGAACAGTAAACAGACAAACAATTTAACACTGTTGTAGCATACATGTACATTCATATGCCCCTGATATGGCTGTTATTGAACACTATTTATTGCAACAGTTTAGACTCACACGGTTACATTTCATAAAGCCCCGTCCACCTGTCGTCGATTCTGATCAAACTGATTTCTTGAAAATTGTCCTTTCAATCCACTTTTAATTATCACTTTTGGAGATCATGGGGTGCTCCGATGAAAAGGAAAATATCCATGAGTTGGTATGCCACCCCTTATAGCACGCTTTGAGGTCAGAGTCTTCAACATATAACATTTTGTCAAATGATTCGGTATTACCATTATCTACTTGAAACTACCTTGTTGAAGTCGAATAGATTCACTTGTCTATATGATGCAAATTCCTTTGTAAGGATTGGCCTTACAACTACACCTTTCGTTCTTTGCCGCTTTTACTTCTTCTGACAGTCAAGGCATAATGATTTGAAAAGTTCAATCGACTCATGTGTTACATTAGCATATTTCTTTGCAAAATATAATATTCACTATTTGTCTTTAGGTCAGTTTCCATGTTCTTCGGCCTGACATTAATTACAAATTACTAATTACCAACACTTCAGTGACACGAAACTATTTTGACATATTGCCTAAACAGTAACAGTCAAATTGTCAAAAACACAAGGTAAAATTTCAGTCATTTAGCTAAATGCCTAGAAAAATTAGTCATTTCATCAATTGACTGATCGTCGAAGTCATTTGATAAAATGCCTGATACATTTAGGCATTTGACAAAATGGCTGATTTGACATATTGACTGTAACATATACAAGGTAAAAAGAAAATATCCGGTGATATCTATGACACACGTTTGTACAAAATTGCATTCAAATGTACATTAGAATAAAAGTAAAACATGGATGAAAGATGTAAAAATACGAATCAAATAAATTACCCAGATAGAGAAGAGTTATGTTTATTAACTGTGTATAACAGTTTAAATACTACCAATTGTAGTAGGCTAGAGATGAACTCACTAATTTGTGTTTATATTATATATAACACCAATTAATTTGATTTGAAATTTCTTTACTCATGTATTTATTTATTCAATTTTTTTAAAATTTGTATTTATTTATTCGATAGACATTATTATATATTTTTTAAATTTATTTATTAAGTTAACCTATATTATTATCGTTTTTTATATTTTTAATTTTATTTATTTTATTTTATATATATTTTTTTTTTTTTTAAATTTATTTTAATATTTTGATTTATTTTTTTCATTTATGCCATATGTGTGTGAATGTGTTTGGATATTATGTTTATATTGTGTATATGTTTTTAATGATTAATAGTGTCTCATAGGCCATGTTTGGCGGAACAACATACACTTTTTATACAGTATTTAAAAACGTTTATTAGTCATTGTTGTATGTTGTATGTGCGACACTCAAATAAACTATTTTCTTCTTCTTCTATTATCAATCATTATCCTCACCTGCTTGGTCTGTACTCAGTAAAATGTGTTCACAAATTTTGACACTAGTAAATTATGTTATAATGTACGATATTCCGAAAATCTACGATTTGATAATAATATCAATGTGAAATAAACATCCACTATTCGTTTTGTTCTTCTAAATCTCAATTTTTAATGCAAAGTAATGTTTAAGACAACACACGCGGGCTATTGTATTCGCTAATTGCTTGTGTGCTCCGAGAAGCACGAAGTCGACTCGATTTTGCTAGCTTTGTTGTTACACCCGTCCAAGTGTCGACGTCGTGCGATACAACCATTTATACAATCTTGATTCATTGCCGGATAATGAAAAGATCATGGAGAGATAATGGCGACAGTGAATTCTTATAAACAGTATTAATCGTTTCAGAACGGATACCTGCATAAAGGCTACACTTAATCAGAAATTGAAATTCATCTTCAATCTCACCAAGATCACAATGTGTACACATTCTTTTATCGAATGGAAATGGGGGGACGGCTTAATCTTCCTAGTTTGATTTCCAAAGTTCCGTATATTAGATACAAGCGGTCACATAAATGTTTCAAGCACCCCCCCCCCCCAAGTTTTTAAAAACGTTTGAAACATTTATTACCAAATGGGGTAACGGTTTAAAGAGGCAACCCGCGAGTAGTTGGGGGTCACATATTCCAAACACTATAAACGATGTTATTCGGTTGAGAAATATCAACTTTTGTATAACAAAAATCTTTTAAGAGCCATTTTCGACGTTGTACATGTATAGTAACATAAGGTAGATTTGAAGTTGTGATACTGATGAAAAAAACGGACCATGACGCGCGTCAATCAGTCAAACGTAAACTTTTCAAAGCTATCTACAGCAGTTAGATTGACAGTTACGTGTTGAAATGGTTTTCTATAAGTTCCATAACTATAGTATCCATGTAAATTGTACGTGTGAGTTTGGCTTCCACGAATAAATATGACTGTTAACAGTTTTCATTGAACACGAGAATATATCAAATAATTGCTATTTGAGGATGAACATATGAGATCTTTTGAATTTTACATCATTATTTATAGTTTTCTCCCGTTTCATAGCAAAACAATATGTTTTGAAAAAAACGGAGTGGCTCTGTAAAACAGAATATGTTTTTGGATTCAAATATGTCATAAAATATAAATGAGCCGCAAATGGTCATTGCTGAAAACTGTCTTCACAGAATTGATATGGACAAATCTTGTTTGATAGTGGAAACTCGAACAAAGTAAAACGATTAATTAATCATATGGAAACAAACACAGAAACCTATCAAAAGCACACGAAGCGGTGTGGAACAAATCCATAGAAATTAAACCCTCAAAAGATGTTTTAATTTGTACTCAGATTCAGATTCAGAAGCTTTTTATTTATATCTATACAGAAAAACGGTAAATAACAAAGATGGAAATTAGTACAGGTGGTTAAAGACTCAACCCACTTAAAATATCTATGATATTGGTTGAGCTTGGTGCTTGCATAGATCGTAGGACAAAAACCCCAAGGACAAAATACCAAACAGGGTGGGACAAAAGCCTGTATGCTCGTTTGTAGGTCTGATTGATGTCTATGTATCTTATAGGAGCCGTAACCAGTCTACGTCTTTATTCTGTAAGTCTAGGTTGTAACCCAGGTATATAATGTACCTCGCTGTCTTTTTGCTCTAACAAAGGAATATAATCAATCTTGTTGACTCTAGACATTGTGCATAATGTACCTCGCTGTCACCATCTCTTGGCTCTTACCATGGTGCATAATGTACCTCGCAGCAACCATCTCTTTGCCCTAACCATTGTGCATAATGTACCTCGCTGTCACCATGTATTGGCTCTAACTATGGTGCATAATGTACCTCGCCGTCACCGTCTCTTGGCTCTAACTATGGTGCATTATGTACCTCGCTGTCACCATCTCTTGGCTCTAACTATGGTGCATAATGTACCTCGCTGTCACCATGTCTTGGCTCTAACTATGGTGCATAATGTACCTCGCCGTCACCGTCTCTTGGCTCTAACTATGGTGCATAATTTACCTCGCCGTCACCGTCTCTTGGCTCTTACTATGGTGCATTATGTACCTCGCTGTCACCGTCTCTTGGTTCTAACTATGGTGCATAATGTACCTCGCCGTCACCGTCTCTTGGCTCTAACTATTGTGCATAATGTACCTCGCCGTCACCCTCTTTTGGCTCTAACTATGGTGCATAATGAACCTCGCTGTCACCATCTCTTGGCTCTAACTATGGTGCATAATGTACCTCGCCGTCACCGTCTCTTGGCTCTAACTATGGTGCATAATGTACCTCGCTGTCACCATGTCTTGGCTCTAACTATGGTGCATTATGTACCTCGCCGTCACCGTCTCTCGGCTCTAACTATGGTGCATTATGTACCTCGCTGTCACCATCTCTTGGCTCTAACTATGGTGCATAATGTACCTCGCCGTCACCGTCTCTTGGCTCTAACTATGGTGCATAATGTACCTCGCTGTCACCATCTCTTGGCTTTAACTATGGTGCATAATGTACCTCGCTGTCACCGCCTCTTGGCTCTAACTATGGTGCATAATGTACCTCGCCGTCACCGTCTCTTGGCTCTTACTATGGTGCATTATGTACCTCGCCGTCACCGTCTCTCGGCTCTAACTATGGTGCATTATGTACCTCGCTGTCACCATCTCTTGGCTCTAACTATGGTGCATAATGTACCTCGCCGTCACCGTCTCTAGGCTCTAACTATGGTGCATTATGTACCTCGCTGTCACCATCTCTTGGCTCTAACTATGGTGCATAATGTACCTCGCTGTCACCGCCTCTTGGCTCTAACTATGGTGCATAATGTACCTCGCCGTCACCGTCTCTCGGCTCTAACGATGGTGCATAATGTACCTCGCCGTCACCGTCTCTCGGCTCTAACTATGGTGCATTATGTACCTCGCCGTCACCATCTCTTTGGCTCTATCTATGGTGCATAATGTACCTCGCCGTCACCGTCTCTTGGCTCTAACTATGGTGCATTATGTACCTCGCTGTCACCATCTCTTGGCTCTAACTATGGTGCATAATGTACCTCGCTGTCACCGCCTCTTGGCTCTAACTATGGTGCATAATGTACCTCGCCGTCACCGTCTCTTGGCTCTAACTATGGTGCATTATGTACCTCGCTGTCACCATCTCTTGGCTCTAACTATGGTGCATAATGTACCTCGCCGTCACCGCCTCTTGGCTCTAACTATGGTGCATAATGTACCTCGCCGTCACCGTCTCTCGGCTCTAACTATGGTGCATTATGTACCTCGCTGTCACCATCTCTTGGCTCTAACTATGGTGCATAATGTACCTCGCTGTCACCGCCTCTTGGCTCTAACTATGGTGCATAATGTACCTCGCCGTCACCGTCTCTTGGCTCTAACTATGGTGCATTATGTACCTCGCTGTCACCATCTCTTGGCTCTAACTATGGTGCATAATGTACCTCGCCGTCACCGCCTCTTGGCTCTAACTATGGTGCATAATGTACCTCGCCGTCACCGTCTCTCGGCTCTAACTATGGTGCATTATGTACCTCGCTGTCACCATCTCTTGGCTCTAACTATGGTGCATAATGTACCTCGCCGTCACCTTCTCTTGGCTCTAACTATGGTGCATTATGTACCTCGCTGTCACCATCTCTTGGCTCTAACTATGGTGCATAATGTACCTCGCTGTCACCGCCTCTTGGCTCTAACTATGGTGCATAATGTACCTCGCCGTCACCGTCTCTTGGCTCTAACTATGGTGCATTATGTACCTCGCTGTCACCATCTCTTTGCTCTAACTATGGTGCATAATGTACCTCGCTGTCACCATGTCTTGGCTCTAACTATGGTGCATAATGTACCTCGCCGTCACCGTCTCTTGGCTCTAACTATGGTGCATTATGTACCTCGCTGTCACCATCTCTTGGCTCTAACTATGGTGCATTATGTACCTCGCTGTCACCATCTCTTGGCTGTAACTACCTCGTTGTCACCATCTTTTGGTTTTAACCTAGGTTTATAATGTACCTCGCTGATAATACATTGTTTTGTCGTAAAACCATTTCTGTTTTTGGAAGATTAATTGAATGTCAAAATGTGTTGTTCAGCGTATATGTCTAACAAAAACTTGAATATATAAAGTAGACCAATCCAATGACACGCTTTCGGCAATAGCAGTGTTACCCTAAAGAGAGTTCATGAGTGTGTATTTTGATTTATGGGAGTGTTATAAGTTATATATCTCCGGTCTCACTACCGCTGTCGATGCTTCTTAGCTCACAAGCAGCGTCCTATAAGATTTCCACGAAAGGCATCACTTGATAACACTGTGTGGATTGCCAAATAGTTTGGCTTAAAACGTATATGAGTTTAGGTACCAGCAGTCAGTGATTTCAGTGATGGATATCAGGGGATGTGTTTGACCTAAAGGCGGCGACATATACGCTGATGAGGTTGGATGAACTGTCTTACACACTATCGATATCACAATCTAAGTTTACTGTGTGGAATGCGAAATAGTTTGGCTTAAAACGTATATGAGTTTAGGTACCAGCAGTCAGTGATTTCAGTGATGGATATCAGGGGATGTGTTTGACCTAAAGGCGGCGACATATACGCTGATGAGGTTGGATGAACTGTCTTACACACTATCGATATCACAATCTATGTTTATATAATACTTACAAGACTCGGCTCCAGTTCATTGTTCTGCAATGCATCCAGCGAAACTGAATGAAACAGATTCAAATTCATGTAGCATTCCATTACTTTGGGCTATAAAACAAGTTTACCATATCATTGAATAACTTAGGAACAATCTGTATGAATAATAATGTTGGGTTGTCAGATGAATTTTACTCAAAACAGAAGATAGACAAATAAATTCTTTTTACGTAATTTTATAAGTTACCCTTTTTGGCTTCAAATACAGAAGGATGATGGGGTGAAAACGATCCCTTTGAGAAGATGAGACTTTCCTTTACCTGTGACATGATATACGTTACTATTAAGACAGAATATCAGTTATTTTTGTAAAAATATATTTTGATTGGAAAGACGTCAGGATAACATCCTTTTGCAATATTAACCACAAATGGTATTTAAGAAACTGCTAAACATGACTGACAAAAACAGAGGTTGAGGAGAAGGAAAATAATTAATAAAGTAAAGTCTCAAAAATCTTAAAAATAAAGTCTCTGTGAATATGGAATTTAAAGTACACAATCCATGATATCGAACCGAGATTTGGGTAAACAGATACCAATGAGACAAGTAACTCTGGTTGTTAGTTTCTGATTCAAACTCAGAAGCCCCTACTTGTCAACATTATTTTCGTCTTCGTCAAAAAACACATAGAGTTTAAAAGATATTCGAAATAGTTTCACAATTGACCCATTCGTATGATAACAGAACTGAAAAACGTTAAACATAGATTAAAACGTAACGTTATGTGACTTATGGCAACACTAAACAGATCAAACGACACAAGCTATCTCAATAAGGTACAGACATTCAACAACTCTTACCAGCAAAAGCCAGGACAAAGAACCAGATTCTTGTGTAAGACATGTTCACTGGTAAGGCCTCAACACATACCATAAATGAGTTTGTTATAATAAATTCTCCTTTATATATTTAGGGAGATTTAATTTCTTTAAAACGTTAATTAACCAGAGCAGTTTTTAACAATATTGTGAAAACACTATTATGCAATGTATTCAATTTATTGTTCAATTTATGATTTCGATGAGCATTTCCGTTTGATAATAAAATATGTGATATGCAGAATTTACAAGGCTTTCCTGATTGAAATTCATAATCATTCAATAGATCAACAGTTCTGAGTGGTTAACATTCTTGAAAAGTTTAATTACATATTTTGCTTATGATGCTAGCGATTCTCATTGTTTCATCCTGCTGGTTCAATTTCTAGCTTATTATTTTAATAGTGTGTCAAACGGAGTTTTGATAAATGTCTAATTAGTATATATACATGCATTGTGAGTATATTTGTTTTCTGATTTAAACCGATCAACATTTCGATAATAACTTCATTCGAAATATTCTGTATCTGCTATTACAAATTTCAGCTCGCTAATACTTTGTGGTTTATCATCATTAACATTATCAACATGTATTTCACTAATGTCTATCTTTGAAGGACTATTTTCATCAGATTGACGGATTAACAAAAACCTACATATGTTGGTATAATATCTTGGTTTCTAATCATATATAAAGCTGTAATTATTTTCATTGTCTATGATATGTTATGTGAGACATTTTGATGATATATGGTGTGTTGACATGTATTCTACTCACAAATTGATAGGATAATTTTTTGTAGTGTGATTAAATCAACATAAATGTTGGGAAATATGATTAAGAGATTGATGAAAAATAAATTTGTCATTATTTCAATGCAAGTGCAACAGTTGAAGATCTCTTATGGTTGTAGCTGTCCAGAATAGATAACGTCGTGTCAGAGGGCTGATAAAACGATACTGATGCGTTGTTGAACTTTTACGATCACCACAAAGAAGATATGCTGCTGGGTTCCATGCTCTGTTCATCCTGCTCCATCAGCTTATATGTCTCCGGGTTATGATACAACCTATCCCCTGATATCATTCTGTTGTATTCAGCCGTATTGCTGACGGGTGGTTACTCAGCGCTATTTATAGCCTGTCTGTTTTCAGTCAAACTATTTCTAACTCCATACACTGTTGTCTAGTGATGCACTCGTGTAAATCTAAGAGAGCGCAGTTTGGAGTTTAGCGAAAAAACTTGCAGGGAGACATCAGATTTATTATCTAATAGCACTCCAACTGGTTAATTTGAATCACGAGGTGAGCAAGCGAAACGAAGCCAAGAAACCAGTGTACCGCTAGCGCTGAAAGGGCATCATCTGATTGGCTTGCTATACTAAGCAATACAGCTGAATGCAACAGAAGGATATCAGGGGATAGGTTGTAGCAATTAGAATATGAATAGAAATGGCACAGTTATTATTTCTAAATAACTATCTGTGGTTCTAATCAAATAGTAAGTAGAATGGTTCAGTGAAAACTTGGTCAACAATATTTTGTAACCAGAAAATTCTTTTTTGCACAACAATGTACCCAATTTTGATTTTGACCTACATTATCCTCTTAGAAAAAGCCAGTCTGATTACAATCGACCGTGCTCCGATGAATAAAATATAAAAAATATTGCCACTATTGAGGCTCGAACCATTCTGGATATCCTCTCCGTCTCGGTCTGAATGCACCCACCTCTATCGCATGTCGCTGTAACCAATTTAGCACAGACAAACCCAGTCATAGCTATCCAATCACATCCTCGTTTTTAAATAGCGTTTAGCGGCGATTATGTTTAACGAATGGTAGACTGGAGTTACCTGCCCCTAGTATGATATCGAAGCTTTTACTGCGCTCCTTTCGATTGGCTAGATGAGCTTGTGTCAGAACATGCGGGTAATAGGGGTGCCTTCAGACTGTGATTGAGAGTAAAGCCGGGCTTGGTGAGGTTCGAAGCCCGCTAGAGATAATATTTTTACACTTTTTTTCCTTGAATCACAGTCGATTTTAATCAGACTGAGAAAAAGCAGAATAAATAGAGAGGTGAAATTGAAAGTAGACTTTCGAAGGGTGCGTAAATCGAAAATTCTCCTTAATTTCCTCTTTATGAAACTTGTTGTAGCCCAACACGAACCAACAATCCCTGATATTACCGATATTGATGTAGCTCAATTTTATAACATTATTTCCTTGTTTATGATGGTAGTGTCTGATCAATATACCTTGGTTATTACCATAAACTGTTTTAACTGAAAAGTAAATAATAATGGAATACATCCCTGCCTCACGCCCCTATGAAATAAAAATAATCTGACAATGAAGGACAAGATAACCCTAGTATATGTGTATATGTCCATGATGATATGACTCGTATGATTATGAACATTATTTGATTTGGAAACAGAATCCGACAATAACAAAATCGAATGCTTTTCGAAAATTTACAGTAAAAAGGCCCTTGTGATTTTCATTAATACTTTTGAACATGGATATGCAACGAAAAACTTTACGGCATCCTCCTTGACTTTCAGAAATGTCTTTACACAGTTACAGCAGATAACACTTTGCTAAATATATATCCATCAATGATAACCCGCACAACCCTTCTTATGTAAAGAGAGACAGGATTTAAGTGTATAAAAAACTTTTTCCAATTAGAACAATCAAACTTGAAGTGCATCACCGGATACAAAACAGAAATATCAATTAAACTGTTTATTCCATATGAGAAAACGAATTTTCTACAAAGAAAATATGACATCACACTAGACTGGCTCAAATGGATCAGGTATTGCAGTAACAAGTTTCTCAGCCTCCCTCTCCTCCAATCCATAATCTAATGTCATTGTCAATTTCTATTTCCTCTAATCAATAATCATATGGTTTCTTCAACCAAATATCAGGATTAATCTTGCTGAAAACCTTTTTCTTTTCCAATCTAGGAGAATTACCTACTCTGCCTTTAATCTTCATCAATTCACCAAGAGGATCATGAACTATCTTGCCGTAAAGGTCTCTCTTCATCAATCCGTGAAGACTGGAAACTGTCTGGCTGTCAACATCTCTCTTTATCAATCCACCAAGGGGGACATATGGACCATGAACCATCTCATTGTCACCATTTCTCTTCATCAATCCACGAGGAAGACTCTTATAGGGGCCATGATCCATCTTAATGTAAAAGTCTCTCTTAATCAATCCAAGGGGATGATAATTAGGACCAGGAACCATCTTGATGTCACCATTTCTCTTTATCTAAATCAAGAGAATTATGAATTACCTGACTGTCAGCGCCTGTTTTCATTGAACTAGGAGGAACAGAAGCAAGAGACCCAAGCGGAAAATCAATTACTCGACTATCAATGTCTCTCTTTATCATCCAAGCAGGGTTATGAGTCATTTTGCTGTCAACATCTGTCGTCATCAACCCAGGAGGATTATCAGTCAGCCGGCTTTCTGCGTCCCTCTTTATCAATACAGGAGAATTAAGCGTCATCTGGCTGTCAAAGTCACTTCCCAGATGGGAACCAGAAAGAGCATCATTCATCCTGCTAGCTACGTCTGTTACGACGTAAGATGCAATAAACGCGGTAAGATGTAATAACTGCGGTAAATTGTAATAAAAACGCGGTAAGATGTAATATTGCGGTAAATTGTAATAAAAATGTGTTAAAATGTAATAAACACAGGTGCGGTAAATTGTAATAGGGGGTGCGGTAAAATGTTCAAACTTAGTGTGCGGTAAATTGTAATACGATGTGCGGTAAATTGTAATAACATTGGTTCATCTAAACCATAGAACATTATTGTGAGTATAATTCGCCAAACATGATAGAATCATTATTTTAAGGTCTATATGAAATAATGATGATAATGGTAGTCCGCTTATAATGCGCATTTATCATCTGCTTTGCAGTTGCACAAAGTGTTACATATTAATACCCTGACGGTGATTGTACTATTGTTGCTGCCGAAGGCGCAGGGAATCAACATACACCCGTGATTTCAGGGTTGACTGAGTGCAATGTGGATAAAGTGCCTTGCCCAATGACACACCACAGAATGAGATCAGGTCACTAATTGTTGGTGTCGCTACCGGCTCTTTAGGGTGAGAGGCCAGTACGCTAACCACTAAACTACTGTGCGTCATCCTTGTTTGAGTGCAATTCTGTAACCAATATGTTTCCTACAATGTTTCTCTTCCATTCTAATCTCTCCCTCCCGATATGTTATAGCACAGACTGGGCAATACGTTCTACGTTGTATTGGTTTAAAAGATGCGACCATTCCGATTCCAACAGAAGAGACCACAATAAGTTGCTGAAAGGTTATGTATATTCATACATAGTTTTTTTTAAACTACGCAAAAGGGTTTATTACAGTGACATTTTAGAGGTTGGTATGATAAAAAAATACAGATAAATTTCTGCATTATATCAACTGTTAAAATCCCATTGGTCATATGTATATGTCGTGTACGAGTTGTGATTTTGTACAAGTTATAACTTGTATAACACAATTGTACAAGTTATAACTTGTATGATGCCATCATACAAGTTATAACCTGTATGGTTTTCATTGTACATGTTATAACTTGTACAGTTTTGGTTTGCAGTTTTGCTATAACTTGTAAAACATGAAAATCAAATAAGATTTCGATCAAATTGAATCATTTATTTACCCTTTTGACAGAATTTGAACATGATTTACTTGTTTAAGCATGGCAGTGCGTCATGACAGCGTGAGTTGCAGAGTATACTCCAGCTTGACAGCACTTACACCGAGCTGTCTTACATTTAGTTTTACATTTACATTGAAAATGTCCTTGGCCGCCAGTTTGTGACAAAATTGTCACCGCTCTTCTAAGGGAAACTTCTTCCTGGGGTATCATCTCTTTCGTTATAGATCCACTCACTTTTTCAAACTGATTTCGAGAGAGAGATCTTGATACAATACCAGTTTTTGTGCCAATGTTGAAACCTGTACCAGTAATATCAAGTACAATCCCTTGAAGGTTACTTGGGTCAGTAGGTCCGCGATCCACATGCCACCAAACATGATCCAAACCAGCCACATGAACAACATCATATTTCTTCAACAAATACCTTTCGGTGCTTGACTTCTTCCAATCCAACTTTAGTTGTTTGATTTTGTCAATAAGGCTTGCAAGTTTCTCTCTTGTAAATAATGTGTTATTTGTTGAGGTATTGTCTTCTTCCAACTTCAACAAGATAGATGTAAATCTGTGTTCATGTGTGGACTCCATGGTCTCTCAAGATAGAATAAGACGTCAAAAACAGGCTTCAAGCAACGTATAAGCTAAATGATCACACTCAGTAAAATAGATTGGCTTACCTCCTAGATTGATAAAGTGAGAGCATCCAAGCTTTACACAATGCATATGCTAAACAATTAGCCCTTTAGTAGTCTAATAGAATGCAAGCATAGTATGAAATACTACTGAGAAGTAATGCATTTATTGTTGTACAAGTTATACCAAAACATTAGCAAAAAGTTGTACAAGTTATAACATGTACAGGTAAAATCATACAAGTTATAACTTGTATAGTAGCGTCATACACGTTATAACTTGTACAGTTGTTTTGTACAAGATATAACTTGTACAAAGTCATAACTTGTACACGACATATATAATCTCTATGTTTAGCAGCATTTGTTTGCTTCTTGCACACGCGTATCCATCTTTTAACTTAACACAGACATCGTGCATGCTTGAAATGTCTCTGGTTGACGTTTGATGCATAGACTAAAATCAAAACTACCAGAATAGTTTTTTACTAATGTACAATCAAATATGATTTGATATTGCATATCACTGTACGAACGATGCTTGTTATTATCATTTCTCATGTATATATTTGCATATACTTCTCTTACTACTATCTACTTTTGACTGCATATACTCCTCTTGTTTCGCACGAATATGCTTTTTATAATCCTGCAACGTATGTACATACTGCCTTGGTTTGGATTCAAGCTTTATTGTAACATGACTTCGGTAAATACTCGTTTCTGATTGATTTGAAGGCGAATCACCACGAAAGGATACATTATTTGGTCCGCCTCAACATTAAAATGTTTTGATTCTCCCAATATTCGTGCCCGATTCACATTTTACTGTTGTTGTTGTCATTTTCTAACTTGCGCATTTCCCGTAGATGCCAAAAATCCTTTTCTATTTGCTTTAGTTTTATGTAACTTAACTTTCTTAATTGGCTATGTTTTTCCTAATTTGCCGCCTTGTGTCATGCGGCCGGTTTCTTTCGAATGCCGTTCCCATGGCACGACGTCACAGAGGTCAACGGTTATTACGTCATAATGATCACGTCACCGTCACAATGGTCTAGGCGAGTTTAAGATATTTGTTCAGTCGGGTTTGTTCCTGTTAGTTTGTGAATTATAAAACTGTTTTCTTTCTCATAAATGTCACATTGAAAACTATAAGATCTTATCTTTATGAGTGCAACTGGTTTACATTATAAGAACACTATTTTAATGTCTATAACACTGGGAATTCCTCCTTCTTTATAGCTGCGAACACCTATAACAATAATGGACCAGTCGTTAGATCCTTTAGAGTTCCCTACGCAAAAATAGAGTTCGATCTTAAAATGCTTATAACTAACGGTCATGTTACAATATCGATAAATTTTGCTAACGCCGTCGGTTTTAAACTAAATTTGCGGGTGTTGAATAACAATGAATCCCGGAAATTTTACAAACGTAAATAAGAATAAGGATAGTGTCACAAAAATGCAGTGTAACATTGACAACTTTTTACAGACATGCGAACAAAACATACCTTAAACACTCGCACCACACACAAATCACTTTTGGAAAGACACCTTAGAGTCATGTGGTAAGATTATACCTAAAAGAATGATTATTCCTTTCTTTAAGATATATATAAGATATATAAGTTTTGATTCTAAAGAAGCCTCTGACATTGTCTAAACTTGTTAACTTAAATCCTAAATTCTTTGATTGAGCATTAAAGAAAAAAAATTACATCACCAAGGTTTAAAGCTGACGATCCCTTTTCAAGAATGCACAATGTCCGACAAATGTTGGTTTTTAAACATTTTATCCCATGTCACTTACGCAAGGAGTATTATTCGCTTTGATATCGAACCTGAACTGAAAACACACTCGATTTTTCTGTCATGTCTTATTCCATCAAAGACAACTCGAATTAGATGGTTATCATATGTAAACAAACTTGTGTGATGTAATGACAATGGACTTTTGCAATAACCCACTCTCTAAGTAAGGAATCGGAGCAGTCAATTTGATTACAATGTAAAATTGAATTAATTATGTTCTTGCGCTATTACAAAACTAAAATTTTCCTAAATCCATCTTTATTATTGAGCAAAGCTCGTATAGGGACGTTGAGAAAACATGCAATCATATAGTATAATTGAAATGGAATGAAGTGGATAAAGGTAGGTATAGGTATCTAGATCGGAAAACATGGAGAAATAGTTCTAATAAGTATGACATCATTTAACCCGTAGACAACTTATCTTTATAAAACACGATTTCTTGGTTTTACAATCGAACAAAGCTGTCTTGCCTGTTTAGCCGTGGTGTGATTCAAACTAAATCAGACCTCAGGAACTAACTAAAAGATGACAAAAAAATAAATATTTGAGTCTTTCATGAAATAAATTTGTTTTTAACATCAGCTTTTGGGTATTTCGGATGCAAATGCACCCAGAGATATCTAAAACCAGATAAAATTGTATGAAAAATACCATATGGTGACTTGAAGTGAATCACTTGATTGAAATTGAAGTATACCAAACAGTTTCATATTAATCTGTTTATTTCGTATGTAATAGTTTTTTTTTTCTTCAAATAATTTTTCTGCTAGCATCAACCTATGGCTCAAACGCATCAGGTAAAGCAGTAAAAAGCCTCTCAACTTCTGTCTTCTCCAATCCAGCAGAATGCCCGATTCTGTTTACGATGTCTATCTTCCTAAATGCAGAAGGGCTTTTAATTTTCATCCTCTCAACATCTCCTTCGATCAATCCAAAACGACCATGAACCATCTTGTTTCATCATCTCTCTTCATCAATCTGGGTTGATAGATAGAGCAGATAGAGCATGAACCCTCTGGCTGTCAATGTCTCTCTTCGTCAAACCAGATGGAGGGTAATTGGGAGGACCATGAACCATCTGACAGTCAACAGCTCGTTTTATCAATCCTGGCTGGATGTCGACGTCTCTTTTCATTAAACCTATGGAAGGAGGGCGAGGAGGAGGCGGGCCTTGTATCAAGGGACTGTCAACAACCTTCTTCATCAAACCACAAGGACCATGAACATTCTTGATGTCAACTTCTCTCTTCACCAATCCATCATAAATAACCACAAGACCATTAACATCTTTCTTCACCATTCCGGGAGGAGGACGAAGACTTACACGAATTCCCCTCAATAATCCAGGAGACCATCTCGGATTCTAAGATATGGAAATTTTCACAAATAGATATGCTGTTCGAAACATACTTAAAACAGACATAATACCACAAAAGTCAATTTTGGGAAGGCACTTTAAAGTTATTTGCAAAGTTTATAACTATAAAAGCATTAAATGAGAAGATATTATGTCTATAATACAAATATAAAAATAGATTGATAACCCATCAACTATAAACATTACCCAAGAAAAGAAAACCTTATATCAATGATATATTACAAATTAGAACATTATTTGATGCAAAACTTATTCCATAGAATGGAAAGTTACCTTCAAAAGCAATCAATGCTTGTTCATTCAATTGATGAGGTCAAGTCACCTGTTACACTACGGTTTCGTTTGTTATTTCCAAGTTGTTCCTATTTATCATATATAAATGAAATGCAAAAACTCCACTATTGTCAAACTGCCCTTTGCCTCATATTTATGGCTACAGAGTTCTTTTTCAGTTAAGGGAAGAGAAATAATTCTAAACCTAGATCTGAAAACCACGGGATCAAAACAACCTTCTACTGTCAAAAGGAGATTCTTGTTGGTCTATTATTTATGTTCACACAGCTCTCTTTTCAGTTGAGGGTAGAGAAAGACGCCTATGGCGCTAAATAGAAATCTGAGAAACACAGGCTGAAAAAAACCCTCTACTGTCAAAATGGAATTGTTGTTTTCTTCATATTTATGGCCATTTAGTTCTATTTTCAGTTGAGCGAAGAAAAAGTCAGAGGGGATTTACTCTGGATCTCAAAATGAGCAATCCGAAGAAACCTCTACTGTCAAGATGGGGATCAGTTTTCCAATTCAGCTCCCTGGGGAGTATTCAAAAGCGGCATCAATAAGTGGTGCTCAGGTTAGGGACCATTCTATGCCTCACAGGGTACCAATTCACAGCTCGGTAAACTGAGACACATAGTCACAGTAGTTTGTCCAACACCGCTGAAAGCTTGGCGTATGCACTAGTTCATGTATCCACCATTCAGCCATGAATTCGTGGCATCTTTTGAGTGCTCAGTTTTAGTTGCACTACACACTAGGGCTCCAGGGTGACAATCATAGAGTTTGAACAGAGGTGACACCTTGCTTGGCCTGGACAGGATTGAAAACCCGGACCTCAGTAACGCGAGACCGGCACTCTTGCCGACTGCGCTATCCCACACCCTAGCTATCCCGTACCCAGGATAAAAAGAATCACTCTGTCTATTTCTCTTCATCAATCCAGGAGGATAATTTAACCTATGTCTGTTTACGTTTCTCTTCATCAATGCAGGAGGATTATTTAACCCCTGTTAACATCTCTCTTCATCAATCCAGAAACATTCTTTAACCTCTGCTTGTCAACATCTCTCTTCATCAATCCAGGAGGATTATTCAACCTCTGCCTGTCGACATCTCTCTTCGTCAATCCAGGAGGATTATTTAACCTCTGCCTGTCAACATCTCTCTTCATTAATCCAGGAGGATGATTTAACCTCTGTCTGTCAACATCTCTCTTCGTCAATCCGGGAGGATTATTAAAGTGACACAGAGTATCTTTCTTAAAATTTTATTTGGTTTTGATAAGCTACAAAATATCGAATATACTGATTGAAGTTCATATCTCATCACTGGACTTGCAAATGTATCCATTTATCCATAATATCTCTAAAATGCTTGATTTTATGGAAAACATCTCAAATGCGTTTAATATTCGAAATTATGCATCCAATTAATCTACCTATGTTATTTACAATACCAAATAAACACTATCGAATCGAAAATATCTTCCTATCAGCTTATGACAAGGTTTCGAAATTACGTTTGGCGAATTTGCGCGCGCCACTCGAGCCACATTGTCCTCTTGTCGATCAAAATCCCGACTTTGAATGGCCGTATTTTCGCTCTAATGTACTGATTGACCTTTAACTTGTTATTTTCAGTAACAGTTAGTAGTTCCAGATGTAATAACATCGATTTCAAAATTTGACATATGTGATCTTATCAACATACTCTGTGTCTCTTTAAACCTATGCTTGTCAACATCCTCTTCATTAATCCAGGAGGATTTTTCAACCTCTGTCTGTCAACATCTCTTTTCGTCAATCCAGGAGGATTATTTAACCTCTGCCTGTCAACATCTCTCTTCATTAATCCAGGAGGATGATTCAACCTCTGTCTGTCAACATCTGTCTTCGTCAATCCAGGAGGATGATTCAACCTCTGCCTGTCAACAACTCTCTTCGTGGATCCAGGAGGATTATTGAACATCTGCCTGTCAACATCTCTTCGTGGATCAAGGAGGATTATTCAACCTCTGCCTGTCAACATCTCTCTTCGTCAATCCAGGAGGATTATTTAACCTCTGCCTGTCAACATCTCTCTTCGTCAATCCAGGAGGATTATTTAACCTCTGTCTGTCAACATCTCTCTTCATCAATCCAGGAGGATTATTCAACCTCTGCCTGTCAACATCTCTCTTCGTGGATGCAGGAGGATTATTTAACCTATGCTTGTCAACATCCTCTTCATTAATCCAGGAGGATTATTTAACCTCTGCCTGTCAACATCTCTCTTCATCAATCCAGAAGGATTATTTAACCTCTGCTTGTCAACATCTCTCATCGTCAATCCAGGAGGATTATTTAATCTCTGTCTGTCAACATCCCCTTCTTCAATCCAGGAGCATTATTCAACCTCTGTCTCTCAACATCCCCTTCATCAATCCAGGAGGATTATTCAACCTCTGCCTGTCAACATCTCTCTTCATCAATCCAGGAGGATTATTTAACCTCTGTCTGTCAACATCTCTCTTCGTCAATCCAGGAGGATGATTCAACCTCTGCCTGTCAACATCTCTCTTCATCAATCCAGGAGGATTATTTAACCTCTGCCTGTCAACATCCCTTTCATCAATCCAGGAGCATTATCTAACCTTTGTCTCTCAACATCTCTCCTCTTCAAACCAGAAAGACTATTAATAAACTTACTTTCAACATCTTTTTTCATCAACCAACGTACATAATGCATATTGTTGTCACCGTCTCTAAGCTCTGACTCAGGTGCATAATGAATGTCGTTGTCACCATCTCTTTGTTCTAATCCAGGAATATAATTCATCTTATTGTCAACATCTCTTTGCTCTAACCCAGGAATATAGTTCATATTGTTGTAAATCTATATGCTTTAACCCAGGTGCATAATGAATCTGGTTGTCACTTTCTCTTTGCAATAAACAATGCGCATCTGGTTGCCACCTTCTTTTTGCATTTAATCGTATTTCCACTGTCTTCTCATCAGTTCAAGTGAACCAATTCTAGAAAGAACCTGTTTCTCATAAAAAAATTGCATTGTTAAACGTAAAGTTTTACTGAATCAAAATATGCTTTTATGCAATATGTCATAGGTTATTTGAATAACGGGTTAATAATTGTAAATGTGTTATTCTTAATTCATGTTTTTGAGAACATATATAAGCTTGTGTCCAAAAGAAACGCTACCATACAAATTGCTAAATAACTCAACCCACTGATTATACGACTGAAACATAGTTTTATCATTTTTTCAGAAATCAACTAACTTCTAAGCAAAAATTTTAAACATTATGTGTTCATGTTCGTGAGAAACACGCATTTAAAAATCATTGATTTGGAATATCCTTAACTAGGCGAGATGGCAGAGAGAAATTTGCCACTTTTGACTGTTTTAAAACGTTCTAGAGCAATGGCGTGTTAATGAATTTATGTAATATAAAGTGAATTTTTTTGACAATTGTATTTTCTTACCTAAATTCCATATTATATCAATTTTGAACTGAAATATCGAAAATTCTGTGCATTTGAAGATATACAATGTCAAAAGTATCTTTTCCTGAAGAATGAAAATGTGCATACTTGTGAACAAGACATATGCTTGTCAGTAACACTTTAATTCCACTTTGTAAGGTAATACAAATTTGTTCTGGACGACGTTGAAAAGTAGGTAGCGTTTCTTTTGGACACTAGTTTATTTGGGTGTAATGATAAAAAGGAACATATACCACTACAGAAAATATAAATGTTCTTGATAGATTATCTGTTTTGGTTTTGGAGCATATGAAATGCATTTATGCTTAACTACCGTTAGTTGTCTTATATATGTTTTCATAAAACGTAAGTTTTCTAAGATTTTATTTAAGTTTTTGATTGCAGATTGTTTTGTCATGAAAACACTTTCTGCTTTGAAATTTGGATGTTAAACTGTCTTCATCAGCGTTCATGTCTCAAAACCCTTGGAACGCTATATATAGTAGGCCAATCAAATGACAATCTTTCCACAGTAGCAGCGCTTACCCGGATGAGAGTTCATGAAAGAGAAATTTAGATTTATGGCAGTGCTATAAGATTATATCTCCAGTCCCACTACTGCTGTCGCTGCTTATAGGCTCCCAAGCAGGCATTACTTTATAACAGTGTATGAAATTTGAAATAGTTTGACTGAAAACGTACATGCGTTGAGTTAACAGCAGTCAGTGATGCGAGGGTTTTGGCTGGATGGATATCAGGGGAGCTGTTGGAGCTAAACGCAGCAGCATATATACGCTGATGAGATACATGTAGGATTAACTATGTTACAAATATATATGGATATCACAATCTAATTTCATATTATACTTACAAGACTCAGATCTAGTTCTTTCTTCTGCAATGCATCCAGCAAAACTGAAATGAAACAGGTCAATTCAAGTGCGATCTATTCAAGTTACATTCAATTATTAAGGGCTATAAAACAAGGTCACCCGCCTTTATGATTAATAATGTTGTTTTATCAGGAAAACTTTTATCTAGATATATTCTTCATATGTAATTTCTTGAGGAGAAGGATATTAATTACACTGTCTCTGTGAATATGGATCCATGATATCGAACCAAGATTTGGGCATACTGAGATCAATGAGACAAATAACTAGTCCTAATTCAAAATGTGCAGTTCCCAGTTATTTGTTAACATTATTTTCGTCTTCGTTAAAAACACATAATATTTAAAAGATATTCGAACAAGTTTCACAATTGACCCATTCTAATGATAACAGAACTGAAAAACGTTAAACATAGATTAAAACATTACGTTATGTGACTTATGGCAACACTAAACAGATCAAACGACACAAGCTATCTCAATAAGGTACAGACATTCAACAACCCTTACCAACAAAAGCCAGGACAAAGAACCAGATTCTCGTGTAAGACATGTTCACTGGTAAGGCCTCAACACATACAATAAATGAGTTTGTAATAATAAATTGTTCTTTATATATTTAGGGAGATTTAATTTCTTTAAAACGTTAATTAACCAGAGCAGTTTTAAACAATATTATGAAAACACTAGTATGTAATGTATTCAGTTTATTGTTCAATTATGATTTCGATGATCATTTTCGTTTGAAAATAAAATATGCCATAAGCAGTAGTTTTTGATAATAATTTATAAGGCTTTCCTGATTGAAATTTATAATCATTCAATAGATCAACAGTCGTGAGTGGTTAAAATTCTTGAAAAGTTTAATTACATATTTTGTTTATGATGCTAGCGATTCTCATTGTTTCATCCTGCTGGTTCAATATCTAGCTTATTATTTTAATAGTGTGTCAAACGGAGTTTTAATAAATGTCTAATTAGTATATATACATGCATTGTGAGTATATTTGTTTTCTGATTTAAACCGATCAACATTTCGATAATAACTTCATTCGAAATATTCTGTATGTGCTATTACAAATTTCAGCTCGCTAATACTTTGTGGTTTATCATCATTAACATTATCAACATGTATTTCACTAATGTCTATCTTTGAAGGAATATTTCCATGAGATTGACGGATTAACAGAAACCTACATGTTGGTATAATATCTTGGTTTCTAATCATATATAAAGCTGTAATTATTTTTCATTGTATATGATATGCTATGTGAGACATTTTGATGATATATGGTGTGTTGACATGTATTCCACTCACAAATTGATAGGATAATTTTTTGTAGTGTGATTAAAACAACATAAATGTTGGGAAATATGATTAAGAGATCGATGAAAAATAAATTTGTCATTATTTCAATGTAAGTGCAACAGTTGAAGATCTCTTATGGTTGTAGCTGTCCAGAATAGATGACGTCGTGTCAGAGGGCTGATAAAACGATACTGATGCGTTGTTGAACTTTTACGATCACCAAAAATAAGATATGCTGCTGTACCAAAACTTGGGTTCCATGCTCTGTTCATCCTGCTCCATCAGCGTATATGTCTCCGGGTTATGATATCATTCTGTTGTATTCAGCCGTATTGCTGACGGGTGGTTACTCAGCACTATTTATAGCCTGTCTGTTTTCAGTCAAACTATTTCTAACTCCATACATTGTTGTCTAGTGATGCACTCGTGTAAATCTAAGAGAGCGCAGTTTGGAGTTTAGCGAAAAACCTGCAGGGAGACATCATATTTATTATCTAATAGCACTCCAACTGGTTAATTTGAATCACGAGGTGAGCAAGCGAAACGAAGCCAAGAAACCAGTGTACCGCTAGCGCTGAAAGGGCATCATCTGATTGGCTTGCTATACTAAGCAATACGGCTGAATGCAACAGAAGAATATCAGGGGATAGGTTGTAGCAATTAGAATATGAATAGAAATGGCACAGTTATTATTTCTAAATAACTATCTGTGGTTCTCATCAAATAGTAAGTAGAATGGTTCAGTGAAAACTTGGTCAACAATATTTTGTAACCAGAAAATTCTTTTTTGCACAACAATGTACCCAATTTTGATTTTGACCTACATTATCCTCTTAGAAAAAGCCAGTCTGATTACAATCGACCGTGCTCCGAGGAATAAAATATAAAAAATATTGCCACTATTGGGGCTCGAACCATTCTGGATATCCTCTCCGTCTCGGTCTGAATGCACCCACCTCTATCGCATGTCGCTGTAACCAGTTTAGCACAGACAAACCCAGTCATAGCTATCCAATCACATCCTCGTTTTTAAATAGCGTTTAGCGGCGATAATGTTTAACGAATGGTAGACTGGAGTTACCTGCCCCTAGTATGATATCGAAGCTTTTACTGCGCTCCTTTCGATTGGCTAGATGAGCTTGTGTTAGAACATGCGGGTTATAGGGATGCCTTCAGACTGTGATTGAGAGAAAAGCCGGGCTTGGTGAGGTTCGAAGCCCGCTAGAGATAATATTTTTACACTTATTTTCCTTGAATCACAGTCGATTTTAATCAGACTGAGAAAAAGCAGAATAAATAGAGAGGTGAAATTGAAAGTAGACTTTCACAGGGTGCGTAAATCGGAAATTCTCTTTAATTTCCTCTTTATGAATCTTGTTGTAGCCCAACACGAACCAACAATCCCTGATATTACCGATATTGATGTAGCTCAATTTTATAACATTATTTCCTTGTTTATGATGGTAGTGTCTGATCAATATACCTTGGTTATTACCATTAACTGTTTTAACTGAAAAGTAAATAATAATGGACTTAAAATACATCCCTGCCTCACGCCCCTATGAAATAAAAATAATCTGACAATGAAGGACAAGATAACCCTAGTTTTAGAGTATATGTCCATGATGATATGACTCATATTATTATGAACATTATTTGATTTGGAAACAGAATCCGACAATAACAAAATCGAATGCTTTTCGAAAATTTACAATAAAAAGGCCCTTGTGATTTTCATTAATACTTTTGAACTTGGATATGCAACGAAAAACTTTACGGCATCCTCCTTGACTTTCAGAAATGTCTTTACACAGTTACAGCAGAAAACACTTTGCTAAATATATCCATCAATGATAACCCGCACAACCCTTCTTATGTAAAGAGAGACAGGATTTAAGTGTATAAAAAAACTTTTTCCAATTAGAACAATCAAACTTGAAGTGCATCACCGGATACAAAACAGAAATATCATACAGAATTTAACTGTTTATTCCATCTGTGACAACGAATTTTTCTACAATGAAAATATGACATCAAACTAGTTACGCTCAAATGGATCAGGTGTTGCAGTAACACGTTTCTCAGCCTCTCTCTCCTCCGATCCATGACCATATCTTTCATCTTTGTCAATTTATATTTCGTCTAATTCATAATCATATGGTTTCTTCAATCAAATATCAGGATTAATCTTGCTGAAAACCTTTTTAGTTTCCAATCTAAGAGAATAACCCCCTCTGCCTTTACCATCAATCTTCATCAATCCACCAGGAGGCTCATGAACCATCTTGGCGTCAACATCTCTTTTCATCAATCCGGGAAGACTGTAAACAGTCTGGCTGTCAACATCTCTCTTTATAAATCCACCAAGAGAGTCATAAGGACCATGAACCATTTGGTTGTCACCATTTCTCATCATCAATCCACGAGGAAGATTCTTAAAGGGGCCATGATCCATGTTAATGTCAAAGTCTCTCTTAATCAATCCTCGAGGATCATAATCAGGACCATGAACCATCTTGATGTCGCCATTACGAATTACCTGACTGTCAGCGCCTCTTTTCATTGAACTAGGAGGAACAGAAGCAAGAGACCCAAGATGAAAATCAATTACTCGACTATCAATGTCTCTCTTTATCAGCCAAGCAGGATTATGAGTCATCTTGCTGTTAACATCTCTCTTCATCAACCAAGGAGGATTATCAGTCAGCCGGCTTTCTGCGTCTCTTTTTATCAATAAAGGAGAATTAAAAGTCATCTGGCTGTCACTTCCCAGGTGGGGACCAGAAAGAGCATCATTCATCCTGCTAGCAACGTCTCTCTTCGTCAAACCAGGGGGAGGGGTACTAGGACCAGCAACCATCTGGATGTCTACGACGCTTTTGAGCAATCCCTCTGGAGTAACAAGAGGACCATGAACCAGCTGGATGTCAAAAGCTCTTGTTATCAATCCCGTGGGAGGAGGCTGAACAGCAGGAACATTATCAAGATTAACACCTCTTTTCATCAGTGCTTCAGAAGTGATGCGATTTCTCCCTTTAAATCCAAGAGGCCAACTCTAAATAAGAATAAGGATATTGTCACAAATATGCAATTCAACATTGATAGCTTTTTACAGACATGCAAACAAAACATACCTAAAACACTCGCACAGATAAACCGCTTTTGGAAAGACACTTTAGAATCATGTGGTAAGATTATCCCTAAAAGGGTGATTTTTCCTTTCTTTAAGATATATATAAGATATATAAGTTTTGATATGGCAGAAGCCTCTAATATTTTCTAAACTTTAAAACTTAAATCCAAAAGTCCTTCATTGAGCACTAAAGAAAATAAGTTACATGACTAAGTTTTAAAGCTGACAATTCCTTTATGTATTCCTTTATTCATAGAATGTACAATGTCCGACAAATGTTGGTTTTCATATTATATTACTTACTCAAGGAGTATTATTGATATGATATGAACCTATTGAATTGTAAATGTTTGGGATGTAATGAATAATTGACTACTGCAATAGCCTACTCTTTAAGTAAGGAATCAGAGCAGTCAATATGATTAAAATGTGAAATAGAATTAATTATGTTCTTTCGCTATTATACAACTAAAAGTTGCCTAAATCCATTTTTATTATTGTGCAAAGCTTGGAGAGGGACGTTGAGAAAAGCATGCAACCATATGGTGTAATTGAAATGGAATGAAGTGGATATAAGGTAAGTCAGTCTAGATCGGAAAACATGAAGAAGTAGTACCAATAAGCATGACATCATGTAACACCTAGACAACTTATCTTTTCAAACACGATTTCTTGGTTTGACAATGGAAGAGAACTGTATTGCGTGTTTATTCGTGATGTGATTGAAATTGACTCAGACCTAAGAGACCAATTAAAAGATGTCAAAATAAAAAAAGACATATTAATCTTTTATGATAAAATTGCGTTTTTAAAGTCATCTATTTGGCATTTTGGGTGCAAATATACCCAGAGAGAGATCTTCAACAGATAGTGTATTTGTGTACCTTCGAAAGCCAGATATAATTGTATGAAAAATACCATATGGTGACTTCATGGAAGTGAATCACTAGATTGAAAATGAATTATATCGAACAGTTTCATAAGTAATCTGTTTATTCCGTATGTTATAGTTATTTAATCTTTAAATAATTCTTCTGCTAGCATCAGGGAAGTTTTGGGCGGCCTGTTTCCCTGTTGACGTCTTTCTTCATCAATCCACCAAGAGGTCCAGGAGGTCCCTGAGGGCCTGTTTCCCTGTTAACGTCTTTCTTCATCAATCCACCAGGAGGTCCCGGAGTGCCTGTTTCCCTGTTGACGTCTCTCTTCATCAATCCACCAGGTCCTGTTTCCCTGTTGGCGTCTCCTCTCTTCATCAATCCACCAGGAGGTCCTGGAGGGCCTGTTTCCCTGTTGACGTCTTTCTTCATCAATCCCCCAGGAGGTCCCGGAGAGCCTGTTTCCCTGTTGACGTCTCTCTTCATCAATCCACCAGGAGGTCCCGGAGAGCCTGTTTCCCTGTTGGCGTCTCTCTTCATCAATCCACAAGGAGGTCCCGGAGAGCCTGTTTCCATGTTGACGTCTCCTCTCTTCATCAATCCACCAGGAGGTCCCGGAGTGCCTGTTTCCCTGTTGACGTCTCTCTTCATCAATCCACCAGGTCCTGTTTCCCTGTTGACGTCTCCTCTCTTCATCAATCGACCAGGAGGTCCAGGAGGGCCTGTTTCCCTGTCGACGTCTTTCTTCATCAATCCACCAGGTCCTGTTTCCCTGTTGACGTCTCCTCTCTTCATCAATCGACCAGGAGGTCCCGAAGAGCCTGTTTCCCTGTTGACGTCTCTCTTCATCAATCCACCAGGTCCTGTTTCCCTGTTGACGTCTCCTCTCTTCATCAATCGACCAGGAGGTCCCGAAGAGCCTGTTTCCCTGTTGACGTCTCTCTTCATCAATCCACCAGGTCCTGTTTCCCTGTTGACGTCTCCTCTCTTCATCAATCGACCAGGAGGTCCCGGAGAGCCTGTTTCCCTGTTGACGTCTCTCTTCATCAATCCACCAAGAGGTCCCGGAGTGCCTGTTTCCCTGTTAACATCTTTCTTCATCAATCCACCAAGAGGTCCCTGAGTGCCTGTTTCCCTGTTGACGTCTCTCTTCATCAATCCATCAGGAGGACCATAAGGATCGTGAACCGTTTTCCTGTAAACGTCTCTCTTTATCCATCCTGAAAAACCAGGATGTCCTTGAGGACCTGTTTCCCTGTTTACCCTGTTGTCTCTCTTCAACGACCAAGGCCTGCCAGATAGAGCACGAAGCGTCTGGCTGTAAACGTCTCGCTTCGTCAAACCAGATTGAGGACAATTCTGTATTAAAATATAAGGAAAATGTTGTAAACAAATATGTTGTTCAACATTGAAACGTTTATATAGACATGCCAACATAACATAGTTAATACATAACAACACATAATACCTCTACTGTCAAAATGGGATTGTTGTTTTCTTTATATTTAGGGCCATTTAGTTCTATCCTCAGTTGAGCGAAAGTCAGAAGGGATTTACTCTGAATCTCAGAACCAGGGATCCGAAGAAACCCCTACTGTCAAAATTGGGTTCTTGTTTTTCTCGTATTTACGGCTATTTAACTCTATTTTCTGTTCAGTGAAGAGAAAGAATTCAGAGGGGCTAATTGTTACGACTCACTGACTGCAACTTTAATGGTCAATAACAGTATTACACAATATCAGGCAACCGAAACAATGACCTCCCCACAACAGTTACATGCTTTGGAATTTTGATGGGTTGGTGACGAAACAAGTTTCCCCTGCATATTTTGGCTTTTGTCTCTGGGTCAAAATGATGACAACTTTGGCCAATTTTGAGAAGCAAAAATAAAGTAAGATTCTGCAAGGTTTGACAAGTTTTCTGGCCAACCATGACAGGTTTTATCTATTGGTTTTCAGATAACAACCAAACTGAAAACATATTTATGCATAAATATCATTCAACTGGTGTTTTTCATATGTGGTGAAAAGTAACTAGCCATTAATAGTTACACGCCTGTCTCGCATTAATGTACAAGCTAAGCGTTGAAGGCTTCATTTAATAAATTTCATTTTCCCTGTATTTTTAAACTCAGATAATAGACTACAGACCTACATTCAGTAATGATCATTTTGGTAGAACGTGGATAGGTATGGGCTATTACAATAAAGTGAATGCACCTCGTTGGCTAGAAAAAATTCAATTGTCATTGATATTCAGGTAACATATCTCTGTCTGAGGATATATATGCTACCTTGAAGTATAGAAATAATGGTACATGACAATTCTATGACAAGATTTTTGTCTTCCAAGATTCGGTTTCACAAAGTGACGTTATCCTGACCTCTATTTTATACCTTAAATAATTATACAATCCTCTTTTCAATTTAGAATCATATTTGTGTGGAGACTTTCATGATAGGAAGCATGCCATTGAAATTATGCAAAATAATATTCCAATGATTGCTCTATTTTTGTTTTAGCTGAATTCGATCTGTTCATAGATCAGATGTCATTTCGACCATTTAGTGGGTCTTGTCAAGTATGGGTATATATATTTGTTGCCATTTCTGAACTTAATGACAAGCTTTTGTCTGTCACGTCACTATCCATCAGCAGACAAGTGTGCGAACAAACTTAAAATTTTTGGGATGCACTTTTCACTGGCCTATCCTTTACTTTGTGTAAGGAATCGGGAACAGTCAATTTGAATGTAGACTAATATACAACAAATATTTTTCCTTCACTAATGCAAGATAAGAACTTTTCTAAATCCATTTTATCAGTGAGCCTAAGCCTTGTAAAGACGTTAGGAAAACATGAAATCATATAGTGTAATTGAAATGGAATGAAATAGATATAAGGTAATATATAGTGTGGTTGAAATGTCATGAAGTGGATATAAGGATGTAGGTATTTATATCAGAAAACATGGAGAATTTATAAGTGTGACATCATGCATCTTCCTACGCAGAGCCTAAAAGGTCAGTTTCCAAACTGTCATTTTAGGCCTTGCTGCAGAGACTTTACTTTTCTGTGCTGCTATAGTGCCCCGACAGAGTAGAGAGCAAGCACAGAAAACTCAAGGCTATGCAGCAAGGCATAAAATGACAGTTTGGAAACTGGCCTTTTAGGCTCTGCGTAGGAAGATGGACATCATGTAACAACTAGATGGATAGATAAACATGATTCATTGGTTTGACAATGAAACACAACTGTTTTGAATGGTAGTCGGTTATATATTTCAACAAGATGTGTTGTTCTAATTGAATTAAAAATGACACTGACCACTTAAAAAATCGTTTTTTAGAATAACTTATAATAGAGTCTTTGAAACAATTAATCTATTTCGCATTTGGGAATGCAAATGCACAGAGAGAGTAAGACAGAGAAAGAGAGAAAGAGAGAGAGAAGAGAGAGAGAGAGAGAGAGAGAGAGAGAGAGAGAGAGAGAGAGAGAGAGAGAGAGAGAGAGAGATAGAGAGAGATTGAGAGAGAGAGAGAAGTTACTCACTAGATAAAAAGGCAAATATATCAAGATTTGCATCAATAATCTGTTTATTCCGTTTGTAATAGTTTTTTATTTTCAAAGAATTCTTCTGCCAGCATCAACCTAGGGCTCGAACGCATCAGGTAGAGCAGTAACAACCTCTTTCTTCTCCAATCCATAAGCATACGTTTCGTCTGTGTTGTTTTCTCTATTCCAATCTATCAACACCTTTCTTCATCAATCCATGGTCAGGATAAAAAGATTCCCTCTGCCTGTTTGCGGTTCTCTTTGTCAATCCAGGAGGATGATTCAACCTCTGCCTGTCAACATCTCTCTTCGTCAATCCACGAGGATGATTCAACCTCTGTCTGTCAACATCTCTTTTCGTCAATCCAGGAGGATGATTCAACCTCTGTCTGTCAACATCTCTCTTCGTCAATCCAGGATGATGATTCAACCTCTGTCTGTCAACATCTCTCTTCGTCAATTCAGGAGGATGATTCAACCTCTGCCTGTCAACATCTCTCTTCGTCAATCCAGGAGGATGATTCAACCTCTGTCTGTCAACATCTCTCTTCGTCAATCCAGGATGATTATCCAACCTCTGCCTGTCCACATCTCTCTTCGTCAATCCAGGAGGATGATTCAACCTCTGTCTGTCAACATCTCTCTGAGTCAATCCAGGAGGATGATTCAACCTCTGTCTGTCAACATCTCTCTGAGTCAATCCAGGAGGATGATTCAACCTCTGTCTGTCAACATCTCTCTTCGTCAATCCAGGATGATTATCCAACCTCTGCCGGTCAACATCTCTCTTCGTCAATCCAGGAGGATGATTCAACCTCTGTCTGTCAACATCTCTCTGAGTCAATCCAGAAGGATGATTCAACCTCTGTCTGTCAACATCTCTCTGAGTCAATCCAGGAGGATTATTTAACCTCTGTCTGTCAACATCTCTCTTCGTCAATTCAGGAGGATGATTCAAACTCTGTCTGTCAACATCTCTCTTCGTCAATCCAGGAGGATGATTCAACCTCTGCCTGTCAACATCTCTCTTCGTCAATCCAGGAGGATGATTCAACCTCTGCCTGTCAACATCTCTCTTCGTCTATCCAGGAGGATGATTCAACCTCTGTCTGTCAACATCTCTCTGAGTCAATCCAGGAGGATAATCCAACCTCTGCCTGTCAACATCTCTCTTCGTCAATCCAGGAGGATGATTCAACCTCTGTCTGTCAACATCTCTCTTCGTCAATCCAGGAGAAAGATTCAACCTCTGTCTGTCAACATCTCTCTGAGTCAATCCAGGATGATTATCCAACCTCTGCCTGTCAACATCTCTCTTCGTCAATCCAGGAGGATGATTCAACCTCTGCCTGTCAACATCTCTCTGAGTCAATCCGGGATGATTATCCAACCTCTGCCTGTCAACATCTCTCTTCGTCAATGCAGGAGGCCTTTTCAACCTCTGTCTGTCAACATCTCTCTTCGTCAATCCAGGAGGATGACTCAACCTCTGTCTGTCAACATCTCTCTTCGTCAATCCAGGAGGATGATTCAACCTATGTATGTCAACATCTCTCTTCCTCAATCCAGGAGGATGATTCAACCTATGTATGTCAACATCTCTCTGAGTCAATCCAGGATAATTATCCAACCTCTGCCTGTCAACATCTCTCTGAGTCAATCCAGGATGATTATCCAACCTCTGCCTGTCAACATCTCTCTTCGTCAATCCAGGAGGATGATTCAACCTCTGTCTGTCAACATCTCTCTGAGTCAATCCAGGATGAATATCCAACCTCTGCCTGTCAACATCTCTCTTCGTCAATCCAGGAGGATTATTTAACCTCTGTCTGTCAACATCTCTCTTCGTCAATCCAGGAGGATTATTTAACCTCTGTCTGTCAACATCTCTCTTCGTCAATCCAGGAGGATGATTCAACCTATGTCTGTCAACATCTCTCTTCGTCAATCCAGGTGAATTATTCAACCTCTGTCTGTCAACATCTCTCTTCGTCAATCCAGGAGGATGATTCAACCTCTGTCTGTCAACATCTCTCTTCGTCAATCCGGGAGGATGATTCAACCTCTGTCTGTCAACATCTCTCTTCGTCAATCCAGGAGGATGATTCAACCTCTGCCTGTCAACATCTCTCTTCGTCAATCCAGGAGGACTTTTTAACCTCTGTCTGTCAACATCTCTCATCGTCAATCCAGGAGGATGATTCAACCTCTGTCTGTCAACATCTCTCTTCGTCAATCCAGGAGGATGATTCAACCTTTGTCTGTCAACATCTCTCTTCGTCAATCCAGGTGAATTATTTACCTCGTTGTCACCATCTCTTTTCTCTAACCCAGGAATATAATTCATCTTATTGTAACCGCCTCTTGGGTCCAATCCAGGTGCATTATATACCTTGTTGTCGCCATCTCTCTGCTCTAGCCCAGGAATATGTTTCAACTTGTTTTGGTCTTTTCTCTTCATCAGACCAGGCGAACCATTTCCAGAAACATCCTGTTTCTCGAAATAAATGTGCATTATTACAAGTTACGTCATAGTGGGTCAAACTTTGCCTCTATACGATATATCATAGGTTATTTCAATGATTGATTACTAAATGCCTATTGACATAATAATGACAATTCAATAATGCTCTTTTTAATCAAACTTTTATTGGAGCCAATTATCTTGATAGATTATTGTTATCACTTTTTGTGCATTTGTTTTGTGTTTTTATAACTAAGTTATCGTCATACATGTTGTTTAAGCACGCAAATGATAGTATTATTGTTGTTTATTGTACATTATTTTGTCATGAAAACACTTTCTGTGAAACGGTTTTCATCCCGTTCCATCAGCGTATATATGTTTCCACGTTGAGATCCAACACTTTTTCTAGTATACATCAGGCCAAAAACCCTTGTATCGCTATACATAGTTAGCCAATCAAATGACAGGCGTTACGCAAAAGCACCTATCTGAATCAGAAATCATTACAGTGAAATTTAAATCAATGAGAGAATTACATAAATAATATATTGTCAGGTTGCATTGACTAAGCTCGCAAGCAGCGTTCTGTAAGAATAGGTACCCTGTGAGGCATAGAATGGTCATTAACCTGAGCGCCACATAAGGATGCGGGTTGAATACTCCCCAGGAAGTTGAATTGGAAAAATGATCGGACGGTGATAGAATGCGATTGACCAGGGGAAACAATGTAAGCGCCTTGAGCAACCAATAGTGGATGGATATGTGCACTATATAAATATTCATATAATAATAATAATAAAGATTTCCATCAGAGGAATCGCTAGATGACAGTCTACAGAGTTCTACATAGTTAATTGAAAACATACATGCGTTGAGTAACCAGCCGTCAGTGATACAAGGCTTTTGGCCAGAAGGATATCAGGAGATGTGTTGAAGCTCAATTGTCTTACACACACTATGGATATCACAATTTAGTTTCATATCATACTTACGAGACTTAGCTCTGGTTCATTATTCTTTAAAGCGTCCAGCGAAACTGAAATAAAACATAGACATTCAAATGTGAGTTCTATTTTTAAGACTATAAACAAGTTCACAATACCACTGAATTAAGTAACAGTTTTCAAGTCTATCAAAAATATGTATGTTTGATTATCACGGGCACGTTTACTCCCAAAATAAGATATTCAAGTAAAACTTCCCTATGCATCTTCTCTGCTGTCAGTGTTGTCATATTTGATATATATAATATATAAATAGTTATATAAAATAATGAAGGCTGATCAATTCAATTTCAAACTGACCATTGAAACCGTTAAGAGGATGAGACTTTCTTATTCCGTGCGATGATTCCATATAACTTATAATGATTATATATTACTATAGACAGAATATCAGCCATTTTGGTTAAATATCAATTTTGTTTGGATTGATATCAAGACGCTATGTTGCAATGTTTCCTATAAATGGTGTTGCATGAACCATAGAATTATTCCCACTTGCACCAGAGGTCTAGTACAGAGAAATGACTGGACTAGTTTCTATAAATATTGAACCAAGTTTCAGATATACAGAGGCAAACAAGACATACAGTTCCCAGTTGCTAGTTCCAAGTAGATAGTTGTAAGCTTACGGTTCCAAAATACTTTTAAACAATATTTTCGTTTTGGTCAAAACACACATGATATTTTTAAATATGAACGTCTAGTTTACCCTTTTAAATGATAACATGTGTTACAAAAGTGTAAATGAGAATCAAATATCGGGATATTAGTACTTATTTTACCATGGCACCACTAAATAAATGGCGGACAAACTTGGACATAATTATTCTGCAAGTTGGGCAATTATGTTTACGTAGACAGTGTCAGCCTTTGCAGGTGTTACTTCAGTCAAAATATGATAGTGACACTCGTCAAAACAATTCTAGACGCAACAGTTATTTAGATAAAATAGACCCAGGGGCCTAATTAATCATGGATTCTCTCAAACATGAACAAAACGCTGTGATCAAGTTCCTTACCAGGGAGGGATGTAAAGCTACAAAAATACATAATCGCATGTTTTGCGAGACAAAAGCTTCTAACTAATCAATAATTGACTCTGGTCTGTTCAGTTTAAAAGGATCAGGAAGTCCTTAGACGATGACCCACGGTCACCAAACTTGAAGTTATTGTCACTACCGAAAGAAGAAATTTATTGGACCACCATGTGAAACTGTCTTTGGAATTCCAGATAGCAGCTGGAAGTGTTGAAACTCACTCATGATCACCGTTGTATCTCTAAGTATCTGTAAGATTGGTACCAAAAATCTCAGAGTAAAAGATCGTAATCAAACAACTGAACATTATGTGGATCTGTATCTTTAAAATGCTGATGAAACCGGGTTTCTGTCTCGTCTGGTGGAAGTGACAAAACCTTGATCTACCACTGGACCCTGTTACTATATTTGAATTCAAGAAGGGACGGTGCCAAAGTTCTACTTAACTGAAGATTTGCATCATCAATTGGCAAGGTTATGGCAACCCTCTTTAGGGATACGAAAGGCATATTGTTGATTAATTACATGCCACCTTAAGAAACAATGAATTGTGAAATAATGCGAACTTGATGCAACCATTGCGAAACGTGAAACACAACTGAATGCTGTGGCGTGATGTTCTGCTTTTGCGAGACAACAGTTCACAAGTCTAGAGTTGTACAGGCCACTTTACGTGAGTGAGGATTCGAACAGCTGAATCAACCTACAGCCCAGACCTATCTCGAGCGACTATTTCCTGTCTGAAAACTGAAATCTGCCCTCACAGAAGGCACTTCCGGGAAGACGAGGACGTCAGGACTACTACAAAGGCGAGGTTAAGGGGTAACCCGAAGACTTCTACAAAAGTGGCACAAAAAGCCACAAAGAGAAGTAGACTAAGGGTATTGAGATGAGTTGTTATAAAACTGAAAAATAAAAGTAACAAATTGGTTATCCGAGTTCGCTTGTCATTGAAGTTGCAAAACCTATTAAACTCACTCGTATCTTCATAAGGTAAATACATTCTATAAAAACTTACCAGCAAATGCCAGCATGAAGAACCAAATTCTTTTGTAAGACATGCTTACTGCTAGCTTGTCTATATAAATTACAAATGAGTTTGAGATGATAAAACCACTTTTATACATTCAAAAAGGTTTAATTTAATTTCTTAAAAAAACGTTAATAATCAGAGCAGAATTGATCAAATTTATCAAAATGTTGTATGTCTGATAATCATTTCCGTCTGATAATGAGATAAGCGATATGCAGCGGTTGTTCATAATAATTTATACGTTTTTGTTAGAGGACAATAACTTTAATTTAATAGATAGCAATACTCTACAATTCTATCTTCGCAAATGGATACATTTTATTTACGGCAGTTGAATTGCCGAAATTAATATTATCACTTCATAGTTTAATGATAGAAACAGGCAGGTATAAAAGGATACATGCTTATGAAAGGTTTTTTAAATTGAGTGTAACAGAGATTGGAGACAAGTTTCATTTTCCTTTCATCCTTAAATATTCAAATCATAAGGAAATAATACATAAATATATTAAACAGTAATATTGATAAAACACAAATGTTTATGAATTGGTAATATTATTAACATTACAAAATACTAGTCAAATATATAAGTCAGGCAAATTTCTTGTCATGTTCTTCTTCTCCTTTCATGTTTTCATCCATCCGGTCATATTGTCATTTTGTTTTCTCATAATAGAATGAAATGTTAAATATTTCACCGAATAAAAGAATTGAATTAAATTGACTAATGGAAATCATAGTTATTCAATAGAACAACAGTTCTGGGTATACCTATTCCATTATTCCATTAAATGTTTTGTCTATTTTCATTCTTCGCACTGCTGGTTCATTTTTCAGCTTATATCTAAAAAAGCGTAATTGGAAGTTTTAAGAGTAGTCCAATCATTTTCTACATACGTATTGTAAGTATATTTGTTTTATAATTTAAAATTGGCAACATTTTTTATCACTTTATTTCTTTTTAAACTTGATACAGCACGCTCATATATGTTATGCAAAAATATTATAAGTTATACCATTCAGAGGTAGGGTATTTGGGGAGATAGCAGCCTCGAGCTTAGTGTTATGCGACGAGCCGAATCCTCTGAATGGTAAAACGAATTTATCTGACCGAACGTTTAAACAAAACACATATAATATGAAGATAAAGAAATACGTTAACAGTGTAAACCCTTTGACTATAGTTTGTTAAAAGCTACATATAAGTTGATCAAAAAGAACCAGCTTGATCATGTGTTCGAGGTAACATACATTGTACATTTCAAGACGCTCAATCTGCACGCTTTTTTATGCTATTTATGTGCCGGGGTATAAATAATTTATCCTCCCGCTCAAGAGGGTGATATCAGTATTTATCCAGGGTCACGTGGACCAATCAGAGATCGAGATTCTCAACATTTGAATACTGACGATTGTCCTACCAATTTTAGAAGTTGGCGGAAGGGACAAACTCGTAAGTTTTTAAGGTCATCTGGGGAAAGGATGTTGTCACATTTAAGTGGGGGGCCAAATTTTGCGTTTTTAGCTCAGTAGGGGTGATGTTGATGTCATCCTCTAATAAAAGTATAGGGGTTGTGGTTGGGTTGATGTCATTCTGTAGGAAAGTGGGAGGAGGACATTTTCCATTTCCTAGCTTGGAGTTCAGCAGGAGCAGAAGAGTATTTGATGCCACACACAATTAATTAGCCTTATGAGCAACAAAAATGGAAACAAAAATATCTCCTATGTTGGAAGTAGAATCTATACAGTCATGTCCTTGGCACTCCCGCTTTTTATGGGCCTGAAGCTAGAAATCCGTGCAAAGTCAACCCATTTACATAATCTGTGGCTCTTCCACAATTGTTACTCAATTCACAAAATCAATGTGTTTTCGAATGTATCTTAGTTTTTGAATTACATAATTTCCATTATTTGTACATATAAATTATATACGTAGTTTGGAAAATCATCACTATCAAAACTCTAGTAATCGTTGTCACATACACAAAACAAACTGATCACATCATAAGATTCTATAACACCATATAAAGACTTATGAAAGAAAGTAAAGGGGTATTAGCAAGTTTTTAGGGGAACAAAAGGAAAATGAAAATAATGCTTCTCATGGGAATACAATGCATTTAATCTAAATGGAGCCGTAATAATTCAAATATATAATGTAAAGTTGAGCCATGCGAGTCCTTTTTCTTACACCAAATGAATTAAAGGTGTTCACACAAAATGGCCGCCCATTGATTTTAGATGAATCTTCATCTCTGTCCTCTGACTATAGATAATTCGTTTGTGTTATGAGATTTTTGACACTATCAAAGTAATACATTTAGCATTAACGTACAATTATTAGTTAAAATTGTAAAATAAAAAAATATTTTAAAAAACGTTCTATACTGTCCCTTTAATAGGAAAATAGATCATTTCTTACTTTTGACAAATTGGGTCATTTCTGGTGTTATCATGTGCATAAACACGATTAGTGGAAGACCTATGCGTAAACATTTTTGTTTTTCATTACAATATGTACACTATCTTTGTTGAACGTTTAGTAGCTAGTAAATGGGTACGACTGTATGTAGTCTTGACTTAACAGAGAGATAACGATGAAAGCTGGGAACACACATGTGTGTTTGATGATATTTTCACTAGGGTAATTCCAGCTCAATTCGACCAAAGCCTCCCAGTTGATGACATCGATTTATTTCATTTTTACACCAAACATAGTACATATATAGGTCATTACAAAAACAAAATATTCGTATTGGTTTTGCGTAAGGGTTGTTTAATTGTGGCACCCATCGTAATTCTTTTAAATATACCACTTGCAGAAAATTATTCGCAAAAACATATATTCTGCCTGCTCATTGTTATTTTTTTGTATATAAGTTGTTGATATAATTCTTAAGCAGCATATGTTTACAGTTTGCAGATATTAAGGAAATACCCTGAGTTACGCTAATTTCAAATTCGGTAATTTTTTAAGCGATTTCTCGGTTGGATCCATTTAAAAAAGCAGTATCAAAGTATATGGTGACTTGAGTGAAAATAATTTGTATGAAGAACGAAAGTATCAATCGAACAGTCCAGAACCTAAATAATACATACTTTCACCAAGTCGTATTGAGTTTTAGTGAACTTAAATACACCTACCCTCGACAAAAAACGGAAATTCTACCATTTACAGCTTATTCCTCATTTTATGAACTCTAACATATGAAAAAAAGAAATAAAGGTTTTTAGACATAGCATGTTAAATTAAGGATGCTTCATTTCGAATAGTCTGTAAAATATAACGTTTCTACGTAATGAAAGGATGCAAAAATAGTCCTGTAACAGTATATTTGAATATGCCACTGAATTAACTAACAGTTCATATAAGTTTATCAAAAATATTATGTTGAATTATCACGGGGAACGTTTACTCCCAACATAAGATATTCAAATAAAACTTCCCTATGCATCTTCTCTTAATCTTGTAATTTTTTTGATGGCTTCAACTAATTAAGGCTGATTGGTTGAAAGCAATCACTCGTTTCAAACTGACCATTGAAACATTTTAGAAGATGAGAGTTTCTTCATCTATGCGATGATTCCATATAACTTTTAATGATTACATATTACTATAGACAGAATATCAGTCATTTTGGTTAAATATCATTTGTTTTGATTGATATCAGGACGATGTGTTGCAATATTTACTATAAATGGTGTTTCATGAACCATAGAATTATTCCACCTCCCAGAGGTTTAATCAAGAGAAATAACTGGACTACTCTCTATGAATATGGAATTTCAGGAACAACAAGCTTGATATCGCACCAAGTTTAAGGCATACAGAGACGAACGAGACATACAGGTACCTGTTGCTAGTTCCATGTAGATGGTTGTAATCGTAAGGTTCCAAGATACTTGTAAACAGTATTTTCGTTTTGGTCAATAGCACATTGTATTTTAAATATAAACGTCTAGTTTAGCCTTTTTAGTGTTAAACAACAAGAAACCTCATTATTTTACCCATGTTAATTGATAAATATGTACAGAAAACATTGTCAACTTCAAAAAACACCAAAAAACGTTTTCATCGGCCCTCTAATAACAAAGATATCGCCCTTCAAAGTGCGCAAATTTTAGGCTTCTCAATTTGACAGTCTGAAAAGGGATTCAACCGGATATACGATATTGCCTTTACTGCGCATGCGAGAAAGGGCGATGTGATGTGGCAGGTTATGATTGGCCGAGAGAAGTTTTACAGACTCTGTAAAATTACATCATATACAAAACGGAAATGGGCCTATCAATGTAAATATAACAGACAATGGTGGTAAATAAACAGAATAAACATGTTTTAGCACAATTTAGAAGCCTCATCTGTCCGGCAATAAAACAGAGTAGTAATTAAACAGTTATGGCACATCGTAACTGATTGTGTAATTACAGGCCTAGGGAGTCGCGCTTGGGATATTTCACACTCTTTGACAATGTTGTTACAAGAATTAGGGGATGTTGTTTTAGAGATCAAGCATGTCTGCCCATCTATGACACGCCCAGTTGTCAAAGCACTAGTCATCCATTGGTCAACAATAAGACAAAATAGATCCAATCAAAACTTAAACATTTAGAATTTATCATATGCATTGCATCTGTCTTGAGATGAACACATTCAGTACAGACACATGAGATGGAGTATTTTGCGTTTACAGTGACTTCAATAAGGTAGGCTTTGGTCACATGATATGTAAACTAAACTTTGTGCATTCAAACTTATATGTATACATATTTGTTATTTAAGGCAGTTGTTTGCGTTAGAAGTTGACAAATATTTAAAATTTAAAATAACATTATCTCAAACAAAGATATAGAATGGTATTTATTTTACGCTGATGAGTTGTCTCTTTGTAAACTAACATTGTCTCTTTATTTGATTGAGAAACGCTCAAGACATGATGAAACATGGTGTCAAAAGGAGTATCAAATTGTATTACGAACTTAATACAATTTCATGACATGATGCCTCAATGACACTCTCTTTCCGAATATTTCGTAGTGTGTATATAGCAAAACCTCATTCAAATTATATAAAATTACTTCAGGATTATTCATAAGTTCCTTAAAACATTTCACTAACTTGTTTAATTTGTCTTCAATTTTATCTGGCCACTCATCACAAAATGTAAACTTAGAACTACTTAATTCATGCCTTGATGAAATATCCTTATGTTCATACCATTAATGAAGATATAACCTAAGCATTTAATTGCTTTGTTGTATGTTTTCGAAAATCGTTGTTTTTAATACTGTCACTGTATATGATATGTGTACTGATCTGTCCATGTTTACGCTACGTCACCATTTTGTTAGGGAGCGGCATAAATATAAACATATACCCCGTTTCTTTTTTAAAAATAGATATGCGAAACATAGTTCTATGACAGGGCTATGACATACCATGTAGTCTCATTGATGAATTGACTTTGGATCCCTCTGTAGAAGCCGTGATTAAGCTATCACCAGTCAAAAAGATTCAACCAAAGTTAGTAAATGTCTTCATTATATGTCTCACTAACTAACCGTCATACTGGAAAGTTGTTTTCTTTGTTTGTATAGTAATTATACGCCAAGTAAGTAAGTGACCGCTTGACTCAATACTGTAAACAATAGCAATAGCCTGACCAGTTTGGCGAGAAAAGGCGATGTGATGTGGCAGGTTATGATTGGCTGAGAGAAGTTTTACAGACTGAAAATATGCTGTTTGTTTTCAAAGTCATTAAATGACTATTTTGCGCATGTTTTTGAACGAACAAAATATCGATGTTATCTCAAGATATCTTTCTGTATCCATTTCTGCATTGTGTACCCCCTCGGGGTTACATGTTGTTTAATATGTGTGAAAAAAGTGTTAACTAAACTAAAATATTTAGATATGTAGACTTATTTACCATGGCACGATTAAATTGATGGCAGACAAATTGGGACATAATAATTTTGCAAGCTGGGCATTTAAGTTTACAGAGACTGTTAGCCCTTAGCACGTGTTACTCGAGTCAAAATACCATAGTGACACACGTCAAAACAAGTCTAGACGCAACAGTTATAAGGTAAAATAGACCCAGAGGCCTAATAAATCATGGATTCTTTCAAATACAACAATGGACAATGATCAAGTTCCTTACCAAGGAGGGATGCAAAGCTACAGAAATATAATCGCGTGTGTAATGTGATGGGTAAGAATGCTTCTAACTAATAAATAGTTTGTCGCTGGTCTGTTCAGTTTATAATGAACAGGGAGTCCTTAGACGATGACTCACGGTCACCAAACTTGAAGTTATCATCACTACCGAGTGAAGAAATGTATTTGACCACCGTGTGAAACTGTCTTTGGAATTCCAGATAGCAGTTGGAAGTGTTGAAAACTCACTCATGATCACCGTTGTATCTCTAGGTAATTGCAAGATTCTTACCAAAAAACCTCAGAGTAAAAGATCGTAATCAAACAAGTGAACATTATGTGGATCCGTATCTTTAAGATGCTGAAGAAACCTTGTTTCTGCACGTCTGGTGACAACAAAACATTGATCCACCACTGCAGTGGCGGCACCGCAGTTCTCCTTAACTGAAGGTTCGCATCATCAATTGGTAAAGTTATGGCATATTATTGATTAATTACATGCCACCAAATTCTACAAAGATTGATTTTAATTATGTCAAACTAATGCAATAATTGCGAAAAACAATTCAATAGAAACGCCATGGAATACTGTCACGTGGTGTTCTACTTTTGTCTAGAGTTGCACAGGCTACTTTACGTGTGTGAGGATTCGAATACCTAAATCATCCTCCCTACAGCCCAGACCTCTCGCGAGCGACTACTTCCTGAAATCCGTCCTCATGGAAGGCACTTCCGGGATGACGAAGACGTCAGTACTGCTACAGAGGCGAGGTTATGAGGATAACCCGAAGACTTCTTCAAAACTTGTGTCAAAAGTGGCACCAAAAGTCACGAAGAGAAGTAGAATAAGTGTATTAAGATGAAGGGTTATCATACTGAAAAATAGTAACAAATTGGTTATCCGAGTTCGTTTTATATTGAAGTTGCAAAACCTATGAAACCCCCTCGTGTCATCACAAGGTAAATACATTCTAAAACACTTACCAGCAAAAGCCAGCATGAAGAACCAAATTATTGTGTAGGACATGCTCACTGCTAGCTTTTCAATATAATTTAAATATGAGTTTTTAAATAATCAGACCAAATTTTTCAATTATTATCAAAAGGTTATAAGTCTGATCATCATGTTTGATAATGAGATAAGCGAGATGCAACAGTTAATTATAAAAATTTATACGTTTTTTTGTTCGAGGCTAATTATCAAATCAACTAAGTGTAAATTGTATGTCAATTTAATAAATAACAATACTCGGCGCTTCTACCTCCGCTGCTTGAGAACGACACAAGAATCTGTGTCGAAACGTCGCATACAATGAACAAAGAAGTTGTCATCCATATATTCCTCAGCATTAACATCTGTATAGATTAATATGTACATACTCCTTTCCAAATATGTTTGTGAATATTTACAGAACTGAATTCCACCATACCATCAGATCATATTATCATATTGTTTTGTCATAGTCCAATGAAATGTAATATTTAACGGAATAAAGGAATTGAATTAAATTGACTAATGGAAATCGTAGTTATTCAATTGAACAACAGTTCTGGGTATACTTATTCCATTATTCCATTATTCCATTAAATATTTTGTCTATGAAGCTGGCATTTATCGTTCTTCGCGCTGCTGGTTCATTATTCAGCTTATATTTAATAAAGCGTAAAACGAACTTTTAAGAATAGTCAAATCAGTTTATATGTACGTATTGTAAGTATATTTGTTTTATAATTTAGGAAATATTTTTATCACTTTATTTCTTTTTAAACTGGATACAGCACGCTCAAACATGTAATGCAAAAATATACAACATTTGACTACTGACGATTGTCCTACCAATTTTGGAAGTTGGCGGATGGGACAAACTTGTCATTTTTAAGGCCATCTGGGGGAAGGATGTTGTCACAATAGTGGGGGCTTAATTTTGCGTGTTTAGCTCAGTAGGGGTGATGTTGATGGCGTTCTTTACTAAAAGTTGGGGGAGGGTGATGTCATTCTGTAGGAAAATGGGGAGGGGTGGGGCACATTTTCAATTTCCTAGCTTGGAGTTGAGAAGGAGCAATAGGGTATTTGATGCCATCTTCACACACAATTTATTAGCCTGATCCTGACCTCTATTCTATACCTTGATCTAATACAATCCTTTTGTTCAATTTAGAATCATATATGTCTGGAGACTTGCATCATAGAAAGCATGAAATTGAAATTATCCAAAGTAATATTTCAAGGATTGCTCTCTTTTTATTTTAGCTGAATTCGATCTTTTAACACAGTTCTATCCAAAAAATGTTTAACCTACTGGGCCAACTGTATCTGAGGGTATATATATCATGTTTTCATCCTCAAACCTTTACATTATCTTCAAGATAGTGGTGTAAAGTTTCCTACTTTAGCATGTTGGAATAGAATGATTAGTCATATTATAAAGATATTAAGATTAGTTCTAATTTGACAGAAGCATCCAACATTGTCCAAATTTGAATACTTTAATCCCAAATACTTTGATTGAGCATTAAAGAAAATGCATGGCAAGTTTTAAAGCTGATGATACATTTATTAAGAATGGACAGAGTCCGCCAATGTTGGCTTTTAAACATTTGGTCCCCTGTCCCTTACTGGGGTGTATTATTCACTTATGACACAGCTCAGACCGCAAGAGTGCCGGTCTCATGTTGCTGAGGTATATATAAAAAGGGATTTGGTTTCTCACGTGAAAGAAAGGTTGTATATGAGAAAGGGTAAACATCAGATAGTTCGGACTGAACCAATCTTCTTTAATACGATGAATTCATTTCGACCATTCGGTGGGTCTTGTCAAATATGGGTATATAAATTTGTTGCCATTTCTGAAATTAATAGCAATCTGTCACAACACTATCCATAAAAGACAGCATACGGTTCACGATATTTGCACAAGCAGACAAGTATGTGAACAAACTCTCTATTTCGTGATGCATTGGACAATGCACTTTTTAATGGCTTATCCTTTACTGTCAGGGAACAGTCAATTTGAATGGAGACTAATATACAACAAATAATGTTCCTTCACTATTGCAAGACTAAACCTTTACTAGATCCAGTTAATCAGTGAGTGAGTTAAATCATATAGTGTGGTTGAAATGGCATGAAGTGGATATTAGAATGTACGGAGATAAAAAAAACAACGTTAAATCAAACAGTTTCGTAAATAATTTGTTTATTCTGTGTGTAATAGTTTTTTTCTTCAAAGAAATCTTCTGGTTCCATCAACCTAGGGCTCGAATGCATCAGGTAGAGCAGTAACAAGCTTCTCAACCTCTCTCTTCTCCAATCCATTCGCTAACCCAGGCATATAATTCATCTTGTTGTCACCATCTCTTTGTTCTAACCGAGGTGCATAATTCATCTTGTTGTCACCATCTCTTTGTTCTAACCCAGGAATATAATTCATCTTGTTGTCACCATCTCTTTGTTCTAAGCCAGGAATATAATTCATCTTGTTGTCACCATCTCTTTGTTCTAACCCAGGTGCATAATTCATCTTGTTGTCACCATCTCTTTGTTCTAACCCAGGAATATAATTCATCTTGGTGTCACCATCTCTTTGTTCTAAGCCAGGAATATAATTCATCTTGTTGTCACCATCTCTTTGTTCTAACCCAGGTGCATAATTCATCTTGTTGTCACCATCTCTTTGTTCTAACCCAGGAATATAATTCATCTTGTTGTCACCATCTCTTTGTTCTAACCCAGGTGCATAATTCATCTTGTTGTCACCATCTCTTTGTTCTAACCCAGGTGCATAATTCATCTTGTTGTCACCATCTCTTTGTTCTAACCCAGGTGCATAATTCATCTTGTTGTCACCATCTCTTTGTTCTAACCCAGGTGCATAATGAACCTCGTTGTCACCATCTCTCTGCTCTAGCCCAGGAATATAATTCATCTTGTTGTCACCATCTCTTTGTTCTAACCCAGGTGCATAATTCATCTTGTTGTCACCATCTCTTTGTTCTAACCCAGGAATATAATTCATCTTGTTGTCACCATCTCTTTCTTCTAACCCAGGTGCATAATTCATCTTGTTGTCACCATCTCTTTGTTCTAACCCAGGTGCATAATTCATCTTGTTGTCACCATCTCTTTGTTCTAACCCAGGTGCATAATTCATCTTGTTGTCACCATCTCTTTGTTCTAACCCAGGTGCATAATGAACCTCGTTGTCACCATCTCTCTGCTCTAGCCCAGGAATATAATTCATCTTGTTGTCACCATCTCTTTGTTCTAACCAAGGTGCATAATGAACCTCGTTGTCACCATCTCTCTGCTCTAGCCCAGGAATATGTTTCAACTTATTTTCGCCGTTTCTCTTCATCAGACCAGGCAGACCAACTCCAGAAACAACCTGTTTCTCGCAATAAAAGTGCATTATAATAATGTTATTAATCAAGTTTTTCCGTATTGGTCCGAGGACCTGTAACTGGGCCAATACGGAAAAACTTGATTAATGACATTTTTATTAATTAACTTCTTTGTAATTTACTTGCACAAAATTAGAGAGTTAATTTTTACCGAAATCAAAATTATCAATGAGATAGATGAACTGTCATATATGTTGAAAGTTTTGAAGCCATAGCTTCGGACTCTCGCCATTTGTGTGTATGCGCATGCTCAGACTTGTATTGGCCCAGTCTGCTCGTATTGGCCCTGTTTTACTCGCATTGGCCCAGTTTTCCTGTATTGGCCCAGTTGTTGATTCGTATAGTGAAGGCCGTATAAATTGTATAAGTACCATATCATTGATAGTTAATTAATAATACAAGTAACGTCATAGTGGATCAAAAATTGCCTCTCTACGATCTGTCATAGGATATCTTAATGCTTACTAAATGCCTATTGACATTATAATGACAATTTAATGATGTTCAAAATGTTGTTGGAGCACACTTATCTTGATGTCTTGATAGATTATTGTTATCGCTTTTTGTGCATCTGTTTTGTGTTTTATGCACTAGTTATTGCCATATTTTAAATACAAACGGTGTTAAGATCATATTAATGATGTTGATTGGACATTGTTTTTTCATAAAAACACTTTTTGCTTTAACAGAATATCAAACGTTCTTCATCCTGCTCCATCAGCGAAAATTCAACAAATCCTCTGATATCCATCAGACAGAAACCCTTGTATCGCTATACATAGTTAGCCAATCAAAGGACAAGTTTTTCGCGATAACGGCACCTTCCCCTTCCCGGATGAGAAATCATAACAGTTTAATTTAAACCAATGAGAGTGTTATTACATAATATATCGTCAGGTCGTCACTGCTAGGCTCGTAAGCAGCGTTCCGTAAGATTTCCATCAGAGGAATCGCTAGATGACAGTGTATAGAGTTCCACATAGTTTGGTTGAAAACATACATGCGTTGAGTAACCAGCCGTCAGTGATACGATGGTTTTGGCCAGAAGGATATCAGGGGATGTGTTGAAGCTCAATTGTCTTACACACACTATGGATATCACAATTTATTTTCATATCATACTTACGAGACTTAGCTCCGGTTCAGTATTCTTTAAAGCGTCCAGCGAAACTGAAATAAAACATAGACATACTAATGTGAGTTCTATTATTTTGGACTTCAAACAAGTTCACAATACCACTGAATTAAGTAACAGTTTTCAAGTCTATCAAAAATATATATGTTTAATTATCACGGGGCACGTTTACTCCCAAAATAAGATATTCAAGTAAAACTTCCCTATGCATCTTCTCTGTTGTCAATGTTGTCATATTTGATATATATGATATATAAATATTTATATAAAATAATGAAGGCTGATCAATTCAATTTCAAACTGACCATTGAAACCGTTTAGAAGATGAGACTTACTTAATCCGTGCGATGATTCCATATAACTTATAATGATTATATATTACCATAGACAGAATATCAGCCATTTTGGTTAAATATCATTTGTTTGGATTGATATCAGGACGATGTGTTGCGTGTTTACTATAAATGATGTTTCATGAGGCATAGAGTTATTCCCACTTGTACCAGAGGTTTAGTACAATGATATGACTGGACTAATCTCTATGAATATGGAATTTCAGGAACAACAAGCTTGATATCGCACCAAGTTTCAGGCATACAGAGGCGAGCGTGGCATACAGTTCCCGTTTGCTAATTCCAAGTAGAAAATTGTTAGCTTACGGTCCCAAACAATACTTTTAAACAGTATTTTCGTCTTGGTCAATACACACATAATATTATTTAATATAAACGTCTAATTTATCCTTTCAATGATAACATGTGTGAAAAAAAGTGTTAATTAGACTCAAATATCGGGATATTAGTACTCACCCAATCTAGTTAAAACTAACTGTTATTGATACGCCCCTAAGTCCTCACGTTAAATCTAGCTACTAACCCACCTGGTCCGTGTCACGCATGCGCGGATATCAACCAATGGAATAAGAACTGGCTGATCTCTTTGAATCGGACAATCTAATTAAAACATCTAACCCGAAGACTTCTACAAAGGTGGCACCGAAAGCCACGAAGAGATGTACAATAGTTTTATTGAGATGAAGGGTTATCTTACTGAAAAATCAAAGTAACAAATTGGTTATCCGAGTTCGTTTTATATTGAAGGTGCAAAACCTATAAAACCTCCACGTTTATTCATAATGAAAATACATTCTATAAAAACTTACCAGCAAATGCCAGCATCAAGAACCACATTCTTTTGTAAGACATGCTTACTGCTAGCTTGTCAATATAAATTACAAATGAGTTTGTGATGATAAAACCACTTTTATACATTCAAAAAGGTTTAATTTAATAATAAAAAATAATAAAAATTCAATAATCAGAGTAGAATTTATCAATTATTATCAAAAGATTATATGTCTGATCATGATTTGGGTGATAATGAGATAAGCGAGATGCAACAGTTGTTCATAATAATTTATCCTTTTTTTAGTTTGAGGCCAATTATCAAATCAACTAAATGTAACTTATACATTAATTTAATAGATAAGATACTCAGCAATTCTACCTTCGCTTGTACGGGGTACATACATTTTACTTACAAGAGTTATATACCTAAATGCAGATATTATCATCAAATAGTTAAATGATAATATTAGGCAGCTATACTAGGACATCTTCTAATGAGAGTTTCATTTAAATAAGTTTTGTGTAAAGGAGATTGAAGACAAGTTTTATCCTTAAATGTTAAAAAAATATGAAAATAAGACAAACATATATTAAACAGCGTTATTGAAATAACGCATCTCTTAATAAATTGGTTCAATTATTTACCTTACAAAATACTAGACAATTAGGTAACGTAAATTTCTTGTCAACGCCATGAAAATAAGAAATAATCAATGTAACTGTATAGATTAATATGTATATTCTCTTTTCATAATATGTTTGTGAATATTTGTAAAACTGACTCAGATCTAGTTTTTTCTTCTGCAATGCATCCAGCAAAACCGAAATGAAACAGGTCAATTCAAGTCCGATCTAGTCAAGTTACATTCAATTATTAAGGGCTATAAAACAAGGTCACCCGCCTTTATGATTAATAATGTTGGGTTATCAGGAAAACTTTTATTTAGATATATTCTTCATATGTAATTTCTTGAGGAGAAGGAAATCAATTGAACTATCTCTGTGAATATGGATCCATGATATCGAACCAAGATTTGGGCATACTGAGACCAACGAGACAAATAACTACTCCTAATTCAAAATCTGCAGTTCCCAGTTATTTGTTAACATTATTTTCGTCTTCGTTAAAAACACATAATATTTAAAAGATATTCGAACAAGTTTCACAATTGACCTATTCTAATGATAACAGAACTGATAAACGTTAAACGTAGATTAAAACATTAAGTTATGTGACTTATTTCACAATGGTACCACTAAACAGATCAAACGACACAAGCTATCTGAATAAGGTGCAGACATTCAAAAACTCTTACCAGCAAAAGCAAGCACCAAGAACCAGATTCTCGTGTTAGACATGTTCACGACTAAGATGTCAACATGTACTTTAAATGAGTTTGTGATAATTAGACCTCTTTTATAGATTAAAAGAGATTTGATTTTTTAAAAACGTTAACTAACTAGAGCAGTTCTTATATACATGTATATTATGAATTAAATATTATGTAAAAATAAAATGTAATAAGTGTATTAAATTGGATATTATATAAAAGTTATGATTCTGATGATCATTTTCGTTTGATAATGTAATGAGGCGATATGAGGTAGTTTTGATAATAATTTTAGAGGCTTTCCTGATTGAAATTCATAATTATTCAATAGATCAACAGTTCTGAGTGGTTAAATTCTTTTAACATTTAATTACATATTTTGACCATTATGCTTGCCATTATCGTTGTTTCACACTACTGGTTCAATATTTAGCTTATGTAACATAACATAACATAATGTCAAAAGGAGTTTTAATAAATGTCTAATCAGTATCTATATATGCAGTGTGAGAAAATTTCTTTTATGATTTAAACCGAGCAACATTTTGATAATAACTTGATTCGAAATATTCTGTATCTGCTGTTACAAATTATACAAAATATTTTGTTGTGTTTAGTTCACATGTGTGAATATCACTCTATCAACATAACTTGTTTGAATAAATTCCACCATTATCATTCTAGATTATGTCACTTATGTATATGGTTGAATGATTATTATCCTTCAGAAGGACGGATTGACAAAAACACATATATGTTGGTATATCTTGGTTTCTCCTCATATATAAAGCTGTAATCAGATTTCATTGTATATGATATATGTTATGTGGGACATGACATGTTGATCATATATGGTATGTTGACTTGTATACTACTCACAAATTGATAGGACCCCTCTTTTTAGTGTGATTAAATCAACATAAATGTTGGGAAATATAATTAAGAGACTGATTAAAAATCATGTCAATTTATTGATCATTATTACAATGAAAAGAAGCAACAGTTTAAGATCCCTTATGACTGTAGCTGTCCAGGATGGATGACGTCGTGTCAGCAGGCTGATAAAATGATGCTGATGCGTTGTTGACCTTTGACAACCAAAACAATGAAGAAATGCTGCTGTACTAAAACTTGGCTTCCATGCTCTGTTAAGAACGCTTAATGATCATTACACAATAGATAATATGTTTTCACTCTATGCATTAGCCCACAAGTACTTACGTAAAGCAAAACATCGTTTTTGTGTAGCATTTATCGATTTCCGCAAGGCCTTATAAATTTTATTGGAAAAGGGTGTACACGGTAAGATATATAATATATATTGCGGATGATGTTGCACTCTTAGCAGATGGCATTGTTGAGTTGCAAAGGAAATTAGATATACTTGATGAGTTTTGTAAGAGATGGGGGTTTGAAGTGAATCTTGATAAGTCAAGGCTGGTTGTGTTTAGAAATGGTGGATGTGTTATGAAGTGTGAAAAGTAGTTTTATAGAAAAGTACCTGTAAAAGTAACACCTTACTATAAATATATAGGAATTGTATTTTCATCTCGTTTAATATGGTCTAAAGCCTGTGAAACTCTATCTTTAGTGCTAAAATGGCATGCTTTCCAGTGCTTCAACTTTTTGCAAGATACCAGGGTTTATCTTTATCTATTGCTCAAAGTATATTTGTCAGTAAAAAACTGCCAATTGTGACGTACGGTTGTGGAATTTGGGGCTACACTTATAGAACATGTATTGAAAAGGTTCAGAGTGAATATTTTAAAAGGTTTCTATGTATTAGAAAAAAACAGCATCATGTACTGTACTTGGAAAAATTGGCAGATGTAATTTGTGTGTGCATTATTATTTAAAGATTATCAAATATTGGTGTCGAGTTGCCCGTATGGACTGAAATATATACCCAAATAAGATGCCATAAGATGTTTGAAATTTATGATGAAAACGGTGGAAATAATTGGGTTTCGCATGTTAGAATGCCTTTGGTTACTACAGGTTTTTCTTATGTATGGATAGCCCAAGACTGTGGCGATATAAATAATTGTATGTTAGCTTTCAAACAACGTTGTATAGATATCGATATACAACACTGAAATAGTAAAATTATTTACTCATCATTTCTTGTTAATTATAGTACCTTCAAGTCATTTTAGAACCGGAAAAATGTATTTCTAGTGGTACACTAAGTAAAAACTTAATGCGAATGAGGGTACACAATACAACTGTTCTCAAGAAGATATGTATATTTCTAAAGCTGAGCCTACGTTAACATAATTATTATTTCATATACTCTACACACCATATCATTTATATATATGATATCTGTTGTATTCTTGGCCGTATGGCCTTCAATTCTGAATAAAGTGAAGTTTAAGTTATTTTAAGAACGCTTTTGCCCACATTAAGTGTGTTTGTAGTGTGACACTGAGCAGGACAATTTCATTTATTTTGCTCTATTTAAATGAAGTCTTTCATGAAGAGGAGGCATCGTAAGTGTTTGATTAATCGCCTTTAATTTTCAAATTTCTGGCAATAAACCATCAATTTAAATAATTGTGAAGAAACATACAATTGATTCATAAAGACTGATTAACCAGCATGTGAACGTTCAAGGTTCTGTTGACGGGATCAGAAAAAGCAGATTGGTAGAATTGTGGATTGATAGAAGACTGTGAAAGAGTGCAGAAATAGAAAGTTCTTATAAATTTCGCTAAGAACATAAAAATACTCTGACAATGAAGGACAAGATAACCCTAGTTTTAGAGTATATGTCCTTGATTATATGACTCATACGATCATGAACATTATTTCATTTGGAAACAGAATCGGAAATTAACAAATCGAATGCTTTTCCAAAATCTACAATAAAAACGCCCTTGTGATTTTCATTAATATTTTTGATTAAAAACTTTGATATGCAACTAAAATCTTTACGGCATCCTCCTTGACTTTCAGAAATGTCTTAACACAGTTGCTCCAGAAAACGCTTTGCCAAATATATCCATCAATGATAACCCACACAACCCTTCTTATGTAAAGAGAGACAGGATTTAAGTGTATAGAAATACCTTTTGCTAGTTAGAACAATCAAACTTGAAGTGCATCACTGGATAGAAAACAGAAATATCAAACAGAATTCAACTGTTTATCCAATATCTTTCTACAAAGACAATTTGACATTACCATCAATCTTCATCTCTCTTTATAAATCCACCAAGAGAGCCATAAGGACCACGAACCATCTCGTTGTCACCATTTCTTATCATCAATCCATGAGGAAGATTCTTAAAGGGACCATGATCCATGTTAATGTCAAAGTCTCTCTTAACCAATCCTCGAGGATCATTATCAGGACCATGAACCATCTTGATGTCGCCATTACGAATTACCTGACTGTCAGCGCCTCTTTTCATTGAACTAGGAGGAACAGAAGCAAGAGACCCAAGAGGAAAATCAATTACTCGACTATCAATGTCTCTCTTTATCATCCAAGTTGGGTTATGAGTCATCTTGCTGTCAACATCTCTCTTCATCAACCCAGGAGGATTATCAGTCAGCCGGCTTTCTGCGTCTCTCTTTATCAATACAGGAGAATTAAACGTCATCTGGCTGTCACTTCCCAGGTGGGGACCAGAAAGAGCATCATTCATCCTGCTGGGAACGTCTCTCTTCGTCAAACCAGGGGGAGGGGTACTAGGACCAGCAACCATCTGGATGTCTACGACTCTTTTGAGCAATCCCTCTGGAGTAACAAGAGGACCATGAACCAGCTGGATGTCAAAAGCTCTTGTTACCAATCCCGTGGGAGGAGGCTGAACAGCAGGAACACTATCACGATCAACACCTCTTTTCATCAGTACTTCAGTAGTGATACGATTTCTCCCTTTAAATCCAAGAGCCCAACTCTGAATAAGAATAGAATAAAGAAATTATCACAAATATGCAGTGCAACATTGACATAAACATACAAAAGACACTCAAACCACAAACAAATCACTTTTGGAAAGACACTTTAGAATCATGTGGTAAGAATATACCTAAAAGGATGATTTTCCTTTCTTTAAGATATACAAGTTTTGGTATTCCAGAAGCCTCTAATATTTTCTAAACTTTAAAACTTAAATCCAAAAGAAAATAAGTTACATGACCAAGTTTTAAAGCTGACAATTCCTTTTCAAGAATGTACAATGTCCGACAAAATGTTGGTTTTCAGATTATATCACTTACTCAAGGAGTATTATTGATATGATATGAACCTATTGAATTGTAAATGTTTTTGATGTAATGAATCATTGACTACTGCAATAGCCCACTCTTTAAGTTAGGAATCAGAGCAGTCAACATGATTACAATGTGAAATAGAATTAATTATGTTCTTTCGCTATTATAAAACTAAAAGTTGCCAAAATCCATTTTTATTATTGAGCAAAGCTTGGAGAGGGACGTTGAGAAAAGCATGCAACCATATGGTGTAATTGAAATGGAATGAAGTGGATATAAGGTAAGTCAGTCAAGATCGGAAAACATCGGAAAAAGTACCAATAAGCATGGCATCATGTAACACCTAGACAACTTATCTTTTCAAACACGATTTCTTGGTTTGACAATGGAAGAGAACTGTATTGCGTGTTTATTCGTCATGTGATTGAAATTGACTCAGACCTCAGAGACCAATTAAAAGATGACAAAATAAAAAAAGATACTTTAATGTTAATGATATAATTTTGTTTTTAAAGTCATCTATTTGGCATTTCGGATGCAAATCTACCCAGAGAGAGATCTTCAACAGAAAGTGTATTTTTGTACCTTCGAACGCCAGATATAATTGTATGAAAAACACCATGTGACTTCATGGAAGTGAAACACTAGATTGAAAATGAATTATATCGAACAGTTTTATAAGTAATCTGTTTATTCCGTATGTTATAGTTATTTAATCTTTAAAGAATTCTGCTAGCATCAAGGAAGTTTTGGGCGGCCTGTTTCCCTGTTTTCGTCTCTTCTCATCAATCCACAAGGAGGTCCAAGAGGTCCTGTTTCCCTGTTGATGTCTCTCTTCATCAATCCACCAAGAGGTCCAGGAGATCCAGGAGGTCCTGTTTCCCTGTTGACGTCTCTCTTCATCAATCCACCAGGAGGTCCAGGAGGGCCTGTTTCCCTGTTGATGTCTCTCTTCATCAATCCACCAAGAGGTCCCGGAGTGCCTGTTTCCCTGTTGGCGTCTCTCTTCATCAATCCACCAGGAGGTCCCGGAGGGCCTGTTTCCCTGTTGACGTCTCTCTTCATCAATCCACCAGGAGGTCCAGGAGGGCCTGTTTCCCTGTTGATGTCTCTCTTCATCAATCCACCAGGAGGTCCAGGAGGGCTTGTTTCCCTGTTGACGTCTCTCTTCATAAATCCATCAGGAGGACCAAAAGGATCATGAACCGTTTTCCTGTAAACGTCTCTCTTTATCCATCCTTGAAAACCAGGATGTCCTTGAGGACCTGTTTCCCTGTTTACCCTTTTGTCTCTCTTCAACGACCAAGGCCTGCCAGAAAGAGCATGAAGCGTCTGGCTGTAAACGTCTCGCTTCGTCCAACCAGCTTGAGGACAACTCTGTATTAAAATATAAGGAAAATGTTGTAAACAAATATGTTGTTCAACATTGAAACGTTTATATAGACATGCCAGCAAAACATAGTTAATACATAACAACACATAAAACCTCTACTGTCAAAATGGGATTGTTGTTTTCTTTATATTTAGGGCCATTTAGTTCTATTCTCAGTTGAGCGAAAGTCAGAAGGGATTTACTCTGGATCTGAGAACCAGGGATCCGAAGAAACCCCTACTGCCAAAATTGGGTTCTTGTTTTTCTCGTATTTATGGCTATTTTCTATTTTCTGTTCAGTGAAGAGAAAGAACTCAGAGGGGCTAATTTTTACGACTCACTGACTGCAACTTTAATGGTCAGTAACAGTATTACACAATATCAGGCAACCGAACAATGACCTCACCACAACAGTTACATGTTTTGGAATGTTGATGGGTTGGTGACGAAACAAGTTTCCCCTGCATATTTTGGCTTTTGTCTCTGGGTCAAAATGATGACAACTTTGTCCAATAAAGTAAGATTCTGCAAGGTTTGACAAGTTTTCTGGCCAACCATGACAGGTTTTATCTATTGGTTTTCAGATAACAACCAAACTGAAAACATATTTATGCATAAATATCATTCAACTGATGTTTTACATATGTGATGAAAAGAACTAGCCATTAATAGTTACATGCCTGTCTCGCATTAATGTACAAGCTAAGCGTTGAAGGCTTCATTTAATACATTTCATTTTCCCTGTATTTTTGAACTCAAATAATAGACTACAGACCTACATTCAGTAATGATCATTTTGGTAGAAAGTGTATAGGTATAGGCTATTACAATAAAGTGAATGCACCCAGTTGGCAAGAAAAAATTCAATTGTCATTGATATTAAAATAACATATCTATGTCTGAGGATATATATGCTACCTTGAAGTATAGAAATAATGGTACATGACAATTCTATGACAAGAGTTTTGTCTTCCAAGATTCTGTTTCATAAAGTGACGTTATCCTGACCTCTATTTTATACCTTAATCAAATACAATCCTCTTTTCAATTAAGAATCATATTTGTGTGGAGATTTTCATGATAGGAAGCATGCCATTGAAATTATGCATAATAATATATATTCCTATATTTTTGTTTTAGCTGAATTCGATCTTTTCATAGATCAGATGTCATTTCGACCATTTAGTGGGTCTTGTCAAGTATGAGTATATATACTTGTTGCCATTTCTGAACTTAATCTCAAGCTTTTGTCTGTCACGTCACTATCCATCAGCAGACAAGTGTCTGAACAAACTTAACATTTTTGGGATGCACTTTTCACTGGCCTATCCTTTACTTTGTGTAAGGAATCGGGAACAGTCAATTTGAATGCAGACTAATATACAACACATATTTTTCCTTCACTAATGCATGAGAGAGAGAGAGAGAGAGAGAGAGAAAGAGAGAGAGAGAGAGAGTTACTCACTAGATAAAAAGTCAAATATATCAAGATTTGCATCAATAATCTGTTTATTCCGTATGTAATAGTTTTTAATCTTCAAAGAATTCTTCTGCCAGCATCAACCTAGGGCTCGAACGCATCAGGTAGAGCAATAACAACCTCTCTCTTCTCCAATCCATAAGCAAACGTTTCGACTGTGTTGTTTTCTCTTTTCTCCAATCTATCAAAACCTTTCTTCATCAATACATGGTCAGGATTAAAAAAATCCCTCTGCCTGTTTGCGGTTCTCCTTGTCAATCCAGGAGGATTATTGAACATCTGCCTGTCAACATCTCTCTTCGTCAACCCAGGAGGATGATTCAACCTCTGTCTGTCAACATCTCTCTTCGTCAATCCAGGATGATCATCCAACCTCTGCCTGTCAACATCTCTCTTCGTCAATCCAGGAGGATGATTCAACCTCTGTCTGTCAACATCTCTCTTCGTCAATCCAGGATGATTATCCAACCTCTGCCTGTCAACATCTCTCTTCGTCAATCCAGGAGGATGATTCAACCTCTGTCTGTCAACATCTCTCTTCGTCAATCCAGGAGGATGATTCAACCTCTGCCTGTCAACATCTCTCTTCGTCAATCCAGGATGATTATTTAACCTCTGTCTGTCAACATCTCTCATCGTCAATCCAGGAGGATGATACAACCTCTGCCTGTCAACATCTCTCTTCGTCAATCCAGGAGGATTATTTAACCTCTGTCTGTCAACATCTCTCTTTGTCAATCCAGGAGGATTATTTAACCTCTGTCTGTCAACATCTCTCTTCGTCAATCCAGGAGGATGATTCAACCTCTGTCTGTCAACATCTCTCTTCGTCAATCCAGGTGAATTATTTACCTCGTTGTCACCATCTCTTTTCTCTAACCCAGGAATATAATTCATCTTATTGTAACCGCCTCTTGGGTCCAATCCAGGTGCATTATATACCTTGTTGTCACCATCTCTCTGCTCTAGCCCAGGAATATGTTTCAACTTGTTTTGGTCTTTTCTCTTCATCAGACCAGGCGAACCATTTCCAGAAACAACCTGTTTCTCGAAATAAATGTGCATTATTACAAGTTACGTCATAGTGGGTCAAACTTTGCCTCTATACGATATATCATAGGTTATTTCAATGATTGATTTCTAAATGCCTATTGACATAATAATGACAATTCAATAATGTTCTTTTTAATCAAAATTTCGTTGAAGCCAATTATCTTGATGTCTTGATAGATTATTGTTATCACTTTTTGTGCATTTGTTTTGTGATTTTATAACTAAGTTATCGTCATACATGTTGTTTAAGCACGCAAATGATAGTATTATTGTACATTATTTTGTCATGAAAACACTTTCTGTCAGACGGTTTTCATCCCGTTCCATCAGCGTATATATGTTTCTACGTTGAGATCCAACACTTATTCTAGTATTCATCAGGCCAAAACCCTTGTATCGCTATACATAGTTAGCCAACCAAATGACAGGCGTTACGCAAAAGCACCTACCTGAATCAGAAATCATTACAGTGAAATTTAAATCAATGTGAGAATTACAAAAATTATATATCGTCAGGTTGCATTGACTTAGCTCGCAAGCAGCGTTCTGTAAGAATGGGTACCTTGTGAGGCATAGAATGGTCAATAACCTGAGCGCCACATATGGATGCCGGTTGAATACTCCCCAGGAAGTTGAATTGGAAAAATGATCGGACGGTGTTAGAATGCCATTGATCAGGGGAAACAATGTAAGCGCCTTGAGCAACCAATAGTGGATGGATATGTGCGCTTTATAAATATTCAAATAATAATAATAAAAAAGTTTTCCATCAGAGAAATCGCGAGATGACAGTGTATAGAGTTCCACATAGTTTGGTTGAAAACATACCTGCATGGAGTAACCAGCCGTCAGTGATACGAGGGTTTTGGCCAGAAGGATATCAGAGGATGTGTTGAAGCTTAATTGTCTTACACACACTATGGATATCACAAATTAGTTTCATATCATACTTACGAGACTAATCTCCGGTTCATTATTCTCTAAAGCGTCCAGCGAAACTGAAATAAAACATAGACATTCAAATGTGAGTTCTATTTTTAAGACTATAAACAAGTTCACAATACCACTGAATTAAGTAACAGTTTTCAAGTCTATCAAAAATATGTATGTTTGATTATCACGGGGCACGTTTACTCCAAAAATAAGATATTCAAGTAAAACTTCCCTATGCATCTTCTCCGTTGTCAGTGTTGTCATATTTGATATATATAATATATAAATATTTATATAAAATAATGAAGGCTGATCAATTCAATTTCAAACTGACCATTGAAACCGTTTAGAAGATGAGACTTTCTTATTCCGTGCGATGATTCCATATAACTTATAATGATTATATATTACTATAGACAGAATATCAGCCATTTTGGTTAAATATCAATTTTGTTTGGATTGATATCAAGACGCTATGTTGCAATTTTTCCTATAAATGGTGTTGCATGAACCATAGAATTATTCCCACTTGCACCAGAGGTCTAGTACAGAGAAATGACTGGACTAGTTTCTATAAATATTGAACCAAGTTTCAGATATACAGAGGCAAACAAGACATACAGTTCCCGGTTGCTAGTTCCAAGTAGATAGTTGTAAGCTTACGGTTCCAAAATACTTTTAAACAATATTTTCGTCTTGGTCAAAACACACATGATATTTTTAAATATTAACGTCTAGTTTACCCTTTTAAATGATAACATGTGTTACAAAAGTGTAAATTAGACTCAAATATCGGGATATTAGTACTTATTTTACCATGGCACCACTAAATAAATGGCGGACAAACTTGGACATAATTATTCTGCAAGTTGGGCAATTATGTTTACGTAGACAGTGTCAGCCTATAGCAGGTGTTACTTCAGTCAAAATATGATAGTGACACTCGTCAAAACAATTCTAGACGCAACAGTTATTTAGATAAAATAGACCCAGGGGCCTAATTAATCATGGATTCTCTCAAACATGAACAAAACGCTGTGATCAAGTTCCTTACCAGGGAGGGATGTAAAGCTACAAAAATACATAATCGCATGTTTAATGTGATGGGTGATGAAGCTTCTAACTAATCAATAGTTGACGCTGGTCTGTTCAGTTTAAAAGGATCAGGAAGTCCTTAGACGATGACCCACGGTCACCAAACTTGAAGTTATTGTCACTACCGTAAGAAGAAATTTATTGGATCACCATGTGAAACTGTCTTTGGAATTCCAGATAGCAGCTGGAAGTGTTGAAACTCACTCATGATCACCGTTGTATCTCTAAGTATCTGCAAGATTGGTACCAAAAATCTCAGAGTAAAAGATCGTAATCAAACAACTGAACATTATGTGGATCTGTATCTTTAAAATGCTGATGAAACCGGGTTTCTGTCTCGTCTGGTGGAAGTGACAAAACCTTGATCTACCACTGGACTCTGAAACTATATTTGAATTCAAGAAGAGACGGTGCCAAAGTTCTACTTAACTGAAGATTTGCATCATCATTTGGCACGGTTATGGCAACCCTCTTTAGGGATACGAAAGGCATATTGTTGATTAATTACATTCCACCCTAAGAAACAATGAATTGTGAAATTATGCGAACTTGATGCAACCATTGCGTGAAACACAACTGAATGCTGTGACGTGATGTTCTGCTTTTGCGAGACAACAGTTCACAAGTCTAGAGTTGTACATGCCACTTTACGTGAGTGAGGATTCAAACAGCTGAATAACCCAACCTACAGCCCAGACCTATCTCGAGCGACTATTTTCTTGTCTGAAAACTGAAATCTCCCCTCATACAAGGCACCTCTTGGAAGACGAAGACGTCAGGACTACAACAAAGGCAAGGTTAAGGGGTAACCCGAAGACTTCTACAAAAGTGGCACAAAAAGCCACAAAGAGAAGTAGACTAAGGGTATTGAGATGAGTCGTTATAAAACTGAAAAATAAAAGTAACAAATTGGTTATCCGAGTTCGTTTGTCATTGAAGTTGCAAAACCTATTAAACCCACTCGTATCTTCATAAGGTAAATACATTCTATAAAAACTTACCAGCAAATGCCAGCATGAAGAACCAAATTCTTTTGTAAGACATGTTTACTGCTAGCTTGTCACTATAAATTACAAATGAGTTTGTGATGATAAGACCACTTTTATACATTCAAAAAGGTTTTATTTAATTTCTTAAAAAAACTTTAATAATCAGAGCAGAATTGATCAAATTTATTAAAATGTTATACGTCTGATAATCATTTCCGTCTGATAATAAGATAAGCGATATGCAGCGGTTGTTCATAATAATTTATACGTTTTTGTTAGAGGCCAAAATTTTAATTTAATAGATAGCAATACTCTACAATTCTATCTTCGCAAATGGATACATTTTATTTACGGCAGTTGAATTGACGAAATTAATATTATCATTTCATAGTTTAATGATAAAAACAGGCAGGTATAAAAGGATACATGCGTATGAAAGGTTTTTTAAATTGTGTGTAACAGAGATTGGAGACGAGTTTCATTTTCCTTTCATCCTTAAATATTCAAATCATAAGGAAATATACATAAATATATTAAACAGTAATATTGATAAAACCCATATGTTTATGAATTGGTAATATTATTAACCTTACAAAATACTAGTCAAATATATAAGTCAGGCAAATTTCTTTTTCTTTTTCTCCTTTCATGTTTTCATCCATTCGGTCATATTGTCATTTTGTTTTCTCATAATAGAATGAAATGTAACATATTTCACCGAATAAAAGAATTGAGTTAAATTAACTAATGGAAATCATAGTTATTCAATAGAACAACAGTTCTGGGTATACCTATTCCATTATTCCATTAAATGTTTTGTCTATTGTCATTCTTCGCACTGCTGGTTCATTATTCAGTTTATATCTAATAAAGCGTAAATGGAAGATTTAAGAGTAGTCCAATCATTTTCTACTTACGTATTGTAAGTATATTTGTTTTATAATTTAAAATAGGCAACCTTTTTAATCACTTTATTTCTTTTTAAACTTGATACAGCGCAAAAATATTATAAGTTATACCATTCAGAGGTAGGGTATTGGGGAGATAGCAGCCTCGAGCTTGGTGTTATCCCACGAGCCGAATCCTCTGAATGGTAAAACGAATTTATCTGACCGAATGTTTAAACAAAACACATATAATATGAAGATAAAGAAATACGTTAACAGTGTAAACCCTTTGACTATAGTTTGTTAAAAGCTACATATAAGTTGATCAAATGAAACCATACATTTCAAGACGCTCAATCTGCACGCTTTTTTTCATGCTTTTTATGTGCCAGGGTATAAATAATTTATCCTCCCGCTCAAGAGGGTGATATCAGTATTTATCAAGGGTCACGTGAACCAATCAGAGATCGAGATTCTTACATGAGGTAGGATAAACAAAATTTGACTACTGACGATTGTCCTACCAAGTTTAGAAGTTGGCAGAAGGGACAAACTCATTTTTAAGGTCATCTGGGGGAAGGATGTTGTCACATTTAAGTGGGGGCCCAAATTTTGCGTTTTTAGCTCAGTAGGGGTGATGTTGATGTCATCCTCTACTAAAAGTGTGGGGGTGGTGGTTGGTTTGATGTCATTCTGTAGGAAAGTGGGAGGAGGACATTTTCCATTTCCTAGCTTGGAGTTCTGCAGGAGCAGAAGCGTATTTGATGCCACACACAATTAATTAGCCTGATGAGCAACACATTCACAAAATCAATGTGTTTTTGAATGTATCAGTGTTTTTGAATTACACAATTTCCATTATTTGTACATATAAATTATATACGTAGTTTTGAAAACCATCACTATCAAAACTCTAGTAATCGTTGTCACATACAAAAAACAGACTGATCACATCATATGATTCTACAACACCATATAAAGACGTATGAAAGAAAGTAAAGGGGTACCGGTATTAGCAAGTTTTTAGGGGAACAAAAGGAAAATGAAAATAATGCTTCTAATGGGAAGACAATGCATTTACACTAAATGGAGCTGTAATAATTCAAATATATAATGTAAAGTTTAGCCATGCGAGTCCTTTTTCTTGCACCAAATGAATTAAAGGTGTTCACACAAAATGGCCGCCCATTGATTTTAGGTGAATCTTCATCTCTGTCCTCTAACTATAGATAATTCGTTTTTGTTATTAGATTTTTGACACTATCAAAATAATACATTTAGCATTAACGTACACTTATTAGTTAAAATTGTAAAATAAAAAATTATGTTAAAAAACGTTCTATACTGTTCCTTTAATAGGAAAATAGGTCATTTCTTACTTTTGACAAATTGGGCCATTTCTGGTATTATCATGTGCATAAACACGATTAGTGGAAGACCTATGCATAAACATTTTTGTTTTTCATTACAATATGTTCACTATCTTTGTTGAACGTTTAGTAGCTAGTAAATGGATACGACAGTATGTAGTTTTGACTTAACAGAGAGATAACGATGAAAGCTGGGAACACACATGTGTGTTTGATGATATTTTCACTAGGGTAATTCCAGCTCAATTCGACCAAAGCCTCCCAGTTGATGACATCGATTTATTTCATTTTTACACCAAACATAGTACATAAATAGGTCATTGAATATGCCACTGAATTAGCTAACAGGTCATTACAAAAACAAAATATTCCTATTGGTTTTGCCGTAAGGGTTCTTTAATTGTGGCACCCATAGTAATTCTATAAAATATACCACTTGCAGAAAACTATTCGCAAAAAAATGAATTCTGCCTGCTCATTGTTATTCTTTTGTATATAAGTTGTTGATATAATTCTTAAGCAGCATGCATTTACAGTTTGCAGATATTAAGAAAATACCCTGAGTTACGCTAATTTCAAATTCGATAATTTTTTAAGCGATTTATCGGTTGGATCCATTTCAAAAGCAGGATCAAAGAAATATGGTGACTTGAGTGAAAATAATTTGTATGAAGAACGAAAGTAACAATCGAACAGTCCAGAACCTAAATAAAACATACTTTCACCAAGTCGTATTGAGTTTTAGTTAACTTAAATACACCTATCCTCGACAAAAAACGGAAATTCTACCATTTTCTAATGTCTCTGTACAAAAAGGCGCACCTCACACAGTCATGAAATTTTTACAGCTTGTTTCTCATGTTATGAACTCTAATATATAAAAAAAATCACGTGGGTAAAAGTTCTAGTTTTCAAGAAATAAAGGTTTTTAGACATAGCATGTTAAACCCTAAGTAGAGATTTTAAGGATGATATATTTCGAATAGTCTGTAAAATATGACGTTTCTACGTAATAAAAGGATGCAAAAATAGTCCTGTAACAGAATATTTGAATATGCCACTGAATTAACTAACAGTTCATTTAAGTTTATCAAAATATTATGTTGAATTATCACGGGGAACGTTTACTCCCAACATAAGATATTCAAGTAAAACTTCCCTATGCATCTTCTCTTAATCTTGTAATTTTTTTGATGGCTTCAACTAATTAAGGCTGATTGGTTGAAAGCAATCACTCGTTTCAAACTGACCATTGAAACCGTTTAGAAGATAAGAGTTTCTTCATCTATGCAATGATTCCATATAACTTTTAATAATTACATATTACTATAGACAGAATATCAGTCATTTTGGTTAAATATCATTTGTTTTGATTGATATCAGGATGATGTGTTGCAATATTTACTATAAATGGTGTTTCATGAACCATAGAATTATTCCAGGTTTAATCCAGAGAAATAACTGGATTACTCTCTATGAATATGGAATTTCAGGAACAACAAGCTTGATATCGCATCAAGTTTAAGGCATACAGAGACGAACGAGACATACAGGTACCTGTTGCTAGTTTCATGTAGATAGTTGTAATCGTAAGCTTCCAAGATACTTGTAAACAGTATTTTCGTTTTGGTCAATAGCACATTATATTTTAAATATAAACGTCTAGTTTAGCCTTTTTAATGTTAATTATGTGTGAAAAAAGTGTTAACTAGACTAAAATATTTAGATATGTAGACTTATTTACCATGGCACCATTAAATAGATGGCAGACAAATTGGGACATAATAATTTTGCAAGCTGGGCATTTAAGTTTACAAAGACTGTCAGCCCTTAGCACGTGTTACTCGAGTCAAAATATCATAGTGACACACGTCAAAACAAGTTTAGACGCAACAGTTATTTAGATAAAATAGACCCAGAGGCCTAATAAATCATGGATTCTTTCAAATACAACAATGAACAATGATCAAGTTCCTTACCAAGGAGGGATGCAAAGCTACAGAAATATAATGTGTAATGTGATGGGTAAGAATGCTTCTAACTAATAAATAATTTGTCGCTGGTCTGTTCAGTTTATAATGAACAGGGAGTCCTTAGACAATGACTCACGGTCACCAAACTTGAAGTTATCATCACTACCCAGTGAAGAAATTTATTTGACCAATGTGTGAAACTGTCTTTGGAATTCCAGATAGCAGTTGGAAGTGTTGAAAACTCGCTTATGATCACCGTTGTATCTCTAAGTATCTGCAAGATTGGTACCTAAAAACCTCAGAGTAAAAGATTGTAATCAAACAACTGAACATTATGTGGATCTGTATCTTTAAGATGCTGATGAAACAATGTTTCTGTCTCGTCTGGTGACAACAAAACATTGATCCACCACTGCAGTGGCGGCACCGAAGTTCTCCTTAACTGAAGGTTCGCATCATCAATTGGCAAAGTTATGGCATATTATTGATTAATTACATGCCACCAAATTCTACAAAGATTGATTTTAATTATGTCAAACTAATGCAATAATTGCGAAAAACAATTCAATAAAAACACCATGGAATACTGTCACGTGGTTTTCTACTTTTGTCTAGAGTTGCACAGGCCACTTGTGTGAGGATTCGAACAGCTAAATTATCCTCCCTACAGCCTCGCGAGCGACTACTTCCTGTTCAGAAACCTGAAATTTGTCCTCATGGAAGGCACTTCCTGGAAGACGAAGACGTCAGTACTGCTACAGAGGCGAGGTTATGAGGATAACCCGAAGACTTCTTCAAAACTTGTGTCAAAAGTAGCACCAAAAGTCACGAAGAGAAGTAGAATAAGTGTATTAAGATGAAGGGTTATCATACTGAAAAATAGTAACAAATTGGTTATCCGAGTTCGTTTTTTATTGAAGTAGCAAAACCTAAGGGAAATACATTCTAAAGACACTGCTAGCTTGTCAATATAATTTAAATATGAGTTTAATTTGATTCCTTAAAAAAAACAATAATCAGACCAAATTTTTCAATTATTATCAAAAGGTTATAAGTCTGATCATCATGTTTGATAATGAGATAACCGAGATGGAACAGTTATTCATAATAATTTATACGTTTTTTTGTTCGAGGCTAATTATCAAATCAACTAAGTGTAAATTGTATGTCAATTTAATAAATAACAATACTCGGTGCTTCTACCTCCGCTGCTTGAGAACGACACAAGAATCTGTGTCGAAACGTCGCATACAATGAACAAAGAAGTTGTCCATATATCCATATATTCCTCGGCATTATCATCTGTATAGATTAATATGTACATTTTCTCCTTTCCTAATATGTTTGTGAATATTTACAGAACTGAATTCCACCATACCATCAGATCATATTATCATATTGTTTTGTCATAGTCCAATGAAATGTAATATTTAACGGAATAATGGAATTGAATTAAATTGACTTATGGAAATCGTAGTTATTTATTTATTTTCATCTTTGCCAAATCCCAAAAAGATTGTCATTGAAAAACTGCAAAAAAAGATGTTTTAACTTCATATGGAGAAATAAACCGGACAAGGTAAAGAGAGATGGGGGGATAAAAGCACCAAATATTAGAAAAATCATATCGTCACAAAAATTAAAATGGATTAAAAGAATTAGCGGAAATGACTTTAAATGGACACATCTCTTTTATAATCAACATAAAATGAAAACGTCCTTTCTCTTAACGGAAAGTGTTTTCATAAGAAATAACTTAATCCCCTCCTCTACCAACTCATTTTGGAAAGATATCCTCTTGGAATGGTCAGACTTTATATCAATGAATAAAAGAAAAATTGTAACTGAGGAAGAAATTCAATGTCAGACAATATGGAACAACGACAGTATTAACATTGATGGTCATCCATTTTTATATTATGACTGGTATTGTAAAGGTGTAGTTTTTGTGAACGATTTGCTTCATGTCGATGGCAGGATGTTAACTTTTGAAGAATTTTCCAATACATTTCCAATAAAGACTAACTTTCTAACTTATGAATCAGTGAAAAAAGCCATAATGACATATGCTCGATCACTGAACATAAAAAATTTCAAAAACAAATTACCTGATCCTATTTATCCTTTTAACATATTAAACATCGATGTTACCATTTGGAACAAAAAACTATATGCCTTCCTTATTGATTCAAAATTCGCTTGCCAAGCTATTCAAAATGGGAAAGAATCTTACAAACTGAATTTACTGAAAATGATTGGAAATTTTTTAACATCAATGCTAATAAATGTTCTAAGAGCACAGACTTGAAATGGTTGCAACTCAGAATTATTCATAATATACTTCCGACAAGACAATTTCTTCATAAAATTGGTTATACGCCCTCGCCATTTTATCCATTTTGTAAGACAAACCTAGAAAGTATCAACCATATGCTATGGGAATGTAAGATTATCTTCAAATTATGGAAAGAAATTGAATCATGGTTAAATTCAGTCCAGTTAAAACTAGAATTTACAAACAAAGTTATTATATTGGGTATGAAAGGAAAAAACAATAATCCTGTTAATGCAATCATTTTATTAGTCAAACAATATATTTATAAATGTAGCATAAATGGTTTTAAACCTAAGGTGGAATACTTAAAAAATGAAATTGCACGTTACTATGACATGTCGAGATATGTTTTTCTTTCAACAGGAACTGAAGAAATGTTTTTCAAATTTTGGTCAACATTACATCTTTTATTAGGTAAATAATGCTATGAAATTATTTTTGTCAGCCAATTGTGGATTTTAATGTTATAATGTATTCATGTATTCTTTGTGTTTGTCGTATGCTGTTGTATTTTGCCTGTATCACAAAATATGGAAAATTAAAAAAAAATAAAAAAAGGAATCGTAGTTATTCAATTGAACAACAGTTCTGGGTATACTTATTCCATTATTCCATTAAATATTTTGTCTATGAAGCTGGAATTTATCATTCTTCGCGCTGCTTGTTCATTATTCAGCTTATATTTAATAAAGCGTAAAACGAAGTTTTAAGAATAGTCAAATCAGTTTATATGTACGTATTGTAAGTATATTTGTTTTATAATTTAGGAAATATTTTTATCATTTTATTTCTTTTTAAACTGGATACAGCACGCTCAAACATGTAAAGCAAAAATATACAACATTTGAAGACTGACCATTGTCCTACCAATTTTGGAAGTTGGTGGATGGGACAAACTTGTCATTTTTAAGGCCATCTGGGGGAAGGATGTTGTCACAAAATCGGGGGCTTAATTTTGCGTTTTTAGCTCAGTAGGGGTGATGTTGATGTCATTCTTTACTAAAAGTTGGGGGAAGGTGATGTCATTCTGTAGGAAAATGGGGAGGGGTGGGGCACATTTTCAATTTCCTAGCTGTTGAGAAGGAGCAATAGGGTATTTGATGCCATCTTCACACACAATTTATTAGCCTGATTCTGACCTCTATTCTATACCTTGATCAAATACAATCCTCTTTTCAATTTAGAATCATATATGTCTGGAGACTTGCATCATAGGAAGCATGAAATTGAAATTATTCAAAGTAATATTCCAAGGATTGCTCTCTTTTTATTTTAGCTGAATTCGATCTTTTAACACAGTTCTATCCAAAAAATGTTTAACCTACTGGGCCAACTGTATCTGAGGGTATATATATCATGTTTTGTCCGTGTTACTGTTTCATCCTCAAACCTTTCCATTATCTTCAAGATAGTGGTGTCAAGTTTCCTACTTTAGCATGTTGGAATAGAATGATTAGTCATATTATAAAGATATTAAGATTAGTTCTAATTTGACAGAAGCATCCAACATTGTCCAAATTTGAATACTTTAATCCCAAATACTTTGATTGAGCATTAAAGAAAATGCATGACAAGTTTTAAAGCTGATGATACATTTATTAAGAATGTACAGAGTCCGCTAATGTTTGCTTTTAAACATTTGGTCCCCTGTCCCTTACTGGGGTGTATTATTCACTTATGACACAGCTCAGACCGCAAGAGCGCCGGCCTTACGTTGCTGAGTTATATATAAAAAGGGAGTTGGTTTCTCACGTGAAAGAAAGGTTGTATATGAGAAAGGGTAAACATCAAATGGTTCGGGCTGGACCAATCTTCTTACATTTCGACCATTCGGTGGATCTTGTCAAGTATAGGTTTATAAATTTGTTGCCATTTCTGAAATTAATAGTAATCTTTCACGTCACTATCCATCAAAGACAGCATACAGTTCACGATATTTGCACAAGCAGACAAGTATGTGAACAAACTTACCATTTCGTGATGCATTGGACAATGTACTTTTCAATGGCTTATCCTTTACTGTCAATTTGAATGGAGACTAATATACAACAAATAATGTTCCTTCACTATTGCAAGACTAAACCGTAACTAGATCCAGTTAATCAGTGAGTGAGTTAAATCATAATTATAGTGTGGTTGAAATGGCATGAAGTGGATATTAGAATGTACAGAGATAAAAAAAACCCAGTTAAATCAAACAGTTTCATAAATAATCTGTTTATTCTTTGTGTAATAGTTTTTTTCTTCAAAGAAATCTTCTGGTTTCATCAAGCTAGGGCTCGAATGCATCAGGTAGAGCAGTAACAAGCCTCGCAGCCTCTCTCTTCTCCAATCCATTCTCTAACCCAGGCATATAATTCATCTTGTTGTCACCATCTCTTTGTTCTAACCCAGGTGCATAATTCATCTTGTTGTCACCATCTCTTTGTTCTAACCCAGGTGCATAATTCATCTTGTTGTCACCATCTCTTTGTTCTAACCCAGGTGCATAATTCATCTTGTTGTTACCATCTCTTTGTTCTAACCCAGGTGCATAATGAAGGATTCAGCCATAAGGCTGAATCCTTATTGTTATTGGCGTGTTTCTTTTTTTTTTTTTTTTTTTTTTTATTATTATTCCACGAATTTTGTGAACAACTTTTAGCCCAAACGGCTGATGCTATCAAAGCCAAATTTCACATGCTGGTAGACCTTGTTGAGGAATGGCGACAATAAGCTTTTGGGACAATTCGGCCCATACATTAAAGGTCCAGTTCGATTCCAAAATCGAAAATTTAACATTGACTTTTTTTTCAAAATGTACTTAGAGACCTGAAACTTTTTTTAAAAGATGCGCAATCAAAAATGCTGCAAAAAACGAAATCATGGCAAATTCGTAGGTCACGTGATTTGGCCGCCATCTTGAATTTTCTGCATTTTTTTCAAAAGTCCGACCCCAGGCACCTTTCAGGAATCACCACTCGGCAACTGCTGATACTAGAAAGCTGAAACTTACACATAATGTAGCTGAGACATTGGCCTATAACAAGTTTGTTTCAAAATTCAAAAATTCGAAATAGTTTTTTTTATAAAAATCTTCAAAGTTTGCACATTTTGCAATATTCAAGGGCAGATAACTCAAAAACCTCCCAGACGAATTTGATGATTTTTGCATGAGAGTTAGACATTAGCAAGGTCTTCAAGATAAAAGAATAAAATCGCTCGCGAACAGTCATTTCCGGTCACGCGGAAGGGTCAAAGTTTGCATTTTGGAAAACGGGTGTTTTGGTGGGTACGTTTGAATACTCATTGCTAATCAACGACGTACGATAACACATTGCTCTATATATCATATGAAAGCCAAAAGAACATACTATCTTGGATAAATCTCATTAAAATTAGATTAAACATTTACATTGAAATTCGGAGTATTTAAATGTGGTCAATCCTACTTTCGTTTGGAATTATTATGATATATGAATGATTGAAAAATGTAGTTCATTAGCAATATAACACTAGGCAATGTTTTATCTATCATCAGTCAGCAACAAGACCGTTTAACCTGAAAGGATTCATGTTTACAGCCATGATGAATTTTCTGTAAAGACTTGACGTTGAATATCAAGTGCAATGTGGTCATTTTCATAATGCATTAGTTACTGTTTACCTCTTGAGGTTTACGGTAATTTGATTGAAAACATGATATTTGTAACATATGTCGCATCGCTCACCGTTTCTTTCCTTTTTCATGCTCATTAACAAATAATACATCAAAATAAAACCATTTCTCTCCTCTACACGATGGTGAAAATAATTTTGAAGTGTCGCTAATGGTTCGGATGATAGGAATGCCGCACGGTGAGTGTCGTCAGTTAATTTGAGGGAAAAATATATAACTTTACACTGATAGATTTGGTTCATTGTAATAACACCAAAGATGATGCCTCGTTGCTACAGCTATGTTGAATAGCAGTGTATGCATAAATGAGGTCTTGCCATTAAGTACCGGACTGACAACCCTTGTCATTATTGTAAGCATTCTCGCTCAAGCTTTTTGACTTAGATAATTACCTCTGTTAATGAAAATTAACACCATACAGTGCTGAATCCGTTTGTCGTCGCTTGCGACTATATTTCATCTTGTTGTTACCATCTCTTTGTTCTAACCCAGGTGCATAATTCATCTTGTTGTCACCATCTCTTTGTTCTAACCCAGGTGCATAATTAAGGATTCAGCCATAAGGCTGAATCCTTATTGTTATTGGCGTGTTTCTTTTTTTTTTTTTTTTTATTATTATTCCACGATTTTTGTGAACAGGATTCAGACCAAACGGCTGATGCTATCGAAGCCAAATTTCACAGGCTGGTAGACCTTGTTGAGGAAAGGCGACAATAAGCTTTTGGGACAATTCGGCCAATACGTTAAAGGTCCAGTTCGATTCCAAAATCGAAAATTTAACATTGACTTTTTTTTCAAAATGCCCTTAGAGACCTAATTTTTTTTTAAAAGATGCGCAATCAAAATTGCTGCAAAAAACGAAATCATGGCAAATTCGTAGGTCACGTGGTTTGGCCGCCATCTTGAATTTTCTGCATTTTTTTCAAAAGTCCGACCCCAGGCACCTTTCAGGAATCACCACTCGGCAACTGCTGATACTAGAAAGCTGAAACTTACACATAATGTAGCTGAGACATTGGCCTATAACAAGTTTGGTTCAAAATTTAAAAAATCGAAATAGTTTTTTTTTATAAAAATCTTCAAAGTTTGCACATTTTGCAATATTCAAGGGCAGATAACTCAAAAACCTCCCAGACGAATTTGATGATTTTTGCATGAGAATTAGACATTAGCAAGGTCTTTAAGATAAAAGAATAAAATCGCTCGCGAACAGTCATTTCCGGTCAGGGTCAGAGGTCAAACTTTCCATTTTGGACATGTGGTGTTTTGGTGGGTATGTTTGAAATATCGTAGCGAATCAACGGCGTACGATAACTCTTTGTTCTATACATCATATGAAAGCCAAAAGTCTATAGATTGTTTTAAAATTTGATAGTAAAATCCTTTATTTGTTTTACATTGAGTTACGGCCCTTTGAATATTGTCAATTCTGCTTTCGTTTTGAATGCTTAGGATAAAGGTATGTTAAAAAAGTCGTTACTCATCAGTGACAGGAGACACATCATTGTTCCATATATCATTAGAAAGCCAAAAGAATACACTATCTTTTAAAAATTAACAATAAATTCAGTTACTTCATTTACATTTAGTTACGGACCTTTGAATATTGTCAACCCTGAATGCATTTGATAACTGTATATTTGCAAAATGCGTAACTCATCAATCAACAACAGACATATCTCACGAACCATTAGAGATACTTTTATAATTTTTATATCAACTTATAGAGAAAAGAATTGTCTTTATTTCCATGTATCATTTGCCTATGCGCGCACAGAAATGATGAAGCGGCATGCGAAATATAAGACATCGTTCACACGCGCTCCGGACAAAACAATGTCGCCACGTGGGCTAGTAGAGCAAAAATATATAGCCGCATCGTAAGGGTTAACATACTATACATCAATGGATGCGCTTGTTAAAGACACAAATACTTTGTGTAGTACCTCATTATAAAAATATTAACAGTAAACGAGTATTAAGCTAAATTATCTATTTCTTGAGATAAAGTTTGATATTTGCAACAGATGTCGCATCGCTCACCATTTCTTTACTTTTTCATGCTCATAAACAAATAATATATGCAAATGAAGACAATTCTCTCCTCTACACACTGGTGGAAAGAATATGAACATATCTTTATTGGTTCGGGATATATCAATGCTGAAAGACAAGTACCCTCAGTCATCTCGAGATAAAACTTGATATTTGAGACAGATGTAGCATCGTTTACCGTTTCTTTACTTTTTCGTTCAAATGTACAAATGACACATTGGATTGAAGCTGGTTCTTCGCCCTTTGCAATGGTATAAATCATTTGAAATTTCGCCACCCCGTTCAAGAGAAACGAGTGCGAAAGAAGGGTGGGGGTTCACAACTTTGATAGTAAGAAATTTACATGAAGATCGGTTTTCACTACGCTATCGTAGTATCAACCCTTATAAGGTGTCTCCATATATGGCAGATTTTGTGTATCATTACGCGTCTGAAAGAGCACCCCTCCTATTTTTCAATAACTGTGCCTCCACGCCCTGTTATGTCCTGAATGTGCCAGGAATCAAGATGTCAGTGTATTTTACATGCAAAGATGATGTTTGCAGCTTCTGAATCTCGCTTATAATCTTTGTTTACTTTTATAGTAAACGAAATTGAGAGGCTCAGTGCATCCCTTTTCTAATTTCCTTCAAACCAACAACCAAGTCATCGCGTCTCAGCAAACGTCTTTCGTTATTTTTTATGCATATCTCTTCCCACATCTCAACTGCTGTTTGGTCTTTTTATGCCCAGATTCCTCCATTTGAAAATGAAAAGAAAAATATTTATGCAACACCCCCCGAAGTAGTCGTCAATGAGTTCATTCATGGATTGAAAAGCGGGATGCATGCTTTTCTCGCAAAACACGGGCATTGACGCGCTCACACTCACATTCCTAGGCTTTGCTTCGGTTTTGAAATTGAAAACAAGTATAAGATTTAAATTGGTTTGCTTTGATAACTTTGGTTCTGAATTTTTCAACTATACAACGGAAAACAGGGTTCAAAACCAGGATGAGTCAAGAAACTTTTGCAGATTGTATTTGTTACATTTTACTTTAGGTTTTACATCTTTTGCTAACATGAACATTTAATTGCATTAACTCATATTTTTGGCATTATGATTTTGGATTGGGATTTGAAATGTATTTTTAACAAAGCACATACACTAATTATTCAATATGACATTTACGTTTGCAATTGACAGAGTCTTTTTGGCCTTGGTAATACTGAAATCGTGACTTTTAAAATTCGTCTGAACGAACTATTGACTTCATACATACATGTATTGCATATATTTGTCATACATATCATCACCATACATCGCTGAATCCGTTTGTCGTCGCTTTGCGACTATATTTCATCTTGTTGTTACCATCTCTTTGTTCTAACCCAGGTGCATAATTCAGCTTGTTGTTACCATCTCTTTGTTCTAACCCAGGTGCATAATGAACCTCGTTGTCACCATCTCTTTGTTCTAACCCAGGTGCATAATTCATCTTGTTGTCACCATCTCTTTGTTCTAACCCAGGTGCATAATTCATCTTGTTGTCACCATCTCTTTGTTCTAACCCAGGTGCATAATTCATCTTGTTGTCACCATCTCTTTGTTCTAACCCAGGTGCATAATTCATCTTGTTGTCACCATCTCTTTGTTCTAACCCAGGTGCATAATGAACCTCGTTGTCACCATCTCTTTGTTCTAACCCAGGTGCATAATTCATCTTGTTGTCACCATCTCTTTGTTCTAACCCAGGTGCATAATTCATCTTGTTGTCACCATCTCTTTGTTCTAACCCTGGTGCATAATTCATCTTGTTGTCACCATCTCTTTGTTCTAACCCAGGAATATAATGAACCTCGTTGTCACCATCTCTTTGCTCTAACCCAGGAATATAATTCATCTTGTTGTCACCATCTCTTTGTTCTAACCCAGGAATATAATTCATCTTGTTGTCACCATCTCTTTGTTCTAACCCAGGAGCATAATTCATCTTGTTGTCACCATTTCTTTGTTCTAACCCAGGTGCATAATGAACCTCGTTGTCACCATCTCTCTGCTCTAGCCCAGGAATATAATTCATCTTGTTGTCACCATCTCTTTGTTCTAACCCAGGAGCATAATGAACCTCGCTGTCACCATCTCTCTGCTCTAGCCCAGGAATATGTTTGAACTTATTTTCGGCGTTTCTCTTCATCAGACCAGATGGACCAATTCCAGAAACAACCTGTTTCTCGCAATAAATGTGCATTATTACAAGTGACGTCATAAATTGCCTCTCTACGATAAACTATAAACTATAAACTATTAATTTAATATAGCGCTAATTTTGATAACAATCTTCAATAGCGCTGTACATGACAGTTGCTCAAGGCGCTTACCATGATTTTTTTTTTTCCTGGTCAATGGCATTCTTTCACCTTCCGATCATTTTTCCATTTCAACTCCCTGGGGAGTATTCAACCGGCATCCATATATGGCGCTCAGGTTAGGGACCATTCTATGCCTCACAGGGTACCCATTAACAGCTGGGTGAACTGAGACACATAGTCACAGCAGTTTGTCCAACACTGCTGAACGCTGATAACCGACAGCTCGGCGTATGCACATGTTCATGTATCCACCATTCATCCACTGACATGAATTCGTGGGATCTTTTAAGTGCGCAGTTTTTGTTGCACTACACACTAGGGCTCCAGGGTGACACTTATAGAGTTCTAACAGAGGTGAACTCTAGGTTTTTACACCTTGGCCTGGATGGGATTCGAACCCCGGACCTCAGCAACGTGAGACCGGCGCTCTTGCCAACTGAGCTATCCCGTACCCTATCATAGGATATCTTAATGATTACTAAATGCCTATTGACATATTAATGACAATTCAATGATGTTCAACATTTTGTTGGAGCACACTTATCTTGATGTCTTGATAGATTATTGTTATCGCTTTTTATGCATCTGTTTTGTGTTTATGCCCTAGTTATTGCCATAAATGTTGTATTAGCAGGCAAATGGTGTTAAGATAATATTAATGATGTTGATTGGACATTGTTTTTTCATAAAAACACTTTTTGCTTTAACAGAATATCAAACGTTCTTCATCCTGCTCCATCAGCGAAAATTCAACAAATCCTCTGATATCCATCAGACAGAAACCCTTGTATCGCTATACATAGTTAGCCAATCAAAGGACACGTTTTTCGCGATAATGGCACCTACCCGGATGAGAAATCATAACAGTTTAATTTAAACCAATGAGAGTGTTATTACATAATATATCGTTAGGTCGTCACTGCTAAGCTCGTAAGCAGGGTTCCGTAAGATTTCCATCAGAGGAATCGCTAGATGACAGTGTATAGAGTTCCACATAGTTTGGTTGAAAACATACATGCGCTGAGTAACCAGCCGTCAGTGATACAAGGGTTTTGGCCAGAAGGAAACAAGGGGATGTTTTGAAGCTCAATTGTCTTACACACACTATGGATATCACAATATATTTTCATATCATACTTACGAGACTTACCTCCGGTTCATTATTATTTAAAGCGTCCAGCGAAACTGAAATAAAACAAAGACATTCAAATGTGAGTTCTATTATTTTGGACGATAAACAAGTTCACAATACCACTGAATTAAGTAACAGTTTTCAAGTCTATCAAACATATATATGTTTAATTATCATGGGGCACGTTTACTCCCAAAATAAGATATTCAAGTAAAACTTCCCTATGCATCTTCTCTGTTGTCAGTGTTGTCATATTTGATATATATAATATAAAAATATTTATATAAAAAATTCAATTTCAAACTGACCATTGAAACCGTTTAGAAGATGAGACTTTCTTCGTCTGTACGAAAATTACATATAACTTATAATGAATATATATTACTATAGACAGAATATCAGCCATTTTGGTTAAATATCATTTGTTTGGATTGATATCAGGACGATGTGTTGCGTGTTCACTATAAATGATGTTTCAGGAGGCATAGAATTCTTCCCACTTGTACAAGAGGTTTAGTACAGAGAAATGAATGGACTAGTCTCTATCAATATGGAATTTCTAGGACAACAAGCTTGATATCGCACCAAGTTTCAGGCAAACAGAGGCGAGCGTGGCATACAGTTCCCGGTTGCTAATTCCAAGTAGAAAATTGTTAGCTTATGGTCCCAAAATACTTTTAAACAGTATTTTCGTCTTGGTCAATACACACATAATATTATTTAATATAAACGTCTAATTTACCCTTTCAATGATAACATGTGTGAAAAAAGTGTTAATTAGACTCAAATATCGGGATATTAGTACTTATTTTACCCACTCTAGTTAAAACTGACTGTAATGGATACAGTCCCTAAGTCCTCACGTTACATCTAGCTACTAACCCACCTGGTCCGTGTCACGCATGCGCGGATATCAACCAATGGAATAAGAACTGGCTGATCTCTTTGAATCGGACAATCTAGTTAATACAGGCTGTACGAATCGGCCAATCTAGTTAAAACATCTAACCCGAAGACTTCTACAAAAGTGGCACCAAAAGCCACGAAGAGATGTACAATAACTGTATTGAGATAAAGGGTTATCATACTGAAAAATCAAAGTAAGAAATTGGTTAACCGAGTTCGTTTTATATTGAAGGTGCAAAACCTATAAAACCTCCTCGTATATTCATAAGGAAAATACATTCTATAAAAACTTACCAGCAAATGCCAGCATCAAGAACCAAATTCTTTTGTAAGACATGCTTACTGCTACCTTGTCAACATAAATTGTAGATGAGTTTGTGATGATAAGACCATTTTATACATTCAAAAAGGTTTAATTTAATTCAAAAAAAATTTAAAAATTCCATAATCACAGCAGAATTTTTCAATTATTTCCAAAAGGTTATATGTCTGATCATGATTTTGTGTGATAATGAGATAAGCGAGATGCAACAGTCGTCATAATAATTTATACGTTTTTTTGTTTGAGGACAATTCTCAAATCGACTAAATGTAACTTATATGTTAATCTAATAGATAACAATACTCTGCAATTCTACCTTCGCTAGTCCATACCTTTTATTTACAAGAGTTAAATACCTAAATGCAGATTATCATCAAATAGTTTATTGATAATATTAGACAGCTATACTAGGATATCTGTACTATTGAGAGTTTCATTTAAATAAGTTTTTTGTAAAGGAGATTGAAGACAAGTTTTACCCTTAAATGTTAAAAAAAATAAGAAAATAAGACATAAATATATTAAACAGCATTATTGGAATAACCCATCTCTTAATAAATTGGTTCAATTATTTACCTTACAAAATACTAGTCAATTAGGTAACGTAAATTTCTTGTCAACGCCATATAAATAAGAAATAATCAATTTATCTGTTTAGATTAATATGTACATTCTCCTTTCATAATATGTTTGTGAATATTTGGTAAACTGAATTCCACCATACCATCAGATCATATTATCATTTTGTTTTGTTATAATCGAATGAAATGTAATATTTCACGGAATAAAGGAATTGAATTAAATTGACTAACGGAAATCGCAGTTATTCAATAGAACAGTTCTGGGTATACTTATTCCATTATTTCATTAAATGTTTTGTCTATGAAGCTGGCATTTATCATTCTTCGCGCTGCTGATTCATCATTTAGCTTATATTCAATAAAGCGTAAATCGAAGTTTTAAGAATAGTCCAATCATTTTCTATGTACGTATTGTAAGTATATTTGTTTTATAATTTAAAATATTTTTATGACGTTATTTCTCTTTAAACTGGATACTGGATACAGCCCGCTCCTACTTGTACAACAAATGTACAACATTTGAATACTGACGATTGTCCTACCAATTTTAGAAGTTGGCGGAAGGGACAAACTTGTCATTTTTTAAGGTCATCTTGGGGAAGGGTGTTGCTGTTTTAGCTCAGTAGGGGTGATGTTGATGTCCTCCTCTACTAAAAGTGGGGCGAGGGAGGGAGGGGGAGGGGTTGCCAGGGGTGAGGGATGATATCATTCTGTAGGAAAGTGGGATGCGGCACATTTTCCATTTCCTAGCTTGGAGTTGAGCAGGAGCAGAAGGGTATTTGATGCCATCAGCCTGATGAGCAACTAAAATGAAATAAATATCTCCTATGTTGGAAGTAGATTCTATATGGTCATGAAAATTGGGGGACGGGTCCTCCTAGCTGGCACCCCTGCTTGTTACGGGCCTGATGCAGGAAATTCGCGCAAAGTCGTCCCATTTAGATAATCTGTGACTCTTCCAGAATTTTTACTCAACTCACAAAATCGAATGTATCTGTGTTTAAGAATTACTTGATTTCCATTGTTTGTACACATGTAACATAACATTTTGAGTTTGGAATATTATCACTATCAAAACTCTAGTGATCGTTGTCACATACAAAAAACAAACTGATCACATCAAACGATTCATCAACACCAAACAAAGACTTATGAAACAAATATATAGGTAAAAAGGATTTTTTTAAAGTTTGACAAATTGGGTCATTTCTGCTCTTATCATGTGCATAAACACGATTTGTGGAAGACCTATGCGTGTAACATTTTGGGTTTTCGTTACAATATGTTCTGATCGTTGTTGAACGTTTAGTAAAGTTAGTAAATTGATACAACTGTATATGTGGTCTTTACTTTACAGAGAGATAACGATAACAGCTGAGAACACACATGTGTGTTCTGATATTTCCGCTATTGACCTCATTCTATTTGTTTGCTGGTAGTCATAGAAATCATTTGGTCAACTTACAACTTACAACCGACGTACATGGTTGAACTTGTTAGAAATTACAAATTAGATCCATATTGAGAAATCTACTCCCTATTTCCAAAAGCAGCGGAAAAGGAAATATTTTCTTTAGAATATGAAATCATACAAGTGACTCATTAACCGACAAAAATGTTATATTGAAATAAAATCAATGAATAAAAGTATGTGGATGGTTTGGAATAGATCAATCTTCTTAAAAACGATAAATTCATTTCGACAATTATGTGGGTTTTGTCAAGTATGATTACAAAGTGAAGGTTGCACATAGGTATACGGGAACAAAACCATAACTTTATATTATATACACATTGTTGTGTGCTTAGATTGACAGTTAAGAAGTCATGCGTTGTCAATCACGTAATGATTGCCCAGAGCACTAATTACAGGGTGCAGTTTGAACACAAAAGAGTCAGTCAGCATTGACGAATTTGTGTTGTCTTATCAATCACTTGATGGACAGAGAGGTGTAATCAAACAAGCATGTTATTACAATGTACATCACAATGGTAATCACTTCCTTGTGTGAGCTAACTGTTCAGGCCCCACTGTTTATTGTTTAATAAATATGTTTCTTTTGATTCAAGATTCAAAGTTTTATTTTCTAATTTTGCATAACCTCGTAGAAAGGGAGAATAGAATATTCAAGTTACCATTGCTACATTCTGCGATGTGCTTGCTTATCTTGAGATAACAGAGATTATGGCATGATACAGTCAACACAAACATACATAAAATCAACTGGATATTCAAAAATAAAAAAAGTAGATTCACCAACGTTGCCTTTATATATACAACACCTTTGTAAAGAGAATAAAGGATGTGGACACTACTATTCAATTCTTACTCACAAACAATGCACAAAAAAACAACACATCAACAAATGGAATCTCGAATTGCAATGCAACATTCCTGTTCAGACATGGCGCAAATATAACATGATACCCTTTAGATGCACTACCCATACAAATTTACAATGGTTCCAATATAATATCCTTCACCATATCCTTCCAACAAATACACTATTATACAAAATGGGTTTTACTAATTCAGATCTATGTGATTTATGCTCCCGAAAAAAAGAGACTATGTACCATCTATTCTGGGATTGTGACTTTGTAAGACCATTGTGGACAAAACTGGAAGATTGGCTCAGAGAAAAAGCTCAAGTTAACATACATCTCGATAAAGAGAAAATACTCCTCGGCTTCCCTGACAGAAATAATGATCCGCTAAATGCCTTCATCATCATCTTCAAAAAAACTATTTTCGATCTTAAACAAAAAAAGCCGCCAACCTTCCAAACACTAGTCTATAAAGTCTATGATTATTATAATGTTACCAAATGTGCAGCTGAAATGTCAAATAGAATTGATACTTTCTTCAAATTCTGGTCATCCTGTCATTTATTGTTTATGTAAACATGTTTTGTGTGATTGATACCTATGTATTTCTGAAATAAAAATGTAAATAAAAAAAATAAAAAGTCATGTGTTGTCAATCACGTAATGATTGCCCCAAGCACTAATTACAGGGTGCAGTTTGAACACAAAAGAGTCGGTCAGCATTGACGAATTTTTTTATTGTCTTATCAATCACTTGATGGACAGAGAGGTGTAATCAAACGAGCATGCTAATACATCATAATGGTAAACACTTCCTTATGTGAGCTAACTGTTCAGGCCCGACTGTTTATTGTTTAATAAAAAAGTTTCTTTTGATTCAAGATTCAAAGTTTTATTTTCTAATTTTGCATAAACCTCATAGAAAGGGAAAATATTCAAGTTACCATTGCTACATTCTGCGATGTGCTTGCTTATCTTGAGATAACAGAGATTAGGGTCAATACTTTGTTGTTTGTGTACCCGTACTCGTGCTTGTAAATTACTTGTTTGTCTTATGTAGGTAAGATTGCATGTAGGGCAACAAATTGCATATTCTACATCTTTATTTTTGCAATTCATTGTGTGTTTTACTTGGAAATCTGCCCCAGTTTGATACATTCATGTATATAGATGAACAAATTAAATTACGGCTAGCAAGGTTAATGTCTTTTTTTCAATTCCCCACTGTTTTTCAATTCTGTTATAAAACTCAAAGTTCTAGATATCCTAAGACAAGGGTTGCGTAGGTAGGTGCTATACTTTGTTCCCATGGCAACTCCTTTACGTTCTGAGTTGTACTGTCCATCAAAGTAGAATATACTATTGCTTATCACCAATTCAATTGATTTGAGAATATATTCTTCTGAAAATCTATATTGTATTTCATTACTATAGTTGTTGATCCAATATTTCACGGCTTCCAGTCCTACTTGAAGATAAATGTTAACCACATCAAAGATCACAAAGTTACTTTTAGGATCTATGTTTTCAGGGATATTGTTAAGAAATTCTAGGTCATCCCGTATATAGCTTTTCACATGTTTACATGATGAGAATGATATCGATGAAGTTGTTATGTCGTTGTGTAGTAGTAGTAAGTTTATTTCAGTAGGAAGGCCTTTGGCTACAATCAATACAATCGAAATATAACATTCAGACAATATGTTTTGAATAATTACCAAAAAAATATTAATGATATAATATTTAACAGAAATCCTTCTAGATAGTGCATGTTTGATAAATAAAGCTAATTTCATAAGTACATTTTTATCATTACATCACAAACAAATAAACATATGAAGTTCATCTTCAAAATAATAACGGCTGCACATTGAACATAATTTGGTTGTTTCAGAAGTATCAGTACTTCTTACATTACATAAAAGAGGTGTCGGACATTCGAGACCGCCGACAATTGGTTTGAATGGCAGACCTTGTGGATTGTGAAGACTTAACTTCTGCGTGTCAATTTCAGTTTGAATATTTTTACTTTTGTGAACTTTTCGAGGTCCATATATATTATGTATAAATAAAAATATAAATTCAACATTTCGATCTCTCCCTTATTGCGTGATCATTACTTGATCATGAAAGAAAGTACTCTCATCCATTGATTATAAAATGAAAATATGTTAATTTCAGGCATGCATCATTGCTTTCTTCGTGAAACTGGTACAGACAAAACTTTCAGCCCATCATACAAATGAAACGAACTCATCTAAACTAACACCGGAAATTTACCATGTACATTACAAAACTGGTAACGAACGCCCCTATAACTAGTTGCAGCGGGCCGTCATTAATGGAAAAAGTTAATAATTATCAACATCAGTATTTAATATCAGCAGGAAAAACATTAAAACAGCTTGCTTATATGATTGTAACAAAAACATAAGTTAAGAGATGCCCTAGAGCGGTGTACAGGGGTGTAAAAGCAAAGAGGTGAAAATGAAATAATGAACTCCCATTTTCGTTACCTATAATTTTTACATATGTGACTTTTATAAAAAAAAGATGGGTTCGAATCCCACCGCTGCCAGTAGTTTTGCAAAAGTTTTATTTTTTTGGAAGTGACTTCTACAAGCCACTGGTATGATGTAAGAAGTTGGTTATATAATTTTAAGCAAATGGGAAGAAATTACTTGAATCTGTGAGTGATCCAGGAAGTAAGACATTCTTGAAGCCACCCAGCTCGTTCCGCTTGGGTACTTGCTGAGCAGTTTCAAATTGCTATCAGTAAATGTGTTCAGACAGTCCATAGGTAGCGTGGCCGAGCGGTCTAAGGCGCTGGTTTAAGGCACCAGTCTCTTCGGAGGCGTGGGTTCGAATCCCACCGCTGCCAGTAGTTTTGCAAAAGTTTTATTTTTTTGGAAGTGACTTCTACAAGCCACTGGTATGATGTAAGAAGTTGGTTATATAATTTTAAGCAAATGGGAAGAAATTACTTGAATCTGTGAGTGATCCAGGAAGTAAGACATTCTTGAAGCCACCCAGCTCGTTCCGCTTGGGTACTTGCTGAGCAGTTTCAAATTGCTATCAGTAAATGTGTTCAGACAGTCCATAGGTAGCGTGGCCGAGCGGTCTAAGGCGCTGGTTTAAGGCACCAGTCTCTTCGGAGGCGTGGGTTCGAATCCCACCGCTGCCAGTAGTTTTGCAAAAGTTTTATTTTTTTGGAAGTGACTTCTACAAGCCACTGGTATGATGTAAGAAGTTGGTTATATAATTTTAAGCAAATGGGAAGAAATTACTTGAATCTGTGAGTGATCCAGGAAGTAAGACATTCTTGAAGCCACCCAGCTCGTTCCGCTTGGGTACTTGCTGAGCAGTTTCAAATTGCTATCAGTAAATGTGTTCAGACAGTCCATAGGTAGCGTGGCCGAGCGGTCTAAGGCGCTGGTTTAAGGCACCAGTCTCTTCGGAGGCGTGGGTTCGAATCCCACCGCTGCCAGTAGTTTTGCAAAAGTTTTATTTTTTTGGAAGTGACTTCTACAAGCCACTGGTATGATGTAAGAAGTTGGTTATATAATTTTAAGCAAATGGGAAGAAATTACTTGAATCTGTGAGTGATCCAGGAAGTAAGACATTCTTGAAGCCACCCAGCTCGTTCCGCTTGGGTACTTGCTGAGCAGTTTCAAATTGCTATCAGTAAATGTGTTCAGACAGTCCATAGGTAGCGTGGCCGAGCGGTCTAAGGCGCTGGTTTAAGGCACCAGTCTCTTCGGAGGCGTGGGTTCGAATCCCACCGCTGCCAGTAGTTTTGCAAAAGTTTTATTTTTTTGGAAGTGACTTCTACAAGCCACTGGTATGATGTAAGAAGTTGGTTATATAATTTTAAGCAAATGGGAAGAAATTACTTGAATCTGTGAGTGATCCAGGAAGTAAGACATTCTTGAAGCCACCCAGCTCGTTCCGCTTGGGTACTTGCTGAGCAGTTTCAAATTGCTATCAGTAAATGTGTTCAGACAGTCCATAGGTAGCGTGGCCGAGCGGTCTAAGGCGCTGGTTTAAGGCACCAGTCTCTTCGGAGGCGTGGGTTCGAATCCCACCGCTGCCAGTAGTTTTGCAAAAGTTTTATTTTTTTGGAAGTGACTTCTACAAGCCACTGGTATGATGTAAGAAGTTGGTTATATAATTTTAAGCAAATGGGAAGAAATTACTTGAATCTGTGAGTGATCCAGGAAGTAAGACATTCTTGAAGCCACCCAGCTCGTTCCGCTTGGGTACTTGCTGAGCAGTTTCAAATTGCTATCAGTAAATGTGTTCAGACAGTCCATAGGTAGCGTGGCCGAGCGGTCTAAGGCGCTGGTTTAAGGCACCAGTCTCTTCGGAGGCGTGGGTTCGAATCCCACCGCTGCCAGTAGTTTTGCAAAAGTTTTATTTTTTTGGAAGTGACTTCTACAAGCCACTGGTATGATGTAAGAAGTTGGTTATATAATTTTAAGCAAATGGGAAGAAATTACTTGAATCTGTGAGTGATCCAGGAAGTAAGACATTCTTGAAGCCACCCAGCTCGTTCCGCTTGGGTACTTGCTGAGCAGTTTCAAATTGCTATCAGTAAATGTGTTCAGACAGTCCATAGGTAGCGTGGCCGAGCGGTCTAAGGCGCTGGTTTAAGGCACCAGTCTCTTCGGAGGCGTGGGTTCGAATCCCACCGCTGCCAGTAGTTTTGCAAAAGTTTTATTTTTTTGGAAGTGACTTCTACAAGCCACTGGTATGATGTAAGAAGTTGGTTATATAATTTTAAGCAAATGGGAAGAAATTACTTGAATCTGTGAGTGATCCAGGAAGTAAGACATTCTTGAAGCCACCCAGCTCGTTCCGCTTGGGTACTTGCTGAGCAGTTTCAAATTGCTATCAGTAAATGTGTTCAGACAGTCCATAGGTAGCGTGGCCGAGCGGTCTAAGGCGCTGGTTTAAGGCACCAGTCTCTTCGGAGGCGTGGGTTCGAATCCCACCGCTGCCAGTAGTTTTGCAAAAGTTTTATTTTTTTGGAAGTGACTTCTACAAGCCACTGGTATGATGTAAGAAGTTGGTTATATAATTTTAAGCAAATGGGAAGAAATTACTTGAATCTGTGAGTGATCCAGGAAGTAAGACATTCTTGAAGCCACCCAGCTCGTTCCGCTTGGGTACTTGCTGAGCAGTTTCAAATTGCTATCAGTAAATGTGTTCAGACAGTCCATAGGTAGCGTGGCCGAGCGGTCTAAGGCGCTGGTTTAAGGCACCAGTCTCTTCGGAGGCGTGGGTTCGAATCCCACCGCTGCCAGTAGTTTTGCAAAAGTTTTATTTTTTTGGAAGTGACTTCTACAAGCCACTGGTATGATGTAAGAAGTTGGTTATATAATTTTAAGCAAATGGGAAGAAATTACTTGAATCTGTGAGTGATCCAGGAAGTAAGACATTCTTGAAGCCACCCAGCTCGTTCCGCTTGGGTACTTGCTGAGCAGTTTCAAATTGCTATCAGTAAATGTGTTCAGACAGTCCATAGGTAGCGTGGCCGAGCGGTCTAAGGCGCTGGTTTAAGGCACCAGTCTCTTCGGAGGCGTGGGTTCGAATCCCACCGCTGCCAGTAGTTTTGCAAAAGTTTTATTTTTTTGGAAGTGACTTCTACAAGCCACTGGTATGATGTAAGAAGTTGGTTATATAATTTTAAGCAAATGGGAAGAAATTACTTGAATCTGTGAGTGATCCAGGAAGTAAGACATTCTTGAAGCCACCCAGCTCGTTCCGCTTGGGTACTTGCTGAGCAGTTTCAAATTGCTATCAGTAAATGTGTTCAGACAGTCCATAGGTAGCGTGGCCGAGCGGTCTAAGGCGCTGGTTTAAGGCACCAGTCTCTTCGGAGGCGTGGGTTCGAATCCCACCGCTGCCAGTAGTTTTGCAAAAGTTTTATTTTTTTGGAAGTGACTTCTACAAGCCACTGGTATGATGTAAGAAGTTGGTTATATAATTTTAAGCAAATGGGAAGAAATTACTTGAATCTGTGAGTGATCCAGGAAGTAAGACATTCTTGAAGCCACCCAGCTCGTTCCGCTTGGGTACTTGCTGAGCAGTTTCAAATTGCTATCAGTAAATGTGTTCAGACAGTCCATAGGTAGCGTGGCCGAGCGGTCTAAGGCGCTGGTTTAAGGCACCAGTCTCTTCGGAGGCGTGGGTTCGAATCCCACCGCTGCCAGTAGTTTTGCAAAAGTTTTATTTTTTTGGAAGTGACTTCTACAAGCCACTGGTATGATGTAAGAAGTTGGTTATATAATTTTAAGCAAATGGGAAGAAATTACTTGAATCTGTGAGTGATCCAGGAAGTAAGACATTCTTGAAGCCACCCAGCTCGTTCCGCTTGGGTACTTGCTGAGCAGTTTCAAATTGCTATCAGTAAATGTGTTCAGACAGTCCATAGGTAGCGTGGCCGAGCGGTCTAAGGCGCTGGTTTAAGGCACCAGTCTCTTCGGAGGCGTGGGTTCGAATCCCACCGCTGCCAGTAGTTTTGCAAAAGTTTTATTTTTTTGGAAGTGACTTCTACAAGCCACTGGTATGATGTAAGAAGTTGGTTATATAATTTTAAGCAAATGGGAAGAAATTACTTGAATCTGTGAGTGATCCAGGAAGTAAGACATTCTTGAAGCCACCCAGCTCGTTCCGCTTGGGTACTTGCTGAGCAGTTTCAAATTGCTATCAGTAAATGTGTTCAGACAGTCCATAGGTAGCGTGGCCGAGCGGTCTAAGGCGCTGGTTTAAGGCACCAGTCTCTTCGGAGGCGTGGGTTCGAATCCCACCGCTGCCAGTAGTTTTGCAAAAGTTTTATTTTTTTGGAAGTGACTTCTACAAGCCACTGGTATGATGTAAGAAGTTGGTTATATAATTTTAAGCAAATGGGAAGAAATTACTTGAATCTGTGAGTGATCCAGGAAGTAAGACATTCTTGAAGCCACCCAGCTCGTTCCGCTTGGGTACTTGCTGAGCAGTTTCAAATTGCTATCAGTAAATGTGTTCAGACAGTCCATAGGTAGCGTGGCCGAGCGGTCTAAGGCGCTGGTTTAAGGCACCAGTCTCTTCGGAGGCGTGGGTTCGAATCCCACCGCTGCCAGTAGTTTTGCAAAAGTTTTATTTTTTTGGAAGTGACTTCTACAAGCCACTGGTATGATGTAAGAAGTTGGTTATATAATTTTAAGCAAATGGGAAGAAATTACTTGAATCTGTGAGTGATCCAGGAAGTAAGACATTCTTGAAGCCACCCAGCTCGTTCCGCTTGGGTACTTGCTGAGCAGTTTCAAATTGCTATCAGTAAATGTGTTCAGACAGTCCATAGGTAGCGTGGCCGAGCGGTCTAAGGCGCTGGTTTAAGGCACCAGTCTCTTCGGAGGCGTGGGTTCGAATCCCACCGCTGCCAGTAGTTTTGCAAAAGTTTTATTTTTTTGGAAGTGACTTCTACAAGCCACTGGTATGATGTAAGAAGTTGGTTATATAATTTTAAGCAAATGGGAAGAAATTACTTGAATCTGTGAGTGATCCAGGAAGTAAGACATTCTTGAAGCCACCCAGCTCGTTCCGCTTGGGTACTTGCTGAGCAGTTTCAAATTGCTATCAGTAAATGTGTTCAGACAGTCCATAGGTAGCGTGGCCGAGCGGTCTAAGGCGCTGGTTTAAGGCACCAGTCTCTTCGGAGGCGTGGGTTCGAATCCCACCGCTGCCAGTAGTTTTGCAAAAGTTTTATTTTTTTGGAAGTGACTTCTACAAGCCACTGGTATGATGTAAGAAGTTGGTTATATAATTTTAAGCAAATGGGAAGAAATTACTTGAATCTGTGAGTGATCCAGGAAGTAAGACATTCTTGAAGCCACCCAGCTCGTTCCGCTTGGGTACTTGCTGAGCAGTTTCAAATTGCTATCAGTAAATGTGTTCAGACAGTCCATAGGTAGCGTGGCCGAGCGGTCTAAGGCGCTGGTTTAAGGCACCAGTCTCTTCGGAGGCGTGGGTTCGAATCCCACCGCTGCCAGTAGTTTTGCAAAAGTTTTATTTTTTTGGAAGTGACTTCTACAAGCCACTGGTATGATGTAAGAAGTTGGTTATATAATTTTAAGCAAATGGGAAGAAATTACTTGAATCTGTGAGTGATCCAGGAAGTAAGACATTCTTGAAGCCACCCAGCTCGTTCCGCTTGGGTACTTGCTGAGCAGTTTCAAATTGCTATCAGTAAATGTGTTCAGACAGTCCATAGGTAGCGTGGCCGAGCGGTCTAAGGCGCTGGTTTAAGGCACCAGTCTCTTCGGAGGCGTGGGTTCGAATCCCACCGCTGCCAGTAGTTTTGCAAAAGTTTTATTTTTTTGGAAGTGACTTCTACAAGCCACTGGTATGATGTAAGAAGTTGGTTATATAATTTTAAGCAAATGGGAAGAAATTACTTGAATCTGTGAGTGATCCAGGAAGTAAGACATTCTTGAAGCCACCCAGCTCGTTCCGCTTGGGTACTTGCTGAGCAGTTTCAAATTGCTATCAGTAAATGTGTTCAGACAGTCCATAGGTAGCGTGGCCGAGCGGTCTAAGGCGCTGGTTTAAGGCACCAGTCTCTTCGGAGGCGTGGGTTCGAATCCCACCGCTGCCAGTAGTTTTGCAAAAGTTTTATTTTTTTGGAAGTGACTTCTACAAGCCACTGGTATGATGTAAGAAGTTGGTTATATAATTTTAAGCAAATGGGAAGAAATTACTTGAATCTGTGAGTGATCCAGGAAGTAAGACATTCTTGAAGCCACCCAGCTCGTTCCGCTTGGGTACTTGCTGAGCAGTTTCAAATTGCTATCAGTAAATGTGTTCAGACAGTCCATAGGTAGCGTGGCCGAGCGGTCTAAGGCGCTGGTTTAAGGCACCAGTCTCTTCGGAGGCGTGGGTTCGAATCCCACCGCTGCCAGTAGTTTTGCAAAAGTTTTATTTTTTTGGAAGTGACTTCTACAAGCCACTGGTATGATGTAAGAAGTTGGTTATATAATTTTAAGCAAATGGGAAGAAATTACTTGAATCTGTGAGTGATCCAGGAAGTAAGACATTCTTGAAGCCACCCAGCTCGTTCCGCTTGGGTACTTGCTGAGCAGTTTCAAATTGCTATCAGTAAATGTGTTCAGACAGTCCATAGGTAGCGTGGCCGAGCGGTCTAAGGCGCTGGTTTAAGGCACCAGTCTCTTCGGAGGCGTGGGTTCGAATCCCACCGCTGCCAGTAGTTTTGCAAAAGTTTTATTTTTTTGGAAGTGACTTCTACAAGCCACTGGTATGATGTAAGAAGTTGGTTATATAATTTTAAGCAAATGGGAAGAAATTACTTGAATCTGTGAGTGATCCAGGAAGTAAGACATTCTTGAAGCCACCCAGCTCGTTCCGCTTGGGTACTTGCTGAGCAGTTTCAAATTGCTATCAGTAAATGTGTTCAGACAGTCCATAGGTAGCGTGGCCGAGCGGTCTAAGGCGCTGGTTTAAGGCACCAGTCTCTTCGGAGGCGTGGGTTCGAATCCCACCGCTGCCAGTAGTTTTGCAAAAGTTTTATTTTTTTGGAAGTGACTTCTACAAGCCACTGGTATGATGTAAGAAGTTGGTTATATAATTTTAAGCAAATGGGAAGAAATTACTTGAATCTGTGAGTGATCCAGGAAGTAAGACATTCTTGAAGCCACCCAGCTCGTTCCGCTTGGGTACTTGCTGAGCAGTTTCAAATTGCTATCAGTAAATGTGTTCAGACAGTCCATAGGTAGCGTGGCCGAGCGGTCTAAGGCGCTGGTTTAAGGCACCAGTCTCTTCGGAGGCGTGGGTTCGAATCCCACCGCTGCCAGTAGTTTTGCAAAAGTTTTATTTTTTTGGAAGTGACTTCTACAAGCCACTGGTATGATGTAAGAAGTTGGTTATATAATTTTAAGCAAATGGGAAGAAATTACTTGAATCTGTGAGTGATCCAGGAAGTAAGACATTCTTGAAGCCACCCAGCTCGTTCCGCTTGGGTACTTGCTGAGCAGTTTCAAATTGCTATCAGTAAATGTGTTCAGACAGTCCATAGGTAGCGTGGCCGAGCGGTCTAAGGCGCTGGTTTAAGGCACCAGTCTCTTCGGAGGCGTGGGTTCGAATCCCACCGCTGCCAGTAGTTTTGCAAAAGTTTTATTTTTTTGGAAGTGACTTCTACAAGCCACTGGTATGATGTAAGAAGTTGGTTATATAATTTTAAGCAAATGGGAAGAAATTACTTGAATCTGTGAGTGATCCAGGAAGTAAGACATTCTTGAAGCCACCCAGCTCGTTCCGCTTGGGTACTTGCTGAGCAGTTTCAAATTGCTATCAGTAAATGTGTTCAGACAGTCCATAGGTAGCGTGGCCGAGCGGTCTAAGGCGCTGGTTTAAGGCACCAGTCTCTTCGGAGGCGTGGGTTCGAATCCCACCGCTGCCAGTAGTTTTGCAAAAGTTTTATTTTTTTGGAAGTGACTTCTACAAGCCACTGGTATGATGTAAGAAGTTGGTTATATAATTTTAAGCAAATGGGAAGAAATTACTTGAATCTGTGAGTGATCCAGGAAGTAAGACATTCTTGAAGCCACCCAGCTCGTTCCGCTTGGGTACTTGCTGAGCAGTTTCAAATTGCTATCAGTAAATGTGTTCAGACAGTCCATAGGTAGCGTGGCCGAGCGGTCTAAGGCGCTGGTTTAAGGCACCAGTCTCTTCGGAGGCGTGGGTTCGAATCCCACCGCTGCCAGTAGTTTTGCAAAAGTTTTATTTTTTTGGAAGTGACTTCTACAAGCCACTGGTATGATGTAAGAAGTTGGTTATATAATTTTAAGCAAATGGGAAGAAATTACTTGAATCTGTGAGTGATCCAGGAAGTAAGACATTCTTGAAGCCACCCAGCTCGTTCCGCTTGGGTACTTGCTGAGCAGTTTCAAATTGCTATCAGTAAATGTGTTCAGACAGTCCATAGGTAGCGTGGCCGAGCGGTCTAAGGCGCTGGTTTAAGGCACCAGTCTCTTCGGAGGCGTGGGTTCGAATCCCACCGCTGCCAGTAGTTTTGCAAAAGTTTTATTTTTTTGGAAGTGACTTCTACAAGCCACTGGTATGATGTAAGAAGTTGGTTATATAATTTTAAGCAAATGGGAAGAAATTACTTGAATCTGTGAGTGATCCAGGAAGTAAGACATTCTTGAAGCCACCCAGCTCGTTCCGCTTGGGTACTTGCTGAGCAGTTTCAAATTGCTATCAGTAAATGTGTTCAGACAGTCCATAGGTAGCGTGGCCGAGCGGTCTAAGGCGCTGGTTTAAGGCACCAGTCTCTTCGGAGGCGTGGGTTCGAATCCCACCGCTGCCAGTAGTTTTGCAAAAGTTTTATTTTTTTGGAAGTGACTTCTACAAGCCACTGGTATGATGTAAGAAGTTGGTTATATAATTTTAAGCAAATGGGAAGAAATTACTTGAATCTGTGAGTGATCCAGGAAGTAAGACATTCTTGAAGCCACCCAGCTCGTTCCGCTTGGGTACTTGCTGAGCAGTTTCAAATTGCTATCAGTAAATGTGTTCAGACAGTCCATAGGTAGCGTGGCCGAGCGGTCTAAGGCGCTGGTTTAAGGCACCAGTCTCTTCGGAGGCGTGGGTTCGAATCCCACCGCTGCCAGTAGTTTTGCAAAAGTTTTATTTTTTTGGAAGTGACTTCTACAAGCCACTGGTATGATGTAAGAAGTTGGTTATATAATTTTAAGCAAATGGGAAGAAATTACTTGAATCTGTGAGTGATCCAGGAAGTAAGACATTCTTGAAGCCACCCAGCTCGTTCCGCTTGGGTACTTGCTGAGCAGTTTCAAATTGCTATCAGTAAATGTGTTCAGACAGTCCATAGGTAGCGTGGCCGAGCGGTCTAAGGCGCTGGTTTAAGGCACCAGTCTCTTCGGAGGCGTGGGTTCGAATCCCACCGCTGCCAGTAGTTTTGCAAAAGTTTTATTTTTTTGGAAGTGACTTCTACAAGCCACTGGTATGATGTAAGAAGTTGGTTATATAATTTTAAGCAAATGGGAAGAAATTACTTGAATCTGTGAGTGATCCAGGAAGTAAGACATTCTTGAAGCCACCCAGCTCGTTCCGCTTGGGTACTTGCTGAGCAGTTTCAAATTGCTATCAGTAAATGTGTTCAGACAGTCCATAGGTAGCGTGGCCGAGCGGTCTAAGGCGCTGGTTTAAGGCACCAGTCTCTTCGGAGGCGTGGGTTCGAATCCCACCGCTGCCAGTAGTTTTGCAAAAGTTTTATTTTTTTGGAAGTGACTTCTACAAGCCACTGGTATGATGTAAGAAGTTGGTTATATAATTTTAAGCAAATGGGAAGAAATTACTTGAATCTGTGAGTGATCCAGGAAGTAAGACATTCTTGAAGCCACCCAGCTCGTTCCGCTTGGGTACTTGCTGAGCAGTTTCAAATTGCTATCAGTAAATGTGTTCAGACAGTCCATAGGTAGCGTGGCCGAGCGGTCTAAGGCGCTGGTTTAAGGCACCAGTCTCTTCGGAGGCGTGGGTTCGAATCCCACCGCTGCCAGTAGTTTTGCAAAAGTTTTATTTTTTTGGAAGTGACTTCTACAAGCCACTGGTATGATGTAAGAAGTTGGTTATATAATTTTAAGCAAATGGGAAGAAATTACTTGAATCTGTGAGTGATCCAGGAAGTAAGACATTCTTGAAGCCACCCAGCTCGTTCCGCTTGGGTACTTGCTGAGCAGTTTCAAATTGCTATCAGTAAATGTGTTCAGACAGTCCATAGGTAGCGTGGCCGAGCGGTCTAAGGCGCTGGTTTAAGGCACCAGTCTCTTCGGAGGCGTGGGTTCGAATCCCACCGCTGCCAGTAGTTTTGCAAAAGTTTTATTTTTTTGGAAGTGACTTCTACAAGCCACTGGTATGATGTAAGAAGTTGGTTATATAATTTTAAGCAAATGGGAAGAAATTACTTGAATCTGTGAGTGATCCAGGAAGTAAGACATTCTTGAAGCCACCCAGCTCGTTCCGCTTGGGTACTTGCTGAGCAGTTTCAAATTGCTATCAGTAAATGTGTTCAGACAGTCCATAGGTAGCGTGGCCGAGCGGTCTAAGGCGCTGGTTTAAGGCACCAGTCTCTTCGGAGGCGTGGGTTCGAATCCCACCGCTGCCAGTAGTTTTGCAAAAGTTTTATTTTTTTGGAAGTGACTTCTACAAGCCACTGGTATGATGTAAGAAGTTGGTTATATAATTTTAAGCAAATGGGAAGAAATTACTTGAATCTGTGAGTGATCCAGGAAGTAAGACATTCTTGAAGCCACCCAGCTCGTTCCGCTTGGGTACTTGCTGAGCAGTTTCAAATTGCTATCAGTAAATGTGTTCAGACAGTCCATAGGTAGCGTGGCCGAGCGGTCTAAGGCGCTGGTTTAAGGCACCAGTCTCTTCGGAGGCGTGGGTTCGAATCCCACCGCTGCCAGTAGTTTTGCAAAAGTTTTATTTTTTTGGAAGTGACTTCTACAAGCCACTGGTATGATGTAAGAAGTTGGTTATATAATTTTAAGCAAATGGGAAGAAATTACTTGAATCTGTGAGTGATCCAGGAAGTAAGACATTCTTGAAGCCACCCAGCTCGTTCCGCTTGGGTACTTGCTGAGCAGTTTCAAATTGCTATCAGTAAATGTGTTCAGACAGTCCATAGGTAGCGTGGCCGAGCGGTCTAAGGCGCTGGTTTAAGGCACCAGTCTCTTCGGAGGCGTGGGTTCGAATCCCACCGCTGCCAGTAGTTTTGCAAAAGTTTTATTTTTTTGGAAGTGACTTCTACAAGCCACTGGTATGATGTAAGAAGTTGGTTATATAATTTTAAGCAAATGGGAAGAAATTACTTGAATCTGTGAGTGATCCAGGAAGTAAGACATTCTTGAAGCCACCCAGCTCGTTCCGCTTGGGTACTTGCTGAGCAGTTTCAAATTGCTATCAGTAAATGTGTTCAGACAGTCCATAGGTAGCGTGGCCGAGCGGTCTAAGGCGCTGGTTTAAGGCACCAGTCTCTTCGGAGGCGTGGGTTCGAATCCCACCGCTGCCAGTAGTTTTGCAAAAGTTTTATTTTTTTGGAAGTGACTTCTACAAGCCACTGGTATGATGTAAGAAGTTGGTTATATAATTTTAAGCAAATGGGAAGAAATTACTTGAATCTGTGAGTGATCCAGGAAGTAAGACATTCTTGAAGCCACCCAGCTCGTTCCGCTTGGGTACTTGCTGAGCAGTTTCAAATTGCTATCAGTAAATGTGTTCAGACAGTCCATAGGTAGCGTGGCCGAGCGGTCTAAGGCGCTGGTTTAAGGCACCAGTCTCTTCGGAGGCGTGGGTTCGAATCCCACCGCTGCCAGTAGTTTTGCAAAAGTTTTATTTTTTTGGAAGTGACTTCTACAAGCCACTGGTATGATGTAAGAAGTTGGTTATATAATTTTAAGCAAATGGGAAGAAATTACTTGAATCTGTGAGTGATCCAGGAAGTAAGACATTCTTGAAGCCACCCAGCTCGTTCCGCTTGGGTACTTGCTGAGCAGTTTCAAATTGCTATCAGTAAATGTGTTCAGACAGTCCATAGGTAGCGTGGCCGAGCGGTCTAAGGCGCTGGTTTAAGGCACCAGTCTCTTCGGAGGCGTGGGTTCGAATCCCACCGCTGCCAGTAGTTTTGCAAAAGTTTTATTTTTTTGGAAGTGACTTCTACAAGCCACTGGTATGATGTAAGAAGTTGGTTATATAATTTTAAGCAAATGGGAAGAAATTACTTGAATCTGTGAGTGATCCAGGAAGTAAGACATTCTTGAAGCCACCCAGCTCGTTCCCGCTTGGGTACTTGCTGAGCAGTTTCAAATTGCTATCAGTAAATGTGTTCAGACAGTCCATAGGTAGCGTGGCCGAGCGGTCTAAGGCGCTGGTTTAAGGCACCAGTCTCTTCGGAGGCGTGGGTTCGAATCCCACCGCTGCCAGTAGTTTTGCAAAAGTTTTATTTTTTTGGAAGTGACTTCTACAAGCCACTGGTATGATGTAAGAAGTTGGTTATATAATTTTAAGCAAATGGGAAGAAATTACTTGAATCTGTGAGTGATCCAGGAAGTAAGACATTCTTGAAGCCACCCAGCTCGTTCCGCTTGGGTACTTGCTGAGCAGTTTCAAATTGCTATCAGTAAATGTGTTCAGACAGTCCATAGGTAGCGTGGCCGAGCGGTCTAAGGCGCTGGTTTAAGGCACCAGTCCTCTTCGGAGGCGTGGGTTCGAATCCCACCGCTGCCAGTAGTTTTGCAAAAGTTTTATTTTTTTGGAAGTGACTTCTACAAGCCACTGGTATGATGTAAGAAGTTGGTTATATAATTTTAAGCAAATGGGAAGAAATTACTTGAATCTGTGAGTGATCCAGGAAGTAAGACATTCTTGAAGCCACCCAGCTCGTTCCGCTTGGGTACTTGCTGAGCAGTTTCAAATTGCTATCAGTAAATGTGTTCAGACAGTCCATAGGTAGCGTGGCCGAGCGGTCTAAGGCGCTGGTTTTAAGGCACCAGTCTCTTCGGAGGCGTGGGTTCGAATCCCACCGCTGCCAGTAGTTTTGCAAAAGTTTTATTTTTTTGGAAGTGACTTCTACAAGCCACTGGTATGATGTAAGAAGTTGGTTATATAATTTTAAGCAAATGGGAAGAAATTACTTGAATCTGTGAGTGATCCAGGAAGTAAGACATTCTTGAAGCCACCCAGCTCGTTCCGCTTGGGTACTTGCTGAGCAGTTTCAAATTGCTATCAGTAAATGTGTTCAGACAGTCCATAGGTAGCGTGGCCGAGCGGTCTAAGGCGCTGGTTTAAGGCACCAGTCTCTTCGGAGGCGTGGGTTCGAATCCCACCGCTGCCAGTAGTTTTGCAAAAGTTTTATTTTTTTGGAAGTGACTTCTACAAGCCACTGGTATGATGTAAGAAGTTGGTTATATAATTTTAAGCAAATGGGAAGAAATTACTTGAATCTGTGAGTGATCCAGGAAGTAAGACATTCTTGAAGCCACCCAGCTCGTTCCGCTTGGGTACTTGCTGAGCAGTTTCAAATTGCTATCAGTAAATGTGTTCAGACAGTCCATAGGTAGCGTGGCCGAGCGGTCCTAAGGCGCTGGTTTAAGGCACCAGTCTCTTCGGAGGCGTGGGTTCGAATCCCACCGCTGCCAGTAGTTTTGCAAAAGTTTTTATTTTTTTGGAAGTGACTTCTACAAGCCACTGGTATGATGTAAGAAGTTGGTTATATAATTTTAAGCAAATGGGAAGAAATTACTTGAATCTGTGAGTGATCCAGGAAGTAAGACATTCTTGAAGCCACCCAGCTCGTTCCGCTTGGGTACTTGCTGAGCAGTTTCAAATTGCTATCAGTAAATGTGTTCAGACAGTCCATAGGTAGCGTGGCCGAGCGGTCTAAGGCGCTGGTTTAAGGCACCAGTCTCTTCGGAGGCGTGGGTTCGAATCCCACCGCTGCCAGTAGTTTTGCAAAAGTTTTATTTTTTTGGAAGTGACTTCTACAAGCCACTGGTATGATGTAAGA